>JAQSUU010000431.1:10000000-12500000 GCA_038087645.1 Saccharum hybrid cultivar R570 | reverse complement strand
CTTGTGGCCCTTGAGATACCACATAGGACCTTTGACTTTGATACCAATTGGTGGGGCTCCTCCCCCTAAGTCATAGCATGGGCCATTCACTTGATATTCATGAGCTCTTGTGTGTGAGGGAACTTGCTTCACTTGATGATCACTTAAAGTTGAGGATCACTTGTGGAACCATCGTCTTGCATGTTAGATAGCACATGTAGATGTACCAAGTGTAAGAATGTGATACCACTTGGAGAAATTTTCAAGCATGGAACCACTTGAGGATTTGTCAATGAGAATCACTTCTTAAACATTTGCTATCTTTATGAGTACCATTTGTAGGATATCACTTGTAGGTCATGATCTAGACACCACTTGTAAATACCACTTGAAAGAACAATTTGAGTCTAGATACAACTTGAAACAAACTAGATATCCATTTGCATTGTTGTCTTGCTCTTATACTCTTATCATCATCATGAGCTTCTAATTGTTGACTTGTTCTAAGTTGATTTGCCTAAGCTTCCAAGTCCGGTTTGAACAAATGACAAGCTTCTTCACACCTCTTACTGAGGGTTATCTTGCCAATGTTGTACTTGTCACTTATTAGCAATCCAAACTAGATCAAGTACTTGGGTTCACTAGCTCATGAACAAACTCATACTCTAGACCATGTATACCAAATTTCAAGACAATCCAAATAGATTTGATCATTCAAACTTAGACTTGAGCACAACTAGCTTAGATTTTTAATAATGGACAGATTTCACTACTTGAGCTATTCTTCATCAAATGTGAATCAAACTTGAAACTAACTTGTTTGAATGCTTTTACAAGGCATATCCATTCAATCAACTTACTAAAGGTCATCTCATGAATTTATCCAACACAAATCAATTCAAACTTGATTACTAAGCATTTATCCATTCAAACATCTCATAGCATGCAACATTGCATATTTATCCAATTCAATCAACTCATATGCACCTAAATGAATAAGATCAACAAGGAGTATACCTTTATAGCTCATGATCACCCATTTGCAAACTTTCACTCAAATATTTGCAAGCCATCAAAAAATTCCAATAAATCACCATAACTTGATTCTTGCACTTGTATGCTGTAGCGCTTTGGACTTCACTCATTTTGACCTGGCATTAGGATAATGATCATCACTCTTCATTACTTGGCTCAAACACATGATCAACATTATGAATACCACTTGAACCAAGCCTCCAATGCTAATAGTACCTACAAACAATCATCCACTTTTTGATGGTACCCAAACTAGTTTGGGTCCTCTCAAGTTAGGTGCAATATACTTAGGCAAAGCCTTAGTATGAGTAGCGGGATGTTTTGCAATAGCAACCATAGAGGTACCATCACCATCCTTTCTAAGATTATTAGTGTTATCAATTCAACTAGGCTTAGAGTTATTACCTAGGGGACATGAATATGCCATGTGTTCCCTTTCCTAACATGAGTAGCAATTTCTCTTTGCTTGAGTCTTTTCTTCCTTGCTCATGTTGTTCTTCTCATTGCCTAGCCTCTCATGAGTTGCTTGAGCCTTCTTCTCAAGCTTGGTAGGGCACCCTGAGGCAAAGTGTCCTATGTCTCCACACTTGAAGCACTTGATATGAGCCAAATCTCTTTTCTTGCCTTGATTCTTGCTCATCATCTTGGCATCTTGGATTTGCATTAGATGCCTTGCTCTACCACCCCTTCTTGTTTTCTTCTTCTTTATCATCAAGTCACCGCCATATTCATGGTTGATCTTGATTTGCTCTTGGAGTGTCTTCTCTTGCTTAACTTGTGGCTTTGGTTGAGGCTCTACTTGTTGCTTCACCAATTGCTTGGTTGGGCACATTGAGGTAAGGTGACCCCAAGTGCGGCACTTGAAGCACTTGATATGCTTGAGCCTCTCTTCTCCTTTTATCTTCTTGAGCTTCTCAATATTAGGACAACCATTTGCAAGGTGTCCCGCTTCATGACACCAGTAGCACATGGTATGAGAGAGCTTTCTTTGTTGTAGCTTCTTCATCTTTCTTTCTCTATTTCTTTCTCCCTTTGTCATCTTCTTCTTGAAGCCAAGGCTACTCTTGTCACCATAGTTTCTTTGAGTCTTTAACATGTGCTCAAAGGTGACTTTTGAGTTGTAGCACCTCTCTAACTTGTTGCTCAATTTCTTCACTTCATTCTTGAGCTCATTGTTCTCCTTCAAAAGGTTAGTCTCACAAGACATAAAAGTAGAGCAAGCATCTATATGTGAAGAGCATGGCATATCTAATAAATCATCACAAGAGGTGGATACATGCTTCTTGCCTACATCACAAGGGTTAGCAATTTCAATTGATCATTTGATCCATGTGATGAGCTCTCATTATTTTTATTTTTCTTTGAAAATGCTTTAATGAGAGAAGCATGTTGTTCCAATAATTATTCATGAGATACTAAAAGTTTCTCATGAGTCAATATTAGCTCATCATGTGAGGATTTAAGAACATCAAGTAAGTGCTTACCATCCTCACATGAGTTCTTTAGAAATGAGTTTTCATTTTCCAATTTCAATGTCTTAGCTTTCTCATTTTCTAAAGACATGGTCATGCCAGCAAGTCTACTAACAAGCTCATCATATGAATCAACATGATCAACCACATTAGTATTTGATACCTTTGTGTCACCTTGAAGCAATGTGGTGTAGTAGATGGACTTGTAGTAGCAATGTCATCCGAGTATGAACCATCATCACCACCACCAATTGTGCATGGAGTAACATCATCATTTGCATCACTTATGGCATCATCATCAATCTTGTCAAGTGAACTTGTAGTGGATCGATCATCATCATCACTTGACCATGAGGTGGAGCAATCTTCCACAATCACCAAATTGTGGTCATGCTCAACACACTCATGAGCCTCCACCTTGGGCTCATCCTCCTTCTTGAACTTGCCATCATCCCATGTGGAGGAGTCACCAAAGGTGTGCTCGATTGATTCCCACAACTCATGTGCAGTTCCTTTATGGTTCACCTTGTAAAACAACTCAAAGCTCAAAGCATCCATTAGAAATAAATAAGCATCAGAATCAAGTTCAAAAAGAACCTTTTGAGCTTTGGTTAGATTTTTATGGTCTAAGACATGGGTGAGACCACTTGTGACAACCCACCAAAACTTAGGTCCCTTTGCACGAACATGATCAAGCATGTGATTTTTCCAAAGTGCAAAGTTTGTGCCACCAAAAATATGTGTCACAATCATCTATCCCTCTAAACGCCATCCTCTCGGGTCGGTGAAGACCACAAATGAGAGACCCAACTCTGATACCACGTGAAGGGTCGAGATGGTGGACTAGAAGGGGATGAATAGTCCTTTCTAAAACTTAATTGTGTTGGCTAAGCGAAACAAGTGCTAAATTAAAACTATCAGTTTAGCCAAGACTACACCCCTCTATCTAAGTTCTCTAGCACCTTGCAAAGATACTAATTACGCAACTAAGGTGACAAGCTTAGGAAGAGCTCACTTAATCAATTCTAGAGAAAGGTCACACAAACCTATGCAATAGTACTTTGCCAACCAGGGGAGCTCCTACACAACTAGTGAAGCAAAAGCATAAAGCTCCTAATCTCACTAGCAAAGCTCAATAACAAGGCAACCAATGCCAAAATTAGAGAGCGCAAATTACTTTGCTACACAAACTAAGCAATGTGACTAACAAGGTTACAACAACAACAACAACAACAACATAGCCTTTTGTCCCAAGCAAGTTGGGGTAGGCTAGAGATGAACCCCAAAAGAGACGAGAAACAGGGAGACACATAAAGGGACATAAAGGGCACAAGACAAAAATATGTCACGGATCAGGCACGTTGATTGCTAATCTCCAAGCGCTCCTGTCCATAGCTAAATCCTTGGAGATATTCCACTCCTTAAGATCTCTCTTAACGGACTCGTCCCAAGTTAGTTTAGGTCGACCTCTACCGCTCTTTACATTATCAGCCCGCTTTAGAACTCCACTACGCACCGGCGCCTCAGGAGGCCTCCATTGGACATGTCCAAACCATCTCAACCGATGTTGAATCAATTTCTCCTCAATTGGTGCCACCCCAACCCTATCCCGAATATCGTCGTTCTGGACTCTATCTCTCCTTGTGTGCCCACAACACCAACGCAACATACGCATCTCCACTACACTCAATTGCTGGACATGTCGCCTTTTTGTAGGCCAACACTCAGCACCGTATAACATCGCCGGACGAATCGCCATCCTATAGAACTTACCTTTCAGCTTCTGAGGCACCGTTTTGTCACAGAGAACGCCAGAAGCTTGACACCATTTCAACCAGCCGGCTGAAATTCTATGCCTAACATCTTCATCAATGTCTCCATCCTTTTGTAGCATCGACCCTAAATACCGAAAAGTATCCTTCTTGGCCACCACTTGCCCATCAAGGCTAACGTCTCCCTCCTCGTGCCTAGTCATGCTGAAATCGCACCTCATGTACTCAGTCTTAGTCCTACTAAGTCTGAACCCTTTCGACTCTAACGTGTGCCTCCATAGTTCTAACTTCCTATTAACCCCCGACCTACTGTCATCAACTAGCACCACATCATCAGCAAAGAGCATACACCAAGGGATATCACCTTGTATGTCCCTTGTGACCTCATCCATCACCAAAGCAAATAAATAAGGGCTCAAAGCTGACCCCTGATGTAGTCCTATTTTAATTGGAAAGTCACTGGTGTCTCCATCACATGTTTGGACAAACGTCACCACATCCCTGTACATATCCTTGATGAGGGTAACGTACTTAGTTGGGACTTTGTGCTTTTCCAAGGCCCACCACATGACATTTCTCGGTACTTTGTCATATGCCTTCTCGAGGTCAATAAAGACCATGTGCAAGTCCTTTTTCTGCTCCCTATATCTCTCCATCAATTGTCATAATAAGAAAATCGCCTCCATGGTTGACCTACCAGGCATGAACCCAAACTGATTTTGGGTCACATGTGTCACTCTCCTTAGGCGATGCTCGATAACTCTCTCCCAGAGCTTCATCGTATGGCTCATCAACTTAATCCCATGGTAGTTAGTACAACTTTGAACATCTCCCTTGTTCTTGAAGATAGGTACTAATATACTTCTCCTCCATTCTTCAGGCATCTTGTTAGACCGAAAAATAAGGTTAAAGAGCTTAGTTAACCATACTATCGCTCTAGCGCCTAGGTATCTCCACACCTCAATGGGGATACCATCAGGGCCCATCGCTTTACCTCCCTTCATCCTCTTCAAAGTCTCTCCGATCTCTGCCTCCTGAATTCTCCTCACAAAGCGTCTGTTGGTATCATCAAATGAATCATCCAACTCAAGGGCAGGACCCTCATTCTCTCCATTAAACAGCTTGTCGAAGTACTCTCTCCATCTGTCCTTGATCTCTTCATCCTTCACCAGAAGTCGATCTGTCCCATCCTTGATGCATTTTATTTGGTTGATGTCCCTTGTCTTCCTCTCACGGATTCTAGCCATCCTATAAATGTCCTTCTCTCCTTCCTTCGTGCCTAGCCGCTGATAAAGGCCATCATACGCCTGACCTTTTGCTACACTCACAGCTCGCTTTGCAACCCTCTTCGCTATTTTATAGCCCTCGATGTTGGCTACACTCTTGTCATGGTGGAGACGCTTGAAACACTCCTTCTTCTCCTTAATAGCCCTTTGCACCTCGTCATTCCACCACCATGTGTCTTTCGCTTCCCGTTTGCCTCCCCTACTCACGCCAAACACTTCCAAAGCCACCTTCTGGACACATGTTGCCATCTTTAGCCACATATCGTCGGCATCTTCTCCTTCTTCCCAAGGCCCCTCGTCTAGCATCCTCTCCTTAAACATTTGTGCTGCTTCCCCTCTAAACTTCCACCACTTTGTTCTCGCAATCTTGGCCTGTTTGTCCCGGTGGACACGTACCCGAAAGCGAAAGTCTGCCACCACAAGCTTATGTTGAGGAACAACACACTCCCCAGGTAACACCTTACAATCAAAGCAAGCACATCTATCCTCCCTCCTTGCAAGGATAAAGTCGATCTGGCTCGAGTGTTGTCCACTACGAAAGGTTACTAGATGAGATTCCCTCTTCCTAAAGAGGGTGTTCGCTATCAACAAGTCATAGGCTAGCGCGAAGTTCAAAACATCCTCCCCCTCTTGATTCCTACTACCATACCCGAACCCCCCGTGCACCCGCTCAAAACCTACATTAGTCGCACCAACATGGCCGTTGAGGTCTCCTCCTATAAAGAGTTTCTCGCTGATAGGCACGGTACTAACCATGCTATCAAGATCTTCCCAAAACTGCCTCTTGGTGCCCTCACTAACACCTACCTGAGGGGCATAGGCACTGATCACATTTAGAGCCGAATCTCCAACTACCATCTTGACCAAGATAATCCGGTTGCCTTGCCTCCTAACATCAACGACTCCATCCTTAAGGCTCCTATCGATCAAGATGCCTACACCATTCCTACCTGATGTTGTCCCCGTGTACCAAAGTTTGAAGCCAGTATCCTCCACCTCCTTCGCCTTCTGGCCCTTCCATTTAGTCTCCTGAACGCATAGAATATTTACACGCCTTCTAATTGCTGCATCGACTAGCTCTCTTAGCTTACCTTTTAGGGACCCTACATTCTAGCTACCTAGACGAATCCTAGTTGGCTCGGCTAGCTTCCTTACCCTTCGCACCCATCGAGGGAAGTGCGAAGACCCTTGCTCATTTTTCACTACACCCGGGCGTAGATGTAGCGTGCCACTAAGGTTGCGACGGCCTGACCCTTGCTCATTTTTCATCGTACCTGGGTCACGATACGACACGCCACTAAGGAGATGACGACCCGGCCCTTGCCCATTTAACACCACACCCAGGTTCCGATGTAGCGCATCGCTAAGAGGGTTACGCCCCAACAAATCTCTTGTGGGTTTCAAATCCATGAGAGTGGCTGTTTTTTTACTGTTGGTTCGCCAGACCTTAACACACCCTCCTCCTTTACCCGGGCTTGGGACCGGCTATGTTGAGATGACTTAAGAAAGTCTTCCAGTCAACATAGGCGGAGTTTGTGACTAACAAGGTTACACCAACCAAATTAGTCATGCAACGGGAGCTACTTCTATGCTACACAAGCAAGAAGGTAATTAGCAAGCTACACAAGCTAACAAATTACAAGAGCAACTACACAAGAATAATGTATATGAAAGTAAATACAAGCTTGTATTGCACGAAGGCAAACCACATAGAAGATGATGAAGACAATGTTGACACGGTGATTTTCTCCCGAGGTTCACTTGGTTGCCACCAAGCTATGTCCCTGTTATGTTGACCAACACCTCATGGTTCAACAGCTAATCAGCATTTCAAAACTAAGCCCTCCCAAAGGGCGCCAGAAGAACCTATCATAATTGTGGTAGCTCAATGACACGCTCAACTAGAGTTGCTCTTTGCGACTCTCGCAAGGCAAGCACAATGCCCCTCACAAGCTCTTCTCCGGAGCACTGCACAAGCTTCTTGAGGGCTTCGATGGAGACCACCAAGCCATCCAGGTGGTGGCAACCTCCAAGAGTAACAAGCCCACCGGCTTGCAAGATGACCACCTAGTGCCACTCGATGCAATCTCTCAATGCAATCGCACTAGAATCACTCACTCGCTATTGATTCGCAATCTAGCAAGCATAAGTGAGTAGGAGGTCTCCCAAGCACTCTCAAGCATGGACAGAAAGTCCCGTTAGGTGCTCAACCTCAGCCAAGCCTGAGGTCACCTCTATTTAGCCCCCTCGTCCAAAATAGCCATTGGCCCCTTCACTGGGCAAAAACTGATAGCACCGGACGCGCTGGTTCTACTGACCGAACACAACGAGCCAACATCTAGTGCACCATCTCTATCCATGTGTCCTTGCATGTTCAACCTCAGCCACAGATCTCCAATGGTCACTGCACGCGCCAACAGTCAAGAGAATGATCAGACGCGCCACAGTCCATGACTGGACGCGCAGGTGCACCAAAACCTACGCACGTGAAGCCCTGACTGGACACTGCATAGTGCCACACTAGACGCACCTTGCCTCAATGTCTAGTGCAATACAGACAGCTCCTAGAGCGGTTGAACAACTACCGGACGCGTTCGGTGATCACTGACCAGACGCGGCCAGCGTCAGGTGCAGCCTACGCCACTCGCCGCGTGCCTTGGCCTTGCTAACATCATGTGTCTAGTGCCATGCGTTCGGTGCATGCCAAAAAGCAACTGAACAGGTCGGTGTAGCCTAGCCAGCCGCACGCGCCACCTCTCAACTGACCGGATGCGCCACTCTGTGTCCGGTGCTCATGGCACCGACCATGACTTCACCAACTTCGCCACCCTTGCTCAAATGTGCCAACCACCAAGAGTATCACCTTGTGCACGTGTGTTAGCATATTTTCACAAACATTTTCAAGGGTGTTACCCACTCAACTTGCCATGCCACTCGATCATAGCACGTATGCAAAGTTAGATTGCTCAAGTGGCACTAGATGATCGATATGCAAATAAGTTTGCCCCTCTTGATAGTATGGCTATCTATCCTAAACCCAGTCATAAACTTCTCTACACACCTATGACTGGTGAAATGGAAATGCCCTAGGTTATACCTTTGCCTTACGCATTCCACTCCATCTCCTTCGATGTTGATGCAACATATGCACCAACCAATTAGCAAATGATATGATCCACTTCATATCATCACATGACCATATTGGTTCATCGATCTTGACCTCACTTGCTCTTCACCGTTGTCTCGGTCCATCGGCGCCAAGTCCTTGACTTGCACTTCGCACTTGCAACCGGTCCGTCGAGCCAAGCCTCATCTTGATCTTCTCCACCTTGGTCACATGACTCCATGTCATGTCTCATATGCAATGAGTTCCACCATCATCACATGTGTGAGCTTTGCACCAAGTTCAAGCCATCTTCACCATCATGGCATATGTTGCTCACACACATGTACCTATAGACTAATCACCTGTGTATCTCATATCAAACACAATTAGTCCACCTAAGTTGTCACTCAATTATCAAAACCAAACAAGGACCTTTCACAAAGTGAGTCACTTTGGAAAAAAAATGGTAGGAAGTTAGCCAGTGTTGATATAGGCTTAAGGTGGATAGTATGGTCTACCTAAGTGAGGCATAGCAAGAATCAGTTAAAACGCCCCTAAATCGAGTGTGTCACATAGATAGCACCGTTAGATTAGTCCCAGCATCCTTATCTGGATCTTTGGAACCCTCTATTAGGTTCCCATCGTTTGTCGTGAGAGCTCGGTGAAGGATTCCGGCAACATCTCCTCTGTATCTTGGCCTTATCTCCCAATCACAGTCAAGTAAGATGGACAAGTATATATACGTATGCCAGGAATAACATACCAAGCAAGCCCGAAGGTTCAATCGAAGAAATTTAAATAGAGTATCAAATTCGTCACCTCGATGGATGACGCATAGGATAAGCAAGTAGTATCAAGTATAGCACAACACAAGTACACCCAACACCCTAGGTGGTGAAGCAAATCAAGTTTGAAGTATCAAATAAATGCTCCCTCAATGGACCGAAGCGGAACCCACTTTGGAATACGATGATGATGAGGCATGACAACGATCACTGGTCAGGCGAAGTCTGATGAGGCTGCTATGGTCGTGACATCTACAAGTACTACGGAGGACGGAAGGCTCCTGGAGGAATTACCATCGACTATCCACCTACAAGGGGGCCAAACCTAAGTAATCAGTAGAAGTGTGGATAATAATATAGAAGGTAAATAACACTATAGGCCATAGTTGGCAATAAACATTAGTGTGTTTGAGGCACCTGCTGAAGGAGTAGCAGTTCCCTAAGGCATCAGAAGCAATGGATGCACCTGGAGCGGAATGGGCTCTGCATAATCAGTAAGAGTTGGAGTGAGAACAATTTTATAAACAAATTGAGCCTCTGCAAATGGAATGCAAGAGAATGAGGAAGGAAGGAAGGATACCAATCACACTGTTAGTAGAAGGCTTTGGGCAACAACGGTAGACGTGCTAGTACAAGGTGTCAAAGGATTGCTTGAGTTGCCTAGTAGCATGAACTTGGTGGCAACCTTAGAGCGAAGCTAACCTAATTCTTCCTTGGTGGCCATCCTCTCTACTTGATCAGCCAGGTTGTTCACATTGGCAGTCATCGGATCAATGAAGCTGTCCCTAAGGAACTATTCATGCATGATGAACTTCTCATCCAAAGCCTAACAAATCAGGGTGATTGACTCCTAGAACTGAGTGTTGAGGCGTGCGAAGTATGGAACAAAGTAATCTTCTGGTGGCACCCACATACTAGCACCCACTCCAGCTATAGATACAACCGGTGGTAGAGGAACCTCAGCCAAAGGCGAATCCACTCATTCCAAGGCCTCCATCTTGTTCTTGAATGGATAGAAAGCCTTTTGCACCACATCATCAACATCTAAGACAGTCGTCTTGTGGTTGACCAATGCCATGATGTATGGCTAGAAGACTAAGGCACCTCTCCTATCTAGTCTGCACTCTATCATCCTAGTGGCCATCTACTCAATCATGTTCAGCTTGTCCCCGATTAGAATAGCTCAGATCGCCTCATAATAAGGAAAGCGAACAACATCTGAGTTTCCCACCATAGACATGATGGTATGCCTTAACATGCTGAAGATCAAGGAAGGGTACCACTTTAAATGCTTGCTAGCACCATGATGATGCTTCCCAGTTGGATAGAAGACATAGGTCTCTTGCTCTTGCATCGCGGGAAGGTCACTCATAGATTTCTCAGTCTTCATTTCTGCATAATCCAGACCAATGAGAGAAGCAAAGTCCTAGAACAAAGCAGTGAAACTTTTCTTGCCAGTCATCCACGTCAGACGCTTATCTTATGTGTCAACCTCAAGTGTGGTGCAGAATTGACAAACAATAGATTCGTTCCAATTGTGCCTGAACTCCATCACCTTGCGAAGACCCATGCCTTGGAAACTTTGGACCAAATCCTTAATGCATGAGAATTCTTCCAGATAGGCCTAGTTGACCCATCAACTCTTTTGCATAGGCCTATTGATGAATTCACCCAAAAGAGTTTGTACTGCATAGAAGCATGGAAGTAAGGAGAAAAAGTGTTGCTCTCCCCCTGGTAGCATTTTTGGTTGCAAGCCTCTCGATAGTTGGCAGTGCTCTTCCAAGAATAGTCAATCTTGGGTCAGTTTCCCAAGCGGATGGGATGGACCCCATCTTCCTCATACTCGTACTCATCATCACTGAAGTCAACCTCAACTTCATCGAAGGGAGAAGCCTCTTGTTTGGATCTTTTTGCTGGACCCTTGCCATGTCTAAGAGTTTGTTCATCCTTCTCCCGCTCAAGCATGGCCCAATCCTCATCATTGAGAACGCTAGGCAAAGTAGGCCTTTTGGATCTCCTCACGTGCGGTGTCTTCCGCTTCTTAGGTGGCACCACGTGCTTGTGAGATGCCTAACATCTACCTTGCTCCTCGAACCATGGTTTCTTTTGGCCAGAACCCCCACTGGAAAGGCGGTGACTAGAACTGGACCTGTGAATGCAAACATGGAATGAGATCGCAATTTAACCGACTTAAAGAGAAAGGTTTTGTAACACTTCAAGTGTTTAGTCCTTAATTGCATTGCATTTGCATGGCATAAGCATAAGCATGCATCATTCATGTTTGTTATTTTATGTGATGCAACACATGTGATTATTCTAGGGTTTGTTTGATTTATTTCATGAAGTATTTGATAGTTGGTGTAACAAAAAGGTAAGGTAGCCAATCATGACCTACAACACCTTAGTTATACTTAGGGTAACATTTGGAACAAGGTTCATGTTGACCAAAATTACAAATTTGCCCTCCAAGAGAAGTTTGACCACCATTTGACCCTAGAAGGCTCTAGTTTGACCAATTAAAAAGTCTAATTTAGAGACCTTGCATGGAAGAGCACCCTTAAGTAAAGTTGTAGAGAATTTCATGAGGAACAAAAGTTCTAATATGGCCATCTCATGAAAATGACCAGAGCATGCTAAAAAATGGCCCACAAGTCAGCTTGAGTGGTGATCAACACTTAGAAAAATTCTAAGTCTGGAAATTGGACTTTTCAGTTTCACTGTACCTCACTTTAGCAACTTGTAACTCACAAACTAGGCCAAACCAGTCCTGGAGCCAATTGACAAAGTTGTTGTCCACACATAGCTCTACAACATTGTCAATATCACCATCACCTGGTTCTCAATAGTTTAGGAGATTTTGTGTCGTGAAAATAGGGTTTCAGTCGGCTTAGTGACTGAAACTGGGTTTCAGTTTCTAAGTGCACCACTTTAGAGCTCTGTAGTTTCAAATCCAGGCTGAACCAGCCCAAACTCCAATTGACAAACTTGTTGCCCTCACATAGCTCTACAAATTTGATGTTGTCATCTTGGACCAAATCGAGCTGTGTTGGAAGATAATCAGCGTCAAACTTGCACTGACAGTCACCGTTCGGCCTCATCGGTCAGTCGACATCGCCATTCAGTCGGACAGCTGAGCACGCCGTGGCGCTCGGGCAGAGCCCGGTGGCCGCGTGGCGCTCGCGCCCTGCCATCGCCTCCACGTCGCAAGCACACGCACGGTCGTGAAGTCGGGGCCGACACCTCCACCCCCACACTCGCGCTCACTCTTCTCTCCTTCACTCTCGCTCTGGCCGGGTTCACCGAGGCAGAAAACGAAGGCGCCATTGCCGCCGCAGCCCGCCCCGTGCTTGTGCAAGCTCACCGTCGCACCACCGTCCTCCAAATCCCGTCCACCGCTCCACCAGCATCCCCTCCACCTCCTCCAACCGTTGCTTGACCGGATTGTGTAGAGGTGAGGGCGAATTTCGGTTTCCGCCACCGTGAGTCCTCGCCGGCGCACTGTCCGCGCGGCGGCTCACCGTGGCCAGCTCCCTACGGTCATCCTCCATTCTCACTAGTACATGTTTTGGGTTCCGGGTCGGGTAGAGAAGCCTAGGTGATGACGTTACCGGATGGGATGGCCGGTACACGTCGGAACACCGTCGTGCGCCGCCGCGCCATGGCCACCGGTGCGGTGTTCACGCGGCCAGCGGCACTCGCTCCACCTCCGTCCTTTTCCGTGGCATGGAGAGGTCCGCCATGTCCTCAGGAAGCCGTAGCACACCTCACTTAGGTCCCTGACCCCCGGAGCTCGCCGGACCACCACCGGGTGCCGCCTTCGAGCCGCGGTCGCCATGGCCGTCGTAGCTAGGGTGGGATAGGTTCAGCAAATCTAGGTTTGGTCGATGCGGGAAGTCACGGGGAAGCCGTTGGTGCTCCTTTCGTCGCCGGAGGCGCCGTCGTCGGTGAGCTTGAGCTCGCCGGAGTCGCGGCCGTCTTCCCCCTTTCGCTCTCTCTCTCTGGCCTGCGGGCCCGCACTGTCAGCGCCGCGCGTGCGGGCGGGCGCCGAGGCAGGCCGCGCGCTGGCTGGGCCGCGCTAGCAAGCCGGGCCGGCCTAGTTTCAAATGGGATTTATTTCATTTCTTTATTTTGTCACAGTTTTAAGTAAGATTTGGAAAAATGAAGATCTAGGGTTTTACTTGCCCAAAAATTATGAGATAAATTTTGTTAGGATCTACATGATGTGTAGTATTTTAGAAAAATATGGATCTGGCATGAGATGTTTAGATTCTATAAGAATTTAATAGATCCTTTAAATGTGTTTTGGAATGTATGCAAATTTGTTAAATTTATAACTTGAGCTGTAGTGTTCCATAAATCATGAAATTTGGTGGGTAGGTTACTCTATGCTATCCCTAGCTCTGGTAAAAATTTGGGCATCAGTGCTTAAGTAATTTCCATGTTATAAGGCTATCAATTTATCCTAGGAGATAGTTGAAGGAATTTTTGTAATTTTTCTACATGTGCAATGTTCTTGTAACTTTTTGGAGAATGTCTTGGTACCCTAGAGTGTCTAAGAAAAATATGAAATCTATTGTTTGATACTTTTCAAAATGATTTATTAATTATACAAAAATCAGCCTTTTTGACTGGTGAATTTTGTATAGAGAATTTCTGTGAATAAAACTTGTTCAAATTTTTACTGTGGTCTCTTTTTGGGTCAGAGAGTCCCCTGTAATTTTTGTAGAATTTTAAGAGCAGTTTACATATATGTTTAAAATTCCACCTAATTAATTAAGTAAAATAAGAAATGAGTATAAATAAATGTTCTAGGTAGTCACACCCTACTTTCTGGTGTTGTTATACCCCATGTGAACTTTTGGAAATCTTAGTTTGGTTTTAAGGGTCTTTGGCCACATCAATAAATGTTTAACCTTTGTAATTTTAGGTTTTCTGGACAGCTAGTAGTAATTCTAAATTTGGCTTTGATAAAATTGGTTGCTGGAAAACTTGTAAATACCAAAGTTGGAGTAAACTTGATGAACTAGCTTGTGTCAAAATTTGGAAGCATTTGGCTTAGTAGTTTGAGAGTTACTGTTGTTTAAAGTGGCAGTTCAAAATCTGCTACTCTCTGTTTTGAGAGGACAGATTCTGGAACTTGTGAAGTTTGACATAGAAAACTTAGGAGTTTGGAGTTGAGGTCTGAAAATGAATTGTAGTGCATTTCTTAGGCTTTCCAGATTGTCTTAGATCATATCGTTTGGAATTGTAAATCTCCAGTTGTGATAAAAACAAGTAGCTACTGTCCAGAATGCTTACTGTGGTGTTTTGCTGATTGATATGGTGAGATATCCTAAGACATGCTACTTTTGTAATTGTTAGGTGTTAGGGCCTTAACTGAGGATGAGCAGCTTTATCTTAGGTTAAGTAGATTAGGTGAGTACTTCTCTACCGGAGAGGAAATTTGCACCTACTCTTTTGAAGTAATTTGAATAGAGCGTTAAATTGTTGTAATGCATTTCATTCCGAGCATATTGCATCTTTCATTATGCATTCATGGGATTTATTATGCACTCATGCAATAGGTGTACCGGAGGGGGTGACACTTCTCGAATTCGAACAAGCGATACCGGAGGAGGTGCTGAGTCAACCGGAGGAATTAGCAGAAGAACCCAACGTCGGGGAAGCTCCGTCAGAAGATCTACCCGAGTGTCTGGACCACAGACCCGCAACCTTTCTGAAAGGCAAGCCCCGGTGCATGCTGAACCCATCGTTTTATAAATATATCTTGAGTACTTTTAATTGTTTATTGCATTAAGTTCTAGGAGTTATATGAAAACACTTGCTGCATTGTACCTGTCCTTGTCCAGATATCGTACTTAATCCTATATTAGGTTTAGGCACGTGTCAATGCTTAGCCCTGCTTAGTACGGTAGAAGTCGGGTGATTTCCGGTCATCCGCGAGATGTAGGAAGGAGTCACGAGTGGCTTTATGGCTATCGTGGATGGAACCATGCTTAAAAATGAAATTGAGACCGGGCGGGAGTTCGATAGTACAGCCGCAAGACACTTCACGTCTTGGGTGTGGAGCTATGCCCGTCTGAGTCGTTTAAGGACCGATTCGCTGTACGTCCTTGAGTCATGTTGAACGCAGTCTAACACTTAGTTGGCCGGATAAGTCGTTCCGACCGCGAAGCCGAGTAATGTGGTTCAGGCCGGGAATCGAATGGTAGGTTGCTTCTTGGAGGAGAGAAAGGATGTGCTTGGGGACATTGGAGTGAGACCAAGGGGGGGTTAGAGTCCCTATCACCTGGCAGAGTGTCGCCCTCGGGGTCGCGACATTATTCGGACCCGCGATTCCTGAATCATATGAAACGGTGGCCTGTGCGACCCTGGCAGGGGTCTGCACGGTGAGTGTTAGAAATACCCCTCCAGCTGGATAGGAATTCGATTCGAATCGCCGTCGCTCCCGGTTAGTGAGCACTTGACTTGAGCAGCGGCAACGTAGATCTCATTAAATGAACTGGTGGTTAAGGGAATGATACAATGTTGCCACAATTCATACCTGCTCTGGATATAATGATGATAATTGTTTGATTGTAATCAAGTGCATGTTCAGTACAGGTGCTAAGATAGACGACAGGTAAATGCTAAAAATAACTGCTAGTACAGGCTACAAGAGTTTAAATTACTTATGCCTTTATGCAAAATGTTATGTCAGCTAGCCTCTTGTGTAAGCCTTGCATAATCCTTGGTGTCATCTTATTTCTGGTTTTCGACGGGTAAGTCTAGCTGAGTACATTCCAGTACTCAGGGTTTATTCCCTCCTGTTGCAGATGACATGCTTTATCAGGGATTCTGCAAGACGTGTCTCCACCCTGCGGGTGATGATGACTAGATCACAAGGGCGTGATCGTCTTTATGTACTTTCCTCATGCTTTTGCAGGATGTCGATCATCCAGACTGGCAGTATTTAATTAACTAGTGTGTGTGTTATGCTTCCGCTACTTTCAAACTTGGTTTGTAATAATTGCTACTCCGTGGTGTAAACTTATTTCAGAACTACTTGTGAAATGTATGGTTGTAAGCAGTTTGGTTTGAGATCCTTCGTGATTTCGATTGACTACCGGGATTATATGGGCTCAAGTTTGAAAATTTGAGCGCTTCGGTGCTTGTTTTCGTACTTGTGCTCTTATAATTTGGTCGGTTCTGTTACAGCTGGTACCAGAGCATAATTCAACATTAAACACATCTTACGAGTAATTAAAAACAAAAGTATTTGTTTGCGAAAAGGGTTAAACTCTAAAAATTATTTTATAGGTATGCCAGTGATCACATCCCTTAGCCCAAATAAGGACTCTTAGGTGGCTTATTATAAAGACTAACTTGGGGGCCTTGTTTGTTTCTGTTTCGTCGTCCATACGGCGTGATATTGTATGGATGCCATCCACTTGGGTGGTAATGTATGGATCAATTACCTCGACGCTCTGGTAAGTGTGAGTTGTGAGAGCATGATCGTCCAACCGGCGGTCTAGGGGAGAGTAGTTTTGGTGACTTACATCTTTACATGTTTAAACCATGTAATTACGTAAGCACTTAATTGTGGGAACCTTTATATCGGGTAGCTTTGATACTGAAGTGTATACATCTGGGGATGTGTATATGGAAAGTATTTAAATTACTGCTTTCTTGTATGCTTATATTGGGAAACTGTTGGGCTGAAATGAGGTTTTCTACAGGTACACTAACAGCGTAACGAGTAGACCGATAGTTTCGCTTATATGAGAGAACGTATGTATGCCACCGCCTAGCGTTAGAACTTTAGGTTTCTACTAAGGTGAGAGGGCGTACGAAACGTGCATGCATCATGTTTAATTATATCATACATATCATTTACTCCCTCCTTAAAAATTTTCAGTACTCCCGACTAAAGTAAATTTCATATCCCCTAAATGATCCTCACTTTAAGTCGTATCTTATCTGTTGCTACAGATGGCACGTACCAAGAGGACCGCTCGTAAATCCACTGGAGGCAGGGCACCGCGTCACCAGCTCGCTCCACGTGAGCCCCGCCCTGAGCCTACTGAGGTGGAAAGGCTGAGGGCAGAGTTGGCTGAAGTGACTGCTGCCAGGAATGCAGCGCATCAGCAACTGGAGCAAGTGATTCGTGATCGTGACCAGGAAACCCTTGCAGTCCAGAGATTGACAGTAGCAAATCGCAACTGTCAACGCATGTTGGTCCGTGTGATGGAACAGAGGGATGAAGCCTGGCACGAAGAGAATGTTCTGAGGGCTCGCCAGTTTGAGCTCGAGCAACAGTTAGAAAATGCTGAAGAATACAATGATAATCTTCATGAAGAAGTGCACCGCCTGAACAACGAGCTTAATCCCCTGCTGCCTCGAAACAACAACGTCGATGAGGACATGGGTTCGGAAATCGTTATGGCTGAAAATGATGATGAAGTGGAGGTCAATGGACCCCAAGATGCCGAACCAGAAGAAGAAGAAGAAGACGAGGAGTTAGAGCCTGTCAGTGATGAGGACGGCGGGGAGATCCTTGACACTGACTCGGAGGATGATGCTTAGAGTAGTCATCACGTGCCTATAATGTTAGGATCGTCTTTTGTGCCCTCCCTGTGAAGGAGTGAGGCCTTGTAATAACTTGACTTTGGGATGTAAGGTTGAACCGTATGTTTCCTGAATGTAGTTTGAACCTGTTAATTTCGATCACAACTTGATGTCTTATTATGTTGCGTTCGATGATGGTGTCACGATTAGCACCCTTCGGTGCCGCGACGAAACCGAGGGCCTCCTATGGCGCGCGACATAAGGCTGTGCTGCTTGGCACGCGCAGGTATCGAGGTGGCTAGTCATGATCCACCATGGAACTCTTCATTGAGGAGTCTCTTTGTGGTCAGTTTGAAGTAGCCTTTCACAGTCAACTAAAAATCTTGAGATCGAATCCAAGTACCGTGCAAAAGGGTCAAAAATCACGTAGATAGCAACGTAAACGGTCCGGTAACCGTTGTGCTCCCTGTGAGTGAGCCTTTAACAAAGAGCATCTTGTTGGATTACCAAGTATGATCTCATCAAATGATGCGCTAGAATGGATTGTGCGGTTGTGATGAATTATTGTGCCTTAATTATTATGAGAAATCTATTCATACAGTCAGATTGACATTTCGCAATGATTCATCTATAAATTTCCCACATCGTCAGTGCTCATTGGCTATGCATTTTGCAGATGTCGTACAATCTACGCCGGGGTCGTGGAAATGAGGAGGAGGAACAGCCGCCCCCTCCGCCACCACCTACTCCGGCCGAGTTGATGCAATCAGTGGTTGAGGGGCAGCGTATGTTGGCTGACGCCATGCGCCAACTGGCTAATCGAGAGGCTCGTCATGGCCGCCAGGGCCCAGAGCCGAATCAGTACAACGATTTCAAGGACTTTCTGGATACAAAGCCCCCGCTCTTCAAGGAAGCGGAAGAACCACTGCAGGCTGACGAGTGGTTGAATACCATTGAACAAAAGTTTCGTCTGCTACGCCTAACTGATGAGCTGAAAACTGAGTATGCTTCCCATCAGTTGCATGGTCTGGCGGGCATTTGGTGGAGCCACTATCGTTCCACACTGCCTGCCAATGTCCCGATTGCTTGGGATCAGTTTAAGGCGGCATTCCGGGGACATTATATCCCTCCCGGTCTTATGGCAATCAATTACACAGAGTTTATGAGGCTGTCGCAAGGAAACAAAAGCCTGACTGAATACTTGCAGTCCTTCAACAACCTGGCAAGGTATGCCACAGAGTTTGTGGATACCGATGCCAAAAAGATTGCTAGCTTCAAAAGGGGCCTCGGCCCAAAACTGATGAAAACTATGGGCACTAGCAAATGTACTACTTTCAATGATTTCATCAGCGATGCTTTGACCCAGGAGAACAACAATACTATTTATTCTGCCTCTAAGAGCCGTAAAAGGGCCCTTGAGGCAAGTGCTTCTCAGTCAAGGGCCTCAGCGGCATCGAGGTCTTCCCCTCGCCCACCTGCTCAAAATACAAAGTTCCGTCCGCCGCAGAAGAAGCCTGCTGCAAAAACGGGGTTCCGTAAGGCTTATACCGTCGCTCTGCCAAAGGGGACTTCTGGACAGAGCAGCTCTAGTGTTCCTCCTAGCAATATGCCTTGCTGGAATTGCAACAAGCCAGGTCATTGGGCCCGGAACTGTCCGTACCCTAAGAAAAATGTCAACCAAGGTAGTCGTCAGGGACACGCCCATTATAACAGCATTGAGGAGATTCCATCTGGTGAGGTGGTCACCGCTGGTAAGTTTCTAGTTGACCAACACCCCGCAGTGGTACTTTTTGATTTAGGTGCTTTGCATTCCTTTATCAGTCCTAAGTTTGCATCCAAATTTGCACACAAGTTGCATACTGTTGAAGGTGTGGGTTATTGTATTAGTGCTGCAAGTGGGAATATTTCCACAAACAAAGTAGTGGGGAACCTTAAGTTTGAGATAGAAGGGCGAAGTTATTCGCTTGCCCTATTGGTTTTACCTGGTTTAGACATAGATGTTATCTTAGGCATGAATTGGATGAGTCAGAATGGGGTACTCATTGACACATCCGCTCGGGTAGTTATGCTCAGAGATCCTACAGATCAAAAGGGTTTTCTGGTACAACTTCCCAGAAAAGTTGATTTGTCTGGGGAAGTTCATGCTGTGCAAGCAAAGGCGTTGGCTGAAATTTCCGTAGTAAATGAATTTCCGGACGTTTTTCCCGATGATTTGCCGGGACTCCCTCTGGATCGGGATGTGGAGTTTAAAATTGAGTTGTTGTCTGGCACGGCTCCCATCTCTAGGAGACCCTATAGGATGCCTCCAAATGAACTCGCTGAACTTAAGGTGCAATTGAATGAACTTTTGAAGAAGGGGTTGATTCGTCCTAGTTCATCGCCGTGGGGATGTCCTGCTATCTTTGTAAAGAAGAAGGATCAGTCGTTGTGGATGTGCGTAGATTATAGACCTCTCAATGCAGTCACTGTCAAAAATAAGTACCCTCTACCGCGAATCGACATCTTGTTCGATCAGTTGTCTAAAGCTAAAGTTTTCTCCAAGATCGATCTAAGATCTGGCTACCATCAAATTAAAATCCGCCCGGAAGATGTTCCAAAGACAACCTTTTCTACCAGATACGGTCTTTATGAGTATCTTGTTATGTCCTTCGGCTTGACAAATGCCCCCGCACACTTCATGTACTTGATGAATTCAGTGTTTATGCCTGAATTGGACAAGTTTGTGGTGGTATTTATTGATGACATCCTGGTATACTCTGTGAATGAGGAGGATCACGCTGAACATCTGCGTATAGTCCTCACAAGACTGCGGGAACATCAACTATATGCAAAGTTTAGTAAGTGCGAATTCTGGCTTCGAGAAGTACCTTTCCTTGGGCATGTGTTGTCCGATGGAGGAATTATGGTGGACCCCGCCAAGGTACAGGAAGTACTGAACTGGAAGGCTCCTATCTCGGTTCACGAGGTCTGAAGTTTTCTTGGTTTGGCTGGCTATTATCGTCGCTTCATCCCGGATTTCTCCAAAATAGCCAAGCCAATGACTCGATTGCTGCAGAAAGACACCAGGTTTGTCTGGACTCCTGAGTGTGATGCGGCTTTTCACCAACTGCGAACCCTCCTAACCTCAGCTCCGGTTTTGGCACAACCGGATATCGAGAAACCATTTGATGTTTATTGTGATGCCTCAGGCATAGGTTTGGGAGGTGTGTTGATGCAGGAAGGCCGAGTAATTGCATATACTTCTCGACAACTTCGGAAGCATGAGGCGAATTATCCAACGCATGACTTAGAACTCGCCGCAGTTGTTCATGCTTTGAAAGCCTGGCGACATTATCTGTTGGGCAATGTTTGCAATATCTACACAGACCACAAAAGCCTCAAATACATTTTCACCCAACCTGAGTTGAATATGCGTCAAAGAAGATGGCTCGAGTTGATTAAAGATTATAACCTTCAAGTGCACTATCATCCTGGCAAGGAAAATGTGGTTGCGGATGCTTTAAGCCGTAAGTCTCATTGCCATTCCTTAGTTGAAACTGATTTTCATCGATCTCGCCTTCTACATCCAGCAGTCTTGTACAACATCACTGTCAGTTGTACTCTCAAAAGCAGAATTATTGAGCTCCAAAAGACTGACACTGGTATATTTCACATCAAGCGTAAGATGAAAGAACAAGAAACTACATAGTTCAGGATAGATGAAGAGGGTGTACTATGGTTCAAGGATAGGTTAGTTGTGCCTAAGGACCAGGAGCTTCGAAATGATATTATGTCTGAAGCACACTCCTCTAAGTTGTCCATCCATCCTGGTAGCAATAAGATGTATTATGATTTGAAGCCATACTATTGGTGGACCAAGATGCGGAAAGAAATAGCTACATATGTGGCTAGGTGTGACACCTGCTGTAGAGTTAAAGCTGTGCATATGAAAGCTGGGTTGCTTCAACCACTGTCTATCCCAGGTTGGAAATGGGAAGAGGTAAGTATGGATTTCATTGTCGGTCTTCCTCCTACTGTCAAAAATCATAATTCCATCTGGGTAATTGTGGATCGTTTGACCAAATCAGCTCACTTCATTCCAGTTAGAGTGGACTATCGTCCCACTGACTATGCTGAGTTGTACTTCAATCAGATAGTCCGGCTTCATAGGATACCTCGTACTATCGTTTCTGACCGTGGTCCCCAGTTCACTGCTCGCTTTTGGGAGCATTTGCATCACCTTCTGGGTACCAAGTTAGTGAGAAGCTCTGCTTATCACCCCCAGACATCGGGTCAGACAGAACGAGTTAACCAAATCTTGGAAGATCTGTTGCGAGCATGCGTCATTTCATCCAAGGGTTCTTGGGAAAAATGGTTACCTTTAGCCGAATTCTCGTACAATAACAGTTATCAAGAGAGTATTAAGATGGCCCCATTCGAAGCTTTGTACGGTCGAAAGTGTCGAACTCCACTAAACTGGGTGGAAGCTAGGGAAAGAAGGTATTATGGCATTGATTTTGTCCAGGAAGCCGAGGAACAAGTCCGTACCATCCAGAAACACATGGCTGCAGCACAAGCGAGACAGAAAAGCTATGCGGATCGTCGTAGAAAACCACTCGAATTTGAAGTTGGAGACTTCGTTTATTTGAAAGTTTCTCCAATGAAGAGTGTCCAACGTTTTGGTGTGAAGCGGAAACTTGCACCAAGATACGTGGGTCCTTTCCAGATCATAGGCAAGAGTGGAGCTGTTGCGTACAAAATCCAGTTGCCTCCTGAGATGAGAGCCATATTCAACGTTTTCCATGTATCTCAGCTTAAAAAGTGTCTTCGAGTTCCTGAGGAACAAGTTCCTTTAGGTGATATCAGGCTGGAATCCGACCTAACCTATGAAGAAAAGCCAGTCCGAGTGATCGATACTCAGGAACGAGTAACTAGAAGTAAAGTGGTTAAGTGGTACAAAGTGATGTGGAGTAATCAGGGAAGTGAGAGTGATGCTACGTGGGAACGGGAGGATTATTTGCGGGGTGGTTATAAAGAATTCTATGAAAAATGGTATGCTTTCCAAATCTCGGGACGAGATTTTTATAAGGGGGGAGGGCTGTAACACTTCAAGTGTTTAGTCCTTAATTGCATTGCATTTGCATGGCATAAGCATAAGCATGCATCATTCATGTTTGTTATTTTATGTGATGCAACACATGTGATTATTCTAGGGTTTGTTTGATTTATTTCATGAAGTATTTGATAGTTGGTGTAACAAAAAGGTAAGGTAGCCAATCATGACCTACAACACCTTAGTTATACTTAGGGTAACATTTGGAACAAGGTTCATGTTGACCAAAATTACAAATTTGCCCTCCAAGAGAAGTTTGACCACCATTTGACCCTAGAAGGCTCTAGTTTGACCAATTAAAAAGTCTAATTTAGAGACCTTGCATGGAAGAGCACCCTTAAGTAAAGTTGTAGAGAATTTCATGAGGAACAAAAGTTCTAATATGGCCATCTCATGAAAATGACCAGAGCATGCTCAAAAATGGCCCACAAGTCAGCTTGAGTGGTGATCAACACTTAGAAAAATTCTAAGTCTGGAAATTGGACTTTTCAGTTTCACTGTACCTCACTTTAGCAACTTGTAACTCACAAACTAGGCCAAACCAGTCCTGGAGCCAATTGACAAAGTTGTTGTCCACACATAGCTCTACAACATTGTCAATATCACCATCACCTGGTTCTCAATAGTTTAGGAGATTTTGTGTCGTGAAAATAGGGTTTCAGTCGGCTTAGTGACTGAAACTGGGTTTCAGTTTCTAAGTGCACCACTTTGGAGCTCTGTAGTTTCAAATCCAGGCTGAACCAGCCCAAACTCCAATTGACAAACTTGTTGCCCTCACATAGCTCTACAAATTTGATGTTGTCATCTTGGACCAAATCGAGCTGTGTTGGAAGATAATCAGCGTCAAACTTGCACTGACAGTCACCGTTCGGCCTCATCGGTCAGTCGACATTGCCATTCAGTCGGACAGCTGACCACGCCGTGGCGCTCGGGCAGAGCCCGGTGGCCGCGTGGCGCTCGCGCCCTGCCATCGCCTCCACGTCGCAAGCACACGCGCGGTCGTGAAGTCGGGGCCGACACCTCCACCCCCACACTCGCGCTCACTCTTCTCTCCTTCACTCTCGCTCTAGCCGGGTTCACCGAGGCGGAAAACGAAGGCGCCATTGCCGCCGCAGCCCGCCCCGTGCTTGTGCAAGCTCACCGTCGCACCACCGTCCTCCAAATCCCGTCCACCGCTCCACCAGCATCCCCTCCACCTCCTCCAACCGTTGCTTGACCGGATTGTGTAGAGGTGAGGGCGAATTTCGGTTTCCGCCACCGTGAGTCCTCGCCGGCGCACTGTCCGCGCGGCGGCTCACCGTGGCCAGCTCCCTACGGTCATCCTCCATTCTCACTAGTACATGTTTTGGGTTCCGGGTCGGGTAGAGAAGCCTAGGTGATGACGTTACCGGATGGGATGGCCGGTACACGTCGGAACACCGTCGTGCGCCGCCGCGCCATGGCCGCCGGTGCGGTGTTCACGCGGCCAGCGGCACTCGCTCCACCTCCGTCCTTTTCCGTGGCATGGAGAGGTCCGCCATGTCCTCAGGAAGCCGTAGCACACCTCACTTAGGTCCCTGACCCCCGGAGCTCGCCGGACCACCACCGGGTGCCGCCTCTGAGCCGCGGTCGCCATGGCCGTCGTAGCTAGGGTGGGATAGGTTCAGCAAATCTAGGTTTGGTCGATGCGGGAAGTCATGGGGAAGCCGTTGGTGCTCCTTTCGTCGCCGGAGGCGCCGTCGTCGGCGAGCTTGAGCTCGCCGGAGTCGCGGCCGTCTTCCCCCTTTCGCTCTCTCTCTGGCCTGCGGGCCCGCACTGTCAGCGCCGCGCGCGCGGGCGGGCGCCGAGGCAGGCCGCGCGCTGGCTGGGCCGCGCTAGCAAGCCGGGCCGGCCCAGTTTCAAATGGGATTTATTTCATTTCTTTATTTTGTCACAGTTTTAAGTAAGATTTGGAAAAATGAAGATCTAGGGTTTTACTTGCCCAAAAATTATGAGATAAATTTTGTTAGGATCTACATGATGTGTAGTATTTTAGAAAAATATGGATCTGGCATGAGATGTTTAGATTCTGTAAGAATTTAATAGATCCTTTAAATGTGTTTTGGAATGTATGCAAATTTGTTAAATTTATAACTTGAGCTGTATTGTTCCATAAATCATGAAATTTGGTGGGTAGGTTACTCTATGCTAGCCCTAGCTCTGGTAAAAATTTGGGCATCAGTGCTTAAGTAATTTCCAAGTTATAAGGCTATCATTTTATCCTAGGAGATAGTTGAAGGAATTTTTGTCATTTTTCTACATGTGCAATGTTCTTGTAACTTTTTGGAGAATGTCTTGGTACCCTAGAGTGTCTAAGAAAAATATGAAATCTGTTGTTTGATACTTTTCAAAATGATTTATTAATTATACAAAAATCAGCCTTTTTGACTGGTGAATTTTGTATAGAGAATTTCTGTGAATAAAACTTGTTCAAATTTTTACTGTGGTCTCTTTTTGGGTCAGAGAGTCCCCTGTAATTTTTGTAGAATTTTAGGAGCAGTTTACATATATGTTTAAAATTCCACCTAATTAATTAAGTAAAATAAGAAATGAGTATAAATAAATGTTCTAGGTAGTCACACCCTACTTTCTGGTGTTGTTATACCCCATGTGAACTTTTGGAAATCTTAGTTTGGTTTTAAGGGTCTTTGGCCACATCAATAAATGTTTAACCTTTGTAATTTTAGGTTTTCTGGACAGCTAGTAGTAATTCTAAATTTGGCTTTGATAAAATTGGTTGCTGGAAAACTTGTAAATACCAAAGTTGGAGTAAACTTGATGAACTAGCTTGTGTCAAAATTTGGAAGCATTTGGCTTAGTAGTTTGAGAGTTACTGTTGTTTAAAGTGGCAGTTCAAAATCTGCTACTCTCTGTTTTGAGAGGACAGATTCTGGAACTTGTGAAGTTTGACATGGAAAACTTAGGAGTTTGGAGTTGAGGTCTGAAAATGAATTGTAGTGCATTTCTTAGGCTTTCCAGATTGTCTTAGATCATATCTTTTGGAATTGTAAATCTCCAGTTGTGATAAAAACAAGTAGCTACTGTCCAGAATGCTTACTGTGGTGTTTTGCTGATTGATATGGTGAGATATCCTAAGACATGCTACTTTTGTAATTGTTAGGTGTTAGGGCCTTAACTGAGGATGAGCAGCTTTATCTTAGGTTAAGTAGATTAGGTGAGTACTTCTCTACCGGAGAGGAAATTTGCACCTACTCTTTTGAAGTAATTTGAATAGAGCGTTAAATTGTTGTAATGCATTTCATTCCGAGCATATTGCATCTTTCATTATGCATTCATGGGATTTATTATGCACTCATGCAATAGGTGTACCGGAGGGGGTGACACTTCTCGAATTTGAACAAGCGATACCGGAGGAGGTGCTGAGTCAACCGGAGGAATTAGCAGAAGAACCCAACGTCGGGGAAGCTCCGTCAGAAGATCTACCCGAGTGTCCGGACCACAGACCCGCAACCTTTCTGAAAGGCAAGCCCCGGTGCATGCTGAACCCATCGTTTTATAAATATATCTTGAGTACTTTTAATTGTTTATTGCATTAAGTTCTAGGAGTTATATGAAAACACTTGCTGCATTGTACCTGTCCTTGTCCAGATATCGTACTTAATCCTATATTAGGTTTAGGCACGTGTCAATGCTTAGCCCTGCTTAGTACGGTAGAAGTCGGGTGATTTCCGGTCATCCGCGAGATGTAGGAAGGAGTCACGAGTGGCTTTATGGCTATCGTGGATGGAACCATGCTTAAAAATGAAATTGAGACCGGGCGGGAGTTCGATAGTACAGCCGCAAGACACTTCACGTCTTGGGTGTGGAGCTATGCCCGTCTGAGTCGTTTAAGGACCGATTCGCTGTACGTCCTTGAGTCATGTTGAACGCAGTCTAACACTTAGTTAGCCGGATAAGTCGTTCTGACCGCGAAGCCGAGTAATGTGGTTCAGGCCGGGAATCGAATGGTAGGTTGCTTCTTGGAGGAGAGAAAGGATGTGCTTGGGGACATTGACGTGAGACCAAGGGGGGGTTAGAGTCCCTATCACCTGGCAGAGTGTCGCCCTCGGGGTCGCGACATTATTCGGACCCGCGATTCCTGAATCATATGAAACGGTGGCCTGTGCGACCCTGGCAGGGGTCTGCACGGTGAGTGTTAGAAATACCCCTCCAGCTGGATAGGAATTCGATTCGAATCGCCGTCGCTCCCGGTTAGTGAGCACTTGACTTGAGCAGCGGCAACGTAGATCTCATTAAATGAACTGGTGGTTAAGGGAATGATACAATGTTACCACAATTCATACCTGCTCTGGATATAATGATGATAATTGTTTGATTGTAATCAAGTGCATGTTTAGTACAGGTGCTAAGATAGACGACAGGTAAATGCTAAAAATAACTGCTAGTACAGGCTACAAGAGTTTAAATTACTTATGCCTTTATGCAAAATGTTATGTCAGCTAGCCTCTTGTGTAAGCCTTGCATAATCCTTGGTGTCATCTTATTTCTGGTTTTCGACGGGTAAGTCTAGCTGAGTACATTCCAGTACTCAGGGTTTATTCCCTCCTGTTGCAGATGACATGCTTTATCAGGGATTCTGCAAGACGTGTCTCCACCCTGCGGGTGATGATGACTAGATCACAAGGGCGTGATCGTCTTTATGTACTTTCCTCATGCTTTTGCAGGATGTCGATCATCCAGACTGGCAGTATTTAATTAACTAGTGTGTGTGTTATGCTTCCGCTACTTTCAAACTTGGTTTGTAATAATTGCTACTCCATGGTGTAAACTTATTTCAGAACTACTTGTGAAATGTATCGTATGATGTTGTATGTTGAATGATGCGATCCTGGTTGTAAGCAGTTTGGTTTGAGATCCTTCGTGATTTCGATTGACTACCGGGATTATATGGGCTCAAGTTTGAAAATTTGAGCGCTTCGGTGCTTGTTTTCGTACTTGTGCTCTTATAATTTGGTCGGTTCTGTTACAGGTTTAATGGAGGGAAAACCAAAGCAAAAGGTACCAGTGTTTGCTAGCTCAAAGGATTTGGTGGTACAGTATTACAGTCATGTACAATATTCCCTATGGACCTAAGCATAAAATGGGCAATGAGAACATCACATAGAAATGGGTTGGTATCTGACCAGGAAGCGACAGAGTATCCGTGAAGACAATTTACTGACCGCAAAAGCTATAAGCCTAAGTACCCAAACCTAGACAGTACCTATCGGAGTCTCCGATGTAAGTTGCATAGCATTCGCTAGTCACTCGACGACATGTAGAAAGGAATTTAATTTACAGACCAAGTGTGATAGACAAGTCCGCGGTGATCCCGGACCGTCCGCTAAAGTCAACTTGGAAATGACCAATGAATTCAAAATTTTTCTAAACCTCCTAAGATTTTGATGGAACATTTCTGCCAGGACCGACGGAGAGTCTGTGGAACACCGATCTAGAGTAGTTTGAGCAAACATAATACCCTGTATTCCCAAGATCTGCTACATCAAGCAGTTCCCCATAACTAGAGGACATCCACTAGACAAAATCAAGAATGCTCTACCTCTTCACCAAGTGGGACTTCAACAAAACTCATCCTATCCATAGATCAAGCAAATCCTAACTAGTTTGCCATGGAAGAAGGAAGGGAGAATGACCAAGCAAGGAAGGATGCTTACCTCCCCATCTTGAAAAGCTTGGAAGTGCGAAGGATGACCGGAATCAACAACGAAGATGGCGTAAGCATGAGCAGCGGCTGGCTTAGAGGAAAGTAGCAGAGAAGAAAATGAGGGTGGAACCCTAACGATTCAGTTGTAATCCTGTATATAACTATGAAGTGTTAGACCATCCGTTAGCTATGGTGGAGTATCTGATAAGTTGGAAAACCTAGTAGTTAAACCTCAAGATAGTTACAAAACCAACGAAGCATCTGACGGATCAACTAGACTCACCAAGAGTAAGCAAAAGAATGTCCCCTCTCTCTTTGGTGATCCTCGAGAGGAAGAAATTGAAGGAAAAGTAGTTTATATGCCGAAGGAACGCGTTGTCACAACTTAAGTAGTCATTGATCAGGATTATTAACATTTAGGATCATCCATCAGTATTCATAAAATGGATACACCAAACCTTAGCTAAAGCAACACCAACTCATCCCACTCTCCCATTTCTCACCCTCTCCCCCTTTCTCTCTAAAGGAACAAGTGTGAGGAAGAACTAGAGAGAGAAGATGAAGGTTGGAGGTGGAGATGGAGGTAGAAGATGAAGTGAAGGATGCAATCCAAGGTCCTCATCTCATCAAGGTCAAGCCATCCTTATCTCAAGATCATGGTTAGCTCATGAGCTCTCACCTCTTTAATTGAATATTTCTCTCAAACCCTAATCTCAGCCTCTCATGCATGTATGGATTATGCAATGTGGTGATCTCCCATTCATCACAAAGGCAAGATGTGTTCAACCTCTTACCCTGGAGTCTAGCATCTCATGATTCTCAAACCTTGGAGATAAGTTGTCTTGCTTAATCCCATGTATTTATCACAAGTGGTTCATGGAAGAGATTTAGCCAAATCACTACATGCACTAGTAGCCAAAACCAAGGACTCAACTAGCTTTACCCTAGCATATCCCTAAGATGATCCAAGGAGTTTAGTGCACATGCATGGATGTTCACCACTCCAAAGTAGCAACTAACCAACCCCAAAACATAGAGCATAGGTTCTATCGCGCCGGTTGGTGGAGTGTTCGCCAATGCGGCAGAGTGTCCGATAAACCTCTCTAATTTGGTAAATCTCCCAATGGAGGCACCTAGATCATTATGAGTGTGAACATCAGAGTGTACGACTATCGATCAGAGTGTTCACTGAATTATAAAGATCCATAGCTAGAAAACTCGAGAGCACCTGGTTCCCATCGGATCAACCGTCACACATGCTAGAGCATCTGATGAATTATATACACAGAGTAACCCAAGAGTGCCCATAACCTAACAGAGCATCTATGATTCTCATGGAGCATCCACCAGAGCTTGAACAGAGTCAACCAGAGATAACCCACCTCGGTACCCAGCATAGCAGAATGTCCGTTAGACAATACGGAGTATCCGATAGTCATAGAGGGTGTGAGTTTCATCAACAAGCTTACCCAAACAGTCAATAATACTAGCCAGTATCACTAGCCTACAACACAATAATAGAACCCCTTTGTCTCTTCTCTGGATCCAATGGTGACCCATACATATTCCTTATCATTATCGTGAGTCATCGATGAATCTCTCCAAACGGATCTCTCTCGTACCTTTCAGGAATCGTCTTAGTGAGATGCGTGTATAGGAAGTCATCGACAGCTTTTAGATGTCTGAACGGCTACACCATCAGGTAGGCACCTCACTATTATGAACCCTACTTTGGATACTTACCAAGTTGCATTATGAGTTATGCATTGCATGTAGAGTTGGATAATGATATCCTTCACACTATACTTTGAGTTACCTCTTAATCTGTTAGAAGCCCCTCACCTCAACAATGGGAATGGGAACACTTAATGCTTATTTCTTAGTTGCTTGGGCAACAACAGAAGTTGAGCATGAGAAGGAAACTCATACTCGCACGTGTAGAATGCTACACCTGGATAATTAACTACTAAAACCAATGAGGGTACAACTTGACTCACCTTACTAATCTAGCTAAGGAATAATATCCCTAATGTGATAATCATGATGAAAACTAGATATCTTGCTTATGCGAGGTGTAGGTCATCATGAGTATGGGATCTCATACGACATAGCTCGTGGAGCCGTAAGGACCGTGTATTGGGATATGTAAGTCCGAGTAACCACCCATACAGACCACATGTCGCAGATGGGGTTGATAAGCCAAGTAACTAATTGTGACCTATTTATCCATGAAACTGGCAAGGGGGGTGGTGTCGGTCGGGAATGTCTAGGACACTGACTGGGAACCCAGTCAAACCTTTCATCGAACACTCAGGCCAGATTAGGGAAAGGTTGGAGAACATGAGGCAACCCTTACTACTGGACCTGATGTATGGTGGTTAGTCCCGTTTCTCCGTGTGTGTACAGTTGTACACCTCTACAGAGTCTTGAAAGCCTAGAGTCCCTCGGGACAGAACTATTTAGTTGTTCTTTCTTTCTATACCCATGGTAGTATGAATGATGGACTATGAGCACTTGGTTACAATGATAAATGATTTAATTCTAATGTCAAGCATAGCATGTCATATTCTTAATGAATATCATTGCTTTATGCACTTATACAAATACCTGATAATCACCTTATGCATCCACCAAATACTATATGTTGGAATTAAGTCCTGCCAGTACACAGTGTACTCATGGCACTGTCGTTAAGTTGTTTTGTAGGTAGCTAGGGTCCCTTCCCGAGTCTAGTCCCAGCGAAGGCAACGGTTAGCAAATCTTGGAACGACGCCGAATGAATAGATGAGTGACAAGAGCAGCAACCTAGTGTACGAATAGAGCTGCCCATAGTATTACACTTAGTGGGAATCTTATACTCTTGAACCCTATCTTATTGTCGACAAAGCTTTAAGAATGACGTAGACTAGAATGTGTACGCGATCGAGTTGTCTGGTATGCATTGTATTGGGTATGTGTGTGTAACTCAGCGCAAAGGTCCTAAAGAGGAGTTGCTACGTGCGCTCCTGTGGGGTCTCACGATGCTGATCTACTTAAATTGAGTTGGTCAAGGATGACGCTCGGTTTAGGTGGACTAACGCGGCAAGTTCCCCCACATGTGACTTATTTGGTAGTGTGTCTTGATCATAACCCATGATGCCACGATGAAACCTGGGGCCCCATGTGTGATACATCCACATGGCTTGCTGGTAGGCGTACGCTGGTATTGGGGTACATGACTGTGACCGCTCCAAGTGGTATCCACATACACCGTAATCCTAAGCTTAGCTTTTCAAAATCTTACTACAAAAGAAACCGCTTCAAAAGAGTTTTACTTAAAACAAAGGATGTTTTGGATTTCAAAAAATCTCCATTCAAATTGCATATCTCATTTTAACAAAGAGATTTCAAAACCTAATGTTTTGCCAAAACAAACCCTTGTTTAGTGTAAAAACAACTTTCAAAAAAGGGGATTTTCAAAAAGTTTTATTCCCTTTAAAAACTCTTGGCCTGTTTCAAATGTTTTGAAAACCTTGCTCCTATTTCAAAATGCTATGCGATAAGATGCTTCAAACCCCTATTTGTGTCCTTGAAAAAATTTGGGAAAAGCTCTTATCTTTCAAACAACGTTTTTCCAAAAAGAAAAACAAGGATTTATGAAAACCCATTTTCAAAGCTTCTTCAAAATGCCTTGTGAATTGATAAAAGTTTTGGTTTTCCAAAATTCAAAAACCAACTTCAAGAGGGACATTGCTTTCAAATGAAAAGTATTTCTAGTTGCTTCCCTATCTTGCAGAAAAAGGGGGATTTCATTTTGGAATGAAAACTACTTCCAAAATTGTCTTTTGTTTCAAAAAAAATCTTTGTTCAAAGAAAAAAGAGCTTTTCCATATGACATTTGAACTTGCTTTACAAAATTTTGGTGCAGGAAAATGTTTTCAACTCGTATTTAAACTTGCTTCCTAAAAACCTTAGATTACAAAAACAAAATGATTTCAAAATGAATTTTGAACTTGGCTTGCATGAGTTTCAAAAGCTCTTTTGAGGAACAACCCCTCTTCAAAAACCAATTTGAACATGCAAGATTGCCTTCACTCCATTTATCAAAATAACTTTTCTCGATTCAAAAGGTTTTATGCAAACGACTTTCCAAAAAGCCCTCTTTTCGAAACCTCTCTTGAAAAAGTATCTTTGCAAAACCTGATGCATTAATGCATGTTGAACCTCCAATGAAAGCCATCAACCTTAGATGAGCCCATAGAGCTAGACTCCAAGAGTAGTAACCCCAAAATCTCAAGAACAAGATTCTTGTAAGGGGGGTGAACTATAACAACCCGAGTTTTCATGCAACCAAAAATATGAGCTTTTTAAAATTTTTCCTGCAATGTGTGAACCGTGTATCCACTAGGTCAAACCTAAGTCAAACCCACTAATGAATTGTTGCACTCATATAGATTTGATTGTTGAAGTGTGCCGTTGTTTCAGAGTTGGTTTCGGGTTTTGAGTTATTGGAGTTTGGAGTGCACAAGCCATAGCAAATATTCCCTCTTTGAATTCATCTTAAATCTCTTTTGATTCCATTTCAAATATCCTTGAGTCAAAAAAGGAAAATTATTTTCCTTTTTCTCTTCTCAATTCAGCCCACCATTCCCTTCCTCTCCCTTTCCCATGGCCCATCTCCCTCTTCCCTCACCCACTGGCCCAACACCACCCCTCTGTAACATCCCGGTTTTTCGAGCAACCAAAAATATGAGCTTTTTAAATTTTTTCCTGCAGTTGTGTGAAGCATGTAGTTTCTAGGTCCAACCTGAGTCTAACCCACTAACAAAACATTGCATACATTTAGTTTTGTTTGTAGGAGTGTGCTAGAGTTCTGTAGTTGGTTTAGGGTTTGGTGTTGGAGTGCACGAATCCGAAGCAAATCTCCTCTCGAATCCTTCCAAATACATCTCTAAATGAACCCCTTCTCTAATTCCTTGGAATATCTCGTAAATTCCATTACATGTCTCGCAAAATTACTTGACCCAATTTCATAAAATCATTAAGGGAAAAGTCCTATTCCTTTTTCTCAATTCCTTTCCGAATTTCTCCCAAGTACCTTTTTGATTCTGTCTCAAAGCCCATAATTCATAAAAGGGGGGGAATACCCTATCCCTTTCTTTTTGCCTTAGGCTCAAACTCCCATTCGAATTACCTCTCAAAATTCCTTCTTCAAATCTCTTTGGACCAACTCAAATTCTTAAGCCATAAAAGGAAAAACCATCTTCTCTTCTCCCTCCTCAACCAACCCACCTCCCAGCAACCTCCTCCTCGCCCTGGCCCAAGCCACAGCCGTAGGCCGGCTCTGCGCTTCCCTTCCCTCCTTCTGCCGACAGCATAGGGCGGCTTAGCCTGCCCGCGCGCGCAGCCCAGCAGCAGCTCCGCAGGCCTGCCAGCCTAGCCCACCTGCGCGGCCCCTGCAGGCCCACGTGGACGGCCACCACGGGCCCACCAGCTCAGCTAGGCGCCGTGCCCAACCCTAGCTAGGGGTGTAACCCGCTCTCAGATAGGAGCCGCCGCCGCCGCCGAACGCTCTGCTCGCGCACTCTGCACCCAGGGCATCCGCGCCAGCCATGAGATGGCTGCCACACGTCCCTAACATGCCTTCCAAAGATCACCACCGTCCTCAGGAGCCACGCGACCGACCCTAACCCTAGTTGTGCCAATAATTACGGGAGCAGCCACCGTCGCTCCTCTGTCTCCCCAATCCGCCGCCGCCACTGCTCTTCCTCCTCGCAACGACCAACCACGCCCACGCCCGTCACCGTCTCCTCATCACGCCGTGGCCAGAGACGCCCTAGCCTACACCTCAGCCTGCGTCCACGGTCACCACTGCTCTGACGTCAAGCTTCTCCAGCAGACCGGGCTCACAGCACCACCTCCTCCTTGCGCCAAACCTCACCGTGCTCTCCTCATCGATCACCGCGACCTCGGCTTCCACTTCACCAAGCCGAGCCCGTGACGTCGCCCAAGCCCGTGGCTGTGACAACTGCCGCTCGGTGCTCCGCCCCACCACCTCAACGGTCACGACCGCATCACCACAAGCCACTGCCGCCATCTCCTCGTCGGCGCCATGACGTCCTCGCGGTCACAACGCTTTGCGCCACCGCGACCTCGGCTCGCCTCCTACCTCGTCCATCCTTCAGCCAAGCCCGGAGGACGACCGCCCTCGCCATTGGCTCGACGTCAGCAGCACACCACCGGGTCTCAGTTTCCTCTTCTTCGAACCTTATTCCCGTGCTGAGACCACGATGCCGATGCCCACGCACGCGGTGCTCTTCGTCCGAGCCGAGCCTAGCAACCTCAACACTGTACCTCTCCTCTTACCTTGAGCACGGCCGTGAGCACCTCCCAGCCATCCCTGCTTGTCACCACCGGGAGACGGGAACCAGAACAGCCGACCACGCCGACCCTCTCGTCGGTGGACAGCAACATCACCTCCTCGTTGCCCTGGTTTCCTATAGTTCGGGTGAGCACTGGAGCACCTTGTTTCCCTTGACATCGACCTCTGTTCCCTTCCTATTGGTACTACTCCTCCTGACACTGAAGCTCGTGCCATGATCTATTCCCGTTGCAAGGAAGTTTCCGCTCCAAGCCGCCAACCTACAACCTTTTTCACCTTGGTGCCCACCAAGAACAGCAGCAGCAGCTGTACATCGACGCCACCATGCCGGAGGACAACAGCACCACTTCGTCGTTGATCGCCATCTGTGTCCGACCTTCGTGCCATTAAATTTTTGCCTTGCAAGGAGGCTACGCCTCATTTCTCCTAGGTGTGGCTGCCCCGTATCGTCCCACCAGAGCTCCGCTGCCTACTGGAAGCCTGCTGCCATGTTTCGGATAGCAGCAAGCCGCAGCTAGCTGGAGCGCTCCACTACAGCCCTGCACCTCCCCTGCATCAAGGTCAACCTTTAGAACTAAGCCGACACTATCCTCGACATCGGCAAAGCTTGCTTTTCCCACTTCTTTTACATGTTCATATATCCTTTTATTATCTATCATCTAGAATGGATCATGCACTCGACACATGACTTATCTATGCTATTTATCCGCTGTTGTTCATCTACTTGATCATCAATATCATTTATCTACATTGTCACTTGATCTTTATCATCTATATATATCTTGTGCTATGCCTTCGTCGCTGGTCTACTTATCTTTGTCTATCTTGCGCTATGGAATTGTGCTACTCAGGTCGTCATTTGTGTTTGTTCTTATGCTTGAGTTATTTGTTGTCTGTAGACCGTGCCTTCGAGCCGGTCGAGGGGTCGTACCTCGTTCAATCATTTCAGTCGTGAGATTCATCTCGCCATGGCCATAACGCCGAGCATGTCTTGTCTTTCATGCTTTGGTTGACCCCGTCAGATTACAATCGTTAGATCCTATATTGGTCCCTAGGATGTGGTCATTTGGGACTCGATATCGATACCGATGCGGTTATCATCCGCACCACTGACTCCTCTATGACATACCCTAGTGGGATACGAATTAGGAAGTGACCATTGTAAGACTATTGGAGGCTGACTCATGAAGGTTGAGCTCATGACCGCGAGTCACTTTGCCATGGCCACCAGGCTCTACCTGTTCTGTTCGCTTGTTTTATCCTAACCAACTCGTATGCTCGTACCACTTTGACCATGGCGTTTATTTGGATCTAGCAATGACAACCGCATCACTGTGAGCCATAGGAATAGCCTTGTGCCATTTAGTTGCACGATTGTGATACCCTACGAGTGGGTTCGGATCATGGGATCGTGTTCCCTTTCTTTCAACCTTCGTCTGTTCCATGGCGAGTTAATCAAAAGGGTGCGGATTCCATTCATTCTTTGTTCCTCTCTTGTTCTCAATCCCCGTTGATCTGTAAGATGTGGATTGAGCCCTTGGCTTGTTTGGTGTTTATTGCTCTTTTGATTCCACTTCCTCGATTCCCGTCATTGTTGTGGCGAGTGGATCAAAGGAAGGTGAATCATGTGTCTCTTCCTATCTTTTGGTTTGGTTGTGCCTAAGCCCTTGTATGCTTGTACCTTGTAGACCGTAGCGTCTCTTTGGTTCTTGCGGTGACAACCGCATCGCTGAGAACTTTAGGGATGTCCTAGTGCATTTAATGCACGTAGCTCGTGGTACCCTACAAGTCATTTGGGCACTCGTGTTCTTTTGTGTGTCTCTTCTTTCGATGCCCCGTCTCTTGCCATGGCATGTGTATTGGAAGTAGACCACCTCTCTTCTCTTCTCTCTTGGTTCTCATCAATTACAATGGCCTACGAATTGAGATAGAATGGAACTTCTCTGGCTTGTTGTTGTCTTCTTGGTTCTCATCTTTCTCTATGACGATTGGATTGAAAGCCACAAGCCATGGTGTTTGCTTAGGATGAGCTAAGGCCTATGCCATTTCTACTTAAGCCGTATAGGTCGACACGATTGACCCAGGAAGTACTGGCTAGGCTAAAGCTCAAGCTCATGCTTAGCAAATCAACCACTCCTGTTCTTTTGGCCCAGGGATCGAATATCCGCCGAGAGGGCTAAGTCGTTTTCCCCTTTTCATGTTCTATTGGCGTTATCGCTCCTTCCATGCCTTGTTGCCTCTCTTTGCATAGTCTTTCTGGGTTTAGTGGTCTGATTGCTCTTTTGCTTATCGCTGTATCAAGGTAGTTGTGCCAAGGTTAGCGATGATCGAATTATACCCGTTGGAGGATGGAGGAAGGACCTTGGAGGAGAATGACCACAAGGACGCTGAGGATCTCAGATATGACATTTAACAGGTGTTCCACGTCCCACCCAACCTCGTAGAACCTATTAGATATGCTACATGTAGATGCTAGTGCTTTACTTTCTTGCAATTGAACTATGATAGGTTGCATGGTAGACTGCTTGTAAGCCATTACCTTGTCACAACCTATTCCCCTGCACACCTGCTAATAGGCTAGACGCTCGCATTCTACTTACTGCTTTACTTTCACTACGCATTATACCTGTGATGTGATGCTTGGTGAAGGGATAACATGAGTGGATAAGGCACGTGGTGCCGATAACTTGGTAAAACTGGATAATGAACTTGGGGAGATCTTGGCATGCGTCTTGGGTGTGTAGTGAGGGTTGAGTCGATCGGACAGGATCCTACGACGAATCATTGGGGCAAGTCTTGCCAGAGGGGTGCGACCTAGGCATTCCTCGTGAGAGGTACCTATGGCGGGTGCATGTGTGAGCAGATAGGGTGTTGGTTATCCCCGGTGGAGGAGCTGTCGAGGCACGGGGTGTTGGTTATCCCCTTGAGAAGATATCCTATCCAGTCCCCCTAAGGACTGGTATGTCTTGAGAACCGGAACCATGGGACCCTTCGTGCACACCACTCGCTCCCGATGGGCGGGAGACGATTACCTGACTGACTAGGGAGGTGCCACTACTACTAGGTTGGAAGGTGATAGTGTAGGGAGGTACGGGCATGGGGGCCCACACCCTCCTAACATAGCATAGTGACCTTGGCGGCCCAGTACTACGTCTCATAATCTCAACATTTCGGTAGACTCCGGGGTGGCCCAGGGTTGAGTGGTAGGGTGGTACCATACCAGTTGGGAGGCAGTCAGCATCAGTCTAGGCGAGGCACGACCGATGATGGTGATCTTGTGGATTTCCAGGTGTACACACTCTGCAGAGTTGATCGATCTATATGTATAGCCGCGTCCGCAGATATGGACATTCCCATGACCTACGCTTCACTTGATTAGTGAGAGGAGTCCTTTCTACCTTTCCCCTGGGTTTTGGTGTTGGATCTGGCTTTGGCCATTGAGGCAAGGTACGAGCGGGAGTCGTCCTTGCCGCCAAGAGAGTGTGAGAGTGTGGTGAGATGTGTGTGATGGGATGGGAGAACGTGTGGATGAGATGAATTAAAACTTGATGAAATATTATTATAAATATTGATGAACTTGCATAGGAAACCTACAACCATATATATGCCTTCTCTTCTACCTTTGCATTCCACTTACCACAAAGCATACGCAAAAGCATAGGGTGGGAGACAGTGGCTAGTACAAATCGTACTGATAGATTTTGGACAGGTTTGGATGAAATCTACAACGACCACTAGGACTTGGATTAGGAGTAGATGGTCTCGTGCCTATGCTCAAGTGTGGTTGAGAAGATGGAGTCTACGCCCACTGACATTCTACGCCAACTCTGATGACTGCCGTGAAGGAGGAGCCTTCACCCGCCGATGCTCTATAATGACTCTGATGAAGATGTGTGTGCATTTCCGCTAGATTAGTTGATGTAATAGGTGTGTTAACCAGTGTTATAAAGTCTTGTGACTTGTAATTCTATGATGTATGACTATGATATCAACTGATAATTGATAATGTGATGGATTGCTCTCATGATCTACTACATTATAAATCGTATCTGTGGATTTCCCTTCGAGGAAAATCAAGGTTGTTTCACGCTCCTCCTTTCCTCCCCCTTCTGGCCACGCAACCTAGGTTGTGGCCGAGCTCGCGCCTCCCCTTCTCTCACCGCGCAGCCTAGCAAGCCTGCCAATGCCCCGCTCGGCTTCGGCAGGCCCAACCACTGGCCCCGGCGAGCCTAGGCGCATGAGCCCGCTAGCCCAGATGCCGCCACACGGGCCTAAGCAGCTAGTGCTTCCTCTCCAACCCTAGCTGGGGCGTGACCCACTCCCAGGCACCGCCGTTAGGACCGCGCGCACCTATGTCGCGCCCTACGCTCTCGACTCCACTGCCTGCTGTCCCATCCTTGCCTCGATGTTCATACACAACACCGTAGGATGTGCGCCACATGTCTTATCTGTGGCATCGATGATGAGGATCACCGGCTCCCCCTCAAACCCTAGGTGCCACACCTATAAATTGCCACAGCCACCGCCGCTCCCTTCTCCATTCCCACCAGCAGCCACCACTCTCTTCCTCCTCTTCTCGACCTTGTTTCCTCTAGCAAGCATGCGTCACCGCCCTGCTGCTCTCCGTGGATGCCAAGCCGCACTGGGGCCATCCGCCATCATCACTCTCTGCCTGCTCCAAGCCATCCTCGCATGGCGCGCCCCTATTCCATCCTCGTTGTAACCTGCCTTGCCGAGCCGACCACCGCACAGCCGTGACGACACCAAGCTAGAGCCCCGCCTCATGTCCGCCTACACACTGGACGCGTCTACTTTACTGACCACCACGAGCTCCATCTCCATTGTGTCCATGACACCACCGTCCTCAACATGCCTCTGCTTCATTCACCATGCAGCTGGCCACACGCAACCTTTCACCGGCCGACTCCAAGCTCGGTGCCTCCTTCCTCATGGAACCACGGACACCAACGAGCAGCGCCACCACCTCATCGTGTCCACCGTCCTTGTTGTGCTCTGCCTCTGTTTCCACCATGCTGAGCCATCTCCACCACATCGGACTTCTTCACCGGCACCAATCCGCAGCACCACCTCGCCACCCGGTGAGCTTCGCCTCTGCCACCGCTAAGCCCCCAAAGCCCAAGCTTTCACCTTTCCCATTCTTATCGCCATTCCTGACCAACTCAAGTGTGTGAGCTCGATCTGTGAGCTGCTACATAGAACTAGAGACTCCAGGGAGCCTAGAATGGGAGCTACACTACATGTTCATTGCACCGACCACCTAGCTGAGCTTCGCAGTGACACCACCTTGCCAGAGCTCATTCACTGTTGTTGGGAAGCAGTCGGCCTCATAGCTTACCTTGCTGACCCCGACCATCATTGTCGCCCATGCCGGAACTCCGTCACCTCTTGGCCGCCTACTGCCCTGTCCCAGTTGAGTAGCAACCAGCCCCCGGCCACCTGCAGCAAGCCAAAGCAAGCTGTAGCCAGCCGCAGCAAGCCAGTAGCAAGCTACAGCTAGCCATAGCCCACCGAAGTGCGCTACAGCAGCCCTCCACTTCCAAGGTCAAACCTTTTAACCCTGTCGACGCCATCCTCGACGTTGACACTGCTTCTGCTTTTCATTCCATTCATACTTGTCATCTATACTTGTTCATACATGATCTATCTATATCTATGCCTGTGCCATGCCTTCGTGTCGGTCTATCTCTTGTGCTATGGTGTCTATCCCCTGCTATGGATATGTGCTACTCCTCCGGTTGTTGTTGAGTTGTCGGTTCTTTGTGTGTTCGTGTTGTTTGTCTATGGACCGAGCCTTTGATCCAGTCAAGGGGATCGTACCTCACTCGAACAATTCTGTCATGGGTTTGCCCTACCGTGGTTGCGATGCTGAGCGTAACTTGACCCCTCATTTTTAGTTGACTTTGTAGTGCCATGCTCATTTCCCCCTCCTATAGCTCTTGGATGTGGCCACCATGGGCTCAATACCGGTGTGCCTCCTACCAGCACACGATGAGCCCATCATGACCTAGTCTACAGAAGACAAACTAAGGGACGACCATCGTGGAACTTATGGAAGCCAACTCGTGTGGGTAAAGCTCATGACTGTGAGTTGCCCCACTATCATCATTGGGCTCTACCCTTTTCGCTCCCTTGTTCTCTTTTGCTCTTCCTAACCACCTTGTTTGCTTATGCCACATTGATCGTAGCATTTCTTTGGTTCTTGTGGTGACAACCGCACCACTATGAACCCTAGGAATAGCAAAGTGCCAATCTAGTTGCACATAGGTCATGGTGCCCTACATGTTGGTGTGGAGTGTCATTTGTGAGTGTTTGCCGAGTCAACTCTCTTGTGCGTCACTTGTTTCGGTTCCCATCCATTACCATGATGAGTGGATCGAAAGGTAGCAGACTGCTGAGGCATGTCTTCAGTTATCGCCATTTTGCCATGGCGAGTAAATCAAAAAGTGGTAGGCCTTGCTACCCAGACCTCTCTTTTTGTTGGTCTAACTCTTTCAACCTCCGAACATTACCATATTGAGTAGGGTGAAGGAATGCAGGACCATTCTATCCTCTCTTGTTCTCTCTTTTGATCCTCGCTGATCTAGTAAGATTTGGATTAAGCTCTCTTGTTCCAACTTCTTCAATTCCTGTTAATTGCCATGACATGTGGACCGAAGAATCGTGGAACCAAAAACCCCTTTTTGCTTGTTTGCGTCTCTTAGTGTTATTTTGTTGCGTTCTTGATTCCATTCCTTCGATTCCCATCGATTGCTATCTTGAGCGGATCAAAGGAAGGTGAATCCGTACTTCCCCTCTTTTGGCTCTTTCGTGCTCGAGCCCTTGTATGCTTGTACCTATTTTAGACCTTAGCACTCTCTAGGTTCTCGTGGTGACAACTACACCACTAAGACCCTAGGGGTGTCTTGGTGCCATTTAATGAATGTAGGTCGAGGTACCCTATGGGTGGACTCGGGTGTTTGTGTTCTTTTGTGTGTCGCTTCTTTCTGATGCTCCGTCTTTTGCCATGGTGTGTGGATTGGAAGAAGCAGACCACCGCCCCCCTCTTTTCTCCTCTTGTTTAATTCTCTCTTCGGTTCTCACCGAATACAATGGTGTACGGATTGAGAGAGAGATCAAAACTGCTCCCTTTTCCCCTTAGCCCGCTCTGTTCGATCCCATCTTTAGCCATGACGATCGGATCAAAGACTGGACTATCACTTCTAGTTAGCGAGGTTAGCATCTATGACATGTTCTCAGAACCATGTGAGTCAACCTGATCGACCATAAGAGTGTCATCTCTACCGAGGATGTGCCTAGCTGACTTTCTCCCTCGTCCCTTTTAAGCCCAAGAAAAATGGACACGCTTTGTTAGGGCAAACCTTGTTTTTTGTGGTGTTTGCTTAAGTTGAGCGGGGTCTAGGCCATTAATCTTGGAGCCTTACAGGTCGACACGATTGGCCTAGGAAGTACTGGCTAGGCTATGACTTAAGCTTGTGCTTAGCAAGTGACCACTTTTGTTTTCTCTCAAGTGCAAGGAGCGGACATCATCCGCGAGGGCTAAGTCCCTTTTTCCTTTAGTGCTTTTTGGTGTTATTCAATCTTCTGTTTCTTGCTGCCTTTTGGGAGTTATTGGATTTTGGTTAGGGATTGATTGCTTTTTGCCTTGTTTGTCTCTCTATCATAGTAGTTACATCGAGGATGACGTTGGTCCAACCAAAATCCGATGGAGGAGGAAGATGCGAATGACAGCTAGACTTGGAGGAGAACAACTACGAGTACATGGAGGATCTCAGAGTTGATCAGTCAATGTTGATGGTCATTAACATCAATCATAAACCAACAATATATCCTGCATATATACTTAATTCCATCACCAAACATAGGTTTAGGGGGTTTAAACTAATAAATTCCATGAGTTTTGGTGAATCTGTGTTTTCAGCAAGGTTTATCTAGGAAACCGTCAAGGAGGACCTATTCGTCAAAGCAAATCACATTTTTCTGCGATGGTACCGACATAGGAAGACTCTAGAACACTCCAAGAGACTCTCCACCGAAGATCGGGCCAAGGCACTGACATGTGGTGCCGGCTAGCCCCACCTTTAGGCTGGCTAGCTTGTGGGCCCCACCTGTCAGCCCCTCCTTTGAATTTTGGTTCTCCACCGCCTCCTAGATTGCATCTCCACCATTCTTTAAAGTCGGTTTGATCCGATGGTCCAGAATTGATGCTCCGGCCTATATATAGCAGCCCTACCCCCTCCCTAAGATTATCCTAAAACCCTAATTTATATCCTCATCTTAGGATCAGGGCATCAAGAGAGATTAGTCCTCTAGTTAGGATCTATCTTTGTATACAAATAGAGAGAGAGTAAAGGAAGAGTTTGGGGGAAGTACCGGCCTATCGGTGCTACCTCTATAGCTTGTACTTTGGCAGATCTAGGCTTCTCCAAGTCTACATCAAAAATACTTCTAGTAACTAATTTCTGTTTAAAGTAAGTTTTGTGCTATTTTGTTCACGGGTTTATAGTTCTTTTGAGTGCTCTAGTCCTTGTTAGATCTCTGGATTAGAGTAGTAATCGTTAACATAAGCATGGTGCTTAGGCTATCGACTACCTGTGTTTGCTCCCTGTTTCTTGGTTGTGTGGTAGTAGCGGGAGGTGATAGCCCTGTCTATCTTTTGTAGTCCATACTGAATTGAGCAGGTTCTTAAACTAGTAGGACCATAGTCGCATCGGTAGAGTTATCTATTAGTGGTGCTTTACCGTCTAAGCGGCGTCCTAAAGTGAACACTAGAATCATAAGCCTTGCTTTGCATAGGGTCATAACCATAGGAATCCTCTCTACTCATACCTTAAACCTTGATTGCTATCCCTGGACAAACTAGTTGTTAGACAACACACACATTTCTCTGTTGGGTGAAAACTACTTCGATACCCATGCACTTGCGAATTTTATCTCTGTGTGCCTCCACAGGTGTCAACATTCAATAGGTGCCACATCCCACCCAACCTCGTAGAATCCTACTTGACATGCAATAATATAGTTGCTAGTGCTTTATTTCCTGCAATTGAACTATGCTAGGTTGCATGGTAGAATTGCTTGAAGCCTTTACCTTGACGCAACCTTTACCCCTACACACCCGCTGTTAGGCTAGATGCTCGCTTACTTGCTTCTGCTTCTACTATGCATTATATCTATGATGTGATGCTTGGTGGAGGATTGTTTGTGAGTGGCTAAGGCACATGGTCCAGATAATGTGTTAATAACCAGGGATATCTTGGCGTGTGTCTTGGGTGTCTAGTGAGGGTCGAGTCAATCAGGCAGGATTCTACAATGAGTCCTGGATGAGTCTTGCCGAGGGGTGCAACCTGGGCATTCCCTATGAGAGGTACCTATGGCAGGTACATGTGACATGAGGAGGTCCCAGGGTAGAGTGTCTCTGTGGGATGAAGCCCCAAGATGGAGGTACCATCGAGGCATGGGGAGTTGGTTATCCCTTTTGAGAAGATATCATATCTGGTCCCCCTAAGGACTAGTATGTCAAGAGAACCGGATCATAGGACCCTATGTACACACCACTCGCTCCTGAATGGGCGGGGGACAGTTACCTGACCAACTAGGACAGTGCCACACACTCCTAAGACAGCATAGTGACCTCTGGGGGCTCGGTACTATGTCTCACAGTCTCAGCGTGCTAGTGGACTCTAGAGTGGCCCAGGGCTGAGTGGTAGGGTGGCACCATACCTGTTGGCAGGTAGTCGGTATCAACCTAGGCGGGGCACCGCTGTTGATGTTGATCTTGTGGTTCTAGGTGTACATGCTCTGCAAAGTTGATCGATCTATATGTATAGCTGTGTCCACGGATATGGACATTCCTATGACCTGCGCTTCCCTTGGTTAGTGAGTGGAGTCCCTTCTTCTTCTCTCCCCTAGGTTTGTTGTTGGTTTTTGGCTTTGGGCGTTGAGGCATGGTATGAGAGGGAGTCGTCCTTGTTGCCTAGAGAGTGAGAGTGTGGTGAGATGTGTGTGATGGGAGGGGTGAACATGTGGATGAGATGGGTTAAAACTTGATGAACTATTATAAAATATTGATGAACTTGCATAGGAAAACTATAGCCATATATAGGTCTTTTGCTCTACCCTTGCGTTCCACTTACTACAAAGCAAACGCAAAGCATAGGGTGGGCGCCAGTGGCCAGTACAAATCATACTGAAAGATATTTGGCAGGTTCAAATGTCATCTACGACGATAGCAACGGAGATTAGAAGGATTAGATGGTCTCATTCCTACGCTCAAGTTTGGTTAAGGAGATGAAGTCTACGCCCGCTGACATTCTATGCCTACTCTGATGATTGCCCATGAAGGAGGAGCCTTCACCTACAGACACTCTATGTCTACTCTAATGCTATTCTATGTGCGTTACTGCTAGTATAACATTATACCTCGCCAAGAAGGCTTTTCCTGCAAGCGAATCAAAGAGCACAAGCAAGAAGGTAAAAACACGCAATCTAAAATTGCAAATATGAATGATGCGAATATCAATAGAGGGTTCAAGAACTCGGTTCCAAAGGACTAATCGACACAGTGGAGGAGATCAAGAACAGGGGCCCTAGATCACTGTAAAAGGATTTGTCACCACAGTTACAATGAACGATTCAGTTTCTCGATGGAAAACTAAACTCTAAACAAAACCCAATTGTCTAACAGCAGTGGCGGCTGTGTTTATAGTGTAAGACTCGACCTAGGGTTGGGAACGGCCAGGGGTTGGGCGCCCACAACTTGGGCTTAAGGCTCGACACGATACATGGCCAAGTTGGCCCAAATAGGTGATGCAGCACCTTGACGTGGTCACACAGAATGAGCCACGGACCTTCTAGAGCTAGGACCAGATCCAAAACGACGGCGTTGTCGTCCCCTTTCCAACGCATCCAAGAACGCCCCGTTTTGATGTCGTATGAGAGAGTTATGACCAAAACAGTGACGACGTGTCTGCTAAATCCGAGGGTGACGTGGCAGCTGAGTTGGGGACGAATTGCAACTTGGGAAAGACCATAACATCGGTGTGTCTAGCATGGCGATGTCCTCATCATCCTCCCCTTCTTGAATTGGAGTCATCCTCGACTCCATCTTGGCAATGTCCTCATCATCCTCTCCTTTTAGAATTGGAATCGTCCTCGACTTCATCCCATCATCAGCGAACTCCTGCGAAAGGTTATTGACAACAGGCAATGCACCAGACATAATAGGTTGACAAAACATAGTATAACATGGCACATCAGGATTATCACATAACTCAGCAGTAGCAGAAGTTGTAGCAAGAAAAGTACCTCCTTTTAACTTAATCCCATTATTTTTAGCAATGTGAGTTGGAGGTTTATTTTTAATCTCATTAGCATGTTTAATAATATCCGTAGGAGACAAAGGTAGCAATGTAATTTTCTTGTCCTTATGTATGATAGTGTATGTATTAGTTCTACCATGGTGTAAAGCATCATTATCAAATTCTCATGGGCGACCTAATAAAATGGAACAAGCTTGCATAGGAACAACATCAAAATCAGCAGTATCATGATAAGAGCCTGTGAAAAAGCTAATGCGTGCTGATTTAGTTACCTTAGTCTTACCACTATTATTGAACCATTGAAGTTTATATGGATATGAATGTTGTCGTGTGGTCAAGCCAAGCTTGGCAACCAAATCTGAACTCACCAAGTTATTGCAACTCCCGTTATCAATGATAGTGAGAACACGACAACCCTGCACAATGAAATACATGTGAAACAAATTGTGGCGTTGGATCATCATCTCTTCTTCATGTCCCACACATGTACTCAACACATGCTGCACAAGAAGGCCAGGGTAGTCTGCGGCAGTAGCCACAGAGTCAATGATGATGGCCTCCATGTCTTGATCGCCCTCGGTGGAATATGCATCAATGTTAGCAACAAGGGCTAAATCATCTTCAACATCACTAGCACTTACATATCCATCCTCGGTAGCAATGAAAGCACGACGACTGGGGCAATCCTTCATGACATGTCCCATGCCTTTGCATCGGTGGCAAATGATTTTAGAGCTGGACGAGGAGGAGCTAGGAGAAACACCTGGAGTGGCACTTTTGTTCTGCACATTAGACAATTTACTTACCCTAGAAGGTGTAGACGGCTGTGATGCAACAGGAATCTTGGGCGTCTCCGGCTTTGAACGCTGCTGAAAATTCCTCCCATTGTTAGACCTGAAAGGCTGGTGTTGTTTGCAGCCCTGTACTTCACGTTCTGCCTTAATAGCAAGATGATACAATTGGGAAAAATTACGCCATTCTTTATAATCTAGTATGTTTTGTATATCATGGTTTAAACCACCAAAAAATCTAGCACTAGAATCATTATCATCTTCATTTATACCACAATGGGCTAAACCAATAAGCAATTCCTGATAGTATGCTTCTACTGCTTTATCACCTTGTTTTAAAGTTTGTAGTTTCAAACGTAAATCACGTTGGTAATAAGGAGGAACAAAACGAGATTTCATACGTTGCTTTAAAGCATTCCAAGTTTGAGGCACAGCAGCAGCATTATTCGCATTGCAAAGATCACTCCACCAGAACAAAGCAAAATTAGTAAACTCACTAGTAGCAAGTCTAACTCTATGCTCAGCAGGAACATTATGAGAATCAAATTTTTGTTGAACAGCAAGCTCCCAATCTAAATAAGCCTCTGGATCAACATTACCAACAAAAGGAGGAAGGCTAAATTTAATTTTAGCAAAAGGATCATTATTACCTTGAATATTACCTCCCATACCGCGACGGTTGAAGTTGAGGCGGCGACGGGCATAACCGTCAGCATCCGCATCTTCATCACCAAAATCATCCGCATCTTCATCATCAGCACGATGAGGTGGAGGGCGTTGCTCGAGTTGTTCAATGCAGGTGACCAGATTGTTCACATTGCACGTCAGCTCGGTCATAAGATTGCGTTGTTCAGTCATGAACGTTGTAAGCTCACCCTTGGACATGCACTCATTGAAGTCCGTCGGAGATCCTGCCATGGTTAGAAGATAGAAAAAGACAACACCAAAGTATTATCCCTATCAACTAAAAGGAAACAAGTGGTGGTGGTGGTGAAAGTGGAATGCAAAATCACAAGCGGCTTATCACCGTCTTGCCTATATTCTTACCAACGCTAAATAGGAGTCAAACCAAAGTGGCAAAGTAATCTGTTGTTGAGCGTGGGTAACAGTTGCAAGATGAACCTGTGCTGACAGAAGAATATATGGAGCTATGGGTAGGCACACAATATGACATCAAGGATGAGCAATTAACGAATGCAGAGTAGCAATTGTTCAATCCGGATCCAAAGTACAAATCACAGCTACTGGCTATGACGTGTCAAAACATAGCGCAACAAGGTGAAAGCAAACAATGATGGAAAGAACTCACAGAACAAGCAAATAACCTGAATTTTTCCTTTTTCTGAATTTTTCCCAGAATTTTCCAAAAGGCACTAGTAGGAATCAAACTTTTTTTATTTTTTGCTATTTTTTTATATTTTTCTCTGAACAAGGATCAAAAAAGATGCAACCACAAAAATTGGCACCTACAACTGAGGTGGGATGTGGTCTACAGAAATACAACACGTTCTCTGAAAAGCGTACAAAAACTTTGACAATTTTTTTCTTTATTTTCCTGAATTTTTTTGGCAATTTTGATGAAACCCAATAGGGCGAAGCCGAGTTTGGGTTGGCTCCAAATAGTGTCAAGAAACTGCTGTAAAAATTTTAGATTTTTCTGATAAACGAGTGAAAAGTTATGCCTGTTTTACCGAAGGTATCTCAAGTTATGTTTATCGAAAGGCACAATACGGTAGCGGCAGTTAGGGCAAAGCGACCCTAAACTCAAACACCAATCACAAGATCGTCCCTGTGACTAACAGCAGTAGGTATTCGCTTGATGATGTAAGGAGGGCTGCGATGCAGGCAAAATAAGAGCGGCTGGCAACCTATCTAGGGTTTGCGCGGTGGCGAGAAGTTACACAAGGCGGCTAGCGGGGCAAGTCGAGTAATGTGGTGGTTTCGACTTGTTGTTTGGAAATGGTGGATGGGATAGCGGCGAAAAACAAAAATCACAGCAATAGGCGATTGAACTACGATGACGAACACAATCCTAAACCAGCAACAAGACTCGACCACGGACACAAACTCAACAACGTGAATCTGAAACGAAATTACAAAGGCACAAAGGTGATAGGACAGCGGAAATTGAAATATTATTGGGCTTTTTGTGGACTCTAGGTAATGAACAAATATGAATCTAAGGCAAACGAGATTATACCTCACGGTAAACCTGAACGCTCTGATACCAATTGATGAATACTGGTCCGATCTTCCGAGAGGTCACCGGTAAGTTCGATTTGTGGAGATCTCGACGTTGGAAATCTGGCTTCAAATCAGACACGATTCGAACCCTGCAACTATTACACCACTGCTCCGTTGATTATCAACCAAGCACAACTTGATTGACCTCGCCAAGAAGGCTTTTCCTCCAAGCGAATCGAAGAGCACAAGCAAGAAGGTAAAAACACACAATCTGAAATTGCAAATATGAATGATGCGAATATCAATAGAGGATTCAAGAACTCAGTTCCAAAGGACTAATCGACACAGTGGAGGAGATCAAGAACAGGGGCCCTGGATCACTATAAAAGGATTTGTCACCACAATTACAATGAACGATTCAGTTTCTCGATGGAAAACTAAACTCTAAACAAAACCCAATTGTCTAACAGCGGTGGCGGCTGTGTTTATAGTCTAAGACTCGACCTAGGGTTGGGAACGACCAGGGGTTGGGCGTCCACAACTTGGGCTTAAGGCCCAACACGATACATGGCCAAGTTGGCCCAAATAGGTGACACAGCACCTTGACGTGGTCACACAGAATGATCCACGAACCTTTTGGAGCTGGGACCAGATCCAAAATGACGGCGTCGTCGTCCCCTTTCCAACGCATCCAAGAACGCCCCATTTTGATGTCGTATGAGAGAGTTACGACCAAAACTACTATATGCTAGTTCATATGCACTACTATATTGAAGATATGAGAGCATGACTATGGAAGAAATTCTCTTTGTATTCATACCAAGCTTTTCTCTCTTTTCTCCCAAGGAGCCAAGCCCTCCTAGATAACTCTTGCTAGCTCACAAGACTACTACTAAAAGCTAAAAGAGTACAAGTAGAGAGGTGAGGTGTGTAGCTCCAAATGATGTGTGTATTGAAAGGTGAGACTACCCCTCTTCTTATACTAGTGAGGTGGTTGGTTTGGCGCTAAAAAATAAGGAAACCATAGGGAACCACCTATGCATGGTGGCATGCAACCATCAGAGGAGCATGGGACCGAGAGGTGGCTGCGGTGGTGCAGCCACACCTAGGGTCCCCCCGCACCCTAGTGGGCCCGTCTCATGACCACCTTCGCGTGGTCGGTTCCTGGGTGGGCTTGGACCTTGTCCATGTCAATGCCCGGCCTAGAATTGGCTTTTGGTTGGGCTTTTGCTTGGTTCCTTGTTGTAGAATCTGCATTTCGCTTTCTGGTTTTGTGCCTGTTACTTATTTTCCACTTGTATTCAAATACTTATCCTGCAAAACATGATTTCTCCAATACAAGTGGAACTAGGTCAATAGTAAAGGCATATATGTCAAAAGATTGTTTATTTCTCCTGCTTGGGCTTTATTTGGCAGTCGGATTTGATGTATAGTGACCGCTGACAAATCCCCCAAGCTTAACCTTTGCTTGTCCTGAGCAAATAGCTAAGTACTTGGTTGTTGATCAGGAGTTGCTACTATGCCAAATATATTTCATAAGTGTCATGCCTATAACAAAGTATTCTTCCCCAATTTAAATAAGTTGGCATTTTTATCCACCCTTTTCTTGATCCCTATGGGCGTATAGCTTTTCCAAGTTCTTGGACAGTTGCAAGATAGAACAGTTATAACAGAAGTCATTCATTCCTTGATCAACCATCTATCCAGAGGTTTTATGAGCTTTGTAAAACAAATGTAAGTTCCTCAAATGATTCTCTCGATCGCTCAATGTATATGAAACCTCACCAAGGCATTTGGTATTTTGCCTTCTTTTTCATATCCTACCACTAAGGTTTTTGAGTGGAGTTTTGGGTAGGTATGGAAGTGGGGCATACTTGCATCACATATTTTGCTAAGTCAAAGACCGGACCTCAAGGAGATGCAAGTCATACACTTTGATCAAGACGTGCAAGTGTGCAGAATTTTTATAAAGTTCTTATGTAACACTCCGGTGTTAAGCAATGCATTTTTGCATGGCAATCATATTGCATAGCATTCATATCATTATAATCATGTATGATAATGGTATAATTCGATTAAAATAAAAGCTTAAACATGCTATATTTAATGGACTATAATAATATGATAATCACATTATATCAAAAGCCTTGCAACCATAATTCTTACATCACTTGGAACTTTAGTTCAAATTTTGGAGCTCAAATTTTGTCAAAAACTTGTTCAAAAATAATTATGAAAAATATTCAAAATTATTCCCTAATTTAGCTTTTATTTTGTCATTTAAAATCTATTAAGAATTTTGAGATGGCCCCTTAATCAAAGTTGTAGAGAATTCAATTTTGAGCAACTTTTATTTTTGGGCCAAATCCATAAAATGCTTTCTTCTTGTTCCAAATTTGGGTTTGAAGTTTGAAATGCATTTAAATTTGAAAATCGAAAATCAAAAATTTCATTTCTTTTCCTCGCGGGCCACCGCCACCGATTCGGCCCAGAGCCAGAGTCGGCCCGCCTCACCGCGCGCGCGCGCCCGCGCTGCCCCGCCTCGGCCCAGGCCCAGCCGGCCGTCTCCCTCCTCCGCCCGCGCCCTCGCCCGCGCGCGCTGGCGCTCCGGCAGAGCACGCACGCCGCGTGGCGGCCGCATGCCGGCCACAGCGGCCGGGTGGCGCTCGGTCGCCCCCACCAGCGCGAGCGCCCACGCCTTAACCCCCCCCCCCGCGCAGCGCCTCGCCATTCCTCCCTCCGCTCTGCCTCCTCGCTTGTTCACCGAGCGCAGCTGCCGTTTCCGCCTCCGCCACCGCACGCGCTCGCCGGACGCGCGCGTTCCGACGAGCTCCGGCCACCGCAGACCTCTCCATCTCGCCACGAGCTTCCTCTCTCTCTGGCGCACCCCGTGCTCACCTCCATCTCCCGCGGTAAGCTCCACAGCCCCGCCAATCGCTCGCCGGAGTTCCGGCCGAGCTCACCGTGGTTCTCCGCTCCGTGGAAACCCCGCCTCCGCCTCTTCTTTTCCCTCACTCGCGCGAGCATCTTGTTCGCCTCCTCCTCCCGGTGCTCGGACACCATCTCCCGTGCCGCCCCGTGGCCGGAGAGGAGCTCCCGCCGGTGAGCAGCGCCGCCGAGCCGCCATGGCCGGTGGCAAGCTCGATTTCGAGCTCCTCCGGTCATGCCAATGATCTCAACGGGACCGCCTCGCCTTGAGGATCACGACGGTGGTGACCTCGTCGCCGGCGACCTCGCCGTCGTCGAGATCCGCGCGGTCAGCGCCCTCCTTGACTCGGAGCGGCTGACGCGTGGGACCCGGTTGACCCGCGGGCCCGCCTGTCTGTCTCTGTGTGCGCGCGCGTGTGTAGATCGCCGGGTGCGTCTAGCCGTTCAGCGACTGGATTTAAAAAGGATTTTTGGAAATGATTTTTCAGAAAATGTATAAATGCTTTAGAAAAAAATTGTAACTTGCTCATTTTAGCTCCAAATTTGATGAAACAAATTTCTATGGACTCTTTGGGACCAGATCTATGGTATAAAATTGTTGCATGTCATATTTGATGTACTTTTCTGTAGAGTTTATAATTAAATAGTAAAATGGCTATTTTCTTGATAAATACTTAATAAATCCTAGAAAAGTCAGAAAAATATGATTCCAAATTTATTAATCTTTTTGTGTCATGTACTTTCTAGGGAAATTTTATATCTTGGGTGTTCTGTATAAAAATTTGTAGTTGCAGTTCAAATGCTTTTTGTTACCAATAATTGTTATTTTTGTTAATTAAATAAATTTGAATAAAACATGCAAGTGATAATTTTTCCATAGTGTTTGTTTAGGTAGTAGATAGTAGAAAAATTCCTTAATCTGTTGTTTGATACTTTTCATAATGTAAAGTATTTTAAATATCTATTTGAGGCCATATTTTGTTATTTTTGTATAGTAAGTTCTAATTATCCAAATGCAGTAAAAATTTTATGTCAAGCTATTCTTGATATTAGTAACCCACTGTAATTTTATGAGATTTTTCTGAGCTACTAAAATATGTGTTGCTGTTCAACCTTAGGACTAATTAGGGTTTCTATTTATTCTTAATGCAAAGTTAGTTGGAAAATTATACTTTGGTGTATCTTTGAAGCCTCTCGATTTTTCAAATACTCTCGCATGGTAGGAACTAGTGTTGGTAGTTTCCGAGTACATGTTCTTGGATGACGTAGACTACCTTGTAGAAGAGTCATAAGTTCCACATAATCCGATGACATAATACATTCATTACACCGTATGCATTCCGCATCTTCATCATCTCATGTCACTTCTGCATTTCACCTATGCATGTTGCACTCATACTTCTGCATCATACAGGATCGCAGGAAGTGGTTCCGGCAGTTGTTCCCGAGGACGCAGAGGAGCAGCCCGAGGAGCCGGAGCCAGCAGAAGTAGAAGAGGAGTCCGGTGAAGAGCTTCCGGAGTGCCCCGACCATCGTCCCAGCTCCTTCGAGCGAGGCAAGCCCCGGAGCATTTCTCCCCCGGTTTGCAAATAATTAATTATTAATTTTACTTAATCTGATGCATTAAGTTTAGGAGTTGTTTGCAAACGTTGCTGCATTATACCTTGTTCCACCTTGTTTTACCGATCCTTGTCACCCTGGTGTCCACGGTCAATACTTGCTTAGCTTGCTTAGACCGGTAGAAGTCGGGTGATTGCCTGTCATCCGCGAGCTATAGGGGATTACCTGGTTTTGTGAAAGAGATGTCATGTGAGAATAACTCAGTGTGGAAATGAATGTGAGACCGGGCGGAAGCTTGCAGGGTTCTGGACTGTAGTGTCTTCCGTCTGTGTCGATTAAGGACCGTCCGATGTCGGGCCTCGGGTCATGTTGAACGCATGCCTCACATTTAGCTGGCCGGATAAAGTACCTTTCGACCGCGAAGCCGGGAGATTATTCGGGCCGAGTAGATTGCCCGCAACGCACTGTACCGGAGCAGTAGTGGCAGGAAACGGGGGCGCGATGATAAGGCCAAAGAGCAGTCGGGCGGCCCCCGGGTACATGTGGTTCCTGGCAAGCTCGCGACTTTACCTGAATGGTTGACTCGGTGACCAATACCTCACTTTAGCGGGTGAGTGAGGTTTGTGTGAGGAATAAATTACCAGCTGGTCAATAATCGATTCGAATCGCCATCGTTCACTGGATAGTGAACACTTGACTTGAGTTACTTCATCGTAGTAATATGGATACAACACTTGGATAGTTATGAGAAAATGACATGGTAATTATTGTCAAATATCAATGGTAATCCTTGCTTGCTCAATTACATGGTTACTTTAGCATAAAGTGCAAATATAGTTGACAGGAGAATAAAGATTTAGAAGATGACATGCTTTTGTAAATGATTTGGTAAGCTAAAAATGCTTTTCTTGCAAATGAGTCAGCTACCCCACCAAAAAGCCTATCATGATCCTTGGAGTCTTTTGTTTTGGTTCTGTCGGGTAAGTCTAGCTGAGTACCTTCTCGTACTCAGGGCTTTGTTCCCACTTGTTGCAGATGGACAGATGTACTATGGGTATTGTATCAACTGTCTCTACCCTGCGATGGGCGAAGCCTAGGACCATGGGCAATGGTCACTCACTACTCCTCGCCTGATGCTTTTGTGGGAGATGATCGCGAGCTGGCACTGTATTTTGGAAAAGATGTGTGTGTGTGTGTGTGTGCTTTGAACTAATGCTTCCGCTACTTTATTTGAAACTGGTTTGTAATAACTATGTTTAAACTCCGATGTATTTTGTGCCGCAAACTGCTGTGTAACTTATGAAGGTAATCGCTGAACTTATTACGATCTTGGCTGTGATGTGAAATGGTTTGAAATCCGTCGAGGTTTCACGGACTACCGGGTTATACGGGCTTAAGTTTGGTAAATTGTCCATCCGTTGGATGATTTTCTTACTTAATCTCGTATAATTGGGCGGTTCTGTTACAGCTGGCATCGGAGCATGGTTTAGCGTAATTACTGTTCATAAGTGTATTTAAACCAAAACCCTGCTTAAAAAGTGTGATTTTGAAACTAAAAAAAAGTGTGCCAGTGGTCATATCCTGTATGCCCAGTTAAGGACTCTAGGTGGCTATTTAAGTACTAACTTGGGGTTCTGCACCATATTTCTTTTTCGTTGCTCATACGGCGTGCTATTGTATGAGTGCCACTTAATTGAGTGGTAATGTATGGATCAGTTACCTCTACGCTTCGGTAAGTGTGAGTTGTGAGAGCATGATCGGATACACCGCCGATCTAGGGAAAGTGCTTATATGATACTTGGATAATTACATGTTTTACACATGTTTTTATAAAAGTGTCGCATGTGTGGGTGTTCCGTCCGTTGAGGCGATGCCGTCAATAGGACGATGTGTTTGGGTAGTCACTACCGTTGTACACGCATCTGGGGATTCTTGTAAAGCGTGTAGGTAGGTTTACTGCTTTCATGCATTCATGGGGAATGGGCTGAAATGAGTTTTCTGCAGGTACATAACAGCGTATCGTGTAGACCGAATTAGTTACGTATATGAGAGATCGTTGTATGCCACCGAATTCACCGTTAGATGCTTTTTTTTTCCTAAGTTTGTGAGAACGTAAGACTCGTGCATGCATCATATTGTTTGTGCATTCCATTCATGGCATGCATTCCTCCCCTTATAAAAGGATTATCCCATTTCGATAAAAGTGACCTCAACTAAAATATGTTCTCACCGGGTAATTTAAAACTTGTGCTACAGATGGCCCGCACGAAGCAGACTGCCCGCAAGTCCACTGGAGGAAGAGCACCCCGTCGTCAGCTAGCCCCGCGGGAGCACCGCAACACGGACACTTTTCTAAGCGAGTTTGGCATGCCCACCTTGCTTTGGAGAGTGCTCCATGATGTGGGGTACCCGGAGGGACAAGAGCCAGTTTACTCTTGGAGCGAGAGCCAGCTAGCTGAAGATGGACTTGCTGTGGTAGAGATCACCGTCCCTGCTCTTGGTGATGCGCCAGAATGGGATGGTTGGCATTTGGAGTTCGAAGGACGCACTCCAGTCGAGGGTGCAGAGGGCGCAGCTTTTCACGTCATCCGAGACATCATGAGCAGATTTCCCAATGAGTTAGCAGCAGCTTTGGCCGGTACCTTCCCGAGAGATGATCCTCGCGACGCCATTTGGGTACAGCCGCAAGGAAGTGCCCTGGTTAGAGGCCCCAGTGAAGGACTGGCTAGCGACAATCACACCATGAGTGCCATGTATGCAGCCATCAGAGCATACCAAGGTCTGGAGAATACCTATTGGACCTTGACTGGCCTACGTGGTGATGATCGGCTTGAAGCAAGGAAGCAGAAGAAAAAGCAAGCGCGTGCTATAGCTAGCTTGCAGGAGCAGTTGGCTGATATGAGCTTGCAGCGGGACCGAGCTCTCGAGAGAGGCGAGAGTTCCATGCAGCAAGTACAGAGGCTGACTCAGGCCAACAGGAATGCAGATCGCTTGTTGGAGCAGCTAGTACAAGAAAGGAATGAAGCCTGGAACGAGAGAGACCTTCTGAGGCAGAGGGTCGAGGAGCTAGAAGAGTACAATGCCAACTTGCATGAAGAGTTCCATGCCCTCTACAACGGGATGGGCCCGTATGCTCCTCCGAACGCCGCTCAGATGGACATCGACGACGACGCTGCAGCTGAGGGTAGCGATGGCGACGCCTCCGACATCGACGATGGCCCCGAGGAGTAGGATAGTGTCATGCGTTAGTAGCTAGGCGTGACGCGATGGCCTTCTTTTGGGTTCCATGTATCATGATGTATCCTGTTCGACCTTGAGACTGATGATCTTTGGAGTTTGGTTGTGTATGCGATACCCGAACGCATAAAAGTCCAGTGTATGTATGCTGGCAACATGGTTGTATGGAACGCGATGTTGCTTTTAAAGTAACTTAATTGGTGCTGTTGTTCAATTGGAATGAAATTATTGCGCCTCTGTTTTCTTGTATGACTTGTTCTCTCCAATGAATTCAGTATGGCATGATTGTTCCTTCGGACACAATTTTACAACTTCACTCAATGGTGCTTGTTGCTGAAATATGCAGATGGCCAACACTCGTCGTGCTACGTACGAAGCCGCTGAGACTGGTGGCAACGGTGCAGGAGCTGGTGGAAGTGGTGCCAACAATGTCAACCACCAGGAACCACGTCCAGAACCACATTTGCCCCCTCCTCCGCCGCTTACCGCAGAAATGTTCTTCACACAGTTTCTTGGAAGTCAACGCAGTACTGAACAATCACAGAGGAATATGGAAGACTTTCTGCGTACCATCGCGGAAAATGTTCAAAGAGGAAATAACCAAGGTGGTGGCCAGGGAGTGAACCAGTACAGCAGTTTCAAGGATTTCATGGATACGAGGCCACCTATTTTCAAAGAAGCAGCAGAGCCACTTGATGCCGAAGAATGGATTAACACTATGAAAGATAAGTTCCGTGTGTTAAGGATGACAGAAGTTCTGAAAGTAGAGTATGCTGCACATCAGTTACAAGGACCAGCAGGAATGTGGTGGAAGCATCACCGCAGTACTTTTCCTCCTAATGCCCAGATCTCTTGGAGGGATTTCACTGAAGCTTTTAAGGGAGTTTATATTCCCCCAGGGTTGGTTGAGATGAAGCTTGGAGAGTTTTTAGCCTTGAATCAGGGTACCAAGACGGTGACACAGTATCTGCATGCCTTTAATAACTTGTGCCGCTATGCCCCAGACATGGTTGACACAGATGCAAAGAAGATTGCTAGTTTCAAGAGAGGGTTGAGTCCGAAGATGATGAAGCATGTGGGTACCAATACCCGCAACAGATTCAACGACTTTATCAGTGACTGTTTGAAGCAAGAGAAGAACAATAATGCTTACACCGCATCCAAGAACCGCAAGAGAGTGTTCGAGTCAGGACCATCCCAGTCCAGAGTTGTCCCTGCCAACCGTTCATCTTATCGTCTGTCCGCACCTGGTGCGAGGTTCAGGCCGCCGCAGCATAAAACCCAGAATTACAAGGGGCCACAGAAACCGTACAAGATCGCAGTGCCGCCAACAAAGACCAGCGCAGCTGCAGAACAGAGCAACTCCAAGGGAGCTATAGGGTCTGCTGGTACAGTGAAAGGGCCCTGCTACAACTGTGGTCAGCCAGGCCACTTTTCAAAGTTCTGCCCTTATCCGCCTAAAAAGAAGCAACAGACTTACAATGCTCGTGTACACCACACCGCCATTGATGAAGTTCCTGAGGGAGAGCCCGTAACTGCTGGTAAGTTTCTTGTGAACCATCACCCTGCAGTTGTTCTTTTTGATTCTGGATCTTCGCATTCTTTTATGAGTCAAGCATTTGCACGGAAGCATGAACAGCTATGCACAGAATTGAGTTATGGTTATCGCATAAGTTCAGCAGGAGCTGATGTGTTAACCAATAAGATGGTTAGAGGGGCAACCCTTGAGTTAGGTAGTCGGAAGTTCCGAGTGAACCTGGTAGTTATGCCTGGACTAGTTTTGGATGTAATAATAGGAATGAACTGGATGAAAGACTGGGAAGCAGTCATAGATACAAGCAGTAGGATGCTTACCCTTAAAGATCCCCAGGCAGAGGGTACTTTCCAGGTACCATTGCCTAAAAGAACAGACCTTGTGAGTGTGACCTGTGCCATGGAAGTTGCTCCTATCCATCAGATCCCAGTAGTATGTGAGTTCCCGGATGTGTTTCCAGACGAGTTGCCTGGCCTTCCTCCAGACAGAGATGTTGAGTTTGGAATCGAGTTGATCCCCGGGACAGCTCCAATTTCGAGGAGACCTTATCGGATGCCTCCGGATGAGTTAGCTGAGTTGAAGAAACAGTTGGAAGAGTTGTTAAAAAAGGGGTTTATTCGCCCAAGTAAGTCTGAATGGGGATGTCCTGCCTTGTTTGTAAAGAAAAAGAAAGAGGGTACTCTCAGGATGTGTGTGGATTACCGACCTCTTAATGCTGTAACCATCAAGAATAAATATCCCTTGCCTCATATTGATGTTCTGTTTGATCAGTTAGCTAAAGCCAGAGTGTTCTCCAAGATAGACTTAAGGTCTGGGTATCATCAGATAAAGATTAGACCTCAAGATGTTCCGAAAACCGCCTTTTCTACCAGATACGGGTTGTACGAGTATCTTGTTATGTCATTTGGACTAACAAATGCTCCTGCATATTTTATGTATCTGATGAATACAGTTTTCATGCCAGAGTTGGACAAGTTTGTAGTTGTCTTCATTGATGACATTCTAGTATACTCTGAAAATGAGAAAGAGCATGAAGAGCATCTGAGAATTGTCTTGACCAGGTTGAGGGATCATAAGTTATATGCTAAGTTCAGCAAATGTGAATTTTGGTTGAAGAAAGTTCCTTTCCTCGGTCATATCCTATCTGAGAATGGAGTTTCTGTAGATCCGAGTAAAGTGCAAGAGGTTATGGATTGGAAGACTCCAACCACAGTGTCAGAAGTCAGAAGTTTCCTAGGGTTAGCGGGTTACTATCGCCGTTTTATCCCAGACTTCTCGAAGATTGCCAAGCCTATGACAAGTCTGTTACAGAAAGATCACAAGTTTGTGTGGACAGAGGAGTGTGAGACAGCTTTCCATACCTTGCGGAAACTGTTGACCACTGCTCCAGTTCTTGCACAGCCCGACATCGAAAAACCTTTTGATGTGTTCTGTGACGCATCAAAAACAGGATTAGGGTGTGTGCTAATGCAAGAAGGAAGAGTCATTGCTTATGCCTCCCGGCAGTTGAGAAAACATGAAATCAATTATCCGACCCACGATCTTGAGCTTGCCGCTGTTGTGCATGCCTTAAAGATTTGGAGACACTATCTGCTGGGTAATGTGTGCAATATTTTCACCGATCATAAGAGTCTCAAGTACATTTTCACCCAACCCGAATTGAACATGAGACAGCGAAGATGGTTAGAACTGATCAAAGACTACAACTTGAATGTACAGTATCACCCTGGGAAAGCCAATGTGGTAGCTGATGCTTTAAGCAGAAAATCACATTGTCTGAATGTGCAACCCTTGCTTGAAGATGGTTTCGATCTAATGCACCCTGCCGTGCTACAAAGTATTCAGGTCAGTTGTTCCTTGGAGAGTAAGATTATAGAAGGTCAGAAAACAGACAAGGGGATATTCCACATCAAAAAGAAGATTCAAGAAGAACCCTCGAAACACTTCAGGGTGGATGAGCAGGATGTGTTGTGGTTCGACAACCGTCTTGTTGTTCCAAAGGATAGAGAGCTTAAGAATAAAATTTTGGATGAAGCTCATCTCTCTAAGTTGTCTATTCATCCTGGCAGCAGTAAAATATATCAAGAACTAAGACCTCGTTATTGGTGGACCAAGATGAAGAAGGAAATTGCAGCGTATGTAGCCAGATGTGACACATGTTGTAGAGTAAAAGCAATTCACATGAAGCCTGCCGGAATGCTACAACCTTTGTCAGTGCCGAGTTGGAAGTGGGATGACATAAGTATGGATTTTATCACGGGTCTACCCACTACTCAAAAAGGTCACGATTCCATTTGGGTAATTGTGGATCGTCTTACTAAGACAGCCCACTTTCTGCCTGTCAAAACGGAACATAGACCACCTCAATATGCTGAGAAGTATATTGCGGAGATTGTGAGGTTGCATGGCATACCAAAGACTATAGTGTCTGGCAGAGGGTCACAGTTCACTGCTCACTTTTGGGAGCACTTGCACAAAGGTTTGGGGACTAGTCTGATTCGTAGCACTGCCTATCATCCTCAAACAGATGGTCAAACTGAGAGAGTTAATGCTGTTCTAGAAGATATGTTAAGAGCCTGTGTGTTGTCTTCCAGAGGTTCATGGGAGTCATGGTTACCATTAGCAGAGTTCTCATACAATAACAGCTATCAAGAGAGTATCAAGATGGCACCTTTTGAGGCTCTGTATGGCCGAAAGTGTAGAACACCGTTAAACTGGATTGAGCCCGGAGAAAGAAGGTATTATGGTATTGACTTCGTAGAAGAAGCCGAAAGGAAAGTTCATATCATCCAGCAGAATATGAGAGCAGCCCAGTCACGTCAGAAAAGTTATGCAGATAAGAGAAGGAGACCGCTTGTGTTCGAAGTTGGTGACTATGTCTATCTAAAAGTTACGCCAATGAAAAAGAAAAGATTTGGTGTGCGCAGAAAGCTGGCCGCCAGATTTGTGGGACCTTATAAAATCCTGGAACGGAAGGGTCCTGTGGCTTACAAATTGGATTTACCAGAGTCAATGGGTGCTATATTCCCAGTTTTTCATGTATCACATCTCAAGAAGTGTTTGCGCGTTCCAGAGGAAAGGATTGAACCTCGAGGCATAAAACTAAAGTCAGATTTGGTGTATCGTGAGCAACCAGTTCGAGTATTGGATACCAAGGAAAGGGCTACTCGAAACAGTGTGGTGAAAACGTATAAGATACAATGGAGTCATCACGATGAAGGGGATGCATCTTGGGAAACGGGTGAATACTTAAAGAACGCCTATGAAGATTTTTATAATAAATGGTTCGTAACCCAAATCTCGGGACGAGATTTTTATAAGGGGGGAGGGCTGTAACACTCCGGTGTTAAGCAATGCATTTTTGCATGGCAATCATATTGCATAGCATTCATATCATTATAATCATGTATGATAATGGTATAATTCGATTAAAATAAAAGCTTAAACATGCTATATTTAATGGACTATAATAATATGATAATCACATTATATCAAAAGCCTTGCAACCATAATTCTTACATCACTTGGAACTTTAGTTCAAATTTTGGAGCTCAAATTTTGTCAAAAACTTGTTCAAAAATAATTATGAAAAATATTCAAAATTATTCCCTAATTTAGCTTTTATTTTGTCATTTAAAATCTATTAAGAATTTTGAGATGGCCCCTTAATCAAAGTTGTAGAGAATTCAATTTTGAGCAACTTTTATTTTTGGGCCAAATCCATAAAATGCTTTCTTCTTGTTCCAAATTTGGGTTTGAAGTTTGAAATGCATTTAAATTTGAAAATCGAAAATCAAAAATTTCATTTCTTTTCCTCGCGGGCCACCGCCACCGATTCGGCCCAGAGCCAGAGTCGGCCCGCCTCACCGCGCGCGCGCGCCCCGCGCTGCCCCGCCTCGGCCCAGGCCCAGCCGGCCGTCTCCCTCCTCCGCCCGCGCCCTCGCCCGCGCGCGCTGGCGCTCCGGCAGAGCACGCACGCCGCGTGGCGGCCGCATGCCGGCCACAGCGGCCGGGTGGCGCTCGGTCGCCCCCACCAGCGCGAGCGCCCACGCCTTAACCCCCCCCCCCCGCGCAGCGCCTCGCCATTCCTCCCTCCGCTCTGCCTCCTCGCTTGTTCACCGAGCGCAGCTGCCGTTTCCGCCTCCGCCACCGCACGCGCTCGCCGGACGCGCGCGTTCCGACGAGCTCCGGCCACCGCAGACCTCTCCATCTCGCCACGAGCTTCCTCTCTCTCTGGCGCACCCCGTGCTCACCTCCATCTCCCGCGGTAAGCTCCACAGCCCCGCCAATCGCTCGCCGGAGTTCCGGCCGAGCTCACCGTGGTTCTCCGCTCCGTGGAAACCCCGCCTCCGCCTCTTCTTTTCCCTCACTCGCGCGAGCATCTTGTTCGCCTCCTCCTCCCGGTGCTCGGACACCATCTCCCGTGCCGCCCCGTGGCCGGAGAGGAGCTCCCGCCGGTGAGCAGCGCCGCCGAGCCGCCATGGCCGGTGGCAAGCTCGATTTCGAGCTCCTCCGGTCATGCCAATGATCTCAACGGGACCGCCTCGCCTTGAGGATCACGACGGTGGTGACCTCGTCGCCGGCGACCTCGCCGTCGTCGAGATCCGCGCGGTCAGCGCCCTCCTTGACTCGGAGCGGCTGACGCGTGGGACCCGGTTGACCCGCGGGCCCGCCTGTCTGTCTCTGTGTGCGCGCGCGTGTGTAGATCGCCGGGTGCGTCTAGCCGTTCAGCGACTGGATTTAAAAAGGATTTTTGGAAATGATTTTTCAGAAAATGTATAAATGCTTTAGAAAAAAATTGTAACTTGCTCATTTTAGCTCCAAATTTGATGAAACAAATTTCTATGGACTCTTTGGGACCAGATCTATGGTATAAAATTGTTGCATGTCATATTTGATGTACTTTTCTGTAGAGTTTATAATTAAATAGTAAAATGGCTATTTTCTTGATAAATACTTAATAAATCCTAGAAAAGTCAGAAAAATATGATTCCAAATTTATTAATCTTTTTGTGTCATGTACTTTCTAGGGAAATTTTATATCTTGGGTGTTCTGTATAAAAATTTGTAGTTGCAGTTCAAATGCTTTTTGTTACCAATAATTGTTATTTTTGTTAATTAAATAAATTTGAATAAAACATGCAAGTGATAATTTTTCCATAGTGTTTGTTTAGGTAGTAGATAGTAGAAAAATTCCTTAATCTGTTGTTTGATACTTTTCATAATGTAAAGTATTTTAAATATCTATTTGAGGCCATATTTTGTTATTTTTGTATAGTAAGTTCTAATTATCCAAATGCAGTAAAAATTTTATGTCAAGCTATTCTTGATATTAGTAACCCACTGTAATTTTATGAGATTTTTCTGAGCTACTAAAATATGTGTTGCTGTTCAACCTTAGGACTAATTAGGGTTTCTATTTATTCTTAATGCAAAGTTAGTTGGAAAATTATACTTTGGTGTATCTTTGAAGCCTCTCGATTTTTCAAATACTCTCGCATGGTAGGAACTAGTGTTGGTAGTTTCCGAGTACATGTTCTTGGATGACGTAGACTACCTTGTAGAAGAGTCATAAGTTCCACATAATCCGATGACATAATACATTCATTACACCGTATGCATTCCGCATCTTCATCATCTCATGTCACTTCTGCATTTCACCTATGCATGTTGCACTCATACTTCTGCATCATACAGGATCGCAGGAAGTGGTTCCGGCAGTTGTTCCCGAGGACGCAGAGGAGCAGCCCGAGGAGCCGGAGCCAGCAGAAGTAGAAGAGGAGTCCGGTGAAGAGCTTCCGGAGTGCCCCGACCATCGTCCCAGCTCCTTCGAGCGAGGCAAGCCCCGGAGCATTTCTCCCCCGGTTTGCAAATAATTAATTATTAATTTTACTTAATCTGATGCATTAAGTTTAGGAGTTGTTTGCAAACGTTGCTGCATTATACCTTGTTCCACCTTGTTTTACCGATCCTTGTCACCCTGGTGTCCACGGTCAATACTTGCTTAGCTTGCTTAGACCGGTAGAAGTCGGGTGATTGCCTGTCATCCGCGAGCTATAGGGGATTACCTGGTTTTGTGAAAGAGATGTCATGTGAGAATAACTCAGTGTGGAAATGAATGTGAGACCGGGCGGAAGCTTGCAGGGTTCTGGACTGTAGTGTCTTCCGTCTGTGTCGATTAAGGACCGTCCGATGTCGGGCCTCGGGTCATGTTGAACGCATGCCTCACATTTAGCTGGCCGGATAAAGTACCTTTCGACCGCGAAGCCGGGAGATTATTCGGGCCGAGTAGATTGCCCGCAACGCACTGTACCGGAGCAGTAGTGGCAGGAAACGGGGGCGCGATGATAAGGCCAAAGAGCAGTCGGGCGGCCCCCGGGTACATGTGGTTCCTGGCAAGCTCGCGACTTTACCTGAATGGTTGACTCGGTGACCAATACCTCACTTTAGCGGGTGAGTGAGGTTTGTGTGAGGAATAAATTACCAGCTGGTCAATAATCGATTCGAATCGCCATCGTTCACTGGATAGTGAACACTTGACTTGAGTTACTTCATCGTAGTAATATGGATACAACACTTGGATAGTTATGAGAAAATGACATGGTAATTATTGTCAAATATCAATGGTAATCCTTGCTTGCTCAATTACATGGTTACTTTAGCATAAAGTGCAAATATAGTTGACAGGAGAATAAAGATTTAGAAGATGACATGCTTTTGTAAATGATTTGGTAAGCTAAAAATGCTTTTCTTGCAAATGAGTCAGCTACCCCACCAAAAAGCCTATCATGATCCTTGGAGTCTTTTGTTTTGGTTCTGTCGGGTAAGTCTAGCTGAGTACCTTCTCGTACTCAGGGCTTTGTTCCCACTTGTTGCAGATGGACAGATGTACTATGGGTATTGTATCAACTGTCTCTACCCTGCGATGGGCGAAGCCTAGGACCATGGGCAATGGTCACTCACTACTCCTCGCCTGATGCTTTTGTGGGAGATGATCGCGAGCTGGCACTGTATTTTGGAAAAGATGTGTGTGTGTGTGTGCTTTGAACTAATGCTTCCGCTACTTTATTTGAAACTGGTTTGTAATAACTATGTTTAAACTCCGATGTATTTTGTGCCGCAAACTGCTGTGTAACTTATGAAGGTAATCACTGAACTTATTACGATCTTGGCTGTGATGTGAAATGGTTTGAAATCCGTCGAGGTTTCACGGACTACCGGGTTATACGGGCTTAAGTTTGGTAAATTGTCCATCCGTTGGATGATTTTCTTACTTAATCTCGTATAATTGGGCGGTTCTGTTACATCTTAATTCTAAATATTTTTAGTACTCCCTGAATCATGACTCTCTCTTTTTTTTGGTACTCCTTGAATCTTTCTCTTCCTTTTCTTTTCTTCATGATCTTTGGCATGCATTTTTTCTCACATGCCTTTTGGTATGGATATTTTTTTCTTTTCTCTTTTTTAGCATAGCCCATACTATTCTTTTTGGCATATGAAAATTTTTTAGAGAGAGAGACACATGATAAATGAATGGAGTAATTATTTAGTGGACTAAAAAAGCATATTTTTGCGTAACTCTCAGTGTAAGAGTTAGCAGTTTATTTGTGGGTGTACGTGTGTCTTGATCATGGGTGCATGATGAGAATCTCAATAAGGGTCACAACAATTTGACAAAGTTCAATGCTCAAACAAGTAGCTATGAATAGGGTTTTGAATTTGAATCATATCATATGGCCTTGGTAGGTATTCATAATCATTAAGGAACTTTGGATTTTAGCATTTTTGAAAGTGAAAACTCCAGATGTCAAGTTTCTCTTAGAATAAAGTCATAGTAATTTCCATTTGTACCATATCATAACTTGCAATAACTTAGAAAAGGAGCATGCATCTGCAACCCACAAGTTTTCAAGTTTTAGGATGAGACATTTTTAGCCAATAAACTTAAATCTTGGGGAAAGCTAAGTTACAGCCTAAGAACAGATGAATTATAGACAGAGCAACTATTCATCATTTCAACGTAGGAAAAACAAAACATTCCTTAAACACATACGAGAGTGAAATTCATATTTTTGGTATTTTTATCATATTTATTTTTTTGGTATTTTCAAAAAAAAATTAGATTTTTTATATGTTAATAAATAATAAATGCAGAAAATAAATGCAAAAATTAAAAATACAAAAAAGATACAATGTACCTTTGTTGGGGGTCCTCCCTCAAGCTAGCTCGTGGCCTAGGGTCTGAGATGGCTTGGTGTTGACTCCGAAGAAGGTGTATTATGTTTATTTATATTTTTATATGGTTTTTATTGCACCCATGTTTATGCTTATCAATTTTAGTTCAATGATCAAACTAGTTTTAATTTGATCAAGGTAGGCTAAACAACCTAACCACCATGCTTAGTTTGAAAAGCCTATGAAAGCATGATTGATCACTAACCATACTTCAAACCAAAACATACTTATATGGAACAAGGTGAGTTTTATTCTAGTTATATGAAGGGTGAACTAATTGTTTTTATTTTAGCATGATTCTATACATTTTAGTGCTTTTATTTAATAGGTCATAATTATAAAAGATAACTACCAATTTACCTTCGACAAGGGCTCATTGTTTTAAGTCTATTGAGCAGGACTCTTCTCCCTTCACTTTGAGGATGGTACATCTGTGCCTAGAGGAGTAGACGCGGATGATTATACTTTCTTTGGTCTCCACACCATTTTGTTTGATTTGGGTGGTGTGGAGGTGGACTTTGGAGCTTCTTCTTTTGTTTCCACACCTTTTTATCATTTTTGGGTGGTCTGGGAACAACCTTTGGAGCTTCTTCTTTTTGCTTTGGGTTATTCTTTTTCTGCTCCAGCCTCTTTTTATTTTCATTGTTTTTCTTGATGAGGCTGTCCACCAGTTGAGGTTGTATCTCAAACTCTTTAATGCCTTGTGGGTCTAGCCCGTACTTGATGCGGATCATGGAACATTGCTCCTATCGGGGCCAAAAGTCAAACTTTTCTTCTTTGCCATTGATGTTGAAGTGGATTTCTCCAGCCCCAACAACAATTTGTGCTCCCGCAGTGCTAAGGAAAGGGCGCCCAAGGATGAGGGGCGATTCTTTCGTAGTTTCCATGTTTAGCACCATGAAATCAACTAGGACAAAGTATCCCTGGATTTTCACCGGGATATCTTCAGCAATCCTAGCTAGATAGCAGACCGTGGAGTTGGCCAACTAGAGCATCATTAGTGTAGGTGCGAAGTGTGTGAAGTTTAGCTTGCCAAATGTAACAGAACCGACCAAATTATAAGAGCACAAGTACAAAAACAAGCACCGAAGCGCTCAAATTTTCGAACTTGAGCCCATATAATCCCGGTAGTCAATTGAAACCACGAAGGATTTCAAACCAACTTGCTTACAACCAAGATCGCATCATTCAACATACAACATCGTACGTTACATTTCGCAAGTAGTTCCGAAATAAGTTTACACACACGGAGTCGCAGTTATTACAAACCAAGTTTATAAAGTAGCGGAAGCAAACACACACCAGTTGTTTAACTACTGCCAGTCCTGTTGATCGACAACCCGCAAAAGCATTAGGAAAGTACATAAAAGATGATCACGCCCTAGTGATCTAGTCTTCGTCACCCGCAGGGTGGAGACAATTTTTGTAGAAGCCTTGGTAGAGCATATCATCTGCAACAGGAGGGAATAAACCCTGAGTACTGGAATGTACTCAGCTAGACTTACCCGTCGAAAACCAGAAATAAGATGACACCAAGGATTATGCAAGGCTTACACAAGAGGCTAGCTGACATAACATTTTGCATAAAGGCATAAGTAATTGAAACTCTTATAACTTGTACTAGCAGTTCTTTTAGCATTTACCTGTCATCTATCTTAGCACCTGTACTAAACATTCACTTGAGTATAATCAAACAACATTATTATTATATCCATAGCAGGTATATCATTGTGGCAACATTGTATCATTCCCTTAACCACCGGTTCATTTAATGAGATCTACGTTGCCGCTGCTCAAGTCAAGTGCTCACTAACCGGGAGCGACGGCGATTCGAATCGAATTCCTATCCAGCTGGAGGGGTATTTCTAACACTCACCGTGCAGACCCCTGCCAGGGTCGCACAGGCCACCGTTTCATATGATTCAGGAATCGCGTGTCTGAATAATGTCGCGACCCCAAGGGCGACACTCTGCCAGGTGATAGGGACTCTAACCCCCCCTTGGTCTCACGCCAATGTCCCTAAGCACATCCTTTCTCTCCTCCAAGAAGCAACCTACCATTCGATTCCCGGCCTGAATCACATTACTCGGCTTCGCGGTCGGAACGACTTATCTGGCCAACTAAGTGTTAGACTGCGTTCAACATGACTCAAGGACGTACAGCGAATCAGTCCTTAAACGACTCAGACGGGCATAGCTCCACACCCAAGACGTGAAGTGTCTTGCGGCTGTACTATCGAACTCCCGCTCGGTCTCCATTTCATTTTAAAGCATGGTTCCATCCACGATAGCCATAAAGCCACTCGTGACTCCTTCCTACATCTCGCGGATGACCGGAAATCACCCGACTTCTACCGTACTAAGCAGGCTAAGCATTGACACGTGCCTAAACCTAATATAGGGTTAAGTACGATATTTAGACAAGGACAGGTATAATGCAACAATTGTTTTCATACAACTCCTACAACTTAATGCATTAAACAATTAAAAGTACTCAAGATAGATTTATAAATCGATGGGTTCAGCATGCACCGGGGCTTGCCTTTCAGAAAGGTCGAGGGCCGGTGGTCAGGACACTCGGGCAGATCTTCGGCAGGAGCTTCGTCGCCGGTTGGTTCCTCTGGCTGCTCCGGCAGGTCCAGGACTTCCTCCGGAATCACAGGCTCGAATTCGAGGAGAGTTACCCCCTCCGGTACACCTATTGCATGAATGCACAATAAATATCATGGATGCATAAAGGTGCAACATGCTCGGAATGAAATGCATTTCAGAAATAAAAACAATAATCTCATCAAGTTACTTTATCAGTACGTGCAAATCTCTTCTCCGGTGGAGAAGTACTTACCTAATCTACCCAACCTAAGATATAGATGTTCTTCTTCGGTTAAGGCCCTAGCACCTAACAATACAAGAGTAATATTACTTAGGTTACCACAGTAAGACATTCTGGACAGCAGCTCAAGGATTCTAACATAACTGGAGATTCCCAACTCCAAAAGATATGATCTAATACAATCTGGAAAGCTTATGAAATGCACCACAAAATATTTTCAGACCACAACACTTAATTCCAAAGTTTACCTAGTCGAAATTCCAAAGTTCCAGAATCTGTCATCTCTAAACAGAGAGCAGCAAATTCTGGACTGTCACTTTAAACAGCAGTAACTCCCAAACTACTAGGCCAATTGCTCCCAAATTTTGACACAAGCTATTTTATCAAGTTTACTACAACTTTGGTATTTACAAGTTTTTCAGCAAACACCTTTATCAAAGGTCAAACCCAAAAAAATACTACCAGCTGTCCAGAAAACCTAGAATTGCAAAGATTAAATATTTATTTATGTGGCAAACATCCCATAAGACCAAACTAATGTTACCATAAGTTCACATAGGTCACAAAGACACCAGAAAGTAAGGTTGGCCCACCTAAAATATTTATTTAAACTCATTTCCTAATTTACTTAAGTAATTAAGTGGAATTTTAAACATATATGTAAACTGCTCTTAAAATTCTACAAAAATTACAGGAGACTCTATGAACCAAAAAGAGACCACTGTAAAAATATGGACTAAATTTATTTACAGAAACTCCCTAAACAAAATTCACAAGCCCAAAAGGCTGATTTTTGTATAATTAACAAATCATATTAAAAAGTGTCAAACAACAGATTTCTTATTTTTCTTAGACACTTTAAGGTACCAAGACATTCTCCAAAAATTTATAAGAATATTGCACATGTAGAAAAATTACAAAAATTTATTTAAGTATTTCCTAAAATAACAAGATAGCATTATAACTTGAAAAGTACTTAAGCACTACTGCCCAAATTTTTACCAGAGCTAGAGCAACTATAAATTAGCCTACCCACCAAATTTCATAATTTTTGGAACACTGAAACTCAAGATATGATTTAAACAAGTTTGCATGCAATCTAAAACACATTTCAAAACTCTAATTAATTATTCCAGAAATTAAACATCACATAAGCATTTGATATTTTTCCTAGAAACTACACTTTATTTGGAGCCCAATAAAATTTGGATCACCATTTTTTGATCTACCAAACCCTAGATATGAAAATCACAAACATTATTCAAATCTGTAAAATAATATAGAAACTGAAACTTCAAATAAAACAAAAAGGAACCACTGGGCCGGCCGACCCGACAGCGCGGCCCAGCTCGAGTGGCGTGGCCCGCTTCCGCGCGCGGCCCGCGACGCACGCACGCCTGCTCGGCCATCCCGCCCGCGCGCGCGCTCTGACGAGCGGGCCCCACTTGTCAGCGAGACGAAGGCGGGGGAGGAAAACGGTCGACGGCAAACTCGCCGCCGGCGGCAGCTCTAGCGAGACCAAGGGCATAGGCACATTCGCCTCTTCCATGTGAACCTAGGGGTGCTACTAATTGGAGCAATGGCTGCGGCTATGGGGGATGGTGGCGGGCATGGCGGACCGGCGGGGCGGTGGTGGTGCTCCTCGCCGGCGGTGACCTCGGGATCCTCTCCTAGACCCATGGTGAGCATCCCTGTACTACCCTGGTCCTAAAGCACCTACTAGCGCTCGCAGTGGAAGCACTGAAGACCCCAGCCACGGTGAGCCACCGCGCGGGAGAATGCCGACGAGGTCTGGCGGTGGCGGAACTGACGATTCGTCCTTACCAAGGTGCGTCTGAGGGCAGGGATGGGACGAGTGGGTAGAGGGGCTCAAGGTGTAGCTATTGACCGGACTTGAGGCGTGGTGGTGCGGTGGAAAACGCACGTGAGCTCGTCAGAGCAAGAGCGGCAATGGCGGCTCGGTTCCTCCGCTCTGCCGACGAGAGAGGAAAGAAGGAGGAGGGAATGGATGGGTGAGGTCAGAACGACAGCAGAGGCGCCCTTCTATGTGCTCGGCAGCTGGCCAAGGCGCCAGGTCACGCGCGGCACGTGGAGGACATGCGGCGGCGATGGCCTGCGACTGTCGGTGACTGAAGGTTCGTTTCAGAGCTCGATGGCGTCAACTGACAGCGCGATTTTGGGTTCAATTTACTCCTAATCCAGTGAGAACCAGGTATGGGTGATGTTAGCAATGTTGTAGAGCTATATGAGGACTACAACTTTGTCAATTGGCTCAAGGACTGATTCAGCCTGGATTTGAAACCACAGAGCTCCAAAGTGGTGCACTGTGAAACTGAAACATGTTTTCAGTCAGTGAAACCGACTGAAACCCTATTTTCAAGACACCACAACTCCTAAACCATTTAGAACTAGGTGATGGTCATGTTGACAATGTTGTAGAGCTACATAAGGACTACAAGTTTGCCAATATGAGTTGGGGCTGGTTTGGTCTGGTTTGCAAACTACAAGCTTCCAAAGTAGGCCACAGTAAAACTGGAGGGACACTTTTGAGACTTAGAAAAATTCTAAGTGTTGAGACAGCCCCTCTAGCTGACTTGTGGGCCATTTTTGAGCATGTTCTGGCCAGTTTCACGAGATGGTCATATTGAGACTTTTGTTCCCCATAAAATTCCCTACAAATTTGCTTAAGGGTGCTCCTCCATGCAAGGTCTCTAAGCTAGACTTTTTAATTGGTCAAACTAGAGCTTCCTAAGGCTAAATGCTGGTCAACTACACCTTGGAGGGCATTTTGGTGATTTTGGTCAACATAACTAAAGTGTTGTGAGATATAATTGGCTACTCTACCCTTTAGTTACACAACTCCCTAGGGTCACATGATGTGAGCCAAACAAAACTTTAAAAACAAATCACATTTGTTGCAACCATATGAAATTACATGAAATGATGCATGCTTATGCTCATGTAATGCAATGAAATTATGGAGCTAAACACCTAAGGTGTTACACCAAACATGACCTTGGGCATCACGCTAACGCTAGCCCCTAGGTCGCACAAGGCATGATCAAACTACTGGGTGCCAATGGAGCATGTGATTGTGGGGCACCTAGGGTCCTTTTTTTTAGGAAGACAGTTGAGTATAGCTGCGCTACACTCTTCTGTTAGCTTGATGACCTCCGTGGATGGCAAAGGTCATTTGTTGTTGATGATGTCTTTGATGTATTTTGCATAGGAAGGTACATGTAAGACGTCCATTAATAGGATGCTCACATGTATCTTCTCTATCATCTTCACAAAATGAGCGAATTGTTCATCCATGGCCTGCTTCCTTTTTCTTGTGGGAAACGACAAGTAGCTTGTATCAACAAAGTCTTTTGGTGTCATTTTCTCATCTTCTTGATCTTTTTGTGTTTTTGTTGATGGTGAAGGTCCTTCCTCCTATTTCCCTTGTGTTTTTCCTGCTTTATTGTTAGGATTTGGTGGATCACGAGTGGACTTACCACCCCTCGTGGTCACCGCATCGACTTTTTGAAAGAAATTCTTGGGTTGCCCTAGGATCTTCCCTTCATTATTAACAGGAATAGCAGCAGCAATTTGAGCTAATTTTGTTTCTATCATTTTATTAAAGCTCAATTGATTTTTAACAGAGGAAGATAAACCTTCTATCTTGGTATTTATGTTTTCAAGCATTTTGTCATTATAAGTTAGCTTTTTTGTAAGGCTTTCATTTATTTTTGCCTAGCTTAAGACCAGGTCTTTCAAGGAAGGTTAATTCAAATTGTAATTTGAGTAAAAGTTTGAATTACCTCCTTGTGGCGAGACTAATTGTTCCACCCATTACTGTTACCTTGTCGGAACCCGTTGTTGATGTATGATGCTTCTTCATGGGTTTTAGGGCAATTATTCCCCGAGTGTCTGACCTCACCATAGACTTCGCAAGTCATTTGTGAGTCCATAGCCTAAACAATGGCCTTCATAGCTTCCTTCTCATGAGCTCTTTTGTTCAGTCTTGATAGTAACAAATCTATATTTGTGGCAAGCATATCCACCTCCTTCACGGTATGCATGCCTTTTTGTTGTTTCATTCATCCCCCAGCTCTGATTGGCCACCATGTTTTCGATAAGAGCCGTAGCTCCATCGATGGTCAGGGAAAGGAACGCTCCTCTAGCAGCAGCATCAACATGCCCCTTCGACATGGGCATGAGCCCCGCATAGAAGTTCTGGAGCATGAGCCAGTTTTCCATTCCGTGGTGCAGATAGGCTTGAATGTAATCCTACAGCCTCTCCCATGCCTTGGAGATGGATTCCAGTGAGGTTTGCTAGAAGTTTGAAATTTCCCCCTCAGGGCATTGATTTTGCGCATGGGGAAAAAATTCATGAGGAACGCCGCGGAACATTTGTCCCACATACTGATAGCTTCCTTCTCTTTGTAGAACCACTATTTCGCATTCCTTGCAAGGGAGAAGGGAAATAGACAGAGCTTTATGCTAGCTGGTGCGACATCTTTGATGATGATGGTGCCCCGCAACTCTAGGAAGTGTTGCAAGTGTGCACTTGCGTCCTCGCTTAGCAAACCACAAAATTAGTTTTCTTGCACCATCGTGATCAGGCCAATGCGCAGCTCGAAGTTTCCAGCTCTCGTGTTGATAGCAGAGCCAATGGGCATGTTGGCAATAGTGGGGTGGAGTAGTCGTGGAGTGTCTTGGCCATAGCGGTACTAGCGAATGGTACGGGGGTGACTGGTTCACTTACCGGTGGAGTGGCAAAGGAAGAAGTGGTATGGACCTGTTCTTCCTTAGGAGCACCCCTAGATTATCGATGTAATTTTCTGGTAGGACAAAACCACTCATACACTATCCTGTTTTCATCCACAACAGGAAAAAAACAGGCAGAATTAGCCTGCATAAACTATGGGTACCATTATATGCATGCGCTCATGATCATGTCCTACTAGATTCGTTAAGCTATGCCCTCCCCGGCAATGGCGCTAGAAATGCTTGTTGGCATTTCTTAGCGTAATCACCAATTATGGAGGTTTTAAGTCCATCCCCGGCAACGACACCAGAAATGCTTGTTGGCATTTCTTAGCGCAATCACCAAGTGTGGAGGGTTTTAAAACGGCGCCAGAAATGTCTGTTGGTATTTCTTAACACCATCAATAAGATTGAGTTAACCTTAGCAACACTGCCAAGAAACACCAACTATGATAGTTCTTAACGATTACAGAAAATATCTGCAAGTGCACGGATCTATCGTTGTAGCATTTCACCCGGAAGTATTCAAGGTATCATTATTTATATTTTCCTAAAGGAGGGCAAGGTATAAGAGTCTAGCATGAGCATGAATAAGATTACATACTTGCATTAGTAAACCAATGGCTCATGATAGGGGTAAAAACGATATTTGAAAGATAGTAGGCACACATCTAGGCTAGCCTCAAGGATAAAAGGAAAACAAACATTAAAAAAATGTTCCTACACGGAGCCAGCATGTTCTAATATAGCCATGCAAAGAACAGTTAATGATCATACAAGCTATATGACTAGAGTTAGAACTAAGTGTGAGATGGACAGGGAGATCCCTGAGCACTGGTCTGCCAGCAAGCCATAGAGACTTTACGAACTCCTACACGAATACAAAAACATGGGGGATTACAAGAGACGGATAGGGCTGTCACCACCTACCGCCTACCCCTCAACCGAGGCACCATCATATCCGAAGGTTCCCATGCACCCGAGCACCATGCCTGTGTACAAAAAAACTACCCATATCCCTCGGGACTCCAACCCTATAGATCGACAAGCATAGGACATGGGCAAACCGAAGGAATGATTAACCACCACCTCAACCTAGTTCTACTTCTACTCATACAAATCATAAGAATGGTTAAGCATAAAGTTGAATATGTTTAGATCATAACACACAAACTATATGCTAGTTCATTATCATGATTACAACAAAACAACTATACTCTAGTCTATATGCACTACTATATTGAAGATATGAGAGCATGACTATGGAAGAAATTCTCTTTATATTCATACCAAGCTTTTCTCTCTTTTCTCCCAAGGAGCCAAGCCCTCCTTGATAGCTCTTGCTAGCTCACAAGACTACTACTAAAAGCTAAAAGAGTACAAGTAGAGAGGTGAGGTGCGTAGCTCCAAATGATGTGTGTGTTGAATGGTGAGACTACCCCTCTTCTTATACTAGTGAGGTGGTCGGTTTGGTGCTGAAAAATAAGGAAACCACCGGGAACCGCCTATGCATGGCGGCATGCAACCGCCGAAGGAGCATGGGCTCGAGAGGCGGCGATGGTGTGGTCGTACCTAGGGTGCACCTGCACCCTGGTGGGCCCACCTTGCAACCTCCTTCACGTGGTCGGTTCCTAGGTGGGCCTGGACCTTGTCCATGTCAGTGCCTAGCCCAGAATTGGCTTTTGGTTGGGCTTTTGCTTGGTTCCTTATTGTAGAATCTGCATTACATTTTTTGGTTTTGCGCCTGTTGTTTATTTTCCACTTGTATTCAAATACTTGTCCTGCAAAACATAATTTCTCCAATACAAGTGTTACTAGGTCAATAGTAAAGGCATATATGTCAAAAGATTGTTTATTTCTCCTATGTTTGTATTTATGTGGCGGTCGAATTCGATCGATAGTGTTTGCCAATAGTGTGTTTCTTAACGGTTGTCTGCACATTATGGGGCACTCTGGGGCATACTCTGTGATACTTGCTGTGGATATAGAGGGAAACACATGGAGGAAAATTGATAGGCCTAGTGGTCTTCAACACTCCATGCATCAAGCTCAGGGTCGCTTGTGTGTATGTACTATTACTGGTCCCAATGATTCCAAGCTTTCAATCTGGATTCTTGAAGACTATGGTACAAATAATTGGACATTGAAGCATATAGTCAGCACAGGAATCCTGTTTGGAAGGATTAATATTAGATTTGGTTTCATGGATTGGGTTGCCAAGTACATAGTGATTACAGTTCACCCAGAATGGAATATGATTTTCTTTGCTAGGGAGGATGGAACAATCATCACATATGACATGGACTGCATAAGAGTTCATGTTATCCCTGCCCGTGTCTTTCAATATGTTAGACATAGCATTAAAAAAGAGTTCATCTACAAACCATTCTATCTTCCTTATGTTCCCTTGTTCTTGGATTCATTAGAAGAGCAGTAAATAAAGCTAGATTTGATGTATCTCTCTATCATGCATTTTAAATGGACCAATATTGTTTGCTTGTATATGGACATGTTAATTTCCTCAATGATGGATGTTGTCATTATTTCAGTTAAACTAGTGTACCAGCTTTGTTTTGTTTGCAAATTGAATTATTTATTCGGTGCACACATGCGTTACAGTGGTGTTACAATAACATTTCAACACCAATGGCTCCTCTGCTTAGCTTTTAATAGAGGGACGTGGTCATGTGTACTGTCTTCTGCTTGGCTTTTAATTTAATTCCTCACAAAAAATGTGACACGAGACTTGGTCAGATGAACTCTGTTATGCGATGAATCTAGAATTAGACATCAATTCTCGGTGGTGTGACAACTCATGTTGCCGTTTCATACATTGCTGTTTCACGTTGCCATTTCATACGGTGGGATAAGTCATAAGATAAATCATAATGAATGATAAATGTCAAGTCATAAATAATATAATTCACCTAGAGCACTCCCTTCTATAGCATTAGCATGGTTTAGATAGAGTATAGGAATATTCCTTAGTCATTCTTAATCACATGTCAAAGTATACTATGATTAGTGCAATTACACCCAGCAATCATGGCAAGATAACTTCATATCTACACACAAGGGACATTACTAAGGAAGATCAAGAACAGAGCAAGTCTTCCTTTGTAACCGGGTTCTACTTGTCCTATATTTAGGGAGTGGACTACAAAGGACTCAACGGGAGTGTCATACCCGTGATCTACCACATGGCCTAGAATGTAGGGTGCATTCGCAGGTAAACAACGTATAAGCACCACAGTTACACAATATTGACCACTCACCCATGATATCAAAGAGTGAGCGCTATACGATCTTATGCTTGAATATAAAGATAATCTAACTATACTAAGCATATAATCTAAGTAGATGATGAACAATATAATTGAGAACATAAACAATATATAGAGCAAAGTCATATCAGTTGTAGCTAACAAAATAAATACAGAAAGATACAAGAGAGGTTACAGAAGGCTTTACCAAGCCATGCTCTTGACACAATTTGGATCCAAGTGAAGCTTGCCTCCCTCTAATTCTAGCCTATGTAGCTATGCCCTAGAATATGATGGAGCTCTAAGAAGACTAAGGTTTCTAGCTCTAATGACTTGATCAAATGACTTGAATGCTTTGAACCCAGGGGGTAGGGCTTGCTTATATAGGCCGATGGGATGAACCAGAGCCCTCGGATCAAACCGACCTTGATCAACGGTGAAGATGCAAATTCTAAGGCGGTGGAGAACTGACATGAGGAGCTCGTGGCTAATAGGTGGGCCCCTAGGTCGGTCGACCTGGGACTGGGGTCGACCGACCTAGTTCAATGCCAGGTGAGCCCCCCTTCGGTGGGTCGCCTTCTGGTGTCTTTTAGATCCTTCTCAACTTGGTTTCGCGGTAGAATATGCTTTTTAGCCCAACATGTGGATCCTCTTTGGCTCTTTTCCTGAGTAACCCCTGCAGAAACACAGATTTACCAAAACCTATGAAATTCTATCAGTTTAACCCCTAAGTCTATGTTGGAGATTGATTTATGTCCTCATTCATGTTTGGTTGATAGTTTATAATAGTAGTTAATGGCCGTCAATAACTCCCCCAAGCTTAATCTTTGCTAGTCCTATAGCAAAGCTAAACTCAGCAATGAATCAGGAGTTTTAAGAGTTTTGAGAGCATCGCAGCAACTCCTTAAAAGTACACATGTGTTTAAACAAGAATTCTCCTCTAGATTAGAATGAACTATTCTGACTTTCAAACTTACCCATATTACCTTCAACTATGGAGCTTGTAGCCTTCACTTGGATCTTGAGCAATTAAAAGAAAGAACGGTCAAGTCAAGCACTATGTCTCAAGCTCTTCGTTCAACCATCATTCCGGAGTTCTTGCAAGTTTTCAAAATAAAACTCAGAGATTCCTTTTGTATAACCCTCTCAAGTCCCTCATATATGTGGTATTTATGGATTCTTACCAATGAAACAGTGATGTTATGTAACACCCCAAAATACGTTTTGTATGTTAGAAAATGCAAAGCTGAAAATGTTTCAACCGGAGTTTTAATGAGTGGCAAAAAATAAAATTTTATCCATAAGTTAGATGGATGATCAGAGACCACAGATGCGTAGAGCTCGTCGAATGCTTTCCGTTTGACTACTCATATGCGTTGTTTGGAGTTCAGATCACGAAGATATAGTTTTTGCAAGATTCAACGATAAAAAAAATAAGAGTCCCTAATGAACACGTGAACAGTAACCATGAGGCTACTGTATCGTCGCCCTGGCTACAGTGCCTGATGTTTCCCCTTTTCTATGCCCGTGTCCCTTTAGCTGCCCACCTCTGTCATGCACCAAATAAGAATAGAAGAAGAATAGCTAAGAGATGAGAAGAGAGGGAGAGAAAATTAGGGTTTTGCCGCCGGCACCGTTTGTGCTGCCCGTTCCTCCTCCCCAAAACCAGTAAGGCATGTCCTTATCTCTCCGTTTTGCCCTAATTCGAGCGTCTCCCTTGCTGTTCTTGATGGTGGATGTCATGATTGGTATAGTTCTTGAGGCAAGAGGTGTAATGGGATGATCGCCGAAAGGTGGAGGTGAAGGGAAGGAGGGGGGAGGGACCTAGGGGAAAACTTATCCATGTTGAAGTGTTTGCTGCAAATTGGATCAAGGTATTATTGTGGTCTTTCCCCTTTGGATTTTGGATGGATTAGGCCCTGCGATTCGTGATAATCCCGAAGGTTTAAGTAGGTCTCTAGTTTTATCCCGTCTCTTTCAGTTAGCGGCAGATTCGTGCAGTGTCTGTTGTTCTCTGTTTTAGACCTAATTAGAAGCTAAATAAAAATATAAAGTTTATACAGATTTTGTAGAGGGTTTTCAGATCTTTGTAGCGATGTAAAGTAGGCCTCAATTGGATTTAGGAAGAGAGAGTTATGACTGTGTAAAGTTGAATGATCTTACAGTCTTGAAATTCTAAGTAGCACCCATTCAATTGCAGATTTGTCCCCTCTTCTTTCAAAACTGGAATTTTTGATGTACTACTAGAAAGTTGTAGAGCCTTTCACAGCCTTTCCAGAATGGTAAATTTCATATTTATAGGGTTAAGTAACTACGGATATAAATTGTTCAGTGAGTATGTTGTGCAATGCCTGACAGATTGTTTGTCTGAACTTCTAACCAAGATTAGATCATCTAAATGAATTTTCTAGAGGTACCAATGACTTAGACAGTTGTGGATAATGGACTTATATACTCCATATAGAAATCTTAAATTTTTTGGATGAAGGGAATAGGAGGTAGTACAGTTTTAGTTCTTCTATGTCAGTTCGGGACAGATTTAGATTAACCAGTTTATTACCCACTTAATGGCATAATTTCATCATTCGATAAGAACAAAAGTTGTAGATATTTTATCAAGATTCCTAGATTGGTAAAGTACTTAAATTGTTCGATGAGCATATCTCCAGTTTTACATTTTTGAAAGTTGGATTTCCTGTTTCTGGTTGACAGAAGAGTTCACTTAAGTTCGATGGTTATTTAGGCCATCTTGGAGACCTCTTATGCAAAACTATATAATACCAAAGTTGTAGATAATGAAGCCATTCATAGTCTGGTAACTTTTTTGGAATTTTTGGATGTGTGGTTTCAAGTCTATGAAAAAGAGAAGAGATAGTGCTGCTGTCATGAACATAGCGCAAACGTAGATGCTTAAATGTCGGGTTTGGACGTGCTCTAGTGCGTAAATGTTGTACTTGCTTGCATGATTGTGTTGGTACTAAGAATTGCTTGTGATCAGGTGGTAGCACTTTGGAACGTCGCTAGTGCTTATGATCTTCTTCGTTAAAGAGGCAAGTAAACGTAGCGGTGGTTTGCTACAGCTTGACATGTTTTTCATTCTACCTACAATTCGTCATAACATGAATGAAACCAAGATGATACAACTATGAAATCACTTATCCTTTAAAGTAACTTATACATGATGTTCATTGTTGAATCTTTCATCATTTGTCTGTCATCATAAGGTAAAGTGCCATGTTTTATTGTTGTGGAGATATATGACATATGTGTTAAATATATGTCTATTGTCTAAAGGTAAGTGATATGGTTCATGATTATGGGGGTATATGACCTATGTGGTAAGTATTCTTGCGGTTGCATCATATTATTGCATCATGTGCATTTTTGTTATGAGCATATGCATCGAGCCAGGTCGGTGAGAAAGTCATATAACTATTCTGGAGTGCTCTTGAGCCGGGTCGGTGAGAAAGTTAAATGACTATTCCAAAGTGCTCTTGTGGATTTTGTCGTTGACCTATGGTCACGACCGTACTAGTACAGCATCGTACGTTGCCCGAGGAGGGGTACGATGCAACTTCATATGTTGTTGGGTATGAAGGCAGTGGACATGCATATGCATTGCATTTGCACTCTTTGAAGTTTATTTATATTGAAGTTTTATGTGGGAATGAAGTGGGATATGAGGAGGATTGTTTCAATTATGTGAGGAGTAATGTTTCATTTATAATATGAGGAGTATTATCTTATTCATATGCGGAGGTCATTCATTTATTTTATATCATGTCCTTAATTTCTTTATGGAAATTTTGTTGCATTAATAATCTTACCATGAACCTTTTATTTATAATAATGACAAGTATTCTTCTATGATTAAATTGATGTCTAATTAATATGTAGTTTGAATTACATGTTCAGGCAGTTTGCTTGCTGAGATTTATTCTCACCCCATTATATTTTTAGGTGCTATAATAAACTAATTTATCAGTCATGAGATCCTTCATGGTTTAAAAACGATGTTTCACACACCATTACATGGAGGGAATTAGTGGCACATCTTCACTGTTTCACACACCATTAGAGATAATAACGATGTTTTTGGCTTGCTATAATAAACTAATTTATCAGTCATGAGATCCTTCATGGTTTAAAAAAACATAGCTAAATTTATCTTAATCATAGTTTCGTTCTTGTCATTGCTTCTGCGTTTTACTTTGATGAAGGGGTTTTGATGCCGAGTTTTCCTGCTCTGGCATGTGGGAAGGGATGTTAGTAACATCTTGGGCTTTTGTGGTGCCTGGGGTGTTGCATGTTATGCCTTCTCTCTCTCATCCTACAATTAAAGTTTATGTGGAGCTCATAGGTATGGAGACAGTGCATACATACTTGCAAGACATATATTGTAAAGTCAAACAATGGATCCAGAGAAACGAGTCATACAATCAAATCAAGATGTGCATGTGTGTGGATATGAGGAGTGGAGTGGATATATTGTGGAAGTGGTTATGAATGGTGTCAATGGTAATGGTGAAAACCTAATTCTACTTTTGGAACATGGAAATAATTTTGCAAGAAAACATGGGCTATCTTATTCATCTCTCTTTTTTTAGGCGGGCATCGGAGTATCCATTATTTTAAATATCTCAGACACTTGTCTATTTTTTCAATACTTTTTCTTTTTCTCTCTCTTTTTTATGAATAACTTTTGCATAGCCACATGCCTCTTTTCTGCAATAAAACTTTTGAGAGAAAGCAACAAGAACTTAGAGCATTTATTTGGTGCCATTGGGGTGATTGGGTAGATGGATGAAACATGTTGTTGCGTACTTCTAGTGTAGAAGCAGCATATTTGGGTGGAGTGTGTGTGATCTTGATTTAAAAGCATGACAAGTCTCTAAGGCATCAACAAAGCTTGACAACACTCAATGCAAAGCAAGTAGCATAAATATGGAGGTTTTCCTAGTCTATGTATGTATGGCTATGGTAGGAATTCAAACTCTATCATACAAGGAACTCATCATGTAGTATTTAAGAGTTTTGAAAAGATAAATCTCTAGAACTCTAGTGTCACTAGGAACAAGATAAACAGTAGCTTAGACCTTCTCATATCATATCCGTCAATTACCTAGACTTAGATTAGACATTCGTTGTCCACAAGTTTTAGACTCAGAGTAAATCTTTGGGTCAAAACAATTTTATCTAAAACTCAGGAGAATTCGAAGCTAAAAACTAGGTACTTAAAAGGAATTACGACAGAGCAACTATTCATCATTTAGATGCAAAGAGATTATCTTCATAATTTATTTTATTTTGAGCAGAAAAGCAAACTTCTGTACACACTCTCTTTTTATTTTATTTCAAACTTAAAGATCACACCAATCTACTATGTATATAAAGCTTAAAAGGAATCTTTATTTTTGTTTTATGGTTATGCATCTTTTTATTATTTTTAGTAAATAACACACTTAAAAGTAATAAGTAAAAAGAGGAAAGGAATACTTAGCTAGATACATGGGAGATGCTTTTTCCCCAAGCTGGATAATGACGTAGTTGTTCATTCTTGCAGTGTAGCAAACTGGCAGTGGAGATGTACTCTCTTTATCGGAGCATTGATTGATATTGATGATGGTTGAAGCAGTGCTCCAACAGGGGATATAGTATCCACATGCTTTTCAGCTCTTTTTGATCCTTCAAATCCTGTGAAGCTCAAATAGACAACAAAACTTGTGGAACAGATTAAGTGTTAGTGGTGAACCACCTAAGCCTTAGTTGCCTAGAGCTCTTTCTTGCTTGATTAGAATTCTTTTAAGCATAATTGCAACATGATCTTTTCTCAATATTATTTTTGGATTTTATATTTTATATGATGCAATAGAAAATGTACCAAGATGAATAAATATTTATTTTTATTTTTATGCCACCACAGTAAATATTTCTATGGGTTTTAGGCCATAAAATTATTCACATGGGGCTTAAGATTATTGATGCAATGCGGTAAGCAAATATTTTTATTTTCTTTTTTAATTGTATGATGATAAGCATAGTTGAGTACCTTTTTATTTTATTTTCTACTGCAGATGTAGCAAAGTAAATATGTGCAACTAATTATGCTAATGCAGGAAAATAAATATGCTAAAGGAAAAATAAATTGTGCAATGCTAAAAAGGGAAATATGGATAACTACCGAGTTTACCTCCCGACGAGGGTTCGGTGATTTAAGTCCTTCGAATAGGACTTTCTGTTTTGCTCATTCTTCTCAAGGTGCATCACTTGGTCGGAATGGCAACCCTGGTTGCACCTCTTGTGATGGTGAACTGGATGATGATTCCTTCTCCTTCCATACCTATTTAGTTGGTGAAGTTGACTTTGATGTTAGGGACTTGTCCTTCACGGGTTCTTCTTCTTCATCATTCTTTCCTTTCTCATTCTTTGGGAGCTAATTCTTATGGCGTTGGGCCAAACGGTGCCTCCACCTCGATCTGTTCTTCTTTGGCTATTAATAGGTTGTATAACTATTGAAATAACAATGTACCTTTTCGGCAGGGAACTAGAAGTGGATCTCCCCTGATCTCATGTTGATGATTGCTCTAGTAGTATTGAGGAACGGTCTCCCAAGCATAATCGGTAGATCGTATTCTTCTTCTCCCATGTCCAAGACCATGAAGTCATTGGGGATGTAGTGATCATGAATTTGTACCATGACATCCTTTGCTATCCCCTCTGAGAATCAAAATGCTTGGTCCACCATCTGTAGCTGCACATATGTAACACCCTAAAATTTTGGATATTAAAAAAATAGGAAAATATGATTTTATACAATTTTGTGACCATGCAAATTTAGAGTAATAATAATTTTTATTAACTTAAAATCAAATATAAGAGTAGAAACATGTTTGTGCACTCATGCTGTTGCATTTAAATTTTTGAGATGAGTGGTTTGATTCAAATTCAAAAGAGGATTCAAAATAATTTGAAAATGCTTTGAAATATTTGAAAAGGAAAAACAAAAGGGAATTCTTTTCTCTTTTCGGTTTTCAGTCGGCAGCCCAACCCCCTCCCCCGCGGCCTGCTTGCCTCCCGTGCCCCGTGGCCCATCTCCCGTCTTCGCGCGCGGCCGCTCTCCCCTTCCCCGTTTTCCCGCCTGGGCCGACTTCGGCCGCTGGCCCAACAACCACGCGAAGCGAGCGGCAGCGCTTTCCTTCTCTGTGCGCCGCTGACAGCATGGCCCCATGCATCAGGCACCTTCTTCCTCCCCAAGCCGCCGTCGGATCTTCCCTTTCCAAAAATGACGAAGCCGAATCTTTCCCCCCAATCTTCCCTTTCCTTCCTTGGAATCACCTTCGGGCTATAAAACCGAGCTCGCACGTCTTTCCGCTCCATTCTATTTCGACGCGGAGCATCAAAATCATCCCGAGAAGGCGTTGCTCGGAGCACCGCCGTGACCACCCGCCATACCGAGCCGTGCGCCTTCTTTTGGTCCGTCATCGGCTCCATTCTTGCGCGAGGTGAGATCGCCTTGCCCTGTACTCCATCCCGGTACTTTTTATTCGTTGAATGATGCTCGGTTTCGAGTTCTAGCGAACTCCGATGATGGTGCCGCCGCGGACATGGTCGCCGGAGCGTTTTCCCGGCCGGAACGCCGCCCCGCTCGTCCCGATCCAATCTGAGCCGTCTATTTTGAATCCAACGGCTGTAAATGAAAGATACCGGTTCGGATGCGCATTTTGCTAAAGAGACCCTGTGTTTTTCAATTGACTAACCTGCAGTCCAAAGCGTATTTCCATATTGCGTAATATCCTTTTGAAAGCTTAGTTTGATCTTAGTTAAGTCAAAATACGTTTTTAGCTATTTACAGTTATGCCACTGAGTTTGTTTTAATCATAATTTATCCATTTTAACTCCGATTTGACCCGTTCAAATTGCGTTAGGTTCATAATTAAGAGCTCTACATGTTAGTAGGACTGTTCAGTAGGTTTGTGACAATTTACTTTCGAGCTTGAATTAAAGTAATTACTTTTCTATAGGAAATCTTCGTAAATTCATAACTTTGTTGTTTTAGCTCCGTTTTTCATGATCTTTGCGTCTGTGTGATCCTAGCGAGTTGTAGATTCGTTTTAAAAAGTTTTTATCTTATTTTATTACTTTTGGTGTACTGTTCTAATTATAGTCTTGTTTGTTTATGCATGATTGTTCTGGATGAATGTTGTTGCTATTGTTGATCGAGTATAGACGGTGAGCAATTCGTTGGAGATCAGGAGTTTTTCTACGAACAAGATCACCAGGATCAGTTTGAGCTAGGCAAGTATAGTATGGGATTATCCTTGTTGTCCTATTCACACTAAGCAAATAATATCATTATGCATATATTCCTTGTTAAGGATGATTTAGAGTTGATCTTATTCCTTGATACCTATTATACTGCATGGATTAGTATTGCTAATGCTCAACATGAACTATGATCATGTAATTTGACTAATGGAATATGCAATAAACACTAAAAGATGATTTTATTACTGTTAAAGGGTACTAGAGCATGGGGTTACTTTGGTGCTCTCGTTACTCTCCATAAGGACTTATCTGTAAGCGAAAATCCGGGATTTATAGTACAACTGTGAGGGCTAAAATGGCTCTGGCTTTAGTTATATAGAAGGACCTTTTCTAGCTTGTTAGAGGTTACCCTTGTGGCGCAAATGGGGTAGAGCAGACTGTGGATCCCTGCGTGGTAGAATCACACAGACTGACTTTGGAAACCTAGCGGCCCTAACTTGTTAGACGAACCTTTGAAAGGCTTCATAGTGTTTCCCTGCCTGCTCACCTCAGAAGTGTTTTGGGAGTAATTAACCCGGGCATATGGGCAACATGACTCACAGTGAAAGTGTACAACCTCTGCAGAGTGTAAAACTGTTATAATAGTCGTGCTCATGGTCACGAGTGGCCTTGGACCCTTATGGAATAGTGGATCATTAATGACTATAAATGTGTTTTTGCTATTCATTATTCATCTTTACATTGATCATATGTTTATTGTGGGATTAATGCAAACCTGATGCTACTCATATGATAAAACTATGATAATTAAAAGCTAAATGCAGTAAACCAGTGTCTATCCTTTGAGCCTCATGAACCCCGTGTTACACTTGTTGAGTACGAGATGTACTTACGCTTGTTTATTTTTCTTACTTGGATAAAAATCCCGGATGGGTAACAGATGGTGCAAGTAGTGACTACTTCTACTTTTCAGAAGATTACTAGACTTGCTATCAACCAGTCAATGTGCTTGTGATTGGAGCTACCACGAGAGTTTTTATATTTTTCTTCCGCTACATTATTATAAAGACTATGTGTTATTAATCGTGATGTAATAACATTTGTGATGATGCATCCTTTATAATTTGTTAACTTATGTTTGATTGATCTCTGGGCACACATAAGGGTATGCATTCCATTTGGTCGTTAAATGGGTGTGACAAATTGGTATCAGAGCTATTGTTGACTATAGGACGCAAGCCTAGCTAGAAATGGTCGATTTAGTGTCATCTTTTCACTATTTTTATGCTCATTATCTTGCTCTTGTTATTTGATAATTTTTTATGCTTCTTATGTCTCATTCTATTACGAAATTTTGCCTCTATTCTAATTACATCTAAAAAACTCTGTAGATGGTTCATGGCCGCAAGACTGCCCGCATCACCACTGGAGGACACTACCCACCTCGTGCTTTGCTTGCACCTGAAGAGCCACAAGAGGAAGTACCCCAGGAGAATGAGTAGACCCCTGAAGCACCAATCCAAGTGCCAGCACCTCCTCAGGAAGAACCCGAGCCTGAAGAAGACCCTGAGATCATCGAGATTGAAGATGATGAAGAGGAGGAAGCCAATGGAGGAGAGCAACCCCTATCTCCACCACTTGGTGCAGCTGCTGAGGATGTGTCACCCCCTCCAATGGGTTGGACTGTGAAGATCTACCACAAGGCTGGAGGAAATGCTGTTTCTCACCACCGACTTATGGGAATGCTCTCTGCCTACTTCGCTGATTGGCACCCAGCTGTGGAGTACGTCTGTTGGGAGTACACCCATCCGCTGAAGGACACTTACTGGAAGGCAAGAGCGAGCATTTTTCCTAAGGATGAGGAAAAAGGGGCATACCAGCTGGACAGGATGTATGCTCACATGGGTTGTCGAGCTACCGTGGAGGATAGCATTGAAGACGCTGCTTTTGAAGCATGTATGGGCCTTCGCTACCTTCGCTTTGACAGCATGAAGCATGATATTCACCGGTACCTCCCTCATGCACACCCCGACCTTAGATGGGCCATGATGGATCCAGTGCAGTTGGAACCACTTCCTCGGGTGATGGTGAACTTTGTCTATGATATGATGGAGAGGAAGCTACAGTTAGAGGAGATGGTGAAGGCACAGGGGAAGACCATCAAGAGGTGCCAAGCAATGATCGATGAACTCCGAGCAAACCAAGGCATGGCCAAGATTTATGAGACATTAGATCATGAGCCACGCTAGTAGAAAATAGGAGTCCTTTATGTAATAAGAACGTTCTTAGTAACGTCAGTTGAGTCTTAGAGTCTGTCGTGTGGTTTGAACCTTGGTGTGATAGTTGCTTTATCATTATGCTTATATGTGAGTTGGATTTTTGTTATGAGTGCTGGGGCTTGTAGGCATGTCTACAAGTTCCATTTTTACTAATAAAAAGTTTATTAGTCAAGGGAATAATAGTTGGGTTTGGTATTGTCATGTTTCTGTCCTTGCTGTTTTCTGGAGCAGTCTGCAATGTTTCTGATATGGTTCAAAAATGGTTCGTGTAACATTTATGAAATTTTTTATGAGAGAAACTAGGCTTAAGCACCTATCAAATGCCACTGGAATCACCTATTTATCTAATCTGGTTCGAGAGATATAACTGTCACAAGCTAAAGTTTCTGCACAGTCTGGAATCTGGAACAGTTTCTGTTGCGCCTTAATTTTCATTAACTTAACGACAGAATCTGATCTTATGGTCTAAATCGAAGTTGTGGGGAACCTCATAAGCTTTCCAACCATATAAAGCACGACTCTATTGGACTTCTGTAGTTCGAGATATGATTAAATTACTGAACTGTTAACATTGATATTCGCCCAGAAAACTTTCAGATCTCATTCTTTATCTTATAAGTGGTTGATAACGTGGAAATCTCAAAGTTTGCATTCTTATGGATGGCAGATGGCCGGAAGAGGAAGAGGCAGGGGTCGTGGAGGTGTTCCCCCAAATCCACCACCACCACCGCCACCAACTATTGAGCAACTTCTGGCAGTGCAGACGCAACTTATGCAACAATTGGTGCAGAACCAACATAATCATCCAGTTGCTAGAGCACCACCACGCGATAAGCGTGGTGAGTTTTTGAAGGGTCATCCCCCGGTGTTCACGCATGCCGCTAATCCATTGGAAGCAGATGATTGGCTCCGTGCCGTGGAAAAGCAACTCAACATTGCTCAATGTGATGACCGGCAGAAGGTGTTGTTTGCTTCTGGACAACTCCAGGGAGAAGCTCAAGACTGGTGGGAATCATATGAGTATGGTCGTCCCGCCAATGCTCCCGCAGTCACTTGGCAGGAGTTTAGAGAGAACTTCATAGCTTATCATATACTAGAAGGAATAATAGAACTGAAGGCAGAGGAATTCTGGAATTTGACCCAGGGGTCATTGTCTGTAGCTGAGTATCGTGATAGGTTTGCCCAGTTATCACGATATGCTCCACATGAGGTGGCCAATGACAATGATAAGCAGCGCTGCTTTTTGAAGGGATTGTATGATGGACTACAATTGCAGCTAATGTCCAATACTTATCCCAATTTTTAGACGCTTGTGAACCGCGCTATCGTGGTGGATAACAAACGCAAGGAGATGGATGCCAAGAGGAAAAGGCTTCAGGGACAGACTTCTGGTAGTAACACTCGTCCGCGTACTGGTTTCTAGCAGGGTAATCAACAGAGGCCTCCTTCTGGTCAGTGGAATCGTGGTTAGGTCCCTTTCCGCAATCAGTTCCCACAACGTCCTCCATTCCAGCCACAAAATGGCAACCAACGCCCTCCGCAGCAGAGTGGGAATCAGCCTCAGCGCCAGGGTCCTTCCAATAATACTCTAATGAAGACCAGTGCTCCTAATACCCCCAACAAGTGTTTTCGATGTGGGAAAGAGGGTCACTTGTCCTACAATTGCCCGGAGAAGATCAACCAGCAGACTCCACAGAGGCAGGGTAGTCACCAGAAGCCTGCATCTAATACTGGAAGGGTGAACCACTTGTCCCAGGAAACCACAGTGGAGGAACCAGAAGTTATGCTTGGTACGTTCGATGTCCATTCCACTCCCACCACTGTTCTTTTTTATTCTGGAGCATCACATTCTTTCATATCACAATCATTTGTTAGAATACATAGAATTTATTTGTGTGCCATGAAGAATCCTATATTAGTAAACTCACCTGGTGGAAGTATGCCAGCATCTTATCGTTGTCTCCCGATTAGTCTCATTCTAAGGGGGGTAGAGTTTAAGGTGAGTCCTATAGTATTGAGAACAGCTAGGATTGATCTTATATTGGAAATGGATTGGATGATACAACAACAAGTAGAGATTCAGTGCAAAGGGAAATCATTAGTGTTGACAACACCAAAGGGAGATAGGATCAGGGTTGATGTGAAAGTACAGAAACAGGAGACTGCTACAGTGAATCAGCTAACAGATGGTGCAAGTAGTGACTACTTCTACTTTCCGGAAGATTACTAGACTTGCTGTCAACCAGTCAATGTGCCTGTGATTGGAGCTACCATGATAGTTTTTATATTTTTCTTCCGCTACATTATTGTAGAGACTATGTGTTATTAATCGTATTGTAATAACATTTGTGATGATACATCCTTTATAATTTGTTAACTTATGTGTGATTGATCTCTGGGCACACATAAGGGTATGCATTCTTTTTGGTCATTAAATGGGTGTGACAACATAGGTGGGGTACAAGGGTTCTTTACCAAATAAGTACTTATAAGTTACCTTGGCCATTATGTTAACTCCCGACCCAGTGTTGTATAAGGTCTTATGGAAGATTCTCTAATTGATCGTACACTCGATCGTTGGTATGCCTGGATCATCCTGTTTAATGAGGTGTGGGGACATGAGGAGGTGATCATATTCCATGTGGAATGTGTTGATCATCTTCACTGATTTTGTAGGTGACTACCTGGTCTTGTTCATCCTTCTATTTTTCTTCTTCTCTACTATCTTGTCCTAGTATACGTACGCCTTTTGTGGATGAGCAGGAGATTGCAGTGTCTGATTCTTGAAAGTGAACCTCTCATTTCTATCCTAGATAGTGAAACAGATCTTGGCAGTATCAGCGTAGATAATGGCTTTGCTATGCTCAAGAATGGTTGATCTAGAATGATGGGTGCCTTCTTATCACCACCTGTCTCAACTACCACAAAGTATGCAGGTACATACGAGTGTCCCACTCACACATAGACGTCTTCAAGGATGCCCTTTGGGTAGCAGAGTGACTGATCTACAAGCTACAAACACATGGTTATGTACAACAATGGATCTCCATGAATTTTCTCATAAATTACCTTGGGCCTGATGTTCATACTTGCACCGAATCACAGATAGCTTCTTCAAAGGTATTTGGTCCGATGGCTATCGGGATGATAGGTCTTCATAGGTCACCCTTCTTTTCTAGCAAGGACTCATCTTTCCATCTTCCTGATGGTTGATCTCTATAATACCATCCTTGGTAATTACCCAAGTAGTTAGGCCTCTGTTGCTGATTCGAACCTTGATTCTGAGGATGGTAGTTGGTGTTGTTGTTGATGTAGTTCACATCCTCTTGGATCTCTAGGCAGTTGTGGCCTGAGTGCCCAGTGCCTCCACACTCTTCACATGTCATGCGGGAATCATGAATGTGCATGACTTCTTTCTTCTCATTAGCTCGATCATCGAGCCTCTTCATTAGCAAGTCCATCTTGGCAGACAACATGTCTACCTCCTTGAGCTAGTGTATACCACCTCTCTTATGGGTCTAAGTTCGTTCTTCATTCCAACCTTGGTTGGAAGCCATCTTCTCCACAAGGGTTGTTGCATCTCTGATGGTGAGTGACAGAAAAACACCTCCAGCAGTAGCATCTATTATCTCACAAGTGCTAGTGGTCAACCCATGGTAGAAGGTTTGCATGAGTAGCCAATTCTCCATCCCATGATGAGGACACTCTGAGATGTAGTCTTGAAAGCGTTCCCAAGCCTCAGGGATAGATTCATCATGTTGTTGTTGAAAACTCAAAATTTTCCCTTGCAAAGCATTTGTCTTGCGGGGAAGAACTTTGCTAGGAACGTAGTGGAGCAAATATCTCATGTAGTGTTTTTGTCTTTGTTGGTGTAGAACCACTGTTTTGCCTTTCCCAACAGTGAAAATGGGAAAAGACAGAGTAGAATAGCATCTTTGGTCACTCCCTTGATGGTGAAAGTGCTACAGATCTCCAGAAAGTGTTGGAGATGTGCACTCGCATCCTCATGTGCCTTTCCACAAAACTAACTAGCTTGCACCATGTTAATGAGAGCTAACTTGAGCTCAAATCCATTCTCTCTAACATTGGTTGGTGGTCTAGTACGGATGTTGGTGGTGGTAGGAGCAAAGAATTCATGAAGAGTCTTTTTAGCCATAGCTTCAAATTCTAGTGTCAAACTTCTTATTCGGTTGTCCTTCGACTCTAGAGTAAGAACCTTCTTGAGACTAGCTTTAGCTTTCCTGAGTAGTACCTCTGGATCATCTAAGTAGCTTGTCAGAAGATCAAATCCGGTCACATATCACCCTACATAAGATACACAAGTAGACAAACCAAGGGTAAGCCTATTTTAGTAGAGATAAATGGTTTCCTCAATCACATCGGTGTGGTACAAGTGATATCAATATTCTTTTTTGAAAAGCCTTTCAACCTTCCCTAGCAACAGCGCCAAAAATGCTTGTTGGTATTTATTAACTTGACACTTGTTTTAGTAGCCACCTAATAATTACCTGCACCTCTAGCTTACTTGTACTTGGTTGTCATCCCTAGTGTTGGAGCTAAAAGTGATTGTAGGCACTACCTAGCATTACTACTAAGTAGCTATCTTATTATTTCATGTGACTAGAAAGAATATAAAGATAAGAATGAAAAGGTATTCACAAGCGCACAGATAATTATACCATTGTAGTATTTTACCCAAGAGTATTCTAGGGATCATTATTTATATTTTTACCACTGGGAACGGATAGCTATAGGAATATGATATTCACTTGTACATACAATGGAGAGTTAACCATGTCTAATCCATCTACTCATAACAGGGATAAGTCATAAGATAAATGATAATGAATGATAAATGTCAAGTCATAAATAATATAATTCACCTAGAGCACTCCCTTCTATAGCATTAACATGGTTTAGATAGAGTAGAGGAATATTCCTTAGTCATTCTTAATCACATGTCAAAGTATACTATGATTAGTGCAATTACACCTAGCAATCATGGCAAGATAACTTCATATCTACACACAAGGGACATTACTAAGGAAGATCAAGAATAGAACAAGTCTTCTTTCGTAACTGGGTCCTACTTGTCCTATATTTAGGGAGTGGACTACAATGGACTCAACAGGAGTGTCACACCCACGATCTACCACCCTAGAATGTAGGGTGCATTCTGTTGGGTATTTTAATGCACATAGAAAAAGATCCGCAAGCGCACGGATACCGATGTAGCTTTCACCCAGGAGTATTCTAGAGTAACAATTTCCACGGGGAACGTGAAGTGTACTAGAAGAATTAGGAACGTCCAAGGCAAGGGTAATTATAGGGTAGAAAGGGATTTTAGGGTTTTTTAAGTGATCCTATCTTGTTGAAGGCTTACTCTACTTTACTTACTTCGAAGCAGCAGGTCCTTTCCAACTCTCAAAAAAGACTAGAAAAATAGTAGTTGGGAGAAGGCTGCCAAAAGCTCTACGAAAATACCAACCCTAACGTGGTGGATTACAAAGGCCTAACAGAGCTGTCACCTCTAGGGCTACCACAACTATCTAGAGGATTGGGCGCAAACTCAGGTAAACCCTAGTCTAGACACCACGTCTACACCAGCGCTTACTACTCTAATTACCTAGGATAACTAGATCACTCAATACGAGCGGAGATCTAGTAAATACAATAAAGCAATAACTAAACAAAATACTTAGAAATAAATGTTGAAGAACCTGGAGATTGCTCAAGATGAACCAGATGCTGCAGAAGTACAATGTCGAGGAAGATCCATCAGATCTGGCTCCTCCTCAGCTCTCTCTTCTCCTCTCTTCCTGATCTCTAGTTTACAACTAGATGAACTAGAACTAGAACTAGAAGAACTAGAACTAGAAGATCATCTAGAGGGATCTCTACTTCTACTTGGATGGAGGGGTGAAACCCTAGCTTTTGCTTTGGATGTAGCTAATGAAGATGGAGATAGCCTGAGGGAGAGGGTCTGCCCCTACTTATATAGCCCAATGGGGTGAACCGCAGCCCTCAGATCAAACCGCCTTGAAACAGTGGTTGAGATGCGTCGTAGAGGTCGGTTGGAGGTCGCCACGCGAAGCTGGTCTCACTTCGAGGTGGGCCCAGGCTGGTCGGCATGACATGTGGGGTCGGGCGGCCTCACTTGTCAGCCTCCGAGCTTCCACTTCGTTTTTGTGTCTTCTCGTATCCTCTAGAACCTTCCCGTCAATTTTCATGGAATTCCGACTTGATTTGGTTTGGTTTCTTGACTCCTACTCCTTCTCGGCTTATTCTGTTTTTACCCCTAAAAATTCACAATTCACCAAAGCTATGGAAATTGTTATGTTAGTCCCTAAAACTCTTGCTTGGTGATGGTTCTAGAGTCTTCTAGAATCTTCCGAGTCGTATCCATCGAGGACTTTCTCTCCGAAACTCTAAATATAGCAAATGATATGTCCATTTCGATCGTCTCGACAAGCTCTTCGCAATGGTGTGCTCTGTTTCATCACTTGAAGTATTTTTATGTGGTAAAATATTAATAATCTGCAAAACAAGTGAGAACAACGCAACTCGTGGAACTCATTAGAATCAAACCCTATAACTATGCTTTGTGGTTCATTTCATGCTATTTCATGCAATAGTTGATGGTTAAGAATGAGCAATAGTGACCATCTACAAGTTCCCCCAAGCTTAACCTTTGCTAGTCCCTAAGCAAAGAAAATCTCAACAATGGATCTGGAGTTGCTACAGTGCTTTTACGCCTCAAAAGTACACATATGCTCAAAACAAAAATTCTCCTCCGGATTAGAGCAAACCATTCTAACTTTTAAACTTACCCGTATTACCTTTAACCATGGAGCTTTTAGCCTTCACTTGGGTCTTGAGTAGTTGAAAGACAGAACAATCAAGTCAAGCACTACGTCTCGAGTTCTTCAATAAACTTTCATTCTGGAGTTTTTGTAGGTTTTTAAAATAAAACTCAGAGATTCCTATTTGTATGACCCTTTCTAGTCTCTCATATGTAGTATTTGTGGATCCTTTCCTAGGCAATGATGGTGTTTTGCCTTCTCTCTTTCACTATGTGGTATTTTTGGAATAAGGCAAAGTAGCACCATGCCTCCTCTCTATTACCCTATAACTAATAGGCTTATCTGGAGCTAAGGGTATTTCAAGGATGTAGCATACTTACCTTGCATGTATTGCCCAGTCAAAACGGGATCTGAGGAGAGGAGTGTCATACCCTTAGATCAAGATGTGCATGTGTGTGGGAATATTTGGTGGCTAACCTAATTCTACTTTGCTCCTGGAGAGACTCCCTCAAACTGAATAATTTATGAAGAACTTTATTGTGTAGGTCTTGGGATATCTTCTTTCTCCTTTCTTTGATGACAATAATGAACTTCTTGGCATAGAGATCATAGGCTTCTTTCTTTTCTCTCTTTTTTTCTCTTTTTTCTTTCTTTCTTTTTTTACAAAGGATCCCCTGCCTCTTACTTAGGATACAATGAACTTAGAGAAGAGATAAATCACAATCTTGGAGCATTTATTTGGAAACCTATCAATCTTTTTGGATCCTTTCCCAATGTAGGAGATAGATTTTTGGGTGGAAAAAGACATGTTAAGTGATCTTGATCTTGGGAGCATGACCATCCTCTCGACAAGGGTCTCACATGGGTTGACCAAACTCAATACAAAGCAAGCAGCCTATGAGCTGGTTTTTCTATTCTAGCAAGCATGTATATATGGTTGTTGTAGGAATTAAAGCTCTCGTCATATAGGAACTCATCATGTGGCAATTTTAAGTTTTTCAAAAGATAAATCTCTAGAATTCTAGTGTCACTCAGAACAAGATAAACAATAACTCAGACCTTCTCATATCATATCCGTCAATTACCTAGACTTAGATCAAGCATTCGCAACCCACAAGTTTCAAGTTCAGAGTAAATCTTAGGTCAAAACAATCATTTCCAAAACTCGGGAGAGTTCGAGGTTGAAAACTAGGCACTTGAAAGGAATTATGGCAGAGCAACTATTCATCATTTCCATACCAGAGATCATCTCCAAAGTCCATTTATTTAAACAAAAAAGCAAACTTTTATACACACTCTAATTAGCACACACTAATACGAAATAACACAATATAGAACGAATACTCGACAAGATAAGCGTGAACCTTTATGTGCTCACTTTTTTATTTTTGGATTAATTTATGTAAAAGGAAAATATAAAAAGATAAGGATACTTACCTAGATACTTGGGGGTACCCTCCCCCAAGCTAAAGGTTGACGTAGTCGTTCAATCTTGTGATGTAGTAGACTGGCAGTGGAGCTATACTTCCTCTATCGAAGCATTGATTTATGTTGATGACGGATGAGATAGTGCTCCAACAGTGGATGGAACATCCACTTGCTTGTCAGCTCTTTTTGGTTCTTCGAATCCTATGAAAATCAAATAGACAACAAAACTTGTGGAATAGGTTAAGCATTAGTGGTTGGCCACTTAAGCCTCAGTTGTCTAAAGCTTTTGAGATTGTTTAAGTAGAGTTTCAGTAGGATCTCTTTCTCAATATTTTTGTATTTTTATATTTTCTATTATGCAAAGAAAGTTTAACAAGATGAATGCATACATATTTATTTTATTTTTATGCCACCACGGTGAATATCTCCATGGGTTTTTACACACCACAAATTTATTCACATGGGGCTTTAGGATTTATGATGCATTAGATAAATATTTTTATTTTCTTTTTATAATGCATGCTAAAGTATAAAAGTAAATATGCTAAAAAATGATTATGCAGAAAAAATAAATATGGATAACTACCAATTTTATCTCCCGATGAGGGTTCAATGTTTCAAGTCCTCTGAACAAGACTTTTCACCATGTTTATTCCATAGGTGACTCATCTGACCCAAGGTGGAGACCATGGTATGTGCACTTCTTGATATGGTGTCACCCATATTCTTCGCTCGTCCAGTAGCCATTTGAAGTGAAGCATTAATTATGGAAACTAGCCGCATCTTGCTTAGTGTGCATGTTCTTGTAGATTCAGGACCTTCACTTGTACCAACTCCATGTTTTGCTCGAAGTGTATCCTACTCATAAAGACAAGGTAGAGATCAAGTGCATGGGCTCTATTGGTGGAAAAACACCAATAGAACCAAAAAGTTTTGTTCATTCTTCTCTAACCTCAGGCATAGTGAACAAGATAAAGTTGAAGTCCATGACATGGGTGATAAGATCAGAAAATGAGCATGAAAGCTGCATTTCAAAAAATATTTGACAGATCAGATTGCTTAATCCATGGAAGGATTGTCTAGGATTGTGATTATCATCTTCCAAAGGTTGGATGCGCAACATTTTAGCTCATTGGGTGATATTATGAGATCAAGAGAGTGAAGCTAAGAAATGATTAAAGAACTGAACATGTTAAGCTAATCAGGATGGGTCAAGAGGTTGCAACTTGAACATGTTTGGTTCTTCATTTACGTGCATACCAAGATCGAGAAAAGCTTTTTAAATAGTGATTATGTACCTCAAGATGGTTACCTTATCATTTGAAAGGTGATGGTACCAAACCACCTTGTGGAAGCTTCTCTTGCTTATCTCATAGTGTGCTTTAGTGATGGGAGCATCTTTTTGTTCTCCAGATCTTGATATTCTTGATAGTCCTTATGTTCCCTTCATTGTCTTGAGAATTTCCCCATGATGGCCTTTGTCTTGAAGGGGCTTGATGGAGATTTGTTCACCCTCTTTTATGGAGTGGGTGTAGATCTTGTTTTGTGGCACTCATCTTCTTGTTTCATGGATCTCTCCATGATGCATGAGCTATGTTTCCCTTGTGCAAGGTTGATGAAGTTCATGCATCTCTTTTCTCTCCATGTGAGTTTCATCTCAAGACTTCCTAGTTTGACTTTTGAAAGTTTTTCTTGCAGGAGTTAGTCCAACAAAAAATATACAATTTGTACACAAGTAGTTTTTAGTTCAATAACCAAAGTAGACTCCATGTCTAGTTGGATTAAGGAAGGTTGTTTAACCTAAGCATCACACTTACGTTAAGAGCCAATAGAAGTATGTCTAGTACTTCTAAACCAACACTTACTTATGATGGACAAAGGTAGCATGAAGGCATTATAAAGATTTACTCAAATGGTGATGGAAGAGAACATGACTAGTGTATAGCAAATTGAGCATGTCTTAAAGGTAGGGACAACCAGAATAGCAACATGGCAGGGGATGTTCTTAGAAATTTATCCCCAAGCTTGAATTTTTGTAAAATCAAGATTGGATGAATTTAATTCAGTGTTGCATGATGATTGGTTGGACATACCTTATGCTTGTTATTCCTTTGATCTTTTTGCTCCAATCCTAGAGAGGTTAGTGACAAGAATACTCAAAGGAATATTTTCATAATTAAATCCCTAAGCTCATTTCACAAGGGAAACGTAGCAGAAAGGTGAACACTCATGTTAGGATCTAAAAAGTGCTTCTTTTAGGACACTAAGCTTGTCCTTGGTAAACCTTCAAAATGTAATTTGGTGAAGTGGTTTCCCCTCCAACACCAACTTAAGTGTACCTATCTCAAGATTCAACATAACAAGATTTGCAATATTTATGATAAACATATGCATCGACAACCACCCTTTTTAAGTTTTTACAAACAGAGAGGATAAGGGGGTTGGAGATCTCAAATGTGATGGGGTTCGAGAGACCAATTGAATTGGGAGATGTCTCATATGAGCATGGATTTAATGAGGTCGTTATGGAATAGGTTTCATGCTCATTGATGTCATCTTCGTCTCTAATCTGAATGTTCATAATTTTGCTTGGATTAGTGACTCTTGAATTGGTCTTGTCTAGGGCCTCTTCCATAGATGGATGAGTCTCGTCTTCAAAGGGAGCTGAAACCTCACCATTTGAAGCTAAGTCAAGGTTGGATTCTATTAAGGCTTCTTCCTTGTCCATCCATTCTATACATTCTAGCCACTGTTGTAGCCTCTCTTGGTCATCCTCGTGGTTTTCATGACTCCTATGGTTTGGTTGTCTTAGTGGATTTATAGGATCATCATGAGACTGAGAAGGACGAGCATAAGGGGGATCTTCAAAGAAAAGGATGGATTTAGAGATAGGTCTAGAATTTGTGTCATCTATGAACATAATAGGACAACAGATAGGATTTTCCGTATGGCAAGGCTATCCTTCTATGGCATCTTCGACATGCCATCCTTGAATTCTTCCCATTGGGAATAAGGACATTTTATAAGAGATCCCTTCTAGAGAGGATTTGAATTATATTCGCTTGAAGGTCTCTAATGAAACTAGAAGTCTAAACCATCAGTATTAGAAAGATCAGAGCTTTCCAAAGGTGGAATGTCTTCTTCCCTTGGAGGATTTTGGGGTGATGGCTTAGAATTGATAACTAAATCTTGAGATTGGAGTGATTGTGATTTGGCTATCAAAACTTCCTTTTCTTGTCCAGGAATTGATTCCTTATCTTTTGGTTTAGGGCTGGGTTCGATTTCTTTCTCTTCTTTGGGAAACTCATGAAAATGCTAGTGTAAGGGGTGTTTTCAAAGATTTTCTATAGAATGGCTTTCCCTTCACTAATGAGTTTATGTGAGAATGAACCTCCTAAAGCGATGTCGAGATGTAGAGCAGCTTCCTTGCTAAGACCACGATAAAAGTGATAGTGTAGGACATGGTCAGGCAAGGCAATGTTTGGACAGGAATTAATAAGGCTTGTGAACCTAGCCCAAGCTGCTCCTAGAGTCTCCTTCTCTTTTTGCTTAAATGTAAGAACTTCTATTCTAAGATTAGTGGTTCGAAAAAGAGAGAAGAACACAAGACAAAAATTGTCTTGGAGTTCATCCCAATTTCCATTTGCGTCTCTTACGGAATGAGCATACCACTTTTTCGCTCTTCCCAATAGGGAGAACAGAAATAATTTCTATTTAAGGGTCTCTTGTGTCATGCCAGCAATTGTTAGGTAAGAACACAACAGCTCAAATTCCCTAAGGTGGGTGTATGGATCTTCTTCTGCTAACCCAGAGAAGGATTTCTCTTGAACCATGACTATGAAAGCAGGGCGAAGCTCATAGCCATCTGTAAAAATGGGGAGTGATGATGGTGGAGGCTCCAACAAGTCACCCTTTGGAGCAAAGAATTTATAAATAGGCGTGAAATCCATGTGGTATGATAGTGGTAATAAAAAGGTACTAAAAAGAAAAAGAAAAGGATGAACTTTGGCTTGAAACTAGCACAGCTACCATTCCTCAGCAACGGTGCCAGAAAGCTTGTTGAATATTTTAATGCACACAGAAAAAGATCTGCAAGCGCACGGATACCAATGTAGCTTTCACCCGGGAGTATTCCAGAGTATCGATTTCCACAGGGAACGTGAAGTGTACTAGAAGAATTAGAAATGTCCGAGGAAAGGGTAATTATAGGGTAGAGAGGGATTTTAGGGTTTTCTAACTGATCATGTTGAAGGCTTAATCAACTTTACTTACTTCAGAGCAGCAGGTCCTTTCCAACTCTCAAAAAAGACTAGGAAAATAGTAGTTGGGAGAAGGCTACCAAAAGCTCTACGAAAACACCAACCCTAATGTGGTGGATTACAAAGGCCTAACAGAGCTGTCACCTCTAGGGCTACCACAACTATTTAGAGGATTGGGCGCAAACTTAGGTAAACCCTAGTCTAGACACCATGTCTACACCAACACTTACTACGCTAATTACCTAGGATAATTAGAGCACTCAATACGAGCGGAGATCTAGTAAATACAATAAAGCAAGAACTAAACAAAATATTTATAAATAAATGTTATAGAACCTAGAGTTTGCTCAAGATGAACCAGATGCTGTAGGAGTACAATGTCGAGGAAGATCTGTCAGATTCGGCTCCTCCTCAGCTCTCTCTTCTCCTCTCTCCCTGATCTCTAGTTTACAACTAGATAAACTAGAACTACAACTAGAAGAACTAGAACTAGATGATCATCTAGAGGGATCTCTACTTCTACTTGGATGGAGGGGTGAAATCTAGCTTTTTACTCTGGATGTAGCTAATGAAGATGGAGATGGCCTGAGGGAGGGGTCTGCCCCTGCTTATATAGCTCGATGGGGTGAACCGCAGCCCTCGGATCAAACCGCCTTGAAACAGTGGTTGAGATGTGTCGTAGAGGTTGGTTGGAGGCCAAAATGCGAAGCTGGTCTCACTTGGAGGTGGACCTAGGCTGGCCGGCCTGACATGTGGGGCCGGCCGGCCTCACTTGTCAGCCTTCGGGCTTCCACTTCGTTCCCGTGTCTTCTCGTGTCCTCTAAAACCTTCCCGTCAATTTTTATAGAATTCCAACTTGATTTTGTTTGGTTTCTTGACTCCTACTCCTTCTCGGCTTATTCTGTTTTTACCCCTAAAAATTCACAATTCACCAAAGTTGTGGAAATTGTTATGTTAGTCCCTAAAACTCTTGCTTGGTGATGGTTCTAGAGTCTTCTAGAATCTTCCAAGTCGTATCCATCGGGGACTTTCTCTCTAAAACTCCAAATATAGCAAATGATATATCTGTTTCGATCGTCTTGATGAGCTCTTTGCAATGGTTGCTCTGCTTCATCACTTGGGGTGCTTTTATGTTGTAAAATATTGATAATCTGCAAAATAAGTGAGAACAACACAACTCGTGGAACTCGTTAGAATCAAACCCTACAACTATGCTTTGTGGTTCACTTCATGCTATTTCATGCAATAGTTGATGGTTATGAATGAGCAATAGTGACCATCAACACATTCGCAGGTAAACAACGTATAAGCACCATGCTTACACAATGTTGACCACTCACCCATGATATCAAAGAGTGAGAGCTATACGATCTTATGCTTGAATATAAAGATAATCTAACTATGCTAAGCATATACTCTAAGTAGATGATGAACAATATAATTGAGAACATAAACAATATATAGAGCAAAGTCATATCAGTTGTAGCTAACAAAATAAATACAAAAAGATACAAGAGATGTTACAGAAGGCTTTACCAAGCCACGCTCTTGACACGATCCAGAATCCAAGTGAAGCTTGCCTCCCTCTACTTCTATCCTATGTAGCTATGCCCTAGAAGATGGTGGAGCTCTAAGGAGACTAGGGTTTCTAGCTCTGATGACTTGATCAAATGACTTGAATGCTTTGAACCCAGGGGGTAGGGCTTGCTTGTATAGGCTGGTGGGATGAACCAAAGCCCTCGGATCAAACCGACCTTGATCAACGGTGAAGATGCAAACCCTAAGGCGGTGGAGAACTGACATGAGGAGCTCATGGCTGATAGGTGGCCCCCTAGGTCGGTCGACCTGGGGGTGGGGTCAACCGACCTGGCTCAATGCCAAGTGGGCCCCCCTTCGGTGGGTCACCTTCTCGTGTCTTCTAGATCCTTCTCAACTTGGTTTGAGCTTACCCTTAAGATGGTATCAAGTGCAACTACTGAACAAGAGATTGAGAGTTAGGGTTTACTCTTGAGCTTACCCTTAAGATGGTGGAGAGATCACCAAACTTCATGCTCCATTCATGCATGAAGAAGAGATTGAGAGTTAGGGTTTGAGAGAGAACTTCAAGAAAAATTGGCATGAGAGCTCTTGAGCTAACTAAGGACATAGATGGAGATGGAGATGCTCTTAAGGTCAACAAAGTGTTGATCTTGCTTCCCTTTGATCCTTCCCTTCCCCTCCTTGCTCCATTCCATTTCCTCTCTCTAGTTCTTTCATTTTCCTTCTTTCTTGAGAGAGAGTGGGAGGGTGAGGAATGGGAGAGTAAGTGAGAGATGAGGCTAGTTTTGTGGGTCCACCAAGTGAGAGTGGAGGATAGCTCACTTTTCACTCACTGTTGTCTGATGGATAGTCCGTCAATATCGTCAGAATGTTTTGTCAATCCTTTGTCTTTGAGAATTTTGATTCTGAAACTGGGGTTTTTGGCATTGGGGCCATTCTCAATGTCCCAAGGATGAATAATCACTTTGTACAAGGATTAATGATGTTGATTGGTACCCTCCAGTGAATGACCTTATGAGGTTGACCTTAGTTTGACCACGGTTGACTTGAGTTGATTCGAGGGAGTTGATAAGGTTGGTTAGCGAATTTGGGGTCTTTGTCCTAGTACAAAGCAATAGGGATTTCCACAAGAGGTCAATGAAATGATCCTAGAGGAATTCACGGTTTCGATAAGGTGTTATTAAAAGTTTTAGTTGGAACAATTCAGGTCGTGACACAATACAAGTATGCCTTACATCATGGCCTTGGTGTGATTTCATACACTATTGAGAGACTTAACATCTAAGGAACTTAATAATGTTTCTTTTCAAAAACTTAAAACCTCAAGTAGGTTTGATCAAACCAAGGTGGGAGAATGGGCACTTTGTCTAGCTATTCTATCTTTCAACTCATAACAAGGTGAAAACTACAAGCCCCATAATGACTAAGTTAATATGGGTGAGTTTCTACTTACCAACTTATTCAATTCAAGAGATAGAGTGTTGGTTTATACAAGTATTTGCAGGACATTCACATTGTAGCAACTCTTGGTCAAATGCTAAGTCTGCGTCTTTGCTAGGGATGAGCAAAGGGCTAGCTTGGGGGAACTTGTTGATGGTCAGTAAAACCCATTTTTGAATATCACCATTGCAACCTAAGTGATGGCAAATTGACATCATTGTTAGATATGTGTCGAATATGTGTACAGTTTTGGTTATGTTGGACTTGAGTTTAGGGGCTAGGATAGAGTGTTGGATTCAAACTCTGTATGCTAAGGGGCATAAATATGAGGCAACCCTTGTTATAACTGTGAGATGACTTGGCAACTGGTTTTGGTGGCAGCAAGGCCATGGGATGGCCTACATACTGGTATAGCTATTTTTCTATGGAGAGGAGCACCCGTAGTCATGTCTTGAGGATGTAGGCACATCGCTGAACCTCGTTGAAAACACCATGCCTTGGTGTCATTCTCGTTTGCATATTTTCTTTTATGATGTTTATGCTTCCACATTTGTTGGTTAGTAGATCTGTTTAGGTCTGGATCTAACCGTGCACTCTAACAATCATAAGTGGTGGATTATGTTTTTAATTGACCTAATTCTACTTGTACATGGAAATTATTTGAATGTAGGAAATTTTGCTCAAAATTCATTAAATTCAAGCAAAGGAGGCAAGCGAACATTGAAGGGTGACAAGAGACCACCTGATGGAGTTGGCCAACCCCACCATAGGTCGCCCGACCTAGCCCCACCACTACCATGTCACCAATCCACCCCCAAGCTAAGAAAAAAAACACTTTGGTGTAATCCTAAGCTTTGATTCATGGTCGGTTTGATCCAAGGGCTGGTTGAAGCTTCACATGGATTCAAGGGCCCATAAACTGACTTTGGACACATGATCAACTATAAACCACCATTGGGATAATTGTCAACCACCTCAAGGAGCTCCTCTACACTGTAGGATGGAGAGGCAGTGCTACATCGAGATCTTCTCTACACTTGCGGGAATATCCAATTGCCCCATAAGAACTATCAACATCCTCCTTCTCTAGAACCAAAGCACTTCCACACTTTATGCAACCACCGCAAATTCTCCCCCACAAATTTTAATTTGGTGATTTTGATAGTTAGGGTCTGTTTGGTATGGCTCTCCATGGCTCCAGCTCCTCCATTCACTATAGTGCTACTATTTTCTACTATAGCAAGGAGCCATTTTGCTTCCCAAGACAAAAAAAACTAGATAGAGGATGAGCTGGTGGAGCCACATTTTGTAGCTCCACTAGCTCTATGATATAGTGTCACTACAGTATTCTATAGTGCTAGAGCCAGAGCCATAAGGAGTTGTGCCAAACATACCCTTATTATGGGATGGGTGATATGCACACGTCTATAAATCATGTGTGACGAGTAGTTGTGGCCTGATCTTCTTGAAGGATCTGAGAACTAGATAACTATAGTTGCACGACGTGATGATGAGGCAGTGCACTGCGAGTTCTGCACACGCAACAAACTACCAAAATAAATGCCCTTCCATGAACCAAAGAAGCTAACCCACACAATCACCCCATAAAGACATGAAGGCACAAACTGGGTGTCACGGCGTCAAAACCGTGGCAAGCATTATTATTCATTGGGTGTCACTGAGTCTATCTCCTGTGGCTCGAGTGGAGTCACGAACACAAAGATCATAGAGAGGATGCAACGGTTTATCTTGGTTCAGGCTATTAGGGCCCTCATCCAGCAGCAAATGATCCTTATACTCAAGAGCACCCAAAATTAGAGGGTTACAACAGAGTGTAAGAGAGATATTTGGTAGGGGATCACTTGGTGCTGATCCTAGGCTCGTCGGTGGTGAGGTCTCCTCCTCGTCGGAGAGGAGGAAGATAATAGAAGTGGGAAGGAGCTCTCGGTACTTCTCTCTAGGTGGCTCTGCTCTCTGTGCAGAGCTTGAGTTGTCTGAGGATGACTCGAATGATCTGTCTTGGATCACTCTGGATTTGTCCTCCAGATTACAACCTTTGCCCTCTAGGATCTAACCTCCCCTTATATATCGAGGTAGGTTAGGTACATGGCAATTTGGGAGAGCTTAGCCTATGGTCTATGTGCACCGAAGTATAGGAGATTCTTACAGCGGCACCAATGGACCGTGGCATTGTTGTGGAGCCAAAGAAGCTCTAGGCATCGTTCGGCTACTCTATTCTGACATGCTGAGTGTCAGGCTTTGTTGGCTTGGACCGACCTCCACCAGGTGCACCTTCTGGAGGCTTCTTGGCGATGAAGGCATCTGGCTTGAGGAGCTAACGAGCGGGCCCATAAGCCCCCAAGCCCCTAAAGTCAGCGGAGGTGTTTTTGTACCCTTGTGTCACGCCCCGTGCATGAACTTGTCAGAGAAGTGATTGATAGCGCCATGCCTGCTGGGCAATGCTAGGAAGCCCTCGAGCCTTGGACGCTCAGGACGCTTGTCTTTAGCCCGAGCCTTGGCTAGCGCTAAAGGCTGGGAGGGGGCCAAGGATCCTATCGATTAGGAGCCTGAGGCTCGGACAAGCCCTCGAGTCTCGAGCAAAGGCAGCGGGCGTGCTCGGGCTTGGCCTAATCCTTAGCTGAAAGGTGCGTGCGAGTGCACCAAAGGGGTGTAGCCCCTGAGCCCTCGAGCAATCTTTGAAGGATTGGTCGGGGTCCCATGGTCAGGAACTTTTAATCCCGAGGCTTAACATACCCCTATGTTAGGATCTCGTCACTGGGTAAACCACAATTCGATGTTTTACAACTCCCTCAGGAATCAAAAGAACAAGAAAGCCCCTCAAGACTCATGAGTAGTTAATCTAAACAGAACACAAGAGTTTTACACGAACTTTGATAGCTAAAAGTCCTTTGCCACATCCTATTACATTCATACTTATAGTTCATGTGGGTGACTTCTGTTTACACTAAAGCACAATTATAACAGCTAGTAGGAAAGTAAAAGAGTAGTTCGCCTTCTAAATTGGTTGTGCTTCCTATGCATCTAGAGTAGCATGAACAGTAGTTTATGGTGTCCTTTCATCTCCATGAACCTGATGAATAGGTGGCCCTAACATCCTTGACTTGTAGTTGAGCATAATCTTTATCTACCAGTTCTTTTTTAGATTCTTTGTCTTGATTGTAGTTGCAGCAACTGCTTCATACTTTTAGCACCCTTGCACGTCCAGAATTAAGTAGTATAAAATAGAAGTGAAAGCACTATATAACAGTTTGCGAACACAAGGTTGACAAGTACCCTTGTGTGTTCATTTTGTGATGAGTGATTGTCAATGTGATCCATGAAATAGGTTGAGTGGTAACTAACCCTACCATGGCGAAAGCTATGTGTGCGACTTGTCTCTTCACTTGTGTTGTGCAGGTGTGGGGCACGGAGGCGGTAGCCGACGGTGAGGTGAAGGTCAAGGAGGATGTGCCGTGCCGATGGACCGGAGGGGTGAAGGACGGACGTGAGGCTTGGACCGAGGGACCCGGATGCCGGGTGGCTAGTCGCGGTGGCTGACACTTGGGACATCGACAAGTGCAAGAAGACATGGGAGTGACTGTGTTGACCGTGGAGGTGACACGCGTCGAATGGCGGGGGACGCGTATGGAGTACGCTACTCGTGGAGCGGTTTGATGGTTTGGGCCTCAAAACCATCGGAGGCGGGTTTACGGGTTTGGGCCTCAAAACCCGGGCGGAGGTTCCGAGGAGGAATGGACGACACGTGACAGCATCGGGGAGTTCGCGTCGAGGCAAAGCTACCGGTGAGGAGGCGCGATGGCTGTCAGATCAACATGAAGACCGGGTTGGACCTCTACACCCTTGGGCTTATTGGTTTAGCTCTTATGTATCCAGGGGCATTTAGGGGAATGTAAAATAGCCCTGTTAAATAGAGGATTGCAGCCCGCTTGCCACCTCACCTCTCTCCCACTTTCATTTTCCCCTCTTCCACCTAGGGTTTCATTTCTTTCTAGTTCTTGAGAGAGGTCAAATTATGCTGAATTTTTAGTAGTGTTTGCACTGAGTTTTGGTATGGGAAAGGAGGCCCGAATCCTCCTTATGCCCTCTGGGATTCATCACTTTGTGCTGTGATTTTCGTTCAACAGTGTTCATCTTTTTCCTCATTTTCATGGTTTGTTTCGATATGAGTTTACCAGAGTTTGGAACTATCCCAAGCAATGATTTTTCGGAAATTAGCTCGTAGCTGGTGAATTTAAGCTGTGTAATTTTTGGGATCTAGTCACGGAGGTTTGGTCTAGTTCTCTGCGATTTTTGGTGTCGCCCCCTTTCTGCCTGTTCTTCGTTCGCTGGTTCCTGTTCGTGCGTTTGGGTGCTCAGGTTCGGTCTTGACCGGTGCAGGTGAAACGGCAGTGCAGATCCTGTGCGCTTCCCTGCAGCCGCGTCTGTGAGCCCTGCTTGGCGGTGTGCAGCACCTCCGCCCGAGTCTCTCTATCATTCTTGCATAGAGCGCAGCCCTTCTCTCTGTCTATTCGTTGGTCATCTATGTTTTGGCTCTGAGCAAACCAGCACAGCAGTGCTCGCCCTTGGTGGCTGCTCGCCGAGCTAGAGTGCATCGACCGAGCACGGCACCAGATCCCGTCGTTAGCAGAGCAGCAGTACAGGTAGCGCTGACTAGCATCGGTGACTACAGGTTCGATCCAGAGCAGACCCTGGCCAAGCGAGTGCAGTAGCTGTTTTTAGTTTGCCTGTTTACTTCAGCCGTCGGTGTTGGTTTTTAGGTAGCACATCGTCTGCACTGAGCCTAATTTCCTTGTCTGCTGCTTCTCTTGGTTTGTGTTTAGCTTTCAGCAGAGCCTGTGTTTCAATCACCGATTAATTGCAACAAGCAGTTCTTGTACAACTCCAAGTGCAAAGCTTAATTGTATTTTGATTTCCAATATCTTGAGTTGTCTTTTCATGCTATAGGAGGCATTCAGTACATGTTCATTGATTTCATTTCAGTGAAATCCTGCAGGAGCAGTGCACGCCCTTAGGCCTAGATGGCCATTCGTCTATGATCAGCAGGGCAGTAACAGTGCTTGGGTTTCTCTTTTGCAGATTGACTGCAGCAGACAGTTTGTGTCCAGCGCCAAGAGCAATGTTGTTCATGATTTGGTTTTCCATTTTGGGTGTGTTTAGTTGCCCCTATAAAATTTTTCAAAGCACAGTAACTCTTTCATTTGTATTTGGCAATTAGTGTCCAATCATGAACTAATTAGGTTCTAAAGATTCGTCTCGTGATTTACAACTAAACGGTGTAATTAGTTATTTTTTACCTATATTTAATGCTCCATGCATGCGTCCAAAGATTTAATGTGACGAGGAATCTTGTAAAATTTTTGGAATTTTGAAGGAACTAAACACTGCCATTGTGTTGTCCTTTCAGCTATAGGAAGTAATCATTGCATGGTCATCTATTTGATTTCATTCATGTGCAAGTGATTGTTTGTGCTTCAAATATTGCAGATCATTGTTGATTTCTTTCTTTTTGGCAACAATTTCTTTTCCAGTGAATCTTGAGTCACTTAACTCCGATTCTTGTTGTGTTAGCTTTTTATCGTTGCGAGAAATTTATCTAAGTGTCTTGTCACCAGTTGGCTTGAGTAATTTAGTTTCAAGAACTCGCTTGTGTTTGGTGGTGTTTTGGGACAGCGGCCGAAAATATTTTGAGAGAAAATTTATGGCTCCCATTCACCCCCTCTGGTCGCCGTTTTTGGTCCTTCAATTGGTATTAGAGCCGGTTAAGGATCATTCCACCTTAATCGGTCTGTGATCCATGAAGGCGACATGGAGCGTGGTTCTAGCAAACCACCGTTCTTCGATAGAACAAATTATCCCTATTGGAAGATCCACATGTCCGCTCATCTCCAGGGGATTGATTGGCTTGTCTGGGAGATTTGCGAGGATGCTACTTACGTTGTGCTTGAACTCCATGCTCATGTCATGCAAGATAAAAAAATCAACACAACTCTAATAGTAGAGCTTGCGTAGTTCTTTTCTGAAGTCTTTCTCTTTAGGAGTTCGAAAGAGTCTCCGATTGTACTACTGCTCGAGAGATCTGGGTGAGGCTTCAGAGCTATCACGAGGGGACCACACTGGTCAAAACCAGACTCTACGAGACGTACAAGAGGGAGTATGAGAACTTCACTCAGCTTGATGGCGAGTCTATCGATGCCATGTTTTCTCGCTTTCAGACCATCGTCAACAAGATGCGAGCAAACAAGGCACAGTTACCTTATGATGATCATGAGAGGGCACTCAAGCTTCTATATGCCCTAGATCAGAAGGTATGGGATGTGAAGGTGACCGCCATCATTGAGTCTTCAGGGTATGAGACCCTCACCGTGGATGAGCTTTTCAGCAAGCTCAAGTCCACCGAGATCGACTACCAGACCCAAGCCAAGCTCAAGAATCCCTCTGCACCGACTATGGCTTTGGTCTCAGGTAACGGCACAAGTTCTTTGGCTAACTCTTCACAGGTGTCTTTTGCCTTGTCTTCTTTGGTATCTATCATAGAGGAGCAGATGGAGAGTCTTGGGGACGACGAGCTGACATTGATCATCAGCCGGTTCTCGTGGTTTCACAACAACCGCTTGAATCGTCGATGTGGTGGTGTTTCGAAGGAAGGGTGCTATGGCTGTGGAGATCCCGACCACTTCGTCGCCCACTGTCCCAAGAAGAACAGGCACTCCTTCGATAAGTATGACTCCAGCAAGCGCAAGGACAAGCGCGAGTACACCTCCAAGCACAAGTCGAAGGGAGGATTGGACAAGGAGGCGCTGAAGAAGAAGTACTTCAAGAAGGCCAAGGCTCAAGAGCGCGCCTTCCTCGCCTCCCTCAACGACCTCGACAACGACACTGACAATGACCAGTCTTCTTCTCCCTCGAGCAATGATGAGTCTGAGAAGAGGCATGAGGACAAGTTGACCGGGCTTTGCTTCATCGCCAAGTCCATCCACGGAGGCTACTGCACCATGGCCATGGATGAAAGGGTGAAGCCCAACAAGGACATGCTTCCTGGCGACGACGACTCTACCAAGGTAAAACCCTCCATCGATGCTCTTATTGCCGAGCTTGATATCATGATCGATACTTTGATGAGTCAAGATAAGCTGTTGAAACGTGCTGCTCGTGAGAGGAAAGAGTTTAAGGACAAGCTAGAAGTTGTGGAGAAAGAGCTTGAGGAAGCTAAGAAGCTTGTTGTTCATGTGTCTAACGAGGTTGAGTGCGATGAATGTGTTGTTCATATGACTAACTTTTCTGAGTTGCAATCTAAGTATGCTGCCTTGTTAGATGAGAACGATGAGCTGAAGGCTAGGACTAGCTTGTTGGGTGCGTGCAAGTCTTGTTCAGGCTTGCAATCTGAGCTGGCAGAGAAGAATGCCAAGATCCTTGCTCTTGAGAAGGCCAATTCAGATAGCACGGTTGTTGAGTGTGCACGTTGTGAGAGCTTGGTGTTGGAGCTTGAGTCTTGTAGGAATGACAAGATGAGATCCAAGGAAGACAACACATACCTTCGGTCCATCTTGAATTGGGTGTCTTGTAGTGAACCGCAGTTGGGCATGATGATGAGCCAGTTTAGATGGGGAACTAGGACATCGGGAGTAGGCTTTGCTCTAGGTGAGAAGGGTGAAAATATCTATGGCAAAGTTGGTGAGTTCAGTGGTTTGAGCCCAAGTGAGAAACTTTCCACTACTCCCAAATTGATCAAGATCAATCCACCTAAGCCTATTGAACCCACTGTGAAAGATGGAGTGTTTGAAGAGCCTCCAAGAGCTCCACCCTAGAAACAAGTTTGGGTTCCAAAACCGAACCATCTCAGAAACCCACTTGACACTCTACCAAACATCTTTGAGGATCCCCTTCCTAAAGCTAGAAAGCTACCAAGACTGACACATACCCACAAGAAAGTGAGCCAACAACCACCCAAGAGAGAGGTGAGGTATCACTATTACTATTGTCATAGTGATGGTCACCTTGTTGAGTTTTGCTTTAGGAGGAAGAGAGATGAGCGGTGGGAGTATGAGTTGAACAACCAGAACATGTACTGTCCGCCCCATGGCGTACATTTGTTGCCTGTTCAGAGGCGCAATGCTAGGCCAAGAGGTGCGATGCCTCAAGGTGCTAGGCCTCAGGTTGCTAGACCATGCGGTGGTCGTGGTGGTCATCCCCGGCGTGGTTCAAGTCATGATCAATATGACTTTGCACCTCGTGGCAGTGGCTTTCAGTCCTACAGCTCTAGCGGACCACATTTTCCCCCACGTGGTGCCCGCTTTCCTCAAATGGGACATGGCATGTTTGGTGTTTTTCCTAACACTTTTCTAGGGCAAATGAGCCAACACTGGTATCATTCATAGTTTACTAACCCTAGTGTTGTGCCATTTGCTCATCCCTTGTCTTTCTATTGATGCAGGACAGAGGCCTAGAGGACACATGGCTCATTGATTCCGGATGTTCGCGCCACATGACCGGAAGCTCAAAATGGTTCTCCAGCCTCGACCCTGTGCAATGCAAGGAGTACATCACATTCGGGGACAATAGCAAAGGTAAGGTGCTTTCTCGTGGGACCATTCAGGTCAACGAGAGTTTTGTCTTGAAGGATGTTGCTTTGGTTTTAAATTTGCACTTCAATTTGCTTTTAGTTTCACAACTTCTTCAGGATGGCTTTGAAGTGCGCTTTAAGACCGGCTTGTCTCGAGTTCTTAACTCTCAGGGAAATCTTGTTTGCCAGATTGTTCCTTTTGGTCGTGTCTTTCAAGCTGATTTTTCTCACTCTTTTGGCTCTTCTCGATGTTTGGTGGCCGGATCCTCCTCTGAGCTTTGGAAGTGGCATAGGAGACTTGGTCACTTGAGCTTTGACTTACTAGCTAGGTTGAGATCACTTGATCTAATCCGAGGATTGCCCAAGTTAAAATTTGAGAAGGATTTGGTGTGTCACCCTTGTCATCATGGGAAGATGGTTGCCGCTTCTCACCCCACCTGTGAATCAAGTCATGACCAAGGAACCCAGCGAGCTACTTCACATGGACACAGTTGGTCCAGCTCGGGTTCGGTCAGAGGGTGGGAAGTCGTATGTTTTAGTGATCGTGGATGATTTTTCTCGCTACTCTTGGGTGTTTTCATGGAGGGTAAGGTTGAGGCTTTTTCACATGCTCGAGATTTGATTCTTCGGTTTCAAAATGAGTTCCCTAAGAATGCCATGAGAGCGATTCATAGTGACAATGGCACATAATTCAAGAATACTCATTTTAAAACTTTTTGTGCTTCTTTGGGCCTCGAGCATCAATTTTCCTCTCCCTATGTCCCTCAGCAAAATGGTGTTGTTGAGCGCAAGAATCGGACCCTTGTTGAGATGGCCAGGACGATGCTCGATGAGCATAGGACTCCTAGGAGATATTGGGCCGAAGCGATCAACACCGCATGTCATGTTTCCAATCGCATCTTTCTTCGAGCCTTCATGAAGAAAACTTCTTATGAGCTGCGATTCGGTCAACTACCCAAGGTGAGTCACTTTCGAGTGTTTGGATGCAGGTGTTTCATCCTGAAACAAGGTAATTTAGATAAATTTGAGTCTCGATCCTCGGATGGTGTCTTTCTTGGTTATGCTTTACATTCTCATGCATATCGAGTACTTAATCTTGAAACTAACCGAGTCGTAGAGACTTGTGAAGTCACTTTCGATGAGACCATGCCTTGTTCTGTTCTTGTCTTTGAAAGTGCAGGTGATCAGGAGATTGGTGAGAGCATCTTCGTTGAGGAGAATGAGGAAGATGCTGATTGGGGAGATGCAGAGCTGACCTCTTCGGCTATTCCAGTCGAGTCTGCGACAACTAATTTGGCTCACGGACCAGATCCATCTTCTTCCACTGCATGGGGTCCGCATGAGCCGCCTCCTCAGCCTATGCCGGCTGCACCTGAGGAGGACCCAGCAGCTATTGAGGGGGAAGCGACATCTTCGAGGGAAGCCCCTCGACACATCTAGCGTCGCCACCCGCCTCAAACCATAATCGGTGACATCAGTCAGCATGTTACACACTCAAGGTCATATGAAATGTCACATTTCGCTCATTCCATTTTTGTCGCTAATTTTGAGCCACAAAATGTTGGACACGCACTTTCTGATCCCGATTTGGTCAATGCTATGCACGAGGAGTTACAGAACTTTGAGAGGAATGAAGTCTGGGTCTTAGTTCCACCTCTACCTGAGTGTCATCCTATAGGTACAAAATGGGTTTTCAAGAACAAGCAAAGTGAGGATGGAGTGGTGGTGAGAAACAATGCTAGGCTAGTAGCATAGGGGTTTTGTCAGAAAGAGGGAGTAGACTTTGAAGAAACCTTTGCTTCTGTGGCCCATATCGAGGCTATAAGGATGCTCTTAGCTTATGCAGCTTCGAAAGGATTGAAGCTATATCAAATGGATGTGAAGAGCGCCTTTTTGAATGGGTACATAGAGGAAGAGGTGTATGTGAGGCAACCCCCTGGCTTTGAAAATCCCAAGTATCCCAACCATGTTTACAAACTCCACAAAGCCTTGTATGGGTTGAAACAAGCCCCGAGAGCCTGGTATGAGCATTTGAAAGCCTTCTTGCTTGCTAAGGGCTTTAAGATGGGTTTCGTAGATAAAAATTTGTTTCTCCTCAAGCACGACGCTGACACACTTTTGGTTCAGATTTACGTGGATGATATCATTTTTGGTGGTTCCTCTCACGCTCTTGTTGCAAAGTTTTCTGAGACTATGAGCAGGGAATTCGAGATGAGCATGATGGGTGAGTTGACATTCTTCCTCGGGCTACAAATCAATCAAACACGTGAAGGAACATTCGTGCACCAAGGCAAGTACACCAAGGATCTTCTGAGGAAGTTTGATATGGGCAAGGCCAAGCCTCTTTCGACGCCCATGTCGACCACGACAGCCCTGGACGAGGACAAGGAAGGAGAAGCTGTGGACCAAAAGGAGTACCGAAGCATGATCGGATCGTTGCTGTACCTTACGGCAACGAGACCAGACATCCAGTTCGCGGTTTGCTTGTGCGTGCGCTTTCAGTCTTCACCGCGCACATCGCATCGTCAAGCCGTCAAGCGGATCATGAGGTACCTTCGTTTCACACCCGAATTTGGTCTTTGGTTTTCGGCTTCCTCATCTCTTTCTCTTTGCGGTTACTCTGATGCGGATTATGCTAGCTGTCGTACTGAGAGGAAGTCTACTTCTGGGACTTGTCAGTTTCTTAGGTCTTCTCTTGTGTCTTGGTCTTCTCGCAAGCAGTCCACTATAGCCCAATCCACCACAAAAGCTGAGTATGTTGCTACTGCTGCTTGCTGTTCCTAGTTGCTTTGGATGGTTGCTACTTTGTGAGACTATGGCTTAGAGTTTAGACGAGTGCCTTTGTTCTGTGATAGCACCAGTGCTATATGTGTAGCCAAAAACCCCGTTCTTCACTCCAAAACCAAGCACATACAGGTTCGTTTTCACTTCTTGCGAGACCACTATGAGAAAGGGGACATTGACCTTATTCATGTTGACACCCACAATCAGCTCGCAGATATCTTCATCAAACCACTTGACCAAGCCCAGTTTGCTCGCTTACGAGGGGAGCTTGGAGTTTGTTTCCCTTTTTAGCAGAATGAAGTTTTTGGTTTTTGTACATTAGTCTTTAGTTTTCCTTTTAGTTTAGTTTTAGATTTTGCTTTTGTATCATATTTGCATATCATATCATCATGTATCATATTGCATCTTGAGCTTCATCCTTATAGTAGCTAGATTGACACTATGCTCTTGTTGGGGATGTTATGGATATACATGATGTGCTTTGCTTAGACTCACTTTGATCTCTTGATATGAGCTAAAAATATTTTTTTTAATTGTGCACTTGAATAACACTTGATGAAACTTGAAACATGTTCACCACTACTTGTGGCAACTAGCATGTGTAGGTGTGTCGAGAACCCTTTTTGCTTCATATATATGCTTAGTTGCTACGGCTCATACCTTGAGTTACACACTTGCTTGAGAAACTTGAAATTGTGCCAAAACTTGAAAAACAAGGCATGAAAAGATCGGGATGGGTCTTTGCTATCCCATGTCAGAGTATCGAGACTACTCCCTATTGCACTTAAGGGTGAACTTGAGCTCTGTAATGGATACCGAGATCATTGTCTTAAGCTTCTGATTGCTTTTGGCATAGGCTTGACATGATCGATAAGGCAGGTTTTGATGGCATCGATAACCTCCCACACACATTTGTTAGACAAACTTTGGTGATAAGCTGCATAACTCCGATAAAATTCAATTGATATTTAAAAATTTGATCAAATCACAAGTTTGTCTCATGACATGATGTGTGAACTTTGTTTGGGGTAGTTCACTTTGCATACATGTGTAGCACAAGGTCGATCTCCTGTCTATATTTGCTATGTGCTCATTTGGTGGTGAACCCTCTTTTAAATTGCTCAAACTTGATCAAACTTGCTAAAATGCCATATTTCATCTCATTTGGTCATTTTGAGCATTTGCTAGCACTTGTACTTGTTGATATATACATGACAGCATTAGCTAGAGCATCTTTTCAATCTACTTCCTATAATCTTGAAGCTTCTGCATTTGTGCATTTCTACATTCATAGCATGTTTTGAGGGGGAGTTGCAATCCTTGGGCTCTAGCTTGATAAGTGCATATGTCAACAAGGGGGAGAAGTTTCCACACTCACAATGTCACAATCACCCAGTTAAGAGATATGCATTCATTTGAGTGAGATTGCATTTGTTCAGGGGGAGCTGCACTTGAGTTGCTTTTGCTAGAAGTGTTGAGCCTTTGCCTCTTCTGTTGAGTTGCTTTTGCTAGATGTGTTGAGCCTTTGCCTTTACTGGAGGGTCTAGCAGTTTTTCGGCTTTTCGATTGTTGCTAGTGGTGTTGAGCCCGTTGCCTCTTCTTAAGGGCTAGCTTTGTTTTACTTGGTTGCGTCGAGCCGTTGCCCATGTCTTTGGGGACCAAGTCTTACTCATTTTAAATGACCTCGTTTTGGCTTTTCTTTGGCTTTTGGTCATTTGGGTGAGTTCTTTATTTTCTCTTCTTCTTTTTCTTTTGCTCAAGGTGTTTGTGTATTGGTGTTGACAATGCACTCGTCAAGGGGGAGATTGCGAACACAAGGTTGACAAGTACCCTTGTGTGTTCATTTTGTGATGAGTGTTTATCAATGTGATCCATGAAATAGGTTGAGTGGTGACTAACCCTACCATGGCGAAAGCTATGTGTGCGATATGTCTCTTGGCTTATGTTGTGCAGGTGTGGAGCACGGAGGCGGTAGCCGACGGCGAGGTGAAGGTCAAGGAGGACGTGCCATGCTGATGGACCAGAGGGGTGAAGGATAGACGTGAGGCTTGGTCCGAGGGACCCATAGGCTGGGTGGCTAGCCGCGGTGGTTGACACTTGGGACATCGACAAGCGCGAGAAGACATGGGAGTGACCGTGTTGACCGTGGAGGTGACACGCGTCGGATGGCGGGGGACGCGTATGGAGTACGCTACTCGCGAAGCGGTTTGATGGTTTGGGCCTCAAAACCATCAGAGGCGGGATTTACGGGTTTGGGCCTCAAAACCCGAGCGGAGGTTTCGAGGAGAAACGGACGGCATGTGGCAGCATCGGGGAGTTCGCGTCGAGGCGAAGCTACTGGTGAGGAGGCGCGGTGGCTGTCGGATCAACATGAAGACCAGGTTGGACCTCTATGCCCTTGGGCTTATTGGTTTAGCTCTTACGTATCCAGGGGCATTTAGGGGAATGTAAAATAGCCCTGTTAAATAGAGGATTGCAGCCCCTTGCCTCCTCACCTCTCTCCCACTTTTATTTTCCCCTCTTCCACCTAGGGTTTCATTTCTTTCTAGTTGTTGAGAGAGGTCAAATTATGCTGAATTTTTAGTAGTGTTTGTACTGAGTTTTGGTATGGGAAAGGAGGCCCAAATCCTCCTTATACCTCTGGGATTCATCACTTTGTGCTATGATTTTCGTTCAACAGTGTTCATCTTTTTCCTCATTTTCGTGGTTTGTTTCGATCTGAGTTTACCAGAGTTTGGAGCTATCCCGAGCAATGATTCTTGGGAAATAAGCTCGTAGCTAGGTGAATTTAAGCTATGCAATTTTTGGGATCCATTCACGGAGGTTGGGTCTAGTTCTCTATGATTTTTGGTGTCGCCCCCTTTGTGCCTGTTCTTCGTTCGCTGGTTCCTGTTCGTGCGTTTGGGTGCTCAGGTTTAGTCTTGACTGGTGCAGGTGAAACGGCAGTGCAGATCCTTTGCGCTTCCCTGCAGCCGTGTCCGTGAGCCCTGCTTGGCGGTGTGCAGCACCTCCGCCCGAGTCTCTCTATCATTCTTGCACAGAGCGCAGCCCTTCTCTCTGTCTATTCGTCGGTCATCTATGTTTTGGCTCTGAGCAAACCAGCACAGCAGTGCTCGCCCTTGGTGGCTGCTCACCGAGCCAGAGTGCAGCGACCGAGCATGGCACCAGATCTCGTTGTTAGCAGAGCAGCAGTACAGGTAGCGCTGACTAGCATCGGTGACTCCAGGTTCGATCCAGAGCAGACCCTGGCCGAGCGAGTGCAGTAGCTGTTTTTAGTTTGCCTATTTACTTCAGCCGTCGGCGTTGGTTTTCAGGTAGCACATCGTCTACACTGAGCCTAATTTCCTTGTCTGCTGCTTCTCTTGGTTTGTGTTTAGCTTTCAGCAGAGCCTGTGTTTCAATCACCGATTAATTGCAGCAAGCGATTCTTGTACAACTCCAAGTGCAAAGCTTAATTGTATTTTGATTTTCAATATCTTGAGTTGTCTTTTCATGCTACAGGAGGCATTCAGTACATGTTCATCGATTTCATTTCAGGCCTTGTTTAGTTCCCCCAATTCTCCCCCAAATTCCACTATGCAAAAAGAAGATTCCCCGTCACATCAAAATATCGGCAAATGCATGGAGTACTAAATGTTGATGAAATTAAAAACTAATTGCACAGTTTTGTTGTACTTTGCGAGACGAACATTTTAAGCCTAGTTAGTCAAAATTTGGATAATTTTTACCAAATACAAACGAAATGCTACAGGAATTCTGATACAGTGTTTTTCTTCCCTATTCGCCGAACTAAACGAGGCCTCAGTGAAATCCTGCAGGAGCAGTGCGCGTCCTTAGGCCCAAATGGCCATTCGTCTATGATCAGCAGGGCAGTAACAGTGCTTGGGTTTCTCTTTTGCAGATTGACTGCAGCAGGCAGTTTGTGTCCAGCGCCAAGAGCAAAGTTGTTCGTGATTTGGTTTTCCATTTTGTGTTGTCCTTTCAGCTACAGGAAGTAATCATTGCATGGTCATCTATTTAATTTCATTCATGTGCAAGTGATTGTTTGTGTTTCCAATGTTGCAGATCGTTGTTGATTTCTTTCTTTTGGGCAACCGTTTCTTTTCCAGTGAATCTTGAGTCACATAACTCCGATTCTTGTTGCGTTGGCTTTTAACCATTGCGAGAAATTTATCTAAGTGCTCTTGTCACCAGTTGGCTTGAGTAATTTAGTTTCGAGAACTCGCTTGTGTTTGGTGGTGTTTTAGGACAGGAGCCAAAAATATTTTGAGAGAAAATTTACGGCTCCCATTCACCCCCTCTGGTCGCCGTTTTCGGTCCTTCACAGTTCAAGATGCAAACTGTAATGTGTATTTAGGGAAACCAAACCTTTTTAGCCTTGAGTTTTTGTACTTGATGAATTCTTTAGAACAACACTTGTTGTGGATCAAAATTATTATCATTCCATGCACTTTAATATTCTGTCATTCCTAAGAACAATAAAGGAACAACCTGAATGCATTGATGAATCTTCAACATTATTTGCAACGAATGCAAGGTTAGTGTTCACATGAGCATGTATTTCCTTCTGTAACTATTTTGCCTACTGCCTTGTAATTAGTCCAACAATGTCAGTAGCATTTTTGTTTAGGTATGGGAGAAGTGTCAATGCTAGGGATGTCCTCTTCAGCCTCCCCATCTTGAAAAGGAGTCGTCCTTGACTTGAACTCACCTACATATGGAAATAAGTCTTTGGTGTTAAATATCACACTAACATTTGAAAAGTTCAAGTTGCAGCTCTATTATCTAAGCATTATCTAACACCTTGAATAGACCATCTCCTCGTGGTGAACTTGTGATAACTTACTCTTGTGCTATTTTGGAAAGTGATCCATGTGCAAATGTAACCACACAAGGTCACCTAGCTGAAATAATACTTGTTTCTTACCTTTGTTAGTTTGTTTTGCATATTGTATTGACTTTGTCTCTATGCTCTTTTGTGTTTTAGCATGGAGTTTCTTGATCAACTCAGATCTTTTGGCAGCATCCAAATCTCTGCAATGGTATGGGCAAAAGATTCATGGGAGTATGTGGTTTCAAACCATAAACAATTTTAGAAGAACAAAACTTATTTGTAGTGGAGTGGATTGCCTATCCTAAGCAAATTCCACATGTGGAAGGTGTAACACCCCTGGGTGTTAAGCATGCATTCATATCCCAAATCATGAGCATTACCATTTCATACATGTTCATCATCGCATGCAATTTAAATTGGCAATAATTAAAATTATGAAAACACATGTTTGAACCCTGAATTAGAAAAAATTCTAGCTAAGAGTGTTAAAAATTTGTTGTGCTATAACTCTAAATGACTTAGAATTAATTAACATGATTTTTGGAGCAACTTTTGTATTCAAAATCTTCCCAAATTTTGCTTCTAAAAATATTCTAGAAAAATGAGTTTTTATTTAAAATTTGATTTTAAATCACTAATTCAAAATCTGTTTAGAATTTTGAAAAGTGCCCTAAATGAAAGTTGTAGAGAATAAAATTTTGAACAACTTTTGTTTTGGGGGCAATTTGTGAAAATGACTTTTTCATCTTTAAAATTTGAATTTGAATCAAATTATAAAATCTGGAAATGTATTTAGAAAAGAAAAATGAATTTCTTACCTTAACAGGACGCCGCCTCCGCTTCGGCCTGCTCGCACAAGCGGCCCGGCCTAGCTTCCCGTGTCCGCGCGTGCCTCCGCCCGCCCGCGCGCGCGCGCGACGCTGTGGCGCCACGGCAGAAGCCGGCCGCCGCGTGGCCGTACATCGCCGACACCGCGCGCCACGCGCCCTCCGGTGGCCCCCGCTGCCCGCGCTTACCCCCGCCAGAGCCACCTCCTCCCCCTCCACTCGCTCATTCCTTCTCTCCTCGCCTCACAGCAGCGAGCCAGCAGCAGCCGCAGTCCCGCCTTCGCCACCGCGCGCTATCGCCGGCGCTTCCATTCCAGCCACCGAAGCGCACCATCGACGCCTCCATCTTGCCCTGAGCTCCGCTTTTCCATCACGCAGCCAGTGCTCGAATCAGTTGCTCGTGGTAAGCTTCCTCTCCGTGTGAATTGCTCGCCAGAGCAGAGCCGAGCTCGCCGGAGCTTTTCGCTCCGTGGACCGCTCCTTTCCGCCCCACCTTTTTCCCTTCTAGCACGCGCATCTTGTTCGTCATGGCTCACCGTTGCTCGAGCACCCTTCCGGTGCCCGTGGCATGGTCGGGGATGGCCGGCCGGCGACCACCCGTGTCGCCGCTCCGCCATTGGCGACGACGATCCTATTCCCAAGCTCCTCCGGTCATGTCGTTTGTACCAACGTGACCGCCTTGGCACGGGGATCACGATGGTGGTGACCTCACCACCGGCGAGCTCACCGGCGGCGAGAACCGCGCAATCAGCGCTTCCTCCTCCTCTATGTGGCTGACTCGTGGGGTCACGGGCCCACCTGTCTGCCTCCTCTCGCGCTCGCGTGTGCACTGCACCGGGTGCACCCAGCATTTCCAGCGGCTGATGTTAAAAGGATTTTTGAAAATAATTTTTCAGAAATTGTTAAAAGAGTTTATAAAATCCATAACTTGCTCATTTTAGCTCCAAAAATTGTGAAACAAATTTTGTAGTGTTTCCCATGAGTAGATCGAAAGTTTAAAAATATTGCATGTCAAGTTTGAAATACTTTTCTGTAGGGTTTTTATTTAATCACTGAAACTGCTGTTTTCTTGTTAAATATGTAATAACTCATAGAAAGTTCATAAAAAATATGGTTTCACTTGCAATAATTTTCTTTTGTGATGTACTTTCTAGGAAAAATATATGCCATGCATGTTCTGTAGAAAAATCTTGAGGTGTAGTACAAGTGTTTAATATTGCTAATAATTGTTATTTTTGCTAGAGAGAAAAATATGAATAAAACATGCATGTAATAATTTTTCTATAGGGATTGCTTATTGTGTAGAATGGAGGAAAAATACTAAATCTGTTGTTTGATACTTTTCATAGTATAAAGTATTTTTATGCTCATTTTTAGGCCCTAGCTTGTTATTTTTGTGTAGGCAGTTCTAGTAATCCAAATGCAATGAAATTTTTGTGGTATGCTAGATTAGATGATAGAAAGCTACTGTAATTTTCTCAGATTTTTCTGTGCTACCAAAATAGGTGTTGCTGTTCAAACCTAGTTGCAATTAGGGTTTAATTAACCTTGTTAATGCATGACTAGTAATAAGGTTTACTTTGGTGTATCTTTGAAGCATTTAATAAGATTTGTTGACTTAGCATAGTAGTAGTAGAAGAGAATATAGTAGATGACATGTGCTTGTAGTATATGTTCTTGGATGATGTTGACTACCTTGTAGAAGAATTTCATTCCTACTTTATGAAACAAAGTAAACCTATTTATCTACATTTCATTCATCATGATCATTACACGTCATTTCTGCAGTGCAGCTAGGCATGAGCACTTATACATTTGCATCATATAGGATCGCAGGAAGTAACTCCGGTAGTAGTTCCCGAGGAGCCGGAAGAGCAGCCCAAGGAGCAGAAGGTGCTCGAAGCCGACGAAGAGGTCGGTGAGGATCTTCCAGAGTGCCCAGACTACCGTCCGAGCTCTTTCGAGAGATGCAAGCCCCGGAGCATTTTTCTCCCCCAGTTTGCAAATATTTTATTAATGCTTACTTTAATTGATGCATTATGTTTAGGAGTTGTTTGCAACCGTTGCTGTATTATACCTTGCTTACTCCGTTCTACCCTATCCTTGTCACCCTGTTACTCGCAGTCAAGTATTTGCTTAGCTTGCTTAGACCGGTAGAAGTTGGGTGATTTCCTGTCACCTGCGAGCTATAGGTGGTTACATGGATCTGCTTGGGAAAATAGGTCATCTAAAAATAGCTAAGTGTTAATGTGAAATTGAGACCGGGCGGAAACTTGCAGGGTTTCGGACTGTAGTGTTTTCCATCTATGTCGATTAAGGACCGACCGTTGTTAGGCCTCGAGTCATGTTGAACGCATGCCTTACATTTAGTTGGCCGAATAATGTACCTTTCGACCGCGAAGCTAGGAGATTATTCAGGCCGAGTGGATTGCCCGCAACGCACTGTACCGAAGCAGTGGTGGCAGGATACGGGGGCGCGATGATAAGGCCAAAGAGCAGTCGGGCGGCCCCCAGGTACATCTGGTTCCTGGCAAGCTCACGACTTTACCTGAATGGTTGACTCGGTGACCAACACCTCACTTTAGCGGGTGAGTGAGGTTTGTGTGAGGAATAGATTACCAGCTGATTAATAATCGATTCGAATCGCCATCATTCACTGGATAGTGAACACTTGACTTGAGTGACTTCATCGTAGTAATTCTAATGGAACACTTGGACAGTTATGTGGTATATGACATGATTAAGGTTGTTAATGATCATTGGTTATCCTTACCTGTTTAATTACATGTTACTCTAGTACAGGTGCAAATGTAGTTGATAGGTTAATAAAGATTTAACTTGATGCAAAGCCTTTGGAAAGATTATTTAAACGATAAAAATGCCCTTTTGCAAATGAGTCAGCTACCCTACCAGAAAGCCTGTCATGATCCTTGGTGTCTTTTATTTTTGGTTCTATCGGGTAAGTCTAGCTGAGTACCTTCTCATACTCAGGGCTTTGTTCCCACTTGTTGCAGATGGGCACATGTATTACGGCTACTGTATCAACTGCCTTTATCCTGCGATGGGAGAAGCTTAGGACCATGGGCAATGGTCATTCACTACATCTCATCTGATGCTTTTGTTGGAAGATGATCCTGAGCTGGCACTGTATTTTGAACTCTGTGTGAGTGTGTGATTTGAACTAAATGCTTCCGCTACTTTCATTTGAAACTGGTTTGTAATAACTATGTTTAAACTCCGATGTATTTGTGACGCGAACTTTTATGTAACTTGTGATGGTAATCGCTGAACTCATTATGATCTTGGCTGGTATGTAAGTTGGTTTGAAATCCGTCGTGATTTCACGGACTACCAGGTTATACGGGCTTAAGTTTGCTAAATCGTCTGCTCGGTGGATGATTTTCTTACTTAATCTCATATAATTGGTCGGTTCTGTTACAGCTGGCATCGGAGCATGGTTTAGCGTGTTTACTATTTACAAGTGTATTTAAACTAAAAATGTGTTTGAAAAATGTGATTTACAAACTAAAAGTGTGCCAGTGGTCTTATCCTTTATGCCCAGTAAGGACTCTAGGTGGCTTATTTAAGTACTGACTTGGGGGTTCTTGCACCATATTTCTCTTTCGTTGCTCATACGGTGTGCTATTGTATGAGTGCCACTTAATTGAGTGGTAATGTATGGATCAGTTGCCTCTACGCCTCGGTAAGTGTGAGATGTGAGAGCATGATCGGATACACCGCCGATCTAGGGAGAGTGCTTATATGATACTGGAGTACTTACATGTTTTACGCATGTTTTTACAAAAGTGTCGCATGTGTGGTTGTTCCGTCCATTGAGGCGATGCCGTCAACAGGACGATGTTTTGGATAGTTACTATCGTTGTACGCGTATCTGGGGATTCGTGTAGAGCGTGTAGATAGATTTACTGCTTTTATGCATGCATGGGGAATTGGGCTGAAATGAAATTTCTACAGGTACATAACAGCGTTTCTCGTGTAGAACGTATTAGTTACGTATATGAGAGATCGCCTGTATGCCACCGAATTCATCGCTAGATATCATTTATTTCTTAAGTTTGTGAGAACGTATGAAACGTACATGCATCATGTTGCTTGTGCATTTCATTCATGTCATGCATTCCTCCCCTTATAAATTGATTATCCCCTTTTGATAAAAATTGTACCAACTTAAAATATGTTCTCACTGGGTAATCAAAACTTTTGGTACAGATGGCCCGCACGAAGCAGACTGCCTGTAAGTCCATAGGCGGAAGAGCACCCCGACACCAGTTGGCCCCACGGGAGCGCCGCAGCACGGACACCTTTCTAAGCGAGTTTCGCATGCCAACTTTGCTTTGGAGAGTGCTCCATGATGTGGGGTACCCAGAAGGTCAGGAGCCGGTGTACTCTTGGAGTGAGAGCCAGTTAGCCGAGGATGGACTGGCAGTAGTGGAGATCACCGTCCCTACTCTTGGTGATGCTCTAGATTGGGATGGTTGGCACTTGGAGTTTGAGGGACGCACTCCAGTTGAGGGTGCAGAGGGAGCAGCTTTTCGTGTCATCCGGGACATAATGAGCAGATTTCCCAATGAGCTGACAGCAGCCTTGGCTGGCACTTTTCCTAGAGATGATCCTCGCGATGTCAGTTGGGTGCAGCCGCAAGGAAGTGCTTTAGTCAGAGGCCCAAACGAAGGATAGGCTAGCGACAACCACGCTATGAGTGCGATGTATGCAGCTATCAGAGCATACCAGGGTCTTGAGTGCACTTATTGGACTTTGACTGGTTTGCATGGTGATGATCGGCTCAAAGCAAGAAAACAGAAGAAGAAGCAGGCACGTGCTATAGCTAGTTTGCAGGAGCAGTTGGCTGACATGAGCTTGCAGCGAGACTAGGCTCTAGAGAGAGGTGATAGTGCTCTACAGCGGGTGCATACGTTGACTCAGGCCAACAATAATGCGGACCGCATGATTGGATAGTTGGTTCAGGAGAGGAATGAAGCCTGTAACGAGAGGAACCTCCTAAGGCAGAGGGTCGAGGAGCTAGAGGAGTACAACGTCAACCTGCATGAGGAGTTTCATGCGCTCTACAACGAGATTGGCCCATATGCTCCTCCAGAAGCCGCCAGTATGGACGTCAACGATGATGAGGATGAGCCTACAGCCACACTTGACGACGACGACGTTGCTACTGATGGTAGCGATGGTGACGTCTCCGACCCCGATGATGGCCCCGAGGAGTAGGCTAGTTGCTTTGTGTTAGCTACTAGGCCCTATCATGATGACCTTATTTTGGCTTCATGTATCTTGATGTATCTCGTTCGAACCTTGAGACTTGGTAGAATGTTGGATCTTGGTTGTTCATGCGATACCTAAGCGCATAAAGTCAAGTGTGTGTATGCTGACAACGTGGTTGTATTGGACACGATGTTTGCATTTGAAGTAATTTAATTAGTGGTGTTGTTTTAATTGGAATGTGATTATTGTGCCTTTGTTTTATTGTATGACTTTGTTCTCTCCAATGAATTCAGTACGGCATAATTTTTCATTCACTTACAATTACTACAACTTCACTTAATCATTACTTGTTGCTGAAATATGCAGATGGCAAACACTCGCCGCGCCACGTATGAGGCTGCTGAAACTAGTGGAAATGGTGTCGGGGCAGGTGGGAGTGGTGAAAACAACGCCAACCATAATGAGCCACACCTGGAGCCGCATTTGCCGCCTCCTCCACCACTCACTGCAGAGGTATTCTTTGTGCAGTTTCTTGGAAGTCAGCGCAATGCTGAGCAGTCACAGAAGAACATGGAATATTTTTTGCGTACCATTGCCAACAATGTGCAACGTGGTAACAACCAAGGTGGTGGCAATGGGGTGAATCAGTATAGCAACTTCAAGGATTTTATGGACACTAGGCCGCCAATTTTCAAGGAAGCAACCGAGCCACTTGACGCTGAAGAATGGATCAACACTATGAAAGATAAGTTTTGTGTGTTAAGACTGACCGAAGTACTGAAGACATAGTATGCTGCACATCAGTTACAAGGACCAGCAGGGATGTGGTGGAAGCATCATCGCACCACCTTCCCTCCAAATGCTTAGATCTCATGGAGAGAGTTCACTGAAGTCTTTCGTGGAGTTTATATTCCACCAGGGCTGGTTGAGATGAAGTTGGGAGAGTTCTTAGCTTTAAATCAGGGCACCAAAACCGTGACACAGTATTTGCATGCCTTCAACAATTTGTGTCGTTATGCTCTCGACATGGTTGACACAGATGCTAAGAGAATTGCTAGTTTCAAGAGAGGGTTAGGTCCGAAGATGATGAAGCATGTGGGTACCAATACCCATGCCAGATTCAATGACTTCATCAGTGATTGTCTGAAACAAGAGAAGAACAACAACGCGTACACAGCATCCAAGACTCGTAAGAGGGCCTTTGAGTCAGGACCGTCACAGCCAAGAGTTGTCACCGCTAATCGTTCGACCTATCGTCCGTCTGCACCAGGTGCAAGGTTTAGGCCACCACAGCATAAAATCTAGAACTACAAGGGACCGCAGAAGCCGTACAAGATGGCAGTGCCGCCAGCAAGGACAGCCGCAACTGTAGGACAAGGTAACTCGAAGGGAGCTATCGGATCTGCTGGTACAGTGAAGGGACCCTGTTACAATTGTGATTAGCCAGGCCACTTTTCAAAGTTCTGTCCTTATCCGCCCAGAAAGAAGCAATAGACCTATAATGCTCGAGTACACCACACCACGGTGGACGAGATTCCTGAGGGAGAGCCCGTAACTGCTGGTAAGTTTCCTGTTAACCAAAACCCCGTAGTTGTTCTATTTGATTCTGGATCATCGTATTCTTTCATGAGTCAAGCATTTGCACAAAAACATGAACAACTATGCATAGACTTAAGTTATGGTTACCGTATAAGTTTAGCAGGAGCTGATGTTTTAACCAATTAGATGGTTAGAGGGGCAACCCTTGAGTTAGGTAGTCGAAAGTTTCGAGTAAACTTGATAGTTATGCCTGGACTAGTTCTGGATGTCATCATAGGGATGAATTGGATGAAGGATTGGGGAGCAGTGATAGATACAGGAAGTCGGGTACTTACCCTGAAGGATCCCCAGGGAGAGGGTACTTTTCAGGTACCATTGCCCAAACGAACAGGCCTTGTGAGTGTGACATGTGCTATGGAATTCATTCTGATTCATCAGATTCCGGTCGTGTGTGAGTTTTTGGATATGTTTCCAGAGGAGTCACCTAGTCTTCCGCCAGATAGAGATGTTGAGTTTGGAATTGAGTTGATCCCCAGGACAGCTCCAATTTCAAGGAGACCTTATAGGATGCCTCCGGATGAGTTAGCTAAACTGAAGAAGCAACTAGAGGAGTTGTTGAACAAGGGGTTTATCCGGCCAAGTAAGTCTGAATGGGGATGTCCTATCTTGTTTGTGAAGAAAAAGAAAGAGGGTACTTTGAGAATGTGTGTGGATTATAGGCCTCCTAATGCTGTAACTATCAAGAATAAGTATCCCTTACCTCATATTGATGTTTTGTTCGATTAGTTAGCCAAAGCCAGAGTGTTCTCCAAGATAGATTTAAGATCGGGTTACCATGAGATAAAGATTAGACCACAATATATACCGAAAACCGCCTTTTCTACCAGATATGGGTTGTACGAGTATCTTGTGATGTCCTTTGGCTTAACAAATGCTCCTGCATACTTTATGTATCTGATGAATACGGTTTTCATGCTAGAGTTGGACAAGTTTGTGGTTGTATTCATTGATGATATTCTAGTTTTCTCTGAGAATGAGAAAGATCATGAAGAGCATCTAAGAATTGTCTTAACCAGACTTAGAGATCATAAGTTGTATGCTAAGTTTAGCAAGTGTGAATTTTGGTTGAAGAACGGGCAAGGATGAGGAAGACGGCGTGGACGAGGACGAGGAAGATGGCACGAACATGGCGTGGTCGGAGATGAGGTGGCAAGCGTGGCCGAGGATAAGGGTGCGACATGAACGAGGAAGACGGCACTGGCGAGGATGATGAAGACGGTGTGGAAGAGGATGAGGAAGACAGCACAGACGAGGGAGACGGCACTGATGAGGACAGCGGCGTGGCATGGGTGAGGATGACGGCACGAGCGAGAAAAATGGTGTGGATGAGATGGCTAGCGTGGACGAGGATGAGGGCATGGCGTGAATGAGGAATAGGAAGATGGCACGGTGCTGGCAAGGACGATGGCACGAAAAGAGATGAGGTGGTGAGCGTGAATGAGGAAGAGGGCGCGGCGCGGACGAGGATGAGGGCACGGCGCGAATGAGGATGAGGAAGACGGTGCGGCACGGTGAGGACGATGGTGCGGATGAGGACGACGGCGAGGTGGTGAGAGCGGCTGGCTAGGGATTGAAGCGGTGACGTGGCGGTGATTGAAACAGATCAAAATTGAAAAACAGAGAGGAGGGAGAAGAGGTCGTATATATAGGGTTGGAGGCATTAGTCACGAGTTGGGCCATAACCTAGGACTAAAACGCCTTTAGTCCCGGACTAAAGGTCTTTTAGTCCTGGGTTGTGGCCCAACCCGCGACTACACCTAAATTTTGGCGCGCAACAAAACTGCTGCCTACCCAGCAATTTTGTTTCCCGCCCATCCAACAGTTTTTGTTATTTACTTTTACATAAATAAATAGGCTACAAATTGGAAATTTGCTTGTAAAAAATATAACACCAAAAATTGCAATACAAGTTTGCTTTCATATACAATTGATAATTATTTTGTTTAACAACATATGCTATAAATTATAAATATATTTTTTATAATGCGAAATGTAGAAGTTAGTTAAAATATTATAAATTGTAGTACTTAGACGTAATTATCCTCAACTAGGAGATTTCAAAAGAAAAGTTGTCAACTACAAAGTTGCATAACTTTTTGAGATCTACAACTTTCGTTTTGGTTGTTTCTCCATTTGAAGACATTTTAAAAATTCAAATTTCAAATTTGAGAAATTGAAACAAAGTTTTCTTTGACAAAATGATTTCAAATTAAAAATTTGTCAACTATAAAGTTGTATAACTCTTCGAGATCTACAACTTTCATTTTGGTCATTTCTTCATCCAAATGTAAGTTTTGAACAATGTTTACTACCACTTTGTTGGATGAAGAAATGATCAAAATAAAAGTTGTAGATCTTGGTCAGTTGTACAACTTTTATGTTTATGAATTTCCCAAGTGAATTCATTTACTTCTTCAAAATGTTGTTTGAATTTGCTATTTTTTTAAATCAAATTTTGAATTGATAAAATAAATTCACATAAAAATATAACCAATATGAAATGTGTAAGAACACAATAAATTGGTAGGAGCATGATTTTAGAAAATTTTAGGAAAAAAAGTCATCAAATTTAAAGTTAGTATGACAGAGAAAAACTATTACAAGTTTTAGCTAGAGATTAAAAAGAGAAATTAGACTTCTTTAATAATTTAATTTCAAATAGAACAGCCCATGCAACAATTATGTTGCACGGGCGTCACACCCAGTTTCTCCAAGCTTTGGTGTTGCTCCATCTTCAAAAACATTCTTCTAGTACCTCTTATGTGCATCATTGCTATCTACACGTAATAAAATTTGTATGTGAAGGGTTTTCTCCCACAGAGAGGTCATATATGTGGATAGAAAATTAGGCAAACAACAATAGATGAATAAGAATCGAATTGGGCACAACAAAACACTACATAGGAGATCAATGGCGCCCGCAATGACCGGTTTTATAAGTGTGAGCAGCGGTGGTAGGTGGGAGCAGTGGTCAGTGTAGTAGGTGGGGGACTTTTAGTCCCGATTTATAACTAAAACCTAATCTCGGTTTATATTAAAAACTGAGACTAAAGATACCCTTTAATCTCGGTTGGTAGTATAAATTGAAACTAAAATGTCTTTTTTGTATTTATTATTCTAACAAAAATTCTTTGTGTTCTTATTTCTTTGATTTTTTATTTGTATATGCATTTCAATTCTACACGAGTTAAATTTCAGTCCATACAAACATAATTATGATGTCCATACAAATAAACCTAATTAAATATAATTAACTTGCATACAAACATAATTAAAATATCCATACAAATAAACTTAATTAACACATGAACCTTACAACTCAGCCACAGCTCTAGCATGTGTCCAATGTCAGTAGTGTATGTGTCGAATATAGTAACCACGGTCATTGTCTATGTAATGCAAGGCCCGCACTAAAACACACTCTCTTGCCTCACAACACCGAAGACATGGTACCACATAGATGTAGCTAACTGTCGGACTATTGATGGCCTAGTTCTGCCTAAATCTCACGCAATACTGGATACCAGCTGTCGTTCTCTAGCCGAGGTCTTCCATGTAGTCCCAGGCATACCCCAGTCGCTCAATAGCTTGCGTGAGAATAGGTTGTATGCCACTTGCAGCACAGATGAAATCATAGAACAAATTCTGCAAGTGGACAAACAAAAAATATTAGGAAACGCTCATATAATAATAAGAATAAATAAACATTACTCAACTATCATGCACGACGTACCATATTCATTTGATTGAATGTCGCATGCCTTTCGCTTACTCATGGCACATCCAAATTATGCTCACGTAAAGCTTCTATCTTTAAGGACGAGAAATCGGGCATACGGTAGCCAATTCACTCAATTGCCTATAAAGAAAGCAGCATGTCATCGATCTAGGTGCATGTCTTGGTCGACATCTGTTGTCCAGTCTACACAATGTCTTGGCGTTGATCATCATTGTACCTAATGGGGATGTCGAAGGCGATATTACACATCCATATAACTCGCCACCTTCATCATTCAAGACCTCACTTGTCGTCGTCTCGAAGATGTCCCACACCCCGAGCAGTCATAGTGTTGATTCCAGCCATTTAACTGGTTTTATAGTATGTGACATATGCAACAATCATATTATGAAAGAATATATATATGAAAAAATTATATTAGCACGCAACGATAGTGAGCATTAGTGATAAAATAGTGTGGTGAAATTTTATTTTGCCACTAATTCCTATACTATTTATGGCAAAACTAATTTTTACCATAGTTATGCAAATTATTAGTGACAAAATGTTATTTCACCACTGGAAACATCTTTTATGGCAAATTGAGTGACGAAACATTGTTTTGTCACTATTTTAATAAGTTATCTGTGACAAAATAATTTGTTTCTCACTAGTATGACATTTATCGGTGGCAAAATTTTGTTTTGCCACAAGACACACAGTTAGTGAGAGAATATTGTCATGAAATTTGTTTTTGTCATTAATTCCCATACTATTTATCAAAAAAATAGTTTTCCTCACTCTTATGTGAGTTATTAGTGACAAAATATTATTTCGCCAGCGAAAGCATCTTTAGTAGCAAATTGAGTGATGAAACATTTTTGTCACTATTTAAAAAGTTATTTGTGACAAAATATTTTTTCCTCACAAGTTGGCCATTTATCAGTGCTAAACTTTTGCATAGCTACGTGACACACAATTATTAGTGAGAAATTCTGAATAATCATAGTTTTGTCACTATTTGCTAGCTCAATTAAACATAAGGTCCATGGGTCAGCCCCTAGTTAATATCTCTATCCTCTAATTCATTAATATCTCTATCCTCTAATTTAATGTGTATGTTTTTGTGAAAACAAAGGTGCCACAAATGTGCACATCATTAGTGGCAACATAATTAGTCACTAATGAGTATGGCCAACTGTGGGGAATGAAAAATCATCGCTAGAGTATTTATGAGACGAGTATTTGTGGCGACTAGTGACGATTAAAAATGTCGCCACAAAGCAACGTTTGTTGCGCAAAAAAATATGCTTTTGTGATGAAATTTTTCGCCACAAAAACCATTTGCCATTGTGGTGCAAAACTTAAAATATTCCATACTATTATGGGTCTGGGTAACGCGGAACGGTCCTATCTGACGATGGTGTGAATGAAAGATCACCATGGTGGAAACCTAGTTCCTGTGGCTGGGGAAGTCCACCGCCATTCATCATAACTAAAAAAACTGAAAAAAACATCCCAATAAATATAGAACCCCAAATAAATGTATCATGTATATTAGAGAAATATATAAAAAATAAATCATCAAGATATATATATATATATATGCATACCAAGTAAACTTAAACATTTTGCAACCATTTTGCACCCTACTTGTTGGTACATTTTTTTAACGATTATTAACTCTCATCAAGAACTAATGTTGATAACAAAGATCTAGAAAACTATAAATGTGTAAGGTTATGTAGAAATAATATATAAATAAAAATAAAATCCACCATTATTATTCCTAATTAAAAAACCACATATTTTGGTGTTTATTACTAAACCATAAAATGATCTACCTTATTAGCAACGAATGATTAGAAGATGAAGTCGCTAACTGACCATAAAACCTGGTCGGCAGTCTACCGAGGGGTATGCCCAAGGTAGTAAATTGTCAGCAGACAGGTGTGCAAGCCACGAACAAGATGGTGATATAGAACAACACGCGGGTTTACCCAGGTTTAGGCTGTCGTGTGGGCGTAATACCTTACGTCATGCTCTGCTTTGTTATTGCTATCTCGAACAATGTATTACAAGCTAGATTGTCCTAGAGTATTTTTTGATGTTTTTGAGGAGGGTCCCCTGCCCTCCTTATATAGTCCGAGAGACAGGGTTACAGATCTAGAAACTAATCTTAGCTGGTTACAATTGCCATACAGAGCCGGATAAGGATTCCTAATCTAACTGACCAAGACCTTGCTTGATTTCTAAGTTTGGTATGATGCCTTGCGTGAGACTCCATCCCGATGATCTAGATCGTGCGTTGTCATGTAATGGGCCGGACCATTTGGTCTGGACCTGCCTATGTCTAGCCGTAAGGGTATAGGGGTTTATACCCCCACAGCTAGTCCTCGAGCACTATCTATTCTGTATCGACACACTGTCTTAGTCTTCTTCAACTTGTGAGGTTCGTCTTCACATCACCTTGAAATGTTAGCCGAGCATGTGCTAGTGTTCCGTCTAGATCAGGAATCAGTAAACCATGATTGTTGATGAAGATTGCAGTTGTCGGTGAAGATTGCATAGTGGTCCAAAAAGAAGAATTTTCTTTCCTGGTGAAGTGTACCCACTTGTATTTCTGAGAAGAAATGTAAGTGTGCGTACTTGATGGAAGTAACTTACGAAAAATTTCAGATCGTATGGGTGAAAAATAGAAACAATTCACTGTCAGGTGAAGTGTACCCACTTAGTCCCCGAGCCTGGTAATAGGTGACGTAGGCACGTGATGCCAGGGTCTAAAAAAGAATCCTCAAGAACCAATGATCATTATGCACCGTCAGGTGCATCATATATGATGTAGTCCCCGAGCTTGCTGGAAGGCGAAAAATGAGCCTTGTAGCAAGGTCTAAGAATATCAAGCGTCCATCGACTGTAGTCGAGCAAGACGAATCCTGGAGTAGGAAGTGGTGTAACAAGTCCCCGAGCTCGAAGGTCTAACGAATAGTCCCTGAGCTCGGAGGTCTGGCAAAGAGTCTCCGAGCTCAGAGGTCTAGCGTCATGTCCCCGAGCTCAGAGGTCTGGCAAAGAGTCCCCGAGCTCGGAGGTCTAGCGTCATGTCCCTGAGCTCGGAGGTCTAGCGATGAGTCCCCGAGCTGGGAGGTCTGGCGATGAGTCCCCGAGCTCGAAGGTCTGGCGACGAGTCCCCAAGCTCAGAGGTCTAGCTGCAGGTCCCAGAGCACGCTGGTCCATCGAGTCCCCGAGCTCGGAGGTCTAGCGATGAGTCCCCAAGCTCGGAGGTCTGGCTACAGGTCCCAAAGCACGCTGGTCCAGTGAGTCCCTAAGCTTGGAGGTCTAGTTGTAGGTTCCAGAGCTCAGAGCTCAGGCTACAGGTTCTAGAACACGCTGGTCTAGCGAGTCCCCGAACTTGGAGGTCTGGCTACAGGTTTCAGAGCTCAAAGCTCTGGCTATAGGTTCCAGAGCACACTGGTCTAGCGAGTCCCCGAGCTTGGAGGTCTGGCTGCAGGTTCCAGAGCTCAGAGCTCTGGCTATAGGTTCCAGAGCACACTGGTCTAGCGAATCCAACGCCACGCTGTCTCGGTATCTCTCTTTCTTTTTTCTTCTTTTCATTTTCATTTTTTTTACTGGTCCAATCTGACGCACTGATGACGTGGGCGGCGCCGCAGTTCCTTTCTGGCGCATCATGTGAACAGTGACCCAGTGTCTATAACAAGACATGTTTGGGTCGTGTACCAAACAGTGCCAAAATCGAAGGGGTGCAATTGTTGTGAAGGAAATCTGTCAGTTGTTGTAAATCTCGTGCCATGTGCCCCATTCTTTCAGAAACTAAATTGACCCTACCTCTTAAAGGCCAAGAAAGGGAACGATTCCAATCTACTCACACTCGCATATTCGTAATCAACCGCCTTCTTGCTTCTGCCGCCGCCGCGCCATTGTCATCACAGAGCCCTCTCGAGCCCCAGTGCCACCACCATAGTGCAATCCACAATCGCTACTGTAGGCATCGATGAAGTTGCCCCAAGTTCCTCACGCGCTGCCGCCGCTTGAATCGCCACCACCAAACCCTAGCCACTGGGAAGAGCGGCGCCCTCCTTTTCCTCCGTAGAAAGGAAGAGTCAAAAGAGTTGAAGAATGGCCAGGAAGAAGACAAAGACGAAGGCCAAAGTTCGCAAGGAGATCATGAAGAAGGAGTGGAATATGTCAAAGTGCACCCCACTCAGTCTCGAGCGACTGGTGCGGATTGGTGTGTTGCATGCCCAAGAACTAGCGGGATGGCGTGCACCCGATCTGGAGCCATTCCCGGATCCCAAAGGAGGTGAAATTGTTGTTTTTGAATAATACTTTACTCATGAATTTGGTGTTCCTGTACATCCATTCTTGCAAGGGCTCTGCAACTATTACGAAATCAGTATCTGTAATCTGCATTCGAATTCTGTGTTGCTTGTTGCTTGCTTCATCCATCTCTATGAAGCATACGGTGGTTTCCAACCCCACTTCGACTATTTTCATCACTTGTTTTGGTTGAAGAAGAAAGGAGGTCGTGGCGGCTCCAATGTGGTTGGTGGCTGCTATCTGAACATGTAGGAAGGGATCAGGGCGGAGTACCTACACTGTCCTTGGAAGACCACATTAGAGAACTGGTACAAGCATTGGTTTTACATCCATGAAGAACCAAGCCAGGCCTCATACTACGACGTATCCTTGGTCCTAGAAAAGACTAACAGTTGGAAAGAGCTACCGCAGAACACAATCCAGATTGAAGCAATAATGCAGCTGCTACCTTGGTCAAGGCTAGATGGACCAAGTGTAGTCGGTAATTTTATCAGTCATCAGATCCAACCGTGTCAGGCCAGAGTGCACGCAGCATATGAATACCAAGGTCGCATGGACCCGACCAGGATGAGGAATGAAAACCTCGAACCGAAAGAAGTGAAGGTCAGGGTCCGAGACCTGTTTAATCTGAAAGATCCCAACTTCAAGAACCTGACAGTCATCGAGCTAGCATTCAAGCTTACTCACCCACCACCACTGGTAAGTCAAATGTTGTCTGCTAGGTTATCCTTGTGATTGAAACTCTTCATAATAACCACTATGTTGGTGTGCTGTCATTCTGATATTCGTATTGCTATCTGTTGCCCAGTTTAATGGACAGGAGAGAGTGCAAGCATTCGTCTCTTGTCCCCAGGCATGGAGTGGCCTAAGGTCATGCCCCGGGCCCATGATGCACAACTGCTACCCATGGATGACGATCCTTCTGAAGTTAATTGGCTTGCAATTGAACATGAATCAGAGCAAGCCAGCCAACTTGCAGGCAAGAAACCAGTTGTTGCCCTGACGAAGAAAAGGGGTCAGACCACACAAGGAGCCTCCTCAGATGAAAATCCATAAGGGGTAAGTGACCTGAAAGAAGCAGAGGACCCAGGAAGCAAATGTCGTGCCTTATTGCTGATTCGCCAGAAGAGGAAGATGAGGAGGTCAAGGAGGTCTCCGGTATCGTAGCAAGCAGCTGGAGGGAACGGCTTGCTAGAAGGCAGGAGCCAACACCGCCGTTGCCAACAACTGAGCCACCACCTCGACCACCACAACCACAGGCATAGGTCTCAGGAATACCAAAGCCTGCTGCCGCTATTAGAAGCGACGTGGGTAAGCTAGTCCCGACCACCGGACCAGTGGTAGAGAAGGGTGCCGGGCCCGAGAAGGCGAAGAAATCTCAGTTTGCCACCGTATTCCGCTATATAGACCAGTAAGTCATCATGAACTTGTATGAGTATAACATAATTGGTCTATATTATCACTTTTGTAACTTGTTATGGATTTGTATAGCTCTGCATCGACACAAAGGCCAGAAGAACTATCTAGCGGTGCAACACCGCCACCACCTAAGACTGCCATCATCGAGCGGCAGGTCCTAGGGCAGACCAGAACACAGAGGGTAGTCCCCGAGTTGCAAGCTCCTTCAGCATCTGCTCCTGGTCCGTAGACTAAAACTTTGGGGCATGCAGGAGATGGTGGGGCCTAGAGCTAACGGAACAACCACAGGAGGACCCACAACCAGAAGGACAGCACTAGCCAGCCCTAGAAAACCTAGAACAGCCCCAGCCGGCATTAGAGAAATAAGAAAAGCCCCAGCAGGCCCTAGAGCAGCAAGTCCCAAAATCTGCAGAGGTTGTTGGGACCACCAAGGAGCCAACTGGAAGTGCCAGACCAGGAGAAAAGCCAGAGTCTCTAGCCCCAGCCATGGAAGAAATCCTCGGGCATTACGAAGAAGAAAGCAGATTTTATGGTACCCGCTCCTACACTGTGGAGATCCCAGTAGGACATGATGTCAAGGCCGTAGAAGCAGTTGGCAAAATATTCCTAGAGCAAGTAAAGGTAAGCCTCTCGCAACTGTATAATCTATTGTTGTATAATCCATAAGAACTGCTTTGTGATCCTGTGTAATGCAGACTATAGCCGAGAAAAATAAACAGCTGAGTGCAGAACAGAAGAAACTACAACAGCAGTTGGAGAGTTATGCGAAGCAAAGCATCGAGCATGAAGAAAAGATGTGCACGGTACTTCAATAGCTGGAAGTGGTCGAGAACTAGAGATATGGTAAGGGTCCCTTCTGTTGTAGGTACTCAAGCTCTGTATGGTGCCGTATTACTGTACTGTTCATAATCAGAGTATTGATACAGGTATGGACATCGAAGTCAGCCGGCTTCGTGAAGAAAATGCTCAGGTAACTGCTGAGCGTGACCAGCTGACCGAAGAGAAGACCAAATGGCTGCAAACACAGTAGGCCATAAAGGAGGAGAATGCTAAATTAGCCAAGGATCTGGAGACTAAGTACTCCTCATCATTGTCGTAGCTTTTATTGAAGTTGGTGGCGTTAAATTCTTATTGACGTGATGCCTTGCCGTTGTAAAGAAAAATGCCAAATTGTACCTTGAGAAAATGAAGAAAGACTACGATGACCTGGAGCTTCAAAACTAGGCTGGTGCAAAAAAGATCGAGGCATCATCCTAGAAGTGCAACAAGCTCATGATGGAGAAAGAGGCCCTTAATGGCAAATGCAAGATACTCATCAAGGAGTGAGAGACTTGGAAGCACACCTTCGCTGAGATAGCAAAAGGGATCGCACCAGTGCTCGACGTTATTGGCGTCGACTCCACCGAAGCTGGAGTGGAGGCACCAAAAATAGGCCTGGTCGAGAAATCCCAGAAAGCTTGGGGATGGCTCTAACAATGGACAAAGGACATCAAGGAGTATGTGGGTGCACATGTACTTAGCTTGGTACGTGCCCACTACCCTTTGTTGGATACTACTCGCCTAGAAGCTGGTTATCCTAGGGAGGTCGAGGTGGAGCGAGCTGACGAGCTGCGGTTAGAGGAGATGAAGCATGCTGCCGCGATCACGAAGGACATCATCTTGTGCCCAGCTGCAGACCCATCAACCGGAGGAACAATTCAATTGTACGTGGGTCAAATACCCGTGCCACCATCTCTGGCTTCTAGCGAAACACGTTCTGCTCCATCCTCGACCACGCCAAAGGTCTCCGAACTACCAAAGGGCCAACAGTAGGAGGAACCTACAAATAGTTCATAGGAGTAGTTAATTTTCATAAGCTTATTATAAACTTGTGCCTGCAAAGAGGCGAGCTTGTAATAAGGTAATGAGTAGTACAATGTAAAGTTGTTTATGTTTTTGTATGAAAAACGTTGAAGCTTTGTATTGCGTGTGAATTTAACTAAGTTAGAATAGCAGAATGTTCTGTGTTAGTTGTTCCGGCGTAATCGATGAGAACTAAGTTAGAACAACGGAATGTTCTGTTTTTAGTTGTTCTAGCATAATCGATGTCATCCTGTAGGTCTGTACGGCTTTGGAGAGGCCAGTGATCCGAGTGTAAGGCTGGCAAAGCCTATATACACGTAAGAGTATGACTGGTCTGGCCAAAGGGCATCTACCGACCACCCAAAACGCAGAGAGCGGATCTCGTGCACGCTATGAGTGAGGTCAAGGACAGAGCTGCTCCGAGAACTCGAAAGGATTGGCGATCGATGTACTGGTTTATCAAAAAGTTATTGTAGTTGTAGAATCAACAATGTAAACAAGTATAGTCAACTGTAGTAGAGTATATATATATATATATATATATATATATATATATATATATATATATATATATATATATATATATATATATATATATATATATATCATAATTCAAAGTACAAAAGTAGTACAAAAAAAGGCACATATCTGTATTTGAGAATTAGGGGTAAAAACGTCTAAGCTTGTCGATATGGATGGAGTTGGGCACGTCAGTGCCGTCAAGTCTTGCAAGCCTATACGAAGTAGGTCGTGTAACAGCCTTGACGATGTATGGCCCTTCCCATGGAGTTGCCAACTTGTGGACACCATCTTGGCTAGTCTTCAATTTCAACACCATGTCGCCGACCACAAAGAAATGTTCCTAAATATTTTTGTTGTAGTACCTTCGTAACACAGCGAGGTACTTGGTCGTGCGTATACAGGAGTCAAGGCGTCGTTCCTCTACACTATTCACCTCGAGATCTTGTTGTTCAGTAACTTGATCTTCGTTGTAGTTCTCAACCCGAGGTGACCGGAATTTAATGTCTGCTGGGAGTACAGCCTCGGCACCGAAAATCATGAAATATGGCGAGACACTAGTATTGCGACTAGGTTGTGTCGAAAGCCCCCAGACCACAGCTGGTAACTCCTTAATCCACCGTCCAGGGGCTTTGTCGTTCTCTCTGTACATTCGTTTCTTCAATGCATCCAGAATCATTCCATTAGCCCGCTCGACCTGCCCATTAGCTCTGGGATGCGCCACCGAGACGTATTTCACTACAATGCTCCGTTCATCACAGAAGTCCCAAAATGTGTTCCCAGTAAACTGAGTCCCTAGGTTTGTAATGATGTTGTTGGGTATACCGAAGCGGTGGATGACCTGGTCGAGGAACTTGACTGCTTTTACAGAAATTGGCTTGACAAGGGCATGTACTATATCCATTTAGAAAATTTATCAATCAACACAAATATGAACTTGAAGTTACCTGGTGCTGGTTTAAAGGGTCCAATCATATCCAGGCCCCAGCACGCAAAGGGCCAGGAGGCTGGTATGGTCTGGATCTCATGGGCTGGCACGTGAACTCTTTTGGAGAAAAACTGACAATTGGCGCAGTGTCTAACAAGCTTCTCTGCATCAGCTACTACGGATGGCCAGTAAAAATCTACACGGAACGCTTTACCGACCAATGTCTGAGATGTGACATAATTACCACAGGTGCCAGAATGTATTTCTTCCAAGAGTTTAATACCGTCTTCTTGCTCAATGCACTTCATCAATACTTCTGCTTTCGCATTTTTGCGCCACAGCTTACCCTCGACCACTAGGTATTATTTGCTGCGGCGTATAAGGCGTTCATTCTCATTGCGATCAGAGTACCCGATGCCATCTGTTAGATACTTAATGAATGGAACACGCCAGTCCGCTATCTTAGTTGAGGTCTGAGATGGTCCCGCGGTTGTGGGAGATGGTCCCATAGTGGTCGGTGATGGAACCATAGCTACCAGAGGCTCGTCCGGGGCCTTCTCAACCACGAGGTCGCCTTCTTGCTTAATTGATGGTTTTAAAAGGTCTTGAACAAAAACGTCATGCGGTACTTGAGCTCTAGATGATCCTAACTTCGACAACGCATCGGTTGCTTGATTTTTGTCTCAGACCACATGGGAATATTCAATGCCATAAAAATTGCCTTCAAGCTTCCTAATTTCCTTGCAATATGCATCCATCTTCTCGCTAGTTGTATCCTAGTCCTTGTTGAGCTAGTTAATAACTAGGGCCGAGTCGTCGTGGACGTAAAGGCGCCTGATACCGAGGTCGACTGCAATGCACAAACCATGAAACACATGCCTCATATTCTGCAGCATTGTTAGATGTTGGGAAGTGAATCCTGAGGACATAGCGCAATTGCTCATTGGTTGGTGATATGAATAATATGCCTGCTCCCACACCATCAATAGTCAGTGAGCCATCAAAATACATTTTTTCAGTAGTCAACGGGTCCTTGAGAGGTCAGGATACTTAAGTCTGTCCACTCGACCATGAAGTCAGCCAGTGTTTGGAATTTGATAGTGTCGCGGCATGTAAACTCTAGGTCGAAAGGACATAACTCCATTGCCCATTTGGCGATGCGCCCGTTAGCATCTTTGTTGCGTATAATGGTACCAAGGGGAAACTCTATTTTGATCACCGCGTGGAACCCGTCAAAGTAATGTTTCAACTTTCAGATTGTAATGAGCATGGCATAGATCAATTTTTGAATCTGAGTGTACCTAGTTTTGGACTTGTTGAGCATCTCACTGATGAAATAGATTGGGCGTTGAACACCATAAGCGTGGCCGAGCTCCTCGCGCTCGACCATCAGGACAGTAGAGACGACTCGATCAGTCGCAACAATGTAGATTTGAAGGACTTCTCCTGACTTAGGGGCAGTAAGGACCGGAGGTGATGCAAGGTACTGCTTCAGTTGTGTAAAGGCAATATCTGCTTCCTCCGACCACTCAAACTTCTTTCATGCCTTGAGTAATTTGAAAAAAGGTAAGCCCTTGTCACCAAATCGAGATAGAAATCGGCTTAGGGCGGCCATACACCCTGTAAGCTTCTGGACATCCTTGACATTTGCTAGTCACTTCATATTGAGGACATCTTGCACCTTCTATGGGTTAGGGCATATGCCGTCACGACTGATGACATTGCCTAGTAATATACCAGAGGGAACACCAAAGATGCACTTTTTAGGGTTCAACTTCCACTGATATTGATTGAGCGCTGCAAAAGTACGTGTCAGATCGTCAATCAAGGAGTGGGATTCCTTGGTTTTGACAACTACATTGTCTACATAGGCTTCGACCAGTTCATCTTGTATCTCCTTTTTGAGGCACTCTTGTATTGCACGCTGATAAGTAGCTCCGGCATTTTTGAGCCCAAATGATATGGTCATGTAGAAATAAGCGCCGAAGGGTGTAATAAAGGACGTCTTGATCTGATCATCCTTGTTGAGAGCGATCTGGTGACAACCAGAGTAACAGTCGAGAAAAGATAGTAACTCGCAGCCGGTCGTGGAGTCCATGACTTCATCAATGTGAGGTAAGCTGAAGGGGTCTTTAGGGTAGTGTTTGTTGAGATCGGTGTAGTCAACGCACATTCTCCATTCATTATTCTTTTTGCGTACAAGAACTAGATTGGCTAACCAGTCCGGGTGATACACCTCTTTGATAAAACCGGCTGCAAGAAGTCATGTAACTTCTACCCTAATAGCCTCCTTTTTGTCCTTCCCAAACCGTCGCAGCTTCTGCTTGACGGGTTTTGCCTTGGGGTCGACATTCAAGATTCAAGGAGTGCCCAATTCGGTCTCGAGATACACCGGGCATGCCCGATGGTTTCCAAGCGAACACGCTTATGTTCTCTCTCAAGAACTGGACGAGCGTGTCTTCCTATTTGGGGTCAAGGTTTGACCCTATCAGTGCCGTCTTGCTGGAGTCACCCTCGACCAGCTAGATCTCTTTGTACTCCTTGGACTTGATAGACTTTTGTGGTGCTTCGAGCTCTGGAATCTCCAGCTGGTTTGGAGGAGTCTTCTTTGCCTCCATCGTTGTTGCCGCCATGCATAGGGAGAGGTTGTGGGCTTCAGCTACGTGAAAATTGTCCTCTTCATAGGTATAGGCAACGAATACATTGCCTCTGAGAGTGAGGACTCCCTTTTTCGTTGGCATCTTAAGCACCAAGTACTTATAATGAGGTACGGCCATGAATTTGGTGATCACAGGATGACCAAGGATAGCATGGTAGGTACCCTCAAAGCCAGCGACCACAAAGTTGACGTAGTCAGTATGGAAGTGGTTTGTCGTGCCAAACTGCACAAGTAGGGTAATCTTCCCGAGAGGCATAGAGCTCTGTCCGGGCAGGACCCCCTAGAACTATGCGTCATATGGCTTCAAGTCAGCTTCAGATATGTTCAATGCTGAGAGGCTATTCTTGAACAGGATGTCGATGGAACTACTGCCGTCAATGAACACCCTGTCAAATTGTACTTTATTGATACAGGGGCTGAGGACGAGAGCGAAATGACCTAGTTCGGGGATGGTGGCCCATTGATCTGCCTTGCTAAAGTTGATTTCTCGGTGTGACCAGGGGGGTAGTCTTGGATCCGCAATGAGGTCGTCTGCCTTGGCCACGTTCAGGCAAGCGCAGGCGAGCAGCTTTCGCTCGCGTTTGCTTTCAACAGACACCTTGCCCCTGATGATGGTTGCAACATGCCTCACTGGTTCCTAATACTGGTGCTTGGGGTTCTTGTCAGGATCATCCTCATCATCGTTCCTGCGGTTACGCTGGTCTGTTGCGTCATTAGGCTTGTCGGCATTTTCTGAAGCCTATTTGCGGCGGTAGATCTCCTTGAGGACCTTGTAGTTTTCCAATGTATGGTTGGACTTAGGATGAGCTAGGCAAGGCCCCTTCAAGGCTTTAGTGTAGTCTTCTTCATAATTGTGATGCCCACCAAATTTTTTCACGACGTTGACCTTGCCATCGTCATCGCGAGCATGCTTGCCCTTGAAGTTGTCACGACGATCGCCGTGCTGATTTTTGTTGTCGCGCCGATCATGATTGTCGTTACGGCGGTCCCTGATGTCGCTATGAGCTCTAAAGTCATCGCGGCGGTGGTTGTCGCGGTAGTCGTCATGTCGTGGAGAGTACGGTGCTTTGCCAGTGCCCTCGTTCAACAGCTTCTTGGCGTCATCGGCATCCACATACTTCTTAGCGGTGGTGAGAAGGTCGACCACCATTATAGGCCATTTACGAAGGAGCTTGTCCCTGAGATCGTTGTGGTAGCGCAGACCAGTAATGAAGGCTTCAATAGCCTCGTTGTCGGTGATCCTAGGAATCCTGATGCACATATCCGAGAAGCGTCGGATGTACTCATGCAATGGTTCGTCCCTGGCATCACGGATGCGCTACAGATCGTACTTGTTGTCTGGCTATTCACAGGTAGCAATGAAGTTTTCGACAAAGGCTTGACACAAAGCATACCAGGAGTCGAAGTGATTCTCTGGGAGACTGACAAGCTATTGGTGCCCCACCAGGCCGACCACCATGGGAAAGTAATTGGCCATGACGTGCTCGTCGCCCATAGCAGATCTGTAGGCGGTCTCGTAAAGTTGGACCCATAGCTCGGGATTGACCTTGCCGTCCTAATGGTTAAGCTTTTCAAGCTTAAAACCTCTAGGCCAGACGACTTGTCGTAGGTGGTTGGTGAATTGCTTTGGGCCCAGGGGACCGTGGACCATATCGTACTCCATGTGACGACTGGTTTCATGGGATGCATGGTCCCGAGCTCTCTGTTCAATGCGAGGACGTAGGTCGCGGTTGTTAAGGTCGCGACGGAGATCGTGATTGTCATCATGGCGATCTCGTTCGTCACCGTATTGTTGTCCCTGACGATGGTGGTCCCAGTGGTCATTACGTCGGTTATCGCTGCACCGGTCATCGTCGTTGTTATTGCGGTGGTGGTCGAGCTGGCGATTATCATTGCGGGGAGGGTTTCCATGATTGCCGTCGTTGCCTCCATCAGCTCCTAGATTGACACCAGGAGCTATGTTGTTTCTGTGATTATCGTTGCCTACGTGGTGGTCTGGGCCGGTGGGTGCGTGTAAGCCACGTTGACCAGACCTGAAAGGTCAACTGGAGTGCTGGCGGCTCCTGCTAGTCGTGCCAAACGCCGATGGGCCCACGGCACGTTCATTGGTTTGAACCATGGCCACCTGGAGATAAGCCTGCAAATCCTCCCATATGTTTTGGATTTCTAGGGTATCTGGTAACCACTTCAGGCTTTCAATGGCGACAGCCACATTGGCACTTGGGGTTTTGAATACTGGTATGTTCCCTACCATGTCGAAAGCATCATTGAGGTTGCGCCCTTGCAATCGGTTACGCCTAGCTGCAGCATCAGCTTCTTGTTGGTCACGGTCTGCTTGCTGTTGTGCTAGGCGTGCATCTTCATCTATTAGACATTGAGCTCGGTCGGCATTGCGCTGTTGTTGCTCTTGTCGCTGTTGATCGGTCTCGCCCCCAGCAGGTGGGTCTTCATCTTGGCTAACCACGTTGATCATGGCGCCACGCCTTGGAGGGAAGGCCGGGATTGGAGGAAAGCCTGGAGGATGTAGCATCTCTTCATCACCGCTACTCACATGGTGTAATACCATGGTTTGAGTATTCTCATCGGACGCAGTGCTCGATCCGGAGCTCAAACGGCTATATGTCTGGGTGGTATGGATCGAAACTTGATCAGAGCCCACCATATTGACGAAGTTGCGTCATCGAGGTCGAGGTCGAGTGGAGCGCTCTTCAGGAGTTAAAGTGACCACTAGATCTATACCCAACCGTTGAAAACGGGTGGCTCAAGCAGGTCGAGTAGATCTGTTGTAGCCGTTCGAGTTCTGCTCGGTAAACTGCTCTTGGAGCGAGTTGACCAGAGCTAGGGTAAACGAGAGTTTACCACCGAGCTGGTGGATGGAGTCGATCAGGTCGGTGGTGTCGAGTTTCCTCCCCTGGTAGCGAGGAAGGAGTCGATGAGTTGCCGGTGTGGTCGGTGACGGTGCTGGTGCAGGTGAAGCCAGAGCCAGTGTAGTCGTAGTCGACGCCGGTGTCGGGGAAGTAGTCGATGCAGATCGGATCTGCACCTCCTCCATGGCTGTGACAACGAAGTCGTTGGAGCCGGTGGTCCAGGTGATCTGGCCGATCGTGAACGTGAGGCCCGCCGCCGTGGCCACGGAGTCGGGGAAGATGACCATCTCGCACGCCTAAAAAGCAGTACACACACCCCCTACCTAGCGCGCCACTGTCGACAAAACCTGGTCGGTAGTCTACCGAGGGGTATGCCCAAGATAGTAGATTATCGGTAGATAGGTGTGCAAGCCACGAACGAGATGGTGATGCAGAACAACACGCGGGTTTACCCAGGTTCAGGCTGTCGTGTGGGCGTAATACCTTACGTCCTGCTCTGCTTTGTTATTGCTGTCTCGAACAATGTATTACAAGCTAGATTGCCCTAGAGTATTTTTCGATGTTTTTGAGGGGGTCCCCTGTCCTCCTTATATAGTCCGAGAGGCAGGGTTACAGATCTAGAAACTAATCTTAGCCGGTTACAATTGTCATACAGAGCTGGATAAGGATTCCTAATCAAACCGATCAAGACCTTGCTTGATTCCCAAGTCTGGTATGATGCCTTGCGCGAGACTCCATCCCGATGATCCGGATCGCGCGTCATCATGTAATGGGCTGGACCATCTGGTCTGGGCCTGCCCATGTCTAGCCGTAAGGGTATAGGGGTTTATACCCCCACACTAACCTTTAGAAGATTGAAGATGAAGCCGGCGGCCGAGAGCAAGAACTTGCTCCCCCAAGCAAAAACACGGATGAACACATGCGCACAAGCAAAGACCAAATAATTGATCTATGTCTCGAGCAAGGGGCACCGTGGAAGCGGCTATATATAGTGAGGACATTTAGTCCTGATTAGTGGAGCTTACCGGGACTAAAGGGTCAACGTCTAGTCCCGGTTGGAACCACCACCCGAAATAAAAGGCCAGCGGGACTTTTCGTCCTGGTTGGTGGTTCCAACAAGTATTAAAATGTGACATTTAGTCCCGGTTTGAACCACAGACTGGGACTAAATGTCTCTGTTGGAAAATCCTACTGAACTATCCGTTTGGGCAGGGGATTCTAGTCCTGGTTGGTGGTTCCAACCGGGACTAATTCTATTATTAGTCTCGGACCCAATCCCAACCGGGACTAATAGTAAAAACCAAAAGTCAGTTCTCTACTAATGAGTTTGTGAAGCATCATCACTCTTACCATATATGGAATGAAATACGCCAAGCGAATAATAAAAAACATAGCAATTTATCTATCCCTTAAGTTTAACATCAAGGAGTGCTTTCAGTTTCGTTGAGCTTGGATTCTTTTCTGCAGCATTTTTCAAGCTATGACCTGTAACTCTAAGTCGCTAACCTTTTTTTGCAGGTATGAATCTATCCTTCAGCGACCGGTGTTCATCGATGAGTGAGCAATCCCTTGGGCCAAACTTAATGACACATTAAACTGTTCTCTTTTTCATTTATTAATGGTAAAGAGAAACAAGGATACTCCATACAGCAAAATAAAGTTCCCACAAGGTAACAGTAGTTAATTTGGAAAAAGCGAGGGAATATTCCTGTGCTTTGCTGTAAAGTTGTTCTTGAGGCAAAAGGTTAATGTGGCAGTGCTCTAAAAAGGCAGGGTAATGAGTATTAGAGCTGGATTTAAGAACACGGAGTGCAAATTTAGACACAGTTTATAGCATTACATAAGTTGCTCGCCCCATAAACAAGCATATCTCTATCCTTTCCATGTGTAGCAATCAACCAGGACCATTTGGCCCACACTTGATTTCGCTTAGCAACTTTGAAGCTACTAAAGACTTTCTGCTATTTCTCCAAACTGTACTATCTCGGTTTCATAATCGTGGAAGAACTTTCTACATCATTCCAACTACAAAGTCATAATGACTGAACCGGTACGACACTGAAGCGGTTTCCAAAGGTGCTGCTGATAGCTTCGAATTGGTTGTTGAAAAGACTTCCTACTGAAATTGTGTTACTAGCTATGGTACACATATGATCGATCTTAGCTCGTTTCTTATTCCGCCAACTTGTAGCGCGTGCGTGGAATTGTGTACATATGTTTTAGTGTTCTCAGCTCAAAATCATGTACCTCCCATCATATTGCCGCACTTTCATGGTATATAGGCGACAGCCCTCCCCTCCCATGTAATGCTCCATGGTGCACATCAAACCTTACTGAGAGAGAGGGAGACACACACAGAGAGAGATATGAGCAACCATCACAGGTTCAAACTATCCCATCTCATGCCAAACTCTTGGTTCTACAAGCTGAGGGACATGAAGAAACCCAGGCCAGCAAGCAAAAGAAACAGCGAAACAACAAGAACCTCTAAGAGATCAAGCCACTACTACCATGGAAGCATCACTCCCAAACCGCTTCCATTATCCCCACACCGTTCCTACTCCTACTACCTAAACACAAAGCATAATATGTCACTTGATGAGAAGCTACGCCCCTCCACTCTCCATCTTCACCCAAAGGCATCAGACATCCAATTCCCTAGAGATCACCACCACCACCATTGCCTAGCAAGCACCATGGTCATTGAAGCCAAGCACGAGTTTCAAGACTTGCAGCTACATCCGATTCGCACAAGGGCAGTGCTTACCGGATCTACAAGCGGTACATGCCCGAGCTCGCCGAGGCTGAGGAGCAGAAGGTTACCTGCTCTGATCAATGGCGGTAGCATCAGTACTACGAGTGCTATTGGTGGCCAGAGAAGCGCTGCTAGGAGAAGCTTCGCCGTCGTGAAGGCGTCGACAGACCCGCCCAGGGATTTCAAGGAAAGCATGGTGGAGATGATCGTCGAGAACAACATGAACGCACCGGAGGATATGCAGGAACTTCTTGAGTGCTACTTGTCACTCAACTCGAGGGAGTACCATGGAGTTATAATGGAGGTCTTCAGGGAAATTTGGCTTGAGATTGTCCAAGACATTGCTGAAGATTGAGATTATTATGTGATGTGAAGATCGATAGTGTCGGTGATCAACTGTAAATTAAGCACAACTGGCCGGGCTCTATATGCCAGTAAATGTGAATCTGTAAAGAAATGCATGCATATGTGTTATCAGAGTGTATATGATGTTACACATGAGTAAACAACCTGTATGTTCAAGCTTAATTATTCAAAAAGTATATGGTTGTAGTGATTGTATGAGTTGTGTTTGTGCTAACTCAAAAGGTAAACCCTTTCACACTGCGCTTCTGCCTTTTTTTTTTTACAACAACATGTTCTGCCATGTTAACGTAAAGGAGGTATTATGGTCCATATGCCATAACTTTCGCTTGGGAGAAAAATAAAAACATCATAAATTAAAGCTAGTTGGAGGCGGCCGCTTGCTCTTCTCAGTTCAGTATTACTTCGTTTCCACCTTTCTACTATTTGATTTCAGAATACTATGTCTATGCAGCGGCGCCAATTATGTGAGCAAGATTAAAAAATTGCTCTCCAATAACTCTTATTAAGTTATTATCTCAAGTCCCAAGCTTTCTGCATTTGGGAAAAATGATCCAATCGTGCCTAAAAATACACACGCATCGATCTACCAATCTGGAGGTGGAAAGACATGGGCAGAAATAAGAAGTGCAAGGTTCTCAGTGTAAATGTACAATAGAGAAAAAAGATATAAAAGTAATCAAAGTTATTTAAAAATAGTACAGAATTCCTTATCTCTACACCTAAGTAGATAATATTATCTACCCGATGATATCAAATTCCGCCTACTCAGCTACCCGTATAGCACCCAGTCCACTAGGCATGTCGAACTCGTATCTCTAACGATAATGGTAATGACCGGTTATAGGATTCAACTAGATGTTAATATCCGACAGGACTCTATTCTCCTAAGAAAAAAAAACTCTCAGATATACACGTAGATATACGTTGCTAGAGGATATACGTGCAGGGTTCAGACGGACTTTACGTAATTTCTCCTTCAGCCCTCAAAAAGTATGTTTCCTTCTCCAAAATATTTAGCACCAATCAAAACTTGGGCACTTTCATCACGAAACCACTCACAATTGATTATTTGACTCAATCAAAAATATTTAACACGCAGGCCCACCTGTCTTAAGCTCAATCACGATGAATAAATGGCTTTGATATAATATGTACCAGATAAATATATTTTCATAATGATTTTGTCACACGTACAATGATTATTTTAATAAAAAAAGGAAAATGCTAGTGTCCGGACGTCTGAACGGACGCCCATGTCCGGATGACGCCGGTGCCAGTACCATGTTTTCCGCGCCTACACCTAGTGCGCCCACGTGGGGCCCACACCACTCGGACCGCACGCGCCGCTCGCCCGACCAAAAACACGTAGAGACCACTCGACGCTCATGCCTCATACGCTTTCCAATGCCCTTGTAGGCGGGGACCACTCGTGCCTCGTATGCTTTCCAATGCCCTAGCAGCTGCAGCAGGTGGCTGCGACAGGTGGTCCCATTGTAATGTGCAACACCAAGTCTACTTTTATAACATCAAGATGAAACACTTGCAACATACGTCTAAAACAGTTGAAACACTTGCAACATATGTCTGAAACACTTGCAAAACACCTGAAAACACTAGAAAGCCATTGTAAACGCATGCAACATCCAGATCTAGTTTTGCAACATTCAAATAAAACACTTGCAACATACGTATAAAACACCTGAAACACTTAAAACATACGCTTGTAACACGTATGTTATGCAACATTCAAATATACTTCTACAATGTACTGATGAAACACTTGAAACATACGTCTGAAACAACTAAAACACTTAAAACAAATACTTGCAACATACGTATATAGCACTGCAACATACACAATATCCAGATGAAACACTTAAAAATAACTTTTAAAATACCTAAAACACTTGAAACATAGTGTCGCCGGTAGCCATGGCCTACCTGATGGGGAACTACAGTAGCTAGCAAACGATGCTTGGGTGCAGTGGAGAGGGAGGACGGCGGTAGGCAAGCGGCTAGGCGCAGTGAAGAACGCCGTGCCAGAGCAGTTGTTGTGGACCACTGTTGATATTTGTTAATGCACACAGAAAAGGATCCGCAAGCGCATGGATATCGGTGAGCATTTCACCCGAGAGATATTTCTAGAGTATCATATTTATTTATCCGCAAGGAGAAAGCGTGCGATGACTAACCTAAATCTATACTCAACCTCTGGACCGTACTACAAGGTAGCGAAGATATAAGCGATTAGAGAAGACTACAACGATAGTCTGGTTCTAACCTATGGTAAGATATGAAACTATTGGTCTATGGGACATACCGATGGAAAAGAGACACCACAAAGGATGTTTGACTAGGGCACTTAATCCTACCAATCCTTCTAACGGGATGTGGGGTACAAAGGAAGCAACAGGATTGTCACGTCCCGTGCTACTACCACGGATCCGGCCAGACAGGGGATATCTACGAGTATCTCTAGCCTAAGCACCATGCTTACGCTACAGACGATTACCCTACCCTCTACCATGAAAGAGAATAAAGTAAACTCGTAAACCATAGAACAATAATAACAACGTACTTACTTAGTATTGGAAGTTGAATTACCGAAGAATCCTAGAACTAAGCCTCAAGTTAGGAGACTTGATCCTACAGGTACAAGCCGGAGAGGAGACACCGACATGTCGGGCTTCCTCCAACTCATCTCTTCACTCTAACTCTCTCAATCTAGAAGAAGAACTCTAATCTCACATGGAGACTACAAAGCTAATCTCTCTTATATGTGCCCTAAGAGAGAGATCCATTCAAGGGACCCCTCCTTACTGATCCTCACAGGAAATAATAAATTAGGATTTCAAGGGATGCCTCCTCTAGGGGCCAGGGGCCTTGCTTATATAGCCCTCTAGGAAGCACCACAACCCTTGGATCAAACCGACTTTGATCTACGATAATTATTGATCCTCAAAGGCGATGGAGGCATGATCCACAAGGTGAAACCTGATTGGCCACCTGGGTGGGGCGGCTGCCCCTAGGGCTAGGTGGCCACCCCTGTCACAGTGACAGGTGGGTCCCACCTCCTAGGGTTTGGCTTCCTGAATCTTCTAGATTATATTTTTTTCATCCGTGGTCCTTTCTCTCTATGTAAACCTGACATGTGGGTCATCCTTGGTTCTTTTTAGCTGACCCCCTATAGAAACAGACATTCACCAAAACTCATGGAATTATGTCAGTAAACCCCCTATATCTAAGTGGAGTCCTTTTTCATGCTATGTTGACGGTTAAAAATGATACTTATCTACCATCAACAAACTCCCCCAAGCTTACCCTTTGCTCGTCCCTGAGCAAAGATAAACTCAGTGATGGATCAAGAGTTGCTATAATGCTTTCACGCCTCAAAAGTACACATGCGTTCAAACAAGAACTCTCCTCCGGATTAGAACGAACTATCCTGACTTCAAACTTACCCATATTACCTTTTACCATGGGGCTTGTAGCCATCACTTAGGTCTTGAGCAGTTGAAAGACAGAACGGTCAAGTCAAGCGCTATGTCTCAAGCTTTTTGATCAACCATTATTCCAGAGTTTTGCATGGTTTTACCCTTTCACATCTCTCCTTTATGGTATTTCTGGATCCTCACCAAGGCATTTATGGTGTATGCCTTCTCTCTTCTCTCAAAATATGTGGTATTTTTGGCATAAAGCATAGTAACATTATATCTTCTCTCTCTCACCCTACTTCTAATAGGTCTATCTGGACCTCATAGGTGGGAGACAAGGAATCCATACTTGCAAACATTTATTGCATAGTCAGACACATGGATCTAGAGGGACAAGTCCGGCCATACAGTCAAATTAAGATGTGCATGTGTGTGATCCTAAATATGGGCTGAGTGGATATGTATATAGTGATAATGATAGTGGATGTAAGTGGAAATGAAGGGGTAGAGAAAAAATGGTGAATATCTATTTCTACTTTTGCTACTTGAAAGAAATTTATACCTCTCTTAAACTTTGAAGAACTTGCTAAGAACTTGGGTTGCTGAAAAATCTCTCATAATTAGGACTCTTGTCCTTTTATTATCTCTTTATTTTTTTCTCACTCTTTTCTTTTTTTAGGAACTAAATACAATGGAATAATTTTCAAGTATCTTTTTGGAAACATAGATAAGAGATAGCAACAGAAATATTGGAGCTTATAACAAAAGGGGCTAGCAATGGATGAAGGGTTCTGTTCACTCCCAGTATAGGAGCAGAATAACTTGTTAGGGTTGTGTCTAATGGAAAATATTTAAATGCATACCTCCAAGGTAGAAGCAACATAAGTAGGTGGAGTGCCTGTGAATCTTGATTTTAACCGCATGACTAATCCCCTAGGGTCAACACAGACTGACCACACTCAATGCTTACAAGCAGCTAAGCTAATAAGTGAAAGTCTTTCTAATCTAGTAAGCATGTATATATGGATGTGGTAGAAATTAAACTCTCGTCGTACAGGAACTCATCATGCAGGATTTTTAATTTTCAAAGATAAATTCTCTAGAACTCTATTATCTCTAGGAGCATGATAAAATGTAGCTCAAAACCTTCCCATATCATATCCACCAACTACCTAGACTTAGACCAAGCATTTGCTACCCACGAGTTTCAGGTTCAGAGCAAATCTTAGATTAAAACAGTTGTGTCTAAAACTCAGGAGAGTTTGAGGTTAAAAACTAGGTACTTGAAAGGAATTACGGCAGAGCAACCATTCATCATTTCCATGCAAGAGATTATTCGAGATTCTTCTTTTATTAACAACTTCTTTAAGAATAAAGACAAGCAAACTAGACACACCATTTTTATTTTGTTTCTATTATTTTAGAACATTATTATTACTAAATAAGAAAACTCATAAAGAATAAGGTAAAACTGAGAGAAGAAAATACTTAGCTGGATACATGGGGGTGCTTTCCCCCAAGCTGAATGTTGATATAGTCGTTCAATCTTATGAAGTAGCAGACTGGCAGCGGGGATGTTCTTCCTCCTCTAGTGGAGCATTAATTGATGTTAATGATTATTGAAGCAGTGCTCCATCAGTGGATAGAACATCCGCTTGCTTGTTGGCTCTTCTTGGTCCTTTAAATCCTGTGGAACTCAAGTAGACAACAAAACTTATGAAATAGATTAAGCGTTAGTGGTTGGCCACTCAAGCCTTAATTGTCCAGAGTTTTTAAGATTGTTCTTGATTCTTTTAAGGAGAGTTTCAACAGGATTTCTCTCAAATACTTTTTATATTTTTATAATGCAGAGAAAGTCTAACAAGATGAATGCATATTTATTTTTATTTTATGCCACCATAGTGAATATTCCTATGGGTTTACATGCCACAAAATTATTCACATGGGGCTTATAATTTATGATGCAGCAAAGCAAACATATATTTATTTTATTTTTTAATGCAATGCTAATGCAGAAAAATAAACATGCTAAAAGAAAAATGATTATGCAACTGCTGGAAAGTAACTATGTGAAAAGGGAAACTGATGCAATGCTGAAAAAGGATAAATATGGATAACTACCGATTTTATCTTTCGGCAAGAGTTCAGTGTTTTTAGGTCCCCTGAATAGGACCTCTTACCATGTTTATTCTATAGATGCACCATCTAGTCCCATAGTAGAGACCTTCATAGCTTGCACCTCTTGAGATGGTGTCACCCATGTTCCTTGCTCTTCTAGCAGTTTGAAGTGAAGTACTAGTTGTGGAAACTGACAACATCTTGCTCATGGTACATGTTCGTAGGTTCAGGATCTTCACTTGTAGGATTCTTGGGGAGTTGACAAGCTCCTCTACTATTATGTTCAAAGTAGGTCCTGTTCATAGAGACAAGGCAGAGATTAAGTGCATGGGCTCTGTTGGTGGAAAAACACCAACAGAACCAAAAGTTTATTCTTCTTCTAACCTTAGACATATTGAGTAAGATAAAGTTGATGTTTATGTGTTTTTCTTGAAATTGACATGGGTGATAGGATCAAACAATGAGCATAAATGTAGCATTAAATCAATTGGGAAGATCAAATTTCTTAACCTTATGGAAGGATAGTCTATCTATGCATATTGTGTAATGATTTCATGATTATGACTGTCAATTTATAAAGAAAAGACGTGCAATCATTTCAGATCATTGAGTTAAGATTATAAGATCAAGAAAGTGGTGACAGGAACAAAGATTAAAAAACTAAGCATGTTGAGTTAATTAGGTTGGGTCAAATGAGGTTGTAACTCAAACATGGTTGGTTCTCTATTTATGTGTATACCAGCATCAAGGAAAGGATTTTAATGTGATGATCACTAACCTTAGGATATTACCTTTAATGTTGGAGCGTGCTAGCACTATAACACCTTGTGAAAGCTTTCCTTTGTTGGTCGTTCTTATTCTTTTGTTCATGCGCCAATGTCTTCTCTGTTGCACTACTTCTTTCTTACATTTAGTAATACCATGTTTTGTTCTCTCTTTAATTTGTGTTTGGACCGTTAGCTCTTCTTATTGTTTTATTCCTGTGAATCATTAGTGGACACACATACCCGAAGGAGTATATAAGTAATGATAGGTGCATTGTTGTCACAAAGCTAAGGGTCAGTTTCTATGCTATAGAAGAATTTATTTAAACATACTAGCACAAAAACATTCACTATTACTTATTTTCTAGAGGATTGATTTTATCTTATATTTAATTATCATATATAGGCATTATGAAATAACTCAAACTTATAGAAATAAAGCAATAGTTAATTGAGAGATTGCAAAGCAGCGTGTAGAGCGATGAGAGCATGATAGGAGGAAGGTCATGGTTGGATCATCTAAAGGAATTGGCCTTTCTTCCTCATGCATCAGCTTCTCAATCTAGTGAGGGTGCAGAAAGTTACACGCTCTCCTCTTGTTAATCTTTCTTGATTCCCGATGGTTAATAATTGACAAGAGAATGCAACTGTAACTCGAAATCCTCCACGATGGTCTTTGTCTTCAAGTGGCATGACAAAGATTTGTTCACCTACTTCCATGGAGTGAGTGCTTTGATTGTGGATCATGCTTTGTGGCACTCTTCTTCTTTCTCTTTGGCTATGAATGAGTTGTGTCTCCCTTGTGCAAGATTATTCTATCTTTCTTCATCTCCAGTATGAGTTCATCTCAGGACTTTCCCATTTTGAATTTTGGAGTTTCTCTACAGGGGTTAGTCTAACAAAATATATCATTATCTTTACTAGCAGTTTTTAGTTCAATAACCAAACTAGACTCCATGTCTAATCAGATTAAGGAAGACTGTTTACCCTAAGCACCATGCTTAATTTAAAAGCCAATAGAAGCATGTACACTACTTCTAAACTAACACTTACTAGGGTAGACAAGGGTAGCATGAAAGCATTATAGAGATTTACTCAAACAGTGATGAAAGAGCATGATTGTTGTTTAGTAAATTGAGCATGTCTTAAAGGTAGGGACAACCATGATAATGTAGTAACATGGCAAGAAATGTATTTATGAAAGTCTATCCCCCAAGCTTGAATTTTACAAAAAAAAAATAAGATTGGATGAATGTAATTCAATGTTGCATAATGATTGGTTGGACATACCTTGCATTTGTTGTTCTTTCAATCTTTTTGCTCCAACCTAGAATGGTTAGTGACAAGAATACCCAAAGGAATATTTTCACAATTATAACTCTATGCTCATTTCACAAGGGCAGCGCAGCAGAAAGGTGAATACTCATGTCATGGTCTGAATAGTGCTTGTTTTAGGACACTAAGCTTGTCCTTGGGAAACCTTCAAGATATGAATTGGCAAAGTGGTTTCCCCTCTAGCACTAGTTTATGTGTACTAATCTCAAGATTCAACACAACGAGATCTGTAATGTTTATGATAAACATATGTGTCTACAGTCACCCTTTCAAAATATTTAGGAATAAGGAGCATAAGGGGGTTGAAGATCTTGTGTGGGGCAATGTTAGAGAGACTAAGTGAATCAGGAGATTTCTTATACGAGCAAGGACTTGATAGGATTTTTATAAAGTAGCTTCCTTGTTCATTGAAGTCTCCATCATTTTCAACTTCTAAGGGTGATTCGGCATAAATGTCTAAAATTTCCCTTGTATTGCCTCTCGAGTAGGTCTCATATAAGGACTCGCCTACACATTCAATGGAAAAATAGCACATAGGTTTTTAATGCTCTTTTGCCATTGATGTTGCTCCTCTCGATCCTCCTTATCATCTTGATGAATCCTATGTTTTAGATGTCTCGGTGGATTTCTAGGATCGCTCAAGAGAAAGAGCATAGAAAGGTTCATAGGGATCAAGGATGGGTTTAAAGATGAGTTCGAATTTCATATCTAATGAGGGCATAGAAAGGAAGAAGATATGAGTGGATTCTAGATGGCTTTGCTCTTCTTCTATGGCATCACTTGACATGCCATCCTTGAGTCTTTCTAAATGTCCTTCAAAGAGATTGGATTTGAAAAGCTTCCAAAGAGATCCCTTCTTGAAAAGTTTCAAACTATATGTACTAAAAGGTCTCTTATGAAGCGGGAAGTTTGTGCTCCTCCCAAAATCATTGGAAAGGATTTCCAAGGGTAGAATTACTTCTTCCCTCAAATGATTTTAGAGTACAACTGGTTTGGGATGGATAGCCAAATCACGGAATTAGAAAGTTTGTAATGTGGCTATGAAAACTTCCTCTTCTAGTTTGGGGGATGGTTCCTTCTCTTCCTCTAGGAGTTTATCAGGAAGGCTAGTGCAAGGAGTGTGTCTACTAATAAGGATAAACCTTACTCCACTAACGGATAAAGAAAGAAAAACTCTTCCAAAGGGGATATTATTAAGACCCATATAAAAATATTGAAGAAGGACAGGGTCTTGTAAGGCTAGGTCTAAACCTAAATTTATAAGACGCTTGAAAGATTCCCTTAGTGTAGCCAAAAGTTCATTATCTTCTTGATCAGAACATAAGACCTTTGGTTCATTACCTTCTTGATTAGAAGATAGGACCTTGGGTTCATTATCTTTTTGATTAGAAGATAGGACCTTGGTTGTAGGAAAGGATTGGTTTTGACCTATGGCAACCAAACATGAGTGTAGCTCATAGCTAGATGTGAAAATCATGGGTTCTGGTGGCTCTAAGCTTTGGTTCATTGGTGCAGGATATTGATAGATAGGCGTGAAATTTGGGTTATCCATAAGGATAGAAAAGAAAAGGCAAAAGGAAAAGATAAAAAGATAAAAGTATAATACAAGGTTAAGTAAGACTTGAGGTTAACTCAGCTGACGACTTTCTCCCCGGCAACGACACCAGAAATGCTTATTGATATTTGTTAACACGCACAGAAAAGGATCCATAAGTGCACAGATATCGGTGAGCATTTCACCCGGGAGATATTTCTAGAGTATTGTATTTGTTTATCCACAAGGAGAAAGGGTGTGATGACTAACCTAAATCTATACTCAACTCCTGGGCCACACTACAAGGTAGCGAAAATATAAGCGATTAGAGAAGACTACGATGATAGTCTGGTTCCAACCTATGGTAAGCTATGAAACTATTGGTCTATTGACATACTGATGGAAAAAAGACATCACAGAGGACGCTTGACCAGGGCACTTAATCCTACCAATCCTTCTAATAGGATGTGGGGTACAAAGGAAGCAACAGGATTGTCATGTCCCGCGCTACTACCACGGATCCGGCCAGACAGGGGATATCTACGAGTATCTCTAGCCTAAATACCACGCGTACGCTACAGATGATTACCCTACCCTCTACCATGGAAGAGAATAAAGTAAACTCGTAAACCATAAAACAATAATAACAACGTACTTATTTAGTATTGAAAGTTAAATTACCGAAGAATCCTAGAATCAAGCTTCAGGTTATGAGACTTGATCTCGTAGGTACAAGCCAGAGAGGAGACACTGACATGTCAGGCTTTCTTCAACTCATCCCTTCACTCTAACTCTCTCAATCTAGAAGAAGAACTCTAATCTCACATGAACACTACAAAGCTAATCTCTCTTATATGTGCCCTAAGAGAGAGATCCATTCAAGGGACCCCTCCTTACTGATCCTCATAGGAAATAATAAATTAGAGTTTCAAGGGATGCCTCCTCTAGGGGCTAGGGGCCTTGCTTATATAGCCCTCTAGGAAGCACCACAGCCCTTGGATCAAATCTACGATTATTATTGATCCTCAAAGGTGGTGGAGGCATGATCCGCGAGGTGGAGCCTGATTGGCCACCTAGGTGGGGCGGCCGCCCCTAGGGCTGGGCACCCGCCCCTGTCATCTAGATTATACTTTTTTCATCTGTGGCCCTTTTTCTCTCCATGTAAACCTGACATGTGGGTCATTCTTGGTTCTTTTTAGCTGACCCCCTGCAGAAACAGACATTCACCAAAACTCGTGGAATTATGTCAGTAAACCCCTTATATCTAAGTGGTAATTATTGTTTAGTCTTTTTGCATGCTATGTTGACAGTTAAAAAATGATACTTATCTACCGTCAACAACCACGCAGCGTCGGCTCGAAGAACTCAGCGGCGAGTGGTGAGTGGTAGTAGGGAGAGGAAGGCAAGTGGCAGCGCTCATACGCGGTATAGCACGCTGCTGTGTTGCGGGCGCGGCAACGCGGTCACAGTGGAGCATGTTGCGACGATACGAGCGCGGAGAGTGGGTTTGAGAATGGATACGAGCACAACTACGATTCTAGAGGAACGTGAGAGCGGCGATTTTTATTTTTGTTTCCGTGCGGATGACAATATTGTCTGTTGGGCTGTTCGGATGAGTGTCGAGGCCCACCAACATGCGGCCGAACGAAACGGACGTCCTACCGTAAGCGTTTCTGTAAAAATAATCATCAAATGGCACTAAAGTTGCACTTTTATTTTGTAGATTGATGCTCGTGACTTTAATCCAGCCAATAACCAGTCCACACAACCTCATGGATCCTTGTCAATGTAGTAAGGATCTATACTTCACGCATCAGCCTTCGCCGTCGTTGAATCTTGTCGTGGCAACGCTCGCTGAGTGTCTGTCTCCGTGTCCGTCTACCTTTATTGTGGCTGTAGCCCTAGAACACGTTAAGTTGGTCGGATATTATTTTGTTTTAGTTGCAACGCACAAGCATAACTCTAACGTAAAATTGTTTTCTATCTCTTAGGGGTACGGTTTTAGAAATAGCTGTAAGATCCTAGTGAATATGTTCCTCACTTTTTTAGACACATAAAAATTCGTTGATTTACCCATTGCTTTTTGAAAATTATTAGAGATGCTCTTACTATCTCTCTTTCTCCTATTCTTTCTTGTCTTTCTTTTCTATGTTCCACTGTTTTATCCTTAGGGTTGTTTGGATCCCCCGGCTTTTTTTGCTGGCAAAATTTAGTTGCTAGGGATCCAAACGTCTTTGCTAGGGATCCAAACATCTCAGCCAGCTAAAGTTTAACTGAGTTTAGTGTTTCAACCCAGCTAAAATTTAGCTGAGTCTATTAGCTAAAGAATCAAACACCTTAGTTAAAGTTTAGCCAGAAGAAATTTGAGTTTGGTAAAGTTTAACTTTAAAATTTTAGCTAACTAAATTTTAGTTGGGTGAATCCAAAATAGGGTCTTACTCTTCTTCGTCTATACGTAAATAAGGTGTTTGGTTTGTAAAATGAGTTTAACTTACTGGCTTGATTTATTGTAATTTTAGTCAATTATGTGTGTTTTTTTTAAATTTGGCCGAAACTAAGGCCTTGTTTAGATGCCTTCTAAATTCCAAATTTTTACGCTCTCTTCATCATATCGAATTTTTGACATATGCATAGAGCATTAAATATAGATAAAAAAAATAATTAATTGCACAGTTTGGTTGTCAATCACAAGACGAATTTTTTGAGCCAAATTAGTTCATGATTGGACACTAATTGCCAAATACAAACGAAAGTGCTACAGTAACAAATTCTAAATTTTTTCATTTAAACGAGACCGGATAGTGAATTTTGCACATGTTTAGGCTATCCGCACTTATGGACCTCTATATTCATCCTCTATACGTCCAAGTCAGCCAGATTCTCTTCTCTATACTCAATTCTCCCGCACCCATCCATCCTCTATATCATCCTCTATCCACTCTATTCACTGTGTGACTCACTTGTCACTTTATCTAAATATATCCATGTGATCTAGTTTTGAAGAATTTATTGAGACAAATTTAATGGTGCAATCGAAATTTAATTTGGATTTTTGGTTTGTGAGTTATAGTATTTTTTTCCTTTGTTTAGCTAGTGGGGCCGCCACTGCCCACTATAGAGTAAGCACTGTATTACTCTAAATATAGAGTGAGAGAAATGATAAAGTATCGTTTTAGAGTATCTAGTGTAGCAGTTTTTACTGTATATTCGTACTTTAAAGCTTTAGAGTATACCCGCTGCGGGTAGTCTTTGTTCAGTGTTCACTTACCCGGACCGGGAATGACTGGGCAGGGGTGAAAATTCCAGTCCGGCAGCATGAACACTCAGCTGAAGCCTGAACCCAATCCTAAGAACTAGCCGCATCCCCCCTCAGGCCTCAACTCTTCCGGCCACCATGGCCGCCGCCGCCATCTCTTTGCCCCGTTCTCCCCCTCTACTTCAAGCCACGCGTCGCCGCCCAGCGCCACCAGCCTGCACGCACTCCGAGCGCGGCGTCTCCTTCGACCCCGGCTCCGCCTTCTACCGCAGCGACAGCGCCGCGGGCCGCGACCTCGCCGTCCTCGCGGCCACGCTCCACCGCTGCCGTGGCCGCCCTGACCCTTCCGCCCCATATCTCTGCCTCGATGCGATGTGCGGCTGCGGCGTCCGCGCGCTCCGCTACCTCGCGCAGGCCGGCGCCGACTTCGTCTGGGCCAACGATGCCTCCGAGGCGCTTCGCCCCGTCATCCTCGCCAACCTCTCCCGCTTTGAGCGGAGCTCGCCGTCGGCGGAGGCGGGGCGCAGGAGGTGGGTGGTGTCGCACAACGACGCTACCCGTCTGCTTGCAGAGCGCTACCTTCGGCGTGAGTACTTCGACGTCATCGACGTGGACTCGTTCGGCGGCGACGCTGCGTACGTAAGGGCAGCGCTCTTGGCGCTCAAAATTGGGGGCCTGCTCTACCTGACGTCCACGGATTGGCGGTCCGCGAGAGGATATGGTTCGAGAAGGTGAGTTCTTGATCCATTTTTGTTTTTCATCTTATCTAAAAGTCTTTGGATTAATTCCCGAGGATTTTCTTATTAGAAATGTAGATTCCTCAAGTGATGACTTTTGTGTTTGTTAGGTCAGTTGCTTATTCGCTTACACGTTTTTATATTAGGTTCATCAATATTTATACCATAGGATCTGGCAGAGCAGCAGATGTATCCGATGTAAATAGTTTTTTAGCTCAACTTATGGTTGTAGGGTTGTCTTGTAAACGTGCTCTATATGTTGATGTGAATGTTTTCCATTCCCCAGTACAAGTAATAGAAGTTAGTACTTATGCAAACAGAAATGAAACACTGAAGTTAAATTGCTTAGCTAGATTTGGTATGTATCTGATTAGTAATTAGATTGCACGGAGCATCTTTATTGTTGGTATAGTTACTTCTTCGGTCAAGTATGGTGAGCCTACCTTCAAAAGAAGTATGGTGAGACTGCATTACCCATTATATGCTTTGCTGCCAACATGTCTATTTAAATCAAATTTTCTCTGTACTTTGATTCACAAGTTATGGATCATTTTTTTGTCAACTATGTAACATGTCGTCTGTTTTAGGTCTTTGTCTTCATATGGAGCGTATGTTCGTCCAATGCCATATCCAAATGAGGTCGGTTTGCGAATGGTTCTAGGTGGTGCTGCACGGGAAGCATCTCTTTTGGGATTTCACATAACACCCATATTCTCGTATTTTGCATATCACGGTCCTATTTATCGAGTAATGGTACAACTATGCAACGGAAAAGATGATGGCATCAGGTAAAGCATTGTGCTTTTCTATCTAATAATTACAGAGCTGATCAGTACATATTATGGAATGCTACCTCTGATGCCCTTTCTGTTTTGACAGTAATTATGGCTTCATTTGTCATTGCAAGAGTTGTGGCCAGTCTCAAACTTTTGGATTTGATGAGCTGGGGCAAATTTCTTGTGGGTGTACAGACAGAACAGTAGGTACAATGGATCATTGTGGCAGGACTAAATTATTGTTTTATTACTGGTGGTTGATGTCAGTAAAGTTAGGCCCTAAGCTTTTAACTTTGCCAGTATTAATTAACACAAATTAACATAGGAGTCAAGTATTCAAGTGTCATCTAAGGAACAATATCATTTGTAGCTAGCCCTGATGTTGATTTCCTAATGAATAATCTTTGATGATAATTGTATGCCTATGCCATGCAAGAAATCTCATCGAGTTGTGTTGTTTATTGAGTACTTGGCCATGGAAGTGTGCTAGTATATAATTGTCCCTTTTTCACAGGATGCCGATTCAATCACTGTAGTAGGCCCACTTTGGACAGGTCCTCTCCATGATGCCTCTTTCCTTACCGAAATGCTAAGTTTGGCCAACGAATGGGGATGGGCACGCACAATTGAAAATGGTGTCACTTTGGAAAAACTTCTTGGCATGATGATTGAAGAGAGTGACCCGAGGTTGCCTCCTGGATATATAAGACTTGATGAGGTATGTCTTGCAGTTCAATATTCGTTTATTCATCAATCTGCTACGTTCAATTATTGCCTTAGCAAAATTTAACTATCCACCGATGCTAATTTTTCAATTAATTCAGATTTCCAGACGAGCAAAAGTTAACTCTCCCCCACTCGGTACCCTCATCAATTCATTGCGGAAGGTATATCACTATTACATGCAAGTATTAGTGTTTGACTCATGTTAGTAGATCACAGTGATTTGAGGGAACGGACAATTAAATTCTAAGACAATTGCATAACCACACACGTCATTTGTTTCTGACAATCTTATATAAAAGATTAAAAGGGTTGGGTTATAGTTATGTTTTTGTTAATAATATGTGTCAAAGTTCATTGGGTCCATCTTATGGTAATTATACATTTTTAAATTTATATATGACTTAAAAAGCTAATGTATTTGAATATGTGTGAGCAGGAGGGTTTTTCTGCTTGTAGATCTCATATAGGTGCAAATACAATCAAGACCAACTGTCCAATTGCTTCTTGCATTAATGTCGCCCGGGACATCCGAAACTTAAGATGAATGCCAACTACGCTGCTCGCTGTGTGATTCCCAAAGTACAAAGTTCCTTTATAGGCAGCTCAAATGAAGCTGTGAGCTGAGCACTTGTTCCTGGTTCTCATCATTATTCGCCCTCTGGAATCAGAGGGAAACTTTCGCTATGGCAGTAGTCGGCGGATGGCAGTCATCGTGCCCAATACAAGCAACGAAGTTTGCTCAATTAATTTTGCATCAATTTATTTTTATTTTTATTTTATTATTGTTATCGTTATTGTTATTGTTATTGTTATTGTTATTGTTATTGTTATTGTTATGCGGCATCCACAGTCCACCTGTTTTCTGTACAGGCTACGGTTTTTTTTCTTTTATTCTAATCCTTTGTCTCGGTTGTGATGTAGAAACGTGTTAGAAAGATGCAGGTTAAGGGTGAACTGCTACATAAGGATGCAAAATGTAGCTTTTTTTTTAATGTGGGTTTGAACTTTGGTGAACATTCAGCCTGGGCAGGTTTAAACCGAAAACAGAGAACCAAACTGAATTTTTGGTTTTTTTGGTTTTCGGTTTCTGGTGCTGCATACCTCGGTTATTGGTTACGGTTTCGGTTTTAACCCCAGACCAAACCGAGCAACCGATTAAACTGAAAAAGAAGGCGACCGCGAACTGGTGAACTGAACCCCGTCGTCCACTGGTTCCATCCCTGCGGCCCTGCCTCCACTTCCCCTCAGCCAAGACAGCCCAGAGCAGAAGCCCACCAAGGCCGGCCCACTTCACCCCCACGCAGCCACGCCAACACCCACCCCACCAGCTTCGGCTGATGTGCTCCCCAGTCCGGCAGTCCCTAGTAGTCCACACGAGGCCACAACTCATCCCTGCCCCAACCACTCTCCAAACCCTAATCAACTAATCTATCCCAATCCTAACCTTCCTTCGGCTTTCCTATCCTGCGGCGGCGGCATGAGCAGGCGGCGTGGTGGCCGCACCGCGCGAGGCCGCGAGCAGAGGACGCGTGTGCGGCGGCACGACCAAGCGGCGCGGTGGCTACGACCGCTCGAGCAGGGGGAGTGCGCGGCCGCGCGCAACGGCTGCGAGGATAGAGTGGCGCACGCAGGTGGTTGTGCGAGCGGGCAACGGGCAGCGGCGAGCGGCGCACAAGGGGCGGCTTCGCGAGCAAGCAGCGACGAGCGGAGCGGCAGCGGCACCGAGCAGGGAGCAGCTCGGGCGACGACTTGTTCGGTTAGTACGGTTTAAACCGAAAAACCGATGTACAAAACCGACAACGAATTCGTCGGTTTCCTATTATGTAGATAACCGATCGGTTTTGGATTCTTAAAAACCGAAGTTTTGACAACCCAAACAAACCGAACCGAAATGTCGGTTTAAACCGATTGCCCACCCTGAGTCAACATTGGAGATATACTCTGTTTACAACATGGAGGCATGGAGCTCAAGGCATCCTCCATGCAGAAATTTCTGATATAGGATTGCTGCAGCTCATCCGTACCTGCCCAACAATGGGAAGTATCCGCAAGATGCTGATAAAACGTGGCTTTGGGGCTCTACCACACCTCTTTAGTTGATATATTGCATGTTGTTGTTGTTGTTGTGCGGCATCCACAGTCCACCTGTTTTTTTTGTACAGGCTACGGTTTTTTTCTTTTATTCGAGTCTCTCGGTGATGATGTAGAAACGTGTTAGAAAGATGCAGGTTCAGGGTGAACTGCTACATAAGGATGCAAAATGTAGCTTTTTTTTAATGTGGGTTTGAACTTTGGTCAACATTGGAGATATACTCTGTTTACAACATGGAGGCATGGAGCTCAAGGGATCCTCCATGCAGAAATTTCTGATATAGGATTGCTGCAGCTCATCCGTACCCGCCCAACAATGGCGAAGTATCCGCAAGATGCTGATAAAACGTGGCTTTGGGGCTCTACCACACCTCTTTAGTTGATATATTGCCTCTTAAGACACTACGGAGTAGTAAATTGTGGTTTTACTGGAGCTGCATATTGCATACAAACAGAAATTTCAATAGATGTGAAGGTGATGGCAAGTGACCTGTTCATAGGGGTGAGTGCGTGCGTGAGTGTCTACGTTGTACCGTGTAATTGCAAAAAATTCAGTTCAGGTCGATTGAATGCCTATTGTTAGCTGTTCTTGAAACAAAAATGTCTATAAAAGTGCTCCTGGACCATCCCGTTAGGACACTTAAAGACATTCAAATTTCACAATAGGCAGCTGATGCTGTCATCTTCGTTTCCCAAACAAAAGTGTTTTTTTGACGATAAGGTCATCTCTGAGTATGGATGAAAACGAATAGGATATGAATGGATACTGTTGATATCATATTTGTTTTCATATTTTTTTCTCGGATTTGGATTCGGACACGGATAGCTATCGGATACAACTACGGATACAAATACGAATAAATATAGGAAAAAGTCTAAATAACCTCCTGAACTATGGACCCTAGAACACATAACCCCTGAACTATGAAATGGTCTAATTTACCCCCTGAACTATCCAAAACCGTCTATTTTACCCTCTGGGCGGTTTTCGACAGCGGTTTTGCTACAGTAACAGCGGGTTGCTACAGTAATATCGGTTTTGTCTTTTTTATTTATTTTCGCTGAATATTTAAAAAATCATAGTAAATCACAGAAAAAAAATCATAAAATAGAAAATCTAATTTTGTTAGACTCCACATGAGTAGATCTACAAAGTGAACATATAATATGGTACGCTTTAGTACAAAGTTTTTGCTGTAACTTTAGTCTAAATTGGATTTTCCAATTAATCTGCTATTACTTTAGACAAAACCGTTATTACTGTAGAAAACCCACTGTTACTGTAGTAACCCGCCGTCGAAAACCGCCCAGAGGGTAAAATAGACGGTTTTGGATAGTTCAGGGGGTAAATTAGACCGTTTCATAGTTCAAGGGATTATGTGTTCCAGGGTTCATAGTTCAGGAGGTTATTTAGACTTTTTCCAAATACGGGATGAGTCGGACGCGGATAGTGTCGGTTACGAATATTTCTCCGGATATTCAGTAAAAGCAACATTTATATATATACAACATGTGTTGTAGTCATTTGACAAACATAAAGGAGGTGCAGTTTTTTTTATTTGAGAAGAATAAAGGAGGTGCATATGCAATGCGTGGATGATGCCTACACTCCACCTCCACCGGCCCAGTACGAACAGCCCACGGATGGGCCTTGAGTTTGCGGGCTGCAGCCAACGGACGGTTTCTGGCTGCCTTCCTGGCTCCTGCACAGGCTGCTACTCGTGTGCGTTGTGCCAGACTGCCAGTATGCTGGTTTTAGTCCCACCTCGATGCTCCATCCAGCAACGAAGGAGCAAGTGGCCTATATGAGACTATGACGCCAAGGTTGCCTAAGACTTGTGAACCACACTGGGCACAGCGCCACAGCCATACTGATCGGCTACGGTGAGTTCAAAGGATGAACAATAATCGGTGGCTGGCTCTCTGGGTGTGCAGGTGAGGAGCCACAAAGGGTCGAGTTCGAATTCTGGATTTGTTGGTCTCTCACGTGGAGCCACAAAGGGTGGTCTCTCACGTGGAGCCATAAAGGGAACGTGACCTGCTTGTAGCCTATGGTCTGTCGTCGGTGCCATAGATGGTCCCGGTCATGAAGAACGCGATATGATCTGAGTGACCTGCTCGTAGCCATGATCTGAGTGACCTGCTCGTAGCCTATGGTGTGTCGTCGATGCCATAAATGGTCCTGGTCATGAAGAACGCGATATGATCTGAGTGTAGTTGTAGGTTTGTGTTGTGTACACGTGGTGATACTATAATTATACCAAGATTGGTGTAAAAAAAAGCATGGATACTAATTGTTGTCGAAAAAAAGGATGGATAATATATTGTATTCATTCAATTAAATTCAATCTATTCAATACAATACAAATTAAAATTTATAAAATTCGGATATTTATTTGTATAATCATTCGGATATATCCGAATAAAATATCGGATTTCTGGTATCCGGCGGATATTGACCATATTGTATTTGTATCCGTCATCTGTGTAATGTATTCGGATTCGTATCCGATATCCATGGAAGCATCCGGATGTCCGTCGAACATGTCTGTATCAGGATTTGAGGCCTTCGGACGGTCGGATGGATGGATAAATATCCGATCCGTTTTCATCCATATATTTCTGAGGCTCACGAATGAAAAAAAAATGCAGCTATTTAAACTTAAGGATCTCCGTTTTCCCAACACAAGGATTTTTGGATATTTTTTTTCCTTGCAGGTACTTGCAGCCTGAGCACCTGGCGATTGTATAGAATTGGCATCTTGTTAACAATATGCAGAACCCATGCTTCGTACGGGTATTTTTTTTTCCAGGAAGGAGGGTGAGAAGAGGAGTAAAAAAACACACACACATATATATGTACAGTAACAGATAATGGTACTGTTCACCAGGGGTAAGAGCACGGTTTACCGGATCCGGTACTGTTAAGCTAACGAGTCGGTACTGTTTACTAACGGGCCGATCTACGCTAACGGCAAGAGCAATGTGCCCGCGGCCTCAGCCATAAGAGTGGAGCCCACTTGAGCTGGACCACAACTAAGAAACAGCGCACAATGGTAAATGTCAATTTGAGCAATAAAGGTGAGTCAGGCTTTCTGAAACAAAAATAATGTACCTCCAACCACCTGAGATGTCCTGCCCGCGTCTGCGTGAGAAAAATATCAGGTGTTGTCCCCGTTTCGTTCGATCCCCAATCTTGCCCAAATCCTACAAATCCAATCCATCTCTTACCGGATCCGTGGTCAGCACCACACAGCCATGCCTCATCCGTGGGTGAGAATCAATCGGCGAGGCGAGGCGAGGCACGGTGGATCTTGGTACGAGTGCCGCCTCGATGGGCCGCGCAGCGACTCCAGCCCCCGGGTCCTAGTCCTCCCAGCTGCCGCGCGCCGTCGCGAGGCTGTAGCTCATGTTTCGCTCCTCGGAAGCAGCGGCGAGGAGCGGCAGCGAGAGATGGATGGGGTGCTTCCGGCTGGCGCCGTCGCTGGCCAACGTGGCGGCATGGGCGGGGGCGGCCGCGGTGAAGGAGCGCGAGGACGGGCACGGCGAGTTCGACGAGCTCCGCAACTGCAACTTAGATGCGGCACCAACGACTCGACGAAGCAGAAGGAAATCCCGTCCAGGGATGCGAGTCCAGCGGCAGGCTGCTGCAGGTAAAACAAGTTCTGTATTGTGGGCCTAATTAACTTCACGATTTGCTTGTGGAAGTAGCGTTTGGTAAATATGTTGTGGTTTTTTGATTTACTACTTGTGCCGGATCTGTGTGTCGGGTACCTAGGGGTACCCAAAACCCATGACAAAAAAGAACAAACCCCCGAGGAACCCACAACGCAAAATCCCGTGAAAAACCACGTATGTGTAAAAACAGGGCACCCTTGACTACGTTCCGACTCGCACGAGGCCCATTCGACAGAACTCCTCGACCCCTGGGAAAATCTCCGACTCGCACGACCCTGGGTCGATCCGGTCGACCCTGGGTCGAGCCATCCGTCACTTCGTCACCCACCTACTTACAGACAAAAGTCAAGGCATTTAATGCAACCGTCAATCACTTCCTACCCACGTGGCTACAGCACCGCCAGCATGGAAGCAGTACCGGTGTCAAATCCCGTTTTTACTACCCATCCCGGCATGGGCGGCGAAAACCTGTCACTGTACACGTCATGTCGGATATTGTTCCACCATCGATGCCCCCTCGAGGCACAAGACGACGACCGTCATATCTCGGGATTTCTGGGGCCCGGCCTTATCCATTCCCCGTCGACCGCCCTCAGATATGCCTCGACCTGGCCTCGATTAATTGTCGGTCAACAAAGGAACAACGTCTGCACGTCCGCTAGCCACAGGACCCAAGATCTTTCACCGTCCCTCCCTGACGCCACCACGGTACTCCGGGGATGGCCGGCCATTCCTGGAGCACGTCGCTACAGCATCCTCCACAGCGTTCGTCGAACCTTCACCTTTAAGGCACCACCCTAGGGTTTCATCAACTCCTCTGCCTCCACCTGACCCTATAAAAGGGAAGGCAGGGACCCTCCTAGGGGCGAAGGGACGACAAACGACGAAGGACAAAAACCACAGACATTCCCCGGCTTCTAAGATCAACATCTCAAGCAATATACTCTTTTTTCTTTTCTTGAGACTTGGGACCGCCTCCCTCTCTCATAGCTTGTAACCCCTACGCAAGCACTTAGGTGCAAGGAAATACAATACCCGCTGGACGTAGGGCCTGCTTTGCCCGAACCAGGATAAAATCACATGTATTCTCTTTGCATCACCATCCGGATTAGGGAACACGCAGCATAAATTCACTCGTCGGCTTAGGGCCCTCCCGGGTCCGAACACCGACAGTTGGCGCACCAGGTAGGGGGCGCTGTGTGTTGACATCGTTTTCTCGCTATTTTTTGGATGACTGACCCCGAACGTCCACTTCCATTGGCCACGGTGATCTAGTTTGGGAGCTTGGAGTTCATGTCCCTTGGCTATGACTATGACATGGTCCTCCTCCCACCTAGGCACCCGACCGACGGCGACCACGAGCTCTCCCAGCCCGAGGAGCACTGCGTCGATACCATCGCTCTCGTCGGGCCCATGTAGCCAGGCGATGGCAAGCCCAGCGCAGCCACCACCATCGCCTCGCAGGGGGTGACGGTGTTCCCCGATCCGACGCCCCTCAGTCGGACGTCGACACGGGTTTCCTCGCTGAGGACCTGTGTAGGATGAGCTTGGCTGAGGGTAAGATGCCGACGGGGCATCCCATCACCCCACCATCCGGCGCGGCGCCACCTCCATCCGATTCAGGATCGACTGCTCTGACACCAGGGACGATGCCTCCATGGGCATTCCCGTATGGGCTAAACACGGCTCCCCGGGCATATGCTTCCTCTATAAGTACCAGCATGAGCGCTTACAAGGAGCTTCTCAGGCACCATCTACGTTCTGCCCTTGACCTTGTGGCATCCACGCCAGCTTCGGAGTACCTGGACTCTATGGATACCCCTGGCACAGAGCTCCGTGCGATCACCTCTCGCCACTATGACTTCACCAATCGATGACCTCACATGCATCCGTCGTACTACTACTTTGGTGCCCCTAACTCTGACTCTACTGATGACAGCTACGATCCGACCAGCGAGTGCTTCCAAATTGATGGGGCCATCACGTCGGATTCAGAAGCCGAGGCTACCGCTGGAGGGGGGAACGCCACACCACCCCACGCAGCGCACCCTGGCGCACGGGGTAGACCCCAACCTTTTGAAGCAGACCAAGGAGCGCAACTCGCTCAGATTCAAGAACTGCAGGCCAAGCTCGACGAAGAGCGAGAACGCTCTACGCCTACTTCAGCAGACCCTTGAGCGGGAGCATGCGGCGCGCATACATGGCAGAGGAGCTCGAGAGAGATCTCTCGACGTCAATCATCACATCATCGAGGATCGGGTGGGCGAACCCTTGGTCTTTAATTGAGCCAGCCAGAACGTCGTCGCCCCCGCCATGCTTCTCCGCAACATGCCCGAACCATCTACCTCTGAGGCTCGTCGGGCCCGTAATGAGATTCGAGGTCTCCTCGAGACTGCGGCCATGCAGCAGGCCAAGAGTTCCGCCTCGAGGTGCCACACGCTTGCCTCGGGGCAACCTGCGGAACCCTCCCGACAAGAAAGGGAGGCCTCGGTCCATCCCGAGCCGCCACCTCAAGGAAACAAGGCTACTTCTGTCCGTGAACGCATCGTCGACAACCGCGAGCCCCGAGATGCCCGTGACAACATCAACGAGCACCGCAGGCGCAAATGTGGTGACGGTGCAGCTCGAGGTTACCACGAGCACCGGGGCAGGTGTTACGACAGCGCCGAGGATCGTAGTCCATCACCCGAGCCACCAAATTAAAATGAAGGAGCCTGGCCAGCTCGCGACTTCATTCATCACCCCGTTTGACATGTATTGCTACGTTACTATGCCCTTCGGTCTCCGGAATGCGGGGGCTACGTACCAGCGATGCATGCAACACATTTTTGGGGAACACATTGGGCCAACCGTCGAGGCCTACGTTGATGACATCATAGTCAAATCCAAGAGGGTCAACAACCTGGTTGATGACCTCGACATCGCGTTCAAATGCCTCAAGGCTAAGAACATCAAGATTAACCCCCAGAAATGTGTCTTCGGCGTTCCTCGAGGCATGCTCCTAGGGTTCATTGTTTCCGCGCGCGGCATCGAGGCCAACCCGGAAAAAATCTCTGTGATGACTCGGATGGGCCCCATCCGAGATCTGAAGGGCGTACAAAGGGTAACGGGCTGCCTCGCGGCCCTCAGTCGCTTTATTTCGCGTCTCGGCGAGAAGGCACTCCCTCTGTACCATCTCCTGAAGAAATTGGAACACTTCTCGTGGACCCTCGAGGCCAAAGAAGCTCTCACCAAGCTCAAGGCAACGCTGTCCAATCCTTCGATCCTCGTCCCTCCGGCCACGGGGAACCCCTCTTACTCTACGTTGCCGCAACGACTCAAGTGGTCAGCGCGGCCGTAGTCGTCGAGAGGGTAGAGGAAGGACACGCCCTGCCTATTCAGAGGCCAGTCTACTTCATTAGTGAGGTACTCTCGAAAACCAAGGTTCGCTATCCACAAATCTAGAAACTGCTATACGCCATCGTGTTAACACGGCGCAAGCTCCGGCACTACTTCGAGGGCCACCCGGTAATCGTGGTCTCTTCCTTCCCTCTGGGGGAGATAGTCCAGAGCCGGGAGACCTCGGCTAGGATAGCTAAGTGGGTGGTTGAGCTCATGGGCGAGACCCTCTCTTACGTGTCGTGTAAAGCAATTAAATCCCAAGTGTTGGCAGATTTTCTAGCAGAATGGACAGATACCGAGCTACCACCTATTCAGTTTCAGGCCGAGCTTTGGACCATGTACTTCGATGGGTCATTGATGAAGGCAGGAGCGGGCGCGGGCCTACTCTTCATCTCACCCCTCGGAGTTCACATGCGCTACGCGATCCGACTCCATTTCGCTGCCTCCAACAATGTAGCTGAGTACGAGGCTCTCGTTAATGGCTTGCGCATCGCCATCGAACTCGGGGTCTGACACCTCGATGTTCGTGGTGATTCCTAGCTCGTGATCGACCAAGTCATGAAGGACTCAAACTGTCATGACCCCAAGATGGAAGCCTATTGCAACGAGGTGCAGCGCCTTGAGGACAATTTTCACGGCCTCGAGCTCAACCACGTTGCACGCAGATATAATGAGGCTGTCGATGAACTTGCAAAAATCATGTCTAATCGAGCCATGGTTCCACCTGACGTTTTCTCGAGGGATCTTCATCAACCTTCCGTCGACACTAGGACGACTGAGGAGGCCAACAGTCCATTGCTCGACCCCCCACCTGAGGCAGAAGCCCCCTCGACCGAGGCTGGCGTCATGCAGACGGAAGGCTCGACCCTACCAGCCGACCTCAAGCCCGATTGGCGTGTTCCGTACCTCGACAGTCTCACTCGAGGGGAGCTCCCCTTGGATAAGACCGAGGCTCGACGGATCGCTCGCTAGGCCAAAACCTTTGTGATATACGGCGACGACAAAGAACATTATCGACGCAGCCCTATGGGCATCTTACAGTGTTGTATCACAGTCGAGGAAGGAAAGAACCTGCTCAAGGACCTACACTCGGGGGCTTGCGGTCATCACGCGGCACCTCGAACCCTCGTCAAAAACACGTTCTGACAAGGTTTCTATTGGCCAACCGCAGTCTCCGACGCTATTAAGTTAGTACGCTCTTGTAAAGGATGTCAGTACTACGCAAGGCAAACCCATCTCCCGGCTCACGCCTTGCAAACAATCCCCATCACATGGTCGTTCGCCGTTTGGGGGCTCGACTTAGTCGGACCCCTGAAGAAAACAACTGGAGGCTTCACCCACTAGCTCGTTACCATTGACAAGTTCTCCAAGTGGATCGAGACCCATCCTATCACTAGCATCAGGTCTGAACAAGCCATGCTATTTTTAACCAACATCATCCATCGCTTTGGGGTACCTAACTGCATCATCACGGACAACGGCACCTAGTTCATCGGCAAAAAGTTTTTGGATTTCTGCGACAACCATCACATACGTGTGCTCTGGTTGGCCATAACTCATCCAAAGATGAATGGCCAAGTAAAGCGTACCAATGGCATGATTTTACAAGGCCTAAAGCCGAGAATCTTTGACAGATTGAACAAACATGGCAAAAAATGGGTTGCCGAGCTCCCCTCGGTCCTATGGAGCCTAAGAACAACGTCGAGTCGAGCCACGGGGTTCACTCTATTTTTCTTAGTATATGGGGCCGAGGCCGTGCTTCCAACTAACCTGGAGTATGGATCCCCAAGGTTGAGAGCCTACAACGAGCAAGGCAATGATGTCGCAAGAGAGAACACCCTTGACCAGATCGAGGAAGCTCGCGATATAGCTCTATTGCACTCAGCAAGGTATCAGCAGAATCTCCGATGCTACCACGACAAACACGTTCGCAGTCGAGACCTCAACGTCGGTGACCTGGTGCTCCGACGAAGCCAAAGCAACAAGGGACGACATAAGCTTTCTCCGCCATGGGAAGGACCGTACATCATTGCGGAGGTGTTGAAGCCCGACACCTACAAGCTATCAAACAAAAAGGGCAAAATCTTCACCAACGCGTGGAACATCGAACAGCTACGTCGCTTTTACCCCTAGAGCTTCAAGGCTTTGTACCTTTGTCATCGCTCACATGAATAAATAAAGAGTACATGTTCAAAGCATTTCTTTCAAACAGGTAGGCTCGACCCTGTTTTCTAAGGGTCGACCCTCCCTCGAGGGCTGAAAAGGGGGAAACCCCCTGTGTCCCTAAAAAGCTCACATTTTAGTTCGTATTTTTCAAAAAACTTTTACACAGTCAACAAGGCCGCGAGAGTACCCTAAGGTTCAAGGGCGATTGAGCTACGAGATCGCCTACGCCTCTGGGCTACGGCACCTCCACTCACTCCCCCACGCTAAGGGGTGCAACCACATGCTAAGAAGACTTTGTAAAAAGCATACGATCTCAAAAAATCGACGTCTAACATCCCTATATGCTTCGATTCGAGTTCTTACATGATCGACGAGGCCGCAAGGTCATCCTAAGGACGAGGGGCAGTCGAGCCGTGAGACCACCCATGCCTCCGGGCTACGGTATCTCCACTCACACCCCACACCAAGGGGTGTGACCGTGTGCCAAGAAGATCGCATAAGAACGCGATCCGAGTGAAAAGGGAACAGAAGACTCGAACGAAAAAGACATTTAGTACATATTTACACCTAGATGTTTTTAGGCCCCTGTGGCCATGACGATGCGAGTCATGAATGCTAACTAACTTATTACATGGGCCTTCATGCCCAGGTTTGGCTCACAGGACCTCATCGTTGGCAGGTGGGACCACCTCGTCTTCAAACAGCATCGCGAGTCGACCGCCAGACTCTTCCACGGCCTCGATCAATCCTAGGCAGACCACCTCATTCTCCTCTTCAGTCCTATCTAGATCCGAGATGAAGCCATTCGCAATAAGGCCCATGTCATACTCGAACCCAGACCGGATGACCGCCATGGCCCTCTTTACGCCATGATGCAGTCCGCCTAGGATCTTTTCATGGACGAGGCAACCCAGTGCCATCATCCGACGTACGAACGAGTTCCCTGGTGCATCCTCCTCGGTATCGGCATCGGGCTCGACCCCCAGGACATCGCACACCGAGGTGATCGCGCCCTAGAGTAGTTGGTTCCGCCCGACCTCAGCCTCGAGGAGGGTTTGGAACGAGGTAGTCGTCGCCTAGGCCGCACACTAGCTCTGAAACACAAAGACCAAGTCAGCAAAAATACGGGAGCCCAAAGTCAAGGTCAAAGTTTGGCAAAGGCTTACCCTCTGCATGGGTCTGCCAACTCACGATCTCATCGCGCAGCTCGTCACGCGCCTTCTCCGCTGCCTGAAGAGCCTCGCCCTTGTCACGGATGGTCACCCTCAGCATCTCGATCTCTCGACCGACGCCCGAGAGAGCCTCGTCCCTCTCTCGGACGGTTCCCTTCAACGTCGCGACCTCGTTCTCTAGGGTCCCGATGTGAGCGAACACCAGCCCGATCTGGACATTGAGGGCATTACACTGGTGAAAGGTCTTGATGGCTAGAGGGGGTGAATAGCCTTTTAAAATTTTCTACAAAGACAAGCTAAACAAGTTTATCAATATAACAAGTAGTGAGATGCGAGTTTTGCTTAGACTACGGGGTGTTTGCAAGCCACCTAACCAATTCACAATTCTAGTATAATTGCACTCAACTACACAAGTCAAACCGAGAAGGTAACTACAACTACAACTAGCAAGCTACACAAAGGAGCTACTTTAGCAAAGCTAACTAGCTAGCAAAGATAACTAAGAAAGTAATGCGGAGTTGAGTTAGGAGAGTTTCATCGAGGAGCGAAGTATTGAGCCAACCAATATGATCAACAATAAATACCAAGACAACTGAACACCAGGAACAATCAATCACAATATGAAAGTGATGACACGAAGATTTATCCCGAGGTTCACGTGCTTGCCGGCACGCTAGTCCTCGTTGTGTCCCTCTTCACCACGTGGTTCGGTGGCTAATCGGTCTCACACTGAGCCTCTCAAAAGGCGCCACAAGAACCTACCAAATGGCAAAATGTTGCAAATGACACGAGCAATCCACTAACATTGCCTTTGACGCTTCGCCGAGGTAGGCACAAACCCCTCACAATCACCGGAGGTGGCCAAGAACAAATACCAACTCTTGCCAACGCCTCCAAGCTGCTCCAAGCCGTCTAGGTGGTGGTAACCACCAAGAGAAACAAGAATCCCACAGCAAATCAACCACCAAGTGCCAAGTAGATGCAATCTCACAATGCAAATGCACTTGGATCACTCAATCTCACTTCGAATATGCAAAGAAGCAAGAGAGATGAGTGGAGGGCGGTTGCTTAGCTCAAAGTGCTCACAAGTATGTCAAAGAATGCAAGAGAGAGAGAGAGCCTTGAGCCGGCCAACGAGTATTTATATACGTACCCCTTCGAATATAGCTGTTAGGAACTTAAAACAGCTGCTGTCACGCTGACTGGACGCGCTGGTCCAATTGACCGGACGCGCCGATCACACAACGCCTACGCTCGTGAACCACCGATCGGACGCACTCCACGCAACGACCGGACGCGCGAAGCTCGATCGGACGCACTGGTCCCGTAACGGACCGGACGCGCTGGTCAAGCTTGAGAAGCGCTCCAACGAAACAGTGATCGGACGCGTTGCAGAACTAACCGGACGCCACAGTGCCAGCGTCTGGTTGGAGTCCAGTAAGCTCCCTCAACGACCGGACGCGTCCGGTCGGTCGTGACCGGACGCGCCACCACGTTCGATCAAAAAACTGAGACACGCGCAGACGCTGAACACTGACCGGATGCGTCCGGTCAAATAGAGACCACGTCCGGTCCAGCGTCCGGTCACTTCTGTGACCTCCATTCGTCTCCGTTTGTTTTCTAACTTTCGACGTAGTGAAAAATAGTCATTTCAACTCCTCGAAAACACATGAATCCTGCCTCGCAAGCTCGGCGGGAGGGAGAGAGGACCCCAAACCCTCTCTACCGCTCAAACTCCAATGCCATCGCAAATGTGCTAACATCACCAAGTGATCACGTCATGTGTGAGTGTGTTAGCATTTTCACAATCATTTTTTGAGGCATTATTAGTTCTATCCAAATGCATATGATTATGAAATGCACACCTAGAGGCACTTAGGAGTTCAATAGCCGCGTCATTCCCCTCTTTATAGTACGGCTATCTATCCTATAATGTAACCATACCCACTAGGTGTCTTGGTTACTAAAATACAACCCTTAAGCATATACCTTTGCCTTGATCACGTAGGGTTGCATCCAAATCCAAGTGTGGCCATCATAATCACCATGTCCATCTTGCCACCAACCTTGGAATGTACTAATCCTCATTTGCTACATATAACTTAGGCATAGGATTAGTACTTAGGCATTGTCACTAATTACCAACACCAAACATAGAGCTTTCAGCTGGCCGCTGACAAGAGCAACATCCTCCTCGAGCTCCTTCATGTGCGCTAACAATGGTGCAAGATCCTCGCGAGCCTTGGCCGCTTCCTCTCGAGCCTTGGCCGCATCCTCTATGGCCTTGGCCGCGGTATCCCGTGCATGTGCCGCCTCTTCCTTAAGCGTCGTAGTGACGACGCAAAGCTCGTCCACCTCGGCGCTCTTCTTGGACAGCCGCTGGTTGGCCTCCTCGACTAGAGCCCGTTGGTGCGGAAGCGCCACCCACACACCGCTCTTGTGGCGGATGAATAACGACTTGCGGCGTGATCGCTCCTTGAGCTCCTGACCACGGCCAAACTCAAAGTTAGAACCAAGGCAAAAGGGGGTACGAGCTAAATAAAATAACAAACACCGCTCACCTCAAAGGCCTCTGACAACCCCCGCACCAGGGTATCCGTGACCATTCGCAGGGATTGCACGAAATGCTTGCAGAGTCCCTTGACGTACTCCCAGTGCTGCACTTCATCCTCATCGTCGAGGGCGAAGAAGGGCTCGGCGTTGGGGTTGGTCGCATCCCTGAACTCAAGGGTCGACCGACCCCAACGCGGGAGCTCCTCCTCCGACTGCACAAGCGCCAGCTCCACGAAATCGAGCCACTTGGCGGACGCCTCCACCATGTCGTCCTCTGGCGCTATGGGAGCCTCGGGCCGATCTGAGGCATCGACCATCTCGACGTTCGCCTTCTGCTTCCCCTTGTCGGAAGGAGGGTCGTCGACAGTGAGATCGATCACAGCCGAGGTCAACCCTTGGGGCGAGATAGGCCTCCCGTCGGCCGGTGCCTCCGCCTGCATGTTGGGTGGTGGCATGGCCACCTCCCGTTCTGCCTCGATCACCGGCTCCCCCGGCCGGTCTAGATCGCCCCGCTCCGCTCTCGGCTGCGGCTCCAGCGGCTGCTCTCCCTGTTGTTGCTGCTGCAACCTTCGTTGCAGCTCCCCCCACTCTGTTTGCAGCTCCGGCTGCTCCTCCTCTTTCCCCGCAACCTGCAGGGCCTTCACCACCTCTTTCATCTCTTTAACATTCGTCTGCCTCACGTCGTGGACCGATGTTTCGGCCCTACCGGCCTCGATGGTCTCCGGGGTCCTCGTGGTCGACCCCGGCTCTAGCCCACCGCTTCTAGGTCCATTGTGCCTAGTACCACTCGGAGCTACCTCGACCTGCTTCGGCCCCCGTGCAGATTCGCCAACTCCGGCGCCCTCCTGGGCGCTTGCACCTGCCTTGGCAACGACCTCTTTCGCCATGAGCCGCTCCGTGGCAGCGTGGCACTTTGCGACCCAAGTGGCATCGTCGGTTGGTGTCCGCATCATCAGGCCGGTGCTAGCTTTGAGCGCTTTGACAGGAGTTATAGCCACAAGCTCCACCTTACGCTTATGGCTGCGCGGTAAACAACCACGTCAGAACGAAAAGCAAGACAACTTTGTCAAAAAGGTGAAGCGAAACACTTACCTAGACAGGGGTATCAGGGGCCTCGTCCCTAGCGTCCCCGAGCCGCTCGATGGCTTCTGAGATAGCCCCCCGTCGAGCCTCCGCTCGGCCCGAAGCTCCTTGGAGCCTAGGCTGACAAGGCCTCTAGGGTCCTCTGCGCCGATGAGGCTATCTAGCCATGGGTCCTCACGCCTGATGATGGCACCCTGGTTTTAGGCATCGATGTCATTGGCCCGCCCACCAACGAGGTCCAGGGCGATCGGACATGTGGGCGCGGCGCCACCGACATCGTCGGAAGGACCCCAGGCGCGGCGGATCCCTTCTCTGAAGGCCCCTCTCGGGCCCCTCCTCCCGCTGGCCCTTCCTTCCCCTCGACGGGCATCGAGGCTGCCCTCGACGCCTGGGAGGTCGACCCCCCACCGACAGGCCCCTACAAGGACCGCACGTCAGGGAGATACGCGAGAAAAGTCGCAGCGTCATACCGCGACTTGGCGCCATTATCGTCGCTATCTTCATCCTCATCCTCCTCTGAGGCCGTCTCAGAGGGGGACTCCTTGACGGGGAGACCCTCGAGCCTTTGCTAGCGATGGCGCCTATTCAATGTCTCGCGTTCGAGGGCCTTCCTGATCTGACGCTTCTTTGCGGCATCTTTCTCTTTCTTCTTTTTAGCCATAGAAAGGCGTCTCACCTCTCGAGCAACATGATCTTCTGGGACCAGTGGCCGTGAATCCTTGACCGCCGACAAGTCATGCACGAAAGCCTCGACGGACTAAATCAAGAGAACTAGGAAGCAAAAGGACACAAGGCTAGCGAAACAACACTTACTAGAGGCTCGAAACCCTGGTTGGGTCGCATCGGGACCTTGTCGACGTCCTCCTGCTTGAAGCTACCCACTATCCACCGCGCGCGTCGGGCAACCTCGTCGAGGGGGAGGGTCTCGTGCAACATCTGGCTCCCCTCCAATGAGACGCCCAACATCATCTCGTTGATTCGAAGTCAGCGCTGCATCAACGGCAGCACTCTCTGATGGTGGAACGCGGCGGCCACCATCCCCGCAGTCAATCCGCGCTGATGGAGTCTCCTTAGCGCGTTGAGGAGCGGCTGCAGCTTCGGCTTCTCTTCCTCAACGACGTCGTACGACCAGTTGTCCTCGTGTGACATCAGGACCCGGCCTAAGAACTTTGGCAGGTGGTCATCATCGTTGCGCAGGTTGAACCACCCGTCGTGCCATCCGCTGTTCGACGAGATGAGCTGCGCCGAGATGTAAAGCTCGCCTCGACTCGCCTAGACTTGAAGAGTGCAGCTACCGGCGTGCACCGCACGCTGCACTCCCCTCTCGCCCGCCTTCTTGGCAAAATGCTCCACCTTAAAGAGGTGGAGCCACATATTCCAGTGGGGCTCCATCCCCAAGTACCCCTCACAGACTGCCACAAAGATGGCGGCCTGCGAGACGGAGTTGGGGGCAAGGTGATGGAGCTCCACCTTGTAGTAATGCAGGAGCGCCCACATGAACCGACTTGGCGGCACCCTGAGCCCCCTCTCGTGGAAGGCGATGAAGCTCACCACGTAGCCCTCCGGGGGCGCCGGCTCCCGGTGGTTGGATGGCGGCACCCTCCACTCTGGCTGGCTCCGACTCGCCCTCGGTCGCAGGAGACCGTCGCAAATCAGGTCCTCCAGCTTCCTCTCTGTTACCGAAGAACGGACCCACCCGTCTACAGGGAGAACTTGACTCTTTCCCGCCATGAGCATCGAAGATCGGCTTATGGTGGCAACGGGGAAGGAGACGACAGCGGTGGCAGAGAGCGGCTGATGAAAGCGAAGGAAGGAAAGGGCAATCGCAAAAGGTTGGTGAGAGGCACATGAAACCCCGGGCTCTATACTTATACCCTGATGGAAGGCGAACAGACACGTCTGACGAAAAGGTAGGAACAGTTTCCGCATTTAATGCTCCTACCTAACCGCTCCCTCAAAACCCGTGTATCAGGACACATGTCCACCGTCCATTCCGCAACCGTCACACCACGCCGCCCACTACCGCACCGATCTCGCTCCCCTCCTAAAAAGGCGCGCCCCAACGGGCCGAAAGGGAGACCTGCAGACTGACGTTTCTAGGTGAATGAACAATGGGCTCCAAGCCCACTATAAACCTTGAGGGATCAAAAGCTGGCCCTCGATCGGGGTTCGACAGCTGCCCTCGAGTAAACAAAGTCAGGGATGACTGAGGATGTGCCCATACAAGGCCAGGGCTCGAGCCACTTTCTCGAGACGACCTTAGACATATTCGAGGCTAAAGAAGAGGTCGGCGGTGGAATCCCCTCGGATGGAGGCATCGAGCCCTCGGATCCCATCGAATGGAGCCGAGATCCACGTGACTACTCTTTGGCACTTTTGGAGAGCGCCTCCGCGGCCGCCAGCTGACCCCTATCGGACGGGGCATGGGCTCCCCCTCGAATCCCCCGCTGCAGCTCACCGGAGATCATCGGAACTTGCCCATCGAGGGTAGTGAGACGTCCCCACCCCTCCTCCTTTCCTAAAGGATGCGTGAGGGTCGCATGATGAAGACGGGCAAGACCCTGATCGACCTTGCGCGCGTGAGGCTCGGGGGCTTGCCTGCAAAAAAGCTAACCTCGAACGAAAGGGGACCAAGCGTGACACAGGGGCTCGAACGCAGGAGCGCCTCGCGACATAACATACTAAAGCCCTCGAAGGAGTCAAACACTCCTCCGAGACCTTGGGGGCTACACCCAGCGGGTGCGCTCGCACGCACCCACCAGAAGAGCAACGACGCTACAACACCATTTCATGACTCGCTGAGCCTCTATAAGAGTGTCCACACTCACACAAAGGCTCGAGCGCTACTATCGAGTACCTAAAACTAGGGGTACCCAAAACCCACGACAAAAAAGAACAAACCCCCGAGGAACCCACATCGCAAAATCTCGTGAAAAACCACATACGTGTAAAAACGGGGCACCCTCAATGTGTTCCGACTCGCATGAGGCCCGCTCGACGGAACGCCTCGACCCCTCAGAAAATATCCGACTCGCACAACCCTGGGTCGATCCGGTCGACCCTGGGTCGAGCCGGCCGGCACTTCCTCACCCACCTACTTACAGACAAAAGTCAAGGTATTTAATGCAACCGCCAACCACTTCCTACCCATGTGGCTACAGCACCGCCAGCATGGAAGCAGTACCGGTGTCAAATCCCACTTTTTACTACCCATCCCGGGATGGGCGGCGAAAACCTGTCACAGTACGCACCATGCCGGATACTGTTCCACCATCGATGCCCCCTCGAGGCACAAGACGATGACCGTCATATCTAGGGATGAAAACGGATCGGATACGGACGGATATGACTGATATCGTATTTGTTTTCATATTTATGTCCGGATTCGGATTCGAATACGGATAGTATAAAAAATGTCGGATAGGATACGATTGGATATCGACATCATAAATATGTGATTTAAATATTCGGATACGAATACGGTATCGGATGTTAAATATCCGGACTCGGATACGGACGGATTAAAACCCCTCTAAACGGATTCGGTATCGAATACGGTCGGAAAATATCCGTACCGTTTTCATCCCTAGTCATATCCTAGGATTTCTGGGGCCCGGCCTTATCCATTCCCCGTCGACCCCCCTCAGATACGCCTCGACCTGGCCTCGATTAATTGTCGGTCAACAAAGGAACAACGCCTGCACGTCCGCTAGCCACAGGACCCAGGATCTTTCACCGTCCCATCCCTGACGCCACCACGGTACTCCGGGGATGGCCGACCATTCCTGGAGCACGTCGCTACAACATCCTCCACAGCGCCCGTCGAACCTTCACCTTTAAGGCACCACCCTAGGGTTTCATCAACTCCTCTGCCTCCACCTGACCCTATAAAAGGGAAGGCAGGGGACCCTCCTAGGGGTGGAGGGACGACAAACGACGAAGGACGAAAACCACAAGACATTCCCCAGCTTCTAAGATCAACATCTCAAGCAATATAGTCTTTTTTCTTTTCTTGAGACTTGGGACCGCCTCCCTCTCTCACGGCTTGTAACCCCTACGTAAGCACTTAGGTGCAAGGAAATATAATACTCCCCCCCCCCCCCCGCGCTGGACGTAGGGTCTGCTTTGCCCGAACCAGGATAAACTCTTTGCATCACCATCCGGATTAGGGAACACGCAGCACAAATTCACTCGTCGGCTTAGGGCCCTCCCGGGTCCAAACACCGACACTGTGCATGATACAAAAAAAAGATACTCGATGCATTTTAAAAAATGCTTCATTACGGAAGGATGGTACTAGTACATACTGCATACATGTAATCGTCACATTAATAAACCCGATTACATAGTAAATGGCTAAGTGCTAATAAGAACTCTTAAACTCTAGTTTTGTTGTGGCTGAGTACCAAATTTTTGCCATATATGCTCTATCAAATCTTCCTTCAGACGATGGTGGGTTGATCGATCTTGAATTTCCATGTTTTTGTCCATAACCTCTGCAAATCCATGGACTGAGCCATGGTTAAGTCCTGTCATTTGTGCAGAAGCTTGCGATGTTCATATGTGTTGTCATCAGGGATCCCATAGGAGTCTATCTCATCCTGAACTATTATGTTGTGCAAGATAATACATACATACATGATATCAGCTAGTTCTCTTTCCCAAAGCTGTGCTGGATAACGGATTATGGCCCAACGTTTCTACAAAACCCCAAATGCTCGTTCCACATCTTTTCTTGCTGATTCTTGTCTTTGTGCATACATTCTATCCTTGTCATTTTGAGGTCTAGTGATTGATTTCACTATTGTAGCCCACTCTGGATAGATACCGTCAGCTAGATAGTATCCCATATTATATTCTGATCCATTGATATAAAACTGAACACTAGGAGCTCTACCTTGTAGTACTTCAGTGAATAATGGTGATTGATCCAAAATATTGATGTCATTGTTTGAATAACGGGTATTACTGTAGATGAATAGGGAAGAGAGAGGAATACCCGTTACTGTGCTACTGGTAATGTACAGTGATCTATGAGAGGGGCAGAAGTAAAATAGTAGGGACCCGTGCTTTGCACGAGTTTTTTTTAAGGAGGAGCAAAAGGAGAAAAGGGAAATGTGTGGCACAATAATGAGTATTTACTACAGTGCGAACCCGGTAGTATGTAGTAGCGGGTATTAGGTACAGTAACAAATCCGGTACCATCACGGGTTGGACTGTTACTAACGGGTATGTACTGTTCATGTCAGTTGTACTGTTTGCAGTGTTGTTTACCCTTTGCTGTCGTAACAGGTTTTTACTGTTTATGAGATCCGGTACTGTTTGTAACCATTGTAGCTACTATTAATGTACAGTGTTATGTGTGGGGGCTGGTGGTTAAAAAAAAAGAGTATAGGTAGATGGTAGATAAGAACGATGCCTTACGAATCAGGATAAGATTGTTTCCTTCTCAACGAATTGTGCGCAGGCATTGTGTGAAAATTCAGTGATGAACACGCAGCACTGTGTAAATGTATAGCACAGAGAACAAAGGGCAAATGTGCAATGAGTCCGTGTAAACTGTTTAGGTTAAGCAGCCTCAAACTGAATACTGAAACTTATAGCCAAAGATATCTTCAAACGGTAATTTCAGCTCAACATAAACATGATGCCTATGAACATGATTTGCAAGATTTTGCTCCGAGTGGAAAGGCCAAAAACTGGAAACGCATGGCAACAAATTCAAGCAAACATCGGACGATCATCAGACTTTATTAATGGAGACGAGAGTAGGAATGGCTCTCTTGGCCATCACCCTGCTCGAAGGATGCACTAGGAGCAGAGAACAGAGTAGCACGCAAGCAGGACGAACAAAATCGGCAGGCCATTATGCATTAGTCTATCTCAGCGAAATGTACACAAGGTCCAGCGGCTCGACAGGTCCATCTTTATTTCACATGGTCAAACAGACGAAACCCAGCACAGATGGGTATTGTCCATTAAGACAATTCAAGCAAGAACATTTTCGTACACCTCTCCAGCATATTTCCAGTTAATCACCTTCCAGATGTTGTTCAGGTAATCCGGCCTAACATTCTTGTACTGCAACCAAGAAAGCAGTGGAGATCACTTAGCACGACAAAAAAGTCTCTTCAAGATTGACTGACGAGAAAACTGACACTGATATTGGGAGACAAATAAATCTGAACCAAAGTCTACTCAGAATGCAGAATACAAGATCAATTTGAATTCGTTGTTAAAGCAGGGGGTGGCATGGCTCCCATACACTGGAAAGGAGAAAATAAAGATTGCCTTGTATTTCAGTCAAAAGTGCAATCACCTTCTAAAATATCTTTGTCAAATTGACCTTCTACATGCATGACCAGTTATCCAAGAATTCAATTCAACTGTTACTTCTAAATACTTTGATGTATGTGGGTTTTGTGTTCATGCCCCCGCTTCCAATGCAAATGGTGATTTTACCATCTATTTTTAAACTTTATGATTTTACCCCCGCATTTTCAAATTAAAGATTGAGTTTGCCCCTATTCCGGTAAAAGCACTTAACGGTGTCAGGGCGCATTTGGACAGTGTCCAGAAACTGCCGCATCGAACGTTTGGCCGTGCCGCAACTGCGGTGCTGAAATCGGCCGCCGCACCTCCGGCACGTTTTGGCACCCAAAATACACTAGAGGACTACGGTAAGGCTACGGCATGCCGCAAATGGGGCAGCGAACCAAACGCATGCCGCAACTACGGCGCTGAAGTTGCGGCCCGGCGCGGCATCCTTTGAACGCAAACCAAACGCGCCCTCAGTTCAGATGTAAAAATAAAAAGAGTTTGTCCATACAAATTTACCTCTAGCTTTCTGAGTACCATATGATTTTACCATTATTTTAACATCAAATTGGACAATCAACTAATGTGCAATCACTCAAACTTCATTTCACCAACGAACAATTAAGTGAAATGGATTACACGGCATCCAGAAAAAAAAACAGACTGCCATCTTTTGTATGTCGCTCAATCATCGAAAAAAGTAAAAGAGAAAAACAATCTCCTCTCGTCTCTTGTAATTAATTAATTGATTAATTACCCCAACTACAAGTTCAACACCGCCTGTGACCTCCACCTAACCAAAACTTACTCTAAGCGTCAACCGCTTGCGAGATGCGCCAGCTCCACATGCTCTGGTTCATCCAGTTAACAGTGGACAGGAAGAACTGTCACTAGTTGGGCAGGACGCTACCATCAGACTACCTACGTCTGCTAATGCTTGAGCCTTGAGCTTGGTCCAGGCATCCAGGCACAACGGTCTTACACCTCCACCTGCCGGTGGAGAAGGCGGGCGCTCGCATCTGCAGCAGCTCCGGCCAAGAATCAGTGAGCGAAAGAGAAAGAGCTCCCTCTCCCTCTTGTTTGTTGTCCCCACTGGAAAGCCTGGGCGCTGTCAGGCGATGTGGACACACGCACCATGGCGTGGTTGGGATTTGACACCATTGCAGCGCCCCACACCTGACAAGACTTGGCCTACCCCGTGCCACGCGAGCCGCTGCCACCCCACGCGCCTGTCTGAGCGGCCGCAGCTGTCTAACATGCCGTCGCCTGGGAACAGAAAACGTGTGGCCTTGGACTGAACGAGTGAGGAGCGAGGGTGAAAAGATAAGGGGTATTTTGGTACTTCCCATTATTTTGTTTTATTTTTCCTATTTTTCGTCGCTTAATCCATCGTTAACTAACGCCCGTCCAAAACAGGGGCAAACATCAGCTTCAAATCAAAACTATTGAGGTTAAAATCACAAAGTTAGAAAAGTAGGGGTAAAATCACATTAAACTCTATAGTAAGGGCAGAAACACCAAATTCCCTTTGATGTATTAACCATAATAAAAGGGCAGACCCAGTGCCAGAGGCTCCCACACGAGTGGGGTCTGGGGAAGGGAATAACCGAAGCAAAGTCTTACCCCCGCAGAAATTCTGCAGAGAGACGGCTTCGAACCTAGGACCTGGTGACTCGGCGAGCTAGCACTCACCAACTGCACCAGGCCTGCCCTTCTTATGTATTAACCATAATAATGATATAATAATCCATAAGCTGCTAGAGTTTGGGATATCTAAAAGACTGCAAGATGTGAGAACTATCTTCAATATAAATACCAATTTGAATGATAGCAACTTATAAAAAAGAATCGAGGGGGTAATTCATATGTTGCTAATATAGGGGTTGTTGAACCAATATGACGGCAAGATGCAAGGAGCCAGTAACAATCTTTGATGCGGTCTTTCCATATTACTCAAGCAATAGTGTTAAGTCATCATCAGTTTAGGATCAACAAGATTACCTGCAGGTAGTATGCATGCTCCCAGACATCAATCCCCAACAGCGGAACCAAGCTTGCACCTTTAGTCACCAGAGGATCCTGCAAGATACTAAAATCAGCTATGCGCATGAAGCCACCTTTTGTAGGGTCTAAAAAGAGATACGAAACTTAAGGTTGAAAACCAGCATGTGACAGAACACATGCATCACTGAAGGTAGGATGATGAAGCTCTCCACAGTTCACAATTTCACAGCAGTTCAACGCAGCACAAATGTGAGATACTACACTCTTGACACGTTCTCAGAAAATTGACGAAAAGGAAAAGGAAAGACTTTTGGCCACTTGCTGCAACCATATCTTTATCTTACAGCAAAGCTTGCACCGATATTGTGAAAACACATACTAACTTGTGAGTATCCTTCTACACCCCATTAGTGGGTAAGGTTTAGGGCAAACATTATGGTCAACAAGCATTAAAACCACTCGGAGATGGACATTACTCTAAGAAAAGAGTGGCAAAGGAGAGATGCAATTTTTCAGACATCAAACAAATGGTTTTCAAATCGTCTAATCGACCCTAGTTGCATGGCACCGACCAGACAAACTAATTGCAACTAATCGTAAAGCAAAACTGATCACCATGGCACGGATAAGCCCTACTAACCACGATTAGTCGGACGACTTGGTAACGCTGATCAAATATATTTTGCTGATGTGGCACACTTGAAAACAACAAAATGAAACTATCCATTGGGATTGGCCTAACAACTAGAAGGCGGGAAGCACAAGGCACCACTCTGTCTGAACCCAGCTGCATCCCCACCAAAGCATTTGATCCCTGAGACAAACCACAGAATGAGAAAGAAAGGAGGGTGGGGATGGGATCAGTTCTCTAAGAGTCTACATAAAGAAGAAGGGGTTAGTTCCAAAAAGAAAAAGGAAATCAGTGGCCCTGCTAATGGCCTTATAGTTATAAAAATTATGTTGGTCAGGAAAAAAATTACAGATTGGTTAACAGATGAAGGTAAATCACTTGGTCTCAGATCACACACTTTTTTATACAATATCATAAGCAACCCAACAATCATTTGCCATTAGATGTTTATTTTGATGATTATATTTTCTAATTCATTCTCATGTCATATTAGTGATACCTTTCTTAAGCATGTATACAAATGGAAGGCCTGCATATAATCACACTCAACAACAATTGCAGCTTGCCTATGGGCCACCAAGGTGCAAGTTGCTATAAACACAACTCCGATCAAGAATGAGAACTGGGCATAGCTGTGCTGTATCATAAGAAGAATAAACAGATGTGGAAAACATCTTTCACCTGATTAGCTGTAGTTTCAACTGAAAGCTTTTTTGCCTCTTTATCCAAAGCTAACCACTGCAGAGAAGCATGAGATTAATGGTCAACAGAACACATCTTCGACTATTCTCGATAAACATAAACAAAGCATAACATACGTACCACCCATCCAGATCCTTGTAAAGCAGCGCCTTCTGCATTCATCTTCTTTACAAGTGCTTCAAACGAACCAAAATCCTCATCAATGGCCCAGCCAAGTTTCCCATGAGGTGGCTCCCCACCACCCTCCTGCAAAGCATCCAATATCCCCACAATTTTCCATAAAACGACACAAAAAAGGAAAAGAAACACAGTTGAAACAACAAATTGTCTTAACAAGATACTCACACTAATAGGCTTGAGGTTCTTCCAGAAGATTGAATGGTTCACATGACCTGAAAAATAATAATTATCTTAGTAAAATTCTAAAGCAGAGGAACAGTTACTTGGCAATCTCAATACAAGGAAATCTTCCAATAAGGTTACATGTGAATAGGTTAAATGTGAATAAAATCAAGAGGTTAACATGCCATGCTCATGAACAAGTTAAATAGGCCAACTTCTTGCCAATAAGTGGTAAGGGGCTTCTTCACCTCTCATCAATCTAGCCCAACAAGATGTGCTTAAACCAATTTTACTAATGAGAAGGGTTTAATAGGCTGCAGCTTACAAAACAAAATGAACAGGTTTCAGTGTTCCACAAGACCACAAACAAGTACTCCATCTATTCCAAATTGTAAGTCGTTCTAGCTTTTCTAGATGCATAGCTTTTACTATGTACCTAGACCTAATGTATATCTAGACGCATAGCAAAAACTACGTACCTAGAAAAGCTTACAATTTGGAATGGAGTAAAATATAGCCATAACCCCAAGCAAGTTAGGGGCATGCTCGAGCAGGAAAGGAACTAAATGTAATTCATAGTGTACAAGTGTGAGGACATCCCATGAAACTACTTTATAGGTCTGAACATCAGTAACTACAGATCTAATAGCCAACCAAATAACACTGATTCCTGCACAACAATAAAGTTCTTATCAACCACAACCTGGCAAATGCTACTCGCATCATCAGTCCTATAGTAGCTAGCATGAGAACAATACAGTAAAGAAAAGTCATACAGCTAGATGCAGCAAAATAAACAATACCCAAACCACATAATAATAGAGACAAGACATCAAACAAAAAAAAAATAGAGGCAAGACGACCCTAATGGTACCACGAACCAATCTAGAAAATTCGACTGCTACAGAAGCACTAATAGATAGGGGGAAACTCGAAAATGTATCCTAATTGGAGACCATCGAGCCATGGATGGTCCATCAAAATCTGCATTCGTGATCTATGAGAATCTCCAGCACACCCACCTGAACACCTCAGGTATAGGGGCAACCCGAAATCAGGGAGGTCAACATATTCCCCTCCCGCACTCAGATCACTCGAGATCGGCAACAAAAGCACACTAAACCCCCATCGAACCCATCAAATTCGCCCCCACCCTGATAGTAATAATCCCCCAAAATAAAACAAGGCCTAGAAGACGACAGATGTGGGGCGAGTACAGGGCCATGACTCACCGCCGCCGTTGAACTTGATGGCGCCCTGGAGCTGGACGACGGCGGAGGCGTCGCCCTTGGCGACGGCGGCGTCGAGCTGCTCCAGCGCCTTGTTGTAGTTGGCGACGTAGGTGGCGTGGTGCTTCTGGTGGTGCAGGCGCATGATCTCCCCCGAGATGGCCGGCTCCAGCGCGCCGAAGTCGTAGGAGAGGTCGGGGAGCGTGACCGTCGTCACCCCCCTGGAGGACGCCGCCAACGGCCGGGCCGCGCCGCCGAGCGCGAAGTATAGGGCCTTCTTCGATGCCAGGGTGCGGAGAGCCATGGCTTCGCTCGCTGTCTCTCCTAGGTGCGTATGCGTGTGACACCGAGATGGAGGCGGGGAAGGGGATGAGTGATGAGCGGCGGCTCGCTATGTGCTTCACGGAGAGGAAGTGGAGCTCTTGGAGGGTTTCTGGAAGGGGGAGGTTTGATGGACAGATCCTGCCTCGCGATTCGTGCAGGTGGATGCGTGCGTGGCGCGCGGATTTGTTTTTGTTGGCGAGAGTACAGATGACGTGCCTGTGAGCTGATGTAGACATTATTATAGAGAGGAGGGGGATAGGTAGGTTCGTGTCCGGTCTAAAAAAAACCGCGGCGGCCGCAACCTTTTCCAGGGTGTGTTCACTTCACGAAAAGTAGCTGAAAAGTTACTGTAGCATCTTTCATTGTTATTTGGCAAAATTTATCCAATTATGGACTAACTAGGCTCAAAAGATTCGTCCCGACATTTACAGACAAACTATGCAATTAGTTATCTTTTTTACCTACGTTTAATGCTCCATGCATGCGTCGAAAGATTTGATGTGATATGTGTAAGAGGAAATATTTTGGGTTGGGAGGGGAAGTGAACGCGGCCCAAATCACAATGGAAGTACTCCTAGAGATGACAGATATGCCGTCGGGATAACAGGTCAATCAAGCCACGTCAAAAATTTTGTCCAAATTTTCAGATTTTTCATCACATCGAATCTTTGAACGCATACATGAAGCATTAAATATAGATAAAAAATAAAACTAATTACACAGTTTAGACGAAATGGACGAGACAAATCTTTTAAGCCTAATTAGACTATGATTGGACAATATTTGCCAAATAACAACGAAACTGCTACAGTAGCGTTTCGCCAAAAATTTTGCCAACTAAACAGCCTCCAAGAAAGTAAACAGCCCGTGTCTTTCAGCTGCAGCCGATTTCCTGCCCGTGCCAGGGGCCAAAGAGTTCCAGAAACTGTGGGCAGCCAATGCCAAATCCTGAAATCACACAGCACGACTCGTGAAAAGCTGGCGGCGTCATTCTAAAAAAAAAAAGAAAGCTGGCGGCGTCGCTTTCCACATGTGTTGCTCTTCACTCTTTGAGACGTCGTTCCATTTGCTACTCCGGTACTCCCCAACCCCAACCAACCCCAACGCACGGTATATCGTCGTCATCAATAAAGATAGGGTGTGTTTGGTCATGTGTTAAATCTGATTTGGCTAGCTAATTAAGTCTGAGTAGCTAAAGCTTGTCTCTGGTGATGTAAGATACACTTATTTGGTTGCAGTGGATAGCTTTGCTTGCATAAGAAATTGTGTGTTTTGCCTTGCATGTTTTGACTCGCATAGAATCGCTATATTTTTAGGCACTGGTAATTTTATCCCCTTTGATTTTAAACATTACGTCGAATATGTGCGTATGGAGTCGGAACCTCCACCGTCACCATGGTCATCTAGCCTCTTACTAATGGATACCTAAACCATATCCACGTATGGACCATGTAGGTGCGGCAGCGGCTCACCGAAGGGGCATGTCGATAACCTCTTCTGACCCGTGGCGAATCCAAAGGGAGGGCTGCCGAGGCTACAGCCCCCCCTAATCAGCTTGATTACTTACTAAATCATTGTTGCCTTATGTGAAATTACCATTAATTTTTAGCTTTAGTCCTAAATCTTCCTTGTTTAGCCCCTCCCCTTTACCTCAATCCCAGCTCCGCCACTGCTTCTGACGCCCATGCATGGGGGTCGACTCCCTTCCCCTGCAACCACCCTTCATTGCCAATGTTCTTAAAGATGAATGACAATGTCAATATAGATTTTCTACTTTGTGAGGACCTTATTTACCATAAATATTCATAGCTACCACCCTTTGACTGGAAGACTACTATGGTAGCAATGAAACCTTGGAAACGACCCTTAGAATAAGCGCTAATAGCTTGACATATTTTTCTTCTTTGGGATGTCTCTAAAAGGTATCTTCTCTTTTATCAAGGTCTTTGGTTGGCCCAGGTGATCATATCCATCAGCAACTGCCTATGCTTGTGAGTTCAGCTTGTTCTCATGTCCTATTTTCTTTCTTTGAAGATGTTACGCCTATTAGTACCTTCATCTGATTATGTTCCTTAGCTTACATTAGCATGCTCTGAAAACCATATAAACAAAATTGTTGTTAAGTCTATGCACATCTTAATATTGCATAAGGCCTGAAATTACTGTGCAGCGACAAACTCAAGTGAATACTATAGCCATCTTAATGTTGGTTCCTTCTAGAAAAATAATACTCCAACTACGAAATTAAAGATAACAAAAGCCGAAAAGATTTTGTGCCGATCAACCGATGAAATGCAAAATTAAGATTGGTGAAAATCTTAATGAAGAGAAACAACTTTGCGAATAATTAAGACAAGTTCTTGGTTCAGCTTTTATAAGTCATGTACTAAAATGGGCAATTTATGTATAAAAAGGCATTGACATGATATGTTTTTTGTTGCTTCATACAAGAGTACAAAATGTTTTTCAGTATATTGGTTTTCTCACTTTCATAACTTTTCTGCTTTTTGATAAATGATGTTTGATATATCATCCATTGATGTTTTACCATGTGTCTTTAGCCGATAAATTCACCTAAGGTTAACATGGTCCAATAGAATAGTAATGTCATAGTTTCCATCTTCTACTTTGATCCATTTCATGTTTGAGTATCTCTAACACCCTTTTCCATTTACAGAGGATGGTTGCACTGCTTAATCAATGGTATGGCTTAAATAGAAACATATGGGTGGCTGAGATGGCCATACAAACCATGCTATTTGCACTATCAGGACATTGAAGATATGTGATCGCTTCAAAGTTTGTACTCTGCATCTATTGGTTCGATATGTCAGATCTTAATTAGATGCTGGTGGCAATGACTGTATATATAAAAATGTTTGTATTTGAATCTTATTGTTACCATCTAATTATAAAGCCATGTCCATTAGCCATGGATAATAGCTTCTGTTTTAACTAGCATATGCCCGTGCCTACGGGAATCTTAAAACTTTCAATGCAATTCAACATAAAAAGGACAGACCCAGTGCCAGAGGCTCCCACACGAGTGGGGTCTGGGGAAGGGAATAACCGAAGCAAAGTCTTACCTCCGCAGAAATTCTGCAGAGAGACGGCTTCGAACCCAGGACCTGGTGACTCGGCGAGCTAGCACTCACCAACTGCACCAGGCCTGCCCTTCAATGCAATTCAACATAAAAAAAATAGTAGATTAGGAGCCTCAAATTTTCAACGCAGTAAGAGAATAAAAAAAAGAGTGAGTCGAAACAATGACAAATAAATTTTAACTCAGCTTAGCAACATATGGTTTCGAGCCACTGTCTATGAAAGCATCGTCGATGAGCACAACTTGTTCCTTTCCATGTTTATAAGGGATTTTTTTAATAGGCTCAATAATGTCAAGATCAGCCTGGTTGCAAACATAATCTATGAAAAAAAAAAGTTGTGTAATGAAGATGACAAACGTAGCAAATGAAATATATATAAAAAATTGGGAAATGGCACATGTAAAAAAGGGAAAACAATTCCAATTCCTTCTGGGATAGCCACAATTGACACTGATTTTTCAGATTTGGTATCCAGTGATGTCTCTTCAGATTCACATAATGGAAGTCCATTATCTTTTTTTTGTATTATTAAGCATCTCTTCTTGGTCACCATCACATTTTTTTCTGCAAAAAGCTACTTGTCCCAAAATATAGTGAGTTCATGACATCATAACAAACCATGGAAGTTTATCTTTCAAGATCAGCTTAGTATGGTTTACCTTTGGGACAAAATATTGGTGGTATTGTTACTATTATGGCTCTTTTTCCTCCTCTTCTCTTTTGCAAAATTCTGGCCATAAAGCACGAAAGTAGATTAATCATCAATACTTTACACACTGCTGAGGTCACAACAGGTCTAGGAGATAAGAAAATAGTATTTATTAACTGAAGCAAACTTATGAACATTGTAGTAAGCCATTCTGTCAGCAGTGAATTTTGACTTATTGAGAGCTCTAGAAATCTCTGCAGGTGATGATTTGTGACTATATGCTATCTTCCACTTTTCATGTTTGATTTTTTTGTCGCATAATTTCTTTCATACCTACTGTGATTTTAGGGTCTGCTAGGTATGAGACCACATTGGCTGCTAATGGGTATCATTAGATTAAGGACAGAAAAATATTTACAAGAACACACACACAACAGCAAACTAAATAGACTTACAGGTTGAAAACAATGAAATGCAGGAAATTTGATGCCTAAATTTCAGTTGTAAGAGATTAATCATTCTTCGTATTTTGAGAACACCTGAAAATATGGATGTGGATAGAAAAGACTGATTTCCATTTTTCAGGTGCCAGTAGATAACAAGTAGTTGGAGGAATGTATCTAGAATGAAATGGACCCTAACATGTGCAATAGCTTCTATCCATTGCACAATCTCTGAAGGAGTGATACTTTGTAAGCAGAACACAAAGAAAACAATTGTTCCTAACTGCTACCTGGTGAACTGAACTATAAATGAAAAGTACTCCTACCCACTGGCAAACTGAGCTATCAGGCAAAATGAACACATTCTGTAAGAATTGATCAAGTGGAGGTGGGCATAGCTAATGAGCAGTTTAGTGAAGCCACCAATATTTGTTTTCCCCCAGATGGCACATGTCGTCTATGTGCATATGGCAAGGTAGTACATCACTGCATGCATCTCTGGGGGCGGCACCAGCAGTGAGGAAGGGGAGAGTAAGAGGTAGGAAGGAATGGTTGCGGGCAGCAGCAGCGCAAATGAAGAACAGGAGAGGGAGGGACGGAGAGAAGAGTCCCGCACAAAGAGGGGCAGTGGTGGCGGAGACCGAATGCTTGTCGATGGGGAGGGCTGAGGGAACAGATAGGTCACCAAGAAGGATATATGGGCTGGCTGGTGGGCTGGGCCTTTCTTAGTGTCTTGTCCTTCTTTTCTTTTTCTTTTTTTTCCTTCCTCTGTGCTGCTGCTTTGAAGTTTCTTATAATCATATGGCGTCGCCTTGCCTCGCCTTATGATCGCCTAGGCGATTGGAAGGGGGTGGCTCGCCACGTCTCGGCTTAGCGCCTTAATAACTATGATACTAACAGCTACTGTTTTTTCGTTGAAAACTCCAGCTCAAGAAAACCTAATATAAAATTTCTATTTAGCATAAAGCACATCATGCTAGGAAGCAAACTGACAATCTCAATAGCAGGTTTCAGTATAAATTTTCTATTCTGGAACTCTAAACAGCTGTACAGTTCAAGTTAGCTGTACCAATCCAAGCAGTATATATACACAAGTATATTCTTTAGCAGTATATATACACAAGTAGTCGGATCCAATGATTGCATTTTCACAAGTAGTCGGATCCAATGATTGTACAGCTACATTTCCAACCTATTTAATTATAGCAAAACTTATAGACTATACTCAATTGAATGAATAAAGAATAATTTCCCAAGCTACAGAGGGTGTAAGTACAATTGGATATGAAAAAAAACTTTAAGCATTAAAAAAGCCCAGAATATCCGCACAACTCTCTTTTTTTTTGTGAATCGCACAACTCTAATTTGTGCAAGGATTGAAATTACTGACCAGTCCACTCTTTTTGTACAATAGTTTCTAATATGTGCTTCCTTATATGAGCACCCTTTTTCTAAAAAAAAAAATCTGATTATGAGCTATTCATTTTCCGACAACTCTAGATGAGTGGTGATGGCAAAGGTAAAACTGCTATCATGTGTAACCAAGCCTAACAAATGTGCTTCCTATCATTGGTACCATGTGGTTCATATATGTGTCTATCACAGTTTGGCATCTTAGCAAATAAATTGGCCAATATAAAAAACCTTGCCATAATCAGGGTGTAGATTTATTACCAGAAAAGCACCAAAGTAACTTGAGCTCTGAGTTTCAGGTTGATACAGTCAGAGAATCACCAAAGTAACTCTGCATGAGATAGGAGATTGATAGTCAGTGTGACATAATCGGTGTGAAATCTGAATGGCATATTAGATTATTATAAACAACCGGAACTGCTCATCTAGGAAGTTGGATCAGAAAACAGAGACATAGGTTCCAGATCATGGTGAACTGTATTGCATTCTATGGCAATTCAATTCGCTAAAAAGTAAAACACAGCAGGTAGAGTGAGCAACATTAGTCCGCTCCATACTCTTCTGACAATCAGAAATCCCATGAAGGCATCGCCAAGAAGCCTCGGTGTGGTTTGCTCCATGTAGCTCAGTAGCTGTGCAGGATTCAAGCCACTGCATAAACCTGAACTTGTGTTGTGCGTCGCACTTGATTGTGCAATCTTACCAACATACAAAGTCTGCTCCAGAGGGTGCGCTGACATAAACAGCATGGGACATAATAGATATCCGACAAAACAAATGTCTTAACTTAAACCTTCGGCATCATCCAGATAAAAGAATGAATGCTGAAAGTTGTAGCCTTTAACTAACATGATGAAGCCTCAGTAAAAAAGATATATAGTCACCTTTCTAAGTTTCTATAACAATCAACTATTGTCTAACTACGGTTCTATACTGAAAACTAAAAATGCATAAACATAACCGTTCAAATATAATCCATTGAAAACTGAAAAGGTAAAAACATAGCCGTTCAAAAATATATTCCATTGAAAACTGAGCACAGAGCACATAACTTCATCAGAATATAACCATACTGAGCAATGTCTAACTAAGCTGATTTCAAATATAACCATACTGATTCATTAACTCTTACAGGCCACTTAGATAAAACATATAAACCCGACACAGAATAGATGATATTATAACAATGGCAAACCAAGCTAGCTAAGACTCAACAGCACATGTGAAACATATTAGCCCCACCCAAATTCCAAAAGCACACGTAATTGTCTGAAATTTGGTTTCAAATCTGCATTCCATTCTTAGGTAATTTTTGAAAGCACACAGAACTACAGGCGCAGATCCAGTAAATGACACAGAACTCGTATGTCCTTGTTTGATTATGAACAGTACTTGCATAAGCTGAGTCTAAGTATGGTATTACTTGCATTAGATTGCAGGAACGTTTGACGAAACAGGGATACAGAAGGGCAGCCCTGAACAGAGGTAACTTAACCTTTGAGCATAATTCGGTAGTTTAGTGTTAGAGCAAGCGCCAACCCCGCTAACTGCTAATTGGTGGATAAAGTATGTGGTTAATATAAAATAAATTCAGGATAGAGCCTACTGCTAACTGCTTAGGCAATCCTTGAATTAGCAGGATAGTACTATAGCTTAACATACATGCTACTAATGTCTACTTATCCTGAATTAGCAATAGGCTTAACAATATAGGTTTAGCATACATACAACAACATAGCCTTTTGTCCCAAGCAAGTTAGGGTATGCTACAGATGAAACCCAAAAGAGACGAGAAATAGGAAGACACATAAAGGGACATAAAGGGCACAAGACAGAAAGAAGTCACGGTTCAGGCACGTTGATTGTCAATCTCCAAGCGCTCCTGTCGATAGCTAAATCCTTGGAGATATTTCACTTCTTAAGGTCTCTCTTAACGGACTCATCCCAAGTCAGTTTAGGTCGACATCTACCACTCTTTACATTATCGGGCCGCTTTAGAACCCCACTATGCACCGGCGCCTCAGGAGGCCTCCGTTGGACATGTCCAAACCATCTCAACCGATGTTGAATCAATTTCTCCTTAATTGGTTGCCCAACCCTATCCCGAATATCGTCGTTCTGGACTCTATCCCTCCTTGTGTGCCCACAACACCAACACAACATACGCATTTCTGCTACACTCAATTACTGGACATATCGTCTTTTTATAGACCAACACTCAGCACCGTATAACATCGCTGGGCGAATCGCTGTCCAATAGAACTTACCTTTCAGCTTCTAAGGCACCCTTTTGTCAGAGGACGCCAGAAGCCTGACGCCATTTCAACCAGCCGGCTGAAATTCTATGCCTAACATCTTCATCAATGTCGCCATCCTTTTGTAGTATCGATCCTAAATACCGAAAAGTGTCATTCTTGGCCACCACCTCCCCATCGAGGCTAACGACTCCCTCCTCATGCCTAGTCGCACTGAAATCGTACCTCATGTACTCGGTCTTGGTCCTACTAAGTCTGAACCCTTTTCGACTCTAACGTGTGTCTCAATAGTTCTAACTTCCTATTAACCTCTGCCCTACTATCGTCAACTAGCACCACATCATCAGCGAAGGGCATACACCAAGGGATATCACCTTGTATATCCCTTGTGACCTCATCCATCACCAAAGCAAATAAATAAGGGCTCAAAGCTAACCCCTGACGCAGTCCTATTTTAATTGGAAAGTCGCTGGTGTCGCCATCACATGTTCGAACAAACGTCACCACATCCCTGTACATATCCTTGATGAGGGTACATATCCTTGATGAGGGTAACGTACTTAGTTAGGACTTTGTGCTTTTCCAAGGCCCACCTCATGACATTTCTCGGTACTTTGTCATATGCCTTCTCGAGGTCAATAAAGACCATGTGCAAGTCCTTCTACTCCCTACTACTAATATTTGCTTAGGAATTAGAAGTAGGCTTATCCTAAATTAGCAGGAGACTTAAGAATATAGGCTTATCATAAATACTACTAATGTCTGTCTATCCTGAATTAGCATGATACTACTTATATAAAATAAATATGCAATCCCCGAATAGCAAGACCAAATGCTCAGGATAGAGCCTACTGCTACTTGCAGAAAACATAACCTCGTCAAGTCTAAGAAATACGTACCAGATTAATGAAATAAAAAATAATAAACTATGATCAAAGTCAATCGGAAGGAACTTTAACAAAGATAAGCTTGACTGAATGCCAGAGGTAAGAGATTCACAGACAAGAAATTCAGAGATCTCTCTCTTTTTGTTAGTAGCATACTTTTTCATATGCCTGTTTATCCTAAGGGTGACATTGATTGCTTTGATGATAGCAGCTCGTGGTGACAACCCAGTGAAAGTCCAAAGCAACAACCACCAAAGCCCTCGGGTAACTTTTATTGCTTAGAAATTGCTCCAAATAACTACAATATTTCCTAGAAATTGCTCTAAATACAATAGCCCTGTTAAGGAAGATGGCTGACCGAAACAACAAAATCTGAAGAACTGAATTACTGAAATTAAAAGAAAATCTGCTTACCTGCTACGCTCCTCCCACTGCCAGTTTGGCGTTTGCCTCTGCGGAGTGCAGCTCTGCTGCCGGGTGCCAGTGGCGTGCCTGCTGCAGCTGGCTACAGCCTGTGGCTAGGGGCTGCCGGCTGTTTGCCTGGCTTGGCCGCTGTGCTGCCTGCACCCTCCGGGCTGCCTCCTCCTTGTGGCCCGTTGGAACCGGCCTGTGCGTCGTCTTCTACCTCCAGTTCGCCTCTAGGCTCTAGCCCCTCCTCTTCATCCCATGGCAGATCTGCTTGCCGTTGAGTAGGGCGAGGCCCACGCCAGTGTACCTGTCGTCGTCCCCCGCGTCCGCGTCTGCGTTGGGGGCGCTTGGCGGTGGTGTCGGGGGCGAGGCGAAGGGAGCACTCCGCGGCGGCGGCGCGAAGCAGTGGCGTTGCCTTGAGCGTTGTGGAGGCGGCGAGGAGGAGCAGGAGGCGCGCCTACTGGCAGCGGCTGCTCACGCGGCGGCTTCGGGGGCTCGTCAGCGACGGTGGCAGCCTTTGGGATGCTCAGCGACGGCGGCCTCGGGAGCGCTCAGCGGCGGGTCGGGGGGCGCTCGGCGGAGGGGTCGCGTTTTTTTCGGGAACGGTAGAGGAAGGGGAGGAAGGCAAGGGAGTCGGTGGCAGAACGATAGGGCTGTGACAGTTTTGTCTTTTTAGGATTAGAAAAATCATTGCAGGCGCCTGATGTTCTAGTGCATTCACGGCCGTGCAGATGTATGGGTCTTTATCCACCGAGAAGTCAAGAACCAAGGGTGCGTTTGCGAGGGTGGCCCAACCCAGCCTTGCGCTCATGGGCTGCAGCACCTGCTCGTGTTTGCAGCCTTGGCCCGCGTTGGAGCCCGACTCACCGCAGCCAAAAACGACGCCGCAGCCAGACTCTAGAGAAACGCCGCTAGGGTTCGTTTCTCGTGAGCTCGGATACGCGCGGCACACTCGGGTGATTTCGGGGTGGCAGCGGGTGGCTCGCGCGGGCTCGCGCGGGAAGGGAAAACTTCAGCGTGCGCGCTTCCCTCCGCTTGGGAAGGCAAACCCGCCGGCGAATCCTCGCGCCTATAAAGTGCGGCCGCTCCCCTGCCTCTCCTTCTTCCTCTCGCTCTGGTCACCTTCCACATCCCTCCTGAGAGACCGGCGGTGAGTGCGTGGCAGCGGCGGTGACCTCCAGTGTACTTTTCCTCCGTTCCGCGCCTTGGGGGTTCTTCGCCGCGTTCCTGCTCCGACTCCTGCTAGGACTCGGTGGCGTTGGTGCTTCCTCCTCTTCTCCGTCCCTGTCTTCTTTGACTTGAGCTCGATCTGCTTCCTCTACTTCCAAATCTGCTTCCTCTCTGGTTCAACGACCCTGAGCCCAAGGTGACATGGACAACCCTTCCCCCTCCTCCCTCCATCTTCTGTTAGGGTTCGGTACCTAATGATGATGGTATTTTTTTGGTACCTGATGCTGCTGCTAGTTTGGATTATCTTATTCTTTGGTACCTGTCGGTGTTCGGACCGAGGGGGGTCCTAAACCAACGACTAAATGCTGCGTGACTCTTTCCTGGATGGTGATGCAAGGAGAACACACGGGGGTTTATCCTGGTTCGGGCAAAAGAAGGCCCTACGTCCAGCGGGGGGGAGAGGTTTGTATTTCCTTGCACCGAGGTGCTCGTGTAGGGGTTACAAGCAGGCGAGAGAGGGTGTCGAGCCCAAGTCTCAAAGAGAAAAAAGGAGAAAGGCGGTTGCTTGAGATGTTGATCTCTTGCTTTTCGTTGTTCGGTCGGGTGGTTGGTTGTTTCGTCTTCTTTTTGTTCGTCTGTTCGCTGGTTGGTTCGTTCGTTCGCCCGTCCCCCTCTGTCGAACCCTGGCCTACCCTTTTATAAGGCGAGAGGAGGCCAAGCCAAGGGGAGCCTTGAGGTGATGCTTTGTCGATTCCTGTTGAGTTGACTGTAGCGACGTGCCTTTGGAATGGCCGGCCATCCCTGGGTACCCTGACGTTGTGGGAGACAAGATGGTGAAATGACCCAGAGCGCCATGCCATACCGTCCTTCGAACTAAGCCGAGCGTCGAGGCTGGGTCGAGGCCGGGTCGAGGTTGGATGGATAAGGCCGAATCCCTGATATCGCGGGGAACGGACCTTGTCTTATCCTCCCTCGAGGGTGATTGATGGTGAACAGTGTGCGGTAAGGTGGGCACAGTGACGGGTTTCACCTCCCATCACGGGATGGGCGGTAAAACAGTGAGACTCGACGTGGGTATTGTTCCCACGTTGGTCCATGCCGCAACCATGCCGGTAGGTGGTAGTAGGTACCCGCATTGAATGCTATGGCTTTCGTCCTGGGGTAGGTAAAGAAAACGCGTCGAGGAGCCGGGGCGCGATCGAGGTGCCCCGTCGAGCGGGCCTCGTACGAGTCGGAGCCGGGGCGCGGTCGAGGCGCCCCGTCGAGCGTGCCTCGTACGAGTCGGAGCCGGGGCGCGGTCGAGGCGCCCCGTCGAGGCGCCCCGTCGAGCGGGCCTCGTACGAGTTGGAGCCGGGGCGCGGTCGAGGCGCCCCGTCGAGTGGGCCTCGTACGAGTCGGAGCCGGGGCGCGGTCAAGGCGCCCCGTCGAGCGGGCCGCGTGATACTCGGCCGAGGTGGGCTATCTTTCATTGCGGTTTCGGTTATGTTAGTGTTTTAGCGATAGTTGTGGGTACCCCCGTACTGTTGGTACCGACAGTAGCCCCCGAGCCTTTGGGTGAGTGTGTGATCACTCTCCCAGAGGTTGGTCAGAACTGGAGTCGTGGCGTCGTGATTTTTTCCGGTGGGGGCGCGCGAGCGCACCCGCCGGGTGTAGCCCCCGAGGCCTCGGTGGAGTATGGAGACTCCTCCGAGGTCTTGTACGCGTTTGATTGGGGAACATTTCGTTGCGGTCAAGCCCCCGAGCCTCGCGCGCGTGAGGTCGATCAGGGTCCCGGCCGTCTTTCGCTGTGCGACCCTCGCGCTCCTTTTTCGAAAAAAGGAGGAGGGGTGGAGAATGTCGTACTACCCTCGTTTGGGCCCGAGTTACGACGATCTCCGGTGAGCTGCTAGCGGGGGAATTCGAGTGAGAACCCGTGCCCCGTTCGTTAGGGGTCGGCTAGTGGCCCGGAGGCGCCCTCAAAAATGCCAAGAAGTGGTCGTGTGGATCTCGATTCTCTTCGACAGGATTCGAGGGCTCGATGCCTCCCCCGGAGGGATTCCTACCACAACCTTCTCCTTCGACCTCGAATACGTCCTGGGGTGCCTCGAGAGCGCGGCTCGAGCCCTTGGCCATGTACGGGCGCACCCTGGGTCGTCCCTAACTCTGTTGCTCGAGGGCAGCTGTCGAACCCCGTTCGAGGGCCAGCTTTCGCTCCCTCGAGACTTATTGCGGGCTTCGCACCCATTTTTGCGGTCGGGACCCCGAGCCTCGTACGCACGAGGTCGATCAGAGTCCCGGCCGTCTTTCGTGACCCTCACGCTCCTTTTTCGAGAAAAGGAGGAGGGGTGGAGAACGTCGTACTACCCTCGTTTGGGCCCGAGTTCCGATGATCTCCGGTGAGCTGCTAACGGGAGAATTCGAGTGAGAACCCGTGCCCCGTTCATTAGGGGTCGGCTAGTGGCCCGGAGGCGCCCTCAAAAATGCCAAGAAGTGGTCGTGTGGATCTCGATTCCCTTCGTCAGGATTCGAGGGCTCGATGCCTCCCCCGGAGGGATTCCTACCACAACCTTCTCCTTCGGCCTCGAATACGTCCTGGGGTGCCTCGAGAGCGCGGCTCGAGCCCTTGGCCATGTACGGGCGCACCCCGGGTCGTCCCTAACTCTGTTGCTCGAGGGCAGCTGTCGAACCCCTTTCGAGGGCCAGCTTTCGCTCCCTCGAGACTTATTGCGGGCTTCGCACCCATTTACCACGTACCTAGGGATATTCCGTTGGCCGAGCGCGTTTTTTCGGGAGACGAGATCGGCGCGGTAGCGGCATATGGTTACGACGTGGGGAGCGGCCACGTGCCCAGTTCCTGCGAGATATAAGGAAACGGTTAGGTGAGCGCATTTAATGCGGGAAACTGTTCCTACTTTCTCGCGCGGCCGTTGGGCTTCCGTCTGGGCATATAAAGCTAAGGCCTAGGGGTCTTCGTTCCCACCGATCGCTTGCGTCCCTGCAATCCTTTGCCTTAGACATCCCCTGCCACATCGCGTTCTCCGCCCGTATCACCGCAGCCACCGCATCCTTTCCTTCCATCCCCCCTTCCGACGACATCGATGGCAGGAAAGAGCCAGATCCTCCCCGCCGACGACTGGGCCACCTCCTCGGTGACGGAGAGGAGGTTGGAGGAGTTGGTCGAGGACGGGCTGCTGCGGCCGAGGACGAACTTGTTGCAGCCGGAGTGGATGGCGCCGCCCCCTGCCCATCGGGAGCCAGCGCCCCCTGAAGGGTACGTGGTGAGCTTCGTCAGCTTTCATGAGCGGGGGTTCGGCGTGCCGGCGTCAGTCTTCATGCGCGCGCTCCTCCACCACTACCGGGTGGAACTTCATCACCTTTCCCCCAACGCTGTCGCGCAGGCCGCCATCTTCGCGGCGGTCTGTGAGGGCTACCTCGGGGTGGAGCCGCAGTGGAACCTGTGGCTTCACCTTTTCAAGGCCGAGCTCTTCGCCAAGAGGGCAGGGGAGAAAGGCGTCCTGTGCGCGGCCCGAGTTGGGAGCTGCGTGCTACAGGTGAGATCGGGTCGGACGGATCTATACATCCCGGCCCGCCTCATCTCCTCGAACAGTGGGTGGCACGAGGGTTGGTTCTACCTCCGCAATGATGAAAATCAGTTGCCGAGGTACACCGGCCGCGTGCTGACTGCTCGAGAGGAGCATTGGTCGTGCGGAGTGCCCGAGGCCGAGAAGACGCGCTTGGATCCACTGCTGGCGGCGCTGCAGCAGCTTCGCCTTCGGGGCCTAACGGCTGCGGCGGTGGCTGCGGCCTTCCATCGCCGCAGAGTGATGCCGTTGTGCCGGCGTCGTCTCCGCCTGGACCAGATGACTCCGGAGGCGAACCTGGAGGGTACCCGGATGTCCCACGAATCCCTCACCCTTGAGGAGGTCCTCCGGCGGGCTCACCGGATGGTCGGGAACTTCAAGGCGGAGGAGGCCAATCAGGTTCCCATGAGGCCTACCGAAGGGTGCGAATCCGTGGTACGTATCTCAGGGCTGAGGTATTGCTATTCTTGTTTTTCTGTGGATTTTGCTGATGTGGTCGAGGCCGGCGTGTAGGATTTGTCGGCGTTGCGGGAAACGCGCCCACCAGTCCCGGAGGACCGGCCCGCCCGGGAGGCTCGACGCCTGCATGCCGCCTAGAAGAAGCAGGCCAAGGAGACGGCCAAGAAGCGGGCGGTCCGCAAGGCCAAAGAGGCGGAGGCGTTGAAGAAGCGCCGGCGCCAGCAGACCATGGACGGAGTGTCCCTGTCGCTGTCGCCTTCCGAGACGGTCTCGGGGGAGGACGACGGCAGCAGCGACGAAGATGATGATGCCCTGTCGCGGTATGAGATTGCGACCAGGCTGGGCGACCTTCCCGACATTCGCCCCCTGCTGGAGCCCATCGGGGGGGCGCCCTCCTCGGTCGTCGTGGTCGAGGAGGTCGAGGGGAAGAAGGTGGGGAAGGAAGCCGGGCCCTCGACGGGAGGGGCCATTTTACCCCGGTCCCGGCGAGAGGGGTCGACGGGGACGCCCGCACCAGCCGGGGCCTCGCAAGCTCCGGCAGGGGCGGAAGCGGCGGTACCGGCGTCGTCATCGGCGGCGGCGCCGGCGGGCGTAAGGACCCGAGGCCAGCTGGCCTCGGAAGCACAGAGGGCGCAGGGCGGTGTACCGGCCGGGGCTCCCAGGAGCGCTCGACCTGCTGGTGAGGCCGCCACGAGGCCACCAGCGGCCGTCCCGGGAGGCTCGAGCCGCGCGGGGTCGAGGTACTTGGTGCCGATTTCCGGGTAAGTATCTCAGCTTGGTTGTCCTGCCTTTCCCAAAGTCCGTTGGCCGACAATTCTTCTCACTTCGCAGGCTGAAGCGGAAGGCGGAGCCGATAGGGCCTACCCCTGTGAAGTCGCTGCGAGCCGGCGCCGTTGTCCTCAACCGGACGGCGGAGCAGGACGCGGCCTGGGTCCGTCAGGTCGAGGCCGCGAAAGGGCGCCTGCGACAACGGCAGGGGTCAGCCGACGCCGTGGCGGTTGCCGGCCCGGAGCCTGCCGTCGAGGGGTCCGAACCGGTAAAGGCGGCGGCGCTTGACGTAGTCGAGGCGGGACCTAGGTCATCGGGGACGGCCGAGGCTGCCGTTGTGGTCGCGACGGGCGAGGCACCCGTCCACGACGCGGAGCGGGCGGGTGCTGATGTGACCATGGAGGAGGTCGCGTCGGCGTCAGGGCAAGAGACGGCCCGGGCGAGGGGGTCGCAGCCACAACAAGGCCCGTTGGCAGAGCCAGCGGGCATGGTGGAGGTCGGGGCGGTCGAGCCCCTATCCGGAGCACCGGAAGAAGAAGCGCCGGTTCCGGAGGTGCCAACGGTCGAGGCGCGGGCACCGGCGCCATCGTCGGTCGAGGCGCCGGCTCCAGAAGCGCCGGCGGTCGTAAGTGCCCGCCCTCACGTTCCCCTCGACAACATCCCCCTGGACAAGGGAAAACAAGCGATGGGGGTCGAGGGGGGTGAGGTCGCGGACCAGGCCGGTGTCGCGACGGCCGTTGGAGAGGTGGATACCGCGGGCGAGGCCGGTCCTTCCGCGGGACCGGGAGACGCCCCGGCCGGGTCATCTTCGTCGTGGCCCGACATCGCCGCGCTGGCGATAGCGTGGGCAGAGACGGAGCTGCCGAGGTGGGGGGGCCGTCCCTTGAGTTCAGGGACGCTACGAACCCCGACGCCGAGCCCATCTTTGTCTTGAGCGACAAAGATAAAGTGCACCGATGGGAATACCTCGAGGGCGTCCGCCAGCACCTTGACCGGTTGCTCCGAGTGGCGTCCGGTGCCGTGCGGAGTATGGGGGATGCCACCGAGGTATGATCGACCCGTCGGCTTTCTTGATGTGTTTTTTCCTCGGATTTGTGACCTTTTCGAATTGCGTTCAGGAGCTGAAGGAGTACTCCCGCCGCAAGTCGCTCTTCATCCGGGACGAGAGTGGCGTGTGGGGCGCGCTGTCCCAGCAACGGGTCCTGGTCGAGGAGGCCCAGAAACAGCTATCCAATCGGAACGCCGAGATGGCTGAGCTGCGCGTCGCATACGCCGTGGTGAAAGAAGAGGCGACGCAGGCATGGGCGGCCGAGGCCGTGACGCGCACTAGCCTGGACAAGGCTCGGGAGGAGGCTGCCTAGGCGCGCAGGGACCGCGAGCCCTTGTCTGCGTGGGTGAGGGAGCTCGAGGAGGATGTCTCCCAGGTTGGCCTTCAGCGCGACGCCTTCCACGCCGAGATCACGACGCTGCAGGGAGCCGTCCAAGAGAAGGACGCAGCTCTCGAGTCTGCTCGGCAGGAGGTCGAGGCGCTAAAGGCAGCCATCCGTGACAAGGACAGCGCCTTCCTGGGGCTCGAGCGAACGTGTGGGGGGCTCCGCGATGAGGTCGTGGGCCTGCAGACCCACGTCGAGGGTAAGTGTGGTTGTTATAGTCACGACGTTGAAGGCCCCGCGTTGGGCACTAATTTGTTTGTCGTGTTTTAGAGCTGGAGAGAGAACCGAGAGGCCCAATCGTGTGCCAACTCCTTCCAGAGCCTCTTCGAAGCCGAGGTCCGGAGGACCCAACTTCTCCAGGGCGCAATCACCACCATGTGTGATGGCCTAGGGGTCGAGCCCGACGCCGACACCGGGGAAGATGTTCCGGGGAACTCCTTCGTCCGACGGATGGTGGCGCTGGGCCGCCTTGCCTGGGAGAAGATACGGAACGGCCTCCATCACGGCGTGAAGAGGGCGCTGGCCGTCGTCCGTTCGGGGTTTGTGTTTGACATGAGGCTCGTTGCCGAGGGCTTCATCACAGACCCCGATCGGACAGACGAGGAGAACGAGGATGCCTGCGTGGAGCTGATCGAAGCCGCCGAAGAACCTGGAAGTCGTCTGGCCTCGCTTTTTGAAGCCGAGGTGGTTCCGCCTGCCGACGTCGAAGGCCTGTGAGCCAAATCTGGGCATGAAGGCCCATGTAATAAGTTAGTATTTCGAATTTTGATCGTGGTGGCCGCGGAGGCCTAAAAGACTCGAAACATAAACCGGTTCATGGTTGATTCAGTTTTACTCGAGCTTTTCTTCCCTTCATCGCACGAATCGTGTTCTCGCGTGATTTACTTAGCACGCAGCTACATCCTTCGGCGTAAGGGAGCGAGTGGAGGTACCGTAGCCTCGGAGGCGTAAGTGATCTCACGGCTCGACTGCCCTCGAGCTTCAGGGTGATGTTGCGGCCTAGTAAATCGTGTGAGAGCCTGATCTAAGCGACAGGGGATATGTTCTTTTTTGATTTTAGGAACCGTTGTTTAGATCTTCTCAGCGTGAAGGCGTACCACTAAAAGGCGTAAGGGTTGAGTGGAGGTACCATAGCCTCGGAGGCGTAGGTGATGCTCTAGACTCGAGAGCCCCTTCGAACCTTAGGGTGCTCTTTCAGCGAAGTCGATCTAAGAAGCGGTTCTTAAATTTAAAAAAGAGCATAAGTTTTTTCGGGGACCGGGGGTTCCCCCCTTGCAGCTCCCGAGGGAGGGTCGACTCTAGGAGTGCAGGGTCGATCCTTCCTCATTACGAAATGAAAAATTTTGAACATCGCTGTATTCTTTATTGACGAAAAAGGAAATACAGAGCCTCGAGGCTTTTTAAGGAAAGAAGCGACGTAGCTGTTCAATGTTCCAAGCGTTGGTGAGGATTTCGCCCTTCTCGTTGGATAGCTTGTAGGTGCCCGGCTTTAGTACTTCTGCGATGATGTACGGCCCTTTCCATGGTGGTGTGAGCTTGTGCCGTCCCTTGGTGTTCTGGTTCCGCCGTAGCACCAAGTCACCAACGTTGAGGTCACGCTTGCGGACGTATCTGTCGTGGTAGCGTCGGAGACCCTGCTGGTACCTGGCAGAATGCAACAGAGCCACATCTCGGGCTTCCTCGAGCTGGTCGAGGGCGTCCTGTCTTGTGGCGTCGTTGTGTCCTTCGTTGTATGCCTTCAACCTCGGGGATCCGTATTCTATATCGGTTGGTAGCATAGCCTCAGACCCGTAGACTAAGAAGAACGGAGTGAACCCCGTGGCTCGACTCGGTGTTGTTCTTAGGCTCCACAGGACCGAGGGTAGCTCGGCAGCCCATTTTTTTTCCATGTTTGTTTAGTTTGTTAAAGATTCTGGGCTTCAGGCCTTGTAGAACCATGTCGTTGGCACGTTCCACTTGCCCGTTTGTTTTTGGATGAGCCACGGCCGACCAGAGCACACGGATGTGGTGGTTGTCGCAGAAATCCAAAAACTTTTTGCCAGTGAACTGGGTGCCATTGTCTGTGATGATACAGTTGGGGACCCCAAAGCGATGAACAATGTTAGTGAAGAAGAGTACAGCTTGTTCGGACCTGATGCTGGTGATAGGGCGGGCCTCGATCCACTTGGAGAATTTGTCGATTGCGACGAGCAAGTGGGTGAAGCCGCTGGTCGTCCTTTTCAGTGGTCCGACAAGGTCGAGCCCCCAAACGGCGAACGACCATGTGATGGGGATAGTTTGTAGGGCATGTGCCGGAAGATGAGTCTGTCTCGCATAGTACTGACAACCCTCGCAGGAGCGTACTAGCTTGACAGCGTCGGAGACCGCGGTCGGCCAATAGAATCCTTGTCGAAAGGCGTTTCCGACGAGGGTTCGAGGCGCAGCGTGGTGACCGCAAGCCCCCGAGTGAAGATCGCCGAGCAGATTTCTGCCTTGCTCTTTCGTGATGCAACGTTGGAGGATACCGGTAGGGCTACGACGGTAGAGCTCCCTGCTGTCGCCCATGATCACAAAAGTTTTGGCCCGGCGTGCGATCCGTCGAGCCTCAGTCCTATCCGAGGGGAGGTCCCCTTGGATGAGGTAGTCGAGGTACGGGACGCGCCAATCAGGTTCGAGGTCAGACGGTGGCGTCAAATCTCCCACCTGCATGGCTTGAGCCCCGGTCGAGGGGGCTTCTGCCTCAGGTGGAGGGTCGAGCGACGCCCCGTCGACCCCCCCGTCTGGCCTGAGGTCGACGGATGGATGCTGAAGGTCTTTCGCGAAGACGTCCGGTGGAACCGTGGCTCGACCGGACGCGATTTTTGCCAGTTCATCAGCGGCCTCATTATACCTGCGTGCGATGTGGTTGAGCTCGAGGCCGTGAAACTTGTCCTCGAGGCGCCGTACTTCTTGGCAGTAGGCCTCCATCTTGGGGTCGCGGCAGCTCGAGCTCTTCATCACCTGATCGATCACGAGTTGGGAGTCGCCTCGGACGTCGAGGTGTCGGACCCCGAGCTCGATGGCGATTCTCAACCCCGTGACGAGTGCCTCGTATTCGGCGACGTTGTTAGACGCAGGGAAATGAAGCCGGACGACGTAGCGCATGTGAACCCCGAGGGGTGAGACGAAGAGCAAGCCCGCGCCTGCTCCCGTTTTCGTCAATGACCCATCGAAGTACATGGTCCACAGCTCCGCTTGGAGCTGTGCAGGAGGGAGTTGTGTGTCAGTCCACTCGGCCAGAAAATCTGCTAACGCCTGTGACTTGATAGCTTTTCGCGGCGCATAGGATAATGCCTCGCCCATGAGCTCGACTGCCCATTTGGCAACCCTACCCGAGGCTTCCCGGTTCTGGGCTATCTCTCCCAAGGGGAAAGAAGAAACCACAGTAATCGGGTGACCCTCGAAGTAGTGTCGGAGCTTGCGCCGTGTCAAGATGACAGCATATAGCAGTTTCTGTATCTGTGGATATCGACACTTTGTTCCAGAGAGCACCTCGCTAACGAAATAGACCGGCCTCTGGACGAGCAAGGTGTGTGCCTCCTCGGCCCGTTCGACAACCAGGGCAGCACTGACTACTTGTGATGTCGCGGCGACATAGAGTAGGAGTGGTTCCCCCGGGGTCGGAGGGACGAGGATTGGTGAGCTAGAGAGGGTGGCTTTCAGTTTCGTGAGAGCCTCCTCAGCCTCGAGGTTCCAGGAAAAATGGTCCGATTTCCTCAAGAGACGGTACAGAGGGAGTGCTTTTTCGCCGAGGCGCGAAATGAAACGGCTGAGTGCCGCCAAGCAACCTGTGACTCTCTGTACGCCTTTGAGATCTCGGATGGGGCCCATCTTGGTTATTGCAGAGATTTTTTCAGGGTTGGCCTCGATGCCACGTTTAGATACGATAAACCCTAAAAGCATACCTCGTGGGACGCCGAAAACACATTTCTCCGGATTGAGTCTGATGTTTTTTGCCCTGAGGCACTTGAATGCAACGTCGAGGTCACTGACCAGATCGTCGGCACGTTGGGTTTTGACCACGATGTCGTCGACGTAAGCTTCGACGGTCGACCCAATGTGCTTCCCGAAAACGTGTTGCATGCATCGCTGGTACGTTGCCCCCGCGTTCCGGAGACCGAAGGGCATCGTAACGTAGCAATACATGCCGAATGGGGTGATGAATGAAGTCGCGAGCTGGTCGGACTCCTTCATTTTGATCTGGTGGTAGCCGGAATATGCATCTAAGAATGAGAGAGTTTCACATCCCGCGGTGGAATCAACGATTTGATCAATGCGTGGCAAAGGGAAGGGAACTTTCGGACATGCTTTATTTAAACCAGTATAGTCTACGCACATCCTCCATTTCCCACTCTTTTTTCTAACTAATACAGGATTAGCTAGCCACTCGGGATGATGAACCTCCTTGATGAACCCGGCCTCCAACAGTTTGTGTATCTCCTCGCCGATGACCCTACGCTTCTCCTCATCGAAGCGGCGCAGGCGTTGCTTCACCGGTTTGGATCCGGCCCGGATCTCCAAGGCGTGCTCGGCGACTTCCCTGGGTATGCCCGGCATATCTGAGGGACTCCACGCAAAGATGTTGATGTTCGCGCGGAGAAAGTCGACGAGCACTGCTTCCTATTTAGGATCGAGGGTGGCGCTGACGTTCAGCGTCCTCCCTTTGGGATCAGCGGGGTCGAGGGGTACGAGTTTGACGTCTTCGGCGGGCTCGAAGCTGCCGGCATGGCGTTTTGGGTCGGGAATCGTTTTGGCGAGACCGTCGAGGTCTGCAGCCAAGCTTGCCGACTCAAAAACAGCCTCGCCGTGCTCGACGCACTCGACGTCGCACTCGTAGGCATGTTCATACGAGGGCCCTACAGTGATGACACCGTTTGGGCCAGGCATTTTAAGCTTAAGGTAGGTGTAGTTCGGGATCGCCATGAATTTGGCGTAGCATGGGCGTCCCAGGATAGCGTGGTACGTTCCACGGAATCCGACCACTTCGAAAGTGAGAGTTTCCTTTCGAAAGTTGGCCGGTGTGCCAAAGCAAACAGGCAGATCGACCCGCCCGAGGGGTTCCGCCCGTTTCCCTGGCACGACTCCGTGGAAGCCCCTGACGCTAGGCTGGAGGCGCGCTCTGTCGACCCCCAAGAGGTCGAGGGTCTGAGAGTAGATAATGTTGAGGCTGCTTCCGCCGTCCATGAGCACTTTGGTGAGGCGTGTGTTGGCGATGACGGGGTCAACGACGAGTGGATAGACCCCCGGATTGGGGACGTAGTCTGGGTGGTCATCACGGTCGAAAGTGATGGCCACCGCAGACCAATCGAGGAAACGGGGTACTGCCGATTGTACGGAGAAGACCTCGCGCCGTTCTCGCTTGCGCTGGCGCGCAGAGAGGCAGGTCGAGGGCCCTCCGTAGATCATGTAGCAGTCGCAGATCTCAGGAAATTCCCCGTCCTTGTCGTCACCCTTAGGATCCTCCGCCTTGTCGTCCTTCTTGGCGCCGGCACTCCCGAAGTACCTGCGCAGCATGTGACAATCCTCGAGGTTATGGTTAGTAAGTCCCTTGTGGTAGGGACACGGCTCTTTGAGCATTTTGTCGAAGACGCCCCCGCCGGGGGGGCCTCGAGGTTTCTTGTGCTCGGTAGCAGCGACGAGCTCGTCGGCCGGGGCCTCGAGCTTGCCCTGCTGACCTTTCTTCTTCTTGCGGTTGCTTCTCTTGGGGCCTCGGGTGGAACTCGCGGGGTCGTCGACCTTCTGCTCCCCCCTCGCCGGCTCGCCGCCAAAGATTGCACCAACCGCCTCCTCGCCGGCGGCGAAGTTGGTGACGATGTCCATCAATCCGTTGGCAGTGAGCGGGGTGTTACGGCCCAACTCCCGGACCAACTCCTTACAGGTGGTACCGGAGAGGAAGGCCGTAATCACGTCGGAGTCGGTGATGTTGGGGAGCTCGGTGCGCTGCCGGGAGAAGCGCCGGATGTAGTCCCGGAGGGACTCATCTGGTTTCTGCTTACAACCCCGGAGGTCCCACGAGTTGCCGGGACGCATGTAGGTTCCCTTGAAATTTCCCTCGAACACCCTCACGAGATCGTCCCAGTCGTGGATCTACCAAGGTGGGAGATCCTCGAGCCAGGCTCGGGCGGTGTCGGAGAGGAAAAGGGGGAGTTGCCGAATGATGACCCGGTCGTCGGTGGCCCCGCCCAACTGACACGCCAAGCGGAAATCGACGAGCCAAAGTTCGGGTTTGGTCTCGCCGTTATACTTGGTGAGAGTCATGGGGGGACGGAACCGAGCCGGGGGCACCGTCTCACGAATAGCCTTACTGAACACCCGAGGACCTGGGGGTTCGGGTGAAGGGCTACGGTCTTCCGAGCTGTCGTAGCGTCCGCCCCTGTGGACGTGGTAGCCTCGAGCTACACCGTCACCGTGTTTGCGCGTGCGACGCTCGACGATGTTGCCACGGGTGTCTCGAGGCTCGTGGTCGTTGGCGATGGGCTCAGGGGCCAGTGCTACCCGGTTTCGCCGGGCAGGCTCGGGATGAACCGAGGCTTCTCTCTCCTGTCGGGAAGGCTCGAGGGTCCGCTCCGAGGCTGCTTCGCGCCGCCTCGAGGCAGAGCTCTCGGCCTGCTGCATGGCGGCAGTCTCGAGGAGTCCTCGGATTTCGTCTCGAGCCCGACGGGCGTCAGGGTTTGACGGCTCGGGCATGTTGCGCAGGAGCATGGCGGCGGCGACGACGTTTTGGCTGGCTCGAGCGAAAACCGGAGGGTCGACCGCCCGGTCCTCGTCGATGCGACGGTTGACGTCGCGAGCTCTCTCACGAGCTCTCCCGCCAAATACGTGTTCTGCACGCTCACGCTCGAGGGTTTGCTGGAGAAGATCCAGGTTTTTCCGTTCCTCGTCAAGCTGGTCCTGCAACTCGCGAATCTGTTCGAGCTGCGCTCCTTGATCTGCAAGGAACTGGGGCTCGTTTCGCTCGGCAGGAAGTTCGACATGGGGGGGCGTGTGCCTTCCTTCGACCGGCTCTTCGTCCTCTGATTCCGAGGTGCTTTCAACGTCGATGTTGAAGCACTCGCGAGTCGGATCATAGGTGTCGTCAGCCGAGTCGGAGTCAGGAGCGCCAAAGTAGTAATATGACGGGGGAATGTGTGGCCGTTGCCAACCGTCACCGCGGTGACGATATGAAGAAGCAGTCACACGAGGCTCTGTTTCCGGTGTCTCGGTAGAGTCCCGATAATCAGAAGCCGGCGTGGACGCAACGAGGTCCAGAGTGGAGCGTGGATGGTGTCCGGGGAGTTCCTCATAAGCGCTCATGCGAGTGCTCACGGAGGATGCATACACCCGGGCAACCGAGACCAGCCCAAACGGGAATGGTGATGGGGACGTCGCTGCCCATGGCGAAATAGATGCTACGGACAGTGGTGTCTCACCGGACGGGGGAGCGGCGGGATTCTTCGTCGGCACGCCACCCTCGGCCAGGCTCGTCCTTCCCAAATCTTCCAAAAGGAGATCTAGGCTGGCGCCTGTCTGGGGGGTGCCGGACCGGGGGATCCCATCGCCCTCCGCCAGGTGGAGACGGTGGTTGTACCGGGCTCGCCGTCGCCGGGCGGCCCGCGCCCGCCTGGAGCGACGGTGCCGGTTGACTGCTCCCCCAGGCTGGGAGAGCTCGTAATCCTCGTCGGTTGGGTGCCTGGGTGGAAGTAGGACCATGTCGTAGCCAGAGCCGAGCGACATGAACTCTAAACTCCCAAACCAGATCACCGTAGCCAACGGGATCGGGCGTTCGGGGTTAGCCATCCAGGAAGAACGGCGACAAAGCGAGGTTTGCACGCAGCGCTCCCCTACCTGGCGCGCCAACTGTCGGTGTTCGGACCGAGGGGGGTCCTAAACCAACGAGTAAATGTTGTGTGACTCTTTCCTGGATGGTGATGCAAGGAGAACACACGGGGGTTTATCCTGGTTCGGGCAAAAGAAGGCCCTACGTCCAGCGGGGGGGAGAGGTTTGTATTTCCTTGCACCGAGGTGCTCGTGTAGGGGTTACAAGCAGGCGAGAGAGGGTGTCGAGCCCAAGTCTCAAAGAGAAAAAAGGAGAAAGGCGGTTGCTTGAGATGTTGATCTCTTGCTTTTCGTTGTTCGGTCGGGTGGTTGGTTGTTTCGTCTTCTTTTTGTTCGTCTGTTCGCTGGTTGGTTCGTTCGTTCGCCCGTCCCCCTCTGTCGAACCCTGGCCTACCCTTTTATAAGGCGAGAGGAGGCCAAGCCAAGGGGAGCCTTGAGGTGATGCTTTGTCGATTCCTGTTGAGTTGACTGTAGCGACGTGCCTTTGGAATGGCCGGCCATCCCTGGGTACCCTGACGTTGTGGGAGACAAGATGGCGAAATGACCCAGAGCGCCATGCCATACCGTCCTTCGAACTAAGCCGAGCGTCGAGGCTGGGTCGAGGCCGGGTCGAGGTTGGATGGATAAGGCCGAATCCCTGATATCGCGGGGAACAGACCTTGTCTTATCCTCCCTCGAGGGTGATTGATGGTGAACAGTGTGCGGTAAGGTGGGCACAGTGACGGGTTTCACCTCCCATCACGGGATGGGCGGTAAAACAGTGAGACTCGACGTGGGTATTGTTCCCACGTTGGTCCATGCCGCAGCCATGCCGGTAGGTGGTAGTAGGTACCCGCATTGAATGCTATGGCTTTCGTCCTGGGGTAGGTAAAGAAAACGCGTCGAGGAGCCGGGGCGCGGTCGAGGCGCCCCGTCGAGCGGGCCTCGTACGAGTCGGAGCCGGGGCGCGGTCGAGGCGCCCCGTCGAGCGTGCCTCGTACGAGTCGGAGCCGGGGCGCGGTCGAGGCGCCCCGTCGAGGCGCCCCGTTGAGCGTGCCTCGTACGAGTCGGAGCCGGGGCGCGGTCGAGACGCCCCGTCGAGCGGGCCTCGTACGAGTCGGAGCCGGGGCGCGGTCGAGGCGCCCTGTCGAGCGGGCCTCGTACGAGTCGGAGCCGGGGCGCGGTCGAGGCGCCCCGTCGAGCAGGCCGCGTGATACTCGGCCGAGGTGGGCTATCTTTCATTGCGGTTTCGGTTATGTTAGTGTTTTAGCGATAGTTGTGGGTACCCCCGTACTGTTGGTACCGACAGTACCTGATACTGCTGCTACTTTGAATCTCTTAAGATTTGCTACCTAATGCATGTATTCCTGTTGTAGTTGTTATGTATGTCTTCACCTGTTGATTATTCAGACTGTTCTTTGTCCATGATATGCTATGGTTGGTTAGTATTCTATGAGATGTGGTCGATGATGTGGTCCTTTTTTGCACTAGGAGGCATCAATACATGATGCAGCCATGCTATTTCATTATTCATTCATTTCATGACCATGTTGATGCCTAGCAGGGTCTGATGATCTGTATTCCTATTTCAAATTTGCATGGTTGTAGATGGATCCCTCATTGAGCCGTGACATGCTGTGTAGGCAGGCAGCTGCTTTGACTGTTGTTATGGTTTCTTTTGTTTCCACTAGGCTCAAAAGAAAAACCCTGAGCCTGATACACCCAGCTTGACCCAGCTACACTTTCACTTCTTAGAGATGTAAATGAGCAACATAGAATAAGGACACTGGACATGATTTACCACTCCACTGATACTGAGTGCATATCCATGATTAGGATGAAGAGAGCTCCATTTTTTGAGTTAGTCAAAACATTTAGAGAAAGGAGTCTGGTCACTGATAGGGAAGGGGTTTCATTAGAGGAGCAAGTAGCCATGTTCTTGCATGTTGTAGGGCACAACCAAAGGTTTAGAGTGGTTCACCATTCCTTTAGGAGGTCCATCCAAACTGTGCACAAACACTTCCACTAGGTTTTATATGCTGTGGGTGAGCTTAGGAATGAAATGATCAAGCCACCTAGCACTACCACTCATCCTAAGATCCAGAGCAGCCATAGATGTATCCATATTTCAAGGTAAATGTCTAGCTTGAGTGCATATCCATGTTTGTGTGATGATGATGTAATAATTAGATGGACAAGGCTAAGACCACTACTTTGGTTTTAATGTTCTCTGTTTTCTTCATTCAGTATTTGGTTTCTTGGTTCTTTCAGTATTTGGTTAATGATACATTATGTATTATATTACCTAACTGTCATGTTGTTTTACACTTCTTATGTATGCATAGCAGTCCTAGTTGCTGGTTAGGGTGGGTTTGTGGCACCTTCTGATGTGCTTGAGGAGCTCATTAATGGTGGGACTACTGCTCCTATTGTAGCTGGTGTTGGTGCTAGTGCTGCTGCTCCTGTAGCAGCTGGTGCTGGTGCTGGTGCTGCTCCAGTAGTAGTTGATCCTGCTGATGATGTAGCTACTCCTGTGGCTGGTGGTGGTGGTGGTGGTGGTGTTAGGGCTATGAGGTGGTCCAACAACACCTCTGGTTTTGTTCTTAGGAGGATGGCTGCTCTGGTTACTGATGGTAGCAGGCCTGACAAGGTCTTCAAAGACAAGGATGTCAATCATGTGGCCAAAGCCCTTAAGGACTGGTGTGGGGAGGTTGTGACCTCTACTCAAGTGTACAACCACTTGAGAAAATAGAGGCAGAAGTGGGCTAAAGTGTCCAAACTCAAGGACCTTAGTGGTGCTCTATGGGATGAAACCACCAATGCTATAATGCTTGACCATGACCACTACCTTGGCCACTACAATGTAGCAATTTGCCTCTATTCCATTGTCCTGTATATCATTTGTTTGTACAATTACCTGTCTAAACCTACATGTGACCCAAACTATAGGACCATCCTAAAGATGCTGAATACCTAAACACCCCAATTAGGTTCTATATTGAGATGGAGGCCATATTTGGCAATGCTTTAGCCACTGGTAGGTTTGCACTTGGATCTAGTGAAGCCTTAGGGCAGAACCAAGCTGACAGTGCAGCTGCCAAGGTTGATGGTCCTCCTTTGACCTCAACCCCTGGTGATAAAGCTCCCACTGCAACTGCAGAGGGTAGCAAGGCCACAAAAGTACTCCCCTCAGCTGCTGGTGGGAAGAGGAAGAGAGGAAATTTCACTGAGGAGAAGATACTGATGTTGACCAACATGTCAGATGCTGTCAACAATGTGGCTAATGCTCTTAGGGAGACTGGACCTGCCCATGTTGATGTCAATCTTTACCTTACTGTGATGGAGATGCCTGGCTTTTCTGAGGAGGCCCTTATTGTTGCCTACATCTTTCTCCTGGACAACAAGGCCCAAGGAAGGGGCTTTGTGAACATGACTGATGCCCATAGAACCATTTGGTTACAGAGCTTCTTAGCCAAGAACTACTTCATGTAGGTGGTGCACTACATGATGGTCTGCATGGATAGGAGGGGGTTGACTGTTGAGATGTATAGTTCCTCCACCCCCTTCACCCACTTTCTCTTCTTTTGACTACAGTTGATACTTGTTTGTTGTGGAGTTTTTTGTGCAGGATGGTTGATCTAGTGACACCTGACTTTTGGTTTAGTTTGCCTGGGAGCAGGGGCGGATCCAAAGGGGGGGCTGGGGGGGCTCCAGCCCCCCCTAATTTCTTGATTTCAATGCTAATTACTGTAGCAAAAACTTGATTTCACCGTTAAATCTTCATGCAAATCAACATCTCTGTTGTTTTAGTCCCCCCTTATCCCGCATCCCACATCCGCCACTGCCTGGGAGGATGGCTAACAATAGGCAACATTATGTGAAAGGAACACCATTTGAGCCCTTGGCTGTTGGGCTAAACAAGTTGTTGTAAAACCTTATTGTGGCCTCTGTTAGCTACATCTATTTGAATCTTTAAGTTTGCTTATTTTTTGCTCATTACTTATAAGTTTTTTGTTTGATCATATCTGGTTTACCTGTGTTGGTGCAAGTACTGGGAAATTGATGGCCAATGATGCAACATAAAACATGAGGTGGATGCCCTTTTGCTGTGTTCTTGATCTATTGTTGTTTTGTTATGCTTTTCCATGCTTGTCATCTACACTTTGCTCACATGCACTGCTTTGCAACAACATCCATGATGATTGATGGCAGTGAGTGCAACAATGTGAGCACAAGTGTTGATTGGCAGGCTTGCAAGTTATCTGCTTTTTAAATTCTGCTGTTGTTTGCTTTTTGTTTTTTTGTTGTTGGCATCCACCAGTGATTAGAATCAATGAATAAATCCAACACAATGAAAAAGCTGAGGCCAATATTATATTCTTGAAGCCAATGATGTTAGAATAGCTGTTTCAAGGTAAGCAGTCGACTGAGGCACACCTTATTGCTCTGTAGTGCCTCCAGTGAGGAGCACTTACATGATCTACATGTCATTTGTTTCAGACAATGGCACCTTGCTATGTGGTATTCGAAGGCAAGAAACCTAGCATTTATTTTACTTGGTATGAGTGTGCTAAGCAAGTGCTAAAGGAAGAAGGGGCCATATATCAAAAGTATGGCAGCTATGATGAAGCTCTTAGGGCTTTCAGTGAAAGGGTACCTGCAACACTATTGCTGTTACCCACTGATGGCTCATCTGGATTGTCATCTGTAGCACCCCTGCTGTTACCCACTGATTCCCTAGCTGTTCGTAAGCATGGCTGTTGGAAAAATGTGATCATCTTGATCTTGCTTATGGTTGTAGTTGCTCTATGCTACCTGTTGTTCATGTGCAAGAAGTGAAACTGTTTTCATTAGGCCGATGATGACAATGTGGATGGACTAATTAGCTGGCTACACGTCATTTTGCTTTACCAATTCTATTTCTTTAACTTGTTCTTCTGCTGGGCTTCAAACATAACTTATGCTGCTGTACTTCTTTCTTCTGGTTTGATTATTCCTTGTAGCCAGCAATGCAATGTGAACTTTATGAAATTTGTCTGAGGCCAAGTGCTAATGTCAGCACTGATTGTGTATGGTTTGGTAATGATGCTCATGCTTATGTTCATGATCTTCTTGCTCATCTGTCAAACATTCTCAATTGATCAAACTATAAATCTGTTTTGATCCCTGGGCCAGGCTGACCACAGCTAGCTGCCAAACACGTTCTCAGTTTGGCAGTTGGTCTCTCAGCCCGGCTGAGGGCTTGGTCGCAAACACGACCTCGCCTGGGCCGAGCTCTGTCGATGCAGGTGCACAAACAAGTGCTCTTGCACCACTTGGGACAGGCCTGCTCAGGCCTGGTCCAGTTCGGCTGGCCAGGCCGCCCAGGTGCAGGGTCACAAACGCGCCCCAAGAAACTAGCTATATACCTGGACCTATTTGGAACACATGAATTATACAGGAATTTCATAGCAATCAATTCTAAGGAAAATTTTCCTAAGGTCCAATTGAATTCTGAGTTGTGCTTCCTTCTCATTTCCTGTGAAAAGTATCGTGTCAATTTACATGCTTCACACGAGCCTATCTATACATCTGCTAAGAAGATCCAGGAGCAGGTGGGGTCCTGAGAAGCTGTTGCAACAGACGTGCCGCAAGGCGCTGTGTTACACCACCTGCGACACGAGAACCCAAGACACGGGCCTCTGGTTCTTGTAGCACCTGATTATCACAATCACTTTTTCTGTATCAGTCACACAATTCATAGTAGCAGTTGAAGAGTATAGCAAGACAGTTTAGCAACAATCTACCTGAACGATTGGTTGCAAAAGGCTCGGATCAAAGTTACTTGAGGATCTCAAAAGACCCCATACTCTGAAAACCTGGTCTCGGAGCTCCATCATCTGTTCTTGTTCAGCCTCACTAAACTTAAAGGGTCCGGCCAGATTGCCACTGGAAATTAATGGCTTCAAAAATGCTGGAGCGGCATTGTATGAATCGATCAGTGTTCCAATAGTGATGGCTTCTGTTACACGAACTGCCTCTTTCACAACTAACACACGCAATTCCTCCCCATCAGGACCAAGGAGAAGCTTTAGAACAGGCTGTAGTGCATCTTTGGCTGCAAACTCTCTATCTTGGCGCCCTTGAACAAGAAGATTTTCAAGCCTATTCCATCTGCAGAGACGTGAACGTTAAACAATGCTATCCTTAGTGCTTTGATCTGTCAAAAGACTACAAAATATATACAGATGAGCAGGTACTTGCCTGAATCTTCCATCCTTGAATAGAAGCTCAATTAAAGCATCTCTGAGATATGGATTGGGATCAGTGAGTAGCCTTTTCGCAAAGTAAGGATATGATGCAGCAAGCACCTTAAAATCAGGGTCAGCATAGAGTGCTAAACCTTCCAGAACGGTGAGAGATCGCAGTATCAATGCATAGTATGCCGGTACTGGAATTGAATAAAGAGCTTTAGTTATATCACTCTATGAGAAAAATAAGACAAGACAAGGAAGTAATATTTGTACAATGCCAAGCTTACCATTGAATGGGTACTGATAGAGAACAGCACCTAGGCCATCTACTATTGTCTTGAAGTTCAGCTCACTCACTGTTGCATTTAGTGCATCATCAAAGAAATTCTTGAGAGCAGGCACAATCGGGGAAACATCTACATCGGGTTCCAAGAAATCTAGTGCATAATAATCACGAGCCATTGCTTCATAGTCCCTGTTGACTAAGTGGACAACATGTCCTATAATGGCTACCCTTGCATCCTCTGGTGTTTCACTCATCATGCCAAAATCAAGAAAAGCCAGCTTCCCCTCAGGTGTTGCTAATATATTACCAGGATGAGGGTCAGCATGAAAGTAACCATACTCCAGAAGCTGCCTCAAGCTACACTGGATACCAATGTTGACCAAATCCAGAACCTTCAATCCTTGACTTTCAATAACTGCTTGTTGGTTTAATTTTACACCCTCAATCCACTCCATTGTTAGAACCTTTGCACTTGTGTAATCCCAAAATATATCAGGCACTAATACATCTTGCTTATCGGCATATAATTTTTTAAACCTTCTTGCATTTTGGCCTTCCTGCATTCCGCATTCTTATTAACATTCAACGATAAATGACAACATTTAGACAAACTAAGGAGAACTACTTCTATAATAATCTACAGTTGAAGGAACTGAGAATTTCAGTTTTTTTTTTCTTGTTCCATTGTATTCTTATTTCATCACAAATGAAACATAGGAAAGCGGTTGATGTATACCCTGCAGCCAGAAAGAGAAGAATAACAGAATGTATGTACATAAGTTCACACAAGAACAAGAAAAATGTACCTGAACATAATTAAGCTCTTGGAAAACTCTTCGAGCAAATTCATCCATGAGGGCAACAACATCGCTGGTTACAATGTCAACATACTTATTTATAAGAAAGCCAAGTCCTCTAAGTAGATAAAAATCAAGCCCAATGGCATCCTCAATACCGGGTCTCTGCACCTTCACAGCTACCAGCTTCCCAGAGTATTTCAACCGTGCTTTATAAACTTGACCTAAACTAGCAGCTGCAATGGGGGAAGGTGAAATTGTTGAGTAGATTGAATCAAGTGTGAAGCCAAGCTCTCTCTCAATACATGCAAATGCCTCTTCATCTGGAAATGTGGGAAGTGAATCCTGCAAGAAAGCGATGTCTCAACAGTTGGGACTTGGGAGGGACCTAAAATTTGCACTAGAAGTAACTTCCCAAGTTAGAATGAGGAATGTATCCTCAATTGGTAACTCTAGAAGATGGAACCGAATCCATCCAAACTATAATTAGCTATTTCATAAGTGACCAACGGCCCAACCCCCTCCAGAAACTGCAAAGCATCTTATAATGGGAGGAACCCTGGGCAGTAGTATATGCATGTTGAATGAACCACAATTCAATATGAAATTGGGTGTAGTGCCATAGTGATGCTCTATTTTCACCAAAAAAAAAACTGCCAAATCCATGCATTGATAGTGCTATCCTGAAACTATCTTAAATCGCATAAAGGCCAAGCAGGCAAAGAATTGGAAATGGACGCACCTGCAGCTCGGCGAGCTCCTCGAGGTACTCGGCCGGGCAGAGGTCGGGGCGCGTGGACAGGCCCTGCCCAATTTTGACGAAGGTTGGGCCGAGCCTGGTGAGGATGGTGCGCAGCTCCACCGCCCTGGCGCGCCTCCTCTCCGAGGATGACTCCCCTTTCCGCTCGTCCAGCAGGACCTTCACCCCGAACGACGCCAGCTTGGACAGCACCTCCGTTGCCCGGAGCGCCACCTGATTGATTACAGAAGAGCAGTCAGGGCAGCACGAATCAAAATCCGAGCACCCAGGTTGCGGAGCAGAGGTAGATCAAATCCAAAATTGGTGGAGGTCTGAGCCCGGGGCGCGTGCCTTGAAGGGGCGGGAGCCGTAGCGGGCGGCGAGGAGCTCGGGGCTGTAGACTGTGGCGCCGGCGGCGCGGGCCATGGCGCGGGCCTCGGCCTGCAGGTCCTCGGCGCGGTCACGGGCGAAGGAGGCTGCCACGGGGGCTCCAAGCGCGGTGGCGGCGCCGTTGGTCGACGCGGGCGGGGAGGCGCGGGGCGAGAGCTGGATGGAGAGGTCGGGGGAGGGGGGTGCGGCGGTGGAGGCGGCACGGAGGAGGGAAGGCGCGCGGCGGTGCGGGGGCGAGGGGAGGGAGAAGGAGACGGCCGCCGTCGTGGACGTGGTGGCCGCCATGGCCGCGGCCGGGCGAGTGGGAGGAGGCGCGGAGGCGCAGGCGGAGGCGGAGGTGGAGCTTTGCGGTGACTGGCGTGGGCGTCGACAGCGTAGGGGCGTGTGTTTTCTTAGGCCGTGTTTAGATGCCGACCGTCGGCACTGCGCGCTATTCCAGTCGGAGCGCGTTTTGTTTTTTTATTGTAAAAAAATGTCTTAAAATTGATTAATTAGACTCAAAATGTTCGTCTCACAAAGTACAACAAAACTATGCAATTAGTTTTTGATTTCATCTACATTTAGTACTCTATACATTTGCCGACATTTTAATGTGATGGTGAATCTTCTTTTTATATAGTAAAATTTAGGGGAAAATTTGGGAACTAAAAGGCCTTACATTTTGGTGGTTGGTTTGGCTGTTCTCTGAGAGGATTTGATGTGCGCCACAGAGACCGCGAGGAGGCGGCGGCGTCCACGCCCACGGCACCTGTAGGCAGGCAGGACCGCAGGAGGCCAGGAGCATAGTTAGGGCCTGTTTTGTTTCTTTTTTTTTTAAGTTTAACACCCATCACATCAACGTTCTCTTAAATGCATGGAGTACTAAATGTAGACTAATTGCATGCATGTCGCCACAGATTAGGAGTAATTTACGAGACGAATCTATTAAGCCTAATTAGTCCAAAATTGGAAACTTTTTGTCAAATAAGACGAAAGTGCTACAGTGTTTGTTAAACTTTAACACCCCAAACCAAACACCCCCTTAGAGCATCTCCGACAGATGTGGTAAAATAAATAGCTAAATTGCATAGTTTAGCTTTTTTTTTGTAAAATATAGAAGTTCTGAAAAAAGAGTTTTTCAATAGACTTGCTATTTCTCATCTTGTATATTAAAAAATTGCCACGTCACTAACTACCACAGACCTATTCCACCTGCCGATTGAAACTTTGCACGATCTATTCCTTCGGAGTCGTCCGCAGCAACGTCTTGGCGGCGGCTGTGCTCCTTCAGGTCAATAGAAGACTCGTCGTGTTCTGGGCTCCTGGCGGCGACATCGCCATTGCGTGCGTCACCAGCACAAGACATTGATCTCGGTGGCGACGGGCTGCTGCTACCCTGTAGGTGTTCAGGTAGGTCATCGTGTATGCTTGATATGATTTTTCTTTAGGTCATGTTATCAAATCAGTAGATCGACACACATCTTCTTTCTTTAATATTGAAAGCCTTTCATTTATATTGAACGCCTTAATGTTTTGCTTGAAAGCCTGCAACACTAGTTGCAAACAGTGCTTTGATGCAAAGGAATGGTTCTTTTCCCTGTTGCATGGACAGTGGATCTCCAAAAATAGTTTGCTGTCAGTTTCAGGCCAACATGTCTTTTGTTGACAGTTAAGCAGTGGAAGCACTCACCATAGCCTGACAGGACTCATTTGTTAAAAACAGAAAACCCCAGATGCAAAGGTACAAAAACACTAGGCAGATTGCAATAGATAATACAGTAGCTGACTAAATTAATCTGCTATGAAGAGGACCTGAGGGCAGTGTCACGAGCCCAAATATATTTATGATGGTGCAAACGTCAAAAGCAGCTCCTTTACATAATAATATAGATAACAAGGTTCATGCAAGAACATTAATCATTCCGATATGCTGTGAACTAAAATGTTTCAGAAAATTAAACATGTCTCACACTATGCCCAAATCTAAAAAATTCGAAATCATGGTTCTACTAATTTACAAGCCGTCTTGCAAGTATTTTCTTCTGTTGATCATCGTAGAACTGTTGCTGTCTGGTTGACATAGTGCTCATATCAATATTTATAATTCTTTCTTCTTCTTGATTCCGCTCAAAATCAAATTTTTCTTTGTCAAGTTTTATCCTTTCTTCCCGCAAGGCAAGGGCTTTTTTTGCACATTTCTTGTTTCTTCAACTCCCTCTCCTTTTTCTTCAACTCCTTCTCAGCATCCACCTCTTTCTTCTTTGCCAATAAATAATCCAAAGCTTCAATGCTTGAACGCTGCCTTAATTTTAGTTTTTCCTTCTTAGTCCCTATAGGCCTCTCCACTGTGGTTTTTATGGTTTCAGTCTCAGCTACAGTACCAGTTACAGGGTCTGGTGCATCAGTAGCAGGAGTTAAATCAGCGGTGGTCTTTTGCATTTTGCTTAATGGTTTCTGAGGTCCAGTTAACTAAATACAACTGAACAAGACAATGTGCAGATGGAAAATTGACACTATGGTTTCCACAATAGCAATAGAAAATTGGGGAAACAATAATGGATGTACGGAACAACAGCGAGAGAGGCCCACTCAAAATTAGACTCACCGGAGCACACGTCGAGGAATGGATTAGATGCAGTAGCAGCAGCACTGTTGGGTGGAAGGACTTGTCATCACTGGCCTCCTTGCACCGTATTCTCCAACCTCGGCAACACCGGGGAGTCCTGCTGTAGTTGGGATCTCCCATCCGCCTGCTGTTCCCATCCAAATTGCTGATCCCATCCGCCTGATGCTGCTCCAATGCACCTGGTACTCCCATCCGCCTGTTGTTGGAATAAAAGGGCAGCGTCGGCGGACCCTGTCCATGAGGACGCTGTGACATCACGGCGACTAAGGAAAGGGCGATTCAGAGGGCCAGCGAGTAGCAGCTTCCGTGGTGCGGCGGCGGCAAGGGCGGTGAAGGGGAGGAGGCGATGGACGAGCTTGGGAGTTGGGATCATCGAATGGAGTGGGTTGGGCCTGGATCCCCATGGTAGGAGAGTTCAGTGCGCGGACGGGAAGCTAGTTTCTGGCGCGCGGGAAGGATTGCGCGCAGGGCATCCACCGTGGCCAGATATTTCGGAAGATGGCGAGCCAGGTTCGCTTGCTATCTATGCCCAACGAGATTTTAAGGATAGCATACTTGCTAATATACAAAACCAAATAGGATATATGTTGGAGTTCAATTTTTCCTGTAAAAAGCTAAATATACCATACAAAACAAGAATAGCATATCTCTTGGAGATGCTCTTACTAGGCTATCCGCACTCGTCGTACTCTAAATTTATCTTTCAAACAAAAAATTTCCATCCTAATCATCGAGATTTCATATTCTATATCAATTTCTCCCGCACCCATCCATACTCTATATCATACTCTATCTACTATGGGGCCCACTTGTCAGATTTTCTTCTTCTTTCTTTTTTCTTTTTTTCCCTTTTTCTCTTTCCTTTCCTTTTCTTTTTCCCCTCTCCTCTTTATCCATTCGACCGCGCGCCCTCCCTCCCCATTCTCTCTCTCTCTAGGCCGGCTCCTCCCCGGCGGTCGTGTGCCCCTCCCTCCCCGGCCCTCCCTCTCCGGCGGGCGCAGGTGCGGGCGGGCGCGGCGGGGCTCACCGGCGGGCGGGGCTCCGGCGGGTGGCGCGAGCGGCTCTGGCGCGGTGGGCGGGGCTTTGGCAGGCAGTGCGGGGCTCCAGTGCGAGCGGCTCCGACGGCGGACGGCGGCGGAGCTCGCCCGTGCGGCCGGCTCACGCCTGGGACGGGGAGGCCGAGGAGGTGGCCGGGGATGGGGAGGCCGAGGAGGACGTGGTGGGGCCGGATCCGGCGGCGGAGCCCTCGCCGGAGCCCTCCCTGCAAGCCCGAGGCACACCTCGGCATCTCGTGGTGGCCGTGGCGGCCTCCGCCTCCGCATCTCGCGCCCGGCGGCCCACTCCTCCTCCCTCGCCGGACACGGGAGGCACGGCTTCGGCATCTCGACATCGGGGCGGCCTCGGCGAGCACGGCTCCGACGAGGTGGCGTCCGCGGTGGACCTCCATGGCCATCCCCTTCTCTCTCCTCTTCTTGGTCATGGCGCGGACGAACGGCAAGCGCGGGCCCCACGCCACGCTGGTGCATGGTGGACGTCCGGGATGCTCGCTACCTGTGGCGGATGTGAGCCCCGTCCGCTTGGGTACCGGCTGGCTTCTTGTACCCGCTGCAGCAAATTTTCCGCTACCGCGGTACTGGAGGATGCTTTTCCAGTACCCGGTGCGGAAGGTCTTAGCACCGGACCGGATGTCAAACCGGTAAAGCCACTGGTTCACTAGTTCACTGGTCTAACCGTTAAGAACCGATTGAATCGTCGGTTCGATAGTTTTTGACCGGATGAATTGAACTGACCACAAATACATCGGACCGGTGCAATATAATAATGTACAACAAATGATCACATATACAAATAACATGATAAAAAACTAAATCATATAATTAGCTCTCAACTAATCTAGCCACAGGTCCATGACATCTACTAAAAACTAAAAAACGAGCATGACAAAATAATTATATGAAGCACTTACGGATTGGTGCAAAAAAGGCTTAAATAGGTATTAAAATATTCACTATTGCAAAAAATCTTAAATGCTAGAATAAAGTGCATAATTGTCAAGAGCTCGTTGAGATAATTAAAATGGATATATTATTATTTATCTAATTTAGAGCTTATATTAAATAGTTATAAAATTTTGAAATAAAAAAGAAAGGGCCGCCAAAAGTCAACACACGCATGCACACGTTAACAGGCTCACACGGCTTAACGCCATCCAAGCCAGCAGCCTAGCCCACCCGCGGTAGGTGCTGCATGCAGCGTGTGGCCATGCGCATGCCACCAATCACAGTCATCCTAGACCACGCACAGTCATCCTAGACCACGCTGCACTGCTTCAGTCCTACACGCCCCAGCAGGCAGCAGCCTCGAACCGCCTAGGGCCTTGTTTAGGCCCAGTTTAGTTACCCAAAAATTTTGCAAAATTTTTCAGATTCTTCGTCACATCGAATCTTTAGACACGTGCATGAAGCATTAAATATAGATAAAAAATATAACTAATTACACAGTTTAGACGAAATTCACGAGACGAATCTTTTAAGCCTAGTTAGTCCATGATTGGATAATATTTGTCAAATAACAACGAATTTGCTACAGTAGCGTTTTCCAAAAAATTTCAGGAACTAAACAGGCCCTTAGATGGGGGTTCAAATTTTGCATAGTAAAGGTCACATCACACTGTAGCAATTTTGTTTTTATTTGGTAATAATTGTCCAAATCTTGATTAATTAGACTCTAAATGTTCGGCTCGAAAAGTACAACAAAACTGTGTAATTAGTTTTTTATTTCATCTACATTTATTACTCCATATATGTGCCGACATTTTGATGAGACAGGGAATAGGAATTCTGCATAGTAAATTTGAGAGGCAAAATCTGGAATCTAAACAAGGCCTAGCTCAAATTGAAACCAGCCGGTTCACCGGTTCAGTGAAAACCGGCCAGTTCAACAGGTTTTTCGGTTTAATTGCACGAATGGTCTTTTAAGTGAACCAGACTAGTATAGTCTCTAGTTCGGTCTTTTACCGGTCGGACCACCGGTCCGGTCCGGTCCTAATAACAATGGCCAGGAGCAACAGCACGGCTTCGGCAACTGAGGGTGTGTTTAGTTCGTGAAATTTTTTGGCTTTGCCTGTAACACTTTCGTTTGTATTTGTTAATTAGTGTCTAATTATAGACTAATTAGGTTTAAAAGATTCGTCTCATGGTTTTCTACCAAACTATGTAATTAGTTTTTTTGTCTACATTTAATGCTTCGTGCACGTATTCAAATATTCAATATGATGGGAAATCTTAAAAATTTTTGAAAACTAAACGTGGCCTGACCAAACGCGCTGTGGCGGTATTGGAGTTTATGGAGAAACGCAATGTGCTACTTAGGGGTTGTTTAGTTTCTCCCTAAAATTTTTTCACCCCATTACATTAGATGTTTAGACATATTTATGGAGTATTAAATATAGATAAAAAATAACTAACTACACATATTGTGATAAAATGACGAGACGAATTTTTTAAGCCTAATTAATTCATGATTTGACAATGTTGTTCTACAGTAAACATGTGCTAATGATGGATTAATTAGGCTTAATAAATTTGTCTCACGGTTTTTAGGCAAGTTATGTAATTAGTTTTTTTTATTAGTATCTGAACACCCCTTCCGATATCCTATGAAACCTCCGATGTGACACCCAAAATTTTCACCCCACGAACTAAACACCCCCTCAATCCTACGTGCAACCATTTAAACTTGCGTTGTGTACCATCAGATCTAAAATGTGCAGTCTACAAAGTCCCTTCATACATTTGCGTTTGCCTCCCCGCACCGGCTCTGTACCTTTTGTTATTACTAGGTAGCTACCCGTGCGTTGCTACATGACAACTAAACTTTTCTACTAAAAGCACACGGATCACACGATAAGATAACAATACTGTGAAATTAAATACCGACGTTAAAATGACATTTAATCTAAAAAACAAAGTTTGTGAAATTAACACAATCACAGAGAGCGCGACGTCACAGGCTCACCAACTCTACCGTATAGACATTTCCGTGCGTTGCAACGGGAACAAATAATGCCCTGATAATTTGAGCACAATTGTTTTTATTTTTCACATACTACTAAACTGTATGTTTTATTGTATCATATAAAAAGCTACACAGTGAAGACTTAAAAACAGTGGCACAATTGTTCTTATTTTTCCACAACAGATTCAAAATTCATGACATTTCATTAATATATTTTTATAAATGGAATGAACATTTTCTGCATCGCCCCTTCAGTGCGCTTGCCCAAGCCTACAACTATCTGTTGTGTACTGTGTAGCCTTCAAATTGTAAGAACAGCAGTCTAGCAGGACAGAAATTGCTCTGGCCAAGGCACCTCAGTGACAGAAGTACCCATGATGTCATCCTTTACTCCATGAAATATATGATCCTAAAGTACTAATATAACATGAACCAAGGAAAAAGTCACGAACTACATGTGTAGGAGGCAAGAGATTAGGAACTGAAGTTTGAGGGGTCAGGCATGGCATGGAGGAGTCGTCAGTCCTTTGCCCGCATGGGAGGTCTGGTTCCTGAACCACCATAGATATGGGAAGAGACCAAATACCTTGGAACTAATGGAGTCAATCAAGATCAGAGAACAGAAAGAAAAATAAATATATTAGTAGGTATGGCGTAATGTACCTTTGAAAGATTTTGATACATGGAGGAATGTTCCAAATTCAATTTTGTAAACTAATAATTTGCTATTGCATATGGATAGGATACAACATAAAGAGTAAATGTAAAAACTGGAGCAAACCTATTATTAGCTCCAAACGAGACTTATGAATTAAAACCAAAATGCATGTGGCATTGTAACTATATTGAATAGAAGTGCTAACAGTTAAGGTCATCGGAAAAAAACTCAAATGTTACACGGTACATATAGAGTTAGCACAAGATTTCTTTATTCTGGAATGTAACAATCTAGGCCTGGTTCATAATGCTCTCAATATGGTGGCTATCGGGGAAGAAACAAATCCAGAAACTGTGAAGCCATACTGAGACAACGTTACATCGTTTTAACTTGTTACTTAGAAAGCCGTCGAAACATAGCAGGTCATTGTCATCAATAATTCAGGTTCCTGATTCTGATGCAGTCAAATAAGTGTATACCCTCCTAAGCAAAAGACTAATACACATTGAACAAATAAATGGCACACTGAGTTTCAAGCCACTGTAAATGCATATCTTTCATAAATATAGCATAAAAGCATGTAACCATTTTTTTGGTAAGCTTTTGGGAAACATGGAAGTATTGATATAACAATTTGTTGGACATTGATATGAGTAATATAGGTACAGCAGCCTTTTTTTTACCTTAGGGCACAATTTTAGTAAAATAGCCTAGAGGTAAACAGAGCATTTGTTATATCGATGGACGCAACTGCACTTGATTGTACCTTAAAATAAGATAGCGCTATGAATAACGAAAGACAAAGTAGACATTCTACTGGCACTAAATAAATAATCAAATTTTAACTGACTGAAATTTTCAGCTGTGCATATAGCAGCAAAATGCATAAAAACATGGGTAACAAAAAGAAATATTACAGAGAGGAACACCCTAAAATCCCTGTTTAGTAAAAAAAAAGAAGCCAAATATATCCACATAGAAACCAGGGAAAAAAAAAGATATGTGCATCATGGGTGCTGCTCCATCCTGCATAGCAGGCCTATCCTTAGGCATCTCAAAGGCAGCAGGCAGGGAGCCAGGGAAATTAGAAGAATCATCTCATTCTATGTTTCTGTATTAGAATTTCTCATCAGACGCTTAGTCTGCACATATGTAATAGAAAAAAAGACAATTAACATAGATAGACTGACATGCACAACCACACTACAACAAAAATCGATATGATATCAGCGGTAAGGCATTAGAGAGCAATGAACGAACAAAATCGACTTGGTGTCCAGGATACCAAATCGGTAGTATTATATATTACCTTTATATAAGAAGCAGCCTGAAAAAAACAACCACCATCTCCATTGAGGCTCAACAACACAATGCTCACACTGCAAAATAGGAGGCTCAACAACATAGGGTAAAGGATTTAGTTGTAACAGTAAATTCAAGTAGAATATTATTCTCTCATAAATCATTAGTGTAATTCATTTCCCAACTCCCAAAGTCCAAGAGATTTATTTCGGCTCGTAGAAGAATCAGATATCTCAATTGTAAATGACTCACGCTTAAAAAACAATGGTTTCATAATGTGCAACTCAATATTTGATTTGCATGCTACCCTATTTTTCAATTGACAGATCACTCTTTCCTATTTCAGACACTGATACCTCTTTGGAGATTTGGAGATAGAATTGAACATGCACCGCTACAGTTAACTCAAGCAACCCTGTATCTACCAAATCATGAAGGAATTTGAGTAATGTAATCACTAACCTCTGTTGTGCTCCAATAACTGCATCATGTAGTGGGTTGAATATAAATTGCAACTTTAGGACAGTTCTCTGAAAAAAAACGACTCACACTGCTTGACCAATAACCAATTATCTAGCAGCATAATAGGCATACTTGAATTTTTAGAAAGGTAACAGGACCAATAATTAGAAATGCAGGGCACAAAACAAGTTATAGACTAATCTGGGCAGTAATAAATACATGAACCTCTGGTAGTTCCACTATGGCACTGTAATTTGCTAGTGTAAGAGGAAACATATAAGTTAAACAGCTAGATTCAGTCATGAGCTAATGAAGTAACATGATGGACTTCGCATATGTCTGAAGGAGGAACACACTCTTCAAGAGGGTGTTGTAGCTAGCAATAGAAGTGTTTGGAGGTTACATTTGTTTTTCTAGTCATGCCTGATTAGTTAACAGAGGTAAATTTTATCATTTTGTATTTGTATTGAAGAAAATTACCAAGCTTTATCTAGTGAATCCGATCGCACGAATAATGCGGATATGTATATGTAGAGTTCTAGATCACTAACTGTAACATCCTGGTTTTTCAAGTGACTAAAAATACGAGTTTTTTTTAAAAAATTCCTGCAATCGTGTGTAGCATGTAGTCTCTAGGTCGAACCCGAGTCTAACCCACTAACAGTCGTTGCATCCATATAGACTTGGTTGTAGAAGTGTGCCAGAGTTCTCTAGTTGGTTTAGGGTTTTGTGTCGGAGTGCTCTAATATGTAGCAAGACCCCTCCTTTTAATCGCTCCTGAGTTACATATTGATTCCCATCCGACTCCCTTCCAACCTTTCCTCGGAGTTTCTCTCAAATCTCCGTCAAACTAATTTCCAATCTCTTTTGAATCCATCTCAAGATCATATCAAGTCGTCTCAAATTCCTTTTGAAACCTTTCAATTCCCTCTCTATCTAATAGCAAAACAAGGAAAACCATTTTCTTCTCCTTGAACTCAGATCCATTTTGCTTTTTCCCCTCTTCGGATGTGTCTCAATTTCCTTTCAAATTTCTCCCGAACACCTCTTGAAATTTCCTTCATAGATCCCCTCACTGAATTCATCTCAAATATCCTGCGAACTTCCGTGGAGATTCCCTTTTTAAATCCCCCTTGTTCTCATTCAAATTCCTTGGACAAATATTCTATAAAAGGAAAAACCTCTCTTTTTTTCCTCAATTTGGCCCAGCCGGCCTAGCACTTCTCCCTTTTCCTTTTTTTTTTCTTTTCTTCGGCCCTGCCAGCCCACTCTCCTCCCTCCTTCTCCCCCTCATTCTGGCCCAACTGGCCTGTTTCCTCTCCAAACCGAGCTAGGCCTAGCTCCTTACCCTCCTTGCTCCGGCCCAAGCCGCCACCAGGCCGCCCTGCTCCATGCACCTGCCCTCAGCCCAGCAGGCTGCTCGCCACTGCCTGGCCCCCGCAGGCCCGCCAGCGCACCGCCTGGCCCCTGCAGGCCCATGCGGATGAGCCCATTAGCCCATACGCCGCCCCCGCAGGCCCGCAGCCCCGCCTGGTAACCTAAACGCGCGCCCACGCCCTGCGTCCGCCTCCTCCGCCGCCGCTGCGCGCTGGCCCCTCCTTAGCTCCTCGATGTCAGTACCACCACCTGCTCGATGCGTGCCACGTGTTCCGGCTGTCACATCGATGGCGCGGACACCGAGGCAGCCACCAACCCTAGCCCGCGACGCCTACAAATACCCCCACTGCCGCTCCCTTGCTTCCCTATTCCCTAATCCGCCGCCACTCTCCCTTCTTCCCTCTGCAGCCGCCCGTCACTACCGGCCACGGTCGCGCCCTAACCAGCCACGGCTACCACTCCACCCACCGCTGCTACGCTTCCTCCAAGCAGCGCCGGCCACCGAGCCCTGACGCTGCATGACACCTCGCCCTTCTTCGTTGCTCTTCGCTACCACGACCTCGCCCCGAGCCCGCAAACGCCGTCGACACCTTGTCGTCGCAGCCACGCCCCCGCATGGAGGGGCCCGCGTCAAGCCCCTCGGTGCCCTGCTCTGCCTCCCTGTCATGGTGTCGCCACAGAGCCACCTGCCGATCATGGCATGCCAAGCACCTCACCGAGCCCCCACCGCATCGACCACCCCGAGATCCTGCTCCAACCCCGCGGTGTCCACTCTGTCGTCCACAGCCATGATTTCGCGCCACGACGAGCCATACACTACCATGCCCTCGCCGCGTCCGCACCGTGGCCAACCACGTCCTCGCCTCGCTGTGCCCTCGTCCAAGCTCATCGACGAGCTACGCCCCTGCCTCCTCGACATGGCCGCGTCCGTGCCACCTTCTTCGCCATGGCCGTGACGTCCGTGAACAGACCATGGTTGACCCTGGTGTGCCTCCAACCACGCCCTACACCCCGCCTCCCGCGAGGTCGTCCTCTGCGACTACATCAAGCAGGAGCTGCACAGAGCCCGTCCACCTCGTCGGGTGCTCCATCTCACTCACCGGTGAGCACAGAACCACAGAGCCCCATCCTATTCCCTCCCCTTTGCCGTTCTGGATAGATGGCCGGTCTTTGAACCGTGTCTTTCCAACTGCTGCAGGAGGGCGGCGCCCATCAATCCTCGACCGCGAGCCCGACCTTGACCCCGACGTGCCCTGCCCTGCACCCTCACCGGAGAAGCAGCGGGCACCGTCGGGAGGGCAACCTGTTCGTCACCTTCAGGAGCCAGACGACCACCACTTTGCCGGAGGACAGCCGCACCACTTCGCCGTTGTTTGCCCTCTGTGTCCGGTCTTCGAGCCGTGAAAATTTGCTGTGCAGGGATGCTTCATAGGAGCTGGACGCTGTTGCAGAACCTCGTCAACCATCCCCGGCCACGTCCAGCAACCCTCAGCTAGCTGCAACAGCCCCTCCTTCCATGCAGCAAGGTCGATCTCTTTTTAACATAGCCGACGCCATCCTCGACGTCGGCAAAGCTTTGCATTTCATTTCTTTTGCTGACTCATATATCTTTGTATCGACAATCATCTCTACTTGTCCGTACTGGGTACATGATCTATCAATGTCATCTATCATATACTTGTTCATGATTACACTATCCCTACATGCCTATGTCGTGCCTTCGCCGCCGGTCTAACTCTCATTGTGCTATGGATAAGTGCTCCTCCATCGATCATCGTGCCTTTTGTGTTGTTGGTCGGCGTGTTGTGGATCTTGTGTGGTTCCTTTGTTGGTCGTGTGTTGTCTGTCTCTGTCTTTGGACCGTGCCTTCGAGCCAGTTGGGAAGTGACATGTTTGAACGTGACGATCGTGAGTTCTCGCCATGGCCATGACATCAAGCATGTCCCTTCCCTCATGTTTAGTTGTCTTCGTAGTGCCATGATCGAGAGCTCCTACCTACGTCCCTAGGATGTGGTCACCATGGACTTGATGTCGTTATCAACGCGGTTCTCATCCGCACCATTCGAGCCTTGTGAGACCTAATCTAGTGGGATATGAGATAGGGAACGACAATTGTGGTACCAGAGGGAGCCAACTCGTGTAGGTACAACTTGTGGCCGTGAGTTCACCTCGCCATGACCACCAGGCTCTACCTCTTTTTGTTCGTTTGTTTTATCCTAACCAACTCGTATGCTCGTACCACTTTGACCATGGCGTTCCTTCGGGTCTAGCGATGACAACCGCATCACTATGAGCCATAGAAATAGCCTTGTGCCATTTAGATGCATGGTTGTGGTACCTACAAGTGGGTTCGGATCATGGGACCGTACCTCTTCTTCCAACTGTTGTCTGTTACATGACGAGTCGGTCGAAGGAGTGCAGGTTCCATTCTTTCTTCTTCCTCTCTTGCTCTCAATCCCCGTCGATCCAGTAAGATGTGGATTGAGCCCTTGGCTTGTTTGGCGTTTGTTGCTCATTTGATTCCACTTCCCTGATTCCCGTCGATGCTATGGCGAGTGGATCAAAGGAAGGTGAATCTCGTGCCCCTTCCTGTCTTTTGGTTTTGTTGTGCCTAAACCCTTGTATGCTTGTACCTTGTAGACTGTAGCGTCTCTTTGGTTCTTGCGGTGACAACCGCATCGCTGAGAACTTTAGTGATGTCTTAGTGCATTTAGTGCACCTAGGTCGTGGTGCCCTACAAGTTGTTTGGGCACTCATGTTCTTTTGTGTGTCGCTCCTTTTCAATGCCTCGTCTTTTATCGTGACGTGTGTATTGGGAGAAGTAGACCACCTCTGCTCTTCTCTTCCCCGTTCCACTCTCTCTTGGTTCTCGTCCAGTTATAGTGGCGTACAGATTGAGAGAGAACGAAACTTCTCTTGCTTGTGGTCCTTTTGATTCTCGTCAGTCTCTATGACGATTGGATTGAAAGCCACAACCCGTGGTGTTTGCTTAGGATGAGCTAAGACCTATGCCATTTCTATTTAAGCCGTACAAGTTGACACGATCGACTCGGGAAGTACTGGCTAGGCTAAGGCTTAAGCTTGTACTTAGCAAATCACCACTCTTGTTCTTTGGCCCAGGGATCGGACATCCACCGAGAGGGCTAAGTCGTTCTTCCTGTTGCATTCTTTCGGTGTAGTTATTCTTTCTGTGCCTTGTTGTCTCTCTTTTCGCAATCTTTCTAGGTCTAGTGGTTTGATTGCTCTTTCGCTTGCTACTTTTTCGAGGTAGTTGCATCGGGGTTAGGGATGATTGGACCAGAAACCATTGGAGGAGGGGCATGTGGGGGACAACTAGACTTAGAGGAGAACGACTACAAGTACGCTGAGGATCTCAGAGTTGACATTTAATAGGTGTTCCACGTCCCACCCAACCTCGTAGAACCTATTGGACATGCTACATATAGATGCTAGTGCTTTACTTTCTTGCAATTGAACTGTGATAGGTTGCATGGTAGATTGCTTGTAAGCCATTATCTTGTCGCAACCTATTCCCCTGCACACCCGCTGTTAGGCTAGACGCTCGCATTCTACTTACTGTTTTACTTTCACTACGCATTATACCTGTGATGTGATGCTTGGTGAAGGAATAACGTGAGTGGATAAGGCACGTGGTGCCGATAACTTGGTAAAACTAGATAATGGACTTGGGGAGAGCTTGGCGTGCGTCTTGGGTGTGTGGTGAAGGTTGAGTCGATCGGACATGATCCTACGACGAGTCTTTGGGGCAAGTCATGCCGGAGGGGTGCGACCTGGGCATCCCTCGTGAGAGATACCTGTGGCGGGTGCATGTGAGAGCAGACGGGGTGTTGGTTATCCCCGGTGGAGGTGCCGTCGAGGCACGGGGTGTTGGTTATCCCCTTGAGAAGATATCCTGTCCGGTCCCCTTAAGGACTGGTATGTCTTGAGAACCGGAATCATAGGACCCTTCGTGCACACCACTCGCTCCCGATGGGCGAGAGACGATTACCCGATTGACTAGGGCGGTGCCACTACTACTAGGTTGAAAGGTGATAGTGTAGGGAGATACGGGCATGGGGGCCCACACCCTCCTAAGACAGCGTAGTGACCTTGGGGGCCCAGTACTACGTCTCACAGTCTTAGCGTTTCGGTGGACGCCGAGGTGGCCCAGGGCTGAGTGGTAGGGGGGTACCATACCGGTTGGGAGGTAGTCGGCATCAGCCTAGGCAGGGTACCGCCGAGGATGGTGATCTTGTGGATTTTCAGGTGTACACGCTCTGCAGAGTTGATCGATCTATACGTATAGCCGCGTCCGCGGATATGGACATTCCTATGACGTACGCTTCACTTGATTAGAGAGATGAGTCCTTTCTACCTTTCCCCTGGTTGTGGTGTTGGATCCGGCTTTGGCCATTGAGGCAAGGTACGAGCGGGAGTCGTCCTTGCCGCCTAGAGAGTGTGAGAGTGTGGTGAGATGTGTGTGATGGGATGGGAGAACGTGTGGATGAGATAGAGTAAAACTTGATGAACTATTACTATAAAATCTTGTTGAACTTGCATAGGAAATCTACAGCCATATATAGGCCTTATCATCTACCCTTGTATTCCACTTACCACAAAGCATACGCAAAAGCATAGGGTAGGAGACAGTGGCCAGTACAAATCGTACTGATAGATTTTGGACAGGTTTGGACGAAATCTATGATGACCACGAGGACTTGGATTAGGTGGTCTCGTTCCTACGCTCGAGTTTGGTTCGGAAGATGAAGTCCACGCCACTGAAATTCTACGCCAACTCTGATGATTGCCCGTGAAGGAGGAGCCTTCACTTGCTGATGCGCTACGACTCTGATGAAGACGCGTGTGTTTCCGCTAGCATACAATGTAATAGATGTGTTAACCAGTGTTGTAAAGTCTTGTAACTTGTAATTCTACGATGTATGACTATGATATCAGCTGATAATTGATAATGTGATAGATTGCTTTCGTGATCTACTACATTATAAATCGTATTTGTGGATTTTCCCTTCGAGGAAAATCGAGGTCGTTTCACTAACCTGCTCTTCTAGAGTTCCATGATTTTGACATAAAGATTTATATTGCAATACCTGACATGTAGTAGTGGTTTAGAGGCATGTATTGGCATGAATAATTGAGTTCTTGCAACTAAAAAGCAAACTGAATGCAAGAAACACCTCAGCTTTTTTTGAGAATACATCCCCGTGCGATCCAATACATGCATTCCATCGAACAGTTTCAGACTTTCACTACACTTAACAAGTGAGTTAGGATTAGTAATAGTGAACAAAACCAATGAGTATAATAGGGGAACTGGAAAAATTACTGGCTATGGACAGCTAACGTCCATACATTAATGGAATAGAACTACGTAACTGAAAGCCAGTGCCCAGACAAACATTTTTTATGCCACCAAAAGCATTCAGACAACACCTCTTGAATACTATAAGATCTGAGTTTCGCATGTTTCACAAAACACTGTTTTTGTAGTTCAGAGAACTACGCTCCATGATGAAGGAATAGAGGATTACAAAGAAAATAACTACACCTGGAATTTGTGTGACATCATGGTTGAAGCTGGGGTTTCTTTGACCTGAGTGTCAGCAGAAGACACTGGATCAACAGCATCATGGATGACTGGCGGATGCCACAGGTCGGGAGCACCAGGCGTTAGGGGCATTGGGCTCATTTTGACTGGATGGCTTGGCGCCGTTCACTATCGCTGTCTGGTGCGTGCATTCGTCATCCCAGCAAGGTCTTTACATCAGTGAGGAACGAGTAGAGATGTTAGCCAAGACATAAGCAAACTGAATTGTTGTCCAACCAGATCGAGAAGAGCACAACAACCAGATCGACGTTGGACATTGGATCGAGATTGATAAGAAGGCAGACGAACAAAAAGGAAGATGGAGATCGAGAAGGAGGGGACACGAACTTCTGTGTCACGAAGGCGACGACAGCTACGAGGTACTCGAGGACGGCGGTGAGGTAGACTTGGGGTAGCCCCACGCTTGGTGAGGAAGATGAGGATAAGGGCGCCCACTACCCGGCGCTTCTGCCCCGGGCTTGCCAGCGCTCCAAGCGCAGTCGCCGTTGCTCCGTCCTGTATTCGCGCGCGTACCCATTGGTAGGGCCAGCCGTCGCATCCGCGCGCGCAATGGGAGTGGGTCGACGGGCTCCTGTCTTAGCCATGACACGAGGAGGCGACGACGCACGTGAGCGCGCAGGCGCGGCGGCGTGGCCGAGCGTGGCGCTGGTGCGACAGGGAGGAAGAGGAGGCGGCAGGGCGGCGTGGGTGAGCTCACGGGTGCGGGCGCGACAGCGAGGGCGAGCTTGGAGAGAGGGATCTCGCGAGGGAGAGGATACCTGATTGGAGGCGGGATCTCGCGTGGGGAGAGGCGCACGCGATGTAAGGGAGGCATCGTAGATCGCGTGATTGGAGGAGGCTCGAGCGAGCGTGATTGCTGGAATGGATCGCAGGATTGGTGCGAACGAGTGCACATCCGGGTCCACCATGCGGGGTGCAAGCGAGCGCGTGGCTGGGGTAGGAGCCGCCGCCGAGCATCGGGACCACATGAGAGAGGAGCGGGGTAGGATGCGAGAGGAGCGTTGAAGGCGGCGTGGTGCTGGCGACGGCGGCGCGAGGGAGAGGGCGAGGTCTCGCAGAGGCGGCGCTAGAGAGCGAGGGCAGGATGGCAGAGGGGAGTCACGGTGATTGGTGTTTCCTTTTCCTTGTGCGGTGATTGACCTTTCCTTCTGGGGCGTCGTATCGCAGGGGCAAGCCGTGATCTCGCGTGGAGTCGCGGTTGCAGGGAGGCAGAACCAAAGAGCGGAGCCATGGATTGTCGCACCAAAAATATGTCCGCTCTTTATTCTTTTTAGTCGTAAGGAGATTACGCCCCTGCACCGGGTAGCTCCATTAGAAATCGATCTCCAAAGCCTCTAAAAAAATCGATCTCCAAAGTTCACCGCCTACGAGCTCCTCTGCCGGCGATTAGAAATCAACCTCCAGATTCCACGCCACTGGAGCGCCCCTGCTCGCGGCCGCGCGGCTCGCGGTTCCCCTCGCCAGCACGCCCATGGCAGCTTTGCTCGGCCCCGGCGAAGCACCTCTACCTGCGTAGTGCATACTCGGCGGCCGCGGTTCGCTCTCTCTGGGACGATGAGGGGCAGCCCCATGAAGGGAGAGTTGACGTGGTCTTACTCCACGGCAAGCTGCAGCAAGAGGTCGCGGGAGTGCCCGCCCCCTCGGCGACTACCCCAAATGCAAGCCCCTCTGATATAGATCAGGAGCAAGCAGCCGGAGTCACTGAATGAGGTGTTCGTCGAGTGCTTGCACAACATCAAGGTGAGCAATTTTTTTTCCTTTTGATTTGGCATGGATTCAGGTAACCACCCGTAGTTTTTGTACGCAGGATGATCCAACAATAGGTTCAGTGTGTCTGAGGAGCAGTACGACAGGTACTAGCGTCAATTGGAAGCACGACAACTTAAGTTGAAGCAAATGGACGCTACTGCAGTGCTGCTTAAGTGAATAAATATGGTTGGACTGGAAGTGCTGAGATGAAGCAAAGCTGAACATAGTGAAGCAACAGGTGGAAAATGTTGTTTCGGAGCCGTGGAATTTGAAGGTGCATGTGGGTGATCTTAGGAAGATAAAATGCAAGAGTAGGAGGAAATTTGTGGTTGGTTCAACAGTTTTAGTTGCATTGCTTGTTGGTGTAGTGTTAGGTGTGTTTGTGACCAAAACGTGGAATTGATGTAGTATGGCATGTATGAATTTTTCTCTTATGCAATGAATGAAAATGCGGCAACAATGTTTCAGCATACATGTCCAATATGAATTTCTCTCATATGCAAAGAATGTAAATGTGGCAGCAATGTATTTCATATGTATATTTGAGGGAAAAATTCATAGAAAATGACATGATATATCCATTTGAGAGAAAGATCTCTCTAGAAAATCACAGAATGATGACATGATATATCCATATGAGGGAAAGATCTCTCTAGAAAATCACAGAATGATGACATATGATATATCCAACAGTGCTTCTTGCATTTTAATTTACTCAATTTATTTGCATTTAGCTCAGTATTTTGTAGATCATTTTTATCTATCGAGAGAGAGAAATATAAAATTGGTGCCACTGCCATTCAGCTCAGTATTTTGTAGAGCCGTTCTAAGCTATACTGCTACGAGCCTCCACTTGCACACAACACCATAACATTGCTAGCAGAAAATTCATCTAATGAGATGATGTCCTGGAGGCAGATGAACCAAGAAAAATGCCTCTAAGTCTCTCTAGGACACATGTGTGACAGAACCACCCAATTTATACAAGATCAAGTATGATTGTCCCATTTAAAAACGTTGATACGCACATACTTTCACTTATATAAACCTAGTAGTCTGCCGAGTGTCACGAAGGATCTCGGTAAATCCACGTCACAACCAAGACCGTATTAGATTAAGCAAATACATATCACATACATGAAGTTTGCAGTGGAAATAATATTACAATTGAGTTCACAAATAATAATACAATACTGAGTTCAAGTTCGATTAGAGAAAACAACATAGCTTTGAAATGATTATAATACCATAAGTTGAAATACATTGCTAGCTCAAATGACATCCTCCAACAAAAGCATGTAGATGAGAAGTAAATATAAAGTTGTCGAGCCCACTGGCACTTAGCCACCATCTTCAGCAGGCCAAGAACATCACCTGCAATATGGTGGGATAAACCCTGAGTACTCGAATGTACTCAACTAGACTTACCCAACACGAGAGAAAATAAAAAGACTCTCAAGGGTATGCAAGGCTTATTTGGTGGAGCTGATTAGATAATATAACTTTGCAAAGAGAAGTACTACCGTAAGTCCTTACTTTCAATATTTTAGTACCAAGTTCAGTGAAGCTTATTATGGCTAAATTTGCATCTATTCTAGAGCAATCATTTAATTAACATTAATAAGCATCACAATAATAACCATATCCATTTTATCATAATGATCAACATAACCATCATCTTTCAATAGCTTACTATGATGTTGAAACTAGTCGAGTTCCTCACTATCCGGGAGAGACAGCGATCCAAATCGATTGCAACCAGCTAGGCAGAAATCCATAACATAAACCCAAGCCCCACCAGCCACGGTAGCCTTAGGTGACCTTTGGCACAATTCGGGATACCGTGGGTTTGAGCTGAGCCGCACACTCAGGGGCAGCCAGACGCTAGGTAGCTTAGGCCAAGCTTGCCCATGGTCAATCCCTGTCCCGCCACACATCCTTACTTCCTCCAGTGTGCGTGTCATACATCTCAAATTTTTAGTCCGAATTGAGTTACTCAGCTTCGCGGTCGGAACGACTTATCCGGTCAGCTATGTGAAAGGCTGTGTTCAATCTCGACAGAAGGTCCAACAACGGTACGGTCCTTAACCGACACATACTACTTTAAATAAATAGGTACTGTTTGGTTATTCCAAGGTCAACAAACAATCCAAATTTCACACAACTACTTTAAATGATTTATCAATTCTTTTTAATGATTTTATTATCCCATAAAAAGGTATAGGAAGTAATTGAACAATTTATAAACATCAAAATCAAGTCAAACTTTTTGTGTAAGCTAGTTTTAACATAAACAGCAAGTACACCAATTTTCATGATTTTTGGATATTTATTTAAACCTACAAAAATCATGCAAGGTACATTTATTAATTAAAACATGTAGTTTTTACTCATGGCAAAAATACTGAAATTACTATTCTCATATTTTTCCATGGTTAAACATATGATAGGAAGCATACATAAATTATTTCATAATTTTATCAGGTCTAATTATTTAGTTATGAATATTCAAAACTAACTCATTTTATCTTTTTCGTAAAATAGAAAAGGATAAGATTTCCCTAACCTCCGAACTGGGCTAGCCCACTGCCTGCCGAGTGGGCCGTGAACCCAACCAGCCCAACTCCCCTTCCCTTAGCCGAACAGACCAAAAGGCCAGTCGGCCCAACACGGCCTGGCTGAGCTCTGTCGGTGGCGATCGCCGGATTCTCACCAGCAATGAGCTCCCAGGCGGTGTGGTCATCACGATCCCGCCCTCCTCTCTCTCCCACGCCCGCTGATGGAAATCATTGGGTGACAAGAGCACGGCACAAACACGGTGGCATTCACGGTGGTCCGGTGGATCTTCGGTGAGTCGAAGACGGTGCTCCACGACGACTCCGATGACGGGACTCTCTCCTCCTCACTCTCCTGGACTCCATGACTCTAACCCAATGGCTAGACAAAGGAAACAACGACTACAGCGAGCTTTGCCCAAACACTGGTGGCTCAGCGAGCCAGAGCACGGCGGCACGGCCGCGTCACGATCACAAGAGCACGGTAGAGATAGAATTGGCGGAGGGATAAGCTTCAGTGGCTCACTGTGACTTCCAAACACCAACTGGTTAGGCAAGAGAGGCATAGGGACTTCTCTGACGGCGTGGAGGTCACGGCGGCAGCTCCGCACCGGGATGACGATGGTGTCCTGGCGTATCTACCTGTGCGCTGTAGAAAAAGATGAGAGCATGAGCATCAAGACCAAGATTAGGAACTAGAACAGAGACTAGGGCCGCGTTCACTTCCTACAGGAACCCAAAATATTTCCTCTTCCACCCATCACATCAAATCTTTAAACGCATGCATGAAACATTAAATGTAGGTAAAAAAAAACTAATTGCATAGTTTGTCTGTAAAGTTCGAGACGAATCTTTTGAGTCTAATTAATCCATGGTTGGACAAATTTTACCAAATAACAACGAAAAGTGCTACAGTAACTTTTCACCCCAACTTTTTCATCTAAACACACCCTAGATCAAAGAGATGGGCGTCGTAGAGAGCTGTCCACGTGTGGATGCTCACGGCGGCGCATTGGAACTCGAGGAAGAAGATGACGCTGTACGATGGATTCTGGCGGGAATGGGTGGACCTAGTGAGTGAAAAAGGATCACAATGAGGTGGCAGACTCCTTAGTGAAGCGAATTGAAGCGAGAGGAAAAGGTGACGACAAATTTGATCGGTGACCGATGACGGTGCTCATCGGTGGACAAGGGAAAGAAGATGAACCTGACGTTGACACAACGAGATAAAGGCGAGGAGGCAACTTCGGGATGTCCAACTCAAGCTCATGATGTCGACAGCGAGGCAGCTGCGTGTTGAGTTGAGATCAAGCGGTGATCGAGGGCAGCGCAGTGGAAGCTGCTCAGTGGCGCTATTGTTCATTCATTTAAACATGCTTGTTTCCATCCCCTGTTTCAGTCCCAATTCCCTCCTTTTCTCCATTTTCTGTGTAGTTTCAAGCAAAACTCCAAATATAAAAGTTATTCCAAATCACATGAACTCCAACTTTGCTTATAGGCTCAAGGTCCAAAGATGACCAGATTAGGAGATCCACAGAAAGATAGGAGTGAAACATCATGTTTCAAGAGAGGAAACATTATGTTTCACAAGGTTTTGAAAATAACTTTTATAATTCACTTAACTGGTGATACATATATATTGAGCACTCACATTACAAAAGCAACGTAATAAATAAATCTTATTTTAGTGAATGCACTTGTTGAGATTATTGGAATACAAAAGTAAAATTATGATGCTTTTATGCTTTGATGATGACATGTTCCATTTTTAGTAATGCTTAACACCAGGGTGTTATAATGATCAACCCGCTTTTGAGAGGCACAAGAAAGCCAAGCAGGACCTTCACCCCACCTTCAGTCAGCAGGAGCAGAGCAGCAACAGGAGACCCTCTAGAGCCACTAGGGGTGCTCCATAGTACCGAGAGAGTGGTGATGGTGACAGTAGTCCTTCTGATGATGATGAGACTGAAGATTACAGAGTTGAGCCAAGGAAGAGGAAGAGCACTGACAGAGGTTTAGATGATGATAGTGGTGATGATGATGAGGAGATTGAGGAGGATGAGGCACTTCTAGTTTAGCACCCACCTCAGGGAGGACAGTCAGTAGAGAGCATTCACTATGGTATGCTTGAGACTCGCCACACTAAGACTCCTCACTATGTTGTCAGAGTCAACTACAAGGCTAAGGGTATGATAGAGAGAACCAGAAAGCAGAGGAGGATTGACCCTAGGAGCTTGCCTAGTAATTGCCCCTATGATCACCGCTTTCACACTATGTTCCAGTTTGACTTCTGTCATAGTGTGGTGCTCTATAGAGATCCAGTTGTGGCTAAGTCTCAGTGGATTGATTGGGATCATGTCAGAAAGCAAAAGAAGCCCTCTCTTGATGTTGCTATTGAGACATGTCAGCATACAAGTATTTATGAGCTCATGCAGTTTCAGCATCCATGGAACATAGAGGTAATTGCTCAATTCTATGCTACATTGTTTGTTGAGGAGCAACCGAGGCATATGCATTGGATGCTAGAGGGACAGTGGTATAGTGTGGACTACAAGGTCTTTGCAGGATATTTAGGTATTCCTAAGGATGAGCTTCAGAAAGACATGATTCACACTGAGGGGGTTCTACCTCCTGAGAGGATGGCTTACATGCATAGAGGTGGATCTATTAGGAAGGTGGATGGCCTTCATCCCACCTATAGGTACCTAGATAGGATGTTTAGGAAGTCCGTTGATTGCAAGGGTGGTGAAAAGGGTACAATTGCAAACTATTCCAGGAACCTTCTCCACCGGATGGCACCAGATGCATGGCCCTTTAGTATCTTTGACTTTATCTGGTGTGAGATTTAGAGTGTTGGTGAGAGGCCCCTCAAGGGCTGTGGATTTGCTCCATACATTATGCACATGATTGAGCAGGTGACAGGGCATCAGTTTGATTATGATAAGTCTCACAAGATTCTAAAGATATCGGCTGATTTGATAGAGATTGGAGTACCTCCACCTTGCCCAGGAGGAGCAGGAGCAATAGTAGAGGCAGATGCACCTGAGGATGGTGCAGCAGCCATAGGAGGAGTTTCACCTCCACCACGTGCTCCTTCACGTTCCTCTTCACGCCGTGGTAGCCCTCCCTCGCCCATCTGTAAGTTCTTCAGTTCTATCTTTGGGATGTATAGAGATATTCAGATTAGGAAGCGAGAGGAGAGGAAGGCTAGGAGGAAGGACACTTGCACGCTCAAGCAGATTTCTTAGAGTCTTGAGCTTGATCCTCCTAGGTCTCCTATTTTAGATGATGAGACTAGTGAACCAGAGACAAAGGAGCAGCAGCATGTTAGATACGACAGAGAGTTTGCTAAGTTTCTTCAGTGATAAGAGCGGCAGCAGAGTCAACAGCAGCTGAAGCAGTCACAGTAGCACCCTGACACCTTGCCACTGCAACTCATGTGCCTACTCACACTCAGCCACGTCCTAGTGCAGGAGAGGAGTTTGGTTCAGGTATGTGGCAGGATCTTTTTGGCTGACTATCCGCCTAGTGGTCATGGTCACTATGATGGGAGTTCTTCGTGCCTCTTTGGTGAGGGTGGTTCTCGTCTAGTGGGTGCTTCACGTTCAGATGACGAGGGATGATGGTGGACAGGATGACAACGGTGACGAGGAGTGATCACATGTGTTATATACTGTCACACCCAAAATTTTCTATTTTGGATTGTGCATGAAAAACACTAAATAAAATAAATGATTTCAATATTTGAATAAATTTATTAGATAAGTTAAGTTGCTGCTAATTTAAATATAGAAAATTTTGGTTTTAAACTTTTTCATATTAATTTGATAACGTGGTGTTTGTGTGATGCTTGTCTTTGGTGTTGGTGAGTGCTATTATTTTCAAAATACCATAGGACGATGACTACTTCTCATCGGAAAACTTTTTGGCATTTTCTGGATTTAAAATTTCAATTTCCGTGAGCTTAATCTTTTTTCTTGATCTCTTCATCAATCTTTTCATGAGCTAAAAATTATTTAGTTGAGTTCCTTATCTCTCCAAGAGTCTCCAGGATTTTTTCCGTGATTTTTCTGAGGTCCGAGCTATTTTTCGCAGCCAAAAAGGTAATTTTAGATTTTTTAGAATTATTTTATTCACGGAATTAAAATAAGCCTGAAATTAAGAAAACCCGAAAAGTTTCCAAACCCTACGACTGTATATATGCCAGCGTAGCCCTCGACGCCCTGGTTTCAGAAGTATAACCCTTATCGCGAGCCGCCGCTCGTAGCTCTCTCCACCTCTCGCCGAAGTTCTGCATCTACAGCTCGCGTTCCGTTGAACTTTCGACGAAGGTTCGGCGAGCTTTTCCAGTGACGTTTTCCATCTCCGTCGAATTCCGCTTCCATCTTGAGGTTCATCTCAATCTCCTCCACACTGTCACGCCTTTCGTTTTATGAATTCATGATCCGTTCATCGTTTTCCTAAATGCATCTTTATCTTTTCCGGCGAGGAACTTCATGGTCAGCCGTCTTCTTCGAGTTCTCCGGCCACTCGGCGTCACACCGGCCACATCTCGCGTTTTGGCCCTGTCACAGCGCCCCACCGTGCGGACGCTGCACCCGGCCCTAGCCCCGCGGCGTCCTGCACAGCAGCCACCGCCACTAGCCTGTGCGGGCTCGGCGTGCAGACCCTGTGCTGGCCGCCGTGACACCATGGGCGGGCCCTGTGTGCCACCGCGCGCGGCTGCGTGCTATCGCTGGCCAGCCTGGCCGAGCAGGCCCTCCCCTTCCACGCGTGAGCAGCAGCGGCAGCCCGTTGCCTTGGTTCGTCCGGACAGCCGACCAAGGTAGAAGACAACATAATTACAGTTTTGCCACTATTCGTTTAATCTCCGCCGTTTATTCGTTTTAAGTCCGATTTAAGTTGTTCCAGTCGCGTTAGATTCGTGTCGTCGCGCTCTACGCAGTAGTACTAATGTTTGTCATGTCTTATAATTATGAATTTATTGATTTAAAATACAATTTGATTAGTATTAATTTAATAGTTTTTAATTAAAAGTGACATGTTTATAATTCCGTTTTCGTTGCTTTGTGATCGTGGTGATGTAAGCGACATGTTAGCAACACTGTTTTTTATGTCACGTGTTTTTCTATATATCGCTAAATATTATATTGATTAATATGTTTGTACTAGCTTTATAATTAAAAGCAATTTAGACTATATACCCACGGTTTCATAAATAAATATTAATTTAATTCATGTTAACATGTGTGTTTATGATTATAATTTAGTTAGTATCAATGTTTTTCATGTCACTTGACCACAAATTTATTAACTTGAATGCTAATTAGATTAATATTTATTTAATAGCTTTCCAACTAAAAGATCTAAGTTTAACTCCGTTTTGGTTGTGGTACAGCTGTGCCGACTATAAGTTACATATTAGTAGGAACTTTTAACATGTCTTATATCTCTAAAATTTGTAGGTTAAATATTAATTAGATTAATGATTACGCAAACTGGTTTCCAAATAAAAGCAACATAGGAGAATATGGATCTTTTTATAATTACTTGCTAACTTAAATATGTATTTATTTACTATAAGTTGTATAGTTAAACATGATTCATATAAATGCAATTTAGATGCACTTATATTAATATGTATTCAATGCATTTTTGAATTAAAGTTAATTTAGGTTTATCTCTGGTCTTTTATAAATACTAAAATGATAACTTGATAAATAACAAACTTTGAAATACAATAGAAATACACATCATCTTGAGCCATCCGTTTTTAGATTAATGGCTCAGATTAAAACATACCCTTTCACTGTTCTTTTTACTAAAGAGTCCCTGTATTCTTGAAAAATAAACCCGCAGTCCAAAACATGTTTACAAATTTGGTTTTCTTCATTTGAAAGCGTATTTTGTTTCGGTTAAGAATAAATTACATTTTCAGCTATTTACAGAGTTACCACTGATTTTGTTTTAGCCATAACTTCTCTGTTTTAACTTCGATTTGATTCGTTCAACTTGCGTTAGGTTTGTAATTTCATAATCTATATGTTTATACTACTATTAAGTAGGTTTTCAACTTTTAAAATTCGTGATTAGATTTAATCTATTATTTTAATAGAGGAAATCTCGTTTATTTCATATCTTCTACGTTTCAACTCCGTTTTGAGCCATTCAAGTTGCATTAGATTCATAGCAACGAGATCTACGCATTTATAACAGTGTTTATCATGTCACTAATATTAGAATTTTATAGTTTGAATCATATCTTAAATAACAATTATGCAACTGAGTTTTGTAAATAAGATATGATTTGTTTTAATTTAGTTTTATAATTCGAATCTAAATTTGACTTAAATTATAATCTCTATAAAATATCTTATATATGTTTTTATACCATTAAGATACATGAAGCTAATAGTTTTATGGGTACATCTATCGGTAGTTGTATCTTTTCAACCGTAGCTCCGATTAGCGTGCTTTTCGCGACTTTGTGTTTATAGCGATGCGTAGAATCGTGTTTTAAACTCTTTTACTTATTTTTGTATGATTGGTGTACTGTTCTAATATAGATCTATTGTTTGCTTCGTGTATGATTGTATGAATGCTTTTGTGGTGCTATATGGTTCAGTCAATCGGTGAGGTTTACGTGGTGATTAAGAAGCTCTTCTCTGAAGACTAGAAGCTGAGAATTAGAAGCAGAAGATTGAAAGTTGAATACTAAAGGCTTTCGAGCGTATTGCTTTGGGGGAAAAGCAAGTTAAGGCAAGTATAACATGGGACCATCCTTGTTGTCTTATTCACTGAAATTATCATACATATGCATGTGTCCTCCTTGACAACCATAGAGATTATAACTTAGCTATTGATATCTTATTTCCTTATCACCTATGGGTTGTGCATTTGGATAGCTATTGCTAGTGCTTAATTATGAACAATGATCTTGTAATTTGATTAATGGATTAAGCAATCAACCTTTAATGATGATTTTAGTTCTATTGAAAAGGGGGCTAGAGCAAGGGGTTATATTGTTGCTCTGGTTTCTCTCCATAAGGACTTATCTGTACGTGATCATCCAGGACATATAGTACAACTGTGAGGGCTATATAGCTCTGGCTCTAGTTGTTTAAGAGACCTTTTCTAGCTTGTTAGTGGTTACCTTAATTGGCATAAGAATGGGTTGACACGTTGGGTGTAGGACAACCTCTAGTCTATGAGTATAGCTGAGAAGGAATTGTGTCATTTGAAAAGGGAGGGTTCCTACATCTGTCTGCCAAGTAAATCTAATGGCCCTAACTTGTTAGACGAACTTTTGAATGGCTTTATATGGTTTTCAGTGTTTTGGGAGTAATTAACCCATGCATTTGGAAATCATGACTCACAGTGAAAGTGTACACCTCTACGCAGAGTTAAAAACTGGTATACTAGCCGTGCCCATGGATACGGGCGGCCTTGGAACATCTACAGATAGATGATCACCATTGTTATATCATGATTAATTACTGTTGATTATTATTATGCTCACGTTAATGCTATTCATTATCCTTATTATAATTGATCATTGGTTCATTAATGGGAATTGGAATACCTTGATGCTACTCAATTGCTAAATATATAATGAATAAAAGCTAAATGCAGTCAAACAGTGTCTAGCCTTTTTGAGCCTCATGAACCCTGTGTTGTACTTGTTGAGTTTGACATGGACTCACTCTTGCTATTTCCACCACACCCCAGTGTGTAGTAAGGTGTTACTCAGAAGAAGGATAAAGAGGTAGTGGAGTTTTCAGAAGTCTTTCAGAAGTGTTTGGCATACGGAGCCACCAGTCAGCCGTCCCTGAGAAGAATGAAGCCTGAAGTTTAATCACCGTTCTATGATACTCTGATGTAAGTGTTAATATAGCTATATATACATTATATAATAACATTGTTTCTGATATTTTTTCATTCTGACATATGTGTGAACTTCCTGGGCACACAAATGATTAGCCTGGTTTTGTTCTTTAGAAAACCGGGTGTTACATATACAGCTTGCAACCCCTTTGTGCTTAGTATGTCATTGTTGGACCTTTGTGGTGATGGATGACAAAGGGGGAGAGATACTGATTAAAGCTTCAGATGTGTTTCATGTGTTGTCTTTATATCTAGAGACTTGTACTACAGCTATAGTTTGTTATGAGCTTCATTATTGTATCTTGAGATTGAGATATCGAGTTTGTGAGATAGATTGTATCATGTATCATGTGAGAGTTGAGACTTATGCTTCATGGATGTATCATTTGAGACTCATGTGACATGATCTTTATCTTGTAATATAATCTATCTTAGCGGTTTGTGGACTTGAGAAAATGTGTAATGAGTGCTATGTGTGTGATATATATGTGTTGTATTTACTTTCATAAGGACCATGCATGCTAGAATGAAATTGTATGATGTGATGATTTTTATTTAGTCTTGTGTGATATATCTTGTCACATGCATCACAGATTTATTTTGTCACACACACTTGCACCCCATGGTTGCAATGATTTAGGGGGAGTCTCCTATGTGTTTTAATATGTGCAATTGACATTTGAGGTCATTTTGTGAATTCTATTCATATGCACATGTTAAGGGGGAGCCTCTCATAAATCATTGAACCCAAGAGCTTAATTGTTTATATCATTTTGTAAGCTTTAATCAAGTTGTCATCAATCACCAAAAATGGAGAGATTGAAAGTGCATCAAGCCCTTTAGTGGGTTTTGGATGATTCAATGACAACGTGATTAAAGATCTAGCCTATGTGCTAAGTGTGGACAGGAAATAGATTATCTCACAGGTATTTAATGAAAGCCAAAATGATGTATTGTTGGAAACAATCTAGTTCAAATACAAGACAACAATGCAAATGTATTTCATGCAAGGCTTACTCATTTGTGGGATTTCTACAATTCATATGAAAGCAAGCAAGTTGAAGAACAATTAATGAGACTTGAGAGATTGCATGTGAGATAGTCTCTCCATGAGGCTTGCTAGATGAAAGACAAGTTTATATTTGAGCTTAATTAATGATTCGACACTAAGTGTGACTAGATGGCTTGAGATGGTGAAGATAGCAAGGAAAAGCTTTGAGGTACTAAACAAGGGTGAAGGGCAAGCAACGACTTGGTGGCCGAGGAACCTAGCTAGGGTGAAGAAGGAAATCTTGCATTTAGTCAAAGCCTAATCAAAACATATTGGTCATATTGAAGTGGAGGATCAAAGCCTAGATGACTTTATGAAGAAGTGACTTTATTTGGAATAAACTCACATTGTTAAAATAAAGTCAAGTCACTAGCTCAAGATGGCTATGCTTAAGGAGAAAATCAACTCGACATGATCAACACCCTCAATTGATGAAGATAAAAAACCATGGCATTTTGGTTCAAAGGAATACAACTCAAGTGCCTCAAATCTGTTTTCATTTGACATTGAGTTAATAGGTATGCCGTACTATTAAGAGGGGTGCATCATGTTGATAGATGATCATACATAAGTGCTCAAGTCAACCCATGTGAGCTTTGAGTGTTTTGAGAGACAAAATTGCCAACTAGTTTTTCTGGTCAGGCTGATACCGGACGTGTTCGATATTTGCCCTGGTGCCTTCTTATCTGTTGTCTCGGTTTGGCTCATCGAAAGTGCTAACTTACGTCAGGAGTACCGATGGTCAGGAGTCCCGACGGTCAGGAGTCCCGACGTTTTGCACGTCACTGACAAAGTGACGGTTGGGCCACCCCAATTGTCACATAACAACTAGTTTTTCAAAGGGGCTATAAATACCCCTTAGCCTCTACCTTTGGAGGGTACTAATTTGGTTGACTCTCTCACATATTTTTTAGCCTTGAGAACACTCTCCAACCTCTCTTTATAAGTGATTGATTCAGTCTTGCAAATCCATCTTGTGGGTTGAGTGAGATTCAAAATTTGAGAGCAACCCATCCATGAGCACTTGTGCATATTGTCAATCTCATGATTCACATTTGTTACTATTGGACTCTTTGATCCTAGATGGCTAGGCGTCGCCGGAGAGCACCCAAGAGCTATGGCTTGCCTCGGAAAGTTTGTAACAGTTCGATTCCACCGCCGCAAGGGAAGGAATCAATCTAGTGGAAGGAGGAAAAGGAGTTGGAATAGACTCTGGCTAGAGTGACATATGTGGTCCTCTAGAGCTAGCCTTAGTTGGTTGCTCGCAGCCCCTCAACGGAGAGTAGATCTTAACGGAGACCGAACTTCGGTAAAACAAATATCGTGTCTTGTTCTCTATCTTTACTCTTGTATTTGTGATCTTTTGTGGTGCTTGAGGTTGCATATAGGTTTCTGGACAGTGCCTATAGCTTAGTGAGAAGATAGGAATCAAAAGAAGGCAAATCCTCAGCACGCCGCACAACCCGTGTATACCGAACGCGTTCGGTATCAATACCGGACGTGTCCGGTATTTGGCCTCTGTGCTGATTTTGCCTATTTTCTGCTCTAATCTTTGTGTTGTAGGGCTTTAGCTTCTAGACATCTTTTATATACCTTGTTTTCTCTATTTGCTTACTCATGAGGGGTTTATTTCTCTGATTAGGAGTTTCTAAAACTATAATCATTTTCGCATTTTGAAGGGTTGAATTTTTAGAAATGCCTATTCACCCCACCTCTAGGCGGCATCCTCGGTCCTTTCTTGGTGTCTTTCCTTAAGTAATATCCCTAGTTGAATAGTAGAAGGCATAGCTTACCCAAGTCAGAACTAGAAAACCTTAGTTTTCCTCTCTATGCTCCTATTCATCGTAACCTCGTTGCTACCCCTAGTTAAGTCAGACCGTAGTTAGTCTCACACATTTCCCTATGGATACGATACATGGAATACTTCTAGATGAAAGCTACAATGATATTCGTATGCTTGCGGATTTATCTGTGTGCGTTAAATATACCAACAAGCTTTTTGACGCCGTTGCTGGAGAAACGGTTGCTGAATTGACTACGAGCCTAGCTTAATCTTTTATCTTTTATCTCCTTTCTTTTATTTTATTCTTTTCTTTTCTTTTCTTTTTTACTATGGATTCCACTCCTATCAATCAATGCACTGCACCTACGAGTGCACGCCTAGAGCCATCAAAATATGTAAAGCCTATCCTAACACTTGGCTATGAGTTGCGCCCGTGTTTAATAAAACTGATTTAGGATCAATCCTTCTCAGGAGAAGGCAATGAAAACCCATACTCGCACCTATGAGAGTTTGAGTAGACCTATGCATGCTTGCATATCACTAGCATGTATGACAAAACCTTAAGATGGAAGTTGTTTCCGTTCTCTTTGACGGGAAGAGCTAAACAATGGTATAGTCAAACCGTAGGAAGTATGCAAGGCGATTGGGAAACGCTATGCTCTAAATTTTGTTTACATTTCTTTTTTATCTCTAAAGTGGTTAGCCTTTGAAACGAGGTTCTAAATTTTAGACAACCAGAAGAAGAATCTCTTGGCACATCATGGGATCGTTTTAATGACCTCATCATCACTGGCCCGGACCTTGCCATTCAATACCCTATACTTCTTTAACATTTTTACATGGGTCTTAGCAAGGATTCCATAGAATCCTTTGATGCAGCCTCTAGAGGAGCTTTCCTTCATCTATCTACTAGTGAAGCAAGGTCTATGCTTGATAAGTTTAGTGCAAAAACTCCCGCACTTGCATTCATAATAAACTCCTTGAGGAAGAGAAGGAATCATTTTTCGAGCAAGAAGAGGAAGTTCTGATAGCCAAATCGCAACCACTTCAATCCCAAGGTTTAGCTATCAATCCTGAACCAACTATACCCCTTAATCCTCCAAGGAAAAAAGATTCAACCTTTGGAAATCTCTTTTAAAATCAAGGATGACCTTTTTTATGCTGATTTTGGGAATAGTTTAAACTTCCGGTTTTACAAGAGACCTTCGAGTGAATATAATTCAAATCCTCTCAAGAAGGGATCTCTTAGAAAACGTCCTTATTCCCATGTAGGACTTTGGGAAGAATTCAAGGGTGGCATGTCAAGTGATGCCATAGAAAGAGAGCCAAGCCATCTAGAAGCCATTCCTATCCTCTCCCCTTCTGTGCCCAGAGTAGATGTCTTATCTGAACCCATCTCTCAACCCATCCTTGACCCCAAAAAATCCCTTGATGCTCTTTCTCCTAACCATCATGATGACCCTAGAAATCCATTAAGACAACCAAAGCATAGGAATCATGAAGGCCACAAGGATGACCAAGAAGAGCAATGACAATGGCTGGAATGTATAAAGAATTCATATGCAGTTGCTAAAGAATGGATGGACAAGGATGAAGCCTTATGGGTAGAACCCAAACTTGGCTTAGATCCAAATGGTGAGCTTAAATCAACCTCTTTAGTAAACATGACTCATTCAAGTTTAGAGAAGGCCTTAGATGAGATCACCTCGAGAGTCACCAATCCAAGGGAAATCTTGGACAATAAAATGACCAATGAATGTCATAGGCATAGAATGATGGTGATAATGTTTTTGCCTATAGACATTCATGAAGAAACACCCTTGAAGCTTGAAAAGGAAGATGGCATAGATGAGCATGGAAGCTACTTCATGAGCACATCATTAAATCCATGCTCACATGAGAAATTTCCTGAATCAATTGTTCTCTCTAACATTGCCACACACGAGGTCTTCAACCCCTTATACTTTTGTTCATAAAGACTTTGAAAGGGTGGTTGTAGATGCATATGTTTATCACAAAAATTGCAAATCTCATTGGCATAAATCTTGAGATAGGTACGCAAATCTTGGTGATGGAGGGGAAACCACTTCACCAATTAGAAGCACAATTCAAAGGTTTCCCAAGGATGAGCTTCTGTCCTAAACAAGCACTTTCAGGAGACAATATGAGTTTTCACCTTCTGCTGTGATACCCTTGTGAAATAAGCTTAGAAATATAATTATGAAAATATTCCTTTAAGTATTTTTGTCACTAACCATTTTAGGTTTGAAGCAAAAGGAATAAAGGATGACAACGCTAGGTATGTTCAACCAACCATCATGCAACATTAAATCACATCCATCCAAACTTGATTTTGCCTTGCAAAAATTCAAGTGTGGGGGATGAACTTCTCTGAAAAATCTTATGCCATGTTGCAAATTCATCTTGGTTGTCTCTACCTTTAAGCCATGCTCAATTTACTAAATAACAATCATGCTCTTTCATCTCTATTTGAATAAATCTCTATAATGCTTTCATGCTACCTTTATTTGCTATAATATGCTTAAGGTTTGGAGTATATTCATACATCTTTTAAATTAAGCATAGAGCTTAGTTTAGGGTGTTGATCTTACTTCCAAAGGCTTTTAAATTTAGCATGGTGCCTAGGTTAAGATGCCTTCCTAAATCAAATTAGACATGGTGTCTAGGTTGATTTTTGAGCCGATAATATGCTATAGTAGATACTGGTCATTTTGTTGGACTAATCCCTACAGGAAACTCTCAAATTCAAATTGGGTAAGTCATGAGATGGATTCAAATCGAAGATGAAGCAAGGCACATCATTTAAAACATGGCATAAAAAGTTCTATGCTAATTAATATGTTAAAACCAACTCTAACATAGAGGACCTTCAGCCCTACTACAACACTACCTCTGCTTTGAATTATTTGTACAATCCTTTGGGTATGTGTTGTCCACTAATCCTTTGTAGGCATAAAACGATGAGTGGAGCGGAAGGACCAACAAAGTGGCAAGATCAAAGAAGCAAAAAGATGGCATAACAAAAGGATGAGAAAGAAGGGTGCAATCTTGGAGACAAGAAGCTCATGAACAGCTCAAGCTGTGAGACTAGTCGAAAAACAAAAAACTTCAAGCAAAAGCGAAGGACCATCATAAGTCATCTACCCTTCATCATATGGTGTCATCACGATCCAATGACAAAGGTAACATCTAAGATAAATGGTCATCATTTAAAAAGTTTTTTTGATTCTAGTAGGCACATAAATAAGAAACGAACATGTTTAGGTTATAACTCCATTACTTGATTAAATCTGATTAACTCAACATGTTTAGTTCTTTAAGCTTGTTCCTAGCACCACTTTTTTGATCCCATAGTATTAACCAAATGAGCTAATAAGTGCACATCTTATCTCTAGAATATGTAGCGTAGCAGCCGATTTTCCAAAGAAGACCAAGCACTAACTATATGTGTGCCCAGGATGTCCACACAACACACATAGCGACAAAAATGGAAATTATCAAAGAACAATGCTTTATTATATTTTGAAACATAGTTACAACAAGGCTTACATCTATTACAAAGCATAACGAAAACTATTCTATATCTTCTCTTCGAGTCTCCATACTCGCCTTGTACTCTTGTAACATCTCAGGGAACTCCTCCTTGGAATCACCATCTGGTACCCATCCAGGATTTTTGTTGATTATAAAGCAAGTGTGAGCGCACCATATGTTGGTATTTATTAATGCACACTAAGTTTATCTGCAAGCGCATAGATAGAATACCGATGTAACACTTCACCGGGATGACCCAGCTTTAATATCGAACCCAAAGGATCGGATGGAGGGATCTTGATCTTGGCTTAATCCCTGAGCACAATCAAGGATGAGACGCTAGAAGGTTGAGGGATAAAAACTAGGGTTGTCTAGTTCTACTTTTAGGGAGTTTTGCAATTACTGGTCCGCTAGGGGATTACTATGGAAGACCGCAAACAGAGTACAAATCTACCATGAAACCAAAATTTCCTGCTAGGCCTACAGACGGGAGGTGGACTATAGAAGACTCAACAAGGCTGTCACCCTCGTGATCTACCACCAATCCAGAGTATTGGGTGCATTTACAAGTAACCCGAGCCTAAGCACCATGCTTACACTACCAATTATACTCTAACCTAATGCATTAGATTGAAGCGCTAAAAAAGGGACTTGTAAACCAGAAGAACAATAAGAACAATAAAACTCACTAACTAATAAAAGTTGATGACTGAAGAAATCTCTGATCCAAGCTCTTGGAGAACTTGAATCCATAGGTACAAGCCATAGAAGGAGCACCGACAAGCCCAAAGCTTCCTCCAGATCTTCTACCTCTCTCTTCTAGTTCTAGTTCTAAGACTAGATCTAAACCTAACTAGAGGTGTACTAGTCTTCTTCTTGATTGCTAGGCTCTAAAGAGGTGATCCATTCAAGGGACCCCTCTCCTGAACTTGACTAGAGATAAGGAATTGAAGTATCAAGCTATGCCTCAGGGGGGTCTGCCTCTGCTTATATATCCCGATGGGATGAACCACAGCCCTTGGATCAAACCGACTTGAAACAATGGTCAAGATATGTCGTAGAGGTCAGTTGGAGTCCGTCACACAAAGATGGATGACAAGTGAGCCCCACCTGGGCTGGCTGGCCCCACATGGTAGGCCGGTCGGCCTGGCTCAAAGCCAGGTGGACTTCTCCTTTGCTCTGGTGCCCTCTGGTGTCCTCTAGAACCTTCCCGTCAATTCTTACAGAATTTTGACATGATTTGATTTGGTTCCTTGACTCCTACTCTTCCTTAACTGTTTTTGATTTAATACCTGGAAAGTCACAATTCACCAAAGCTATGGAAATTGTCATGTTAATCCATAAAACTCTTGCTTGGTGACGGTTCTGGTGTCTTCTAGAGTATTCCAAATCGTATTCATCGAGGACTCTGTTGTCGAGAATCCACTTATAGTGAATGATATATCCATTTCGATTGTGTCCATGAACTCTTTGCAATGGTGTGCTCTAATTCATCATTTGAGATGCTTTTATATGTAGAAATATTCAATGTCTGCAAAACAAGTGAGATCACCAAAACTCGTGGAACTCGTTAGATTTAAATCCAATCATAGGGCACTTTGGTTCATTTTAGTTGTTGCTAGACATTAGTTGACAGTTTATGATAGGAGTTAATTACCATCAACAAACTCCCCCACACTTGGGCTTTACTCGTCCTCGAGAAAAGGTTAGATTACTTCACATAACTGTAAATCAAGACATCAACACTAGACCTTCCCTAGTCATACCTATACTACAGGATTCAATGTGTCTACCATACAACTTTGGGTGGTTGAGGATGGAACAACATGAAATAGAGCCCCTTTCATCTATCAATCCTGTTATTTGGAGTTTTTATAGGTACATTTTTGAAAAGAAATCATAGCTTGCCTTCTTCTTGTGGTGCACTCAGATCACTCATATATGTAGTATTTGTGGATCTCACTGAGGCATGAATGATTGATGCCTTAAAAACATCCTACCTCTAAAAAGGTTGTATCTGGAGTTTTAGCTAATTCAAGGATGTAGCATACTTACCTTGCATATATTTCCAAGTCAAAGTCGGGATCCTTGGAGGGGAGTGTCATACCCTTAGATCAAGATTGTGCATGTGTTTGGAAATATTTGGTGGCTAACCTAATTCTACTTTGCTCCTTGAGAGGTCTTGAGGAATTTACAATAAAGATCTTAGACTTTCTTGTAATGATGAACTTCTTCAGGCACAGAGATAGGAGCTATCATTGATTTTTTTAAATGCTGAATTTTTCTTCTTTCTCTTTTTTTTCAATACTTATTTTGCATAGATCCATGTCTCTGTTCTAAAATATAATAAACTTGAAAAGGAATTAGTCATAATCTTGGAGCATTTATTCTGAAACCTATAATCTTTTTGGATCTTCTCTCAGGGTAGGAGATAGATTTTTGGGGCGAAAAAGCATGTTTTTGCATACTCCTAGGGTAGGAGCAGCAAATATATCTAGGTGTAAGTGATCTTGATCATGGGTGTAACAACCCAAAAGTTTCCAAGAATCAAAAATCACAACTACAATTTTTTTTTTCTAAAAATAACCTATGTTTGGTGAGGTGTCATGTAGGAAACCTAACCTAGTTGCACAATTAGCACCTAAAGTAGTTAATTGCATCTTTGCATTTAAATAAATTATGCTTGAGATGAATTTTATGTTCTTTGTAATGTTAATTAAAAGAAACCACTTTCATTTAATTAATGCTTAACTAATTAGGTAAAAGTGTAATAGAATCCAAGACTAATTAGTCACAACACTAAACACTTCTGAGTGGACCCACAGGGGTTGCTTGTGACAACAACTCACACATATACACTAATAAGTAATGCATTACTTGATATAGCAAGGAAATAAAATGGAAAAGTTAAAAGAATAAAAGAGAGTTGGGAAACTCCTTCTAGCCCAGCTACCAATGCCGGCTTGGCCCAACTCGCGGCCGCGCCCTGGTCTTCACGGGGCCGCACATGTGCTCGCCACACGGGCCGGCCTAGCAAGGCCACTGCGGCCTCGGCCACAATGCCGATGCTACGTGCTAGGAGGAGCCACACCCCTGCGTCACCGATAGCTAGACCCTGCCGCTCTCACTCGCTGACGGGTGGGACCCGCCTTCATCCCCTTCCTTCTACCCGTCCGATTCCCCTGCTTCGAATGGGAACAGAGACAGAGAGGGGACAGGGTCACGCCCCGCGTGAGGGATGGATTCCCTCGGTTCCCTTTGCCCCCTTGCTAGCCATGCGCGCCAAGCCACAACCTCGGTCCTGCACGCCAGTCGCTTGCGCTCACCAAGCACGCACCGCGCGCGTGAAGCTGATGCCGCCATGGCCGCGAAATCGCTTGACACCACCTGACACCGCCAACCATCTGTGGAATTCAATTTTGGCATCACCAATTCGAATCACACCTCTTCTAATCGCCCTAGCACTAGCCAAGGTAGCATCTCGACCCTCCATGCCTTCCGATTGCCATCGCACCGTCCGCATTGCCATGGGCGAGCATGGAATATAAAGCTCCACCCCGTGCCGTGCCCAAGCCCCTTCCAATCTTTTCGCCACCGCCCTGGTGGTACCACCGCACACACTACATCTCGAGAAGAAGGGAAGGGAAGGAAGGGAGAGGTCGCAAGGAAGAACCAGGATCACGGGGGCACCATCCGAGCTTGTCGGAGACGAAGGCGGCGCTGCTCGTTTTTACCTTCACCAAGGGGCTTCTCTGCACTACACAACAATGGCTCGTCACTGCTCCAAATCACCACCGCACCACCATCCTACTGCCGCAAGACCAAGGTGAGCTGCTCCGCTCACCACCCTCCTCCGCTCACCACCGTATGCACACCAGCATGGCCACGACATCTCCATACCAGAGGTGGCCAAGGCTAAGCCTCGAGCATCACCCCTCACGCTTAGGAAGGCTTAGCCACAGTGGCATCACGCACCTAGGGCCAAAGAACGCTAAGAGTGGCGCGACGCGGGACATGCCCGCCATGGCTAGAGCTCGCCGTGGCGAGGTCAAGACACCATGGTGTGAGCACGGTAGAGGCAGGAGCAAGGGGTCCAACAGGTTCGCCTTGGCGAAGGGCACACCATGCGCACCTTAAGAGAAGGAGGGATCCCCGGTGGCATGGCCGGCGGTGTTTCGCTCGGTCGGAGCCGTCGAGCCACCACCACCGCGAGAGGTTCTGTTGGAGCCCAATTTCGTCGTTTTGACCCCACCTTCATACTCCTTTTGTGTTCGCAAATCGGTAGGAGACCTTACCACCCGAGCCAAGTCACTGTGGAGGCCTTGCCGTCGCTCACCGCACTGGCCGAGCCACCACCGCCATGAACAAGCCCCCTAGACACTCTAATCCGCACTGTTGACCCCTCTATTGAGTTCCTTGAGACCACGCGGTGCTCTCGAGCCTACGAGTTTCACCGTTGAGCCCCTAGAGCGTGAGCTCGGCCGCTCGCCGCTGGTGAGAGCACGGCTGAGCAGAGGAAGCAAGGAAAGAGGAGCAGAGAAGCGACTAGGTGAGCTTGGTGCACCATGAGCCGAGGGGGAAGAGAAGAGGGTAGATCAGGTCCACCGTGGACCGCATTCAAATCCATGGACCATCCTTGCGAGACCACTGTGAGCCAAGCTCACCAGCCCAAACTTGATATTGAATCCATTTAGGTGATGTGGTAGCACCAGCGCCTGACACGTGGCGGGCCCAGCCCGGCCCAGTCTGGCCCAGCCCAGGCCCAGCCAAGCTCGGTCGCGGCCCGGTCAACGTTGACCGTTGATCGGTCAACGCTGACCGTTGACCTAGACCCACATGTCAGTGACTCGCTCTGTTTCGGCCAATCAGAGCTTGACACGTGTCACTGCCAGGAATTTCCTTTTCTTTTTCTTTTTTAGAAAATCGTTTAATCTTTAGAAATTCATAACTTATTGATTTTAACTCTGAAAAATACCAAACCAGTTTCTAAATTTTTCTAAAAATGAGCTCTACATTTTAGGCTTATGTTTGAGTGCATTTGGATCTTTTGAATTTCTGTTGCTTCTTTGTGCACCTCTATAGGAGTCGTTAAAGCGACTCTACGTTACGTTTAACAGAGCCGGAGGACCAGCCGACTGAGGAGTACGACCCCGACTACAGCGAGAACTTGGGTGACGACCTGCTAGGTGCCATGCCCCACCCACTTCCATAGAACCTATTATGCATGCAAATATAGAATTGCTAGCGCTTTACTTTTTTGTGCAATAATATGATGATAGGCTGCATGGTAGATGCTTACTTTGAGCCCTTTACCTTGTCGCAACCTTACTCCTGCTCACCCTACTGTTAGGCTAGATGTTCGCATGTTACATATTATTGCTTTTACTCTTACTCGCATTATATCTGTGAAGTGATGCCGATGAGTGAGAGGCGTATATGTATAAGGCACGTAGTGCCAAGAACTTGGTAAACCTGATTAAAGAAATGGGGAGATCTTGGCGTGCATCTTAGGTGAGTGGTGAGGGTTGAGTCGATCTGACAGGATCCTATGACGAGTCTTAGGGGCAAGTCTTGCTGGAGGGGTGCGACCTGGGCATCTCTCACGAGAGATACCTGTGGCAGGTATATTGGGAGGTGAACTGGGGTGTTGGTTATCCCTGGTAGAGGTGTTGTCGTGGCACAGGGAAGATGATGTTTCCCCTTGAGAAGATATCCTGTCTGGTCCCCCTAAGGACTGGTATGTCTTGAGAACCGGAACCATGGGACCTTCATGACACCACTCGCTCCCGATGGGCGGGAGACGATTACCCGACTGACTAGGGCGGTACCACTACTACTAGGTTAGAAGGTGATAGTGTAGGGAGGTATGGGCATGGGGACCCACACCCTCCGAAGACAACGTAGTGACCTTAGGGGCCCGGTACTACGTCTCACAGTCTCAGCGTTTCGGTGGACACTGGAGTGGCCCTGGGCTAAGTTGTAGGGTGGTACTGTACTGGTTGGAAGGCAGTTGGAATCAGCCTAGACAAGCCGGATCATCGAGGATGGCGATCTTGTGGATTACCAGGTGTACACGCTCTGCAGAGTTGATCAATCTATACGTATGGCCGCGTCCGCGGATATGGACATTCCCATGACCTACGCTTCACTTGATTAGAGAGAGGAGTCCTTTCTACCTTTCCCTAGGTTTCGTGTTGGTTTCTGGCTTGGCCGTTGAGACGAGATCTGAGCAGGAGTCAATCTCGTCGCCTAGAGAGAGACTGAGATGAGATGTGTTGTGTGTGATGGGATTGGGAAAAATGTGTGACTAAGATGGATTAAAAACGGATGAATATCTTATTAAAATATTAACTACTTGCATAGGAAACCATAGCCTAAATAGGTCTCTTTCTACTTCCCTCAATGCATTCCACTTTCCACAAAGCATTGCAAGCATAGGGTGGGCGATGCGTGGCCAGTACCAAGTGTACTGATAGATTTTTGATAGGTTCCGAGCCTGAGTACGACTACGAGGGCGATGATTGGGAGGACTAGAGGGTCTGTTCTTTGCTCAAGCTGGTTCTAGGAGATTGTTTTCCGCTACTATCTACGTCGGATGCTATTCCGGATGCTTGTGTGAGTGTGTTCCGCCCTGCGAGGCGAAGAGAATAAATTACGTAAAACTCTCTATTGTACTCTAATATTCGTGCATGACTTTATGTATCACTCAGATTTGGGTAAATTGACAGAATGTTTTGTCATTTTACACTTTGTTTCTGTGGATTTCCCTTCATGGAAATCAAGGACGTTTTAGTTGGTACCAAAGCCATCCTGGACCCTAGGATGGACCCATAGGATTGGACAATAGAATTAGGAAAGATCTTGACACTTTCGGTTATATTACGGACCGTGCTGCATTTTCGTGCACGGCTTATCTCAATTTCACACTCTCTTAACTACATTTCGTTCTACATTACCTATCACATCGCTCCGTTCCACCCTGAATCACCCTGTTTCACTTAAGAATTCATCATGTATCACTTTGAGTTACATTGATTCACCTTGTCTTACCAAGTTTCACTATGTAATACTCAAGTTACTACATACACAACAAGTTACTAACTCCATCTTACGGTTAATTTGCAGATGGCCCCTGTTGTCGAGCTCCCTGTGGATGGACTGGCCTACCATGGGTTCGCCACGATCCTATACGACATGCTAGACTCACTAGGTGTTCCCACAGAGTAGATCGAGTACGTGTGCCGGGGTGAGCCTGGACCTGACGGGTTCAAGGGCCACATCGTGGTCCACCTCAAGGTCCTCGCCAGCGAGTTCATACCCGTGCTGCGTGCCTTCGAGACACTGGAGGTGGAGAACTCTATTGCTTCATGCGTACAGTCCATCTCACGCACAACTCTTCGCAGTGTGATGCGTGATGCACACGACTACCTCAAGACGGGACCATACCGCCTGCTGCCTGCCGCTCTGGACCTGAATAGGTTCTCAGAGCCATAGATCACTGCTGCAGACCGTGCTGCGTGCGACAAGGTCGACCCCTGTCTGAGGGCCTCCACGCAGTACATCATCGCCTAGGATCACTACATCATGGATGTAGAGATGCAGAACCGTCGCTACCGAGACCTCCTGTTCCATTGCGACGAGGAGTTCCTCAAGGTGGAGCACAAAGAGGGGGAGATGGTCGGCAAGCTCGAGGAGGAGCACATGGGCTATGATAGGATGAAGACCTTCTATAAGAACCGTGAGCAGTCACTTCAGAAGGAGATCACCAATCTCAAGGACAAGGTTGGGGAGGCTGAGCTTCGCCATGACTATCTTGAGTCCAAGGTGCTTGAGTGCGAGGATCGGATTGAGCGTCAGGGGCTTACCCTGAGAGAGTTCCACGAGAAGGAGAAGCAGCGTGGCATTAGGAAGCTTGCCCTAGAGGCCCATTGCAACACAATGGAGAAGCTAGCTATGGAGGCTGCCGTCACCACCACCTACAACATGCACCACCTGGTTCACTACATCAAGAGCACCGAGTACCTTCAGGAAAAGGTGAACCGCATCAGTCAGGCTTGGATCGACACTGATCGTAAGCGTGTCTAGGAGATCGGGAAGGTCCATGACGTCCTCTTACCTAGGATGCGCAAGAAACCACGCAAACGGCCTTTCCACATTGAGGCCACCAAGCTCAACTTCAAGGCTTGCCCGACTAAGGGTTACTCAGAGGTTCCGAGGACTGAGATGCTGGACTACGCTCTCACCTACGTCACGAGGATCCACCACTCTGACGATGAGCTTCGTGCCATGGAGGTCACTCCCGAGGCTTCCACTTATGGTCCTTCTACACCACCTGCCACTCTTGGACAGGAGTAGTTACCTTTTTCACATAATCATGTAATAAGGTAGTAGAAGACATGTTGATCCCTGTGTGGCCAGAGATATGATGATGCACTTATGGAGTAATACAGGATGTCCCACTTTTGGAGCTGCCTGCGAGTAGCACGATTCCCGTGAATCTATCAGTGTAGCTACTGGAGATATCGCTATGTAATAAATTAATGTAATGGATATTTTGGATCTTATCGCATCTTATGGTTCTTATTTGCATCTTTGTATGAGTGTTGGATAGTTATCTCTTTTTAAATTGATAAAATCGCTTAACCATGCATCTAATGAAAATGTTAAACAACGAACTGACCCTGCAGAGAGATGTCTTGCCGCCGATCCGCTCGTCTAAACAACCGCTCGTTTTCCCCCATGCCTATGGCCCGTGGTCATGGTCGAGGCCGTGGAGGAGGCCGGAGAGTTCCCTTCGGTATCAGGGAGGAGCCTGCACTAGAGGAGCCTGCACTGGGGGCGGGTGCCGCCCAGCATCTTGGAGGAGAAGCACCGCCGCCGCCGCCACCACCATAGTTGGCGGAGGTGAAGGACCGCCAAACCTGCCTCTTGGAGACACTGGCTCAGGGAATGCTTCACCGCCATGGGGGTCTTCCCAATGACTTCCAGCGGAAGTTGGAAGGTTTTCTCAAGCTGAGGCCTCCTACTTTTGACACCGCCGATGATGACCCCATCGCCGCTGAGGACTGGCTCTGTGAGATGGAAAAGAAGCTGGACCTCACCACCTGCACTGATGAGGAGTGCATAGGGGTAGCCGCTCACCATATCACTGGCACTACACGCACATGGTGGGACAGCTACTGCGACACCCACGAGGACCCGAGGAGTATCTCTTGGGAGGAGTTCGCCGAGGCCTTTCATGAGCAACACGTGCCTGAGGGCGTCATGGATGCCAAGGTGGAGGAGTTTCACAACATCTCCTAGGGATCCCAGAAGGTTCAGGAGTACACTACTCATTTCACCCGCATGATGAGGTATGCTCCAGGTGAGACCGATACTGAGAAGAAGATGTACTGTTTCAAGAAGGGGCTGAACTCTCGTCTCAAGGTGGCCCTCTCGGGTCATGCTTGTCGCACCCTTCGCGAGATGGTCAACAAGGTGCTGGAGATGGAGAGGGATCGTCTAGAGGCGGACGCCCTCCACAAGGAGAAGAAGCCCCGGTTCGAGAGTTCCTCTCGTGGCCCGACCCCACAGAGGCCACGTGCTCACGTGCTTCCTCCGCCCACTCTTGCTACACCCAGGGGGCAGTGACCGCTCTGAGCCATGGAGGTGGTACCTACACCGCCAACTACCACCGCCCCGCTCAGAGCCATCCCGCTCCGAGTCGCCCCACTTAGGGAACTGGCACGTGGAGGACCGCTACACCTACCTCCACAGGTAGCGCGCCCTTCACCTGATTCGGTTGTGGCTAGCCCGGTCATAAGATCACTGAGTGCCCTGTCAAAAATGGCACACCACCTACTTTGACCCAGACAAGACAAGCTACTACCCCTGCTGCTCCGTGCAAGATTGTTGCTAGGGCTGTCCGTAGTCGTCTCAACCATATGACCGCGGAGGATGCCCAGGACGCTCCCGACGTGGTGTACGGTATGTTTTTGGTACATGGAGTTATAGCTTTAGTCTTGTTTGACTCTAGAGCTACTTGTTCTTACATTTCCCCCAAGTTTGCATGAGAACATAGCATACCTGTGACTCCCCGCAAGGAGCCCATTGACACTAGTTCACCTTTGGGTCGCATTATATGCACCAAGAGATGTCAGGGAGTGAGTATCACCATTGAGGGCTACCCTTTTCTAGCCGATCTCACCTTACTTCCATCTGAGGGACTAGATGTCATACTGGGAATGGATTGGTTGACATAGCATAAAGGAGTGATATCTTGTTCACCAAGGTATGTGAAGATCACACACCCAAGTGGACACATAATCCGCTGTAAGCCAAATCAGGGAAAGACAGTCTCTATGTTGTGTGCCCTAGAGGCCAAGACAATCGAGGAGGTACCTGTTGTGAATGAGTACCCTGACATGTTCCCTGAGGAGTTGCCAGGCATGCCACCTGATCGGGATGTGGAGTTTATGATTGACCTTCTGCCTAGTACCGGTCCTATTGCTAAAAGGCCCTACCGCATGTCAGTTGATGAGCTAGAGGAGCTAAAGAAGCAACTCAAGGAGTTGTCAGACAAGGGATACATTAGACCCAGTGCTTCACCCTGGGGTTCCCCTATTTTGTTCATGAAAAAGAAGGATGGATCCATGAGGATATGCATTGACTATCGGAACATGAATGCCGTAACAGTAAAAAACAAATATCCTCAGCCCAGGATCGATGACCTCCTAGATTAGTTGATAGATGCTAAGTTCTTTTCCAAGATCGATCTCAGGTCCGGATATCATCAGATGAAAATCAGACCCAATGACATTCCTAAGACAGCTTTCATCACCAGATATGGATAGTATGAGTTCACAGTGGTGTCCTTCAGACTCACTAATGCCCCGGCTTATTTCATGAACATGATGAATAAGGTATTCATGGACGAACTGGACAAGTTTGTAGTGGTGTTCATTGATGACATCCTTATCTATTCCTCCACCGCCGAAGAACATGAGCAACACTTAAGAGTGGTTCTGGAGAAGTTGAGGCAGAATCAACTATATGCCAAGTTTAGCAAATGTGACTTTTGGCTCGAAGAAGTCACTTTCCTTGGTCATGTTCTCACTACTGAGGGAGTTGCTGTAGATCCCGCAAAGATTGAAGCTGTGAAAGAGTAGGAACAACCCCACAATGAGATCGATATCCGTAGCTTTCTTGGATTAGCCGGGTACTATCGTAGATTCATCGAGAACTTCTCAAAGATAGCCAATCCTATGACTAACCTATTGAAGAAGACTAATGAGTTTGAATGGACGCCCGAGTGCGAGCATAGCTTCCAGACTCTGAAACAGAAGCTCACCACCACTCCTATCCTTGCCTTGCCTGGTATCCAGAAAGACTTCATGGTCTATTGTGATGCATCCAGACAGGGACTCGGCTGTGTTCTGATGCAGAGTGGAAGAGTCATTGCCTATGCATCCCAACAGTTGAAGGACCATGAGCAACGCTACCCAACCCATGATCTGGAGCTTGCCGCTGTCCTGCATGCCCTAAAGATCTGGAGGCATTACTTGATCAGAAATAAGTGTGATATCTACACTGATCACAAGAGCCTGAAGTACTTCTTCACTCAAGAAGATCTGAAAATGAGACAGCACCGATGGCTAGAGCTTATAAAGGATTATGACCTAGAGATTCACTATCATTTGGGAAAGGCTAATGTAGTCGCTAATGCCTTGAGCTGAAAGAGCTATTGCCACAATCAGTCCATGGAAGCTGTACCACCCGAGCTATGTCAGGAAATGGGCGAACTCTGTCTCAAAATCCTACCCAAGGGTATGTTGAATGAGCTTCGAGTGCAATACAACCTCAAGGATCGGATCCGCAATGCTCAACTGGAGTGTCCAGAAAATTGGGAGATCCGAGAACTCATGAAGAAGGGCAAGTGCCTCGAGTTTAGAGAGGATGAGCAAGGAGTGTACTGGTACAAGGATAGAATATGTGTACCATCTGATTCTGCCTTGTGGCGAGAAATCTTGGAAGAGGGTCATGACTCCAAGTATTGTATTCACCCGGGAAGCACCAAAATGTATGCTGATCTAAAGAAACAGTTCTGGTGGAAGAACATGAAGGCAGATATTGCCGGGCATGTCGCGTGATGCGACATCTGCAATAGGGTCAAGGCTGAACATCAAAGACCAGCCGGATTGCTTAAACTCTTGGACGTTCTGGTGTGGAAATGGGAGAGCATATCCATGGAATTTATAGTAGGTTTACCTCGAACCCCTAAAGGCCATGACTCGATTTGGGTGATCGTGACCGACTAACCAAGGTAGCTCACTTCATAGCTGTGAGGACTAACTACATAGTTGAGAAGCTAGCAGATCTATACATCGAGTACTTTCTCAGACTCCACGGATCCCCTACTAGCATAGTGTCTGATCGTGGTACGCAATACGTGTCCAAGTTCTGGAAGAGTCTCCATAAGGCTATAGGGACTCGACTTGACTACAGTACCGCATACCACCCACAGACAGATGGTCAGACAGAGAGGGTTAATCAGATTTTGGAGGATATGCTCTGAGCTTGTGTCTTGAAGTATGGGTCTAATTGGGAGAAAAGTTTGTCCCACGCAGAGTCTCATACAACAACAGCTACCAGGCTAGTCTTAAGATGTCACCGTTCGAGGCTTTGTATGGTAGAAAGTGTAGAACCCCTCTGATGTGGTCAGAAGTGGGAGAGAGATCATTCTTTGGCCCTACAAAGATCAAAGATGCCGAAGGAGTCACCCAAGTGCGAGAAAACTTGAGGATTGCCTAAAGCCGACAGAAGAGTTATGCAGATAACCGTCGGAGAGACCTTGAGTTTCAGGTTGGGGACTATGTCTATCTCAAGGTCTCCCCACTCCGAGGCACCGTCAAATTTCATGTGAAAGGAAAGTTGGCACCTAGGTACGTGGGACCATACAAGATTTGTTAGAGGATTGGCAAGTTGGCGTACAAGGTAGAGTTGCCCGAGGAGTTGACAGGAGTACACCTAGTGTTTCACGTATCTCAGCTACACAAGTGCTTGCAGTTGCCAGAGCAAGAGGTACACACAGATGCACTAGATATTCAGGACACCCTGGAGTACAAGGAACACCCAATCCGGATACTAGACAGAGCTAAGAAGGAGACTAGAAGCACCGTGATACCCATGTGCAAGGTTTAGTGGAGTAACCACATAGAACAGGAAGCTACATGGGAGAAAGAGTCTGAACTCCGGATGTTTTACCCCTACCTCTTCGAAAGGTATGTCACACCTTAAATCTCATTATGAGATTCCTGTGAGGGGGAGGACTGTAACAACCCAGAAGTTTCCAAGAATCAAAAATCACAACTACAAATTTTTTTTTCTAAAAATAACCTATGTTTGGTGAGGTGTCATGTAGGAAACCTAACCTAGTTGCACAAGTAGCACCTAAAGTAGTTAATTGCATCTTTGCATTTAAATAAATTATGCTTGAGATGAATTTTATGTTCTTTGTCATGTTAATTAAAAGAAACCACTTTTAATTAATTAATGCTTAACTAATTAGGTAAAAGTGTAATAGAATCCAAGACTAATTAGTCACAACACTAAACACTTCTGAGTGGACCCATAGGGGTTGCTTGCGACAACAACTCACACATATACACTAATAAGTAATGCATTACTTGATATAGCATGGAAATAAAATGGAAAAGTTAAAAGAATAAAAGAGAGTTGGGAAACTCCTTGTAGCCCAGCTACCAATGCCGGCTTGGCCCAACTCACGGCCGCGCCCTGGTGTTCACGGGGCCACACACGTGCTTGCCACACGGGCTGGCCCAGCAAGGCCGCTGTGGCCTCGGCCACAATGCCGACGCTATGCATCAGGAGGAGCCGCACCCCTGCATCACTGACAGCTGGACCCCGCTGCTCTCACTCGCTGACGGGCGGGACCCACCTTCATCCTCTTCCTTCTGCCTGTCCGATTCCCCTGCTTCGAATGGGAACAGAGACAGAGAGGGGACAGGGTCACACCCCGCGCGAGGGATGGATTCCCTCGGTTCCCTTTGCCCCCTCTGCTAGCCGTGCGCGCCAAGCCACAACCCCAGTCCCGCACGCCAGTCGCTTGCGCTCGCCAAGCACGCACCGCACGCGTGAAGCTGATGCCGCCATGGCCACGAAATCGCCTGACACCACCTGACACCGCCAACCGTCTGTGGAATTTGATTTTGGCATCACCAATTCGAATCACGCCTCTTCTAATCACCCTAGCACCAACCAAGGTAGCATCTTGACCCTCCATGCCTTCCGATTGCCATCGCACCGTCCTCCTTGTCGTGGGCGAGCATGGAATATAAAGCTCCACCCCGTGCCGTACCCAAGCCCCTTCCAATCTTTTCGCCACCACCCTGGTGGTACCACCACACACACTACATCTTGAGAAGAAGGGAAGGGAAGGAAGGGAGAAGCTGCAAGGAAGAATCGGGCCGCGGGGGCACCGTCCGAGCTCGTCGGAGAAGAAGGCGGCGCTGCTTATTTTCATCTTCACCAAGGGGCTTCTCTACACTGCACGACAACGGCTCGTCACTGCTCCGAATCACCACCGCACCGCCATCCTACTGCCGCAAGCCCAAGGTGAGCCGCTCCACTCACCACCCTCCTCTGCTCACCACCGTATGCACACCAGCATGGCCGCGGCATCTCCATACCGGAGGTAGCCAAGGCTAAGCCTCGAGCATCACCACGCATGCTTAGGAAGGCTTAGCTGCAGTGGCATCGCGTACCTAGGGCCAAAGAACGCTAAGAGCGGCGCGACGCGGGACATGCCCGCCATGGCTAGAGCTCACCGTGGCGAGGTCAAAACACCGTGGTGTGAGCACGGTAGAGGCAGGAGCAAAGGGTCCAACAGGTTCGCCTTGGCAAAGGGCACACCATGCGCACCTTAAGAGAAGGAGGGATCCCTGGTGGCATGCCGGCGGTGTTTCGCCCGGTCGGAGCCGTCGAGCCGCCACCACCGCGGGAGGTTCTGTTGGAGCCCAATTTCATCGTTTTGACACCACCTTCGTACTCCTTTTGTGGCCGCGAATCGGTAGGAGACCTTACCACTTGAGCCAAGTCACAGTGGAGGCCTTGCCGTCGCTCACCGCACCGGTCGAGCCGCCACCGCCATGAACAAGCCCCCTAGACACTCTAATCCGCACTGTTGACCCCTCTATTGAGTTCCTTAAGACCATGCGGTGCTCTTGAGCCTACGAGTTTTGCCCTTGAGCCCCCAGAGCGTGAGCTCGGCCGCTCGCCACCGGTGAGAGCACGACCGAGCAGAGGAAGCAAGGAAAGAGGAGCAGAGAAGCGAGTAGGTGAACTCGGTGCACCATGAGCCGAGGGGGAAGAGAAGAGGGTGGACCGGTCCACCATGGACCACGTTCAAATCCATGGACCATCCTTGCGAGACCACCGTGAGCCAAGCTCACCAGCCCGAACCTGATATTGAATCCATTTAGGTGACGTGGCAGCACCAGCGCCTAACATGTGGCGGGCCCAGCCCGGCCCAGCCCAGGCCCATCTGAGCCCGGTCACGGCCCGGTCAACGTTGACCGTTGACTGGTCAACACTGACCATTGACCTGGACCCACATGTGAGTGACTCGCTCTGTTTCGGCCAATCAGAGCTTGACACGTGTCACTGCCTAGAATTTCCTTTTCTTTTTCTTTTTCAGAAAATCAATTAATCTTTAGAAATTCATAACTTATTCATTTTAACTCAGAAAAATACCAAACCAGTTTCTAAATTTTTCTAAAAATGAGCTCTACATCTTAGGCTTATGTTTGAGTGCATTTGGATATTTCGAATTTCTATTGCTTCTTTGTGCACCTCTATAGGAGTCGTTAAAGCAACTCTACGTTACGTTTAACAGAGTCGGAGGACCTGCCGACTGAGGAGTACGACCCCGACTACAGTGAGGACTTAGGTGACGACCTGCCAGGTGCCACGCCCCACCCACTTCCGTAGAACCTATTACGCATGCAAATATAGAATTGCTAGTGCTTTACTTTTTGTGCAATAATATGATGATAGGTTGCATGGTAGATGCTTACTTTGAGCCCTTTACCTTGTTGCAACCTTACTCCTGCTCACCCTGCTGTTAGGCTAGATGTTCGCATGTTACATATTACTGCTTTTACTCTTACTCACATTATATCTGTGATATGATGCCGGTGAGTGAGAGACGTATATGTATAAGGCACGTAGAGCCGAGAACTTGGTAAACCTGATTAAAGAACTAGGGAGATCTTGGCGTGCGTCTTGGTTGAGTGGTGAGGGTTGAGTCGATCAAACAGGATCATACGATGAGTCTTAGGGGAAAGTCTTGCTGGAGGGGTGTGACCTGGGCATCCCTCATGAGAGATACCTGTGGTGGGTATATTGGGAGGTGAACTGGGGTGTTGGTTATCCCTAGTAGAGGTGTTGTCGTGGCACAGGGAAGACGGTGTTTCCCCTTAAGAAGATATCCTGTCTAGTCCCCCTAAGGACTGGTATGTCTAGAGAACCGGAACCATAGGACCTTCGTGCACACCACTCGCTCCCGATGGGCGGGAGACGATTACCCAACTGACTAGGGCAGTACCACTACTACTAGGTTGGAAGGTGATAGTATAGGAAGGTACATGCATGGGGACCCACACCCTCCTAAGACAGCGTAGTGACCTTGGGGGCCCGGTACTACGTCTCATAGTCTCAGCGTTTCGGTGGACACCGGGGTGGCCTAGGGCTGAGTGGTAGGGTGGTACTGTACCGGTTGGAAGGCAGTTGGAATCAGCCTAGACGAGCCGGATCGTCGACGATGGCGATCTTGTGGATTACCAGGTGTACACGCTCTGCAGAGTTGATCGATCTATACATATAGCCGCATCCGCGGATATGGACATTCCCATGACCTACACTTCACTTGGTTAGAGAGAGGACTCCTTTCTACCTTTCCTCGGGTTTCGTGTTGGTTTCTGGCTTGGCCGTTGAGACGAGATCTGAGCGGGAGTCAATCTCGTCGCCTAGAGAGAGAGTGAGATGAGATAAGATGTGTTGTGTGTGATGGGATTGGGAAAAATGTGTGACTAAGATGGATTAAAACCTGATGAATATCTTATTAAAATATTAACTACTTACATAGGAAACTATAGCCTAAATAGGTCTGTTTCTACTTCCATCAATGCATTCCACTTTCCACAAAGCATTGCAAGCATAGGGTGGGCGATGCGTGGCCAGTACCAAGTGTATTGATAGATTTTGACAGGTTCCGAGCCCGAGTACGACTACGAGGGCGATGATTGGGAGGACTAGAGGGTCTATTCTACGCTCAAGCTAGTTCCAGGAGATCGTTTTCTGTTGCTATCTACGTCGGATGCTGTTCCGGATGCTTGTGTGAGTGTGTTCTGCCCTGCGAGGCGAAGAGAATAAATTATGTAAAACTCTCTATTGTACTCTAATATTCATGCATGACTTTATGTATCACTCAAATTTGGGTAAATTGACGGAATGTTTCGTCATTTTACACTTCGTTTCTGTGGATTTCCCTTCGTGGAAATCAAGGACGTTTCAATGGGAGTATGGCCCAACTCTCGACAAGGGTCTTGCACGGTTTGACCTAGCTCAACACAAAGCAAGTAGCTTATGAGCTAGTTTTATAAACATATAAGGCTTTGGTAGACAGTATATCTTTACCATAGAGGAGGGTTAGCTATCAAATTTAATACTTTTGAAAAGAAATTCTCCAAATGACAAAATATCAAGAATTAGGTTCTCATTATCCTTCTATCTCACACTCCACAAGGGCCTAAGTGTATGGGGTCCCTTATAAAAGTTCCTAACAATAACATGTACTTCCAAGAAAAGTGTTGTGCGAATCTATCCTTAAGTCATGGCAAGGTAATCTTATCTTTTATCTAGACAAGTATAGAGCTTGCTTTTCAATAGGTCATCAATTTTAATGCAGCACATATGAAAATAGAGAGAGTATGAGGTACATACGAGACCGTGGTTGACGAGGATGGAGAGGATGAAGGGCTAGTCGTCCTGGCCCATGTAGCCAGTCAGGCCCACTTCATCGGGTGCGGTCTTGTCATCAAATACTTCTGTTTTCTCATAAATTCACAATCAACTTCTTATTTGTCAACAGGGTTCTCCCCCACACTTGTTTCCTGTTATCTCTGAACAAAACATGTGGAGACAAAACAGATATCCAAAATAATAGAGAGAGAGAGAATGAATGACTCTAAGACAACTTTGTTGATATCATTTAAGGCACCTTTATTACACTTTCAAGCAATCAAGCGAACTAATTTAAACAAACTAATTTAAGACTCTCAAACTCTAAGACTCTTTAAACAAAAACACTAGTGCCTTATCAATCGACTCTACTTTCTCTCTCTCACTTTTTCTCTTTCTTCTTCTCTTTCTCTTCCATCTCCTCAATGTGGTTGACTATGGTGCGGCATGCGATATGGTGCTTAGATTTTAAGCCTGAATACTTGACCTCTAGCATGTCTACACGTTTAGTCAACCTACCCATCATGGCAGCTTGGGCTGCCAAGCTTTGCTTGTTCCTAATATCTGCCTGGGTGAGCATCTCATTGGACCTAAGGAGGGCCTCGATCTGCTTCTCTAGATCTGCATTGGAGGTCCTCTTATACTTCTGTCCACTAGAGCTAGGTGAGGATGATGAAGATGGAGATCTAGTTCTAGGAGGCTTGACTTGAATCTGCTCTGGCATGGCCCGAACTCCTTCAAAGGACATACGCGGTGTAGTAGATCTGTACTTCATGCAGGTGACATCTCCAAACTTGTTCATCTTCAACCCCATTAGCACCTCATTGGGCTTAGGAGGAAGAAGGTTGAACTCCTTGGAGACGCAAAACTTTGGCATCTCTTGTTGATGGCGTGGTCCTTCAATGGAGAGACATGATGGTGGCGGCGAGAGACGGAGCGTCGACGTGGCTTGGGTGCAGTTGGATTGGTGATGATGAACTGGCCCTACCTCCTTTGGCGGCACGACGATGAGCTCCTTCGATGGGATGATGGCGAGAGGCTTCGATTGGGCGACAACAATGGCCGTTGAGTCATCGGAAGGGAAAAGCTCATCGGTGTTGATCTCACTATAGTCGGACATTGGAGCTTGGGCAAGGAGAGCTTTGGCTACTGCTAGAAAGTTTGGAAATTTGGTATGGCTCTAGGGCTGGCAAGGGATCTGGTTTTATACCCTAGATCAACTTGCAGGAGGGGTCGGATTTGGGATCGTAACAGGGACAAATCGATTCGTACGAAAAAAGTACGAAATCAGAACTAGAATACTCCGAAAGGGACATGAGAGGTGGTGTGACACAACCTATCTCCTTAACAGGCTGACCGGCCTAACATGTGGGGCCGACTGGCCCCACTTGTAGGCGGTCCGTGGTTAGTTTTTTCATACCCCCCTCAAATTCGATTCTAAACCTGATTTTCCACCAGTTCGGATGCAAAACGATTCAGAGGCGCAGGAGGATCAAATTAGTGGAAAAGAATAAACTAGACTACGTCCAACTCAGCAGGATTTTTATCAAGTTCTAGAAAGATCTTAAGGCGTTGTCCATTTACCTTTTATAATGTAACTTCGTCATTTTGAAGAGTTACTGCTCCGTGTGATGAAGAGCTAATCACCATAAATGGTCCTTCCCACTTACTTCGTAGCTTCCCATGTCCGAATAGCTTGACCCTAGAATTAATAAGTAATACCTTATCTCCAGGCGTGAAGTTCATCGTCTTGATCCTCTTGTTATGCCATCTTTTGGTTCTCTGCTTGTACATCTTGGCATTGTGATAAGCTTTTTCACGCCATTCGTCAAGTTCTGAGAGTTGCATTTGTCGCTTGACTCCAGCTGTAACACCCTAAAATTTTGGGATATTAAAAAGTAGGTAAATATGATTTTATAATGTAATTTGGTGGGCATACAAATTTAGAGTAATAATAATTTTTATTAACTTAAAATCAAATATAAGGGTATAAACATGTTTGTGCACTCATGCTGTTGCATTTGAATTTTTGTATTGAGTGGTTTGATTCAAATTCAAAATAGGATTCAAAATCAATACAAAATGCTTTGAAATGTTTAAAAAGGAAAAAGAAAAAGGAATTTCATTCTTTCCCTAGCTTTCGGCCTATGAAGCCCAGCAGCCCATCTCTCGCCCGCAGCCCACTCTCGCCACGGCCGCTCTCTCCCGCGCGCGTGGGCCGTCTCCGCGCGGCCGTCTCCCGCTCCCCGCTTCCCCGCTTCCCCGCCTTGGGCCGAGCCCGGTAGCCCAGCTCGCGCGCGCGCCTTCCCCGAACTATATATTCCGAGCTCGTGCACCCCTCCGCTCCATCCCACCTCGAAGGGAAGCACCGAAGCCGTCCCGAGGAGGCTCCGCTCGAACCACCGTCGGAACCATCCGCCATTCCGAGCACCGCACCGTCTTCGGGCCAACTTCGTCTTCATCTTCTACCTTGGTGAGCTCGCCTTGTTCTCTACTTCATCCTAGTGCTTTTCTTTCACGAGGTGATGCTATGAATCGCGAGTTCGCACTCTCCGGCGATGGCGCCGCCAGGGAAATCACCGTCGGGTCGCTGTTCCGGCCGGATCGCCGCCCAGCTTTCCCCTATTCAATTTGAGCTGTCCATTTTGAATCTAACGGCCCAGACTTAAAGATACCGCTTCACCTGTTTATTTTGCTAAAGAGTCCCTGTGGTTTTGCGTAATATAACCCGCAGTCCAAAGCATATTCCCGTATCATGTTTTATTCTTTTGAAAGCGTATTTGATCGCCGGAATTCCAGAATACGTTTTCAGCTATTTATAGTTTTGCCACTGAGTTTGTTTTAGCCATAATTTATCCGTTTTAACTCCGATTTGACCCATTCAAATTGCGTTAGGTTCGTATTTGTGAGCTCTACATGTTAGTAGAACTGTTCAGTAGGTTTGTGACATTTTTGAGTTTGAATTCCGATTTTATTTTTGAGTTTGAATTAAAGTAATTATTTTTCTACAGGAAATCTTCGTAAATTCATAACTTCGTCGTTTTAGCTCCGTTTTTCGTGATCTTCACATCTGTGTCATCCTAGCGAGTTGTAGATTCATTTTAAAAACTTTTTATCTTATTTTATTACTGTTGGTGTACTGTTCTAATTATAGTCTTATTTGTTTATGCATGATTGTTCTGGATGAATGTTGTTGCTATTATTGATCGAGTATAGACGGTGAGCAATTCGTTGGAGATCAGGAGTTTTTCTACGAGCAAGATCACTAGGACCAGTTTGAGCAAGACAAGTATAGCATGGGATTATCCTTGTTGTCCTATTCACATTAAGCAAATAATATCATTATGCATATATTCCTTGTTAAGGATGACTTAGTGTTGATCTTATTCCTTGATACCTATTATATTGCATGGATTAGTATTGCTAGTGCTTAACATGAACTATGATCATGTAATTTGACTAATGGAATATGCGAGAAACATTAAAAGATGACTTTTTTATTACTGTTTAAAGGGGACTAGAGCATGGGGTTATTTTTGGTGCTCTTGTTACTCTCCTTAAGGACTTATCTGTAAGTGAACATTCGGGACTTACAGTACAACTGTGAGGGCTATAATGGCTCTAGCTTTAGTCATATAGAAGGACCTTTTCTAGCTTGTTAGTGGTATTCCTTTTTGGCGTAAGAATGGCTTGACGAATCGGGTATAGTGCGGCCTCTGTCCTCATGTGTATAGGCTGCGTGTTATTGTGCCATTTGGAAGGGGGGCTCTACATCTGTTTGCCGAGTAAAATCTAATGGCCCTAACTTGTTAGATGAACCTTCGAAAGACTTCATAGTGTTCCCCTGCCTGCTCACCTTGGAAGTGTTTTGGGAGTAATTAACCCGGGCATATGGGCAACACGACTCACAGTGAAAGTGTACAACCTCTGCAGAGTGTAAAACTGTTATAACAGCCGTGCTCATGGTCACGAGTGGCCTTGGACCATTATGGAATAGTGGATCATTAATAATAAATATGTTTTTGCTATTCGTTAATCATTTCACATGGATCATATGTTTATTGTTTACATTGAGACACTTTGATAATATTGATATACTGAAATAATGCTAATTAAAAGCTACATGCTGTTAAACCAATGTCATGTCTTTGAGCCTCATGAACCCCATGTTACATTTGTTGAGTACGAGATGTACTTACGCTTGTTTATTTTTCTTACTTGGATAAAAATCCCGGATAGGTAACAGATGGTGCAAACAGTGACTACTACTACTTCCCTAAAGATTACTAGACTTGCAGTCAACCAGTCAATGTGCCTGTGATTAGAGATACCACGAGAGTTTTATATTTTACTTCCGCTACATTTGTGTAAAGACTATGTATTAATAATCATGATGTAATAACATTTGTGATGATACTTCCTTTATAATTTGTTAACTTATGTGTGATTGATCTCTAGGCACACATAAGAGTATGCACTCCATTTGGTCGTTAAATGGGTGTGACAAATTGGTATCAAAGCTTTTGTTGACTGTAGGACGCAAGCGTGGCTAGAAATGGTCGATTTAGTATCTTCTTTTCACTATTTTTATGCTTATTATCTTGCTCTTGTTATTTGATAAATTTTTATGCTTCTTATGTCTCATTCTATTATGAAATTTTGCCTCTATTCTAACTACATCTAAAAACTCTGTAGATGGTTCGTGGCTGCAAGACTACCCGCATCACCACTGGAGGACACTACCCACCTCGTGCTTTGCTTGCACCTGAAGAGCCACAAGAGGAAGTACCCTAGGAGAATGAGCAGACCCCTGAAGCACCAATCCAAGCGCCAGCACCTACTTAGGAAGAACCCGAGCCTAAAGAAGACCCTGAGATCATCGAGATTGAAGATGATGAAGAGGAGGAAGTCAATGGAGGAGAGCAACCCCCGTCTCCACCACCTGATGCAGCTGCTGAGGATGTGTCACCTCCTCCAATGGGATGGACTGTGAAGATCTACCACAAAGCTAGAGGAGATGCTGTCTCTCACCATCGACTTATGGGAATGCTCTCTGCCTACTTTGCTGATTGACACCCAGCTGTGGAGTACGTCTGTTGGGAGTACACCTATCCGCTAGAGGACACTTATTGGAAGGCAAGAGCGAGCATTTTTCCTAAGGATGAGGAAAAAGGGGCATACCAGCTGGACAGGATATATGCTCACGTGGGTCGTCGAGCTACCATGGAGGCTAGCATTGAGGACGCCGCTTTTGAAGCATGTATGGGCCTTCGCTACCTTCGCTTTGACAACATGAAGCATGATATTCACCGCTACTTCCCTCGTGCACACCCCGACCTTGGATGGGCCATGATGGATCCAGTGCAGTTGGAACCACTTCCTTGGGTAATGGTGAACTTTGTCTATGATATGATTGAGAGGAAGCTGCAGTTAGAGGAGATGGTGAAGGCATAGGGGAAGACCATCAAGAGGTGCCAAGCAATGATTGATGAACTCCGAGCAAACCAAGGCATGGCCAAGATTTATGAGACATTAGAGTATGAGTCACGTCATTAGAAAATAGGAGTCCTTTATGTAATAAGAACGTTCTTAGTAATGTCAGTTGAGTCTTCGAGTCTGTCGTGTGGTTTAAACTTTGGTGTGATAGTTGCTTTATCATTATGCTTATGTGTGAGTTGGATTTTTGTTATGAGTGTTGGGGCTTGTAGGCATGTCTACAAGTTCCATTTTTAAGAATAAAAAGTTTATTAGTCAAGGGAATAATAGTTGGGTTTGGTATTGTCACGTTTCTGTCCTTGCTGTTTTCTGGAGCAGTCTGCAATGTTTCTGCTATGGTTCAAAAACGGTTCATGCAACATTTATGAATTTTTTATGAGAGAAACTAGGCTCAAGCACCTTTCAAATGCCACTGGAATCACCTTTTTATCTGATCTGGTTCGAGAGATATAACTATCACAAGTTAAAGTTTCTGCACAGTTTGGAATCTGAAATAGTTTCTGTTACGCCTTATTTTTCATTAACTTAGCGACAGAAATTGGTCTTATGGTCTAAATAGAAGTTGTGGAGAACTTCATAATCTTTCCAACCATATAAAGCACGCCTCTATTGGACTTCTGTAGCTCGAGATATGATTGATTTACTGAACTGTTAACATTGATATTCGTCTAGAAAACTTTCAGATCTCATTCTTTATCTTATAAGTGGTTGATAACGTGGAAATCTCAAAGTTTGCATTCTTATGGATGACAGATGGCCAGAAGAGGAAGAGGAAGGGGTCGTGGAGGTGTTCCCCCAAATCCACCACCACCACCGCCACCAACTATTGAGCAACTTCTGGCAGTGCAGACACAACTTATGCAAAAACTGGTGCAGAATCAACATAATCAGCCAATTGCTGGGGCACCACCACGTGATAAGCGTGGTGAGTTTTTGAAGGGTCATCCCCCAGTGTTCACGCATGCCACTAATCCATTGGAAGTAGATGATTGGCTTCGTGCCGTGGAAAAGCAACTTAACATTGCACAATGTGATGACCGGCAGAAGGTGTTGTTTGCTTCTGGACAACTCCAGGGAGAAGCTCAGGATTGGTGGGAATCGTATGAGTATGGTCATCCCGCCAATACTCCTGCGGTCACTTGGCAGGAGTTTAGAGAAAACTTCAGAGCTTACCATATAACAGAAGGGATAATAGAACTGAAGGCAGAGGAATTCAGAAACTTGACCCAAGGGTCATTGTCTGTAGCTGAGTATCATGACAGGTTTACCCAGTTGTCACGATATGCTCCACATGAGGTGGCTAATGACAATGATAAGCAACGCCACTTCTTGAAGGGATTGTATGATGGACTACAATTGCAACTGATGTCTAATACTTATCCCAATTTTCAGGCGCTTGTGAATCGCGCTATCGTGGTGGATAACAAGCACAAGGAGATGGATGCCAAGAGGAAAAGGCTTCAGGGACAGACTTCTGGTAGTAACACTCGTCCGCGTACTGGTTTCCAGTAGGGTAATCAACAGAGGCCTCCTTCTGGTAAGTGAAATCGTGGTCAGGTCCCTTTCCACAATCAGTTCTCGCAACGTCCCCCATTCCAGCCGTAGAATGGTAACCAACGCCCTCCGCAACAGAGTGGGAATCAGCCTCAGCATCAGGGTCCTTCGAATAATACTCCCATGAAGATCAGTGCTCCCAATACCCCCAACAAGTGTTTTCGATGTGGGAAAGAAGGTCACTTGTCTTACAATTGCCCTGAGAAGACCAACCAGCAGACTCCCCAGAGGCAGGGTAGTCACCAGAAGCCTGCACCTAATACTGGAAGGGTGAACCACTTGTCCCAGGAAACAACAGTGGAAGAACCGGAAGTTATGCTTGGTACGTTCCATGTCCATTCCACTCCCGCCACTATTCTTTTTGATTCTAGAGCATCACATTCTTTCATATCACAATCATTCGTTAGAATACATAGAATTCATTTGTGTGCCATGAAGAACCCTATATTAGTAAACTCACCTGGTGGAAGCATGCCAACATCTTATCGTTGTCTCCCGATTAGTCTCATTCTAAGGGGGGTAGAGTTTAAGGTGAGTCCTATAGTATTGAGAACAGCTAGGATTAATCTTATATTGGGAATGGATTGAATGATGCAACAACAAGCAGAGTTTCAGTGCAAGGGGAAATCAGTAGTGCTAACAACACCAAAGGGGGATAGGATCAGAGTTGATGTGAAAGTGCAAAAATAGGAGACCGCTATAGTGAACCAGCTTACTGATGGTGCCAACAAGGAGGACCAGGTTGTGGAGGAGTTCTCCGATGTGTTTCATGAGGAATTGTCAGGTATGCCACCAGACCATGACATTGAATTTATTATTGAATTATTACCTAGAACTGCACCCATAGCTAAGCGTCCATATAGAATGGAGTAGATGAATTAGAAGAACTTAAGAAACAAATTAAGGAATTGCAGGATAAGGGTTTCATTCGTCCTAGTTCTTCACCTTGGGGAGCACCAGTGATTTTTGTGGATAAGAAAGATGGCACTCAGAGGATGTGTGTAGATTATCAGTCTCTCAATGAGGTTACCATCAAGAATAAGTACCCGTTGCCTAAAATTGATGATTTGTTTGATCAGTTAAGAGGTGCTTGTGTATTCTCCAAGATTGATCTTCGTTCTGGATATCATCAGTTGAAGATTCATGCTAGTGATATACCAAAGACAACTTTTACCACACGGTATGGGTTATATGAGTATATAGTGGTGTCTTTTGGTCTGACTATTGCCCCTGCATACTTTATGTATTTGATGAATAAGGTGTTCATGGAATATCTGGACAAATTTGTAGTGGTATTCATTGATGATATTCTAGTATTCTTCAAGACTGAGGAGGAACATGCTGAACATTTGAGGTTGGTCTTGCAAAAGCTCAGAGAACACCAGCTATATGCCAAGCAAAGTAAATGCAAGTTTTGGTTGAAGGAAGTTTCCTTTCTTGGTCATGTTGTCTCAAATTGAGGAATATCAGTAGATCCTAGCAAAGTGAAAGATGTATTGGACTGGAAGCCACCAACCAATGTAAGTGAGATCTGTAGTTTCTTGGGGTTAGCAGGCTATTACAGGAGATTTATAGAGGGATTTTCTAAGCTTGCGAAGCCAATGACTGCACTATTAGAGAAGAATGCCAAGTTTCTGTGGTCTGAGAAGTGTCAGGCTAATTTTGAGGAATTGAAGAAAAGATTGACCACTGCACCCGTATTAGTTTTGCCAGATCTGAGTAAACATTTCTCTATCTACTATGATGCATCTCGTTTGGGTTTAGGATGTGTTCTTATGCAAGAAGGTAGAGTTGTGGCATATGCATCAAGACAGTTGAGAAAGCATGAATTAAATTATCCTACTCATGACTTGGAATTAGCTACAGTGGTTCATGCACTAAAGATATGGAGACACTATTTGATTGGACATAAAAGTGATATGTACACTGACCACAAGAGTCTAAAGTATATCTTCACTCAATCAGATCTGAACTTGAGGCAGCGTAGATGGTTGGAGTTGATAAAGGATTATGATCTGGAGGTGCATTATCATCCAGGAAAGGCTAACGTCGTTGCTGATGCTCTTAGTAGGAAAAGCTACGCTAATGAAGTGCAAGTAATGCCTATACCAAGAGAGTTGTATGCTGAATGTGAGCATCTGAACTTAGGGTTTATCACCAATGCAGTAGAACTGGTACTAGAACCTACTCTGGAGCAAGAGATACGCAAGAGTCAGATGAAAGATGCAAAATTGAGAGAGATAGCGGAGAATATAGTGAAGGGCAAATCACCAGGATTCCATAAGGATGATAAGGGTACACTATGGTTTGGAAAGAGACTATGTGTGCCAAAGGATAAGACTATCAGAGAGGCAATTTTGAGTGAAGCTCATGAGTCAACTTATTCCATACATCCTAGGAGTACTAAGATGTATCTGGATCTAAAAGAAAAATATTGGTGGTATGGCTTAAAAAGAGATGTTGCTGAATATGTTGCTTTGTGTGACACATGTCAAAGGGTGAAAGCTGAACATCAGAGACCTGCAGGATTGTTACAACCTATGCAGATACCCGAATGGAAATGGGAAGAAGTTGGTATGGATTTTATAGTTGGATTGCCATGTACTCAGAGAGGGTATCATTCAATTTGGGTAATAGTAAATCGTCTAACAAAGGTTGCTCATTTTCTGCCAGTTAGGACTACATGTAGCAGTGCAAGGTTGGAAGAATTGTATATGGAAAGAATAGTGAGTCTACATGGAGTTCCTAAGAAAATTGTGTCTGATCAGGGTACCCAGTTTACATCTCATTATTGGCAAAAGATACATGAATCACTAGGAACCAAGCTAAACTTTAGTACAGCGTACCATCCACAGACAGATGGACAGACGGAGAGAATTAATCAGATATTGGAAGATATGTTGAGAGCTTGTGCATTACAATATGGTACTAGTTGGGATAAGAGTTTGCCTTATGCAGAGTTCTCTTATAACAATAGTTATCAGAAGAGTCTTCAGATGGCACCGTTTGAGGCTCTGTATGGACGAAAGTGTAGAACCTCGTTGTTCTGGAATCAGACAGGGGAAAGTCAAGTGTTTGGGCCTGATGTACTCAAGGATGCTGAAAAGAAAGTAAGAATGATTAGAGATAATCTTAAAATAGCCCAGTCCAGACAGAAGAGTTATGCTGATACTCAGAGGAGAGAGTTGACTTTGAGGTAGGGGATTATGTCTACTTAAAAGTATTGCCAATGAGAAGTGTGAAAAGGTTCAACACGAAGGGGAAATTGGCACCAAGGTATATTGGACCTTTCAAGATCATAGAAAGACGTGGTGAGGTGGCGTATCAGTTGGAATTACCTGAGAGTTTGGCAGGTGTACATGATGTGTTTCACGTGTCTCAACTTAAGAAATGTTTGCGAGTACCAGAGGAGCAAATTCCATTAGAGGAGCTCACTGTTAAAGAGGACCTCACATATGAAGAGTTTCCCGATAAAATTCTAGATACTGCTGAAAAAGTCATGAGGAGTCGAACTATCAAGATGTGTAAGGTTCAGTGGAATCGGTACACTGAGGATGAGGCCACCTGGGAAAGAGAAGAGGATCTGAGGAAAACCTATCCGCAACTATTCGAGTAAGCATCAACCGAATCTAGGGACGAGATTCATCTTAAGGGGGGTAGAATTGTAACACCCTAAAATTTTGGGATATTAAAAAGTAGGTAAATATGATTTTATAATGCAATTTGGTGGGCATACAAATTTAGAGTAATAATAATTTTTATTAACTTAAAATCAAATATAAGGGTAGAAACATGTTTGTGCACTCATGCTGTTGCATTTGATTTTTTGTATTGAGTGGTTTGATTCAAATTCAAAATAGGATTCAAAATCAATTGAAAATGCTTTGAAATGTTTGAAAAGGAAAAAGAAAAAGGAATTTCATTCTCTCCCTAGCTTTCGGCCTATGAAGCCCAGCGGCCCATCTCTCGCCCGTAGCCCACTCTCGCCGCGGCCGCTCGCTCCCGTGGGCGTGGGCCGTCTCTGCGCGGCCGTCTCCCGCTCCCCGCTTCCTCGCCTTGGGCCGAGCCCGGTAGCCCAGCTCGTGCGCATGCCTGCCCCTCCTGGTTGCTCACTGACGAGTCAGCCCGTCCCTTGTTTCACCGACCGGTGGACCCCACGTGTCAGGGCACCTTCTTCCTTCCCACCCCGGCGTCAGATTTCCTTCCATCGAACAATTGACCGAATCCCTCCCTCCAATCCTTTCTTTCCTTACATGGAACATCCTCGGACAATATATTTCATGCTCGCGCACCCCTCTGCTCCATCCCACCTCGAAGCAAAGCACTGAAGCCGTCCCGAGGAGGCTCCGCTCGAACCACCGTCGGAACCGTCCGCCATTCCGAGCACCGCACCGTCTTCGGGCCAACTTCGTCTTCATCTTCTACCTTGGTGAGCTCGCCTTGTTCTCTACTTCATCCCGGTGCTTCTCTTTTGCGAGGTGATGCTATGAATCGTGAGTTCGCACTCTCCGGTGATGGCGCCGCCGCGGAAATCGCCGCCAGGTCGCTGTTTCGGCCAGAGCGCCGCCCAGCTTTCCCCGATTCAATCTGAGCCGTCCATTTTGAATCTAACGGCCCAGACTTAAAGATATCGCTTCGCCTGTTTATTTTGCTAAAGAGTCCCTGCGGTTTTGTGTAATATAACTCGCAGTCCAAAGCGTATTCCCGTATCGTGTTTTATTCTTTTGAAAGCGTATTTGATCGCAGGAATTCCAGAATACGTTTTCAGCTATTTACAGTTTTGCCACTGAGTTTGTTTTAGCCATAATTTATCCGTTTTCACTCCGATTTGACCCGTTCAAATTGCGTTAGGTTCATATTTGCGAGCTCTACATGTTAGTAGAACTGTTCAGTAGGTTTGTGACATTTTATTTTCGAGTTTGAATTAAAGTAATTATTTTCTATAGGAAATCTTCATAAATTCATAACTTCGTCGTTTAGCTCTGTTTTTCGTGATATTCGCGTCTGTGTGATCCTAGCGAGTTGTAGATTCGTTTTAAAAACTTTTTATCTTATTACTGTTGGTGTACTGTTCTAATTATAGTCTTGTTTGTTTATGCATGATTGTTCTGGATGAATGTTGTTGCTATTGTTGATCGAGTATAGACGGTGAGCAATTCGTTGGAGATCAGGAGTTTTTCTACGAGCAAGATCACCAGGACCAGTTTGAGCAAGGCAAGTATAGCATGGGATTATCCTTGTTGTCCTATTCACATTAAGCAAATAATATCATTATGCATATATTCCTTGTTAAGGATGACTTAGTGTTGATCTTATTCCTTGATACCTATTATATTGCATGGATTAGTATTGCTAGTGCTTAACATGAACTATGATAATTTAATTTGACTAATGGAATATGCGATAAACATTAAAAGATGACTTTTTTATTACTGTTTAAAGGGACTAGAGCATGGGGTTACTTTTGGTGCTCTTGTTACTCTCCTTAAGGACTTATCTGTAAGCGAACATCCGAGATTTACAGTACAACTATGAGGGCTATAATGGCTCTGGCTTTAGTCATATAGAAGGACCTTTTCTAGCTTGTTAGTGGTATTCCTTTTTGGTGTAAGAATGGCTTGACGAATCGGGTATAGTGCGGCCTCTGTCCTCATGTATATAGGCTGCGTGTTATTATGCCATTTGGAAGGGGGGCTCTACATATGTTTGCCGAGTGAAATCTAATGGCCCTAACTTGTTAGACGAACCTTCGAAAGACTTCATAGTGTTCCCCTGCCTGCTCACCTTGGAAGTGTTTTGGGAGTAATTAACCTGGGCATATGGGCAACACGACTCATAGTGAAAGTGTACAACCTCTGCAGAGTGTAAAACTGTTATAACAGCCGTGCTCACGGTCACGAGTGGCCTTGGACCCTTATGGAATAGTGGATCATTAATAATGAATATGTTTTTGCTCTTCGTTAATCATTTCACATGGATCATATGTTTATTGTTTACATTGAGACACTTTGATAATATTGATATACTGAAATAATGCTAATTAAAAGCTACATGCTGTTAAACCAATGTCATGTCTTTGAGCCTCATGAACCCCATGTTACATTTGTTGAGTATGAGATGTACTTACGCTTGTTTATTTTTCTTACTTGGATAAAAATCCTGGATGGGTAACAGATGGTGCAAATAGTGACTACTACTTCCCTGAAGATTACTAGACTTACAGTCAACCAGTCAATGTGCCTGTGATTGGAGATACCACGAGAGTTTTATATTTTACTTCAGCTACATTTGTGTAAAGACTATGTATTAATAATCGTGATGTAATAACATTTGTGATGATACTTCCTTTATAATTTGTTAACTTATGTGTGATTGATCTCTGGGCACACATAAGAGTGTGCACTCCATTTGGTCGTTAAATGGGTGTGACACCAGCTGCTTTAAGATCCATATTCCATCTCTTAATTGCCTAGTGAGCTTTGAATTCTAGCTCGACAGGCAAGTGACATGTCTTCCCATAGACGAGTTGATATGGAGACATCCCTAATGGTGTTTTGTAAGCCGTTTGATAGGCCCACAATGCATCGGGTAGCTTGTCCTTCCACTTGGTTCTCATCTCGTTGACTGTCTTTTGTAGAATATTGTTGATCTGCTTGTTCGATGTTTTTGCTTGGCCACTTGTCTGAGGGTGATGAGGAGTAGCGATGTTGTGATAGATCCCATGTTTCAACAGGTACTTGTGAAAGCTCCTGTAAATGAAGTGAGTACCTCCATCACTAATCACCATCCTTGGAACTCCAAATCTTGGAAATATTATTTCTTCAAACATCTTCTTGGAGTACATTGAATCAGAGTTTCTGCACGGCATAGCTTCGACCCATTTGGAAACATAGTCAACTGCTACTAGGATAAACTCATGATTCCCGGATTTTGGAAACGGTCCCATGTAATCAATTCCCCAATAGTCAAAGAGCTCAATCTAGAGATTGTTAGTTAGTGACATGACATCTCTAGAATTGATGTTGCCATGTTTCTGACATGCTCTACATCTCCAGACAAATTCGTTAGTGTCTTCATACATGGTTGGCCAGAAAAATACGCTCTGCCGGATCTTTGAATGTGTACGAAATGCTCCATAATATCCTCCATAGGGTGATGAATGGCATCTTTCAATGATTTTGCTTCCTTCTTCAGTTGGTACACATCTTCTAAGTAGCCCATCTGAACAAATTCTAAAGAGGTACGGATCATCCCATAGGTGAACACGACTCTCATAGATGAGCTTCCTCTTATCTCCTCCTGGTGGTGCATACCCTGTAACTATAAAATTGACAATATCTGCGTACCAGGGGTCAGACCTAGAGACTAGATAAAGCATATCATCCCTGAGTGAGTCATTTATAGGCAAATCCTGTGAATTTTTAATCTGCATTCTTGGCAAGTGATTAGCAATAGAATTTTCTACTCCCTTTTTATCTTTTATTTCTAAATCAAATTCTTGGAGTAATAAAATCCATCTTATCAAGCGAGACTTAGCATCTTTCTCAGTGAGCAGGTATTTAAGAGCAGCATGATTAGCTCCTACTAAGTAAGATCTGAATTTATTAATAGCAAAAACAATAGCCAGAAGCTCTTTTTTAGTTGTTGCATAATTAAGCTGTGGTCCAGACAAAGTTTTGCTAGCATAGGCAATTGCATGATGTTTCTTATCCTTACATTGTCCTAGCACAACACCTACTGTATAATTACTTGCATCACACATGATCTCAAAAGGTAAAGACCAATCAGGGGGTTGAATGATCGGTGCAGAAGTGAGTGCTTTTTTCAAAGTTTCAAAAGCTTTAAGACAAGCATCATCAAATTCAAAGGGAACATCCTTAGCCAACAGATTAGTAAGCGGTCTAGCAATATGCAAGAAATCTTTTATAAACCGATGATAAAAACTAGCATGGGCAAGAAAACTTCATATCCCTTTTATGTTAACAGGTGGAGGTAGTTGTTCAATAACTTCTATTTTAGCTCTGTCTACCTCAATTCCACTCTCAGAAATTAAATGCCCAAGCACTATGCCCTCTCTAACCATGAAATAATATTTTTCCTAATTAAGGACTAAGTGTTTTTATTCACATCTTTGCAAAACCTTGTCTAAATTTTTAAGACAATCATCGAAAGTTTTTCCATAGACAGAAAAATCGTCCATGAAAACTTCCATGATTTCCTCGATCATATCAGAAAATATAGACATCGTACATCTTTGAAACGAAGTAGGGGCATTACATAATCCAAAAGACATTCTACGATAAGCATATGTTCCATATGGATATGTAAAAGTGGTTTTATTTTGATCATTCGGATGAATTGGAATCTGATGATATCCAGAATATCCATCAAGAAAACAAAAGGAGTGATTCACCGGCTGCTCTAATGTCTCATCAATGAAAGGCAGCGGGAAGTGATCTTTCTTTGTTGCCTTATTAAGTTTTTTGTAATCAATACACATTCACCATCCAGTGATCGTTCTTTGTGGAATTAATTTGTTTTTTTTTCATTCCTAACAACAGTTATGCCTCCCTTCTTAGGCACAACTTGCACAAGGCTTACCCACTCACTGTGTGGCATAGGATAAATAATCCCGGCGTGCAACAGTTTCAAAACCTCTTTCTTAACCACTTCTCTCATTGTATTATTAAGCCTACTGTTGATGGTAGATAGATATCATTTTTAACCATCAACATAGCATGAGAAATGATCTAAATATAAATACTATCTAGATATAGGGGTTACACTGACAAAATTCCACGAGTTTTGGTGAATATCTATTTCTGTAGGGGTTATTAGGAAAGAACCAAAGGAGGTCCACATGTTAGATTTACATAGAGAGAAACTGACCATACTATGAAAAAGAATACTCTAGAAGACTTGAGAAGATATTTCCCCCGGAGGGGAGGGCCCAGAGGCTAGGCAACAGGGGTGGCCGCCCCTGGGCTTGGGCGCCCGCCCCACCGAGGTGGCCAATCAGATGCAACCTCGTGGATCATGCCTCTAGGATCAATAATAATCGTACATCAAGGACAGTTTGATCCAAGGGCTATGGTGCTTCCTAGAGGGCTATATAAGCAAGGCCCCTGGCCCTAGGAGAAACCCTAATTCATTCAATTCATTCATCTCATTCTATTCAGAGAAGCCCTAGAGCCACCATCTCAATTAGATCTCTAGTTTAGCATAGCTACATAGGATTAGAACTAGAAGGAGCCAAGCATTGCTTGATTTCTAGATCTATCAAGAGAGTTCATGGTAATTCTCTCCTACTTTTGTATTTGTTCTTATATTATTTATCTAGTTTATCATTTGTATGAATATGACTTTAGTCTATTCTATCATATTGGATATGACTTTGCTCTATTTGATTATGTTCTTAATTATATTGTTCTTAGTCTACTTTGATTATATGCTTGGCATAGCTCGATCGGAATTATATTCAAGTATAGGATCATATAGCGCTTGCTCATTGATATCATGGGTAAGTGTTAAACATTGTGTAGGCGTGGTGCCAATACTGTATTTACCTGCGATTGCACCCTATATTCCAGATCGTGTGGTAGATCGCGGGAGTGACAGTCCTGTTGAGTCCTTTGTAGTCCACCTCCCGAGTATAGGGCAGACAGAGCACAACTATTGCACGAAAGAGATGGCTATGTTCTATATCTTCCTTAGTAATATCACTATGCGTAGATATAACCTTTTTTTTGCTATGATTGCTAAGTGCAATTGCGCTAATCATCGTATGCTTTACTTTATAGTTAGAATAACTTAGGATTATCCCGATAGTTCGTCCTAATCCATGCTAGTGCTATATATCTAGAGTAATCTATTGAGATGTTTATCATTATATGTGGCTATGTGCTTACCAGTTATTCTTTATTATTATTCATATATTATTTATCTTGTGACACTTATCCTGTATGAGAAGATAGATAAAGATATGGTTATGCTCTCCATTAGCACATGCAGTGATGCTCATTACTCATTATCCTTAGCATCCCTTCCCAGTGGTAAAAATATAAATAACGATACCTGGATTACTCCCGGTTAAAATGCTACATCAGTATTATCTGTGCACTTGTGGATTTCATATTTATTTTAGAGGAGCATTTGCATATTTTAGTACCAACACCTTTGGTGTCATGCTGGGGATGACAACCTAGGTTAGGTGGTGTTAGATGTGTCAACAAGCATTTTTGGCGCCGTTGCCGAGGAAGGTTGAATTGCTATCCAAAGGATAATGAGCCATCACTTGCATTCACTAATGTGATCAAGAAATCATCATCCTTCTCTTCTCATATAGCCTTACCCTTGTCTTTTGTCTATTTTATATATATTATATACAGGGTAATGTATGAGCAGGTTTGGCCATCCTGATAACTTCATCGATAATCTAGAATTACTATTCAGAAGAGTAAGAGCCAAGCTAAAGAGAGTTCAAGAAGAAACATCATCATCTCAGCTTGAAGCTCCACTCTCTGATTTAGAAGGCCAACCAAGTATAGTTCGAAACTTAACACCAGAGTTCGATGCTATGGCAAACAAGTCACTCCGCGAGTTCTCAGCTCCAACTACAGCTAACATCCGGACTGGACCTATGACAGAGATTGAGCAAAACTTCAAACTAAAGCCGACATTGATCAACATGGTGCAAGCTAGTCAATTTTGTGGGAAGGCATATGAAGATGCTAGTGCTCATCTCCAACACTTCTTGGAGATTTGCAGCACTTTCACCATCAAGGATGTCCCTAGAGATGCCATACTACTTCACCTCTTTCTATTCTCACTCTTGGGGAGAGTGAAGCAGTGGTTCTATGCGAATAAGGAAAAGAATACTATGTGGGCACTCTGTTCCACCAATTTCCTGGTGAAGTTCTTTCCCATGGGCAAGACAAATGCTCTTCGTGGGAAGATATCAAGTTTTTAGTAGCAACATGATGAGTCAGTCCTAGAAGCATGGGAGCGCTTTCAAGACTACATCCTAGAATGTCATCATCATGGAATGGAGAATTGACTACTTATGCAGACATTCTATCACAGGCTTACTAATAGCACCCGTGAGACTATGGATGCTGCCGCTGGAGGAGCATTCTTATCACTTACAATTGATCAAGCCACAACTCTTGTGGAGAAGATGGCATCCAACCAAGGTTGGAACCAAGAAAGAACTCAAACCTGCAAGAGAGGTGGAGATATGCACCAGTTGAAGGAGGTAAACATGTTGTCTACCAAGATGGACCTACTCATGAAGAGGCTCGATGAGAGAGCTGGAGAGAAGAAGGAAGTCATGCACATTCATGATTCCCATATGACTTGTGAAGAGTGTGGAGACACTGGGCATTCAGGAAGCAATTGCCCTAAGCTACAAGAGGATGTGAACTACCTCAACAATAATAGCAACTACTATCGTCCTCAACAGAATCAAGGTTGGAATCAACAGCAAAGGCCTAACTACTCAGGTAACTACCCAGGTAATTATCAAGGTAATAATTCTTTCAATCAACCACCTCTGAGAGAGTTAGTGCTTAATCAAGGAAAGTTAATGGATAACCTATCTAATAAATTAGCATCCAATGATAAAATGCTAGAAACAATTAATAATAGAATGGATAATTTTTCCACTTCCATTAAGAATCAGCTCAGTTTTAATAAGATGCTAGAATCTCAATTGCAACAGCTTGCCAATATTTTTCCTGCTAACCAAGGTAAAATTCCGGGACAACCGGAAGATCTAGAAACTATAAATCATGTAGACATATTTAATGCAGGAAGTTGTTAGAGTGTCCCTATCTCCAAAGGATGGAACGACGAGACTCTACCGACTAAAAAAGGTGATCCAGGAAGACCTGTCATCCCGATCTCCATTGGAAGCATGAACTTCAATGAAGCTATCTGTGATTTCGGTGCAAGCGTCAACATCATGCCTAAGATAATCTATAACAAAATGTTTAATTATCCTTTATTGTACACAACCATGTGCTTGCAGCTTGCAAACCAGTCACTTTTGCTACACCAAGGGAATTCTAGAAGACATATGTGTATGAGTGGGCAACTCGTATGTTCCTGCAGACTTTGTAGTAATAGAGATAGGTGGTGATGAAAAGTCGCCCATCATATTGGGACAACCGTTCTTGAACACCGCTGGAGCTATTATGTACACTAACACTGCCAAGATATATTTCAACATCAAAGGAAGAAAGAGACCTTTTTCTTCAAGGACAGGGTATTGCAGTTCCCTACACACCCTCAACATCCCTATGAGCCAAAGAAGAAGAACAATCGGAGGAACAAGAACAAGAACAAGAAGCCACAACAGATGGAGTCAGTGAGAATAATCACTACGGTCCATAGAGAACATGATCATCAGCTCAAGTCCCCATATCTGCTCAAGAGAGACGACCCAGGTGTCCCAACCATTGAGTGCACAATCAACAGAAGCTCCTTTCAAAAAGCTGTATGTGACACTGGATCAGGTGTCAACATAATGACCAAGGTAATTTATGAATATCTATATGATACTATGCCTTTAGACCCAACCTATGCGTAGCTGCAGATGACGAACCAATCATTTCGCTTCGTGGACAGAATAGCTAAGAACGTCCCCATACAAATTGACGATCACTTCATCCCGACTGACTTTCTAGTCATCGACATGGGAAAAGATGAGTATGATCCACCGATCATTCTAGGGAGACCATTCCTAAGCACCACCAGGGCCATCATCTACCTTGCAACAGGAGAAGTACATTTCCAATTTCCCTCAGAGAAGGTACACTGCTATTTCAACAATAATTACATAGTTGATGAAGAACCCAAGAAGAACAGAACCAGAAGAAGGCGTCGCAACTGCACCTAGAAGAATCAGATCCCCAAGGATGGATGGGCTGACTATCAAGGAGAAGTATCAAGATATGAAGATCGATATCCTAAAGAAAAGATTTATCTTGAGGAGGAGGCTGTACCACAACAAGAAAGTGAACCAGTCACTGTGGAGAATAAAGAAGAGAAGATAGTGCAACCAACTCTTTCCTCAAAGTTAAACTCACCAACAAAACAGGTATGGAAGGTAAAGGTTAATTCAATGTCAGATTCAGCACAATCAGAAGCACCACTAGAACCATCCGAGGTGCCCCAGAATGATTAGAGTGAACAAGAGGTCCTGTTCGGCGGACCCAAATCACCGAACGCCACAACAAGAGGTAACTTGGTAGTTATCAATATTTCCCTCTTTAGTTCTGTATTTAATTTTCCACATCATATTTACTTTTTTCATTACATGTTTAGTTATACTTTATTTCTACATAGAAAAGAAAACAAATATACCTTGCATTGCATTATAAAATTGCTAAGACCCATGCAAATAAATTTGTGGCATAAAACCCATAAGTCTACTTGCTGTGGTGGCATAAAAATAAAATAAAGAAGCATTCATCATTTTATTCCTTGCATAATATAAATGTAAAAACATAAAAATATGGTACAAGAGATCCTGCTAGAAAGATACATCTGTTAAGAGGTTCTAGACGCTCAAAGCTTACAGGTTTATCACTAACACTTAATCAAGTTCCACAAGCTTTGTTGTCTATTTGAGCTTCATAGAATTTGAAGGATCAAGGAAAACAAACAAACAAAAAGGATAATATGTTCCCTGTCGGAGCGTTGTCTCAACAATCATCATCATAAGCACTCCGATGAGGGGAAGTACACCTTCACTGTCTGCCAGTTTCATCAAGCAAGACTATGTCAACATTCAGCTTGGGGGAGAGCATCTCCCATGTATCCAACTAAGTGTTTTCTTATCTACCTATTTATTTTTACTTTGATATATGAAGTAAAATAAAAAGATGCATAATCTATAGAAACCTAAATAAATGTTTTCTTATACATATATATGTTTTCTATATAATCTTTAAGTTTGATAAATAAATATAGAGAGTGTGCTAAGCTTAATCTTGCTAAGTGAACCTCTAGAATAAACTCTTATATGGAAATGATGAATAGTTGCTCTACCGTAATTCCTTTCAAGTACCTAGTTTTTAGCCTTGAAACTCTCCTGAGTTTTGGATACAATGGTTTTGATTTAAGATTTGCTCTAAACCTAAACTTGTGGGTAGCAAATGCTTGATCTAAGTCTAGGTAGTTGACGGATATGATATGGGAAGGTTTTGAGCTGTTGTCTATCATGTTCCTAGAGATACTGAGTTCTAGAGAATTTATCTTTTGAAAATTAACTTGCTACATGATGAGTTCCTGTATGACGAGAGTTTAAATTATTACCACAGCCATATACATGCTTGTAGATTAGGAAGCCTTACATTCATATTTACTATTTGTGAGCATTGAGTATGGTCAGGCTGTGTCGATCCTTAGGAACTGGTCATGCAATTAAAATCAAGATCCACCTATACACTCTACCTATACATGCTACTTCTACCCTGGAAGTACGCATCCATATACATCCACCCATATATTCCGCTTCTACTCTGGAAGTATGAATCCACATACATCCCATTCAGATCCACCCTAGAAAATAGTTCTACTCTTACATTGAGAGTGAACTGCAAAAATATTCATATCATCTATTTTATCCCTTGCTAGCCAATAAAGCTCCAAATATCTAGTTATGCTACCTCTTGTCATTGAGTTCCAAAAGAAGCTTGGGTATTCTATTGAAAAAAAAGAAAGAGGACAAATGTCCCACTCAGAAATAAAAAGACATTTAGCAATCCCAAGTTTTCCTCAAAGTTTTCAAGTTTCTAGGAGAGGTTTATGAATAAATTTCCTGAAGGAGCTAAGTATTCACCATCGTCATTCCTTTACCCCTTATAACCACTTCTACCCTATTTTCGATTTATCCATTTACCACCTACCATACAGCCCATACACATGCATATCTTGATTTGACTTTATGACTCGTTCCTTTGGATCCATAGTTTTGATTATGCAATATATGTTTCGCTGTCTCCCCACCTATGAGCTCCACATAAGCCTATTAGAAGTAGGGTGAGAGAGAGAAGACATAATGTTACTATGCTACCAAAAATACCATATATTTTGAGAGGAGAGAAAATACATACAACATAAATGTCTTGGAGAGGATCCAGAAATAACACAAAGGAGAGACTTGGAAGGGTCATACATAGGAATCTCTGAGTTTTATTTTAAAAATCTTGCAAAACTTTGGAATAATAGTTGATCAAAGAGCTTGAAACATGACGCTTGACTTGACCGTTCTGTCTTTCAACTACTCAAGACCCAAGTGACAGCTATAAGCCCCATGGTGGATGGTAATATGAGTGAGTTTTTTATCAGAATAGTTCATTCTAATCCGGAGGAGAGTTATTGTTTGAACGCATGTGTACCTAAAGGCGTGAAAGTATTGTAGCAACTCCTAATCCATCACTAAGTCTATCTTTGCTTAGGGACGAGCAAAAGGTAAGCTTGGGGGAGTTTGTTGACGGTAGATAAGTATCATTTTTAACCATCAACATAGCATGAGAAATGATCTAAATATAAATACTATCTAGATATAGGGGTTACACTGACAGAATTCCATAAGTTTTGGTGAATATCTATTTCTGCAGGGGGTTATTAGGAAAAAACCAAAGGAGGTCCACATGTCAGATTTACATAGAGAGAAACCGACCATACTATGAAAAAGAATACTCTAGAAGACTCGAGAAGATATTCCCCCGGAGGGGAGGGCCGAGAGGCCAGGCAACAGGGGCGGCTGCCCCTGGGCTTGGGCGCCCGCCCCACCGAGGTGGCTAATTAGATGCAACCTCATGGATCATGCCTCCATCGCCTTTGAGGATCAATAATAATCGTTCATCAAGGTCGGTTTGATCCAAGGGCTGTGGTGCTTCCTAGAGGGCTATATAAGCAAGGCCCCTGGCCCCAGGAGAAACCCTCATTCATTCAATTCATTCATCTCATTCTATTCAGAGAAGCCCTAGAGCCACCATCTCAATTAGATTTCTCGTTTAGCATAGCTACATAGCATTAGAACTAGAAGGAGCTAAGCATTGCTTGATTTCTAGATCTGTTAAGAGAGTTCTTGGTAATTCTCTCCTACTTTTGTATTTGTTCTTATATTATTTATCTAGTTCATCGTTTATATGAATATGACTTTAGTCTATTCTATCATATTGGATATGACTTTGCTCTATTTGATTATGTTCTCAATTATATTGTTCTTAGTCTACTTTGATTATATGCTTGGCATAGCTCGATCAAAATTATATTCAAGTATAGGATCGTATAGCGCTTGCTCATTGATATCATGGGTGAGTGGTAAACATTGTGTAGGCGTGGTGCCTATACCGTATTTACCTGTGATTGCACCCTATATTCCGGATCGTGTGGTAGATCGTGGGAGTGATAGTCTTGTTGAGTCCTTTGTAGTCCACCCTCCAAGTATAGGGTAGGCAGAGCACAACTATTACAGGGAAGAGACTGCTATGTTCTATATCTTCCTTAGTAATATCACTATGCGTAGATATAACATTTTCTTGCTATGATTGCCAAGGGTAATTGCACTAATCATCGTATGCTTTGCTTTATGGTTAGAATAACTTAGGATTATCCCAATAGTTTGTCCTAATCCATGCTAGTGCTATATATCTAGAGTAATCTATTGAGATGTTTATCATTATATGTGGCTATGTGCTTACCAGTTATCCTTTATTATTATTCATATATTATTTATCTTGTGACACTTACCCAGTATGAGAAGATAGATAAAGATATGGTTATGCTCTCCATTAGCACATGCAGTGATGCTCATTACTCATTATCCTTAGCATCCCTTCCCAGTGGTAAAAATATAAATAACGATACCTAGATTACTCCCGGTTAAAATGCTACATTGGTATTATCTGTGCGCTTGCGGATTTGATATTTATTTCAGATGAGCATTTGCATATTTTAGTACCAGCACCTTTGGTGTCATGCTGGGGATGACAACCTAGCTTAGGTGGCGTTAGAGGTGTCAACACCTATGTTGGGGTTGTCTAGAAGGTAAAACATCAGGATCTATTGGAATGCGATGGGTGCAAAGAGCAGGGTTAATTCCTTTGAGATCTTGGAGTGGATAGCCAAAAGTTGACCTGTGTTTCTCTAAGACAGTGATCAAGCGAAATGCTTCTTCTCGAGAAAGTTTACCGCTTATGATCACGAGAGTGTTTGGATTATCGTTAAGAAAAACATAACGAAGACCAGAAGGTAGAGGTTTCAACTCAATGGGAGGTTTAGGAGGTTCTTCAAAAGGATCTAAAGGTTGTGGAGGTTGGTCATCCTCTTCCTCTATGAAAAACTGGACATCATCTTCTAAGTTGGGTTCTATGAAAGATTCAAAAAATGCTGACTTGACCTCATCCATTGGGTCTGACTGTAGATAGGATTCACTCTCAGTATTGAGAGAACAAGAGATGGATATCGGGAGAGAAAGATTCTTCCCGAGACAAATGTTTAATTTCCTTGTCTGTCCCTCATGAATAAGCCTTTCAATTGGTTGGCCTATCAACAGGTCAAACTCAATGATGTCAAAGATATAAAAACTCAAATCCACTAGAGTTTTGTTTACCAGGATAGGTAAGACATATAAAATTCCCAAACTAGGAAGGATATGTCCTGAAGGGCTTTCCAGACATTTTGTTGTTGGGGTTAATGGCATATATTGTAATAAATCATGAGCTAAAGATGTAGACATGATATTAACACCCACAACTAGATTGTAAAGGGCATCGAAAGGGTCTTCATGAATTTGGCAACAAATGGAAGTAGAGGGTGAATCTAAACGAATCATGTCAGAGGAGGATTCTGACTCTTCTAACCATTCGTGGCTTATCACTGAGACTAGCTTTTTCGTAGCCTGTTTGTAGAAAGCTTTATCAGTCATATCTAAGGGTATTTTCTGAAAGTTTTGAATTCCGAGGCTTTCCTACCATATGATATTTCGAGGTATCACCAAACTCGGTGAAATATTCATCCTCAAAATTAAAGATCTCTGAAACTGGAGTTTCCTCCTCATCAGGATTTGAGATAGCTGAAGTTGATGGATTGTGTAGAATTTCTGGTTCAACTATCTAGGATTCTTTCTCTTCTAAGAACTCTATGGGCTCAGCTTCAAGTGTGGATTGAGCAATTTTGAGTAGTAGCTCTCTTCCATGAGGGCAGATGTGTGCAGAAAAGATCCATTAGAGGCTAAGTTAAGAAAAGAAGAAGTTTTCCCATCCAGACCTATATAAAAATGTTGAAGAAGCACAGGGTCTGGGATGCTTAGGGATGGACCTAAACAGACAAGATTGTCAAAACGTTCCTAGGCAGCATCTAGAGATTCATTATTTTTTGGGTAAAAGATAGGATCTCTAAGCACATGGAGGCGATTTTGGAAACAGGGAAGAAGTCTAGGAAAAAGCTAGAACAAAGGGCTTCCCAACTCCCTTCCTTACTCGGTGCGGTTCTACTATACCAGATATTAGCTTTTCCTTCCAAAGAGAAAGGAAAAAGCTTCCATCTTAGGGTTTTGTTAGACATGCCTTTAATATGGAGACATGCACAGGTCTGTTCGAACTCGTTAAGGTGAGTATGAGGATTCTCATCTTCCTTGCCTGAAAAAGTTTGGTTTTCGACCATCTCTATTAAGGATGGACGTAGCTCATAGCCATCAGAAAGGATAGGCTTAGCTGAATGTGGTGGCTCTGAACCTATGGTTTTGGGAAAATAACAAAATTGGATAGGGATGGAATTTGTTGAATCTTGGGGAGACTGAGAAATCCATGAGGAAAATAAAAGAAAAGATAAAAGTATAATACAAGATTAAGCTAGACTCAAGATCAGCTAGCAACCGATCCCTGGCAACGGTGCCAAAAATGCTTGTTGGTATTTATTAATGCACACTAAGTTTATCCGCAAGCACACAGATAGAATACCGATGTAGCACTTCACCGGGATGACCTAGCTTTAATATCGAACCCAAAGATCGGATGGAGGGATCTTGATCTTGGCTTAATCCCTGAGCACAATCAAGGATGATATGCTAGAAGGTTGAGGGATAAAAACTAGGGTTGTCTAGTTCTACTTTTTAGGGAGTTTTACAATTACTGGTCCGCTGGGGGATTACTATAGAAGACCGCAAACAGAGTACGAATCTACCATGCAACCAAAATTTCCTGCTAGGCCTACAGACAGGAGGTGGACTATAGAAGACTCAACAAGGCTGTCACCCTCACGATCTACCACCGATCCGGAATATAGGGTGCATTTACAAGTAACACGAGCTTAAGCACCACACTTACACTATGAATTATATTCTAACCTAATGCATTAGATTAAAGCGCTCAAAAGGAGACTTGTAAACCAGAAGAACAATAAGAACAATAAAACTCACTGACTAATAGAAGTTGATGACCGAAGAAATCTCTGATCCAAGCTCCTGGAGAATTTGAATCCGTAGGTACAAGCCGTAGAAGGAGCACCAACAAGCCCAAAGCTTCCTCTAGATCTTCTACCTCTCTCTCTCTTCTAGTTCTAGTTCTAAGACTAGATCTAAACTAACTAGAGGTGTACTAGTCTTCTTCTTGACTGCTAGGCTCTAAAGAGGTGATCCATTCAAGGGACCCCTCTCCTAAACTTGACTAGAGATAATGAATTGAAGTATCAAACTATGCCTCAGGGGGGTCTGCCTCTGCTTATATACCCCGATGGGATGAACCGCAACCCTTGGATCAAACCGACTTGAAACAATGGTCAAGATGCGTCGTAGAGGTCGGTTGGAGTCCATCACAAAGATGGATTATAGGTGAGCCCCACATGGGCTGGTCGGCCCCACATGTTAGGTTGGTTGGCCTGGCTCAGAGCCAGGTGGCCTTCTCCTTTGCTCTAGTGCCCTCTGGTGTCCTCTGGAACCTTCCCGTCAATTCTTACGGAATTTCGACATGATTTGATTTGGTTCCTTGACTCCTACTCTTCTTTGACTATTTTCGATTTAATACCTAGAAAGTCACAATTCACCAAAGCTGTGGAAATTGTCATGTTAGTCCATAAAACTCTTGCTTGGTGACGGTTCCGGTGTCTTCTAGAGTATTCCAAAGTGTATTCATCGGGGACTCTGTTGTCGGGAATCCACTTATAGTGAATAATATATCTGTTTTGATCATCTTGAGGAACTCTTTGCAGTGGTGTGCTCTAATTCATCATTTGAGATGCTTTTATATGTAGAAATATTCAATGTCTGCAAAACAAGTGAGATCACCAAAACTCGTGGAACTCGTTAGATTTAAATCAAATCACAGGGCACTTTGGTTCATTTTAGTTGTTGCTAGACATTAGTTGATGGTTTATAATAAGAGTTAATTACCGTCAACACCATACTTAGCAAGTATAACATGAGGGGATGCAAGGCTCAAAAGGCTGACTCGGTTGAACTATGGTAAGCATTTTTATTTGGTCATATTTTATTTATTAAACCTATGTGGCTAGGTTATGCTTAAGCTCCCAAGGTAAAAGTATAATTATTATCGAGATTAATCACATCCAAACTAACTAGGTAACCACTAATCATAAAAGATCCAGGTCGCTCGTGTCTATGAGCACGGCTAATATATCAGTTTTAAAACAACTCTGCAGAGTCTGTACACTTTCACCAGGAGTTGTGAGTGCCCTTTTGTCTGAGGTAGCTAGAATCTTGACCCACTTCCAAGGTAAGTCGGCATAGATCACTATGAAGCTTTTCACTAGTCATTCTAATAAGTAGCAGCCGCTAAGGTTTCAGTCTCCCAAGAGTCATGGAGATCTTCCTATAAGGTGGCACACCTTGACCTTGTTTAGCACACACCTTACAGGACCGAGACCATAATCACCATGGTACCCCCCCTCTTGCCCTTTCGGTAAGCTACTAACAAACTAGAACAGATCAAGATTCTAGGCTAAGACCAGAGCCATGTAGTCCTCGTGGCTGTACTGTAAGTCCTGAGTTGCCACTTTAAGATTGAGTTCTTATGGAGGGCAGACTAGAGCACCCAAAAGGCCCAATGCTCTAGAACCCTTCTATCCATGTTGCTAAAAGCATCATTTTAACCATTGATTCCATAAGTCATTAATCAAAATTAATATTATAAAGTTTGGTGATTGCAGACTAAGCCAAACTACCCATATGCAAAACCCATAGGTAACAAGGACACATGATATCAAAAGTATACTAGGTAAGATCTTTAATGTTTCATCATATTTGACACATGCACATGAAAATGATTATAAGGTTATTAGGTAACAAAGGAACTCATGTTACACTTGCCTTCCAAAAGCTTGCTATCCAACCCTTCAAACTTCTCTCCAGGATCATCCATGCAAAGCTCCTTCTAATGTCGGCAAACAATCAGTGCAAGCATCATAAACAAACCTAGAAACAACACACCAATCATTACAAAAACAAGACATAAAGGTTTTTAAACACGTAGGACTTGTAACTACGATCGTAGAGCGCAAAAACAACTAACAAAAAAGCCACAATTAAAAGATATGCATGAAAGAGACTAAGAGGTTCGATAAATGATAGGAATGGAATGAGCATGATGGACACGGCTAACTTGGAAGATTTATAGAGCACAAGGATCTATAGATGAATTGTAGATGACTATAGATTTGTGTAGAGGACACATGGAACATGTTTTGACAAGTGGTTGCACTGAGAGGAATGCTTAGATTAACGAGGGACACAAATGCAGTGAGTTGTGGACCGGTTGAACATGCCCGTGCAGTGGGTTGCGGTGATTGCAACTCCAAAAGATATATCCATATTGAACTTAAGGGATATATATATTTGGTGGAATGGTATGCGACTACCATACATAGAGTCATGACAAAGGGATCAGCGATTTGAGCATTAGCTTAGTGGCAACGTGATGAGACGCCGGTGCATCCAGGACGAGCACATCGACGGACAGTGAGGGTTTCAGTCACCAAAAGAATGATCATAGCAGCAACGACTGGAAATCTGTTTTATGGAGTCGTTGTGGGCTATATGTGGTATGTGTTGGAAAAAGAGCTAGTCACTTTGAGCATTGTTTGGCTGTGAAACGTGATTACAAACCAAGGTGCATGCTGCTGTAAACACAGTAGTGGCAGCGAGCACCTTGCCATCAATATCTCCAAAGTCGCAGATCGTATGCCTAAGCCATCTTGCAGGGGCATGTGTATGGTTATGATGGACATGGTGATTCAAGGGTTCGATGATCGGAGTGATGAATCTGCAGGAATGCTCATGCCAACCAGCAATACCATGGCTGCTAGGCAGCAAGGACAGTGATCACAAGAAGAAGTGATATCTCTTTCATCTTAGATTCTATGGCCATGAAAATTTGCAGAGGCATGTGCAATTGAATGAACAACATCATGATCAAAGGGTTCGATGACCGGAGGGCAGGAACTCAAGGAACATGCATGCCAATCGGCAATGGTGCTGCTGCAAAGATGCAGGAGCAGCAAGCACGATTATAAAGACATCTCCTGCATCTCAACTCTTTTGGCCAAACCATCTTACAAGCGCATGTGCAGATATTATAGCTACATATTGGTCGAAGGATTTGATGATTAGAGTGTCAACATTGCGGGGAACGCTGTTTAGATAGACAGCAGCATGGCTGGACACAGGTACAGCAGACCATATCACTTGCAAACCTCACCGAAACTCGATTAAACTTGAAAGATAATTCATGTTTTACAGTAGAGGACGTGTATAGAATATGGGGAGATGGGAGAAGGTCTCACATCATGGTTAGTAGTAGTTGAAGATGAAGTTGATGGCAGCCGGTATCTACGACGGGTGAAGACATGGCCTGCGATCAACGGGACAGCACCAATTGTGCTCCATAAATGATATATGCCACACAAGAGATAAAAACGATGGATGAGAGGGTCATGGGCTGCAAGATCAGAGATGGGGGAGGGAGGGAAGATCTCACCATGATATGGTCTGTACAGCAGTGGCAACAGAAGTGGCAGTGGTGTGGTGCTGCAGATTAGGGGAGATAGCAAGCACACCGGGTGGCCTCCATGTACCGTTGTACTGCTGGAAACCATCACAACAGAGAGGAGGTGTTGAACATCAGTGTGGCATCCATATATAGGTGTGCAGCGCCACGGCATGGCCTGCGGCGACGGGGATGCAGCCATGGGGTTCGCTGCATGCTCCGGCAGGATTTCGATGAACAGGTTGCGATGCTTCGATTCAGGACCTTCTTGTGTTGCAAGAGAGAGGTCAAGAGAGGGGTGAGGTCTGAGGGGAATTCTACACAGAGAGATGGAGGGAGAATGACCTTACTGCAGAGATGATCAACGGCAGCATCCTTCGCTGATGCTTTGCTCGGTGTCCAGAATGATGGACGAAGCGGTAAACGGAATTGCAGCCGCGTTTTCTTTCTATTTTTCTGCAGAGGAAGGAGGAGCTATAGGTGCAGCCATGGAGAGAGGGGAGGGAGAGGGAGAGTGGGGAGGAGAAGGCATCCATCCGGTGCATGAGGGAGGGAGGAGGAAAAAATTATAGCTGCCATTTGCTGCATGGGTGCATGCAATTGAAGGTGGAGTAACGCAATAGAAATAAGAGAGGTGAATCAATAGAAGAATGAATGTGTGCACATAATTCTGCATGAGGAGAAGGGAGAGGCGTCCTTGGCAGTATGGGAGGAGGAAGAGAAGAGATATGGCTGCCTGTTGCATGCACACTGATGGAGTAAAGGATGATCAAAGGAGAGGATTAAAGAGAGGTATTACCATGGGAATTAAAGGAAGAAGACTTAGTTGTTGTTGCGGTTTTGTATGAGAGGAAAAGGAGTAAATGTGGGGGTAGCCATGGAGAATGGATGGCTGCATGCCATTGGAAGTAAAGGAAAACAAATGAAGGAGTAAAGTGGGTCTAGGAAATAAAAAGAAGGAATTGTTGCATCTATTTATTTTTTTGCATGAGGGATGAGGTGGTTGGCATGGAGAAGAGAGGGGCTGCTGCTGTATTTCACGAGATGGAGAAAACTGAGTGAAAGGATGGTGTTAAGAGGGGATTAAGAGAGGTGTGACCAAGGGGTTATGGAGGGAATAACTGCTACTATTATTTTTTCGATCAAGTGGAGATGAGGAGGAGGGGATAGGCGGCATGCAGGAGAAGAGGATGGCGACCAGGGAGTTGATGTTCATTTGTTGTGCATGGTGGAGGAAGGGAGAAAATGGATGCATATGATCTGTTGCATGTATGCATTCCAAAAACTGAAAAGGGAAGAATGGAGCACCTCTGCTAATTTAGGGAGGAGAATTAAGGAGGAAATGATGGCATGCTGGTTTTGCATGAAAGTAAGGGGAGGAGGCACCATAGGGAAGAGAGGAGTGAATAAGTGCAAAAGGGATTGGCATGGTGCAGCCACTTCACATAACAGAGAAGGGAGAGTCGACCAGAAGTGGGAGAGAGAAGGGAGGGCTGTTGGGCTGATTTAGGTTTGGCCCGAAACGTAGAGATGAGCACAAATGGGTATACTGTGACATGCTAGCAACAAACAAGAATTTAGGCTTTTGCTGTGATAAAAAGGGGAGAGGGACTAAGCCCGTTAGTGAAAAAGAGACAAGTTGTTGGGTTGCTATATTCATGATAAAAGGAGATTGGGTTGGGATTCTGGAAGACAAGGTTGAGATCAAACCCTAAGCGTATTTGGAATCATTGAAATTCATTTTCCAATACATAAACACAATGCACAGGTATGAAATGCAACATACCATCAAATTATATTCCAAAAATTTTAGAAACTCACATTTGCCACTATCTAAAATGTTGGCAACATAATTAAAGTTGGGAAATTTTAGAAAAATGATAAAACCATTTAATGTTATTTAGTGTTTTCTAAGTCACATCCCAAAATAGAATTTTTGGGGTGTGACATGTAGTCATTATCATGTAAACATTAATACGTTAAGTAAAGATAGACAATCCTTCCATAGATTAAGAAACTCAATCCCTTCAGCCAAATGTATTTAAATACTACATTATGATCAATCTTCTGATCGTACCACTCATGTTATAATTGAACATAGAACACAACATCAAATTCATTTTGTTCTATGTGCCTAAGGTTAGAGAAGAATGAATAAAATTTTGGTTCTGTTGGTGTTTTCCCACCAATAGAGCTTGTGCACTTGATCTCTATCTTGTCTTTATGAGCAGGACACACTTCAAGCAAAGTGTGGGGGAGTTAGTAATTCCTAATTTCTATAAGTGAAGGTCCTGAACCTATCAAACCAAAATAAAAACTCAAAACCAGGATAGGTTTGGTGGAGGAGGGTGACATCACCATTAGAGGCATCATCACAAGAATCTTCATCTTCAGAACAAACCGAGGTACTCGATCAACGAACTTCACAAGGAGAAGTCCGGTTTGAAGGACTTAAGATGCTGAACCCTCGCCAAAAGAGCTAGCTTGGGGGAGAAGCACTCCCGTGTATCCAAGTAAGTATTCTTTCTCCTTTTGTTTTAGTTTTTAGTTCTTTTTAATAGTTAAAAAATGATGAATGAAACAAATAAAAAGTTATCTTTATAATAAATATATATAGTTATAGTTTTCAGCCTTGAATTCTTCCGAGTTTTGGATAAGATTGTTTTGATATAAGGATTTACTCTGAACTTGAAACTCGTGGGTAGCATATGCTTGATCTAAGTCTAGGTAATTGATGGATATGATATGAGATGGTCTGAGTTGATGTTTATCTTGTTCCAAGTGACACTAAAGTTCTGTAAATTTATCGAAAAACACAAAAATGCTATATGATGAGTTCCTGTATGACAAAGTTTGAATTCCCACCAGAGCCATACATGTTATTTAGGCTAGGAAAACCTCCACATATATGCTGCTTGCTTTTGCATTAAGTTTTGTCAAGCTTTGTTGACCCTTATAAGAGGTTTGTCATGCTCTTAAAATCAAAATCACGTACACACCACCGACATATGCCCTATTCCTACACTGGGGGTAGGTGCAAAAACATGCCTTCCATCTAGATCCACCCAAAAATGTTTTGCTCCTACACTGGGGGTGAACATAAAAACGTACTTGTTAGGTTTTTTGTCCATCAAAAAATGCTCCAAGTTCTTGTTGCTATCTCTCAAAAGTTTTGTTGCAGAAAAGAGGCATGGGGCTATGCAAAAGTTATTCATGAAAAAAGAGAAAAAAAAGAGTTGAGAAAAAATGGACAAGTGTTTGAGATATGTAAAACACTGGGTACTTAGATACCCGCCTGAAAAAAAGATAAATAAGATAGCCCCTGCTCTCTAGAAAATGTTTCTAAGTTTCAAAAGAGAGATATGTTTTTAAGGAGCAAAGTAGAATTAGGATAGCCACCATATATATATCCACCATATATCCACACACATGCACATCTTGATTTGATTGTATTACTCAACTCTCTTTAGAACCGTTGTTTGACTTTACAATATAAGCATTGCAAGTATGCCCTAGCTTTTTCCCTACCTATGAACTCCACATAAGCCTTAGTAGTAGGAAGAAAAAGGCATAACATCTTTATTGCCTTGGTGAGGGTCCACAAATACCACATATATTGAGAGACTTGATAGTGTCATACAAAGGAATCTCTAAGTTTTATTTTAAAAATTTATAAAAACTCCGGAACAATGGTGGAACAAAGAACTTGAGACATAGTGCTTGGCTTGATCGTTCTATCTTTCAATTTCTCAAGACCCAAGTGAAGGCTAAGAAGCCCCATGGTTGAAGGCAATACCGGTAAGTTTGAAAGTCAGATCAGTTTATTCTAATCCATTAATTTAAGGCGGTTCATAGTCGGTGCATCCAACAGTGGTCTAGGGAGTTGACACGGATCGATGACGTGGTGATTCCTTGCCCCTACTCCACCCCGATTCCTTGACCCCTACTCCACCTTAGCCGATATAAAGCAGCCCCTACCCCCCTCCCTAGAGGCAATCCTAAAACCCTAATTCGTATTCTCATTAGGATCAGAGTCAACTATCAAGAGAAGATTAGTCCTCCATAGGATCTAGTCTTGTAAATAATAGTGAGATGGAGAGTGAGGGAAGAGTTTGGAGGAGATGTTGGCCTATCGGTGCTCTCTCTACGACTTGTACCTTGGCGAATCCAAGTTCTATTTGAGCTTTCCTTTGAGATTTCTCTGATAATCAACTTCTGATTCAAGTAAGCTTCTTGTTTATATTACTCATTAGGTTCACAACTCATTTGAGTGCTTTATTCTTTATCTAGAATGAGTAAAGTAGTAATTGTAGTGTAAGTGTGGTGCTCAGACTTTGGTTACTTGTGGATGCATCCTGCATTCCAGATCGGTGGTAGCTCATGAGGGTGACTCTTATAGCCTCGTTGAATCCTCTATAGTCCACCTCCCATTTGTAGGGCAAGTAGGACACGGTTACTATGGAAAGCATCCTCTGTTGGTGTCTTTCCTTAATTAATATCCCTAGTTAAATACTAGAAGAGAGCTTACCCAAGTCAGACCTAGAAAACCTTAGTTTTCCTCTCTATGCTCCTATTCATCATAACTTTGTTGCTACCCCTAGTTAAGTTAGACCGTAGTTAGTCTCACACATTTTTCTGTCGATACGATACTTGGAATACTTCTAGGTGAAAGCTATAGCGGTATCCATGCGCTTGTAGATATATCTGTGTGCATTAAACATACCAACATTAGCACTATAGATCAGAAATCACTAAATAGTAAGTCTTGCTTATGGTCAAACAAAGCCCTGGCTGCATGCTATGTCTACATCGGCTATTTAGTTGATCGCATGTGCTTCTACGATCATAGCATTTTCACGATTCTGTTAAGCGTGTATAGATTCGTATTCTTTGACGGTTTAACTTGTTATCTTTATCAAGGCTGCATCGGTCTAGCTCGAACCCCAATGTTAGAGATAATAGGTTAGATTCAAAAATTGTATGGATTTATCCATGTTTAATGGTCAAAAATTGAGTACCTGATAATTGCCAATATGCTAGTTTTTACTTACCATGCATCATGAACTGCTGAATATTGACTCTCTAGTCGATAACCTTATCTCATCGGCTACTTAGCCACACATTTGGAAGTGTCTGGACAAACACTGGCATGTTCCACCTTAAATTACTGATCAATCTTATCACCTTGTCAATTGCAGGGTCAAATTGACTGGCATGCCCTAGGTCACGACCATCTAGTTCTGTGTCCTCCTAAGTCTGAGGAGAGCTCAGGATTTGCTCCACATGGTTTCTTTTGGCTTGCTTTGCATGTTGGCAGCGGGGATAGACCCGTCACTTTTTTGCCTTCGACACAGACTTGGCATGCCCGGTGGGACTGTAATCGTCAACATGGACAACGAAGCAATCCTCAAGGCTAACCTTGAAGACTTGCCTGATGACCAGAAAGAACTCATTGAGCAGGCAGAGGAGTTCCATGAAAAGTGTCTACTGTCTTACAGCAGGACACGTGATTCAATCATCCAAAAGGCTCTCCTGCCAAGTGTCCTCCTTCATGGACAAAGTGAAGATGTTGAAGCATGAACTACTGCCCATTTGGTCCACAATACTGTTCACAAAGCCTTTACAAATCATAATAAGGTGTTAGCCAACACAATTGGCAATGTTTTAAGGAAGTTTTCTTTGGAGCACCAATTGATCAGGTGGGACCATCATATTTCAATGGCTATAATCATTTAGCTATTGGAAACAGTGTGCCTAGTTCTAGTCAATAGCTGAATGGTGGGCAGTATCACCAGCCACTAACACAGTAGCTTCTAGGAGGACAAGCTCAAGATCAAACCCTACAAGCAGCAGGAGGCAAGGTCAAGCCCTACCAACAATAGGGGGCAACCACCATCACAACAATCACCAAGTGCCCCTGTCACACATTCAGTCTAGCAGCCAACCTCTCCAACTACTCAACAGGTTGCGAATGGCTGGCTCAAGGGAGATTCAGTACTTCCTATCAAACGCCTCAGTCAACCCATAAAATTGCTCCATTAGTACAGAGGATCATCAAGAATATTAATCCTAACTACTTCAATAGTCGATTGCAAGGATATACAACTCATAATGCTCAGATCGGCTATCTAGAAGGATATCACTTGGTTTATGATGCCAGCATGTATGAGCTTATGCCATCCTAGGGTATCAGAATCCTTACAGTTATAATGCATAACAACTCTATCAATCTCGGGTCTAAGGACAATAGTCTCTAGCTTAGGGTCAACAAATTCAAGTATAGGGCTCTCAAGCTCAGACTCAAAGGTGGCCAAGACAAGAAGTTGCTAGCATGGATGCTGATGAGTTCGTCAATAGAATAATTGCTATGATGCATAGCCAATTCAGTCTAAAGCCTAAAGGACATGTTGGCGCTTACCAGTGCCCATACCTAGCCTAGTATGATATTGTGCAACTCCCTCCACTCTATAGAGTCTCAGATTTCTCCAAATTCATTAGGATAGATGAGATGACAACCATAGAACATATTAGCTGCTATCTTGTTTAGCTTGGGGATGCTTCTGTTGAGGAGGCACATAAAGTTTGATTCTTCCCCTTATCCCTGTCTGGACCAACCTTCAGTTGGTTTTCATCACTTGAGCCAAACTCGATCACTAGATGGGCCAATCTAGAGAACAAGTTCCATACATACTTTTATAGTGGGATAGGAGATGAGAAGATTACAGACTTGACAAGCATGAGATAGAGGAATAATGAGTCAGGCTCTGAATTCATTCAAAGATTCAGAGAAGTAAGGAGCCATTGCTACTCATTGGATCTATCTGATGGCCAATTGGCTAAATTGGCCCTTCAAGGGATGTTTCCATTAACCAGAGAGAAGTTTGATGGCTAAGAGTTTGAGAGTTTGGCCCATTTAGTTCAAAGTGTGTTTGCCTTTGAGAGTCAGCATCGGTCCCTGCGTAAAGAGAAGTATTTGAAGGGTACTACTGCAATGACTGATTCATATGATGCAGACTCTGATGGGGATGATCTAGAAGTTGCAACCACCGAGTGGACATAGGGCAAGGCCCCTATATCTTGTTCATGGGTGAAGGAGACAAAAAATGCCTATGATTTCGATGTCTAAAAGGCCAACAAGATCTTTGATTTGCTCTTGGAGAAGAAGCAATTGAGATTACCTGCAAATCATGTTATTCCTTCAGTTGAGGAACCTAAAGAGAAGAAATACTACAAGTTTCACAATGCCACTAATCATGACACTAACAAGTGCAGAATCTTCTGCTTACATATTCAGAAGGCCATTGAGCAAGGAAAGATCAAGTTTGAGCCAGACAAGAAACCGATAATGGACATAGATAAACATCCTTTCCCAGGGGTGCATATGGTAGAGTTTTAGTTGGCCAAAGGAAAGATAAAGGTCTTGACATCAACTAAGACTAGAGAAAATGGGTCAGTAGACCTTGAGGTTCAGATATTGGCTAATGAGTACAAGAAGGCTAAGCAACAATGCGATTAGCAAAAGAGCTGATATGAGCAAGGTGAGACATCTAGAGCTAGTGCTATGCGTCCCCATGTGACTTCCAGAATATTGTTGAACAAATAGCAATGTCAAAAGGAGGACTACCAACACTGGCTTAAAGAAGAAGAATACGAACATCGGTGTGAGGAAGAAAGGTATGAAAGAGAACAAGCTGAGTTACATTAGAGCTGTCCTTTCTTTAGGCACTGTTGGAATGAAGGTTTGAAATTGCCCACAAGACGCAACTGCCTAGAGTGTAGTAATTAGTATTTAGAATTTAATCAGTCTCAAGCCAACCATCAATCTATCCATGAATGTTTAAATTATCAATCTAACTACATGGATCGGCGCGTAAAAAATGAAGAAGTTCATGATCGGCTGGGTAAGCGTGCATATGATCAAAACTGGGTCAGTCATGATGAAAAGAAAGAGTATGTTTCACAAAGAGGGGCAATGGTGTCTAGGAGATCTAACAAGGAGCCAGAAAAGAAGAGTCCAATGATTGAGGAATAGAGAATTAGAAGCTCAGAAGTATAGCAAACCTCAGACATGGCGCAGCAAGCAAATAGCCGATAAGGGTAGCCATCGGCTGATATTAATGTAGTATTCACTTCACCTATGGCCCCTTCGGGATATGAATGGGGAAGCACAAATGTCTCTGCAATGAAATTGTGAAAGGTGTCACCAAAGTCGATGATGGACATCAACACCAGATACAAGCAATCGGCTCTGAAGACGTTTCTTAAATAGATTCCCCAATCAATGATGCAGAGGGGAAGTTAGGGCAGGGATTTATGTCGGTCTATTTGCTAGAGAAAGTTGATATCAGAGCTGGTGATAGACCTAGGCTGACATATGTATGTGCTAAATTTGATCCTAAGTACAAACAAGAATTGGTAAATCTTTTAAAGGAATATCGAGATTGTTTTGCTTGGGAATATTACGAGATGTCTGGTGTAACAGAACCGACCAAATTATAAGAGCACAAGTACAAAAACAAGCACCGAAGCGCTCAAATTTTCGAACTTGAGCCCATATAATCCCGGTAGTCAATCGAAACCATGAAGGATTTCAAACCAACTTGCTTACAACCAAGATCGCATCATTCAACATACAACATCATACGTTACATTTCACAAGTAGTTCCGAAATAAGTTTACACACACGGAGTCGCAATTATTACAAACCAAGTTTATAAAAGTAGCGGAAGCATACACACACAAGTTGTTTAACTACTGCCAGTCTTGTTGATCAACAACCCGCAAAAGCATCAGGAAAGTACATAAAAGATGATCACGCCCTAGTGATCTAGTCTTCGTCACCCGCAGGGTGGAGACAAATTTTGCAGAAGCCTTGATAGAGCATATCATCTGCAACAGGAGGGAATAAACCCTGAGTACTGGAATGTACTCAGCTAGACTTACCCGTCAAAAACCAGAAATAAGATGACACCAAGGATTATGCAAGGCTTACACAAGAGGCTAGCTGACATCACATTTTGCATAAAGGCATAAGTAATTGAAATTCTTATAACCTGTACTAGCAGTTCTTTTTAGCATTTACCTGTCATCTATCTTAGCACCTGTACTAAGCATGCACTTGATTATAATCAAACAATTATCAACATTATATCCAGAGCAGGTATGAATTGTGGCAACATTGTATCATTCCCTTAACCATCTGTTCATTTAATGAGATCTACGTTGCCGCTGCTCAAGTCAAGTGCTCACTAACCGGGAGCGACGGCGATTCGAATCGAATTCCTATCTAGCTGGAGGGGTATTTCTAACACTCACCGCGCAGGCCCCTGCCAGGGTCGCACAAGCCACCTTTTCATATGATTCAGGAATCGCGGGTTCGAATGATGTCGTGACCCCAAGTGCGACACTCTGCCAGGTGATAGGGACTCTAACCCCCCCTTGGTCTCACGCCAATGTCCCCAAGCACATCCTTTCTCTCCTCCAAGAAGCAACCTACCATTCGATTCCCGGCCTGAATCACATTACTCGGCTTCACGGTCGGAACGACTTATCCGGCCAACTAAGTGTTAGACTGCGTTCAACATGACTCAAGGACATACAGCGAATCGGTCCTTAAACGAATCAGACAGGCATAGCTCCACACCCAAGACGTGAAGTGTCTTGCGGCTGTACTATTGAACTCCCGCCCGGTCTCAATTTCATTTTAAAGCATGGTTCCATCCACGATAGCCATAAAGCCACTCGTGACTCCTTCCTACATCTCGCGGATGAACGGAAATCACCCGACTTCTACCGTACTAAGCAGGGCTAAGCATTGATACGTGCCTAAACCTAAATTAGGATTTAAGTACGATATCTGGGCAAGGATAGGTATAATGCAACAATTGTTTTCATACAACTCCTACAACTTAATGCATTAAACAATTAAAAGTACTCAAGATAGATTTATAAAATGATGGGTTCAGCATGCACCAGGGCTTGCCTTTTAGAAAGGTCGAGGGTCGGTGGTCAGGACACTCGGGTAGATCTTCTGCGGGCACTCCTTCGCCGGCTGGATCCTCGGGCTCCCTCGGCTGCTCCTGGTCCTGGACTTCCTCCGGAATCACTTGCTCAAATTCGAGGAGCGTTACCCCCTCCGGAACACCTATTGCATGAGTGCATAATAAATCTCATGTATGCATAGTGAAAGATGCAGTATGCTCGGAATGAAATGCATTACAACATTCTTAAAGCTCTATTCAAATCACTTCAAATATTAGGTGCAAAATTTCCTCTCCGGTAGAGAAGTACTCACGTAATCCACTCAACCTAAGATATAGCTGTTCTTCTTCGGTTAAGGCCCTAACACCTAACAATGACAAGAGTAGCATTACTTAGGTTACCACATCCAACACCAAAATATCATAGTAAGACATTCTGGACAGCAGCTCAAAGATTCTAACATAACTGAAGATTCCTAACTCCAAAAGATATGATCTAAGACAATCTGGAAAGCTTAAGAAATGCACTTCAATTCATTTTCAGATCTCAACCCTAAATTCCTAAGTTTTCCATGTCGAATTTCATAAGTTCCAGAATCTGTCCTCTCTAAACAGAGAGTAGCAAATTCTGGACTGTCACTTTAAACAGCAATAACTCCCAAACTACTAAGCCAAATGCTCCCAAATTTTGATAAAAGCTAGTTTATCAAGCTTACTACAACTTTGGTATTTACAAGTTTTCCAGCAACCACATTTATCAAAGGTCAAACCTAGAAATACTACCAGCTGTCCAGAAAACCTAGAATTGCAAAGATTAAATATTTATTCATGTGGCAAACATCCCTTAAGACCAAACTAATGTTACCACAAGTTCACATAGGTCACAAAAACACCAGAAAGTAAGGTTTGCCTACCTAAAATATTTATTTATACTCATTTCTTAATTTACTTAAGTAATTAAGTGGAATTTTAAACATATATGTAAATTGTTCCTAAAATTCTACAAAAATTACAGGAGACTCTATGAACCAAAAAGAGACCACTGTAAAATTGTGAACTAAAATTATTTACAGAAACTCCCTAAACAAAATTCACAAGCCCAAAAGGCTGATTTTTGTATAATTAACAAATCATATTAAAAAGTATCAAACAACAGATTTAATCTTTGCATATAATTAACAAATCATATTAAAAAGTACACTTTAGGGTACCAAGACATTCTCCAAAAATTTATAAAACATTGCACATGTAGAAAAATTACTAAAATTCATTCAAGTATTCCCAAAAATAACATGCTAGCATTATAACTTGAAAAGTACTTAAGCACTAATGCCCAAATTTTTACCAGAGCTAACATAGGTATAACTTAGCCTACCCACCAAATTTCATAATTTTTGGAATAATACAACTCCAGTTATACATTTAACAAATTTGCCTTCATTTCAAAACACATTTGAAAGACCTATTTAATTCTCCCAGAAACTAAACATCACATACCAGATTTATATTTTTCTAAAATACTACATCTCATGCAGATCCTAACAAAATTTATCTCATAGATTTTGGACAAGTAAAACCCTAGATCTACATTTTATAATCATCAACTAAAATCTATGACAAATATGAAAAGAAAACAAAACCGAACCCTAACTCGCTACTGTTGCTGGGCCGGCCCGGCTTGACAGCGTGGCCTAGCCAGCGCGCGGCCCGTCCAGGACTCCCGCCCGCGCGCGTGGCGCTGACAGCGCAGGCCCGCAGGCCAGAGGGAGAAAGGACAGGGGAAAGGAACGGTGGCCGGAGTTCGCCGCCGGTAGCGGTTTTGGCGAGGCCAAGTGCACTGTCATGTTCCCCACCTCGTTACGAATCTAAGGGTACCATCTAAGAGGGCTACGGCGGCAGCTAAGGTAGTCAGCGACGATAATGGTGGCCCGCGGCCGCGGCATGCCGGCTCCGACGAGCTAGACGGCTGCTCAGCCCTAATGGCCGGTCCAGTGAGCATCAGTGGCTCAAGGCGGACGCGACACACCAAGGACGGAAGATAGGGAGATGCTAGGGAAGCACGGCCATGCCACGGGGGTGCTCCGGCGAGAAATGCCCGAGGCGGACGGTGGCGGAGATGGCAATGCTGTCTTACCTCCGCACAATTGACCCAACTGCGAGGTGGAGGATGGAGGGGGTTTCAAGGCGGAGCAGTGGACGAGTTTTGGTGGGCTGCGGTGCGGTGGTGAGCGCGCACGAGCTCGCCGGAGTGGAGGCAGCAATGGTGGCTCAGTTTCTCCGTGTCGAAGCCGAATGAGGGAGGGAGAGGGAATGGGGGCAGCTCCGGTGCGTCGTGGCGGCCTTGAAGGCCCCGTGGACTGACCGGTGGGGCCACGGCCGGCGTACGGTTGCCACCGCGTGTCCACGTGTCGGCGAGGGCCTGTGGCTGGTCGGCCACTCCTCACTGACGAACTGAATCGAAGTTGCAATCGTGGCATCGGTGACCGACTGACAGAGCAAGTTTGGCGCTGATTAACTTCCAAAATAGCTCGATTCAGTCCAAGATGACAACATCAAATTTGTAGAGCTATGTGAGGGCAACAAGTTTGTCAATTGGAGTTTAGACTGGTTCGGCCTAGATTTGAAACTACATAGCCCCAAAGTGGTGCCCTTTGAAACTGAAACGTGTTTTCAGTTAGTGAAACCGACTGAAACCCTATTTTCAAGACACCATATCTCCTAAACCATTTAGAACTAGGTGATGGTGATGTTGACAATGTTATAGAGCTAAGTGAGTACTACAAAAGTGTCAACATGAGTGTGAGCTAGTTTGGTCTAGTTTGCAAACTACAAGCTTCCAAAGTAGGTCACAGTAAAACTGGGGCACTTTTGAGACTTAGGAAAATTTCTAAGTGTTGAGACAGCCCCTCTAGCTGACTTGTGGGCCATTTTTGTGTATGTTCTGTTCAGTTTCATGAGATGGTCATATTGAGACTTTTGTTCCCCATAAAATTCCCTACAACTTTGCTTAAGGGTGCTCCTCCATGCAAGGTCTCTAAGCTAGACTTTTTAATTGGTCAAACTAGAGCATCCTAGGGCTAAATGCTAGTCAACTACACCTTGGAGGGCATTTTGGTGATTTTGGTCAACATGAACCTTGCTCCATGAGTGACCCTAAGTATAACTAATGTGTTGTGAGATATAATTAGCTACTCTACCCTTTAGTTACACCAACTCCGTAGAGTCACATGATGGGAACCAAACAAAATTCTAAAACATCCACATTAGTTGCAACACATAAAATAACATGAGATGATGCATGCTTATGCTTATGCAAAAGGCAATGCAATTATGGAGCTAAACACCTGAGGTGTTACAGCCTTCCTCCCTTATAAAAATCTCATCCCGTGATTTGGAAAGCGTACCATTTTTCATAGAATTCCTTATAACCATCCCGCAAATAATCTTCCCGTTCCCACGTAGCGTCACTTTCACTACCCTGATTACTCCACATTACTTTATACCACTTAACCACTTTGCTTATAGTCACTCATTCCTGAGTATTGATCACTCAGACTGGCTTTTCTTTGTAAGTTAGATCAGATTCCAGCCTGATATCTCCTAAAGGGACTCTTTCCTCAGGAACTCGAAGACACTTTTTGAGCTGAGATACATGGAAGACGTTGAATATGGCACTCATTTCAGGAGGTAACTGGATTTTGTATGCAATAGCTCCACTCTTGCCTATGATCTGGAAAGGACCCATGTATCTTGGCGCAAGTTTCTGCTTAACACCAAAACGTTGGACACTCTTCATTGGAGAAACTTTCAGGTAAACGAAGTCTCCAACTTTAAACTCGAGTGGCTTTCTACGACGATCAGCATAGCTTTTTTGTCTAGCTTGGGCTGCAGCCATATGTTTTTGGATGGTACAGACTTGTTCCTCAGCTTCTTGAATAAAATCAATACCATAATACCTTCTTTCACCAGCTTCTACCCAGTTTAGTGGAGTTCTACACTTACGACCGTACAATGCTTCGAACGGGGCCATCTTAATACTCTCTTGGTAACTATTATTGTACGAAAACTCGGCTAGAGGTAACCATTTTTCCCAAGAACCCTTGGATGATATTACACATTCCCGCAACAGATCTTCCAAGATTTGGTTAACTCGTTCCGTCTGACCAGACGTCTGGGGGTGATAAGCAGAGCTTCTCACTAACTTGGTTCCCAGAAGGTGATGCAAGTGCTCCCAAAAGCGAGCAGTGAACTGGGGACCACGGTCAGAAACGATAGTACGAGGTACCCCATGGAGCTGGACTATCTGATTGAAGTACAATTCAGCATAGTCAGTGGGACGATAGTCCACTCTAACCGGAATAAAGTGAGCTGATTTGGTTAAACGATCCACAATTACCCAGATGGAGTTATGATTTTTGACAGTAGGAGGAAGTCCGACAATGAAATTCATACTTATCTCTTCCCATTTCCAACCTGGGATAGAAAGTGGTTGAAGTAACCCAGCTTTCATGTGCACCGCTTTAACTCTACAGCAGGTGTCACACCTAGCAACATATGCAGCTATCTCTTTCCACATCTTGGTCCACCAATAAAGTGACTTCAAATATAATACATCTTATTACTACCAGGATGGATGGACAACTTGGACGAATGTGCTTCGGACAGGATCTGATCTCTAAGCTCTCGGTCCTTGGGTACCACTAATCTATCCTTAAACCATAACACACCTTCTTCATCTACCCTGAAGTGCTTAGTTTCTTCCTCTTTCATCTTACGTTTTATGTGGAATACACCAGGATCAGTCTTTTGAAGCTCAATAATTCTGCTTTTGAGAGTACAACTGACAGTGATGTTGTACAAGACTGCTGGATGTAGAAGGCAAGATCGATGAAAATCAGTTTCAACTAGGGAATGGCAATGAGACTTACGACTTAAAGCATCCGCAACCACATTTGCCTTGCTAGGATGATAGTGCACTTGAAGGTTATAATCCTTAATCAACTCAAGCCATCTTCTTTGACGCATATTTAACTCGGGTTGGGTGAAGATGTATTTGAGGCTTTTGTGGTTTGTGTAGATATTGCAGACATTGCCTAGCAGATAATGCCGCCACACTTTCAAAGCATGAACAACTGCGGCCAGTTCTAAGTCATGCGTTGGATAATTCACCTCATGTTTCCGAAGTTGTCGAGAGGTATATGCAATCACTCGGCCATCCTGCATCAACACACCTCCCAAACCTATGCCTAAGGCATCACAATAAATATCAAATGGTTTCTCGATATCCGGTTGTGCCAAAACTGGAGCTGAGGTTAGGAGGGTTCGCAGTTGGTGAAAAGCCGCATCACACTTAGGAGTCTAGACAAACCTGGTGTCTTTTTGCAGCAACCGAGTCATGGGTTTGGCTATTTTTGAGAAATCCGGGATGAAGCGACGATAATAGCCAGCCAACCCAAGAAAACTCCAGACCTCGTGAACCGAGATAGGAGCCTTCCAGTTCAGTACTTCTTGTACCTTGGCGGGATCCACCATAATTCCTCCATCAGACAACACATGTCCAAGGAAAGGTACTTCTCAAAGCCAGAATTCACACTTACTGAACTTTGCATATAATTGATGTTCGCGCAGTCTGGTGAGGACTATACGCAGATGTTCAGCGTGATCTTCCTCATTTTCAGAATATATCAGGATGTCATCAATAAATACCACCACAAACTTGTCCAATTCAGGCATAAATATAGAATTCATCAAGTACATGAAGTGTGCGGGGGCGTTGGTCAAGATGAAGGACATAACAAGATACTCATAAAGACCGTATCTGGTAGAGAAGGCGGTTTTTGGAACATTTTCCGGACGGATTTTAATTTGATGATAGCCAGATCTTAGATCAATCTTGGAGAAGACTTTAGCTTTAGACAACTGATCGAACAAGATGTCGATGCGCGGTAGAGGGGACTTATTTTTGACAGTGACTGCATTCAGAGGTCTATAATCTACACACATCCGCAAGGTCTGATCCTTCTTCTTCACAAAGATAGCAGGGCATCCCCATGGAGACTATTGACATCATTTTTTAGCACGTGTCAAGGTGGCCAGGAAGGGCTAATCAGCAGAGGAAAGATTATTGTGTAGATTGATAGCTGATGAAAATGAGTTTGCTTATGAGTGGTAGCGGCGTATGGGTTCAAATTGAAATGTTGCCAATAAGGTTAAGGGTATTATTGCCGATGCCGATGAAAGATGGTTTGAAGACTGCTGCCGATGAAACAGTGAATGTACCGATGGAAGGAACTTGAAGGCTGCTGCCGATGGAACAGGGATTGTGCCGATGGAATAGGGATTGTGCCGATAAAAAGGAGGTCGATGAGAATACCATCGTGACTGAGGCAGACTATGGAATAAGATAGGAGTTAATTTCCTTATATACGTTTATTAGAGTCTGAGTTGTATCAAAGTCATGTGTTTCCATAGATTTGGATTTAGTGTCCTAGTCGTATTTGGTTACGTTTTTGTAGATCAGGATATAAATATAGGGTGAAGGGCAATGTAAAAAAAGAGATCAATCAATACATCAAAAACAGCTTTTATTCTTATTTACATCTACTTTCGATGACTTCGTCAATTTGCATATTTTTCTTTTTTATGAGTTCTCATCGATTCGGCGAGTTGCATTGCTCCAGTGCAATCTTCGGCGATCCTCGAGTTCCGCGTGAGTACCTCTTGGCCGTGACTTCCGGGCATATCGCTGTTGTCAGGACCAAAGTGCTCGTATCTTCATCCTTGTCGATTAACAGGTCAAATCGACTGGCATGCTTTGGATATCGATTTCGGGTATTAGCCCTTTGTGTTTGCAGATCTACTTTTGCATCAACACATCTTTTGGCACGCCCGGTGGGACAGATCTAGTCAAGATGCTTAATCCTGAGATCGATGCGGGGAACATCATCGCGGTAACAGAAGAAGATCTTAAGGACGATCAGAAGCAGGCTATGGAGAGGGCTATAGAAGAATACAGACAGCTCTGCTTGAAGTCATTCAGTTTGAACAAAAGTGGACAAGTCATCCAGAAGCAAGACTTGCCGTTGCCTCGGCAAGTTACCTTTGATTCTAATCCGGGTAAACTTCAAGAGATGGTTAATTCTGCAGTGAATCATGCTTTAATTAATCATTCCAATGTGCTGTCCAATACTGTTCATAATGCTGTGATTCGAACTTTCAAAGAAGGGCAAGCGTCACCTCGTTACGTTGGGCCTGCTTATCATCAACCAGAATCAGCATCTGCTATTGCTCCATCGGCTGCCCCGGCCGTTGCGGGTATAGAGATTTCTTCTCTTCCAGTATTAGCAGGTTTATCTAACGTACAGTCTACACCAATGTGTCTGGATTCAGCATTATCAGGACGAGATCAGCTTAATACAGATCTATCAGCATCGGCTTTATCAGGTCCTGCACCACAGAATAATCAGACTCCTGCTAATTGGTGGGGATATAGTATGCCTCCAGAGCCATCTGTTTTTAACCATGGATCACCTCAAGTGTTTGATGCAACGGGAAAAGCTCCTATGCTATCGGCCGGTTCACCGATAGTTCAAGTACCCCAATATACTACAGCAACTACTGTACAACCAACTCTAGGAGGTTTCTAGGTGTCTTTGGGTCAAACATCTAGTTCAAGTCCATCGGCAAATTTGTTACCGATGCAACAGAAGGCTCCAATCGTAAGTCAACCTGGAGTCCAGGTTTTACCTCAAGTTAGTTGTAATTATCCGGCAATGCCAACAAGTTACCAACCATCGGTAAATTTTGTACCGATGAACGCTAATAATTGGCCAGGGCAGTTTCCCACTCAACATTCAGTTCAGCCAAATCAGCAAACCACAGGTGTTCATCAAGGTCACATGCATGTTGGTTTTCAGAATCAAGCATCGGCAGCTCAACCGATGAACTCTTTTCAGCAGGTTAATGGACCACATATAGTGACAAATATGCCAATTGCTGGAGATCGTGGGACACAAAGGTATGCAGAAGGGTATCAGCAAGTACCTCCAGTGGAGATTCAACCATGTCGTCAACAAGATGTTGATGCTTTTTAGGCCGATAAAATAGCAGAAATTATGAAGGATCAGTTTGGGATCAAGCCCAAAGTTAATACCTATTCTTATCGGACTCCGTATCCTCCGGCATATGATTTAATTCCTCTCCCAAATCGTTACAAGGTGCCAGATTTCACTAAGTTTTCTGGGCAGGACGATACATCAACCATGGAGCATGTTAATCGTTTTATTATTCAATGTGGAGAGGCAGCTTGTAGAGATGAATTGAGAGTTCGTTTGTTTTCATCATCTCTATCTGGATCAGCATTTACATGGTTTATCTCACTACCGCCAAATTCTATTATTACTTGGGCTGATCTGGAAAAGCAATTTCATAAGTATTTCTTTGCTAGAGTTCATGAAAAGAAGCTTACCAATTTGGTAAAGATGAAACAGCGCAATGATGAATCGGTAGAAGGCTTTGTGCAAAGGCTATGAGATGTAAAGAACAAATGTTATAGCCTGGTGTTGGATGATCAGCAGCTTGCCGATTTGGCCTTTTAGGGATTGTTGCCACACCTTAAGGACAGATATGCTTCTCAGGAGTTTGAAAGCCTAAGTCATCTAGTGCAAAGAATTTTTGATCAAGACACTAGGGTTTTTGAACCTAAAAGGAATTGGAATAAGAAAGTTTCATTTGTCGAAGAAGTAGAAGATTCTGATTCGGATGAAGAACCAGTTATCGGTTTGGCTGAGTGGGTTAAGAATAAAAAGCCGATATCTTGTCCCTTTGGTCACAAAGAGCCAGAGAAGTTTACTTTCGACATCACCAAAGCCGATAAGATATTTGATCTTTTGCTTCAGGAGGGCCAGATTAAGTTGTCACCTAATCATGTGATCTCATCGGCAGAAGAGTTGAAGCATATGCTGTATTGCAAATGGCATAATGCAACTTCACACAGTACAAATGAGTGCAAAGTATTTAGACAACAATTACAGTTAGCTATTGAGTCTGGGAGAATAAAATTTGGCAATTCCAAGATTCAGAAGCCGATGAAAATTGATCAACATCCTTTTCCAGCAAATAGGTTGGATATTGAAGGTAAAATTAAGGTGTTGACATCGGAAGCTGCTAAAAAGAATGCATCAGTAGATCCCCAACATCGGATAACTACCGATGATGCAAAAGGCAAGGGGCTATTGACAGAAGGTGGCAGTTCTAGAAAGCCTCCTCGATCTGGCATCATGATTACTCAACAAAGACAACAGGAAGGCTGGCGTCAGCGAAGGGACCGATATCGACAACAGCAAGAAGAAAGACGTCAAGAAGAGTGGAATCGGCATAAGGATCATTGGAATTGTCCGTTTTTTATTCATTGTTGGGAGGAAGGTATTAAGTTACCTACTGTTGAAGATTGCCCAGAGTGCAATGGTTATTATGGAGTTAATCGTCCTATAAGAAGATTTCAATCTAGTAATCAAGGTTTGTCCATTAATGAGCCGATCAGAAGGAGAGCATCAGTATATGATCGGCTGGGGGGCAGGCTCAGTGTACATGAAAGGCTTGGTAAACACATTGCATATTTTCCGAGAAATCAAGAGGAACTTGAAGAGATGGCAAATGCAAGAGTTCCTGATGAAGAAATATTTTACAGGAATCCTAATATACGTCGTGTGGAGACAACCAGAACCTATCTGCCAGTGTGGAAAACTAAACTTCCTCAATGGTGTCCAGAGGGTTTGACAAAGACACAGAAGAGGAAAATGCAGCGAGAGCGTCAAAAAGACTTTTACCAAGAAGGAAGTCCCTCCAATGAGAAATCTGGTAATCAGTAGTGGCAGATAAGGCACAAAAATAAAGGCCCATCGGCAGATGTCAATATGGTGTTTATGTTGCCGATGGAATTTTTGGCTCTATCTGATAGCGAAGAAGAAGTTTTTTTCTCTGACCAAATAGCTCAATTAACACTAGATCCAATGATGGCTATTTTTGAGAAGCCTGCCGATGATGAGAGACAACACCTCAAGGCTTTGTTTGTAAAAGGCAGAGTTGATGGGCAGCCTGTATCTAAGATACTTATTGATGGAGGAGCTGCAATTAATATTATGCCTTATGTGATGTATCGGAAGCTTGGTAAGGGAGATCAAGACTTAACTAAGACTGATATGATGCTAAAGGACTTTGAAGGCAATGTATCACCAGCTAAAGGGGCAGTGTGTGTTGAATTGACCATCGGCAGTAAAACCTTACCGACAACTTTCTTTGTTATTAATGGCAAGGGTGCATATAATCTGCTTTTAGGAAGGGATTGAATTCATGCTAATTGTTGTGTTCCTTCTACAATGCATCAGTGTCTTATACAATGGGTTGGAGACAAAATTGAAGTTGTTCCTGGTGATTCTTCTTATATCATCGCATCGGCAGAATCAGACACTTATGAGCGAACTAGGTGCATATCAGGAGAAGCTTGGGAAAAAGAGTTCCTCAAGGTTGCCGATTACGAAATTCTACCGATCCAAGTAGTCGGTTCTGAAGAAGAGTTTTAATGGATAGATTTGCCGATGATGGAAAATTAGGTCAAGGATTTACATCGGCAGATGATTTAATAGAAGTAGATATTGGTGAAGGCGATGGGCCAAGGCCCACTTTTATTAGCGCTAAGTTAAATTCCAAGTGTAAACAGCAACTAGTTGATTTGTTAAAGGAATATAAAGATTGTTTTGCTTGGGATTATACTGAAATGCATGGGTTAGACCGATCTATAGTTGAACATCGGTTGTCTATTAAATCTGGATTTCGGCCACATCAGCAGCCGGCACGCCGCTGCAATCCTAATATACTTCCTGATATTAAGGCCGAAATAACTAAATTAATTGAGGCAAAGTTTATTCGGCATTGTCGATATGCAGAGTGGATTTCTAATGTGGTTCCTGTATACAAGAAAAATGGGAAACTTCGTGTTTGTATTGATTTCAGGAATCTCAATAAGGCCACATCGATGGATGGTTACCCAATGCCGATTGCTGATTTGTTGATTGATGCTGCAGCAGGGCATCAGATTATCAGTTTCATGGATGGTAATGCAGGTTATAATCAAATATTCATGGCTGAAGAAGATATTTCTAAGACTGCTTTTAGATGTCCAGGACATGTGGGATTATTTGAGTGGATAGTTATGACATTTGGTTTGAAAAATGCCAGTGCTACTTATCAAAGAGCTATGAACTTTATTTTCCATGAATATATCGGCACGTTGGTGGAAATCTACATTAATGACATAGTGATTAAGTCTGGAGACATCACAAAGCATCTAACCGATCTACAGAAGATATTGGAGTGCACAAGAAAACATGGATTAAAGATGAATCCTAATAAATGTGCATTTGGTGTATCGGCAGGACAATTCTTGGGTTTTATGGTGCATCAGCGGGGTATTGAAATTAGTAGAAAATCTATTGAGGCAATCAACAAGATTGTTGCTCCTGCCGATAAAACTGAATTACAATCCTTGATCGGTAAGATTAATTTAATCAGAAGATTCATATCTAATTTGTCGGGTAAGATCAAGACTTTTAGTCCATTATTAAAATTGAAAGCCGATCAGGAATTTAAATGGGGGGATGAACAGCAGTTAGCCTTAGATGAAATTAAGAGTTATTTAACAAATCCTCCAGTGTTAGTTCCACCCCGACATGGAAAACCTTTCAGATTGTATTTATCAACTGAATATACTGTTATCGGTTCAGTTCTTATTCAAGAATTTGAAGGAAAGGAGCGTGTTATCTATTATTTGAGCAGACGGTTAATAGATGCTGAAACCAAGTATTCGACCATTGAGAAATTATGTCTATGTTTATACTTTTCTTGTATTAAGCTGAGACATTATTTACTATCGGCTGAATGTACTGTCATATGCAAAGATGACGTGGTCAAGTATATGCTGTCAATGCCGATACTGAATGGTAGGATTGATAAATGGATTTTAGCATTATCAGAATTTGACCTATGTTATGAATCGGCTAAGGCAGTTAAAGGACAGGTTATGGCCGATTTCGTTACTCAACATTGCAACACGGTGGATTCTCTGGAAATTGCTCCATGGACACTTTTCTTTGATGGGTCTACTTGTGGTGAAGGGGCAGGCAATGGTATCGTATTAATTTCCCCTCAGGGGAAGAAGTATGAGTTCTCATTGCCGATTGTTGCTACATCGATAAACAATCAAGCTGAGTACCAAGCCCTGATAAAAGGGTTAGAATTGCTCAAGGAAGTACATGCTGATGCTGTTGAGATCTTTGGTGATTCTATGTTAGTTATAAATCAGTTGACTGGGATTTATGAATGCCGAAGTGAAATTCTAATTTCATATCATGAAAAGTGTTTGAGATTATTAAAAGGGTTCAGGAGTTTTCATCTAGAACATATTTCTTGGATGCATAATGAAGAGGCTAACCGATTGGCTCAGCATGCTTTAGGATATCAACCTGTTCAAGAAGTATTAATATCAGCAGCTGATACCGATGACTGGAGGAAGGAAATTATTGATTATTTAAAGAATCCATCTAAAAAGGTTGAAAGACGTATAAGGTTCTAAGCTACCAAGTATGTACTCCTCAATGATGAATTGTATTACCGTACCATAGATGGAGTTTTACTCAGGTGTGTTAGCATAGAGGAATCAAAAGGCCTAATGGGTGAAATTCATGAAGGAGTATGTGGGGCTCATCAGTTAGCCTTCAAGATGAAATGGATGATCAGAAGAAATGGATATTATTGGCCGACTATTCTTGAAGATTGTTTTAAATATTTTAAAGAATGTCAGGAATGTCAAAAATTTGGTAATATTCAAAAGGCACCCGCATCGGCTATGAACCCTATAATTAAGCCTTGGCCGTTCTGGGGTTGGGCTATTGATCTCATCGATCAGATTTATCCACCATCGAGTAAAGGGCATAAGTTTATTCTGGTTGCTACCGATTATTTCACAAAGTGGGTTGAAGCAATTCCTTTAAAAAAGGTGACATCGGCTAATATGATTGATTTTGTGAAGGAGCATATTGTTTACCGATTTGGCATCCCTCAAACCATCACTACCGATCAGGGCACTATGTTTACATCGGGTGAATTTGATGAGTTTGCTATAGGAATGGGGATTAAAGTTTTGAATTCTTCACCGTATTATGCCCAGGCTAATGGTCAGGCTAAAGCATCTAATAAAGGAATTATCAAGCTCATTAAGCGCAAGATTAAAGAGTATCCTAAGAAGTGGCATACAGTATTAAATGAAGCTTTGTGGTCATATCGGATGGTGTGTCATGGTGCAACCAAGGTAACACCTTATCAGTTGGTGTATGGACACGATGCAGTCTTACCTTGGGAGATTAAAATTGGTTCTAGGCGAATACGCTCTCAAGATCAATTGACAACCGATGATTATGATATCCTTATGAAGGATGAGTTGGAAGATGTAGCAGGTCATCGGTTAAAAGCTTTAGTTAGCATCGAGGAGAATAAGAAAAGAGTAGCTAGATGGTATGACAAGAAGGTGAAGGTAAAGGAATTTGTTGATGGAGAATTGGTTTGGAAGTTGATTTTACCGATTGGGACTAAAAGTTCTAAGTTTGGCAAATGGTCACCTAATTGGGAAGGTCCATATCGGATAAATCAATCTGTTCCTGGTAATGCATATATTCTTGAAACTCTTGAAGGAGCTGTATTTCCCAGAGCATTAAATGGAAAATATTTAAAGAAATATTACCCTAATGTCTGGATGGATGCATAAAAGAGTAATTGCCAATAACAATCCTATCGACTAGAGTCAAAACATAGTATCAATCATTACCGATGCGCTAATTTAACAAAGCTTGGATAGCCGATATCGCACGCAGGCAAATTTCATCGGTTTCTTTTAATTCCTTAGCATCTTCATCGGCGCTTCCTTCCACAGGCTTGAGTTTCTTCTTGAGAACCAAGGCCTTGCGAGCTTGGATGTCTCGTTCTTGCTAAAGGGCCTTCATAGCGTCAGGAAGCTGGTCTTCTTCTTGCTTGGCTTGAGTCAGGGCTGTTTCAACCTTTTCTAGTTCGGCTAGCAAAGCTGCCCTTTTTGCCGATAGGTCTAAGATTTTCTGTTTAAGATCAGCACCAAAGGCTTGCAAGTTGCTGATGCTTTTGTGCTTCTCATCGGCAGTTTGCTTCAGCTGCAACATTTCTTCCTTAAGTTGAGCCTGAGCTACTCTGTCGGCAATACGATGAACAGCCTTTTGATATTGAAGTTGTCTGCTCTCCAGATGGACTGCTGGGAAGATGATTTCTTCAACATCGGCAGGGACTTGGCCACGGATTGTTTTGAAGATGGTCCTTGAAGGGTCTGAATCGATCATTAGTTGAGCAGTATCTTGTTGCAGCAGATTCAGGAGAACTTCTAGTTTGCCATAGGTATCTGCCGATATTGTTCCCAATGCTAGGGAAGAACTCGCCTCTTCTCCGTCATCATCGGAGACGTCGATAGCAAAAGAAAACAAGCTATCGGGAGAATCTTGTTCCTGTGAAATAAAGAGAGTTAGGAATCCTATATGTGGTGTCTGGGGATATTATAAACCAAACAGTTAATCGGTTTACCTGCTTCAGGGCAATTTCTTGAGCCTGGCTTGAGGGAGCGGCTTGAAAAAGATCATGTGAAATATCGACAGAGGATGCCGATGGAATCTCTTCTATGACCTCATTAGTAGTCGGCCCTTGGGGTATAATGGCTGATGGTGTATCTTGTACAGAAGAAGCAGCTTGTTCAATTATATCAGTGGGTCGATTGACAGGTGTTAGAGCGGATGAAGGGGCTGGTGTAGATTTCTGTCGCTTTTGTTGAGCTTCAGCATCGGTTAAAGCTTTGCGCTTTGTTTGGGCCTCAGCGACAATTGGCTGGGGGGCATCGACATGTGTTGATTGGGGAGCTTGCATGCTTGGTGTGCTTGCCGATGTGCCCGTTTGTTGCTGTAAAAATGAGTATAAGATTGGATATTTAACAGAAAAATGTAAAAAATAAGAGAATACCTCTGAAGGAGGAGTAGAGGTCGTGGTGCTTGATATTGGAAGAGTTGCTGATGACGATCCAGCTGCAGCTCTCACATCCTGATAGTTATATGTTAATATAGTGTGCATCGACAGAAAAACAAAGTAAGCAAGGTTATTACCTTAAAAACCTTGATTATGCTTGAAGCAGCAGCCATTGGAGTGGCCCTAGATATTGCTAGTCTTGGTCTGGAGGTGATAGTTTTGGCGTGAGTCCTCTAGAAGGTTAAGGCCTCTAAGGTAGGGGCGTTGTAGCCAATTATTGAGACTGGAGAAATAGGGTGGAGGTTGAAGGGTCTTCCACTTTTGCTTATTGATGAAACTGGATCATCAGCCTGTTTCAGGGAAGATTAGTTACCAATATACATATAAAAGGAAGGAGAGAGACGAAAGTTAAAAGGAACTTACTGCATCGTCAGGAACAGCATAGTCGGATCGATCATGTGCCGATATGTATGAACGGATGTTGAAAACAACTGTTCTTTCCACTCTTGCCACCATTGCTTATATGACTCTGTGATGAAAGACGCTGGTGACCATGCGGAGAGATCAACATTTGAAATATCGACATCAGGAGCAAGTCTTACTACTCTACTCCATTCAGTTCCAGCTGTAATAATTTCTCTGGGCTTAATCACATCGGCAAAGCATAGCTTGATTGGCAGTTGCCCAAAGGCTAATTGGCGAGATACTGCCAATGGATTGTAGAATTCATAAGTGATATGAGAATTCTTCCTGCTACCAAATGTGTTTACTGGGATTGCTCTGGTGGGTTGAGGATGCGCAGTTAGCGTTGCCATCGGAGAGAGAATGCCAAAGGTTGCAATTTGAAGGTAGAAGATGAGCAGTTCGGAGAAATCTATTTATAGGCCATTTGGGGTAGGGGTATTCTTGACTTATCTCTATGCCGTACGCGGATGGATCGAGGTGGTTCAGATAGATATGGTAACTGTTCGCACGACAATCAAGGGATTGTACAGAAGATTTGATGGCATGGCAAGTAGTCATGACTTGAAGGATATTTTGATACAGGATCTTTCAGTTCTAAAATGGTGATGTTGCTGTGATAAGATCTTGCCGATGGATTGTTATTTTGGTATCTCAACCGTAATTGAGGCAAAAAACAGTTGGAAAATGTGCGATATTTACTGAGATACATGGATTAGATCTAGATTTGATTAAATCTGGTAACAGATCATGTTATGCTTGGAGAATGGGTTGAAAAATAGGTAATAGCAGGCATTATCTGGAGTAAATTTTGGAGCATCAATATCTTATACTCCGAAATTGGGGGCATGTGTTGACATCGTTTTTTAGCACGTGTCAAGATGGTCAGGAAGGGCTAATCAGCAGAGGAAAGATTATTGTGTAGAATGATAGCTGATGAAAATGAGTTTGCTTATGAGTGGTAGCGGCGTATGGGTTCAAATTGAAATGTTGCCAATAAGGTTAAGGGTATTATTGCCGATGCCGATGAAAGATGGTTTGAAGACTGCTGCCGATAAAACAGGGAATGTACCGATGGAAGGAACTTGAAGGCTGCTGCCGATGGAACAGGGATTGTGCCGATGGAACAGGGATTGTGCCGATAAAAAGGAGGTCGATGAGAATACCATCGTGACTGAGGCGGACTATGGAATAAGATAGGAGTTAATTTCCTTATATACGTTTATTAGAGTCTGAGTTGTATCAAAGTCATGTGTTTCCATAGATTTGGATTTAGTGTCCTAGTCGTATTTGGTTACATTTCTGTAGATCAGGATATAAATATAGGGTGAAGGGCAATGTAAAAAAAAGAGATCAATCAATACATCAAAAACAACTTTTATTCTTATTTACATCTACTTTCGACGACTTCATCAATTTGCATATTTTTCTTTTTTACGAGTTCTCATCGATTCGGCGAGTTGCATTGCTCCAGTGCAATCTTCGGCGATCCTCGAGTTCCGCGTGACTACCTCTTGGCCGTGACTTCCGGGCGTATCGCTGTTGTCAGGACCAAAGTGCTTGTATCTTCATCTTTGTCGATTAACAGGTCAAATCGACTGGCACGCTTTGGATATCGATTTCGGGTATTAGCCCTTTGTGTTTGCAGATCTACTTTTGCATCAACAGAGACGAACTAGGGCAAATCAACCCCTTCTTCAAAAGTTCATTCAATTGCACCTTAAGTTTAGCTAGCTCATTCGGAGGCTTTGTATAAGGTCTCCTAGAGATGGGAGCCGTGCCAGGCAACAATTCAATTCTAAATTCCACATCCCGATCCGGAGGGAGTCCCGGCAAATCATCGGGAAAAACATCCGGAAACTCATTTACTACGGGAATTTCAGCCAACGCCTTTGCTTGCACAGCATGAACTTCCCTAGACAAATCAACTTTTCTGGGAAGTTGTACCAGAAAACCCCTTTTGATCTGTAGGATCTCTGAGCATAACTACCCGAGTGGATGTATCAATGAGTACCCCATTCTGACTCATCCAATTCATGCCCAGAATAACATCTATGCCTAATCCCGGCAAAACCACTAAGGCAAGCGAGTACTTTCGCCCTTCTATCTCAAGCTCAAGATTCCCCACTACTTTATTTGTGGAAATATTCCCACTTGCTGCGCTAATGCAATAACCTCCATCTTCAACAGTATGCAATTTGTGTGCAAACTTTGATGCAAACTTAGGACTGATAAAGGAATGTGAAGCACCTGAATCAAAAAGTACCACGGCAGGATGTTGGTCAACGAGGAACTTACCAGCAGTGACAACCTCACCAGATGGGATTTCCTCAATACTGTTATAATGAGCGTGCCCTTGATGGCCACCTTGGTTGACATTCTTCTTAGGGTAAGGATAGTTCCTAGACCAATGGCCTGGCTTGTTGCAGTTCCAGCAAGGCATGTTGCTGGGAGGAACACTAGAACTGCTCTATCCAGAATTTCCCTTTGGCAGAGCGACTGTATAAGCCTTACAGAACCCAGTTTTGGCAGCAGGCTTCTTCTGTGGCAGACAGAACTTGGTATTCTGAGCAGGTGGGCAAGGGGAAGACCTAGGTGCAGCTGAGGTCTGAGACTGCGAAGCACTCGCCTCCAGGGCCCTTTTGCGGCTCTTAGAGGCAGAATAGATAGCATTATTGTTTCTCCTGGGTCAAAGCATCACTGATAAAATCATTGAAGGTAGTACACTTGCTAGTGCCCATAGTCTTCATCAGCTTTGAGCCAAGGCCTCTTTTAAAGCTAGCAATTTTCTTAGCATCGGTATCCACAAACTCTGTGGCATACCTTGCCAGGTTATTGAAAGATTGCAAATATTTAGTCAAGCTTTTATTTCCCTGCGACAGCCTCATGAATTCTGTGTGCTTGATAGCCATAAGACCTGGAGGAATATAGTTCCCATGGAATGCGGCCTTGAACTGGTCCCAAGCAATCGGGACATTTGTAGGCAGTGTGGAACGATAGTGGCTCCACCAAATACCCGCTGGACCATGCAGTTGGTGAGAAGCATATTCAGTTTTTAGCTCATCGGTCAAGCGAAGCAGATGAAACTTTTGTTCAATAGTGTTCAACCATTCATCGGCTTGCAGTGGTTCCTCCGCCTCCTTAAAGAGCGGGGGCTTAGTATCAAGAAAGTCCTTGAAATCACTGTATTGATTGGGTTCTGGGCCCTGGCGGCCATGACGAGCCTCCCGGTTGGCAAGCTGGCGCATAGCATCTGCCAGCATGCGCTGCCCTTCGACCACAGTCTGCATCAGCTCAGCCAGGGTAGGTGGTGGCGGAGGGGGTGGTTGTTCCTCATCCTCATTGCCACGACCCTGACGGAGATTGTACGACATCTGCAAAATGCATAGCCAATGAGCACTGACGATGTGGGAAATTTATAGATGAATTATTGTAAATATGTCAAACTGACTTCATGAAATGGACTTCTCAAAATACTCATGGCACAATAATTCATCACAACCGCACAATCCATTCAAGCACATCATTTGACGCAATCATGCGAGGGAATCCAACAAGATGTACTTTGATAAAGTCTCACTCACAAGGAGCACAACAGTTACTGAACCGTTTACGTTAATATCTATGTGATTTTTGACCTTTCGCTCGGTACTGGGATTCGATCTCAAAATTTTTAGTTGACTGAGAAAGGCTACTTCGAACTGACCACAAAGAGACTTCTCAACGGTAGAGTTCCATGGTGGATCATGACTAGCTACCTCGATATCAGCGCGTGCCAAGCAGCACAACCTTATGTCGCGCGCCATAGGAGGCCCTTGGTTTCGTCGCAGCACCAAAGGGTGCTAATCGTGACACCATCATCGAACGCACGCAATAAGACATCCAATTGTGATCGAAATTAACAGGTTCAACTAAACATCTAGGAAACATAGGGTTCGACCTTACATCCCAAAAGTCAAGTTATTACAAAGCCTCACTCCAACCCCAGGAGGCACAAAAGATGATTTTAACATCGTAGCTACACGATGACTACTCTAAGCATCGTCCTCAGAGTCGGTGTCAAGGATCTCCCCGCCATTCTCGTCGCTAACAGGCTCTAACTCCTCGTCTTCTTCTTCTTCTTCTTCTGGCTCTTCTTCTGGTGCTTCTTCTGGTGCGGCATCTTGGGGCCTATTGACCTCCACTTCATCATCATCTTCAGCCATGCTGATTCCCGAACCCATGTCCTCATTTGCGTTGTTGTTTCGAGGCAGTAGAGAATTTAGCTGGTTGTTCAGGCGGTGCACTTCTTCATGAAGATTGTCATTGTATTATTTAGCATTCTCCAACTGTTGCTCGAGCTCAAACTGACGAGCTCTCAGAACATTCTCCTCGTGCCAGGCTTCATCCCTCTGATTCATGACATGGACCAGCATGCGTTGACAGTTACGATTTGCTACTGTCAATCTCTGGACTGCAAGCGTTTCCTGGTCACGATTGCGGATCACTTGCTCCAGTTGCTGACGTGCTGCATTCCTGGCAGCAGTCACTTCGGCCAACTCAGCCCTCAGCCTTTCCACCTCAGTGGGCTCAGGGCGGGGCTCACGTGGAGCTAGTTGGTGACGAGGGACCCTGCCCCCGGTTGACTTATGGGCGGTCCGCTTGGTACGTGCCATCTGTAGTAACAAGATACGACTTAAAGTGAGGATCATTTAGGGGATACGAAATTTAATTTAGTCGGGACTATTGAAATTTTTAAGGAGGGAGTAAATGATATGTATGATATAATTAAACATGATGCATGCATGTTCCATACGCCCTCTCACCTTAGTAGAAACCTAAAGTTCTAACGCTAGGTGGTGGCATACATACGTTTTCTCATATAAGCGAAACTATCGGTCTACTCGTTACGTTGTTAGTGTACCTGTAGAAAATCTCATTTCAGCCCAACAGTTTCCCAATATAAGCATACAAGAAAAAAGTAATTTAAATACTTTCCATATACACATCCCCTAATGTATATACTTCAGTATCAAAGCTACCCGATATAAAGGTTCCCACAATTAAGTGCTTATATAATTACACGGTTTAAACATGTAAGTATGCAAGTCACCAAAATTACTCTCCCCTAGATCGCCGGTTGGACGATCATGCTCTCACAACTCACACTTACCAGAGCGTCGAGGCAATTGATCCATACATTACCACCTAAGTGGATGACATCCATACAATATCACGCCGTATGGACGACGAAACAAAAACAAACAAGGCCCCCAAGTTAGTCTTTATAATAAGCCACCTAAGAGTCCTTATTTGGGCTAAGGGATGTGATCACTGGCATACCTATGAAAATAATTTTTTTTAGAGTTTTAACCCTTTTCATAATCAAATACTTTTATTTTTAAATACTCGTACGATGTGTTTAATGTTGAATTATGCTCCGATACCAGCTGTAACAGAACCGACAAATTATAAGAGCACAAGTACAAAAACAAGCACCGAACCGCTCAAATTTTCGAACTTGAGCCCATATAATCCCGGTAGTCAATCGAAACCACGAAGGATTTCAAACCAACTTGCTTACAACCAAGATCGCATCATTCAACATACAACATCATACGTTACATTTCACAAGTAGTTCCGAAATAAGTTTACACACATGGAGTCGCAATTATTACAAACCAAGTTTATAAAAGTAGCGGAAGCATACACACACCAGTTGTTTAACTACTGCCAGTCTTGTTGATCAACAACCCGCAAAAGCATCAGGAAAGTACATAAAAGATGATCACGCCCTAGTGATCTAGTCTTCGTCACCCGCAGGGTGGAGACAAATTTTGCAGAAGCCTTGATAGAGCATATCATCTACAACAGGAGGGAATAAACCCTGAGTACTGGAATGTACTCAGCTAGACTTACTCGTCAAAAACCAGAAATAAGATGACACCAAGGATTATGCAAGGCTTACACAAGAGGCTAGCTGACATCACATTTTGCATAAAGGCATAAGTAATTGAAATTCTTATAACCTGTACTAACAGTGCTTTTTAGCATTTACCTGTCATCTATCTTAGCACCTGTACTAAGCATGCACTTGATTATAATCAAACAATTATCAACATTATATCCAGAGCAGGTATGAATTGTGGCAACATTGTATCATTCCCTTAAACATCTGTTCATTTAATGAGATCTACGTTGCCGCTGCTCAAGTCAAGTGCTCACTAACCGGGAGCGACGGCGATTCGAATCGAATTCCTATCCAGCTGGAGGGGTATTTCTAACACTCACCGCGCAGGCCCCTGCCAGGGTCGCACAAGCCACCTTTTCATATAATTCAGGAATCGCGGGTTCAAATTGTAACAGAACCGACCAAATTATAAGAGCACAAGTACAAAAACAAGCACCGAAGCGCTCAAATTTTCGAACTTGAGCCCATATAATCCCGGTAGTCAATCGAAACCACGAAGGATTTCAAACCAACTTGCTTACAACCAGGATCGCATCTTTCAACATATAACATCATACGTTACATTTCACAAGTAGTTCTGAAATAAGTTTACACAAACGGAGTCGCAATTATTACAAACCAAGTTTATAAAGTAGCGGAAGCATAAACACACCAGTTGTTTAACTACTGCCAGTCATGATGATCAACAACCCGCAAAAGCATGAGGAAAGTACATAAAAGATGATCACGCCCAAGTGATCTAGTCTTCTTCACCCGCAGGGTGGAGACAAGTTTTGCAGAAGCCTTGATAGAGCATATCATCTGCAACAGGAGGAAATAAACCCTGAGTACTGGAATGTACTCAGCTAGACTTACCCGTCGAAAACCAGAAATAAGATGACACCAAGGATTATGCAAGGCTTACACAAGAGGCTAGCTGACATCACATTTTTGCATAAAGGCATAAGTAATTGAGACTCTTATAACATGTACTAGCAGTTATTTTTAGCATTTACCTGTCATCTATCTTAGCACCTGTACTAAACATGCACTTGATTATAATCAAACAATATTATTATTATATCCATAGCAGGTATATCATTGTGGCAACATTGTATCATTCATTTAACCATCTGTTCATTTAATGAGATCTACGTTGCCGCTGCTCAAGTCAAGTGCTCACTAACCGGGAGCGACGGCGATTCGAATCGAATTCCTATCCAGCTGGAGGGGTATTTCTAACACTCACCGCGCAGGCCCCTGCCAGGGTCGCACAAGCCACCTTTTCATATGATTCAGGAATCGCGGGCCCGAATGATGTCGCGACCCCAAGGGCGACACTCTGCCAGGTGATAGGGACTCTAACCCCCCCTTGGTCTCACGCCAATGTCCCCAAGCACATCCTTTCTCTCCTCCAAGAAGCAACCTACCATTCGATTCCCGGCCTGAACCACATTACTCGGCTTCGCGGTCGGAACGGCTTATCCGGCCAACTAAGTGTTAGACTGCGTTCAACATGACTCAAGGACGTACAGCGAATCGATCCTTAAACGACTCAGACGGGCATAGCTCCACACCCAAGACGTGAAGTGTCTTGCGGCTGTACTATCGAACTCCCGCCCGGTCTCAATTTTATTTTTAAGCATGGTTCCATCCACGATAGTCATAAAGCCACTCGTGATTCCTTCCTACATCTCGCGGATGACCGGAAATCACCCGACTTCTACCGTACTAAGCAGGGCTAAGCATTGACACGTGCCTAAACCTAATATAGGATTAAGTACGAGATCTGGACAAGGACAGGTATAATGCAACAAGTGTTTTCATATAACTCCTACAACTTAATGCAGTAAACAATTAAAAGTACTCAAGATTTATTTATAAATTAGTAGGTTCAGCATGCACCGGGGCTTGCCTTTCAGAAAGGTCGAGGGCCGGTTGTCTGGGCACTCAGGAAGGTCGTCTGCGGGCACTCCTTCGCCTGCTGGATCCTCGGGCTCCTGCTGCTCCTGGTCCTCCTCCGGAATTACAGGCTCGAATTCGAGGAGAGTTACCCCCTCCGGTACACCTATTGCATGAATGCACAATAAATATCATGAATGCATAAATGGGTGCAACATGCTCGGAATAAAATGCATTTCAGAAATAAAATACTCTATTCAAGTTACTTTATTAGTACGTGCAAATCTCTTCTCCGGTGGAGAAGTACTTACCTAATCTACCCAACCTAAGATATAGTTGTTCCTCTTCGGTTAAGGCCCTAACACCTAACAATACAAGAGTAATATTACTTAGGTTACCACAGTAAGACATTCTGGACAGCAGCTCAAAGATTCTAACCTAACTGGAAAATCCCAACTTCAAAAGATATGATCTAGGACAATCTGGAAAGCTTAAGAAATGTACCACAAAATGTTTTCAGATCACAACACTAAATCCCAAAGTTTACCTAATCGAAATTCCAAAGTTCCAGAATATGTTCTCTCTAAACAGAGAGCAGTCAATTCTAGACTGGCACTTTAAACAGCAATAACTCCCAAACTACTTAGCCAAATGCTCCCAAATTTTGACACAAGCTCATTTACAAATTTTACTACAACTTTGGTATTTACAAGTTTTCCAGCAACCACCTTTATCCAAGGTCAAACCTAGAAATACTATCAGCTATCCAGAAAACCTAAAACTGCAAAGATTAAATATTTATTGATGTGGCAAACATTCTCTAAGACCAAACTAATACTACTACAAGTTCACAAAGGTCACAAAAACACCAGAAAGTAAGGTGTGCCCACCTAGAATATTTATTTAAACTCATCTCTTAATTTACTTAAGTAATTAAGTGGAATTTCAAATATATATGTAAACTGCTCCTAAAATTCTACAAACATTACAGGAGACTCTCTGACCCAAGAATAGGCCACTGTAAAAATTTGAACTAAATTTATTCAGAGGAACTTCCTACACAAAATTCCCAAGCCAAAAAGGCTGATTTTTGTATAAATAACAAAGCACAGTAAAAAGTGTCAAACAACAGATTTCTTAATTTTCTTAGACACTCTAGGGTACCAAGACATTCTCCAAAAATTTATGTGAACATTGCACATGTAGAAAAATTACTAAAATTCATTTAAGTATTTCTTAGAATAACAAGATAACATTATAACTTGAAAAGTACTTAAGCACTACTGCCCAAATTTTTACCAAAGCTAGAGCAAGTATAAATTAGCCTACTCACCAAATTTCATAATTTTTGGAACACTGAAACTCAAGATATAATTTAAACAAGTTTGCATATGATTTAAAACCATTTCAAAGACCTATTTAAATATCCCGAAAGCTAAACATCACATAGCAAACTCATATTTTTCTAAAATACTACACATCATGTAGATCCTAACAAAATTTATCTCATGATTTTTGAGCAAGTAAAACCCTAGATCTACATTTTCTAAACATTATCTAAAACTGTGACAGAATAAAAGAAATGGAATAAATCGGATTTGTTACTGGGCCGGCCCGGGAAAAGACGCGGCCCAAGACGCGCGGCGTGGCCTGTTCCCGCGCGCGGCCTGCTACGGCTCCCGCCTGCGCGTGTGCGACTAACCAGGTGGCCCCACCGTCAGAGAGAGAGGCGGAGGGCGGAGCTGCGGTCGCCGGAGCTCGCCGTCGGTGAGCCGGCCGACGAAATTGGACGTATGAGCATGACCACGTCATCGAACTACATCGGTTGGTGGCAAGAACAGGGCGGCAGAGCCACGGTAAGGTGCTCGCCGTCGGGCATGGCGGACCACCGGCACGGTGGTGGCGAAATCTCGCCGCCGGTGAGCCTGACATCCCAAGCCTAACCCCCGATGAGCATCCCCATTCTACCTCGACCCTAACGCACCTACAAGTGGGCGACAGAGACGCCTAGAGACCTCTGGCCACGGAGAGCCGTTGCGTGGAGGAACTCCGGCGAGGTACCGCGGCGGAGGAAAACGAAAATGTGGCCCTACCAAAGCGCGATTGGCTGCGAGGAGTGGACGGTGAGGTAGCGGGCTTCAAGGCGGAGCGAGAGACGCAGTTTGGCTGGTGGTGATGCGGTGGCGAGCGCTTGCGAGCACGTCGGAGCGGGTGGCGGCAATGGCGGCTCGGTTTCTCCGCTCTGCCGACGAGAGAGGAAAGGAGGGGGGAAATGGATGGGTAAGGCCGGGATGACAGCAGAGGCGCCCTTCTATGCGCTCGGCAGCTGGCCAAGGCGCCAGGTCACGCGCGGCGCGTGGAGGACATGCGGCGGCGATGGTCTGCCCCGGTCGGACAGCTCACTCGGATGTCTGACCGACTAAATTCAAACCCCGCATCAACCGACTGACAAGCCAAGTTTAACAATGATTATCTCCCAAACCGGTTCGAATTAGTCGAAGATGATTACACCAATTTTGTAGAGCTACATGAGGGCTACAAGTTTGTCAATTGGAGTTTGGACTGGTTCGGCCTGGATTTGAAACTACAGAGCTCCAAAGTGGTGCCCCTTGAAACTGAAATGCAGTTTCAGAGATAAACGTCGACTGAAACCCTAATTTCTTGACGCTAGATCTCCTAAACTATTTAGAACTAGGTGATGGTGATATTGACAATGTTGTAGAGCTATGTGTGGGCAACAACTTTGTCAATTGGCTCAAGGACTGGTTTGGCCTAGTTTGTGAGTTACAAGTTGCTAAAGGGAGGTACAGTGAAACGGTTTTCAGCTCCACACTTAGCCAAAATGGCCAAGTCCCAAAACAGCCCCTAATACTGACTTGTGGGCCATTTTTGAGTATGTTCTGATCATTTTCATGAGATGTCCATATTAGAACTTTTGTTCCTTATGAAATTCTCTACAACCTTGCTTAAGGTTGCTCCTCCATGCAAGATCTCTAAGCTGGACTTTTTAATTGGTCAAACCAGATCACTCCAGAGGTCCAACTTAGTCAACAACATTTGGAAGGGCAATTTGGTAATTTTGGTCAACATGAACATTGCTCCACTACTTACCCTAAATGTAATTAAGGTGTTATAAGACCTAATTAGCCACTCTACACATTGGTTGCACAAAATTCCTAGTGTCACATACTTTGGCACAAGTATTTCAATACTTTCACCCAAATGTTGCAAGCTCATGTTGCACATGTTGCATGAGTGTGTTGCATAACATTTGCTAATTATGTTACACTAAAGTGGTTGACATATCTCACCAAGGAAATTGCACATAAGATACTTATGTCTTGCACACTACTCACTTATTACTTCACATGAAATATAAACATATGTGGCATTGTTTCCAAAGCATGTTTTACATATTATAAGCTTATGCATGAAATGAATGATGCTTGCTTATGCTTATGCAATGCAATTAAGGAGCTAAACACCTGAGGTGTTACAGCCCTCCCCCCTTATAAAAATCTCGTCCCGAGATTTGGAAAGCGTACCATTTTTCATAGAATTCCTTATAACCATCCCACAAATAGTCTTTCCGTTCCCATGTAGCGTCACTTTCACTACCCTGATTACTCCACATTACTTTATACCACTTAACCACTTTGCTTCAAGTTACTCGTTCCTGAGTATCGATCACTCGGACTGGCTTTTCTTCGTAAGTTAGATCGGATTCCAGCCTGATATCTCCTAAAGGGACTCTTTCCTTAGGAACTCGAAGACACTTTTTGAGCTGTGATACATGGAAGACGTTGAATATGGCACTCATTTCAGGAGGTAACTGGATTTTGTACGCAACAGCTCCACTCTTGCCTATGATCTGGAAATGACCCACGTATCTTGGCGCAAGTTTCCGCTTAACGCCAAAATGTTGGACACTCTTCATTGGAGAAACTTTCAGATACACGAAGTCCCCAACTTCAAACTCGAGTGGTTTTCTATGATGATCAGCATAACTTTTCTGTCTAGCTTGGGCTGCAGCCATATGTTTTTGGATGGTACGGACTTGTTCCTCAGCTTCCTCAACAAAAGCAATACCATAAAATCTCCTTTCACCAGCTTCTACCCAGTTTAGTGGAGTTCTACACTTACGACCGTACAAAGCTTCGAATGGAGCCATCTTAATACTCTCTTGATAACTATTATTGTACGAAAACTCGGCTAGAGGTAACCATTTTTTCCAAGAACCCTTGGATGAAATGACACATGCCCGCAACAGATCTTCCAAGATTTGGTTAACCCGTTCCGTCTGTCCTGACGTCTGGGGGTGATAAGCAGAGCTTCTCACTAACTTGGTTCCCAGAAGGTGATGCAAGTGCTCCCAAAAGCGAGTAGTGAACTGGGGACCATGGTCAGATATGATAGTACGAGGTATCCCATGGAGCCGGACTATCTGATTGAAGTACAACTCAGCATAGTCAGTGGGACAATAGTCCACTCTAACTGGAATGAAGTGAGCTGATTTGGTCAAACGGTCCACAATTACCCAGATGGAGTTATGATTTTTGACAGTAGGAGGAAGACCAACAATGAAATCCATACTTATCTCTTCCCATTTCCAACCTGGGATAGAAAGTGGTTGAAGCAACCCAGCTTTCATATGCACAGCTTTAACTCTACAGCAGGTGTCACACCTAGCCACATATGCAGCTATTTCTTTCCGCATCTTGGTCCACCAATAGTATGGTTTCAAATCATAATACATCTTATTGCTACCAGGATGGATGGACAACTTAGAGGAGTGTGCTTCAGACATAATATCATTTCGAAGCTCTCGGTCCTTAGGCACGACTAACCTATCCTTGAACCATAGTACACCCTCTTCGTCTACCCTGAACTGTGTAGTTTCTTGCTCTTTCATCTTACGCTTGATGTGGAATATACCAGTGTCAGTCTTTTGGAGCTCAATAATTCTGCTTTTGAGAGTACAACTGACAGTGATGTTGTACAAGACTGCTGGATGTAGAAGGCGAGATCGATGAAAATCAGTTTCAACTAGGGAATGGCAATGAGACTTACGGCTTAAAGCATCCGCAACCACATTTGCCTTGCCAGGATGATAGTGCACTTGAAGGTTATAATCCTTAATCAACTCGAGCCATCTTCGTTGACGCATATTCAACTCGGGTTGGGTGAAGATGTATTTGAGGCTTTTATGGTCTGTGTAGATATTGCAAACATTGCCCAGCAGATAGTGCCGCCAGGCCTTCAAAGCAAGCACAACCGCGGCGAGTTCTAAGTCATGTGTTGGATAATTCACCTCATGTTTCCAAAGTTGTCGAGAGGTATATGCAATTACTCGGCCTTCCTACATCAGAACACCTCCCAAACCTATGCCTGAGGCATCACAATAAACATCAAATGGTTTCTCGATATCCGGTTGTGCCAAAACCGGAGCTGAGGTTAGGAGAGTTCGCAGTTTGTGAAAAGCCGCATTACACTCAGGAGTCCAGACAAACCTGGTGTCCTTTTGCAGCAACCGAGTCATTGGCTTGGCTATTTTGGAGAAATCCGGGATAAAGCGACGATAATAGCCAGCCAAACCAAGAAAACTCCGAACCTAGTGAACCGAGATAGGAGCCTTCCAATTCAGTACTTCTTGTACCTTGGCGGGGTCCACCATAATTCCTCCATCGGACAACACATGCCCAAGGAAAGGTACTTCTCGAAGCCAGAATTCACACTTACTGAACTTTGCATAAAGTTGATGTTCACGCAGTCTTGTGAGGACTATACGCAGATGTTCAGCGTGATCTTCCTCATTCACAGAATATACCAGGATGTCATCAATAAATACCACCACAAACTTGTCCAATTCAGGCATAAACACCAAATTCATCAAGTACATGAAGTGTGCGGGGGCATTTGTCAAGCCGAAAGACATAACAAGATACTCATAAAGACCGTATCTGGTAGAAAAGGCTGTCTTTGGAACATCTTCCGGGCGGATTTTAATTTGATGGTAGCCAGATCTTAGATCGATCTTGGAGAAAACTTTAGCTTTAGACAACTGATCGAACAAGATGTCGATACGCGGTAGAGGGTACTTATTTTTGACAGTGACTGCATTGAGAGGTCTATAATCTATGCACATCCGCAACGACTGATCCTTCTTCTTTACAAAGATAGCAGGACATCCCCACGGCGACGAACTAGGACGAATCAACCCCTTCTTCAAAAGTTCATTCAATTGCACCTTAAGTTCAGCGAGTTCATTTGGAGGCATCCTATAGGGTCTCCTAGAGATGGGAGCCGTGCTAGGCAACAACTCAATTTTAAACTCCACATCCTGATCCGGAGGGAGCCCTAGCAAATCATCGGGAAAAACGTCTGGAAACTCATTTACTATTGGAATTTCGGTCAACGCCTTTGCTTGCACAGCATGAACTTACCCAGACAAATCAACTTTTCTGGGAAGTTGTACTAGAAAACCCTTTTGATCTGTAGGGTCTCTGAGCATAACTACCCGAGTGGATGTATCAATGAGTACCCCATTCTGACTCATCCAATTCATGCCCAAGATAACATCTATGCCTAAGCCCGGTAAAACCACTAAGGCAAACGAGTACATTCGCCCTTCTATCTCGAGCTCAAGATTCCCCACTACTTTATTTGTGGAAATATTCCCACTTGCTGCGCTAATACAATAACCCCCACCTTCAACAGTATGCAATTTGTGTGCAAACTCTGATGCAAACTTAGGACTGATAAAGGAATGCGAAGCACCCGAATCAAAAAGTACCACTGCAGGATGTTGGTCAACTAGGAACTTACCAGCAGTGACAACCTCACTAGATGGGATTTCCTCAATACTATTATAATGAGCGTGCCCTTGACGGCCACCTTGGTTGACATTCTTCTTAGGGTAAGGACAGTTCCTAGACCAATGGCCTGGCTTGTTGCAGTTCCAGCAAGACATGTTGCTAGGAGGGACACTGGAGCTGCCTTGGCCCGAATTACTCTTTGGCAGAGCCACTGTATATGCCTTGCGAAACCCAGTCTTCACTGGCGCCTTCTTTTGCGGAGGACGGAACTTAGCACTTGTGGCAGGAGGGCGAGGAGGAGCCCTCGATGCAGCTGGAGTCCGAGACTGCGAAGCACTCGCCTCAATGGCCCTTTTGCGGCTCTTAGAGGCAGAATAAATAGTATTGTTGTTCTCTTGAGTCAGAGCATCACTGATAAATTCATTGAAAGTAGTGCACTTGCTAGTGCCCATAGTCTTCATCAGCTTTGGGCCGAGGCCTCTTTTAAAGCTAGCATTTTTTTTGGAATCGGTATCCACAAACTCTGTGGCATACCTTGCCAGGTTGTTGAAAGATTGTAGATATTCAGTCAAACTTTTATTTCCCTGTGACAGCCTCATGAATTCTGTGTGCTTGATAGCCATAAGACCTGGAGGAATATAGTTTCCACGGAATGCGGCCTTAAACTGGTCCCAAGCAATTGGAACATTTGCAGGCAGTGTGGAACGATAGTGGCTCCACCAAATACCCGCTGGACCATGCAATTGATGAGAAGCATATTCAGTCTTTAGCTCCTCAGTCAGGCGAAGCAGACGAAACTTTTGTTCAATAGTATTCAACCACTCATCAGCTTGCAGTGGTTCCTCCGTCTCCTTAAAGAGCGGGGGCTTAGTATCAAGAAAGTCCTTGAAATCACTGTATTGATTGGGTTCTGGGCCCTGGCGGCCAGGACGAGCTTCCCGGTTGGAAAGCTGGCGCATAGCATCTGCCAGCATGCGCTGCCCTTCGACCACGGTCTGCATCAACTCAGCCGGGGTAGGTGGTGGCGGAGGGGGTGGCTGTTCCTCATCCTCATTGTCACGACCCCGACGAAGATTGTACGACATCTGCAAAATGCATAGTCAATGAGCACTGACGATGTGGGAAGTTTGTAGATGAATTATTGTCAATATGTTAAACTGACTTCATGAAATAGACTTCTCAAAATAATCATGGCACAATAATTCATCACCACCGCACAATCCATTCAAGCGGATCAATTGGCGTACTCATGCGAGGGAATCCAACAAGATGTACTTTGATAAAGGCTCACTCATAAGGAGCATATCAGTTACTGAACCGTTTACGTTAAAATCTATGTGATTTTTGATCTTTCGCCCGGTACTTGGATTCGATTCAAAGTTTTTAGTTGACTAAGAAAGGCTACTTCAAACTGACCACAAAGAGACTTCTCAACGGTAGAGTTCCATGGTGGATCATGACTAGCCACCTCGATACCAGCGCGTGCCAAGCAGCACAGCCTTATGTCGCGCGCCATAGGAGGCCCTAGGTTTCGTCGCGGCACCGAAGGGTACTAATCGTGACACCATCATCGAACGCAACACAATAAGACATCCAATTGCGATCGAAATTAATAGGTTCCAACTAAAAATCCAGAAAACATAGAGTTCGACCTTACATCCGAAAAGTCAAGTTATTACAAAGCCTCACTCCAACCCCAGGAGGCACAAAAGACGATCCTAACATCATAGCTACGTGATAACTACTCTAAGCATTGTCCTCAGAGTCGGTGTCAAGGATCTCCCCGCCGTCCTCATCACTAACAGGCTCTAACTCCTCATCTTCTTCTGGTTCTTCTTCTAGTGCTTCTTCTGGTGCGGCATCTTGGGGCCCATTGACCTCCACTTCATCATCATTTTCAGCCATGAAGATTCCTGAACCCATGTCCTCATCTGTGTTGATATTTCTAGGCAGCAGAGGATTTAGCTGGTTGTTCAGGCGGTGCACTTCTTCATGAAGATTGTCATTGTATTCTTCCGCATTCTCCAACTGTTGCTCGAGCTCAAACTGACGAGCTCTCAGAACATTCTCCTCGTGCCAGGCTTCATCCCTCTGATTCATGACACGGACCAGCATGCGTTGACAGTTGCGGTTTGCTACTGTTAATCTCTGGACTGCAAGGGTTTCCTGGTCACGATCACGGATCACTTGCTCCAGTTGCTGACGCGCTGCATTCCTGGCTACAGTCACTTCAGCCAACTCAGCCCTCAGCCTTTCCACCTCAGTGGGCTCAGGGCGAGGCTCACGTGGAGCGAGCTGGTGACGAGGTGCTCTGCCTCCAGTGGACTTGCGAGCGGTCCTCTTGGTATGTGCCATCTGTAGCAACAAGATGCGACTGAAAGTGAGGATCATTTAGGGGATACGAAATTTAATTTAGTCGGGACTATTGAAATCTTTAAGGAGGGAGTAAATGATATGTATGATATAATTAAACATGATGCATGCACGTTCCGTACGCCCTCTCATCCTAGTAGAATCATAAAGTTCTAACGCTAGGTGGTGGCATACATACGTTCTCTCATATAAGCAAAACTATCGGTCTACTCGTTACGCTGTTAGTGTACCTGCAGAAAATCTCATTTCAGCCCAACAGTTTCCCAATATATGCACACAAGAAAGCAGTAATTTAAATACTTTCCATATACACATCCCCTGATGTATATACTTCAGTATCAAAGCTACCCGATATAAATATATTCCCACAATTAAGTGCTTACGTAATTACATGGTTTAAACATGTAAGTATGCAAGTCACCAAAACTACTCTCCCCTAGATCGTCGGTTGGACGATCATGCTCTCACAACTCACACTTACCAGAGCGTTGAGGCAATTGATCCATACATTACCACCTAAATGAATGGCATCCATACAATATCATGCCGTATGGACGACGAAACAAAAACAAACAAGGCCCCCAAGTTAGTTTTTATAATAAGCCACCTAAGAGTCCTTATTTGGGCTAAGGGATGTGATCACTGGCATACCTAAAAATAATTTTTAGTATTTTAACCCTTTTCATAACCAAATACTTTGGTTTTTAAATACTCGTACGATGTTTTTAATGTTGAATTATGCTCCGGTACCAGCTGTAACAGAACCGACCAAATTATAAGAGCACAAGTACAAAAACAAGCACCGAAGCGCTCAAATTTTCGAACTTGAGCCCATATAATCTCGGTAGTCAATCGAAACCACGAAGGATTTCAAACCAACTTGCTTACAACCAGGATCGCATCATTCAACATACAACATCATATGTTACATTTCACAAGTAGTTCTGAAATAAGTTTACACAAACGGAGTCGCAATTATTACAAACCAAGTTTATAAAGTAGCGGAAGCATAAACACACCAGTTATTTAACTACTGCCAGTCTTGATGATCAACAATCCGCAAAAGCATGAGGAAAGTACATAAAAGATGATCACGCCCAAGTGATCTAGTCTTCTTCACCCGTAGGGTTGAAGGGTCGAGATGGCGGACTAGAGGGGGGGTGAATAGTCCTTTCTAAAACTTAAACGCGTTGGCTAACCAAAACAAATGCGGAATTAAACTTATCGGTCTAGCCAAGACTATACCCCTCTATCTAAGTTCTCTAGCACCTTGCAAAGATCCTAATTAAGCAACTAAGGTGCTAAGCTTATCAAGAGCTCACCTACTCAATTCTAGAGCAAGGTCACACAAACCTATGCACTAGTACTTTGTCAACCGAAGGAGCTCCTACACAACTAGTGAAGCAAAAACACAAAGCTCCTAAGCTCACTAGCAAAGCTCAATAACAAGGCAACTAATGCCAAATTAGAGAGCGCAAGTCACTTAGCTACACAAACTAAGCAATGTGACTAACAAGGTTACACAAACCGAATTAGCCACGCAAAGGGGATACTTCTAGCTACACAAGCAAGAAGATAACTAGCAAGCTACCCAAGCAAACTAGTTACGAGAGCAACTACACAAGCATAAGTATATATGAAAGTAAATACAAGCTAGTGTTGCACGAAAGCAAACCACCGAGAAGAGTAGACAATGTTGACACGGTGATTTTCTCCCGAGGTTCACTTGGTTGCCACCAAGCTACGTCCCCGTTGTGTCGACCAACACTTCGTGGTTCGGCGGCTAATCGGTCACACACCGAGCCTCTCAAAAGGCACCGCAAGAACCCACCATAAAGTGTGGTAGCTCAATGACACGCTCAACTAGAGTTGCTCTTCGCGATCCCCGCGGGGTGAGCACAATCCCCCTCACAAAGCTTCTCCGGAGCCTCGCACAATCTTCTTGCGAGCTTCGACGGAGCCACAATCCACCAAGCCGTCTAGGAGGTGGCAACCTCCAAGAGTAACAAGCACCACCGGCTTGCAACACGATCACCTAGTGCCACACGATGCAATCTCTCAAAGCAACGCACTAGAATCGCTCTCTCACTCGATCCGATGAACACTATCAAGTATGAGTGAGTTAGAGGGCTCCCAAGCACTACCACACAAGTCACAAAGACTATAGTGTGCTCAGCTACCGGCCATGGCCGGCCAAGGCATCTATTTATAACCCCACGGTCAAATAGAGCCGTTACCCCTTCACTGGGTCCGATTCTCCAACGGTCATTGCGCCAATGGTCAAACCCTATGACCAGACGCGCTTCTCATAACGACCGGACGCGCCGGTCCCGATAACCGGACGCGCCTGTCGAACGACCGGACGCGCCGATCGCACTGACCCATGCGCCCGCGACGCAACAACCGGACGCGCTCCTTGCGATGACCGGACGCGACAGTGCCCGCGTCCGGTTAGAGTCCAGTAAGCTCCTTCAACGATCGGACGCGTCCGATCATGTGTGACCGGACGCGCCGCGCGTCCGATCATCCTCTGCGAACCTCAGTTCCTTCTGGGCGTAAGACCGGACGCGCTGGTCCCGCGAGTGACCGGACGCGCCGGTTGCAAACCCTAGCACCCGCGCCTGCTCTGTACTGACCGGACGCGTCCGGTCATACCATGACCGCGTCCGGTGCAGCGTCCGGTCACCTCTGTGACCTCCGTTCGCCTCCGTTTCTTTTCCGACTTCTGGCGTAGTGGAAAATAGGCTTTTCAACTCCTCGAAAACGCCTGAATCCCGCGCTCGCAAGCTCGGCGGGAGGGAGAGAGGAACCCAAACCCTCTCTACCGCTCAAACTCCAACGCCTTCGCAAATGTGCCAACACCAACAAGTGTTCACAACCTTGTGCACGTGTGTTAGCATTTTCATAATCATTTTATCGAAGGAGTTAACCACTCAACTTGCCACGCCACTCGATCCTAGCAACGATGCATAGTTAGATCACACGAGTGGCACTAGATGACCGATATGCAAACAAGTTTGCCCCTCTTGATAGTACGACCATCTATCCTAAACCCGGTCATAAACTTCTCTACACACCTATGACCGGTGAAATGGAAATGCCCTAGGTTATACCTTTGCCTTGCGCATTCCACTCCATCTCCTCCGACGTTGATGCAACACATGCACCAACCATATCACAAATGATATGATCCACTTCATATCATCACGTGACTGTATTGGTTCATCGATCTTGACCTCACTTGCTCTTCACCGTTGCCTCGGTCCTTCGGCGCCAAGCCATCACACAACTTGCCCTTCACCCTAGCAACCGGTCCATCAAGCCAAGCCTCATCTTGATCTTCTCCACCTTGGTCACATGACTCCATGTCATGTCTCATATGCAATGAGCTCCTTCATGACACCATCACCTGTGGACTAATCTCCTGTGTATCTCACATAACCACATATTAGTCCACCTAAGTTGTCACTCAATTACCAAAACCAAACAAGGACCTTTCAATCTCCCCCTTTTTGGTAATTGATGACAACTCTACAAAGATATGGAAATTAAGTTCTTTTGGACTTTATGCCACTTATCCAACATTTAAGCTCTATGTTAGAATTTGGATAAGCACCATAAAATCCGACTTGGTAGTGATAGCTCCCCCTACATATGTGCTCAAATGGTTTGGTTTCAAGCTCACACATATGCATGAATATGAAATTTGTGGGAGGGTTAGCACTACTAAGTGATGCTAAGGTGTATAGAATAAACCTTTGTAGCTTGATACCAATTAGTAGCTTGATACCATTTGAAAATCACAAGTTTGCCATCATCCTTAGCATCACGAGTAGCTAGACATCAAAAACACTAGAAACCCCGTGAGATCACATTATAAGCATGGTTCTAGTTTTTGCATGATAATCATGAGTCTAGCTAACATCCTATGCATGCTAGTTATCAAATCATCATTCAAGTTCTATAACTAGCATACACCACACAAGCATGCATATTGAATTTAAGAACTTTGTGCAATGCAAGCAAGCACATGAATTATGCACATATCAAATGTAATCAATCAAAGTTCATGAGCTTGCTCCCCCTACTTGTGTGCTTTCTTTGTCCAAGAATGTTTGATCCCCTTTTATTCTTCAATGTTACTCCCTCTTTGTCCATGTTCATGTCCAATCTTTCCAATCTCTCCCCAAAGCTCAAAAAGCTTTCATATCTTTGTCCAACTTCTCCCCCTTTGTCATCAATTTCCATAAAAGGTGTTCTTCTCAATTGATACAAAGGCTTGTATTGGGGTAGATGGTTGAGACTTGAATATTGCATTTTTGATGGACATTACCACATATGTTGGAATGACAAACTTTATGGTTGCTCTTGAGATTCCACATAGGATCTTTGACCTTGATACCAATTGGTGGGGCTCCTCCCCCTATGTCATAGCATGTGTCATTCACTTGAGATACCACTTGAAGATGAGGGTAGCATTTCTTGATTTGATCACTTAAGGTTGAGGATCACTTGTGAAACCATCGTCTTGCATAAATGATACCACGTGAAGCTACGATGAGTAGAAATGTGATACCATTTGAAAGAATTTTCTTGTCTAGATTTACTTTGAAGGATTTGGCAATAATATTCACTTCTTGAACATTTTCTATCTTCATGAGTACCACTTGTAAGATATCACTTGTAGATCATGATCTAGACACCACTAGTGAATACCACTTAGAAGATCAATTTGAGTCTAGATACCACTTGAAACAAACTAGATATCTATTTTCATTGTTGTCTTGTGCTTGTACTCTTATCATTGTCATGAGCTTCTTGTATGACTTGAACTAAGTTGATTTGCCTAAGATTCCAAGTCCGATTTGATCCAATGACAAGCTTCTTCACACCTCATGCTAAGGGTTATCTTGCCAATGTTGTACTTGTCACTTGTTAGTAATCCAAACTAGATCAAGTACTTGGGTTTACTAGCTCAAGAACAAACTCATATCCATACCACTAGATCAATTAATCAATCAAGCAATAATGGTAGGCTATGAATTTAAAATTTTCATTTGTTATGCATGATCCTAATAAACATGTACTATATGCACTAACCGCATACTAGTGAGGAATGAGATGATCATGCACATTGCAATGATACCTTTGCTATATTGGAGTAGAGGATAGTCACATAGATTCTAATTCATTACTCCAGTAGCAATGTGAAGTCCAATTTATAAGCTTGGTGAAGACCAATCATCATAGATAAATCCATTCTTCACCAATATGAAATGAAAACCACTTATGATCAAGTGCACTATCTCTTGAGTTGTGGTTGGCTTGCTTCATCTTTTTGATCAATGCTTGCATGAGAGAACTACTTAGAATACCACTTGAAATATATGACAAGCTCTCTTTTGGGTGTTGCTTACTTTTCTTGATCAACCCTTTTGATTGCTTCAACTAAGTATCACAAGTTCCATGGATCACCACTTCCATGTTAGCCTTCCAAGTCCCAAACTTGGTTTCACCTACACACGGCGGCAAGCCCCTCACTAGGGAGAAGTGACCTTTCTCCAAAGAACCACTCTTGATACTCACTTGAAATGATATAGTTTGATTGATCGAAATGATGAACTCAATCTTGATGAATAATCCTTGAATCTATATTTGAGTCCAACTCTTTCTACTTGTTTAAGTCCTTTTCTTTCTACCAAATAAACTCTAATCATCAATAGAACTTAAACATGTACACCAAGTACATTCCACAATCAAATGTTCTTATACTCATTGCTTTTCATGCTTCTAGATCAATCCAAAAACAAACTTAGGTACCTCAACCACTTATAAACATGTTTCCAACTTGAGGACCTTTCAATTAAAGTGACTCTAGATTAATCCAATGATTGTCACTTTTCTGGCAGATTCTGTACCCTTCAAAGAATAATTCATATCTCCAAAAGTACAGATCCAAATGCCATGAAATTTGGTGGAGATGTGATTCACTAAGTCATCTAGCAGCTGTAAAAATTTGAGATTCATTTGACATCTAGATTGCTACCAGATTTCAAATATTTCACCACTGCTACATGCTGAAAACTGCTGCACTATAGCTGACAAGATATACTCCAAAGCCGAAGCATCTCTTATCCAATTCTCATGAAATTTGTACAGCATCTTATAACATAAGTCTAGAGCATGCATACCAAAATTCATGCCAATCCAAGTAGATTTGATCATCCAAACTCAGACTTGATCACTGCTTGCTCAGATTTTCAACTTTGAACAGATTTCAATACATTGAGCAATACTTCATCAAATATGAATCAACCTTGAAACTAACTTGTTTGAATACTTTCACAAGACATATATCCATTCAATTCACTTACTAAATATTATCTCATGAATTTATTCAACACAAACCAATCCAAACTTGATTACTAAGCTTTTAATCCATTCAAACATCTCATAGCAAGCAACATTGCATATATATCCAATTCAATCAACTCATATGCACCCAAATGAAATAATCAACAAGAGATATACCTTGGTTAGCTCATGATTATTCATAGCAAGCTTTCAACTTGAATATTTGCAAGCCATCAAATATGATTCCAAATCACCACAACTTTGATTATTGCACTTGTATGTTGTAGTACTTTGGACTTCACTCATTTTGACTTGGCATTAGGATTGGATATGCATTGAGCTTCATAACTTGACTCAATATATGATGAACAAAATGAAACCATTTGAATCAAGCCTCCAATGCCGATGGTACCTATAAAACAATCATCCACTCTTCGATGGTACCCAAACTAGTTTGGGTCCTCTCAAATTAGGAGCAACATACTTAGGCAAAGCCTTAGTATGGTTAGCGGGATGTTTTGCAATTCCAACCAATGAGGTACCATTGCCATTCTTTCTAAGCATATTAGTATCATCAATTGAACTAGGCTTAGAATTCTCACCTAGGGGACATGAATGTGCCATGTGTCCCCTTTTCCGGCATGAGTAGCAACTTCTCTTAGATTGAGCCTTTTCTTCCTTGCTCATATGTTGCTTCTCATTGCCTTGCCTCTCACGAGTTGCTTGAGCCTTCTTCTCAAGCTTGGTAGGACACCCTGAGGTAAAGTGTCCCATATCTCCACACTTGAAGCACTTGATGTGAGCATGTACTTTCTTCTCGATTTGATTCTTGCTCATCATCTTGGCATCTTGGATTTGCATTGGATGCCTTGCTCTACCACCCCTTCTTGTTTTCTTCTTCTTCATCATCAAGTCATCATCATCTTCATGGTTGATTTTGACTTGATCTTGGGGCTTTGCTTTCGGCTCAACTTGAGACTTGTTGGTAGGGCAACACTTGTCAATATGTCCCACTTCATGGCATTGGTAGCACATGAGTTGGGATAGCTTCTTTGCATCTTGCTTCTTCTTAATCTTGCCCTTGCTCTTGTTGCAGCCAATACCACTCTTATCACCATATCTTCTTTGATTGGTCATGATATGCTCAATGGCGATTTTAGAGTTGTAGCACCTCTCCAACTTGTTGCTCAAATTCTTCACTTCACTTTTGAGCTCATTGTTCTCCTTCAAAAGGTTAGTCTCACAAGACATAAAAGTAGAACAAGCATCTAATTGTGAAGAACATGGCATATCTAATAAATCATCACAAGAGGTGGATACATGCTTCTTGCCTACATCACAAGGGTTAGTAATATGTGATTGATCATTTGACCCAAATGATGAGCTCTCACTAGATTTGGTTTCTTCATTAGAAAGCTTCTTAGTGAGTAAAGCATGTTCTTGTACCAAGTTATCATGAGCAACACTAAGTTCCTCATGAGCCAATTTTAGCTCCTCATGTGAACAAGTAGTAACATAAAGTAGATGCTTTTGTTGTTCACATGTGGTCTTTAGAAAAGAGTTTTCTTTTTCTAATTTACTTGCTTTTTCCATTTCTCTTTTTAAGGCTCTTGAGAGTTTATAAAGAAGCTCAAAATTTGGATCATCACAATTAACAACAAAACCACCAACATGTATCTTAGTGTTACCATGTGATGATATTGATGAGCTTGTTGAAGCATTACTCTCATAGCCATCATCTTCACCATCAAGTGTGCATGGAGTAGAATCATTGCTTGCATCACTTGTGGCATTATGATCATTCTTGTCAAGTGATCTTGTGGCATGATCATCATCATCATCACTTGACATTGAGGTGGAGCAATCCTCCACAATCACCTTGTTGTGGTCATGCTCAACATCCTCATGTACCTCCATCACTATGTGATCATCCTTCTTGAATTTTCCATCATCCCAAATTGAGGAGTCACAATAGTGATGCTTGAGCGCCGTCCACATGCTATGTGCACTTGAGAGACCCCTCACCTTGTCAAAAATCTCATCATTTAAAGCTTTGATTAGATAAAACTTAGCTTGTGCATCAAGTGTTCGGCAATCCTTTTGAGCTTGGGTACGGTTACCACACCCATCCAAGTCATGAGAAAAGCCAACAACTATGATCCACCAAAACTTAGGGCCAAGAGCACGAAAATGATCAAGCATGTGATTTTTCCACCGTGCATAGTGAGTGCCATAAAAAATGTGTTCCACACAATCATCTAGCCCATAAGCCGCCATCCTCTCGGGTCGGTGAAGACCGCAAATGAGAAACCTCGCTTCGATACCAATTGAAGGGTCGAGATGGCGGACTAGAGGGGGGGTGAATAGTCCTTTCTAAAACTTAAACGCGTTGGCTAACCAAAACAAATGCGGAATTAAACTTATCGGTCTAGCCAAGACTATACCCCTCTATCTAAGTTCTCTAGCACCTTGCAAAGATCCTAATTAAGCAACTAAGGTGCTAAGCTTATCAAGAGCTCACCTACTCAATTCTAGAGCAAGGTCACACAAACCTATGCACTAGTACTTTGTCAACCGAAGGAGCTCCTACACAACTAGTGAAGCAAAAACACAAAGCTCCTAAGCTCACTAGCAAAGCTCAATAACAAGGCAACTAATGCCAAATTAGAGAGCGCAAGTCACTTAGCTACACAAACTAAGCAATGTGACTAACAAGGTTACACAAACCGAATTAGCCACGCAAAGGGGATACTTCTAGCTACACAAGCAAGAAGATAACTAGCAAGCTACCCAAGCAAACTAGTTACGAGAGCAACTACACAAGCATAAGTATATATGAAAGTAAATACAAGCTAGTGTTGCACGAAAGCAAACCACCGAGAAGAGTAGACAATGTTGACACGGTGATTTTCTCCCGAGGTTCACTTGGTTGCCACCAAGCTACGTCCCCGTTGTGTCGACCAACACTTCGTGGTTCGGCGGCTAATCGGTCACACACCGAGCCTCTCAAAAGGCACCGCAAGAACCCACCATAAAGTGTGGTAGCTCAATGACACGCTCAACTAGAGTTGCTCTTCGCGATCCCCGCGGGGTGAGCACAATCCCCCTCACAAAGCTTCTCCGGAGCCTCGCACAATCTTCTTGCGAGCTTCGACGGAGCCACAATCCACCAAGCCGTCTAGGAGGTGGCAACCTCCAAGAGTAACAAGCACCACCGGCTTGCAACACGATCACCTAGTGCCACACGATGCAATCTCTCAAAGCAACGCACTAGAATCGCTCTCTCACTCGATCCGATGAACACTATCAAGTATGAGTGAGTTAGAGGGCTCCCAAGCACTACCACACAAGTCACAAAGACTATAGTGTGCTCAGCTACCGGCCATGGCCGGCCAAGGCATCTATTTATAACCCCACGGTCAAATAGAGCCGTTACCCCTTCACTGGGTCCGATTCTCCAACGGTCACTGCGCCAACGGTCAAACCCTATGACCGGACGCGCTTCTCATAACGACCGGACGCGCCGGTCCCGATAACCGGACGCGCCGATCGCACTGACCCATGCGCCCGCGACGCAACAACCGGACGCGCTCCTTGCGATGACCGGACGCGACAGTGCCCGCGTCCGGTTAGAGTCCAGTAAGCTCCTTCAACGATCGGACGCGTCCGATCATGTGTGACCGGACGCGCCGCGCGTCCGATCATCCTCTGCGAACCTCAGTTCCTTCTGGGCGTAAGACCGGACGCGCTGGTCCCGCGAGTGACCGGACGCGCCGGTTGCAAACCCTAGCACCCGCGCCTGCTCTGTACTGACCGGACGCGTCCGGTCATACCATGACCGCGTCCGGTGCAGCGTCCGGTCACCTCTGTGACCTCCGTTCGCCTCCGTTTCTTTTCCGACTTCTGGCGTAGTGGAAAATAGGCTTTTCAACTCCTCGAAAACGCCTGAATCCCGCGCTCGCAAGCTCGGCGGGAGGGAGAGAGGAACCCAAACCCTCTCTACCGCTCAAACTCCAACGCCTTCGCAAATGTGCCAACACCAACAAGTGTTCACAACCTTGTGCACGTGTGTTAGCATTTTCATAATCATTTTATCGAAGGAGTTAACCACTCAACTTGCCACGCCACTCGATCCTAGCAACGATGCATAGTTAGATCACACGAGTGGCACTAGATGACCGATATGCAAACAAGTTTGCCCCTCTTGATAGTACGACCATCTATCCTAAACCCGGTCATAAACTTCTCTACACACCTATGACCGGTGAAATGGAAATGCCCTAGGTTATACCTTTGCCTTGCGCATTCCACTCCATCTCCTCCGACGTTGATGCAACACATGCACCAACCATATCACAAATGATATGATCCACTTCATATCATCACGTGACTGTATTGGTTCATCGATCTTGACCTCACTTGCTCTTCACCGTTGCCTCGGTCCTTCGGCGCCAAGCCATCACACAACTTGCCCTTCACCCTAGCAACCGGTCCATCAAGCCAAGCCTCATCTTGATCTTCTCCACCTTGGTCACATGACTCCATGTCATGTCTCATATGCAATGAGCTCCTTCATGACACCATCACCTGTGGACTAATCTCCTGTGTATCTCACATAACCACATATTAGTCCACCTAAGTTGTCACTCAATTACCAAAACCAAACAAGGACCTTTCAAGGGTGGAGACAAGTTTTGCAGAAGCCTTGATAGAGCATATCATCTGCAACAGGAGGGAATAAACCCTGAGTACTGGAATGTACTCAGCTAGACTTACCTGTCGAAAACCAGAAATAAGATGACACCAAGGATTATGCAAGGCTTACACAAGAGGCTAGCTGACATCACATTTTTGCATAAAGGCATAAGTAATTGAGACTCTTATAACCTGTACTAGCAGTTATTTTTAGCATTTACCTGTCATCTATCTTAGCACCTGTACTAAACATGCACTTGATTATAATCAAACAATATTATTATTATATCCATAGTAGGTATATCATTGTGGCAACATTGTATCATTCACTTAACCATCTGTTCATTTAATGAGATCTACGTTGCCGCTGCTCAAGTCAAGTGCTCACTAACCGGGAGCGACGGCGATTCGAATCGAATTCCTATCCAGCTGGAGGGGTATTTCTAACACTCACCGCGCAGGCCCCTGCCAGGGTCGCACAAGCCACCTTTTCATATGATTCAGGAATCGCGGGCCCAAATGATGTCGTGACCCCAAGGGCGACACTCTGCCAGGTGATAGGGACTCTAACCCCCCCTTGGTCTCACGCCAATGTCCCCAAGCACATCCTTTCTCTCCTCCAAGAAGCAACCTACCATTCGATTCCCGGCCTGAACCACATTACTCGGCTTCGCGGTCGGAACGGCTTATCCGGCCAACTAAGTGTTAGACTGCGTTCAACATGACTCAAGGACGTACAGCGAATCGGTCCTTAAACGACTCAGACGGGCATAGCTCCACACCCAAGACGTGAAGTGTCTTGCGGCTGTACTATCGAACTCCCGCCCGGTCTCAATTTTATTTTTAAGCATGCTTCCATCCACGATAGCCATAAAGCCACTCGTGATTCCTTCCTACATCTCGCGGATGACCAGAAATCACCCGACTTCTACCGTACTAAGCAGGGCTAAGCATTGACACGTGCCTAAACCTAATATAGGATTAAGTACGAGATCTGGACAAGGACAGGTATAATGCAACAAGTGTTTTCATATAACTCCTACAACTTAATGCAGTAAACAATTAAAAGTACTCAAGATTTATTTATAAATTAGTAGGTTCAGCATGCACCGGGGCTTGCCTTTCAGAAAGGTCGAGGGCCGGTGGTCTGGGCACTCAGGAAGGTCGTTTGCGGGCACTCCTTCGCCTGCTGGATCCTCGGGCTCCTACTGCTCCTGGTCCTCCTCCGGAATTACAAGCTCGAATTCGAGGAGAGTTACCCCCTCCGGTACACCTATTGCATGAATGCACAATAAATATCATGAATGCATAAATGGGTGCAACATGCTCGGAATGAAATGCATTTCAGAAATAAAATACTCTATTCAAGTTACTTTATTAGTACCTGCAAATCTCTTCTCCGGTGGAGAAGTACTTACCTAATCTACCCAACCTAAGATATAGTTGTTCCTCTTCGGTTAAGGCCCTAACACCTAACAATACAAGAGTAATATTACTTAGGTTACCACAGTAAGACATTCTGGACAGCAGCTCAAAGATTCTAACCTAACTGGAAAATCCCAACTTCAAAAGATATGATCTAGGACAATCTGGAAAGCTTAAGAAATGTACCACAAAATGTTTTCAGATCACAATACTAAATCCCAAAGTTTACCTAATCGAAATTCCAAAGTTCCAGAATATGTTCTCTCTAAACAGAGAGCAGTCAATTCTGGACTGGCACTTTAAACAGCAATAACTCCCAAACTACTCAGCCAAATGCTCCCAAATTTTGACACAAGCTCATTTACAAATTTTACTACAACTTTGGTATTTACAAGTTTTCCAGCAACCACCTTTATCCAAGGTCAAACCTAGAAATACTATCAGCTGTCCAGAAAACCTAAAATTGCAAAGATTAAATATTTATTGATGTGGCAAACATTCTCTAAGACCAAACTAATACTACTACAAGTTCACAAAGGTCACAAGAACACCAGAAAGTAAGGTGTGCCCACCTAGAATATTTATTTAAACTCATCTCTTAATTTACTTAAGTAATTAAGTAGAATTTCAAATATATATGTAAACTGCTCCTAAAATTCTACAAAAATTACAGGAGACTCTCTGACCCAAGAAGAGGCCACTGTAAAAATTTGAACTAAATTTATTCATAGGAACTTCCTACACAAAATTCCCAAGCCAAAAAGGCTGATTTTTGTATAAATAACAAAGCACAGTAAAAAGTGTCAAACAACAGATTTCTTAATTTTCTTAGACACTCTAGGGTACCGAGACATTGTCCAAAAATTTATGTGAACATTGCACATGTAGAAAAATTACTAAAATTCATTTAAGTATTTCTTAGAGTAACAAGATAACATTATAACTTGAAAAGTACTTAAGCACTACTGCCCAAATTTTTACCAAAGCTAGAGCAAGTATAAATTAGCCTACTCACCAAATTTCATAATTTTTGGAACACTGAAACTCAAGATATAATTTAAACAATTTTGCATATGATTTAAAACCATTTCAAAGACCTATTTAAATATCCCGAAAGCTAAACATCACATAGCAAACTCATATTTTTCTAAAATACTACACATCATGTATATCCTAACAAAATTTATCTCATGATTTTTGAGCAAGTAAAACCCTAGATCTACATTTTCTAAACATTATCTAAAACTATGACAGAATAAAAGAAATGGAATAAATCGGATTTGTTACTGGGCCGGCCCGAGAAAAGACGCGGCCCAAGACGCGCGGCGTGGCCCGTTCCCGCGCGTGGCCTGCTACGGCTCCCGCCTGCGCGCGTGCGACTGACCAGGTGGCCCCACCGGTCAGAGAGAGAGGCGGAGGGCGGAGCTGCGGTCGCCGGAGCTCGCCGTCGGTGAGCCGGCCGACGAAATTGGACGTATGAGCATGACCACGTCATCGAACTACATCGGTTGGTGGCAAGAACAGGGCGGCAGAGCCACGGTAAGGTGCTCGCCGTCGGGCATGGCGGACCACCGGCACGGTGGTGGCGAAATCTCGCCGCCGGTGAGCCTGACATCCCAAGCCTAACCCCCGATGAGCATCCCCATTCTACCTCGACCCTAACGCACCTACAAGTAGGTGACAGAGACGCCTAGAGACCTCTGGCCACGGAGAGCCGTCGCGTGGAGGAACTCCGGCGAGGTACCGCGGCGGAGGAAAACGAAAATGTGGCCCTACCAAAGCGCGATTGGCTGCGAGGAGTGGACGGTGAGGTAGCGGGCTTCAAGGCGGAGCGAGAGACGCAGTTTGGCTAGTGGTGATGCGGTGGCGAGCGCTTGCGAGCACGTCGGAGCGGGTGGCGGCAATGGCGGCTCGATTTCTCCGCTCTGCCGACGAGAGAGGAAAGGAGGGGGGGAAATGGATGGGTAAGGCCGGGACGACAGTAGAGGCGCCCTTCTATGCGCTCGGCAGCTGGCCAAGGCGCCAGGTCACGCGCGGCGTGTGGAGGACACGCGGCGGCGACGGTCTGCCCCGGTCGGACAGCTCACTCGGATGTCTGACCGACTGAATTCAAACCCCGCCTCAACCGACTGACAAGCCAAGTTTAACAATGATTATCTCTCAAACCGGTTCGAATTAGTCGAAGATGATTACACCAATTTTGTAGAGCTACATGAGGGCTACAAGTTTGTCAATTGGAGTTTGGACTGGTTCGGCCTGGATTTGAAACTACAGAGCTCCAAAGTGGTGCCCCTTGAAACTGAAATGCAGTTTCAGAGATAAACGTCGACTGAAACCCTAATTTCTTGACGCTATATCTCCTAAACTATTTAGAACTAGGTGATGGTGATATTGACAATGTTGTAGAGCTATGTGTGGGCAACAACTTTGTCAATTGGCTCAAGGACTGGTTTGGCCTAGTTTGTGAGTTACAAGTTGCTAAAGGGAGGTACAGTGAAACGGTTTTCAGCTCCACACTTAGCCAAAATGGCTAAGTCCCAAAACAGCCCCTAATACTGACTTGTGGGCCATTTTTGAGCATGTTCTGTTCATTTTCATGAGATGTCCATATTAGAACTTTTGTTCCTTATGAAATTCTCTACAACCTTGCTTAAGGTTGCTCCTCCATGCAAGATCTCTAAACTGGACTTTTTAATTGGTCAAACCAGATCACTCCAGAGGTCCAACTTAGTCAACAACATTTGGAAGGGCAATTTGGTAATTTTGGTCAACATGAACATTGCTCCACTACTTACCCTAAATGTAATTAAGGTGTTATAAGACCTAATTAGCCACTCTACACATTGGTTGCACAAAATTCCTAGTGTCACATACTTTGGCACAAGTATTTCAATACTTCACCCAAATGTTGCAAGCTCATGTTGCACATGTTGCATGAGTGTGTTGCATAACATTTGCTAATTATGTTACACTAAAGTGGTTGACATATCTCACCAAGGAAATTGCACATAAGATACTTATGTCTTGCACACTACTCACTTATTACTTCACATGAAATATAAACATATGTGGCATTGTTTCCAAAGCATGTTTTACATATTATAAGCTTATGCATGAAATGAATGATGCTTGCTTATGCTTATGCAATGCAATTAAGGAGCGAAACACCTGAGGTGTTACACAAATGATGTCGCGACCCCAAGGGCGACACTCTGCCAGGTGATAGGGACTCTAACCCCCCCTTGGTCTCACGCCAATGTTCCCAAGCACATCCTTTCTCTCCTCCAAGAAGCAACCTACCATTCGATTCCCGGCCTGAATCACATTACTCGGCTTCGCGGTCGGAACGACTTATCTGGCCAACTAAGTGTTAGACTGCGTTCAACATGACTCAAGGACGTACAGCGAATCGGTCCTTAAACGACTCAGACGGGCATAGCTCCACACCCAAGACGTGAAGTGTCTTACGGTTGTACTATCGAACTCCTGCCCGGTCTCAATTTCATTTTAAAGCATGGTTCCATCCACGATAGCCATAAAGCCACTCGTGACTCCTTCCTACATCTCGCGGATGACCGGAAATCACCCGACTTCTACCGTACTAAGCAGGGCTAAGCATTGATACGTGCCTAAACCTAAATTAGGATTTAAGTACGATATCTGGGCAAGGATAGGTATAATGCAACAATTGTTTTCATACAACTCCTACAACTTAATGCATTAAACAATTAAAAGTACTCAAGATAGATTTATAAAATGATGGGTTGAGCATGCACCGGGGCTTGCCTTTTAGAAAGGTCGAGGGCCGGTGGTCAGGACACTCGGGTAGATCTTTTGCGGGCACTCCTTCGCCGGCTGGATCCTCGGGCTCCCTCGGCTGCTCCTGGTCCTGGACTTCCTCCAGAATCACTTGCTCGAATTTGAGGAGCGTTACCCCCTCCGGAACACCTATTGCATGAGTGCATAATAAATCTCATGTATGCATAGTGAAAGATGCAGTATGCTCGGAATGAAATGCATTACAACATTCTTAAAGCTCTATTCAAATCACTTCAAATATTAGGTGCAAAATTTCCTCTCCGGTAGAGAAGTACTCACCTAATCCACTCAACCTAAGATATAGCTGTTCTTCTTCGGTTAAGGCCCTAACACCTAACAATGACAAGAGTAGCATTACTTAGGTTACCACATCCAACACCAAAATATCACAGTAAGACATTCTGGACAGCAGCTCAAAGATTCTAACATAACTGAAGATTCCTAACTCCAAAAGATATGATCTAAGACAATCTGGAAAGCTTAAGAAATGCACTTCAATTCATTTTCAGATCTTAGCCCTAAATTCCTAAGTTTTCCATGTCGAATTTCATAAGTTCCAGAATCTGTCCTCTCTAAACAGAGAGTAGCAAATTCTGGACTGTCACTTTAAACAGCAATAACTCCCAAACTACTAAGCCAAATGCTCCCAAATTTTGATAAAAGCTAGTTTATCAAGCTTACTACAACTTTGGTATTTACAAGTTTTCCAGAAACCACCTTTATCAAAGGTCAAACCTAGAAATACTACCAGCTGTCCAGAAAACCTAGAATTGCAAAGATTAAATATTTATTCATGTGGCAAACATCCCTTAAGACCAAACTAATGTTACCACAAGTTCACATAGGTCACAAAAACACCAGAAAGTAAGGTTTGCCTACCTAAAATATTTATTTATACTCATTTCTTAATTTACTTAAGTAATTAAGTGGAATTTTAAACATATATGTAAATTGTTCCTAAAATTCTACAAAAATTACAGGAGACTCTATGAACCAAAAAGAGACCACTGTAAAATTGTGAACTAAAATTATTTAAGAAACTCCCTAAACAAAATTCAAAAGCCCAAAAGGCTGATTTTTGTATAATTAACAAATCATACTAAAAAGTATCAAACAACAGATTTCATAATTTTATTGGACACTATAGGGTACCAAGACATTCTCCCAAAATTTATAAAAACATTGCACATGTAGAAAAATTACTAAAATTCATTCAAATATTCCCTAAAATAACATGCTAGCATTATAACTTGAAAAGTACTTAAGCACTAATGCCCAAATTTTTACCAGAGCTAACATAGGTATAACTTAGCCTACCCACCAAATTTCATAATTTTTGGAATAATACAGCTCCAGTTATACATTTAACAAATTTGCCTTCATTTCAAAACACATTTGAAAGACCTATTTAATTCTCCCAAAAACTAAACATCACATACCAGATTTATATTTTTCTAAAATACTACATCTCATGCAGATCCTAACAAAATTTATCTCATAGATTTTGGACAAGTAAAACCCTAGATCTACATTTTATAATCATCAACTAAAATCTGTGACAAATATGAAAAGAAAACAAAACCGAACCCTAACTCGCTACTGTTGCTGGGACGGCCCGGCTTGCCAGCGCGGCCTAGCCAGCACACGTCCCATCCTGGACTCCTGCCCACGCGTGTGGCGCTGACAGCGCAAGCCCGCAGGCCAGAGGGAGAAAGGATAGGGGAAAGGAACGGTGGCCGGAGTTCGCCGCCGGTAGCGGTTTCGGCGAGGCCAAGTGCACCATCATGTTCCCCACCTCGATACGAATCTAAGGGTACCATCTAAGAGGGCTATGGCGGCAGCTAAGGTAGTCAGCGACGGCAATGGCGGCCCGCGGCCGCGGCATGCCGGCTCCGACGAGCTAGACGGCTGCTCATCCCTAATGGCCGGTCCGGTGAGCATCAGTGGCTCAAGGCGGACGCGACACACCAAGGACGGAAGATAGGGAGACGCTAGGGAAGCACGACCACGCCACGGGGGTGCTCCGGTGAGAAATGCCCGAGGCAGACGGTGGCGGAGATGGCAATGCTGTCTTACCTCCGCACAATTGACCCAACTGCGAGGTGGAGGATGGAGGGGGTTTCAAGGCGGAGCATTGGACGAGTTTTGGTGGGCTGTGGTGCGGTGGTGAGCGCGCGCGAGCTTGCCGGAGTGGAGGCAGCAATGGTGGCTCAGTTTCTCCGTGCCGAAGCCGAATGAGGGAGGGAGAGGGAATCGGGGCAGCTCCGATGCGTCGTGGCGGCCTTGAAGGCCCCGTGGACTGACCGGTGGGGTCACGGCCAGCGTACGGTTGCCACCGCGCGTCCACGCGTCGGCGAGGGCCTGTGGCCGGTCGGCCACTCCTCACTGACGAACTGAATCGAAGTTGCAATCGTGGCATCGGTGACCGACTAACAGAGCAAGTTTGGCGCTGATTAACTTCCAAAACAGCTCGATTCGGTCCAAGATGACAACATCAAATTTGTAGAGCTATGTGAGGGCAACAAGTTTGTCAATTGGAGTTTGGACTGGTTCGGCCTAGATTTGAAACTACATAGCCCCAAAGTGGTGCCCTTTGAAACTGAAACGTGTTTTCAGTTAGTGAAACCGACTGAAACCCTATTTTGAAGACACAATATCTCCTAAACCATTTAGAACTAGGTGATGGTGATGTTGACAATGTTGTAGAGCTAAGTGAGTACTACAAAAGTGTCAACATGAGTGTGAGCTGGTTTGGTCTGGTTTGCAAACTACAAGCTTCCAAAGTAGGTCACAGTAAAATTGGGGCACTTTTGAGACTTAGGAAAATTTCTAAGTGTTGAGACAGCCCCTCTAGCTGACTTGTGGGCCATTTTTGAGCATGTTCTGGTCAGTTTCATGAGATGGTCATATTGAGACTTTTGTTCCCCATAAAATTCCCTACAACTTTGCTTAAAGGTGCTCCTCCATGCAAGGTCTCTAAGCTAGACTTTTTAATTGGTCAAACTAGAGCATCCTAGGGCTAAATGCTAGTCAACTACACCTTGGAGGGCATTTTGGTGATTTTGGTCAACATGAACCTTGCTCCATGAGTGACCCTAAGTATAACTAATGTGTTGTGAGATATAATTAGCTACTCTACCCTTTAGTTACACCAACTCCCTAGAGTCACATGATGGGAACCAAACAAAATTCTAAAACATCCACATTAGTTGCAACACATAAAATAACATGAGATAATGCATGCTTATGCTTATGCAAAGGCAATGCAATTATGGAGCTAAACACCTGAGGTGTTACACCTGGTCTTAGCCGATCGATCATAGAACATCGGCTACCCATTAAAGATGGATATCAACCGTTTAAACAAGCCCCAAGAAGATTTAAACCTGAATTACTTGAGGATATTAAGAAGGAAATTACAAGGTTATATGAGGCTAAGTTTATTCAATAGTGAAGATACGCGGATTGGATTTCGAATATAGCCCCGTGCTCAAGAAGAATGGCAAACTAAGAGTTTGCATTGTCTTTAGGGATTTGAACAAAGCCACACCAATGGATGGTTACCCAATGCTGATAGCTGACCTTTTAGTAGATGCAACATCAAGACAGAAAGTTATTAGTTTTATGGATGGCATGTGGGCTATAATCAAAATTTCAAGGCCAAAGAAGACCTTCCTAAGACTGCTTTTAGGTGCCCTGGAGCTATTGGTTTGTATGAGTGGGCGGTCATGACTTTCGGCCTGAAAAATGCCGGTGCAACTTATCAGAGAGCCATAAATTATATCTTTTATAAGTTGATCGGTAGAATAGTTGAGATCTACATAGATGATGTAGTTGTCAAATCCAAAAGTTATAAAGAATATCTAGCTAACCTATGGGAGACTTTGGAGTGCACAAGGAAACATGGTTTGAAGATGAACCTGAGCAACTGTGCTTTTGGAGTATCAGCTAGAGAGTTCCTGGGTTTCATGGTCCATGAAAGAGAGATTGAAGTTGGGCAGAAAAGCATGAAGGCTATTGATGAAGCAGTCCCTACAACAAACAAGACCCAGCTACAATCTTTGATCGCAAGATTAATTTTCTTAGGAGATTTATTGAAAATCTATCAGAAAAAATGTTGCCATTCTCCCCTTATTAAAGATAAAAGCAGACCAAAAGTTTAGATGGGGTGACGTACAACAAAAGGCATGTGATGAAATTAGGGAATATATGAAGTCTCTACCAGTGCTAATTCCTCTGCAGTGTGGTAAGCCTTTTAAATTATACGTGTCAGCTGATGACCATATGATTGGGTCGCCCTAATGCAAGAATTTGAAGGAAAAGAATGAGTCATTTTCTATCTAAGCAGAAGGCTTTGGGATCCAGAAACAAGATATTCTCCCGTGAAAAGTTATGCTTGTGTTTGTACTTCTCATGGACTAAATTACGACATTGTTTGTTGATGGTTGAATGCACTATGGTGTCTAAAGCCGACGTGATCAAGCATATGTTGTCAATGCTGATTCTGAATGGGAGAGTAGGAAAGTGGATTCTAGCATTATCTGAGTTTGACTTAAGATACAAATCGGCCAAGGCAGTCAAAGGACAAATAATGGCTGATTTCATAACTCATCATCATGGACCCAGTATCAGATATGTGGAGCCGATGCCTTGGACATTGTTCTTTGATGGTTCATCATGCAGACAGGGTAGCGGTATCTTTATCATTATTATCTTACTCTGATGGTCAAGTTTTGAATTTGCATATTCCATCAAGCCAATATCCACAGGTAACCAAGCTGAGGATGAAGCCATCCTTAAAGGATTTCAACTTCTTCAAAAAGTAAAGGCCGATGCCATTGAAATATTTGGAGATTCTCAATTAATAATTAATCAATTAACCAGCCTATATGAGTGCAAAGATGATGTCCTGAGAAATTACTATGAGGAGTGTTAGGGTTTGATCAATGAGTTCCCTATGGTTACCATTAAGCATATTCCGAGGGCTCAAAATCAAGAAGTCAATCGACTAGCCCAGAATGCCTCTGGTTATCGACAAAGTAAAGAGGCCTTCAACAGCGAGATCGTCACTAACGACTGGTGTAGTGAGATAATAGATTATCTTAGAAACTCATTGCAGAAAGTCTCTAGAAATCTCAGGTACAAATCGATCAAATATGTGATGCTTGATGATCAGCTATATTATAAGACTGTCGATGGAGTGTTGCTCAAGTGCTTGAATCCAGAAGATACCAGGGTCCTCATGGGTGAAGTACATTAAGGAGTTTATGGAGCTCATCAAGCGACTCATAAAATGAAGTGGATTATTAGAAGATCAGGCTATTTTTCGCCAACGATGTTGGAAGATTGTTTTGAATATTACAGGGGGTGCCAGGATTACCAACGATTTGGTAATGTTCAAAGATACCAGCATTAGTTTTGAATTCTATAATCAAGCCATGGTCGTTCAGAGGTTGGGGGATCGATCTAATCAGCCAGGTTCATCCGCCATCCAGCAAAGGTCACAAGTTCATAGTGGTGGCAATGGACTATTTCACCAAGTAGGTTGAAGCGATCCCGCTAAAGATGGTGACATCCCAAAACATGATTGACTTTGTCTAAGAACATATCATTTATCGGTTTGGGGTTCCTCAGACCATCACTACTGATCAAGGGACAATGTTCATATCTGAGGAGTTTGAGAATTTTGCGAATAATACATGATTTAAGTTATTGAACTCTTCTCCTTACTATGCTCAGGCCAATGGACAAGCGGAGGCATCCAATCAGACACTGATCAAGTTGATCAAGAAGAAGATAATCGATTGACACTTAACATTGAATGAATCACTATGGGCTTATCGGATGGTGTGCCATGGGTCAACTAAGTGCTCTCCTTACGAGCTAGATTATGGACATATAGCCATTCTTTCATGGGAGATCAGGACTAGATCATGATGTATTGAATTTCAAGAAAGCCTAACGATCGATGATTACAAGGTTTTGATGATGGATGATCTAGAAGATTTGAATTATCATTGGCTTCGTGCTTTGGAAAACATCAAGGCTCACAAGCTCAGATTGCCAAATATTATGACAAGAAAGTTAATCCAAGTAGTTCCACGAGGGCGAATTAGTTTGAAAGCTGATCTTGCTAATTGGGACCAAAGACATCACATATGGTAAATGGTCACCTAATTGGGAGGGGCCTTATCGCATTACTCGATTCGTACCTAGCAATGCTTACTTTTACAAGGTACTAGAAGGTGAAGAGCTCAACAAAGCACTCAATGGGAAACACTTTAAGAATTATTACCCTAGTATTTGGGTTGATGCCTGAATTAGCTGGTTGGATTTTTCGTCGGGCCTTTATAGCCGATATGAGAAGATAACGCCTTTAGAACAAAAATGGAGCAACCGTGATTCAGCCTAAAGAAAGATAGCCGATGCAGCACACATTGCCTTTAGAGCAAAAAATAAAATAGAATCTACCATGCATGAGGAAACAAAAGGGAAAACCATTTCAAACATAGAAAGTTTATTCATTGATTTTCCATCATGACCTAAGGGCCGAGAAACACTTTGTTCATGATGTCTTCGGCCGAAGAAGAGAAGGCTATGGTGTTTGCAGCATTTGAGAAGTCCTCAACTAAACTCTCATGATCTTTAGGACAATTGGTCGCTGGAAAACCATGGGGAAGAAGTTGAAGCTCATATCTAGAGCGGACTTGCACCACGACCAGAGCAACAGCAGCACCATGCCGAACCCCATGAAGGGCGATCTCCCTAGCATGATTTGGAACATCTTGCATGCAAACCACCAGTACGGCACCCCTAGCATTGACTGATTGTGCAGCATAGTCTGTAGCCGATTGAAGACTTTCCAACTACACTGACAAGGCTGGTTAATTCAGAGAAAGAGCAGTTAGAAGTCTATAAAATCAGGATTGTGAAGATAAGGGTCGCCATAAGAGATCTCGCCTATGATTCTAGCCTCAGCCTCGGCCAACCTCATTTGGACGGTGTTGGCCCTATTCTCTGAGATGGTGAGGTCATCTTGCATCGTATTCAGATGAAAGCCCATCCATCCAAGATCACGAATGGCATTAGAGTACAAGGCCCGGGCCTCATCTCTCTCCTGAAGAAGATGACGAGCGTCGTCCCCGTGGTAAGAGTTAGAGGGCTATGAGGATGAACTTATTAGAGCCACCGTCTGCGCATCGTTGGGGCCCATGATCGTACCGAGAAGAACGCCACCATTCGAGTTGGCCCTGCACGTATGAAAAGTTGAGCCAATCCATTCAAGAACCATGAGATCACATTATCCTTACCCTTGGAGGCGAGAACGCTAGTGTGGTGGCAGGAGCTCATCTAGGATCTCATCGGAGGGTCGCTTGTCGTTCTCCATCTCTATGAAGAGATGTTGATTTTGGATCTAAAAGACGAAAGAAACGGTCTGCACTGGAGGCACAAGAGATTGAGAGAGGGCAGATTGGTTTCTCGTCTAGAATCATGGCTTGTATTTATAGCCTAGGAGATGCGATGATAGACCTCCTCGGGGTTATGCGATCGAAATTAGTTATGGAAATGGATCGTCGTTCCAAAGATCGGGGAGACGATTCACGAAGAGTTAGGAAGTGAGACGGATGAGATTCAAAATTTATTGCTTTCCATAATCATGGACAGCTCGGATCCCAGAGGTTTGTTAGAAAGAAGATTACACCTGAAACCAACTAACCAGCCCAAGAAAGCCTCCTTGGATTGAAGGGAGTCTAGACCCCACAAAGCCGAAGAAACATGGACAGAGATCACATCGGCTAAAAGATGGAAGTATCATCAGGGGAAAAAGGTAATAGGCCTATCATGAACACGCTGGTTTATTTCACAGGATTCTTGGCACAGGCAGAGTGAACAAGGGGAAGGTGTCCACACATTCGAGCCCTTGCAAACACTAGAACAGCCTCATACCGATGGTGAGAAGACTCAGGTGATATCACAAGAATTCTTCTAGCAGCGGTGGCTGATTCCCTTGATCAATAAGGCGTCAAAATGGGTAACACAATCACCCTAAACACAAGAATTCTTCTGGCCGTGAAGGACTTTCATGATGAAGCAATGGTCCATGGAGGATCCAACAGAACTGGAAGTGCTCAAAAGAATAGAGGTGAAGGGAGCATGGTCGATGTTTACACTTCTTAACGTCACTTGTGTTAGGTTGTCATCCCTAACATGACACCAAGAGTGTGGTTGTATTATACTTATGCCATTAAACTAAATAAAGATATTATAGTATATATCCATAAGCGCACAGATAAATACACCCATTGTAGCATTTCACCCAGGTTTTCCTAAGTATCATTATTTATAATTTTACCAAGGAAAGGAAAATTGAAATGGGACTATATAAATAGTTACAATGGCAGTAGAGATAATCATTTGCACTTACTCAATAATAAATATCAAAACAACTAATCACTTGTCATGAAAAGGGGTAAGACAAATAAGATAAATGGTAAATGATAATCATGGGTATTCCAGAGACAAGAGGGAGTTAACATTATTCAAGTCAAGTAGTCATGGAGATTAATTTAGAGATGTAAATCATAAGTATTTCTTATTCAATTAGTTTATTAATCAATCTAGCTATACACAATCATCTATGATATAATCAACATGTCATCTATGAATAAGGAACATTACTGAGAGACAAGTCAAGAACAGAGTAATGATCTCTTCCCTGTAACCGCGATCTACTAAGTTCTATACTCGAGGAGTGGACTACAAAGGACTCAATAGGAATGTCACACCCGCGATCTACCACATGGCCCAGAGCATAGAGTGCATTCGCAGACAAGCATAATCTAAGCACCACGCCTACAATATGCCAGCCACTCAATTCTATCCAAAATTGGATCAAGCTTTCTACGAACATATTCATAAACTCTCTACTAATCATATTCATATCAAGATGTAGAACAAGAACAATCTCAAGAACAGAATGAAGTTGAAATATAGAAATATATTGAAGTAGCATAAAGTCGAATGATGATTACAACAAAATTACCTAGTCTCCGACGAACGATCCTAATCCCAAGCAGTTGCTTGCCTCTACTTAAATCAATGTAGACTAAACTCTAAACTTGAACTAGAACTCTAACTCGCTTTGTCTCTAGAAACCCTAACTTCTGTCCTTGCCTTCACAAATGAGGAAGAGATGATCTAATTCTTCAACTGATTCCTTGAGAGGAGATCCTAGGGGCTGTTTATATAGCCCAGGGCATGGAACCACAGCCCTTGGATCAAACCGACCTTGGCGTGGGGTTTAGATGCATCCTTAGAGGCGATATAGGTAGCTTGCAAGAGAAGGAACCGAGGCGGCGCAGGGGAGGGTCAGTCGGCCTAGCCCTAGGGCTGGTCGGCCCTACCTAGCGGCAGGTTGGCTCGTGTCGCCTCGTGGAGTCGGTTTAGGTCTTCTAGAATCCCTATCCGCATCCGTGACGTGGAGATTAGGCCGATTGCTTTGGTTTCTTCCTTTGGAAGGAGGATAGTTCTGTATTATACGGCTTAGCCCCTAAAAAACACAGAATCACCAAAACTCATGGAATTTGTTAGTTTAAACCTCTAAACCTACTATGGTGATCCTTTTTATCATTTATTCCTCTTATGTTGACGGTTTAAAATGATAGTTAATTACCATCAACAGTCGAAGCTTGAGAGTTTCTGGTGGAGTTTAACCGATATTTATGCTCACCAGGGGAGTTGAGTACAGGCGCCCGTGAACCAATAGTGCGCTCATGAAGCCTTGGAATGAGGGATGGTGGCAAAAGAATGGCATGCCCGTGAAGCTTATGAATAACAGAAAAAATGAAGTGATAGAATAGAACTAGCAAGCCCAGAGCGGTTCTCTCAGTCTCCAATAAAGGCATAAAAGTGACTTCCAAAAATGGTACAAAGGAAAATTTCAGAATAAAATCATTTTATCCCAAAATTGGGGGCATGTGTTGACACTGGAATTTGGTTCGTTACATGGGACCCCATAATTCAGAATACACCGAGAAGAGCCATGATGAGTGCAGAATCAGCTGGTCAAGACGCTGATCAGAGTCAACTAGATTTCAATAACATTGACATCTCAAGGAGACTCTAGCAGAAAAAATGGCATTGTTCAGGATCAGGAAAACATGACAGACTCCAGAGAAGGGAAAGTTTGGAGTCCAAGTTATCTTAAATTAGGATATTTTGTTTTCTTTTCTAAGTTTTGTGATCGGTCTTGTTTGACCAGGACTCATAGTCAAGCCTCGGGTATAAATATTGAACCCCGACTATTATAACAGACATCTCAGTGATCAATAAAAAACTAGTACCTTTACTTTTTGGCTCACGCTACCCCTTAGAAGTAGGAGTAGAGTAGATCTCAGTGAGTTCTTCGGCAAGCAGGGCTACCATCGGTTAAGTCTGACCTCTGGTTTGTCTATGAGTATCCGTCATGACTTATTTTTTGTTTGTAAGGTTGCATCGATTAGGTTTGACCTCTTACAAGCTTGGTATAAGTTAGTTATCGTCAGCTAATTATAAGGTTGCATCAGTTCAGCTCATATTTCTAACAATTACTGATACAAGTTACCTTTGATTCTTATCAATTTTTTTATGGTTGCATCTGTCTAGCTGTTGGTATTTTTAACGCACACAGATAAATCCACAAGTGCACGGATACCGTTGTAGCTTTCACCCGGAGGATTTTAAATATCGTATCCATAGGGAAATGTGTGTGGATCGCCAAACAACTAGTTTATCCAAGGGTAGCAATCAAGGTTTAAGATATGATGGGTAGAGAGGATTCCTATGGCAATAATCCTATACAAGGCAAGGTTATGATTCAAATGTCCTTCTAATATTCACTTCGGGACGCCGCTAGACGGGAAAGCACCACTAAGGATAACTCTACCGACGCAACTACGGTCCTACTAATTTAAGAACCTACTCAATTCGGTGTGGAAGGGGCTGTCACCTCCCGTAACTACCACACAACCAGAGAATAGGGCGCAAACACAGGTAACCGACATCCTAAGCACCACGCTTATGCTAACAATTACTATTCTAATTCAGAGCGCTAACAGGAACTAGACCAATCATAAGAACTATGAACCAATGAATAAAAGAGTAAGATAAATACTTGAATAAAGATCAATTACTAGAAGTATCCCGGATGCAGACTTGGAGAAGCCTGAATCCATCAAAGTACAAGCCAAAGAGGGAGCACCGACATGCTGGCACCACCTCCAACTCTTCCCTCGCTCTCTATCTCTCTATTTTTCTAAGACTAGATCCTAATGAGGACTAATCTTCTGTTAATGGCTAGCTATGGAGAGGAGATCCATTCGAGAGACCCCTCTTAGTTGATCCTAACTAGAGAGAAAATGAATTAGAGTTTAAGGGATGCCTCCTCAAGGGGCCAGGGGCCTTGCGTATATAGCCCTCTAGAAAGCATCACAGTCGTCAGATTAAACCGACCTTGATCTATGATTATTATTCATCCTCAAAGGCGGTGGAGGGGCAATCCACGAGACGGAGCCTGATTGGTCCACATAGGTGGGCGGGCACCCAAGAAGGTAGGGCGGGCGCCCTGCCACCGTGGCAGATTGGCCTCCCGTTCGTTCCGGTGCCTTCTCGTGTCTTCTAGAGTCTTCCTTCAAGTATGTGGGTCTTTTCTCTCTATGTAAACATGACATGTGTGCCTTCCTTGGTTCTTTTTAGCTGACACCCTGTAGAAATAGACATTCACCAAAACTCGTGGAATTCTGTCAGTGAACCCCCTATATCTATATGGTAATTATGTTTTAGGTCCTTTTCCATGTTTCATTGATGGTTAAAATTGATACTTATCTATCGTCAACAAACTCCCCCAAGCTTACCTTTTCTCGTCCCTGAGCAAAGATAAACTAAGTGACGGATCAAGAATTTCTACAATGGTTTCACGCCTCAAAAGTACACATGCGTTCAAACAAGAACTTTCCTCCAGATTAGAGTGAACTATTCTTACTTTCAAACTTACCCATATTACCTTACACCATGGGGCTTGTAGCCGTCACTTGGGTCTTGAGTAGTTGAAAGACAGAACGGTTAAATCAAGCACCATGTTTCAAGCTCTTTGATCAACTATTATTCTAGAGTTTTGCAAGATTTTCAAATAAAACTCAGAGACTCCTTAGTATGACCCTCTCAAGTCCCTCATTTGTGGTATTTGTGGATCCTTACCAAGGCATTAATGGTGTATGCCTTCTCTCTCTCATCCTACAATTAACATGCTTATGTGGAGCTCATAGGTGGAGAGACAACTAATACATACTTGCAAACATCTATTGCATAGTCAAACCATGGAGCCAGAGGAATGAGTCTAGCCATACAGTCAAATCAAGTGTGCATGTGTGTGGTCCTACGTATATGGTTGTTGACGGTAGATAAGTGTAACACCCTAGGTGTTTATCACCAATTAAGTAGTGGGTTTAAGCTCAAACATGATAGATTAATGGAGATGACAATGTCAAAGTCAAACCTATGAAAATAAGCCCTAACCTAAACTTAGATATTGCACCCTCGCTTACATATAGGCTCAATTAAAAGATATATGCTTGGGTGTTGCTATCAAAGTATCTTCACATGTCTCACCTCAATAACTATCTATATTGATCCCTGGAAAAGTTTCTTGAAGTTTGGAATCAAGAAGTCAAATGAAATGATAAGTCATAGTAGAGTTGGAAATTTTGAAGGAATGAGTCATATCTTGCTTGGATTGTTTTGTTTAGAGAATGAGAACATATGTCATCAACCAAGTCTTGCAACCTTGACCAAACAACTCCAATTGAACCCTACAACAACACTTATGAAAGGCTCATGTGGAACAAGTGACAAGAAGATGCCGCAAATTGGTCCCGAACCTCAAAACTAGGGTTTCTTCCGACGCGGTGTTGACCGAAGCGAAACTACTATTTTTGTTCGAGATATGAAGTTTGACCTTTAATGAAAATTGGAGTTTAGTTTGTATGCAACAAACTTTATTTTTGGACCGCGTCCCGATCCCACCCCGAAGTGCTGTCAAGCTGATCACAGTGCAATTTTGACTCCTCCTGTGCAACCCTATGGTGGGAATTAATATCTCGCAAACCAGTGGAATTTGACTGAGCTCCTATAAGCAATGTTGTAGTACTCTCATACCCCTACGCAGCGGTATAATTTGTTGGTCGAATTGTCATCTGGTTTAAGAGATAGAGGTGAGATTAGAAGAGTGGTAGACTCGTAAATACGTCGCTTTTGGATGGTAGTTTTGGAGGCGCTGAAACTTGGTGGCCGACATCGAAAAGGACCGAGCGCCGTGTGGCCTCCGTGCTCGTGCATGAGTGCCACCTCCCCGGGCTGCTCTGTGTCGAGGGGGAGAAAAAGGGGATCGAGCCCGACCCTTCACTCGCTCCCTTCTCCTCTTTTCCTCGGTCTATTTCTCTCTCGCTCTCTCGTGCCCGAAGCCATGGCCGAGTCGGGCTGGAGCTCGCTGTTGCCGTCGCCCCTCCTTTGCCCCTCCTCTTCCAACACCAGCCACCCCTCTCCTCCTCCCTCCTACCGCTGCTGTTGGCTGCCATCTGCTCCTTCATCGTCCTGGGCCGCTATCTCACCGGAATCAAGCCGGCCTCCTCCGTCCCCTTCTCTGTTTTCCGTCGCTGTGAGGAAGAAGGACCATCTAGCGAGGCAGAAACTCTTTGTTGTGTTCACTTTGTAAAAGTGCTAGAGACAAAGGATTTACATATAGGGGCTTACATGATTTGTGGAAAGTTTTGTGTTCACTCTGCATAATGTTTTCTTTTTTTTTTCTTTTTCAGAATTAGAATTGCATTTAAATGGCTGAACTTTGAAAATACATAGTAAATGATAGAAAAATCGTAAAATAGCAAATGAGGACTTTTTGGAATCCTTGTGAAATTTTCTATGCAGTGGATCTATAATATGGCATGTTTTAGTTTAAAGTTTTAGCTGTAAAAATAGATTTATGCAACTAGGTTTTGAATGCTAGTTAGATCTGTTATTTTTAATAACTGTAAATATATAACTCCAAATGAAGTGAAATTTTTGTGACGTGTTACTCTTGTGATGTATGATGTCTAGTAAAAATTTCAAGATTTTAGGCTTGATAGTTTAGGAGCTATAAAAATAACAAATGCTATATGCTGCTTTGCTTCTATTCTGGACAGTTCTGCATATATGCATTGTTTGGCTTAGTTGAGTTATGAATCATGCCTTGATGACAATAAATGATTTGTAGTAATTTTCTTAAGCTTTTCAAAAAGCTAAAGAGCACAATTTTTGGTTAAGTATATGTTTAACTATAGTAGTCTAAAGTGCTGTAGCTGTTTCTGTCCAAACCCAGACAGGGTTTCCTTGTTTATAATGTGTGACCTAGTTAGTAGCACAATTAGCTCTAGATGTTTATAACAAAATTGTTCTAAACTTGTTAATCTTTCTAAAAATTCCAGAACCATAATTATTGGGTTTGTGAAACTCAAGTTATAACGGTTTAAAGTGGCATATCAGATTTTGTCCATATTTTGGACAGAGATGCAATTATTTAATTAATTGACCATGTTAACTGTAGAATCATCTTAAGATGATTACAAGAAAGTTGTAGGTAACTTTATAATCTTTCCATAAAGTTGAGAATCATGTTTGTTGGAGGTCTCAAACTCCATTTATGCTTCTCTGAAGTTTCTATCAGTTTTCTGTCTATAATTGTACCACTGCTGTTGGGCTGCATGTGTGGTGTTACTCGTGCAACTAGTTTCATGGTGTAAATGATGTTTACTGTGATTTTGGTAAATACAAAAATTGTAGATAATTATATTATCTTTCTTGTGTTAAATTTTCATGATCCCAGGTCTGATAGTTTAAGAGTTGCATGCTTAATAATTCTACTGTCAGATTTTAATTACCTTCTGTGCAGACTTTAAATATTGGCATGTTTGGTCATGATAACTTGGGAATCAAGTTGAGATGATTAAAGATGAAATGTAGATAATTTCATAAGATTTCCAAAATGTCTTCTTGCAAGTCATTTGGATTTGTGTAACTACAGTTATGCTTCTCTGAAGTTGTAATCAGTTTTATGTCCATGTCTGCATAGGTCTGAAACATCTACATGTTTGACCTGTTTAACTTTGTAATTAGCTTTTTATGTAAACATCAATCTTGTAGACAATTTCTATGGATTTTCATAAAGTCTTAGATTATCCTTGTGGGATGTTTGTAGCTTAAGTTATGTTTGAAACAAGTGACTGTTTGCTGCTGTCCAAATCTACTTGTATCTAGAATTGTTTGCTTCTACTTGCTCTTGTTTCTATGATTGCAAATGGTTATCTTGGACACCTAGAGTTAAGGTAGCATGCCTAAAATGTTTTGCTAAATTGTGAAGTACTTGATCATGTATAGCTAGCTGGTTGTATGACATGCTTATGTGTGTATAGTGTAACATATGCTTGTTTAGTATGCTAGTTGCATTCCTTCATGTGTATTCTTTATGTTCATGCATCTGCATCTATGCATCTCATCCTAGGTACGCTAGGTACAGCACGTGGACGTGGAGCGCATGATGTGGAGACAGATGATGGTGTAACGGTGGGCTGTCCAGAAGATGGAAGAACCCCTGAATGCAAGTGCTAGGACCGGAGATGTCACCATGACAGTGCAAGCTAACTAAACTGACTTGTGTCGGATCTCAGGCAAGCCCCGGAGCATTATAAGTCTCCTATCTTTAAAGCAATTAATTCTATATATGTTATAAGTATTGTTGCATTAAGTGATAGGAGTTGGTTGGAAACCCTTGCTGCATTATATCATTCCTTGTCCAGATATATGAATCCTTGAATCCTACATAGATTAGGATCGAGTAGATGCTTAGCCCTGCTTTAAGCGGTAGAAGTCAGGTGATTTCTTGTCACCTGCGAGATATAGGGATATTCATATATGGCACGGTTGGCTATATTTGCTATCGTGGAAAGGAACCATGTGTTAATAAAATAAAATGAGACCGGGCGGGATGATGATAGTGAAGCGACAAGGCATGGAGGTCTTGGGTGTGAATCTATCCCCGTCTGAGTCATTTAAGGACCGATTCGCTGTACGTCCTTGAGTCATGTTGAACGCAGTCTAACACTTAGTTGGCCGGATAAGTCGTTCCGATTGCGAAGCCGAGTAATGTGATTCAGGCTGGGAATCGAATGGTAGGTTGCTTCTTGGAGGAGAGAAAGGATGTGCTTGGGGACATTGGCGTGAGACCAAGGGGGGTTAGAGTCCCTATCACCTGGCTGAGTGTCGCCCTTGGGGTCGCGACATCATTCGGACCCGCGATTCCTGAATCATATGAAAAGGTGGCTTGTGCGACCCTGGCAGGGGCCTACGCGGTGAGTGTTAGAAATACCCCTCTAGCTGGATAGGAATTCGATTCGAATCGCCGTCGCTCCCGGTTAGTGAGCACTTGACTTGAGCAGCGGCAACATAGATTCAATTAAATTGAACTGATGGTTAATTGGATCATGATGGAAAGATTGCCTCAATTTATACCTGCTATGGTTAATATTGTTTGCTCCTAAAAAAGTGAGTGCTCTAGTACAGGTTCTAATATAGATGATAGGTTAATGATAATTAATTTGATGCTTAAGCATTAATGATTGATCATCTATATTAAGCTTTTATGCAAAATGTTGTTAAGCTAGCCCCACTTTATATCAGCCTTGCATGATCCTTGGTGTCACCTTATTTCTGGTTTCTGATGGGTAAGTCTAGCTGAGTACCTTCTTGTACTCAGGGTTTTATCCCCACTTGTTGCAGGTTGTGATATATCATGGCGGCTGCAAGAGTTGGTTGACTCCTGCCGTAGTGGCGGAGTGTGATCACGGGCATGATCCTTCTTATTTACCTTATCTCTAATGCTTTTGTTGGAAGTCGACCATGGTACTGGCATGTATTTGAAATAAGATCAATGTTAGTTTCAAATTACTTTGCTTCCGCTACTTTTCAATGTAAGTTCTAATAACTATGTTGAACTCCGATGTATATTGAATTACTTGTGAAACGGTTGTAACATGTGACTTGTTATGTTGAATCACTATGATCTTGGCTTGTATGTTGGTTGGTTTGAAATCCCTCGTGATTTCATTGGACTACCGGAGTTATATGGGCTCAAGTGTGAGAATTTGATCACTTCGGTAATTGTTTTTATACTTGTGCTCTTATAATTTGGACGGTTCCATTACAATAAGTGTCAATTTTAACCATCAACGAAACATGAAAAGGGACCTAAACAATAATTACCACTTAGATATAGAGGGTTTACTGACATAATTCCATGAGTTTTGGTGAATGTCTATTTCTACAGGGTGTCAGCTGAAAATAATCAAAGATGGCCCACATGTCAGGTTTACATAGAGACAACAGGGCCACACATAACTTTTTTGTAACCTGGAAGATACGAGAAGACTATAGAAACAAACCGGAGGCGAATCCGGCTCGAAAGCCGGGCGGCCGCCCAAGGGATGGGGCGGGCGCCCCACCCAAGTAGCCAATTAGGAGCAAGCTCCTGGATCCTGCCTCCACCGCCTTTGAGGATCAATAATAATCGTAGATCAAGGTTGGTTTGATCCGAGGGCTGTGATGCTTCCTAGAGTGCTATATAAGCAAGGCCCCTGGCCCCTCGAGGAGGCATCCCTTGAAACCCTAATTCATTATTTCTTGTGAGGATCAGCTGAGAGGGGTCCCTTGAATGGATCTTCTCTCTTAGGGCACATACAAGAGAGATTAGCTTTGTTGTCTCCATGTGAGATTAGAGTTCTTCTTCTAGATTGAGAGAGTTAGAGTGAAGGGATGAGTTGGAGGAAGCCCGACATGTTGGTGTCTCCTCTCTGGCTTGTACCTGTGGGATCAAGTCTCCTAACCCAAGGTTTGGTTCTAGGATTATTTGGTAATTCAACTTCCAATACTAAGTAAGTACGTTGTTTTCATTGTTCTATGGTTTAGGAGTTTACTTTATTCTCTTCCATGGTAGATGGTAGGGTAATCTTCTATAGCATAAGCGTGGTGCTTAGGCTAGAGATACTCGTAGATATCCCCTGTCTGGCTGGATCCGTGGTAGTAGCGCGGGACGTGACAATCTCATTGCTTCCTTTGTACCCCACATCCCGTTAGAAGGATTGGTAGGATTAAGTGCCCTAGTTAAGAATCCTCTGTGGTGTCTCTTTTCCATCGGTATGTCCCCATAGACCAATAGTGTAACAGAACTGACCAAATTATAAGAGCACAAGTACGAAAACAAGCACCGAAGCGCTCAAATTTTCAAACTTGAGCCCATATAATCCCGGTAGTCAATCGAAATCACGAAGGATCTCAAACCAAACTGCTTACAACCAGGATCGCATCATTCAACATACAACATCATACGTTACATTTCACAAGTAGTTCTGAAATAAGTTTACACCGCGGAGTAGCAATTATTACAAACCAAGTTTGAAAGTAGCGGAAGCATAACACACACACTAGTTAATTAAATACTGCCAGTCTGGATGATCGACATCCCGCAAAAGCATGAGGAAAGTACATAAAGACGATCACGCCCTTGTGATCTAGTCATCATCACCTGCAGGGTGGAGACACGTCTTGCAGAATCCCTGATAAAGCATGTCATCTGCAACAGGAGGGAATGAACCCTGAGTACTGGAATGTACTCAGCTAGACTTACCCGTCGAAAACCAGAAATAAGATGACACCAAGGATTATGCAAGGCTTACACAAGAGGCTAGCTGACATAACATTTTGCATAAAGGCATAAGTAATTTAAACTCTTGTAGCCTGTACTAGCAGTTATTTTTAGCATTTACCTGTTATCTATCTTAGCACCTGTACTAAACATGCACTTGATTATAATCCAACAATTATCATCATTATATCCAGAGCAGTTATGAATTGTGGCAACATTGTATCATTCCCTTAACCACCAGTTTATTTAATGAGATCTACGTTGCCGCTGCTCAAGTCAAGTGCTCACTAACCGGGAGCGACGGCGATTCGAATCGAATTCCTATCCAGCTGGAGGGGTATTTCTAACACTCACCGTGCAGACCCCTGCCAGGGTTGCACAGGCCACCGTTTCATATGATTCAGGAATCACGGGTCCGAATAATGTCGCGACCCCAAGGGCGACACTCTGCCAGGTGATAGGGACTCTAACCCCCCCTTGGTCTCATGCCAATGTCCCCAAGCACATCCTTTCTCTCCTCCAAGAAGCAACCTACCATTCGATTCCCGGCCTGAACCACATTACTCGGCTTCGCGGTCGGAACGACTTATCCGGCCAACTAAGTGTTAGACTGCGTTCAACATGACTCAAGGACGTACAGCGAATCGGTCCTTAAACGACTCAGACAGGCATAGCTCCACACCCAAGACGTGAAGTGTCTTGCGGCTGTACTATCGAACTCCCGCCCGGTCTCAATTTCATTTTTTAAGCATGGTTCCATCCACGATAGCCATAAAGCCACTCGTGACTCCTTCCTACATCTCGCGGATGACCGGAAATCACCCGACTTCTACCGTACTAAGCAGGGCTAAGCATTGACACGTGCCTAAACCTAATATAGGATTAAGTACGATATCTGGACAAGGACAGGTATAATGCAACAAGTGTTTTCATATAACTCCTACAACTTAATGCAGTAAACAATTAAAATACTCAAGATTAATTTATAAAACGATGGGTTCAGCATGCACCGGGGCTTGCCTTTTAGAAAGGTTGCGGGTCTGTGGTCCGGACACTCGGGTAGATCTTCTGACGGAGTTTCCCCGACGTTGGGTTCTTCTGCTAATTCCTCCGGTTGACTCAGCACCTCCTCCGGTATCGCTTGTTCGAACTCGAGGTGTGTCACCCCCTCCGGTACACCTATTGCATGAGTGAATAATAAATCCCATGAATGCATAATGAAAGATGCAATATGCTCGGAATGAAATGCATTACAACAATTTAACGCTCTATTCAAATTACTTCAAAAGAGTAGGTGCAAATTTCCTCTCCGGTAGAGAAGTACTCACCTAATCTACTTAACCTAAGATAAAGCTGCTCATCCTCAGTTAAGGCCCTAACACCTAACAATTACAAAAGTAGCATGTCTTAGGATATCTCACCATATCAATCAGCAAAACACCACAGTAAGCATTCTGGACAGCAGCTACTTGTTTGTATCACAACTGGAGATTTATAATTCCAAAAGATATGATCTAAGACAATCTGGAAAGCCTAAGAAATGCACTACAATTCATTTTCAGACCTCAACTCCAAACTCCTAAGTTTTCCATGTCAAACTTCACAAGTTCCAGAATCTGTCCTCTCAAAACAGAGAGTAGCAGATTTTGAACTGCCACTTTAAACAACAGCAACTCTCAAACTACTAAGCCAAATGCTTCCAAATTTTGACACAAGCTAGTTCATCAAGTTTATTCCAACTTTGGTATTTACAAGTTTTCCAGCAACCAATTTTATCAAAGCCAAATTTAGAATTACTATGAGCTGTCCAGAAAACCTAAAATTGCAAAGATTAAATATTTATTGATGTGGCAAACATTCTCTAAGACCAAACTAATATTACTACAAGTTCACAAATGTCACAAAAACACCAGAAAGTAAGTTGTGCCCACCTAGAATATTTATTTAAACCCATTTCTTAATTTACTTAAGTAATTAAGTGGAATTTAAAACATATATGTAAACTACTCCAAAAATTCTACAAAATTTACAGGGGACTCTCTGACCCACAAAGAGACTACTGTAAAATTTTGAACTCAATTTATTCACAGGAACTTCCTACACAAAATTCCCAAGCCAAAAAGGCTGATTTTTGTATAAATAACAAAGCATAGTCAAAAGTGTCAAACAACAGATTTCTTAATTTTCTTGGACACTCTAGGGTACCAAGACATTCTCCAAAAATTTATATGAACATTGCACATGTAGAAAAATTACAAAAATTCATTTAAGTATTTCTTAAAATAACAAGATAGCATTATAACTTGAAAAGTACTTAAGCACTACTGCCCAAATTTTTACCAGAGCTAGAGCAAGTATAAATTAGTCTACCCACCAAATTTCATAATTTTTGGAACACTGAAACTCGAGATATAATTTAAACAAGTTTGCATGTGATTTAAAACACATTTCAAAGACCTATTTAAATATTCCAAAAACTAAACATCATATAGAAAACTCATATTTTTCTAAAATACTACACCTCATGCAGATCCTAACAAAATTTATCTCATGATTTTTGAGCAAGTAAAACCCTAGATCTACATTTTCCAAACTTAACCAAATTTCTGTAGCAATATAAATAAAATGAAAAAGATCTCATTTATACTGGGCCGGCCCGGGAAAACTCGGCCCACACTCGCGCGCGCGCGGCCCGCTCAGCGCTCCCGCCCGTGCGCGACACTGACGGGCGGGCCCCCGCGGTCAGTGACCGGAGACAGGGGAGCGGCAGCCGTGAGCTCCGGCGAGCCCAAGCTCGTCGGAGGGAAGCTCGCCCGGAAAAATCGAGCCCACCCACGCGTTCCCCGTTCCGTAACGCTTCGATTCATGCTAGTGGAAGAGCTTAGGTTGGAGTGGGAGGGCTCGCCGTCGTGAGCGGCGGCCGGTGAGGGTCGGGTGAGGGTATGCCGTCGCCGGTGAGGCCGCACGGCCATATCTAAGCTCGGTACGAGCTACACTACGCCCGGGCGAATCTATTGAGGTAGAAAGGAGGTTTGGAAGAGGTCCTAACTACCCTGACCACGGAGTGCCATGACGCGGTGCGGTGAGCGCGACGACGGTGGTCGTCGTGTTCCGCTCCGGCGAGGTCGCATCCCACTGTAAGGTCATGCCTAGAGCTAGAGGAAGGCCTACACTATTCTGAACGCTGACCACAGAGAGAGGAGGGTGAAAGAGGACGTCGGTGGTGAGCTCGCAATGGCGGCGGCCATGGCGGAGCTCCGCACCGCCGAGGTTTGATTGGGTGATTTGCCCTCTACCTTGACCCAACGGCTGACCCAATGTGCGGAGGTTGTAGAGTATGGGCAGGCGGTGCTGTTCGTGAGCTCTCGGGTGTGGTGGCGCGGTGGTTGGCGCAACCGAAGGCGGCGGAGCCGGCTGTGGGGGCGGAGGACGCTCGGTCGCCTTACCGGTGAGCTGGGGAAGGAGGGCGATGGAAATGGAGGGGGAAGCGGGTCGTCCTGGTTTTCATGCTGAGCTCGCAGGCGACGTGGGGCGTCTGCAGAACACGCGCGCCACGCGGCCACCGGGCTCTGCCCGAGCGCCACGACGCGGTCGGCCGTCCGACTGAACGGCGACACTGTTGACTGAATGGAGGCCATCATCGTTTGACTGACAGCGCGATTTCAACGGTGATTATCTTCGAAACCGGTTCGAATTAGTCGAAGATGATTACACTAATTTTGTAGAGCTACATGAGGTCTACAAGTTTGTCAATTGGAGTTTAGGCTGGTTCGGCCTAGATTTGAAACTACAAGGCTCCAAAGTGGGTCACCCGAAAACTAAAACTTAGTTTCAGTCACTATGCCGACTGAAACCCTAACTTCAAGACATTATATCTCCTAAACTATTGAGAACCAGGTGATGGTGATATTGACAATGTTGTAGAGCTATGTGTGGACAACAACTTTGTCAATTGGCTCAAAGACTGGTTTGGCCTAGTTTGTGAGTTACAAGTTGCTAAAGTGAGGTACAGTGAAACTGAAAAGTCCAATTTCCAGACTTAGAATTTTTCTAAGTGTTGATCACCACTCAAGCTGACTTGTGGGCCATTTTTGAGCATGCTCTGGTCATTTTCATGAGATGGCCATATTAGAACTTTTGTTCCTCATGAAATTCTCTACAACTTTACTTAAGGTTGCTTCTCCATGCAAGATTTCTAAGCTGGACTTTTTAACTGGTCAAACTAGAGCCTTCTAGGGTCAAATGGTGGTCAACTTCTCTTGGAGGGCAAATTTGTAATTTTGGTCAACATGAAACTTGTTCCAAATGTTACCCTAAGTATAACTAAGGTGTTGTAGGTCATGATTGGCTACCTTACCTTTTTGTTACACCAACTATCAAATACTTCATGAAATAAATCAAACAAACCCTAGAATAATCACATGTGTTGCATCACATAAAATAACAAACATGAATGATGCATGCTTATGCTTATGCAATGCAAATGCAATGCAATTAAGGACTAAACACTTGAAGTGTTACAGCCCTCCCCCCTTATAAAAATCTCGTCCCGAGATTTGGAAAGCGTACCATTTTTCATAGAATTCTTTATAACCATCCCGCAAATAATCCTCCCATTCCCACGTAGCATCACTCTCACTTCCCTGATTACTCCACATCACTTTGTACCACTTAACCACTTTACTTCTAGTTACTCGTTCCTGAGTATCGATCACTCGGACTGGCTTTTCTTCATAGGTTAGGTCGGATTCCAGCCTGATATCACCTAAAGGAACTTGTTCCTCAGGAACTCGAAGACACTTTTTAAGCTGAGATACATGGAAAACGTTGAATATGGCTCTCATCTCAGGAGGCAACTGGATTTTGTACGCAACAGCTCCACTCTTGCCTATGATCTGGAAAGGACCCACATATCTTGGTGCAAGTTTCCGCTTAACACCAAAACGTTGGACACTCTTCATTGGAGAAACTTTCAAATAAACGAAGTCTCCAACTTCAAATTCGAGTGGTTTTCTACGACGATCCGCATAGCTTTTCTGTCTCGCTTGTGCTGCAGCCATGTGTTTCTGGATGGTACGGACTTGTTCCTCGGCTTCCTGGACAAAATCAATGCCATAATACCTTCTTTCCCTAGCTTCTACCCAGTTTAGTGGAGTTCGACACTTTCGACCGTACAAAGCTTCGAATGGGGCCATCTTAATACTCTCTTGATAACTATTATTGTACGAAAACTCGGCTAGAGGTAACCATTTTTCCCAAGAACCCTTGGATGAAATGACGCATGCTCGCAACAGATCTTCCAAGATTTGGTTAACTCGTTCTGTCTGACCCGATGTCTAGGGGTGATAAGCCGAGCTTCTCACTAACTTGGTTCCTAGAAGGTGATGCAAATGCTCCCAAAAGCGAGCAGTGAACTGGGGACCACGGTCAGAAACGATAGTACGAGGTATCCCATGAAGCCGGACTATCTGATTGAAGTACAACTCAGCATAGTCAGTGGGACGATAGTCCACTCTCACTGGGATGAAGTGAGCTGATTTGGTCAAACGATCAACAATTACCCAAATAGAGTTATGATTTTTGACAGTAGGAGGAAGTCCGACAATGAAATCCATACTTATCTCTTCCCATTTCCAGCCTGGAATGGAAAGTGGCTGAAGTAGCCCAGCTTTCATGTGCACAGCTTTAACTCTGCAACAGGTGTCACATCTAGCAACATATGCAGCTATCTCTTTCCGCATCTTGGTCCACCAATAGTATGGCTTCAAATCATAATACATCTTATTGCTACCAGGATGGATTGACAACTTAGAGGAGTGTGCTTCAGACATAATATCATTTCGAAGCTCCCGGTCCTTAGGCACAACTAACCTATCCTTGAACCATAGTACACCCTCTTCATCTATCCTGAACTGTGTAGTTTCTTGCTCTTTCATCTTACGCTTGATGTGGAAGATACCAGTGTCAGTCTTTTGGAGCTCAATAATTCTGCTTTTGAGAGTACAACTGACAGTAATGTTGTACAAGACTGCTGGATGTAGAAGGCGAGATCGATGAAAATCAGTTTCAATTAAGGAATGGCAATGAGACTTACGGCTTAAAGCATCTGCAACCACATTTGCCTTGCCAGGATGATAGTGCACTTGAAGGTTATAATCTTTAATCAACTCGAGCCATCTTCTCTGACACATATTTAGCTCGGGTTGGGTGAAGATGTATTTGAGGCTTTTGTGGTCTGTGTAGATATTGCAAACATTGCCCAACAGATAGTGTCGCCAGGCTTTCAAAGCATGAACAACTGCGGCGAGTTCTAAGTCATGTGTTGGATAATTCACCTCATGCTTCCGAAGTTGTCGAGAAGTATATGCAATTACTCGGCCTTCCTGCATCAACACACCTTCCAAACCTATGCCTGAGGCATCACAATAAACATCAAATGGTTTCTCGATATCCGGTTGTGCCAAAACCGGAGCTGAGGTTAGGAGGGTTCGCAGTTGGTGAAAAGCCGCATCACACTCAGGAGTCCAGACAAACCTGGTGTCTTTCTGCAGCAACCGAGTCATTGGCTTGGCTATTTTGGAGAAATCCGGGATGAAGCGACGATAATAGCCAGCCAAACCAAGAAAACTTCGGACCTCGTGAACCGAGATAGGAGCCTTCCAGTTCAGTACTTCCTGTACCTTGGCGGGGTCCACCATAATTCCTCCATCGGACAACACATGCCCAAGGAAAGGTACTTCACGAAGCCAGAATTCGCACTTACTGAACTTCGCATAAAGTTGATGTTCACGCAGTCTTGTGAGGACTACACGCAGATGTTCAGCGTGATCCTCCTCATTCACAGAGTATACCAGGATGTCATCAATAAATACCACCACAAACTTGTCCAATTCAGGCATAAACACTGAATTCATCAAGTACATGAAGTGTGCGGGGGCATTTGTCAAGCCGAAGGACATAACAAGATACTCATAAAGACCGTATCTGGTAGAAAAGGCTGTCTTTGGAACATCTTCCGGGCGGATTTTAATTTGATGGTAGCTAGATCTTAGATCGATCTTGGAGAAAACTTTAGCTTTAGACAACTGATCGAACAAGATGTCGATTCGCGGTAGAGGGTACTTATTTTTGACAGTGACTGCATTGAGAGGTCTATAATCTACGCACATCCGCAACGACTGATCCTTCTTCTTTACAAAGATAGCAGGACATCCCCACGGCGATGAACTAGGACGAATCAACCCCTTCTTCAAAAGTTCATTCAATTGCACCTTAAGTTCAGCGAGTTCATTTGGAGGCATCCTATAGGGTCTCCTAGAGATGGGAGCCGTGCCAGGCAACAACTCAATTTTAAACTCCACATCCCGATCCGGAGGGAGCCCCGGCAAATCATCGGGAAAAATGTCTGGAAACTCATTTACTACTGGAATTTCAGCCAACGCCTTTGCTTGCACAGCATGAACTTCCCCAGACAAATGAACTTTTCTGGGAAGTTGTACTAGAAAACCCTTTTGATCTGTAGGATCTCTGAGCATAACTACCCGAGCGGATGTGTCAATGAGTACCCCATTCTGACTCATCCAATTCATGCCCAAGATAACATCTATGTCTAAACTAGGCAAAACCAATAGGGCAAGCGAATAACTTCGCCCTTCTATCTCAAACTTAAGGTTCCCCACTACTTTGTTTGTGGAAATCTTCCCACTTGCAGCACTAATGCAATAACCCACACCTTCAACAGTATGCAATTTGTGTGCAAATTTGGATGCAAACTTAGGACTGATAAAGGAATGCGAAGCACCTGAATCAAAAAGTACCACTGCGGGGTGTTGGTCAACTAGAAACTTACCAGCGGTGACCACCTCACCAGATGGAATCTCCTCAATGCTGTTATAATGGGCGTGTCCCTGACGACTACCTTGGTTGACATTTTTCTTAGGGTACGGATAGTTTCGGGCCCAATGACCTGGCTTGTTGCAATTCCAGCAAGGCATATTGCTAGGAGAAACACTAGAGCTGCTCTGTCCAGAAGTCCCCTTTGGCAGAGCGACGGTATAAGCCTTACGGAACCCCGTTTTTGCAGCAGGCTTCTTCTGCGGCGGACGGAACTTTGTATTTTGAGCAGGTGGGCGAGGGGAAGACCTCGGTGCCGCTGAGGCCCTTGACTGAGAAGCACTTGCCTCAAGGGCCCTTTTACGGCTCTTAGAGGCAGAATAAATAGTATTGTTGTTCTCCTGGGTCAAAGCATCGCTGATGAAATCATTGAAAGTAGTACATTTGCTCGTGCCCATAGTTTTCATCAGTTTTGGGCCGAGGCCCCTTTTGAAGCTAGCAATCTTTTTGGCATCGGTATCCACAAACTCTGTGGCATACCTTGCCAGGTTGTTGAAGGACTGCAAGTATTCAGTCAGGCTTTTGTTTCCTTGCGACAGCCTCATAAACTCTGTGTGCTTGATTGCCATAAGACCGGGAGGGATATAATTTCCCCGGAATGCCGCCTTAAACTGATCCCAAGCAATCGGAACATTGGCAGGCAGTGTGGAACGATAGTGGCTCCACCAAATACCCGCCGGACCATGCAACTGATGGGAAGCATACTCAGTTTTCAGCTCATCAGTTAGGCGTAGCAGACGAAACTTTTGTTCAATGGTATTCAACCACTCATCAGCTTGCAGTGGTTCCTCTGCTTCCTTGAAGAGCGGGGGCTTTGTATCCAGAAAGTCCTTGAAATCGCTGTACTGATTTGGCTCTGGGCCCTGGCGGCCATGACGAGCCTCTCGATTAGCCAGCTGGCGCATGGCGTCAGCCAACATACGCTGCCCCTCAACCACTGATTGCATCAACTCGGCCGGAGTAGGTGGTGGCGGAGGGGGCGGCTGTTCCTCCTCCTCATTTCCACGACCCCGGCGTAGATTGTACGACATCTGCAAAATGCATAGCCAATGAGCACTGACGATGTGGGAAATTTGTAGATGAATCATTGCGAAATGTCAATCTGACTGTATGAATAGATTTCTCATAATAATTAAGGCACAATAATTCATCACAACCGCACAATCCATTCTAGTGCATCATTTGACGAGATCATACTTGGTAATCCAACAAGATGCTCTTTGTTAAAGGCCCACTCACAGGGAGCACAACGGTTACCGGACCGTTTACGTTGCTATCTACGTGATTTTTGACCTTTTGCACGGTACTTGGATTCGATCTCAAGATTTTTAGTTGACTGTGTAAGGCTACTTCAAACTGACCACAAAGAGACTTCTCAATGAAGAGTTCCATGGTGGATCATGACTAGCCACCACGATACCTGCGCGTGCCAAGCAGCACAGCCTTATGTCGCGCGCCATAGGAGGCCCTCGGTTTCGTCGCGACACCGAAGGGTGCTAATCGTGACACCATCATCGAACGCAACATAATAAGACATCAAGTTGTGATTGAAATTAACAGGTTCAAACTACATTCAGGAAACATACGGTTCAACCTTACATCCCAAAGTCAAGTTATTACAAGGCCTCACTCCTTCACAGGGAGGGCACAAAAGACGATCCTAACATTATAGGCACGTGATGACTACTCTAAGCATCATCCTCTGAGTCAGTGTCAAGGATCTCCCCGCCGTCCTCATCACTGACAGGCTCTAACTCCTCGTCTTCTTCTTCTTCTGGCTCTTCCTCTGGTGCTTCTGCAGGTGGGGCATCCTGTGGTCCATCAACCTCCACTTCATCATCATCCTCAGCCATGAAGATTCCTGATCCCATATCTTCATCTACATTGTTGTTTCTAGGTAGCAGAGGATTAAGCTGGTTATTCAAGCGGTGCACTTCTTCATGAAGGTTGTCATTGTATTCTTCAGCATTTTCTAACTGTTGCTCGAGCTCAAACTGGCGAGCTCTCAAACCGTTCTCCTCGTGCCAGGCTTCATCCCTCTGTTCCATCACACGGACCAACATGCGTTGACAGTTGTGATTTGCTACTGTCAATCTCTGGACTGCAAGGGTTTCCTGGTCACGATCACGAATCACTTGCTCCAGTTGCTGACGCGCTGCATTCCGGGCAGCAGTCACTTCAGCCAACTCTGCCCTCAGCCTTTCCACCTCAGTAGGCTCAGGGCGGGGCTCACGTGGAGCGAGCTGGTGACGAGGTGCCCTGCCCCCGGTGGACTTACGAGCGGTCCTCTTGGTACGTGCCATCTGTAGCAACAGATAAGATACGACTTAAAGTGAGGATCATTTAGGGGATACGAAATTTACTTTAGTCGGGAGTAAATGATAAGTATGATATAATTAAACATGATGCATGCACGTTCCGTACGCCCTCTCACCTTAGTAGAAACATAAAGTTCTAACGCTAGGCGGTGGCATACATACGTTCTCTCATATAAGCGAAACTATCGGTCTACTCGTTACGCTGTTAGTGTACCTGCAGAAAACCTCATTTCAGCCCAACAGTTTCCCAATATAAGCACACAAGAAAGCAGTAATTTAAATACTTTCCATATACACATCCCCAGATGTATATACTTCAGTATCAAAGCTACCCGATTGATAGATGCCCACAATTAAGTGCTTTTACATAGTTACATGGTTTAAACATGTAAAGATGTAAGTCACCAAAACTACTCTCCCCTAGACCGCCGGTTGGACGATCATGCTCTCACAACTCACACTTACCAGAGCGTCGAGGCAATTGATCCATACATTACCACCCAAGTGGATGGCATCCATATAATATCACGCCGTATGGACGACGAAACAAAAACAAACAAGGCCCCCAAGTTAGTCTTTATAATAAGCCACCTAAGAGTCCTTATTTGGGCTAAGGGATGTGATCACTGGCATACCTAAAAATAATTTTTAGTGTTTTAACCCTTTTTCATAATCAAATACTTTTGTTTTTAAATACTCATATGATGTGTTTAATGTTGAATTATGCTCCGGTACCAGCTGTAACAGAACCGACCAAATTATAAGAGCACAAGTACGAAAACAAGCACCGAAGCGCTCAAATTTTCAAACTTGAGCCCATATAATCCCGGTAGTCAATCGAAATCATGAAGGATCTCAAACCAAACTGCTTACAACCAGGATCACATCATTCAACATACAACATCATACGTTACATTTCACAAGTAGTTCTGAAATAAGTTTACACCGCGGAGTAGCAATTATTACAAACCAAGTTTGAAAGTAGCGGAAGCATAACACACACACTAGTTAATTAAATACTGCCAGTCTGGATGATCGACATCCCGCAAAAGCATGAGGAAAGTACATAAAGATGATCACGCCCTTGTGATCTAGTCATCATCACCTGCAGGGTGGAGACACGTCTTGCAGAATCCCTGATAAAGCATGTCATCTGCAACAGGAGGGAATGAACCCTGAGTACTGGAATGTACTCAGCTAGACTTACCCATCGAAAACCAGAAATAAGATGACACCAAGGATTATGCAAGGCTTACACAAGAGGCTAGCTGACATAACATTTTGCATAAAGGCATAAGTAATTTAAACTCTTGTAGCCTGTACTAGCAGTTATTTTTAGCATTTACCTGTTATCTATCTTAGCACCTGTACTAAACATGCACTTGATTATAATCCAACAATTATCATCATTATATCCAGAGCAGTTATGAATTGTGGCAACATTGTATCATTCCCTTAACTATCGGTTTATTTAATGAGATCTACGTTGCCGCTGCTCAAGTCAAGTGCTCACTAACCGGGAGCGATGGCGATTCGAATCGAATTCCTATCCAGCTGGAGGGGTATTTCTAACACTCACCGTGCAGACCCCTGCCAGGGTCGCACAGGCCACCGTTTCATATGATTCAGGAATCGCGGGTCCGAATAATGTCGCGACCCCAAGGGCGACACTCTGCCAGGTGATAGGGACTCTAACCCCCCCCTTGGTCTCATGCCAATGTCCCCAAGCACATCCTTTCTCTCCTCCAAGAAGCAACCTACCATTCGATTCCCGGCCTGAACCACATTACTCGGCTTCGCGGTCGGAACGACTTATCCGGCCAACTAAGTGTTAGACTGCGTTCAACATGACTCAAGGACGTACAGCGAATCGGTCCTTAAACGACTCAGACGGGCATAGCTCCACACCCAAGACGTGAAGTGTCTTGCGGCTGTACTATCGAACTCCCGCCCGGTCTCAATTTCATTTTTTAAGCATGGTTCCATCCACGATAGCCATAAAGCCACTCGTGACTCCTTCCTACATCTCGCGGATGACTGGAAATCACCCGACTTCTACCGTACTAAGCAGGGCTAAGCATTGACACGTGCCTAAACCTAATATAGGATTAAGTACGATATCTGGACAAGGACAGGTATAATGCAACAAGTGTTTTCATATAACTCCTACAACTTAATGCAGTAAACAATTAAAATACTCAAGATTAATTTATAAAATGATGGGTTCAGCATGCACCGGGGCTTGCCTTTCAGAAAGGTTGCGGGTCTGTGGTCCGGACACTCGGGTAGATCTTCTGACGGAGTTTCCCCGACGTTGGGTTCTTCTGCTAATTCCTCCGGTTGACTCAGCACCTCCTCCGGTATCGCTTGTTCGAACTCGAGGAGTGTCACCCCCTCCGGTACACCTATTGCATGAGTGCATAATAAATCCCATGAATGCATAATGAAAGATGCAATATGCTCGGAATGAAATGCATTACAACAATTTAACGCTCTATTCAAATTACTTCAAAAGAGTAGGTGCAAATTTCCTCTCCGGTAGAGAAGTACTCACCTAATCTACTTAACCTAAGATAAAGCTGCTCATCCTCAGTTAAGGCCCTAACACCTAACAATTACAAAAGTAGCATGTCTTAGGATATCTCACCATATCAATCAGCAAAACACCACAGTAAGCATTCTGGACAGCAGCTACTTGTTTGTATCACAACTGGAGATTTATAATTCCAAAAGATATGATCTAAGACAATCTGGAAAGCCTAAGAAATGCACTACAATTCATTTTCAGACCTCAACTCCAAACTCCTAAGTTTTCCATGTCAAACTTCACAAGTTCCAGAATCTGTCCTCTCAAAACAGAGAGTAGCAGATTTTGAACTGCCACTTTAAACAACAGCAACTCTCAAACTACTAAGCCAAATGCTTCCAAATCTTGACACAAGCTAGTTCATCAAGTTTATTCCAACTTTCGTATTTACAAGTTTTCCAGCAACCAATTTTATCAAAGCCAAATTTAGAATTACTACGAACTGTCCAGAAAACCTAAAATTGCAAAGATTAAATATTTATTGATGTGGCAAACATTCTCTAAGACCAAACTAATATTACTACAAGTTCACAAATGTCACAAAAACACCAGAAAGTAAGGTGTGCCCACCTAGAATATTTATTATACCCATTTCTTAATTTACTTAAGTAATTAAGTGGAATTTAAAACATATATGTAAACTACTCCAAAAATTCTACAAAATTTACAGGGGACTCTCTGACCCACAAAGAGACTACTGTAAACTTTTGAACTCAATTTATTCACAGGAACTTCCTACACAAAATTCCCAAGCCAAAAAGGCTGATTTTTGTATAAATAACAAAGCATAGTCAAAAGTGTCAAACAACAGATTTCTTAATTTTCTTGGACACTCTAGGGTACCAAGACATTCTCCAAAAATTTATATGAACATTGCACATGTAGAAAAATTACAAAAATTCATTTAAGTATTTCTTAAAATAACAAGATAGCATTATAACTTGAAAAGTACTTAAGCACTACTGCCCAAATTTTTACCAGAGCTAGAGCAAGTATAAATTAGTCTACCCACCAAATTTCATAATTTTTGGAACACTGAAACTCGAGATATAATTTAAACAAGTTTGCATGTGATTTAAAACACATTTCAAAGATCTATTTAAATATTCCAAAAACTAAACATCATATAGCAAACTCATATTTTTCTAAAATACTACACCTCATGCAGATCCTAACAAAATTTATCTCATGATTTTTGAGCAAGTAAAACCCTAGATCTACATTTTCCAAACTTAACCAAATTTCTGTAGCAATATAAATAAAATGAAAAAGATCTCATTTATACTAGGCCGGCCCGGGAAAACTCGGCCCACACTCGCGCGCGCGCGGCCCGCTCAGCGCTCCCGCCCACGCGCGACACTGACGGGCGGGCCCCCGCGGTCAGTGACCGGAGACAGGGGAGCGGCAGCCGTGAGCTCCGGCGAGCCCAAGCTCGTCGGAGGGAAGCTCGCCCGGAAAAATCGAGCCCACCCACGCGTTCCCCGTTCCGTAACGCTTCGATTCATGCTAGTGGAAGAGCTTAGGTTGGAGTGGGAGGGCTCGCCGTCGTGAGCGGCGGCCGGTGAGGGTCGGGTGAGGGTATGCCGTCGCCGGTGAGGCCGCACGGCCATATCTAAGCTCGGTACGAGCTACACTACGCCCGGGCGAATCTATTGAGGTAGAAAGGAGGTTTGGAAGAGGTCCTAACTACCCTGGCCACGGAGTGCCGTGACGCGGTGCGGTGAGCGCGACGACGGTGGTCGTCGTGTTCCGCTCCGGCGAGGTCGCATCCCACTGTAAGGTCATGCCTAGAGCTAGAGGAAGGCCTACACTATTCTGAACGCTGACCACAGAGAGAGGAGGGTGAAAGAGGACGTCGGTGGTGAGCTCGCAATGGCGGCGGCCATGGCGGAGCTCCGCACCGCCGAGGTTTGATTGGGTGATTTGCCCTCTACCTTGACCCAACGGCTGACCCAATGTGCGGAGGTTGTAGAGTATGGGCAGGCGGTGCTGTTCGTGAGCTCTCGGGTGTGGTGGCGCGGTGGTTGGCGCAACCGAAGGCGGCGGAGCCGGCTGTGGGGGCGGAGGACGCTCGGTCGCCTTACCGGTGAGCTGGGGAAGGAGGGCGATGGAAATGGAGGGGGAAGCGGGTCGTCCTGGTCTTCATGCTGAGCTCGCAGGCGACGTGGGGCGTCGGCAGAACACGCGCGCCACGCGGCCACCGGGCTCTACCCGAGCGCCACGACACGGTCGGCCGTCCGACTGAACGGCGACACTGTTGACTGAATGGAGGCCATCATCGTTCGACTGACAGCGCGATTTCAACGGTGATTATCTTCGAAACCGGTTCGAATTAGTCGAAGATGATTACACCAATTTTGTAGAGCTACATGAGGTCTACAAGTTTGTCAATTGGAGTTTAGGCTGGTTCGGCCTAGATTTGAAACTACAAGGCTCCAAAGTGGGTCACCCGAAAACTGAAACTTAGTTTCAGTCACTATGCCGACTGAAACCCTAACTTCAAGACATTATATCTCCTAAACTATTGAGAACCAGGTGATGGTGATATTGACAATGTTGTAGAGCTATGTGTGGACAACAACTTTGTCAATTGGCTCAAAGACTGGTTTGGCCTAGTTTGTGAGTTACAAGTTGCTAAAGTGAGGTACAGTGAAACTGAAAAGTCCAATTTCCAGACTTAGAATTTTTCTAAGTGTTGATCACCACTCAAGCTGACTTGTGGGCCATTTTTGAGCATGCTCTGGTCATTTTCATGAGATGGCCATATTAGAACTTTTGTTCCTCATGAAATTCTCTACAACTTTACTTAAGATTGCTTCTCCATGCAAGATTTCTAAGCTGGACTTTTTAACTGGTCAAACTAGAGCCTTCTAGGGTCAAATGGTGGTCAACTTCTCTTGGAGGGCAAATTTGTAATTTTGGTCAACATGAAACTTGTTCCAAATGTTACCCTAAGTATAACTAAGGTGTTGTAGGTCATGATTGGCTACCTTACCTTTTTGTTACACCAACTATCAAATACTTCATGAAATAAATCAAACAAACCCTAGAATAATCACATGTGTTGCATCACATAAAATAACAAACATGAATGATGCATGCTTATGCTTATGCAATGCAAATGCAATGCAATTAAGGACTAAACACTTGAAGTGTTACAAATAGTTTCATAGCTTATCATAGGTTGGAACCAGACTATTGTCATAGTCTTCTCTAATCGCTTATATCTTCGCTACCTTGTAGTGTGGCCTAGGGGTTAAGTATAGATTTAGGTTAGTCATCGCACGCTTTCTTCTTGTGGATAAACAAATACGATACTCTAGAAATATCTCCTAGGTGAAATGCTCACCGGTATCCATGCGCTTGCGGATCCTTTTCTATGTGCGTTAACAAATATCAACAAGCATTTCTGGCACCGTTGTCGGGGATCAAGACGTCAGCTGAGTTAACCTTAAGTCATGCTTAACCTTGTATTATACTTTTATCTTTTTCTCTTTTCTTTTTGCCTTTCTATCCTTATGGATAACCCAAATTCCATGCCTATCTATCAATATCCTACACCCATGAACCAAAGCTTAGAGCCACCAGAACCCATGATTCTCACATCTAGCCATGAGCTACACCCATGTTTGGTTGCAATAGCTCAAAACCAACCCTTTCCTACAGCCAAGGTCCTATCTTCTAATCAAGAAGATAATGAACCAAAGGTCCTATGTTCTGATCAAGGAGATAATGAAATTTTGGTTACACTAAGGGAATGTTTCAAGCGTCTTATAAATTTAGGTTTAGACCTAGCCTGACAAGACTCTGTTCTTCTTCAACATCTTTATACGGGTCTTAATAATATCGCCTTTGGAGGAGTTTTCCTTTCTTTATCTATTAGTGGAGCAAGGTTTGTCCTTATTAGTAGACACACTCCTTGCACTAGCCTTCATGATAAACTCCTAGAGGAAAAGAAGGAATCATCCCCCAAACTAGAAGAGGAAGTTTTCATAGCCACGTTACGAACATTCCAACTCCATGATTTGGCTATCCATGTCAAACTAGTTGTACTCCAAAATCCTTTGAGGAATGAAGTAATTCTACCCTTAGAAATCCTTTCCAATGATCTTGGGAGGAGTATAAACTTCCTGCTTCATGAGAGACCTTTTAGTGCATAAGTTTGAATCTTTTCAAGAAGGGATCTCTTTGGAAGCTTTTCAAATCCAATCCCTTTGAAGGACATTTAGAAAGACTCAAGGATGGCATGTAAAGTGATGCCATAGAAGGAGAGCAAAGCCATCTAGAATCCACTCCTATCTTCTCCCTTTCTATGGCCACATTAGATATGAAATTCGAACGCATCCTTGATCCCTCTGAATCTTCCTATGCTCTTTCTCCTGAGTGATCCTAGAAATCCATCGAGACATCTAAAGCATAGGATTCATCAAGACCATAAGGAGGATCGAGAAGAGCAACATCAATGGCAAAAGAGCATTAAAAACCTATGTGCTATTTCCATTGAATGTGTAGGCGAGTCCTTATATGAGACATACTCGAGAGGCAATACAAGGGAAATTTTGGACATTTATGCCGAATCACCCTTGGAAGTTGAAAATGATGGAGACTTCAATGAACAAGGAGGCTACTTTATAAAAACCCTATCAAGTCCTTGCTCATATAAGAAATCTTTTGATTCACTTAGTCTCTCTAACATTGCCCCACACGAGATCTTCAACCCCCTTATGCTCCCTGTTCCTAAAGATTTTGAAAGGGTGATTGAAGACACATATGTTTATCATAAACATTGCAGATCTCGTTGTGTTGAATCTTGAGATTAGTACACATAAATTAGTGATAGAGGGGAAACCACTTTGCCACTTTATATCTTGAAGGTTTCCCAAGGACAAGCGTAGTTGTCCTAAAACAAGCACTGTTCAGACCATGACATGAGTATTCACCTTTCTACTCCACTGCCCTTGTGAAATGAGCATAGAGTTATAATTGTGAAAATATTCCTTAGGGTATTATTGTCACCAACCATTCCAGGTTGGAGCAAAAAGATTGAAGGAACAATAAATGCAAGGTATGTCCAACCAATCATTATGCAACATTGAATTACATTCATCCAATCTTAATTTTTGCAAAATTCAAGCTTGGGGATATACTCCCATGAAAACATCTTTTGCCATGTTTCTACATTATCTTGGTTGTCCCTACCTTTAAGACATGCTCAATTTGCTAAATAACAATCATGCTCTTTCATCACTTTTTGAGTAAATCTCTATTATGCTTTAATGCTGCCTCCATTTACTACTGTATATGTTTAGGTTTGGAGTAGTTTCATTCATCTCTTAAATAAGGCATGGTGCTTAATTTAGGAGGTAGTGATCTTACTTTCAAAGGCTTTTAATTACGCGCGGTTAGAATGCCTTCCTAAATCAAATTAGACATGGTGTCTAGGTTGATTTTTGAGCTTACAGTATGCTATAGTAGATATTGGATATTTTGTTAGACTAACCCCTATAGAGAAACTCCCAAATTCAAAATGGGAAAGTCCTGAGATGAACTCATATTGGAGATGAAGAGAGACAAATAAACTTGCACAAGGGAGACATAACTCATTCATAGCCAAAGAGAAAGAAGAGTGCCACAAAGCATGATCCACAATCAAAGCACTCACTCCATGGAAACAGGTGAACAAATCTCCGTTATGCCACTTGAAGACAAAGATCATCGTGGAGGATTTCGAGTTGCAGTTGCATTCTCTTATCAATTATTAATCATCAGGAATCAAGAAAGATTGACAAGAGGAGAGCATGCAACTTTCTGAACCCTCAGTAGATTGAGAAGCTGATGCATGAGGAAGGAAGGCCAACTCCTTTAGATGATCCAACCATGACCTTCTTCCTATCATGCTCTCATCGCTCTACACGCTGGTTTATAATCTCTCAATTAACTATTGCTTTGTTTCTATAAGTTTGAGTTATTTCATAACGCCTATATATGATAATCAAATATAAGATAAAATCAATCCTCTAGAAAAGAAGTAATAGTGAATGTTTCTATGCAAGTATGTTCAAATAAATTATTCTATAGCATAGAAACTGACCCTTAGCTTTGTGACAACAATGCCCCTATCATTACTTGTATACTCCTTCGGGTATGTGTGTCCACTAATGATTCGTAGGAATGAAACAATAAGAAGAGCTAACGGTCTAAGCACAAATTAAAGAGAGAACGAAACATGACATTACTAAATGTAAGAAAGAAGGAGTGCAACAGAGAAGACATTGGCGCATGAACAAAAGAACAAGAATGACCAATGAAGGAAAGCTTCCACAAGGTGTTATAGTGCTAGCATGCTCCAACATTAAAGGTAACATCCTAAGGTTAGTGATCATCACATTAAAATCCTCTTCTTGATGTTGGTATACACATAAATAGAGAACCAACCATGTTTGAGTTACAACCTCATTTGACCCAACCTAATTAACTCAACATGCTTAGTTCTCTAATCTTTGTTCCTGTCACCATTCTCTTGATCTTATAATCTTAACTCAATGATCTGAAATGATTGCACATCTTTACTTTGGAAGTTGATAGACATAATCATGAAATCATTACACAATATGCATAGATAGACTATCCTTCCATAAGGTTAAGAAATTTGATCTGCCCAATTGATTTAATGCTACATTCATGCTCATTGTTTGATCCTATCACCCATGTCAAGTTCAAGCAAAACACATAAATAACAACTTTATCTTGCTCAATATGCCTAAGGTTAGAGAAGAATAAACTTTTGGTTCTGTTGGTGTTTTTCCACCAACAGAGCCTATGCACTTGATCTCTGCCTTGTCTCTATGAGCAGGACCCACTTTGAACACAATAGTAGAGGAGCTTGTCAACTCCCCGAGAATCCTACAAGTGAAGATCCTGGACCTACGAACATGTACAATGAGCAAGATGTTGTCAGTTTCTACAACTAGTACTTCACTTCAAACTGTTGGAAGAGCAAGGAACATGGGTGACACCATCTCAAGAGATGCAAGCTATCAAGGTCTCTACTATGGGACCAAATGGTGCACCTACAGAATGAACATGGTAAGAGGTCCTGTTCAGAGGACATAAAAACACTGAACCCTTGCCAAAAGGTAAAATCGGTAGTTATCCATATTTATCCTTTTTCAGCATTGCATCAGTTTCCCTTTTTACATAGTTACTTTCCAGTAGTTGCATAATCATTCTCCTTTTAGCATGTTTACTTTTCTGCATTAGCATTGCATTAGAAAATAAAATAAATATATGTTTGCTTTGCTGCATCATAAATTATAAGCCCCATATGAATAATTTTGTGGCATGTAAGGACCCATAGGAATATTCACTATGGTGGCATAAAATAAAAATAAATATGCATTCATCATGTTAGACTTTCTCTGCATTATAAAAATATAAAAAGTATTTGAGAGAAATCCTGTTGAAACTCTGCTTAAAAGAATCAAGAACAATCTTAAAAACTCTGGACAATTAAGGCTTGAGTGGCCAACCACTAACGCTTAATCTATTCCACAAGTTTTGTTGTCTATTTGAGTTCCACAGGATTTGAAGGACCAAGAAGAGCCAACAAGCAAGTGGATGTTCTATTGACACAGCTTGATCACACTCAATGCTTACAAGCAGTAAATATGAGTGAAAGTTTTCCTAGTCTAACAAGCATGTATATATGGCTATGGTAGGAATTCAAGCTCTCGTCATACAGGAACTCATCATGCAGTATTTTTATGTTTTCAAAAGATAAAATCTCTAGAACTCTAGTATCTCTAAGAACAAGATAAACAGCAGCTCAAACCTTCCCATATCATATCCACCAACTACCTAGACTTAGATCAAGCATTTGCTACCCACAAGTTTTAGGTTCAGAACAAATCTTAGATCAAAACAGTTGTGTTCAAAACTTGAGAGAGTTCAAGGTTGAAAACTAGGTACTTGAAAGAAATTACAATAGAGCAACTATTCATCATTTCCATGCAAGAGATTACTTAAATAGTCCTCTTTTATTAACAACTCTTTTAAGAACAAAAACAAGTAAACTAGACACACCCTTTTTATTTTGCTTTAGTTATTTTAGACCATTATTATTACTAATTAAGAAAACTTGTAAGGAATAAAGTAAAGCTGAGGGAAGAAAATACTTAGCTGGATACATGGGGGTGCTCTCCCCCAAGCTAGATGTTGACGTAGTCGTTCGATCTTATAGTGTAGCAGACCGGCAGTGAAGATGTACTTCCTCTAGTGGAACATCGATTGATAATGATTGTTGAGACAGTGCTCCACTAGTGGATAGAACATCCACTTACTTGTCGGTTCTTCTTAATAACTCCTGCACAACTCAAATAGACAACAAAACTCATGGAATAGATTAAGGGTTAGGAAATTAAGCATTAATTGTCTAGAGTGGTGCCCATGATTTCTATGCATAATTTAGCAAGGTATCCTTTTTCTTTCTTTTAGTAATTTCAAATTCTATATAATTAACTATGTCTAATTCTTCTTCTGGTAATTGTGCATCAAGGAAAACTTTTAGAAGTTGGTCATTTACCTTGAAAAGCTTACCTTCATCGTTTTGAAGTGTGACCGCTCCATGTGATGCTACTTCAATTACCTTGAATGGTCCTTCCCATTTACTTTCTAGTTTCCCATGTCCGAACAGCTTCACTCTAGAGTTGAATAGTAACACCTTGTCACCGGTTTGAATTCCTTCTTCTTCAATCTTTTGTTATGCCACCTCTTTGTCCTCTCTTTGTAGATCTTTGCATTATGATATGCCTTTTCTCGCCATTCCTCAAGCTCAAAGAGTTGCATCTTTCTTTTCTGCTAGAAGAACTAGATTCACCCCCTTGCGACCTCTAGAGCCCTCGCTCGCTCCTTCTCACCTTCCTCCTCATCCTCGTCATTAGAAATCACTTGCAAAATAGGCAAGTCAATGAGGGTTGCCAACTTCCAAGCCTGAAGAGCTCCTCTAACTGTGCTCGGCCTAAGCACCGGCATAACCGCCGATTTAGGCTTCGTGGCCACGGTCGAAGAGCCAACCGATGAGGCGGGCACCGTCACCGTCGTGACCCTCGAAACCTTCAGCATCCCAGCATGCCTGTGACCGTGCCTACCTTGCATAGGTGCACTAGTAAGCTTACCACTTGCTTTAGATCTCTTCCTCTTCTTGCTACCCCTAGCCTCCTTGAGCTCCACCAATGGCCAATCCGAATATGTCAACCCAAGTAAATCGAAAGCACGGTTAACACGATGGTGGTTGGCTAGGGCAACATGTATCACCCTGATCTCGGTATTACCTAGACCACTGACAAGCTTCTCAATTGGCTCCGCTACCTCCATGTACACAGCCTTGATCCCCGCTACCAAAGAACTACTCTTCTGAAGCACCCTCGACCAAGCTTGCTTAACATCGATACAAAGACCCTTCAGACCATGATCCACTTATCATATCTTTAACTTTGAACTAGGACTAGTTGGCCCTCAGAGGTAGCACCTTTGCACAAAGAAACTCCTCAACGAGGTCTTGCGCACATTGGTGACGTGATAGAGCCCTGAGCGCATCCACAGTAGTGACAGAACCATTGGTCATAATAGCATCCGAAGCAACATTATCAAGCCTCTGCAACTTTCCATAGAGGCTCGGCTCGCTCTCAAGTTTCATATAAAACCAATTCTCAGTCTAGGGTGGGGCCCACTTGTTCTTCTGTGCCATAACTGGAACTTCCACCCCATGACGATAAACAAACGTATAAACACCATACTGCCCTAGAATAGTCTTCCCATTGACATTCATCTTGAGAGGCTATGGATGAACCCAGTGGAGGCATATGAAACCCTCGAGATCTGGCTCCACCCCTTGAGACTTGCAACCCCAAACATAAATACTAAGCTTCACAAAGCTAGAGGGATTTAACTGATGAAACTTGAGATTGAACCTCTTCAAGACCCCAACTAAAAGGAGATGCAGCTGAAACCTCAACACCACCACGAAGAATTCCCTAAAAACAACAACCTCATCATCTTGAGGGTTAGGAACAACATCTCCCTCTAATAGCCTCGCTAGTTCGTGAATTTATCCAACTCTTTCAAAGTGACCCTCGTAGGACCAAACTCAAAGCTCACAGCCACATCCGTTGCAGAGTCAATGGCCTTGGAGCTATCAATAGGCCTAGTTGTCTTATTCACATGAGCCATCAAGCAACAAAATGAAAATCAAAAGAAAATTAACACTAGAAACAGAAGCGAACAAGCCTCAAAATAACAAACAACTAACACTCACCCAAAAGTCAAGAGGGAAGAAACTAAAGCCAAGTAAACACAAAACCTTCACCCAAGACACCAACCTCCACTCTAGCAAACCCTCACTCAATGGAAACAACAACAACGACTAGCCAGTGTAATGGAACTATCCAAATTATAAGAGCACAAGTACAAAACAATCACTGAAGTGATCAAATTATCATACTTGAGCCCATATAACTCCGATAGTCCAACGAAATCACAAAGGATTTTAAACCAACCAATGATAAGCCAAGATCGTACATGATTCAACATAACACATCACATGTTATAACATTGCACAAGTAGTTCACAAATAGCTCACATACATCAGAGTCACATAAGTTATTACAAACCATGTTTAAAAGTAGCAGAAGCAATTAGTTTAAACCATCACACACACACACACACACACACACACACACACTTAGTTCAAATACAAGCCAGTTCCATGGTCACAGCCAACAAAAGCATCAGGATGAGGTAACATAAGAGATCATGCCCATGATCTAGTCTTAGTCACCCCCCGGGTGGAGACAATACTTGCAGTAACCCTGATAAAGCATGTCATCTACAACAAGAGGGAATAAACCCTAAGTACGAGAATGTACTCAGCTAGACTTACCCATCATAAACTAGAAATAAAGTGACACCAAGGAGTATGCAAGACTGATATATAAGTGGAACTCGCTTGATAACATTTGCAGAAAAGCTTATGTAACAGAGAAGTAACCTTTCTTTTCTTAGCAGCAAGTTATTAATATTAACCTATCATCTACATTAACACCTGTACTAGAGCAATCACTTGATTAAGATACAAACATTAATAACCATATCAGGTGTAGTAAAGCCATCATCATCATCATCTTAACCATCAAGTTCATTTAGTGTTACTACAATGGAGAAGCTCTGTTAAGTTTCTCACTATCCAAGAGAGATGGTGACTTGAATCGATTCCTACCCAACTAGGGAATTATTCCTAACACAAACCCTAGCATACCTCATGACCTTTGGTACAACTTAGGAACCAACTTCGTGGGCTCAATCAGCGCTGCACTCTCAAGGAATCCAATCAGCCAGGACGTTCGGGACTGGTTACCCACCCTTGGACTCATGCCATTAGTTCCCCACACATCCTTACTACCTCTAGGGTGCGCACATCTACTTAACAGGGTCCCGCCCTGAGTTGAGCTACTCGGCTTCACGGTCGGAACGACTTATCTGACCAGCTAAATGTTAGACATGCGTTCAAAATGATAAGAGGGCCTCCATGCCTCAGTCCTTAATCGACACAGATGAGGATAGACCTAACACAAGACCTCCTTGCCTTGTTGCTTCACTATCGACATCTCTACCAGTCTTCATTCATTATTAACATATGGTTATTTCCATGATAGCAAATATAGCCAACCGTGACTAGACATCTCCTATTTTGCAGGTGACAGGAAATCACCTGACACTACTGGTCTAAGCATGGCTAAGCAAGTATTCGATCCTAGAGTTAGATAGGATATAGGATGTATTCACTAGACAAGGAGAGGATATATATGCAACAAGTGTTTCCAACCAACTCCTATAACTTAATGCATCAATCATCATAAAATATTCAAATTGTATTTTGTAAAACATAGGAGGCTTAGAATGCTCCGGGGCTTACCTTTGAGGAAAGAGGAAGGTTCGTGGTTAGGGCACTTAGGCAGCTCTTCGCCATTGGCTCCTCCTTTGGGTGCCAGGACCTCTTGCTCCTCCGCTGCTGGACGCTCCTTCGGATTCAGCCCCTCGAATTTCAACAGGGTCACTCCTTCCTGTACACCTATTGCACGCATATGCACAAGATGAATATCATGTATGCATAATAGATGAAGTTACATGATGAACACATGAACATGTACATGGCTAATAGCATGATGATATAATAAGATTAACACTCATTGACCAAGTAGGTGGAAAGCTCTATTCAAATCACTTTACTAAGTAGGTGCATATCTCCTCTCTAAAACAAGAGCATACACTCACCAAGTTCTAGCAATCTAAGGTATAACTTTTCATCATCAGTAAGAGGCTTAACACCTGCAGCTAACAACTTACCTCAATTAGCCTAAACACCCAAAGCAACAAAACAAGCTTATATGAAGCAATCAATTCATTTAGGCAATTCAGCAAATCTGGGCATACAAACAACAGCTGAGTAAATAAATCATAACTGGAGTTGCACAACTCCAAAAGATATGCAACAAGATATTCTGGAAAGCCTATGAAATTTTCTACAAAACATCTTTCAATGTGGTAGCATGATTCCCAAGTTAAGAGTGTCAAACAATCACAATACTCAAATCTGGTCCAGAAATTTTAGAGAGTAAGCACTTCTAAAGACCAACTTCAGAAGGCTATAACTTACAAACCATAAAGGATACGGCCATGAAAATTTAACACAAGCTATATAAGTGAGTAATCTACAACTTTGTTATAAATAGTATTCACAGCAAACATCATTTAAGTGGTGTAATTAGCAAAGTACCAGAAACTGTACTAAAAGACATTTTCAGGAAATAGAGAGCAAAAATAGATTTCACTAATGTTCCAAACTTCAACCTAGGCAAAACCAAAGTTACCAACAGGTTACATACATCAAAATAACACTAGAAAACATAGTGTCCATCCCAAAATAAATTATTTTGATGACTTTATTATTTTATTTAGATAATTAGGTGAAATAATAAACATGTAGCAAAGTTGCACAGTAAATTCTACAAAAATTACAGTGGCTCATACATGTCCCCAATAGACTACTGTATAAATTTTATAGCATTTGAACATGTAGAACATCCTATGCAAAAATAACAAGCTAGCAATGATTATAAAAGCATTTAAATAGAATAAACCTCAAAGTCCTATTTCCAGTAAGAGCACTGCAGCTCTAGCATTTTTCCTAGGCAACACATATGAACACAAGACCAACCCAAGTGGAATCACATTTTTAGCATGCACCAAACTCAAGTTATGAATTTCCCAAGTTTATTAAGGAATAAACAAGATAAATAAAAACAATTTATTTTACTACAGAACATAGCATTTTCATACTTTTAATAAAAACTAGACATCACCATTGGACTCCTGTAGCTCAAGTTATAATTTATCAAAGTTTGCACCTTTTTCTGAAAATAAATAAAGAGTCGATTGAGGTAGCTATAGCGACCTAGGGTCCCGCGAGTCAATGGTCCCACCCATCAACCGAACAGAGACAGGGGAGGAGGTTTGACCAGCGCTAGCTCACTGACGGTGAGCTTTCCGGTGAAACCGACCCCACCATCGTGATCCTCTCATCCTCCCGCGTCGATTGAGGTAGCTATAGCGACCTAGGGTTCATCGGAGCAGGCTCACCACTGACCATGGCGACACGGCGGTGCGGCCCGGTGGCGTGCTGGCTGTCTTCGGCCATGGCTGGGCCAGGCGAGGGGTGCATCGGCTTCACGGTGAACAAGCGGACCTCCCGAGGTGGCTCTAGGGTTAGGAGGGGCCGAGTGCACGGCTCGATGACAGTGAGCTCTGGCACGTGCATGGCTCGACGACGGTGAGGTTGGCTTGGTAGCGGTTCCACCGGCTAGGTCTCTAGCATCTATGGCTTGAGAGGCACCCAAGACAGGAGAGAGAAGAAGTGAAGGAGCTTGGGCTCATGCTGGCCATGATGAGCTCGGAGCTCAGCGAGAACTCCGGTGAGGTTGTAGCGGTGGAAATGGCGAATGTGGCCTCACCTGGGCTCGGCTAGCGATGCAAGTTGGTGGAGGCGACATCACGGAGTAGGGCAAAGCTGCTGGCTAGCTGAAACAGGCAATGGTACGGCGGCTAGATGAGCAATGGCGGCGGAGCTCGCAGCAGCGCTACTGCTGCTCTTCTCCACGTCTATGAGAGCGAGAGAGGGAGATAGGAACATAGGGCGAGAGGGGAGAGTGAAGTGAGCGAGCTAGAGCACGCCGTGGCGACTTGAGGCCTCACCTAGTCGTTGTCGTGGGGCCATCGCTGGTGTATGGCCACCCCTTGGCGCCCACAGCCAGAGACTGGTCGGCCACAATGGCCAAGCTGAGATGGCCATGAGGCCACCATCAGGTTCCTCACAGAGCATTTTCATCCCCTCCTAACTCCTAATTAGTGGCACTTCATGATCAACCAATTTCACCATTGCATAGATCTACATGAGTACTCCATCTTTGCTTATATGAGTTTGGTCCAGATCAGCATGGTTTGCAAACTACAATGCTCCAAAGTGGTGTACATTGAAACTGGAAGTCAGTTATGGCTTAGAATATTTTCTAAGTGTCAAAACAGCCCCCAAAATAGACTTGTGAGCCACTTTTTAGCATGTTGTGTACATTTATAGCTCAAGGTCATAAAACAACTTTTGTTCCTTATAAAATTTACTACAACTCTTACTAAGGGTGGACAAACATGCAAACAGTCTAGCTTACTGTTCATAGTAGGTCAAATAAGAGTACTTAAGGGGAGCTCCAAGTCAAACCAAACCCTAGAAGCATAATTAGGCAAATTGATCAACATGAACATTATTCTATTTTGCATCCTAAGTGTAGCTAAGGTGTTTTAGGGACCAAACATCAACCACTTGCATTAGTCAACCCATGATCATAAGCATACATACATTGAAACATAGAATAACAAAGATATGTTGCATATGTTTCAAGGCAATGTTTCATAGGTTTCACTTGTACGGTTCATAGCAATAGTTACATATGTTTTAGTTGTATGCCTTCACATGTTTTAGTGGTGTGTTTCATATGTAAATGCTCATGTATGAATAAATGATGCTTATGCTCATGCAATGTAAGTGCAATATGCAAGGCAAACACTTGGGGTGTTACAGCCAGCAAGCAAGGGACGAAACAACGAAAACCCTAAACCTAACACAAGTATTTATAGGCACCTAGGACCCACAAAAAAAGTATGGAGGGTGTCCCATATCCTGAGAAAATAGGAACCAAGCGAGCACCGCAAATCCCAAGAAAAACGGGGAACAACCTTCGACAATCACGTGTCACATCAAACGGCACAGCAGGCCCAAAAACACTAAAGACCAGCATTGGTCGAGCATGATGGGGGTGACGCTGGGCCATGCCACAGACTAAGTACCCCGCCTACCCCTTCCTCAAGTTTCAATATTGCTCTCACCCATCATGCTGGGCCTGACCCTCGAGGGGCTACTGTTAGGGGAAAGCTTTCCTAGCGTAGCTCCTACCCTGGCACTCGACCCCCTGCTGGCATGACTAACTAGCCTCACTGCAGGCATCACCCCTGCCATGAGGTTTTTTGCTCATTTTGTTTGATCCATGTGTTCAGGTGTCACACGTGAAGGACCGCCTCGTCATCCTAGGGATTGCGGCAGGTGAAGCACTGACTGGTGGCGATTGGCAGACCCTTATTTGGGATGCGTGAAGGTTCAGTGCCTACTAAGAGGAGGAACCATCCTAGCGGTGGTGGCAGCCCTATCGAGATGATTAGGGCTCAGAGTGGTTGGCCAAGGGAAGGAGATTACCACCGTACCCTTGGCCGTTGTATAGCAATTGCCTTCCCAGGTGTAACCCTAGTGTAATTTCTCCACGACACTAGGTATGGTCTATAAATACCCAGGGCACTCATGTAAGAAAGCGGGGTCCTTTTCTAGATAGATTATGGGCATTTAATCCACTTTCACACCTTGTCCTGAGCTCGGGTACCCTCACTCTTTCGCACTCTCTCTCTCACTCGATCAAACTCCCCTATGGGAAACCCTTGGCCTCTCCCCACTTGATCTTCAGTGAGGGTGAGAGGTTAGGAGTGACCCCACATCTACTCTTCCTCACATGGTGTCATCATGCTCCAATGACAAGGGTAACATTCTAAGATAAATGGTCATTATTTCAAAAAGCTTTTCCTTGATTCTGGTATGCATATAAATAAGAAACAAACATGTTTGAGTTACACTTCCTTGATCAAACCTGTCTAAACATGTTTAGTTCTTTAAGTTTGTTCATAGCACCAAACCAAAACAGCTAAAAAGGGCACATCTTGTTCTAGAAGATAATAGTCATAATCATATAAAGATTGATATATTATGTAAAGATAGACAATCCTTCCATAGGTTAAGTAACTCAATCTTTTCTACCAAATGTATTTAAATGCTACATTCATGCTCAATCTTATGATCTTATGATATAAATGAACAAAGCACATAACATCAACTTTATCATACTCAATGTGCTAAAGGTTAGAGAAGAATAAATAAAGTTTTGGTTATATTGGTGTTTTTCCACTAGCAGAGCCTATGCACTTAATCTCTACCTTGTCTTTATGAGCAGGACACACTTCAAGCAAGGTGTGGGGGAGTTAGTCGATTCCCCAATTTCTACAAGTGAAAATTCTGAACCTGCAAACCAAAATCAAACTCAAAACCAAGATGGGTTTGGCGGAAGAAGGTGACATCATCATTAGAGGCACCACCACAAGAATCTTCATCTTCAGAGCAAATTGAGGTACTAGATCAAAGAACTTCACAAGGAGAAGTCTAGTTCGAAGGACTTAAAACACCGAACCCTCACTAAAAGGTAACTCGGTAGTTATCCATTTGCATAAATTTCCTTTAGCAAGTTTATTTTTTGCATTTGCATGAAAGAACTTATCTGCATATAAAACAAAATAAAAATATGTAAAAACTATGATAAAACAAATTACATCATGCACCCCCCATGTATCCAAATAAGTATTCTTTCCCTTTTATGTTAGTTTTTTACTTTCTTTTAAATAGTTTAAAAATGATGAAAGAAAAAAAAATAAAAGGTGTGCATGAGTTTATTTTAAGAGCTGTTAACAAATAAAGAGGACTCTGAATGATCTCTTGAATAGAAATGATGAATAGTTGCTATGTTGTAATTCCTTTCAAGTACCTAGTTTTTAGCCTTAAATTCTCTTAAGATTTGGATAAAACTATTTTGATATAAAGATTTACTTTGAATTTGAAACTCGTGGGTAGCATATGCTTGATCTAAGTCTAGGTAATTAACGGATATGATATGAGAAGATCTGAGCTGTTGTTTATCTTATTCCAAATGACACCAAAATTCTAGAGATTTACTTTTTGAAAAAACACAAAATACTATGATGAGTTCCTGTATGATAGCTTGAATTACTACCAGAGCCATACATGTTATTTAGGCTAGGAAAACTCCACATATATGCTGCTTGTTTTTGCATTGAGTTTTGTCAAGCTTTGTGACCCTTATGAGAGAATTGTCATGCTCTTAAAATGAAGATCACATACAGACCACCCAAATATATACTACTCCTACACTAGGAGTAGGCGCCAAAACATGCTTTACATTTGGATCCACCCACAAATATTCTACTCTTACACTAGGAGTGAACAAACACATGCTTGTTAGGATTCCATACCAATAATGCTATAAGTTTTTGTTGCTATCTCTCTAAAGTTTTGTTACAGAAAAGAGACATGGGGCTATGCAAAAGTTATTTATATAAAAAAAGAAAAAAATGAGTTAAAAAAATGGACACAAAAGTGTCCAAGATATTAAAAACAATGGGTACTTAGATGCCCGCCTGAAAAAAAAGAAAGATGAATAAAGATAGCCCCTGTTCTCTTGCAAAAATATTTCCAAGTTTCAAATGAGAGATATATTTTCAAGGAGCAAAGTAGAATTAGGATTGCCACCATATATATCCACCATATATCCACACACATACATATCTTGATTTGATTGTATGACTCATTTCTCTTTGGCTCTGTTGTTTGACTTTACAATATATGCATTGCAAGTATGCTCTAGCTTTCTCCCTACCTATGAACTCCACATGAGCCTTAGTGGTAGGAAGAAAAAGGCACAACAAGTTATGCCTTGGTGAGGATCCATAAATATCATATATATTGAGAGACTTGGGAGTGTCATACAATGGAAACTCTAAGTTTTATTTTAAAAACTTGTAAAAACTCTGGAACAATGGTCGAACAAAGAACTTGAGACATAGTGCTTAACTTGAATGTTCTGTCTTTCAATTGCTCAAGACCCAAGTGAAGGCTAAGAAGCCCTATGGTTAAAAGTAATATGAGTAAGTTTGAAAGTCAGATCAGTTTATTCTAATCTGGAGGATATTTTTTTATTAAAGCTTGTGTACTTTTGAGGCATGAACGCATTATAGCAACTCCTGATCTATTGCTAAGTTTAGCTTTGCTTAGGGGCGAGCAAATGTTAATCTTGGGGGAGCTTGTTGACGGTCATTAATGTCAATCATAAACTATCAACATATCCTACAAATATACTTAATTCCGTCACCAAACATAGGTATAGGGTTTAAACTAATAAATTGCATGAACTTTGGTCAATATTTGAATGTAGGAGGATTTATCCAGAAAACAACCCCTAAGACCATTGTCATACACTCCAAATAGGCAAACTGACATCAACAAGTGAATCAACTCGCAAAACCTATGAAAAACAACTCAAGACAAAGTCCAGAAGCTTCTACCGCAGGAGGAGGCCCACCTATCACAGAGATAGACTGGTCAGCCCCACCTGTAGGCCAACTGGCCTATGGGACCCACCATTTAGTCTCTCCTTTCTACATCAGTTCCCCACCGCCTTTGAGAGTCCATCTCTGTTGTTGCTCAAGGTCATTTCGAAGTGAGGGCTCAAATTTGATGTTGTCATGGATTCATGGACTCACAGGACTCCTGGTGCCCCCATATAAGGCCCCCATACCCCTCCTCTAGGGGGTACATAAGCAATCAAGAGAAAAATAGTCCTCTAAGTTAGGATCTAGCCTTTGTAAATAGAAAATAGTGAGATAGAGAGTGAGGAAAGAGTTTGGAGGAAGTGTCGGCCTGTCGGTGCTCTCTCTACGGCTTGTACCTTGGTGGAATAAAGTTCTACTTGGGATTACTTCTAAGATTTCTCTGGTAGTCAACTTCTGATTCAAGTAAGTTTTGTATTTATATTGTTCATCAGGTTCGTAACTCTTTTGAGTGCTTTAATCTATAGACGCTCTAGGTTAAAGTAGTAATTATGGGTGTAAGCGTGGTGCTTAGACTCCGGTTACTTGTGGATGTACCCTGCATTTCGTACCGGTGGTAGATCGCGAGGGTGACTATAAAGCCTTATTGAGTCTATTGTAGACCACCTCCCGTTTGTAGGCAGATTAGGACTCAGTTGCTATGAAAAGCATCCTCTATTGGTGTATTTCCTTAGTAATGTCCCTAGTTGAACAATAGAAGATATGGCTTACCCAAGTCAAAACTAGAGAACCTTAGTAGTCTTCTCTACGCTCCTATTTATCCTTAACCTTGTTGCTACCTCTAGTTAAGTTAGACTGTAGTTAATCTCACATATTTCCCTATGGATATGATACTTGGAATACTCTAGACGAAAGCTATGGCGGTATCCATACGCTTGTGGATTTATCTATGTGCGTCTAAAATATACCAACAACGAGATCCACCATCACAACCTCCATTGCCAACTACGTGAGCTCTGTCGCGAGCCGCATGACCTAGGCCACGTGAGCTCCGCTACTAGTCATGAGAAGATTTGGGGCGTGAGCCCCCTGTCACTGGGGCGCTAGCGGCTCCTGCCGTCATGGCACGAGCGGCCCTTCGCCTGAGCGTGACTAGGGCATGAGCGCCCCCCATCACTAGGGCTAAGTGAGTGAGAGAGGTCAGCGTGAGGTGAGAAGGAGATAGATGGGTGAAAATGAAACTTGCTAGGGTTTTAGTTGCATTTATATACTCAAGACAACTAAACGGGCTAAGATGGGTTGTAGATGGATACTGATTTGAGCTTAATTAATAGAGGCAGCCCACATAAGGCATCCACCTCTGAAAATATCCTCTATTTTTGGAGGTGGACCTCTTAAGAGGTAGACCTCTGTTAATGGATTCTGAGAGATGACCAATTTCTTACTACCACTGTAGATCCATTTTGACAGACGGGTGATTTATGACTACCATCATAAATAAAATGTCCGCTTCTAAAAATCCTTAGGTATTTTAGGAGACATGTAAATTTTGTGATCGCCTCCCCTAATAAAATAGGTTGTCTCCTAAAATCTTTTTTGTAGTAGTGAAAGCCAAATTTGACCATCGGGGTGTGGTCCCCCGTGCTCGTCTTTGCCTCACCAATCCCTCCATGCTTCGCTAAGTCTTTGCACCCACAAATCTTGCCTACAGTCCTTAGCTCAAGACCTTCCAGCTTCAAGGCCTTTTCCGTGTATCGAGCAAAAAGAGCTTCTTTGGTGATAGCCCTAGTTTGGTTTTGGTAAATGCATGACAACTGGTGGACTAACATTTTTCCTTAGTGTTGATTAAGCTAGGGGATGTCCACACAAAGATTGAACTAGATGGCATCCATGGTGGAGATGGAGATGGCCACAAGTGTGTCAAGTGCTCAACATTGGAGAGAAGGAAGAAGGGAGCAAGCCTGGAGGCAAAGCTATATGTTGGGGACTTTACCGGCCAAGAAAGACGAATGAGTGCTGTAACACCCCTGGTGTTAGTTAGCCTCATAATGCATTCATAATGCATGATCATGGAATGACATTACCATAAGCATCGTCATTTCATGTGCATCTATGCTTGAAAACATGTGAAATGTGCTCCTGAAACATATGCAACGTTAGGTCCCAATAATTTTGTTAGTGATGTTTCATTAGTTATATTAATAGTGTTTCAATGCCTACTTGTGAAACGTTCATGCTTATGTGATGCTACTTTATGATTAGGGCCTTGTCAATAGTTGTAGCATGCTACTAACCCAAAATAACCTAGGGTTTATGTTTATAACATGCCCTAATTCCATCTTGAACCATGCTTTGACTAGTTGACCATTAGGACCTTCCTTGTTTGACCTAACAAAAAGGATAGCCTAGAGTTTTTGCATGGCTATACCACCTTAACAAAGTTTGGGCCAAATTTCTTGAGGAACAAAAGTCTCAATATGACCATCTCATGAAAACGGCTGGAAGATGCTCAAACTGGGCCCACAAGTCAGTAAGTGGACTGCCCAACACTTAGCAAAATTCTTCTAAGTCAGGGTGCATTTCAGTTTCAATGTACACCACTTTAGGGCTCTATAGTTACTAATCTAGGCCGAATTAGCTCAAGATCTTATTGACATATTTATAGTACTCACATAGCTCTATGATTTTGTCAATAGCACCATCACCTAAATCTCACTGGTTTAGGAGCTAGAGTGCTTTGAAAATCAGGGTTCAGTCGAGCCTTAACTGAAACTTAGTTTCAGTTTCTAGGTGACCTACTTTGGCAAGCTATATCTCACTAACCAAGTCGAATTAGTCTAAACTCCTATTGACAAACTTGTATATCTCCTGTTCCTCTACAGATTTGATAACTATGTCTCTCACCGAATCAGCCTAGATTAGGAGGTAGAGCGTGCCCAATATCGTTCGTCAGTCGGTCATCGGAGCTCATTTCAGGCGAGTCAGTGGACGTTGTGGCCGACAGGTTCAGAGACTGGCCATCGCATGGCGTCCATGCCCGCCCTTTCCTTCACGTCGCGTGCGCGTGTTCACAGTGAAAAACCGATCGTCCCTCACTCCACTCCATCCTTTCTCTCTCGCCTCGCTTTCTCCGCCCACCAGCAAGGCGAGCGCACCGCCATTGCGCCGCCGTGAGCTCCACCACGCACAGTTCCATCACCACCGCGTCCTTCCCAGATTGGCTTGGCCAAACTCTCCTCCACTACCTCCTCTACGCGCTGCACGTCTTAGCTGAGCTGGCCGGGTCATAGGTAGAGCATACGGGGTCATTCCTTCTCCACCGCCATGCTCGGAGCTCCGCTCACCTTGTGGTCTACCATGGTCGGGGCAACTCCGTGCTTCTCTATTCTTCGCGTGGGTTGTTTCGTGTCCCTTGAGTCGGGTAGAAACTATAGGAACTCCCAATTTTGTTGCCACCGAACCGAGCTCACCAGAACGGGTCACCGCGCTGGGCGCGCCGCCATGGCTACCACGGCATCGAGCTCGGGGTTCGCTGTGCTTGCTTGCTCAACCATTGATTGGAGGCGTGTCCCGTGCGTTGTAGTGGTAAAACTAGCTATGCCGAAGATGATACTGGGGGAAATCAACCCATTGGCGTGGAACGCCATCGCCGTCGGCAACCATGCCCCGGTGCAGTATAGGTTGGGGAAAGGGTAGGTCTAGGTGCAGGGTGATGTGGAGATTACATAGGAGCGCTTGGATTCACTGGAGGGGTCACCGGCGGCGAGCAATCGCCGACCGGAGCCGCTCCCCTGTCCGGTGTCCCTGACGGGCAGGGCCCGCTTGTCAGCGCGCTGGATTTCCCCCCTAGGTTGCTTGCTTGGGCCGCCGTGGGCCGAGCCACATTGCCGGGCCGCGCTGGCGCGGGGGCGTGCGCGCGCGTCGCGGGCCGCAGTGGTGGTCTGGGCCGGCCTGAAGTAGAGTAGGGTTCTTGTTTTTAATTTTATTTATTTGATTCATGTGCAAACTTCAAAAATAGGTATCTCCTGTTCTAGAGGTCCAAATAAGGCGCTTTAAATTTTGGTGTGCTCTACATAATGTCTAGTTTATTATAAAAATATAATGTGTGCCATGTTTTGTGATGAAATAAATAGTTATTAATTATATCTTTTATTCATGTAGAAAAAGGAGAAAATGATATCTCTTTCTGTGAAGCTCCAAATGACATGAAATTTTTATAGTGAACTTCTCATACCATGAATAGCTTATGGTTAAATTTTCATGCAATTTGGATGTGGTTTGGTGGAGTTATATAATTATCTTGTTTGCTTGAATGGATCTTGTGTGAATTTTCAGAATTTTTCTATAGATCCAGTAAGGGTGAAACTTGGTGAATGTTGTTCTTATATTAGAAGGATGCTAGGAAAAATATGAAATCTGTTGCTTGATACTTTTCCATAGGGTTTCCTATTTATGCTAGATATAGACATGTCATCTGTTATTTTGGATATATCAAGTTCTGCTCATCCAATTGATTGGAAATTTTTATGGTAGCCTATGTGAAGCATTAGGTGGCTACTGTAATTTTTGTAGATTTTTATATATAGTTTTACTATATGTTTCTTTAATCACCTAATTAACTAAATAAATTATAAAAGAATATTAAATAATTTATTTAGAAGTTGGCACTATACTTTTTGATGTTGGCACTATATATTTTATATATAGTTTCACTATATGTTGGTATACTTTCTGATGTAGCTAAGAAAACTCACAACTGGCACTATAAATTATAAAAGAATATTAAATAATTTATTTAGAAGTTGGTAAACTTGGTTTGGTCCAATTGTGCTTTTGAATCGTCATTAATTATTTAAGTTAGTGAATCTGCCATTTCTGGACAGATTTGCTAGTTAAGAGAATTAACCTATGTTAATGATGTTTTCATGCTTGGTGATTTATAGCAAAGTTGTTGAGAATTTCATGAACTAGTTGCTGGTAAATTTTGGTAGCATTTGGACATATAGTTTAGAAATGACAGCTGTTCCAAGTTGGGTTCAGTTTTGGAAGTGCTCTCTGTCTTTTAGAACAGATTCTGTATGTATGCTATTTTAACTTGGTAAATGATGAAATCATGCTTAGATGTTTATAAATGAAATGTAGACAATTTCATAAGCTTTCCAGAATGTCCTCTTTTAGGTCATTTGGATTTGTAGAACTCCAGTTGTGAGTTTTCTTAGCTACTGTTGATATTATTTGGTAAATACTAAATTGCTGGAATCTTGTTATGTGTGTGTTTGGTCTTAACCTTGTGGAACCTAGTGGTTTCTTAGAGGAACGTGTTAATACCGGAGAGGAAATTTGCACCTAATCTTGAAGTGATTTGATTAGAGCACCACATAACTTGGTTTTGTGCTTACAACGTTGCAATGTCATTGCATTCATCTTCACATCATTCATGCACGTCCATAAATCATCATGTCATTTTTGGATGCATACATGAAATTTATTGGAAGCATATACATGCAATAGGTGTGCCGAGAATCGTTTTACAAGCGAACTTCCGCTGGGCGTGGAACCCGAAGTTGAAGTCTGTTCGAGAACTGGAGGTCCAGTCCGACGAAGCCGGAGAAGACGTGGGAATCGTTCTTGAAGCCGAACCTTGATCTCTCTTCTTTCGGTTAAGGCAAGCCCCGGAGCATTATAAGCCTCCTACTTTCAAAGTAATTATCTATATATACAAGTTATATGTATTGTTGCATTACGTGATAGGAATTGATTGGAAACCCTTGCTGCATTGATAACACTCCTTGTCCAGAAATTCGAACCTTGAATCCTATGTAGACAGGATCGTATCTATGCTTAGCCCTGCTAAATTAGACCGGTAGAAGTCGGGCGATTTCCTATCACCTGTGAGATATAGGGCTTTGTCAGGTCACTGTTGGCTATATTTGCTATCGTGGAAGTGAACCATGTGTAATAAAATGAAATAAGACCGGGTGGGATGATGATAGTGAAACAACAAGGCATGGAGGTCTTGGGTGTGGATCTATCCTCGTCTGTGTCGATTAAGGATCGAGACCTGGAGCCTTCTATGTCATTTTGAACTTATGCCTAACATTTAGTTGGCCGGCCTGAGGTTGCCGACCGTGAAGCCTAGTAGCTCAACTCAGGCTGTGAAGTCAAAAAGTGAAAGTCGCCTCGGAAGGGAGCCAGATGGTCCAAGGGCAGGTGAGTTAAAAGTCCTGAGCATCCTGGCCACTGGTATCCCCGAGAACGCGGCGCTGTTTGGGCCCACCCTGAGTTGTACCAAAGGTTATCTACGGCTGCCTTTAGCGGGGTTTGCCGGGTGAGTGTCAGGAATACCCCCCTCAGCTGAGTTGGAATCGATTCGAGTCGCCGTCTCTCCCGGATAGTGAGAAACTTGACTGGTTATCTCCAGCGTAGATACACTAATTATTAATGATGGTTCGGAATTGATGATAATGATGATGATGGCCTTATTATACCTGCTATGGTTAATATTGTTTGCTCCTAATGAAGTGATTGCTCTAGTACAGGTGCTAATCTAGATGACAGGTTAATGATTATTAACTCGATGCTTAAGCATTAATGATTACTTATCTGTAATAAGCTTTTCTGTAAATGAGTCAAGCTAGCCCACCTTATAAAGCCTTGCATACTCCTTGGTGTCACCGTTGTTTCTGGTTTTTGTCGGGTAAGTCTAGCTGAGTACCTTCTCGTACTCAGGGTTTATTCCCACCTGTTGCAGGTAGCAGATTCGTACTTGTTGCTGCAAGTATTGTCTTCGCCATGTGGGTGTGAAGACTAGACCATATGGGCATGGTCTCTGTAGTATCTCTTCTGGTATGCTTTTGCAGGATGTGACTATGTACTGGCAGTATTTGATTTTAAATGGTTTCAGAAATTATGTTGCTTCCGCTAATCTTTATTTTAGTTTTGTAATAAAATTATTTGTACTCTGATGTATGAGAGCTACTTACAAACTGTTGTAACAAGTGTTGTGTTATGTTGAATCACTACGATCTTGGTTGCTCTCGGTTTGGTTTGAAATTCCTCGTGATTTCGTGGACTACCGGAGTTATATGGGCTCAAGTTTGAGAATTTGATCATTTCAGCGATTGTTTTTGAACTTCTGCTCTTATAATTTGGACGGTTCCGTTACAGCTGGTATCAAAGCAAGATTCAACAGTAAACACGTCATTTGTGTATTTAAACAAAGGCTTTTGTGAAAAATCTTAATTCTAATCTAAAGAGTGCCAGTGGTCATATCCTATATGCCCAAATAAGGAATATTACGTGGCTTACTAAGGTACTAACTTGGGGGTTCTTGCTTGTTTTCTGTTTCGTTGTCCATACGGCGTGCTATTGTATGGATGCCATCCGTTTGGGTGGTAATGTATGGATCAAAATACCTCTACACCCTGGTAAGTGGGAGTTGTGAGAGCATGACCGTCCAACCGTCGGTCTAGGGGAGAGTAGTTGTGGATACTCGTATACTTACATGTCCAACCATGTGTCTATGAGGGTACTTAATTGTGGGTAAATCTATCAGTTAGCTTTGATACTGAAGTATATACATCGGGGAATGTATGTATGGAAAGTATTTAGTTTACTGCTTTCATGTGTGCTATATTGGGAATTGTTGGGCTGAAATGCAATTTTCTGCAGGTACACTAACAACGTTTCCTGTAGAGCGACTAGTTATCGTTATTGAGAGAACGTGTGTATGCCACTGAATTATACGCTAGAAATTTCAAATTCTTCCTAGGTTTGTGAGGACGTACGGTTCGTGCATGCACCATGTTCGCATCATACATTGCATTCTGCATTACTCCCTCCCTTATAAATTGCTTATTCCGTTCTTTAAAAATTTTCTTTCCTCCAAATAGTTGTCCCATAAATAGTTGCATTTCTTTCATGAAGAATTGTGGTAGTCAACCAACCTAGTGGAGTGGTCAGTAGTGTCAGCCTTTAAACCAAATTCATACCTGGCCCGGGAAGGAAAGCAAGATACAATTTCAAGATGTATCTCCTCGAGTTGGGATGTGTTTTGATCTGCAACTCGCCTCTCCATTGCTTCTACCCTTGTATCCATCCTTGTTTGCTACCCTCTCTTTGGATGATACTGTTTCTACACGTCTAATTCCTGACACGTGAGGATTCCTCATGGGTGTGTGTTCGGTAATGGTGTTGCGATTAGTACTCCATGGTGCCGCGACGAAACCGGGAGCCTCCTGTGGCGCGCAACACAAGGTTGTGCTGCTCGGCACGCGCAGGTATCAAGGATTGCTAGTCATGATCCATTATAGAGCTACACCAATGTGTTATCTTCTCGTGAACCTTTCCTTGGATGTCATTCCCTATCTTGTCAGAAGATCCGTACCTCAAACCAAGAAATTTCCCTCTTTTGAGAATAGAATTTGGATAGTTGGATACTATCTCTTCCTCATGCTTATGTAATTCGTCAGCAGCCTTCCGACGTCATCAATGCTTACCTGTTTCATCTACTTGCAGATGTCTCATCAGTTTTGCTCTAGCAGTCAGAGTCGTGGCAATACAGAACCACCATCGTCTCCTCCGCAACCTACCTCTGCTGAGTTGCTGCAAGTGCTTGCCGAAAGTCAGCGAGCCTTGGACGAGAGTATCAGAAACCATGTCCATCAGGAACCTGAGCCTGCCCAGTACAGCAACTATAAGGATTTCTTGGATACTGAGCCTCCTATTTTCCGAGAAACAGAAGAACCACTTCAAGCAGACGAATGGTTGAACACTATTGAACATAAGTTCCGTGTGCTCAAGGTGGCAGATAATATGAAAATAGAATATGCTTTGCAACAATTGCAAGGACCTACAGGTGTTTGGTGGTGTCACCATCGGAATACCCTGCCTGAGAATATGGAAGTAGTTTGGGATCAGTTCAAGGAAGCATTTCGGGGACATTACGTTCCTGCTGGCCTCATGGCAATCAAGCACACCGAGTTTATGAAGCTCACCCAAGGAGACAAAAGCGTAACAGAATATCTACATGCTTTCATCAGCTTATCAAGATATGCTCCGGAATTTGTTAATACGGAGGTTAAGAAGATCGCAAGTTTTAAAAGAGGGTTGTGTCCCAAATTGATGAAGGCCATGTGCAATAACAAATGTGAAACTTTCCATGAGTTTGTCAGTGATACTATACTTCAAGAGAACTGTAATGCTGTGTACGCTGCTTCTAAGAGCCATGAGAAATCTCATGAATCTAATGCACCAACGACCAATACTCTGGTGGTGATTACACCTCAGTATTATTCGCCTGGCATATCTACTCGATATCACCCATATCAGACACAGGATCCGGTCAAGAGGAGTAGTACTAAGAAAGGAAAGCCTAAGACACCGCCAAGTAACTGGTCATGTTGGAATTGCAAGATGTCAGGTCATTAGGCCAGAGATTGTCCTCTCCCGCAGAAGAAATCAAATGATAATAAGGCAGATGTGTGTAAAGGATGGGTTCGATACACCATGGTGGAATCCATTCCTACGGGTGAGATTATCACTCCTGGTGTATTTTTAGTAAACCAACATCCTGCAATTATGCTGTTCGATTCAGGTGCTTCCCACTCTTTTATCAGTTCAACGTTTGTAGCCAAGCATGGTATGAAGGTCGTTACTTTAGATAATAGTGGTTATAATATTAGTGCTGCCGGAAATAATATTTCAACCAACCAGTTGGTCTTAGGAGCAAAGATCGAGATAGAAAGACGTCTGTATGATCTAGATCTCGTGGTATTACCCGGATTGGGCCTAGATGTAATCTTAGGTATAAAGTGGATGAGTGAAAATGGTGTTCTGATCGATACCTCTACAAGAGTGGTTATGTTGAGGGATCCAAAAGATCAACAAGCTTTTCTAGTGCAACTTCCTCGAGATGTTAGTCCTCAGACTACAGTTAACGCTATGATAGCAAAAGCAAGAGAGATTACAGAAGTTCCTGTAGTGTGTGAATTTCCAGATGTTTTTCCCGATGAATTGCTAGGATTACCTCCAGATCGTGATGTAGAATTCAAGATTGAGTTAATTCCAGGCACCGCACCAATTTCTAAAAGACCATATAGAATGCCGCCGAATGAGTTAACTGAACTCCAGACACAACCTAGCGAACTTTTACACAAAGGGCTGATCCGTCCTAGTTCTTCTCCGTGGGGTTGTCCTGCTATCTTTGTGAAGAAGAAGGACCAGTCTCTGCGTATGTGTGTAGACTATCGACCACTCAATGCAGTCACTATCAAGAATAAGTATCCGTTGCCTCGTATTGATATCTTGTTTGATCAGTTATCTAAAGCAAAGGTATTCTCGAAGATTGATTTGAGATCCGGTATCACCAAATTAAAATCCGTCCTGAAGACATACCAAAGACCACTTTCTCTACCAGATACGGGTTATATGAATATCTTGTCATGTCTTTTGGTCTGACCAATGCTCCTGCACATTTCATGTACCTGATGAATTCAGTATTCATGCGAGAGCTGGACAAGTTTGTGGTGATATTCATTGATGATATCCTCATCTATTCTGAAAATGAAGAAGAACATGCTGAGCATCTAAGAATTGTTTTATCCAGATTACGTGAACATAAGCTCTACGCCAAGTTCAGTAAATGTGAATTCTAGTTACAGAAGGTACCTTTCCTCGGTCATGTATTGTCTGGTGAGGGAATTTCAGTAGACATGACTAAGATACAAGAAGTTTTGGATTGGAAGGCACCAACTACAGTGCATGAAGTTCGGAGTTTTCTTGGATTGGCTGGCTACTATCGTCGTTTTATTCATGATTTCTCTAAAATAGCTAAGCCTATGACTTGACTACTTGAGAAGGATAGGAAGTTTGATTGGACTCCGGAGTGTGAGCAAGCTTTCCACACTCTACGGACTTTGTTGACATCAGCTCCTGTATTAGCGCAACCTGATATTGAGAAACCGTTTGATGTGTATTGTGATGCATCGGGTACTGGTTTAGGTGGCGTACTGATGCAGGGAGGCCGAGTTATTGCGTATGCTTCACGTCAGTTAAGAAAACATGAAGTTAACTATCCGACTCATGACTTGGAGTTAGCTGCTGTAGTGCATGCTCTGAAAATCTGGAGACACTATTTGCTTGGAAATATATGCAATATTTATACAGATCACAAGAGTCTTAAGTACATATTTACTCAACCTGAGTTAAATATGCGCCAGAGAAGATGGTTAGAGTTGATTAAGGATTATAACCTCCAGGTGCAATACCATCCTAGTAAAGCAAATGTGGTTGCCAATGCCTTGAGTAGAAAATCTCATTGCAACTCTTTGATAGAAGAAGATTTTCATTTGTCTCATCTCTTGCATCCCATTGTACTCCATCATATCACTGTGGATTGTTCTTTGAGAAGTAGAATCATTGAGTTACAAAAGACTGATACTGGTGTATTTCACCTCAAGAGAAAGATGAAAGAGCAAGAAACTAAGCATTTTTGAATCGATGAGAAGGGAATTCTCTGGTTCAAGGATAGACTCGTGGTGCCAAAAGATAGAGGACTCAGAAATCAAATCTTATCTGAAGCCCATTCTTCTAAGTTGTCCATCCATCCTGGTAGTAGTAAGATGTATCAAGACCTCAAGGCGTACTATTGGTGGACCAAGATGAAAAAGGAAATTGCAGCCTACGTCGCTAGGTGTGATCATTGTTGTAGAGTTAAGGCCATTCACCTGAAGCCTGGTTTACTCCAGCCTTTGTCTGTTCCCGGTTGGAAGTGGGACGACATTGTTATGGACTTTATTATCAGATTACCAACCATCCAAAAAGGTTTTGATTCTATTTGGGTTATAGTAGATCATTTGACAAAGTCTGCTCACTTTATCCCCGTGAAGAGTAACTATCACCCACACCAATATGCTGATATTTACTTCCAAGAAGTCGTACGTCTTCATGGAGTGCCTAAGTCTATTGTCTCTGACAGAGGACCGCAGTTTACTGCTCGTTTTTGGGAACGCCTACATCAGAATCTTGAAACTAATTTGGTCCGTAGTTCTGGTTATCATCCACAGACGTCGGGACAGACTGAGCGTGTGAATCAGATTCTTGAAGATATGCTTAGAGCTTGCATCATCTCTTGTAATGGCTCTTGGGAGAAATGGTTGCCTCTCGCTGAATTCTCTTACAACAACAGTTATCAAGAGAGCATCAAGATGGCTCCATTTGAAGCTTTATATGATCGCAAGTGTAGAACTCCTTTGAACTGGGTGGAACCAGGAGAAAGAAGATTCTATGGTATTGACTTTGTAAAAGAAGCCGAGGAGCAAGTTCGTGCTATACAGAAAAATATAGCAGCTGCTCAGGCTAGACAAAAGAGCTACGCAGATAAGAGGAGGAAACCTATTGAGTTTGAAGTAGGTGACCATGTCTATTTGAAGGTGTCCCCTATGAGAGGAGTAAAGCGTTTTGGGATCAAAAGAAAGCTTGAGCCTCGATATGTTGGACCTTATCGGATTATTGAGAAAAGTGGAAGAGTAGCCTATAAGCTCAATCTACCTCGTGAAATGGGAACTATTTTTCTAGTTTTCCATGTTTCTCAATTAAAGAAATGTCTTCGTCTTCCTGAGGAAAGAGTAGAAGTGAGACGCATCAAGCTGAAATCCGATCTTTCTTATGAGGAGAAACCGGTATATGTTCTGGATACTCTGGAAAGGGTGACTCGAAATTGAGTAATCAAATTATACAAGGTGGTTTGGAGTAATCACGGTGAACGTGATGCAACTTGGGAAAAAGAGGATTATTTAAAGGACAACTATTCCGCTTTTCTATGAAAAATGGTACGACTTTCAAATCTCGGGACGAGATTTTTACAAGGGGGGAGGGCTGTAACACCCCTTGTGTTAGTTAGCCTCATAATGCATTCATAATGCATGATCATGGAATGACATTACCATAAGCATCGTCATTTCATGTGCATCTATGCTTGAAAACATGTGAAATGTGCTCTTGAAACATATGCAACGTTAGGTCCCAATAATTTTGTTAGTGATGTTTCATTAGTTATATTAATAGCGTTTCAATGCCTACTTGTGAAACTTTCATGCTTATGTGATGCTACTTTATGATTAGGGCCTTGTCAATAGTTGTAGCATGCTACTAACCCAAAATGACCTAGGGTTTATGTTTATACCATGCCCTAATTCCATCTTGAACCATGCTTTGACTAGTTGACCATTAGGACCTTCCTTGTTTGACCTAACAAAAAGGATAGCCTAGAGTTTTTGCATGGTTGTACCACCTTAACAAAGTTTGGGCCAAATTTCTTGAGGAACAAAAGTCTCAATATGACCATCTCATGAAAACGGCTGGAAGATGCTCAAACTGGGCCCACAAGTCAGTAAGTGGACTGCCCAACACTTAGCAAAATTCTTCTAAGTCAGGGTGCATTTCAGTTTCGATGTACACCACTTTAGGGCTCTATAGTTACTAATCTAGGCCGAATTAGCTCAAGTTCTTATTGACATATTTGTAGTACTCACATAGCTCTATGATTTTGTCAATAGCACCATCACCTAAATCTCACTGGTTTAGGAGCTAGAGTGCTTTGAAAATCAGGGTTCAGTCGAGCCTTAACTGAAACATAGTTTCAGTTTCTAGGTGACCTACTTTCGCAAGCTGTATCTCACTAACCAAGCCGAATCAGTCTAAACTCCTATTGACAAACTTGTATATCTCCTGTTCCTCTACAGATTTGATAACTATGTCTCTCACCGAATCAGCCTAGATTAGGAGGTAGAGCGTGCCCAATATCGTTCGTCAGTCGGTCATCGGAGCTCATTTCAGGCGAGTCAGTGGACGTTGTGGCCGACAGGTTCAGAGACTGGCCACCGCGTGGCGTCCATGCCCGCCCTTTCCTCCACGTCGCGTGCGCATGTTCACAGTGAAAAACCGATCGTCCCTCACTCCACTCCATCCTTTCTCTCTCGCCTCGCTTTCTCCGCCCACCAGCAAGGCGAGCGCACCGCCATTGCGCCGCCGTGAGCTCCACCACGCACAGTTCCATCACAACCGCGTCCTTCCCAGATTGGCTTGGCCAAACTCTCCGCCACTACCTCCTCTACGCGTTGCACGTCTTAGCTGAGCCGACCGGGTCATAGGTAGAGCATACGGGGTCATTCCTTCTCCACCGCCATGCTCGGAGCTCCGCTCACCTTGTGGTCCACCATGGCCGGGGCAACTCCGTGCTTCTCTATTCTCCGCGTGGGTTGTTTCATGTCCCTTGAGTCAGGTAGAAACTATAGGAGCTCCCAATTTTGTTGCCACCGAACCGAGCTCATCGGAACGGGTCACCACGCTGGGCGCGCCGCCATGGCTACCGCGGCATCGAGCTCGGGGTTCGCTGTGCTTGCTTGCTCAACCATTGATTGGAGGCGTGTCCCGTGCGTTGTAGTGGTAAAACTAGCTATGCCGAAGATGATACTAAGGGAAATCAACCCATTGGCGTGGAATGCCGTCGCGTCGGAGGTCGGGGTCGCCACCGACGTCCGCCATCGCCGTCGGCAACCATGCCCCAGTGCAGTATAGGTTGGGGAAAGGGCAGGTCTAGGTGCGGGGTGACGTGGAGATTACGTAGGAGCGCTCGGATTCACTGGAGGGGTCACCGGCGGCGAGTAATCGCTAGCCGGAGCCGCTCCCCTGTCCGGTGTCCCTGACGGGCGGGGCCCGCCTGTCAGCGCGCTGGATTTCCCCCTGGGTTGCTTGCTTGGGCCGCCGGGGGCGTGCGCGCGCGTCGCAGGCCGCAGTGGTGGTCTGGGCCGGCCCGAAGTAGAGTAGGGTTCTTGTTTTTAATTTTATTTATTTGATTCATGTGCAAACTTCAAAAATAGGTATCTCCTGTTCTAGAGGTCCAAATAAGGCGCTTTAAATTTTGGTGTGCTCTACATAATGTCTAGTTTATTATAAAAATATAATATGTGCCATGTTTTGTGATGAAATAAATAGTTATTAATTATATCTTTTATTCATGTAGAAAAAGAAGAAAATGATATCTCTTTCTGTGAAGCTCCAAATGACATGTAATTTTTATAGTGAACTTATCATACCATGAATAGCTTATGGTTAAATTTTCATGCAATTTGGATGTGGTTTGGTGGAGTTATATAATTATCTTGTTTGCTTGAATGGATCTTGTGTGAATTTTCAGAATTTTTCTATAGATCCAGTAAGGGTGAAACTTGGTTAATGTTGTTCTTATATTAGAAGGATGCTAGGAAAAATATGAAATCTATTGCTTGATACTTTTCCATAGGGTTTCCTATTTATGCTAGATATAGATATGTCATCTGTTATTTTGGATATATCAAGTTCTGCTCATCCAATTGATTGGAAATTTTTATGGTAGCCTATGTGAAGCATTAGGTGGCTACGGTAATTTTTGTAGATTTTTATATATTGTTTTACTATATGTTTCTTTAATCACCTAATTAACTAAATAAATTATAAAAGAATATTAAATAATTTATTTAGAAGTTGGCACTATACTTTCTGATGTTCCTTTGGTATGCACAACAAGTTGGTAAACTTGGTTTGGTCCAATTGTGCTTTTGATTCGTCATTAATTATTTAAGTTAGTGAATCTGCCATTTCTGGACAGATTTGCTAGTTAAGAGAATTAACCTATGTTAATGATGTTTTCATGCTTGGTGATTTATAGAAAAGTTGTTGAGAATTTCATGAACTAGTTGCTGGTAAATTTTGGTAGCATTTGGACATATAGTTTAGAAATGACAGCTGTTCCAAGTTGGGTTCAGTTTTGGAAGTGCTCTCTGTCTTTTAGAACAGATTCTGTATGTATGCTATTTTAACTTGGTAAATGATGAAATCATGCTTAGATGTTTATAAACGAAATGTATACAATTTCATAAGCTTTCCATAATGTCCTCTTTCAGGTCATTTGGATTTGTAGAACCTTAGTTGTGAGTTTTCTTAGCTACTGTTGATATTATTTGGTAAATACTAAATTGCTGGAATCTTGTTATGTGTGTGTTTGGTCTTAACCTTGTGGAACCTAGTGGTTTCTTAGAGGAACGTGTTAATACCGGAGAGGAAATTTGCACCTAATCTTGAAGTGATTTGATTAGAGCACCACATAACTTGGTTTTGTGCTTACAACGTTGCAATGTCATTGCATTCATCTTCACATCATTCATGCACGTCCATAAATCATCATGTCATTTTTGGATGCATACATGAAATTCATTGGATGCATATACATGCAATAGGTGTGCCGAGAATCGTGTTACAAGCAAAGTTCCGCTGGGCGTGGAACCCGAAGTTGAAGTCCGTTCGAGAACTGGAGGTCCAGTCCGACGAAGCCGGAGAAGACGTGGGAATCGTTCTTGAAGCCGAACCTTGATCTCTCTTCTTTCAGTTAAGGCAAGCCCCGGAGCATTATAAGCCTCCTATTTTCAAAGCAATTATCTATATATACAAGTTATATGTATTGTTGCATTACGTGATAGGAATTGATTGGAAACCCTTGCTGCATTGATAACACTCCTTGTCCAGAAATTCGAACCTTGAATCCTATGTAGACAGGATCGTATCTATGCTTAGCCCTGCTAAATTAGACCGGTAGAAGTCGGGTGATTTCCTGTCACCTGCGAGATATAGGGCTTTGTCAGGTCACTGTTGGCTATATTTGCTATCGTGGAAGTGAACCATGTGTAATAAAATGAAATAAGACCGGGCGGGATGATGATAGTGAAACAACAAGGCATGGAGGTCTTGGGTGTGGATCTATCCCCGTCTGTGTCGATTAAGGATCGAGACCTGGAGCCTTCTATGTCATTTTGAACGCATGCCTGACATTTAGTTGGCCGGCCTGAGGTTGCCGACAGCGAAGCCTAGTAGCTCAACTCAGGCTGTGAAGTCAAAGAGTGAAAGTCGCCTCGGAAGGGAGCCAGATGGTCCAAGGGCAGGTGAGTTAAAAGTCCTGAGCATCCTGGCCACTGGTATCCCCGAGAACGCGGCGCTATTCGGGCCCACCCTGAGTTGTACCAAAGGTTATCTACGGCTGCCTTTAGCGGGGTTTGCCGGGTGAGTGTCAGGAATACCCCCCTCAGCTGAGTTGGAATCGATTCGAGTCGCCGTCTCTCCCGGATAGTGAGAAACTTGACTTGTTATCTCCAGCGTAGATACACTAATTATTAATGATGGTTCGAAATTGATGATAATGATGATGATGGCCTTATTATACTTGCTATGGTTAATATTGTTTGCTCCTAATGAAGTGATTGCTCTAGTACAGGTGCTAATCTAGATGACAGGTTAATGATTATTAACTCGATGCTTAAGCATTAATGATTACTTATCTGTAATAAGCTTTTCTGCAAATGAGTCAAGCTAGCCCACCTTATAAAGCCTTGCATACTCCTTGGTGTCACCGTTGTTTCTGGTTTTTGTCGGGTAAGTCGAGCTGAGTATCTTCTCGTACTCAGGGTTTATTCCCACCTGTTGCAGGTAGTAGATTCATACTTGTTGCTGCAAGTATTGTCTTCGCCATGTGGGTGTGAAGACTAGACCATATGGGCATGGTCTGTGTAGTATCTCTTCTGGTATGCTTTTGCAGGATGTGACTATGTACTGGCAGTATTTGATTTTAAATGGTTTCAGAAATTATGTTGCTTCCGCTAATCTTTATTTTAGTTTTGTAATAAAATTATTTGTACTCCGATGTATGAGAGCTACTTACGAACTGTTGTAACAAGTGTTGTGTTATGTTGAATCACTACGATCTTGGTTGCTCTCGGCTTGGTTTGAAATCCCTCGTGATTTCGTGGACTACCGGAGTTATATGGGCTCAAGTTTGAGAATTTGATCGTTTCGGCGATTGTTTTTGAACTTGTGCTCTTATAATTTGGACGGTTCCATTACAAGTGCATTCTCGAGTTTAGGGTAGATATCCTTACTATTAAGAGAGGAAATCTTATGCAAAAAGGTTATCTAAGCTAGGTGTGAACTAACTTTGCATATGCATTGGACCTAGTGACGCAGTGAGATGCAAGTGAAAAATGTTTTTGAAAAACTAACTTGGTGCCTAAGGTGAAGATGTTCATGTTGGAACATATTGGAGTTAGCGGATTTGAGATGCTTGCGAGAAATGGTGCTCAATGCAACTTCACTGCACTCACCAGGTAAGTCTAGTGCACATAGGGAGTTTAACTGTGCCTAGGGTTACTCACCGGATTTATCCGGTGGTAGCCACTAACTCCGCACCAGAGTAATAGGAGTTATTGCTCATCGTGCTGTAGATCTGAACATACTCACCGGAAGTCTCGGTGCTGACCATCTTATTTTTCCAATGAGGGGCTGAACCTCTTGGTGTAGCCACCAGTAGAAATGAAGAGAGCTGTTGGAATTTCCAATGGCTAGTTGGACTGGGCATCCCGCTTGACTTGGATGTCCTTGCTAGTCTCCTCAACCTTCACACCTCTCTCCAAGTACTTCATGATTCTCTTCAATGTTCCTAAGAACAATAACATTATTAGGTAGCAATACATTTTCAAAACTATAAAAAGGACCGCTTAAGTATGAGCTCACCTCTAGATTTAATTGTTGCATTTAAGATCTAGTTATTGGCCCTTGGATAATGGTTGGAGGAGCAGCGGGTGCATCCAAAGAAGTGATGTCCTCATCAAAACCTTACATGATAAGATTTCAAATGGATCTGGTCCCACTTCAATATCATGTCGTCAAGGCCTCCAAATCATTAGAACAAGTTGTTACTGTTTCTGCCGGGAACAACATCACCTTTTATCATGCCTCGAACCGTTGATAATTTCTGGGACCCAAGTCCAAGTTGGAGCATCACCCAACCATGTGGAGAACATCTCAAAGATTCCCTTGGATTTCCTCCCCCTTGGGCACCTTCAGCGTGTGCGTACAAACCAAGTTTGAAGTCCATTCTATATCATGTTCAAGTCCATCTCGCACTCTAGAAGTAGTTGCTACTAAAATCATTGCGCAGACCCATATGGACTCTGATTTTGACATTCTATACATGTCCATGGAAACTAAGGAGATACGTTTTCAAATGTCACTGGTCCCGCGCCAAAATTCCTTTAGAGTCAACGGGAATCATCAAAACAACTGAGTGTCTATAATCTGTCAGGGTGGTGTTGCATCACCGTTTTTTAGGTTGTTTGGCCATATAACATGTTGGAGCTCCTTAGGGGCATTCAGTTGCCATCACCCAAGTTAGAGTTTGCTTTGCTTAAGATTAATTTGTTTTTGAACAGCCGTCATTTATCAGTTTATGAGACCACAATTCATTGTTTTCTTAAACACAGCAGGAACACAATACACACACATATGCTATCTCTACGAGCACGTCCACGATACCAAGCCAACATATCTTAAGATTGACGATCACACACATATGTCTCATTGTCGATGAGTGCGTAATAACCTACTATCATAAGAATAATTATAATCAAATGTGAGCATCCATGACCTATCTAAATAGATTTCATGATAAGGAATCTAACCAGTATGCTTAGTTCACTCTTCATATGCATCATCTTAAAATGAGACAAATCGATGAACAAAATGACCAAAGGAATTACTACCTCATCCTGAATGGGGGCCATAATTGCATAATCCAAATTGAAATCAGTGGTGTTCGAATTTATGTTTTAGTATGAGAAATTTGCATATGTTCTATATTTGAGAAAAATAAATGTACCAAAATCTTCACAAAAAAAGGTACCAAAAATTTATAATAAAGTCCGTCCTTCATTTATATTTTGATTTGTTTAGAATCTATATCCCTGCTTCTTTTGTTCAATCTCCTCAAGTGGGCCATGAGCCCAACGCCATGCCTGGATTCCCCATGGGCCGATTGCTGCCCAAACACAATGTAAAATTTTGTATAAAGGCCCGAATACAAAGCAGATCTAGTAACACTAAGTAAAAAAAACTCAAACAACTGCAGTACTTTGGAAGCGCTTCAGGTAGTGTCATGTTTGTGACTCCTTGCAACTATAAAAATGAAAATGTTCACTATTTTTAATTTTTTAATTCTTGGCTCGTTTCCATCGAACATGTCTTAACAAAGTTCTTTGCAGAAACTCCACCTCCACTTCCTTGGACCCTGGTGGAAAGTTTAGTTAGGGTCACCGTCGTTGCTTACATCCTGTGGTTCAACCGTAGTGTAAAGGTTGAGCTACCCAATCTTAAATTCTCAGTCCCTATCAGATTTATCTATCTCTAACATCAAAAATGCTTTAAATTATACTGTAAATACAGCACCAAGGTATGTTACAAAGTTCTCCATTATTGTACCGTATCCATCCTCGTACTTGAAAGTTTTCTTGCATTTTTTTTTTGATAACTCGACCCGGGGTTGGGGGGGGGGGGGGGAGAGAGAGAGAGAGAGAGAGTCCCTCACCTGGTTGTTATATTGATAATTGGCTCTTAAGAGCCATGTAGGTTACAAGGTTTTGTTTTGGGATACTCGGTGATTAGCGTTACATTGTGTTAGCTAGAATCGAGCACCAAGTCGTGGCAATCATTCTATCCTGTCTTGGGAGCCTGGAGCCCCAGAGGTAAGCTTCAGTTTTGCATGCTCCGAGAGTTGCAGACAATGTTGTCCTGTCCGATCTGAAGACTCTGGCATTCCTTCTTTTCCAAATGTGCCAGCAGCATAGTAGAAGGAAAGTGTTGAAGTGCTTCCGCGGTATGTGATCAGGTGGTGAAATTTCCTTGATTGCTTGCACTGGCCAGTTCAATTGTGTTGGAATCTGTAGTGCATTCCAGAACTGTTGGGCACTTGGGCATCCAAATAGGATGTGAGCAGCCGTCTCGTCTGGTGCTAGGCGGGCTTCACAGGTGGTGTTGTCAACAATGTTTTTCCTCCTTAATGTTGTTTTGCACTGGATCCCTTCCAGGGACAGGAGCCATGCAAAAAACTTCACTCGTGGTGGAGCCTTGTTTTGCCACACAAATTGTGCCCATGCATCTGGTGCTGATTGCTCATTTTTCAATGCCCTGTACAGCATGCTAGTGTCCAACTCGCCATTAGCCTTCAGCATTGGGCTGCATCTTTGGTCTCTGCCGGCGGTAAGGTTGTTTTGTGCCATGATTTCTGCCACTTGTGACATCCGCACTGTTGCTTCGGCCGACTGCCTTCATGTTAAGGATCGCTGCAGTTCACCATCATAGGCCTGTTTGACTGTAATTTCTTGTCCTGTACAATGAGAGAGTAGCTCTGGAAATCTTTCAGCAAAACTGTCAGGACCAATCCAGACGTCAAACCAAAAGGATTTTGTGGTGCCGTCAGCAATCCTTACTGTTGTGATCGCACGGTACAGAGGCAGTAAGGCTCGAAGTGTTTCCCAATGGTTACCATGCAGGTTCCCGGTGAGTGAGGCAACACATGCATTCTGTTGGACCCATCTTGCCCACGAGGATGCATTGTTCGAGTGCAGCTTGTGGATCATTTTTACCAGTAGGTAGGTGTTCTGGATCCCAAGATCCTTGAGGCCTAGGCCGCCCATGTCCTTTGTATCACACACATGTGCCCATGCCACCATGCTGCTGCCGCCCGTGGACGTGCTTTTGCCAGACCACAGGAATGATCTTCTTTTCCGGTCCACTTGATCTATGATTCCAGGTGGGATTTCCAGTGCAGCCATTGCATAAACCAACTGACTGTCGAGAACCGAGTTAACCAAAGTTGCACGCCCCATCTTGTTCAGCGGCGAGGACTGCCAACCTGCTAGGTACTTATCACATTTGGCAATGTTCGGGGCAAAAGCAGATAGCCGCAGCTTAACGTTTGATAGTGGCAGACCAAGATACGTCTGTGGAAACCCCTCTCTTCTACATCCCAGAGCCACAATGCAGTTCATTACATCATCTTCATTCATGTGAATGGGGACTGCAGTGCTTTTGGTATAGTTTATTTGCGGCCGGTTGCATTTGCAAACTGATCGAGTATCATTCTGAGATTTTGAGCATCAGCCAGTTCACCTCTTATTATCAGCAGTGTATCGTCCACGTATTGCAACACCGGACAGCTTAAATCCTCCAGCACTGGGTGCCTTATGAGGCCGGTTTTTCTGATTAGTACCTGCAGGAGATCGGACACCAAGATGAAGAGATATGGCGACATGGGGTCTCCTTGTCGTAATCCTCTCCGACAGTCCATCCACGGCCCTGGGCAGCCGTTCACAAGGACTGCGGAGCGGGAGGACTGCAATATGTGCTGCATCCACCTTCTCCATACAGTGCTGAAACCTCTTGCCTGTAGTATTGTCCAGTGCATCCCAATTCACCGTGTCAAATGCTTTTGCGAAGTCAAGTTTGATTGCAAGGGTCGGCACTCTCCTCTTATGGCAACACTGCACAAGTTCCATTGCATATACAAAATTCTCAGTTATTGATCTCCCTCTTATGAACCCTGTCTGATCCAAGTCCACAAGGTTGCCTATCTGCAGTTGCAATCTTGATGTCAGTATCTTGGTTAGGATTTTGACACTACAATTTTGCAGGCATATTGGCCTAAAAGCCTCCACCGGTTTTCTTGCATTTTATGGTAAGCTAATCAGTTTGGAACACTCCAACATACTCAGACCAAAATAAAATTGCATTCCAGTGCCAGATCAGCCTTTACCAGTCTGTGGTGCTCCTGCAGGTGGCACCTACCACCTCTTATTTTCCGTTGTCCTTGTCAAAGCATTTGGTGACTCTTCAAACAAGGAAAAAAGAACTCCTGATATACATTAAAAATTGTAGGGGGTGAGAAAGAGCAACAGGGTGTTAAGGAATAATATAGAAAAACAGGAGTGCAAGCATCTTATAAGGGCATCTGTTCGTCTGTTCGTCTGTTCGTTGGAGCCTTGGAAAAGCTTCCCCCACCTCAATTGCTTCTCCTGTCTATCCATCCACTGCAAGCATATATACAAACCTCTTGCCTATGGAAAGGCAGGCATCTGTTTTGTCAGGCTAGCTTCTTGCCAATTTGAGGGCACCTAAGTAGTGCTCCATATATCAATCTAAAGGTATGCATCAAAGATTCTAGCTTATCTCCCTCTTGTTCATATGTTCTTAATTTGGTACACATCCTTTGTTCATACTCCTCTCGAAAAACAACTTTTGTTTATTATGAAGATTATATTGTCTTGATTTGGTGTAACATATCAGTATTTGAAGTAGTATCTTGTAAGCCAAGAGGTGTTTTTCGTTCCTGTTCTTCTTTAGGCGCGGAGGACTTCAAATAAAGCATCAGAGAATAGGACTGAAATGGGTTACAGGAAGAGCAATCACCACAGCGGAAGGGGCGAAGCGGCTCACGCCAAGGAAAACCGGTGCCTAGCTCGCTCCTGCTGCCCCTGCTACGTGCTCGGCTCCGTCGTCAGGGGAATTGGGAGGTGCCTCTTCGTGGCTTGCTATCCAGTGATACAATGCTGTGGCCTTGACGAGTGCAGGCATCACCACACCAGCCACCTCAGCCACTTCAGATGATGCGTACAGGAGTACATCTTCTACTTGATCATCAGTTCCATTTCCCCTCTCTTTCAGCGAAAGTAGGGTTATTAGAAGCTAATTAATCGTGCCAAATTCTGAAGAAAAATTCTTCACATCTTATACATGCAAGTTCGCAGTGTTCTTGGTCTCCTTTTCTTTTAGTGGATTTTTCACTTTTTCACTAGAGAAGACAGACTTGCCTTCATTACCTCAGGCCTCAGCAATAGATAGAGTAAAGCTGAAGAAACTTGTCCGCTAAACAGCTATTGGTCTCCTGAAAGTTATTCAAAGAGTGGTTGGTGACAGCGTTTTCCGATTGTCTGTTCCCTAATAATGCGCCTCTCAGAAAAATAATTTCTTCCAACTGGTTTTAGGTGTCCCCGGCCCGTTCTTTCACCCCTAATTTCTGGACTTCTTTACTGTTTTGTCTCGATCTTCACGGTTTGACACACTTGATGGGTTTGCAGATACTATATGTGTCAAGATGGCGGTGACATTTTTCAAAATCCTTGCAAATAGGTGAGTGCGTCACGCAACAGGAGAGATGAATCATTACGTTGAGATAATCCTCCTTAAAACATTAACTGCAAACTGGTCACTGGTCTGCACAACCTAATCGAGGACATCATGTGCATTGATGATAGAGGAACAGGAGTTGATAACAGCAGAGACATGTTCTTAGTACTAATAACGATATGAAATGAGCGAGTCCATTTCTTTCTTTAGCGCAAACATGTTCTTCAATCTTCAGAGCCTTGCGGATGGTTTGACATAGATACATATATTGATAAAACTTCTACCGAACAAGAGAAAAAATTGAAATCGTTCTGTCAAGAAAGGAGAAAACTGAGGAGCTAATTGTTAGCCTTTTGACCAGCCAGGGAAAGCCACCCATTGCTAGCCTCTCTCGCCTGATGTGAACCTTATGTGCATGTCGCCGATTATTATTTGGACAAACTTTTAAGGACCATTTTTCATGGTTATGTGCTCTTTGGATACTTGCAAACAGTTCACATCACTTCCTACTATTAAAAAAAAGCAACTTACAGTATTTGCCAGTTGTTCTACGTCAGTATTTGCCAGTTGTTCTACGTCACTGTCTAATAAATACTATTACTCTACTTCGTTCTGGAAAAACTGTGTAACCTTGTGCTGAACTAGAGGGGAAAACTCCACACAGCAGAACATGCTGTATTTGATATACAAATATGTATGCCGATGTTGGCAGCAGGTAGGTCAACGGTCATGACAAACTCCACAGCAGCAATAATGCAGTAATAATGCACTGAAAGCTTCACGACAGTGTCATCTTCCTCTATGACAACCATAATCATGATCTGAGATGCCATCATGCCATCTTCCGATAGCTTAGTTTGTTCGAATAATTGAGCACGAGAAACACGGCAGTATTTGTGCAACGGTCGAAGCAAACTTTGCACACGTTCGAAGGATCACGGCACATTCTGCCTCAAACTGGTCTTGTGTTGCGTCAGACGCAGGGCCCAGGAGTACTGTATCTGTCTTGAAATAGTACTCTCAGTCAAAATAAATAAATAAAATTCTTATTTTTTAAGGAGTCAAATTATCTAAATTTAATCAAAGATATATAAAAAAAGTACTGACATTTATACAAAATAAGTATCCTTAAATTAATTATGAAATATATTTTCATAGTAAACCTAGTTAAATATATAAGTGTTAATATTGCTTACTATAAAATTAATCAAGTTAAGCTAGTTTAACTTACACAAATCCTATAGTTGTATTTTTTGTGACAGAGGGAATGCAAAAGATTTTGGGTTTGTGCTGAACCAAACTATACTATTCTATATTTAATCAAGTTTATATTACTTTCATCCCACAAGTGCATTTATAGCTTTATCATAATTCAAAATACATTAATTTTGAAAATATTTATTATAGAGAAAATATTTTGCATTTATAGCACAAAATAGGTACAGTGTAAAAATATAGTTCATGATGAATTTAATGAAAAATATTTGGTGACATCAAACATTCATATGTTTTGTACAAATTTGGTCAAACATAAGATGGTTTAATTCGTCTTAGAACAAAGTTAGAACTATTTATTTTTGGGACAAAGATAGTAAAGAATAGTATTAACATCTACCACATAAAAAGTAAATTAAGAAAATATGTCTCTAATAATATTAATTTTATATCAAAAATATTATTATCTTTTTCTATAAATTGTCAAATTTATAATAGTTTGACTCAAGATAAACTTATGTTCATTATCTTTTAGAACAAAGCTAGTAGTAGGATAAAATAAATCAATCAACACTCACATTCTCATATCGACCTCCAACAACCGCTACCTGGTAGCGCCCCTGTGAGCTGCAAGAATAGCCTTGAAGCCTTCCCATTGCAGCATTATATTTTCATAGTCCATTCAGCTACATCTTGCCACCCAAAACCTTTCATTATAGCCTTCTCCTCCCCCCCCAACCCTAAATTAGGGTTTCGTCACACAAACCCTTCCCACCACAGTTTTCAATCTCACCGCAATACTTGTGAGCTACCACCACCATCTTGCCATCCTCTTGTACCAAGCACTACCACCTCTAGTCTAACCTCCTACTTATTGATGCCTTTTAACTAACGGTAGTGCTAGCGCCCGAACGTCCGGATAGACGCGCGCGCATTCGGATGCCCGTGCCTGCACTTCGTTTCGCGCGCCCACATGTGGCCCACACTGTCCGAACGTCACACGCGCCTCCTGACTCCACACGGAGACTGCTTGCACCCCCTCTACTTCCCTTGCTCGGATGCCTACTGCGGCAAGTGGGTTCCCAATAGCAACACCCGATCTGTTTTTAAAAACATCTAGATAAAAACATTTGCAACATATGTGTGAAAACAGATGAAATACTTGAAACATGTGTTTGAAACACTTCAAACATGCGTAAGAAACACTTGCAAAAACACCTAAAAACACTTGAGAAGCCATTAAAAAACATGTGCAACATCTAGATAAAACACTTGCAATAAACACACTCATAACATATGTTTGAAAACATATGAAACATATGGAATATACACTTTGCAATATACATGTACAACCATTGCAACATATGAAACATCTTGATCTACTTTTGCAATATCCATATAAACACTTGCAACATACCTTTAAAACATCTGAAACACTCAAAACATACTCTTGCAACATTCGCTTTCAAGCACAAAATCTCCTTGCTGCTTGGACAAATGGAGACTCGGTGTAGGGCTGGCCGCACATACCAGCAGCATGTCAGAGGTGGCACTAGCGGTGGCGATGTGCCATCAGATATCCACGCTGGTGAAAGCGTGCAGGAGATGGAAACAGGCAAGGTGGACGTGGAGGTAGCGTGGCTGGCAGGTGGAGGGCTCACCATGATTACTGTCCTATGGCTGTGAAGAGCAAAAAAAAGGGTGGTGGGGGATTTGCTCGGCGAGCATGCACAGGGAGAACTACAAGCCTAAGGCGGTGTTGGTGGAGCTAGGAGTGAGGTGTGAAAGGGCCAGAAGGAAAGGGAGCAATGATGACTGGGGAGCTCCGGGATCAGCCAGCCCTGTCCGTGCATGCGAGAAGGGAGCGTGAGCGAGGGGAGCAGGCATATTGGGCTTCGCAGGCCTAGGAAGGCTGGTGCTTGCAGTTGGGCGCGGTGGAGAGGGTGGCCATCGTTGGGCGATGAACAGAAAGTTGGAGCGAGCGATGCCAGATGAACTAGAGAGAAAAGCGGACGAGTAATTTGGATATTTAGGAGAGAAGCTGGTACTGATTGTTCCATGAGTAGAGAGATGTAAGGCTATTATGTCACAGAACCATCCAAATTATAAGAGCACAAGTATAAAAACAATCACCGAAGTGATCGAATTCCCACACTTGAGCCCGTATAACTCTGGTAGTCCAATGAAATCTCGAAGGATTTCAAACAAACCAACAAACCAAGATCGTACATGATTCAACACAACATACCCTCTGTTACAATATTTCACAAGTAGCTTACAGTAGCTCACATACATCAGAGTTCAAATAAGTTATTACAAACCAAGTTTAAAGTAGTAGAAGCAACATAGTTTCAAAATCACAACACCAGTTGTTCAGATACATTGCCAGTTCAGAGTCACATCCCACAAAAGCATCATAGAGAAGAACTCTAAAGAGACCACGCCCAATGGTCTAATCCTCGTCCCCAGCAGAGAAAAGGCAATACTTGCAACAACCATAGTAGAGAAGGTCATCTACAACAAGAGGGAATAAACCCTGAGTACGAGAAGGTACTCAGCTAGACTTACTCGTCATAAACCAGAAATAAAGTGACACCAAGGAGTATGTAAGGCTTTCTCAGTAGGTTTAGCTTGACCACATTTTTGCATAAAAGCTTAATAACATGAGTAAACAATTACTGATGAAGTATCAAGTTAAACATCCTTTACATGTTATCTAGATTAGCACCTGTACTATAGCAACCACTTGATTACAGAGCAAGCATTAATAACCATATTAGGTATAATAAGGCTGTCATTGTCATGGAACTGTCCAAATTATAAGAGCACAAGTATAAAAACAATCATCGAAGTGATCAAATTCTCACACTTGAGCCCATATAACTCTGGTAATCCAATGAAATCATGAGGGATTTCAAACCAACCAACATACAAGCCAAGATCATAGTGATTCAACATAACAAGTCACATGTTACATCTAGTTCACAAGTAATTCAATATACATCAGAGTTCAACATAATTATTACAACTTAAGTTCAAAAGTAGCGAAAGCAAAGTAATTTGAAACTAACATTAATCTTATTTCAAATACATGTCAGTACCAAGGTCGACTTCCAACAAAAGCATTATAGAGAAGATAACTCACAAGGATCATGCCCATGATCACACTCTGCCACTATGGCAGGAGCCAACCAAATTCTTGCAATAGCAATGATACTTCACAACCTGCAACAAGTGAGAATAAAACCCTGAGTATGACAATGTACTAAGCTAGACTTACCCGTCAAAAACTAGAAATAAAGTGACACCAAGGATCATGCAAGGCTGATATAAAGTGGGCTAGCTTGACAACATTTTGCATAAAAGCTTAATATGGATAAGTAATCATTAAAGCTTAAGCATCAAGTTAATTATCATTAACCTGTCATCTATATTAGCACCTGTACTATAGCACTCACTTAATTAGGAGCAAACAATATTAACCATAGCAGGTATAAATTGAGGCAATATTTAAATCATCATCCAATTAACCATATGCTCAATTTAGTTGAATCTACGTTGCCGCTGCTCAAGTCAAGTGCTCATGAACCGGGAGCGACGATGATTCGAATCGAGTTCCTATCTAGTTAGAGGGGTATTTCTAACACTCACCGAGACACGCCTGGCGAGGGCTGCTTAGGTCACCTTTGGTACCATTCAGGAAAGCGCGGGTTCGACTGATGCCGCATCGCCAAGGACAACACTCTGCCAGGATGATAGGAACTTTAACCCTTCCTTGGTCTTATGCCAATGTTCCCAAGCACATCCTTACTACCTCCAAGATGCGACCTACCCTTCGATTCTCGTCCTGAACTGTATTACTTGGATTCGCGGTCGAACGACTTATCTGGCCAACTAAGTGTTAGACTGTGTTCAACATGACTCAAGGACGTACAGCGAATCGGTCCATAAACGACTCAGACAGGGATAAATCCACACCCAAGACCTCCATACATTGTTGCTTCACTGTCGTCATCCCGCCCGGTCTGATTTCATTTTATTAACACATGGTTCTTTTCCACGATAGAAAATATAGCCAACCGTGCCATATATGAATATCCCTACATCTCGCAGGTGACAGGAAATTACCTGACTTCTACCGTTTAAAGCAGGGCTAAGCATCTACTCAATCCTAGTCTATGTAGGATTCAAGGATTCATATATATCTGGACAAGAAGTGATATTGATGCAACAAGGTTTTCACTCAACTCCTATACATAATGCAACAATACATATAACACATATATAGTATTTGCTTTGAAAAGTAGGGAGTCTTATAATGTTCCGGGGCTTGCCTGGGATCCGACTCAAGTTAGAGTATGTCAAATGAAACCCGCTTGGCGAGCATCCTCTAATCTAGCACTTGTCCGATCCTTTTATCTTCGGGATGGATCCACCAACTCTATTTTTGGGTTTGGCTCCACCTTAGGTCCTTCACGTGATTCAGCTAGCGTACCTAAATGAGGTGCAACAATGCATATGTATGAATAAATAGAAGTACAATAAATAAAGTAATCAAGTAAGCATACCAAAGTTCATGTAAGCACCTAGATCTAATTAACTTAATCCTCATTAAGGCATAACATAGAAGAGGGCAAGCACATCAATCAAGAAACAAGTCTCACAATATCATAGGGTGCCAATCCAAGTATCAAGTAGCGACACCAACACACTTCTGTAACTCCAACTATACTTAACAGAAAAGCCCAGATTTGCATCAGCATGAACAGTCCAGAAATAACATCATTCCAGAAGCTACACAATTGCAAATGACATGCAAGTGGATAATCTGGAAAGCTTATGAAATTGTCTACAATTCATTTATAATCACCTAAGCTTAATTCTCAAGTTTAATAGGTTGAAAAGATGAAACTACAGACTCTGCTCGACTCCTAGTAGAGAGCAACCAAATCTGGGATCTGACTTTAAACATCTATAACTCAAAAACTACTTGACAAAATGCCACCAAATTTTAACACAAGCTAGATTCATGAATTATATACAACTTTGCTATAGACAAGATGCTCAGAAAACATCTTTAACATGGGGTAATTTACATTGCCCCCAGAACTGTCCAGAAACCACATTTGCAAGTAATAATTATTAACTTATGTTGCAAACATATAATTGGACAAAACCAACTTTACTAACATATCACACATGACTAATGAACACTAGAAAACATAGTGTCCATTCCTAAATAAATTCTTTTAATGTATTTTCTTAATTTATTTCGATAATTAGGTAGAATTATGAACACCTACGAAAAGTGCACAATAAACTCTACCACAATTACAGTGGCCTACGTATGCTATCAATAGTCTACTGTCCAAATTTCAAGCCATTGGGACATGTATATTAACCTCTATGAAAAAGACAAATAGATATTGCAATAAATCATGTGAGAGCAAGATACACTAATAACTCATTCATATAGCAACTAAATTTCATGAAATTATTATCCCACATCAAACATGACATGAGTAACATACCACAAAAATTTCACTTCATTTAGAGCTCTAAATTTGCAGTTATGAAAATGACAAATACAACTAGCATTGAAAACCTAGTTGCATAAATCTATTTTTACAGCTAAAATATTAAACTAAAACATGACATATTATAAATCTACTACATAGATAATTTCACAAGGACTACAAAAGGGCCTTATTTTCTATTTTATGAATTTTCTATGATTTACTATGAATTTTAAAAAATCAGCAAAAACTACCACAAATCAGTCCTTACGGCACTATTTATATGAGTCTATGACATTGCAGTTAGGCCCCTGACTTTTCTCGAATTCTGACTCAAGGTCCCTGGTCGCGAATCAAAATAGAGGAGGCGCTGGAGGTCGTCGGTGCTCGCGGTTCCGGCCGGCAGGGGCAGTCTCCGGTGGAGGCGAGTGGCGGGAGAGCACGAGGGGCCTGCGCGTGCCCGCAGAGTTGCTCGGCTCGGATGGAGGTGGCTCCAGGCGCCCTAGCCACGTGAGCACGGCGGGTCGGGGCTGTGGCCATGCTGGCAACTACGGACGGCGGCGCTGGAGCTCGGAGAAGCGGCGCGTCTAAAGGAGGATGGGGTAGCGGTGCTGATAGAGGTGGTGGCTAGGTCAGAGGGGCACTAGAACGGCGACTCCATGTGGGGGCTCTGAGGAGGAGCGCCGGCGGCAGCCATGGCCATGGTGGTGGCGCACTCCGATGACCTAGGACTTGGGCGAGCGTGCGCGCGGGGTGAAGCACGACGCTGTGAAGGCAATGGTGCTCGCTGTGGGACGCAAGGGAGCTCGGAGTTGGAGGAACAGCGGCGGCAGCGCGAAGCTCCGTGGGCGGCCATGACGGGCGCGTGCTCTAGAGCTTGGTAGAGGTAAGGGAGGGTGAGCCAGAGGCAAGAGCGAGTGCGGGAGAGCACCTAGTGAGCCGAGAGCGGATCCCCTTCGATGCCTAGCATGCTATTACATGCGGCCAGGCAGTGGGGTGCTCGGCTCGCGCATGGCCACCATGCACTAGGCACGTGTCGCCCGTTGGGGCATTTCCCCGAGTACGTGGTGCGTGACGGAGCAGCCGGTTTGAGACGCCGTTATGGGCTAGCTCGGGTGGAAATTTGGTCATGGGCTTTAAAGCAAAGTTGAAGCCCACAACAAACTCTACAACTTTGGTTAAGGGTGCTCAGCCATTAGGGCTCTGGATTAGTAGGTAATTAACTTCCAAAATGGCATTGTCAAAGCATTGATGGCAATTAACAAACTTCAAAATTGATGGTCCAATTGAAGTCCAACTAATGCCATCTTTTTATAAGCTCTTCTCCATAATGTCTACTCCAACTTTCATTAAGGGGTCAAACCAAGTTGCTTAACAAAATCTCAAGAACGTGACATGTCAAACAAGTTGACTAAACTTGGCCTTCAATCTTTTCCAAGTCTGAAAATAGTTGTAGATTTAAACTTTGGTCCACTGTTTGACTTATTTCAAAGCTGAATCATGGTATGATCCAAAAATAAAGTTTGTTGTACACAACTCAATCTACAACTTTTGTTAAAGGACCTTGAACTGGTTTAGCCTAGTTAGGAAGATATAGAGCTCCAAACTAGGGTACCCAAACTGAAACTCCATTATGACTTAGCCAAATTTCTGAGATCCAAAACAGCACTTTATTGAATATTGGGAGCTCTATTTGACTAGGTTAGAGGCCAAACTAGCTATTGACCATTAAACAAAGTTTGTTCCACACAAGATGAACTACAACTTTTCTTTAAGGTCAAACCACATAACTAGTACAGAAGTCCAACTTTTACTTTGGTCAATATATCAACTCAATAAAGCCTAAACTAGGGTTTTCGGCCAATCGGGGCATTTTCTTGACATTTGCTCAACATGACCCCTTCATGACTTTTGTTGTAGAGTTCATCTAGAGTCTTTTGGGCAAGGTTGCAAGGTTTGGTTGATGACCTATATTTCCATTCACTTAATAGTGCAATTCAAGCACTTAGTAAAACCATTCCAACAAGGATATAACTTATCATTTCATGTGACTTTTTGACTCCAAACTTCATGAAACTTTTCTGGTGATCACTATAGATTGGTATTAAGGTGAGACACATGAAAATATTGCCATAACAGCACTCAAGCATATATCTTGAAAATGGCCTATATGAAAAGCAAGGGTGCAACATCCAAGTTTAGATTAGGCTCATCTCCATAGGTTGACCTTGACATCGCCATCTCCACTTAATCTATCATGTTTGAGCTCAAACCCACTGCTTAATGAGTGACAAACACCTGGGGTGTTATAGCCCTCCCCCCTTAAAAGAATCTCGTCCCGAGATTTAGGGCGAAAGACTTTCAAAGGAAGAGAAGCATGTTATCCATTTTCCAACATTTGCGATAGCATTAGGCTACTAAACTTCAACATTAGCAGTGTTAATCTAGTTAAGATGCTTTCGAATACTTGCTCTTCATAGTAAACTTTGCCTGAAGAATTTCCTTCATTGACTTCCATGAAGCATTATTACTTTGGGAGTAATTCAAGATAGCACAGTACTGCATTCTCAGTGTACGGAGATCATTTGGTCCATGAGTGAACCACTCACAAGTATCTAATTCTTTAATAAACATAAGATGGTTCGTATGAACTTTACACTAGGCCGAATGTCCTCAAAAGTATACTTGTTGAAATAACTCTAGGTTCATGAACTTTGAAAAGCAATCCTCTACCAAAATGGCTTGAGAACAACCTTCCAAAAGGGTGAGACCATAGATGACAAACATCCTTTGAGGCTATAGGAACGGACTAACCAGCAGACAAGGTCTATGTTGGTTGTAAATGTTCAATCATTTAGATATCAACTAAGGAAAGCTACTTCCTATTCCATGTGTGCAGTTCTCTTTCTCTGATGACAACACAGTATTATCTGAGTCTGTCGAGGGGTTAGTGAATGTGATAGCTGACTCTGTCGGCTTCGTATTTCTGCCAAATGTTACCTAAGAAGATTCTCTTATCCAATGGCAACAGTTATCTGGGTTGAATCAGATGCAACCTGTAACAGAACCGACCAAATTATAAGAGCACAAGTACGAAAACAAGCACCGAAGCGCTCAAATTTTCAAACTTGAGCCCATATAATCCCGGTAGTCAATCGAAATCACGAAGGATTTCAAACCAAACTGCTTACAACCAGGATCGCATCATTCAACATACAACATCATACGATACATTTCGCAAGTAGTTCTGAAATAAGTTTACACCACGGAGTAGCAATTATTACAAACCAAGTTTGAAAGTAGCGGAAGCATAACACACACATTAGTTAATTAAATACTGCCAGTCTGGATGATCGACATCTCGCAAAAGCATGAGGAAAGTACATAAAGACGATCACGCCCTTGTGATCTAGTCATCATCACCCGCAGGGTGGAGACACGTCTTGCAGAATCCCTGATAAAGCATGTCATCTGCAACAGGAGGGAATAAACCCTGAGTACTGGAATGTACTCAGCTAGACTTACCCGTCGAAAACCAGAAATAAGGTGACACCAAGGATTATGCAAGGCTTACACAAGAGGCTAGCTGACATAACATTTTGCATAAAGGCATAAGTAATTTAAACTCTTATCACCTGTACTAGCAGTTATTTTTAGCATTTACCTGTCATCTATCTTAGCACCTGTACTAAACATTCACTTGAGTATAATCAAACAACATTATTATTATATCCATAGCAGGTATATCATTGCGGCAACATCATATCATTTATTTAACCATCTGTTCATTTAATGAGATCTACGTTGCCGCTGCTCAAATCAAGTGCTCACTAACCGGAAGCGATGGCGATTCGAATCGAATTCCTATCCAGCTGGAGGGGTATTTCTAACACTCACCGAGTCACGCCTGGCGAAGGCTGCTCAGGTCATCTTTTGTACAGTTCAGGAATCGTGGGCCCGAATAATGTCGCGTCCCCAAGGGCGACACTCTGCCAGGTGATAGGGACTCTAACCCCCCCTTGGTCTCACGCCAATGTCCCCAAGCACATCCTTTCTCTCCTCCAAGATGCAACCTACCATTCGATTCCCGGCCTGAACCATACTACTCGACTTCGCGGTCGGAACGACTTATCCGGCCAACTAAGTGTCAGACTGCGTTCAACATGACTCAAGGACGTACAGCGAATCGGTCCTTAAACGACTCAGACGGGCATAGCTCCACACCCAAGACGTGAAGTGTCTTGCGGCTGTACTATCGAACTCCCGCCCGGTCTCAATTTCATTTTTAAGCATGGTTCCATCCACGATAGCCATAAAGCCACTCGTGACTCCTTCCTACATCTCGCGGATGACCGGAAATCACCCGACTTCTACCGTACTAAGCAGGGCTAAGCATTGACACGTGCCTAAACCTAAAATAGGATTATGTACGATATCTGGACAAGGACAGGTATAATGCAACAAGTGTTTTCATATAACTCCTATAACTTAATGCAGTAAACAATTAAAAGTACTCAAGATTAATTTATAAAACAGTAGGTTCAGCATGCACCGGGGCTTGCCTTTCAGAAAGGTTGCGGGCCGGTGGTCTGGACACTCAGGAAGGTCGTCTACGGGCACTCCTTCGCCTGCTGGATCCTCGGGCTCCTGCTGCTCCTGGTCCTCCTCCGGAATCACAGGCTCGAATTCGAGGAGAGTTACCCCCTCCGGTGCACCTATTGCATGAATGCACAATAAATACAATGGATGCATAAATGGGTGCAACATGCTCGGAATGAAATGCATTTCAGAAATAAAATACTCTATTCAAGTTATTTTATTAGTACGTGCAAATCTTTTCTCCAGTAGAGAAGTACTCACCTAATCTACTTAACCTAAGATAAAGCTGCTCATCCTCAGTTAAGGCCCTAACACCTAACAATTACAAAAGTAGCATGTCTTAGGATATCTCACCATAACAATCAGCAAAACACCACAGTAAACATTCTGGACAGCAGCTACTTGTTTTTATCACAACTGGAGATTTACAATTCCAAAAGATATGATCTAAGACAATCTGGACAGCCTAAGAAATGCACTACAATTCATTTTCAGACCTCAACTCCAAACTCCTAAGTTTTCCATGTCAAACTTCACAAGTTCCAGAATCTGTCCTCTCAAAACAGAGAGTAGCAGATTTTGAACTGCCACTTTAAACAACAGTAACTCTCAAACTACTAAGCCAAATGCTTCCAATTTTTGACACAAGTTAGTTCATCAAGTTTATTCCAACTTTGGTATTTACAAGTTTTCCAGAAACCACCTTTATCCAAGGTCAAACCTAGAAATACTATCAGCTGTCCAGAAAACCTAAAATTGTAAAGGTTAAATATTTATTTATGTGGCAAACATTCTCTAGGACCAAACTAATACTACTACAAGTTCACAAAGGTCACAAAAACACCAGAAAGTAAGGTTTGCCCACCTAGAATATTTATTTAAACCCATTTCTCAATTTACTTAAGTAATTAAGTGGAATTTCAAACATATATGTAAACTGCTCCTAAAATTCTACAAAAATTACAGGGGACTCTTTGACCCAAAAAGAGACTACTGTAAAATTTTGAACTCAATTTATTCACAGAAACTGTCTGAACAAAATTCACAAGCCCTAAAGGCTGATTTTTGGATAAATAACAAAGCATAGTAAAAAGTGTCAAACAACAGATTTCTTAATTTTCCTGGACACTCTAGGGTACCAAGACATTCTCCAAAAAGTTATATGAACATTGCACATGTAGAAAACTTACAACAATTCATCTAAGTATTTCCTAGAATAACAAGATAGCATTATAACTTGGAAATTACTTAAGCACTAATGCCCAAATTTTTACCAGAGCTAGGGCTAGCATAGAGTAACCTACCCACCAAATTTTATGATTTATGGAACACTACAGCTCAATTTATAAATTTAACAAATTTGCAGGCATTCCAAAACACATTTAAAGGATTTATTAAATTCTCCTAAAAATTAAACATCACATTCCAGATTTATATTTTTCTAAAATACTACACATCATGTAGACCCTAACAAAATTTATCTCATGATTTTTGGATCATTAAAATCCTAGATCTATATTTTTCCAACTTGTACAAAAATCAGTGACAAAATAATAAAAATGAATTTCATTTCGGATGAACTGGGCCGGCCCGGAAAACTCGGCCCACGATTCGCGCGCGCGCGGCCCGCTCAGCGCCCCCGCCCGCGCGCGACACTGACGGGCGGGCCCCGCGGTCAGTGACCGGAGACAGGGGAGGCGGAGACCCGCGAGCTCCGACGAGCTCGAGCTCGCCGGAGAAGAGCTCGCTCGGCCAATAGAACACCGCCTCGTGTTCTCCGTCACCCGGTGCGTCGATTGGTGCTCGTGGAATGGATGGGGATGGGGTGGAAGGGACTTGTCACCGCGAGCGGCGGCCGGTGATGTCCGTTGGCGGCGCACCGTCGCCGGTGAAGATGTACGGTGCGGTCTAGGCTCGGTATGAGCTTCACCGAAGCTAGGCGGATCCATTTTGCTAGGAAGGGAGGATGGAGGGAGACCCGAAGCACCCCGACCACGGTGAGGTCCCATGGCGGGCTCCGGCGACCTCTCGGAGACGGGGAAGAAAGCAATGCGGCTCACCTTGAGTCAAATCGCTGGCTTCGGTGGGTCAAGGAGATAGAGGGTGGTGAGGCGGAGGGATTGACGAGGTCTGACGGCCGGTGATGCGGTGTAGCTCGCGCTTGAGCTCACCGGAGAAGAACGGCAACGGCGGCTCGGTTTCTCTGCTCTGGAGATGAGAGAGGGAAGGAGGAGGAGGGAATGGGTGGGTGAGGTCTGGACGACCGCAGAGACACTCTTCAAGGCGCTCGGCAGCTGGCCAAGGCGCCAGGTCGCGCGTGGCGCGTGGAGGACACGCGGCGGCGATGGCCTGAAACGGTCGGCCACTCTGACGCTGTCGAAACTGAATCGGTGAACGGTGACATCGATGACCGACTGACAGCCGAAGTTTGAGCTCCTACACCTCCTAATCCAGCCCGAGTTAGAAGAAGATGATAACACCAAAATTGTAGAGCTACATGAGGACTACAAGTTTGTCAATTGGAGTTTGGGCTGGTTCGGCCTAGATTTGAAACTACAGAGCTCCAAAGTGGTGCCCCTTGAAACTGAAATGCAGTTCCAGAGATCAATGCCGACTGAAACCCTAACTTCTTGACACTATATCTCCTAAACTATTGAGAACCAGGTGATGGTGCTATTGACAATGTTGTAGAGCTATGTGTGGACAACAACTTTGTCAATTGGCTCAAAGGCTGGTTTGGCCTAGTTTGTGAGTTACAAGTTGCTAAAGTGAGGTACAGTGAAACTGAAAAGTCCAATTTCCAGACTTAGAATTTTTCTAAGTGTTGATCACCACTCAAGCTGACTTGTGGGCCATTTTTGAGCATGCTCTGGTCATTTTCATGAGATGGCCATATTAGAACTTTTGTTCCTCATGAAATTCTCTACAACTTTACTTAAGGTTGCTTCTCCATGCAAGATTTCTAAGTTGGACTTTTTAACTGGTCAAACTAGAGCCTTCTAGGGTCAAATGGTGGTCAACTTCTCTTGGAGGGTAAATTTGTAATTTTGGTCAACATGAAACTTGTTCCAAATGTTACCCTAAGTATAACTAAGGTGTTGTAGGTCATAATTGGCTACCTTACCTTTTTGTTACACCAACTATCAAATACTTCATGAAATAAATCAAACAACCCTAGAATAAACAAATGTGTTGCATCACATAAAATAACAAACATGAATGATGCATGCTTATGCTTATGCCATGCAAATGCAATGCCATTATGGAGCTAAACACTTGAGGTGTTACAGCCCTCCCCCCTTATAAAAATCTCGTCCCGAGATTTGAAAAGCGTACCATTTTTCATAGAATTCTTTATAACCATCCCGCAAATAATCCTCCCGTTCCCACGTAGCATCACTCTCACTTCCCTGATTACTCCACATCACTTTGTACCACTTAACCACTTTACTTCTAGTTACTCGTTCCTGAGTATCGATCACTCGGACTGGCTTTTCTTCATAGGTTAGGTCGGATTCCAGTCTGATATCACCTAAAGAAACTTGTTCCTCAGGAACCCGAAGACACTTTTTAAGCTGAGATACATGGAAAACGTTGAATATGGCTCTCATCTCAGGAGGCAACTGGATTTTGTACGCAACAGCTCCACTCTTGCCTATGATCTGGAAAGGACCCACGTATCTTGGCGCAAGTTTCCACTTAACACCAAAACGTTGGACACTTTTCATTGGAGAAACTTTCAGATACACGAAGTCTCCAACTTCAAACTCGAGTGGTTTTCTACGACGATCAGCATAACTTTTCTGTCTAGCTTGGGCTGCAGCCATATGTTTTTGGATGGTACGGACTTGTTCCTCAGCTTCCTCAACAAAAGCAATACCATAAAATCTTCTCTCACCAGATTCTATCCAATTTAGTGGGGTTCTACACCTACGACCGTACAAGGCTTCGAATGGAGCCATCTTAATACTCTCTTGATAACTATTATTGTACGAAAACTCGGCTAGAGGTAACCATTTTTCCCAAGAACCCTTGGATGAAATGACGCATGCACACAACAGATCTTCCAAGATTTGGTTAACTCGTTCTGTCTGACCCGATGTCTGGGGGTGATAAGCAGAGCTTCTCACTAACTTGGTTCCCAGAAGGTGATGCAAATGCTCCCAAAAGCGAGCAGTGAACTGGGGACCACGGTCAGATATGATAGTACGAGGTATCCCATGAAGCCGGACTATCTGATTGAAGTACAACTCAGCATAGTCAGTGGGACGATAGTCCACTCTCACTGGGATGAAGTGAGCTGATTTGGTCAAACGATCCACAATTACCCAGATGGAGTTATGATTTTTGACAGTAGGAGGAAGACCGACAATGAAATCCATACTTATCTCTTCCCATTTTCAACCTGGGATAGAAAGTGGTTGAAGCAACCCAGCTTTCATGTGCACAGCGTTAACTCTGCAACAGGTGTCACATCTAGCAACATATGCAGCTATCTCTTTCCGCATCTTGGTCCACCAATAAAGTGGCTTCAAATCATAATACATCTTATTGCTGCCAGGATGGATGGACAACTTAGAGGAGTGTGCTTCAGACATAATATCATTTCGAAGCTCTCGGTCCTTAGGCACAACTAACCTATCCTTGAACCATAGTACACCCTCTTCATCTATCCTGAACTGTGTAGTTTCTTGCTCTTTCATCTTACGCTTGATATGGAATATACCAGTGTCAGTCTTTTGGAGCTCAATAATTCTGCTTTTGAGAGTACAACTGACAGTGATGTTGTACAAGACTGCTGGATGTAGAAGGCGAGATCGATGAAAATCAGTTTCAACTAAGAAATGGCAATGAGACTTACGGCTTAAAGCATCCGCAACCACATTTGCCTTGCCTGGGTGATAGTGCACTTGAAGGTTATAATCTTTAATCAACTCGAGCCATCTTCTTTGACGCATATTCAACTCGGGTTGGGTGAAGATGTATTTGAGGCTTTTATGGTCTGTGTAGATATTGCAAACATTGCCCAACAGATAGTGTCGCCAGGCTTTCAAAGCATGCACAACCGCGGCGAGTTCTAAGTCATGTGTCGGATAATTCACCTCATGTTTCCGAAGTTGTCGAGAAGTATATGCAATTACTCGGCCTTCCTGCATCAACACACCTCCCAAACCTATGCCTGAGGCATCACAATAAACATCAAATGGTTTCTCGATATCCGGTTGTGCCAAAACCGGAGCCGAGGTTAGGAGGGTTCGCAGTTGGTGAAAAGCCGCATCACACTCAGGAGTCCAGACAAACCTGGTGTCTTTTTGCAGCAACCGAGTCATTGGCTTGGCTATTTTGGAGAAATCCGGGATGAAGCGACGATAATAGCCAGCCAAACCAAGAAAACTCCGGACCTCGTGAACCGAGATAGGAGCCTTCCAGTTCAGTACTTCCTGTACCTTGGTGGGGTCCACCATAATTCCTCCATCGGACAACACATGCCCAAGGAATGGTACATCACGAAGCCAGAATTCGCACTTACTGAACTTTGCATATAGTTGATGTTCCCGCAGTCTTGTGAGGACTATACGCAGATGTTCAGCGTGATCCTCCTCATTCACAGAGTATACCAGGATGTCATCAATAAATACCACCACAAACTTATCCAATTCAGGCATAAACACCGAATTCATCAAGTACATGAAGTGTGCGGGGGCATTTGTCAAGCCGAAGGACATAACAAGATACTCATAAAGACCGTATCTGGTAGAAAAGGCTGTCTTTGGAACATCTTCCGGGCGGATTTTAATTTGATGGTAGCCGGATCTTAGATCGATCTTGGAGAAAACTTTAGCTTTAGACAACTGATCGAACAAGATGTCGATACGTGATAGAGGGTACTTATTTTTGACAGTGACTGCATTGAGAGGTCTATAATCTACGCACATCCGCAACGACTGATCCTTCTTCTTTACAAAGATAGCAGGACATCCCCACGGCGATGAACTAGGACGAATCAACCCCTTCTTCAAAAGTTCATTCAATTGCACCTTAAGTTCAGCGAGTTCATTTGGAGGCATCCTATAGGGTCTCCTAGAGATGGGAGCCGTGCCAGGCAACAACTCAATTTTAAACTCCCCATCCCGATCCGGAGGGAGCCCCGGCAAATCATCGGGAAAAACGTCCGGAAACTCATTTACTACTGGAATTTCGGCCAACGCCTTTGCTTGCACAGCATGAATTTCCCCCGACAATTCAACCTTTCTGGGAAGTTGTACTAGAAAACCCTTTTGATCTGTAGGATCTCTGAGCATAACTACCCGAGCGGATGTGTCAATGAGTACCCCATTCTGACTCATCCAATTCATGCCCAAGATGACATCTATGTCTAAACCAGGTAAAACCAATAGGGTAAGCGAATAACTTCGCCCTTCTATCTCAAACTTAAGGTTCCCCACTACTTTGTTTGTGGAAATATTCCCACTTGCCGCACTAATACAATAACCCACACCTTCAACAGTATGCAACTTGTGTGCAAATTTAGATGCAAACTTAGGACTGATAAAGGAATGCGAAGCACCTGAATCAAAAAGTACCACTGCGGGGTGTTGGTCAACTAGAAACTTACCAGCGGTGACCACCTCACCAGATGGAATTTCCTCAATGCTGTTATAATGGGCGTGACCTTGACGACTACCTTGGTTGACATTTTTCTTAGGGTACGGGCAGTTCCGGGCCCAATGACCTGGCTTGTTGCAATTCCAGCAAGGCATATTGCTAGGAGGAACACTAGAGCTGCTCTGTCCAGAAGTCCCCTTTGGCAGAGCGACGGTATAAGCCTTACGGAACCCCGTTTTTTGCAGCAGGCTTCTTCTGCGGTGGACGGAACTTTGTATTCTGAGCAGGTGGGCGAGGGGAAGACCTCGGTGCCGCTGAGGCCCTTGACTGAGAAGCACTTGCCTCAAGGGCCCTTTTACGGCTCTTAGAGGCAGAATAAATAGTATTGTTGTTCTCCTGGGTCAAAGCATCGCTGATGAAATCATTGAAAGTAGTACATTTGCTAGTGCCCATAGTTTTCATCAGTTTTGGGCCGAGGCCCCTTTTGAAGCTAGCAATCTTTTTGGCATCGGTATCCATAAACTCTGTGGCATACCTTGCCAGGTTGTTGAAGGACTGCAAGTATTCAGTCAGGCTTTTGTTTCCTTGCGACAGCCTCATAAACTCTGTGTGCTTGATTGCCATAAGACCGGGAGGGATATAATTTCCCCGGAATGCCGCCTTAAACTGATCCCAAGCAATTGGGACATTGGCAGGCAGTGTGGAACGATAGTGGCTCCACCAAATGCCCGCCGGACCATGCAACTGATGGGAAGCATACTCAGTTTTCAGCTCATCAGTTAGGCATAGCAGACGAAACTTTTGTTCAATGGTATTCAACCACTCGTCAGCCTACAGGGGTTCTTCCGCTTCCTTGAAGAGCGGGGGCTTTGTATCCAGAAAGTCCTTGAAATCGCTGTACTGATTTGGCTCTGGGCCCTGGCGGCCATGACGAGCCTCTCGATTAGCCAGTTGGCGCATGGCATCAGCCAACATACGCTGCCCCTCAACCACTGACTGCATCAACTCGGCCGGAGTAGGTGGTGGCGGAGGGGGTGGCTGTTTCTCATCCTCATTGCCACGACCCCGACGAAGATTGTACGACATCTGCAAAATGCATAGCCAATGAGCACTGACGATGTGGGAAATTTGTAGATGAATTATTGCGAAATGTCAATCTGACTGTATGAATAGAATTCTCATAATAATTAAGGCACAATAATTCATCGCAACCGCACAATCCATTCAAGCGCATCATTTGACGAGATCATACTTGGTAATCCAACAAGATGCTCTTTGATAAAGGCTCACTCACAGGGAGCACAACGGTTACCGGACCGTTTACGTTGCTATCTACGTGATTTTTGACCTTTTGCACGATACTTGGATTCGATCTCAAGATTTTTAGTTGACTGTGAAAGGCTACTTCAAACTGACCACAAAGAGACTTCTCAATGAAGAGTTCCATGGTGGATCATGACTAGCCACCTCGATACCTGCGCGTGCCAAGCAGCACAGCCTTATGTCGCGCGCCATAGGAGGCCCTCGGTTTCGTCGCGGCACCGAAGGGTGCTAATCGTGACACCATCATCGAATGCAACATAATAAGACATCAAGTTGTGATCGAAATTAACAGGTCAAACTACATTTAGGAAACATACGGTTCAACCTTACATCCCAAAGTCAAGTTATTATAAGGCCTCACTCCTTCACAGGGAGGGCACAAAAGACGATCCTAACATTATAGGCACGTGATGACTACTCTAAGCATCATCCTCCGAGTCAGTGTCAAGGATCTCCCCGCCGTCCTCATCACTGACAGGCTCTAACTCCTCGTCTTCTTCTTCTTCTGGCTCTTCCTCTGGTGCTTCTGCAGGTGGGGCATCCTGTGGTCCATCAACCTCCACTTCATCATCATCCTCAGCCATGAAGATTCCCGAACCCATGTCCTCATCGACGTTGTTGTTTCGAGGCAGCAGGGGATTAAGCTCGTTGTTCAGGCGGTGCACTTTTTCATGAAGATTATCATTATATTATTCAGCGTTCTCCAACTATTGCTCGAGCTCAAACTGACGAGCTCTCAGAACGTTCTCCTCGTGCCAGGCTTCATCCCTCTGTTCCATCACACGGACCAACATGCGTTGACAGTTGCGGTTTGCTACTGTCAACCTCTGGACTGCAAGGGTTTCCTGGTCACGATCACGAATCACTTGCTCCAGTTGCTGATGAGCTACATTTCTGGCAGCAGTCACTTCAGCCAACTCTGCCCTCAGCCTTTCCACCTCAGTAGGCTCAGGGTGGGGCTCACGTGGAGCGAGCTGGTGACGCGGTGCCCTGCCCCCAGTGGACTTACGAGCGGTCCTCTTGGTACGTGTCATCTGTAGCAACAAGATAAGATACGACTTAAAGTGAGGATCATTTAGGGGATACGAAATTTACTTTAGTCGGGAGTGCAGAAATTTTTAAGGAGGGAGTAAATGATATGTATGATATAATTAAACATGATGCATGCACGTTTCGTACGTCCTCTCACCTTAGTAGAAACCTAGAGTTCTAACGCTAGGCGGTGGCATACATACGTTCTCTCATATAAGCGAAACTATCGGTCTACTCGTTACGCTGTTAGTGTACCTGCAGAAAACTTCATTGCAGCCCAACGATTCCCAATATAAGCACACAAGAAAGCAGTAATTTAAATACTTTCCATATATACATCCCCAAATGTATATACTTCAGTATCAAGCTACCCGATATAAAGGTTCCCACAATTAAGTGCTTTTACATAGTTACATGGTTTAAACATGTAAAGATGTAAGTCACCACAACTACTCTCCCCTAGACCGCCGGTTGGACGATCATGCTCTCACAACTCACACTTACCAGAGCGTCGAGGTAATTGATCCATACATTACCACCCAAGTGGATGGCATCCATACAATATCACGCCGTATGGACGACGAAATAAAAACAAACAAGGCCCCCAAGTTAGTCTTTATAATAAGCCACCTAAGAGTCCTTATTTGGGCTAAGGGATGTGATCACTGGCATACCTAAAAAAATAATTTTTTAGTGTTTTAACCCTTTTTCATAATCAAATGTTTTTGTTTTTAAATACTCATATGATGTGGTTAATGTTGAATTATGCTCCGGTACCAGCTGTAACAGAACCGACCAAATTATAAGAGCACAAGTACGAAAACAAGCACCGAAGCGCTCAAATTTTCAAACTTGAGCCCATATAATCCCGGTAGTCAATCGAAATCACGAAGGACTTCAAACCAAACTGCTTACAACCAGGATCGCATCATTCAACATACAACATCATATGATACATTTCGCAAGTAGTTCTGAAATAAGTTTACACCACGGAGTAGCAATTATTACAAACCAAGTTTGAAAGTAGCGGAAGCATAACACACACATTAGTTAATTAAATACTGCCAGTCTGGATGATCGACATCTCGCAAAAGCATGAGGAAAGTACATAAAGACGATCACGCCCTTGTGATCTAGTCATCATCACCCGCAGGGTGGAGACACGTCTTGCAGAATCCCTGATAAAGCATGTCATCTGCAACAGGAGGGAATAAACCCTGAGTACTGGAATGTACTCAGCTAGACTTACCCGTCGAAAACCAGAAATAAGGTGACACCAAGGATTATGCAAGGCTTACACAAGAGGCTAGCTGACATAACATTTTGCATAAAGGCATAAGTAATTTAAACTCTTATCACCTGTACTAGCAGTTATTTTTAGCATTTACCTGTCATCTATCTTAGCACCTGTACTAAACATTCACTTGAGTATAATCAAACAACATTATTATTATATCCATAGCAGGTATATCATTGCGGCAACATCATATCATTTATTTAACCATCTGTTCATTTAATGAGATCTACGTTGCCGCTGCTCAAATCAAGTGCTCACTAACCGGGAGCGACGGCGATTCGAATCGAATTCCTATCCAGCTGGAGGGGTATTTCTAACACTCACCGAGTCACGCCTGGCGAAGGCTGCTCAGGTCATCTTTTGTACAGTTCAGGAATCGCGGGCCCGAATAATGTCGCGTCCCCAAGGGCGACACTCTGCCAGGTGATAGGGACTCTAACCCCCCCTTGGTCTCACGCCAATGTCCCCAAGCACATCCTTTCTCTCCTCCAAGATGCAACCTACCATTCGATTCCCGGCCTGAACCATACTACTCGACTTCGCGGTCGGAACGACTTATCCGGCCAACTAAGTGTCAGACTGCGTTCAACATGACTCAAGGACGTACAGCGAATCGGTCCTTAAACGACTCAGACGGGCATAGCTCCACACCCAAGACGTGAAGTGTCTTGCGGCTGTACTATCGAACTCCCGCCCGGTCTCAATTTCATTTTTAAGCATGGTTCCATCCACGATAGCCATAAAGCCACTCGTGACTCCTTCCTACATCTCGCGGATGACCGGAAATCACCCGACTTCTACCGTACTAAGCAGGGCTAAGCATTGACACGTGCCTAAACCTAAAATAGGATTATGTACGATATCTGGACAAGGACAGGTATAATGCAACAAGTGTTTTCATATAACTCCTATAACTTAATGCAGTAAACAATTAAAAGTACTCAAGATTAATTTATAAAACAGTAGGTTCAGCATGCACCGGGGCTTGCCTTTCAGAAAGGTTGCGGGCCGGTGGTCTGGACACTCAGGAAGGTCGTCTACGGGCACTCCTTCGCCTGCTGGATCCTCGGGCTCCTGCTGCTCCTGGTCCTCCTCCGGAATCACAGGCTCGAATTCGAGGAGAGTTACCCCCTCCGGTGCACCTATTGCATGAATGCACAATAAATACAATGGATGCATAAATGGGTGCAACATGCTCGGAATGAAATGCATTTCAGAAATAAAATACTCTATTCAAGTTATTTTATTAGTACGTGCAAATCTTTTCTCCAGTAGAGAAGTACTCACCTAATCTACTTAACCTAAGATAAAGCTGCTCATCCTCAGTTAAGGCCCTAACACCTAACAATTACAAAAGTAGCATGTCTTAGGATATCTCACCATAACAATCAGCAAAACACCACAGTAAACATTCTGGACAGCAGCTACTTGTTTTTATCACAACTGGAGATTTACAATTCCAAAAGATATGATCTAAGACAATCTGGACAGCCTAAGAAATGCACTACAATTCATTTTCAGACCTCAACTCCAAACTCCTAAGTTTTCCATGTCAAACTTCACAAGTTCCAGAATCTGTCCTCTCAAAACAGAGAGTAGCAGATTTTGAACTGCCACTTTAAACAACAGTAACTCTCAAACTACTAAGCCAAATGCTTCCAATTTTTGACACAAGTTAGTTCATCAAGTTTATTCCAACTTTGGTATTTACAAGTTTTCCAGAAACCACCTTTATCCAAGGTCAAACCTAGAAATACTATCAGCTGTCCAGAAAACCTAAAATTGTAAAGGTTAAATATTTATTTATGTGGCAAACATTCTCTAGGACCAAACTAATACTACTACAAGTTCACAAAGGTCACAAAAACACCAGAAAGTAAGGTTTGCCCACCTAGAATATTTATTTAAACCCATTTCTCAATTTACTTAAGTAATTAAGTGGAATTTCAAACATATATGTAAACTGCTCCTAAAATTCTACAAAAATTACAGGGGACTCTTTGACCCAAAAAGAGACTACTGTAAAATTTTGAACTCAATTTATTCACAGAAACTCTCTGAACAAAATTCACAAGCCCTAAAGGCTGATTTTTGGATAAATAACAAAGCATAGTAAAAAGTGTCAAACAACAGATTTCTTAATTTTCCTGGACACTCTAGGGTACCAAGACATTCTCCAAAAAGTTATATGAACATTGCACATGTAGAAAACTTACAACAATTCATCTAAGTATTTCCTAGAATAACAAGATAGCATTATAACTTGGAAATTACTTAAGCACTGATGCCCAAATTTTTACTAGAGCTAGGGCTAGCATAGAGTAACCTACCCACCAAATTTTATGATTTATGGAACACTACAGCTCAATTTATAAATTTAACAAATTTGCAGGCATTCCAAAACACATTTAAAGGATTTATTAAATTCTCCTAAAAATTAAACATCACATTCCAGATTTATATTTTTCTAAAATACTACACATCATGTAGACCCTAACAAAATTTATCTCATGATTTTTGGATCATTAAAATCCTAGATCTATATTTTTCCAACTTGTACAAAAATCAGTGACAAAATAATAAAAATGAATTTCATTTCGGATGAACTGGGCCGGCCCGGAAAACTCGGCCCACGATTCGCGCGCGCGCGGCCCGCTCAGCGCCCCCGCCCGCGCGCGACACTGACGGGCGGGCCCCGCGGTCAGTGACCGGAGACAGGGGAGGCGGAGACCCGCGAGCTCCGACGAGCTCGAGCTCGCTGGAGAAGAGCTCGCTCGGCCAATAGAACACCGCCTCGTGTTCTCCGTCACCCGGTGCGTCGATTGGTGCTCGTGGAATGGATGGGGATGGGGTGGAAGGGACTTGTCACCGCGAGCGGCGGCCGGTGATGTCCGGTGGCGGCGCACCGTCGCCGGTGAAGATGTACGGTGCGGTCTAGGCTCGGTATGAGCTTCACCGAAGCTAGGCGGATCCATTTTGCTAGGAAGGGAGGATGGAGGGAGACCCGAAGCACCCCGACCACGGTGAGGTCCCATGGCGGGCTCCGGCGACCTCTCGGAGACGGGGAAGAAAGCAATGTGGCTCACCTTGAGTCAAATCGCTGGCTTCGGTGGGTCAAGGAGATAGAGGGTGGTGAGGCGGAGGGATTGACGAGGTCTGACGGCCGGTGATGCGGTGTAGCTCGCGCTTGAGCTCACCGGAGAAGAACGGCAACGGCGGCTCGGTTTCTCCGCTCTGGAGATGAGAGAGGGAAGGAGGAGGAGGGAATGGGTGGGTGAGGTCTGGACGACCGCAGAGACACTCTTCAAGGCGCTCGGCAGCTGGCCAAGGCGCCAGGTCGCGCGTGGCGCGTGGAGGACACGCGGCGGCGATGGCCTGAAACGGTCGGCCACTCTGACGCTGTCGAAACTGAATCGGTGAACGGTGACATCGATGACCGACTGACAGCCGAAGTTTGAGCTCCTACACCTCCTAATCCAGCCCGAGTTAGAAGAAGATGATAACACCAAAATTGTAGAGCTACATGAGGACTACAAGTTTGTCAATTGGAGTTTGGGCTGGTTCGGCCTAGATTTGAAACTACAGAGCTCCAAAGTGGTGCCCCTTGAAACTGAAATGCAGTTCCAGAGATCAATGCCGACTGAAACCCTAACTTCTTGACACTATATCTCCTAAACTATTGAGAACCAGGTGATGGTGCTATTGACAATGTTGTAGAGCTATGTGTGGACAACAACTTTGTCAATTGGCTCAAAGGCTGGTTTGGCCTAGTTTGTGAGTTACAAGTTGCTAAAGTGAGGTACAGTGAAACTGAAAAGTCCAATTTCCAGACTTAGAATTTTTCTAAGTGTTGATCACCACTCAAGCTGACTTGTGGGCCATTTTTGAGCATGCTCTGGTCATTTTCATGAGATGGCCATATTAGAACTTTTGTTCCTCATGAAATTCTCTACAACTTTACTTAAGGTTGCTTCTCCATGCAAGATTTCTAAGTTGGACTTTTTAACTGGTCAAACTAGAGCCTTCTAGGGTCAAATGGTGGTCAACTTCTCTTGGAGGGTAAATTTGTAATTTTGGTCAACATGAAACTTGTTCCAAATGTTACCCTAAGTATAACTAAGGTGTTGTAGGTCATAATTGGCTACCTTACCTTTTTGTTACACCAACTATCAAATACTTCATGAAATAAATCAAACAACCCTAGAATAAACAAATGTGTTGCATCACATAAAATAACAAACATGAATGATGCATGCTTATGCTTATGCTTATGCCATGCAAATGCAATGCCATTATGGAGCTAAACACTTGAGGTGTTACACAACCTCTTGGGTAAGAACACTTTAGGATACCAAAGATCCGTAAGTATTAGCAATTATTGCCAAAAAAGGATATAACGAGGTCTGGCAGATAGCAAAAATTGCAAGTATTTACCAACTTCGGTAAATAGCTCACTACCGAGCAAGCTGAGTACAATCCCCGTCATGAGGCAGTTGCACAGTAAGTTAAGTTGGACTTGCAACGTAGTGAAACTAGCTTTGTCAGGCTAACTTTTCACCTTGAGTCTTCCTCTTTAGGATCAAATAGCAGTTCTAAGATGGGAAATCTATTGTTTGACACTTTTCAAATTGCTTTTGATTTGCGATGGTATAATTTGCTTTGCAGAAACCAAGGCTGCTCATACATTGTTTATACAAGAAAGCAAAAACAAATGAAAGAGTGTAAACTAGTATCTGTGGGACCTCAAAAGGGCCATCCAACAGTAGATCTCGACCATTAATTTACATACCAATCCGATGATGCACACGCTTTGAACTTGCGGGTTACTTTTGCAAGGCAAAACACATACTCTACCTGGAGAACATTCCTACAAGGATAAGGAACCGCTTTCGAATATTCCTCGAGACTTCATCCAATAAAGTTATGAACAACCGTTTGTGGCACTTATGGGCACAAGGATGTGGATTGGAACTAGGGCATACTTTCTCTAATTCTTCACCTCAGCTGATTGAACACCTTGCACTATATGTGTGATTGTCCAAGATGGAATTTACTTGATCACAATGGCTCTAGAAGATAGAGTATCGCTCAAGTTGTTGGCTAGTTGATCAACTTCTTGTTGGTTATTGCTCTGTAAGACATAGCCTTTGTAGCACCTTCCTATTGGTACTAGTCAGTTGTCTCTCACACTAAAAATTCTAAATCTTCACTCTTGAAAACAATAATCGTGGTTGACTTACAACAGATGGTTGCCATCGAAGTCAGCAGATAAGGAGTCTCACCAGAGATGGTTGATCTCGACGGTATGGTCATTACGCATACAAGATTGAGACTTGGATAACTTCGTCATATACACAATGTGATGACCGAGTCTTATCCAACAGATGACTTGTCCAACATTAAGTGTTGTGTGTCCTTTTTATCCAACAGAGATGAGATACTTTGCTTACTAGATGGTGGTCGTCAATACTTGGGACAACTAAGTAGAGTCACATGTCTACCACTTTTTGCGGTATGTTAATGTTTATGTCGGTGACCTGTTCTTCAAAGGTTATCCTCTTAGCAACTTTCGGAGGAAGCTCTATTACTTTTGGTTCGATATAAGGGTCTTTTGATAAGATATGGGAAAACAACCAAGGAAGAAGGTCACGTGAACATCACATCAGTGTTGTTCTGCAATGGATTATGATTAGAAACCATGATACCAGCGCGTGCCGAGCAGCACAACCTTATGTGTGCACCCACAGGAGGCTCTCGGTTTCGTCGCGGCACCATTAGTTGATACTAATAACACCATTACCGAACATACACCTGTCACACCCAAAATTTTCTATTTTGGGTTGTGCGGGAAAAACACTAAATAAAATAAATGATTTCAATGTTTGAATAAATTTATTAGATAAGTTAAGTTGTTGCTAATTTAAATATAGAAAATTGTGATTTTAAACTTTTTCATATTAATTTGATAATGTGGTGTTTGTGTGATGCTTGTCTTTGGTGTTGGTGAGTGCTATTATTTTCAAAATACCGTAGGACGATGTTTACTTTTCATCGGAAAACTTTTTGGTATTTTCTGGATTTAAAATTTTCAATTTCCGTGAGCTTAATCTTTTTCCTTGATCTCTTCATCAATCTTTTCATGAGCTCAAACTCATTTAGTTGAGTTCCTTATCTCTCCAAGAGTCTCCGGGATTTTTCCCGTGATTTTTCTGAGCTCCGGGCTATTTTTCGCGGCCAAAGGTAATTCTAGATTTTCTGGAATTATTTTATTCGCGGAATTAAAATAATCCCGAAGTTAAGAAATTCCAAAAAGTTTCCAAACCCTACAACAATATATATGCCAGCGTAGCCCTTGACGCCTTGGTTCCAGAAGTACAACTCTTATCGCGAGCCGTCGCTCGTAGCTCTCTCTATCTCTCGCCGTATCTTAAATATATATATATATGTATACGTGCATGCATGTTGAGCGGAAGAAATCCTGTTTGTGTGCGTATATCTGACTCAAATAGTAATTCTAGATTTTCTAGAATTATTTCTAGTCATGAAATTCATTAATTCTGAAAATAATAAAATCTAATCCTATTCCAACTTGGCTTTAGCCTTGTGCATATAAATATATACCCGTGGCCTCTTTGCCTCTTTGGTGATCATGAATCTACATCTCGTCACGAGCCGGCCGCCATGGTGAAGGACAGCGCCTACTACGACGTCCTGGAGCTCAGCACTGACGTCTCCGTGACTCAGATCAAGAAGGCCTACTGCCTCAAGGCCAAGCCGTCAAGTTGGTGCAACCGTACATGAATCCGGGCAACCCTGATGCCGCGTGCTTTGCGATAGATTATGTTGGCCAAACTTGTCCTGAAGCCTTACAAGAGCAAGCAGAAGGCCGATGCTGCTTCTGATGAAGATGAAGACGCCATCGTTGCCGATGACGATGACCTCATCGCCTTGGCGCTCGCCGTTCGCAACGAGTCCGCTGGAACGGAGCTGATGTACGTGCCGCACTGGGGGTTCGAGTCCGTGGTGCTTCCCGACGCAGAGACGCTGCGGCAGCTGGTAAGCGTTCGCCGCCGCCGAGCCTGCCGCCGGGGGTTCGCCGCCCGCCGACAGCAAGCCCGCCGGGTTCTCCGACCGCGCCGACGGCCGCTCGTCCCAGCCCCAGATTAATAAGCCACATGTTGGCACTCTATTGCTAGCCGGCCGAGGCTCTTCCTCCCTCGTGAGCACTGTAGCAGCAGACCAGCCACGTGCAGAGGAACACTATGACTAAGGTTATGCTCTGACTTTCATAATTTGGTTATTGGTTAATTTAACTCTAGGTTACTTCTCCAAAATGTCCATCATCTTACCATGACTAAAATACATCAAGCTTGCAGTTTATCTTCTCCGTTTTGTCGTAAGTACCTTGTTGGACGTGTCCTCTTTTACGATAGCTCCGTTCTCAGGCGTTGATATGCTCCCGCGATCATAGGATTGAGCCATGTCGATTAGTATGCTCTTTTCAAAGTTTCACTTGTGATTGGTGTTTTGTTCTTAGATGTGTTTGTTGTCTGTTTGTGTTGCTTGGTTGCTACGAGTAGAGGAAGCGTGGTTCGTTAGTGCTGAAGACTAGGAGCTGAGGACCGACAGTCGAAGCAAAAGTTGGAGACCGGAAGATAACAGCTGAAGATTCTGAGCAGCTTAACCTTGGGAAAGAGGCAAGTATAACATGGGACCATCCTTGTTGTCCTATTCACTGAAATTATCATACATATGCATGTGTCTTCCTTGACAACCATAGAGATTATAACTTAGCTATTGATATCTTGTTTCCTTGTCGCCTATGGGTTGTGCATTTGGGTAGCTACTGCTAGCGCTTAATTATGAACAATGATCTTGTAATTTGACTAATGGATTATGCAATCAACCATTAAGATGATTTTATTACTGTTGAAAGGGGGCTAGAGCAAGGGGTTATATTGTTGCTCTGGTTTCTCTCCGTAAGGACTTACCTGTAAGTGATAACCGGGACATACAGTACAGCTGTGAGGGCTATATGGCTCTGGCTCTAGTTGTTCAAGAGACCTTTTCTAGCTTGTTAGAGGTTACCTTAAATGGCGTAAGAATGGCTTGACACTTTGGGTGTAGTGCGAGCCCCTGGCCTAGTGTGTATAGGCTGCGGTTGTTGTGCCACAGGGAAGGGGGGTTCTACATCTGCCTGCCGAGTGAAATCTAATGACCCTAACTTGTTAGACGAACTTTTGAGTGGCTTTATATGGTCTCTGATGTTTTGGGCCTTGCAAACCCATGCATTTGGAAATCATGACTCACAGTGAAAGTGTACACCTCTGCGCAGAGTTAAAAACTGGTATACTAGCCGTGCTCACGGATACGAGCGGCCTTGGGGATTCTTACAGAATAGTTGATCATAACCGTTATATCATGCTTAATTATTGTTGATTATTATTATGCTCATGTTAATGCTATTCATTATCCTTATTACAATTGATCATTGGTTCATTAATGGGAATTGGAATGCCTTGATGCTACTCAATTGCTAATTATATGATGATTAAAAGCTAAACGCAGTCAAACAGTGTCTAGCCTTTTTGAGCCTCATGAACCCTGTGTTGTACTTGTTGAGTTCGACATGGACTCACTCTTGCTATTTCCCCCACACTCCAGTGTGTAGTAAGATGCTACTCGGAAGAAGGACAAAGGTGTAGTGGAGTTTCCAGAAGACTAGTAGAAGTGCTAGGCATATGTTACCCCCAGTCAGCCGTCCCTGAGAAGAATGGAGCCCGAAGTTTAGTCACCGTTCCGCGATACTCTGATGTAAGTGTTAATATAGCTATGTATACGTTATATAATAACATTGTTTCTGATACTTTTTTATTCTGGCATATGTGTGGACTTCCTGGGCACACATATGATTAGCCTGGTTTTGTTCGTTAGAAAACCGGGTGTGACAGAGTGGTATCAGAGCGGTGTTGACTGTAGGACGTATGCCAAGTAGCACTGGACGTATTCTAAAACTTATTTTTCTATAAAACAAATTTGTCATACCTTGACTCATTGATTTTGACTATTTTCTCTTCCTTGTCTTGTTGTATCCCCTCCTTGATATAGCTTCCTTTGAGCTATTATATCTTACTCCCTTGGTTTTTGTTTTACGTTGTTTTTATTAAAAGTTTTCTGATCTCATCTTGTTCTAAAGTTTGATGGTCTTTTATCATCCATAATCTTTCCATAGGATGACCACCATTGTTGAAGAAGCACGTGTAGTATCGATGATGTGATGTGTGCTTGTTTTGCTTGATGTATTGCTTGTGTGTTGCCTTGTTTTCGTGTTTCAAAGGTGGCTTGGAAGAAATAAGTCTTGAGGAGTAGCTCGATCCATGTTAAGAGGGGTAGGTTTTACGTAATACTCCGCATGCTGATTTCTATAGCAGTCTGCAATGTTTCTATTATATCTCAAGATATGGACATGAGAAATTTATAAAATTTTACTGGGAATAACTAGACTTCTGTATCTTTCCAAACCCACTGGACTTATCTTTTTATCTATTATGAGCTAAGAGATATACCTGTTCCAAGTTGGGGTCACTGCGCAGTCTGGAATCCTGAAACAGTTTCGGTTAAGTTCAGTTTTTGACTAACTTATGGACAGAATCTGGAAAAGTGTTGTGAATAAAAGTTGTAGATAATTTCATAAGCTTTCCAACCATGTAAAGATCACTTCCTTTGGATCTTTGTAGCTCGAGTTATGCCAGATTTACTGAACTGCTAAAATTGGAATTCGCCCAGAAATTTTCTGCATTACTTCCTTATCTTGCACAAGTGAATATATCATTGGATATCTTTGAATCTCATTGATTTACCTTGGAATCTTACATTAGAGATGATTATGGTTATCTGGTATAAAAGGAGATGCAAGTTACTTTGGTGTCCCCTAGTTTCTTTTTCTTAAGGGGGTAGCAAAGTTGTGAGTGTTGCAAGATGAATGTTTCGTATGTCCTAGAGCTTCACTTGGAAGAAGTGGTTATCTCTATGATTGGAAGTCTATAGTTAGTTTCATGAAAACTTAGATGACATCACCCCCATATCAAGTATGTTTAGTAAGTTTTAAGTGAAGGACTCATCGATAGCAGCAAGCCTTAGAGAAAGTGTTTCCTTCAATGACATCGTCAGGTGAAACAAGATCTTTGTTAAGTGGGGTAGCATCTGCTATCAACAACAGCAAGTCCTGAATATCTTAAGTGACGAGGCATGAAGAGGCATGAAGAACTAAAGATCAAACTTTATCTTTCTTGTCATCTTTTGGCTATCCTTGATCCATGTTTTATATCTCATCAACACAAATCAAAGAAGCATGAAGACTTGAAGATTAGTGTTATCTATCTCTCTAGTCTTTCTGAATCTCGTTCCTACCTTATCCTGTCTTTCCAGAGCAGTCTGTCTTCCTTAGCTTATACCTCTATTTTTGGATGCCCAAAAATCATGGATAAATTCTGGACAATAGTAGACTTCAATATCTTTCTCTGACCGTAAGAACCACCCTGATATCTATTATGGTTTGGGATTTATGAAAATCACAAGGCGACGCATCTGTGCTGTCAGCAATCTGGAATAGTTTCTGTTGTGCACAGTTTTCGACTACCTTAACTGCAGAATCTGGAGAAGAATTCTATAAGGAAGTTGTAGTAAATTTGATAAGCTTTCCAACGGTATAAGCTACAATATCATTGGATTCGTAGAACTCGAGTTATAACTGTATTTTTGCACTGCTGTTTTACTGCTCGCGAGGAAGTGCAGGATTACTTGTTCTTGGATATGCTCATAAGTCTCTTTGAGATGGTAGAAGGACATGATGGTAGTTATCACTCAGAAGCAAATGCAATCTATCCATTGGTGTTCTCCAATTGATCTCTCCTTAGAGGGGTTTTCAAACTAAAGACGATACAAGATGGAGGATTTATACGTTCTATTTCGTCATCTGGGAAGCATCAGCTATCTACATGATTGCAAAGTTATTATCGAGCGCAGGTATCCTTTCTCAGAGTGGTAACCTGTTGAAACCATCTACAAGGATCGTAAGGGTCTAAAGGAGATATTTACAAAGTTGGATTTGATCTTGTGGCATTATCATTGGATAAGAGTTGATCAGAGAAGAGTGAAGATTTGCAAAAATCAACTTTATCTTTCTCCCTAGTCTCTCCGAATCTCGGGACGAGATTCCTGTTAAGTGGGGTAGATTTGTCACACCCAAAATTTTCTATTTTGGGTTGTGCGGGAAAAACACTAAATAAAATAAATGATTTCAATGTTTGAATAAATTTATTAGATAAGTTAAGTTGTTGCTAATTTAAATATAGAAAATTGTGATTTTAAACTTTTTCATATTAATTTGATAATGTGGTGTTTGTGTGATGCTTGTCTTTGGTGTTGGTGAGTGCTATTATTTTCAAAATACCGTAGGACGATGTTTACTTTTCATCGGAAAACTTTTTGGTATTTTCTGGATTTAAAATTTTCAATTTCCGTGAGCTTAATCTTTTTCCTTGATCTCTTCATCAATCTTTTCATGAGCTCAAACTCATTTAGTTGAGTTCCTTATCTCTCCAAGAGTCTCCGGGATTTTTCCCGTGATTTTTCTGAGCTCCGGGCTATTTTTCGCGGCCAAAGGTAATTCTAGATTTTCTGGAATTATTTTATTCGCGGAATTAAAATAATCCCGAAGTTAAGAAATTCCAAAAAGTTTCCAAACCCTACAACAATATATATGCCAGCGTAGCCCTTGACGCCTTGGTTCCAGAAGTACAACTCTTATCGCGAGCCGTCGCTCGTAGCTCTCTCTATCTCTCGCCGTATCTTAAATATATATATATATGTATACGTGCATGCATGTTGAGCGGAAGAAATCCTGTTTGTGTGCGTATATCTGACTCAAATAGTAATTCTAGATTTTCTAGAATTATTTCTAGTCATGAAATTCATTAATTCTGAAAATAATAAAATCTAATCCTATTCCAACTTGGCTTTAGCCTTGTGCATATAAATATATACCCGTGGCCTCTTTGCCTCTTTGGTGATCATGAATCTACATCTCGTCACGAGCCGGCCGCCATGGTGAAGGACAGCGCCTACTACGACGTCCTGGAGCTCAGCACTGACGTCTCCGTGACTCAGATCAAGAAGGCCTACTGCCTCAAGGCCAAGCCGTCAAGTTGGTGCAACCGTACATGAATCCGGGCAACCCTGATGCCGCGTGCTTTGCGATAGATTATGTTGGCCAAACTTGTCCTGAAGCCTTACAAGAGCAAGCAGAAGGCCGATGCTGCTTCTGATGAAGATGAAGACGCCATCGTTGCCGATGACGATGACCTCATCGCCTTGGCGCTCGCCGTTCGCAACGAGTCCGCTGGAACGGAGCTGATGTACGTGCCGCACTGGGGGTTCGAGTCCGTGGTGCTTCCCGACGCAGAGACGCTGCGGCAGCTGGTAAGCGTTCGCCGCCGCCGAGCCTGCCGCCGGGGGTTCGCCGCCCGCCGACAGCAAGCCCGCCGGGTTCTCCGACCGCGCCGACGGCCGCTCGTCCCAGCCCCAGATTAATAAGCCACATGTTGGCACTCTATTGCTAGCCGGCCGAGGCTCTTCCTCCCTCGTGAGCACTGTAGCAGCAGACCAGCCACGTGCAGAGGAACACTATGACTAAGGTTATGCTCTGACTTTCATAATTTGGTTATTGGTTAATTTAACTCTAGGTTACTTCTCCAAAATGTCCATCATCTTACCATGACTAAAATACATCAAGCTTGCAGTTTATCTTCTCCGTTTTGTCGTAAGTACCTTGTTGGACGTGTCCTCTTTTACGATAGCTCCGTTCTCAGGCGTTGATATGCTCCCGCGATCATAGGATTGAGCCATGTCGATTAGTATGCTCTTTTCAAAGTTTCACTTGTGATTGGTGTTTTGTTCTTAGATGTGTTTGTTGTCTGTTTGTGTTGCTTGGTTGCTACGAGTAGAGGAAGCGTGGTTCGTTAGTGCTGAAGACTAGGAGCTGAGGACCGACAGTCGAAGCAAAAGTTGGAGACCGGAAGATAACAGCTGAAGATTCTGAGCAGCTTAACCTTGGGAAAGAGGCAAGTATAACATGGGACCATCCTTGTTGTCCTATTCACTGAAATTATCATACATATGCATGTGTCTTCCTTGACAACCATAGAGATTATAACTTAGCTATTGATATCTTGTTTCCTTGTCGCCTATGGGTTGTGCATTTGGGTAGCTACTGCTAGCGCTTAATTATGAACAATGATCTTGTAATTTGACTAATGGATTATGCAATCAACCATTAAGATGATTTTATTACTGTTGAAAGGGGGCTAGAGCAAGGGGTTATATTGTTGCTCTGGTTTCTCTCCGTAAGGACTTACCTGTAAGTGATAACCGGGACATACAGTACAGCTGTGAGGGCTATATGGCTCTGGCTCTAGTTGTTCAAGAGACCTTTTCTAGCTTGTTAGAGGTTACCTTAAATGGCGTAAGAATGGCTTGACACTTTGGGTGTAGTGCGAGCCCCTGGCCTAGTGTGTATAGGCTGCGGTTGTTGTGCCACAGGGAAGGGGGGTTCTACATCTGCCTGCCGAGTGAAATCTAATGGCCCTAACTTGTTAGACGAACTTTTGAGTGGCTTTATATGGTCTCTGATGTTTTGGGCCTTGCAAACCCATGCATTTGGAAATCATGACTCACAGTGAAAGTGTACACCTCTGCGCAGAGTTAAAAACTGGTATACTAGCCGTGCTCACGGATACGAGCGGCCTTGGGGATTCTTACAGAATAGTTGATCATAACCGTTATATCATGCTTAATTATTGTTGATTATTATTATGCTCATGTTAATGCTATTCATTATCCTTATTACAATTGATCATTGGTTCATTAATGGGAATTGGAATGCCTTGATGCTACTCAATTGCTAATTATATGATGATTAAAAGCTAAACGCAGTCAAACAGTGTCTAGCCTTTTTGAGCCTCATGAACCCTGTGTTGTACTTGTTGAGTTCGACATGGACTCACTCTTGCTATTTCCCCCACACTCCAGTGTGTAGTAAGATGCTACTCGGAAGAAGGACAAAGGTGTAGTGGAGTTTCCAGAAGACTAGTAGAAGTGCTAGGCATATGTTACCCCCAGTCAGCCGTCCCTGAGAAGAATGGAGCCCGAAGTTTAGTCACCGTTCCGCGATACTCTGATGTAAGTGTTAATATAGCTATGTATACGTTATATAATAACATTGTTTCTGATACTTTTTTATTCTGGCATATGTGTGGACTTCCTGGGCACACATATGATTAGCCTGGTTTTGTTCGTTAGAAAACCGGGTGTGACAACACCCGATGAGGAATTTCAAATGGCACAGATTGGGTTGTCCGAACAAGCACCATACCAAGGAGGCATAGCAAGTAAAGATAGTCACAAGGGTTAGAATCAACGAGGAGGCGATCCAAAATATTAACACACACCACAAGGGAACATAGCTCAATTCCTAAAGACAACTGAGCAATGGACTCTTGCTTAAATTCTATGCACGACTTGCGTCCACCGAGGGAAGTACCAGATAAAAGATTAACAGGAGATTCAATCATGTTGAACAACAACATGAGATCAAGACTGATGAACATCTCGAGACTTGGGAAGGTTGGGGACAGATTAAGCAAATTTCAAGGGTAAAAACCGATATGTAGTCATAGATTGAGTTGATAAGGTTGATGCACGAATTTGCAAGCACACGATTTAGAGGCCATAGCAGAGAGACATTGCGTCACCCTAGCTAACCTTTGAGAGAGGTAACCGAAAGATCCAACATGGATTTGGATACAGTCTCCACAACTGGCAATGTACGAACCATGGTCAAAGGCTAGCGTTAATGGAAGTTAACTTGGTGGGTCAGTCGACAAGGGTCTTCACAAAGAGGGTTGCAAAACATCCATGGCTTATGCAAACATAAAGGAGAACTAAACTTTGGGCTTTCGGTCAAGCAAAGGCATGGATACAAACATTTAAGGGCTAACCACCAGGTCTACAGGCTCAGGCTCCTAAGAGAGAGAACCTAATTGAAGACAACAACCATATAATTATGTAATGTGAACGTTGTTCTAGGATAAAGCTATACGACCCTCGTATGCTCACCAAGGAAAAATGAGGTGGCAACTAGGGTACTACCTAGATAACAAGCATACATACACGCATCATAACTTCAAGCACACATGAAGAAGCTTACACAAACGAACTCAAGCAACTATTACCAAGCAAAAAGCTCACACACAGCAATCATTACTACTCACTAGGCTCACCCCTAATAAGCATTTATCTCAAGCACGAACTAACTACAAGTTTAGCTCAACACAAACGCTAGCTAAGGTGGCTAACTTAGCATGTGCACAGAATCTGGACAGCAGCATAGTAACTACTTGTTCCAACCATAACTGAGGTTGTAGACCTCCCATAAAGGTTATCCTAGACTTTCTAGAAAGCTTAGGAAGATGACTACACTTTAGTTATTCATACCAACAGCTAATTCATAGATTAACATGACCAAAAATACTAATGTTTCAGATCTATACCAATATGGACAGAAAACTGACAAGAACTTCAAAAATGCATAACTGGAGTTCTAGGGAGACAACAAGGCTGAGCCTTAACTTTATGTAAAGATTATTAAGTTTTCTATAACTTTCTTATTATCATATTAAGATGATTCTATAGCTAACAAGGCTAAACAAGACAAAGAAGACATCTCTGCCCAGATTTGGACAGATTCTGTCATTCCATTTTGCAAGCTCATAACTAGAGATTTATACCACCACAATTAGTGCTATAGGATATTTTAGAAAGCTTAGAAAAATTACTACACTTCTTATCTTATCTCCATGACATGATTCCATATGCACATAGGTCAAACAAACCAAACATTCAGATCTATTCAGAGCATAAGCAAAACCTGCAGTAAACCTCTAAAATTCATAACTCTCAAACCATAAGGCTTAGTGTTATGAAATTTTTGGACAAACTAGACGAGTAAGTTAGCTACAACTTTGGTATTCTCCATAACTACATAAAACATCATTATGACTATGAAAGCATCACTACAACAGAAACTATTCTAGCAGCCAACGTCCAACAAGCAAAACAAAGCTTGCCTTTGTTCTACTTAACAAGGGAGCACACAACATGTTATTCTAGTAGCTCTAAACATTATTACCTTAGACCAACACCAATTTAATTCATTTATGAGAATCATAATTACTGAAATAAGGTCTAAAGCATTTACAAATGCTTGTATGAACAACACATCCACCGCTTGGCTCAACTAGAGGACATCTATAGGTTCAGGCATGTAACCACACTTATTTCTAACAAAACTAAGCACACACTATCTTCAAACACTCCCTATGCAAGCAACATGGAACAAGGCATTCATGTCTAACTCCACACTAGAAAGATAGCGTAACACATTGATCACAAGTTACTTATCATTTGAACAAGGGTGAGAGGAGCAAAGCTATGCATAAACAACAATCAGGATGATGCATGCTTCGTCCTATTCGTCCTCACAAGATTGCCAACCTAAGGTGGTGATCACGTTCTATGTCGGTGGCATAACACGCACTCTCTCGATATATAGCTAGTCGATTGCTACATTCGACTTACGCATTCGTGGTAGCGTACCTGCAGAAAAGTTTCATTGCAGCCCAACAATTCCTCAATATAGCACACAATGAAAGCAGGAAAGTAAAATTCTAAGTACTCCCATATACATATACCCCCGTATATACATATAGCACCAAAACTACCCGAATCATTCGATCACCCACAATTAAGTACCTTCATATATACATGTGTGTAACATGTAAATAATCCAGTAACCAAAACTAGCTCTCCCCTAGACCGAAGGTTGGACGGTCATGCTCTCACAACTCACACTTACCTGAGCATAGGTGCGATGCTGCATAAAAGGAAACTAGCAACATATATGGATATTTCATATATGAAGGCTACCTCCAATCTAACACACCGGGTAGCATAGTGTGGGAGAGTCATCACACATACATACCTTGGCCTGGCGTAGATGCATAAATGAAAAACCGCCCAAGTTAGTACTTATATAAGCCACCTAATAATCCTTATATGGGCATAAGGAAATTGACCACTGGCATACTTAGGTTTAAAATTCAAATTTGACAAACCTATATATATAGCTATAAGTTGGTAAAACTGATTTTATAAAATAAAACCTTTGTTTTAAATACGCATATGACTAGTTTAATGTTGAATCTTGCTCCGATGCCAGCTGTCACGAAACCATCCAAATTATAAGAGCACAAGTACAAAAACAATCACCGAAGTGATCAAATTATCACACTTGAGCCCATATAACTCCGGTAGTCCAATGAAATCACGAGGGATTTCAAACCAACCAACATACAAGCCAAGATCGTAGTGATTCAACATAACAAGTCACATGTTACATCTAGTTCACAAGTAATTCAATATACATCGGAGTTCAACATAGTTATTACAACTTAAGTTCAAAAGTAGCGGAAGCAAAGTAATTTGAAACTAACATTAATCTTATTTCAAATACATGCCAGTATCGAGGTCGACTTCGAACAAAAGCATTATAGAGAAGATAACTCAGAAGGATCATGCCCATGATCACACTCCACCACTACAGCAGGAGCCAACCAAATTCTTGCAGTAGCAATGATACTTCACAACCTGCAACAAGTGGAAATAAAACCCTGAGTACGACAATTTACTCAGCTAGACTTACCTGTCAAAAACTAGAAATAAAGTGACACCAAGGATCATGCAAGGCTGATATAAAGTGGGCTAGCTTGACAACATTTTGCATAAAAGCTTAATATGGATAAGTAATCAATAAAGCTTAAGAATCAAGTTAATTATCATTAACCTATCATCTATATTAGCACCTGTACTAGACCACTCACTTAATTAGGAGCAAACAATATTAACCATAGCAGGTATAAATTGAGGCAACATTTAAATCATCATCCAATTAACCATCTGTTCAATTTAGTTGAATCTACGTTGCCGCTGCTCAAGTCAAGTGCTCACTAACCGGGAGCGACAGCGATTCGAATCGAGTTCCTATCCAGCTGGAGGGGTATTTCTAACACTCACCGAGACACCCTTGGCGAGGGCTGCTCAGGTCACCTTTGGTACCATTCAGGAAAGTGCGGGTTCGACTGTTGCCACATCCCCAAGGACAACACTCTGCCAGGATGATAGGGACTTTAACCCTCCCTTGGTCTTATGCCAATGTTCCCAAGCACGTCCTTACTACCTCCAAGATGCGACCTACGCTTCGATTTCCATCCTGAACTGTATTACTCGGATTCACGGTCCGAACGACTTATCCGGCCAACTAAGTGTTAGACTGTGTTCAACATGACTCAAGGACGTACAGCGAATCGGTCCTTAAACGACTCAGACGGGGATAGATCCACACCCAAGACCTCCATGCCTTATTGCTTCACTGTCGTCATCCTGCTCGGTCTGATTTCATTTTATTAACACATGGTTTTTTTCCACGATAGCAAATATAGCCAACCGTGTGATATATGAATATCCCTACATCTCGCAGGTGATAGGAAATCACCTGACTTCTATCGTTTAAAGCAGCGCTAAGCATCTACTCGATCCTAGTCTATGTAGGATTCAAGGATTCATATATCTGGACAAGGAGTGATATTGATGCTGCAAGGTTTTCACTCAACTCCTATACGTAATGCAACAATACATATAACACATATATAGTATTTGCTTTGAAAACTAGGGAGTCTTATAATGCTCTGGGGCTTTCCTAGGATCCAACTCAAGTTAGAGTATGTCAGATGAAACCCGCTTGGCGAGCATCCGCCAATCTGGCACTTGTCTGATCCTTTTATCTTCGGGATGGATCCACCAACTCCGTTTTTGGGTTTGGCTCCACCTTAGGTCCTTCACGTGCTTCAGCTAGTGTACCTAAATGAGGTGCAACAATGCATATGTATGAATGCATAGAAGTGCAATAAACAAAGTAATCAAGTAAGCATACCAAAGTTCACGTAAGCACCTAGAGCTAATTAACTTAATCCTCATTAAGGCATAACATAGAAGAGGGCAAGCACATCAATCAAGAAACAAGTCTCACAAGATCCCAGGGTACCAATCCAAGTATCAAGTATCGACACCAACACACTTATGTAACTCCAACTATACTTAACAGAAAAGCCCAGATTTGCATTAGCATGAACAGTCAGAAATAACATCATTCCAGAGGCTACACAATTCCAAATGACATGCAAGAGGATAATATGGAAATCTTATGAAATTTTCTACAATTCATTTATAATCACCTAAGCTTAATTCTCAAGTTTAATAGGTCAAAAAGATGAAACTACAGACTCTGGTCTGCTCCCAGTAGAGAGCAACTAAATCTGGGATCTAACTTTAAATATCTATAACTCAAAAACTACTTGACAAAATGCCATCAAATTTTAACACAAGCTAGATACATGAATTATATACAACTTTGCTATATACAAGATGCTTAGAAAACATCATTAACATGGGGTAGTTTACATTGCCCCCAGAACTATTCAGAAATCACATTTGAAAGAAATAATTATTAATTTATGTTGAAAACAAATAATTGGATAAAACCAAATTTACTAACATGTCTCACATGACTAATGAACACCATAAAACATAGTGTTCATTCCTAATTAAATTCTTTTAATGCATTTTCTTAATTTATTTAGATAATTAGGTTGAATTAACCAAAATGCACAATAAACACTACCAAAATTACAGTGGCCTACATATGCTCTCAATAGTCTACTGTCCAAATTTCAAGCCATTTGGACATGTATATCAACCTCTTTGAAAAAGACAAATGGATATTGCAATAAATCATGTAAGAGCAAGATACACTAATAACTCACTTATATAGCAACTAAAATTCATGAAATTATTACCCCACATCAAACATGACATGAGTAACATACCACAAAAATTTCACTTCATTGAGAGCTCTAAATTTGCAGTTATGAAAATGACAAATACAACTAGCATTAAAAATCTAGTTGCATAAATCTATTTTTATAGCTAAAATATTAAACTAAAACATGACATATTATAAATCTACTACATAGATAATTTCACAAGGATTCCAAAAGGGCCACATTTTCTATTTTATGAATTTTCTATGATTTACTATGAATTTTCAAAAATCAGCAAAAACTACCACAAATCAGTCCTTACGACACTATTTATATGAGTCTATGACATTGCAGTTAGGCCCCTGACTTTTCTCGAATTCTGACTCAAGGTCCCTGGTCGCGAATCAAAACAGAGGAGGCGCTGGAGGTCGTCGGTGCTCGCGGTTCCGGCCGGCAGGGGCAGTATCCGGTGGAGGCGAGTGGCGGGGGAGCACGAGGGGGCCCGCGCGCGCCCGCAGAGCTGCTCGGCTCGGATGGCGGTGGCTCCAGGTGCCCTGGCCACGTGAGCATGGCAGGTCGGCGCTGCGGCCATGCCGGCAACTGCGGACGGCGGCACTGGAGCTCGGAGAAGCGGCGCATCTAAAGGAGGATGGGGTAGCAGTGCTGATAGAGGTGGTGGCTAGGTCGGAGGGGCACTAGAACGGCGACTCCATGTGGGGGCTCTGAGGAGGAGCGCCGGCGGCAGCCATGGCCATGGCAGTGGCGCGCTCCGGTGACCTAGGACTTGGGCGAGCGTGCATGCGGGGCGGAGCATGACGCTGCGAAGGCAATGGTGCTCGCTATGGGACGCAAGGGAGCCCGGAGTTGGAGGAACAGCGGTGGCAGCGCGGAGCTCCGCGGGCGGCCATGATGGGTGCGTGCTCTAGAGCTCGGTAGAGGTAAGGGAGGGCGAGCCAGAGGCAAGAGCGAGTGCGGGAGAGCACCTAGTGAACTGGGAGCGGATCCCATTCGACGCCTAGCATGCTGGGACACGCGGCTGGGCAGTGGGGTTCTCGACTCGCGCATGGCCGCCACACACTGGGCGCGTGACGCCCGTTGGGGCATTTCCTCGAGTACGTGGTGCGCGACGGAGCAGCCGGTTTGAGAGGCCGTTATGGGCCAGCTCGGGTGGAAATTTGGACATGGGCTTTAAAGCAAAGTTGAAGCCCACAACAAACTCTACAACTTTGGTTAAGGGTGCTCGGCAATTAGGGCTCTGGATTAGTAGGTAATTAACTTCCAAAATGGCATTGTCAAAGCATTGATGGCAATTAACAAACTTCAAAATTGATGGTCCAATTGAAGTCCAACTAATGCCATCTTTTTATATGCTCTTCTCCATAATGTCTACTCCAACTTTCATTAAGGGGTCAAACCAAGTTGCTTAACAAAATCTCGAGAACATGACATGTCAATCAAGTTGACTAAACTCGACCTTAAATCTTTTCTAAGTCTAAAAACAGTTGTATATTCAAACTTTGGTCCACTGTTCGACTTATTTCCAAGCTGAATCATGGTATGATCCAAAAACAAAGTTTGTTGTACACAACTCAATCTACAACTTTTATTAAAAGACCTTGAACTAGTTTATCTTAGTTAGGAAGATATAGAGCTCCAAACTAGGATACCCAAACTGAAACTCCATTATGACTTAGCCAAATTTCTGAGATCCAAAACAGCACTTCATTGAATATTGGGAGCTCTATTTGACTAGGTTAGAGGCCAAACTAGCTATTGACCATTAAACAAAGTTTGTTCCACACAAGATGAACTACAACTTTTCTTTAAGGTCAAACCACATAACTAGTATAGAAGTCCAACTTTTACTTTGGTCAATATATCAACTCATTTACACATAAATAGCCAAATAGGAAACCCTAATGAAAAGTGTCAAACAACAAATTTCATATTTTTTCTAGCCTCATACTAACATAGGAACACTGTTCACCAAATTTGACCTTTACTGGTTTTATAAATTAATTATGAAAATTAGCACAAGAATCACCCAATTAAACAAGTGAAATTCATAACTAAATCATATAGTACCTAAAAATCATTCTTGGTATTTATTAATGCAACACTTGTTTAACTAGTCACCTGTTAGCTTCCTATACTTCTAGCTTAGCGAACCAGGTTGTCATCCCCGGTGATGGAACCAGAAATGTTTATTGGTACTACCTAGCATTACTACCGAGTAGATGATCTATTATTTCATGTGACTAAAGAATATAAAGATAAGAAAGAAATATTATTCGCAAGGGCACAAATTAAATATACCATTGTAGCATTTTACCTAGAGTATTACTAGGTTATCGATTTATATTTATACCACTAGGAAGGGATAGCTAAGAAATATGATTATCACTTATCACCTAATACCTAGCACTTGCACATGCGATAGAGAGTTAACCATATAGAATCAATCTACTCAATAACAGGAATAAGTGTCACAAGTCATAAGATAAATATATAATACATGGTAAACATCCAAGTCATAATAAATAATGATAAATGCACTTAGAGCACTCCAATCTATAGCAATAGCATGGTATTAGGTAGAGCCGAGAAATAAACATTCCTAAGTCATCTTAACTACAAGTCATGGTATACTATGATTTGTGCAATTACACTTAGCAATCATTGTTAAGATGAATATTATATCTATGTATAATGAACATTGCCAAGGAGAGAGCCAGGACATAGCAAGACTATTCTCTCGCAACCAGGTTCTACTTGACCTATACACGAGGTGTGGGTTACAAAGGATTCAGCAGGATTGTCACGCCCGTGATCTACCACACTTCCCAGCATATAGGGTGCATCCGCAGGTAAATACCATCTAAGCACCATGCTTACATGATATTGACCATTCACCCATGAATTCAAAGGATATGAATGCTATACGAACATATGCATAAAGATAATATCAATCCAACTATACTAAGCATATAATCAAAGTACACAATGAACAATATAATTAAGAACATAAACAAGTAGAGCGAAGTCATTTCTATAGTATTAAGCAAAATATGTATGGCAGAATACAAATAGAGAGATTACAAGGGTTTACCAAGAACGCTCCTGATAGATCCGGAACCAAGCGAAGCTTGCCTTCTCTCTACTACTACCTATGTAGCTAAGCTCTAGAATTGGAAGAACTCTAAGGAGACTAGGGTTTCTAGCTCTGATGACTTGAATCAAATGACTTGATGCCTTCTCCTAAGGGTAGGGCTCTGTTTATATAGGCCGGTGAGATGAATCGTAGCCCTCGGATCAAATCGACTTGAAGCAATAAACGAGATGAAACCTTAGAGGCGGTCGAGGATTGTGAGTGGAGGGTGCTGACAAGTGGGCCCAAGCCAGGTTGGCCAACTTGCCTCTGTGGCAGGTGGGCCTCACCTTCATTGACGTGGCTTCTCGCGTTTAGTGGATTCTTCTAGACTTGGTTTCACCGGAGAATATGCTTTTTAGCCCTACGTTCATTATATTACCTCCTCTTTTTCTGATACACCCCTGCAGAAATACAGATTCTACAAAACTGTGGAATTTTTTCAAATAACCCCCTATTCTATGTTGATATTTTATCATATTCATCTTTTTCATATTTGGTTGACGGTTTATTTTTGGAGTTAAGGACCGTCAACAAGCTTCCTCAAGCTTACTCTTTGCTAGTCCCCTAGCAAAGCCAAATTCAGCAAACTTGGATCAGGAGTTGCTACAAGTGCTTTCACGCCTCAAAAGTATATATGTGTTCAAACAAAAATTCTCCTCTGGATTAGAGTAAACTATTCTGACTTTCAAACTTACCCATATTACCTTTAACTATAGTGCTTATAGCCTTTTCTTGGGTCTTGAACAATTGAAAGACGGAACGATCAAGTCAAGCACTATATCTCAAGTTCTTTGTTCAACCATTATTCCAGAGTTTTCATGGATTTTTAAAATAAAACTCAGAGTTTCCTTTGTATGACCCTCTCAAGTCTCTCAATATGTGGTATTTGTGGATCCTCTCTAAGGCAATAATAGTGGTATCCTTCTCTCTCTCATCCTATAACTAATAAAGTTTATGTGGAGTTCATAGGTAGGGAGACAGCACATACATACTTGCAAAACGTATATTGTAAAATCAAACAATGGATCCATAAAGACAAGTTATACAATCAAATCAAGATGTGCATGTGTATGAGGAGTGAAAGTGGATATATGGTGGAAGTGGTTGTAAATGGTATTCAAGGTGGTAGTGGTAAATCCTAATTCTACTTTTACTCTTTGAAGGAAACATACCTCTCTTATCAAACTTAGAAACACTTGCTAGAGAGCATGGGCTTTCTTATTCATTTTTCTTTCTTCTTTCTTTCTTTTGGACACTTGTCCATTTTTCTCATACTTTTTCTTTCTTTTTCTCTCTTCTTTTGTTTAGACTTTTGCATAGCCACATGTCTCTTTCTGCAATAAAACTTTTGAGAGAAAATAGGAACTTGGAGCATTTATTTTATGGTAATGGGCTGACAGGGTGAATGAGATATTTTTGGTGTTCACTCTCAGTGTAAGAGTGAAACATGTAAACATGTTTGGTGGATAGAAATGGGAAACATGGTATAGGATTGCATATTTCCATGGTAGAAGCAGCATATGTGGGTGAAGTGTGCATGATCTTGATTTTAAAAACATAACAAGTTTCTAAGGGTCAACAAAGCAGACAACACTCAATGCAAATACAAGCAGTATATATATATATATATATATATATATATATATATATATATATATATATATATATATATATATATATATATATATATATATATTTCCTAATCTAGCATGTATTGATGTGGTAGGAATTTAAGCTCTGTCACACAAGGAACTCATCATGTAGCATTTTAAGGTTTTTAAAAGATAAATCTCTAGAACTCTAGCGTCACTATGAACAAGATAAATAGTAGCTTAAATATTCTCATATCATATCCATCAATTATCTAGACTTAGAGTAAACATTTGCTACCCACAGGTTTTAGGTTCATAGCAAACCTTAGGTCAAAACAATTGTATCCAAGACTGGAAAGAATTCTAGTCTGAAAACTAGGCACTTGAAAGGAATTACGGCAGAGCAACTATTTATTATCTCCAAAAGCTAAATTAGACTAGAGCTTATTTAGACACTCTTTATTTATTCAGATCACACTGTTAATGTGTACTTAAAAAGAAAATCTTTATTCTATTTTCAAAAGTATATAACATAAACATTTATTTTGGTTTTATAAGTATTCATCTTTTTATTTCTTTTTAGCAGATAAGAACACACTCAAAAAATAGTAAAGCTATAGAAGGGAAAGAATACTTAGCTATATACATGGAAGATGTTTTCCCCTAAGCTGGATGTTGACGTAGTCTTTTATCTTTCAAAGTAGCAGACTGATAGTGTAGACGTTCTCTCTCTTTTGGAGCATGAATTTGAGTGGCTGTTGAGACATCACTCCAACAGTGGACAGAATATCCTCCTGTTTGTCAGTACTTCCTGATCCTTCAAATATGTAGAACTCAAATAACAAAATTTGTGGAACTAATTAAGCATGAGTGGTTGACTACCTAGTCACAAATTGTCTAGAGTTCTCATATTTAACTAAATTTCAAAAGGATCATCTTTTCAATATTTTTAGATTTTCTTATTTATGATGCAAAAGAAAATGTAAGATGATAATAAATATTTATTTTCATTTTTTGTGCCACCACGGTGAATATTTCTGAGAGGTTGCCACATAATTATTTACATGGAGCTCAAGCTTCTAAGATGCAACAAAGTAAACAATATTTTTATTTTCTCTTTTTACTATGCTCTAATGCTGCTATGACATTTTTATTTCTTTTTCTAGCATATATGCAATAAAGTAAATGTGCAATAATGCAGGAAAGTAAATATTCTAAAGGAAATTTTACAATGCTAAAAAGGGAAATATGGATAACTACCAGATTTACCTCTCGGCGAGGGTTCAGATTTTTAAGTCCTCCGAACAGGACTTCTTGCGCTTCTCATTCTTCAACATCGGATCGGGTTGATGACTCCGGTTGTTCCTCTTGTGGTGGTGGAGTGGACGGTGATTCCTTAATTTTCCATACTTGTTTAGCTAATAGACTTAATGTGAATGTAGGGGAATCGTCCTTCTCGGGTCCTTCTTCGTAGTGTTTTTCTTTATCGTAGTGGTAGTAGTACCTCTCTCCTTCTTCCTCCATTAGGGACTAATTCTGATGGCATTGATATGCATGGCGTCTCCTCCTTGATCTATTCTTTCTTGACTGCTCACGATTAGTGTAACTATTAAAATAACAGCGTACCTTCCCGGATGGGAACTAGAAGTGAACCTCCTCGTTTCTCATGTAGATGATTGCTTGAGTGGTGTTGAGGAATGGACTTCCAAGGACGATGGGTGGATCATGTTCTTCCTCGCCCATGTCTAAGACCATAAAGTCGGTGGGGACGTAGTGATCTTTAATTTGTACGTTGACATCCTTTGCTATCCCCTCTGAGAATCTAAATGTTTGGTCTGCCATCTGCAATTGCACATAGGTTGAGTACAATGGTTCTTTACCGAATAAATATTCATATATTACCTTAGACATTATGTTGACACTCGACCTAGTGTCGTAGAAGGTCTTGTGGAGGATTCTCTGATTGATTTTGCACTCGATTGTTGGTATGCCTAAATCATCTCATTTGTTGAGGTATGGGGACACTAGGAGGTGGTCGTACTCCATGTGAACTGAGTTGATCATCTTGACTGTCTCCACTGGTGGCTGCTTGCTCTTCTTCTTGTTCTTATTCTTTTTCGTAGTCATGTTCTCGTAGATGTACGGCGTCTGTGGATGCGCAGGAGATTGCAATGTCTTGTTCTTGAAAGTGAATCTCTCCTTCTTTCCATTGATGTTGAAATAGATCTTGGCGCTCTCGGTGTAGATGATGGCCTTTGCAATGCTCAGGAAGGGTCACCCTAAGATAATGGGTGCCTTTATATCGCCTCCTGTCTCTATTACCACAAAGTCTGCTAGTATGTAGGATTGTCCAACTCTTACATAGACATCTTCATGGATGCCCTTTGGATAGCACAATGTTTGATCTGCAAGCTGCAAACACATGGTTGTGTACAATAATGGATCTCCATGAATCTTCTCATAGATTACCTTTGGCATAATGTTGACGCTTGCGCCATAGTCACAAAGTGCTTCTTCAAAGATGTGCAGTCCAATGGCTATCGGGATGACGGGTCTCCCTAGATCACCTTTCTTTTCTGGCAAGGACTCATCATTCCATCCTCGTGATGGCTGATCTAGGTGGTACCATCCTGCAAGAAATATGTCTACAAGATTTATAGTTTCTAAATATTTCGGTTGCACAGGAATCTTACCTTTATCGGCCGAAGGAACAACAGCTGCCAGCTGAGATATATGTGACTCTATCATTTTATTAAAGCTATGTTGATTCTTAATAGCAGAGGCAAAACTATCCATTCTAGTATTGATATTCTCTAATATTTTATCATTGGTAGTTACTTTCTTAGACAATTGATCCATAGTCTTAGATTGATTAGCAAGTAACTCTCTTAATGGTGGTTGATTGAAAACATTGTTACAATTGTTACCTTGATAATTACATGAATAGTTACCTGAGTAGTTAGGCCTCTGTTGCTGATTCCATCCTTAAGGATGATAGTTGTTGTTGAGGTAGTTTATATCCTCTTGTATCACAAGACAATTCTTGACTGCGTATCCTGTTTCTCCACTCTTCACATGTCATATGGGATTCATGAACGAGCATGACCTTCTTCTTCTCACTAGCTTGTTCATGAAGCCTCTTCATTATTAAATCTAATTGGGCAGACAGCATGTCTACCCCCTTGAGTTGGTGCATTGCACCCCTCTTGCGAGTCTGAGTTCTTTCTTCATTTTAATCTTGGTTGGACGCCATCTTCTCTATAAGAGTGGTTGCTTCTTGAGAAGTGAGTGATAGGAATGAACCTCCAGCAGCAGCATCTATGGTCTCATGGGTACTATTGGTTAACTTGTGGTAAAAGGTTTGCATCAGAAGCCAACTCTTCATCCCATGATGAGGACAGTCTGAAATATAATCTTGGAAGTGTTCCCATGCCTTCGGGACAGATTCATCATGTTGTTGCTGAAAACTCAAAATCTTCCCACGCAAGGCATTCGTCTTGCCTACTAGGAAAAACTTGGCTAGGAAGGCGGTGGAGCAGATGTCCCATGTTGTATTCTTGTCTTTGTTGGAGTAGAACCACTGCTTAGCCTTTCCTAGGAGCGAAAATGGGAAAAGACGGAGTAGAATTGCATCTTTTGTTACACCCTTGATGGTGAAGGTGCTGCAAATTTTTAGAAAATGTTGTAGATGTGCACTAGCATCATCATGAGATTTTCCCACTGAACTGGTTGGCTTGCAACATATTAATGAGGCCTGGTTTGAGCTCAAAAGCATTGTCTCCGATGTCCACAGTTGGTCTGGTACAAATGTTGGCGGTGGTTGGAGCAGAATATTCACGAAGTGTCTTGTTGGCCATAGCTTCAAAAACTAGTGTCAAACTCTTCTTTAGGTTGTTTTCTCCAAAACTACCTTTGGCACTCTCTTAATTTGGTTTTTGTTTTTCTAAGTAATGCCTCTAGATTTGAAGTGAAATTTTTTGGGAGATCAAAACCTTGCATACATTACCCCTGCAAATAAGATATATAGATAGACAAACCAAGGGTAAGCCTGTTTGAGTAGAGATACATGGTGTTCTCAATCACATCGGTGTGGTGCAAGTGATATCTATACTTCTATCTAATAGCTTTTCTACCTTCCCTAGCAACGGCGTCAAAAATTGCTTGTTGGTATTTATTAATGCAATAGCAACACTTGTTTAACTAGTCACCTATTAACTTCCTACACCTCTAGCTTAGCGAACCAGGTTGTCATCCCCGGTGATTGAGCCAGAAATGTTTATTGGTACTACCTAGCATTACTACCAAGTAGACGATCTATTATTTCATGTGACTAAAAGAATTTAAAGATAAGAAAGAAATATTATTCGCAAGTGCACAGATTAAATATACCATTGTAGCATTTTACCAAGAATATTACCATGTTGTCAATTTATATTTATACCACTAGGAAGGGATAGCTAAGAAATATGATTACCACTTATCACCTAATACCTAGCACTTGCACATGCGATGGAGAGTTAACCATATAGAATCAATCTACTCAATAATAGGAATAAGTGTCACAAGTCATAAGATAAATATATAATACATGGTAAACATCCAAGTCATAATAAAAAATGATAAATGCACCTAGAGCACTCCAATCTATAACAATATCATGGTATTAGGCAGAGCCGAGAAAGAAACATTCCTAAGTCATCTTAACTACAAGTCATGGTATACTATGATTTGTGCAATTACACTTGGCAATCATTGTTAAGACCAATATTATGTCTATGTATAAGGAACATTGCCAAGGAGAGAGCCAGGACATAGCAAGGCTATTCTCCCACAACCAGGTTCTACTTGACCTATACTCGAGGTGTGGGTTACAAAGGACTCAGTAGGATTGTCACGCCCGTGATCTACCACACTTCCCAGCATATAGGGTGCATCCGAAGGTAAATACCATCTAAGCACCACGCTTACTTGATATCGACCATTCACCCATGAATTCAAAGGATGAACGCTACATGAACATATGCATAAAGATAATACCAATCCAACTATACTAAGCATATAATCAAAGTAGACAATGAACAGTATAATTAAGAACATAAACAAGTAGAGCGAAGTCATATCTATAGTATTAAGCAAAATATATACGACAAAATACAAATAGAGAGATTATAAGGGTTTACCGAGCAACGCTCCTGATAGATTTGGAACCAAGCGAAGCTTGCCTTCTCTCTACTACTAACCTATATAGCTAAGCTCTAGAATTGGAGGAACTCTAAGGAGACTAGGATTTCTACCTCTGATGACTTGAATCAAATGACTTGGTGCCTTCTCCTAGTGGGTAGGGCTCTGTTTATATAGGCCGGTGAGATGAACCGTAGCCCTCGGATCAAACCGACTTGAAGCAATGGACGAGATGAAACCTTGGAGGCGGTGGAAGATTGTGAGAGGAGGGTGCTAACAAGTGGGCCCAGGCTAGGTCATCCGACCTACAGGCCAGGTCGTCTGACCTACCTCTATGGCAGGTGGGCCCCACCTTCGTTGACGTGGCTTCTCGTGTTTAGTGGATTCTTCTAGACTTGGTTTCACCGGAGAATATGCTTTTTAGCCCGACATTCGTTATATCTCCTCTTTTTCTGATACACCCCTATAGAAATACAGGTTCTATAAAACTGTGGAATTCTGTCAGATAACCCCCTATTCTATGTTGATATTTATCATATTCATCCTTTTCATGTTTGGTTGAAGGTTTATTTTTGGAGTTAAGGACCATCAACAATCATGAAACTTAAACTACAGCCTATACATAGCATGAATAGCTCCTCATAAAATTTTCATAGCATTTGGAGTTGTACAATAAGAGATATGATTTTCCTCTTTTCATCCAAGAATAAAAGAGATAAATAATAACTATTTATTTTTCTATAGAACATGGCATGTTTCATATTTTTATAAAAAACTAGACTGTACCAGGAGCACCACAAAATTTCAACCACTCAAATCAGATCTCTAAATCTCCAGATAAGATTTTTGCAAGAAAGCAAGCTTTTCTTAAAAAGAATAAAACTAAATCTAAATTCCAGCCACTAACAGCTGAGGCCCACGGTCCGGGGACCCCACCTGTCATCGACACAAAACAGGGGAGAAAGACAACCGACAATTTCTTGATGACGGCGAGGTCGCTGGCGAAACCGATGGCACCAACGTGTTCCTCACATCAGTCCACATTGAAGGGTGGTGATGATTGGGGTGCGAGCTCACTGATGGTAATGGCATCATGGCGGCACTACATGCCAGCGTGCCAGCCATCTCCGACTATAGTGAGGCCTGCTAAGATGCGCTAAAGCTCTACCGACGCGAGATGAAGCTCCCGAGTAGCCTAGGGTTCAGGCGAAGCCTCCGGTGATGCACGACCACGAGTGAGGTGCCACAGCGGTGAGATCATCGTGAGTTCATGGCAGTGCTCCAGCGAGACTAAGGCGGTGGAGACCAAAACGCTTAGAGTTACACCACCTACAACTCATGGGGAGCTCGAACAAAAGAGGAGAGGGACGGAGGAGCTCCGGTCGGAGCTGGCGACAGCGAGCAGAGATCTTGGTGGTGCTTCGGCCATGGTGGTGGGATAGAAACCAAATGCCAGCCCTACCTACTGCGCGAACGACTCAACTAAGCATTGGAGAAGGTAGAGTGAAGCATGGCGAAGTTGTGGACGCGGTTGATTTGAAAATGACCGAGCGACGACGGTGCTACAGGCGGCGGAGCTTGTGGCGTTGCTGGTGGCTAGAGAAGAGAGAGCATAGCATGCACGAGGAGAAATGAGGGAGAGAGGCAGGGCACCGACACGTCGTGGTGGCCTTGGAGCTCGCCTCGACCTGACGGGTGAGGCCAGCACCGACGTACGGACGCCACGGGGTGGCCACGCTATGGTAGCGGCCTGAGCCCGGTCAGCCACGACCCCGAGCTCGAGCTCTGCTCGCTTTGAACCTTGAAACATCTCCCCCCTTCGAAACCGAAAAGAGGTCCTCCTTCCTGGCTTTGTAATTCAAAAACTAGCTCGAATTATATGATGAGGTAAGAAGCAAAGTTGTAGCTCTCAAAAAGTTCAACTTTGTTTGAATCACCAACTTTTGGTTTGGACTAGTTTAGAAGCTACAGAGCTAAGTACAGAAAAAGTTTGTTTGCAACATCACCGCAACATCCATGTTGCAAGCCTGAAAAACAGATTTGAAAACTAGGAAAGATGATGAAATTTGAGCAGGTTAGGCTGGGATTTAGAAGTTTACCAAAGAACAAAGTTTGTAGCTCATCAAATTTTCCACAACTTTCATTTCGATGACCCTTACCTGGAAAGCTTCTAAGTGGCACTTTTGAAGCAGTCAAATAGAAGAGGTTCTAGGGTCAAACCTTAGTCAAACATGGTAAGATTTGAATTTGACTAAAACATGAACATAAACCCAAGGTCAAATTACACCAAAAACATGTTTAAAGTGTGTGCAAGGTATTAAACACACATAAGAACCCTTCATGAATACAAGTTGCTCAATCATCACATTAAAACATAGTTACAAGGTTTTGAAACATCATGTTGCATTAGAATGTTGCAGTAGTTCAAATGATATGTTTCATAAGTTTCAAAGCTGGTTTCAACCATAAGGCTCATGATTTGATGATGCATATGCTCATGTCATGCTATGCTTATGCACAAATGTAAGCCAAACACCTAGGGTGTTACAGTTAGGCCGCCACGTTGCATTCGGAGATTAAAGACATCCAGACGGCCTAATCCTATCAATTTCGTTTAACTAAGCGTGTATTTGGTTCATGGGACGAACGAGGATGGAATGAGCCGGTCCTCGTTTTACTTATGTTTGGATGAATGACAATGAGCAGACGGGGTTATCCCCGATTAATGACATTGTTCGGTCGTCTGCTCCGGTGGGTGCTTCCTCCTCCTCACACGGGCTCGTAGAGGCACCGGCGGTTCCTCCCTGTGCCGAGGTTGTAGACTCACAACGTGGTTGGCTCCTCCCCATGTCGAGCTTGTGGCAGCATAGCAACTCCTGCCCTTGCAGGAGCTTGGCTCATGGCGACAACAGTGGCTCCTTCCCTTCCGGTGGCATAGCAACTTCTTCCCTAGTGGAGGCAGGACGTCTCCTCCCGTCTCGGTGACACATCGGCTCCTCATGGGGCTCAAGCTTGTGGCAAGGTGTGGAGGTGCGATGCTTCATGGAGAAGATGAGATGCGGCCAAAAAAAGAAGAAACTCCCGAGCACGCGGAGATGGTTCGACCGCAAGGTTCGACCAGAAAAAAGAAAAGAAAAATGAGAAAGTTTTAGATAAAATGATAGGCGGGGTTCACATATTGTATGGATCTACAGATGATGTCTATTAACCGTGTCAAAAATTGTGTCATCCTATTCCTATGAATCCCTCCAGCCAAACAAAAAGCAAGGATGACTATATCCCCATAACAAACCACAGAGATAGGTCAGTCCCATCATAAAAATAAGGGACATGTCCATCTAATCCTACCTCGTCTCTAAACTACCTCATCCTTTGTTGTGGTGATGAGACAGTTCCTTGGTTTAAGAGGGTCTATGCAAGGTTATCAAAGAGGTTTTGAAAAATGTTTTTATTCGGATCGACTGTTGGGTCATGACACTATCCCCCAAAAAATGTTAGGATGAGGGAAAATGGGAGTTTTTGAGGAATTAAGATAAAATATAGAAAAAAGAGATTGAAAAAGAGACTTTTTTATCTCATTCTCTTATATCATAGTTTTTAGAGAAAGAGAATTGTTTTTCTCAATCTGTGGTGAAGATGCTCTAAGCATCCCTTCCCTAGGTAAGAGTCGTTCCCTTATCGAAGCATAACACTATAGTCAGAGTAGAAAGTGCGGCAAGGCCGGAGCAAAACAAAACAGGCCAACAACCTCCAAAAGAATCTACTGTCATTTAGTTTTCCCTTTAATTGTAGTATGTTGTGATCAAATCAGAGATTCAGATTTCACTTTGTTTCAAAGGTAAGACGGGAACTATGACAGAACTGCCCAATCCATATAAGATTAAGTATGGTTGTCCCCGCTAAACGCGTTGACATGCACATACCGCCTCTTATACGAACCCGGTAGTCCGTCGAGTATCACAAAGGACCTCGGTAAATTAACATCACAACCAAGATCGTACTAGATTAAGGGAACAATATACATCATAATACACAGAGTTTACAACGGAAGAATAAGTTACAACTAGGTTTACAACATTTATTACAACATCAAGTTTAATTTGATCATGAAAACAATATAGTTTTGAAACAACTATGGTAAAACAAGTTCCAATATAATGCCAGATTGACAATAACCTTCAACAAAAGCATAGGAAAGGCATATAAGGAAGGCCGAGCCCGCCTGCATTTAGTCATTGCCATCCAAGGCTGGATAGAAGCAAGTGGTGCATAAGTCAACAAAAGTCAGACACCTGCAACGGAGGGAATAAAACCTTGAGTACTCAATTGTACTCAGCAAAACTTACCCAACAGGAGGAAAAACAAAAATGACTCCAAGGACATGCAAGGTTCATTTCATGGAGCTGGTTGGGTAGCACAACTTTTGCAAAAGAGCTTACTAACGTAAGTCCTTACTTTCAACATTTTTAATCTAGGTTTTAGCATTGACTTAAGTAGGGCTATTTAGAGCTAAATTTTGCACCTATTCTATAGCAAACATTTGATTCACATCAATAAGCATACAGTAGTAACCATATCCAGTTATCATGATTAACATAACCATCATGTTTTATCAGTTACTACGATGTCGGTGCGAGGTTTGAGTTTCTCACTATCCAGGAAAGACGGCGATTCAAATCGATTGCAACCAGCTGGGCAAAACCCTTATCACACGCCCATACGAGTTTGTACATCACTCGCGTGGGTTACCATTCACCCTATTCAAAAATGAGTTTGGACAGAGCCACAAGGCCCAGGGGACGGCTGATGCCAGGTAGCTCAGATCATGCTTGCCCACGGTCAAAGCCAGGTAGCTCAGGTCATGCCTGCCCACGATCAACCCCACCCCTCCGCTTTGTTTCTCGCCTCCCCACGATGCGTACCACAGTCCAAACTCACCTCGAACGGGGTACTTGGCTTCACAGTCAGAACGAGTTATCTGGTCGTTATGTGCAAGGTACGTTCAATCTCAACCAAGGGCCACACAACGAAGCGGTCCTTAACAGACACAAAACGGGATCAAAGAACATCGGTCTACCCGGCCTCAACAACAACATAGTAACACCGGATCCTGCCCGGTCTCCCATTATTCATTGTCACATGGTTCTTTTTCACGATAGCAAATATAGCCAACCGTGATAGAGTAGCCACCTAGATCTCGCGGATGACAAGAATCACCCGACTTCTACCAGTATAAGCATAACTAAGCATAACGTGAGTCACCGATACTAGTAAAGTTGTAGGTTTATTTACCGTGGACAAGGTAAGTCATGCAACAACGGTTTCAATCAACTCCTATCAACCTAATGCACAAAACATATATATATATATATATATATATATATATATATATATATATATATATATATACATATATATATATATATATATATATATATATATACATATATATATATATATATATACATATATATATATATATATATATATATATATATATATATATATATATATTCAAGTGCATTTTAAAAGAAAGATTGAGAGATTTAGAATGCTTCGGGGCTTGCCTTTACTAAAGTTAGCAGGGTCACAAAGGTGCTCAGAAGCTATTCAAGGACCTGCTCGTCTTCTTCGCATTGTTGCTCCTAAAGATTCTTCTCTTTGATGACCATGTACTCTACTGGAATATCCTCCTCCGATCCTATATGTATATAAGCGGTACATAAATAAAGAGAATACATACAATATGCGAGGTAGTGATGCCATGACGTGAATCAAGGATGAAATCCTTAATGTGATGAAGTGCTAAACATGATGTATGATGGATGCATAACAACAATATTCACTTGAGTACAACTTTCCTTCGCAAAAGATCTAGGTTTATATTTACCAAAAAGGCATTGAATTTATTAACATAAAAGATGACTATTGGTTTATTACAAACAAACTACATTTCTTACATAACAGTAGGGGTTTATATTTTTCTAAGCTAGTACATGTCAAGACAAAGCTAACAAAATTTGAAACATGAATTTTGGATATTTCTAGCTCCTATTTTTCAATTTACAAGTTTAGAGAGTAATTAACTTAGGTAACGAATACTGCGTACAAAATATTTTCAAACAGCAAATTTTATACTTCTAGCAAGTAGAGCACTTCCAAACAAAACTGACAAAATTGGTTTCACCCCATTTGGACTTCTCTAGCTCAAGTTATGGATTTTACAAGATAATACACATTTGAATAAAGAAAAAGCACAAATAAAAAGGGAAAAAAAGCCCCGGCCTCAAAAGTGGCCCATCCTGCCAGCTTGGCCCACGTGGGGCGTAGGCGTGCGCGCGGCCCATGCGCGAGCGTGGCCCAGGCACGGCAACTGGCCAGCCCAGCGAGGCCTGCCTAGGCGCGGGCTGACAGCTAGGGCCTACGGTGACCCCATCTGCCAAAGACACAGAGCAGGGGAGGCGCTGACCGTGGCAAGGCGACGGCGGCGGACGGCGTCTTCGCCGTTGCTGGTGGGGAAGCGAGCGGAGGGCGTGCGCAGGAGCTTCTGGGAGAAGCAGCGAAGCCCCCAAGCCCGAGATAGGGTTCTCGGTGGCTTGGGCGGAGCAGGGCCGCGCGCATGGCGGCGGTGGCTGGAGCACGGAGGTGGCGAAATCCGTTCCGATGAAGGCAGTGTGATGGTGGTTGATCGGGCTCCGGCTTGAGCTTCAGTGCCTCACAGTGAAGCTAGGCAGTGTGGTGGTGGTTGATCGGGCTCCGGCTTGAGCTTCAGTGCCTCACAGTGAAGCTAAGACGGAGGAGAGGGAAAGCAGAGAGTGGCTGGGGCGAGCCAGCCGCGTGAGAGCGGAGCACGGCGGCCATGGCGAGCGTGGCGGCGGAAACAAACGCCGAAGATGACTCCGGTGGTCTTGGGAGGTGCGAGCGGGTTCAGCGAGTGCGCAAGAGCTGGGCGAGGCTAGCTGCGAGATCGAGTGGACGGAGGTAAAACAAGGATGACAAATTTGCTGGCGAACCGAGGAGTCGACGGTGACGATGAAGAAGAAGAAAAGAAGACGCCGATGGCCATGGCTAGCTTATAAATGGCGAGAGAGAGGATGAGGTGGCCAGCACCTTCGCGACCTCGCCTATGCATCCAGCAGTGCGTTGCTTGTGCACGCACTAAGCGCCGTGAAGGAGGACACGGCAGCGGCCATGAACAGAGAGAAAGGAGGAGAAGCAGAGCACGGAGCAGCTTCCCCAAATTCAAATTCAACAAATTACTTTTAAATTCACATAGAAAGTTCAAGAACTCCCAAAATAAAAGTTGTTCAGAAAATAAACCCTACAAGTTTGCTTTTTGGACCAACTTCAAATTCCAAGTATTTTTGAAATTAGGGTTTTGAAATTTTAATTTGAAATCCAATTAAGGTTTAATTAAATGGTCAATTAGCACTTTGGTCTTATTTAGTAACAAACTATTATTCAAACATCAAACACTTGGATTATCACATACTCAAATAAAATCACTCATTAAAAGCATGGCATTACATAAAGCATTTATAAAAGCACGTTTAGTCATCAACATATGCATGTGATCATGAATGCATGAATGATGCTCATGCTTATGAGATGCAAGTGTTAATTGCAACTTAACACCTAGGGTGTTACAGGAACAAGGAGATTGCTAGAATACGAATACATATATCGTAGTCTAGCTACACCAGCTGCATCCTTTGCATGGATACATCACACAGTTAACCAAGCTGCGCGTATGTGCAAGAAGCAGTTCATCTTGCGAGCAGGGTTCTACTTTGATTCCTCAGGTTCTTGCTTCTCAAAGAACGTCTTCTTGATCCAGTCGAAGGGCTGCGCACAAGAAACCACGACGATGACAACAAATAGGTGTTGCGTTGCTTCTTCCATACCAAGCACAGTACTATATATTATATTATTATTATAGTACAGACAGGGAACAGGCAGGGCTTACCTGGACGAGCCAGATGGCAGTGGTGAGGCCGGCGACGGACCAGCCAGCGACGGCAGCGATGTCGGTGCCCTGCGGCCGCCGGTGTGGCGGAAGGAACTTGAACAGGCGAGCGGTGGACGGAACGGCCGGCATTTCTGAAACAGATGCGATACTTAACAGAGTTAGCGCACAAGAGGGACAAGTCACAAGAGCGAGATGATATCCACAGAACACTCTGAGCTCAGTTCTGAGTTTATAAGCCTTGGTTTCTGATGGGAGTGGGCAACATCTCACGGCTCCGAGACTCGTCTGGACAAGCACGAAGCTGAGCACTTTTCCGGCTTTCCCGAGCAGCGAGCATGCTCTAATCTCTCTAGAATAAGCTCGGCATCTCACGAAGCTGTCACCACGCGTCCGTGCTCCTGTGCTCCGTGGTGGGCCCCGCCTTCTGCGCTATGGGGCCTGCCACGGCAACGCGGAACTGGACCGCTGCGTGTCCTCCTCGGCCCCTACACGGCGCCACGTTCCTTTTCAGACAGAGGCGCCCGGATTCTGTCTATTTTATTATGGCTGCCGTATTATGTATGCAGAGCAATTTTAGGTTCTCTTGTCATCAGCTATTGGTGTTTAGGTTGATGTTGCATCAGTTATTGGTGTTCGTGTTAATCGCTAACATCAGTTGAAGCAGGTCTTCAGATTTGATATTGTTAGCTGTGGATCCATTCTCTTGAGCTCGGTGAAACATCCATCCTATCTACGGCTCAAGACTACTTATTCTCCAGAGGAGCGCTAGCTATGCTATAGGAGGATGAGAACAAGAATCCTATCAGAGGACAAGAACAAGAATCATAGATGCTTCTATCATAGCCACTTCTCTTGGCGCTGTGGCCTCAATGGGCCACGCACCCCCCACGGAAGGATCACTTATGTCTACAAAAGAAAAAGAAACAGATCAGTAGTAGCTTTTCTTTGACTGTCCTCTGCAAAATGGAAATTCTTTTCCCACAAGGGTGTACTGTGCTTTAACCTTATATATTAAAAGTTGTTGTAAAAAAAAACTGTACTCTTTCTAGGCCCCTGCACCTCGCAACTGGGACCTACCTGATCGAAGCAAACAGCTTCATTTCATACAGCTGGTATTCAGGTAGTTTCACCAAAGAAAATGTGCATGTATTTTTTTGTTAAATAATAACTTATATTTGTTCCACGCTACATCGAACCTTCTTTATCAGCTCAGGGGTTAGCAATGTTACAATCTAAAACAAAATGGTACTGACAGAACTGTTTCAAATATGGCAATGCAGCTTGTCTCTAGGCAGCAAACCAATACAAAAGCACTGCCAATCTGGCGGGTTCCCTCACTTTGTCAACAACACTTCAATCATCTGAAAGTTTCAGATACACAATTTAAGTTAGACTGACTTGGGCAACTGTATGGACTCCACTGCATTGTTAGCATCAGGCCTTTTTGTACTCCTGCCCTTATCAGGACCACCAATCACTCCCCAGGTCTTGAATTGACGCTGCCGAGCCCTAGCCCTTTCCTTCTCCTCCTCGGATTTTGTTGCGAAGCAATACGGACAAGAGACACCATACTCCCATTGAGGTGATTCCATGTCTTCATCGCTAACTGGCTGCTTACACCCATAGCAAAGTTTGTGGGTGCCTTGGGCCAATCCATGCTCCACCGAGACACGCTTGTCAAACACAAAGCATTCACCCTCCCACAAACTTTCAGCCTTTGGGATTTCCTCCAGATACTTCAATATCCCACCTTCCAAATGATAAACCTGACATGCAAATGTTAAGGTTATGAATCTACAGGAAGAATAACTGCCAAAAGGCATGTTCACGCATAAATTAAGGAATATGTATCCACAGAGGTTCAATGAGAATCTCTTCCGTGAAAAGTTAAAGTAAACCAATTACCCCTAAAGGGGCATGAGTTTCACTGAACCTGCCCTTCAATTTTGAAAGATCACTTCATCAGAACATATGCAGTAACGTAACTGTGATAGCAGGTTGACAGGTCACATTGACTAGTGGTGTTTTAGGATGCTAAATATGCATGCAAAACATGGAATATTCAGGAAGTCATCTTCAGCAAAGGTTCTAGTTTTCATGACTAAGATTCAATTAGCTGTTCAAGTTTTCTGTTGTTATTAATATTATTATTTGTATTTATTCATAAGTCATTGTTCCCTTGAATAGTAAGCTTCACTTATTACCTCCTACATATATAACTTATAAGATACTCCCTCCGTTCCAAAGTATAAGACGTTATTTTGGCTTTTCTAGAAACAGTGCTTTAACTATATATCTAGGCATAGTGTATATCCAAGTACATAGCAAAAGCTATGTATCTAGAAAAACAAAACATCTTACAATTTGTAATGGAAGAGAAGAAATAACATACACTGGATTTTACCGCCTTTCAAAAAAAAAGACACTGGATTTTGCCAAATGTTTGGTTAAAAGGGTTGGGGTGGCACCAATTGAGGAGAAATTGATTCAACATCGGTTGAGATGGTTTGGACATGTCCAATGGAGGCCTCCTGAGGCGCCGGTGCATAGTGGGGTTCTAAAGCGGGCCGATAATGTAAAAAGCGTTAGAAGTCAACCTAAACTGACTTGGGCCGAGTCCGTTAAGAGAGACCTTAAGGAGTGGAATATCTCCAAGGATTTAGTTATGGACAGAAGCGCTTGGAGATTGGCAATCAACGTGCCTGAACCGTGACCTCTATCTGTCTTGTGCCCTTCATGTGTCTCCCTGTTTTGTCTCTTTTGGATTTCATCTCTAGCCTATCCCAACTTGCTTGGGACAAAAAACGTTGTTGTTGTTTGGTTAAAAAAATGCTCAAATTTAACGAATTATCAAAGGGCTAGCATAGAGCCATAGACTATGAGCCCGTTCGCTTCGCTGAAAAGTCATGGCTGAAAGTACTGTTTGCTGATTTGTTGTGAGAGAAAAATACTGTTCCGGCTGAAAAAACAAGCTGAAAGGTACGGATTATAAGACAAGCGAACAGGGTATATAGTAAAAATGCACATAAACTGCAAGAAGAACCTCAAGATGCCATTAACAATTTGTGTTATAGAAATATATCATGCAGTCTACATTAGTACAATATCTACATGCAAAGAGAATGTTGAACAGTAGCATCATGATAAGAAAATCAACAGAACAGCAGATAACAGAGGATAGCCTTTTGGTTTACCTCTTTAAAGCCCTTGCCAAGGAGAAAGCTTGATGCCTTCTCACATCGGATACCACCAGTGCAGTACATAGCAACTCTTGGTAGCTGTTTGGATTTGCTGGCATTAAGGTCTGCTGCTGGTTCACCAGTTCCATTGTCATCTACCCCTAACCCTTGGGTGTTAGATTCAACCAATTGGAATTGATCGTCAACCCAAGTAGGAAACTCTCTGAATGAGTTTGTACATGGATCAACAGCTTTCTTAAACTTTCCTATGCGTATCTCATACATGTTACGCACATCAATTACAACCTGTCACATAAATAGTGTAAACAATTCACACACAATGGAAAAGAAGTTCAACAATGCAAAGATAGGTGATGGGATGCTGGAGAATCTGAGATAGATGAAACACTTACAGTGTCTGGATCACTAATCAAGTTATTCCAGTCTTTCGGCTTAACATATTTTCCAACCATTTTAGTTGGCGTTACACCTGGGTCTCCAAAAGTCACTATCTGCAAACGGCCAAGGAGCAGGACTAAGCTGGACTGTTTCATCATTAAATATCCGGTCACTACAGTAGCCAACCAACAAGAACCATGTAGGCAAACTAACCTCCTTTTTCAATTTGACACGGACATGATCCCACCGGAATGGTGCATCTTCCCCAGCACCAACAGGGGAGTGACTGGTATGTCCATGATGTAAGGCCTCGTCCTCTGGAGTAACAGGTGACTGGATCATTCTCAATCCTTTTAAGCGGTCATCTTCTTGAATAAAGTTTAAGACTTTGTCCACAGCAACTGGGGTTCCACATATACTACCATTGATTCCCTCTGGTGCAAGGATAATGCCACCTGAAACATGCTGAGAAGAATCAGCCAGCAAACTGTGAGCCCAATTTTGCAGAAATGAGATATAATATAGTGCAGTGATTGGTAGTTTCATCATCAAAAGGTGAACACAAGTCGGTAGTCAGTGTTCTCATCACAGAATATTTTGGAGTTACTTATGGTCTAGGTTTTCAGAGCAGAGAGAATGGAAGTGGTGAGAGGATGGGTGAATACCCAAAAGGACATCAAGTAACCAAATCATTTAGCTAACTGAATAGACTTGTACTTTTCCTTAATCTTTGGAGGCAATAAACTTGGCTAGCAGCCAGCTCTAGCAATGCACCAACCCATATGTGTGTCGTGGACATCTAGCCTCACGACCATACTTATTCCTCACCATAACATCGCATCGCTCCATTTCTATGGAAACAGCAAGTTGGCTTTCAGAAGTTGGTTAACCATGTCAATGAATGAAAACTTGACAAACAGCAGAGCAATTGGGTCAACACAAGATCAGCAATGGAGGCATGCCAGAGGCTGGCGCAGTACTCCGCCTTGGCACTGGACCGGGAGACCACAGGCTGGCGCTTAGACGACCAGGACACCAAGTTGCCGCCCAAGAAGACAGCATAGCCGGAGGTGGACCGTCGAGTGTCCGGACACCTGGCCTAGTCAGCGTCAGTGTAGACGACAAGTTCGGCTGAGGAGGACCGGTGAAGTAGGAGGCCGTAGTCGATCGTGCCCCAGAGGTAGCGGAGGAGGCGCTTGAGAGCCGTGAGGTGGGGCTCCCGAGGATCATGCATGTGAAGACAGATCTGCTGAACTGCATAGGTGATGTCCGGCCGGGTAAAGGTGAGGTATTGAAGGGCACCAGCAAGACTCCTGTATGCAGTAGGATCAGACACTAGGGAGCCCTCAGCCTGCCCTGAGTATCAACCGGAGTGGAGCAGGGGTTGCAGTCAGTCATCCCAGCCCGCTCCAGGATATCCCGAGTGTACTGCCACTGGTGAAGAAGTAACCCGACAGGACGAGGCTCAACAGTGACCCCGAGGAAATGGTGGAGCACACCCAGATCCTTCATAGCAAACTCCTGCTGAAGAGCGGCAATGATCCGGCGGAGAAGGGGCTCACTGGAGGCTGTGAGGACAATATCATCAACATAGAGCAGCAAATACGCAGTGTCAACTCCATGTTGATAGATAAACAGAGATGTATCCGACTTAGCCTCTACAAATCCCAGAGTCAGCAGGAAAGGAGCAAATCGATGGTTCCACGCCCGGGGTGCCTGCTTGAGGCCGTAGAGAGACCTGTTGAGCCGGCAGACCATGTCGGGACAGGAGGAATCAATGAACCCCGCCGGCTGACTGCAGTACACTGTCTCGGTAAGAAGGCCGTGCAGAAAGGCATTCATGACGTCCAGCTGATGGACTGGCCACGACCGAGCTAGCGCCAGTGAGAGCACGGTGCGGACGGTGGCAGGCTTGACCACCGGGCTAAAAGTCTCATCATAGTCGACCCCAGGGCGCTGAGTGAAACCCCGGAGAACCAGCGAGCCTTGTAGCGCTCGAGAGTGCCATCAGCCCGACGCTTGTGGGTCCAGATCCACTTGCCGGTGACGACGTTGAAGCCCGGCGGCCGGGGCACCAACTCCCACGTCTGGTTGGCGAGGAGTGCGGCGTACTCCTCCATCGCGCGACGCCAGTGAGGATCCAACAGGGCGTCACGGACAGAAGAGGGTACTGGGGAGACCGGCGCGTCGCCGGTCGATGCCGCAAGGGCCCGGGGTGGCCGAGTGCCAGCCGTGTGCCGTGTCACCATCGGGTGAACATGCCGCGGGTGTCGGTGAAGAAGTGGCGGGTGGTAGACCGGCGGTGCGTCACGGGCCGGCGGGGACTGAGGTGATGGTGTCGGTGTCCCCGGCGGAGAAGGTACCGTGAGTGGCGGCGGCCGCGGTCTGCATTGGTACACCCGTACCGGCGCTGCGTACCGCGAAGAAGGTGCCGGGGCAGCACCGGGTGGCAGGGCAGCATCGGGCGACGGCGACCGGCACGGCCCCCCTGGGGCCGTATCGGGGAGCGAGGTCCCCGGATCGGCGCCAGATGGAGAGGTCGGGGCCGCGCCAGAGGACGACGGGCCCGTAGCCGCCGGGAAGTCGGGACAGGTGCCCGGCAAGGAGCGCGGCGAAGCAGTACCTGCAGGAGACCACTGAAAAGGTGGCTGGACCACCGTGTCAGCAGGAAAGAGGGAGGAGGGATCAGGAGTGGTGGTGGGTGTGGTGGAGAAGGGAAAGACGGACTCATCAAACACCACATGGCGAGAGATGAGCACCCATCTAGAGGTAAGGTCAAAGCACCGGTACCCCTTGTGATCCGGGGAGTACCCGACGAAGACACAGAGAGTGGAGCGGGGGTCAAGCTTGTGGGAAGAAGTGGCAGCGGTGTTGGGGTAACACGCACACCCAAAGACACGAAGGTGATCGGACCGCGGAGGGGTACCGAAAAGGGCGTGGTGTGGTGTAGGACCGGGACAGGCAGTGGAAGGAAGACGGATGAGGAGGTAGGTGGAGGTGTGCAAGCCCTCAGCCCAGAAGCGAGCTGGGAGAGAGGCCTGAAACAGGAGGGTGCGCACGGTGTCATTAGTGGTGCGAATCATGCGTTCAGCTTTGCCATTCTGTGAGGAGGTATATAGGCAAGACATGCGCAACTGAACACCGTGAGAGGAAGAAAGCCCGGGAGGTGGAGTTATCAAACTCACGACTATTGTCACACTGGACGGCCTTAATGATAAGACCAAACTGTGTGGACACCTTGGTGAAGAAGTGAAGGAGCGTGGAAAACGTATCAGACTTCGCACGCAAGGGAAAGGTCCACGAATAATGCGAAAAATCATCAACAACCACAATATAGTACTTATAGCCAGAAATACTGATAACAGGAGATGTCCATAGGTCGCAATGTACAAGATAAAAAATGCGGGCCGCATATGAAGAAGAGCTATGAAAAGGAAGACGGACATGTCGGCCCAATTGGCACGCATGACACAAATGCTCAGCATGAGCCCGAATACATGGAATATCGGAGCTACGACTGAGCTGCATCAGGACATCACGTCCAGGATGGCCGAGGCGCCGGTGCCAAGTAGTAGAGGAGGTAGAGGCGGCGAAGGCAGCTGACAAAACGGACGACGCAGAAGATGAAGTAGCCGTCGGGAAGCGAATAGTGTAAAGGGGCCCCGTGCTGTCACATCGGAGCAGAGGACGCCGGGAAGCCAAATCCTTTATAGTAAGACCAGAAGAGTCAAATTCCATAGAACAAGAATTGTCAGCTGTAAAACGACGAATTGAAAGGAGATTGTGAACCATAGAAGGAGCGACAAGAATATCAGGAAGACGAAAGGAGCCATGAGCACCGGCGGTACCCACAGACGTGACAGGAAGACATGAACCATTTGCGACCATAATGGACGAAGAGAGTGAGGAAGAGGGAGAATGGACAGAAGAGAGTATACCAGAGTCAGGGGTGGTGTGGTAGGTGGCTCCCGAGTCGGCGATCCACTCAGGGCCGACAGGGGGTGTCAGCCCCATGGTGCTGAACGACCGAGCCAAGGCCGCCTGGTCCCAACCGGCAAGCCCAGGCGGGGTGCCGGAGGGTGTGGCCCACGGAGACGTAGTGGAGACGCCGGGAGGTGGAGCACCAGTGAACAAGGCCGCCGGTGGGCGAGTCGCACCTCCAGGAGCGTGGAAAGGCCACATAGAGATGCGCCCAGACCATGGGTTGTGGAAGGACGACCATGATGCACCCTGTGGAGCCGTAGGCGCCAGGTTGGGCCCACCACAGCCCCCCCCCCACGTCCAGTGCCCCGGCGACGGCGACCGCCACGGCCCCTCCCACCCCCACTCAGCCCAGAGGGAGGAGGACCAAGAAGGGACGACGGCGGCGTAGCGGATGGACGCGGTGGAGCGAACGGACGCGGTGGAGTGGCTGCAAGGGCCGTCGAGGAGGTCGAGGATCCCAGGGCGGCGGTGGGCCCAGGCTGGAGACCCTGAGCAAGCTCCTCCATGACAAGATCGTCACGGACCTAGAGGAAGATGGGGAAGGGGCGCTGGCGGGTGATCCATGTCCGAAGGTGGGCGCTGGCGGCCATGGCAGCGGCGGCGGCGCCGGGCCGCAGAGGATGGTTGGCGGCGGGGTGGAGGGCAGCAGCAGGGGGGAGCGCGGGCGGCTCGCCGGCTGCAGCCCCCGGGACTCCCACACCCGCGCCCGCGGCGGCTGCTACTGCTCCCGCGCGGACAGCCGTGGCAGCGGCGGCGGTGCCGGGCCGCTGAGCAGGGGTGGCGGCGGAGGTGAGTGGAGGAGCCGCGGCGACCTGCGCCCAGGAGGAGGAGGGAGAGGGGGGAAGGAGGAAGGAAGGGGAGGAGGAGCGCGGCCATCCATGGCGGCGGCGGCGGCGGCGCGCCGGCCAGGAGTGGCGGCGGCGGCTGGGTTGGGGAAGGAGCAGGAAAGAGAAAACCCTAGGCTCTTGATACCATGTTGAGGAAAGTGATTCTATTAATCTTTAGGCTAACCCTAGAAGGGTAACTATATAGGTAACCATACATGGGCCTCATGGGCCTATCCTCTAGCCTTATGGGCCTAATACACACATATTCCAACAATCAGTTTTACATCTACATGCATCTGTCATAATCAGTAGTTGATCGATCTCTTTCGGGTATCATCCACAGGTGTCATCAGCACTTGGAAAACGGGACGGATATTTCCCGATATCCGTCCCGAAAGGTTCAAAACCCTATATGGATAGTCCGTACTTGAATCCGAACATTTAATATCCGACTGTATCCGAATCCGAATACTCAAAATTGGATTCGTCCGGCGATTCGTCCGGCGATGTTATATGGTGCTGAGTGTTGGCCTACAAAAAGGCGACATGTCCAGCAATTGAGTGTAGCGGAGATGCGTATGTTGCGTTGGTGTTGTGGGCACACAAGGAGGGATAGAGTACGGAACGACGATATTCGGGATAGGGTTGGGGTGGCACCAATTGAGGAGAAATTGATTCAACATCGGTTGAGATGGTTTGGACATGTCCAACGGAGGCCCCCTGAGGCGCCGGTGCGTAGTGGAATTCTAAAGCGGGCCGATAATGTAAAGAGCGGTAGAGGTCGACCTAAATTAACTTGGGACGAGTCCGTTAAGAGAGATCTTAAGGAGTGGAATATCCCCAAGGATTTAGCTATGGACAGGAGCGCTTGGAGATTAGCAATCAACGTGCCTGAACCGTGACATCTTTTGTCTTGTGCCCTTTATGTCCCTTTATGTGTCTCCCTGTTTCTCGTCTCTTTTGGGTTTCATCTCTAGCCTACCCCAACTTGCTTGGGACAAAAGGCTATGTTGTTGTTGTTGTATAGATATCAATATAATGATCCGTATCCGGTTCTGAGATCCGAGAAAAAAACATGGGATAGAATACAGGATACGGGACATAATGCAGGATCACTGGTATCAGTTTGTATCCGATCCAGTTTCATCTAGCAGGCACAGATACCAGAAGCCACAGGGCCCAATCCACACCATGAGACGAAATATGCAAGCGCATCATACTGATTTCTACATGTCTGCGCTTCCAGGTTCAAGAGGGTTGATCCCAAATGCCAGTAAACGAGCCAAGATCCTTGGCAGTTAGCACCAGTCGGCCTAGGGGGCGCCATCGCCATGAGCATCCTGCAGAGACCACACTCCCAATTGGGGCACGCCCTGCTGCTGCTGCAAACTGGGTGCTGTGCTGCCTGTTCCTCCTCACCAATGCCAAGGCACGATCGTCATGCAAGCCAGCGACCATGCTGCACCTCCCATGCTCTGCTATGTTCACAATCTATTTGGTGCCTTGGGAGCTGGACACCGGGATCTGAGGGTACCATTCCCGGTGCATGCAACATGGAAAAAAAATCACAGCATAGAAGAAAACCACCCACCAACAAGCGATTGGGAGTCCTGCGCATCTGAATAAAGACACACGTGCCCCCTTCAGTTTTCTGAGGCGAGTCATATACAAACCCATTGGAGGGTGTAAAATTTTCCTTCCTAGCCAAAACCCGAGATTGGGAGTGGGTTTAGGAAACCCTTAGAGTTGCTCTAAATGTGATGCCTTGAACACCTAAACATGAAAAATATCTTGGATTCTGTTGGAACTCGATGCACCATGCAGGTAGTAGTCGTGGGTTATGGGAGGCCGGGGCTTAGTATCCCGGCGGCAGCGGGGCTGTGACGCCATCCTGCTGGCCGGCGTCCCAGAGCGAGTGCGTGGTGAGAGAGAGAGAACGCGAGCAAGAGAGCGGGAGAGATTGTAATCAATCTCCAGCTGAATCTATCATTAACCAAGAGTTTAGGCTTTATAGCCAAATCCTAACAACTAGAGACTAAACCAACAAACCAAGCTAACAAACTTGCTAACCAAAGGTCCTAAAGACTAGGAACGGCGGCATCGTGGGCGTGATCACCATGCAGATCCGCGTGTCGTGCATGCAACTCCTGGCCGACCATAACAGATTCATAGATCAACTAGAGGAAGCTCAAGACACACCTTGTGTGAGCTTGGTCTTGACCACCATTACAATGAAGGCAGCGAAATGCAAAGATGCAAACACAACCAATAACCCACCCAGAAGCTCAGTTCTTGGTGGTTCTTGTCATGGTAATGTTGTGCACTCTCCTGTGAGAGCCAGCAGTGTTCCCATATGGCTGTCTAGAACTCATTATACTCTTGGGGGGTGGGGGGGATCACCTGTTGGATAGGGGTATTTCACCCTAGCCAAAATTCATGAATTCACACAGCAAGGCCAATAGGGGACTGTAAGGACTAACTTAACTAACCGCATGGATAGCTCCCACAAAATTTCCTTGGCAACCTAAGCACAAGAATGTTTGCCCAAATCTCAACATTTTGTTTTACTGATCAAACCAGGACTTGCTGACATCTTATATGAACTTTAAACTGTGACCAGACCTAGGTTGATTGCAGAGTTGCAACTACCACCAATCACCTTGCCAGACCACCACACAGTAGGACAAAATCACATACAAACATACATATCTGACCACGTGAATCAACAGGCGGAGCCATGACTTGGTACGTGGTATGGGGTGTGTGGGGATGACAACAGACAACTCAAAAAAAAAACACATGTAGCACTACATTTAGACTCCAATATAAGGATAAAGGAAGCATAGCAGCATGTGCTTACTTATACAAAAGAAAACAAAATCCAGTTAATTTGCTTGGATGACAGAATATGTCAATTAATTTAAATCCAACTTTAGGACCATCAAAAAGATAGTAGACGAACATAATCCCATTGATGACTCAACATGATTGCTCAATATCAATACAGGTTTTGCGTCAAAAACAAAAAATATCAATACAGGTTTTCATGCCATGCCAAAGAAATCCATCTCTAGTCAGTGGGTGCAGTTGACCCTCGAAGAGTAAAAAAAAAATAATCAAACCTTGTCACTCAACGGTTGCACAAAAGCCAACCCTTTTGAAACTATTCAATTCGTCAAAGCAGCAAGGACAAACCTTAAAAGGTTTAGATGGTTGGGCATGCCAAGCTTGAAATGTAATAGTTGACAGTCCAACTAAACCTGAGCATGCAGCCCGCGGGCCCAAGGCACGACCCGAAGCACGAAAATTTGGCCCGGCCCGAGCATGGCACGGCCCGTAAGGCAAATGTGCCCGAGCCGGCCCGAGGCACGTAGCAGGCCGTGCTTGGGCCGTTGCCTCGGCACGCCGGGCGGCACGGCCCGGCCCGCTTGCCAGCTGCAGGCACGGTCGCGGCCCGTTGCCCCTCTGGCTATATAAGCCGACCCCGCCGCGCCCCCCAAACCATAATCCCATTTCCAATCCCCAACCGGCCACCCCGCAGCCGCGACGCTCCCCACCCCGCCCCCAAACCCTAATCCTCTTCCCTCGCCGCTGTCGCCGTCGAAATTTGCTATCGTGCAGCACTCCGGCGAGGTCTCCACCGCCGGATCTTGAAGATACCTCGCGGTCTCTCTCGCCGAATCTTGCCACTGCCGTCTCCTTCCTCTTCCTCTTCTCCGCCTCTGCAGCTCGTCTTCTCCGTTTCTCCGGCGCTCCCCACCCCGCCCCCCAAACCCTAATCCCCTTCCCTCGCCGCTGTCTCCACCGCCGGATCTTGAAGATACCTCGCCAGATCTTGGAAATACCGGCGAGAAGCTTCTGTCTCCCGGTCTCTCTCGCCGAATCTTGCCACTGCCGTCTCCTTCCTCTTCCTCTTCTCTGCCTCCGCAGCTCGTCTTCTCCATTTCTAGGGTTTAAGACATTTGAACCTTGGCTTGTAATAATTTCGACAATTGAACCTTTTCATGAGCTGGCCGTACTCTTTTCCTTTCTAGGGTTTTATCTCACGAGGTGTCAGTTTTACCTAGAAAGGTTTTTAATGAGGCGGCATTGCACAACAGCTCAATTTAATCGATTTGGTACTCTTTACATCTTGCCTTCTCAAATGTGATTTGTGCTGTGAACTTTGAATCTGTGTTCTGTGATGTGAAGTTGAGCTCTGTTGAAACTTGAAATGTGTTTGTTGAGATGAGATTTGAATGTTCAGTTTTGTTGAGCTCTGTTGAAACTTGAAATGTGAATCTGTGATGTGAAGACATTTGAATGTTTAGTTTTGTTGAATTTGAAATCGATTCTAGGGTTTTTTAAATTTGTGGGCTACGGGCTGGCCCGAAGGACTACTGGGCCTCGTGCTCTTCGGGCTGGCACGGCCCGTTAATCGGCCCACGGATCGTGCTTGGGCCGTCAAGCAGGCACGGTAGCCTGTAGAGGCCCGGCACGGCGGCACGCGGGCCAAACAGGCCCGTGCCCTAACGGGCCGTGCCTAGCACAGGCCCGTGCCGTGCCGGGCCGTGTCGGCCCGTTGCTCATGATTAAGTCCAACTGAGCTTTTCCTTGTCTTTGTAAGCATTGGATCAATCATTTAGCTTTATTCAATATTGATCTGTTGCAATTTTGAGAACAATTGCAACTTCAAGATCTGATTGCAGCAGGCCAGCAGCATACCTACAGACTGCAATATAACTATGTATGTTTCCTTTTTAATACAAGGCTGCTGTAAAATCATTCCAATTTCAAGATGCAGGGAAAGTGACTACATGCTATTCTTTTTTTTTTTTTTGAAAATGCAGGAGAGCTGCGTTTCATTGTATTATAGAGATGATAATAAAAAAGGGGGGTCCCCAACAGGATCCTCACTCATACGGGGACCAAATATGAGTGAGGCAATTACCCAGCCTTAAGGATTAAACACATAGTGGACAAAACAACTCGCCTTACACCAAAGACCTTGTCTGCAAGCATGAGACCTAACCCCTGTAAATTTCTCGCCCCAGCCATGCACCAGAGGCTGTGCTCATTCTTCAGCTCACTCCAAATCGTGTTAGGGGAAGGGGAAGCCCCCTCAAAAACACATGCATTCCTATGCTTCCAAATTATTAGAGATATGTATAGCTAACTTGTATTGTACCGTATTGTAAACCATACTTGTACATTAAGCCACTTGGCTATATATATAAAAGGTCACCCCCCCTAATAGGGTGTGTGGTGTTTTCCCAAACCTATCTCTCTACATGGTATCAGCCGCCTCCTGGACCCTTCCGCTGCCCTAGTCCGTGCGCCGCCGCTCCAGGCCCGCACGTCCACCGCTCCAGGCTGCCCTAGCTTCTGCGCGCCGCCAATCCAGGCCGTGCCGACCTCCAGCCGCGCCCCATGACGACGGAATCATCCACCACGTCAGCCTCCAGCCCTAGCTCCGCCTCCGGCACGATGCCCGGCGTCTCCGACTCCCTCGTCCCGGTCTTCGTCACCTCGTACGCCCCTGTCAACGTCAAGACTCACGTTCCCATCGAGCTTGACCTCCGGCTGCCGAACTACAACAAGTGGAATGCCTTCTTCACCACCATGTGCGGCAAGTTTGGCCTTCTAGGTCACATCGATGGCACCATCGCCGCCCGTCCCACTGATTCTATTTGGACTCAGCCGGACGCTTGTGTGCGCAGCTGGATGTACGGCTCCGTTTCTGATGGCGTTCTTGATCTTGCCATGGCACCAGAACAGACCGCTCACGACCTCTACACCGCCATCCGCGATCTGTTCCAGGCAAACCAGGAGCCACGCGCCGTCATCCTGAATCAGGAGTTTTCCTCTTCGACTCAAGGTGATCTTCCTGTCGAGGCCTATGATTCGCAACTGAAGCAGACTGCTGACGCCATCCGCGACGTCGGCCATGCTGTCGAGGACCGTCAGCTGGTGCTCAATCTCCTGAACGGCATCAACCAGCGCCTCGCCAACACCGCCGACATCATCGCCAACACGACACCTCTGTCGTCCTTCACTTCGGCTGTCAACATGCTTCGCCTCAAGGAACTCCGTCTCGCCAGTGAGACCAAGGCCACCCCCAACACCGCCCTCGCTGCCTCAACGATAGCGGCCTGCACATCTGCATTGTGTCGTTCCTCATTCTCGTCCACGTCTTCTCAGCCACGTGGTGGTGGCAAGGGCAAGGGCAACAAAGGGGGTGGCGGCAGCGGTGGCCGCAAGCAGCAGCAGTAGTCCGGCCAAGGCTCCCAGGGCGGGGCGCGCCCTGGTTTCCAGCCCGGCCCCGATGTCCAGCCAGCTGGCCCGTGGGTGTGTTACAACCCGTGGGTCTAGGGCGCCCAGCAGCAGCAGCAATGGCGCCCACCTCTGGCACCGCTTCCTCAGGCACATATTGCCTTCGCGCCACCGCAGGTTTCGCCGCCGACGCCGGCGCCCGTCACCTACCCTGCACCAGGAGGATGGGATCAGGCGGGTCTCATTGCCGCCCTGAACCAGATGGCTATTCAGGGCGCCAACCCATGGGTCCTTGACTCCGAAGCGACATCGCACATGTCCTCCAATGACGGTATCCTTGTCTCCCGCCTTCCCCATTCGCCATCTTTCATTACTGTTGGCAATGGTTCTTTCATACCAATTTGTAGTCGTGGCACTTCCACTTTGTCTATAGCTGATCATCTTTTTCGACTCAATAATGTTCTTGTCGCTCCTAATCTTGTTCGTAACTTGCTATCTGTTCGACAGCTTACCCGCGACAATAACTGCTCTATTGAGTTTGACGCTTTTGGCTTTTCTGTTAAGGATCCGCAGACTAAGACCGTGATTCTTCGCTGCAATAGCGATGGAGACCTCTACACCATCCCCTCTGCACCGCCACCAGCCGCCTGTCATCTCGCTGCTGCCTCATTATGGCACTCACGTCTTGGTCATCCTACGCCCGCTGTCATAGCTTCACTTAATAAATTATCAGCTATTTCATGTAAACATACTGTTCGTGGTCTTTGTCATGCTTGTCAGCTTGGCAAACACTTTCGCTTGCCGTTTACTAGCTCGTCATCTAGCACTTCAGCTCCTTTTGAACTCGTTCATTGTGATGTTTGGACATCTCCAGTGTCTAGTATTTCTGGATTTAAATATTATCTTGTTCTCGTTGATGATTTCAGTCATTATTGTTGGACGTTTCCTCTTAGGCATAAATCAGAGGTCCATACTCATATTGTCAATTTTGTTGCTTACGCTCACACTCAGTTTAGCTTGCCCATTCGCTGCTTTCAGGCAGATAACGGCACCGAGTTCGTTAACAACGCCACAGCTACGTTTCTCACTGCACGTGGTGTTCTACTTCGCACATCGTGCCCTTACACCTCCGCTCAGAATGGCAAGGCTGAACGGATGCTGCGCACCTTGAACAATACAGTTCGTACCCTACTGACTCATGCTTCCATGCCACCATCCTATTGGGCCGAAGCCTTAGCCACTGCTGTTGTTCTTCTCAACCGGCGCCCATCTACGTCCATCAACAATGACATTTCCTATCATCGACTCTACCACAAACTGCCAGATTACTCCATGCTTCAAGTCTTTGGCTGCCTCTGCTATCCTAACCTCAGTGCCACGACGCCTCACAAATTGGCTCCTCGTTCGTCAGCCTGCGTGTTCCTCGGTTACCCTTCATCCCAGAAGGGCTACCGCTGTCTTGATCTCTCCACTCGCCGGGTTATCATCTCGCGACACGTCATGTTTGATGAAACTAAATTTCCGTTTGCGACTGCAAAGTCGCCTTCGGATTCACTTGACTTTCTCGTGCAGGATCGTTCAAACGTGCTCCCTTTGTCCACGGACAACACGCGACCACGGTCTTCTACTGCTGCTCAGCCGGATTTGGCCGACCTGGACCCTACCATTATTTGGCATGGCCCGGCTCGCCCTAGTCCGGCACCGGCCGACTTCACGCCGGCCACGCAAGCCGCCGATGGACTCCAACTGGCCCCAGCCTCCTCAACGCCCCCGACCTGTCACCAGCCGGCTGTTGTAGGCGAACAGCAGCTGCCTGCTAGTGTACACAGGTCCTCTTCCTCGCAGACCACGACCGGCCGCCAGTCAGTTGCTGCAGGTGCACAGCGTCAAGGAGCCCAGCGTCTACCCGCTGGTGTGCATCAGTCGGCTGCTGTAGGAGCACAGCGGCCGCCCTCTGGTGTGCACCAGCCTCTCCGCGTCTACGAACGGCGTGCCCCGGCGCATATCCATGCCCCGGTGCCACCAACTCCGTTCCGGCACATGGCGACCCCGACTCCGTCTCCGATTCCACATGCCCAGCCTTTAGCTGGGCCGCCACGGGTGACGGTACCGCACAAGCCGCCACCATCTCGTGCGGTCACCCGGGCTCAGACGGGCTCCCTGCCATCACCACCAAACCGCTGGGGGTTCTCGGCGAACTCGGCGACTCATGCTTCCCCCCTGCCGTCTAACTACCGCAGTGCCCTCGCCGATCCGAATTGACACGCTGCAATGGTTGAAGAGTACAGGCCACTCATCGACAACGGTACTTGGCGGCTCGTTCCTCGCCCTCCTCATGCTAATGTCGTCTCCGGCAAATGGATTTTCAGGCACAAGTAACACTCGGATGGCTCCCTTGCTCGCCATAAGGCTCGGTGGGTTGTCCGCGGGTTCTCGAAGCAGCATGGCATCGACTACGACGAGACTTTCAGTCCGGTTGTTAAACCGGCAACGATACGGGTCGTCCTCAGCCTCGCCGTCTCTCGTTCCTGGCCAATCCATCAGCTCGACGTCAAGAATGCTTTTCTTCATGGTCATCTGGAGGAGACGGTGTACTGCCAGCAGCCGCCTGGTTTCGTCGATCCAGCTGCGCCCGATCACGTTTGCCTCCTGCAAAAGTCTCTGTATGGACTTAAGCAGGCGCCTCGGGCGTGGTACAAGCGTTTCGCCAACTACATCCACACTCTGGGCATCGTCGCTTCAGCCTCAGACACCTCTTTTTGTTTACAAAGAGGGCGGTCATGTTGCTTATTTGTTGCTATATGTTGACGACATCATCCTCACGGCATCTTCGGCTGATCTTCACCGCATCACCACGCGCCTGCATTCGGAGTTCGCCATGACAGATTTAGGGGAGCTTCATCACTTCCTCGGGATCTCTGTCACTTGTTCTACTGATGGACTTTTTCTGTCCCAGCGCCAATATGCAGTGGATCTCCTTCAGCGTGCTGGAATGGCTGAATATCACTCTACAGCGACACCCATCGACACTAGTGCCAAGCTGTCTGCCACAGATGGTGATCCTGTTGAGAATGCTTCCCAGTATAGGAGTCTCGCCGGCGCTCTTCAGTATCTTACACTGACTCGTCCTGACATTGCCTATGCTGTTCAACAGGTGTGTCTCTTCATGCATGATCCTCGTGAGCCTCATCTTGCGCTCATCAAGCGGATCCTGCGCTACATCAAGGGCACACTTTCTACTGGTCTTCACATCGGTAATGGACCAGTGGATCGTCTCACAGCTTACTCTGATGCAGACTGGGTTGGCTGTCCTGATTCTCGGCATTCTACATCCGGCTACTGTGTCTTCCTCAGCGACAATTTGGTGTCATGGTCTTCCAAACGCCAGACCACGGTCTCTCGTTCGAGTGCAGAAGCTGAGTATCGTGCGGTTGCACATGCTGTGGCTGAGTCATGCTGGCTTCGTCAGCTCCTTCAGGAGCTTCATGTGCCCTTGTCTTCGGCGACGATCGTCTACTGCGACAACATCAGTGCTGTGTACATGACGGCTTAACCCGGTTCATCATCGTCGAACGAAGCACATCGAGATTGATATCCACTTTGTCCGCGACAAGGTATCTTTGGGACAGGTTCGGGTGCTCCATGTTCCATCCTCCCATCAGTTCGCGGACATTATGACCAAAGGCTTGCCTGTACAGTTGTTTACTGATTTTAGATCTAGTCTTTGCGTCCGGGATCCTCCCGCTTCAACTACGGGAGGGTATTAGAGATATGTATAGCTAACTTGTATTGTACCGTATTGTAAACCATACTTGTACATTAAGCCACTTGGCTATATATATAAAAGGTCACCCCCCTAATAGGGTGTGTGGTGTTTTCCCAAACCTATCTCTCTACACAAATAATTCAGGCCCCTAAAATAATTAAGGTGTTCACTCCTTTCCTGTGCTCCTTGCTAACTCTGCTAATCGTCACGCGCCACCAATCAGCAAAGCTCAGTTCATTTTGTCGGGGTACTGAATCTGCTAGATTCAGTGGAGCGAATAATTTGAACCAAACTTGTCTTGCCACCACACATGTTGTTAAAAGATGTTGTATTGTCTCATCTACTTGATCACATAGCGGGCATTTATCCGGATGAGAGAGACCCCTCTTAGCAAGCCTATCTGCCGTCCAACATCTATTTCGGATTGCCAACCACAAAAACATTTTGCATTTGGTAGGGGCCCAAGTCTTCCAAAGCCGACGCCAGCCACCTGCGCGCCGTCACCCGGATCGACCGGATCCGGCCATGGCGGCTTCCTGGCGCCGTGCACGAAGTGGAGGTAGGTCCTCTGCTGCTTGCTGCTCCTGCTGGGACTTTTGACGCGACCATGGGCGCGGATCGAATGAGATCGACGCCGAACCAAGGGCGCTGCCCCCGGTGGAGAGGAGGCTCTCCCCGGGGGCGCGCTGGCGGCAGCGGAACAGGGTGGTCGGCCTGGATCGGGAACTACACTGATACCATGCTAGAAGATGTGTCTTTCTATATTGGATGGAAGAAGGGGGTGAACCCCCAGGGTACATATAGGCACAGAGTGCCAACCCTAACCCTAATGGGCCTTGCCCTACATGGGCCGGCCTGGGCTGGAGGCCCACACACACACACTCCAACAATGACCACGACACCGAGTCGAAAGCTTTTGAGATATCCAACTTGAGAAAGAGGCTAGGCACCTTTTGTCGATGTAACACCATAGTTGTTTGTTGCACTAGAATAAAGTTATCATGAATGCATCTTCCACGTACAAATGCGCTTTGATTAGTAGAAATCAGCGAATCCAGGTAGGGGCCAGCCGATTTGCCAGAATCTTGGTTATTAGTTTACCGAAGCTATGCACTAAACTGATAGGGCGAAAGTCATTCACAGCCAATGCATCTTTCTTCTTTGGGATCAAAGTGATATATGCTGCATTTAACAATCGAAGCCCCCTTGCATCACCTTGTTGTAAAGTGATAATTGCAGCCATGGGATCTGCCTTAATCACCTGCCAACAAGCCTTGTAAAATCTGCCTGTAAATCCGTCTGGGCCCGGGGCTCTATCTGATGGCAGTGACTTGATCGTTTCCCAAACTTCTTCCTCCGTGATTGGGGTATCGAGGGCTGACAGATCCAATGCGTCCCTATGAAAGAATTGCAGGTCCAATGACGCAGGTCAGCTCGGGGCTGTTCCCAGCATATTCTCATAGAAATCAAACAACACCTTGTGTTCGATGACCATCCATGAGTTTGGGTATATAATTTTTCCTTTTTCGGAAAGCAGCCTGCTTGTGGAAAAAGGATGTATTTGCATCACCATCTTTTAGGTACCTTACCCGGGTGTTGGAGTATAGGCCCATTATGAGGCCCATGTATGCTACCCTATTTAGCTACCCTTCTAGGGTTAGCCCAATCTAATTCAGTCTATTCATTCTAGCATGGTATCAAGCTAGGTTTTCTTCCTCCCCTTCCCCAGCCGCCGCCCCTCTGGCAGGCGCCGCCGCCGCCGCCACCTCCATGGCCGGTGGCCGGACTCCTCTTCCCTCCTTTTCCGCCCCTGCTGCTGCTCCAGCAGCCGCACCCGCTGCCTCCTCCTCCGCGCCCGCCGCCCTTTCCCTAGCCGCCGCCCCTCTGGCAGGTGCCGCCGCCGCCACCTCCATGGCCGGTGGCCGGCCTCTTCCCTCCTTTTCCGCCCCTGCTGCTGCTCCCGCAGCCGCACCTGCTGCCTCCCCCTCCGCGCCCGCTGCCTCCTCCGCGGCGTGCCTGGCTGCCCACGGCCCCGCACCCGCCGCCCTCTGCCAGCCGCCGCCGCCATCTCCCTCAGCCGCCGTCTCCCCTTCCGCGGCGTGCCCGCCATGGCCGCAGCAGCACCAGCGGCGCGCCTCCCCTGCTCCCACGGGCGCGCCTCCCCTGCCCGCCGCACGTGCTGTGTGCCCCTCCCCTGCCCCTACTGCCCCTGCTGCCCCACTCCATGCTGCTGCGCGCCAGTCACTCCTCTCCCTTCCACCCCTTCACCACTCCAGCTGGCCGCAGCTGGCAGCCGCCGCCTCCATGCGCCCCCGCGAGATCCCGCGCGATGCAGGCAGGCAGGCCGCACCAAGCATGGGGGACATCCAGGTGTTGCCCGCGGTGCCGCTCCGCACACGCAAGTTCATGACAGCCGCCACCTACCACCATGGGTCCCGGCGTTGCCCCTTCCCCACACCGGCGGCGTCGGCCGCCTCTTCCTGCCACGGCACGCCAACAGCGAGTCTGGTGGGCGGCGTGCACGCGGTCCAAAGGCGAATCCCTACCTCCCTCACGACCACCGCTGCCCCCAGCGCTCTCAACACAGCCGCCGCTATGGCCGCGAGCGCGGGGGCCGGGGTGAGCACTGACGGCCTAGGCGATCCGGCCGTCGACGATGGCGTCCACGTTTTCCCTGCACCACCTCAGCCGCCGCCGACCCTTATCTACCCCGGTCGTGCCACCCCGTGGACTACACCTCCTGATACCTCACCCGGTCTTGTCACTTGGGACCCGGCGACTTTGGCCTACTCCTTCAGCACCACCACCAGTCCTCTGCCCTCCATTCCTCCTGTCGCAGGTCTGCGATCCACCAGTCCTCATTGGATTGCTGACTCGGGGGCCACTTTCCACACCACGCCCGATGCGAGTCTACTTTCTTCTCTCCGTCCTCCCCACCCTTCCTGTCCCTCTTCCATCATGGTCGCCAATGGCACTTGCATTCCTGTCTCCTCCGTGGGCACTGCCAGTTCCCACGGCTCCTTTCATATCCCTGATGTTCTTGTGGCTCCTGGTATGGTTCACAACCTTCTCTCTATTCGCCGGTTCACAGCCGACAACTCTTGTTCGGTTGAGTTTGACCCCTCTGGCCTAACCGTCAGGGATTTGGCCTCCCGGTGTCCTCGACTCCGCTGTGACAGCTCTGGGCCTCTCCACACCCTTCGGTTTCCACCGTCTGATTCACCTTCTTCGCCTTCCTCGGCCGCTTTCGCCGCCACTCCCTCATCCACCATTTGGCACCGTCGCCTCGGCCATCCTGGCCGGGATGCCCTGATGCAGCTTAGTCGTAGTTCCGACATTCGGTGCCCTCGGGCTCACGATGGGCACTTGTGTCATGCGTGTCAGCTGGGTCGTCACGTTCGCCTTCCCTTTCAGTCCTCTTCCTCACATGCCACTCGTATGTTTGATCTTATTCATTGCGACTTGTGGACCTCTCCTGTTCTCAGCATGTCTGGCTATAAGTACTACCTGGTGGTGGTCGATGATTTCTCCCATTACTCCTGGACTTTTCCCCTGCGAGCCAAGTCCGAGGCATTCCCCACTCTCAGCCACTTCTTTGCTTGGGTATCCACTCAGTTTGGTCTCACCATCAAGGCTCTCCAGTGCGACAATGGTCGTGAGCTATGCAGCACGGATACGGATACGCGTATCGGTATCGGAAGGATACGGATACGCGGATACGGCAATTTCTCCGAAAACACGATACGCGGATACGTTTTACTATTTTTTAATAAAATAAATAATAATGCAAATTAACATTGTGAAAGTTTAAAATTTGAGTAATCACTAATTATTAGTTTAGTACATACAATCATATATGATACATCGCTAGATTCAAGTCAAGAATACTGGATGAATGCAGAAGTATAGAGTAGACCCAGCTCAGCTTCAACAGTGAGTCACTGCAGGCACCACACGCTCCGTCGTCCCTATCCTCTCTCTCTCTTCCTTCTCGTCCTTATCCTCACGCTACTCTCGTCCCTATCCTCTCTCTCTTCCTTATCCTCACGCTGAGTCACGCACAGGCACCACACGCGAGCCTCTTTCCATGGAGACCGCACCACGCGCGAGGCCTCAGCGTGAGCGCGCTCCGGCAGCCATGCATCCGTGTCTGCTTGCCCGGTGATCCGCGCGCTCCGCCGGCTGCGACTCCGCCAGCCCCGGCGGCCCCACTCCGCCGGCCTCGACCCCACACACCTCGGCGAGCTCCTCGGCGGTCAGCTCGCTCCGGCGGCCGTGCGCCACCGGCATAGAGGGGGCGATGGCTCGGCGGCGACGGCCGGCAAGCAGTGGCGCATCTCCTGTGCGGGAGGCGGCGCGCGCGTGGAGCCGTGCGAGGCAGCGTCGCTTTCTCATTGGGCTGGGCCGTATCCCACAGGCCGGATACGTATCAGGTCACGTACTAAATATTCCCAAAATTAAATAAAAATCGGATACTCGCCGGATACGTATCGAAGCCGTGTCGGGTGCGTATCCGTATCGGATACGTATCCGATACGTGATACGGCACCTTCTTGACGTATCTGTGTTACATAGGTCGTGAGTTCGATAACTCAACCTCACGTACCTTCTTCTTTTCTCACGGTGTCCACCTCCGTATGTCTTGTCCGTACACCTCCTCTCAAAACGGCAAGGCAGAGCGCATGATCCGCACAACCAATGACACCATGCGCACCCTTCTACTCCAGGCATCCCTATCCGCTCGCTTCTGGGCTGAGTGTCTGCACACCTCCACCTATCTCCTTAACCGTCTTCCTTCTACTGCCTGCCCAGCTCCCACGCCTCACCACGCTCTCTTCGGCACTCCTCGGTACGACCACCTTCGAGTCTTCGAGTGTGCGTGTTACCCTAACACCGCCGCCACCGCTAACCATAAGCTGGCTCCCCGGTCCACCCTTTGTGTCTTTCTCGGATACTCTCCGGATCACAAGGGTTACCGATGCTTTGACCTTACATCTCGCCGTGTCTTCATCTCTCGCCATGTCGTGTTTGATGAATCGACATTCCCTTACTCCACCACACCTACATCCACACCTCCTGCTGACCCTGCGGAGGCTTCCTTCTTTCCCGCTGACCCGGTGATTCTGCCACCCTTCTCCCACTACCCTGCTGGCACTGCTCCAGCGCGCTCTCCGGGTAGTTCCACCTCGCCCCTGCCGGCCTCGCACCAAGACCTTCCTCCGGTTCCTGACACGGCCGAGGCAGCCCCGGAGCTTACACCATCGCTCCCTGTGGCTTCGCTGCCTCCCGTTGTGCCCGATGCTGCAGTTCCGATCGCGGGACCGAGCGCACCGACCCCACCTCCTCCCGGGCGCTTCGGACTCGTCTACCAGCGCCGGCGGGAGCCGGGTCCGCCCTCTCCTCCCGGCCGTTTCGGCATCGTCTACCAGCGATGACACTTGCCCCCAGCGCCGTCATTACCAGTGCGTGCTCCACCGGCCCCTCTGCGCTCCCACGCCGACCCGCCGGTGTACCACTCGCCTATTCTTCACCGGGACCCTCGTCACACTCACCCGATGGTGACGAGGCAGGCGTCTCGCCCGCAGGTCCTCACTGCCGATGCCTGCGAGACGGGGATCTCTCCGGTACCCTCTTCCGTCCGTGCTGCCTTGGCGGATCCTCAATGGCGCCACGCAATGGAAGAGGAGTATGCAGCCCTACTCGCCAACCAGACGTGGGACCTAGTGCCCCGCCCACCAGGCTCCAACATTGTCACTGGCAAGTGGATCTGGACGCACAAGAGGCGTGCTGATGGTTCCTTGGAGCGCTACAAGGCTCGCTGGGTCCTTCGGGGTTTCACTCAGCGACCCGGCATTGACTATGCTGACCTTCAGTCCCGTGGTGAAGCCAGCTACAGTCCGCACCATCCTATCACTGGCTCTCGAGCGCTCCTGGCCTGTGCATCAGCTGGATGTCAAGAATGCCTTCCTCCATGGCACTCTAACTGAGACGGTCTACTGCAGTCAGCCGGCCGATTTCATGGATTCTTCTCGCCCTGACTTGGTCTGCCGGCTCAACAAATCTCTTTACGGGCTTAAGCAGGCACCCCGGGCTTGGTACTCTCGGTTCGCTACCTTCCTGCAGACTCTTAGGTTCACGGAGGCAAAGTCTGACACCTCCCTGTTCATATACCACTATGGGGGTGACACTGCTTACCTGCTCCTCTATGTGGATGACATTGTGCTCACCGCCTCCAGCGAGTCGCTACTCCACCGCATCATTGCTTCTCTCCAGAAGGAATTTGCTATGAAGGATCTTGGGGTGCTCCACCACTTCCTCGGCGTCACTATTGAGCCTCGACCTTCAGGCCTGTTCCTCCACCAGCGGCAGTTCACCTGTGACATTCTCGACCGCACAGGGATGACGGACTACAAGCCCTGCTCTACCCCGGTTGACACCCAGGGGAAACTGTCAGAGGCTGGGGGTCCGATGCTTGGGCCAGCGGACGCTACCACCTACCGGAGTCTTGCTGGTGCGCTCCAGTACCTCACCTTCATACGACCGGACATCACTTATGTCGTTCAGCAGCTCTGCCTCTACATGCATGCTCCGCGGGAGCCCCACCTGGCTGCTATGAAGCGCCTTCTCCGGTACCTCCGTGCCACTCTCGGCTACGGGTTGCTCCTCTGCCGGTCCTCCACTGCCGAGCTGGTTGTCTACACCGACGCTGACTGGGCGGGCTACCCGGACACCCGCAGGTCCACCTCCGGCTACGCTGTCTTCCTCGGCGGCAACCTTGTCTCTTGGTCGTCCAAGCGCCAGCCGGTGGTCTCACGCTCCAGTGCCGAGGCGCAGTACCGCGCCGTTGCCAACGGCGTGGCCGAGGCCGCCTGGCTCCGCCAGCTTCTGGCTGAGCTTCACCGCCCTCTCGCCAGGAGCACGCTCGTCTACTGCGACAACGTCAGCGCAGTATACCTCTCCACCAACCCCGTCCAGCACCAGCGTACCAAGCATGTGGAGATCGATCTACACTTCGCCCGCGACCGTGTGGCCATCGGCGACGTCCGTGTCCTTCACGTCCCGACCACCTCACAGTTTGCGGACATCTTCACCAAAGGCCTCCCTTCCTCGACCTTCTTCGAGTTTCGCTCCAGCCTCAACGTCTCCAGTGGCTAGTTGTGGCTGCGGGGGGGTCCTGTGTGTGTTGTGCACTTCTTGTTTTCTTTCTTGCCCAGTCTTGGACTCTGCTGCGCCGGTAGTCCAGACTGCGGGGGGGTGTTGGAGTATAGGCCCATTATGAGGCCCATGTATGCTACCCTATTTAGCTACCCTTCTAGGGTTAGCCCAATCTAATTCAGTCTATTCATTCTAGCACCGGGAACGTAGTCTTGCCACAGTTCTTTCCAGAGTACCTAACTTCAGGCACAGTCGCTTCAATTCCCTTCGCAGCCAATTCTCCTCTAGGGATAGGGCCCTCCTATCTTGGGCCATTTCTAGCCTATGCAAGACTTCTCGTGCTTGAGCTAACTGAGTTTTTATGTGTCCAACTCTTTTTGCGCTCCAAGATTGCAGTGCACGAGTCAGTCGCTTCAGCTTGACTGAAATGCAGTCTAGGGGGCAAGCTGTCTGAGCAGGTTCATCCCAAGAATTCTTCACTGTGTCTAGGAAATCAGGAAGGTGAGCCCAAAAGCTTTCAAAGTGAAAACGCTTCCTGCCCTTGACACCATCTTTAAGACCAAGGACAAGAGGACAATGGTCAGACATTTCTGTCGCATGGCTTTGCAATACACAGTGAGGGTAAAAATCTTCCCAATCTATTGTACATAAAACTCTATCCAGCTTGAAAGAGTGGGGGAATCTCTTTCATTCGACCAAGTATAACAACGTCCCAGTAGAGGTATCTCTTTCAGTTCCATCTCATTAACAAAGCGACAAAATCGTCCCATTAGCGCTCTATTCACATTGTTGTTGCTTTTATCTTCTGATCTGTAGATCATATTGAAATCCCCGGCTAGCATCCAAGGCCCAGCACAGAAACTCCTTACTTCACGCAACTCATCAAGGAAAGCAGGTTTTTCTGCATCTTCATGAGGACCATAAATTCCAGAGAACCACCAAGATTGTTGTCCATCCTCCTGGAACAAGACTGAAACTGAATGTCGGTGCACTCTATAGCGTTCTACATTGAAAGACCCATCCAGCCCATAGTCACAAAAAACGGGTTCACCACCTTCGACCCTCGACCTGGGTTCGTCGACCCCGACCCGGGTTCACAGGTTCATTTTCGACCCGAAGTGTAAAAGTCTCTCGCAAGTAGCGTACCACGTACCACAACCCCGTACCTCGACCCCATCGACCCAGAAACTTTGTGACTATGATCCAGCCAAGCTACCAGAATTCCTCCACGAGTTCCTTGTGCCGGCAGATCGACGAAGGAGCTAAAATTCTGTCCCAGAAAAGATAATACATCACGCTGGGAAATATGAGACAATTTAGTTTCTTGCAAACAAACCACCACCGGCTGGTAAGACTGAACCACCTGATGAACCATATCTCAATGTTTTTTGTCATTAAGTCCACGTACATTCAAGATTAAAACATTAGAAGCAGCCATAGATAACAAGGGTTGGAACGACCAACAAGCTGACAAATCAAACAACAAGAATGCTGCCTGCATCTCGCACTTCATCACTAGGTGGCGCATCCCACCCGAACAGGGCTGTCAATGCCTTCAGGTGTTCTCTGGAAAGAGGTTGGTCAAACATGGCGGCATAGTTTTCCAAGGAGGCTGATGCCGGCATCAGAAAAGCCTAAATGCCGGCAAACCGACACTGCCGCACTATGCTCAGTTGCTGCAGGAAGGTTTGCTACACGACGGCTCCGTCTCGGCACAAAATTAGACAGCAGGGTCTTCTTCCTTCTTTTTGGAGCTGGGGGGCTGGCAGAATAGTGCCCACAGGTTTTACTGCCTTGAAGATGAAAGCAGTTCTTGGGGAGGCTGGGGAAGGCGACATGACAGGTTGGGCAGACGAGGGAGCTATAACAGCAGAGTCCAAATCGCCCCCAAGGTCAACACCAACAGGATCTTGCAAAACTTCTCCGGCGGGCGGAGGCGCAGGCCTTGCTACAATGCTCGACTGACCGAGAAGATGGTCCATAAGCAGAGACAGGGCCTCGCCTACCACGCCCGCGGATCCTGGATATCGCTCATTGTCGTCCACCAGAGACACATAAGGATCCTTGGTGACAGGAATCAAGTGGGCAGCAGCAGACAGAGTAGTGGCCATGGCGTCAACGCACCTCAGAGGAAGGGGGGTCCGGTATGGAGACACGGCCGCTCCTGCAATGTCTGCTAGCTCGGCCAAGGCTACAACGCTCCCCAGATGAGAGATCGAGAGCGGAGCCACGGCCACGCCGTCCTCTTCAACAATACGTTGTCGACGCCTGGAGTAAGTCTTCAGGACCGGGGTGGCGACACCGGTTTCCAGCGAAGCGCCCTGGGCTGTGGCTGATGTCGGACCGGTGGCGGCAGGCTCCGGCGAGGTGCACAGAGTCGCCAGGACCAAGGCATCGATTGAGATGTTATCTGGCGATGGGGAAGCAAGGAGTCTACCACCGCTGATGGCTTCAGCAATCTTTCTTGGTGGGCTAGAGGCCAGTTCCAAATGAACAGGAGCAGGAGCTAACAGAGATTTTTCTGGGCCTGACTGTATGAGACCAGCAGGCATACATCCAGGCCTTTGGGCCAAGACTGAGCCCACAGCCCCAGAACCCAACTTCAAGCCGTCACCACCAAACATGTCCTGCGCCGCCGAGGATACGGAGTCGTCACCCAACATCCACAACAGAAATCTCGGCATCTCCTGGATCACTTCCTCTTCCCCAAGCCTTGGCATAATGACCAGGGCCGCCATATCATCAATGACAGCTGGCATAAACGAGGCGGGCGAAGGAATTGAAGCCGTCTGCGTCGCCTCGGTCTCTGGAGGTTGCGAGCCATCAACTGGCTCCTCCAGGTCTGCCACGTGGTTGTCAGGCACCGGGCGAGAACCCAGGCGACTGTGTACAGGGATCCGTGGAGCACCACCATCGGCACAGGAGCCATGAGCAGCGGACTCCGGCGAAGCAGGACCTCGCCGCCGGTGTCGACGCCTGCCATGGTCGGAGTCTTCGTGCGGCGAAGGCGGGGGCGGAACGTTGTCCACCCCAGAGAAAGGAGTCCCAGAAACTGCGATCTTGATTTCATACCGCAATGCACGCTTCACCGGGGGAGATTCTTCAGCAACCACAGGGGGCTCAACGATTTCCAAGTCCATGACCCTCAGGATCAAATCAGGCTGTGAACACCATGCTCTAAGCCAAAAGGATGAATAGTCCCGCCGGTCAACCGTATCAAGATGAAGCTCACGAACCCAACACCATTCATCAAGCAGGTGCTCCGTCGTCTCGAGCTCCCAGGCGTGCGCCGGAATGCCACTCAGCTCGACATCGACGAGCGAGGGCAAGACCACCGCAGACGCATCCTTGAGCCGGGACCAACATCAGAAACAGAGAGTGAACGGCGGCATTTGCAGCGGCCTCCGTTCGTTGTAGATTCGAGTTGCCGTAGTTCCATCGGGCAGAACCAGCAGGTAATCATCACGGCTCAGACGGTGAAACTCCAGCGACTCGACTGGGAGTTCATAGCGACGAGCAAGCTCATCACCCAGAACGTCAATCGATAGAGTCGCCAAGTCTACAACGATCGAAACCGAGAGCGCCTTGCATAGCTCGTCCTCGGCCCTAGCCATCCTAGCCGAGCGGTCGATGATACGTCGGTGTCGAGCAGGAACGTCGGCGGAGGGGGCCTGAACACCAACGTTGACAGCAACTTCAGGATCACCGTTGTCTTCATCAGCCTGGCTGGGAGGTCCGCTCTGACCAGCAGCGCCAGAACGCCGCCGCTTCCTAACACGACGTCAATGTCGCCTGGCTGGCATGCTGTGATCATCCGCAGCTCCGGAACCATCCCCGCCAGGCGTGGTCTCCGTGTCCACCATCTCCTTAGAGCCCAGGTCCCCGAGCGCCGCCTTCGGCCGCCAGACTAGGCGCCGCCGAGAGCAGAGTCTGCCCACGAACGACACCGCTGGACACACGGTGCCCTGTCTCATGGCACTTGAAGCAGCGAGGACCTTCACGACAGACGGCGGCGCGGTGAGAAGCTGCAAAGCAGTTGAAGCACCTCCCTTTGAGGTCCTCTGGTACCCGCCGACGGGGACCGCACGACTCCTTCAGGCGCTTCTTGCGGGCATGGCGGCTTTCATACCGCTGCCACCCGGACGCGTCAGGACCCTCCCCGACAGACACCTGACGACGCCGCGCCATGAGGACGACCTTCGGTGGCGGCGGAACCTTCACCTCGGCCGGCAGCGGCGAGGCAGACGATGAGGCGCCACCAGACAGCAGAACCTCGCGAAACGTCGGGGCGGAGGAGCCGCCCGCGGAGGAAGACGGGTTGGTGTCGCGCCACCGCTCACGCTTGGAACAACCTACCTGGGGCTGCAGTGAAGGGGAGGAGTCCGTCACCTGGGAGGAAAGGGAACCTGCGGATGCACGGCCGAGAGGGTGGCCATCGGGCCATGAGCAGGCTCCGACGTGGGGCTGGTGGAGGATGAGGTGCCGGGAGGGGGAGGGGTGGGAGCGAGAGAGGCCATCTTGATGTGGGTCCCTACATGCTATTCATACCCAAGATCTCCCTCTCATGCCTCAAACAATAACATTCACCATGATCTGTAAGAGGATCCTGACTATTTTTTCTTAAGTCATCAGGAGTTAAACAGAATCCAATGCATTTAATGTAACCACAACATTTATGTTGGAGTATTTGAGAGGACACAACAGCGATCTTCGTAATGATTTCTTCCAAGTCTAGAAGTGACATAAATTTAAGTGAGTTAAGAATCTTAAAGGGAGCCTCCAACATCACTTCAAAATTATTGAGACTAAGTAACCCTAGCTATAGTTCATACGACTAAATTTTTTGTTAGGCCCCTAGCTATAACATTAAGTATAGTGCTTGTTACAGTTAAATAAACACTTATGAACCTGCTAGCAGTAAAGTTTTACTAAGTATAGCAAATTTTCCTACAGCAGTTATATGCAAGAGGAGCCCTTTAAACTATTGTCTCATTTGATTTTATGTTCATTCGAAACTTGGACAAAATAATGGAGATTCCCGTTGTGTACTCTCAAACACTCCAAGAGAAACATTGGGTTTAAAACTGCAGTGGATTGTTTGTAACCCAGCTGATGACTTAAGAGAAACATGGACGTATACTCTTTTTCACAAGCTCAAATATGCGTGAACCCATGAAACTGAGATCTTGGATCAGCAAGTAATTTTTCCCTAACTCAACCGGATGATACCAAATAGCAATTAGTTAGTCTAAAAAGATGAAACCCATGTATTGCAATTCACAAGCATATTGGTTTGACCAAATATCCAAACAGACAATAAACCACCACACTGCACCACGACAATGTCAGAGTATTTGAGATGAACAACAGTGATCTCCATCGGAAGCAGTGCAGTGCGTTTGCTTTGGTTGGGTCGTTTCATCTTTTGTCACAGGTAAGTCGGATTGTTAGTAGCATGGCTTTTGTGGTGTTAGTGTGTGTGTGTTTGTAAGGGCTCTTCCCCTTTTTTCTTCTTAATATAATGATACGCAGCTCTCCTGTGTGTTTGAGAAAAAAAAATTCTACCAAGTGTAGCATTGAGACAAAACCAAATGAGACTTAAGGGGTCCAACATCTCTTTGAGAACTGAAACTAAGCTAGTGTGAGCAGTAATTCATAATGCTAACATCTTTATACTTTATTGAATGAAACAACAGTGAGATATCCAATGTTTTTAAGGCATCGCTTTGGCGTCGCTTTGTCGCCAAGTCGCTCTCCGCGGGACGACACAGCAGACGACTCACCATAGTTTCGTATGTCGTCCGCCTTATGACCATGGTGTCCAGAAGTCGTCGATTTGGCGTCCGATTCGCGCCTAATCGTGCGTGGTGGGCGCCATACAGGGGTCCGACTCTGGGCGGCGGGAAAACACAGAAGAAAGGGCGGGGAAAAGAGTGGGCGCACGGGAGAAATTGGCGTGCGCAGAGAAACGCGCGGGAGAAATAGAGCGCGGAGAGAGGAGCGCGCGGGAGAAGCGGACCTACCAGCGAGCGGGAGAGCAGGAGAAGAACCGGAAGCCACACCTCGCCCACGCGGATGCATTCTCCCGCGCCGCCGGGAGAAGTCGCTGCCGCCGAGCAGCGAGGACCAGCCGCCCGCAGGCAGCGGCCGCTGCTCTGGTCCTCTGCTCGTCTGCCAAGCCGGTCCTCCGCCAAGCCGCCTCCTCTGGTCCTCCACCAAGCCGCCTCCTCTGGTCCTCCGCCTCCTATGGTCCGCCACTGCTCTGGTCCTCCGCCTCCTCTGGTCCGCCGAGCCGCCTCCTGAAGTCTTCTGTCGAGCCGCCTCCTTTGGTCAACAGGTACTGATTGATTCCTCTGCTCTGTATTTTTCTACTTGCTTGTGGCCTCTTCTTTCGAGCCGGACAGCAGCATGCCAATTTGTTTATATTTGTTTTGCTCAGTGCTTTGCTCACTTCTACTTTGTGTCTGGAATCTGGACGGCAATTTGTTTTTTATATACCAACCTGTCCAGTTGTCAATTATTTAGTGTTTAGTGAACTAATGCTCAGTGCTCAGTGTTAATTAATAATTACTTTGCTTGTCCTATTTCACAGGAATCCATATAAATGGCAACACAAGGCACTGCAAGTCCACAGGGTGTAGGCTCAGAAGCTGCTGAATATGATCCAAGGACAGATCCAAAAAGGAAGGCTAAGTCTAGTGATCCTGGGTGGAAGTATGGCTTCTGGCCAGAAATTGGCAACCTCTGGTTGAGTGTAGCCTTTGTGGAGGGAGAGTAAATTCTGGAATCAAGAGATTGAAGGAGCATCTTGTAGGTGGATAAGGAGATGTTGTCAAATGCCCTAATACTACAACAGCAATTGCTGCTGAAATGGAAGCAGCACTAGTTAAGGGAAGAAGAAAGAGAGCGCTAAACCTAGATGATGACGATGATGGTGTTCAGTGGTGGAAGTGGTACCAAGTGAGAACCCAGTTCAAAACAGTGCTAATGCTTCCTCTCAGTCATCAGGTACTAATGTGGTGCAACATCTAAGTTCAGGGACAGCAGCCAAAAAGAAGCAATCTGCTCTCAAATTTGCATCTCTACCACCTAGACCAAAAGAGAAGTCAGTGATTACTATGATTCGGAAAAAACCTGAAGAAGTGGTTGAGGAAAGGCATTCTAAGAATGGACCTGCACAAAGTAGTGTGGAGGGAAGGATCAGGACCAAGGAAGAAAGAGATAAGTCAATATGCATGTGGCCAATTTCTTCTATGAGTGTAGAATACCACTCAATGCTATCAACTCAAGGAGCCTTGAGATTATGTGTGAGGCCATTGGACAGTATGGACCTGGATATAGACCTCCTAGCTACCATGAGGTGAGGGTGCCATTGCTTGGAAAGGCTGTGGAACAGATCAACAAACTAAAGGAGAAGCATGAGGCTGCTTGGAAGCAATATGGCTGTACACTCATGTCAGATGGGTGGACAGATAGGCGGGGCCATCACCTCATTAATTTCCTAGTCAGTAGTCCAGAGGGGACTTTCTTCTTGGAGTCCATTGATGCATCAAGTAAAGTACATGATGCACCAATGTTGGCAGATTTACTACAGCAGAGAATTGATCTCATTGGAAGAGACAAGGTTGTTCAAGTGGTCACTGACAATGGTGCTAACTATAAGGCAGCTTGCAAGCTTCTTATGGAAAGAATTCCAACGCTGTTTTGGAGCCCATGTGCTGCACATTGCTTGGACCTTATGCTAGAGGACATTGGCAAAATGAAGGATTGCACGTGCAAGACAAGTTACTACCTTTATTTATAGAGGCTTCTTGATGCAATGAGGGAGAAGACAGGAGGTAGAGATCTTGTTAGACCAGGACTAACTTGTTTTGCTACTGCTTTCCTCACTTTGTGCAGCCTACACACTCATAGGGATGCTCTGAAATTCCTATTTGTAAGTGATGACTGGACTAAGTCCAAATTGGCAAAAACAGAAGCAGGAAAGAAAGTGCATGACACCATCCTTTCAACCGAATTTTGGAACTCAGTTGAGGACTGCCTGAGAGCTTCACAGCCCCTTATTGTTTTGTTGAGGATAGTTGATGGGGATGAGAGGCCAGCAATGCCAGAGGTTTCATTTTGTATGGAATATGCAAAGAAAAAGATTAAAGACAATTTCCCTACTAGGGGAAAGGCAGACTTGATTCAGCATATCTTGGCAATCATTGACGAGCATTGGGAAGATCAGATGGACCAACCACTATATGGGGCAGCACTATATTTGAACCCAAACAAGTATTTTGACCTGAAAACAGATGATGTTTTGGCTGGTAAGCTAAGGTCTGCATTTACTGAGGTTCTTGCAAAAATGGTGCCTGATCAGGATCTTCAAAACAAGATTGATGACCAAGCTTTGGAATATGAGGACCTAGGGGTAGCTTCAGCAACAAAACTGCAATCAACAACATCAAAACCAAGTCTCCTAGTAAGTTTTTTTTTTCGAACACGCAGGAGAGCTGCGTATCATATATTAATAGAAGGAAATAAATAGTCTTACAGGGACAAAGAACCCCAAACACCACACACGCCCCCCCCCCCCCCCCCCCCCCCCCCGAGCAAAGAAGCTAAATCACCGGGTAAGAATTACAAGGACGACCAAGAGAAACCCCCCACTGCAGAGTCCTAAGTTGCAGTTCGGGCAGAGATTAGGGAAATCCCCTTAGCCCCTGCCGCACTCCACCAACCAGCCTCCTCCTTGGCTAGGTACAGGACTGAGTCAACATTTGGGATAGCTCCATTGAAAACACAGTCATTTCTGTGCCGCCAAATGCTCCAGGCTCCTAGGATGACCAGAGAATTGAGACCCCTTCTTAGATCACCTTGAGCAGCACCATCAATCTTTGTCCACCAATTATCAAAATTCTGATCTGCAGGTGTTGGAGCAAGGGTTGCAGCACCAAAATGAGAAAGGAAGGAGAACCAAAATATTCTTGAAAAAACACAGCCCACGAGAAGGTGATGAAGATCTTCCTCAAGCTGGTCACACAGGACGCACATTTCTGGATGAGGGAGGCTCCTCTTTGCTAGCCTGTCTGCAGTCCAGCACCTGTTATGGGCCACTAACCACATAAAAAATCTGCATTTTGGGGGCGCCCAAGTTTTCCAAATTCTCTCAAAGGGTTCAAAAGAGATGGCTCCATAAAACAGGGCAGTGTAGGCGCTCTTTGCTGTGTACTGGCCTGAAGAGGAAAGCCTCCAGACATGTTTGTCAGGGATGCTCTCATTCAGCTCCACCCTAGATAAGAGATCCCAGAGATGGAAATACTGAGATAGAGCAGCAGCACCAGCTTCTCCCTGCAAGTCCTCTATCCACCTATTATCAGGAAGGGAATCACTAACAGTGCGTTTACTCACTCGCCTTTTAGGAATCAGAGCAAAAACAAGAGGAGCAATCTAATAGACTCCATGACCGTCCAGCCATTTGTCCTTCTAGAACAGGGTGTTAGCTCCACTTCCCACTTCTGTACGAACTGCGACCGAGATCAGCCCAGCGACCTCCTTACTGACCTGGACTGGCAGATTTGCCCAAGGTTTGTTTGGTACACTCCGCTGCAGCCAAGGCCATCTTGCTTTCAAGGCAATCCCCAATGCTTTGAGATCAGTTATTCCCAGCCCGCCTAATTCCCGAGGTCGACAAACCTTGGGCCAGGCAATAAGACAGTGCCCCCCCCCCGTTTGCTTCTTTTCTTCCCTTCCATACGAAGGACCTTCTAATCTTATCGATGGCTTTGAGAGCCCAGGGCGGAAGATCAATTGCCATAGCCACATAGATTAGAATCAAAGTTCAACAAGGCGCTAGGCGACTTCTAGGCGACGACCCATAGCCTAGCGCCTAGGCTGGCCTAGGCTAGCCTAGGCGTTTCTAGGCGTTTTGTATATATATACTAATATACATATGTTATCTTCTAAAAGAAAAAAATAAACAACTGAATTGTGGGCTCAGATAGATAGAAAGGCTGGCTTAGAGAGATAGAAAGGCCCAAGTGGCAACCAGTCCAGCCCATCTCCCCACTCCAAGTCTCTCCAAACCTTATCCATCTGGTTGGTCTCCATCTCCCGCATCCTCTGCTCGACGCTCTTCTTCGTGCCTTCCTCTGCTCGGTCTCCCGCATCAGCCGCCGCCGCCGATTCCTCTCCCTCTCCGGCATCTCTCTCTCCTCTACTGCACGCCCACCGCCGCCCGCGCCCGCGCCAACAGCCACCCGCACAAGCCCGCGTGAGCGCCCGCCGCCGCCCGCAGCTCCTCCCCCACCGGCGACCTCCGCCAGGCGCTCCTCCTCCCTCACCGGTGCCACCGACGAGCCGCCGCCGCCTAGGGGTCCGCCTACCCCCATAGGCCAGGCGGACACCCTCTGACTCGCGACTAGTCGCGCCTAGGCGCGCCTAAGGCGTCGCCTTTTTGAACATTGATTAGAATACCAGTAAGCACAAATTGCACATGAATCACCCTACCAGCACGTGTCATCAAATCTGCCTTCCACCCTGGTAGCTGTTCAGCAACTTTATCAATAATGGGTTGGACCTGCTCCTTGGTCAATTTTCTGTTGGACAGGGGCAAACCCAGATATTTGCATGGGAAATCCAGAACCTCACATGGCAGCAAGTTTTGAATGAGGGTCAGGTCCTCCTCAGCACAGCGAATAGGCAAAACATTGCTTTTCTGGACATTGATTTTTAGGCCCGATGCTTCCCCAAACAAATGCAGGAGCTGTAAAGATAAGTTTATGTCTGCTGCAGTGGGCTGGAGGAAAAGGGCGACATCATCAGCATAAAGAGAGATCCTGTGCTGAATAGGTGTCCTAGATAAGGGCTGAAGCAGCCCGGCATCCGCACACAGACTATACAATCTGAATTTTTTAGTCTTTCCTAATTTCTAACATGAAAATGTTTCTTTGGTCACTTGATCTAGTTGAATGGTGGCGTTCATATGGTGGCAAAGCCATCGAGCTTCAAAGATTTGCAAAACGTGTTGTTGGGCTTCGTGCTTCGGCTTCAGGTTGTGAGCGCTGTTGGAGCACATTTGAGTCTGTAAGTAACCTGTCAATTGCTCAATTAGCCTAGTTCAAGAAATAAATAAAATCTACTATCTATTAATGCTTGCTGAATTTTTTTTGTTTGCATTTTTACCATTGCAGATTCATACTAAGAAAAGAAACAGGTTAGAGCATAAAAGGCTTAATGATTTGGTCTATGTTCAGTACAACCGAAAGATGGAAGTGAGGTTCCAAAAGCGACATGAGAAAGGAGCAAGCAGCTTTGATCCTTTGTGTTTGGAAGACTTTGATTGGAACAATGAATGGGTTGATGTGGATGCTGAACCAGTCCATAATGGCCGTGGACTTGAAATTACATGGGACCAAGTTGATGAGGCTGTTGGTGCATCCCAAATGTATCGTGGTCGCAATTTCCCTAGGGCAGCCCGCGGCGATGCGACTAATATTGATAGAACTTATACTCGGAGGCGGTCTGCAGCAGCTACTGCCCCAATTAGGAGGACTGATGAACTGCAGGAGGCTGAAGACATGGAAGATGATAACTTTGATGAAGAATATCTGGTTAATCATACGGAAGTTGATGACTATGGTGAAATTGCACCTATTGTTGCTGACGAAAGTGATCAAGCTGCTGCTGGTGGTGGCAAGTCAGATCCTTTTGCGATGGAGGATGACTTTTATTGACTTAATGATGCTTGAGAGTTGTGAGAGTATTTGTGCAAGACTATTTATGCACTAGTATTGTAGTATTGTGGAATGTGCTCACTGAGCACTCCAGTTTATCTTATTTTGTGGACTATCTGTTGAACTACTTGTGTAATCTACTTGTTAATCTTTACCTGTCCCTCAACTAATTTAAATTTTTTCTGGTGCCATATTCCCTATGAAATACCTATGTACTAACATGAATTGGCTCTCCATTGCAGTGTGTTGTTGGATGCACACTTGGGACTGCAGGCTGCACAGGAGAAGACAACACCAAGGTATGACATGCTTCTAGTTCTCTAGTCTATACTACTGTTGGATGGCCGTAAGGCGTCGCCTCGCCTTACGCCTTACTCGCTTAGGCGTAAGGCTATTGGTCGCCACGCCTCACTTTACCGCCTTAAAAACATTGGAGATATCCTCCTAGTATCTATCTAAAGATGTGAAGTTATTTGCATCAACATCCTGCATCTTGATTTTAAAAGCTTAAAAATGATTCTACATGTGATTTAATTGGATTTTGATACAGGAAAAAGGGAAGATCAGACATGCCCTTTACAAAGATCAAGAGACATTAAATAAAAGTTTATGAAAAATGTTTTCTTGTTCACTTTCAGTCTTAATAAGTATGGCAAATGCTTATTCAGCTTTGAAACATTCTCAGTGAGATGCAAAAGCCTTTGCAACCTACACTTGATGGACAAAATTATGGAGATCTCAAAACTAAGCTAAAGTGCTCTAAGTTTTTAGAACTCTAAAGTTTAGAAGAGGGGATCCAAACAGGCCCTTAAGAGAAAAAATGGATGAATAGTCTTCTTGAGCAGTTCAAATCTTGAAGTGGACATTGAAATTGATGGCAAGTACTTCATTTCCTAGATCGCTCAATTGGAATATATGCTACAGCATACAAGGGCCTGTTTGGATTCCCTTGTCTAAACTTTAGAGCTCTAAAAACTTTAGAGCACTTTAGATCACTTTTCAGATCTAAAACTCTAATGTGAGGTGGGCTAAAGTTTAGAGCTAACTTTAGACCACCTGTTTGGAGACTTTAGCTCTAAAGTTTAGAGCAGCACATCCAAACAAGCCCTTAATTTAATTGTCCAAAAAATGGCACCAATTTATCTTATGCATGTATTGCTATTCACAAGTATATTCATTAGACCAGATCTCCAATCAAGTCCAGTTCTACTTCTAATTAAATCACTACAAACTACAATCAGTTTGGTGATTGTGGCAGTAAATCAAAATTAATTGAAACTGTAGTATTGAGTGGTGTTACCATGTCTCGTTATCCATGTCATGTTGGAGCAAATAAGCATGTGGTTTTCTTTACTATTTGCAAGTACATATTGGTATTGTTCTTCATTGTGTCATCCATGCTCTACAAAGTCACAATTATTTCTTGGACCGTGACCTTTCCCAAATCGTGTACCTCTCCCCTGCCCACCCACCCCTCCCCCCAACACACACACACACAACATAACTTTTTTTCTGGCCATGATTCTGCCTGTCTAACGTTTTTTGAAATATTGTAATTTAGTCACTAAAGTTTTTATGCCATTCCAATTTCCAAAGGGGGAAAAAAACAAGCCTGTTGAGCTTGCCTAATGCCGACAAATTCAAACAGAACAAATGGGTTATGCTCAGAGCTAGAATTAAGTGCTCCATCACTGTCCTGTCTCTTAAATAACACCCTACAAGATACAGGCACTTATGAATATGATCTCTCACAGCTTAACTCAAACAAGAACTTTATGCAGCATAAGGTTATTGTTGAATTTGCTATTCTGCCTATAAAATCTTGAGAAAATGACTTATTTAACACTGAAAAAACTTGTTATGCCCAATTTATCACCCAAAGTTGAAATCTTCCTTATCTGACCTCACTAGAAATTTTTGTTCCTAAAGTGACACTTCTGTTAGAATAAGCATGTAACGGTGTTAACTGAGACACAAAAAGACTATTTTGCCCCTGTCTAAGTTTTTTCTTAGTTCTTATTCTGCTCTGTTTTTTTTTTGGTGGGGGGGGGGGGGGGAGGGGCTTTTGCTATCCATGCCCCTATTTTGAAGGCCGGTGGTTTTCCTCTCTGTTTTTCAATCGTGTGAATTTTCCCTATGTTTTTTCAAATGGAAGATTTTATATATTATCATATAGATTTGCACGCTCATACAGTTCAATTAATAAACAAGAACTAGGATGGTTGAGTACAGTTGCACTAATAAACGAACTCAGGTGGTCGAACTTAATTCATTTAATCTCCTTACAGTGATTTTGCCCGACTTGTCGAACTCAGTAGCAAGAATCATCAACTCATCCACCACAGCTGCTATCCCCGCGCGCTCCAGCCGCAGCATGCGCGAGCACCTAGCGGCTAGCGCCGCAGTGACCGCGCACGACCAGCCGCTCACCTGGAAGCACGAAGCAGAGCCAGTGCGTCATGCGCCCTCAGGCCACTGCTTGCCACACACGCGCCCCGCCAGCAAGCCGCACTTGTCCATGCACTCGCCGTGCCTACCGTCCGAGCAAGGCACCATGGCCGTGGACGATCATCCGCCTGCCTGCGCACGGAGCTGGTGCACCATGCACCACGCACCCCCAAGCCACCGCTAGACGTGCGCACTCCCCTGGACCTGCCAGCAAGCCTCGCCTGTCTACGCACCCAACATGCTTGTTGTCCGCACAAGCTTTCTTGCCCGTGTGAGCCAGGGGCATGTTCCCATATGTTAGTTAACCATACAGTAGGTCCAAAGTGACGGTAGTGTCAGTTAGGAACAAAAAATTTCAATGTGGTCGGATAAGGAAGGCTACGTTTAGATTGCGAAAAAATTTCAACCCGATGAATAGTACCACTTTCGTTTTATTTGGCAAATATTGTCCAATCATGAACCAACTAGGCTCAAAAGATTCATCTCGTGATTTTCAACTAAACTGTGTAATTAGTTTTTTTTTACCTACATTTACTACTTCATGCATGGGTCCAGAGATTGATGTGATGGAGAGAGAGTGAAAAAATTTTAACTTTTGGAGTGCATCTAAACAAGGCCGAAGATTTGAAGTTTGAGTGCTAAATTGGGAACATCAAGTTTTTTGGGTGTCAAATAAGGAATTTTCTCTAAAATCTTACCTGGCCTGCTCTTGTCTATATTATCACGTGCTCTTTTCTAACAATTTAGCTTCAAAAATCTCCAAATAAGCCGATACACCATTCATAAATGGAACACATCACAGGTAACAATATCCTGACGTGAGTGAGATTTCTGGGCACTCACCAGCTCCTCGCAGAGCTCCTTAAGCGGCCGCCGGAATGCAGCATGGTCGGGGAAATCAGCGAACCTGTAGAACGACACCACCACCAGCGACGGGGCCTCGCCATCCAGGACCCCGTCCCCCACTGCCACCGCAAAGTTCCGTCCCACCGGCGGTAGGAGGGCGCGCGCGACCGTGCACTCCTGCGGCATGTGGCCGAAGCGGCGGCACGGTACGAGAGTGCTCGAGGAAGAGGGGTAGGACGATAGAGAGCGTAGTGGGAGGAGGAGCCGGTGGGCGGCGCCACTCGCGGCAGCCGTGGCGGCGCGGCGGGCGGCGGCGAGCGGTGGAGCTGGTAGCATCTGCTCTTCGGGTGGGGGAGGAGCCCTAAAGTAGTATTTTTGTTTTTTTTTTTTTTAGCGGAAACCCTAAAGGCTAAAGTAGATGGATTAACGAATTAGGGTATGATTGGTTCAGTTTGGTTCCAAGACTACTTTTTAGTGCACGTGTAGGATGACTGGACACTAATTTGAAGTATTAAATATAAATTAATTAAAAACTAATTGCATAAATGGAGATTAATTTATAAGACGAATTTATTAAGTCTAATTAGTCCATAATTTAATAATGTGGTACTACAGTAAACATGTGACAATGATGGATTAATTAAGCTTAATAGATTCGTCTCGCAAATTAGTCTCTATCTGTACAATTAGTTTTATAATTAGCTCATGTTTAGTCTTTCTAATTAGCATCCAAACGTCAAACACCTCTTTTAGGCCCTTCCTTGTTTGGATTGAGAGACTAAAGGCCCTACCGTGCAAAGACAAAACGCATCTCCCTTCTATTCTTTTTCTCTCTCTTTTCTCCGTCCCCTCGCCTCTCCCACCCCACCAAGTAGTAGCCGGCACTGGGCGCGGCACTAGGAGCGGCTGAGGGAAGGAGCACTAGGAGTGGAAGAGGCAGCAAGTGCTCATGCCCCAAACGACGTCCACGCTCGCCTCCGTCACACGCATCCATCGCGCCTACCTCTAACGTCTACACTCGCCTCCGTCACCCCATTCGGCGAGAGAGAAATGAGAGAGGAGAGAGAAATGAGAGAGAAAAGGGGCATTAAAGAGGGAGCAAGGGGTGTCTTTTTGGCGGTTTAGTCCCCTTTAGTCACCTCCAAGGGAATAATGAACTAAACCCTTTAGGTACCCATTTAGTCCCTTTGTTTGGAACTTTAGGGACTAAAAGGAGATACTAAACTTTAGTCCCATGGAACAAAGCAGGCCCTGCCATTTTTGTTTTGCAAATCAATGTAACAGAATCGTCCAAATTATAAGAGCACAAGTATAAAAATAATCACCGAAGTGATCAAATTCTCACACTTGAGCCCATATAACTCTGGCAGTCCAATGAAATCACGAGGGATTTCAAACCAACCAACATACAAGCCAAGATCGTAGTGATTCAACATAACAAGTCACATGTTACATCTATTTCACAAGTAATTCAATATACATCGGAGTTCAACATAGTTATTACAACTTAAGTTCAAAAGTAGCGGAAGCAAAGTAATTTGAAACTAACAACACCCTTATTTCAAATATATGCCAGTATAAGGGTCGACTTCCAACAAAAGCATTAGAGAGAAGATAATTCAGAAGGATCATGCCCATGATCACACTCCGCCACTACGGCAGGAGTCAACCAACTCTTACAGTCGCCAAGAGACATCACAACCTGCAACAAGTGGGGATAAAACCCTGAGTACAAGAAGGTACTCAGCTAGACTTACCCGTCAGAAACCAGAAATAAGGTGACACCAAGGATCATGCAAGGCTGATATAAAGTGGGCTGGCTTGACAACATTTTACATAAAAAGCTTAATATAGATGATCAATCATTAATGCTTAAGCATCAAGTTAATTATTATTAACCTATCATCTATATTAGAACCTGTACTAGAGCACTCACTTTATTAGGAGCAAACAATATTAACCATAGTAGGTATAAATTAAGACAACCTTTCCATCGTGATCCAATTAACCATCCGTTCAATTTAATGGAATCTACGTTGCCGCTGCTCAAGTCAAGTGCTCACTAACCGGGAGCGACGGCGATTCGAATCGAATTCCTATCCAGCTAGAGGGGTATTTCTAACACTCACCGCGCAGGCCCCTGTCAGGGTCGCACAAGCCACCTTTTTCATATGATTCAGGAATCGCGGGTCCGAATGATGTCGCGACCCCAAGGGAGACACTCTGCCAGGTGATAGGGACTCTAACCCCCTTGGTCTCACGCCAATGTCCCCAAGCACATCCTTTCTCTCCTCCAAGAAGCAACCTACCATTTGATTCCCGGCCTGAATCACATTACTCGGCTTCGCGGTCGAAACGACTTATCCGGCCAACTAAGTGTTAGACTGCGTTCAACATGACTCAAGGACGTACAGCGAATCGGTTCTTAAACGACTCAGACGGGGATAGATTCACACCCAAGACCTTCATGTCTTGTCGCTTCACTATCATCATCCCGCCCGGTCTCATTTCATTTTATTAACACATGGTTCCTTTCCACGATAGCAAATATAGCCAACCGTGCCATATATGAATATCCCTATATCTCGCAGGGGACAGGAAATCACCTGACTTCTACCGCTTAAAGCAGGGCTAAGCATCTACTCGATCCTAGTCTATGTAGGATTCAAGGATTCATATATCTGGACAAGGAGTGATATAATGCAGCAAGGTTTTCAACCAACTCCTACCACTTAATGCAACAATACTTATAACATATATAAAATTAATTGTTTTAAAGGTAGGAGGCTTATAATGCTCCGGGGCTTGCCTGGGATCTGACTCAAGTTAGAGTATGTCAGATGAAATCTGCTTGGCGAGCATCCTCCAATCTAGCACTCGTCCGATCCTTCTATCTTCGGGATGGATCCACCAAACACCGTCTTCGGGTTTGGCTCCAACGCCATTTACTTCACACGTTTCTGCTAGCGTACCTATATGAGATGCAAGATGTAAGTGCATGAATACATGGAAGTATAATGGACAATGCATCACATACAGTAAACAAGACAAATACCAAATTACACTCCACATGCATAGACACTTCATGTTGCTTAAATAAACATCACCCAACCTAATATAAAAGATGACAAGCATATTAGGCATGGAACCCAAGGTTTCATAAGATCTCAGGTGTAAGAACTTAACTACCCTCAAAGGCATAAGTCACACTTAATAATATACAAGCAAACAACTATAATTAGAATTTATCTCTTTTCTGGACAAGCAACAGTAGCTTCATAATTCAATCATATCTGGAGTTTTATAAATCCAAATGACTTAAAAGAAGACATTATGGAAATCTTATGAAATTCTCTACATTTCATTTATAATCATCACAGCATGATTCATAAGTTAAACAAGTAAAAAATACAAAGTTCCAGAATCTGTTCCTGACAAACAGAGAGCAAGCAATTCTGTACCCTAACTTTAAACAGCTATAACTCCTAAACCACCTGGCCAAATACCACCAAATTTTAACAGCAGCTATATATATAAATTATCTACAACTTTTGTATAAACAAGTTTCACAACAAAGCACATTATCATAAAGAACTTTGCCAAGTTTCCAGATCTATCCAGAAACTTCCTTTGCAAGAAATAATTATTAACTTATGTTGCAAACAAATAATTGGACAAAACCAACTTTACCAACATATCACACATGACTAATGAACACCATAAAATATAGTGTCCATTCCTAAATAAATTCTTTTAATGCATTTTCTTAATTTATTTAGATAATTAGGTGGAATTATGAACACCTACCAAAAGTGTACAATAAATTCTACCAAAATTACAGTGACCTACATATGCTCCCAATAGTCTACTGTCCAAATTTCAAGCCATTTGGACATGTATATCAACCTCTATGAAAAAGACAAATGACTATTGCAAGATTTCATGTGAGAGCAAGATGAATCAATAACTCACTCATACTACAACTAAAATTCATGAAATTTTTACCACATATCAAACATCACATGAGTAGCATGACACAAAAATTTCACTTCATTTGGAGCCCTACATTTGCAGTTATGAAAATGACAAATACAACTAGCATTGAAAACCTAGAAGCATAGATCTATTTTTAGAGCTAAAATTTTAAACTAAAATATACCATATTATATATCCACTGCAAAGACAATTTCACAAGGATTCCAAAAAGTCCTCATTTGCTATTTTACGAATTTTCTGTGATTTACTAGGCATTTTCAAAAATCAGCAAAAACTTACACAAATCAGTCCTTATGGCACTATTCACATGAGTCTGTCGGTGTGCACTTAGACCCCTGACTTTAGTCGAATTTTGAGCGTGAGGTCCCTGGTCGGGATTTACAGAGAGGGGTCGCCGGAGCTCGCGGCTCCGGCCATTGGGGGCCATGCCGGCGTCGGGGGAAGTGGCGGTGGAGCACCAGGGAGCCGGCGCGAACGCGTGGGGCTGCTCATCCCGGCCCGAGGCGGCCTGTGTTGGCCCGGCCACGCGAGCCCGCGGCTCGGCGGCGACTGCTCCGCCAGCGACATCAAAGGGCTGCTCGGCAGCCTCGGGAAAGCGGCACAGACAAAAGAGCGAAGGATGGGGAGGCTCTCGCTGCTCTTAGCTTGGGCGGGGATGGCCTCCAGTGGGAAAGGACGGTGGCCATGGAGTAGAGCACCGGCGACCATGGCGGACGCGCTTCGGAGCGGTGGAATTTGGGCTGTGGCCATGGCGCTATGGCCGTGAGCTCGGCATGGCATGGTGAAGGCAATCACGACAGCCGCTAGACTCAAGGAGGAGTGGAGCAGCAAAGCCGTGCTCTGCTGCGGCCATGGTGAGAAAAACAGAGAGCCGAAAGAGAGAGATGGAGAGCGAGAGATGAAGGGCGAGTGCTCGGCTTTCTCCAACTGATGGGCTAGGCGAGCTGGCGGGCATGCATGAGCGATGACGGCCGAGGTGTCGAGCGAGGCGAGCCCAAGGAAGCCACGCGGCGTCGAGACCCCGCCCATGGTCAGCCACGACGCTCTGCTCTGCCGAATGCGTTCAAGTTTAGAATGTAAAGAACTAATACTACCGCAATCATTCAACTGAAACATCAACTTTCCCATACTCTATCTCCCAATCTAGTTGTCCATTGATTTTGAGACAAGAGGCAAAGTTGTATATCTCGGTGAGGTGAATAATATTGCTTTAATAATCAAGAGCTAAATCTGCCTAGATTAGAAGATATCGAGCTCCAAAGGAGGTATCTCAAAACTGAAATCTGCAGTCCAATTGAAGGTTGACTGAACCTACCTTCTTCTCCCCTCTCTATCTCCTAATCCATGTACTTATTTGATCAACCATTTTCACCATCCGCTAGATCTACATGAGTACTCCAACATTTCTTATAGGAGTTTGCCCATAATCCAAATGGTTTGCAAACTAAACATTGCTGAAGGTGGGTACCATGAAACTAAAAACTGCAAGTTCAGTCTACATTTAGCAAAATTTCAGGGTTCCAAAAAAAACAGCCCGGGATTCAAATTTTGACCCACTCTTTGGATGCCTTAGAGGCTGAACTACGTTTTGGTCCTTAAACAAAAGTTGTTGTCCTTAACATGCACTACAACTTTCATTACAGGATCAAGGTTTGGATCCATCTGTTTTGCAAGATAAAAAGCTCCAAACTAGGTTACCCGAAGTTAAACCGCAGTTAGGACTTAGCCAAATTTTCCAAGTGCCAAATCAGCTCCTATTCCTGACTTCTGGGCCCTTTTTGAGCATGTTCCACACATTTTCATGACTTTACTCTTAAATAAAGTTTGTTCCTTATAAAATTCTCTACGACTTTGTAAAAGGGTGCACAGTCATACAAAGCTTCTAGGTCCCACTTTTGAAACGGTCAAACAAAAGTGTTCCTGGTTCTATATATGGTCAACCATCACTTAGAAGCACATTTAGGCAAAATGATCAACATGAACATTGTTCTATTAAGTGTCCTAAGTGTAGTTAAGGTGCTGTAGAGGCCAAACATATACACCATGCATAGGTTTCACAAAAGTGTAGGTCTCACATGCATTGAAACATAGAAATCCCTATAATTGAAATGCTGGTTTCAAGGCTCTATTTCAATTGTTTCATGTATTTGCTTCAAGGTACATGCTACATATGTTTCACTAGGTTGTTCCACATGTGTCCAAGATGTGTTGCACATGTTGCCTTTGTATGTTGCATAATTACTAGTTCCCATGGGATGTAAGGCATGTTTCAGTTATAATCCAAACAAGCATATAACTTGTGACTTTTTAATTCCAAACTTCATGAAACTTTTCCAGGGATCAATATAGATAGGTACTAAGGTGAGACACATGAAGATATTGCAATAACACCATCCAAGCATATACCTTTGAAAATGGCCTATATGTAAAGCAATGGTACAACATTCAACTTTAGGTTAGGCTCATCTTCATAGGTTGACCTTGACATTGTCATCTCCACTTAATCTCTCATGTTTGAGCTCAAACCCACTACTTATTGAGTGACAAATACCTGGGGTGTTACAGCCCTCCCCCCTTAAAAGAATCGCGTCCCGAGATTCGGAATGGATGACCTTTTAAGGAAGAGAGGCACGTTATCTAGTTCCCAATATCTACTATAGCATTCAACTACAAAGCTTCAACATCGGTGAACAATTTGGTCAAAAGCACTTTCTGATACTTACTCTTTATAGTAAAATTTGTCTGAAGAATTTCCTTCATTGACTTCCATGAAGCATTGTTATTTTGGGAGGAATCCCAGATAGCACAGTACTGCATTCTCAATGTTTGGAGATCGTTTGGTCCATGAGCGAACCACTAACAAGTATCTGATTCTTTAGTGAACACAGCATAGTCCATATGAACTTTACATTAGACCAAAATCTTCAGAAGTATACTCATCAAAATGACTCTATGTTCATAAAGTTTGAAAAGCAGTCCTCTACCAAAATGGTTTGAGCACAACCTTCCAAAAGGGTGAGATCACAGACGACAAATATACTCTGAGGCTATAGATACTGACTAACCAATAGACAAGGTTTATGTTGGTCGTAAATGTTCATTCATTTAGACACCAACTAATGGAAAACTACTTGAGGTTCCATGTGTGCAGTTCTCTTTCTCTGATGACAACACTGTATTATCTGAGTTTATTGAGGGATTAGTGAATGTGATAGCTGACTCTGTCGGCTTCGTATTTCTGCCAAATGTTACCTAAGAAGATTCTCTTATCTAGAGGCAACAATTATCTGGGTTGAATCAGATGCAACCTCTTGGTAAAAACATTTATAAGGTACCAAAGTATGTCATTATTGGAAAATCATTACCAAAGAACGATGTAGCGAGGCCTTAAGGACAACAAAAGTTGTAATATTTACTAAACCACGGGGAGTAGTCTACCACCAAGCGATTGAGTAAAATTTTCCTTGGTGACTTAGTTGTACTGTAAGTTGAGTTGACTTGCAGCATAACAACTTTGTCAGGCCAACTTTCACCTTGAGGCTTCCTTTTTAGGATCAAACAGCAGCTCTAAGATGGGAAATCTGTTATTTGACACTTTTCAAATTGCTTTTGATTCGCGATGGTATAAATTGATTTGCAGAAACCAAGGCTGCTCGTACATTGGGGATACGAGAAAGCAAAATCAAATGAAAGAGTGTAAACTAGTATTTGTGAGACCTTAAAAGGGCCATCCAACATCAGATCTCGACTATTAATTTACATACCAATCCGAGGATGCACACGCTTTGAACTTGCGGGTTACTTTTGCAGGGCAAAACACATACTCTGCCTGGAGAACATTCCTACAAGGATAAGGAACCGCTTCCAAATATTCCTCAACACTTTGTCCAATAAAGTTATGAACAAACCATTTGTGGCACCTAAGGGCACAAGGATGTTGATCGAAACTAGGGCATGCATTTCTCTAATTCTTCACCGCGGCTGATTGAACACCTTACACTATTTGTGTGATGGTCCAAGATGGAATTGACTTGATCTCCATGGCTCTGAAAGATAGAGTATCACTCAAGTTGTGGCTAGTTGATTAACTTCTTGTTGGATATTGCTCTGTAAGACATAGCCTTAGTAGCTACCAATGAGTCATTACCTAACTGGAGATTAACCTTCCTATTGGTAACTAATCAGTTGTCTCTCAACACTAAAAATTCTAAATCTTCACTCTTGTCCACAATAATCGTGGTTGATACAGAACAGATGGTTGCCATCGAAGTCAGCAGATAAGGAGTCACACTAGAGATGGTTGATTGCGATGGTATGGTCATTATGCATTCAGAGGTTAAGACTTGCATAATGTGACGATCGATTCTTATCCAACGAATGACTTATCCAACGTTAAGTGTTGTGTGTCCTTTTTATCCAATAGAGCTGAGATACGTCGCTCACTAGATGTCGTTCATCAATACTGGGACAACTAAGTAGAGTCACTTGTATACCACCTATTGTGGTCTGTTAATATTTATGTCGGTGACCTGTTCTTCAATGTTATTCTCTTAGCAACTTCAGAAGGAAGCTCTACTACTTCTGGTCCAATATAAGGGTCCTTTGACAAGATATGGGAAGACAACCAAGGAAGACGGTCACGTGAAAATCACATCAGTGTTGTTCTGCAATGGATTATGATTAGAAACCATGATACCAGCGCGTGCCGAGCAGAACAACCTTGTGTGTGCACCCACAGGAGGCTCTCGGTTTCGTCACGACACCATTAGTTGCTACTCATAACATCATTACTGAACATACACCCGATGAGAAATTTCAAATGGCATAGATTGGGTTGTCCGAATAAGAACCCTACCAAGGAGGGATAGCCAGTAAAGGTAGTTACAAGGTTTAGAATCAATGAGGAGGCAAATCCAAAATTAACACACACCACAAGGGAACATAGCTCAATTCCTAAAGACAACTGAGCAATGGACTCTTGCTTAGATTCTATGCACGACTTGCGTCCACCGAGGTGAGTTCCAGATAATAGATTAATAGGAGATTCATTCATGTTGGGCAACAACATGAGATCAAGACTGATAAACATCCTGAGACTTGGGAAGGTTGGAGACGAATTAAGCAAATTTCAAGGTGAAAACCGATATGTAGTCATAGATTGAGTTGATAAGGTAGATGCACGAATTTGCAAGCACACGATTTAGAGGCCATAGCAGAGAGACGTGGCGTCACACTAGCTAACCTTTGGGAGAGGTAACCGGAAGGTCCAACATGGATTTGGGTACGGTCTCCACAACTGGCAACGTACGAACCATGGTCAAAGGCTAGCGTTGATAAATGTTAACTTGGTTGGTCAGTCGATAAGGGTCTTCCCAAAAATAGTTGCAAAACACCCACAGCTTATGCAAACATATAGGAGAACTAAACTTTGGGCTTTCGATCAAGCAAAGGCATGGATACAAACATTCAAGGGCTAACCACCAAGTCTACAGGCTCAGGCTCCTAAGATAGAGAACCTAATGGAAGACAACAACCTACAATTACGTACGTGAACATTGTTCTAGGATAAGGCTATGTGGCCCTCGTATGCTCACCGAGGACAAACGAGGTGACAACTAGGGCACTACCTAGATAACAAGCATACATACAACATCATAGTCAAGCAGACATTGGAGAAATTTCAAACAAATGGGCTTAAGCAACCAATACAAGGCACAAGGCTCACCCAAAAATAAGCATTCATCTCAAGCATGAACTAACTACAAGTTTAGCTCTAAACAAACACTAGCTAAGGGAGCCACTTAGCATGTGCACAGAATCTAGATAGCAGCATAGTAACTACTTGTTTCCACCATAACTGAGGTTGTAGACATTCTATAAAGGTGATCCTAGATTTTCTAGAAAGCTTAGGAAGATGACTACACTTTAGTTATTCATACCAAAAGTAAATTCATAGATTAACATGACCAAAAATGCTAATGTTTCAGATCTGCACCAATATGGACAGAAAACTGACAAGAACTTCAAAAATGCACAACTGGAGTTCTAGGAACCTAACAAAAGTGATCCTTAACTTTATGTAAAGCTTATTAAATTGTCTATAACTTTCTTATTATCATATTAGGATGATTCTATAGCTAACAAGGTTAATCAACACAAATAAGACATTTCTACCTAGATTTGGATAGATTCTGTCATTCAACTTCACAAGCTCACAACTGGTGACTCACACCATCAAAAGTAGTGATCTTTAGCATTTTGGAAAGCTTAGAAAAAGTACTACACTTCCTATAATATTTCCAAGACATGATTCCATAAGCACATAGGTTAATTAAAGCAAACATACAGATTTGTTCTGAACATGAGCAGATTCTGACAACAAACTTCTAAAATCTATAACTCCCAAAACATAAGGCCTAGTGTCATAAAATTTTAGGAGAAGATAGATAAGTAAGTTAGCTACAACTTTGGTATTCTCTATAACTACAGAAAACATCATTATGATAACGAAAGCATCACTACAACAGAAACCGCTCTAGCAGCCAACGTTTAATAAGCAAAACAAAGTTTATCTTTGTTCTACTTAACAAGAGAGCACACAAACATATCATCCTAGTGGCTCTAAACATTGTTACCTTAGACCAACACCAATTTAATTCATTCATGAGAATCCAATTTACTTAAGTGAGGTCTAAAACATTGGCAAACGCTTGGGTGAACAACATATCCACCACTTGGCTAAGCTAGAGGATATCTCTAAGTTCAAGCATGTAGCCACACTTATTTCTAGTAAGGCTAAGCACATATTTTTATCAAGCATTTCCTATTCAAGCAACATGGAACAAGGAATTCTTGTTTTACTGCACACAAGTAAGATAGTGTACCACATTGATCACAAGTTACTTATCATTTGAACAAGGGTGAGAGGAGCATAGCTATGCATAAAGCAACAATCATGAAGATGCATGCTTCATCCTATTCGTCCTCACAAGATTGCCAACCTAAGGTGGCGATCACGTTCTATGTCGGTGGCATAACACGCACTCTCTCGATATATAGCTAGTCGTCAGCTACATTTGACTTACACATTCGTGGTTAGCGTACCTGCAGAAAAGTTTCATTGCAGCCCAACAATTCCCTAAATATAGCACACAATGAAAGCAGGAAAGTAAAATTCTAAGTACTCCCATATCCATATACCCCTGTATACGTACATGTAGTACCAAAACTACCCGAATCTTCGATCACCCACAATTAAGTACCTTCATATATACATGTGTGTAACATGTAAATAATCCAGTAACCAAAACTAGCTCTCCCCTAGACCACAGGTTGTACGGTCATGATCTCACAACTCACACTTACCTGAGCGTAGGTGCGATGTTGCATAAAAGTAAACTAGCAACATATATGGCTATTTCATATATGAAGGCTACCTCCAATCTTACACACCAGGTAGCATAGTGTGGGAGAGTTATCACACATACATACCTTGGCCTGGGCGTAGATACATAAATGAAAAACCCCCAAGTTAGTACTTATATAAGCCACCTAATAATCCTTATATGGGCGTAAGGAAATTGACCACTGGCATACTTAGGTTTAAAATTTAGATTTGACAAACCTATATATAACTATAAGTTGATAAAACTAATTTTATAAAACAAAATCTTTGTTTTAAATACACATACGACAAGTTTAATGTTGAATCTTGCTCCGATGCCAGCTGTAACAGAACCGTCCAAATTATAAGAGCACAAGTATAAAAACAATCACCGAAGTGATCAAATTCTCACACTTGAGCCCATATAACTCCGGTAGTCCAATAAAATCACGAGGGATTTCAAACCAACCAACATACAAGCCAAGATCGTAGTGATTCAACATAACAAGTCACATGTTACATCTATTTCACAAGTAATTCAATATACATCGGAGTTCAATATAGTTATTACAACTTAAGTTCAAAAGTAGCGGAAGTAAAGTAATTTCAAATTAACAACACCCTTATTTCAAATATATGCCAGTATAAGGGTCGACTTCCAACAAAAGCATTAGAGAGAAGATAATTCAGAAGGATCATGCCCATGATCACACTCCGCCGCTACGGCAGGAGTCAACCAACTCTTGCAGTAGCCAAGAGACATCACAACCTGCAACAAGTGGGGATAAAACCCTGAGTACAAGAAGGTACTCAGCTAGACTTACCCGTCATAAACCAGAAATAAGGTGACACCAAGGATCATGCAAGGCTGATATAAAGTGGGCTGGCTTGACAACATTTTACATAAAAGCTTAATATAGATGATCAATCATTAATGCTTAAGCATCAAGTTAATTATTATTAACCTATCATCTATATTAGAACCTGTACTAGAGCACTCACTTTATTAGGAGCAAACAATATTAACCATAGTAGGTATAAATTGAGGCAACCTTTCCATCGTGATCCAATTAACCATCCGTTCAATTTAATGGAATCTATATTGCCGCTGCTCAAGTCAAGTGCTCACTAACCGGGAGCGACGGTGATTCGAATCGAATTCCTATCCAGCTGGAGTGGTATTTCTAACACTCACCGCGCAGGCCCCTGCCAGGGTCGCACAAGCCACCTTTTCATATGATTCAGGAATCGTGGGTCCGAATGATGTCGCGACCCCAAGGGCGACACTCTGCTAGGTGATTGGGACTCTAACCCCCCTTGGTCTCACGCCAATGTCCCCAAGCACATCCTTTCTCTCCTCCAAGAAGCAACCTACCATTCGATTCCCGGCCTGAATCACATTACTCGGCTTCGCGGTCGGAACGACTTATCCGGCCAACTAAGTGTTAGACTGCGTTCAACATGACTCGAGGACGTACAGCGAATCGGTCCTTAAACGACTCAGACGGGGATAGATTCACACCCAAGACCTCCATGTCTTGTCGCTTCACTATCATCATCCCGCCCGGTCTCATTTCATTTTATTAACACATGGTTCCTTTCCACGATAGCAAATATAGCCAACCGTGCCATATATGAATATCCCTATATCTCGCAGGTGACAGGAAATCACCTGACTTCTACCGCTTAAAGCAGGGCTAAGCATCTACTCGATCCTAGTCTATGTAGGATTCAAGGATTCATATATCTGGACAAGGAGTGATATAATGCAGCAAGGTTTTCAACCAACTCCTACCACTTAATGCAACAATACTTATAACATATATAAAATTAATTGTTTTGAAGGTAGAAGGCTTATAATGCTCCGGGGCTTGCCTGGGATCTGACTCAAGTTAGAGTATGTCAGATGAAATCTGCTTGGCGAGCATCCTCCAATCTAGCACTCGTTCGATCCTTCTATCTTCGGGATGGATCCACCAAACACCGTCTTCGGGTTTTGCTCCAACGCCATTTACTTCACACGTTTCTGCTAGCGTACCTATATGAGATGCAAGATGTAAGTGCATGAATACATGGAAGTATAATGGACAATGCAACACATACAGTAAACAAGACAAATACCAAATTACACTCCACATGCATAGACACTTCATGTTGCTTAAATAAACATCACCCAACCTAATATAAAAGATGACAAGCATATTAGGCATGGAACCCAAGGTTTCACAAGATCTCAGGTGTAAGAACTTAACTACCCTCAAAGGCATAAGTCACACTTAATAATATACAAGCAAACAACTATAATTGGAATTTATCCCTTTTCTGGACAAGGAACAGTAGCTTCATAATTCAATCATATCTGGAGTTTTATAAATCCAAATGACTTAAAAGAAGACATTATGGAAATCTTATGAAATTCTCTACATTTCATTTATAATCATCACAGCATGATTCATAAGTTAAACAAGTAAAAAATACAAAGTTCCAGAATCTGTTCCTAACAAACAGAGAGCAAGCAATTCTGTACCCTAACTTTAAACAGCTATAACTCCTAAACCACCTAGCCAAATACCACCAAATTTTAACAGCAGCTATATATATAAATTATCTACAACTTTTGTATAAACAAGTTTCACAACAAAGCATATTATCATAAAGAACTTTGCCAAGTTTCCAGATCTGTCCAGAAACTTCCTTTGCAAGAAATAATTATTAACTTATGTTGCAAACAAATAATTGGACAAAACCAACTTTACCAACATGTCACACATGACTAATGAACACCATAAAACATAGTGTCCATTCCTAAATAAATTCTTTTAATGCATTTTCTTAATTTATTTAGATAATTAGGTGGAATTATGAACACCTACCAAAAGTGTACAATAAATTCTACCAAAATTACAGTGACCTACATATGCTCCCAATAGTCTACTGTGCAAATTTCAAGCCATTTGGACATGTATATCAACCTCTATGAAAAAGACAAATGGCTATTGCAAGATTTCATGTGAGAGCAAGATGAATCAATAACTCACTCATACTGCAACTAAAATTCATGAAATTTTTACCACATATCAAACATCACATGAGTAGCATGACACAAAAATTTCACTTCATTTGGAGCCCTACATTTGCAGTTATGAAAATGACAAATACAACTAGCATTGAAAACCTAGAAGCATAGATATATTTTAGAGCTAAAATTTTAAACTAAAATATACCATATTATATATCCACTGCAAAGACAATTTCACAAGGATTCCAAAAAGTCCTCATTTGCTATTTTACGAATTTTCTGTGATTTACTAGGCATTTTCAAAAATCAGCAAAAACTACCACAAATCAGTCCTTACGGCACTATTCACATGAGTCTGTCGGTGTGCACTTAGACCCCTGACTTTAGTTGAATTTTGAGCGTGAGGTCCCTAGTCGGGATTTACAGAGAGGGGTCGCCGGAGCTCGCGGCTCTGGCCGTTGGGGGCCATGCCGGCGTCGGGGAAGTGGCGGTGGAGCACCATGGAGCCGGCGCGAACGCGTAGGGCTGCTCATCCCGGCCCGAGGCGGCATGTGTTGGCCCGGCCACGCGAGCCCGCGGCTCGGCGGCGACTGCTCCGCCAGCGACATCAAAGGGCTGCTCGACGGCCTCGGGAAAGCGGCACAGACAAAAGAGCGAAGGATGGGGAGGCTCTCGCTGCTCTTAGCTTGGGCGGGGATGGCCTCTAGTGGGAAAGGACAGTGGCCATGGAGTAGAGCACCGGCGACCATGGCGGACGCGCTCCGGAGCGGTGGAATTTGGGCTGTGGCCATGGCGCTATGGCCGTGAGCTCAGCATGGCATGGTGAAGGCAATCACGACAGCCGCTAGACTCAAGGAGGAGTGGAGCAGCAAAGCCATGCTCTGCTGTGGCCATGGTGAGAAAAACAGAGAGCCGAAAGAGAGAGATGGAGAGCGAGAGATGAAGGGCGAGCGCTCGGCTTTCTCCAACTGATGGGCTAGGCGAGCTGGCGGGCATGCACGAGCGACGACGGTCGAGGTGTTGAGCGAGGCGAGCCCGAGGAAGCCACGCGGCGTCGAGACCCCGCCCATGGTCAGCCACGACGCTCTGCTCTGCTGAATGCGTTCAAGTTTAGAATGTAAAGAACTAATACTACCGCAATCATTCAACTGAAACGTCAACTTTCCCATACTCTATCTCCCAATCTAGTTGTCCATTGATTTTGAGACAAGAGGCAAAGTTGTATATCTTGGTGAGGTGAACAATATTGCTTTAATAATCAAGAGCTAAATCTGCCTAGATTAGAAGATATCGAGCTCCAAAGGAGGTATCTCAAAACTAAAATCTGCAGTCCAATTGAAGGTTGACTGAACCTACCTTCTTCTCCCCTCTCTATCTCCTAATCCATGTACTTATTTGATCAACCATTTTCACCATCCGCTAGATCTACATGAGTACTCCAACATTTCTTATAGGAGTTTGCCCATAATCCAAATGGTTTGAAAACTAAACATTGCCGAAGGTGGGTACCATGAAACTAAAAACTGCAAGTTCAGTCTACATTTAGCAAAATTTCAGGGTTCCAAAAAAAAACAGCCCGGGATTCAAATTTTGACCCACTCTTTGGATGCCTTAGAGGCTGAACTAGGTTTTGGTCCTTAAACAAAAGTTGTTGTCCTTAACATGCACTACAACTTTCATTACAGGATCAAGGTTTGGATCCATCTGTTTTGCAAGATAAAAAGCTCCAAACTAGGTTACCCGAAGTTAAACCGCAGTTAGGACTTAGCCAAATTTTCCAAGTGCCAAATCAGCCCCTATTCCTGACTTCTGGGCCCTTTTTGAGCATGTTCCACACATTTTCATGACTTTACCCTTAAACAAAGTTTGTTCCTTATAAAATGCTCTACGACTTTGTAAAAGGGTGCATAGTCATGCAAAGCTTCTAGGTCCCACTTTTGAAACGGTCAAACAAAAGTGTTCCCGGTTCCATACATGGTCAACCATCACTTAGAAGCACATTTAGGCAAAATGATCAACAAGAACATTGTTCCATTAAGTGTCCTAAGTGTAGTTAAGGTGTTGTAGAGGCCAAACATACACACCATGCATAGGTTTCACAAAATGTAGGTCTCACATGCATTGAAACATAGAAATCCCTATAATTGAAATGCTGGTTTCAAGGCTCTATTTCAATTGTTTCATGTATTTGCTTCAAGGTACATGCTACATATGTTTCACTAGGTTGTTCCACATGTGTCCAAGATGTGTTGCACATGTTGCCTTTGTATGTTGCATAATTACTAGTTCCCATGGGATGTAAGGCATGTTTCAGTTATAATCCAAACAAGCATATAACTTGTGACTTTTTGATTCCAAACTTCATGAAACTTTTCCAGGGATCAATATAGATAGGTACTAAGGTGAGACACATGAAGATATTGCAATAACACCATCCAAGCATATACCTTTGAAAATGGCCTATATGTAAAGCAATGGTACAACATTCAACTTTAGGTTAGGCTCATCTCCATAGGTTGACCTTGACATTGTCATCTCCACTTAATCTCTCATGTTTGAGCTCAAACCCACTACTTATTGAGTGACAAACACCTGGGGTGTTACAATCAAGACACAATAGAGTGCGTGATTGGATTTAGGTTAAATAGTCGATTAAGAGGGGTGATCTCATGGTTAATACAATTATCTAGTGCCATTTGGTGAATTAACTCCATGCATTTGCATTAGGACCTAGTGAGTGCTAACAACCATTGAAAATGTTTGAGAAAAATGCTAACTCACGTAAACAAGTGATGGAGCTTGTTTGAGTTAACATGTTTGCACAAGGATTGAAGTATTGGAAGTGAATGAAGAGCCTGGGTGCATTAGACGATGATTGCGCATGCATTGGACAAAAGGTCTTAGAGTCTGATGGCTAACCCTAGGTGCTCAATGGGCAACAGAGTGCATCGGATATGTCACTATAGACATTGGACAAACACATCGTCCGGCCCGATGTGTTTTGGGCACTCTCTGTTTGCCAAAATAATTCTTCGGACGTTGAGGTTGCATCGGACAAAGGGCATCAGACAATGTTTCTCAACGTCCAATGTGACTAGGACGCATCCAATGTAGGCTGCGTGCTCTCGGCTTAAGTGCATCGAATGTTGGCGCTGTTGTGTCTGATGTAGCATCAGACGATGATGCGCGCAGGCGACCGTTGGCAACAACGGTCACATTCAAACGATCGAGTGACGATGCGGCGACACGTGGCACATCGAACGCTGGGGCAATGTCCGATGCCCTGGCTTAGCATTCGATGCCCATGTAGAGGGCCCAGTGAAGGGGCCAACAGCTCTCTGAGCCTTAAGGGCTCTATAAATAGAGCTTGGCCGAGGTTTGCTCACTCTTTTAGCTCTGTAACTTGTTGATACACCTTGTGAGCATACTGCCACACCTCCCACTCATCTAGCTCTTGATTTGTTCATCCAAAGTGAGATTGGGAGTGATCCAAGTGCATTTGCATTGAGTTTGAGCACCTAGTGGCACTTGAGACCGTGTTGGCTGCGTGATTGCTTGTTACTCTTGGTGGTTGCCACCACCTAGATGGCTTAGAACAGTGGGATCATTGAGCGGGGGTGGTGCTTGTCTCTGGCTCCAATCATGGTGACTGTGAGGGGTTCTTGTGCCTTCCCCATGGGAGATTCATCAAAGTGAGCCCTAATAGATTGCTCATCACTTGTGTAAGTGCACCCTCATCTTGTTGCGGTTCTTACAGCACCCTTTTGTAGGGATAGGCTTGTTATGCTTATTAGCGCGTGAGCCACCAGCTGAGTGTGTCGTCACAACGTGGACTAAGTTGCCAGCAAGCAACCAAACCACGAGATAAATCTTGTGTCTCATTGTCTATTGGATTTCACAATTGGACACTTGCCCGGTTCGGTGTCGCCATTCTATCACTTGTATTTACATTCCTAGCATATATCTTGTGATAGTATGTGCTCGCCTTGTTAAATTGTGGTAGCTAGTTGAGTAGCTTAGTTGATATCCTTTTGTAACTAGCTTGTTCTCTAGTTCACTAGTGGCAGATGTAGTGACTTAGGTAAATAGCTTGTGTGACATACATAGAGATCATAGCAAAATAGCAAATTGGTAGGTGGCTTGCCTTTTTTAGTAGAGCTAGAGCAAAACCGCGTTATCACCATTTAGTTGTCTAACCAAATTACTCTAGTGTTTTTGTAAAAATTTTAATTAGGCTATTCACCCCCTCTAGCCATTTAGGACCTTTTCAGGAAGTTGGACTCGATGATGATGGCAGAAGCTTTGAGGGCGAAGATGAAGGATGGTGAGGTGGAGAAGAAAGGAGTTGTCTTGGCAAAGGAAGATCAAGGGGACTTACCGAAGGTCAAGTGGATGGTGGCAGCAAGCTTGTTGTCATCTAAAAACTTCAGCGAGTAGTCCTTGATCTCAACCATGAAGGTTGCTTGGAACACAGCTCAAGAAAGTGTCTTTCCTATCTATTAGAAAGAACCTTTTCCTGGTCCATGCATTCTACTTGGGTGATTGGAAGCTGAAAGCCCTAGTTTGGTTTTGGATAATTGATGAAACCTAGGACTAACCTTTGATCTAAGTGTATGATTTAGATAAGGTAGTCCAATCCAAGTGTGAAGCTAGATGATGGTCATTGTGAAGTGATGGCCACAAAAGAGATGATCAAGTGCTTCACAATTGGAAAAGAAGAAAGAGAAAAAAATAGGCTCAAGGCAAAGGTATAATGATAGGAGCCATTTTTGGTTTGCACTCAATACACCATAGAGGGTGTGAGTGATTTAGGATCGATAGCCGTACTATAAAGAGGAAAAATCTTTGGCTAAGCGGTTATCAAGTGCCACTAAGTGACATGATTCTTGCATATGCATTTAGTAACCTAGTGTGCTAACTTTGACCCTTTCATATAATGTTGATCTCACGGGGTTTTCTAGTTTTTGTGAATGTCTAGTTACTAATGGTGCTAAGGATGGTGTTCAAATAGCAACTCCGATTGTTATCACGCTTCAAAGGTCCATTCTTTATATCTTAGCATCATTTGGTAGCCATTACTTTCCCACACTTTATAATCCATGCATATGTGCAAGCTTTCAAATCCAAACTCTTAGCACATATGTAGGGAAACTAATGCTACCAATTCGGGTTTATGAAACTTGTCCATAACCTTTACACATGGTAATATGCTTGGGCAAGCAACATGAATCTAAGAATAGGTTGTCATCAACTACCAAAAAAGGGGAGATTGAAAGCGCTAGTTTGGTTTTAGATAATTGATGAAACCTAGGACTAACCTTTGATCTAAGTGTGTGGTTTAGACAAGGTGGTCCAATCCGAGTTGTGAAGCTAGAAGATGGTCATGGTGAAGGTGATGGCCACAAAAGAGATGATCAAGTGCTTCACATTTGGAAAAGAAAAGAAAGAGAAAAACAAAAATGGGCTCAAGGCAAAGGTATATTGATAGGAGCCATTTTTGGTTTGCATTCAAGACATCATAGAGGATGTGAGTGATTTAGGATCGATAGCTGTACTATAAAGAGGGGAAATCTTTGGCTAAGCGGTTATCAAGTGCCACTAGGTGACATGATTCTTGCATATACATTTAGGAACCTAGTGTGCTAACTTTGACCCTTGAAAAATGCTAACACACGTGCATATAAGTTCTACACTTTGTGGTTAGCAAGTTGGAAGCAAGGACAAAGTGGTTGTGGACTTAGAAAAAGAAAAGGAGGCAAAGGTGCTCGACCGGACGCTGGCGCTGGGGTGACCGGACTCACCCTAGGGCATGTCCGGTCAGTGTTGGGCATGGCCGAGAAGGCCAAGTCCTGACCGGACTCAGTAGAGGAGGCCCGATCGGACGCGCAAGGCCTGCGTCTAGTTAGGGTATGACGTACGCTGATGCAAGCACTCACGTGAGGAAGAACAGAGTGAACGCTAGGGTGCATTCGGTCACCATTGACCTGACATGTACATTCCAAGAAAATCAGCTCTAGATGCTTACTAGAGTCGACTTGACTCCAAGGTGGCATGGTGTCTGGTCGGCTAGCGGCGTGTCCGGTCGTGGCGTGAAGGAAGCATGTGAGTGCGCGAGTGAATGCTAAGCGACCGCGTCCGATCTCGCCTAGCAGCATCAGTTGACACTTAGCCATTGCACCGTGTCACTTGACCGTTGAAATCGAGTGGCGCACGTTTGAAGCGAGGACATGTGGCGGCAATCAAGCGACCAGACGCTAGGTTCGCCGCGTCCGGTCAATACAACCGGTGTGTCCAATCGACGCGTAGAGACACCCCTTTGAGCATAACGACTCTATTTCATTTAGGGGGTTTATAAATAGTGTTTGGCTGGCTCACTCTTTTGGCACTTTGACATACTTGACATCCTTGTGAGCCTAAGCAAATACCTCCCACTTATCTTCATCATTGATTCACCATCATAGTGAGATTGACAGTGATTTCAAGTGCATTTGATTGAGTTATTGCATCTAGTGGCGCTTGGAGATCGTTGTAGCTGTAGATTTCTTGTTTCTCTAGGTGGTTGCCGCCACCTAGATGGTTTGGAGAAGCGGAGGAGCTTTGGCATGTGTTGGTGATTGTTCGTGACTGGCTCTAGTGATTGTGAGGGGTCTTGCACCTTCCCCGACAAAAGAGCCTTAAAGGTAGCTCTAGTAAATTGCTTGTGTCATTGAGTTACCTCACTTGTGGGTAGGTTCTTGCGATGTCCATTTGTTGCACGAGATTTATGCAACACCTCTTAGCCGCCGAACCACCAGATGTTGATCGACACAACGGGGACTAGCATGCATGCAACCATGTTGAAAGGTCCTAATATGACTAGAGAGGGGTGAATAGCCTATTAAAAATCTAAAAGAACAGTAGAGAAATTTATTAGTATGACAAACGGTGAAATGCAAACTTGTTCTAGCTCTACAAGGGTTGCAAGCCACCTATCCAAACAATTCTAGTTGCTATGATCACTAGCACACACACAAAGGCTAAGTCACTACTGACTAAGCTAGTGTGCTCTCACGAAATAACTAAAGAGCAACACCAACCAAACTAACAAGCTCTCAAAGACTGGCTACACTAAAGAGCTTGGCAACTAGTTTGCAAGAAAGTAAAGGAGGGGATATGATGATTATATCACCGTGTCGAGGAATGAACCAATCACAATGTAGAGACAATCCAATCACTGGGAGAATTCCAATCACACAAGAGACACAAGAATTTTCTCCCGAAGTTCATGTGCTTGCCGGCATGCTAGTATGCGTTGTGTTGACCAACACTTGATGGTTCAGCGGCTAATAGGTATCACACACCTAGCCCACCCCAAAGAGGTGCCATAAGAACCTACCGCAAGTGAGGTAACTCAATGACATGAGCAATTTACTAGAGCTACCTTGCGGCTCTTCATCGAGGAAGGCACAAGACCCCTCACAATCACCGAAGCTGGCCGTGAACAATCTTCAACACATGTCAAAGCTTCTTCGCTGCTCCAAGCCATCTAGGTGGTAGCAACCACTAAGAGAAACAAAGAAATCCGCAGCCACAACGATCACCAAATACCACTAGATGCAATCACTCAAGCAAATGCACTTGGAATCAGTCCCAATCTCACTATGATGATGAATCAGTGAAGAAGATGAGTCGGAGGTGTTTGCTTAGGCTCACAAGGATGTTAGGAATGTCAAAGTACCAAGAGAGTGAGCCCCAAGCTAGCCAGACACTATTTATAGACGTCCCCAAACGAATAAAGTTGTTAGAGCCAAAGAGGGGCGCCCTACGTACTAACCGGATGCGTCGGTTGGGTTGACCGGATGTGCCCGAGCCAGCGTTCGGTCGTGGATCCTATGCCACATGTCACAACCTTTGAATACCATGCGTCGATCTCCAATGGTCAACTGATCAAGCCCCCTAGGGTTAAGTCGTGACCATACGCGCTGCTTGCGCCACCTAATGCTTGAGCCCTCGGTGTTCGATCGTTTACAGAGAGCATCTAGAGGCAAAAAAACTTGACGGGACATGTCAAGTCAGAGGCGACCTGATGCGCCCGTGCATCCGGTCAGTGCACCACTCCTATGCGTGTTCACCCAAGCCTAACAACACGGTACGTCAGCACGCACCTGACTCAGGGCCTATGCGTCCGATCGTGTGAAACCGCCGCTGCTCAAAAGGTGACCGGACGCACCGGTGTGGCTAGGGCCAGTGTTCGGTCCTTCTCTACCCTTTCGGCCAGCCACGCTGCCTCACCTATAAATGACCGGACGCACCTGAGGTGAGTCTAGTCACCCCACGGCCAGTGTCCGGTCGAGCACCTTCGCCTCCTTTTCTTTTTCTAAGTCCACAACCACTTTGCCCATGCTTCCAACTTGCTAACCACAAAGTGTAGAACTTGTGTGCACGTGTGTTAGCATTTTTCAAAGCATTTTTCAAGGGTCAAAGTTAGCACACTAGGTTCCTAAATGCATACGCAAGAATCATGTCACCTAGTGGCACTTGATAACCACTTAGCCAAATATTTCTCCTCTTTATAGTATGGCTATCGATCCTAAATCACTCATACCCTATATAGTGTCTTGAGTGCAAACCAAAAATGGCTTCTATCAATATACCTTTGCTTTGAGCCCATTTTTGTTTTTATCTTTCTTCTTTTCCAAATGTGAAGCACTTGATCATCTCTTTTGTGGCCATCATCTTCACCATGATCATCTTCTAGCTTCACAACTTGGATTGGACCACCTTGTCTAAATCACACACTTAGATCAAAAGGTTAATCCTAGGTTTTATCATTTATCCAAAACCAAACTAGCACTTTCAATCTCCCCCTTTTTGGTAATTGATGACAATCTATTTACAATGATATTCAATGAAATTTTCTTGGATTCATGTTACTTACCCAAGCATATTACCATGTGTAAAGGTTATGGACAAGTTTTATAAACCTAAATTGGTAGCATTAGTTCCCCCTACATGTGTGCTAAGAGTTTGGATTTGAAAGCTTGCACATATGCATGGATTAGAAAGTGTGGGGAAGTAATGGCTACCAAATGATGCTAAGATATAAAGAATGGACCTTTGAAGCATGATACCAATAGGAGTTGCCATTTGAACACCATACTTAGCACAATTAGTAACTAGACATTCACAAAAACTAGAAAAGATGAATGGGTCTAGTTTTTACATGATAAGCACAAGTCTAGTTACTCTTTCTATGCATGCTAGTGCTTCATTCATCATTCAAGTTACTAGTAGCATACACCACACAAGCATGGATAGGGAATTTTAAAACTTGTGCCATGCAAGCAAATATATGTAAATGCACATACAAATGCAACATATAAGTTTATGAGCTTGCTCCCCCTACTTTACTATCTTTATGTGCTTCAAATTTTAGTTGATCCCCTTACAATATCATTTCATTTGTTTGATCCCTCTATCTTACTATATTTGTGAATTTATCTCCCCCTTTGTCATCGATTAGCACAAAAGGTAGCTCAAATTTTAGATAGGTTCGGGTGAAACCATGTGAAGTGAGGATGATTTTCTCAAATTTGGTTCAATCTAGATTACTTGCCTAAGATATTTAACTCGGTTTGATCCAAGGACAAGCTTCTTCACACCTCTAAATAAGGGTTATCTTGTACCATGTTGAATTAAACACTTATAACTCATTTTCTAGATCAAACACTAGGTTCACAAGCCCACAAACATGTCATATACCACCACTAGATCATTTTAAGCATACAAGCAATAGTGGTACCATACAAGCATCAAATTTATTTGATTTTCATGAATGAGCCTAAGACATGATAGGAATGACTAGATGCACTAAACAAGTCCTTAGTAATGGATGAATGACATGTCAATCAATTTTACCTTGCTTTGCTCGAAGGAGAGGCATGTCATATAATGGGGGTGCATCAACACATATTTAAGAAGTATGTTTAATTCATTCCTTAGCTTGCAAAACCTCTTCTCATCAAGTGGCTTGGTGAAGATATCGGCAAGTTGATCATCGGTGCCCACACTCTCAATGCAAATGTCCCCTTTTTGTTGGTGATCTCTAATAAAATGATGGTAGACATCTATATGCTTTGTTCTTAAATGTTGAACCGGGTTGTTGGTGAGCTTCACAACACTCTTATTGTCATATAGCAATGGTACTTGTTTGAATTTGATTCCAAAGCCACTCAAAGTACCCTTCATCCAAAGTAATTGAGCACAACAACTACCAGCCGAAATGTACTCCGCTTCAGTGGTTGAAAGTGTTACACTATTTTGCTTCTTTGATGACCAAGACACAAGTGATCTTCCCAATAGTTGACATGTGCCCGATGTGCTCTTTTCTTAACTTTGCATCCCGCATAATTGGAGTATGAATATCCAATCAACTCAAATCTAGCTCCTTTGGGATACCATAATCCAATATTTTATGTATGCTTTAAGTACCTCAATATTCTCTTAGTTGCCTTCAAATGACTCTCTTGGTGAGGCTTGGAATCTTGCACATATGCATACATTAAACATCACATCCAGCCTTGATGCGGTCACATCGAGTAGGCTTCCAATCATAGACCGATACATCTTTTGATCCACCATGTTGCCACTAGTGTCACTATCCAAGCTTCCATTTGTCCCCATTAGTGTACTAATAGCTTTGCTCTCATTCATGCCAAACTTCTTAAGTATGTCTTTGATGTACTTGCCTTGACTCACAAATGTGTCATTCTTCATTTGCTTGATTTGAAGACTAAGAAAGTAACTAAGCTCTCCAAACATAGACATCTCAAACACACTTGCAATCATCTTTCCAAACTCCTCACAAAAATCTTGATTGGTTGATCCAAATATGATGTCATCAACATAGATTTGCAACATAAACAAGTCATTGCCTAACTTCTTGGTAAAAAGAGTGGTGTCAACCTTTCCCATCTTGAATCCCTTAGAGAGTAGGAAATCACTCAATCTCTCATACCATGCTCTTGGTGTTTGTTTCAATCCATACAAAGTCTTTCTTAACTTGTAAACATGGTTGAGTTTTTTCTCATCTTTAAGACCGGGAGGTTGCTCAACATACACAAGCTCATTGATGTACACATTGGAAACTACACTCTTCACATCCATTTGGTATAACTTGATGTTGTGGGCACAAGCATAGGCTAACAAGATCCTAATTGCTTCTAATCTTACAATCGGGGCATATGTTTCTCCAAAGTCAAGACCTTCAACTTAAGTGTATCCTTGAGCCACTAATCTTACTTTGTTCCTTACAACTATCCCATCTTGATCTTGCTTGTTGCGAAAGACCCATTTGGTTCCAATCATATTATGATCCTTAGACCTCTCAACTAACTTCTATACTAGATTTCTTGTGAAGTTGTTTAGCTCTTCATGCAAGCATTCACCCAATCAATATCTTTCAAAGCTTCATCTATCTTCTTAGGTTTAATGGATGACACAAATGAGAAGTGTTCATAAAATCACAAAATAATGCCAATCTTGATCTTGTTTGCATACCTCTTAAGATATCACCAATGAGAGAGTCTAGTGGATGATCTCTTGCAACATTGATTGGTTGGAGCACTTGAACTTGATTGCTCATTTGGTTGAGATGATGAACTAGCCAATTGTTGTTGATCTTGCACTTTGTCATCACTTGCACTAGCTTGACCTTGATCATGAGAATCAATAGCTTGCACATTTGAGTTAGAGAGCACTTGGTTCTTGTCATCTTCAACTTCAATCATCTCTTTAGGCCTTATATCACCAATGTCCATATTCTTTATTGTATTGGTTAATTGAGTGCCTCTCATATCATCTAGATTCCTATCTTCCTCTTGGGAACCATTGGTTTCATCAAATTTCACATCATGCACCTTCTCAAGAGTACCACTAGCTAAATTCCAAACTCTATGCCTTGCTGGTAGTGGAGTAACCAAGCAAGAAATCTTCATTATATTTCTTCTCAAACTTGCTCAATCTTGTGCCTTTCTTCAAGATATAGCATTTACAACCAAAAACCCAAAAGTATACAATGTTAAGTTTCTTCCATTCAAGAGCTCATATTGTGTCTTCTCCTTCATGGGGTGACAATAGAGTCGGTTGCTTAATCAAATTGTTCAATTATTTCATTCCAACATAACCAAGCCTTCTATGCCATAACCAACCCATGCTAGACTTAGTGAGCAAACATGTTAATAATTAAGCTTCTCTAGCATTGAAATCAATCAAGTATAGATTCTCATATATAAATCCTTTGAATATCAAGTTAGAGCCATATACACTTATGATCTATACATCATCCAAAACAAATATGCACTTGAAACCAAGATCACACAATTAAGCTACCGACAATAGGTTGAAGTTCAAGCTCGCTACTGACAATAGGTTAAAGTTCAAGCTCTCTACTAGTAGCACATTGAAAATGCTTAAGTCATTGGATATTGCAATCTTACTAAGCCCCTTAACCTTGCCTTTGCCATTGTCACCAAAAGTGATACTATCAATCCCATTGCTATCATTTTCATTGATTGAATTAAACATTCTTGAATCACTGGTCATGTGTTGTATGCACCCACTATCAAGTACCCAATGCCTTCCTCTAGCTTTGTAATTGACCTACAAAAGAAGATCAATTCTTTTTAGGTACCTAAACTTGTTTGAGTCCTTAAAGGTTAGTTACCAAGGTCTTTGGTACCCAAATGGCCTTCTTCTTTGGGCCCATAATTGGGGTACCAATGAACTTAGCCTTCACACTATTGACACCCTTAACAAGCATGTAACAAGAATCAAATCTAATTGAGGATACATTATGTTGTTTGTTCTTGTTAGTCTTGCAATATTGGTTTATATGCCCAACTTGCTTGTATCTATTGCAAAACTGACAATTGCCCTTTACAAAGCTAGCTTTAGGAGTGACAAAGGCTGCCTTGCCTTTCTTGGGGGTATAGCCTAATCCCTCTTTATTGAGAGAAAACCTTTGGCTACCCAAGCACTTTAGCAAGTGGGCATCTCCACCATAGGCATTGCCTAAGGCACGAGTGAGCTCATTCACCTCCTTCTTGAGGGTCTCATTTTTCACCATTAGTGAGGCATCACAAGTGAAACCATCACTCAGGGTGAAATAGAAGTGGTAGTGCTACAAGAAGGGTTAGTAGGAGCAACAACAATGGGCTTATAAAAAGATTCATCATGAATATCACAAGTTAGTCCCACATCAAAAGACACAATCACTTGCTCCTTCTTAGCTTCCTCGTTCTTGACTTGCTTGAGGAGAGAGGAGTAAGCTCTTTCAAACTTAGTGTGAGCATTGCCAAACTCCTCATGGTCTTTATTTAGACTCTTATGAGAAGTATTGAGCTCATCAAAGGATTGCTTGAGAGCTTTGAGCTCTTTCCGCAATTCTTTGCACTCCTTTCTCTTCATCTCAGACATGTGTGGGCATTCTCCAATATGTCCATGAGAGCCTCCTTGAGTCCTCCTCCTCATCATCATTTCTACAATCATCACTCTCACAAGCATCATCATCACTTTTATCATATTTTATCTTGGAGGGATTTGCCATGAGGCAAGTTGATGAAATGTCAAAAATGGAAGGCTTGTTGTTGATGGCTATGATTGCAAGTGTTTTTTTTCTTGAATTTCTTGTCATCATCACTTGAGTCATCATCCTCCAAAGAAGAATCACTATCCCATATCACCACATAGCCACCACCCTTCTTCTTTTGGAAGGTCATCTTTTTCTCCTTCTTCTCTTTCTTTTTCTTCTTCTCCTTCTTTTGCTTCTTCTTCTCATCCTTATCATTGTACTATTATAGGGAAAATCCGCTACAACATGGTCTGGGCTCTTGCAATTGTAGCATCTTCTCACATACTCTTTATTCTTATCGTTGTCTCTTCTCTTTCTTGCACCATAGCCCTTCTTCATGAATCTTCCAAACTTGTGCACAAAGAGAGCCATGGCCTCCTCATCAATATCACTAGCGTCTTCATCATCACTTGATTCTTTCTTGAACTTGCTCTTGTTCTTGGATGATGAGCTAGCCTTGAATGCTACACTCTTCTTCTTCTTCTTGTCTTCATCTTCCTTCTTCTCATCCTTGTCAACCCCACTCCCTTTCCGCATGGTATGTCTCTTGTGTTATGACATCACCTAGTATTTGGTTAGGGGTAAGTTACTTCAATCCTCCTCTAATGATGGTCAATCTCAATGTCTTAAATCTTAGAGGTAAGCAAATCAAGAATCGATGAGAGACATCATCATTATTGACATTCTCTCACAATGCCTTCAAGTCATTCATAATTACTTGAAGCCTATGGAACATCTCTAGAATACTCTCATCATTCTTCATCTTTAAACCTATCAACTTGTCCTTGAGAATGTATAGTTTGGCACTCTTCACGCCCGGTGTACCCTCATAGTCTTCTCCAATCTCTTCCATACCTCACTAGCTCTCTCACAATCCTTGATTTGCTCAAACACCTTGGAGTCAATGGCATTGTAAATTGTGTTGAGAGCCATCGTATTGCACTGCCTATTGGCCTTGTCATTATTGGTAAGATTGCCCGGATCAAGAATCACAAAGTCACTCTTGGTCACATCCCACACTTGATCATTGATTGCATCTTCATCTTTCACTTCCAATAGTCATAGCATATACCATCAAAGAATGGTGATTTGCCCCCCACATGGTTGAACACAATTTGAGCCATCTTTTGACACCGAGGTTGTTAAGCCTTCAATCAAACGGTGACCACTGCTTTGATACTACTTGAAAGGTCCTAATATGGCTAGAGGGGGTTGAATAGCCTATTAAAAATCTACAAGAACACTAGAGCAATTTGATTAGTATGACAAACAGCGAAATGCAAACTTGCTCTAGCTCTACAAGGGTTACAAACCACCTATCAAAACAATTCTAGTTGCTATGATCACTAGCACACACAAAGGCTAAGTCACTACTCACTAAGCTAGTGTGCTCTCATGAACTAACTAAAGAGCAACACCAACCAAACTAACAAGCTCTCAAAGACCACTAAAGAGCTTGACAACTAGTTTACAAGAAAGTAATGGAGGGGATATGATGATTATACCACCGTGTTGAGGAATGAACCAATCACAATGTAGAGACAATCCAATCACCAGGAGAATTCTAATCACACAAGAGACACAAGAATTTTCTCCTGAGGTTCACGTGCTTGCCTGCACGCTAGTCCCCATTGTGTCGACCAACACTTGGTGGTTCGACGGCTAATAGGTATCACACACCTAGCCCACCACAAGAGGTGCCGCAAGAGCCTACAGCAAGTGAGGTAACTCAATGATACGAGCAAATTACTAGAGCTACCTGTGGCTCTTCATCGGGGAAGGTACAAGACCCCCTCACAATCACCGGAGCTAGTCATGAACAATCTCCAACACCCATCAAAGCTCCTCCGCTGCTCCAAACCGTCTAGGTGGTGGCAACCACCAAGAGAAATAAGAAATCCGCAGCCACAATGATCACTAAGTACCACTAGATGCAATCACTCAAGCAAATGCACTTAGAATCACTCCCAATCTCATTACGATGATGAATCAATGAACGAGATGAGTGGAAGGTGTTTGCTTAGGCTCATAAGGATGTTAGGAAGATCAAAGTGCCAAGAGAGTGAGCCCCAAGTTGGCCAAACACTATTTATAGATGTCCCCAAACGAATAGAGCCATTAACGCCAAAGAGGAGCGCCCTGCGTACTGACCGGATGAGCCGGTTGGGTTGACTAGACGTGCCCGAGCCAGTGTCCGGTCATGGATCCCATGCCACGTGTCATAGCCTTTGAATACCTTGCATCGATCTCCAATGGTCAACTAATAAAGCCCTGCTAGGGTTAAGTCGTGACTAGATGCGTTGCTTGCGCCACCTAACGCTCAAGCCCTTGGCGTCTGATCATTTATACAGAGCATCCATAGGCGAAAAAACTTGACCGGACGCATTAGGTCAAAGGCGACCTGACATGCCCGTGTGTCCGGTCAGTGCACCGCCCCTACACGCACTCACCCGAGGCTAACGTCGCGGTACGTCATTAGCATGCACCTGACTCCGGGCTTGCACGTCCGATCGCATGAAACTGTCGCTGCTCAAGAGCTAACCAGACACACTGGTGCAGCTAGGGCCAGTGTCCAGTCCTTCCCTGCCCTCTCGGGCAGCTGCGCTGCCTCGCCTATAAATGACCGAACACACCCGAGGTGAGTCCGGTTACTCCGCGGCTAGTGTCTAGTCGTGGACCTCCACCTCCTTTTCTTTTTCTAAGTCCATAACCGCTTCACCCTTGCTTCTAACTTGCTAACCACAAAGTGTAGAACTTATGTGCACATGTGTTAGCATTTTTCTAGGCATTTTACAAGGGTCAAAGTTAGCACACTAGGTTCCTAAGTGCAATGCATGATCAATGTCATCTAGTGGCACTCGATAAACCGTTTAGCCAAAGACTTCCCCTCTTCATAGTACGGCTATCGATCCTAAATCACTCACACCCTCCATGGTGTTTTGAGTGTAAAACAAAAATGGCTCCTATCAATATACCTTTGTCTTGAGCCCATTTTTATCTTTCTTCTTTTCTAATTGTGAAGCACTTGATCATCTCTTTTGTGGCCATCACCTTCACCATGACCGTCTTCTAGCTTCACAACTCAGATTGGACCACCTTGTATAAATCACACACTTAGATCAAAGGTTAGTCCTAGGTTTCATCAATTATTTGAAACCAAACTAGGGCTTTCACATGTGAATCTTGGGAGAAAAATCTTGTGTCGCTTGTGTGATTAGATTTCTCCCGGTCATTGGGTGTCATCATATTGTGATTGGCTCATTCCTTGACATGGTGGTATAATCACCTTACTTACTCCTTTATATTTCTTGCAAACTAGTTCCCAAGCTCTTTAGTGTAGTTAGTGTTTGAGAGCTTCTTAGTTTGGTTAGTGTGGCTCTTTAGTTAGTCTTTGAGAGCACACTAGCTTCATGAGTAGTGACTTAGCTCTTATGTGTGCCTAGTGATCATAGCAACTAGAATTATTGAAATAGGTGGCTTGCAACCCTTGTAAAGCTAGAGCAAAACTATATTACGCCGTTTGTTGTACTAATCAATTGCTCTAGTGCCTTGTAGAGTTTTAAAATAGGCTATTCACCCCCTCTAGCCACATTAGGGCCTTTCAAGTGATATCAGAGCCATGATCACTGTTTGATTGAAGGCTTAGCAACCTTGGTGTCAAATTATGGCTCAAATTGTGTTCAACCATGTGGGGGGCAAACCACCATTCTTTGATGGCACATGCTATGACTATTGAAAGAGAAAGATGAAGATGTATCTTGATTTAATAAATGACCAAGTGTGGGATGTGACCGAGAGATGTTCCATAGACTCTAAGTGACTGTGAATGACTTGAAGGCATTAGGAGAGAAGATCAATGATGATGATGTCTCTCATCGGTTCTTAATGTGCTTACCTCCAAGATTTGAGACATTGAGATTGATCTTCATTGGAGGAGGATTGAAGCAACTAACCCCTAACCAAGTACTTGGTAATGTCATGATACAAGAGACATACCATGTGGAAAGGGAGGGGGCTGACAAGGATGAGAAGAAGAAAGATGAAGACAAGAAGAAGAGTGTAGTAGTCAAGGCTAGCTCATCATCCAAGAACAAGGGCAAGTCTAATAAATAAGAATCAAGTGATGATGAAGATACTAGTGACATTGATGATGAGGACATGGCTCTCTTTGTACGTAAGATGGGCAAATTTATGAAGAAGAAGTGCTATGGTGCAAGAAAGAGAAGATATCACACCAAGGAGTATGTGAGGAGATGCTACAAGTGCAAAAGCAAGGATCACGTTGTAGCAGATTGTCCTTACAATAGTGATAATGATGAGGATGACAAGAAGAAAGAAAAGAAGGAGAGAAAGGAGAAGAAAAAGACAGAGAAGAAGAGGGACTTCCAAAAGAAGAAGAAGGGTGGAGGCTATGTGGTCACTTAGGATAGTGATGGCTCATCTGATGATGGTGATTCTAGTGATGATGACAAGAAGTCTTTCAAAAAGGCACTAGCAAGCATTAGCATCAACAACAAGCCTTTCATCTTCGACACTCCATCGACATGCCTCATGGCAAAGCCTGCCAAGGTAAAATATGATGTGAGCGATGATGATGCTTGTGAAAGTGATGATTGGAGTGATGATGATTGTTGATGGTCACTAAACACTTATTTTAGCCATCAACAATGCATACATTTCAAGGAAAAATCAACATAAAATGAAAAGATTTGGTTTATTACTAATGGAATTCCACTTGTACTTGAGATTTATTTGAATGTAGGAAAAGGTGGAAAATTTGCAACATGGAGGCAAATAGACATGGCAGGGGCCACTGGGCCCACTCTGCCATGCCAGCTGGTGGCCATGTGGCATCGCCCGGCCCCACATTGTCCCCGTCCACGTCACCGATCTGTGGGACGCCTCCTACATTACATCACCATCATCCATTTCATGTCGGTTTGGGCAGTGGCATGATTCACTCACCGTGGATCCATGGGCCCATTGTCATCCTCTTGGAGGCCACCAACCAATGTTGCAACCGCTTACGGATCAAATCTTCACACGTGCTACAATGGAAATCGAATTAGAGAGGCAACCAAGACCCTACGATGCAAAGGAGTGCATTGGAGGGTCGGGCGGTGCCCTCACTAGGCCGCCCAGCGCCCAAGAAAGCTCCACCACCTCTCCTCGGTCTACAAATACCCCCTTACTCCTTAGTGCTATAAATAGAGGTGTTCCCTATAGTTGTAAAGTGTCCCAAGTAGAATCATTCTCTCTACTCCTAAGTTTAGGTTAGTAGGTGAGAGTGAGAGTGAAGAAGTGAGAGCTAGGAGCTTAGGAGGAGTCCTTAGGAGTTCTTCTATAAGCTTTGTAAGCTACTCTTGCTTTCTATTTATATTTCCTTTAGTACTTATCTTTACTTTTCATGCATTTACTTTCTTGCAATTAGAGTAAAGTAGTGTGTGAATATTTTGATCATATCTTGTTTAGTAGTAAGTTTCTAATATACGGGATCCTCATCACTAGTTGGTGCTCTGATCTTAGCGCTAGGTTAGAGTAGTATCACTTAGTGTAAGTGTGGTGCTTAGACTATAGGATACCTAGGATTGTGGCTAGTTCTCCGGATAGATTGTGGTAGGTGGCAAGTGGTGACAGCCATGTCCATCCTCTATATTCCACCACGTTAGGACTAGTTATTAAATAGGGCTTGTGGTGCTTTGTGCCTAATCAACCATCGGGTGAGTTTAGGACAGGTATGCCCTAAAGTATATTCATTGCTCACTTGCTAGACAATCGATAGGATCATAATTAAGGCAGTACTTCATTTAGCTTCACCTACTCTATGACCGTAGTAGTAGTAGTCTTTCCCATTTTATTTTAGTTAATCTAGTTTGTTTTCATTTGTTCCATTACATTTGTGGCTAGGAAATTTGCTAGAATTTAAGTGATCATTTATCTAAGTCATATTACGCCTTCTCTGTGGAAATAAATACGATACTTGGTTACTCCCAAGTAAAGTGCTACACCGATATATTCTATGTGCTTGCAGAATTAATCTAACAGTCATAAGAAATATTAACAAACATTTCTGGTGCCGTTGCCAGGGCTACAAACCTGATAGCGACGTTAAGAAGTGTCAACAATAATGATGAGGTGTACACCAAGGAGGAGCTCTTGGACATGTGTGAGCAAGTACACACTTGCTTTGAGATAAAGAGAAATGAGTGCAAAGAATTGTGCAAGAAGGTCAATCTCTTGAGCAATCCTTTGATGAGCTCAATGCCACTTATGAGAGGCTAATGGAAGCCCATGAGAAGCTTGGCTAAGCTCACTCTAAGCTTGAAAAGGCTCACTCCTCTCTCCTCGAGCAAGTTAAGAAGGAATCCAGGAAGGAACAAGTGATTGTGTCATGTGATGCAGGACTAACATGTGATATTCTTGATGAATCTTTTTATAAGCCTATTATTGTTGCTCCCACTAACCCTTCTTGTAGCACTACCACTTTTACTTCACCTTTAAGTGATAGTTTCACTTGTGATGCCTCACTAATGGTGGAAAATAAGACCCTCAAGAAGGAGGTGAATGAGCTCACTCATGCCTTAGGCAATGCCTATGGTGGAGATGCCCACTTGCTAAAGTGCTTGGGTAGCCAAAGATTTTCTCTCAATAAAGAGGGATTAGGCTATACCCCCAAGAAAGGCAAAGCGGCCTTTGTCACTACTAAAGCTAGCTTTGTGAAGGGTAATGGTTGTTTTGTAATAGATGCAACATATAGGGCAATATTGCAATACTAACAAGAATGAGCAACCTAATGTATCCTTTATTAGATTTGATTCTTGTTATATGCTTGTTAAAGGTGCCAATGGTGTGAAGGTTAAGTTCATTGGTACATCCATTTTGGGCTCAAAGAAGAAAGCCATTTGGATACCAAAGACCTTAGTGACTAGCCTTCAAGGACCCAAGCAAGTTTGGATACCTAAAAAGAATTGATCTTCTTTTGTAGGTCAATTCTAAAGCCGGAGGAAGGCACTGGGTGCTTGATAGTGGGTGCACACAACACATGACCGATGATTCAAGAATGTTCTATTCAATCAACACAAATGAGAGCTATGGGGTTGATAGTATCACATTTGGTGACAATGGCAAAGGCAAGAGCAAAGGTCTTGGTAAGATTGCAATATCCAATGACTTGAGCATTTTTAATGTGCTACTAGTAGAGAGCTTGAACTTCAACCTCTTGTTGGTAGCTCAGTTGTGTGATCTTGGTTTCAAGTGAATATTTGGTGTGGATGATGTAGAGATCATAAGTGTAGATGGCTCTAACTTGATATTTAAAGGATTTAGATATGAGAATCTATACTTGGTTGATTTCAATGCTAAAGAAGATCAATTGTCAACATATTTGCTTAGTGAGTCTAGCATGGGTTGGTTATAGCATAGAATGCTTAGTGATGTTGGAATGAAATAATTGAACAAGTTGATTAAGCATGATCTAGTTAGAGGCTTGAAAAATGTCACATTTGAGAAGGATAAGCTATATAGTGCATGTCAAACTAGAAAGCAAGTTGGTAACATACATCCTAAGAAGAGCATGATGAGCACATCTAAGGCATTTGAGTTGTTGCACATGGACTTGTTTGGACCAACCACATACACTAGCATTAGTGAAAACAAATATGAATTTATAATTATGGATGATTTCACTAGATATACATAGGTGTTCTTTCTTGTTGATAAGAATGATTGTTTGCAACCTTCAAGACAATCATCAAGAGAATCCATAATGAGTTTGAAACAACTATCAAGAAAGTGAGAAGTAACAATGAAAGTGAATTCAGAGTTGATGATTTATGTGATGAGTTTAGGATTAGACATCAATTCTCAACCAAATACACTCCACAATCAAATGCCCTAGTTGAGAGGAAGAATATAACTTTGATTGATATAGCAAGATCAATATTGAGTGAGTACAATGTGAGTAATTTATTTTGGGCCAAAGCAATCAACACGGTTGCTACTATAGTCACCGACTCTATTGTCATCCTATGATGGAGAAGATACCTTATGAGCTCTCGAATGGAAGAAAGCCCAACATTGCATACTTTCGGATTTTTGGTTGCAAATGCTACATATTAAAGAAAGGCACAAGATTGAGCAAGTTTGAGAAGAAATATGATGAAGGTTTCTTGCTTGCTTACTCCACTACTAGCAAAGCTTATAGAGTTTGGAATTTAGCTGTGGTACTCTTGAGAAGGTTCATGATGTGGACTTTGATGAAACCAATGGTTTCTAAGATGAAGATGAGAATCTAGATGATGTGAGAGACATTCAATTGGCCAATGCAATGAAGAACATGGAAATTAGTGATATAAGGCCTAGAGAGGTGATTGATGTTCAAGATGACAAGAATCAAGTGCTCTCCAACTCAAATATGTAAGCTAGTGGTTCTCATGGTCAAAATCAAGCTAGTACAAGTGATGACAAAATGCAAGATCAACAACAAGTGGCTAGTTTATTATCTCAACCAAATGAGCAATCAAGTGCAAGCAATCAAGTTCAAGTGCTCCAACCGATCGATATTGCAAGTGATCATCCATTGGATTCTATCATTTGTGATATCTCAAGAGATGTGCAAACAAGATCAATATTGGCATTATTTTGTGAACATTTATCATTTGTGTCATCTATTGAACCAAAGAAGATAGATGAAGCTTTGTTGGATATTGATTGGGTGAATGCTATACATGAAGAGCTAAACAACTTCACAAGAAATCAAGTATGTAAGTTAGTTGAGAGGCCTAATGATCATAATGTGATTGAAACCAAATGGTTCTTTTAGAACAAGCAAGATCAAGATGGGATAGTTGTAAGGAACAAAGCAAGATTAGTGGCCAAAGTTACACTCAAGTTGAAGGTCTTGACTTTGGAGAAACATATGCCCCCGTTGCAAGATTGGAAGCAATTAGGATCTTGTTAGCCTATACTTGTGCCCACAACATCAAGTTGTACCAAATGGATGTGGAGAGTGTATTTCTCAATAGGTACATCAATGAACTTGTGTATGTTCAGCAACCTCTTGGTTTTAAAGATAAGAAGAAACACAACCATGTGCACAAGTTGAGAAGGGTTTTGTATGGTTTGAAGCAAGCACCTAGAGCATGTATGAGAGATTTAGGTATTTCCTACTCTCTAAGGGGTTCATTATGGGAAAAGTTAATACCACTGTCTTCACCAAGAAGATTAGCAAGGGCTTGTTTGTGTTGCAAATCTATATTGATCATATCATATTTGGATCAACCAATCAAGATTTTTGAGGAGTTTGGAAAGATGATGGTGAGTGAGTTTGAGATGTCCATGATTAGAGAGCTTAGTTACTTCCTTCGTCTTCAAATCAAGCAAATGAGGAATGTCACATTTGTGAGTCAAGAAAAGTACATCAAAGACATACTAAAGAAGTTTGGCATGGATGAAAGCAAAGCTATTAGTACACCAATGGGGAGTAATGGAAACTTGGATAGTGATACTAGTGGCAATATTGTGGATTAAAAGATGTATTGGTCTATGATTGTAAGCCTACTCTATGTGACCGCATCAATGCCAGATGTGATGTGTCACGGAACCGTCCAAATTATAAGAGCACAAGTATAAAAACAATCACTGAAGTGATCAAATTCTCGCACTTGAGCCCATATAACTCTGGTAGTCCAATGAAATCATGAGGGATTTCAAACCAACCAACATACAAGCCAAGATCATAGTGACTCCACATAACAAGTCACATGTTACATCCATTTCACAAGTAGCTCAACATTCATCGGAGTTCAACATAGTTATTACAACTTAAGTTGAAAACTAGCGGAGGCAAAGTAATTTGAAACTAATATTAATCTTATTTCAAATACATGCCAGTACCAAGGTCGACTTCCAATAAAAGCACTAGAGATAAGATAACTCAAAAGGATCATGCCCATGATCACACTCCGCCACTACGGCAGGAGCCAACCAACTCTTGCAGTCACCATGATACATCACAACCTACAACAAGTGGGGAATAAAACCCTAAGTACGAGAAGGTACTCAGCTAGACTTACCCATTAAAAACTAGAAATAAAGTGACACCAAGGATCATGCAAGGCTGATATAAAGTGGGCTAGCTCGACAACATTTTGCATAAAAGCTTAATATAGATAATTAATCATTAATGCTTAAGCATCAAGTTAATTATCATTAATCTATCATCTATATTAGAACCTGTACTAGAGCACTCATTTTATTAGGAGCAAACAATATTAACCATAGCAGGTATAAATTGAGGCAACATTTCTATTATCATCCAATTAACCATCCGTTCAATTTAATTGAATCTATGTTGCCGCTGCTCGAGTCAAGTGCTCACTAACCGGGAGCGACGACGATTCGAATCGAGTTCCTATCCAGCTAGAGGGGTATTTCTAACACTTACCGTGCAGGCCCTTGTCAGGGTCGCACAAGCCACCTTTGGTATAATTCAGGAGTCGCGGGTTCAACTGATGCCGCATCCCCAAGGGCAACGCTCTGCCAGGTGATAAGGACTCTAACCCCCCTTGGTCTCACGCCAATGTCCCCAAGCACATTCTTACTTCCTCCAAGATGCGACCTACCATTCGATTCCCGGCCTGAACTGTATTGCTCGGCTTCACGGTCGGAACGACTTATCCGGCCAACTAAGTGTTAAACTGCGTTCAACATGACTCAAGGACGTACAGTGAATCGGTCCTTAAATGACTCAGACAGGGATAGATCTACACCTAAGACCTCCATGCCTTGTTGCTTCACTATCATCATCCCGCCTGGTCTCATTTCATTTTATTAACACATGGTTCCTTTCCACGATAGCAAATATAGCCAACCGTGCCATATATGAATATCCCTACATCTCGCAGGTGACAGGAAATCACCTGACTTTTACCGCTTAAAGCAGGGCTAAGTATCTATTCGATCCTAGTCTATGTAGGATTCAATGATTCATATATCTGGACAAGGAGTGATATTGATGCAGCAAGGTTTTCACCCAACTCCTATACGTAATGCAACAATACATATAACACATATTGCTTTGAAAAGTAGGGATTCTTATAATGCTCCGGGGCTTGCCTGGGATCTGACTCAAGTTAGTGTTGGTCAGATGAAACCCGCTTGGCGAGCATCTCCCAATCTAGCACTTGCCTGATCCTTCTATCTTCGGGATGGATCCACCAATACATTTTCGGGTTTGGCTCCACATTAGGTCCTTCACGTGCTTTAGCTAGCGTACCTAAATGAGGTGCAACAATGCATATATATGAATACATAGAAATGCAATAAACAAAGTAATCAAGCAAGCATACCAAAGTTCACATAAGCACCAAGAGCTAATTAACTTGATCCTCACTAAGGCATAACATAGAAGATGGCAAGCACATCAATCAAGATACAAGTCTCATAAGATCAAAGGGTACCAACCCAAGTACCATCAAGGATATGAGTCACACTTCAACACACAAGCATGACAAAGTGAATCAAAGCACTAAAACTAGAATCTGCCACTTCCTGGACATACATGCAGTAGCTAAGTAAATCAATCATATCTAGAGTTTTACAAATCCAAATGATGTGAAATAAGACATTATAAAAAGCTTATGAAATTGTCTACCATTCATTTAATATCACCTAAGCCTGATTCCCAAGTTTAATAGGTCGAAAAGATCAAACTACAAACTCTGGTCTGCTCCAAACAGAGAGCAACCAAATCAGAGACCTGACTTTAAACATCTATAACTCAAAAACTACTTGGTCAAATGCCACAAAATTTTACCACAAGCTAGATACATGAATTATATACAAATTGGCTATAGATAAGATGCTCAGAAAACATCATTAACATGGGGTAATTTAAGTTGCCCCCAGAACTATCTAGAAACTTTGTTTGCAAGAAATAATTATTAACTTACATTACAAACATATAATTGGACAAAACCAACTTTACTAACATGTCCCACATGACTATTGAACACTAGAAAACATAGAGTCCATTCCTAAATAAATTCATTTAATTCATTTTCTTAATTTATTTAGATAATTAGGTGGAATTATGAACACCTATCAAAATTGCACAATAAATCCTGCCAAAATCACCGTGACCTAAATATGCTCCCAATAGTCTACTATCCAAATTTCAAGCCATTTGGACAAATACTATTGCAATAAATAATGTGAGAGCAAGTTAAACCTAAAACTCAATATTTTCAATGAACACATGGCCATAGTATGAATCAACATGATAGAGCAACATCATACTAAGGTAATGGAACAATATTTTCTATTTTATCATTTATATATTATTTATAAGCTATTTATCAAGCCGTAAACAAGTTAAATCAATAACTTGATCATATAGTAATAAATAACCATGAAATTTACACCACAGTACATACATTGCATAACAAGACTACCATAAAAAATTCACATCATTTGGAGCATCACAGCATTAGTTATGAATTTCCCAAACAACATATGCAAGAAATGCCTAATTAGCAAGATTAAATCAAAACCCTAAGAAACAGTGAACAACTAATAGGTTTAATATTTTTATTAGTTATTACATATTATCACAAGATTAACAGAACAAGAATCACTATTTTTGGATGTCTAAAACTCCAGATCTTGCTCTGGTCAATGTTTAAGGCATTTTAGAGCTCTTTTCCAACTTAAATCAAAACACCAGAAAACTTCTACAAACATGTAACGTTTTATGCTTCTACTACATAGAGATTTTCTCAAGGTTTCCAAAAAGTCCACATTTACCATTTTTGGATTTTCCTAGTAGGAGGTATGGATTTTACAAGTTTTAGCACAAATTCTGAAAAAAATAAAAACAGGAAACCACTTTACCCTTGACGTGCTAGGCGTACCCGACTGTGCACCCAAACTAGACACTACTTAAACCGACACGTGGGACCCACTGTCCAGCCGGGCCCACTTGTCATATAAAGAGAGAGACATAGAGGGGGACGACCTCCTTCCTCCTATCGGCAGAGCAGGGGAGGTGGGCTCCGGACTCGCGGCTTCGGTGAGGGGGTCGCCGACGGCGGTGGCTAAGGGCGGCATGAGCACCAAGGGGTCTCCGCTCACCTACTGGCACGCATGGTTTGGCCGGAGGTGGTGTGAGGCCTGCTGCCCACGAGCAGCAGCGGCGGGAGGCGGCGGCGACCTATGGCTGCGCCGTGCGACGGCCGGCGAAGGTAGACCTCATGGCACCGGTCGACCATGGAGCACCCGCTGCTAGGCTCCACTGGGACTAGGGAGAGGTACAGTGGCTCGGCCACAGCACCAGCTGCCCGCGGCGGCGATCGTATGGTGACGATGGCGGTTCCCGGTGGCACGGGCATCCCGCGAGCTCGCACTAGGCACGGGGGAGCGCGAGGGAGATGTGGTGGGCCGTGGTGCAGAGCTATGGGGCGGTCGGGTTGGAGGAATGATGGCGGCCATTGAACTCGGCCCGGCTGTCCATGGCGGATGTGGTTGCGCTCTATGCGTGCAGGTGCTAGGGAGCGAGGTAGAGGGTGGAGGCGAGCTCAGGAACGAGGGAGGAGCGACGGTGGGCAGCTCATCCTCTCCCCATCGGCTCAGACATGCAGAGGCGTGTGGCAAGGTGGAGGGCGCGCGGCAGCCCTGCATGGTGGCCACGCACAGGGCACACGACGTCCATTGCGGCATTCAGCCGAACAGGTGGCAGGCGCTGGAGTGGCCATCGTGGAACACCGTTTTGGGCTTGTTATGGGCCGATTTGGACTTTGGGCTTTTAACGAAGTTTGAAGCCACTACAAGGATTCCACCCTAATGCCACGCCACGCGACTGCAACACCACTGATTTGGTTGCCATTAGGGGGTCTTATTGCAACATTTTCATAAAATGGTTGCAATATGTGCCTATAATGCAACAGACTAAATGTGTTGCAATATGTACAGTTTGTCGTTGCAATAGACGTGTGCTACTACAACCATTTAAGAATTATATTGCAATTAGTTGGCACTATTGTCATGGCTCTTGGAGTTACATTAATACTGATTTTCGTTGCAATTTACCTGGTGTTGTTGCAACTATATTAGATTTGGTTGCTTTTGCTTGTAACTATTGCCACGATTGTTCTAGGTTGCAATAATCTTCAGTGGTGTTATAATTGCTAGGTGGTTATTGCAACAAGAATTCTAAATGGATGCAATAATATGTTCCTATTGCCATGATTTTGTGGGGCAGTAATCATCTTCTGTGGCGTTGTAATTGTTAGGTACTTATAGCAACTAGAATCCTAAATGGATGCAATATCATGTTACTATTGTCACAGTTTTTTGTGTTGCTATAGACTAATGTATTTGGTGGGCGTTTTGGTGGGTAGAGCCTTTTGTTAATTTTTTTAACAATCTTCTAGCATCTGGGGCCTATATGTAATAATATATTTTCTTTGTGGAATGAGTCCAATATGGAATAATATTTTTGGCGAATGACCATGTGGGTCTCATATGTATTAATATATTTTTCTTTGTGAAAATAGTAGCAATAATATTTATTTTGATTTTCTACATGTCTTAAATCTGGAAATCTAAATCTGAAAAGGAAAAAAATCATGATCACAACGATGCTTGAACCCACACCCTTGGACCCAAGAGCATAGAGTGTACCATTGAGCTACAAAGTTGTCTTCAAAAGTTGAAGCTGTTCTTTACTGTAATGTAAACCAACCAACATTGAGTTTGAACTAGTAAAAAAAGCTAAGGCTCAACCAAAATAAAACTTTGTGCCAACTGAGCTTCGAACTTAAAACCTCTCTATTTGGAGGGAAATGACATATACCACTACAATACTATGAAGTTGTTTGTTAATAGTTGCCGTTTACTAAATATATAGAAAGGTGCACCTCATCAAAACGGAAATAAAGAATGAAAAAGAATAAAAAATTTACCCTTAGCCGGAAAATACACTAAATATATAGGAAGTTGCACCTCATCAGTCATCAAGACGAAAATAAAGAACAAAAAAGAACAAAAAAATGTACCCTTAGCCAAAAAATGCAAAATTAATTGTGTTAGGCAAGATTTGAACGTTTGATCTAATCTAACTACTTGGAGCGAAGTGACATACCAATACAATACGAAGTTGCTTGTTGCAATAGTTGTCGTTAGTAAATATATATAGGAAGTCAGACATCAAGAAGGATGAAAAAAACGAAAAAGAACAAAAATTAGCCCTCAGCCAAAAAAATATTGTGGCAAACAAGGTTTGAAGATGAACCCTCTACGTTCGGATCGAAGCGACATACCACTACACTACGAAGTTGTTTGTGAAAATAATTATTTTCTGAAGTTATTAAGGGCTACTTTCTTTTGACGAGATTTTTCCGTGCAAAAACGTGATCTGTCTTCCCATCTCCTCTTCTTTTCACGAGAGTCAGGTGTTGTCCTGCTGCCGGTGGCACGGCACGCCGCAATGCAATGACACTCCACGCCAACATTAGAGACCATTCATCAGCCTCTATGCTCTGTCCTTCCACCTCGATCATTGTCTAGCTTGTTAGATGCAGAAATGACCAAAACAAAAGTTCTAGATCTCGATAAGTCTACAACTCTGTTGTTGACAACTTTTTCATTTAAAATCATTTAGTATCCCAAGATTCTATTTGAAGCTCTCATATTTTGAAATTTAAATTTTAAATTGTTCAAACAAAGACAAATGGAGAAATAACCAAAACAAAAGTTGTAGACCTTGATGACTTCTCTATTTTAAATCATTTATCATCCCAAAATTCTATTTGAAGTTTTCAGATTTTAAAATTCAAATGTAGCATGGTATGGAAAAAATGAGAAGAAAAATCAATTTGAAATCATTTAATGTCCCAAATTTGTTCAAAATCCTCAAATTTTGAAATTTAAATTTTGAATTATTCAAAATAATTGAAATGGAGAAATGACCAAAACAAAAGTTGTACATCTCGATGAGTTGCACAACTTTTCTGTTGACAACTTTTCTATCTGAAATCATTTGTTATCCCAAAAAATTATTTAAAGTTCTTATATTTTGAAATTCAAATTTTGATTTGATCACACAACTCCAAATAACCAAAACAAAAGTTGTACATCTAGATGGGATCTAAAAACTTATAGTTGATGACTTCTCCATTTGAAATTATTTACTATTGCAAAATTCTATTTGAAGTTTTTCATATTTTAACATTCAAATTTTGCATGGCGTGAAAAAAATAAAAATATTCATTTTAAATCACTTACTAACCCAAAATTCTATTTGAAGTTTTCATATTTTGAAACTTAAATTTTGCATAGCGTGCAAAAAAGTGACAAGAAAAATAAAAATGGGGTGTCAACAAAGATTTGAACTTGCACATCTCACCTGCAAGAGAACAACAACCCCCCACTACCACTTGACCAATTGCATATTTGTGAAATATCTAATGTTTTATTTTATTTGTTAAAGTAGCCACGACTTGAGTTATTGTGATATACATTTCAAATTATTTAAACACAGTTGGATGGAGAAATGACCAAAACAAAAGTTGTAGACTCGATGAGTCATACAACTTTTCTATTGTTGAGTTTCCCATTTGAAATCATTTACTATCCCAAAGTTTGTTTGTTATTGTAATTATTCATTGAACTATCATAGAATAAATGTAATATGAGTAAGTGAGAGGTGTTATTATTTTTTGAAGGATATAGGGTCCCACTTTATTAAAATTGTTTGGAATTTTTATGTAATGCTTGTAGACCGAAAATATGTTGTTGTGTCAATTTATAGAATTATCTGACAAAATTTAGGTATTATTACAATTATTTGTTGGATTACCATAGAATAAATGTAATATTATCTACACTTGCATAGAAAAATCCACAAACTTGCGTGACAACATAATTTTGATATAAAATCAATACATAAAAATTTCAAATGATTTTAAGAAAGCAGTACTGCACATTGTTCCTAAATAGATACATCTCATACATTATATGACTAAGATAAGATATGTTTCTACGTGTGAAGGATGTGTAGTCCCACTGAAACGTTTCTTTCATCCAAACGCACCCTTAATATGGTCCCTTAATTCCAATAAATCTCATACATTATATCACATAATTCCAACAAATCGACATAAATACACTTTATTTCTAAAATATCATATTGTTACCAAATATTGAATCAAGGATATGGTAAAGTTTCATGCTAAAAATAGAAAAAAGAGCTTGCGATCATAAAACATATTTGAAGAGCAAACAAACTACTAAGTTATAAACCAACTTCAACCATTTGATGTTTTAAAATTTTAGTATATTTTATTAGTTGCTGACATTATTTTAACAATATAAAATAGCAAAAAAATAAATTATTTGAGTGGAAAAAAACAGGCGGGATAACTCCCGCTTCTGACCCAAAAAAATTGAAACGAGCGCCTATCTACCCAGCAGAGCTAGGTTTGCAGGTTACTCGACACGGTTCGACCTATAGCTCAGACCTAGCGCGCAGCGTGCTCTCTCTTGATCTCTTCCTCTCTCGTTTCTCTTCTCTATGCCGCCGGCGGCGGCGGCGGCACTGCTCCTTGGTACTCGCTGCTCGACACACACACCTTCCGGCTCGTCGCCTCCACGCGGGCACAAGCGGCACCGTTGCTCCTCCGCCTAACGTGCTTTTTCAGATCAGGATCCGATTCTGGCCATAGTCACTGCTGCGGCACATGGCACTGGTGACCGACGGAGCAAGTGGACGGCGCAGGCGTGAGGAGCCGATGACGGCGGAGGGGATCTTATGCACCGCAGATGACGGGGCATCCAGCCATGGCGGATCTATGGCGAGCGGCTCTGGCACCGTGGTCTCTGGCAGCCGAGCACCAAGCCTTTCCTTTTTGGTCATGTAGAAATCGTTTTTGTTTTGCGTCCTCTGGCCGGTGTTGATCTGTTTCTTTGCGCGTGTCTTGCCTTGCAGTGTGGATTCTTTAGCCAAAAAACACTGGTATGACCTCAGTGCCTATCAGGGTTCAGCGTTTGGAACATAGGCAAGACTCAACTGGTCAGGACACTGACCACCAAGGTATGCCTGTCAGTCTTCTCCTGCTTGCTCTATCATTTGGGAATCATACTCCTACTATTGTATCATCTTGGTGTAAAAGGAAGGACAAAGAAGTTTTCACTGGCATGCAGGCATGAGTTTCTAGCAGTATGGGTGATTCAACATGCATGTGTATTTGATCTGTAGGATTGTTGGAATACCTGTGATCTGGATGTGGTTAGATTTTTTGTGTAAAATATAAGTTATTGGAGCATCAATATTGAACTGTTAGGCATTTAAATGAAGATCATCTCGATGTCTTATGTATGGTTATGCTTTTCTGATTCATTATTCATATGATTGACATAATTTGGTGATGAGGGCTATAAGCTTCATTTGTTTGGAATTTTTCAGAATTTAATGTCCCACGTGCCAATCAGGGCTGCTTCTCATATGTAAGGAGGACTTTTATCTCAATTTCTTCCTTTTTGTTTTCGAATTTCCTCTAGTGGTCCAAAACATGGAGTATTTGATGTCTCCTTGGCTGATCTAGAACGATGAGTATCAAGTACATAGGAAGATCAGACATTTTTTAAAGAGGCCTTTTGTTTCTCTTGTCCAGTTCGGGCTGTTACCAGACTACTTTCTTGTCATTCCGTGAGTGTAGTAGTATTTCTAAATTTACTAATTTAATGCAATACACCTATGGTCTTAAACATTGGTTTTGGCTAGGATCTATTCTAAGTAAACAAACTAATCGGAACATATGTACCAGGCTGATGTAACCATTTTGACTCTCTAAGTTCAGAATAAGTCTTGGTACCCAGCTTAGAAATTTTCTAGGTTTCATTGGAACTTGGAAGCCTAGCAAGATGGCTGGTTCAATTGTCAAAATTAGCTATTTTGAACCAGTTTTGAGTAGTTCCAGCATTGTTACATATGCAATTTATTGGGAAAAGAAACTCAACTGATTCATTATTGTTTCATGGCTAGTTGATTTTGGAAAATATGGAGCCATTTTTTAAGTTGGTCATATGCAACCTATAGGCTTTTTTAGGCTATGTTGGTCCAACATTCTCTATGGTCTGAAACATAGTTACCATTATCACACCTAACTATGGTCCAACATTCCCTTCGGTGCATGTATGTGTGTATCGGAGAGCAAGCCTTTGATACATGTATGTACGGGAGAGTGTTGGGGTGCCGATAGACTGGTTGCTTCGTCTGTATTTGCACTGATACTAGAAGTCTGCAGTGTTGGTTCTCATTGTTCTCTCTATTTGCTATCAGAGAATTGTACTCCACTTTCAGAACCTAACTGTTAGAAATAATCTTTATGACTGTGATGACCCGAATAGAATCTTAAGATATAATCACTGTAACTTAGATTTTGCTTGTACTGTAAGATATCAATTTTTAAGCACATTCCATATAGACGACAGTCTCTGATTTCTTTTTCTTTTTCTTTGAATTGGGATAATTTCTAATTTCTGTATATGCGTCATCTTTTGTTCTTTATTGGGATCAACAGAAGCACATTCCATATATGCGTCTGAACTGCTTCTACCAACTAATGGTGTCTGTTTTACAGTTCTCATGTGATCACTTCGTTTAATTTCATATACAAATGACAGATGACAAGTTTGTTTTAAGAAAAAGCGAATAACTGATCACTGTCTCCTTCATTAAGCAATCAAATCAAAAGGCCAAATTAATGTAATAACTATGTTGTCACTACCTTTCTTTGGCCTTGGATTGCATATGTTCTGCAGTACACATAAGTGTTCCTGCTTGCTTGGCTTAGTTAGCATCATGCTGCCCATGAACTTAAAACTTGAGAACCTATATAAGCTTGTGCTAACCAATCATGATCCTGCCAGTTTGTTATAATGTTACAGTCTAACTTGTCCAGTGCTTTAGTGGTGTAACACCCCAGGTGTTGTCACTCACTAAGCATTGGGTTTGAGCTCAAACATGATAGATTAAGTGGAGATGACGATGGCAAGGTCAACCTATGGAGATGAGCCTAACCTAAAGTTGGGTGTTGCACCATTGCTTTACATATAGGCCCCTTTTCAAGATATATGCTTGGGTGGCATTATTGCAATATCTTCATGTGTCTCACCTTGGTACTTATCTATATTGATCCCTAGAAAAGTTTTATGAAGTTTGGAATAAAAAAGTCACATGAGTTATATGCTTGTTTGTATTATAACTGAAACATGCATCTGAAACAAGGAAACATGGCTTACATTTCATGTGAACTAGTGTTTATGCAACATACAAATGTAACAGGTGCAACACAACACATGTGGAACAACCTAGTGAAACATATGTAGCATGTACCTCGAAGCAAACACATGAAACAATTGAAATAGAGCTTTGAAACAAGCATTTCAATTATAGTGATTTCTATGTTTCAGTGCACGCGAGGCCTACACTTTTGTGCAACCTATGTATGGTGGGTATGTTTGGCCTCTATAACACCTTAACTACACTTAGGATACTTAATGGAACAATGTTCATGTTGATCATTTTGCCTAAATGTGCTTCTAAGTGATGGTTGACCATGTATGGACCCTAGAACCCTTTTGTTTGACCATTTCAAAAGTGTGACCTAGAAGCTTTGCATGACTGTGCACCCTTTAACAAAGTTGTAGAGAATTTTATAAGGAACAAACTTTGTTTAAGAGTCAAGTCATGAAAATGTGTGGAACATTCCTAAAAAGGGGCCACAAGTCAGATATAGGGCTGAATTCCACACTTAACATTTTTAAACCCTGATTTTTGTGTCATTGACGTTGGCGTCTCGCGTTCTCGAAATTTCGTTAAGTAACTCAAGCTGACCCAAAAGTAAAAGTTGGAATGAATATCGTGGAGAAGCTTATGTAAGAAGATGACACTTATTTGACTCCATTTGGCCCATCAATTTGGAGTATTTGTTAATGGTTGTCAACACATTGACAATGCCATCTTGACACGCCATTATCTCTTAAACGGCTAACCCAATGACCTAAGTGCCTTCACATAAATTGTAGAGCATCAAGAGATGAGCAAATCTTGTAATTAGCCCATGTCCAGATTTGGCCCGTAGCAAGCCCAAATTTGGACTCCAAACGGTCCACTTCACTGCTCGCCACCTGTTCGCGTTTTTGCTCCAAAGGACGACGCGTGGCCAAGCACGTGGCGACCATGCCAGCGTCGCACCCCCACCAAACCGCCGCGCGTCCATGCCCTCTGCCCCACCTTGCTGCTCCCTCTCGCATTTGGCAAGCCCGAGCAGCACCAGAGCGTTCCGCCACTCCCTCTCGCTCACTGCCTCTCGCCCTCGGTGCTTGCACAGCGAGCGGACGGACGTCCGCCATGGACGAGCAAGCAGAGCTCGTGTCCGCACCACCGTCTCACTGATGGCTCGGTCGTAGGTCAAGTAGAGCTCACCACCGTGTCCGCCTCGCCTCCCTTCCTCTCTCGCGTGTGCTCGTCGCGGACAATTTCCACCAGAGGTCGTCGCCGGCACGACTATTCCAACGCCGGCGACCTCGCGTGGCCAAGCCACCTCAAGCTGCCTTGGGCTGAGCCGGTCAGACCCATCGATGTGTGCTGGTCCACCGGTGGTCGCGCTGCCCTTTCCCTCGGTCTGCCGCCGCCGGTGCTCGCCTGCCGTCGATGGCCGCGGCCACAGCCGCCTGCATCCGTGGCCAAAAGGCCATGGGCCACCTCACGCCAAGCCGCGACCGCCTTCAGATGCGCCTTGACGCCGTGATCCTCACCGGCCCCTTCCTCGCCGCCGGCGCTGCCCTCTGCCGGCCGGTCGAGCCGGACCGCCACCTCCCCTGTTTTCCCGGTGCTGGAGGTTGAAGACGGCTCTCCCTCTCTCTGTCTCTCTCTCGGTGTGCATGACAAGTGGGCCCAACGGTACAGCGGGCTCCGCAAGTCAGAGTTATGAGTGGCGCAGTTGGGTACCGATTCGGGTGCACCTAGCAAATTAAGTTAGGGTTGTTTTATTCTGAATTTGAATTTCAGATTTCTTGTTAATCTTTGAAAATCCATATCTCCTACTAGGAAAGTCCAAAAATGGCAAATGTGGACTTTTTGGAAACCATGAGAAGAGATCTGTGCAGTGGAGTCATAAAGTTTTAGGTGTTTGTAGATGTTTTCTGATGTCTCTATTTAATCTTGAAAAGTACTCCAAAAATGGTTATAAACTTAACCAGAGCCATATCTTGAGTTTTAGAACTCCAAAAATAGTGAATATTGTTTTGTTAATTTTATGATGAAATGTACTTGCTAGGAAAAATATTAAACACACTAGTTGTTCACTGTTTTCTTAAGGTTTTGATTTGACCTTGATAAATAAGGAAATCTATATTATATTGCTTGTCATTTTTATATCTTGATTTGTGTTGCTACAAATAATGTGAAATTTTTATGGTAGTCTTATCATGCTATAAATATACTGTGGTATAAATTTCATGGTCATTGCGTACTGTATGATCAAGTTTTTGATTTAACTTGTCTACGGCTTAATAAATAGCTTATAAATAATATATAAAGGATAAAATGGAAAATGTTGTTTCATTACCTTAGTATGATGTTTATCTATCATATTGATTCATACTATGGCCATGTGTTCATAGAAAATATGGAGTTTTAGGTTTAACTTGCTCTCACATGATTTATTGTATTAGTCAATTGTCTTTTTCATAGAGGTTGATATACTTGTCCAAATGGATTGAAAATTGGATAGTAGACTTTTGGGGGCATATTTATACCATTGTAATTTTGGTAGAATTTATTGTGCACTTTTGATAGGTGTTCATAATTCCACCTAATTATCTAAATAAATTAAGAAAATGTATTAAAATAATTTATTTAGTAATGGACACTATGTTTTCTGGTGTTCATTAGTGATGTATGAAATGTTGGTAAAGTTGGTTTTGTCCAATTATATGTTTGCAACATATGTTAATAATTATTTCTTGCGATTATTAGTTTCTGGATAGTTCTGGGGTCAATGTAGATTACCCCATGTTAATGATATTTTCTGAGCACCTTGTCGATAGCAAAGTTGTATATAATTCATGTATCTAGCTTGGGTTAAAATTTGGTGGCATTTGGTCAAGTAGTTTTTGAGTTATAGATGTTTAAAGTCAGGTCCCAGATTTGGTTGCTCTCTGTTTGGAGCAGACCAGAGTCTGTAGTTTCATCTTTTTGACCTAGTAAACTTGAGAATCAGGCTTAGGTGATATTAAATGAATTATAGATAATTTCATAAGCTTTCCAGATTATCCTCTTACATGTCATTTGGAATTATGTAGCTCCTGAAATGATGTTATTTCTAAACTATTCATGCTGATTGCAAATATGAGCCTTTCTATTAAGTATAGTTTGAGTTACATAAGTGTGTTGGTGTCGCTACTTGATATTTGGATTGATACCCTGTGATCTTATGAGACTTGTTTTTTGATTGATGTGCTTGCCCTCTTCTATGTTATGCCTTAATGAGGATTAAGTTAATTAGCTCTAGGTGCTTACGTGAACTTTGGTATGCTTATGTGATTACTTTGTTTATTGCACTTTTATGCATTCATGCATATGCATTATTGCACCTCATTTAGGTACGCTAGCTGAAGCACGTGAAGGACCTGACGTGGAGCCAAACCTGAAGATGGTGTTAGTGGATCCATCCCGAAGATAGAAGGATCGGATAAGTGCTAGATTGGAGGATGCTCACCAAGCGAATTCATCTGACATACTCTAACTTGAGTCAGATCCCAGGCAAGCCCCGGAGCATTACAAGCCTCCTATCTTTAAAGCAATTAATTCTATATATGTTATAAGTATTGTTGCATTAAGTGGTAGGAGTTAGTTGGAAACCCTTGCTACATTATATCACTCCTTGTCCAGATATATGAATCCTTGAATCCTACATGGACTAGGATTGAGTAGATGCTTAGCCCTGCTTTAAGCGGTAGAAGTCAGGTGATTTCCTGTCACCTGCGTGATGTAGGGATATTCATATATGACATGGTTGGCTATATTTGCTATCGTGGAAAGAAACCATGTGTTAATAAAATGAAATAAGACCGGACGGGATGACGATAGTAAAGCAACAAGGCATGGAAGTCTTGGGTGTAGATCTATCCCCGTCTGAGTCGTTTAAGGACCGATTCGCTGTACATCCTTGAGTCATGTTGAGCGCAGTCTAACACTTAGTTGGACGGATAAGTCATTCTGACCGTGAAGCCGAGTAATACAGTTCAGGCCAGGAATCGAATGGTAGGTCGCATCTTGGAGGTAGTAAGGATGTGCTTGGGGACATTGGCGTGAGACCAAGGGGGGGTTAGAGTCCCTATCACCTGGCAGAGTGTTGCCCTTGGGGATACGGCATCAGTCGAACCCGCGACTCCTGAATTGTACGAAAGGTGGCTTGTGCGACCCTGACAGGGGCCTGCGTAGTGAGTGTTAGAAATACCCTCCACCTGGATAGGAATTCGATTCAAATCGCCGTTGCTCCTGGTTAGTGAACACTTGACTTGAGCAGCGGCAACGTAGATTCCATTAAATTGAACGGATGGTTAATTGGATGATGATGTAAATGTTGCCTCAATTTATATTTGCTATGGTTAATATTGTTTGCTCCTAATCAAGTGAGTGCTCTAGTACAAGTGCTAATATAAATGACATGTTAATGATGATTAACTTGATGCTTAAGTATTAATGATTACTTATCTGTATTAATATTTTATGCAAAATGTTGTCAAGCCAGCCCACTTTATATCAGCCTTGCATGATCCTTGGTGTCACTTTATTTCTGGTTTTTGATGGATACGTCTAGCTGAGTACATTGTCGTACTCAGGGTTTTTCCCCACTTGTTGCAGGTTGTGATGTATCATGGCGGCTGCAAGAGTTGGTTGGCTCCTGCCTTAGTGGCGGAGTGTGATCATGGGCATGATCCTTCTTATTTACCTTATCTCTAATGCTTTTATTGGAAGTCGACCGTGGTACTGGCATGTATTTGAAATAAGATTAATGTTAGTTTGAAATTACTTTGCTTCCGCTACTTTTCAATATAAGTTCTAATAACTATGTTGAATTCCGATGTATATTGGATTACTTATGAAATGGATGTAACATGTGACTTGTTATGTTGAATCACTACGATCTTGGCTTGTATGTTGGTTGGTTTGAAATCCCTCGTGATTTCAGTGGACTACCAGAGTTATATGGGCTCAAGTGCAAGAATTTGATCACTTCGGTGATTGTTTTTGTACTTGTGCTCTTATAATTTGGACGGTTCTGTTACAAGTGGTACCTTTGTGGGAGATGCAACCAATACTATGAGCCTCTAGGATTTTAAAGAACCTATAGAAAGGAGTAGTCCAGATTGAAGTAAGGTCAATACAATAGCTGGTTAATTACAGAATTTTCATTGGAAGACCTCGATTTTTAAGTTATTCGCTAAAATCAAGTGCCGTGATGAGCTGCATTTTAAACTTGTAGCTACCTGTGAAGAGACTACATGGATTAATGTAGTTATTTATCAGCGAGTCTGCAATGCATAGGTGAATTTTTTTTGCAACTCCACTGCCTGTGAATATTTCTGTATTAGTTTTAAAAGTGTATATGGTTTTCGTATAAATGTGAATGTTTTTTTTTGTATATACCTGATTGTCTTCTAGGTTTGATAAAATCAAATGATTTTTTTTCCAACTTCACTTCATGTGAATGTTTCTGTATCAGTTTTAAAAGTATATGGTTTTCGTATATGCTTTTAGTGTGCATGTTTTTTGTATATACCTGATTGTCTTCTAGGCTAGATAAAATCAAATAAATATCCTGAGGTAGATGTTCTCATTTTAGATGTTGTTAAATGAAGATCAATGTTGTAGACAATTCTATAATGAGATAATTCTTTTGATCATACAGCCTTTTTATGGAGAATTTTACTTTTTAATGATTCTACAAATATGCAAACCTATTAGTCTTTAGTTTAAGATTTCAAATTGCTTACTTTATTGAGTCATGGTGCTGTTGCCAAAATAATACAATTTCAGTTTACCTGATGCATATACCAATGTTATTGATTCTTTTTAGGAGCAAGATAGAGTTTGAGTGGGGTATACGAGTGATGGTATGATCAACATCAAGCTAACCTTTGCTGCAGTGCTAGACAAGTGTGTGTGCTGTCGAATTCCTTGTGTGTTTGAGCTGTGCGTGTGTCTAAAGTTGAGTTTGACATTGGATGGTTTCATTAATGATTTATACAAACAAAGCATATTTTGGTTTAATGGATGCCTAAATGCTTCATTGATCATATATTGTCATTCTAAAATATCAAAAGCTTGCAAATATTGTTTTACGCTAGCAAACAAAGCATTGCAATATCATCTATTGACATAATCATTTGGTGTTGCAATATATGATACCAATGAAACAGGGCATGTGGCAATTATCTCCAACTTATGGCAACCAAATATTTATCGTGGCGATAGATGGTTCCACCTATAGCAACCACAATCTTTAGTGTGGCAATAGAGAGGCTACCTCTAGCAACCAAATATTTGTGGTGGCAATAGAGGGTTCTATCTATAGCAACCACAAAGATAGTGTGGCATTAGAGAGGGTAACTGTAGCAACCAAATATTTGCCGTGGCAATAGAGGGTTCCATCTATAGCAACCACAGAGATAGCGTGGCAATAGAGGGTTCATCTATTGCTACACTATTGATGTGTGGCAATATGGTCTATTGCAACACTCATTGTGGTTGCTAGTGTACTTATTGCTACTCTTTTGGTATGTGGCAACAAATATCTCTAGCAATGTCGAGTGTGTTGCAATAGTTACTATTGCAACACCTACGTTGGTTGCCTGTACTATGGCTTGCAACACTTGATGGTGTTGCAAGAAGACTCCATTATGTTGCAATAAAGGAAAATCTATTACAACACCAAAATAAAGTGTTGTGCAAACCTATTGCTACCGCATTAGTGGCAACGCCTCCCAACCAAAATTTTGTGTTGCAATTTTGTCTATTGCAACAATTTTTGGCCTATTGCAACACTTTTAGGCAGTTGCATCAGGGGGAAAACCTTGTAGCCTGTTCAAAGCTCTATGGTTTTCCTTTAGGGAGCAAGGTCATTAGAGCTGTAGATTAGGAGATATTCAAGTATCAAGATGGTATTGTCAAAGCACTCCAAGCGATTAACAAAACTCCAAAATTGCTGATCCCAACGAAGTCAAACTAATGTCATCTTTGTACATGCTCTTCTCCATAATGTCTACTCCAACTTTTGTATTTGCCTCAACTTGAGTTGTTTAGCGAAAACATGAGAACGCGGCATGCCAACATCGATGACTATGGATTCTAGACTTAGAATATTTTCAAGTCTGAAAACTGTAGAACATTCAAACTTCAAGCCTCTATTTGACAAACTTAAAGATAGATTTAGACCTAGGTCCTTAAACAAAGGTTGCAACACATAAACTAAACTACATCTTTTATTAAAGGGTCATGGACTGGTTCTGCTTGGTTAGGAAGATACAAGACTCCCAACTAGGGTACTTGAAACTGAAACACAATTTTGACTTAGCCAATTTCTTGGGGCTCCAAATTAGCACTTTATTGAATCTTGGAAGCTCTACTTGACTAGGTTAGAGGCCAAACTAGCTCTTGACCATTAAACAAAGTTTATTCCACACAAGATGGACTATAACGTTTCTTTAAGGTCAAACCTCATAACTAGTACATAAGTCAAACTTTCACTTTGATCAAAGTAGCAACTCGATAAAGCCTAAACTAGGGTTTTAGGCCAATCAGGACATTTTCTTGACATTTTCTCAACATGAACCCTTCATGACTTCTATTGTAGAGTACATCTAGAGTCATTTGGGCAAAGTTAGAAGGTTTGGTGGATGGTCTATAATTCCATTCACTTAATGGTGCAAATTCCTATAGGAATAGAACTTATCATTTTATGTGACTTTTTTATTCCAAACTTCATGAAACTTTTTCAGGGGTCACTATAGATAGAGAGTGATGCGAAACACATGAAAGAAGTGACATCAACACTCACTTGCATTACCAAGCATGAACACCTAACACACTTGAAACATAATTAACAAAAGTATGTTGCATATGTTTCAAGGAGGTGTTGCAAGCACATTCCATATACATGTTTCACATGTTGCACTAGCATGTTTCATATGTTTCACTAGTACATCATATATGTTCCATGCTCTTATATGAACAATGATGCTTAGGCTCATGCAATGCAAGTGTCAAATGCGAGCCTAACACCTAGGGTGTTACAACCATCCCCCCTTAAAGGAATCGCGTCCTGAGATTCTGAACGGAAGATCTTTAAGGAAGAGAGACATGTTATCTAGTTCCCAACATCTGCTATAGCATTCATCTACAAAGCTTCAACATTAGTGGAACTAATTTGGCCCAGACAATTTTCTGGTACTTGATCATTGTAATAACTTCTTTTGTCTAAAGAATTTCCTTCATCGACTCCCATGAAGCATTGTTACTTTGGGAGGAATCCAAGACGACGTAGTACTTCGTTCTCAATGTACAGAGGTCATTTGGTCGATGAGCTAACCACTCACAAGTATCTGATTCTTTAGTGAACACAGTATAGTCCGTATGAACTTTACACTAGACCAAAATTATTTTCAGAAGTATACTCATTAAATGACTCTATGTTCACAAAGTTTTAAAAAGCAGTCCTCTACCAAAGTGGCTTGAGTACGACCTTCCAAAGGGGTGAGATCATATACGACAAACACCCTTAGAGGCTATAGGGTATTGACTACCCAATAGAGAAGGTCTATGCTGGTCGTAAATGTTCAATCCTTCCGATATCACTAATGGAAAGTTACTTCCTATTCCATGTGTGCAGTTCTCTTTTTCTGATGACAACACTATATTATCTGAGTCTGTTGAGGGACTAGTAAATATGATAACTGACTCAGTTGGCTCCGTATTTCTGCCAAATGTTACCTATGAAGATCCTCTTATCCAAGGGCAATAGTTATCTGGGTTGAATCAGATGCAACCTCTTGGTAAAAACATTTATAAGGTACCAAAGTATGTCATTATCGGAAAATCATTACCCAAGAAAGATGTAGCAAGGCCTTAAGGACAACAAAAGTTGTAAATATTCACTAAACCATGGGAAGTAGTCTACCACCAAGCGATTGAGTAAAATTTTCCTTGGTGACTTAGTTGCACTATAAGTTGAGTTGACTTGCAGCATAACAACTTTGTCAGGCCAACTTTCACCTTGAGGCTTCCTTTTTAGGATCAAACAACAACTCTAAGATGGGAAATCTGTTGTTTGACACTTTTCAAATTGTTTTTGATTCGCGATGGTATAAATTGATTTGCAGAAACCAAGGCTGCTCGTACATTGTTGATACGAGAAAGCAAAAACAACAAAAGAGTGTAAACTAGTATCTATGGGACCTCAAAAGGGCCATCCAATAGCAGATCTCGACCATTAATTTACATGCCAATCCGATGGTGCACACGCTTTGAACTTGCAGGTTACTTTTGCAAGGCAAAACGCATACTCCACCTGGAGGATCTTCCTACAAGGATAGGGAACTGCTTTCGAGTATTCCTCAACACTTCGTCCAATAGTGTTCTGAACAAAACCGTTTGTGGCACCTAGGGGCACAAGGATGCTAATCGAAACTAGGGCATGCTTTCTCTAATTCTTTACTTTAGCTGATAGAACACCTTGCACTATATGTGTGATTGTCCAGGTTGGAATTAACTTGATCTCCATGGTTCTGAAAGATAGAGTATCACTCAAGTTGTGGCTAGTTGATTAACTTCTTGTTGGTTATTGCTCTATAAGACATAGCCTTCATAGCTACCAAGGAGTCATTACCTCGCTAGAGATTAACCTTCCTATCGGTATAGTTGTCTCTCAACACTAAAAAGTTCCAAATCTTCATTCTTGATCATAATAATTGTGGTTGATACAAAGCAGATGGTTGCCATCGAAGTCAGCAGATAAGGAGTCACACCAGAGATGGTTGATTTCGATGGTATGGCCATTATGCATACAAAGGTTAAAACTTGCATAATGTGACAATCGAGTCTTATCCAACGGATGACTTGTCCAACAGTAAGTGTTGTGTGTCCTTTTTATCCAACAGAGATGAGATACTTTGCTCACTAGATGACGTTCGTCAATACTAGGACAACTAAGTAGAGTCACTTATCTACCACCTATTGCAGTCTGTTAATATTTATGTCGATGACCTGTTCTTCAAAGGTTATCCTCTTAGCACTTCAGAAGGAAACTCCACTACTTTTGGTCTAAGATATGGATCTTATGATACGATATGGGAAGATAACCAAGAAACATCTCACAAGAAAGCCCACATCAATGTAGTTCCATAATGGGCTATGACTGGTAACCTCGATACCAACGCGTGCCTAATAGCACAACCATGTGCCGGCCGGTCATAAGGGCGCCCTAGGTTTCATCGTGGCACCGCAGAATACTAATCGTAACACCATTACCGAACAGACGCCCGATGAGGAATTTCAAATGACACAGATTGGTGGTCCAAACAAGCACCATACCAAGGAGGGATAGCAAGTAAAGGTAGTCACAAGTTTTAGAAGCAACACGAAAATGATTCGAAGATCAAAATATAGCACAAGAGAACATCGCACAATTACCAAGGATAACTGAGCAAGAGACTCTTGCTTAAATTCTACGCATGACTTGTGTCCACCGAGGGGAGTACCAGATAAAAGATTAATAGGAGATTCGATCATGTTGAGCAACAACATGAGATCAAGACTGATAAACATCTCGATACTTGGGAAGGTTGGGGACATATTAAGCAAATTTCAAGGCGAAAACCGATATGTAGTCATAGATTCAGTTGATAAGGTAGATGCATGAATTTGCAAGCACATGATTTATAGGCCATAGCAGAGAGACGTTGCGTCACACTAGCTAACCTTTGGGAGAGGTAACCAGAAGGGCCAACATGGATTTGGGTACGGTCTCCACAACTGGCAATGTACGAACCATGGTCAAAGGCTAGCGTTGATGAAAGTTAACTTGGTTGGTCAGTCGACAAGGGTCTTCACAAAAATGGTTGCAAAACACCCACAACTTATGCAAACATATAGGAGAACTAAACTTTGGGCTTTCGATCAAGCAAAGGCATGGATACAAACATTCAAGGCAAGCAACCACGACTACAAGCTCAGGCTCCTAAGAGAAAGAACCTAATTGGAGATGACACCAAGAGATCGTTTCACGTAACTCGAGGGTTGCTCTAAGATAAAGCTATTTGACACTCATATTCTCACCGAGGACAAACGAAGTGATAGCTCTGCATGGTGGCCACGCACAGGGCACGTGGCGTCCATTACGGCATTCAGCCGAACAGGTGGCAGGCACTGGAGTGGCCATCGTGGAACACCATTTTGGGCTTTTTATGGGCTGCTTTGGACTTTGGGCTTTTAACGAAGTTTGAAGCCTGTTCAAAGCTCTATGATTTTCCTTTAGGGAGCAAGGTCATTAGAGATGTAGATTAGGAGATATTCAAGCATCAAGATGTTATTGTCAAAGCACTCCAAGCAATTAACAAAACTCCAAAATTACTGATCCCAACGAAGTCAAACTAGTGTCAACTTTGTATATGCTCTTCTCCATAATGTCTACTCCAACTTTTGTATTTGCCTCATCGATGACTATGGATTCTAGACTTAGAACATTTTCAAGTCTGAAAACTGTAGAACATTCAAACTTCAAGCCTTTGTTTGACAAACTTAAAGATAGATTTAGACCTAGGTTCTTAAACAAAGGTTGCAGAACATAAACTAAACTACATCTTTTATTAAAGGGTTATGGACTGGTTCTGGAAGATACAAGACTCCCAACTAGGGTACTTGAAACTGAAACACAGTTTTGACTTAGCCAATTTCTTGGGGCTCCAAATTAGCACTTTATTGAATCTTGGAAGCTCTACTTGACTAGGTTAGAAGCCAAACTAGCTCTTGACCATTAAACAAAGTTTGTTCCACACAAGATGGACTATAACGTTTCTTTAAGGTCAAACCTCATAACTAGTACAGAAGTCAAACTTTCACTTTGGTCAAAGTAGCAACTCGATAAAGACTAAACTAGGGTTTTAGGCTAATCAAGGCATTTTCTTGATATTTGCTCAACATGAACCCTTCATGACTTCTATTATAGAGTACATCTAGAGTCATTTGGGCAAAGTTAGAAGGTTTGGTGGATGGTCTATAATTCCATTCACTTAATGGTGCAAATTCCTATAGGAATAGAACTTATCATTTCATGTGACTTTTTGATTCCAAACTTCATGAAACTTTTGTAGGGGTCACTATAGATAGAGAGTGATGTGAAACACATGAAAAAAGTGACATCAACACTCACTTGCATTACCAAGCATGAACACCTAACACACTTGAAACACAATTAACAAAAGTATGTTGCATATGTTTTAAGGAGGTGTTGCAAGCACATTCCATATACATGTTTCACATGTTGCACTAGCATGTTTCATATGTTTCACTAGTACATCACATATGTTCCATGCTCTTATATGAACAATGATGCTTAGGCTCATGCAATGCAAGTGTCAAATGCGAGCCTAACACCTGGGGTGTTATATGATGTTTAGTGTATACATGTGTGCTAGATTTCAAGCCTCACCAAGAGAAAGTCACTTGAAGGCAACTAAGAGAATATTGAGGTACATGAAGCATACACAAAATGCTATATTGTGGTATCCCAAAGGAGCTAGATTTGAGTTGATTGGATATTCAAACTTTGATTTTGCGGGATGTAAAGTTAAGAGGAAGAGCACATCTAGTATATGTCAATTATTGGGAAGATCACTTGTATCTTGGTCATCAAAGAAGAAAAATAGTGTAGCACTTACAACGGCCGAAGCGAAGTACATTTCAGCCGGTAGTTGGTATGCTCAATTATTTTGGATGAAGGCTACTTTGAGTGACTTTGGAATCAAGTTTAAACAAGTGCCATTGCTTTGTGACAATGAGAGTGCCGTGAAGCTCACCAACAACCCGGTTCAACATTCAAGAACAAAGCACATAGATGTCTGCCATCACTTTATAAGAGATCACCAACAAAAAGGGGACATTTACATTGACAGTATGGGCACCGATGATCAACTTGCCGATATATTCACCTAGCCACTTGATGAGAAGAGGTTTTGCAAGCTAAGGAATGAATTAAACATACTTAACTTCTCAAATATGCCTTAATGCACCCCCAATTATATGACATGCCTCTCCTTCAAGCAAAGCAAGGCAAAATTAATTGACATGTCATTCATCCTTTGTTAAGGACTTATTTAGTGCATCTAGTCATTCCTATTATAACACCCTGGGCACCACAAAAGCCTAGGATGTCACTAACATCCCTTCCCTCAAGTCAAAGTCTAAATCTTGGCAAATAATCTGATGAACAAAGTGTAACGCAGAAGCAACTACGAGAACAAAACTATAGTTAAGTTAACCTCCAACTTAAATATTTTTATTGAACCATGAAGGATCATCCTGAAGACGAACTATGTTTATTACAACAAGCCAAGAGTGTCGTTATTATATCTATATGTGGGTGAAAAGTGAAGGTGTTCCGCTAATCCCATCCCTTCAAGCAAGCATCCAATTAAGCACCTAGAAAGATAAAGGGGTGCGAATAAATCTTACCAAGCAAACTGCCTAAACATGTCATTCAAACTACAATTTAATTAGACAATGATTTAATCATAGAAGAATACATATCATAATAAATAAAGGTTCATGATAAGAATATTTATCCAATGAAATTCCCATAAACATGTAATGACCATGATATACAATAAATAAAAGATATCCATCTATGAATAGAATGATACTTCTCATATAAATAAAAAGAATACTCCTCATATCCACTTCATGCCAACATAAGGCTTCAATACAACAGAACCTCAAAAGTGCAAATGCAATGCATGTCCACTTTTACATCGCACCCCTCCTCGGGAAACGTACGATGCGTACCGATACGGTCCTGACCATAGGTCAATGACATAATCCACAAGAGCACTCTAGAATAGTCATATAACTTTCTCACCGACCTGGCTCAAGAGCACTCCAAAATAGTTATATGACTTTCTCACCGACTTGGCTCGATGCATATGCTCATGACAAGAATGCACATGATGCCATAATATGATGCAACCGCAAGAATACTTACCACATAGGTCATATACCTCCACAATCATAAAACATATCGCTTACCTTCTGATGATAGACAAATACTTACCACATATGTCATATACCTCCACAACAATAAAACATAGCACTTACCTCATGATGATAGACAATTGATGAAAGATTCAACAATGAAGATCATGCATAAATTACTTTAAAGGATAAGTGATTTCATAGTTATATCATCTTGGTTTCATTCATGTTAAGAAAAAGTGTAGGTAGAATAAACAACAAGTCAAGCTATAGCAACCACCGCTACGTTTACTTGCCTCAAGACGACGATGCAAAACGAGAGCTAAGTACGATCCAAAGGCAACCACCTGTTTAAATATCATCACCTCAGAAAAAATAAACTCATACAAACATTCTTAAATGGCACATAAATCGCTTCTACGACCTGTGCTATCGTTTCCCCAAAACAACAACCGAACAATCAATCAACAGCAGGAACCCTGCTTCACATTTTTGTTATGGACAAATTACTTGCTAAAAAATTATGAAACTTTCACAGAAGATGGAAAACACCATTATCTACAGCTTCTATATAAAACTATCAAGCATATGAGACCTTTAAGATGACATAAACAACCCCTGAACATAACTGAACTTTTCTAACAACCCAGACAGGACAACAAATTTATAAAATACATAACTGCAGTTATACTCATCCAATAATTACAATCTCTACGAATATGGAAAGCTTAAGAAATACACTACAACTCTTATTCAGATCATATATTCAAAATAATCCGTTAAGATAGTCAAAACAGATTGGATTTAAAATTGTCATGATTCCCATCATAGAAAAGCTGCCAACTTAAACAGACTGTATCTCTCAAACTACAATGGTTATGATGGTGATTTTAGAGTCAAAAGAAAGCTATTTGAGTCCTCTACATCATTGTCAAGATTTGCAAAAACTAGTTTGACCTTTAACATTATCAAAAACTGAATCACTCCACTACTGTTCAGAACATCGTCAAGACAGCAGTCAAACGCTTAATTGGCAACAATAACTTATCTTCACATTTTCACTATGGATAAACTACTTATGAAAAAATTATGAAACTATGTAAAAATATACAAAACAATATGATCTACAACTTTCATATTATAACTTTAGAAGTTTGAAAAATCTAAGGTACCAAAAATAAGCCTACAAACTAACTGAACTTTTCTGATTACAAAACAACAGCAGGCCACTAAAACAAACATAACTCAAGATATGGGGACCCAAAGTTTATGATCTTTAACAATATGGAAAGATTATGAAACTGTCAACAACTTTCATATAGATGAAATCGCGAAATTATGGACTTAGGACATCGTAAAACTGAACGCATCTAAAACTGTCCAAAAGTCTGACAGCACAACTGCATCACAAAAGAATGATTACATCTCCCAAACTAGAACAGCTATAAAGGTGATCTCTATACCAAAAGAAAAGTATTCAAGTCCACTACTGGAATATAATTTTTTTATAATTTTTGGGCACATAAAAAACAGTCTTAAATGGTGCATAAACAACAACTGCACAATCTGAAATAAATAGCAGAACTTAATTACGAGATTAGAACCCTAACCCCATCGACTAATTGACATGAAAAGCTAAACCCTACCATGGATTTCGCATCAAAACAGCGGGTAAAAGTGGTATCTTACCCAAACAGCAAGTACAATATGGATCCTCAACGATTGACCTCCGATATTCCTTTCATCATTGCGGCGATTCCCCCACCATGACACCTCCGTCAACTTGATCTACTCCACGCATGACATCGGCATCAAGAAGAACGATGAGAGGCATGGAATTGAGGGGAAAGCAGAAAGAGAAGAAGATGAGCCACCAGTTTTGGACGAGAAAGGCATACACACGAACAAGGGTCAAGCCTTAACCCTCTCCCTCTCCTCCATTCTCCATCCTCCGATCCGGTGTTATCTTGTTTTTTTTTTCTCCCATTCGTGGAGGTAGCGGCGGCTCAAAGCATGATGCATTAGGTTTATTGGAAGAGGTCAGAGAAGACACAGGAGAAAAGAACAGGCAGGTACTGTAGCATCGCACTACAGTACCATGGTAACTGTTAGCCTCCTCGATTTCTTTCCTTAAAGACTGCAATAGTTGTCTCTTCATGACCCGAACTCCGAACAACGTGTATGAATAGTGAAATGAAATGTGTTCGGCAAGCCCTACGCATCTATAGTCTCTACTCATCGATCAGAGCTATGGATAAAAGTTTTATTTTTTACCACTCATTAAAGCTCCCATTGAACCCTTTGCCACTTTACGTTTTCTAACACAAAAAATGTATTTTGGGGTGTTACACCTATCGTGTCATAGGCTCATTCATGAAAATCAGATGAATTTGATGCTTGTAATGATCCAATAGAAGCATATGACATGTTTGTGGGCTTGTGAACCTAGTGTTTGATCTAGAAAATGAGCTATAAGTGTTTAAATCAATATGGTCAAGATAACCCTTGCAATGAGGTGTGAAGAAGCTTGCCCTTGGATCAAACCAAGTTAAATATCTTTTGCAAGTGTTCTAGATTGAACCAAATTAGGAAAATGATCCTCAATTCATATGGTTTCACCCCAACCTATCTAAAATTGAGCTCATCTTTTGTGGTATTTGATGCCAAAGGGGCAAAAGTAATTCACAAAGATAGTAAGTGTAACAGAACCGTCCAAATGATAAGAGCACAAGTACAAAAATAAGCACCGAAACGCTCAAAATTTTGAACTTGAGCACATATAATCCCGATAGTCAATCAAAATCGTGAGGGATTTCAAACCAACTCGATCACAACCAAGATCGTATAATTCAACATAACACATCACACGTTACATTTTACAAGCAGTTTGGAAATAAGCTTACAACACACCAGAGTCGCAAATTATTACAAACTAGATTTAGAAAGTAGTGGAAGGATAAGTTGCACGCACACTTAGTTTAAATACGATTGCTAGTCTGACAGATCATGTTCCCACAAAAGCATTAAGGAAAGTAGACTAAAAGACGATCACGCCCAAGTGATCTAGTCCTCATCACCCGCCGGGTGGAGGCAATTCTTGCAGAAGCCCTATTAGAGCATGTCATCTACAACAAGAGGGAATAAACCCTGAGTACGAGAATGTAATCAGCTAGACTTACCGTCGAAACAGAAATAAAGGACACCAAGTATCATGCAAGGCTTTTCTTAAGTGGAGCTAGCTGACAGTTCATTTGCGGAAATGCATAAGAAATGGTAACTCTTCTAACCTATGCTAGCAGTTATTTTTAGCATTAACCTGACATCCATCTTAGCACCTGTACTAAATAATCATCTAATATTTAAGCAAACATTAATAACCATAGCAGGTATAAATTGAGGCAACATTTAAATCATCATCCAATTAACCATTTGCTCAATTAATTGAATCTACGTTACCACTGCTCAAGTCAAGCGCTCACTAACTCGGAGCGACGATGATTCGAATCGAGTTCCTATCTAGCTAGAGGGGTATTTCTAACACAAACCGCGTAGGCCCCGCGCCAGGGTCGCACAAGTCACCTTTGGTATAGTTCAGGAAAACGCGGGTTCGACTGATGCTGCATCCTCAAGGGCAACACTCTGCCAGGCGATAGAGACTTTAACCCCCCTTGGTCTTATACTAGTGTCCCCAAGCACATCCTTACTTCCTCCAGAATGCGCACTTGACCCCTCGATTCTTGGCCTGAACTATATTACTTGGCTTCACGATCGGAACGGCTTATCCATCCAACTAAGTGTTAGACTGCGTTCAACATGACTCAAGGACGTATAGCGAATCAGTCCTTAAACGACTCAGACGGGCACAGCTTCGCACCCAAGACGTGAAGTGTCTTACGGCTGCACTATCGAACTCCCGCCCGGTCTCAATTCATTTCTTTAAGCTTGGTTCCTTCCCACGATAGCAAATATAGCCAACCATGACCCACATCATCCTAAATCTCATGGATGACCGGAAATCACTCGACTTCTACCACACTAAGCAGGACTAAGCAATGACACATGCCTAAACTTTAATTGGGATTCGAGTTTGATATCTGGACAAGGATAGATATAAAGCAGCAAGTGTTTTTACTCAACTCCTACAACTTAATGCAATAAACAAGTAAAATACTCAAATGACATGTATACAAAAGTTGGGTTAGCATGCACCGTGGCTTGCCTTTCAGAAAAGACGAGGGACGGTGGTCAGGGCACTTAGGTAGCTCTTCTTCGGAAACTCCTTCGCCGGCTGGCACCTTGGGCTCCTCTGGCTACTCCTGCTCCTCCTCCTAATGCGCTCCCTCGAACTCCAGAAGCGTCACTCCCTCTGGAACACCTATTGCATGGATGCACATATAAATTTCATGGATGCATAAGAAGAAATGCAACATGCTCGGTGAATGCAATGTGAATTGCAGTAACAACTTAACGCTCTATTCAAATCACTTTAACAAGACGTGCAAATCTCTTCTCCGGTAGAGAAGTACTTATCAAGTCTACGCAAATCTCTTCTCCAGAAGCGTCACTTCCCTCATTAGAGTGCTTGTAATGATGATTGTTGAGACAACACTCCGACACGGGACAAATTGCCCTTCTGTCTGTTTGCTTTCCTTGATCATTTAAATTCTGTGAAGCTCAAATAGACAACAAAGCTTATGGAACTTGATTAAGTGTTAGTGATAAACCTCTAAGCCTTGAGCATCTAGAACCTCTTAACAGATGTATTTTCTAGTAGGATCTTTTGTACCATATTTTTATATTTTTATACTTATACTATGCAAGGAATTATAAAGGATGATGAATGCTTCTTTACTTTATTTTTTATGCTACCACAGAAAGTAGACTTATGGGTTTTATGCCACAAATTTATTTGCATGGGGCTTAGTAATTTTATGATGCAATGCAAGACATATTTATTTTCTTTCCTATGCAAAATAAAGTATAACTAAACATGTGATAAAGGAAAGTAAATATGGTGCGAAAAATTAAATGCAGAACTAAAGAGGAAAATATTGATAACTACCAAGTTACCTCTTGGCGTGACGTTCGGTGATTTGGGTCCTCCGAATAGGACCTCTTGTTCGCTTAATCATTCTGGGGCACCTCGGATAGATCGAGTGGTGCTTCTGATTGTGCTGAGTCTGACATTGAATTTACCTTTACTTTCCATACCTGTTTTGTTGGTGAGGTTGACTTTGAGGAGGAAGCTTGCTCTTCTGTCTTATCTTCTTTGTTCTCCATGGTGACTGAGTCACTCTCTGTTGGTGGTACAACTTCTCTCTCAGGAGATGAATTGTCTTTAGGAAATCGATCTTCGTATCTTGATACTTCTCCTTGATAGTCAGCCTATCCATCCTTGGGGATCTGATTCTTCTAGGTGCGGTTACGACGCCTTCTTCAAGTTCTGTTCTTCTTGGGTTCTTCATCAATTATATAGTTACTATTAAAATAGCGGCGTACCTTCTCTGAGGGGAATTGGAAATGTACTTCTCTTGTTGCAATGTAGATGATGGCCTTGGTGGTGCTTAGGAATGGTCTCCCTAGGTTGATCAGTGGATTGTACTCATCCTCTCCCATGTCGATGACTAAGAAGTCAGTCGGGATGAAGTGGTCATCAATTTGTACAGGGATGTTCTTAGGTATTCCATCCACGAAGTGAAATGATTGGTCCACCATCTGTAGCTACACATAGGTTGGGTCTAAAGGCATAGTACCATATAGATATTCATAAGTTACCTTGGCTATTATATTGATGCCCGATCCAGTGTCACAGATAGCCTTCTGAAAGGAGCTTCTGTTGATTGTGCATTCAATGGTTGGGACACCTGGGTCATCTCTCTTGAGCAAGTATGGGGACTTGAGCTGATGATCATGCTCTCTATGGACTGCAATGATCACTCTCGCTAAATCTATCTGTTGTGGCTTCTTGTTCTTGTTCCTCCGATTGTCCTTCTTCTTTGGCTCATAGGGATGTTGAGGGTGTGCAGGGAACTGCAACACTCTGTCCTTGAAGAAGAAGGTCTCTTTTTTTCTATTGATGTTGAAACATATCTTGGCAGTGTTGGCGTACATGATGGGCGACTTCTTATCACCACCTGTCTCTATTACCACAAAGTCTGCAGGAACATACGAGCTGCCTACTCGTACACATATGTCTTCTAGGATTCCCTTGGTGTAGCAAAGTGACTGCTCTGCAAGCTGCAAGCACATGGTTGTATACAATTAAGGATAATTAAATATTTTATCATAGATCACCTTAGGCATGATGTTGACGCTTGCACCGAAGTCACAGATAGCTTCATTGAAGTTCACGCTTCCAATGGAGATCGGGATGACAGGTCTTCCTGGATCACCTTTCTTGATTGGCAGAGTCTCGTCGTTCCATCCTTTGGAGATAGGGTCACTCCAATAACTTCCTGCATTAAATATGTCTACAAGAATTATAGTTTCTAGATCTTCTAGTTGTCCTGGAATTTTACCTTGGTTAGCAGGAACAATATTGGCAAGCTATTGCAACTGAGACTCTAGCATCTTATTAGAGCTGAGCTGATTCTTAATAGCAGTAAAAAAGCTATCCATTCTATTATTAATTGTTTCTAATTTTTTATCATTGGATGCTAATTTCTTAGATAGGCTATCCATTAACTTTCCTTGATTAAGCACTAACTCTCTTAAAGGTGGTTGATTAAAAGAATTGTTACCTTGATAATTACCTGAGTAGTTAGGCCTCTGCTGCTGATTCCAACCTTGATTCTATTGAGGACGGTAGTAGTTGTTGTTATTATTATTGAGGTAGTTCACATCCTCTTGTAGCTCTAGGCAATTGCTTCCTAAATGCCTAGTGTCTCCACACTCTTCACAAGTCATGCGGGAATCATGAATGTGCATGACTTCCTTCTTCTCACCGGCTCTCTCATTGAGCCTCTTCATAAGTAGGTCCATCTTGGTAGACAACATGTCTACCTCCTTCGACTGGTGCATACCTCCACCTCTCTTGCGGATTTGAGTTCTTTCTTTATTCCAACCTTGGTTGGACGCCATTTTCTCCACAAGAGCTGTGGCTTGATTGATTGTAAGTGATAAGAATGCTCCTCCGGTGATAGCATCCATAGTCTCACGGGTACTATTGGTGAGCCCATGATAGAAGGTCTACATAAGTAGCCAATTCTCCATTCCATGATGAGGACATTCTAGCATGTAGTCTTGAAAGCGCTCCCATGCTTCTGAGACTGACTCATCATGTTGCTGCTGAAAACTTGATATCTTCCCACGAAGAGCATTTGTCTTGCCCATGGGAAAGAACTTCACCAGGAAATTGGTGGAACAGAGTGCCCACATAGTATTCTTCTCCTTATTCACATAGAACCATTGCTTCGCTCTCCCCAAGAGTGAGATTGGAAAGAGGCGAAGTAGTATGGCATCTCTGGAGACATCATTGATGGTGAAAGTGCTGCAAATCTCCAAGAAGTGTTGGAGATGAGCACTAGCATCTTCATGTGCCTTCCCATAAAATTGACTAGCTTGCACCATGTTGATCAACGCTGGCTTTAGCTCAAAGTTTTGCTCGATCTCTGTCGCAGGTCCAGTCCGAATGTTAGCTATAGTAGGAGCTGAGAACTCACAGAGTGACTTGTTTGCCATAGCATCGAACTCTGGTGTTAAGTTTTGAACTATGCTTGGTTGGCCTTTTGAATCAGAGAGTGGAGCTTCAAGCTGATATGATGATGTGTCTACTTGAACTCCCTTTAGCTTGGCTCTTGCCCTTTTGAACAATAATTCTGGATTATCGATGAAGTTATCTGGACGGCCAAACCTGATGATTTATTACCCTGCATAAAATACACAAGTAGACAAAACAAGGGTAATCCCATAGAGAAGGGTTAGTAGAGCAGGTTTCCTCAATCCCATTAGTGCATGCAAGTGATGGCTCATTATCCTTTGAATAGCAATTCAACCTTCCCCGACAACAGCGCCAAAAATACTTATTGACACCTCTAACGCCACCTAAGCTAGGTTGTCATCCCCAACATGACACTAAAGGTGCTTGTACTAAAATATGCAAATGCTCCTCTAAAAAAAATATGAAATCCACAAACACACAGATAATACCGATGTAGCATTTTAACTAGGAGTAATCCAGGTATCGTTATTTATATTTTTACCACTAGGAAGGGATGCTATGGATAATGAGCAATGAACATCACTGCATGTGATAATGAAGAGCATAACCATGTCTTTGTTGATCTTCTCATACAGGGTAAGTGTCACAAGATAAATAATATATATATGAATAAAGAATAATAAGAGATAATTGATAAGCACATAGCCACATATAATGATAAATATCTCAATAGATTACTCTAAGCATATAGCACTAGCATTGTTAGGACGAACTATAAGGATAAATCCTAAGTTATTCTAACTATACAGTCAAAGCATACGATGATTAGTGCAATTACACTTGGCAATCATGGCAAGAAAAGGTTATATCTACGCATAGTGATATTACTAAGAAAGATATAGAACATAGCCGTCACTTCCCTGTAATAGTTGTGCTATGGTTGCCCTATACTCGGGAGGTGGACTACAAAGGACTCAATAGGACTATCACTCCCGCGATCTAACACACGATCCGAAATATAGGGTGCAATCATAGGTAAATACGGTATAGGCACCACGCCTACACAATGTTTACCACTCACCCATGATATCAATGAGCAAGCACTATACGATCCTATACTTAAATACAATTCTGATCGAACTATGGCAAGCATATAATCAAAGTAGACTAAGAACAATATAATTGAGAACATAATCGAAAAGAGCAAAGTCATATCCAATATGATAGAATAGACTAAAGTCATATTCATACAAATGATGAACTAGATGAATAATATAAGAACAAATACAAAACTAAGAGATAATTACCAAGTATTCTCTTGACAGATCCGAAAATCAAGCAATGCTTGGCTCCTTCTAGTTCTAATCCTATGTAGCTATGCTAAACTAGAGATCTATTTGAGATGGTGGCTCTAGGGCTTCTCTGAATGAATGGAATGAGTTCTCTCTCTAATGAATTAGGGCTTCTCCTAGGGCCAGGCATCTTGCTTATATAGCCCTCTAGGAAGCACCACGGCCCTTGGATCAAACCGACCTTGATGAACGGTTATTATTGATCCTCAAAGGCGGTGGAGGCATGATCCAGGAGCTTGGCTCTGATTGGCCACCTGGGTAGGGCGGGCGCCTAGCCCAGGGGCAGCCGAGCCTGTTGCCTGGCCAATGGGCCCTACCCTCCGGGGTGTGATCTTCCCAAGTCTTCTAGAGTATTCTTTTTCATAGTATGGTCAGTTTCTCTCTATGTAAATCTGACATGTGGACCTCCTTTGATTATTTCCTAATAACCCCCTATAGAAATAGATATTCACCAAAACTCGTGGAATTCTGTCAGTGTAAACCCTATATCTAGATAGTATTTATGTCTAGGTCCTTTCTCGTACTATGTTGATGGTTAAAAATGATACTTATCTACCGTCAACAGGATCCTCCATAATTCCACCATCGGACAACACATGTCTGAGAAAAGGTACTTCATGAAGCCAAAATTCACACTTGCTGAACTTCGCATATAGCTGATGCTGACACAGTCTTGTGTGGACCACACGCAAATGGTCAGCGTGATCTTCCTCATTCTTAGAATAAATCAGGATGTCATCTATAAATACCACCATGAACTTATCTAATTCAAGCATAAACACTGTATTCATCAAGTACATGAAGTGTGCGGGGGCGTTGGTCAAGCCGAAGGACATAACAAGATACTCATAGAGACCGTATCTTGTAGAGAAAGCAGTTTTTGGAACATCTTCAAGATGAATTTTAATTTAATGATAGCCAGATCTCAGATCAATCTTAGAAAAGACTTTAGCTTTAGACAACTGATCAAACAAGATATTGATACATGGTAGAGGATACTTATTCTTGACAGTAACTACATTTAGAGGTCTATAATCTACACACATCCGCAGCGACTAATCCTTCTTCTTCACAAAGATAGCAGGACAACCCTATGGAGATGAACTAGGATGAATCAGCCCCTTCTTCAGAAGTTCATTCAACTGAACCTTAAGTTCAGCTAGTTCGTTTCGAGGCATCCTATATGGCCTTCTAGAGATCGGTGTCGTGCCAGGTAACAGCTCCATTTTAAACTCCACATCACGATCTAGAGGCAATCCCGGCAAATCATCAGGAAATACATCAGGAAACTCGCATACTACATGAATATCAGCTATCGACTTCGCTTACACCGCATGAACTTCACCAGAGAGTTCAATTTTCTGAGGAAGTTGTACTAGAAAACCTTTCTGATCAGTAGGATCTCTGAGCATAACCACCCATGTAGATGCAACAATGAGTACCCCATTCTGGCTCATCCAATTCATGCCTAATATGACATCTATGCCCAGTCCAGGCAAAACTACTAAGGTAACCAAGTACTTTCGCCCCTCAATTTCAAATGCTACATCACTAACTACTTGATTTGTGGGAATATTACCACTCGTAGCTCTAATGCAATAACCCCCACTTTCAACAGTGTAATTTGCATGGAAACTTTGATGAAACATAGGACTTATAAATGAATGCGAAGCACCTAAATCAAATAGCACCACTACGGAATGTTGGTCAACTAGGAACTTATTGGCAGTGACAACCTCTCTAGATGGAATTTCTTCAATGCTAGTATAATGAACTTGCCCCTGATGGCCACCTTGATTTGCATTCTTCTTAGGATAAGGGCACTTCCTAGCCCAATGACCTAACTTGTTGCAATTCCAGCAAGGCATGTTACTTGGAGGAACATTGGAAGCTGCCTTGGCTAGAATTACCCTTAGGAAGAGAAATTGTATAAGCCTTACGAAATCCAATCTTGGCTGAAGCCTTCTTCTGCGAGGGATGAAACTTAGCACCCGTTGCAGGAGGACGAGAAGGAGCCCTCGGTGCAACTAGAGCTCTGGATTGCGAAGCACCCGCCTCAAGGCCCTCTTGCGGCTATTAGAAGCAGCATAGATAGAATTGTTGTTCTCCTGGGTCAGGGCATCACTGATAAACTCATTGAAAGTGGCACACTTGCTAGTACCAATGGTCTTCATCAACTTGGGACTGAGGCCATGCTTGAAACTAGCGATCTTCTTAGCCTCAGTTCAACAACCTCAGTTGCATACCTTGCTAGGTTATTGAAGGCTTGCAGGTATTCAGTCAAATTCTTATTGCCTTGAGTTAACTTCATAAACTCAGTGTGATTCATCGCCATCAAACCAGGAGGGATATAATTTCCTCAAAAAGCCACCTTGAACTGGTCCCAATTGATTTGGACATTAGGGGGCAGCGTAGAGTGGTAATGGCTCCACCAAATCCCAGTTGGTCCATGCAATTGGTGGGAAGCATACTCGATCTTCAGCTCATCTGTCAGGTGAAGCAAACGGAATTTCTGCTCGATGGTATTTAACCACTCCTCAGCTTGTAGAGGTTCCTTTGCCTCCTTAAAGAGTGGGGGCTTGGTGTCGAGAAAGTCCTTGAAATCACTGTACTGATTTGGCTCCAGTCCTTGATGACCATGCCGAGCATCCCGGTTGACTAGCTGACGCATGACCTCGGCTAATAGGCACTGACCTTCGACCACCGTCTGCATCAGTTCTGCTAGGGTGGGTGGTGGAGGAGGAGGTGGTGGTTGTTCCTCATCCTCAATGTCATGACCATGATGAAGATTGTATGCCATCTGCAAAATGCATAGCCAATGAGCGCTAACGATGTGGGAAAATTTGTAGATGAATTGTGTAATTATGTTGAACTGATTTCATTGGAGGAAATGAATTCACACAACAAACAAAGCCACAATAATTCATCACAACCACACAACCTCATCAAGCGCATCAATTGACGCATTCATGCAATGTACTTAACAATAATGATGTTTACCGACAACAAGGATGGAATTTATTAAAGGCTCACATACATGGAGCACAAACACGTTTGATAGGTTACATCCAAACCATCGAGATTCCAACCTTACATAACAGAGGTATCCTGATTCGATATAAGACCTTCTGACAAAAATAGGAAAAGATAACCAAGGAAATGATCACGAGAAGATAACACGTTGGTGCAGTTCCATGATGGATCATGACTAACAACCTCGATACCAGCGCGTGCCGAGCAGCACAACCTTATGTCACGCACCATAGGAGGCCCTCAGTTTTGTCGCAGCACCGGAGAGTACTAATCGTGACACCATCACCGAACATAACATAAATGAGAAATCCCACGTGACCTGAATTTAGCGTGTTTAAACAAACATCAAAGATAACATAGGGTTTGATGTTACATCTCAAAGATCAACTTACTACAAAGCCATGCTCCCATACATGAAAGGCAACAAAAGATAGCTCTAGCATAGTAGCTATGTGACAAGCTAAACTAAGCATCGTCCTTTGAGTTAGTGTCAAAGATCTCTCCTCCATCTTCATCACTATCGGGCTCTAGCTCCTCATCATCTTCTTCTTCAGGCGAAACATCCTCCGGTCCATCGATCTCAATGTCATCATCATCTTCAGTCATGATGACACCAGAGGCCATCTCCTCATCATTGTCATTGTCATGAGGAAGAAGAGGATGGAGCTGATTGTTTAGTAGATGAACTTCTTCATGAAGGTTATCGTTGTACTCTTCTACAGCTGCTAATTGCTGCTCAAGCTCAACCTGCCGAGCCCTCAAGATATTCTCCTCATGCTAGGCTTCATTCTGCTGGTTCAACACACGGACTAGCATGCGCTCACAGTTGTGATGAGCAACTGTCAACCTTTGAACCATAAGTGTTTCCTGATCTCTTTCCTGTGTCACTTGCTCCAAACATTATTGGACCGCATTTATCTCAGTAGTCACCTCAGCCAACTCCGCCCTCAGCCTTTCCTCCATGGTAGGCTTAGGACGGGGCTCATGAGGAGCTAACTGGTGCTGAGGAACCATGCCTCCAGTGGACTTGCGAGCGGTAGTCCTGGTGTGAGCCATCTATAGAAACAGGGTATAACTTACGGTGAGGATATTTTAGGGGATACAAATTTACTTTAGTCGGGACAATCAAATTTTAAGGAGGGAGTAACATGATATGTATGACATGAATAAACATGATGCACACATCGCGATGTAGGCGGGGCAGGTTGTGGCCAACCACAAACCCACAAAGCTCATCGCAAGCAAATGTCTGCTGGTTTGTGGCTGTCAACAAACTAAATTATGTGGGTAGCAAAAGTTTTGCGGGCTTTGCGACAGCAAACGTTAGACCTGCAAGGTGCATAACCATGTCCAAAATAGCGCTTTGGTTGCTAGCCACCATCGGCCTCATCTCCGTGGAAGTTGGAACTAATTGTCGGATGAGGAATTCACACCCTTCAACAGGCATCTGCATGCCCCAGAAGCAAGCAAGCGCTAGGATGGCAGGATCTATCATGCTGTCCCCATCCTCTCCTGCCTACTACTCTTCCTCCACTGTAGCCATGTCTCCAGTGCCTGCCATGGCTGCAAAGGCCCGTAATTTCATCTGTGGGACATAGCGTAGGCACAAGGAGAAGCGGAGGTCAGTGATACCGACAACACCGGCGGCGGTTACGGTAGGGATACACAAGGAGAGATCCTTCTTGCGGGTTTTGTGGGTTCTTTGCGGGCTGCAACAATGTCCAATGTGCTTTGCAGCTGAACAATGTTTAGGCCACAAACAACTTGTAGCTGGAGCACGTTGGCCACGAACCATGATTTTGTGGGGCAGGCTGGTCGGTGGCGTTAACGACCCACCCCGCCTGCATCCTGATGCATGCATATTCTGTACGTCCTCTCACCCTAGTATAATTTTAAACTTCTAGCGCTAGACGGTGGCATACATACACTCTCTCATATACGCGAAACTATCGGTCTACAATGATACGTTGTTAGTGTACCTACATAAAATTTCATTTTAGCCCAACAGTTTCCCAATAAAGCATGCAAAGTAAACGGTAAACTAAATACTTTCCATATATACATTCCCAGATGTATATACTTCATTATAACAACTACTCGACAGATATACCCACAATTAAGTACTCTCATATTTACATGATTGAACATGTAAGTATGCGAGTAACTATAACTACTCTCCCCTAGACCGACAGTTGGACGGTCATGCGCTCACAACTCACACTTACTAGAGCGTCGAGGTGTTTGATCCATACATTACCACCCAAACAGATGGCATCCACACTATATCAGGCCATATGGACAACGAAACATAAAACAAACAAGATCCCCAAAGTTAGTACTTTAATAAGCCACCTAATTGTCCTTATTTGGGCTAAGGGATATGATCACTGACATACTATAGAAATAATTTTAGATTATTTACCCTTGTATGTTTTGTAAGTTGAAAAACACTTTTTGCAAAACAAAAGCTTTTGTTTTTAAATACCCATACGATGTGTTTAGTGTTGAATTTTGCTCTGATGCCAGCTGTAATAGAATCATCAAAATTATAAGAGCACAAGTACAAAAACAAGTGTCGAAACGCTCAAATTTTTGAACTTGAGCCCATATAATCCAGTAGTCAATCGAAATCATGAGGGATTTCAAACCAACTCGATCACAACCAAGATCGTACAATTCAACATAACACATCACAGGTTACATTTCACAAGCAGTTCGGAAATAAGCTTACAACACATTGGAGTCACAAATTATTACAAACCAGATTTAGAAAGTAGCGAAAACATAAGTTGCATACACACTTAGTTCAAATACGACTGCCAGTCTTATGGATCATGTTCCCACAAAAGCATTGAGGAAAGTAGACTAAAAGATGATCATGCCCAAGTGATCTAGTCCTCGTCACCTGCTGTTGACGTTAATTAACTCCAATTTTTAACTGTCCACTACTTCAGGAAAATGTTTGAAATAATGTGTGAAGTAGGGTTATAGAGGTTTATTCTAATGAGTTCCACGAGTTGTGTTGTACTCACTTGTTTTGCAGGATATGCAGTATTTTATTATATAAAAGTATCTCAAGTGAAGAATTTGAGTACACCATTATGGAGAGCTTGTCGAGACAATTGAGATGGACATATCATTTGCCATATTTGGAGCACCGGAGAAGAAGTCCTCGATGGGTACAATTCAGAAGACTCTAGAAGACCCTAGAACCATCATCATCATAAGACCAGGGACAAAACCGATAAGATTTCATAGCTTTGCGAAATAATCTTTTCCAGGGATTGATCTAGAAGCTGGGAAGGAAGGAATCCACTCAAGACATGACTCATTACGCGAATGGATCGGAAAGTGGCACTAGAAGGACATAGAAGACACTAGAAGGCACGAGAAAGAAGCGGAGGCCCGGCGGCTACCATGTGGGACCGGCTGGCCCCACATGTCAGGCCGGCCGACCTAGCTCCCCTACCAAGTGGGTCCCCCTTCGTGTGGCGGCCTCCAACTGATCTCTACGACGCATCTTGACCATTGTTTCATGTCGGTTTGATCCGAGGGCTGTGGTTCATCTCACCAGGCTATATAAGTAGAGGCAGACCCTCCCCCTCCTGAATCAATCAATCAATCTATCATCCATCATTGTTCAGTTTAGGGTAGTCTCTCGAAAGGATAACCTAGAGCTCCACCAGTTAGGGCATAGCTAGAATATAAGAATAGGAATTAGAGGAGGCAAGCAACGCTTGGATTCTAGATCTAGTAGCAAGGAGGCTAGGTATAGCCTTGTACTTCTCTCTTGTATTCAACATTATTAATCTATTTGTGCTATTTGTCTTCTAGTTCATTGTGTTCATCTTCTAGTTTGTCTACTTGTTCTTCTAGTTCATCTTATAGTTCATCATATTCTTGTCTAGTTCGTCGTTCTAGTTCGTCTAGTTCATCGTGTTCTTATCTAGTTCATGTTGATTGAAGGTCCTTGTTTGGTTTTGGTAATTGAGTGACAACTTAGGTGGACTAATATGTGGTTATGTGAGATACACAGGAGATTAGTCCACATGTGATGGTGTCATGAAGGAGCTCATTGCATATGAGACATGACATGGAGTCATGTGACCAAGATGGAGAAGATCAAGATGAGGCTTGGCTCGAAGGACCGGTTGTGAAGGTGAAGGGCAAGTTGAGGCTTCGAAGCGAAGGACCATGCGATGGTGAAGCTTGGGCAAGACTTGACGCCGACGGACCAATGCAACGGTGAAGAGCAAGTGAGGTCAAGATCGATGAACCAATACGGTCACGTGATGATATGAAGTGAATCATATCATTTGGTGATTGGTTGGTGCACGTGTTGCATCAATGTCGGAGGAGATGGAGTGGAATGCGCAAGGCTAAGGTATAACCTAGGGCATTTCCATTTCACCGGTCATAGGTGTGTAGAGAAGTTTATGACCGGGTTTAGGATAGATGGCCGTACTATCAAGAGGGGCAAACTTGTTTGCATATCGGTCATCTAGTGCCACTTGAGCGATCTAACTGTGCATACGTGTTAGGATCGAGTGGCGAGGCAAGTTGAGTGCCTAATTCCTTCGAAAATGTTTGTGAAAATGCTAACACACGTACACAAGGTGGTGATCACTTGTTGGTGTTGGCACATTTACGAAGGCGATGAAGTTTGAGCGGTAGAGAGGGTTTGGGTCTCTCTCTCCCTCCCGCCGAGCTTGTGAGCGCGGGATTCTGGCGTTTTCGAGGAGTTGAAAACCCTATTTTCCACTACGCCGGAAGTTGGAAAAGAAACGGAGGCGAATGCCGGTCCCGAGTGACCGGACGCGCTCTAGTCAACGACCGGACACGCCGATCACACAGCACCGCGCGCCCGCGAAGTAACGACCGGACGCGCCCCTCGCAACGACCGGACGCGACAGTGCCCGCGTCCGGTTTGAGTCCAGTAAGCTCCCTCGACGATCGGACACGTCCGATCATGTGTGACCGGACGCGCCTCGCGTCCGATCGTCCTTGCGAAACTCAGTTTCCTCTGGACACCTGACCGGACGCGCCGGTCCCGCGAGTGACCGGACGCACCGGTTGCAAACCGTAGCACCCGCGCCTGTGCTGTACTGACCGGACGCGTCCGGTCATACCATGACCGCGTCCGGTGCAGCGTCCGGTCACCTTTGTGACCTCCGTTCGCCTCCATTTCTTTTCCAACTTTCGGCGTAGTGGAAAATAGGGTTTTCAACTCCTCGAAAACGCCTGAATCCCGCGCTCGCAAGCTCGGCGGGAGGGAGAGAGAGAGACCCAAACCCTCTCTACCGCTCAAACTTCATCGCCTTCGTAAATGTGCCAACACCAACAAGTGATCACCACCTTGTGTACGTGTGTTAGCATTTTCACAAACATTTTCGAAGGAATTAGGCACTCAACTTGCCTCGCCACTCGATCCTAACACATATGCATAGTTAGATCGCTCAAGTGGCACTAGATGACCGATATGCAAACAAGTTTGCCCCTCTTGATAGTACGGCCATCTATCCTAAACCCGGTCATAAACTTCTCTACACACCTATGACCGGTGAAATGGAAATGCCCTAGGTTATACCTTAGCCTTGCGCATTCCACTCCATCTCCTCCGACATTGATGCAACACGTGCACCAACCAATCACCAAATGATATGATTCACTTCATATCATCACGTGACCGTATTGGTTCATCGATCTTGACCTCACTTGCTCTTCACCGTTGCATTGGTCCATCGACGCCAAGTCTTGCCCAAGCTTCACCATCGCATGGTCCTTCGCTTCGAAGCCTCAACTTGCCCTTCACCTTCACAACCGGTCCTTCGAGCCAAGCCTCATCTTGATCTTCTCCATCTTGGTCACATGACTCCATGTCATGTCTCATATGCAATGAGCTCCTTCATGACACCATCACATGTGGACTAATCTCCTGTGTATCTCACATAACCACATATTAGTCCACCTAAGTTGTCACTCAATTACCAAAACTAAACAAGGACCTTTCAATCTCCCCCTTTTTGGTAATTGATGACAACTCTACAAAGATATGGAAATTAAGATTTTTCAAGCTAGCACTTCACACAAAGTGTAAATTGCTAACTTGTTTTGGATTTAATGTTACTTATCCAACTTTAAGCTCTATGTCAAGATTTGGATAAGCACCATAAAATCCGACTTGGTAGTGATAGCTCCCCCTACATATGTGCTCAAATGGTTTGGTTTCAAGCTCACACATATGCATGAATATGAAATTTGTGGGAGGGTTAGCACTACTAAGTGATGCTAAGGTGTATAGAATAAACCTTTGTAGCTTGATACCAATTAGTAGCTTGATACTATTTGAAAATCACAAGTTTGCCATCATCCTTAGCATCATGAGTAGCTAGACATCAAAAACACTAGAAACCCCATGAGATCACATTATAAGCATGGTTCTAGTTTTTGCATGATAATCATAAGTCTAACTAACATCCTATGCATGCTAGTTATCAAATCATCATTCAAGTTCTATAACTAGCATGCACCACACAAGCATGCATATTGAATTTAAGAACTTATGCAATGCAAGCAAGCACATGAATTATGCACATATCAAATGTAATCAATCAAAGTTCATGAGCTTGCTCCCCCTACTTGTGTGCTTTCTTTGTCCAAGAATGTTTGATCCCCTTACATTCTTCAATGTTACTACCTCTTTGTCCATGTCCATGTCCAATGTTTCCAATCTTTCCCCAAAGCATGGTTCTAGTTTTCATATCTTTGTCCAACTTCTCCCCCTTTGTCATCAATTTCCATAAAAGGTGATCTTCTCAATTGACACAAAGGCTTGCATTGGGGTAGATGGTTGGGACTTGAATATTGCATTTTTGATGAACATTACCACATATGTTGGAATGAAAAACTTTATGGTTGCTCTTGAGATTCCACATAGGATCTTTGACCTTGATACCAATCGGTGGGGCTTCCCCCCTATGTCATAGCATGTGTCATTCACTTGAGATATCACTTGAAGATGAGGGTAGCATTACTTGATTTGATCACTTAAAGTTGAGGATCACTTGTGAAACCATCGTCTTGCATGAATGATACCACGTGAAGATACCATGAGTAGGAATGTGACACCATTTGAAAGAATTTTCTAGTATGGATCCACTTTGAAGGATTTGACAATAATATTCACTTCTTGAACATTTGCTATCTTCATGAGTACCACTTGTAAGATATCACTTATAGATTATGATGTAGACACCACTAGTGAATACCACTTGGAAGATCGATTTGAGTCTAGATACCACTTGAAACAAACTAGATATCTACTTTCATTGTTGTCTTGTCCTTGTACTCTTATCATTGTCATGAGCTTCTTATATGACTTGAACTATGTTGATTTGCCTAAGATTCCAAGTCCGGTTTGATCCAATGACAAGCTTCTTCACACCTCATGCTAAGGGTTATCTTGCCAATATTGTACTTGTCACTTGTTAGCAATCCAAGCTAGATCAAGTATTTGGGTTTACTAGCTCATGAACAAATTCATACTTATACCACTAGGTCAATTAACCATTCAAGCAATAGTGGTAGATTATGAATTAAAACTTTTCATTTGTTATGCATGATTCTAATAAGCATGTACTATATGCACTAACCGCATACTAGTAAGGGATGAAATGATCATGCACATTACAATGATACCTTTGCTATATTGGAGTAGAGGATAGTCACATAGATTCTAATTCATTACTCCAATAGCAATGTGAAGTCCAATTTATAAGCTTGGTGAAGACCAATCATCATAGATAAATCCATTCTTCACCCATATGAAATGAAAACCACTTATGATCAAGTGCACTATCTCTTGAGTTGTGGTTGGCTTGCTTCATCTTTTTGATCAATGCTTGCATGAGAGAACTACTTAGAATACCACTTGAAATATATGACTAGCTCTCTTTTGGGTGTTGCTTGCTTTTCTTGATCAACCCTTTTGATTGCTTGACTAAGCATCACAAGTTCCTCGGATCACCACTTCCATGTTAGCCTTCCAAGTCCCAAACTTGGTTTCACCTACACACGGCGGCAAGCCCCTCACTAGGGAGAAGTGACCTTTCTCCAAAGAACCACTCTTGATACTCACTTGAAATGATATAGTTTGATTGATCCAAATGATGAACTCAATCTTGATGAATAATCATTGAATCTACATTTGAGTCCAACTCTTTCTACTTGTTTAAGTCCTTTTCTTTCTACCAAATGATCTCTAATCATCACTAGAACTTAAACTTCATCTTCATCTTAAGTTTGATCTTGATCTTCAAATTGAGTACCAAATAAGTACACCAAGTACATTCCACAATCAAATGTTCTTGTACTCATTGCTTTTCATGCTTATAGATCAATCCAAAACCAAACTTAGGTACCTCAACCACTTATAAACAAGTTTCCAACTTGAGGACCTTTCAATTAAAGTGACTCTAGATTAATCCAATGATTGTCACTTTTCTGGCAGATTCTGTACCCTTCAAAGAATAATTCATATCTCACAATGTACAGATCCAAATGCCATGAAATTTGGTGGAGATGTGCTTCACTAAGTCATCTAGCAACTGTAAAAATTTGAACTTCTTTTGACTTCTAGATTGCTACTAGATTTCAAATCTTTCACAACTGCTACATGCTGAAAACTGCTGCACTATAGCTGACAAGATGCACTCCAAAACCGAAGCATCTCTTATCCACTTCTCATGAAATTTCTACAGCATCTTCTTTCATAAGTGTAGAGCATGTATATCAAATTTCAAGCCAATCCAAATAGATTTGTTCACTCAAACATGGCTAAGATCACTGCTAGCTCAGATTTTTAATTTTGGACAGATTTCAATACATTGAGCAATACTTCATCAAATATGAATCAAACTTGAAACTAACTTGTTTGAATACTTTCATAAGATATATATATCCATTCAATCCACTTACTAAAGGTCATCTCATGAACTTATCCAACCCAAATCAATCCAAACTTGATTGCTAAGCAACTAATCCATTCAATCATCTCATAGCAAGCAACATTGCACATTTATCCAATTCAATCAACTCATATGCACCCAAATGAAATAATCAACAAGAGTATACCTTGGTTAGCTCATGATTATTCGTGGCAAGCTTTCAACTTGAACATTTGCAAGCCATCAAATAATTCCAATAAATCATCCACAACTTGATCATGACACTTGTATGTTGTAGTACTTTGGACTTCACTCATTTTGACTTGGCATTGGGATAGAATTGCAATAAGCTTCAATACTTGAGTCAACATATAATGATAAATATGAAATCAATTTGAGTCAAACCTCCAATGCCATGGTACCTACACACATTCATCCACTTTTTGATGGTACCCAAACAAGTTTGGGTCCTCTCAAGTTAAGTGCAACATACTTAGGCATTGCCTAGGGGACATGAATGTGCCATGTGTCCCCTTCCCCGGCATGAATAGCATCTTCTCTTTGATTGAGCCTTTTCTTCATTGCTCATGTGATGCTCTTCATTGCCTTGCCTCTCATGAGTTGCTTGAGCCTTCTTCTCAAGCTTGGTAGGACACCCCGAGGCGAAGTGTCCCATGTCTCCACATTTGAAGCACTTGATGTGAGCATGTACTTTCTTCTCATCTTGATTCTTGCTCATCATCTTGACATCTTGAATTTGCATTGGATGTCTTGCTCTTCCACCCCTTCTTGTTTTCTTCTTCTTCATCAAGTCACCATCATCTTCATGGTTGATCTTGATTTGCTATTGGGGTGTTTTCTCTTGCTCAACTAGTGGCTTTGGTTGAGGCTTTATTTGTTGCTTTACCAATTGCTTGGTTGGGCACATTGAGGTGAGATGACCCCAAGTGCGGCACTTGAAGCACTTGACATGCTTTAGCCTCTCTTCTTCTTTCATCTTCTTGAGCTTCTCAATGTTTGGGCAACCATTAGCAAGATGTCCCGCTTCATGGCATCGATAGCACATGGAATGCGAGAGCTTCTTTTGGAGTAGCCTCTTCATCCTCTTTTCTTGCTTTCTTTCACCCCTTGTCATTTTCTTCTTGAAGCCAAGGCCACTTTTGTCACCAACGTTTCTTTGAGTCTTCATCATGTGCTCAAAGGTGACTTTTGAGTTGTAGCACCTCTCTAACTTGTTGCTCAAATTCTTCACTTCACTTTTAAGCTCATTGTTCTCCTTCAAAAGGTTAGTCTCACAAGACATATAAGTAAAACAAGCATTTAATTGTGAAGAACATGGCATCTCTAATAAATCATCATAAGAGGTGGATACATGCTTCTTGCCTACATCACAAGGGTTAGTAATATGTGATTGATCATTTGACCCAAATGATGAGCTCTCACTAGACTTGGTTTCTTCATTAGAAGGCTTCTTAGTGAGTAAAGCATGTTCTTGTGCCAAATTATCATGAGCAACACTAAGTTCCTCATGAGCCAATTTTAGCTCCTCATGTGAATAAGTAGTAACATAAAGTAGATGCTTTTGTTGTTCACATATGGTTTTTAGAAATGAGTTTTCATTTTTCAATTTAGTTGTTTTTACCATCTCATTTCTTAGGGCCTTTGAGAGTTTATATAGAAGCTCAAAATTTGGACCATCACAATCAACAACAAAACCACCAATAGATACCTTAGTGTCACCATGTGACATGGAACAATGTGGTGATGTTGAAGAGCTTGTTGAAGCATCACTCTCATAGCCATCATCTTTACCATCAAGTGTGCATGGAGTAGAATCATTGCTTGCATCACTTGTGGCATTATTATTTTTCTTGTCAAGTGATCTTGTGATATGATCATCTTTGTCATCACTTGACCGTGAGGTGGAGCAATCCTTCACAACTACCTTGTTGTGGTCATGCTCAACATCCTCATGCGCCTCTTCCTTGGGCTCATCATCATTGGAGATCACCCCATATTTCTCATTTAGAAACACCCAAATTTCATGGGCGGACTCGAGGTCTATGATCTCATGAAGTATGCTATTATCCATAGATCGATAAAAAATATTAGTAGCTTGGCTATCGAGATGTAGGCATTTACTTTGCGCTTGAGTTGCATTCTTTTTATCAATTGCAAAGGAAAAACCCACATCTACGATCCACCACAATTGAGGAGAAATAAACTTAAAATTGCATGTCATCCAATTTCTCCATCGTGCAAAGTGTGTGCCATCAAAAATGTGTGGACACTCAACATCTAGCCCATAAGCCGCCATCCTCTCGGGTCGGTGAAGACTACAAATGAGAGACCCGGCTCCGATACCACATGTAAGGTTAAAAAAAATTTATCAAATTTGGTTCAACCTAGAATACTTGCCAAAGATATTTAATTCGATTTGAACCAAAAACAAGCTTCTTCACTCCTCATAATAAGGGTTATCTTGTCTATGTTGAATTAAACACTTATAGCAAATCTTCTAGATTCAACACTAGGTTTACAAGCTCACAAACATGTCATATGCCACCACTAGATCAAAAACAAGCATAGAAGCAATAGTGGTAACATACATCCATCAAATTCATTTGATTTATCATGAATGCTCATACATACCACTTATTATGTCTACATGCTCTAGCAAGTCCTTAGCATAGGATGAATGACATGTCAATCAACTTTACCTTGCAATGTCGAAGGAGAGGCATGTCAATAAGTGGGTGGGGTGCATTCAACTCATGTTTGAGAAATCAAGAATGTTCAATTCATTCCTTAGCTTACAAAACCTCTTTTCATCAAGTGGCTTGGTGAGAATATCGGCAAGTTGATCATCGGTGCCAACACTTTCAATGGCAATATCTCCCTTTTGTTGATGATCTCTAATGAAATGATGCCTTATGTCAATATGCTTTGTTCTTCCATGTTAAACCGGGTTTTGTGTCATCTTGATTGCACTTTCATTATCACATAGCAATGGCACATTCTTGAAGTTGAGGCCATAATCCTTCAAGGTTGATTTCATCCATAGCAATTGTGCACAACAACTCCCCACACTCACATATTCGGCTTCGGCGGTAGAGATTGCCAGACTATTTTGTTTCTTTGAGTACCATGACACAAGTGATCTTCCAAGTAATTGACATGTGCCACTTGTGCTCTTTCTATTGATCTTGCAACCCCCATAGTCGGAGTCCGAATATCCAATTAATTCAAACTTTGACCCTTTGGGATACCATAGTCCAACATCTCTTGTTTGCTTCAAGTACCTCAATATTCTCTTTGCGGCCATGAGATGACTCTCTCTAGGTGAGGCTTGATATCTAGCACACATACAAACACTAAACATGACATCTGGCCTTGATGCGGTGACATAGAGTAGACTTCCAATCAAAGACCGATATTCCTTTTGATTCACCATTTTGCCATCAAAATCACTATCCAAATTGCCATTTGTACCCATTGGAGTTGAAATTGGCTTTGCATCTTGCATTCGAAACTTCTTCAACATGTCCCTTATGTATTTCCCTTGACTCACAAATGTCCCATTCTTCAATTGCTTGACTTGGAGACCAAGGAAGTAACTAAGTTCACTAATCATAGACATTTCAAATTCTTTGGTCATCATAGCACAAAACTCTTTACAATAAGCTTGATCGGTTGATCCAAAGATGATGTCATCAACATATATTTGCACTATGAATAGATCATTCCCAATCCTCTTGATGAATAAAGTTGTATCAACCTTGCCCATCTTGAATCCCTTAGAGAGAAGGAAATCCCTTAGCCTCTCATACCATGCTCTAGGTGCTTGCTTTAAGCAATATAAAGCCTTTTTCAACTTGTACACATGGTTGGGTTTCTTGTCATCTTCAAATCCGGGAGGTTGCTCAACAAAGACTAACTCATTGATGATCCCATTGAGAAATGCACTTTTGACATCCATTTGATATAGTTTGATGTTGTGTGCACAAGCATAAGCCAAAAGAATCCTTATTGCCTCCAATCTTGCCACGGGAGCATATGTCTCATCATAGTCAAGACCTTCTACTTGAGTGTAACCTTGAGCAACTAGTCTTGCTTTGTTTCTCACCACAATGCCATCTTGATCTTGCTTGTTTTTGAACACCCATTTGGTTCCAATCACATTGTAGTCATTTGGCCTTTCTACCAATTCCCAAACATCATTTCTTGTGAAATTGTTTAGTTCTTCTTGCATAGCCATAATCCAATCGGCATCCCTCAAAGCTTCTTCTATTTTCTTTGGTTCTATGGTTGACACAAATGATGCATGCTCACAAAACATAGCCAATCTTGATCTTGTTTGCACACCACTTCTAATATCACCAATAACACTATCAATGGGGTGATCTCTTGCAACATGTTGTGGTTGGAGTACTTGCACTTGATTGCTTGATCTTGGTTGATCACTTGATGTATCTTGTTGAGAAGAACTAGCACCATGATCTTGCACTTGAGAGTCACTAGCTAGCTTGAATGGAGAATTGAGCACTTGATCTTTATCATCATCTTGAATGTCAATTACTTGCTTTGCTCTAATGTCCCCAATGTCCATGTTCTTCATTGCTTCCACCAATTGAGTTCCACCAACATCATCTAGATTCTCTTCTTCATCTTGTGACCCATTGGTTTCATCAAATTGCACATCATGGACTTCTTCTAGAATGCCACTTGAATTGTTCCAAACTCTATAAGCTTTGCTTGTAGTTGAATAACCAAGTAGGAACCCCTCATCACATCTCTTGTCAAACTTTCCCAATCTAGTGCCCTTCTTCAAGATATAACATTTGCAACCAAACACTCTAAAGTAAGAAATATTGGGCTTTCTTCCATGAAGTAGCTCATATGGGGTTTTCTCTAGCAATGGATGACAATATAGTCTATTGATGTAGTAGCAAGCGGTATTGATTGCTTCATCCCAAAAAGATTGACTAACATTGTACTCATGAAGCATTGATCTAGCCATATCAAGCAATGTTCTATTCTTTCTCTCAACTAGGCCATTTGATTTGTGGAGTGTACTTGGCCGAGAATTGATGTCCAATGCCATAGTGATCACAAAGTTCTTCAATTCTTGTATTCTTGAACTCACTTCCATTGTCACTTCTCACTTTCTTGATTCTAATCTCAAACTCATTGTGAACTCTAGTGAGAAATGTCTTGAAGGTGTCAAACACTTCACTTTTGTCACTAAGAAAGAATACCCATGTGAATCTTGTGAAGTCATCCACTATGACAAAACCATACTTATTACCACATAATCTTGAGTATGTTGTTGGGCCAAATAGATCCATGTGCATCAAATCAAATGCTTTGCATGTGCTCATTGTACTCTTCTTTGGATGTGAGCTTCCAACTTACTTCCTGGCTTGACATGCACTATAAAGCTTATTCTTCTCAAATTCAACATCTTTCAAACCATTGACAAGATTGTGAGTTGTAAGCTTCTTCAATTGTTTCATGCCAACATGACCAAGCCTTCTATGCCAAAGCCAACCAATGCTTGATTTGGAGATTAAGCAAGTTGTCAAGGAAGTTTCTCTAGCATTGAAGTCAACTAGATAGAGATTCTCATATCTAAAGCCCTTGAATGCCACAATAGAACCATCCATACTAATGACTTCCACATCATCAACCCAAAGATACATTTGTAGCCTAGATCACATATTTGTGCCACGGATAGAAGATTGAAATCTAAACTTTCAACTAGCAACACATTGGAGATACTCATGTCATTTGATATTGCAATCTTGCCCAAGCCAATAACCTTGCCTTTCTTGTTATTGCCAAATGTGATAGAATCAACACCACTATTATTGTCATTGATTGAGTCAAACATTCTTGATGTACCGGTCATGTGTTGAGTGCACCCACTATCAATAATCCAATGCCTTCCTCTGGCTTTGTAATTGACCTACAAGCAAATCAATGAAGCTTAGGTACCCATTTTTGCTTGGGTCCTTGTAGGTTAGTAACTAAGCTCTTTGGTACCCAAATAGCCTTCTTCTTTGGGCCAACAATGGGTGTACCAATAAACTTAGCTTGCACACCCTTCACACCTTTGGTAAGCACATAGCAAGAATCAAAAGGTATAGCATTAACAAATTTCTTGCTTTGGTTCTTTTTATTACAATTATGCTCTAAGTGCCCAACTTGCTTGCATCTATTGTAAAACCGACCATTGCTCTTTACAAAGCTAGGCTTTGGAGTTGCAAAGGCCAACTTGCCTTTCTTGGGGGTGTAGCCCAATCCCTCTTTGTTAAGAGAGAACCTTTGGCTACCCAAGCACTTAAGCAAGTGGGCCTCACCACCATAGGCCTTTCCTAGGGCGTGAGTGAGCTCATCCACCTCTCTCTTGAGAGTCTCATTCTCAACCATTAGTGAGGTATCACAAGTGAAACCATCACTAGTAGTGGAGGTAGAGTTGGTGGTGGTGGATGAAGAGCTACAAGAAGGGTTAGCATTTGTCATGATGATAGGTTTATAAAAAGATTCATCAATTATATCACATGTAACACCTATATCACATGATACAACAACCTTCTTCTTTGCTTGTTGCTCAAGTAGCAATGAGTGAGCTTTTTCAAGCTTGGAATGAGCTTTACCAAGATCCTCATGGTCTTCCACTAGACTCTCATGAGTGGTCTTAAGCTCACCTAGAACTTTCTCAAGTATTGCTACTTTCATTGAAAGCTTCTTACACTCCTTGTTCTTGGCAATAGCTATGTGTGGCAGAACCGCCTAATTTAATGCCCTCCCAAGAGTACTCGCCTTCCATTAGACACTAAGTACCCTGGGAGAACACTAAACTACGCGATTCCGTCGAGCACACCGCGAGGGAGAACTCGAAGATCCACATTTTTTTTCATCAGGATCGTGAATGAGGGAGTAAAGCTTATAAAGTCCTTAACCATTCCTTACATCACTTTTAGTACAACATCAGAGTAATTCATTATGTAATTATAACAGCGGAATCTAAAACATTATCAGAGTTCAGCGGAAATGAAACCATTTGAAACATTAACATGAAGAACGTTTAAATGCATGAAATGATAACAGATTAATAGTATTTTCCTTGTAAAACTTTTAGTGAGAGTTTTAATAAATAACTCTACTCCGCATCGCAAAGGAAATCCTCGCTGAGCCCACCAGGAGGTTTCCACACACAATTGTCAGCTCATCAGCATCCACCTGTCACCTGCAACAGGGGAAAATAAAACCCTGAGTACTCAATTGTACTCAGCAAGACTTACCCGACAGGAGAAAATAAAAAGACTCCAAGGATATGCAAGGCTTATCGGGCTTGCTGGTTTATTGCATTGCAGGAAGCATTACTAATGGTGCATCCTTATATTTATTTTTATTAGCAGTCGTCATTAGTTCATTAGCTATCCATTCTAGGTAAGCACCTGTTCTACTTTCAAGCAAGTGGTAAGCAATCAGAACCATTTTATCTTCTCTACCAACAACTTTCTTGTTCCAGTTCTTACTATGATGCCAGAGCGTAGTCAAGCCGTACCATCTAAGCGATGGCGATTCGCGAATCAATGTGCCCAGCTGGGTGCCCCGAAAACACACACCCCGCTTGTACCCTAGGCACAAGCAAGACCAACCCGTTCCACTCCTGTCAAGGGGTCCAGGTCCCCGTCCAAGCTCGGACTCTAAGCCCCCAACACTGCAGGCCCGACCTCAGTATGGTGCTTAGACCTCCTCAACCCAATATATATAACCACCCTAAAAAGCCGGTCCGGAAAGAGCCGAAACCCATGACAGGAGATAAACAAGTTTTCCCGCTCCCATAAGCAAGTATATGCTCGGGACAATAAATCTGTGACTTGACCAGGGTCCATGCAACGAACGGTCCTTAATTGACACAGGCGGAACAAATGCAACCAGAGCCCTGCTCTGCTGCCCAACCAGGTTTAAGTCCATCCAACCCATTCCGCCCGGTCTCCAATTATCCATATACATTTGTATACCATGAGATAGCAACATGATGATAGTAACAATAAGATATTCCTATCTCTCGCGAGTGACAGAAAATCACTCGACTTCTACCGAATTCCTGTAGCATAGCAATCTACACGATCCTGACATGCTAGTAAGACCCATGGGATCAAGATATTTATATGCAAGTGGGTTTCATTCAAATCCTTTAAACTTAATGCACCAGCATAAAATAAAGTGCAGAATAATAGGGGTTATGCACCGGGGCTTGCCTGGGTAAAAGATAACCAAAAGTTAGTATTCCATCTCCGGGACCTGTTCGCCATGGCACCATCTTTGATTAAACACCAAGTCATCTGGTTGATCCATCGACCCCATCAACCATCATCGTTCCTATTATGATATGCAAAAATGCAATGCCTGCTTAAGCAGAACAAGCATAGCATAGATATACTCATTGAAAGACAAACAACACATCGTCACTTTCACTCCGACTCTCATCCTTTCTAAAAGAGATTTATTCGTGAGTTGGTTATTATTAAGAAAACACAAATTAACAATACAACCGCATTGCAATTTAATAAAATTCATGTAAGGTAAAGCAACATACTAAGCATAAACCTATCACCATCAGAGATGCATAACATTCTGTTTAACCTACATGTGAAGCAAGTAACATGGACAACATATTTGAGATATAGGATCACTAATTACTGTATATAAAGGTATTATTACTGGTAAGCATGGAATAAAAGGTGACAGTCCAAACATCTCCGTTGTACATGAAACTTTTATGGAAGGTACATCTTGACTAATTATAAATGTTGTACAAGTTTTATAATTTTCAGATAAGCATATTATTTACTAGCAATTAACAAAGATTTCATATCGATAAAAGCATGTGACAAAGGTAAATTAATAACTCAGTAATTATACAAGATCTGGACCTCAAATTTTTATCCTAAATTAAGCATCACATGAATAACATGCCATAAAATTTTCATCTCATTTGAAGCATAGCATGTACCGGTATGAATTTCTCTATAATTAATCATAGGAAAAATATAGTGCAATATTTTTTTACTAAAACATGCAATATTATATATCTAATGCATAGAGATAAACGCAAGGGTTCCAAAACATCTTGATTTTCTATTTTACGAATTTTCTATGATTTACTATGAATTTCTAAAGGTTCAATACATTTAAGAAAAGACACGAAGCTAATGACATAATTAACTAATCACATAATTTCAAATGAGCTTTAAAAATCATGAAATTAATATGGAAGATAGAGTTTGATTTTAGATGAATTTAGGAAGAAGAATTCATGGAATCTGAGTTGATATGATGGAGATATAAAATTCGCAAGATAGCTGTGCAGGTAAATAAACACGAACTTTTGAAAGAGACGTACGTGAAGCTGAGCTTCGTGCTCGCGAGGCACGTCCGCCATGGATGACCGCTCGAGCTAGTGGATGCAAGAATTGGAGGGAGGTGAGTGGCAGCTCGGAGCTCTGCTCGACCATAGCGGCCATGGCAGCGCGGTCGCGGTCGAAAGCGCGGAGCTCGGCTCGGCCAAGGTCGTGGCTACGCGAGGGAGGGAGCAGGGAGAGAGAGCGAGCTCGAGCTGGAGCGCCTCGAGATAAAAACAAAGCGAGGGAGCAGCGCGGAGCGGCAGCTGCACCGCGCAGCGAGGACGGCGACGCAAGGAAAAGTCAAGGTCTACAGCTCCGACAGCAGCGCGATCACGTCGCAATGAAAGCACGCTGGGCAGCGGGAGACAACGGTGCATGCCACAGCGACTCGACGCGAAGCAACGGGCCAAGCCTGGCACTGCACGCACTCAAAGCGGTGGTTGGGCAGCCACGCAACCAAGCAGCGTCATAAAACGACACATAATTTTTCAAGAGCTTGAATTTAAATTAGATTCAAAAGCTACGTCTATCATTTAAACCTCAACACAAGCTCTACATTATTTTTGCTTGCCATAAATTTCCCAAAAAGGATGCGTTAAAACGTAAGCTCGAGCGTTGCCGACTCAACGAAAAAGGCTTAATTGATTTATATATATATATTTATTATTATTATTATTATTAAGCGAGGTGCTAAGCGGCTCGTAACACCAGAGGTGTTACACTATGTCTCTAGTTTGTTGCATCAAGTCATATAGTTGTTCTTTAGTTGGTTCATCATCATTATTTTCATTATCATTATTCTTGTCATTATCACTATCATGAACATATTCCATTTCACTTTCATCATCACTCTCATCATATAATACCTTAGCTTCTTTGGCCATGAAGCACGAAGAGGATGAATCAAATAGTGAAGGCTTCTTGTTGATAGCAATGGAAGCAAAAGCCTTGTTGGATGATTCTTCTTCTTCATCATCATCACTTTCCCAAGTGACCACATAGGCTCTATTCTTGCCCTTCTTGAAAGTCATATTGGCTTCTCTCTTTTTCTTCTCAAACTTGTCCCTTTTGTTGTTCTTCTTATTGTCATAGGGACATTCGGCTTGAAGATGTTCAGTGCTATCACAATTGAAGCACTTTCTTTGTTGCTCATTGCTCTTGAAGTTGTCATTTCTCTTTTTGAAGCCTCTTCTCTTAATGAACATGTGACCCATTTTCTTGACTACAAAAGCAAATGCCTCATCATCAATTTCATAATCTTCATCTTCACTAATGTCTTCTTCTTCTTCAATGATGGTAGCTTTGCCCTTGGAGGAGATGGCCTTGAATGCCACGGTCTTCTTCTTCTTCTCATCTTCCACCTTCTCCTTGTCATCAACATCTTGATCATATTTGTCATAGGTCAATACTTCACCAAGCAAATCATTAGGCTTCATTGCTTCAAGCCCATCTCTTTGCAACATCATGATCAACATCTTGAATCTTCTAGGTAAGCTCAATAAGAACTTGTGACAAAAATCTTGATCTTGAGTCTTGTGCCCTAAGCTCTTGAGATCATTGACTATCACTTGCAATCTATGAAACATTTCAATGATTGTTTCATCATCCTTTTTCTTGAAGTTCTCAAACTCACTCTTGAGCCCATATAGCTTGGCACTCTTCACAACCTTAGTGCCCTCATATGTTTCACTCAACCTTGTCCATACTTCATATGCCAATTCTAAGTCCTTGATGCCCTCAAATACTTTTGTGTCAATACCATGGTAAAGTGTATTGAGAGCCATTCTATTGCATGTTCTATTTGCTCTATCTTCATCGGTGAGATGATCGGGATCAATGATAGCAAAGTCATTCTCGGTGACTTGCAAAACTCTCTCATGAATAGAACCAAGGTACATTGTCATCTTTCTCTTCCAATGAGCAAAAGAACTAACACCATCAAAGAACGGTGGCTTGCCCCCAACATGATTGAACACAATTTGAGCCATTTTTCACACCGAAGGATGTTAAGCCTTGATACTTTCTGAGGAGCGTGTCTGGTCATAGGATTTGACCATTGGGGCAGTGACCGTTGGAGGATCGGACGCGGTTGAGCGCGTCCGGTCAGTTATGACCGGCGCGTCCGGTCATCCCGAAAAGAACCCAGTGAAGGGGTAACGGCTCTATTTGACCGTGGGGTTATAAATAGATGCCTTGGCCGGCCGTGGCCGGTAGCTGAGCACACTTTAGCCTTAGTGGCTTGTGTGGTAGTGCTTGGGAGCCCTCTAACTCACTCATGCTTGATAGTGTTCATCGGATCGAGTGAGAGGGCGATTCTAGTGCGATTGCATCGTGAGGTTGCATTGAGTGGCACTAGGTGATCGTGTTGCAAGCCGGTAGTGCTTGTTACTCTTGGAGGTTGCCACCTCCTAGACAGCTTGGTGGCTTGTGGCTCCATCAAAGCTCGCAAGAAGATTGTGCGAGGCTTAGGAGAAGCTTTGTGAGGGGGATTGTGCTCACCCCGCGGGGATCACGAAGAGCAACTCTAGTTGAGCGTGTCATTGAGTTACCTCACTTGAGAGTGGTGTCTTGCGGTGCCTTGCGGGGCGTGCCTTGAGGGGCAAGTGACTTGAGGGTCACACCGAGGAACCATCTAAGTGTTGGTCGACACAACGGGGACGTAGCTTGGTGGCAACCAAGTGAACCTCGGGAGAAAATCACCGTGTCAACTTTGTCTACTCTTCTCGGTGGTTTGCCTTCATGCAACACAAGCTTGTATTTACTTTCATATATACTTGTACTTGTGTAGTTGCTCTCGTAACTAGTTTACTTGTGTAGCTTGCTAGTCGTCTTCTTGCTTGTGTAGCTAGAAGCTTCCCCTTTGCGTGACTAATTTGGTTTGTGTAACCTTGTTAGTCACATTGCTTTAGTTTGTGTAGCTAAGTGATTTGCGCTCTCTAATTTGGGATTAGTTGCCTTGTTATTGAGCATTGCTAGTGAGCTTAGGCTTTGTGCGCTTTGCTTACTAGAATTGTGTAGGAGCTCCCTCTTGCTTGCAAAGTACTAGTGCATAGGTTTGTGTGACCTTGCTCTAGAATTAAATAGGAGAGCTCTTGCTAAGGAAAGCACCTTAGTTGCTTAATTAGGATCTTTGTGAGGTGCTTGTGAACTTAGTTAGAGGGGTGAAGTCTTGGCTAGACCGATAAGTTTAATTCCGCATTTGTTTTTGGTTAGCCAACACGCTTAAGTTTTAGAAAGGACTATTCACCCCCCCTCTAGTCCGCCATCTCGACCCTACATTGATCATCTAGTTCTTGTTCTAGTTTGTGTATGAATCGAATACTTGATAGTACTTGGTATAATTCTAGATTCATAATTATAATGTTCATTGCCTATGTTGATTATATGTTTAGTATATTTGGAGTAGTTTTGTGTTTATACTCTTGTTCGTATAGCGTTCATTCCAATGATCAAGGGGTGGGTGGTAGAAGTTGTGTAAGCATGGTGCTTAGACAATATCTATCGGCGAGTGCTCCCTATGTTCTGGGCCATGTGGTAGATCACGAAGGTGACTATTATAGCTTTGTTGACTCCTCTGTAGTCCACTCCCCGAATATAGGATTAGTAAGGCTGAGTTGCAGGGTGATATCTTGCTCTGTTCCTGATCCACCTTAGCAATGTCTCTTGAGTATGAATATGAGGTTACTTTTGACCATGATTGCTAAATGTAATTGCACTAATTGATGTAGCTCAATGACCTATAGTTAGAATAACCTTAGGAGTTAGTCTCTATTTTCTAGTTCTTTCTAGAGTCACGCCCAAGTAGAAAAATGCTCGGTGAAACTCCTTTTAAGATTACCATGATCTGTTATTAATTATCCTTTATTATGATATGATTGATCCCTGTTTTGCGACTGATCTAGTGGAACTCTTATCACAAGTGTAAGTTATATTTTTTATTCTTATACCTCCAAGTTCCTTTCTAGTGGTAGAATTATAAATAACGATACTTGGAACTTTCCTGGGTGAAATGCTACAACGGGTGTATTTTATCTGTGTGCTTGCGGATAACCTTTATTCATATTTTATAAGTGCTATGATCATAAGTGCAACCACATCTTTTGGTATTGTGTTGGGGATGGCAACCTGGCTTAAGCAATGCTAAGAGATGTCCCAAACATTTCTAATGCCTTTGCTAAGGAAGGGTTTGACCTACCTTATTTGTAATCATGTTAGAGATGTCAACACCCGCCGAGTGGAGGCAGTTCTTGTAGAAGCCCTGTTAGAGCATGTCATCTGCAACAGGAGAGAATAAACCCTGAGTATCAGAATGTAATCAGCTAGACTTACCCGTCGAAACAGAAATAAAAGACACCAAGGATCATGCAAGGCTTTTCTTAAGTGGAGCTGGCTGACAGTTTATTTACAGAAATACATAAGTAATGGTAAATCTTCTAACTTGTGCTAGCAGTTATTTTTAGCATTAACCTGGCATCTATCTTAGAACCTATACTAAACAATCATCTGATATTTAAGCAAATATTAATAACCACAGTAGGTATAAATTGAGCAAACATTTAAATCATCATCCAATTAACCATCTATTCAATTAATTGAATCTACGTTACTGCTGCTCAAATCAAGTGCTCACTAACCAGGAGCGACGACGATTCAAATCGACTTCCCATCTAGCTGGAGTGGTATTTCTAATACAAACCACGTAGGCCCCACGCCAGGGTCGCACAAGTCACCTTAGGTACAGTTTAGGAAAACACGGGTTTGACTAATGTCGCATCCCCAAGGGCAACACTTTGCTAGGTGATAGGGACTTTAACCCTCCCTTGATCTTATGCCAGTGTCCCCAAGCACATCCTTACTTCCTCCAGAACACGCACTTGACCCCCCGATTCTCGGCCTGAACTATATTACTTGGCTTCGCGGTCAGAACGGCTTATCCAGCCAACTAAGTGTTAGACTACGTTCAACATGACTCAAGGACGTACAACGAATTGGTCCTTAAATGACTCAGACGGGCATAGCTTCGCACCCAAGATGTGAAGTGTCTTGCGGCTACACTATCGAACTCCCACCCAGTCTCAATTCATTTCTTTAAGCATGGTTCCTTCCCACGATAGCAAATATAGCCAACCGTGACCCACTTCATCCTAAATCTCGTGAATGACCGTAAATCACCAAACTTCTACCGCACTAAGCAGGACTAAGCAATAACACGTGCCTAAACTTTAATTGGGATTCGAGTTCGATATCTGGACAAGGATAGATATAATGTAGCAAGTGTTTTCACTCAACTCCTACAACTTAATGCAATAAACAAGTAAAATACTCAAATGATATGTATACAAAAGTTGGGTTAGCATGCACCAGGGCTTGCCTTTCAGAAAAGACGAGGGACGGTGGTCAGGGCACTCAGGTAACTCTTCTTCGGAAACTCCTTTGCCGTCTAGCACCTTGGGCTCCTCTGGCTACTCCTGCTCCTCCTGATGCACTCTCTCGAACTCTAGAAGCATCATTCCCTCTAGAACACCTATTGCATGGATGCACAGATAAATTTTATGGATTCATAAGAAGGGATCCAACATGCTCGGTGAATGCAAAGTGAACTGCAGTAACAACTTAACGCTCTATTCAAATCACTTTAACAAGATGTGCCAATCTCTTCTCTGGTAGAGAAGTACTTACCAAGTCTATGCAACCTAACATATAGTTTCTCTTCCTCAGTTAAGGACCTAACACCTAAACTACCAACAACATTACTTAAGTTTATCACAATCCTAACCCATTTCAACAACACAGAAATCTGGACAGCAGCCTGGTTTTTCAACCATAACTAGGGATCCATAATTCCAAATGACATGATACAAGACAATCTGGAAAGCTTATGAAATTATCTACAAATCATTTTCAGATCTCAAGACTTGATTCCCAAGTTTACTTAGTCGAAATCTTAAAGTTTCAGAAATCTGTCCTCTCTAAATAGAGAGCAGCCATTTCTGGACAACAACTTCAAACCACTAGAACTCCTAAACTACTAAGCCACATGCCACCAAATTTAGACACAAACTAGTTTAAGAAGTTTACTACAACTTTGGTACTCACAATATTATTAGAAAACACTTTTATCAAAGCCTAATCCTAGAAAAGCTACCAACTATCCAGAAGGCCTAGAAATGTAAAAAATTAAATATTTACTCATGTGCGAAACTAACCTTTTGGCGAAACCAATAGCACTACCAGTTCACACATGACATAAAACCACCAGAAAGTAAGGTATGCCAACCCAAATCATTTATTTTAATCCTTTTCTTAATTTAATTATTTAATTAAGTGGGAAAAATAAACCTATATGCAAACTCTTCAAAAAATTCTGCAAAACTTACAGTGGACCCTATACATTACCAGGAGGCTACTGTAAAAATTTAAGCTAAAGTTGCCCATCGAAACTCCCTACACAAAATTCACAAGCCAACAAGGCTGATTCTAGCAAAATTAAGAAACCATATTGAAAAGTATCAAACAACAGAAACAAAATTTTACCTAGCAATCCTAAGATACTAGGACACTCCACAAAATTTCATGATCATTGGACATATAAAAAATTATGAAAATTTATTCAAGTATCTCCTAATATAAAATGACAAAGGCATAACTTGAAAACTACTCAAGCAATAGAATTGAAATTTTTACTAGAGCTAGCATACACATAGAACAGCGCACTAACCAAATTTCATAATTTTTGGAGCACTATAACTCAAGTTATAAAATTAACAAGTTTGCATCCATTTTAAAACACCTTTTAAGATTCTATTTAATTCTTCCAGAAATTCCATGACACATATATATTTTATATTTTTACTAAATACTACACTTTATACAGAACCTAACAAACTTAGAATCACCCAATTTGGATGAGCCAATCTCTAGATATGAAATTCACAAGACCGACATCAAAACTATGATTTGATTTATTTTAATTCAAACATGAGACACATACATGTGGGTCCCGCTGGTCATAGAGAGAAAACAGGGGAGAGGTGAGCTGCCGATCTCTGGCGAGCTTTAACTCATTGGCGGCAAGCTCTCCCGGGGATCTAAGTCTACCATCGTGTTCTCCTTCACATTCTACACCTGTCTAGGTAAGGGAGGCGGCTAGGGTTTGAGCGGAGAGGGCTTGCCGTCAGTCATGGCGGACGGCGGCGAGAGCTCGGCGGTACACCAGCCATTCTAGGCTTGGGCTGAGCACGCTGATGGTGGCTACAACACCAGTGAGATGTGACGAAGCTTTCGAAGCTAGCTATAATCCTAGGGGTGCACTGGTGCGGCCGGACCACGAGCACGCACGCGCGGCAGCACCTAGAGCACAACGATGATGACATTGTTTCGGCTATACCATGGGGAGATATGGGGCTACATCTTCTAGAGATGTACTATGACTCAAGGTGACTACCATGCGTACACTAGGGAGGGCAGAGACAGATGAGACGAGGCTAGCCGCGAAGCGTTGCCACCGGTGGCCATGACGGACGCGGCCGGATCACGACGAACCCATGAAACGTTCCGGTCCCTACAGGCCATTACCGGCAGTAACATCCAACCACGAGCACCTACACGTGATGAGGAAGTGGGGATGGTAGCTATGGAAGTATGGGAGAGGCAGAGATGAGCTGGCCACGGTGGCATGAACGTGGTGGCACCCCAAACAGCTCGGAATAGTGGCGGTGCGGTCAATGTGGCTCACCTAGGGCTCGACAAACTCGACAAGGTAGTCAATGTAGTTCATGAGATGGTGGTGGAGCTATGGGTGTGGTGTAGTGGCTGGTGGTGTGGTGAAGCGCATGCACGAGCATGACTGAGCAATTGTGATAGCGGCGCTGCTTTGGCCCTGTCTTCTCCACACGCGGGGGTGAAGGAATGAGGCCGAGGTGAAGCGTTTGGAGTGACGCTGCCCTTCTGGCATTCGACAGCAGCTCTCCAAGTCACCTAGCGAATGGCACATGGCCTCCACGTGTCAAGCATGGCTTGCCAGTGGTTGGCGTTGATGGAGCTCTAAAGTTTCAAATTTCAGTTCAATGGCCGACAAACGAACAATCTTGGGCACCCTGTAGCTCCTAAACCGTGCTGATTTGAGTTATGGTGTAGTTGACACTATTGTAGTACTAAGTGAGTTCTACAACTTTGCCAATTGGAGCAAGAGCTGGATCGGCATGGTTTACAAACTACAGCCTAGCAAAGCGGTAGATGAAACTGGAACTCGATTTCATGACTTAGAAATTTTCAGAGTTGGGAACAACAGTGGTTTCCTGTCTTGTGTGACATTTTTGGGCATGTTGTGCACATTTTCATGAGATGGCCATATTGAAACTTTTTTCCTTGATAAATTTTCTACAATTTTGTTAAAGGGCGCACCTCCATGCAAGATCTCTAAGCTGGACTTTTTAAATAGTCAAATAAAAGTACTCTAGAGGTCAACCCATAGTCAACAACACCTAGGAGGGCAATTTGGTCATTTTGGTCAACATGAACATTGCTCCACTAACTACCCTAAGTGTAATTAAGGTGTTATAGGATATAATTAACCACTCTACACATTGACTACACACATTTCCAATTGTCACATAAGTTGAAACAAGCAAAACAAACAATTCCCTTACTTTGTTGCACTTCCATGTTGCATATGTTTCAAGCCCTTGTTGCAACAATTCAACTTATCATGTTTAACTAACAACATTGCCATGTTTCAAAGTATGAGACACCCGTGTTACATCTACATGTTGCACCAAACACAATTCATAGGCCAACAAATATGAAACAAGCACAATTTAGTATGTTGCATACTCATGTTGCAAGCAAAACAAAGGCATAAATGAGATGAATGATGCTCATGCTTATGAAATGCAAGTGCAAATGTGGAAGGCAAACACCTGGGGTGTTATAGCAAGATAGGAGGAGCAAACAAAGAGGATCAATTAAAATTTGAAGCACACAAGTAGGGGAAGCAAGCTCTTAATGTTGTATGTTGCATTTGAATGGGCATTACATATGTTTGATTGCATGGCACAAGTTTTAAATTCCATATCCATGATTGTGTGGTGTATGCTAGATTTGTAGAAAATGATTGATGAAATGAAAACTAGCATGCATAAGATAGCTAGATATTCTTTGAACTTTTACAAGTGGTACTAGAGCCTTGCTTCTAACATTGATCTCATGAGGTATCTAGTTCTTTGAGGTTGTAGTTTTCAAATGATATCTAGCAAATCATGGTGCTAAGGATGGTGTTCAAATGACAACTCCAATTGGTATCACGCTTCAAAGGTCCATTCCATACACCTTAGCATGTCTTGGTAGACATTACTTCCCCACACTTCCTAATCTATGCATATGTGCAAGCTTTCAAATCCAAACTCTTAGCATATATGTAGAGGGAGCTAATGCTACCAAATTGAGTTTATGGAACTTATCCATAACCTTTACACATGGTAATATGCTTGGGCAAACAACATGAATCCAAAAAGATTTCATTGAATATCTTTGTAAATAGGTTGTCATCAATTACCAAAAAGGAGACGATTGAAAGCCCTAGTTTGGTTTTGGATAATTGATGAAACCTAGGACTAACCTTTGATCTAAGTGTATGATTTAGATGAGATAGTCCAATCCAAGTGGTGAAGCTAGATGATGGTCATGGTTAAGGTGATGGCCACAAAAGAGATGATCAAGTACTTCACAATTGGAAAAGAAGAAATAGAAAAATAAAAATGGGCTTAAGGCAAAGGTATAATGATAGGAGCCATTTTTGGTTTGCACTCAAGGAACCATAGACGGTGTGAGTGATTTAGGATCGATACCCGTACTATAAAGAGGGGAAATCTTTGGCTAAGCAGTTATCAAGTGCCACTAGGTGACATGATTCTTGCATGTGTATTTTGGAACCTAGTGTGCTAACTTTGACCCTTAAAAATGCTTTGAAAAATGCTAACACATGTGCACACAAGTTCTACACTTTGTGGTTAGCAAGTTGGAAGCAAGGGCAAAGTGGTTTTGGACTTAGAAAAAGAAAAGGAGGTGAAGGTGCTCGATCGGAGGCTGGCATCAGGGTGACCGGACTCACCCCAGGGCGTGTCCAGTTAGTGTTGGGCACGGCCAAGAAGGCCAAGTCCTAATCAGACTCAGCAAACGAGGCATGACCGGATGTGCAGGGCCTACGTCTGGTTAGGGTATGACGTACGCTGATGAAAGCACTCATGCGAGGAAGAACGGAGCGAACACTGGGACACGTCCAGTCACCATTAACCTGACGCATTTGGTCCAAGAAAACTAGCTCTAGATGCTTACTAGAGTCGATCTGACTCTAAGGTGGCATGGCATCTAGTTGGCTAGCGGCGCGTCCGGTCATGGCGTGAAGGAAGCGTGCAAGCAAATGCTAGGCGACCGCGTCTGATCTCGCCTAGCAGCATATGGTCAACACTTAGCCATTGCGCTGAGTCACTTGACCATTGAAATTGAGCAGCGCACGTTTGAAGTAGGGACATGTGGCAGTGATCAAGCAACTGAACAATGGGTTTGCTGCATTTGGTCAATATGACTGGTGTGTCCAGTCGACGCGCAGAGACACCCCTTTGAGCATAACGGCTCTATTTCGTTTAGGGATCTATAAATAGTGTTTGGCTGGCTTGGGGCTCAGTCTCTTAGCACTTTGACATACTTGACATCCTTGTGAGCCTAAGCAAACACCTTCCACTTATCTCCATCATTGATTCATCATCATAGTAAGATTGGGAGTGATTCCAAGTGTATTTGCTTGAGTGATTGCATCTAGTGGCACTTGGAGATCGTTGTGGCTGCGGATTTCTTGTTTCTCTTGGTGGTTGCTTCCACCTAGATGGCTTGGAGCAGCAGAGGAGCTTCGGCATGTGTCAGTGATTGTCCATGACTAGCTCTGGTGATTGTGAGAGGTCTTGCACCTTCCCCGCCGCAAGGTAGATCCAGTAAATTGCTCATCTCATTGAGTTACCTCACTTATAGGTAGGTTCTTACGATGTCTATTTGTTGGATGAGGTTGTGCAACACCTCTTAGCCACCAAACACCAAGTGTTAGTTGACACAACAGGGACTAGTGTGCCGGCAAGCACGTGAACCTTGGGAGAAAAATCTTGTGCCTCTTGTGTGATTGGTTCATTCCTCGACACGGTTGTATAATCACCTTACTCACTCCTTTACATTTCTTGCAAACTAGTTGCCAAGCTCTTTAGTGTAGTTAGTCTTTGAGAGTTTGTTAGTTTGGATAGTGTGGCTCTTTAGTTAGTCTTTGAGAGCACACTAGCTTAGTGTGTAGTGACTTAGCTCTTGTGTGTGCCTAGTGATCATAGCAACTAGAATTGTTGGAATAGATGGCTTGTAGCCCTTTTAGAGCTAGAGTAAAATTGCATTACACCTTTTGCTATACTAATCAATTGTTCTGGTGCCTTGTAGAGTTTTTAAATAGGCTATTCACCCCCTCTAACCATATTAGGACCTTTCAAAAGTAGATTATGAAAGAGGGGCCATGGATTTTCAAAGGCTATGCCCCTATGCTGGAGGAATTTGATGGGGCTACATCAGTGCCTATCGATGAGATATGGTCGGCAGTCTACCGAGGGGTATGCCCAAGGTAGTAGATTATTGGTAGATAGGTGTGCAAGCTATGAACTAGATGGTGACGCAAGACAAACACGAGGATTTATCCAGATTTGGCTGCCATGAGGGCGTAATACCTACGTCCTACGTTAGATTGTATTGTTGTGTATATTGAGAGATGTCTTTTGAGGGGGTCCCCTGCCCGCCTTATATAGTCCGGGGGGCAAGGTTACAAACCTAGAAACTAATCATATCTGGTTACAATTGCCATAGCTGGCCGGATAAGGATTCCTATTCTAACCGACTAAGATCTTGCTTGATCTCCAAGTTTGCTTTCCTTCCTTGCGTGGGACGCCGAGCAGATCGACTGGGCCACGCGTCGTCTTCTGATGGGCCGAGCCCATTGGTCTAGGCCAGTCCAAGTCTAGCCATAAGGGTATAGGGGTTAATACTCCCATAGCTAGTCTCGACCACTATGCATTGTGATGCGACATGCCATCTTGAGCTTCTTCGAATAGTGAGGCTTGAGTTCTTGACATCTCCGACCAGTCAAAACACCATTCGAGTAGTTGTTGCAAGCATCCGACCAGCTTGTAATACAGCTGACCACCATCGTTGCCAAAGAAGTAGGTTGTCCGAAGAATGTATGATGGTCTTAAGAAAAAGAAAAAGATTTCCTTCCTGGTGAAGTGTGCCCACTTGTATTTCAAAAAAGAAATGTAAGCAGGGTAAATAAAGCGTAGGGGTCAAAATAAGCATATTCATCGTAAGGTGAAGTGTGCTCACTTAGTCCCCGAGCCAGGTAATAGGTGACGTAGGCACGTGATGCCAGGGTCTAAAATGAACATTCATGGAAACTTGATATTGAGATGCACCGACAGGTGCATCGTACCGATGTAGTCCCCGAGCTTGCTGGAAGGTGAAGTATGAGCCTTGTAGCAAGGTCTAAAAAAGCTCTGATCCCTCAACTGTATGCGAGTCAAATTTCACATGTAGCTGAGGAAACCAGACCGCAAGCCATGGTCGGGGGAGTGGTTGAAATAGTTCCCGAGCATAGAGGAAGTCGCAGTCGATAGTCCCAAAGTAGAGAGTGATCGACGAGTCCCCGAGCGTGATCGGGGAATTGATCATGATCAGTGATCTGAGATAGACTGGAGTCGCTAGACTAGTCCCCGAGCATCATATACCTCCAACACCCTTGTCCCTATCATACTTTGTTTCTCCCCTTTTTTTGCCTGACCCGTTATCTCAGTAGTCTTCCTAATGTGACATAGCAATCATGCTTTTATTTTGTCAATCACACTCTGGGCTGGCATCTGTCAAGGCGTGTCAATGTGGGCCCTCTTGTGTTGTATCCGAGGGAGCGCATTTACTGGCGCGGGTGCTAGTGAAAAAGTGGAAACTGCAGGGAGCGTGCCTAGATTCACACGCATGATCCCCGAGTATCTTGAGGAGGTGGAACGGCGCGGTTAATGGGATAAATAGCTGTTGTGCGGCCATTCCCCATTTACACCCAATAGTCACCTTTGCAAACCAATCTCCTTCCTCTGCCAACCCGCATTCTGCATTTTGACTCCGCGGCCACCATTAGCACACCTTGCCATCATTAGAAGCAATGCACTCTCTGTCCACCAGCTAAGCCAAAGCAAAGAGGCGAGAGAGGTAGAAGATGGCCAAGACTGAGGTGCAGAAATGGGCCGAGGTGATGAAGGAGTGGTGGAAGTCGAGGGCCACTGAATCATCCATCAATGATCTTGTCGGCCTAGGGGTGCTTCACAACAAGGCGCTCGGAGAATGGAGAGTGTTGGACTTGGAAAGCTTCCCCGATCCCAACCCAGTGAGATCGTTGTTTTCGAAGATTTCTTCAAGAGGGGATTTGGGGTTCCTGTTCATCCTTTCCTCCAAGGGTTGTGTCTGTACTATGAGATTGGGATTTGCAATTTGCATCCCAACTCAATTCTTCTCGTCTCCACCTTCATTCACCTCTGTGAAGCTTTTGGTGGGTTTGCTCCGCATTTTGATCTTTTCCGTTATCTATTCTGTCTACGGAAGAAGGGGTCAAAGGGGGGATCTCAGATCACCGGCAGAGTGTACCTGACACTCCGTGATGGAATGAAGTCAAAGTACCTCAGCTGCCCCTAGAACACCTCCGTCGGTGATTGGTACAAGAAATGGTTTTACATCTGAGAAGAACCCAACACCGCCACCCTCTGTGATGTCGGCTACATCCCAAAGAAGAGGGCCAGCTAGAATGAGAAACCGAAGTACGCCAGGCAGGTGAGGGAACTTATGGAGCTACTCCCATGGACCCATTTAGACAGACCAGTCGTAGCCGGGAGCTTCATTAGTCGGTGAGTACAGCCCTGCCAGAAGAGGGTGCACGCCGGCTACGAGTACCAAGGCTTAGCCGACCAGACCAGGATGCGCCCGAACCAGCTGCACGAGGATGAAATCAAGCGGAGGATTGTGGAGCTGTTTAACCTGGCAGATTCATCGTACCATCCATTGAGCATCATCATGCACGCGTACAAGCTCATCCGACCAGCTCCAAAGGTACCCCAAGCACCTGTCTTTTGTGTCGACCACATAGTTGATAAAAAACATGTGTTGTAATCCCTGTTGTTCTTATGATGTTAGGTGCACGGTGTTGAAAGACACTTGTTGTACATGTCTCTAGCACCTGGGATGGATCATCTAAGGAGCATGGAGCCCCCTCCACGGAACGTGTAGCAATGCTATGCTCACATCGATGACAACGAGAGGGGAGAAGGAGCACCGAGCACTAGGACAGACACCAGGAGCAGGATGGCTGAGAAGCAACCAGTCGCCCCCGACCACTCAAAGAAGAATCCTTGGAGCTCAGAAGCCACGGGAGTGCCTGAGAATCTGACCAGCAAGCGTCGTTGGATAATACAAGACTGGTCAGATGAAGATGAAGAAGAAAACCTGACCACTGATTTGCTTAACCCTTGTCAGAAGAAGGGCATAGAGCAGATAGTCTAGGAGCGACCGTCTAGACCAGCAGCTTCTCCATCGTGGGGAATGCCGATGGTGCCAACTGCAGCTATGTCACATGTGTCGCCATCAAGTGAGGATGGCCAGAGCTCATCGGGCCAGCAAGGGAGCCAAGGGCAACCACGTCGGCGCACATTCTCAGCCACGCATCGTCAAGCGGACATGTAAGTAACTGCACATGTCAGCAAACATTAGTAGTAAAGGCAAGTAGTAATATGTAACATCAACTATGCTTTTATTAAATTGTAGCTCGACATCGACGGAGGTCCCTGAGGAGCTCGCCGCCAGTGGGAAACCAGCAACAGATGGTGCGAGAGTGACCAGTGAGCAAGTGGTGCCAAGTGCTGACCCAAAGGAGCCGACAATAGTGGAGATGTCTACCGAGCAACGGGCATCCGAGCAGGTGCCGCCTGAAGCACCAAGCGTGGAACAGGCAGCCCCAGAGGAGAGGCGATACCCTGAGCCCAGACAAGAAGCACTAGAACAGTCTATAGCCACCCCAAGCACACAGGAGGGTGGTCTACCGGATGCCGTGGCTCAGGGGAAAGGAGGAGACCAAAGCTAGCCAGCAGTAAGAGGAACCCAGGACTGCTGATGCCGCGGAGTCCGAAGGCAACGACGTCCTAGAGGAAATTGAGGGGCATCTCTAGGACAGGTGTCAGCACGTGTACGTATGCCATCAGCGTTGGGATCATTTCATCTGCAATGACGAAATCCCCACAGAGGACGACACAAGAAAGGTTGAGCTGGCGGCGAAATGGCTTATAGCCGAAGTATAGGTAAGCTGCTTTTTTGTACATTCTTAGACCAGTATTGTGATGCTTTTGCTAAAACAATGTTGTGGTCACTTTGCAGGATATCGTGAAGACGACGAAGTACCATAAGCAGTGCTTTGACCAAATTGAACCAACGTTCAATGAAAACATGGAGCTAGCAACCGAGGTGGATCGGCTGCGCGAAAAGCTCGAGGCCGCCGAGAAGGAGAAGGCAGAGCTGGAGACATTTCAAAACAACACCGTCATCTAGCTCAGCCAGAAGGAGCGTGAGAGGATGGGTAAGTTGTATAGCCGTAACTCCCCGAGCATTGAAAATTGCTGTGAATACACGTTCTTGTACTGACCAGCCTATTTGTAGGCCTAGCGAATGAAATAGCTTCCCTTCGAGAAGAGAACGTGCGCGTGGTCAGAGAGTGCACCCGATTGATGGGAGAGAACAACCAACTGGCACAAGACCACGCATAGCTCCCAGAACACTCCAGAAAAATAACCGAGGAGCTGAAGGTGAAGAACATAGAGCTAAACAGTAAGTATTGGTTGTCTTGGTCTCAGGATGTTTCCATATGATACTTCCCTGACCAAATGGCTGCTCTGTAGAACTAAAGGTGAACGCGAAGAAGCACCTTGAAGAGGCTATCAAAGATCATGATGCCTATTCAGCGAAGACACGTGAGCTCAAGAAGGACTAGGATCTCTGGAAAGGTTGGTGCAACCAAATGGTGAGCGGTATAATGCCAGTGTTGAACCTGATCGACCCAGAGCTCCCCGTGCCCGAGGCTAGAGCGCAGCCTCTTAGAGTGCTCGACAAGTGCCAGCGTGCCTTGGGATGGCTCCAACAATTCATGAAGGATGCCGGGGAATACACGGGCGCCCATGTGCTCAGCATGGTGCGTGCGCACTACCCGTTGATCGACTTCAAACGCTTTGAGCTAGGGTATCACAAGGAGGTTGTCCCGAAGCAAGCAGATGAACTACGGATCCAGTTGCTTGACTTGTCGGCCTCAATAATGGGTGACATCAACTTGTCTGGGATATCGTCACCGCCAGGGCAGGAGCTAGCATTTTCAAGTCAGCTACCGGGAGCTGCGGTCTTGACCAGCCAATCCCTGGTGCTAGAAACTTTGTCCGTGGAGCGACCAGAGGCTACGGTCTCGACTAGCCAGACCCCGGTGGCACCAACTTCCTCAACCAAAGAGGCACCACCATCATCGAGAGGTGAAAAGAAGAAGAGCAGCGCCTAGCCCGAGCACCGAGCGCCGACCAACCAGTAGCCTGTAGCTATAGAAAGTATAATAGTTTTAGTTTATTATAGACTTGTGCCTCGTTAGGCAAGCCTGTAATAATGTACTATTAAGACAATGTAAGCTTGTTGTGCTTTCGTATGAAAAATGTTTGAAGCTTGTATATGTGTGGCAAATAACTAAGTTAGAACGTATAAGTGTTCTATTTTAGTTGTAGTAGTTGGGAGACATGTCATCCTGTGGAATCCGTATGGCCCTGGCTAGATCTGTGGTCCAAGAGCGAGGCGCGGAGCCTGTTCACACATAAGAGCACATAGGTCAGACCAGAGAGTGCCCGCCGACCACCCGGAGCGTAGAGAGTGGGTCTTGTGCACGGGTGGGGAGGAGTCAGAGATGGGGCTGGCTCCGAGGACTCAGGAAAGAATGGTGGTCTGTTGACTGGTCTGTTATAAAATAAAGATAAAAAGTAGTCTCCAGACAAATACATTGAGTGAATCGAAAGAAAACATATATATGCTTTATTAAAGTAATCAAAGTACAAGAGGGGTACATATCTTTCTTTTTTAACACTTTAAGGGTAAAAACGCCTGAGCCTATCAATATGCCAGGAGTTGGGCAGCTCAGTGCCATCGAGATAAGCCAGCCTATAGGAAGTAGGCCGTGTAACACCTCAGGTGTTTAGCTCCATAATTGCTTTGCATTTTCATAAGCATAAGCATGTATCATTCATGTTATTTTATGTGGTTGCAACAAATGTGATTGTTTTTAGAATTTTGTTTGACTCACAGCATGTGACACTAGGGAGTTGGGGTAACTAAAGGGTAGAGTAGCCAATTATATCTCACAACACCTTAGTTATACTTAGGGTCCCTAATGGAGCAAGGTTCATGTTGACCAAAATCACCAAAATGCCCTCCAAGGTGTAGTTGACCAGCATTTAGCCCTAGGATGCTCTAGTTTGACCAATTTAAAAGTCTAGCTTAGAGACCTTGCATGGAGGAGCACCCTTAAGCAAAGTTTTAGGGAATTTTATGGGGAACAAAAGTCTCAATATGACCATCTCATATAACTGGCCAGAACATGCTCAAAAATGGCCCACAAGTCAGCTAGAGGGGCTGTCTCAACACTTAGAATTTTTCTAAGTCTCAAAAGTGTCCCTCCAGTTTTACTGTGACCTACTTTGGAAGCTTGTTGTTTGCAAACCAAACCAAACCAGCTCCAACTCATGTTGACACTTTTGTAGTACTCATGTAGCTATACAACATTGCCAACATCACCATCACCTAGTTCTAAATGGTTTAGGAGATATGGTGTCTAGAAAATTGGGTTTTAGTCGGCATAGTGACTAAAACTAGGTTTCAGTTTCCAAGTACACCACTTTGGAGCTCTGAAGTTTCAAATCTAGGCCGAACCAGTCCAAGCTCCAATTGACAATTTTGTTGCTCTTACATAAATCTACAAAGTTGCTGTTAATACCTATCCCTAACCCTTGCTAGATCAAGCACGGTGATCAGTTGAACTTGGCTCGTCAGTCGGTCAAGGCAGGGTTCGAATTCAGTTCGGTCAGACATCAGAGTGAGCTGTCCGACCAGGGCAGACCGTCGCGGCCGCGTGTCCCTCCACGCACCACGTGCGACCTGGCGTCGCAGCCAGCTGCCCGACGTGTAGAAGATGTCCCTGCTGCCTCGCCTAAACTGCCTAGCCATTTCCTTTCTTTCCCGTGTGCAACCGAGGCGGAAAAAACGCCGCTCCTCCTCGCCGCCACAACCGCCGGCGTGTTCGACCGCCGTGTCGTCACGGTCGAGTCCAATTCCCTCCGCTCGGAGCTTCCTCACCTAACCCACAAGCCTTCCCACCACCTGACCTGGCGAGCCGGGCTGTGGTAAGCAACTGGGGCTGTCTCCGCCATTGCCGCCATGGGCGACCTCCTTGCTGGAGAGGGGCGCTCCGTGGCCGGGGTAGTTAGGACCCCTTTCAACCCCCTTTTTCAACCTCAATCGGTCTGTCTGGGCGTAGTGTAGCTCGTACCGAGCTTAGGTATGGCCGTGCGGCCTCACCAGCGACGGCACACCATCACCCGACCCTCACCGGCCGCCGCTCACGACGGCGAACCTCTCCCGCTCCAACCTAAGCTCTCCCACTTGCACAAATCGAAGCGCCACAGGACGGGGAACGCGTGGGTGGGTTCGGTTTTGCGAGCGAGCTTCCCTCTGACGAGCTTGAGCTCGCCGGAGCTCGCGGTCGCCGTTCCCCTGTCCCTCTGTCACTGACCGTGGGACCCCGCCTGTCAGGAGCCGCGCGCGGGCGGGATGGCCGAGCAGGCCGCGCGTGCGTCGTGGGCCGCGTCTTTTCCCAGGCCGGCCCAGTAACAAATAAGATTTATTTTATTTTTATTTATTCTGTCACAGTTTTAGATAAGATTTGGAAAATGTATATCTAGGGTTTTACTTGCTCAAAAATTATGAGATAAATTTTGTTAGGATCTACATGGTGTGTAGTATTTTAGAAAAATATGAATTGGTTATGTGATGTTTAGTTTCTGGGAGATTTAAATAGGTTTTTGAAATGTGTTTTAGATTGCATGCAAACTTGTTTAAATCATATCTTGAGTTTTAGTGTTCCAAAAAATTATGAAATTTGGTGGGTAGGCTAATTTATACTTGCTCTAGCTTTGGTAAAAATTTGGGCAGTAGTGCTTAAGTACTTTTCAAGTTATAGTGCTATCTCGTTATTTTAGGAAATACTTAAATGAATTTTAGTAATTTTTCTACATGTGCAATGTTCTGACAACTTTTTGGAGAATGTCTTGGTACCCTAAAGTGTCCAAGAAAATTAGGAAAATCTGTTGTTTGACACTTTTTACTATGATTTGTTAGTTATACAAAAATCAGCCTTTTGGGCTTGTGAATTTTGTTTAGGGAGTTTCTGTGAATAAATTTAGTGCAAATTTTTACAGTGGTCTCTTTTTGGTTCATAGAGCCTCCTGTAATTTTTGTAGAATTTTAGGAGCAGTTTACATATATGTTTAAAATTCCACTTAATTACTTAAGTAAATTAAGAAATGAGTTTAAATAAATATTTTAGGTAGGCACACCTTACTTTCTGGTGTTGTTGTGACCTATGTGAACTTGTGGTAACATTAGTTTGGTCTTGAGGGATGTTTGCCACATAAATAAATATTTAATCTTTGCAATTCTAGGTTTTCTGGACAGCTGGTAGTATCTTTGGGTTTGGCCTTTGATAAATGTGTTTGCTGGAAAACTTGTAAATACCAAAGTTGTAGTAAACTTGATAAACTAGCTTGTGTCAAAATTTGGGATCATTTGGCTTAGTAGTTTGGGAGTTATTGCTGTTTAAAGTGACAGTCCAGAATTGGCAACTCTCTATTTAGATAGGACAGATTCTGGAACTTGAGAAATTAGACATGGAAAACTTAGGAATTTAAGGTTGAGGTCTGAAAATGATTTGTAGGACATTTCATAAGCTTTCCAGATTGTCTTAGATCATATCTTTTAGGGTTAGGAATCTTCAGTTATGTTAGAATTTTTGAGCTGCTGTCCAGAATGTCTTACTGTGGTATTTTGGTGTTGGATGTGGTAACCTAAGTAATGCTACTCTTGTAATTGTTAGGTGCTAGGGCCTTAACCGAAGAAGAGCAGCTATATCTTAGGTTGGGTAGATTAGGTAAGTACTTCTTCACCGGAGAAGAGATTTGCACGTATTGATGAAATGACTTGATTAGAGTACTTTTATTCCTGAAATGCATTTCATTCCGGGCATGTTGCACCCATTATGCATCCATGATATTTATTGTGCACTCATGCAATAGGTGTTCCAGAGGGGGTAACGCTCCTCGAATTCGAGCAAGTGATTCCGGAGGAAGTCCAGGACCAGCCGGAGCAGCCAGAGGAACCAACCGGCGACGAAGCTCTTGCCGAAGTTCTACCCGAGTGTCCTGACCACCGGCCCTCGACCTTTCTGAAAGGCAAGCCCCGGTGCATGCTGAACCCATCATTTTATAAATCTATCTTGAGTACTTTTAAATGTTTAATGCATTAAGTTGTAGGAGTTGTATGAAAACAATTGTTGCATTATACCTGTCCTTGCCCAGATATTGTACTTAAATCCTAATTTAGGTTTAGGCACGTATCAATGCTTAGCCCTGCTTAGTATGGTAGAAGTCGGGTGATTTCCGGTCATCTGCGAGATGTAGGAAGGAGTCACGAGTGGCTTTATGGCTATCGTGGATGGAACCATGCTTTAAAATGAAATTGAGACCGGGCGGGAGTTCGATAGTATAGCCGCAAGACACTTCACGTCTTGGGTGTGGAGCTATGCCCGTCTGAGTCGTTTAAGGACCGATTCGCTGTACGTCCTTGAGTCATGTTGAACGCAGTCTAACACTTAGTTGGCCAGATAAGTCATTCCAACTACGAAGCCGAGTAATGTGATTCAGGCCAGGAATCGAATGGTAGGTTGCTTCTTGGAGGAGAGAAAGGATGTGCTTGGGGTCATTGGCGTGAGACCAAGGGGGGGTTAGAGTCTCTATGACCTGGCAGAGTGTTTCCCTTGGGGTCGCGACATCATTCGGACCCGCGATTCCTGAATCATACGACAAGGTGGCCTGTGCGACCTTGGCAGGGGTCTGCACGGTGAGTGTTAGAAATACCCCTCCAACTGGATAGGAATTCGATTCGAATCGCCGTCGCTCCCGGTTAGTGAGCACTTGACTTGAGCAGCGGCAACGTAGATCTCATTAAATTGAACAGATGGTTAAGTGAATGATATAATGTTGCCACAATGTTATACCTGCTATGGATATAATAATAATGTTGTTTGATTATACTCAAGTGAATGTTTAGTACAGGTGCTAAGATAGATGACAGGTCAATGCTAAAAATAACTGCTAGTACAGGTTAAAAGAGTTTAAATTACTTATGCTTTTCCGCAAAAGGTAATGTCAGCCAGCTCCACTTATGAAAGCCTTGCATAGTCCTTGGTGTCATCTTATTTTCTGTTTCGACAAGTAAGTCTAGCTGAGTACATTCCCGTACTCAGGGTTTATTCCCTCCTGTTGCAGATGATATGCTCTTTCATGGCTTCTGCAAAACTTGTCTCCACCCTGCGGGTGACGAAGACTAGATCACTAGGGCGTGATCATCTTTTATGTACTTTCCTGATGCTTTTGCGGGTTGTTGATCATGAAGACTGGCAGTAGTAGGTGAACGAATGCATGCGTTATGCTTCCGCTACTTTATAAACTTGGTTTGTAATAATTGCGACTCCGCGTGTGTAAACTTATTTCGGAACTACTTGTGAAATGTAACGTATGATGTTGTATGTTGAATGATGCGATCTTGGTTGTAAGCATGTTGGTTTGAAATCCTTCGTGGTTTCGATTGACTACCGGTATTATATGGGCTCAAGTTCGAAAATTTGAGCGTTTCGGTGCTTGTTTTTGTACTTGTGCTCTTATAATTTGGTCGGTTCTGTTACAGCTGGTACCGGAGCATAATTCAACATTAAACACATCGTACGAGTATTTAAAAACAAAAGTATTTGATTATGAAAGGGGTTAAAACTCTAAAAAAATTATTTTTATAGGTATGCCAGTGATCACATCCCTTAGCCCAAATAAGGACTCTTAGGTGGCTTATTATAAAGACTAACTTGGGGGCCTTGTTTGTTTTTGTTTCGTCGTCCATACGGCGTGATATTGTATGGATGCCATCCACTTGGGTGGTAATGTATGGATCAATTGCCTCGACGCTCTGGTAAGTGTGAGTTGTGAGAGCATAATCGTCCAACCGGCGATCTATGGGAGAGTAGTTTTGGTGACTTGCATACTTACATGTTTAAACCGTGTAATTATGTAAGCACTTAATTGTGGGAACCTTTATATCGGGTAGCTTTGATACTGAAGTATATATGTCAGGGGATGTGTATATGGAACATATTTAAATTACTGCTTTCTTGTGTGCTTATATTGGGAAACTGTTGGGCTGAAATGAGATTTTCTACAGGTACACTAACAGTGCAAACGATTAGACCGATAGTTTCGCCTATATGAGAGAACGTATGTATGCCACCACCTAGCGTTAGAAATTTATGATTCTACTAGGATGAGAGGGCGTACGGAACATGCATGCATCATGTTTAATTATATCATACATATCATTTACTCCCTCCTTAAAAATTTCAATAGTCCCGACTAAATTAAATTTCGTATCCCCTAAATGATCCTCACTTTAAGTCATATCTTGTTGCTACGGATGGCACGTACCAAGAGGACCGCTCGCATGTCCACTGGGGGCAGGGCACCTCATCACCAGCTAGCTCCACGTGAGCCCCGCCCCGAGCCTACTGAGGTGGAAAGGCTGAGGGCTGAGTTGGCCGAAGTGACTGCTGCTAGGAATACAGCGCGTCAGCAACTGGAGCAAGTGATCTGTGATCGTGACCAGGAAACACTTGCAGTCCAGAGACTGACAGTAGCACATCGCAACTGTCAACGCATGCTTGTCCATGTCATGAATTAGAGGGATGAAGCCTGGCACGAGGAGAACGTTCTGAGAGCTCGTCAGTTTGAGCTCGAGCAACAGTTGGAAAATGCTAAAGAATACAATGACAATCTTCATGAAGAAGTGCACCGCCTGAACAACCAGCTAAATCCTCTGCTGCCTCAAAACAACAATGCAGATGAGGACATGGGTTTGGGAGTCGTCATGGCTGAAGATGATGAAGAAGTGGAGGTCAATGGGCCCCAAGATGCCGCACCAGAAGAAGCACCAGAAGAAGAAGAAGACGAGGAGTTAGAGCCTGTTAGCGACGAGGATGGCGGGGAGATCCTTGACACCGACTCTGAGGACGATGCTTAGAGTGGTCATCACGTAGCTACGATGTTAGAATCGCCTTTTGTGCCTCCTGGGGTTGGAGTGAGGCTTTGTAATAACTTGACTTTTGGGATGTAAGGTCGAACTCTATGTTTCCTAGATGTTTATTTGAACCTGTTAATTTCGATCACAATGGGATGTCTTATTGCGTGCGTTCGATGATGGTGTCACGATTAGCACCCTTCGGTGCCGCGACGAAACCGAGGGCCTCCTATGGCGCGCGACATAAGGTTGTGCTGCTTGGCACGCGCTGGTATCGAGGTGGCTAGTCATGATCCACCATGGAACTCTACCATTGAGAAGTCTCTTTGTGGTCAGTTTGAAGTAGCCTTTCTCAGTCAACTAAAAATTTTGAGATCGAATCCAAGTACCGGGCGAAAGGTCAAAAATCACATAGATTTTAACGTAAATGGTTCAGTAACAGATGTGCTCCTTGTGAGTGAGCCTTTATCAAAGTACATCTTGTTGGATTCCCTCGCATGATTGCGTCAATTGATGCGCTTGAATGGATTGTGCGGTTGTGATGAATTATTGTGCAATGAGTATTTTGAGAAGTCTATTTCATGAAGTCAGTTTGACATATTTACAATAATTTATCTACAAATTTCCCACATCGTCAGTGCTCATTGGCTATGCATTTTGCAGATGTCGTACAATCTCCGTCGGGGTCGGGGCAATGAGGATGAGGAACAGCCACCCCCTCCACCACCACCTACCCCGGCTGAGCTGATGCAGACCATGGTCGAAGGGCAGCGCATGCTAGCAGATGCTATGCGCCAGCTTGCCAACCGGGAGGCTCGTCATGGCCGCCAGGGCCCAGAACCCAATCAGTATAGTGATTTCAAGGACTTTCTTGATACTAAGCCCCCGCTCTTTAAGGAGGCAGAGGAACCACTGCAAGCCGACGAGTGGTTGAACACTATTGAACAAAAGTTTCGTCTGCTTCACTTGACCGATGAGCTAAAAACTGAATATGTTTCTCACCAACTGCATGGTCCAGCGGGTATTTGGTGGAGCCACTATCGTTCCACACTGCCTGCAAATGTCCCGATTGCTTGGGACCAGTTCAAGGCCGCATTCCGTGGGAACTATATTCCTCTAGGTCTTATGGCTATCAAGCACATAGAATTCATGATGCTGTCGCAGGGAAATAAAAGCTTGACTGAATATCTGCAATCTTTCAACAACCTGGCAAGGTATGCCACAGAGTTTGTGGATACCGATGCCAAGAAAATTGCTAGCTTTAAAAGAGGCCTCGGCCCAAAGCTGATGAAGACTATGGGCACTAGCAAGTGTACTACCTTCAATGATTTTATCTGTGATGCTTTGACCCAGGAGAACAATAATGCTATTTATTCTGCCTCTAAGAGCCGCAAAAGGGCCCTTGAGGCGAGTGCTTCGCAGTCTCGGACCTCAGCTGCACCTAGGTCTTCCCCTCGCCCACCTGCTCAGAATACCAAGTTTCGTCCGCCACAGAAGCAGCCTGCTACAAAGACTGGGTTTCTCAAGGCATATACAGTGGCTCTGCCAAAGGGTAATTCGGGCCAAGGCAGCTCCAGTGTTCCTCCCAGCAACATGCCTTGCTAGAACTGCAACAAGCCAGGCCATTGGTCCAGGAACTGTCCTTACCCTAAGAAGAATGTCAACCAAGGTGGTCGTCAAGGGCACACTCATTATAATAGTATTGAGGAAATCCCATCTGGTGAGGTTGTCACTGCTGGTAAGTTCCTAGTTGACCAACATCCTGCAGTGGTACTTTTTTATTCAGGTGCTTCGCATTCCTTTATCAGTCCTAAGTTTGCATCAAAGTTTGCAAACAAATTGCATACTGTTGAAGGTGGAGGTTATTGCATTAGCGCAGCAAGTGGGAATATTTCCACAAATAAAGTAGTGGGGAATCTTGAGCTTGAGATTGAAGGGCGAAAGTACTCGCTTGCCTTAGTGGTTTTGCCGGGATTAGGCATAGATGTTATTCTGGGCATGAATTGGATGAGTCAGAATGGGGTACTCATTGATACATCCACTCGGGTAGTTATGCTCAGAGATCCTACAGATCAAAAGGGTTTTCTGGTACAACTTCCTAGAAAAGTTAATTTGTCTGGGGAAGTTCATGCTGTGCAAGCAAAGGCGTTGGCTGAAATTTCCATAGTAAATGAGTTTCTGGACGTTTTTCCCGATGATTTGCTAGGACTCCCTCCGGATCGGGATGTGGAATTTAAAATTGAGTTGTTTCCTGGCACGGCTCCCATCTCTAGGAGACCCTATAGAATGCCTCCAAATGAACTAGCTGAACTTAAGGTGCAGTTGAATGAACTTTTGAAGAAGGGGTTGATTCGTCCTAGTTCATCTCCGTGGGGATGTCTAGCTATCTTTGTAAAGAAGAAGGATCAGTCGTTACGGATGTGCGTAGATTATAGACCTCTGAATGCAGTCACTATCAAAAATAAGTATCCTTTGCCACATATCGATATCCTGTTCGATCAGTTGTCCAAAGCTAAAGTCTTTTCCAAGATTGATCTGAGATCTGGTTACCATCAGATTAAAATCCGTCCCGAAGATATTCCAAAAACGGCTTTCTCGACAAGATACGGCCTTTTATGAGTATCTTGTTATGTCTTTCGGCCTGACAAATGCCCCCGCACACTTCATGTACTTGATGAATTCGGTGTTTATGCCTGAATCTGACAAGTTTGTGGTGGTATTTATTGATGACATCCTGATATATTCTGAAAATGAGGAAGACCACACTGAACATCTGCGTATAGTTCTCATAAGACTGTGTGAACATCAACTATATGCAAAGTTCAGTAAGTGCGAATTCTGGCTTCGAGAAGTACCTTTCCTTGGGCATGTGTTGTCCGATGGAGGAATTATGGTGGACCCCGCCAATGTACAAGAAGTACTGAACTGGAAGGCTCCTATCTCGGTTCACGAGGTCTGGAGTTTTCTTGGTTTGGCTGGCTATTATCGTCGCTTCATCCCGGATTTCTCGAAAATAGCCAAGCCAATGACTCGGCTGCTGCAAAAAGACACCATGTTTGTCTGGACTCCTGAGTGCGATGCGGCTTTTCACCAACTGCGAACCCTCCTAACCTCAGCTCTAGTTTTGGCACAACCGGATATCGAGAAACCATTTGATGTTTATTGTGATGCCTCAGGCATAGGTTTGGGAGGTGCGTTGATGCAGGAAGGCCGAGTGATTGCATATACCTCTCGACAACTTTGGAAACATGAGGTGAATTATCCAACGCATGACTTAGAACTGGCCATAGTTGTTCATGCTTTGAAAGTATGGCGGCATTATCTGCTAGGCAATGTCTGCAATATCTACACAGACCACAAAAGCCTCAAATACATCTTCACCCAACCCGAGTTAAATATGCGTCAAAGAAGATGGCTCGAGTTGATTAAGGATTATAACCTCCAAGTGCACTATCATCCTGGCAAGGCAAATGTGGTTGTGGATGCTTTAAGCCGTAAGTCTCATTGCCATTCCCTAGTTGAAACTGATTTTCATCGATCTCGCCTTCTACATCCAGCAGTCTTGTACAACATCACTGTCAGTTGTACTCTCAAAAGCAGAATTATTGAGCTTCAAAAGACTGATCCTGGTGTATTCCACATAAAACGCAAGATGAAAGAGGAAGAAACTAAGCATTTTAGGGTAGATGAAGAGGGTGTACTATGGTTCAAGGATAGGTTAGTTGTGCCTAAGGACCGAGAGCTTAGAAATGATATTATGTCTGAAGCACACTCCTCTAAGTTGTCCATCCATCCTAGTAGCAATAAGATGTATTATGATTTGAAGCCATACTATTGGTGGACCAAAATGCGGAAAGAGATAGCCGCATATGTTGCTAGGTGTGACACCTGCTGTAGGGTTAAAGCTGTGCACATGAAAGCTGGGTTACTTCAACCACTTTCTATCCCAGGTTGGAAATGGGAAGAGATAAGCATGGATTTCATTGTTGGATTTCCTCCTACCGTCAAAAATCATAATTACGTCTGGGTAATCATGGATCGTTTAACCAAATCAGCTCACTTTATTCCTGTTAGAGTGGACTATCGTCCCACTGACTATGTTGAGTTGTACTTCAATCAGATAGTCCGGCTCCATGGGGTACCTCGCACTATCGTTTCTGACCGTGGTCCCCAGTTCACTGCTCACTTTTGGGAGCACTTGCATCACCTTCTAGGAACCAAGTTAGTGAGAAGCTCTGCTTATCACCCCCAGACGTCTGGTCAGATGGAACGAGTTAACCAAATCTTGGAAGATCTGTTGCGGGCATGTGTAATATCATCCAAGGGTTCTTGGAAAAAATGGTTACCTCTAGCCAAATTCTCGTACAACAATAGTTACCAAGAGAGTATTAAGATGGCCCCATTCGAAGCTTTGTACAGTCGTAAGTGTAGAACTCCACTAAATTGGGTAGAAGCTGGTGAAAGGAGGTATTATGGTATTGATTTTGTTCAGGAAGCTGAGGAACAAGTTTGTACCATCCAAAAACATATGGCTGCAGCCCAAGCTAGACAGAAAAGTTATGCTGATCATCGTAGAAAACCGCTCGAGTTTGAAGTTGGAGACTTCGTTTATCTGAAAGTTTCTCCAATAAAGAGTGTCCAACGTTTTGGTGTTAAGCGGAAACTTGCGCCAAGATACGTGGGTCCTTTCCAAATCATAGGCAAGAGTGGAGCTGTTGCGTACAAGATCTAGTTACCTCCTAAAATGAGTGCCATATTCAACGTCTTCCATGTATCTCAGCTCAAAAAGTGTCTTCGAGTTCCTGAGGAAAGAGTCCCTTTAGGAGATATCAGGCTGGAATTCGATCTAACTTACGAAGAAAAGCCAGTCCGAGTGATCGATACTCAGGAACGAGTAACTAGAAGCAAAGTGGTTAAGTGGTATAAAGTAATGTGGAGTAATCAGGGTAGTGAAAGTGACGCTACATGGGAACGGGAGGACTATTTGCGGGATGGCTATAAGGAATTCTATGAAAAATGGTACGCTTTCCAAATCTCGGGACGAGATTTTTATAAGGGGGGAGGGCTGTAACACCTCAGGTGTTTAGCTCCATAATTGCATTGCATTTGCATAAGCATAAGCATGTATCATTCATGTTATTTTATGTGGTTGCAATAAATGTGATTGTTTTTAGAATTTTGTTTGACTCACAGCATGTGACACTAGGGAGTTGGTGTAACTAAAGGGTAGAGTAGCCAATTATATCTCACAACACCTTAGTTATACTTAGGGTCCCCAATGGAGCAAGGTTCATGTTGACCAAAATCACCAAAATGCCCTCCAAGGTGTAGTTGACCAGCATTTAGCCCTAGGATGCTCTAGTTTGACCAATTAAAAAGTCTAGCTTAGAGACCTTTCATGGAGGAGCACCCTTAAGCAAAGTTGTAGGGAATTTTATGGGGAACAAAAGTCTCAATATGACCATCTCATGAAACTAGCCAGAACATGCTCAAAAATAGCCCACAAGTCAGCTAGAGGGGCTGTCTCAACACTTAGAATTTTTCTAAGTCTCAAAAGTGTCCCTCCAGTTTTACTGTGACCTACTTTGGAAACTTGTAGTTTGCAAACCAGACCAAACCAGCTCCAACTCATGTTGACACTTTTGTAGTACTCATGTAGCTCTACAACATTGCCAACATCACCATCACTTAGTTCTAAATGGTTTAGGAGATATGGTGTCTAGAAAATTGGGTTTCAGTCGGCATAGTGACTAAAACTAGGTTTCAGTTTCCAAGTACACCACTTTGGAGCTCTGAAGTTTCAAATCTAGGCCGAACCAGTATAAGCTCCAATTGACAATTTTGTTGCTCTTACATAAATCTACAAAGTTGCTGTTAATACCTATCCCTAACCCTTGCTAGATCAAGCACGGTGATCGGTTGAACTTGGCTCGTCAGTCGATCAAGGCGGGGTTCGAATTCAATTCGGTCAGACATTAGAGTGAGCTGTCCGACCGGGGCAGAACGTCGCCGCCGCGTGTCCCTCCATGCGCCGCGTGTGACCTGGCGTCGCGGCCAGCTGCCCGACGTGTAGAAGATGTCCCTGCTGCCTCGCCTAAACCGCCCAGCCATTTCCTTTCTTTCTCGTGTGCAACCGAGGTGGAAAAAACACCGCTCCTCCTCACCGCCACAACCGCCAGCGTGTTCGACCGCCGTGTCGTCACGGTCGAGTCCAATTCCCTTCGCTCAGAGCTTCCTCACCTAACCCGCAAGCCTTCCCACCACCTGACCTGGCGAGCCGGGCTGTGGTAAGCAACTGGGGCCGTCTCCGCCATTGCCGCCATGGGCGACCTCCTTGCCGGAGAGGGGCGCTCCATGGCCGGGGTAGTTAGGACCCCTTCCAACCCCGTTTTTCAACCTCAATCGTTCCGCCTGGGCGTAGTGTAGCTCGTACCGAGCTTAGGTATGGCCGTGCGGCCTCACCAGCGACGGCACACCATCACCCGACCCTCACCGGCCGCCGCTCACGACGGTGAACCTCTCCCGCTCCAACCTAAGCTCTCCCACTTGCACAAATCGAAGCGCCACGGGACGGGGAACGCGTGGGTGGGTTCGGTTTTGCGGGCGAGCTTCCCTCCGACGAGCTTGAGCTTGCCGGAGCTCGCGGTCGCCATTCCCCTGTCCCTCTGTCACTGACCGTGGGACCCCGCCTGTCAGGTGCCACGCGCGGGCGGGATGGCCGAGCAGGCCACGCGTGCATCATGGGCCGCGTCTTTTCCCGGGCCGGCCCAGTAACAAATAAGATTTATTTCATTTTTATTTATTCTGTCACAGTTTTAGATAAGATTTGGAAAATGTATATCTAGGGTTTTACTTGCTCAAAAAATATGAGATAAATTTTGTTAGGATCTACATGGTGTGTAGTATTTTAGAAAAATATGAATTGGTTATGTGATGTTTAGTTTCTAGGAGATTTAAATAGGTTTTTGAAATGTGTTTTAGATTGCATGCAAACTTGTTTAAATCATATCTTGAGTTTCAGTGTTCCAAAAAATTATGAAATTTGGTGGGTAGGCCAATTTATACTTGCTCTAGCTTTGGTAAAAATTTGGGCAGTAGTGCTTAAGTACTTTTCAAGTTATAGTGCTATCTCGTTATTTTAGGAAATACTTAAATGAATTTTAGTAATTTTTCTACATGTTCAATGTTCTTACAACTTTTTGGAGAATGTCTTGGTACCCTAAAGTGTCCAAGAAAATTAGGAAAATCTGTTGTTTGACACTTTTTACTATGATTTGTTAGTTATACAATAATCAGCCTTTTGGGATTGTGAATTTTGTTTAGGGAGTTTCTTTAAATAAATTTAGTGCAAATTTTTACAGTGGTCTCTTTTTGGTTCATAGAGCCTCCTGTAATTTTTGTAGAATTTCAGGAGCAGTTTACATATATGTTTAAAATTCCACTTAATTACTTAAGTAAATTAAGAAATGAGTTTAAATAAATATTTTAGGTAGGCACACCTTACTTTCTGGTGTTGTTGTGACCTATGTGAACTTGTGGTAACATTAGTTTGGTCTTAAGGGATGTTTGCCACATAAATAAATATTTAATCTTTGCAATTCTAGGTTTTCTGGACAGCTGGTAGTATCTTTGGGTTTGGCCTTTGATAAAAGTGTTTGCTGGAAAACTTGTAAATACCAAAGTTGTAGTAAACTTGATAAACTAGCTTGTGTCAAAATTTGGGAGCATTTGGCTTAGTAGTTTGGGAGTTATTGCTGTTTAAAGTGACAGTCCAGAATTGGCTACTCTCTATTTAGATAGGACAGATTCTGGAACTTGGGAAATTCGACATGGAAAACTTAGGAATTTATGGTTGAGGTCTGAAAATGATTTGTAGGGCATTTCATAAGCTTTCCAGATTGTCTTAGATCATATCTTTTAGGGTTAGGAATCTTCAGTTATGTTAGAATTTTTGAGCTGCTGTCCAGAATGTCTTACTGTGGTATTTTGGTGTTGGATGTGGTAACCTAAGTAATGCTACTCTTGTAATTGTTAGGTGCTAGGGCCTTAACCGAAGAAGAGCAGCTATATCTTAGGTTGGGTAGATTAGGTAAGTACTTCTCCACCGGAGAAGAGATTTGCACGTATTGATGAAATGACTTGATTAGAGTACTTTTATTCCTGAAATGCATTTCATTCCGGGCATGTTGCACCCATTATGCATCCATGATATTTATTGTGCACTCATGCAATAGGTGTTCCGGAGGGGGTAACGCTCCTCGAATTCGAGCAAGTGATTCCGGAGGAAGTCTAGGACCAGCCGGAGCAGCCAGAGGAACCAACCGGCGATGAAGCTCCTACCGAAGGTCTACCCGAGTGTCCTGACCACCGGCCCTCGACCTTTCTGAAAGGCAAGCCCCGGTGCATGCTGAACCCATCATTTTATAAATCTATCTTGAGTACTTTTAAATGTTTAATGCATTAAGTTGTAGGAGTTGTATGAAAACAATTGTTGCATTATACCTGTCCTTGCCCAGATATTGTACTTAAATCCTAATTTAGGTTTAGGCACGTATCAATGCTTAGCCCTGCTTAGTACGGTAGAAGTCGGGTGATTTCCGGTCATCCGCGAGATGTAGGAAGGAGTCATGAGTGGCTTTATGGCTATCGTGGATGGAACCATGCTTTAAAATGAAATTGAGACCGGGCGGGAGTTCGATAGTACAGCCGCAAGACACTTCACGTCTTGGGTGTGGAGCTATGCCGGTCTGAGTCGTTTAAGGACCGATTCGCTGTACGTCCTTGAGTCATGTTGAACGCAATCTAACACTTAGTTGGCCGGATAAGTCGTTCTGACCGCGAAGCCGAGTAATGTGATTCAGGCCGGGAATCGAATGGTAGGTTGCTTCTTGGAGGAGAGAAAGGATGTGCTTGGGGTCATTGGCGTGAGACCAAGGGGGGGTTAGAGTCCCTATCACCTGGCAGAGTGTCGCCCTTGGGGTCGCGACATCATTCGGACCCGCGATTCCTGAATCATGCGACAAGGTGGCCTGTGCGACCCTGGCAGGTGTCTGCACGGTGTGTGTTAGAAATACCCCTCCAGCTGGATAGGAATTCGATTCGAATCGCCGTCGCTCCCGGTTAGTGAGCACTTGACTTGAGCAGCGGCAACATAGGTCTCATTAAATTGAACAGATGGTTAAGTGAATGATATAATGTTGCCACAATGTTATACCTGCTATGGATATAATAATAATGTTGTTTGATTATACTCAAGTGAATGTTTAGTACAGGTGCTAAGATAGATGACAGGTCAATGCTAAAAATAACTGCTAGTACAGGTTAAAAGAGTTTAAATTACTTATGCTTTTCCGCAAAAGGTAATGTCAGCCAGCTCCACTTATGAAAGCCTTGCATAGTCCTTGGTGTCATCTTATTTTCCGTTTCGACGGGTAAGTCTAGCTGAGTACATTCCCGTACTCAGGGTTTATTCCCTCCTGTTGCAGATGATATGCTCTTTCAAGGCTTCTACAAAACTTGTCTCCACCCTGCGGGTGACGAAGACTAGATCACTAGGGCGTGATCATCTTTTATGTACTTTCCTGATGCTTTTGCGGGTTGTTGATCATGAAGACTAGCAGTAGTAGGTGAACGAATGCATGCGTTATGCTTCCGCTACTTTATAAACTTGGTTTGTAATAATTGTGACTCCGTGTGTGTAAACTTATTTCGGAACTACTTGTGAAATGTAACGTATGATGTTGTATGTTGAATGATGCGATCTTGGTTGTAAGCATGTTGGTTTGAAATCCTTCGTGGTTTCGATTGACTACCGGGATTATATGGGCTCAAGTTTGAAAATTTGAGCGCTTCGATGCTTGTTTTTGTACTTGTGCTCTTATAATTTGGTCGGTTCTGTTACAGGTCGTGTAACTTCTATGACCTCGTATGGTCCCTCCCACGGTGATGAAAGCTTATGCATACCATCTTGACTCGTCTTCCACTTCAAGACCAGGTCTCCGACCATGAAGAACCTCTCTTTGACATTCTTGTTGTAATACTTGCGTAGTACAGTAAGATACTTGGCAGTACGCACACAGGAATCAAGCCGCCGCTCCTTGGAACAGTTTACCTCAAGTTCTCATGACTCATCAGACCTGTCTTCATCGAAATTCTTGACCCTTGGAGATCAAAAAGCGATGTCAGCAGGGAGGACCGCTTCTATACCATAGACCATGAAATAGGGAGAGGCACTCGTATTTTGACTAGGTTGGGTGCGGAGACCCCAAACCATAGCTGGTAATTCCTTGAGCCATCTGCCAGACACTTTCTTGTTTTCTCTGTACAGTCTCTTCTTCAATGTGTTGAGGATCATGCTATTTGCCCTTTCAACCTATGAATTAGCTCTAGGATGTGCCACTGACACATATTTTACAACAATGCTCCTTTCATCGCAGAAGTCCAAGAATGCACTACCTGTGAACTAAGTCCCCAGGTCTATAATGATGCTATTGGGGAGGCCAAAATGTTGTATGATTTGGTCGAGGAATTTGACTGCTTTTTTTGAAGACGCCTTGGTCAAGGGCATATACTCGATCCACTTGGAGAACTTGTCGATCATCACAAACATGCATTTGAAATTTCTAGGGGCCAGCTTAAAGGGCCCAATCATATCCAGTCCTGAGCACGCAAAGGGCCAGGAGGCTGGTATGGTTTAGATCTCATGTGCTGGTACATGTATGTGCTTCATGAAAAACTGACACCCGTCGCAGTGGCATACCAGCTTCTCTACATTGGCCATGGCAGACTGTAACAGAACCGTCCAAATTATAAGAGCACAAGTACAAAAACAATCACCGGAGTGATCAAATTCTCGCACTTGAGCCCATATAACTCCGGTAGTCCAATGAAATCACGAGGGATTTCAAACCAACCAACATACAAGCCAAGATCATAGTGATTCAACATAACAAGTCACATGTTACAACCATTTCACAAGTAATTCAATATACATCAGAGTTCAACATAGTTGTTACAACTTAAATTAAAAGGTAGCGGAAGCAAAGTAATTTGAAACTAACAACACCCTTATTTCAAATACATGCCAGTACCAAGGTCAACTTCCAACAAAAGCATTATAGAGAAGATAACTTAGAAGGATCATGCCCATGATCACACTCCGCCACTACGGCAGGAGCCAACCAACTCTTGCAGCCGCCATGATACATCACAACCTGCAACAAGTGGGGATAAAACCCTGAGTACGACAAAGTACTCAGCTAGACTTACCCGTCAGAAACCAGAAATAAGGTGACACTAAGGATCATGCAAGGCTGATATAAAGTGGGCTAGCTTGACAACATTTTGCATAAAAGCTTAATACAGATAAGTAATCATTAATGCTTAAGCATCAAGTTAATTATCATTATCCTATCATCTATATTAGAACCTGTACTAGAGCACTCACTTTATTAGGAGCAAACAATATTAACCATAGCAGGTATAAATTGAGGCAACCTTTCCATCGTTATCCAATTAACCATCCATTCAATTTAATGGAATCTACGTTGCCGCTGCTCAAGTCAAGTGCTCACTAACCGTGAGCGACGGCGATTCGAATTGAATTCCTATCCAGCTGGAGGGGTATTTCTAACACTCACCGAGTCACGCCTGGTGAGGGCTGCTCAGGTCACCTTTGGTATAGTTCAGGAGCCGCAGGTCCGACTGATGCCACATCCCCAAGGGCGACACTCTGCCAGGTGCTAGGGACTCTAACCCCCCTTGGTCTCACGCCAATGTCCCCAAGCACAACGTTTTCTCTCCTCTAAGATGCGACCTACCAATCAATTCTCGGCCTGAACTGTATTACTCAGATTTGCGGTCGGAATGACTTATCCGGCCAACTAAGTGTTAGACTGCGTTCAACATGACTCAAGGACATACAGCGAATCAGTCCTTAAATGACTCAGACGGGGATAGATCCACACCCAAGACCTCCATGCCTTGTTGCTTCACTATCGTCATCCCGCCCGGTCTCATTTCATTTTATTAACACCAGGTTCATTTCCATGATAGCAAATATAGCCAACCGTGCCATATATGAATATCCCTATGTCTCGCAGGTGACAGGAAATCACCTGACTTCTACCGCTTAAAGGAGGGCTAAGCATCTACTCGATCCTAGTCTATGTAGGATTCAAGGATTCATATATCTGGACAAGGAATGATATAATGCAGCAAGGGTTTCCAACCAACTGCTACCACTTAATGCAACAATAGGTATACCATATATAGAATTAATTGCTTTGAAGGTAGGAGGCTTATAATGCTCCGTGGCTTGCCTGGGATCCGACTCAAGTTAGAGTATGTCAGATAAAACCCGCTTGGCGAGCATCCTCCAATCTATCACTTGTCCGGTCCTTCTATCTTCGGGATGGATCCACCATATTTGGATTTGGCTCCACCTTAGGTCCTTCACGTGCTTCAGCTAACGTACCTAAATGAGGTGCAACAATGCATATGTATGAATGCAAAGAAGTGCAATAAACAAAGTAATCAAGTAAGCATACCAAAGTTCACGTAAGCACCTAGAGCTAATAAACTTAATCCTCAATAAGGCATAACAAAGAAGAGGGAAAGCACATCAATCAAGAAACAAGTCTCACAAGATTATAGGGTACTAACCCAAGTACTAAGTAGTGACACCAACACACTTATGTAACTCAAACTATACTTAACAGAAAAGCTCAGAGTTGCAATCAGCATGAACAGTCCAGAAATAACATCATTCCAGAAGCTACACAATTCCAAATGACATGCAAGAGGATAATCTGGAATTCTTATGAAATTGTCTACAATTCATTTAATATCACCTAAGCCTAATTCTCAAGTTTAATAGGTCAAAAAGAGGAAACTACAGAATCTGCTCTGCTCCAAACAGAGAGCAACTAAATCTGGGATCTGACTTTAAACAGCTAGATACATGAATTATATACAACTTTTCTATAGACAAGATTCTCAAAAAACATAATTAACATGGGGTAATCAACATTGCCCCCAGAACTATCTAGAAACTACTAATTGCAAGAAATAATTATTAACATATGTTGCAAACATATAATTGTGCAAAACCAACTTTACCAACATTTCACCCATGACTAGTGAACACCAGAAAACATAGTGTCAATTGCTAAATAAATTCTTTTAATATATTTTCTTAATTTATTTAGATAATTAGGTGGAATTATGAACACCTATCAAAAGTACACAATAAATTCTACCAAAATTACAGTGGCATACCTATGCCCCCAAAAGTCTACTGTCCAATTTTCAAGCCATTTGGACAAGCATATCAACCTCTATGAAAAAGACAATTGACTAAAACAATAAATCATGTGAGAGCAAGTTAAACCTAAAACTCCATATTTTCTATGAACACATGGCCCTAGCATGAATCAATCTGATAGATAAACATAATACTAAGCTAATGAAACAACATTTTCCATTTTATCAATTATATATTATTTATAAGCTATTTATCAAACTGTAAACAAGTTAAATCAATAACTTGATCATACAGTATGCAATGACCATGAAATTTATACCACAGTATATTCATAGCATGATAAGACTACCATAAAAATTTCACATTATTTGGAGCAACACAACTCATGATATAAAAATGACAAGCAATATAATGTAGATTTCCTTATTTATCAAGGTCAAATCAAAACCTTAAGAAAACAGTGAACAACTAGTGTGTTTAATATTTTTCCTAGCAAGTACATGTCCTCACAAAATTAACAAAGCAAGAATCACTATTTTTGGGGTTCTAAAACTCAAGATACGGCTCTGGTCAAGTTTATAAGCATTTTAGAGCATTTTTAAAGCTTAAATAAAAACATCAGAAAACATCTACAAACATCTAATATATTATACCTCCACTGCATAGATATTTTCTCAAGGTTTCCAAAAAGTCCACATTTGCCATTTTTGGAATTACCTAGCATGAGATATGAATTTTAGAAGATTTAACAAAATTCTGAAATTCAAAAACAGGAAAACCAATCCTAACCCTAAACACGCTAGGTGCACCCGGACGTCTACTCAACTGGGTCACTCGTGGCGCTGTCATGTGGCACCCGCTGTTCGGCCGGTCCCACACGTCATGCACACCCAGAGAGACAGAGAGTGGGGAAGACCGTCTCCTTCCTCAGGACGCCGGAAAAACAGAGGGGTCACCGGACTTGCGGCTCTGGCCGGCAGGGGCGGTGCCAGCGGCGAGGGAGGGGCCGGTGAGGGTCGTGGTGTCGAGGCACATCCGAAGGCGGTCATGGCTTGGCGTGAGGTGGCCCATGGCCTCCTAGCCACGTGCGCGGTGACACGCCGAGGCACAGCTCCGACGGCGATAGCGCTGCCGCGGTTCTAGCGGCCGGTGGCAGCATTGGCGGTGAGCGGTGGCGCTAGGGCAAGCCACGGCTAGAACTTACCCGTAGAAGGACGTGGCTCGGCCTAGAGCTGCCCGAGGTGGCCCATCCATGGCGACCGGTGGCTCGGCGGCCGGTGCTCCGGCGACAGCAAGCTGCGGGGGCGAAACCGGCGAGGCGAGGAGCTCTGGAGGTGCGGCGAGGTGCGAGAGACGCAGTGGCGCAGTCAGCTCGGGTGGAGGGAGACCGGAGGCAAAGGAACAATGGTGGCCTAGAGCTCAGCTCGACCGTCCATGGCGAACGCGCCCACGCGCTGTGTCGCTGCGAGGAAGAGCAAGCGGCGAAGCAGAGGGTGAACCAGAGAAGTGGAGGAGCGTCTGCGGTAGCTAGACACGGCGATCAAAGGACAAGGGCGCGGACATGCAGAGGGCACGCGGCAGCAATGGCGACCGCGCTCTACGCATGACGGCCACGTCCACGGCACGCGGCGGCCACTGCGGCATTCCACCGAATACGTGGCAGACAGCGGTTTGGGTAGGTGGAACACTGATTTGGGCCATCTACAGGCCAAATTAGGTCATGGGCCCAAAAGCAAAATTGAAGCCCACATAACCCTCTACAAAACTTGTTTAAGGGTCATGGTCATTAGTGTTGTAGATTTGGAGATAATCAGTCCCCAAATCACCAGTGTCAACACGTTAAACTAGGGCTCGATTTTTGGGACTTTGCAATGCCAAACCTGGTCAAATTGATCCCAAATTTTTACATGTTGTTCTCCAATGAATTATTTCCAACTTTAATTTTTGGGTCAACTTGAGTTACTCAACAAAATTCAGAGAACGTGAGATGCAAATGTCGACGACGATGAATTTCCAGGCTTAGAAATTTCTAAGTGTTGGAAACAGCCCTCAATCTGATTTGTGGGCCCTTTTTGAGCATGTTCCACACATTTTCATGACTTGACTCTTAAACAAAGTTTGTTCCTTATAAAATTCTCTCCAACTTTGTAAAAGGGTGCACAGTCATGCAAAGCTTCTAGGTCCCACTTTTGAAATGGTCAAACAAAAGGGTTCTAGGGTTCATACATGGTCAACCATCACTTAGAAGCACATTTAGGCAAAATGATCAACATGAACATTGTCCCATTAAGTGTCCTAAGTGTAGTTGAGGTGTTGTAGAGGCCAAACATACACACCATGCATAGGTTGCACAAAAGTATAGGTCTCACATGCATTGAAACATAGAAATCCCTATAATTGAAATGCTAGTTTCAAAGCTCTATTTCAATTGTTTCATGTGTTTGCTTCAAGATACAAGCTACACATGTTTCACTAGGTTGTTCCACATGTGTCCAAGATGTGTTGCACATGTTGCATTTGTATGTTGCATAAACACTAGTTCTCATGGGATGTAAGGCCAGTTTTAGTTATAATCCAAACAAGCATATAACTTATTATTTCATGTGACTTTTTGATTCCAAACATTATGAAACTTTTTCCAGGGGTCCCTATAGATAGAATGTGATGGGAGACACACAAAGATATTGCCATAACACCATCCAAGCCTATATCTTTGAAAATGGCCTATATGTAAAACAAAAGAGTAGCATCCAACTTTAGGTCAGGCTCATCTCCATAGGTTGACCTCGACATTGTCATCTCCACATAATCTATCATGTTTGAGCTCAAACCCATTGCTTAGTGAGTGACAAATACCTAGGGTGTTATAGCCCTCCCCCCCTTAAAAGAATCGCGTCCCAAGATTCAGAATGGAAGACCTTTTAAGGAAGAGAGGCACGTTATCTAGTTCCCAACATTTTCTATAGCATTCAGCTACAAAGCTTCAACATCGGTGAACAATTTGGTCGAAGGCACTTTCTGATACTTGCACTTCATGGTCAACTTTGTTTGAAGAATTTCCATCATTGACTTCCATGAAGCATTGTTACTTTGGGAGGAATCCAAGACAACGCAGTACTTCGTTTCAGTCTACAGAGATCATTTGGTCCATAAGCTACCCACACACAAGTATTTAATTCTTTAATGGACACAACCTAAGCCATATGAACTTTACACTAGACCGAAATCTTCAGAAGTATACTCGTTGAAATGACTCTTTGTTCAAACGGTTTGAAAAGCAGTTCTCTACCAAAGTGGCTTGAGCACAACCTTCCAAACGGGTGAGATCATAGAAGACAAACATTCTCTGAGGTCATAGGATACTGACTAACCAATAGACAAGGTTCATATTGGTCGTAAATGTTCATTCATTTAGACACCAACTAATGGAAAACTACTTGAGGTTCCATGTGTACAGTTCTCTTTCTCTGATGACAACACTTTATTATCTGAGTCTGTTTGAGGGATTAGTGAGTGTGATAGCTGACTCTGTCGGCTTCATATTTCTGCCAACAACTATCTAAAAGATTCTTTTATCCAAAGACAACAGTTATCTGGGTTGAAGCAGATGCAACCTCTTGGGTAAAAACATTTATAAGGTACCAAAGTATGGCATCATTGAAAAATCATTACTAAAGAAAGACGTAGTAAGGCCTTAAGGACAACAAAAGTTGTAATATTTACTAAACCACGGGAAGTAGTCTACCACCAAGCGATTGAGTAAAATTTTCCTTGGTAACTTAGTTGTACTATAAGTTGAGTTGACTTGTAGCATAACAACTTTGTCAGGCCAACTTTCACCTTGAGGCTTCCTTTTAGGATCAAACAGCAGCTCTAAGATGAGAAATATGTTATTTGACACTTTTCAAATTGCTTTTGATTCACGATGGTATAAATTGATTTGCAGAAACCAAGGCTGCTCGTACATTGGGGATACGAGAAAGCAAAAGCAAATAAAAGAGTGTAAACTAGTATCTGTGAGACCTCAAAAGGGCCATCCAACAGCAGATCTGAGGATGCACACACTTTGAACTTGCGGGTTACTTTTGCAAGGCAAAACGCACACTCTACTTGGAGAACATTCCTACAAGGATAAGGAACCCTTTTCGAATAACCCTTTTCGAATATTTCTCAACACTTCATCCAATAGAGTCTTGAATAAAAAGTTTGTGGCACCTAGGGGCACAAGGATGCTAATTGAAACTAAGGACATGCTTTCTCTAATTCTTCACTTTAGCTGATAGAACACCTTGCACTATTTGTGTGATTGTCCAAGATGGAATTGACTTGATCACAATGGCTCTAGAAGATAGAGTATCACTCCAGTTATTGGCTAATTGACTAACTTCTTGTTGGTTATTGCTCGGTAAGACATAGCCTTCGCAGCTACCAAAGATTCATTACCTAGCTAGAGATTAACCTTCCTTTTGGTAACTAATTAGTTGTCTCTCAACACTAAAAATTCCAAATATTCACTCTTGACCACAATAATCGTGGTTAACGCAGAACGAAGGGTTGCCATCGAGGTCAGCAGATAAGGAGTCACACCAAAGATGGTTGATTTCAATTGTATGGTCATTATGCACCCAAGATTGAGACTGGGATAGCTCTGGTTATGTGCACAATGCGCCAATCGGTTCTCATCCCATAGATAACTTGTTCAACATTAAATGTTGTGTGTCCTTTTTATCCAACAGAGATGAGATACTCTGCTCACTAGATGACGTTCGTCAATACTGGGACAACTAAGTAGAGTCACTTGTCTACCACCTATTGCAGTTTGTTAATGTTTATGTCAGTAACCTATTCTTCAAAGGTTATCCTCTTAGCAACTTCAGGAGAAAGCTCTACTACTTTTGATCCAATATAAGGGTCTTTTGATAAGATATGGGAAAACAACCAAGGAAGAAGGTCATGTGAAAATCACATCAGTGTTGTTCTGCAATGGATTACGATTAGAAACCATGATACTAGCGCGTGCTGAGCAGCACAACCTTGTGTGTGCACCCACAGGAGGCTCTCGGTTTCGTCGCGGCACCATTAGTTGCTACTCATAACACCATTACCGAACATACACCCGATAAGGAATTTCAAATGGCACGGATTGGGTTGATAAGGTAGATGCACAAATTTGCAAGCACACAATTTAGAGGCCATAGCAGAGAGATGTTGCGTCACACTAGCTAATCTTTGGGAGAGGTAACCAGAAGGTCCAACATGGATTTGGGTACAGTCTCCACAATTGGCAACATACGAACCATGGTCAAAGGCTAGTGTTGATAGAAGTTAACTTGGTTGGTCAGTCGGTAAAGGTCTTCACAAAAGGGTTGGAAAACATCCACGGCTTATACAAACATATAGGAGAACTCAACTTTGGGCTTTTGGTCAAGCAAAGGCATGGATACAAACATTCAAGGGCTAACCACTAAGTCTACAAGGCTCATGCTCCTAAGAGAGAGAACCTAATTGGAGACAACAACCATACAATTACATACGTGAACGTTTTTCTAGGATAAAGCTATGTGACCCTCGTATGCTCACCGAGGACAATTGAGGTGACAACTAAGGCACTACCTAGATAACAAGCATACATACAACATCACAGTCAAGCAGACATTTGAAGGAAGTCAAATGAATGGGCTTAAGCAACCAATACAAGGCACAAGGCTCACCCAAAATAAGCATTCATCCCAAGCACGAACTAACTACAAGTTTAGCTCAAAACAAACGCTAGCTAAGGTGATAACTTAACATGTGCATAGAATCTGGACAGCAGCACAGTGGTTACTTATTTCAACTATAACTGAGGTTTTAGACATCCCACAAAGGTGATCCTAGACTTTCTAGACAGCTTAAGAAGATGACTACACTTTAGTTATTCATACCAACAGCTAATTCATAGATTAACATGACCAGAAATGCTAATGTTTCAGATCTGTACCAATATGGACAGAAACTGACAAGAACTTCAAAAATGCATAACTGGAGTTCTAGGGACACAACAAGGTTGAGCCTTAACTTTATGTAAATCTTAGTAAGTTTTCTATAACTTTCTTATTATCAGATTAAGATGATTCTACAGCTAACAAGGCCAAACAAGACAAGGAAGACATCTCTGCCCAGATTTGGATAGATTCTGTCATTCCACTTTACAAGCTCATAAGTAGAGATTTAGACCACCACAATTAATGCTATAGGACATTTTGGAAAGCTTATAAGAAGTACTACACTTCTTCTATTATCTCCAAGACATGATTACATATGCCCACAGGTCAAACAAACCAAACATTCAGATCTATTCAGAGCATAAGAAAAACCTGACAGTAAACTTCTAAATTTCATAACTCTCAAACTTTAAGACCTAGGGTCATGAATTTTTTTAGGACAAGCTAGATAAGTAAGTTAGCTACATCTTTGGTATTCTCCATAACTAAAGAAAACACCATTATGACCAGCGTGGCCCAAACCCGAGCAGCGTGACCCACTCCCGCGCGCGGCCTGCGCTCGGCCTCCCGCCCGCGCGCGCGGCTGACGAGCGGGTCCCGCGGTCAGCGAGACAAAGGTGGGGGGGGGAAACGGTCGACGGTGAACTCATCGCCAGTGGCAGCTCCGGTGAGACCAAGGGCACAGTCACGTTCACCTCTCCCTTGCGCACCTAGGGGTGCCACTAATTGGAGCAATGGCTGCGGCTATGGGGGATGGCGGCAGGCATGACGGTTCACAGCCGCGGTTCGCTGTAACAGAACCGACCAAATTATAAGAGCACAAGTACAAAACAAGCGCCGAAACGCTCAAATTTTTGAACTTGAGCCCATATAATCCCGGTAGTCAATCGAAACCACGAAGGATTTCAAACCAACTCTTTTACAACCAAGATCGCATCATTCAACATACACATCACACGTTACATTTCACAAGTAGAGCGGAAGTTCGCTTACAACACACGGAGTCACAAATTATTACAAACTGAGTTCATAAAGTAGTGGAAGCATAACACACGCCTTTAGTTCAAATACTACTACCAGTCTTACAGATCACCATCCCACAAAAGCATTAAGGAAAGTAACTAATAGACGATCATGCCCGAGTGATCTAGTCCTCGTCACCCACGGGGTGGAAGCAGGTCTTGTAGAAGCCCTGATAAAGCATGTCATTTGCAACAGGAGAGAATAAACACTGAGTACAGGAATGTACTCAGCTAGACTTACCCGTCGAAACAGAAAATAAGAGACACCAAGGATCATGAAAGGCTTTCATAAGTGGAGCTGGCTGACATCACCTTTACGGAAAAGCATAAGTAATTTAAACTCTTTTAACCTGTACTAGTAGTTATTTTTAACTTTAACCTGTCATCTATCTTAGCACCTGTACTAAACATTCACTTGAGTATAATCAAACAACAGTATTATTATATCCATAGCAGGTATAAATTTGCGGCAACATTATATCATTTGCTTAACCATCTGTTCAATTTAATGAGATCTACGTTGCCACTGCTCAAGTCAAGTGCTCACTAACCGAGAGCGACGGCGATTCGAATCGAATTCCTATCCAGCTGGAGGGGTATTTCTAACACTCATCGAGTCACGCCTGGCAAGGGTTTCTCAGGTCACCTTTGGTATAGTTCAGGAGCCACGGGTCTGACTGATGCCGCATCCCCAAGGGCGACACTCTGCCAGGTGCTAGGGACTCTAACCCCCCTTGGTCTCACGCCAATGTCCCCAAGCACAACATTTTCTCTCCTCCAAGATGCGACCTACCAGTTGATTCCTGGCCTGAACTGTATTACTCGGATTCACGGTCAGAACGACTTATCTGGCCAACTAAGTGTTAGACTGCGTTCAACATGACTCAAGGACGTACAGCAAATCGGTCCTTAAACGACTCAGATGGGCATAGCTCCGCACCCAAGACGTGAAGTGTCTTGCGGCTGCACTATCGAACTCCCACCCGGTCTCAAATTCATTTTTAGGCATGGTTCCATCCACGATAGCCAACATAGCCACTCGTGACCCCTTCCTATATCTCGCGGATGACCAGAAATTACCCGACTTCTACCGGACTAAGCAGGGCTAAGCATTGACACGTGCCTAAACCTAATTTCAGGTTTAAGTAAGATATCTGGACAAGGACAGGTGTAATGCAACAAGTGTTTCCATACAACTCCTACAACTTAATGCAGTAAACAAGTAAAAGTTCTCAAGATTTATATTTAAAACAATTGGGTCAGCATGCACCGGGCTTGCCTTTCAGAAAAGAGGACGGGCGATGATCCGGACACTCTAGTAACTTGTCAACGGTGTGTCCTTCGTTGGCTGCCTTTCGAGTTCTCCTGGCTGCTCCTGGTCCTCCTCCGGAATTGTTCCCTCAACTCGAGGAGTGTCACCCCCTCCGGTACACCTATCGCATGAATGCATAATAAATCTCATGGATGCATAATGAATGCAACATGTTCGGAATGGAATGCATTTCAGCAATTTAAGTACTCTATTCAAGTTACTTCAACATTACATGCAAATCTCTTCTCTGGTAGAGGAGTACTTACCTAATCTCCGGTAGTTAAGGCCCTAACACCTAAAAATCACAAGAACAACATTACTTAGGTTACCAACAACCAATCATAAAATATCGTAACAACATATTCTGGACAGCAGCTACGTATTTCTATCACAACTGGAGATTCCCAAATTCTAAAGGCATGATACAAGACAATCTGGAAAGCTTATAAAATACTCTACAATTCATTTTCAGACCTCAACACTTAATTCTAAAGTTTACCTAGTCGAAATTCTAAAGTTCCAGAAATCTGTCCTCTCCAAACAGAGAGCAGCCATTTCTGGACAGCCACTTTAAACAGCTATAACTCCTAGACTCCTAGGCCAAATGCCACCAAATTTTATCACAAACTAGTTTATTAAGTTTCCTACCACTTTGGTATTCACAAGTTTCTCAGCAAACACGTTTATCAAGGATCAAATACAAAAATGCTACCAGCTGTCCAGAGAGTTAGAATTGTGAAAAATTAAATATTTATTAATGTGTCACACTTCCTCTATGACCAAACCAATGATACTACTAGTTCACACATGTCATGAAAACACCAGAAAGTAAGGTGTGTCAACCCAGAACATTTATTTCAATACCTTTCTTAATTTACTTAATTAATTAAGTGAGAAATTAAACTCATATGCAGCTGCTTAGAAAAATTCTATTAAAATTACAGGAGGCTCCTTAGCCTACTAGGAGGCTATTGTAAAAATTTGAATTAAAGTTATTCACAGAAACTCCCTACACAAAATTCACAAGCCAAAAAGGCTGATTTTTGCATAAATAGGAAACCCTATTGAAAAGTGTCAAACAACAGATTTCATATTTTTCCTAGTACCACTCTAACCTAAGAACAACACTCCCAAAATTTTACCTTTACTAGAACCATAGAAAAATTATTAAAATTCATTCAAGTATCTCCTAATATAAAATGACAACATCATAACTTGAAAACTACTCAAGCAATAGGATCCAAACTTTTACCAGAGGTAGTACATATATGAAATAACATACTCACCAAATTTCATAATTTTTGGAACATAGAAGCTCAAGATATGATTTAAACAATTTTGCATGCATTCAAAAACACATTTAAAGTTTCAAATTAATTCTTCCAAAAGCTCTACTACAAGTGCTCAGATTATATTTTTATTAAATACATCACTTTACTAAGAGTCTAACAAAATTTAAATCACAAATTTTGGATATGCCAAACCCTAGATAAGAAAATCACAAACATCACTCAAATCTGTGAAATAATAAAGAAACTGAATTTTTCCAAAACAAAAAGAGAGCACTGGGCCGGCCGACCCGCCAGTGCGGCCCAGCACTTGCGCGCCCACTCACGCGATAGCGCGGCCCAAACCTGAGCAGCACGGCCCACTCCCGTGCGCGGCCTGCGCTCAGCCTCCTGCCCGCGCGCGTGGCTGACGAGCGGGTCCCGCGATCAGCGAGACAAAGGCGGCGGGGGGGGGGGGGAACGGTCGACGGTGAACTCGCCACCGGTGGCAGCTCCGGCGAGACCAAGGGCACAGGCACGTTCGCCTCTCCCTTGCGCACCTAGGGGTGCCACTAATTGGAGCAATGACTGCGGCTATGGGGGATGGCGGCGGGCATGGCGGTTCACGGCAGCGGTTCGACCGGCTCCGGCGACTAGACGGCGGCGCAACCCAAACGGTCGGTCCCGTGAGTATCAGTGGCTCAAGGCGGACTCAAAATGCCAGAGAAGGGAGGCTGTGGGGTCCTAGAGAAGCACGGCCATGACGATAGTGGCACTCCGGCGAGAAACGCCCGAGGCAGACGGTGGCGGAGACGGCATTGCGGCCTTACCTTCACACGATTGACTCAACCACGAGGTGGAGGAGATAGGGGGGTTTAAGGCAGAGCAGCAGATGAGGTTTGGTGGACATGGTGCGGTGGTGAGCGAGCGCGAGCTCGCCGGAGTAGAGGCGGCAATGGCGGCTCGGTTTCTCCGCTTGAGCATGGAGAGAGCGAGAGAGAGAGGGCAGGGCGCGAGTGAGAGGGTGTGTGGCGTCGTGGCACCCTTGAAGACCTCACGACCTGACTGGTAGGGCCATGGCTGGCGTACGATCGCCACCGCGCGTCCACGCATCGGCGTGGGCCTATGGCCGGTCGGTCACACCGATGGCTCTAAACTCTGAATCGAGTACGGCAATGGTGACTGACAGCCGAAGTTTGAGCTTCAATATCTCCTAATCTGGCTCAAGTTAGTGGTAGGTGTTAACATCAAAGTTGTAGAGCTACATGAGTACTACAACTTTGTCAATTGGCTCATGGACTGGTTCGGCCAGGTTTTAGAGTTACATGGCGTCGAAGTGGGGTACAGTGAAACTGAAAACTCCAAATTTCAGACTTAGAAATTTTCTAAGTGTTGAGCACCCTTTAAGCTGACTTGTGGGCCACTTTTGAGCATGTTCTGGTCATTTTCATGAGATGGCCATATTAGAACTTTTGTTCCTTATGAAATTCTCTACAACTTTGCTTAAGGTTGCTCCTCCTTGCAAGATTTCTAAGCTAGACTTTTTAAATGGTCAAACCAAAGCATTCTAGGGTCCAAGTTTGGTCAACAGCACATTGGAGGGCATTTTGGTCATTTTGGTCAACATGAACATTGCTCCACTACTTACCCTAAATGTAATTAAGGTGTTATAAGACCTAATTAGCCACTCTAAAAATTGGTTATACAAAATTCCTAGTGTCACATAATTTGAAACAAGCAAAACAATATTTCTACCCAAATGTTGCAAGATCATGTTGCACATGTTGCATGAGTGTGTTGCATAGTACTTGCTAATCAAGTTTCACTAAAGTGGGTGGCATGTCTCAAAAGTAAGTTGCACATATGGTACTTGTGTGTTGCACACTACTCACTTCATAACACACATGAAATATAAACACATGTTGCAATGTTTCACATATTATAAGCTCATGCATGAATGAATGATGCTCAAGTTCATGAAATGCAATGCAATTAAGGAAGCCAAACACCTGGGGTGTTACAGCCCTCCCCCCTTATAAAAATCTCATCCCAAGATTTGGAAAGCATACCATTGTTGATAGAATTCCTTATAACCATCACGTAAATAGTCTTCTCGCTCCCACGTAGCATCACTCTCACTACCCTGATTACTCCACATTACTTTATATCACTTAACCACTCGACTTCTAGTTACCCGTTCTTGAGTGTCAATCACACGGACTGGCTTTTCTTCATAAGTTAAATTAGATTCTAGCCTAATATCTCCTAATGGAACTCTTTCTTCCGGAACTCGAAGACACTTCTTTAACTAGGATACATGGAAAACATTGAAAATGGTGCTCATTTCCGGAGGTAACTGGATCTTATATGCGACAGCACCACTCTTTCCTATGATCTAGAAAGGACCCACGTATCTGGGTGCAAGCTTCCGCTTCACACCAAAGCGTTGTACACTATTCATAGGGGACACTTTCAGATACATGAAGTCTCTAACTTCAAACTCGATCGGTTTTCTACGGCGATCAGCGTAACTTTTCTGTCTAGCTTGAGCTGCAGCCATATGGATTTTTGATGGTACGAACTTGTTCCTCAGCTTCCTTGATGAAGTCGATACCATAATACCTTCTCTCACCAGCTTCAATCCAATTTAGTGGGGTTCTACACTTACGACCGTACAATGCTTCGAATGGGGCCATCTTAATGCTCTCTTGATAACTATTATTATACGAAAACTTAGCTAGAGGGAACCATTTCTCCCATGAACCCTTGGATGAAATAACACAAGCCCGTAACATATCCTCCATGATCTGGTTAACTCGTTCAGTATGACCTGATGTCTAGGGGTGATAAGCAGAGCTTCTCACTAACTTGGTTCCCAGAAGATGATGCAAGTGCTCCCAAAAATGAGCAGTGAACTATGGACCACGGTTAGAAATGATAGTATGAGGTATCCCATGGATCCGGACTATCTGATTGAAGTACAACTCAGCATAGTTAGTAGGACGATAGTTTACTCGAACAGGAATGAAGTGAGCCGACTTGGTTAGGCGATCTACAATTACCCAGATAGAGTTATGGTTCTTTACAGTAGGAGGAAGTCCAACAATGAAATCCATGCTTATCTCCTCCCATTTCCAACCTGGGATAGAAAGTGGTTGAAGCAATCCAGCTTTCATGTGCACAACCTTAACCCTATAGCAGGTGTCACACCTGGCAACATATGCAACTATCTCTTTCCGCATTTTGGTCCACCAATAGTATGGTTTCAAATCGTAATACATCTTATTGCTACTAGGATGGATGGAAAAAATTAGAGGAGTGTGCTTCAGACATGATATGATTTCTAAGCTCTCGGTCCTTAGGCACAACTAACCTATCTTTGAACCATAGTACACCCTCTTCATCTACCCTAAATTGTGTAGTTTCTTGCTCTTTCATCTTACGCTTGATGTGGAATATACCAGTGTCAGTCTTTTGAAGCTCAATAATTCTACTCTTGAGAGTGCAACTGATAGTGACACTGTATAGAATGGCTGGGTGTAGAAGACGAGATAGATGAAAATCACTTTCAACTAAGGAGTGGCAATGAGACTTATGACTTAAGGCATCGGCAACCACATTTGCCTTGCCAGGATGATAGTGCACTTGGAGATTACAATCTTTAATCAACTCCAGCCATCTTCTTTGACGCATATTGAACTCAGGTTGGGTGAAGATATATTTGAGGCTTTTATGGTCAGTATAGATATTGCAAACATTGCCCAACAGATAGTGTCGCCAGGCTTTCAAAGCATGAACAACTGCCACGAGTTCTAAGTCATGCGTTGGATAATTCACCTCATGCTTCCGAAGTTGTCGAGAGGTATATGCAATTACTCGGCCTTCCTGCATCAGAACACCTCCCAAACCTATGCTTGAGGCATCACAATACACATCAAATGGTTTCTCGATATCTGGTTGCGCCAAAACCAGAGCCGAGGTTAGGGGAGTTTGCAGTTTGTGAAAAGCCGCATCACACTCAGGAGTCCAGACAAACCTAGTGTCTTTTTGCAGCAGCCGAGTCATTGGCTTGACTATTTTTGAGAAATCTGGGATGAAGCGACGATAATAGCCAGCCAATCCAAGAAAACTCCGAACCTCATGAACTGAGATAGGAGCCTTCCAGTTCAGTACTTCTTGTACCTTGGCGGGATCCACCATAATTCCTCCATCGGACAACACATGCCCAAGGAAAGGTACTTCTCGAAGCCAGAATTCACACTTACTGAACTTTGCATATTGTTGATGTTCACGTAGTCTTGTGAGGACTATACGTAGATGTTCAGTGTGGTCTTCCTCATTTTCAGAATATACTAGGATATCATCAATAAATACCACCACAAACTTGTCCAATTCGGGCATAAACACCGAATTCATCAAGTACATGAAGTGTGTGGGGGCGTTGGTCAAGCCGAAGGACATAACGAGATACTCATAAAGACTGTATCTGGTAGAGAAGGTTGTTTTTGGAACATCTTCCGGACAGATTTTAATTTGATGGTAGCCAGATCTTAGGTCGATCTTGGAAAAGACTTTAGCTTTAGATAACTGATCAAACAAGATATCGATGCGTGGTAGAGGATACTTATTTTTGACAGTGACTGCATTTAGAGGCCTATAATCTATGCACATCCACAACGACTGGTCCTTCTTTACAAAGATCGCAGGACATCCCCACGGAGATGAACTAGGACGAATTAGCCCCTTCTTCAAAAGTTCATTCAACTGCACCTTAAGTTTAGCTAGTTCATTCGGAGGCATCCTATAGGGTCTCCTAGAGATAGGTGCCGTGTCAGGCAACAACTTGATTTTAAACTCCACATCCCGATCCAGAGGTAGTCCTGGAAAAACATCAGGAAACTCACTCACAACGGGAATATCAATTAATTCCTTTGCTTGCACCGCATGAACCTCACTAGAAAGGTCAAACTGCCTAGGAAGTTGCACTAGAAAACCTTTCTGATCAGTAGGATCTCTCAGCATAACTACCCGGGTGGATGTATCAATGAGCACCCCATTCTGACTCATCCAATTCATGCCCAAAATAACATCAATACCTAATCCAGGCAAAACCACTAAGGTAAGCGAGTATTTTCGCCCTTCTATTTCAAACTCTAGATCTCTTACTACTTGATTTGTGGAAATATTCCCACTTGCCGCTCTAATACAATAACCCTCACCTTCAACAGTATGTAATTTGTGTGTAAACTTCGATGCAAACATAGGACTGATAAAGGAATGCGAAGCACCTAAATCAAATAGCACCAGTGCAGAATATTGGTCGACTAGGAACTTACCAGCAGTGACTACCTCACCAGATGGAATTTCTTCAATACTATTATAATGAACATGCCCCTAATGACCACCTTGGTTTGCATTCTTCTTAGGATACAGACAGTTCCTAGACCAATGACCTGGTTTATTGTAGTTCTAGCAAGGCATGTTGCTTGGAGGGACACTGGAGCTGCCTTGACCAGAACTACCCTTTGGCAGAGACACGGTATATGCTTTGTGAAACCTAGTCTTAACTGGCACCTTCTTCTGCGGGGGACGGAACTTAGCACTGGTGGCAGGAGGGCGAGGAGGAGCCATCGGTGCAGCTGGAGCTCGGGACTGTGAAGCACCTGCCTCAAGTGCCCTGTTGCGGTTCTTAGAAGCAGCATAGATAGAATTATTGTTCTCTTGGGTCAGGGCATCACTAATAAAATCATTGAAAGTAGCATATTTGCTAGTGCCCATGGTCTTCATCAGCTTTGGACCGAGGCCACGCTTGAAGCTAGCAATCTTCTTATCATCAGTATCCACAAACTCAGTTGCATACCTTGCAAGATTGTTAAAGGCTTGCAGGTAGTCTGTCAAACTCTTATTGCCTTGGGTTAATCTCATGAACTCAGTGTGCGTTATAGCCATCAAACCTGGAGGAATGTAATTCCCGCGGAAAGCCATTTTAAACTGGTCCCAAGCGATCGGGACATTAGGAGGGAACGTGGAGCGGTAGTGACTCCACCAAATACCAGCGGGGCCATGCAGTTGGTGAGAAGCATACTCAGTCTTCAGCTCCTCAGTCAGACGAAGTAGATGGAACTTCTGCTCAATGGTATTCAACCACTCATCAGCCTGCAGAGGTTCCTCCGCCTCCTTAAAGAGTGGGGGCTTGGTGTTAAGAAAATCCTTGAAGCCACTATGATGATTTGGTTCCGGTCCTTGATGACCATGCCGAGCATCCCGGTTGACTAGCTGGCGCATAGCGTCTGCTAACATGCACTAACCTTCAACCATCGTCTGCATCAGCTCTATCAGGGTGGGTGGTGGAGGAGGGGGTGGATGTTCCTCATCCTCAACGCCACGACCACGATGGAGGTTGTACGCCATCTGCAAAATGCATAGCCAATGAGCACTGACGATGTGGGAAATTTATAGATGAATTGTGTAAATATGCCAAACTAATTTCATTAGAAATGAATTTGCAAACAATCGAGGCACAGTAATTCATCACAACCACACAAATTCATCAAGTGCACCAATTGACGCAATTATGCGAGGGACATAACAACAATGTATCTTTAGATGAAAAGATGGAATTTATTAAAGGCTCGCATGTAGGGAGCACAAATGTGACTGGATAGGTTACATTGATATCAACGGGATTTCAACCTTACGTAACGGGTGTCTGGATTCAAACTAAACTTCTAGCCAACTAGGAAGGCTAACTAAGAAATGACCACAAGGAGACATCACATGAGTAGGGTTCCATGGTGGATCATGACTAGCCACCTCGATACCAGCGTGTGCCAAGCAACACAGCCTTATGTCACGCGCCACAGGAGGCCCTCGGTTTCGTCGCGGCACCGAAGGGTGCTAATCGTGACACCATCACCAAACACAACACAATGAGACATCCATTTGTGACTGAAATTTAACACGTTCAAACTAATATCCAGGATAACATAGGGTTCGATATTACATCCCAAAAGCTAAGTTATTACAAAGCCTCACTCCCACACATGGAGGGCACAAAAGATAACTCTAGCATCATAGCTAGTCGATGACTACTATAAGCATCGTCCTCGGATTCAGTGTCGAAGATCTCCCCACCATCCTCATCACTAGCAGGCTCTAACTCCTCATCATCTTCTTCTTCTAGTGGAACATCCTGCGGCCCATTGACCTCCACGTCATCATCATCTTCAGCCATGAAGACTCTAGAGCCCATCTCCTCATCCTCGTCATTGTTATGAGGAAGCAGAGGATTGAGCTGATTGTTTAGGCGGTGCACTTCCTCATGAAGATTTTCATTGTATTCTTTTGCAGCTTCTATCCGTTGCTCAAGCTCCACCTGATGAGCTCTTAGCACATTCTCTTCGTGCCAGGCTTCATCTCGCTGGTTCATCACATGGAACAGCATGCGCTGACAATTGCGATTTGCCACAGTCAACCTCTAGACCGTAAGTGTCTTCTGATCTCTGTCATGTATCACTTGCTCCAACTGTTGCTAGACCGCATTTCTAGCAGCAGTCACCTCAGCCAACTTGGCCCTCAACCTTTCTGCCTCGGTGGGCTCAGGATGGGGCTCACGGGGAGTGAGCTGGTGATGAGGTGCCCTGCCTCCAGTGGACTTGCGAGCGGTCCTCTTGGTGCGAGCCATCTGTAGCAACAAGATATGACTTATAGTGAGGATAATTTAGGGGATACAAAATTTAATTTAGTCGGGACCATCAAAATTTTTAAGGAGGGAGTAAAATGCAATGTATGACATGAATTAAACATGATGCATGCACGTTCCGTACGCCCTCTCACCCTAGTAGAATCATAAAGTTCTAACGCTAGGCGGTGGCATACATACGTTCTCTCGTATAGGCGAAACTATCGGTCTACTCGTTTGCACTGTTAGTGTACCTACAGAAAATCTTATTTCAGCCCAACAGTTCCTCAATATAAGCACCGTGCGAGCTCACCAAAGTAGAGGCGGCAATGGTGGCTCGGTTTCTCCGCTTGAGCGTGGAGAGAGCGAGAGAGAGAGAGAGGGCAGGGCACGAGTGAGAGGGAGTGCGGCGTTGTGGCGCCCTTGAAGACCTCGTGGCCTGACTGGTGGGGCCACGACCGATGTACGATCACCACTGTGCCATTGTCCACCAAACCTTGTCTGCTGCTCCGCCTTGAACCCCCCTATCTCCTCCACCTCGTGGTTGAGTCAATCGTGTGAAGGTAAGGCCGCATTGCCGTCTTTGCCACCGTCCGCCTCAGGCGTTTCTCACCGGAGCGCCATCGTCGTTGTGGCCGTGCTTCTCTAGGACCCCACAGCCTCCCTTATCTAGCATTTTGAGTCTGCCTTGAGCCACTGATACTCACAGGACCGACCGTTTGGGTCGCACCGCCGTCTAGTCGCCGGAGCCGGCCGAACCGCGGTCGTGAACCGCCATGCCCGCCGCCATCCCCCATAGCCACAACCATTGCTCCAATTAGTGGCACCCCTAGGTGCGCAAGGGAGAGGCGAATGTGCCTGTGCCCTTGGTCTCGCCGAAGCTGCCGCCGGCGGTGAGTTCACCGTCGATCGTTTCCCCCTGCCTTTGTCTTGCTAACCGCGGGACCCACTCGTCAGCCGCGCGCGTGGGCGGGAGGCCGAGCGCAGGCCGCATGCGGGAGTGGGCCACGCTACTCGGGTTTGGGCCGCGCTATCACGCGAGTGGGCGCGCAAGTGCTGGGCCACGCTGGCGGGTCGGCCGGCCCAGTGCTCTCTTTTTGTTTTGGAAAAATTCGGTTTCTTTATTATTTCATAGATTTGAGTGATGTTTGTGATTTTCTTATCTAGGGTTTGGCACATCCAAAATTTGTGATTTAAATTTTGTTAGACTCTTAGTGAAGTGTAGTATTTAATAAAAATATAATCTGAGCACTTGTAGTAGAGCTTTTGGAAGAATTAATTTGAAACTTTAAATGTGTTTTTGAATGCATGCAAACTTGTTTAAATCATATATTGAGCTTCTTTGTTCCAAAAATTATGAAATTTGGTGAGTATGTTATTTCATATATATACTAGCTCTGGTAAAAGTTTAGATCCTATTGCTTGAGTAGTTTTCAAGTTATGATGTTGTCATTTTATATTAGGAGATACTTGAATGAATTTTCATAATTTTTCTATAGTTCCAGTAAAGGTAAAATTTTGGGAGTGTTGTTCTTAGGTTAGAGTGGTACTAGGAAAAATATTAAATCTGTTGTTTGACAATTTTCAATAGGGTTTCCTATTTATGCAATAATTAGCCTTTTTGGCTTGTGAATTTTGTGTACGGAGTTTCTTTGAATAACTCTAGTTCAAATTTTTAGAGTAGCCTCCTAGTAGGCCAAGGATCCTCCTGTAATTTTTATAGAATTTGTCTAAGTAGTTGCATATGAGTTTAATTTCCCACTTAATTAATTAAGTAAATTAAGAAAGTTGTTGAAATAAATGTTCTGGGTTGACACACCTTACTTTCTGGTGTTTTCATGACATGTGTGAACTAGTAGTATCATTGGTTTGGTCATAGAGGAAGTTTGACACATGAATAAATATTTATTTTTTCACAATTCTAACTCTCTGCACTGCTGGTAGCATTTTTGTATTTGATCCTTGATAAAAGTGTTTGCTGAGAAACTTGTGAATACCAAAGTGGTAGGAAACTTAATAAACTAATTTGTGATAAAATTTGGTGGCATTTGGCCTAGGAGTCTAGGAGTTATAGCTGTTTAAAGTGGCTGTCCAGAAATGGCTGCTCTCTGTTTGGAGAGGACAGATTTCTGGAACTTTAGAATTTCGACTAGGTAAACTTTGGAATTAAGTGTTGAGGTCTGAAAATGAATTGTAGAGTATTTTATAAGCTTTCCAGATTGTCTTGTATCATGCCTTTAGGATTTGGGAATCTCCAGTTGTGATAGAAATATGTAGCTGTTGTCCAGAATATGTTGTTACGATATTTTATGATTGGTTGTTGGTAACCTAAGTAATGTTGTTCTTGTGATTTTTAGGTGTTAGGGCCTTAACTGAAGAGAAACATTTATACATTAGGTTGTGTAGATTAGGTAAGTACTTCTCTACCGGAGAGGAGATTTGCACGTAATGTTGAAGTAACTTGAATAGAGTACTTAAATTGCTGAAATGCATTCCATTCCGAGCATGTTGCATTTATTATGCATCCATGAGATTTATTGTGCATTCATGCAATAGGTGTACTTGAGGGGTTGACACTCCTCGAGTTTGAGGGAACAATTCCGGAGGAGGACCAGGAGCAGCCGGGAGAACCCGAAGAGGCAGCCAACGAAGGACACGCCGTTGATAAGTTACCGGAGTGTCCGGATCATCGCCCGTCCTCTTTTCTAAAAGGCAAGCCCCGGTGCATGCTGACCCAATTGTTTTAAATATAAATCTTGAGTACTTTTACTTGTTTACTGCATTAAGTTGTAGGAGTTGAATGGAAACACTTGTTGCATTACACATGTCCTTGTCCAGATATCTTACTTAAACCCGAAATTAGGTTTAGGCACGTGTCAATGCTTAGCCCTGCTTAGTCCGGTAGAAGTCGGGTGATTTCTGGTCATCCGCGAGATGTAGGAAGGGGTCACAAGTGGCTATGTTGGCTATCGTGGATGGAACCATGCCTGAAAATGAATTTGAGACCGGGCGGGAGTTCGATAGTGCAGCCGCAAGACACTTCACTTCTTGGGTGCGGAGCTATGCCCATCTGAGTCATTTAAGGACCGATTCGCTGTACGTCCTTGAGTCATGTTGAACACAGTCTAACACTTAGTTGACCAGATAAGTCGTTCCGACCGTGAATCCGAGTAATACAGTTCAGGGCAGGAATCGACTGGTAGGTCGCATCTTGGAGGAGAGAAAACGTTGTGCTTGGGGATATTAGCGTGAGACCAAGGAGGGGTTAGAGTTCCTAGCACCTGGCAGAGTGTCGCCCTTGGGGATGCGGCATCAGTCGGACCTGCGGCTTCTGAACTGTACCAAAGGTGACCTGAGCAGCCCTCGCCAGGCGTGACTCGGTGAGTGTTAGAAATACCCCTCCAGCCGGATCGGAATTCGATTCGAATCGCCGTCGCTCCCAGTTAGTGAGCACTTACTTGAGCAGCGGCAACGTAGATCTCATTAAATTGAACAGATGGTTAAGAAAATGATATAATGTTGCCGCAAATTTCTACCTGCTATGGATATAATAATACTATTGTTTGATTATACTCAAGTGAATGTTTAGTACAGGTGCTAAGATAGATGACAGGTTAAAGTTAAAAATAACTGCTAGTACAGGTTAAAAGAGTTTAAATTACTTATGCTTTTCCGCAAAGGTGATGTCAGCCAGCTCCACTTATGAAAGCCTTGCATGATCCTTGGTGTCTCTTATTTTCCGTTTCGACGGGTAAGTCTAGCTGAGTACATTCTCGTACTCAGGGTTTATTCCCTCCTGTTGCAGATGACATGCTTTATCAGGGCTTCTGCAAGACCTGCCCCCACCCCACGGGTGATGAGGACTAGATCACTCGGGCGTGATCGTCTGTTAGTTACTTTTCTTAATGCTTTTGTGGGATGGTGATCTGTAAGACTGGCAATAGTATTTGAACTAAACGCGTGTGTTATGCTTCCGCTACTTTATGAACTCAGTTTGTAATAATTTGCGACTATGTGTGTTGTAAGCGAACTTCCGCTCTACTTGTAAAATGTAATGTGTGATGTGTATGTTGAATGATGCGATCTTGGTTGTAAAAGAGTTGGTTTGAAATCCTTCATGGTTTTGATTGACTACCGGGCTTATATGGGCTCAAGTTCAAAAATTTGAGTGTTTCGGCACTTGTTTTGTACTTATGCTCTTATAATTTGGTCGGTTCTGTTACAACGAACGTTCTATATCGGTGGCATAACACGCACTCTCTCGATATATAACTAGTCGTCAGCTATATTCGACTTATGCATTCGTGGTTAGCGTACCTGCAGAAAAGTTTCATTGCAGCCCAACAATTCCCCAATATATGGCACACATTGAAAGCAGTAAGTAAAATTTTTTAAAGTACTCCCATATACATATACCCCTGTATATATACATGTAGCACCAAAACTACCCGAACATTCGATCACCCACAATTAAGTACCTTCATATATACATGTGTGTAACATGTAAATAATCCAGTAACCAAAACTAGCTCTCCCCTAGACCGCTGGTTGGACGGTCATGCTCTCACAACTCACACTTACCTGAGCGTAGGTGCGATGTTGCATAAAAGTAAACTAGCAACATATATGGCTATTTCATATCGAAGGCTACCTCCAATATGACACACCGGGTAGCATAGTGTGGGAGAGTTATCACACATACATACCTTGGTCTGGGCGTAGATGCATAAATGAAAAACCCCAAGTTAGTACTTATATAAGCCACCTAATAATCCTTATATGGGCATAAGGAAATTGACCACTGGCATATTAGGTTTAGAATTCAGATTTCACAAACCTATATATAGCTATAAGTTGATAAAACTGATTTTATAAAACAAAACCTTTGTTTTAAATACACATACGACAAGTTTAATGTTGAATCTTGCTCTGATACCAGCTGTAACAGAACCATCCAAATTATAAGAGCACAAGTACAAAAACAATCACTGGAGTGATCAAATTCTCGCATTTGAGCCCATATAACTCCGTAGTCTAATTAAATCACGAGGGATTTCAAACTAACCAACATACAAGCCAAGATCGTAGTGATTCAACATAACAAGTCACATGTTACAACCATTTCACAAGTAATTCAATATACATCGGAGTTCAACATAGTTGTTACAACTTAAATTGAAAGGTAGTGGAAGCAAAGTAATTTGAAACTAACAACACCCTTATTTCAAATACATGCCAGTACCAAGGTCAACTTCCAACAAAAGCATTATAGAGAAGATAACTCAGAAGGATCATGCCCATGATCACACTCCGCCACTACGACAGGAGCCAACCAACTCTTGCAGCCGCCATGATACATCACAACCTGCAACAAGTAGGGATAAAACCCTGAGTACGACAAAGTACTGATATAAAGTGGGCTGGCTTGACAACATTTTGCATAAAAGCTTAATACAGATAAGTAATCATTAATGCTTAATCATCAAGTTAATTATCATTATCCTATCATCTATATTAGAACCTGTACTAGAGAACTCACTTTATTAGGAGCAAACAATATTAACCATAGCAGGTATAAATTGAGGCAACCTTTCCATCATTATCCAATTAACCATCCGTTCAATTTAATGGAATCTACGTTGCCGCTGCTCAAGTTAAGTGCTCACTAACCGGGAGCGACAGCGATTCGAATCGAATTCCTATCTAGCTGGAGGGGTATTTCTAACACTCACCGAGTCACGCCTAGCGAGGGCTGCTCAGGTCACCTTTGGTATAGTTCAGGAGCTGCAGGTCCGACTGATGCCGCATCCCCAAGGGTGACACTCTGCCAGGTGCTAGGGACTCTAACCCCCCTTGGTCTCACGCCAATGTCCCCAAGCACAACATTTTCTCTCCTCCAAGATGCGACCTACCAGTCGATTCCTGGCCTAAACTGTATTACTCGAATTCGCGGTCGGAACGACTTATCCGGCCAACTAAGTGTTAGACTGCGTTCAACATGACTCAAGGACATACAGCGAATCGGTCCTTAAACGACTCAGACGGGGATAGATCCGCACCTAAGACCTCCATGCCTTATTGCTTCACTATCGTCATCCTGCCCGGTCTCATTTCATTTTATTAACACCAGGTTCATTTCCACGATAGCAAATATAGCCAACCGTGCCATATATGAATATCCCTACATCTCGCAGGTGATAGGAAATCACCTGACTTCTACCGCTTAAAGCAGGGCTAAGCATCAACTCGATCCTAGTCTATGTAGGATTCAAGGATTCATATATCTGGACAAGGAATGATATAATGCAGCAAGGGTTTCCATCCAACTCCTACCACTTAATGCAACAATATGTATAACATATATAGAATTAATTGCTTTGAAGGTAGGAGGCTTATAATGCTCCAGGGCTTGCCTGGGATCTGACTCAAGTTAGAGTATGTCAGATAAAACCCGCTTGGCGAGCATCCTCCAATCTATCACTTGTCCGGTCCTTCTATCTTCGAGATGGATCCACCAACTCCGTCTTTGGATTTGGCTCCACCTTAGGTCCTTCACGTGCTTCAGCTAACGTACCTAAATGAGGTGCAACAATGCATATGTATGAATGCATAGAAGTGCAATAAACAAAGTAATCAAGTAAGCATACCAAAGTTCACGTAAGCACCTAGAGCTAATAAACTTAATCCTCATTAAGGCATAACAAAGAAGAGGGAAAGCACATCAATCAAGAAACAAGTCTCACAAGATTACAGGGTACTAACCCAAGTACTAAGTAGTGACACCAACACACTTATGTAACTCAAACTATACTTAACAGAAAAGCTCAGATTTGCAATCAGCATGAACAGTCCAGAAATAACATCATTCTAGAAGCTACACAATTCCAAATGACATGCAAGAGGATAATATGCATTTATTATGAAATTGTCTACAATTCATTTAATATCACCTAAGCCTAATTCTCAAGTTTAATAGGTCAAAAAGAGGAAACTACAGAATCTGCTCTGCTCCAAACAGAGAGCAATCAAATCTGGGATCTGACTTTAAACAGCTATAACTCAAAAACTACTTAACCAAATGCCACCAAATTTTAACACAAGCTAGATATATGAATTATATACAACTTTGCTATAGACAAGATGCTCAGAAAACATAATTAACATGGGGTAATCTACATTGCCCCCAGAACTATCTAGAAACTACTAATCGCAAGAAATAATTATTAACATATGTTGCAAACATATAATTGTGCAAAACCAACTTTACCAACATGTCACCCATGACTAATGAACACCAGAAAACATAGTGTCCATTGCTAAATAAATTCTTTTAATACATTTTATTAATTTATTTAGATAATTAGGCGGAATAATGAACACCTATCAAAATTACACAATAAATTCTACCAAACTTACAATGGCATAACTATGCCCCCAAAAGTCTACTATACAATTTTCAAGCCATTTGGACAAGTATATCAACCTCTATGAAAAAGACAATTGACTAAAATAATAAATCATGTGAGAGCAAGTTAAACCTAAAACTCCTTATTTTCTATGAACACATGGCCCTAGCATGAATCAATCTGATAGATAAACATAATACTAAGCTAATGAAACAACATTTTCCATTTTATCAATTATATATTATTTATAAGCTATTTATCAAATTGTAAACAATTTAAATCAATAACTTGATCATATAGTATGCAATGACCATGAAATTTATACCACAATATATTCATAGCATGATAAGACTACCATAACAATTTCACATTATTTGGAGCAACACAACTCAAGATATAAAAATGACAAGCAATATAATGTAGATTTCCTTATTTATCAAGGTCAAATCAAAACCTTAAGAAAACAGTGAACAACTAGTGTGTTTAATATTTTTCCTAGCAAGTAAATGTCCTCACAAAATTAACAAAGTAAGAATCACTATTTTTGGGGTTCTAAAACTCAAGATACGGCTCTGGTCAAGTTTATAAGCATTTTAGAGCATTTTTAAAGCTTAAATAAAAACATCAGAAAACATCTACAAACATCTAACATATTATGCCTCCACTGCATAGATCTTTTCTCAAGGTTTCCAAAAAGTCCACATTTGCCATTTTTGGAATTACCTAGCATGAGATATGAATTTTAGAAGATTTAACAAAATTCTGAAATTCAAAAACAGGAAAACCAATCCTAACCCTAAACACGCTAGGTGCACTCGGACGTCTACTCAACTGGGTCACTCGTGGCGCTGTCATGCGGGGCCCGCTGTTCACCTAGAGAGACAGAGAGAGGGGAAGACCGTCCCCTTCCTCAGGACGCCGGAAAAACAGAGGGGTCGCCGGACTTGCGGCTCCGGCCGGTAGGGGCGGCGCCGGCGGCGAGGGAGGTGCCGGTGAGGGTCATGGCATCGAGGCGCATCCAAAGGTGGTCGCGGCTTGGTGTGAGGTGGCCCATGGCCTCCTAGCCGCATGCGCGGTGACACGCTGGGGCACGGCTCCGACGGCGACGGCGCTGCCGTGGTTCCAGCGGCCGGTGGCGGCATTGGCGATGAGCGGTGGCGCTAGGGCAAGCCACAGCTAGCATACACCCGTAGAAGGATGTGGCTCGGCCTAGAGCTGCCCGAGGCGGCCTAGCCACGGCGACCGGTGGCTCGGCGGCCGGTGCTCCGATGACAGCAAGCTGCGGGGGTGAAACCGGCGAGGCGAGGAGCTCTGGAGGTGCGGTGAGGTGCGAGAGAAGCAGTGGCGCAGTCGGCTCGAGTGGAGGGAGACCAGAGGCAAAGGAACAATGGTGGCCTGGAGCTCGGCTCGACCGTCCATGGCGGACGCACCCACGCACGGTGTCGCTGCGAGGAAGAGCGAGCGGCGAAGCAGAGGGTGAACCAGAGAAGTGGAGGAGTGTCTGCGGTAGCTCAACACAGCGTTCGGAGGACAAGGGCATGGACACGTGGAGGGCATGTGGCAGCAATGGTGACCGCGCTCTATGCATGACGGCCACGTCCAGGGCACGCGGCGGCCATTGCGGCATTCCACCGAATACGTGGCAGACAGCGGTTTGGGTAAGGTGGAACACTGATTTGGGCCGTCTATAGGCCGAATTAGGTCATGGGCCCAAAAGCAAAATTGAAGCCCACATAACCCTCTACAAAACTTGTTTAAGGGTCATGGTCATTAGTGTTGTAGATTAGGAGATAATCAGTCCCCAAATCACTAGTGTCAACACGTTAAACTAGGGCTCGATTTTTGGGACTTTGCAATGCCAAACCTGGTCAAATTGGTCCCAAATTTTTACATGTTGTTCTCCAATGAATTATTTCCAACTTTAATTTTTGGGTCAACTTGAGTTACTCAACAAAATTTGGAGAACGTGAGATTCAAATGTCGACGACGATGAATTTCCAGGCTTAGAAATTTCTAAGTGTTGGAAACAGCCCTCAATCTGCTTTGTGGGCACTTTTTGAGCATGTTCCACACATTTTCATGACTTGACTCTTAAACAAAGTTTGTTCCTTATAAAATTATCTCCAACTTTGTAAAAGGGTGCACAGTCATGCAAAGCATCTAGGTCCCACTTTTGAAATGGTCAAACAAAAGGGTTCTAGGGTTCATACATGGTCAACCATCACTTAGAAGCACATTTAGGCAAAATGATCAACATGAACATTGTCCCATTAAGTGTCCTAAGTGTAGTTGAGGTGTTGTAGAGGCCAAACATACACACCATGCATAGGTTGCACAAAAGTATAGGTCTCACATGCATTGAAACATAGAAATCCCTATAATTGAAATGCTGGTTTCAAAGCTCTATTTCAATTGTTTCATGTGTTTGCTTCAAGATACAAGCTACACATGTTTCACTAGGTTGTTCCACATGTGTCCAAGATGTGTTGCACATGTTGCATTTGTATGTTGCATAAACACTAGTTCTCATGGGATGTAAGGCCGGTTTTAGTTATAATCCAAACAAGCATATAACTTATTATTTCATGTGACTTTTTGATTCCAAACATTATGAAACTTTTTCCAGGGGTCCCTATAGATAGAATGTGATGTGAGACACACGAAGATATTGCCATAACACCATCCAAGCCTATATCTTTGAAAATGGCCTATATGTAAAACAAAAGAGTAACATCGAACTTTAGGTTAGGCTCATCTCCATAGGTTGACCTCAACATTGTCATCTCCACATAATCTATCATGTTTGAGCTCAAACCCACCGCTTAGTGAGTGACAAACACCTGGGGTGTTACACAGACGGCCAGTAGAATCCTGCTCAGAAAGCTTTACCGACCAGGGTTCGTGAGGCGGCGTGATTGCCGCAGGTGCCACTGTGAATTTCTTCGAGCAGTTCAATGCCTACCTCTTGAGTGATGCACTTCATCAAGACTTCTTCCTTCACATTCTTGCGCATGAGGATGACATCGACCAGTATATATTATTTGCTATGGCGTATAATGCGCTCGTTCTCTGTTCGGTCAGCATAACCGGTTCCATCCTATAGATACTTGATAAAGGGTACCCTCCAATCACTATTATCAGTGATCAAAGGCAAAGTATGTTTGGTCGGAGAGGGTTCAATAGTGATCGGAGAAGGAACCGTAGCCACAAGTTGCTGGTCTAGGGGCTTCTCGACCACGTGATCTTCTTCTTCCTTGATTGATGGGTTGACAAGATCTTGGACAGACATGCCATGTGGGACTTTGGCTCGGGATGACCCAAACTTAGACAACTCATCGGTTGCTTTGTTTTTTATCCCGGACCACATACGTATATTCGATGCCGTAGAACTTGCCTTCCAACTTTCTGATTTCCTTGCAATAAGTATCCATCTTCTCGCTAGTTGTCTCACAGTCTTTATTAAACTGGTTTATGACTAGAACCGAGTCGCCATAGACATACAGGCGCTTGACACCATGCTCGACCACAATCCGTATGCCATGGAGGCAAGCTTCGTATTCTGCAATATTATTAGATGCGGGGAAATAAAGCCTGAGTACGTAGCGGAGTTCGTCTTTATTTGGTGAAATGAAGAGCACGCCTGCTCCTGCGCGATCGATGTTGAGGGAACCATCAAAATACATCTTCCAGTATTCGGGTATCCCCTGATCGGGAGGTGCGCTTAGGTCTGTCCATTCAACTATAAATTGACCAGAGCCTGGGACTTAATAGTCGTATGGCTCTAGAACTCTAGAGAGTAGGGGCATAATTCCATCGCCCATTTGATGATGCGTCCATTAGTGTCCTTGTTCTGGATGATGTCCCCAAGCAGAAAATTGGTCTTGACCACCACCCAATATCCGTCGAAGTAATGTTTCAACTTTCGGGAAATAATCAGGATGGCATAGATTAGCTTCTGAATTTGAGGGTACCTGGATTTGGACTCATTGAGTACCTCACTGATGAAGTAAACAGGGTGTTGGACTTTGTAAACGTGGCCGGGTTCCTCACGCTCGACCACGATGACTGTGGAGACCACGTGATCAGTGGCCGCAACATAGAGGGAAGGGACATTGTCTTTCTAAGGAGCAGTAAGGACTGGAGGAGAGGTAAGGAACTCTTTTAGCTGTGTGAAAGCAGCGTCTGCCTCCTTCGACCAGATAAACTTCTCTGATGCCTTAAGCAATTTGAAGAAAGGCAGGTCCTTCTCGCCAAGTCGCGAGATGAAGCGGCTGAGGGCGGACATACATCCAGTGAGCTTCTAGATATCCTTGACATTTTTTGGGGGTTGCATATCCAGAATAGCCTTAACCTTAGTTGGATTAGGGCATATGCCATTGTGACTGATGATGTTACCCAGCAATATACTAGATGGGACTCCGAAGATACACTTCTTAGGATTAAGCTTCCATTGGTACATGTTAAGAGCTGTGAAAATCCACTAGAGATTATCAACCAAGGTATGGGCCTCTCTGGTTTTTACAACCACATCATCAACGTAGGCTTCGACAAGGTCATCCTTTATCTTGTTTTGGAGACAGTTCTAGATGGCACGCTGGTATGTGGACCCCATGTTCTTGAGCTCAAACGACATTGTCGTGTAGCAGTAGGCGCCGAAAGGCATGATAAAAGACGTCTTGATCTGGTCGTCTTTATTGAGAGCGATCTGGTGATAACCAGAGTAGCAATCGAGAAAGGATAGTAGCTCATAGCCGACTGTTGAGTCAACGACCTCATCTATGCGAGGTAAGCCGAAGGGGTCTTTAGGGCATTGTCTATTGAGATCAGTATAATCGACACACATTCTCCATTCATTATTCTTTTTGCATACAAGTACCGGGTTGGCTAACCACTCCGGGTGATACACTTCTTTGATAAATCTGGCTGCTAAAAGCCATGTAACTTCTACCCTAATAGCCTCCTTTTTGTTGCGAGCGAACCATCGTAGCTTCTGCTTGATAGGCTTGGCGGTCTTTGAGACATTCAAGGAGTGCTCGATCAGGTGTCGAGGTACACTGGGCATGTCTATGGCTTTTCACGCGAACACACTTACGTTATCCCTCAGAAACATGACGAGCGCGTCTTCCTATTTGGGATCTTGATTGGCCCTGATAAGGGCTGTCTTGCTGGAATCACTGTCGACTAGCTGGATCTCCTTGTGGTCCTTGGACTTGATGCTCTTGTGTGGGGCTTGTAGCTCTGGGATCTCTAGGTGGTCACCGGGAGTCTTGGTGGCATCGACCAAGGTCTACTCCATGCGGATTGAGATGTCGGTGGCTTCGACCACTTTGAAGCTTTCCTCTTCACAGGTGTAGGCAGTATAGACATTGCCTCTAAGAGTGAGGACGTCGTGCTCGGTAGGCATCTTGAGCACCAGATATGAGTAGTGCGGCACTGCCATGAATTTGGTGAGCGCTGGTCGACCGAGGATGGTGTGGTAGGTGCCATCGAAGTCTGTGACCACAAAGTTAACGTAGTCGGTGCGATCGTGTTCTGCAGTCCCAAACTGCATAGGGAGCGTGATCTGCCCGAGAGGTATAGAACTCTGTCTAGGGAGAATGCCCCAAAACTGTGCCTCGTAGGGTTTGAGATCAGCCTAGCTTAGTTTTAGAGCGGGCAAGCTATTGCAAACAGGATGTCGATGGAACTGCCATCGTCTATGAGGACCCTCTCGAACTGGACACTATTGATGTAGGGATTGAGGACAAGGGGAAATCGACCAGGTTTAGGAATTACGGCCCACCAGTCTTCATGGTTGAAGGAGATTTCTCAGTGAGACCAGGCTAAAAACCTGGGGTCGGCGATGAGGCCGTCAGCGTCGGTGACGCTCATGCAAGCCTGTTTTTGTAGTTTGCGCTCGTGTTTGGACTCAAGAGACACCTTTCTACCAAAGATGGAGTGGACAGTTTTGGTGAGAGCGGCATGTTGATGATGAGGATCCTTGTCCTGTTATCATCATTGTCATCACCATCTTATCATTGTGCGTTGTGGTCAGCCCTTGCAGCGTCGTCAGCATCGAGCTGCTTGGCGTAGATGTTTTTGAGGAAGCGGCAATTCTCCATGGTGTGATTGGATTTGGGATGAAGCTAGCAGGGACCATTCAGGGCCTTGTTGTAGTCATCCTAGTAGTCACGGCGACCACTTGGCTTCTTAACCGCGTTGACTTCATGATCGTCCTCGCGAGGACGCTTGCCTCTAAAGGCGTCACGGCGGTCACGCCGCCGATCACGGTTGTCTCGGTGGTGACGGTTGTTGTTTCGACCACGGTTGTTGTGGTTGTCATCGTGGCACGGTCAGTGTTTAGGGCGTGATGGCCCTCCCATGTCTTCCTTGATTATCTTCACGGTGTCATCTGCGTCCACGTAGTTTTTGGCGATGGCGAGCAACTCAGAGACCGTGGTCGGCCATTTTCGGAGTAGCTTGCTTCTGAGGGTGTCATGGTGATGGAGGCCCTTGATGAAGGCTGAGACTGCCTCATCATGAGAGATCTTGGGGATCTTGAGGCGCATATCTGAGAAGCATCGTATGTAGTTGCACAGTGGCTCATCCTTGCGGTCATGTATGCGCTCGAGGTTATATTATTGCCTGGCTGGTCACACATGGCGATGAAGTTGTCGATGAAGGCTTTCTTGAGTTGTGCCTAGCTATCGCACTGGTTCTCTAGCAGGCTCAGGAGCCATTGATGGCCTACTTCATCAAGAGCAATTGGAAGATAATTAGTCATTATGTGTTCATCGCCGGAAGCTGATCAGACGGTGATCTCATAAAGCGTGATCCAGTTCTCGGGGTTCTCCTTGCCATCGTACTTCCTGAGCTTTTCAAGCTTGAAGTTCTTCGGCTATACAACTTGTCGGAGATTAGAAGTGAACTATTTTAGGCTGAGAGGACCATGCTCAGTGTCGTATTCGATGCGACGAACATTCTCATAAGCTTGACAGTCATTGGCGTGGCTAAGGATGCGACTGCGGGCATCATGCGGAGGGAGTTGTTGGCGGAGATCGTGGTTGGGGTCTTAATTCACTTCCTGATCTCGATTACCACGACGATTGCAGTTGTTATCCCGACGACCACGACCACCTCCATGAGCACCATCACTGTCACCACCGCTATGACCACCATCGCTGCTACCACCGCTAGCACCACCGTTACCGCTGCCACCGTTGCCTTGAGGGTTGACTAGGGGTGGACCATTGCGTGGATTAGATGGTTGTTGGTGACTTGGGTGTTCTAAAACACGATGCTCTGGCTAGATGCAATTGACGTGCTTGAAGTAATCTGAGCTTGTTTAGCTAGCTTAATGGTTTGGCCCATAGCAGAGATCAGATGTGTGTGAATATCTTCGCGATCCTACTGGATTTCTGGTTGGTCAGGTTAGCAGTCCAAGTTAGCCATGGCGACAGCCACGTTGGCACTTGGAGTCCTGAAAACTTGCCGCTCGCCAACCCTGTCTAAGGCATTGGCTAGATCTCTTGGTCGGGGTCCCCTTCGATGCTCTTCTTATTCAGCCTCCTAATGACGGTGTTCGGCGCAGTCGACGTTACGCTATTCGTGAAGCTGCCGTTGCTCGTCAGTTTCACCCATGACTGCGGGCTCGTCATTGCTAACATTGAGCACCATGTCGCCATGTCTTGGTGGGAACCTTGGGATCAGAGAGAAACCCGAAGGGTACGATAGTGGATCCAGGTCATATTCGTCATCTTTGAGGTGTTCAGCCTCGGTGTGGACAGAGCATGTAGATCCAGTGCTGTAGTTGTCATCCTCGGGCAGTGTATGAACCGAGCCTTCGTGATGCTCCTAGATACCAAACATGTTGATGGCATTGCCTGGTGCTGGTCAAGGTATATCTAGGAAGTATAAATATGAAACATGGTCTCGCTCTATGGGACCCATGAACAGATGAGGTGTACGATACGCGTACTTAGAAGTAGCATTTTTCAGTCCATATGGGTGGGCCTAGCAATCCTCTGTCAGGACTTGGTACTCAGAGAGCCTGAGGCCGGGTGTAGGAACCGAGTGAAGGCGTAGCATACATCCTTTAGGAGTAGCGGTGACCACTAGATCTGTATCTAGCCGTGTTGGACGGCGAACCTGAACTGGTTGGGTAGATCTATTGTGGTGGAGAAGTACCTGCTTGATAGATTGATTTTGGATCGAATCTACCAAAGTTAGGGTTTGCGAGAGCTTGTGGCTGACTTGGTCGATAGCTTCGATTAGGTCGGTGTTGTCGATCACCCTTCCTTTGTAGTGGGGAAGTGGTCGATGAGTTGTCGGTGTGGTCGGAGCCATTGCTGGGGTGATCAGAGCCGTAGCCAGCGTGGTCGGAGCCATAGCCGATGAAGACGTGGTCAACGCAGATTGGATCTGCGCCTCCTCTATGGCAGTGGCGGGGAAGCTATTGACGTCGGTGGTCCAGGTGATCTGGCCGACGGTGAACGAGAGACCGTCCACCACGGCCGCGAAGTCAGGGATGATGACCATCTTGCTCGCCTGGGAAGCTGTACGCACACCCCCTACCTGGCGCGCCACTGTCGATGAGATATGGTCGGTAGTCTACCGAGGGTTATGACCAAGGTAGTAGATTGTCGGCAGACAGGTGCGCAAGCTACGAACTAGATGGTGATGCAAGATAAACATGAGGATTTATCTAGATTTGGCCACCATGAGGGTGTAATACCTACGTCCTACGTCAGATTGTATTATTGTGTATATTGAGAGATGTCTTTTGAGGGGGTCCCCTACCCACCTTATATAGTCCGAGGGGCAGGGTTACAAATCTGGAAACTAATCATTCCTGGTTACAGTTGCCATAGCTGGCCGGATAAGGATTCCTATTGTAACTGACTAGGATCTTGCTTGATTTCCAAGTTTGCTTCCCTTCCTTGCGTGGGACGCCGAGCAGATCGACTGGGCCACGTGTCATCTTCTGATGGGCTGGGCCCACTAGTCTGGGCTAGCCCAAGTCTAGCCATAGGGGTATAGGGGTTAATACCCCCACAGTATCGGTGGTGATGCCCATCAGTATGCAGGTGTGGATACAGACCCACAAGATACCACCACTATACAGAACTCTTTCGATTATGAAGTAGTTAGTGGGAAGAGTGGGGAAGGAGATGGCAGTGGAGGTGAGGGTGGTGTCGAACGATCAAGGATTTTCATAGAGCAAGGGTGACCTTGGAGGCGTCTAGACCTCTAGTTCATTTTGTGACACTAGCATCGGAGGGGTGTGAGCCGATGCTTCTATAGGTGTACGAGAAGCTGCCTCATTTTTGTGCCCACTGTGGCATGTGCATTTGGAGTGCAGCACAGGAGAACTTTTAGAGGATGAGTTGCAGTATGGGGATTGGATGATAGCAGGAGCAGACACGTGGCGCGCAGGCACACCTCGTGTTCATTCCTGCTTTGGCGGTGAGCAAGGTAGAACTAGGACTCGTGAGAAGGTGAAGAATACCCACCGTGTCCCTAGTGATCAGAGGTGGACTATTGGTCATGGAGGCAGAGGGGGAGTACCATGAGAAGGTTGGTAGAGGGAGAAGAAGGCCAAAGTAGCGAAAAGCTCAGGTTCTAGGAAGAGGTCATCTATGGAAGTTAGACTTGATGGGGACAATGATGCTGACCTAGATAACTCGCCGTCTAGCCCTTTCAAATTGGTGGAGAAGGCAGGAAGCGAGGTGTGGTGACTAATGTCAGGAAGCAGCTGGTGATGTCGTCGACCCAAGGTGATGGTTTAGGGGAGGTAGTCGCACTGCCACTAGCAGCATATATCTTCGTAAGGGATAAGAAGAAGAAGGCGAAGGTGCAAAGTAGCAGTGGTGCAGGTCTTTCTTTAGTAGACTTCGAGGAGGGAGCCCACCCAGTGCAATGAGTTGCCTCAGTTGGAACTATCACGGATTGGGCAACACTATGGCAGTGAAGGAGCTTTGTGAGCTTGCAAAGAAAGTTCCCCCTATTGTGTTGTTCGTTGTGGAAACATAAGTTCATCAAGCATGGGTGGAAGGTTTGAAGATACTCTAGGTTTTGATAACGCCTTTGTTGTTAGTAGCTCAGGCTACAGTGGTGGCCTTGGGTTGTTTTGGAGCAATAATACTAGAGTGACTCTTTTACAGTACTCTAAATATCATATTGATGGTATTATTTCAAAGGGTGGGGTGAGCTATGGAGGTTAACCTGTGTCTATGGCGATGCCCAAGTTACTGATCAACATAAAACATGGGATATGCTGAAATTTATAAAGGCTTCCTCTTCTCTATCATGGTTATGTATCAGGACTTCAACGAAGTCCTTTGTCGATCTGAACATGTAGTCATACAAGAGAAGCCTTGCACTGATTGCGGGGTTCTGTGAGATGATAGATGTCTATGGACTATCCGATCTAGGGTTTGTGGGAAGAAATTGAACATGGTAGACATCATCGATAGTGACACAATTTAAAAATAGGTCATTGATTGATGAGGACATGACAATATACCTAAAACTCTGATTACCACTAGATGGGGATGGAATTCCCGATCTTTTGTCAGGTTCAAGATAACTATTGATTTGGTCGGAGAGCGACACATCGATCCGGCTTCAGATCACAAAGACCCAGACCCTGCAACCTTATCATCACGTCTTCTCTAGTTATCGACCATGTCATGATCTGGTTGACCTCGCTAAGCAGGCTAATCCCTGCTGCGAATCGAAGAACACAAGCAAGAACAAGATAACACGCAACTCAAGTATAGTGAAATTATAGATATATGATAAAGCTCTCGAATGTGAGGTTTCACAAACTAAACCCTAACGTAGGTGGCAGCTACTGATTATATAGCCTAAGTTGTGTCCAAGGACCCCTCTTCACGTCCATAAGGCATCCCAACACATTACAAGGCCCAATGGCCCAATAGACAGCGACGCAACGCCATGATAGATTTTGGATGTCAACTTGTTTTGATGATTCCCATTGATTTTGATAGAATTTTGATGTGAAACCACTTCCATTAGTTACCTTATCAAATTATTTTTCCATCCATAGGTGGATCATTGAAAATAGAGTCCATATACGACTTGGGTATCCATTTTACTACACACTGCTCCTGGAGCACGAGATGGACTCAAACTTGACTTGGACTGGGCCTCCAACTTGCCTTGGATGCTCTTGCTTGCCTCCTAAGGTGGTGACCATGGAGGAGGACATCCTTGGGCATCTCTTAGGTGTTCTCCATATTCTTTGGGCATGCTCTAACTTGGGCCTGGGTCCCAAGTGTGAATGCACGTGAGGACGTCATAGCACCTAACAAAAATAGTGGTAGAATGTCCTGATGATTTGAAGACCTTGGCAATGTGATATTGAGGTGGTACTAGATCTATTTGAAAGCTTATCAAATAATCTTTCCATCAAGTGCTCATTGACCTCAATCGCACTCTAGATGGATGAGTTATAACCTTCGCATTGAAGCACTATCGGGCGACCGATGAACTGAAAGTTCAACTTTGATGGGCTTGTAGTTTGAGAAACATTTGTACCTATAAGCAAATAATGGCATGTACATGTGGAACCAAGTGAATTGTACCAAAAATTACTATACAAATATAGGAACAAGCTCACCCTATCATCAAAGGTCGTATCCGAAGGTATCATGCGCTCATCATCCTCCCCTTCTTGACAACAAACCGTCCTCGGTTTGAGTTTTATTGGAGAACAGGTTGTAGTAGTAGCCAACACTGCTCCCCTTCTTGAAATTTAACTTATTTCTTTATAACAAAACTTGGGGATCTCGACATGACATGATTATTTCTATTGCAGCCCTCTAATTGATCATATTGTTGCACAACAAAAGGAGATTGCAGATTTGAACAAATATAAACTTGGTGCACCATATACTTTCCTTTATAATTATATTTGTCAATAAAGTGATATGTACATCTGGATAACCATGGCAATTCAGCGCATAAAAATTTCTCCCTCAAACTACTTAGAGCACACAGAGTATCAAACTCAATATAACCCAAAGTGTTTAGAGAAAACAACAATTTTAGTTCATCTCTTTTAATAGCAATTAGAAGCAAATGTTTATTTTCAACACAAGTATTTGATTCCAGAACAAAAGCATCATTCTCATTCACTAGTTGTAGCATACACTGCTAGAAAGCTAAAATTCCCTGATAGTGCAATTACCGTCAGGAAAATTAAAAAACCGTTAGGAAAATGAAAATAAAATTTGAAATTTGAAATTGTCTGATGGTTCACTGTCAGGGAAATTCATTTTATTTTGACTGATGGTGGCAAACCGGCCGGACAATTAGAAAACCGTCAGGGTAAATAATTTTTCTCTCTCGGTTAGAACAGCCAAAAAACTTAGACCACTGACAGGATATAAGGACATTTACCCTGTCAGTCGCCAAACCATCAATAATTTTTTTTTACCCTAACGGTTTTTGTTTTCCCTATCGACATCTAACCATTAGAAAAATTTATTTTCCCTGTCAATGCCAATTTCTCTGACAACGATGAACCATCATAATGAGTTTTTCTCTGTCGGTGTTAAACCGCTAGGAAAACTATCACCCACAGAAAAATGATATAATAGCCTTTTCTATATAATTTAAAACAAATATATTTAATACAATATACATAGAATCATGGCGATATACCAACATAAATACAATACGCAATCATATATATAGATAGATAGATTAGTCCAACATAAATCCATTACATATATAGATGTCTTGTTTGCATCAACATAGGTAAATACATAAGATGTCCAAATATTTAGCACCTATCTACCTAAAATAACTTCTCCAAACATTTGGCATCAACATATCACTCTCTTCCACACTACCAGTACTAGCTAAAGGTTAGTACTAGCTCAACATGCACACAACTCAGTACTAGTTGAAGGTTAGTACCAATCTAAGTGTATGCACATGCAAGCACTTTAAAAGATGAAACAACCAACATGCTACACAACCATTCAATCTTCAATGCTAAGTCCAGCTGAAGGTTAGTACCAACCTAAGTGTATGCACAGGCAAACACTTCAAAAGATGAAATAACCAACATGCTACACAACTATTCAGACTTCCACATGTGGCTTGATAATGATAGTTCTAGGTTTTCGATGCAACTCTACTTCCACCAAAGAGTCCCTCATTTGCTGCAACATCATCGTTAGTCAATTCGGAACCCACATGAGATGATCCAGTCACCGGCTCCATGTGAATAAGTTCAAAAGTAGTAATTCTAGCAATAGTCCCCTACCTCTTGTATGGATTTTAGAAAACATGCTGAAAATAAATGTTTAAACTAAAAGCAAAGGATGTTCAGCTAATAATGTGCTGCTGACCAAGGTAGGCATGTTAATTGCTTACTAATTATTTTAATATCACTAGTCCAAAATATGTTCAGCTAACAGAAAATTGTGTTGCTCTATTTCAATAACGTACTAACTGCTCACAGTTCTTTAAAACCGAAATAGTATGAATTTCTACCATACCACGAGAAGTGAACATTGGAATCTCAGTGTTATATGATTCTGTGCAACTAAAGTCCATAGCTACAAAAGAATCAACATGAGGCTACTTCGTCACTGGTGCACTGGGTACTGCCATTCTAAATACCATAAAGCTCTAGTTATGTTAACTGAAATAATCTTACAAAGGAGCCAAATGCCTAATTTGTATGCCATACAATGGAGAGCAAAAAAGGCAAGTTTCTATAACTATTCTTCTTTTGTGCAGCTGCCATCTTCCTCAGATGTATCATCTTACAAAAAAGGGAATTTTTTAAAAAAACAAAAATCAAATTCACAGGTAGCTAGATGAACAAATGAAATATATCATCATCACACAAGCAAGAGGCTACAGAGGGTTAGCTCTGTTCTTGTCAGACATACTTGCCCTAGATGAGCTACCACTGCAAGCACACTGCCCATGTACTACTAGTGATGGGTTAGATCTCATCAATTTAATTCATGGCTAGCCAAATCTGGACTAAACTATTTATTCATGTGATGCACATACATACAAGAAGGAGCAAAGACTGGAACTGTAGCTTGCTGACTGATGAAATTTATAATGGAAAACTACACCTATGCTCTCTAATACTGACATTAAGCTAGGCAACAGAGATAAGCAGAGACACATAATATGCTATGCACAATTGTGCCATTTTCGATAGCTCAAGGCTGATTTTAGACAAGTGTTCAAAGGGCACATTTTTGATTGAAAACTGTACCTATATGCTATCTTCTAAAATAATCAGTGGTGGGATTCATTGCTTTATTAAGTGAGTTTTCTGAGTTACCACAAGCAAAAGTTACCAAGACTAGCAGCCATTAGAACTGAGGACAAACTACTACTACTGAAATGAGTTCTTTTACCAAATAACACAGCAATATACCACAAATCATAGGTTTACAGCTAATAGAATATTGCATATATACTCATAGTTGGTTGTGTTGCTGATATAATTCTTAGCGCTTCCTCGCCCAGGCACCGATAAAGTCGCTGCACACGAACATGTACCTCTTGTTAATGTGAACAAATGCTATTCGAGACAATAAATCATAGGTTCAGATATTTGCACGTACCACTATCAAGCGTATTGCCACTTTGCCTGCACTATCCTTTTCTTGGTGTAGCTGTCTCTAACAGACTGCCGCTGTTCGTAGGCGTGAAGTAGGGGCAGAGGAGACTGAGGAGACCCAAGTGGTGTCCGTGGGAGCCGTGGCGTCCTATCCGTGTCTGGGGCAGCGACTTGCTGTCAGCGTGGGGTGGAGGAGCTGTCAGGGAGTTGTGGCGGTGTGGATTCATGGAGGGGCGACGCGGTGTGGGGAAGGGCGTGGAGAGGCGGCGTGCGGGTAGACGGGGCAGCACGGAGGGGCGGCACGACATGGGGGATGGCGTGGAGGGACAGCGTGCAGGGAGGCACGGAGAGGTGGCATGCGGGAGCGCACGAGCATAGTGCGGGAGAAGAAGCCGCGACCTCCCAAGATTGCGGCGCTGGGGAGGGACCGTTCAGGTGCGGCCAGGGATAGGGTTTGCCTTCTTTTTTTTTCCTTCCTGAATGTGCCTCTTAGGCTCAGTACAACGGGAAGTGATGTTTCTGGCGGCCGAAACCCCGCCTTTCTGTCTTTGGAGCGGCAGAGTGAAAGTTCTGGTGGGCTTTTTTCCCAATCATCAATTGCTTTCGCGCCTCCTAGATAATTTCCCTGTGTGTAATTTTAATAACCATCAGGGAAAATACAAAAATCATCGGGATAATATTTATTTTTTGGGAGTCATTGGAAACCTGTTAAGGTAATTAATTATGTTGTCAATTTCTTAGACTCATAGGTTAATAAGATTATTCCCTGATGGTTACGTATTTTCCCTGTGTGTGTTTTGGGTACCTAAAAACTACATTTACCCTGACGGTTTACACAATAACCGAAAAAAATCAAAACCATCTGGGAATTTTGGCTTTCCAATAGTGATAGGTATAATAAAAGCATTGTCACACAACTCTTCTTTATCACAAGCGCTATCAGAACAATTATTTTGTGATAAAACAATTTCAGACTTTGTGTCTACAAAATCTTGCTCTATTATAGCATGTGTAGTGGACAAATTTAGCATATCATCACCAATTTTAGCAATATCAGATTTTGTGGCAAGCATAAAAGAATCTTTCAATTTTGGTACTTGGTGATTTTCATATATATATATATATATATATATATATATATATATATATATATATATATATATATATATATATATATATATATATATATATATATATATATATATATATATATATATATATATATATATATATATGTTTGCGCTAGAATCACAAATTCATTTTCAATCTTGGTAGAAAATTTCAAACAATTAGTGGAAAACATTGTAGAGGAGGATGATATTTATAGCCGTCTCTATAAATAGATTTGTAGATGTGGTTGTAGTTGCCACCCGCCTCTACAAATAGCATTTCTAAATGCAGCTAGAGGCATGTCACGGAACCATCCAAATTATAAGAGCACAAGTACAAAAACAATCACTGAAGTGATCAAATTCTCACACTTGAGCCCATATAACTCCGGTAGTCCAATGAAATCACAAGGGATTTCAAACCAACCAACATACAAGCCAAGATCGTAGTGATTCAACATAACAAGTCACATGTTACATCCATTTCATAAGTAATCCAATATACATTGGAGTTCAACATAGTTATTACAACTTAAATTAAAAAGTAGCGGAAGCAAAGTAATTTGAAACTAACATTAATCTTATTTCAAATACATGCCAGTATCCAGGTTGACTTCTAAAAAAAGCATTAGAGATAAGGTAAATAAGAAGGATCATGCCCATGATCACACTTCGCTACTACGGCAGGAGCCAACCAACTCTTGCAGTCGCCATGATACATCACAACCTGCAACAAGTGGGGATAAAACCCTAAGTACAAGAAGGTACTCAGCTAGACTTACCCGTCATAAACCAAAAATAAAGTGACACCAAGGATCATGCAAGGCTGATATAAAGTGGGCTAGCTTGACAACATTTTGCATAAAAGCTTAATATAGATAAGTAATCATTAATGCTTAAGCATCAAGTTAATTATCATTAACCTATCATCTACATTAGAAACTATACTAGAGCACTCACTTGATGAGGAGAAACCAATATTAACCATAGCAGGTATAAATTGAGGCAACATTTCCATCATCATCCAACTCACCATCCATTTTATTTAATGGAATCTACGTTGCCGCTGCTCGAGTCAAGTGCTCACTAACCGAGAGCGACAGCGATTCGAATCGAGTTCCTATCCAGCTGGAGGGGTATTTCTAACACTCACCGAGACACGCTTGGCGAGGGCTGCTCAGGTCACCTTTGGTACCATTCAGAAAAGCGTGGGTTCGACTGATGCCGCCTCCCCAAGGGCAACACTCTGCCAGGATGAGAGGGACTTTAACCACTCCTTGGTCTTATGCCAATGTTCCCAAGCACATCCTTACTACCTCCAAGATACAACCTACCCTTCGATTCCCGGCCTGAACTGTATTACTCGGCTTCGCGGTCGGAATGACTTATCCAGCCAACTAAGTGTTAGACTGCATTCAACATGACTCAAGGACATACAGCGAATCGGTCCTTAAACGACTCAGACGGGGATAGATCCACACCCAAGACCTCCATGCCTTGTTGCTTCACTATCGTCATCCTGCCCGGTCTTATTTCATTTTATTAACACATGGTTCCTTTTCACAATAGCAAGTATAGCCAACTGTGCCATATATGAATATCCCTACATCTCGCAGGTGACAGGAAATCACCAGACTGCTACCGCTTAAAGCAAGGCTAAGCATCTACTCGATCCTGGTCTATGTTGAATTCAGGATTCATATATCTGGACAAGGAATGATATAATGCAGCAAGGGTTTCTAACCAACTCCTATCACTTAATGCAACAATACGTATAATATATATAGAATTAATTGCTTTGAAGGTAGGAGGCTTATAATGCTCCGGGGCTTGCTTGAGATCCGACTCAAGTTAGAGTTTGTCAGGTGAAATCCGCTTGGCGAGCATCTCCCAATCTAGCACTCGTTCGATCCTTCTATCTTCGGGATGGATCCACCAACTCCATCTTCGGGTTTGGCTCCACATCAGGTCCTTCACGTGCTTCAGTTAGCATACCTAAATGAGGTGCAACCATGCATATGTATTAATACATAGGAATGCAATAAACAAATAAATCAAGCAAGCATACCAAGGTTCACATAAGCACCTAGAGCTAATTAACTTGATCCTCACTAAACCATAACATGGAAGATGGCAAGCACATCAATCAAGACATAACTCTCACAAGATCACAGGGTACTAACCCAAGTACCATCAAGGATATGAGTCACACTTCAACACACAAGCATGGCAAAGTGAATCAAAGCACTAAAACTAGAATTTGCAACTTTCTGGACCTCAGAACAGCAGCTGAGTAATTTAATCATAACTGGAGATCCACAACTCCAAATGATGTGCAACAAGACATTCTAGAAATCTTATGAAATTTTCTACAATTCATTTAATAGAACCTAAGCCTGATTCCTAAGTTTAATAGGTCGAAAAGATAAAACTACAGAACCTAGTCTGCTAAAAACAGAGAGCAACCAAATCTGGGACCTGACTTTAAACATCTATAACACAAAAACTTCTTGGCCAAATACCACCAAATTTTAACATGAGCTAGATACATGAATTATATACAACTTTGCTAAAGACAAGATGCTCAGAAAACATCATTAACATGGGGTAACTTAAATTGCCCCCAGAATTGTCCAGAAACTCATAATTGCAAGAAATAATTATTAACTTATGTTGCAAACATATAATTGGACAAAACCAAATTTACCAACATGTCACACATGCCTAATGAACACCAGAAAACATAGTGTCCATTCCTAAATAAATTCTTTTAATGCATTTTCTTAATTTATTTAGATAATTAGCTGGAATTATGAACACCTATCAAAATTGCACAATAAATTCTACCAAAATTATAGTGGCCTACATATGCTCCCAATAGTCTACTGTACATATTTCATGCCATTTGAGTAAGCATATCAACCTCTATGAAAAAGACAAATTGCTATTGCAAGAAATCATGTGAGAGCAAGATGAATCAATAACGCACTCATACTGCACCCAAAATTCATGAAATTTTTACCACACATCAACCATCACATGGGTAGAATGCCACAAAATTTTCACTTCATTTAGATCCCTACAGTTACATCTATGAAAATGACAAATACAACTAATAATGAAAACCTAGATGCAAAGATCTATTTTTAGAACTAAAACTTTAAACTAAAACATGACATATTATAGATCCACTACATAGACAATTTCACAACAATTCCAAAAAGTCTTCATTTGCTATTTTATGACTTTTCTACGGTTTATTATGATTTTCCAAAGTTCAGCCATTTAAATGCAATACTAAATCCGAAAAAGAAGAGGGAAAACATTATGCAGAGTGAACACAAAACTTTCCACAAATCACGTAAGCCCCTATGTGTAAACTTTTCTCTCTTGGCACTTTTGCAAAGTGAAACGGCAAAAAGTTTTAGCTTCGTGAGATGGCCCTTCTTCTTCCTCTTCACGACACAGACAGAAGAGGATGCCGGGGAGGAGCCAATTCCCGGCAGTGGTGAGGAAGGGGATGGCCGCGCCCTGTGATGAGTACAGGCCCGATCTTCCGAGAGGTAACCGATAAGTTCAATTTGTGGAGATCTCGACGTTGGCGATCCGGTTTCAAATCAGACACGATTCAAACCCTGCAACCGTTACACCACTGCTTCATTAGTTATCAACCAAGCACAACTTGATTGACCTTGCCAAGAAGGCTTTTCCTGCAAGCAAATCGAAGAGCACAAGCAAGAAGGTAAAAACACGCAATCTAAAATTGCAAATATGAATGATGTGAATATCAATAGAGGGTTCAAGAACTCGGTTCCAAAGGACTAATCGACACAGTGGAGGAGATCAAGAACAGGGGCCCTGGATCACTGTAAAAGGATTTGTCACCATAGTTACAATGAACGATTCAGTTTCTCGATGGAAAACTAAACTCTAAACAAAACCCAATTGTCTAACAGTGGCAGCGGCTGTGTTTATAGTCTAAGACTCGACCTAGGGTTGGGAACGGCCAAGGGTTGGGCGCCCACAACTTGGGTTTAAGGCCCGACACGATACATGGCCAAGTTGGCCCAAATAGGTGACGCAGCACCTTGCCCTAGTTACACAGAATGATTCACGGACCTTCTGGAGCTGGAACTAGATCCAAAATGACGGCGTCGTCGTCCCCTTTCCAACGCATCCAAGAACGCCCCGTTTTGATGTTGTATGAGAGAGTTATGACCAAAACAGTGACGACGTGTCTGCTGAATCCGAGGGTGATGTGGCAGCTGAGTTGGGGACGAATTACAACTTGGGAAAGACCATAACGTCGGTGTGTCCAGCGTGGTGATGTCCTCATCATCCTCCCCTTCTTGAATTGGAGTCGTCCTCGACTCCATCTTGGCGATGTCCTCATCACCCTGGCCATGGTCAACCGTGGCCGCTCCTATCCCTGGTCTTGGCCGGCTGCAGTCAGCAGCTGCACAGCAGCGGCAGCAAGCGACTAAGACGGGCATGGCTGCAGTGGTGGCCATGAGCAGCGACGCTGCGAGGAAGGGAAGGAGGCCGGCGTGGCTAGGATTGGCGCAGTGGAGGGCGGTGTGGCTGTGCACTGCACGGAAGGAGAAGGGCAGTGCAGTGCTAGCAGCTACTGCAGCGCTCCTACTTGGTCTGCCTTAGCGCACGAGAGGAGAGACCGAGAGAGCAAGAGAGATAGAACAAGAGAGAGCGAGCGAGCAGGAGGGAGGACTGAGGAGAGCCGCTCGGCTTTCTTCCATTCAGCGTGACGACGAGTGGGCACGAGGTGGGGACCACGCCGATGCATGGGTGCCACGCGCTGCACGCGACCTGTGCCAGTCGGCCATGACCTGCTCGAGATTTCAAATTGTCAAGAACAACTAAAACCACTGCAAAAATACACCATGAAACACTATCTTTGTCCTCCTCTAACTCCCAAACCAGTTGTCCATTGATTTTGGTGCAAGAGACAAAGTTGTAGAGCTTTGCGAGGTGAACAGTATTGCTTTAATAATCAAGATCTAAATCTGCCTAGATTAGAAGATATTGAGCTCCAAAGGAGGGTACCTCAAAACTAAAATCTACACTTGGTTCTAGAATGACTGAAATTGTATTCTTTTCCCCCTTCTTACTCTTAAAACATCGCATATTAACTTGAGGCACTGTGGTCAACATGGTAGAGCTGCATGAGGACAACAATATTGCTTAAGGAATCTTGGGCTGGATCAGCCCGATTTGCAAGATATAAATCCCCGAAGTAGGGTACCTGCAAACTAAAATCTGGAAAAGTTCAGTTCTAGACTTAGCCAAATTTCAGGGTTCCAAAAACAGTAGTTTGTTGATTCTTGTGAGCTCTATTTGACCTAGCTAGACACTAAATTAGCTCTTGAGCATTAAACAAAGTTTGTTCTATTCAACTTAAACTACAACTCTTATTTAAGGTCAAACCTTGTATCTTGAACAGAAACCATTCTTTCATCTTAGTTAATGCAGCATCATGATAAAAGCTCAAACTAGAGTTTTAGGCGGATTGAGGCATTTTATGGGCAAGCTCTCAACATGAACCCTTTATGACTTTTGTTGTAGAGTTCATCTATAGTCATTTGGGAAAGGTTGCAAGGTTTGGTTGATGACACATGTTTCCATTCACTTACTAGTGCAATTCAAGCACTTAGTAAAGTCATTTCAACAAGGATATAACTTACCATTTTATATGACTTCTTGATTCCAAACTTCATGAAACTTTTCTAATGATCACTATAGATAGAGAGTGATGTGAGACACATGAAAGAAGTTCCATTAACATTACTCAAACATATATTTGGAAAGGGCATATATGTAAGCAAGGGTGCAATATCCAAGTTTAGGTTGGGCTCATGTTTATAGATTCAGCTTTGACATCTTCATCACCACCTAACTTGCCATGTTCGAGCTCAAACTCATTCCTTGACTAGTGACAAACACCTGGGGTGTTACAACCCTCCCCCCTTAAAAGAATCACGTCCCGAGATTCGGTGCGAAGGACTTTTCAAGGGAAGAGAAACATGTTATCCAGTTTCTAATATTCGCTATAGCATTTGGCTTCTAAGCTTCAAACAGCAGAAGTGTTAATCTGGTTAAGACACTTTCTCATACTTGCTCTTCATGGTAACTTTGTCTGAAGAATTTCCTTCATTGACTTACATGAAGCATTGTTACTCTAGGAGGAATCCAAGACAACATAGTACTTCATTCTCAGTGTACAGAGATCATTTGGTCCATGAGCTAACCATGCACAAGTATATCTTCTTCTCTAGTGAACATAGCATGGCCATATGAACTTCACACTAGACCGAAATCTTCAGAAGTATACTCGTTGAAATGACTCTATGTTCATAAAGTTTGAAAAGCAGTCCTCTACCAAGGTGGCTTGAGCACAACCTTCCAAAGGGTGAGATCATAGACAACAAACATCCTCTGAGGCTATAGGAAACTGACTAACCAACAGACAAGGTCTATGCTAGTCATAAACGTTCAACCAATCAGATGTCAACTAATGGAAAGCTACTTACTATTCCATGTGTGTAGTTATCTTTCTCTGATGACAACATTGTATTATCTGAGTCTATTGAGAGAACAGGGAATATGGTAGCTGACTCGGTTGGCTCCGTATTTCTGCCAAATGTTACTTATGAAGATGCTCTTATCCAAAGGCCACAGTTATCTAGGTTGAATCAGATGCAACCTCTTAGGTAAAAACACTTATAAGATACCAAAGATCAGTGAGTACTAGCAATTATTGCTATAGAAGGGTGATAGCGAGGTCTGGAAGACAGTAAAAGTTGCAAGTATTTACCAACTTCGGTAAATAGTTCACTACCGAGCAAGTTGAGTACAATTTCCTTCGTGACGAAGTTGCACAGTAAATTGAGTTGACTTATAGTGTATTAAAACTAACCATGTCAAGCTAACTTTTCACCTTGAGGCTTCCTCTTTAGGATCAAACAGCAGCTCTAAAATAGGAAATTTGTTGTTTGACACTTCTCAAATTGCTTTTGATTCGTGATGGTATAAATTTATTTGCAAAACACCAAGGCTTCTCGTATATTGTTGATATGAGAAAGCAAAAGCAAGCTAATGAGTGTAAACTAGTATCTTTGAGACCTCAAAAGGGCTATCCAACAGCATATCTCGACCATGTTCTACATTGGGATATCTACCACTATCGTAACCTTCTCACACGAGGAACGAGCACAGTTACCGGAAATGGCAGATTCTGTACACTTTGGTTTTCTGCTCGTATCTCACAAACTACTACTCTATTTTGCACGAATTTTGGTAGGCATATAGATGCATAAGTCCTCTAACTACTGACCAATTTTCAGCTCAAACGAACACCATTTGGCTATCCATATAATTCGTTTCCCAAAACTGCTTGGTTCTGAATTTACAGCAAACGAACTAACAAAACCTCCTTCAAATCTAGTGTTTTACTCAATCAATTCTCAAATTAAATTAAGAAATTGAAGTGTCCTAAGTAAGGAATAAAATTACCAAGTTTGGGTTCAATCCAAGCTCATTTGTGTCATTAATCGGTGGCTTGAAGATAACCAGTTTAGGGCTACAAAATCTGGATAAAATTCTTGTTCTTCTTTTCCTTTGCTTCACACATTGAGGTGTGTGTTTGCACTCTCTAACTTTTTGTACCGCAGCGGTAGCTTTCTCTCTATGGATAGAGGCTAAGGCTTACCTCATATGCCTCTTGGGAATAACCTCAACTATTCATTTACATATCAATCCGACGATGCACACGCTTCGAGCTTGCGGCTACTTTTGCAAGGCAAAATGCATACTCCACCTGAAGGACATTCCTACAAAGATAAGGAACCACTTCCGAATATTCTTCAACACTTCATCCAACAAAGTTATAAACAAACCGTTTGTGGCACCTAAGGGCACAAGGATGCTAATTGAAACTAGGGCATACTTTCTCTAATTCTTTACTTTAGCTGATAGAACACCTTGCACTATCTGTGTGATTGTCCAAGATGGAATTGACTTGATCACAATGGCTCTGGAAGATAGAGTATCACTCAAGTTGTTGGCTAGTTGATTAACTTCTTGTTGGTTATTGCTCTGTAAGACATAGACTTCATACCTACCAAGGAGTCGTTACCTAACTGGAGATTAACCTTCCTATTGGTAACTAATCAGTTGTCTCACAACACTAAAAAGTTCCAAATCTTCACTCTTGACCATGATAATTGTGGTTGATACAGAACAGATGGTTGCCATCGAAGTTAGCAGATAAGGAGCCACACCAGAGATGATTAGTTCTGATTGTATGGTCATTATGCATACAAAGGTTAAGATTTGCATAATGTGATGATCAACTCTTATCCAACAGATGAGATACTTTGCTCACTAGATGACGTTCGTCAATACTGGGACAACTAAGTAAAATTACTTGTCTACCACCTACTGCAGTCTGTTAATGTTTATGTTGGTGACCTGTTCTTCAAATGTTATCCTCTTAGCAACTTCAGAATGAAACTCCACTACTTTCTATCTAAGACATGGATCTTACGATACGATATGGAGAGATAACCAAGAAAGGAACACGAGAAAATAACACATCGACTGTCATTTGATAATGGATCATGACTAGAAATCATGATACCAGCGCGTGCCAAGCAGCCAACCATGTGTCTGCAGCCATAGGAGGCCCTTGGTTTCATCGCGACACCATCAGCTGCTACTCATAACACCATTACTAAACGCACAACGGAAGTGAAATTTCAAGTGGCACCAATGGGTTGTAAGAACAAGCGCCATATAAGGAGGGATAGCAAACAAAGGTAGTCAAAAGGTGTAGAATCAACAAGGAAGCTATTCACAGATCAAAACACCTCACAAGAGAAGATAGCTCACCGAAGGCGACTGAGCATGCGATTTTTGCGTAATTCCACGCACACCTGGCGTCGACTAAGGAAACTACCAGATAATTAAATAATAGAGATTCAATCATGTTGAGCAACAACATGAGATCAAGACTGATAAACATCCCGAGAATTGGGAAGGTTGAGGATGGCTTAAGCAAACTTCATGGACAAAATTGAGGTACCACTCAAAGATTGAGTTGATAAGGTGGTACTACACAATTTGCAAGCAAATGATTTTGAGACCACAGCAAAGAGATGTTGCGTCATACTAGCTAACCTTTGGGAGAGGCAACCGGAAGGTCCAACATGGATTTGGGTACGGTCTCCACAACTGGCAACGTATAAACCATGGTCAAAGGCTAGCATTGATGAGAGTTAACTTGGTTGGTCAGACGACAAGGGTCTTCACACAGAAAGGGTTGCAAAACATCCATGGCTTAAGCAAACATATAGGAGAACTAAACTTTGGGCTTTCGGTCAAGCAAAGGCATGGATACAAACATTCAAGTGCTAACCACCAAGTCTATAGGCTCAGGCTCCTAAGAGAGAAAACACAATTAAAGACAACAACCATACAATTACGTAACATGAACGTTGTTCTAGATAAAGCTATGCGACCCTCGCATGCTCACTGAGGATAAACGAGGTGATAACTAGGGCACTACCTAGATAACAAGCATACATACAACATCACAGTCAAGCAGACATTTGAGAAATTCAAATGATTGAGCTTAAGCAACCAATCCAAAGCACAAAGCTCACCCAAAATAAGCATTCATCTCAAGCATGAACTGACTACAAGTTTAGCTCAAAACAAACGCTTGCTAAGGGAGCCAACTTAGCATGTGCACAGAATCTGGACATCGACATAGTAACTACTTGTTTCAACCATAACTGAGGTTGTAGACCTTCCATAAAGGTGATCCTAGACTTTCTAGAAAGCTTAGGAAGTTTTCCATGCTTTTGTTATTCATACCAAAAGCTAAATCACAGGTTAGCATGGCCAAACATGCTGATGTTTCAGATCTGTACCAATATGGATAGAAAACTGACAAGAACTTCAAAGATGCATAATTGGAGTTCTAGAGGCCCAACAAGGCTGATCCTTAACTTGATGTAAAGATTATTAAGTTTTATATAACTTTATTATTATCATATTAAGGTGATTCTACAGCTAAGAAGGCCAAACAAGACAAAGAAGACATCTCTACCCATATTTGGGCAGATTCTGTCATTCCACTTTGCAAGATCATAACTAGAGATTTAGACCACCACAATTAGTGCTATAGGACATTTTGGAAAGCTTAGAAAAAGTACTACACTTCTTCTATTATCTCCAAGACATGATTCCATATGCAGACAGGTCAAACAAACCAAACATTTAGATCTATTCAGAGCATTAGAAAAACCTGACAGTAAACTTTTAAAATTCATAACTCTCAAACCATAAGATCTAGGGTCATAAAATTTTAGGACAAGATAGATGAGTAAGTTAGCTACAACTTTCGTATTCTCCATAACCACAGAAAACACCATTATGACTATGAAAGCATCCCTACAACAAAACTCATTCTAGCAACCAACGTTCGACAAGAAAAACAAAGCTTGCCTTTGTTCTACTTAACAAGAGAGCACACAAACATGTTATTCTATTTGCTCTAAACATTGTTACCTTAGACCAACCAATTTTATTTATTCATGAGAATCCACAATTACTTAAGTAAGGTCTAAAGCATTTGCAAACACTTGTATGAACAACATATCCACCACTTGGCTAAACTAGAGGACACCTATAAGTTCAAACATGTAGCCTCAGTTATTTCTAACAAGGCTAAGCACACACTTTTCTCAAGCACTTCCTATTCAAGCAACATGGAATAAGGCATTCTTGTTTAACTCCGTACAAGGAAGATAGTTACCACATCAATCAAAAGTTACTTAATATAGAATAAGGGTGAGAGGAGCATAGTCGTGCATAAAGCAACAATCATGATAATGCATGCTTCATCCTATTCGTCCTCACAAGATTGCCAACCTAAGGTGACAATCACGTTTTATATTGGTGGCATAACATGCACTCTCTCGATATATAGCTAATCGATAGCTACATTCGACTTACGCATTCGTGGTTAGCGTACCTGTAGAAAAGTTTCATTGCAGCCCAACAATTCCCTAATATAGCACATAATGAAAGCAGGAAAGTAAAATTCTAAGTACTCCCATATACATATACCCCCGTATATATATATGTAGCACCAAAACTACCCGAATCATCAACCACCCACAATTAAGTACCTTCATATATACATGTGTATAACATGTAAATAATCCAGTAACCAAAACTAGCTCTCCCCTAGACCACTGGTTGGACGGTCATGCTCTCACAACTCACACTTACCTTAGCGTAGGTGCGATATTGCATAAAAGTAAACTAGTGACATATATGGCTATTTCATATATGAAGGCTACCTCCAATCTGACACACCGGGTAGCATAGTATGGGAGAGTCATCACACATACATACCTTGGCCTGGCGTAGATACATAAATGAAAAAACCCTAAGTTAGTACTTATATAAGCCACCTAATAATCCTTATATGGGAATAAGGAAATTGACCACTGGCATACTTAGGTTTAAAATTTAGATTTGACAAAACTATATATAGCTATAAGTTGATAAAACTGATTTTATAAAACAAAACCTTTTTTTAATTACTCATACGACAAGTTTAATATTGAATCTTGCTCCGATACCAGCTGTCACGGAACCATCCAAATTATAAGAGCACAAGTACAAAAACAATCATCGAAGTGATCAAATTCTTACAATTGAGCCCATATAACTCTGGTAGTCCAATGAAATCATGAGGGATTTCAAACCAACCAACATACAAGCTAAGATCGTAGTGATTCAACATAACAAGTCACATGTTACATCCATTTCACAAGTAATCCAATATACATTGGAGTTCAACATAGTTATTACAACTTAAATTGAAACTAACATTAATCTTATTTCAAATACATGCCAGTACCCAGGTTGACTTCCAATAAAAGCATTAGAGATAAGGTAAATAAGAAGGATCATGCCCATGATCACACTCCGCCACTACGGCAGGAGCCAACCAACTCTTGCAGTCGCCATGATACATCACAACCCGCAACAAGTGGGGATAAAACCCTGAGTACAAGAAGGTACTCAGCTAGACTTACCCATCATAAACCAAAAATAAAGTGACACCAAGGATCATGCAAGGCTGATATAAAGTGGGCTAGCTTGACAACATTTTGCATAAAAGCTTAATATAGATAAGTAATCATTAATGCTTAAGCATCAAGTTAATTATCATTAACCTATCATCTATATTAGAACCTATACTAGAGCACTCACTTGATTAGGAGCAACCAATATTAACCATAGCAGGAATAAATTGAGGCAACATTTCCATCGTCATCTAATTCACCATCCGCTCAATTTAATGGAATCTACGTTGCCGTTGCTCGAGTCAAGTGCTCACTAACCGGGAGGGACGGCGATTCAAATCGAGTTCCTATCCAGCTGGAGGGATATTTCTAACACTCACCGAGATATGCCTAGCGAGTGCTGCTCAGGTCACCTTTGGTACCGTTTAGGAAAGCGCGGGTTCGACTGATGCCGCATCCCCAAGGGCAACACTCTGCCAGGATGATAGGGACTTTAACCCCCCCTTGGTCTTATGCCAATGTTCCCAAGCACATCCATACTACCTCCAAGATGTGACCTACCCTTCGATTCCCGGCCTAAACTGTATTACTCGGCTTCACGGTCGAAACAACTTATCTGGCCAACTAAGTGTTAGACTGCATTCAACATGACTCATGGACGTACAACGAATCGGTCCTTAAATGACTTAGACGGGGATAGATCCACACCCAAGACCTCCATGCCTTGTTACTTCACTATCGTCATCCCGCCCGGTCTCATTTCATTTTATTAACACATGGTTCCTTTCCACAATAGCAAATATAGCCAACCGTGCCATATATAAAAATCCCTACATCTCGCAGGTGATAGGAAATCACCTGACTGCTACCGCTTAAAGCAGGTCTAAGAATCTACTCGACCCTGGTCTATATAGGATTCATGATTCATATATCTGGACAAGGAATGATATAATGCAACAAGGGTTTCCAACCAACTCCTATCACTTAATGTAACAATACGTATAACATATATAGAATTAATTGCTTTGAAGGTAGGAGGTTTATAATGCTCCGGGGCTTGCCTGGGATCTGACTCAAGTTAGAGTTTGTCAGGTGAAATCCGCTTGGCGAGCATCTCCCAATCTAGCACTCGTTCGATCCTTCTATCTTCGGGATGGATCCACCAACTCCATCTTCAGGTTTGGCTCCACATCAGGTCCTTCACGTGCTTCAGCTAGCATACCTAAATGAGGTGCAACCATGCATATGTATGAATACATAGGAATGCAATAAACAAATAAATCAAGCAAGCATACCAAGGTTCACATAAGCACCTAAAGCTAATTAACTTGATCCTCACTAAACCATAACATGGAAATGGCAAGCACATCAATCAAGACACAAGTCTCACAAGATCACAGGGTACTAACCCAAGTACCATCAAGGATATGAGTCACACTTCAACAGACAAGCATGGCAAAGTGAATCATAGCACTAAAACTAGAATTTGCCACTTTCTGGACCTCAGAACAGCAGCTGAGTAATTTAATCATAACTGGAGATCCACAACTCCAAATGATGTGCAACAAGACATTCTAGAAATATTATGAAATTTAATACAATTAATTTAATAGCACCTAAGCCTGATTCCCAAGTTTAATAGGTCAAAAAGATAAAACTAAATAATCTGGTCTGCAAAAAATAGAGAGCAACCATATCTAGGACCTAACTTTAAACATCTATAACACAACAACTACTTGGCCAAATACCACAAATTTTAACATGAGCTAGATACATGAATTATATACAACTTTGCTAAAGACAAGATGCTCAGAAAACATCATTAACATGGGGTAACTTAAATTGCCCCCAGAATTGTCCAGAAACTCATAATTGCAAGAAATAATTATTAACTTATGTTGCAAACATATAATTGGACAAAACCAAATTTACCAACATGTCACACATGACTAATGAACACCAGAAAACATAGTGTCCATTCCTAAATAAATTCTTTTTATGCATTTTATTAATTTATTTAGATAATTAGGTGCAATTATGAACACCTTTCAAAAGTGTACAATAAATTCTACCAAAATTACAGTGGCCTACATATGCTCCCAATTGTCTACTGTACATATTTCATGCTATTTGAGTAAGCATATCAACCTCTATGAAAAAGACAAATTGCTATTGCAAGAAATCATGTGAGAGCAAGATGAATCAATAATGCACTCATACTACACCCAAAATTCATGAAATTTTTACCACACATCAACCATCACATGGGTAGCATGCCACAAAAATTTCACTTCATTTAGATCCCTACAGTTGCATTTATGAAAATGACAAATACAACTAACAATGAAAACCTAGATGCAAAGATCTATTTTTAGAACTAAAACTTTAAACTAAAACATGACATATTATAGATGCACTGCATAGACAATTTCACAATGATTCCAAAAAGTCTTCATTTGCTATTTTTCGACTTTTCTATGGTTTATTATGATTTTCCAAAGTTCAGCCATTTAAATGCAATACTAAATCCGAAAAAGAAAAGGAAAAACATTATGCAGAGTGAACACAAAACTTTCCACAAATCACGTAAGCCCCTATATGTAAACTTTTCTCTCTTGGCACTTTTGCAAAGTGAAACGGCAAAAAGTTTCAGCTTCGCGAGATGGCCCTTCTTCTTCCTCTTCACGACACAGACGGAAGAGGATGCCGGGGAGGTGTCGATTCCCAGCGGTGGTCAAGAAGGGGATGGTCGCGCCCTGGCCATGGTCAGCCATGGCCGCTCCTGTCCTTGGTCTTGGCCGACTGCAGCCAGCAGCTGCACGGTAGCGGCAGCAAGCGACTAAGACGGGCATGGCTGCGACGGTGGCCACGAGCAGCGACGCTGCGAGGAAGGGAAGGAGGCCGGTGTGGCTAGGGTTAGCGCAGTGGAGGGCGGCGTGGTTGTGCACTGCACGAAAGGAGAAGGGTAGTGCAGTGCCAGCAGCTGCTGCGGCGCTCCTGCTCGGTCTGCCTTAGCGCACGAGAGGGGAGACCGAGAGAGCGATAGAGATAGAATGAGAGAGAGCGAGCGAGCAAGAGGGAGAACTGAGGAGAGCCGCTCGGCTTTCTTCCATTCAGCGCGATGACGCGTGGGCACGAGGTGGGGGCCACGCCGACGCATGGGTGCCACGCACTACATGCGACCTGTGCCGGTCGGCCACGACCTGCTCGAGATTTCAAACTATGAAGAACAACTTAAACCACTGCAAAAATACACCATGAAACACTATCTCTGTCCTCCTCTAACTCCCAAACCAGTTGTCTATTGATTTTGGTGCAAGAGACAAAGTTGTAGAGCTTTGCCAGGTGAACAATATTGCTTTAATAATAAAGAGCTAAATTTTCCTAGATCAGAAGATATCGAGCTCCAAAGGAGGGTACCTCAAAACCAAAATCTGCACTTGGTTCCACACCGACTGAAATTGTATTCTTTTCCCCCTTCTTACTCTTAAAACATCGCATATTAACTTGAGGCACTGTGGTCAACATGGTAGAGCTACATGAGGACAACAATATTGCTTAAGGAATCTTGGGCTGGATCAGCTCGGTTTGCAAGATATAAATCCCCGAAGTAGGGTACCTGCAAACTAAAATCTGGAAAAGTTCAGTTCTAGACTTAACCAAATTTCAGGGTTCCAAAAACAGCAGTTTGTTGATTCCTGTGAGCTCTATTTGACCTAGCTAGACACTGAATTGGCTCTTGAGCATTAGACAAAGTTTGTTCTATTCAACTTAAACTACAACTCTTATTTAAGGTCAAACCTTATATCTTGAACAGAAACCATTCTTTCATCTCAGTCAATGCAGCATCACGATAAAAAGCTCAAACTATAGTTTTAGGCAGATTGAGGCATTTTCTGGGCAAGCTCTCAACATGAACCCTTTATGACTTTTGTTGTAGAGTTCATCTATAGTCATTTGGGAAAGGTTGCAAGGTTTGGTTAATGACACATGTTTCCATTCACTTACTAGTGCAATTCAAGCACTTAGTAAAGCCATTTCAACAAGGATATAACTTATCATTTCATGTGACTTCTTGATTTCAAACTTCATGAAACTTTTCCAATGATCAGTATAGATAGAGAGTGATGTGAGACACATGAAATAAGTTCCATTAACATTACTCAAACATATATTTGGAAAGGGCATATATGTAAGCAAGGGTGCAATATCCAAGTTTAAGTTGGGCTCATGTTTATAGATTCAGCTTTGACATCTTCATCACCACCTAACTTGCCATGTTTGAGCTCAAACTCATTCCTTGACTAGTGAAAACACCTGGGGTGTTACAAGGTGGATAGGTGAAAGGTTCCTAGTTTGGTTTTGATAATTGAGTGACATCCTAGGTGGACTAATATATGTTTGTGTGAGATACACAAGTGATTTGTCCACAAGAACACTTTTGTGAGCAACACATGCCATGGAGGTAAAAATGGGATTGGTTGCAAGGCTCACAATGTGATGAAGGAGCTCATTGCATATAAGACATGACATGGAGTCATATGACTAGGTGGAGAAGATTAAGATGAGGCTTGGCTTGATGGACCGGTTACAAGCGTGAAGGGCAAGTCAGTGGCTTTGAAGCGATATACCGCGTGGCAGGGAAGCTTAAGCATGAACTTGGCACCAATGGATGAAGGCAATGGCGAAGAGCAAGTGAGGTCAAGATCGATGAACCAATAAGGTCACGTGCTGATATGAAATGGATCATATCATTTATTGATCAAGGTTGGTGCATGTGTTGCATCAATATCGGAGGAGATGGAATGGAATGCGCAAGGCAAAGGTATAACCTATAGGGCATTTTATTTTACTGGTTATAGGTGTGTAGAGAACTTTATGACTGGGTTTAGGATAGATGACCATACTATCAAGAGGGGCAAACTTGTTTGCATATCGGTCATCTAATGCCACTTGAGTGATCTAACATTGCATGCGTTGTTACGATCGAGTGGCATGGTAAAAAGACAGAAAAATCCTTTGATAAAATGCTTATGAAAAGATAACACATATGCACAAGATGGTGAACACTTGGTGGTGTTAGCACATTTGCAAAGATGTTAAAAAAGAAGAAGAAAATAGCAAGTTTGGGTTGTCCGTGGGTCGAAAATTAAAATGCAACTAAACTTGCAACCAATGCGCAGCCCAGCCTGAGAGGTGGCACTGCCATGTCTAGTGTGCACCGCCACGCCAGGCAAGGTGCACCGTCACCCCCTGTATGGTGCCCAAATCAGCAGTGACACACTTTCGTATTTTGGACATAATTTTTAGCTCTGAACTTCAATTTCGATCATCTTGGACTTTTCGGAAAGCTAATGAAATGCTCTACAGCTTTGAAGTGGTGAAAATCAAGGTAAAGCAGCCTAATGGCACCATATTGTCCAGTGACCAAGATGGTGGCACCACCCTTTTTATCCAGAGAGAGGAAACTGGGTTGGGGGCACCACCACCTCTAGGGTGGACCGTCCCCTATGTCCGGTGCCAAGTTTCCTAATGGCTAGTTCAAACTAGCCTTTGCAATTCGACCATTGGGGCACTGCCACCCTATGTCCAGTGTGGCACCGCCCTGTCCGGTGCCCACGCAGAAAAGTGCTCCAAGGGGTATAATGGCTCTATTTGGTTTGTAGGCTATCAATAGAGGTGGAGCTCAGGCTTGGCTGAGGTTGAGCACCTTGGGGATGTGTTGCCCTTGTGTGTGCTTGACTTGAGAGCCCTTCTAACTCCCTTGGGCTTGCAAGAAGTGTGAATCCATTATGAGTAATTGATTCTAGTGCATTGCATTATTGAGAGAGTGCGTTGAGTAGCACTAGGTGTTCGAATTGCAAGCCGGTGGTGCTTTTACTCTTAGAGATTGCCACCTCCTAGATGGCTTGGTGGCTGTAACACTCCGGTGTTACGCAAGCATTTGCATTGCAATCATGAGCATAGCATGCCATGGCACTCATAATTATATGTGCTTAGGGTATACCTTTAATAAAATAAAAATGTGGAAACTAGTATTGCATAACATGTTGTGATAATGTGCTAATGACATTCATCAAATTTGTGCAACTATAAATTTCATATCACTTAGAATTATAGGTCAAATTTGTGGAGCAACTAAATTACTCAAAGTTTTGTCAAAGATTTGTTTTAAAAATGTTATTTGAAAATATTCAAAAATCCTCTCTAAATTAGCTTTTATTCTAAAAATCAAAATCTATCCAGATTTGGACTTTGGTCTTAAAAGCAAAGTTGTAGAGAATTAAATTCTAAGCAACTTTCATTTTTGGGCCATTTTCAGAAAAGGTCGTCTGCTTGCCCAAAATTGAATTTGAAAACTGCAAATAGAATTTTATTTGAATTTTCTCTGGAAAAATAAAAAGGAAAAACAATTTCAGCGCTAGCAAGCCGCGCTTCCCTTCTCGGCCCACCCGTGAAGCGGCCCGGCCCAGCTGACCGCGCGCTCGCCCGCCCGCCCGCGCGTCGTGCCCGCTCGCCCGCGCTCGCCGCGACACGCACGCGCCCGCGCAGACACTGCGCGCCCCGTGGCCGGCATACGCCGCTCGCCGTCGACAGCGGGCCGTCGGTGGCCCCCGCCAGCGCGCGCCTCACGCTCCTAAATCGCCTGCGCTCCGCATCCACCCTCCCTCTCCGAATTTCCCCGCCTCGGCTTTCCTCCGCTCCGTGCCGCGCGAGCACCTCACCGCGCGAGCGCCGCCACCGCCGCACCCGCCGGCCAAATTGGCCGACGGTGAGCCGCCATAGCTCGCCTTCTCACGCACCCACCTTCGCTTCCTTCTCTGACACCCCGTGCGCACCTTGTTGCCATCACCCGAGCCAAGCAGGTGCGGATTTCGTGCATCCGCCGCCGGCGGCCATGGCGCCACCGCGCGCGCGGCCTCCCGCGGGAGTGATTTCCCGCTACCCCTCTTGCTTCTCTATCACCGAAAACGGATCTGCCTCCTCCCCGCGCACCTGTTGCTCGCTTTTCCGCACCCGGGCGTGGTCAGCAATGGCCACCGGCCGGTCGTCGCGTGGTCGCGCCGTTGCGGTCACCGTCGCCTCCGGCATCTCCCGCCCCGGCCTCCTCGCGCGAACGGCCATGGGCCGAAGCCCGAGCGGGCCTGCTCGCTCGTTCCCCCCCCCCCCCCCGCGCGTGGACCAGGCTGAGAACGGCCATGGGCCGGTTTACTTCCCCGGGCCGGCCCAGTTTTAAAAAAATAAAAAGCGTTTTCTGTTTTCTTTTATTATTCATAATAAAGGATGTTGTGAAAAATGTTTTTTGTATTCATTTGAGCTCCAAAAATTGTGAAATAAATTTCTATGAACTCATTGGAACCAGATCTACAATCTAAAAATATTGCATGTCATTTTTGGGATACTTTTCTGTAGAGCTTTAATTAATTCTTAATATTACTGATATCTTGTAAAATGGTTAGTAAATCCTATATGTATCAGAAAAATATGATTTTAAGTTTGTTAATCTTCTTATATCATGTACTTCCTAGGAAAAATATGTTTCATGCATGTGCTGTGGAAAAATGTTGAGGAGTAGTTCAAGTGCCTTTAATGGCTGATTTTTGTTATTTTTGCTAGAGAGCAAACCTTGTATAAAACATGCATGTGATAATTTTTGTATAGTCAGTATATTCCATGAAGAACCTAGGAAAAATATTAATTCTGTTGTTTGACACTTTTCATAGTACAAAGTAATTTCATACTCATTTTTATGCTAGAGCTTGCCATTTTTGTATAGGATAGTTTACTTATCCAAATGCCATGAAATTTTTATGGTAGTCTGTTTAGGTTAGTATTATGCTACTGTAATTTTCTTAGATTTTTAGGAGCATCAGAAATATATGTTGCTATTCAAACCTATTATTATTTAGGGTTTAAGCAAGTGTTGCTTTAAGTGTGATTAAGAAATTAGTAAAGCTTTGGTGTATCTTTGAAGCATTTCATAAGATATGTTAACTTAACATAATAGTAGTAGAAGAGAATGCAGTAGATGACATGTGCTTGTAGTGTACAGTTTCTTAGATGATATTGACTACCTTGCATTTCAACATATTCATTGCATTCATCTCCTTCGATGCACGTTTGCATAATCACTTACGCACATTGCATCATACAGGATCACAAACGAGAACCCAGTCGTCTTACCCGAGGAGCCAGAGGAGCAGCTCGAGGTGCAGCAGCAGGAGGTGACAAAAGCCGAAGAGGAGGTCGGTGAAGAGCTCCCCGAGTGCCCCGACCACCGTCCGAGCTCTTTTGAGAGAGGCAAGCCCCGAAGCATTTCTCTCCCGGTTTACAAATAATTTATCATTAACTTTACTTAATTTGATGCATTACGTTTAGGAGTTGTTTGCAAACGTTGTTGTATTATACCATGCTTACCTTTGTTATACTATATCCTTGTTACCCTGGTATCCGCAGTCGAGTCAATGCTTAGCTGGCTTAGACCGGTAGAAGTCGGGTGATTTCCTGTCACCTGCGAGCTATAGGTGGTTACCTGGATCTGCTTGAATGACAATGAAGTCATGGTATAACTAAGTGTGAAATGAATTTGAGACCGGGCGGAAACTTGCAGGGTTTCGGACTGTAGTGTTTTCCGTCTGTGTCGATTAAGGATCATCCGTTGTTGTCCCTCGGGTCATGTTGAACGCATGCCTCACATTTAGCTGGCCGGATAAAGTACCTTCCGATCGCGAAACTGGGAGATTATTCGGGCCGAGTGGATTGCCCGCAACGCACTGTACTGGAGCAGTAGTGGCAAGATACGGGGGTGCGATGATAAGGCCAAAGAGCAGTCGGGCGGCCCCCGGGTACAAGTGGTTCCTGGCAAGCTCGCGACTTTACCTGAATGGTTGACTCGGCGACCAACACCTCACTTTAGCGGGTGAGTGAGGTTTGTGTGAGGAATAACTTACCAGCTGGTTAATAATCGATTCGAATCGCCATCGTTCACTGGATAGTGAACACTTGACTTGAGCTACTTCATCGTAGTAATATTGATGGAACACTTGGACAGTTATATGAATTATGACATAATGGAAGTTGTTAATGATCATTGGTTATCATTACCTGTTTAATTACATGTTACTTTAGTACAGGTGCAAATGTAGTTGACAGGTTAATAAAGATTTAACTTGATGCAAAGCCTTTGTAAAGGTTTTCCTAAATGCTAAAAATGCCTTTTGCAAATGAGTCAGCTATCCCACCAGAAAGCCTATCATGATTCCTTAGTGTCTTTTATTTCTGGTTTATGACGGGTAAGTCTAGCTGAGTACCTTCTCGTACTCAGGGCTTTGTTCCCACTTGTTGCAGATGGACAGATATACTACGGCTATTGTATCAACTATCTCTATCCTGCAATGGGCGAAGCTTAGGACCATGGGCAATGGTCATTCGCTACTTCTAGTCTGATGTTTTTGCTAGAGATGATCACAAGCTGGCACTTTATTTCAAAATGTTGTGTGTGTGCGTGATTTGAACTACCGCTTCCGCTACTTTTATTCGAACCTGGTTTGTAATAACTATGTTTAAACTCCGATGTATTTTATGCCGCGAACATTTATGTAACTTATGATGGTAACCGTTAAACTTAGTACGATCTTGGCTGTTATGTGAAAATGGTTTGAAATCCGTTGAGATTTCACGGACTACCGGGTTATACGGGCTTAAGTTTGTTAAATTGTCCTTCCGTTGGATGATTTCCTACTTAATCTCGTATAATTGGGCGGTTCTGTTACAGCTGGCATCGGAGCATGATTTAGCGTGATTACTGTTCATAAGTGTATTTAAAACAAAATTCTATTTGAAAAGTGTGATTTTAAAACTAAAGGTGTGCCAGTGGTCATATCCTGTATGCCCAGTTAAGGACTCTAGGTGGCTATTTAAGTACTAACTTGGGGTTCTTGCACCATATTTCTCTTTCGTTGCTCATACGGCGTGCTATTGTATGAGTGCCACTTAATTGAGTGGTAATGTATGGATCAGTTACCTCTACACTTTGGTAAGTGTGAGCTGTGAGAGCATGATCGGATACACCGCCGATCAAGGGAGAGTGCTTATATGATACTAGAATCATGTTTTTATGAAAGTATCGCATGTGTGGGTGTTCCATCCGTTGAGGCGATGCCGTCAATAGGACGATGTGTTTGGGTAGTTACTACCGTTGTACACGCATCTGGGGATTCGTGTAGAGCGTGTAGGTAGATTTACTGCTTTCATGCATTCATGGGGAATGGGCTGAAATGAATTTTCTGCAGGTACATAACAGCGTTTATCGTGTAGATCGAATTAGTTACGTATATGAGAGATCGTTGTATGCCACCGAATTCATCGTTAGATGTCTTTATTTTCTAAGTTTGTGAGAACGTAAGACTCACGCATGCATCATATTGCCTGTGCATTTCATTCATAACATGCATTCCTCTCCTTATAAAAGGATTATCCCAGTTTGATAAAAGTGACATCAACTTAAAATATGTTCTCATCGGGTAATTTAAAATTTGTGCTACAGATGGCCCGCACGAAGAAGACTGCTCGTAAGTCCACTGGCGGAAGAGCACCCCGTCACCAGATGGCCGCGCGGGAGAGCCACAGCACGGACACTTTTCTAAGTGAGTTTGGCATGCCCACCTTGCTTTGGAGAGTGCTCCATGATGTGGGGTACCCAGAGGGTCAAGAGCCGGTGTACTCCTGGAATGAGAGCCAGTTAGCTGAGGATGGACTTGCGGTAGTGGAAATCGCCGTCCCTGCTCTTGGTGATGCGCCAGAATGGGATGGTTAGCATTTGGAGTTTAAAGGACGCACTCCAGTTGAGGGTGCAGAGGGTGTAGCCTTTCACGTCATCCGAGACATAATGAGCAGGTTTCCTAATGAGTTGGCAGCAGCTTTGGCCGGTACTTTCCCGAGAGATGATCCTCGTGATGCCATTTGGGTGCAGCCGCAAGGAAGTGCCCTGGTTAGAGGCCCAAGTGAAGGACGGGCTAGCGACAACCACACGATGAGTGCCATGTATGCAGCCATCAGAGCATACCAAGGTCTTGAGAGTACCTATTGGACCTTGACTGGTCTACGTGGCAATGACCGGCTTGAAGCAAGGAAGCAGAAGAAGAAACAAGCACGTGCTATAGCTAGCTTGCAGGAGCAGTTGGCCAACATGAGCTTACAGCGAGACCAGGCTCTCGAGAGAGGTGAGAGTGCTATGCAGCGGGTACAGACGTTGACTCAGGCCAATAGAAATGCAGACCGCATGATGGGACAGCTAGTGCAGGAAAGGAATGAAGCCTGGAACGAGAGGGACCTTCTGAGGCAGAGGGTCAAGGAGCTAGAAGGGTATAATGCCAACTTGCATGAAGAATTTCATGCCCTCTACAACGGGATGGGCCCGTATGCTCCTCCGGACGCCGCCCAGATGGACGCCGACGACGACGACGCTACTGATGGTAGCAATGGTGACGCCTCCGACCTCGACAACGGTCCCGAGAAGTAGGCTAGTTGCCTTGTGTTAGTGATAGGCTCTGTCACGATGGTCTTCTTTTGGTTTCCATGTATCGTGTTGTATCCTGTTCGATCTTGAGACTGGCGATCTTTTGAATCTTGGTTGTGTATGTGATGCTCGAACGCATAAAAGTCCAGTGTATGTATGCTGGCAACATGGTTGTATGGAACGCGATGTTGCATTCGAAGTAATTTAATTAGTGATGTTGTTTTAATTGGAATGTGATTATTGTGCCTTTGTTTTATTGCATGACTTGTTCTCTCCAATAAATTCAGTATGGCATGATTGTTCATTCGAATACAATTACTATCACTTCGCTCAATTATTACTTGTTGCTGAAATATGCAGATGGTAAACACTCGCCGTGCCACGTATGAGGTCGCTGAAACTAGTGGCAACGGTGCAGGGGCTGGTGGGGGTGGTGCAAACAACGTCAATCACCAGGAGCCACAGCCAGAGCCGCAATTGCCCCCTCCTCCACCGCTCACTGCAGAGGTATTCTTCACACAGTTCCTGGGAAGCCAGCGCAACACCGAGCAGTCACAAAGGAATATGGAAGATTTTCTGCGTACCATCGCTAAAAATGTTCAGAGGGGAAATAATCAAGGTGGTGGCCATGGGCTGAACCAGTACAGCAATTTGAAGGATTTCATGGACACCAGGCCGCCAGTTTTCAAGGAAGCAGCAGAGCCACTCGACGCTGAAGAATGGATCAACACTATGGAGGACAAGTTCCGTGTATTGAGACTGACAGAAGTTCTGAAAACAGAATATGTTGCACATCAGTTACAAGGACCAGCAGGGATGTGGTGGAAGCATCACCGCACCACCTTTCCTCCCAATGCCCAGATTACTTGGAGAGAATTCACTGAAGCGTTTAAGGGAGTTTATATTCCCCCAGGGTTGGTTGAGATGAAGCTCAGAGAGTTCTTGGCCTTAAATCAAGGTACCAAGACTGTAACACATTATCTGCATGCCTTTAATAGCTTGTGCCGCTATGCTCTAGACATGGTCGACACAGATGCAAAGAGAATTGCTAGTTTCAAGAGAGGGTTAAGTCTGAAGATGATGAAGCATGTGGGTACCAATACCCGTGCCAGATTTAATGACTTTGTTAGTGATTGTTTGAAACAAGAAATGAACAACAACGCCTACACTGCATCCAAGAATCGCAAGAGGGTGTTTGAGTCAGGACCATCCCAGTCCAGAGTTGTCACTGCAAACCGTCTTTCTTATCGTCCGTCCGCACCTGGTGCAAGGTTCAGGCCGCCACAGCATAAAACCTAGAACTACAGGGGACCACAGAAGCCGTACAAGATGGCCGTGCCGCCAGCAAAGATCACCGCAGCTGCAGAACAGAGCAACTCCAAGGGAGCTATAGGATCTGCTGGTACAGTGAAGGGGCCCTGCTACAATTGTGGTCAGCCAGGCCACTTTTCCAAGTTCTGCCCTTATCCGCCTAAAAAGAAGCAACAGACTTACACTGCCCGTGTACACCATACCACCGTTGATGAGATTCCTGAGGGAGAGCCTGTAACTGCAGGTAAGTTTCTTGTTAACCATCACCCTGCAGTTGTTCTATTTGATTCTGGAACCTCGCATTCTTTTATGAGTCAAGCATTTGCACGGAAGCATGAACAACTATGCACAGAATTGAGTTATGGTTATCGTATAAGTTCAGCCGGGGCTGATGTGTTAACCAATAAGATGGTTAGAGGGGCAACCCTTGAGTTAGGTAGTCAGAAGTTCCGAGTAAACCTGATAGTTATGCCTAGACTAGTTTTGGATGTAATAATATGAATGAACTGGATGAAGAACTGGGGGGCAGTCATCGATACAAGCAGTCGGTTGCTTACCCTTAAGGATCCCTAGGGAGAGGGTACTTTTCAGGTACCATTGCCCGAAAGAACAGACCTTGTGAGTGTGACCTGTGCCATGGAAGTTGTTCCTATCCGCCAGATCCCGGTAGCGTGTGAGTTCCCGGATGTGTTTCCAGACGAGTTACCTGGCCTTCCTCCAGATAGAGATGTTGAGATTGGAATCGAGTTGATCCCCGGGACAGCTCCTATTTCAAGGAGACCCTATCGGATGCCTCCGGATGAGTTAGCTGAGCTGAAGAAGCAACTGGAAGAATTGCTAAAGAAGGGGTTTATCCGACCAAGTAAGTCTGAGTGGGGATGTCCTGCCTTGTTCGTGAAGAAAAAGAAAGAGGGTACTCTGAGAATGTGTGTGGATTATCGACCTCTTAATGCTGTAACTATCAAGAATAAATATTTGTTGCCTCATATCGACGTTTTATTTGATCAGTTGGCTAAAGCTAGGGTGTTCTCCAAGATAGACCTAAGATCAGGGTATCATCAGATAAAGATCAGGCCACAAGATGTCCCGAAAACCGCTTTTTCTACCAGATACGGGTTGTACGAGTATCTTGTTATGTATTTTGGCTTAACAAATTTTTCTGCATATTTCATGTATCTGATGAATACGGTTTTCATGCCAGAGTTGGACAAGTTTGTAGTTGTCTTCATTGATGACATTCTAGTATACTCTGAGAATGAGAAAGATCATGAAGAGCATCTGAGAATTGTCTTGACCAGACTGAGAGATCATAAGTTGTATGCTAAGTTCAGTAAATGTGAATTTTGGTTAAAGAAAGTTCCTTTCCTTAGTCATATTCTATCTGAGAATGGAGTTTCGGTAGATCCGAGCAAAGTGCAAGAGGTTATGGATTGGAAAACTCCAACCACAGTGCCAGAAGTCAGGAGTTTCCTAGGGTTAGCTGGTTACTATCGCCGCTTTATCCCAGACTTCTCGAAGATTGCCAAGCCAATGACAAGTCTGTTACAGAAAGATCACAAGTTTGTTTGGATAGAGGAGTGTGAGACAGCTTTCCACACCTTGCGGAAACTGTTGACCACTGCTCCAGTTCTTGCACAGCCAGACATCGAGAAACCTTTTGATGTGTTCTGTGACGCATCAAAAACAGGATTAGGCTGTGTTCTAATGCAAGAAGGAAGAGTCATTGCTTATGCCTCCCGCCAGTTGAGAAAACATGAAATCAATTATCCGACGCATGATCTTGAGCTTGCCGCCGTAGTGCATGCCTTAAAGATTTGGAGACACTATTTACTTGGTAATGTGTGCAACATTTTCACCGATCATAAGAGTCTCAAGTACATTTTCACCCAACCAGAATTGAACATGAGACAGCAAAGATGGTTAGAACTAATTAAAGATTACAACTTGAATGTACAGTATCACCCTGGGAAAGCCAATGTGGTAGCTGACGCTTTGAGTAGAAAGTCGCATTGTCTGAATATGCAACCCTTACTCGAAGATGGTTTTAATCTAATGCACCTTGTCGTGTTACATAGTATTTAGATCAGTTGCACCTTGGAGAGTAAGATAATAGAAGGTCAGAAAGCAGATAAAGGGATATTCCACATCAAAAAGAAAATTAAAGAAGAACCTTCAAAACACTTCAGAGTAGACGAGCAGGACGTGTTGTGGTTCGACAACCGTCTTGTTGTTCCAAAGGATAGAGATCTTAAGAATAAAATTATGGATGAAGATCATCACTCTAAGTTATCTATTCATCCTGGCAGTAGTAAAATGTATCAAGAACTAAGGCCTCGCTATTGGTGGACAAAGATGAAGAAGCAAATTACAGCTTATGTAGCCCGATGTGACACATGTTGTCGAGTGAAAGCTATTCACATGAGACCTGCCGGATTGTTGCAACCTTTGTCAGTACCTAGTTGGAAGTGGGATGATATAAGTATGGATTTCATCACAGGTTTGCCCACTACTCAGAAAGGCCATGATTCGATTTGGGTAATCGTGGATCGTCTTACCAAGACAGCCCACTTTTTTTCCTGTCAAGACAGTTTATAGACCACCTCAATATGCCGAGAAGTATATTGCGGAGATTGTGAGATTGCATGGCATACCGAAGACTATCGTGTCTGACAGAGGGTCACAGTTCACTGCTCACTTTTGGGAGCATTTGCACAAAGGTTTGGGGACTAGTCTGATTCGTAGCACTGCCTATCATCCTCAAACAGATGGTCAGACTGAAAGAGTTAATGCTATTTTGGAGGATATGTTAAGAGCTTGTGTGTTGTCTTCCAGAGGTTCATGGGAGTCGTGGTTACCTTTAGCAGAATTCGCATATAATAATAGCTATCAAGAAAGTATCAAGATGGCACCTTTTGAGGTTCTGTATGGCCAAAAGTGTAGAACACCTTTAAACTAGATTGAGCTAGGGGAAAGAAGGTATTATGGTATTGACTTCATGGAAGAAGCCGAAAAGAAAGTTCATATCATTCAGCAAAATATGAGAGCAGCTCAGTCACGTCAGAAAAGTTATGCGGATAAGAGAAGGAGACCACTTGTGTTCGAAGTTGGTGACTATGTTTATCTAAAAGTCACGCCAATGAAGAAGAAGCGGTTTGGAATACGCATAAAGCTTGCCACCAGATTTGTAGGACCCTATAAAATCTTGGAAAGGAAGGGTCCAGTGGCTTACAAATTGGAATTACCAGAATCAATGGGTGCTATATTCCCTGTTTTTCACGTATCACATCTCAAGAAATGTTTGCGCGTTCCAGAGGTAATAATTGAACCTCGAGGCATAAAACTTAAGTCAGATCTGGTGTATCGTGAACAACCAATTCGAGTTTTGGATTCCAAAGAAAGGGCTACTCGAAACAGTGTGGTGAAAACATATAAGATACAATGGAGTCATCATGATGAGGGAGATGCATCTTGGGAAACGGGTGAATACCTATAAAAAGCATACGAAGATTTTTATAATAAATGGTTCGTAACCCAAAATCTCGGGACGAGATTTTTATAAGGGGGAGGGCTGTAACACTCCGGTGTTACGCAAGCATTTGCATTGCAATCATGAGCATAGCATGCCATGGCATTCATAATTATATGTGCGTAGGGTGTACCTTTAATAAAATAAAAATGTGGAAACTAGTATTGCATAACATGTTGTGATAATGTGCTAATGACATTCATCAAATTTGTGCAACTATAAATTTCATATCACTTAGAATTATAGGTCAAATTTGTGGAGCAACTAAATTACTCAAAGTTTTGTCAAAGATTTATTTTAAAAATGTTATTTGAAAATATTCAAAAATCCTCTCTAAATTAGCTTTTATTCTAAAAATCAAAATCTATCCAAACTTGGACTTTGGTCTTAAAAGCAAAGTTGTAGAGAATTAAATTCTAAGCAACTTTCATTTTTGGGCCATTTTCAGAAAAGGTCGTTTGCTTGACCAAAATTGAATTTGAAAACTGCAAATAGAATTTTATTTGAATTTTCTCTCGAAAAATAAAAAGGAAAAACAATTTCAGCGCTAGCAGGCCGCCGCTTCCCTTCTCGGCCCGCCCGCGAAGCGGCCCGGCCCAGCTGACCGCGCGCTCGCCCGCCCGCCCGCGCGTCGTGCCCGCTCGCCCGCGCTCGCCGCGACACGCACGCGCCCGCGCAGACACCGCGCGCCCCGTGGCCGGCATGCGCCGCTCGCCGTCGACAGCTGGCCGTCGGTGGCCCCCGCCAGCGCGTGCCTCACGCTCCTAAATCGCCTGCGCTCCGCATCCACCCTCCCTCTCCGAATTTCTCCGCCTCGGCTTTCCTCCGCTCCGTGCCGTGCGAGCACCTCACCGCGCGAGCGCCGCCACCGCCGCACCCACTGGCCAAATTGGCCGACGGTGAGCCGCCATAGCTCGCCTTCTCGCGCACCCACCTTCGCTTCCTTCTCCGACACCCCGTGCGCACCTTGTTGCCGTCACTCGAGCCAAGCAGGTGTGGATTTCGTGCATCCGTCGCCGGCGGCCATGGCGCCACCGCGCGCGCGCCCTCCCGCGGGAGTGATTCCCCGCTACCCCTCTTGCTTCTCTATCACCGAAAACGGATCTGCCTCCTCCCCGCGCACCTGTTGCTCGCTTTTCCGCACCCGGGCGTGGTCGGCAATGGCCACCGGCCGGTCGTCGCGTGGCCACGCCGTTGCGGTCACCGTCGCCTCCGGCATCTCTCGCCCCGGCCTCCTCGCTCGAACGGCCATGGGCCGAAGCCCGAGCGGGCCTGCTCGCTCGTTTCCCTTCCCCCCCCCACCCGCGCGTGGACCAGGCCGAGAATGGCCATGGGCCGGTTTACTTCCCCGGGCCGGCCCAGTTTTAAAAAAATAAAAAGCGTTTTTTGTTTTCTTTTATTATTCATAATAAAGGATGTTGTGGAAAATGTTTTTTGTATTCATTTGAGCTCTAAAAATTGTGAAATAAATTTCTATGAACTCATTGGAACCAGATCTACAATCTAAAAATATTGCATGTCATTTTTGGGATACTTTTCTGTAGAGCTTTAATTAATTCTTAATATTGCTGATATCTTGTAAAATGGTTAGTAAATCCTATATGTATCAGAAAAATATGATTTCAAGTTTGTTAATCTTCTTATATCATGTACTTCCTAGGAAAAATATTTTCATGCATGTGCTGTGGAAAAATGTTGAGGAGTAGTTCAAGTGCCTTTAATGGCTAATTTTTGTTATTTTTGCTAGAGAGCAAACCTTGTATAAAACATGCATGTGATAATTTTTGTACAGTCAGTATATTCCATGAAGAACCTAGGAAAAATATTAATTCTGTTGTTTGACACTTTTCATAGTACAAAGTAATTTCATACTCATTTTTATGCTAGAGCTTGCCATTTTTGTATAGGATAGTTTACTTATCCAAATGCCATGAAATTTTTATGGTAGTCTGTTTAGGGTAGTATTATGCTACTGTAATTTTCTTAGATTTTTAGGAGCATCAGAAATATATGTTGCTATTCAAACCTATTATTATTTAAGGTTTAAGCAAGTGTTGCTTTAAGTGTGATTAAGAAATTAGTAAAGCTTTTGTGTATCTTTGAAGCATTTCATAAGATATGTTAACTTAACATAATAGTAGTAGAAGAGAATGCAGTAGATGACATGTGCTTGTAGTGTATAGTTTCTTAGATGATGTTGACTACCTTGCATTTCAACATATTCATTGCATTCATCTCCTTCGATGCACGTTTGCATAATCACTTACGCACATTGCATCATACAGGATCGCAAACCAAGAACCCAGTCGTCTTACCCGAGGAGCCAGAGGAGCAGCTCGAGGTGCAGCAGCAGGAGGTGACAGAAGCCGAAGAGGAGGTCGGTGAAGAGCTCCCCGAGTGCCCCGACCACCGTCCGAGCTCTTTTGAGAGAGGCAAGCCCCGGAGCATTTCTCTCCCGGTTTACAAATAAGTTATTATTAACTTTACTTAATTTGATGCATTACGTTTAGGAGTTGTTTGCAAACGTTGCTGCATTATACCTTGCTTACCTTTGTTATACTATATCCTTGTTACCCTGGTATCCGCAGTCGAGTCAATGCTTAGCTGGCTTAGACCGGTAGAAGTCGGGTGATTTCCTGTCACCTGCGAGCTATAGGTGGTTACCTGGATCTGCTTGAATGACTATGAAGTCATGGTATAACTAAGTGTGAAATGAATTTAAGACCGGGCGGAAACTTGCATGGTTTCGGACTGTAGTGTTTTCCGTCTGTGTCGATTAAGGACCGTCCGTTGTTGTCCCTCGGGTCATGTTGAACGCATGCCTCACATTTAGCTGGCCGGATAAAGTACCTTCCGATCGCGAAACTGAGAGATTATTCGGACCGAGTGGATTGTCCGCAACGCATTGTACCGGAGCAGTAGTGGCAGGATACGGGGGCGCGATGATAAGGCCAAAGAGCAGTCGGGCGGCCCCCGGGTACAAGTGGTTCCTGGCAAGCTCGCGACTTTACCTGAATGGTTGACTCGGTGACCAACACCTCACTTTAGCGGGTGAGTGAGGTTTGTGTGAGGAATAACTTACCTGCTGGTTAATAATCGATTCGAATCGCCATCGTTCACTGGATAGTGAACACTTGACTTGAGCTACTTCATCGTAGTAATATTGATGGAACACTTGGACAGTTATATGAATTATGACATAATGGAAGTTGTTAATGATCATTGGTTATCATTACCTGTTTAATTACATGTTACTTTAGTACAGGTGCAAATGTAGTTGACATGTTAATAAAGATTTAACTTGATGCAAAGCCTTTGTAAAGGTTTTCCTAAATGCTAAAAATGCCTTTTACAAATGAGTCAGCTATCCCACCAGAAAGCCTATCATGATTCCTTGGTGTCTTTTATATCTGGTTTATGACGGGTAAGTCTAGCTGAGTACCTTCTCGTACTCAGGGCTTTGTTCCCACTTGTTGCAGATGGACAGATATACTACGGCTATTGTATCAACTGTCTCTATCCTGCAATGGGCGAAGCTTAGGACCATGGGCAATGGTCATTCGCTACTTCTAGTCTGATGTTTTTGCTGGAGATGATCACAAGCTGGCACTTTATTTTAAAATGTTGTGTGTGTGCGTGATTTGAACTACCGCTTCCGCTACTTTTATTCGAACCTGATTTGTAATAACTATGTTTAAACTCCGATGTATTTTATGCCGCGAACATTTATGTAACTTATGATGGTAACCGTTAAACTTAGTACGATCTTGGCTGTTATGTGAAAATGGTTTGAAATCCGTTGAGATTTCACGGACTACCGGGTTATACGGGCTTAAGTTTGTTAAATTGTCCTTCTGTTGGATGATTTCCTACTTAATCTCGTATAATTGGGCGGTTCTGTTACAGTGGCAAGGTATCCATCGAAGCACGCAAGAAGATTGTGCGACGCCCTAGAGAAGTGATTGTGAGGGGTATTGTTTTCACCCCGTGGGAGCCACAAAGAGCGACTCTAGTAGAATATGTCATTGAGGGCGCTCATCTTGTGGAGGTTACGGTGCCCGAGTGATGGGCTAGGCATGGTGCCTGTATGTGCGCGAACTCCCAAGTGAACCGACCGACACAACAGGGCCTATCTTGTTGGCAAACAAGTGAACCTTGGGATAAAAATCATCGTGTCAACCTTGTTCATCCCATTGGTTTGCAATCCCCTTATACAAGCTTGTATTTACTTTTTCATTCATATATTGTACTTGTGTAGTTGCTCTTGTAATTAGTTAGCTTGTGTAGCTTGCTAGTTACCTTCCTTGCTTGTGTAGCATAGAAGTAGCTCCCTTGTGTAGCTAGTTTACTTTTGTAGTAAATTAGTTGTTCTCTTGCGTAACTAGTTGGGTTGTGTAGCTTTTCTAGTTACATTGCTTATTTTGTGTAGCTAAGTAATTTGAGCTCTCTAATTTGGCTTGAGTAGCCTTGCTATCGAGCATTGTTAGTGAGGTTAGGCTTTGTGTTTTTTGCATACTAGTTTGTTTTGGAGCTCCCCCATTGATTAAAGTACTAGTTGCATAGGTTTGTGTGACCTTACTTCTAGAATTGATTAGGTGAGCTCTAGCTAGCCTGACACCTTTATTGCCTAATTAGGATCTTTTATAAGGTGCTTGAGAACATAAATAGATGGGTGTAGTCTTGGCTAGACCGATAGTTTTAATCCGCATTATCTTGGTTAGTTGGTGCGATTAATTTTTAGAAAAGACTATTCACCCTCTCTAGTCCGCCGTCTTGACCCTGCACTAGGCTATGTATCCGCCTTTATAGAGATATAACAGCCGCCTCTAGAAATCAAATCTATAGCAGTGTTCCCCAAATCAGAATAGCAGACTCCATCGGTGGTGAGAGGCGGCACCATGGCTTTCCTGCGGTTGGGCGTGCCAGTAGTTGCTTGCGGTCTGGTTGGAGGTGGCATATGCTGCCCTGGCCACATGCGCGGTGGCCGTGGAAGCTGCGCCGGGAGCACGTCCTCCGGCAGCGGTTGAGGGTCAAGAAGTGATGCGGGGGTGCGGTACGATATGGACAGGATGAGAAACATGCTTTGCCAATATATCAGTGGGATTATCCCGCTGATAGGTTGACAATGTCTGGAGCTAAGTTTGAGTATGCTCAGACTTAGTTGGGATTACAATTTAAGTCATAGTGACTTTTGGCATCGGTGATTATTTATTGTTGAAGTGAGTTGATTGATGATACTTCATTTGCTACATGATGGAATTCGTCTCAAGTAGAGTTTATTGGAATATGATCTAAATTCTAACGTGAGTCTTACGGGGACGCCCGAAGGAACCACGATTCGGGTTATGTTAATTAACGGATTTGTTTTCATATTGGATTATAGTCTATTCGTCCTATAAATACATCTTGTAAGTTGTACGAAAGAGCAGATCACACATTGTATTCCTTATGTTTTATAAACTATCCTCGTATAGACCATGATTTTTCCTGCAAGAGCTTTCGAGTAAAAATCTGTATCTTGTTTTCGATCTTTATTTGCTTTATTTGCTAACAAACATGAATCTATATAAGAGTTTTACAAATATCGTTGCTTTTATAATGTACAAGAGGGGCTGACAAATGTCCTGTACACTCACTCTTTCAATACCTATTAACTGTGAGCACCTTTATTAGCACGGCTTAGCCGCAAACTAATCTATCTAGCGATTTAAGTGGCTAAATTAAGATCGAAGAACAAACTTGAGCCTATATATATACCATGCCTACACCTACATGGTTGTTGTACGAAGAAGTTACGGTCATGATGATCAAAACTCGAATCAAGGATCGATCCCCACACAAAATTGATCCTCGGATGCATCCACATGGATCTAGGTATCACGTCGATCGTGATGAGCAGGGAAGATGGCGTCCATGCTGCTCCCTCCGCCGCTGCCAGAGTTGAACATGGCATCGGCGAGGTCCATCACCGGGTATTCGGCGGTGTCCCTTCCTGAGGCGGGCACGTTCACGTTCACCTGAGCGCTGCTTCCCTCGGCGGCACTGGAGCCAACGAGGGTTGATGGCATCCAGCTGATGCCGAGCTGGATGGCCGTGGACAGCGCTGGTGCAGGGTGCTCAGCGGCCGCCATGAAGAGGTCCTGACCGGCGGCGTGGACTGTTGCTGAACCAGTCGGGGAGTTGGTTAGCATGTTGGCGGCAGTTGAGGCCGCAGTGGCGGGGCCTGCTGGGAGGGTGAGGAGCGGCGTCGTGGAGGTGAGGCAGGTGTGGTTGCCGCAGTAGGTGACCTCGTACGTGAACGGGTCGTCGTCTAGGCGCTGCACCTTCTTCTTCGCCTCGCACCCGTGTAGTAGTTCTTGTGAGTGCACCTGTAGTAGCTCCTGCCGATATATAGCAACGTGTAAAATTGCAAATCAAATGACAGCAATAATGCTACACTACATGCAATTATATATTAATTACATATACACATACCCTTTCTTGATGCTATAAGACTGGGGTTGATTCCTTATATCTCTAAAAAAAGAATTCTAAAACGTATAATAAGATAAAGCAAATGATGACACATGTAACCCTTCCTTGATAGTGGGGAGATATTGTGATTAACATACTTATGTTGGCAATAAAAATGAATAGTATGCACACTACTTCATAAACTACAATCTCTATCGGCACATCACCGCCAAAAAATTAAAACTGCTAGTGATAAAGGTATCACCGCTATTTAATTAGCAAAAAGTAAATTACTTTAACATTTTTAAATCAACTGACACTGGTAAATAATTATCATTGTCATTTCATAATATAACCTGATAGTGATATGTTCACTGTCGGGTTATATTACTAACTGGCAATGATCCCTAATTTTGGGACCTGAAATTTTTACTCAACATGGTTCAGTCACTTAGAGCGCCACATCACAATAGCCTTATTCTCTCTCTCATCTCTCCCTCGCGGCCTCATCTTCTTGCTCTTCTCCTACCTCCACTCTCCTCCCCTCCCTGCAATCAAGCGCGGGTGCCGGCGCAGGTGCGAGGTCGTTGGCAGACAGAGGTGGCATTCCCTGGCAATTGCCCTCTGCTGGATCGAATTCTGGTAGCCATGTTAGGTTTAGACCCGACTGTGATATATGGATCTCTATTTGTGAATGTTGTCTTCTAAAACTATGTCGAGGTTACTTCATCTAGAAATTTGGCGTAAAATTAGAATGCCTAGATACTGTATATTTAATGACGGAGAGAACACTTTATTTCGAGAACATGTTTAAAATATAAACAATAAGGGTTGCAAGAGGACCGATGGTTCTTCAAATTTCATAACCAGAATTTTCTATTTCTCCTAGTGGTGTGGGCTTCTCCTAGTGTTTTACCATTCAAAATTTAGTATAAACTTTTCCTAGTGAGGATCCCATGTGTTATAACTAGTGGTAGTGATTTATTACTACTTAAAAACACTTGGAAAATTCCACCTATTTGGTAGTGTGTGTGCCAGAAAATTTGAGTAAATTACGAAGATAGCTACTCCCTCCATCTTATAAAAAGAGTCACCGTGGGACTCGTGTTGGTCAAACATTCGTAAGTTTGGCTAGATTTATAAAAAATATTAGCAATATTTGTACCTTTAAATAAATTTATTATATAAAAATATATATTCAAAGATCTATCCAATGATGATACTAATTATGTACCATAAATATTAATATTTTGTTATATATATTTGGTCAAAGTTAAAGATAGTTGATTTCTTGGAAAACAAAAATAACTCTTTTTATAGAACGGAGGAGTACGCATATTTCCAGTTTTAAAGTTGTTATTAGACACTAAAAGGCAAGTGTCTTGTCTAGATATAGTGTGTATACGGACGGTGTTTTCACTACGCGAAATTGTCGCTGTTGCAAACTAGCCATTCACACTACTTCGTGTTATGATTTCTTCTGTTTAATCAATTTCTTGCGCGCACACATTGACACAGGGTACACACGAGCCAGGTGAAATCTAAGACAGAGACAACAAAACCAGACAATATATAAAATTGGACTTGGCCTTTGCCGTGAGAAAGCAGGAAAAGTGAAGCAATCAAGGAAAAATGAACTCAAATGTGAATGACCTACAACCATGCGAACATATAGGAAAGGGTGTGGAGGCATGCTTAGTGACTTGAATCTCGTGACCAAAAGACAGCAGGTAGCATAATAATGCTATAATAGCATAGCAGATAATAGTACTATACGAAATGCTTAGAAATTAAATAAACCCAGCGTCCCAGCCAATTAAATCTTTTTTTACTTGTAATACCATATAAGTTAGATTTATACTATACTATATAGACGAGATTGGCAATAATATTGATTTAACAATATGAATCACTGTTAGTCTCAACTAACTATAAGGTAATTGAAAGATTTTTCAATGTTTTAGAAGAATTCAACCATGCCAAATAACAAAGTAATTAAATTTCTGCATAAATTCAAAACAAAATTGAATTACCTTGGAAATCTAGATCCCAGTATATCCTTCTGGCCATACTTGCGCCATGTGTAACCGTCGTCCGGTGGCAGATCTGTGTTGCCCGTCCGCTGTACCGGAACCATTATTGTCATCCTCTCACCACTCTCTCTCCTGAAATTAATAATAATAACCAAGGTGGAACAAAAATGATCTTAATTAGTACTAGTTCCCCTGTCTCTTTCGCAGGCAAGTTAGAGTAATATAAGACCTGATAACGTGACCATCAACAACTCCTAATCCAGTATATATATATATATATATATATATATATATATATATATATATATATATATATATATATATATATATATATATATACACACACACACACCCACCCCAAAGCAGTATCCATGAATCCTCAAGTAAACCCTCGTGTAACTTGTGTATAACGCCGCGTGACTCGGCACGCAGTACGTATTCGGGGGCGTCGCAATCGGAGAACAAATACCAGGTGCGTGCGTGGAAAATTCCGTGCCATGACGTGGTAAAGGGTCTTCGCTCCGCCAGGCCGGGTTTGAACTCTTGACCGCCAAAACATAACGAACAGCAGGCCGCCAGAACCCCTAACGTACGCCAAGCCGGGGAACGAAGGAACGGCAACGCACGCACGTACCTCCTCCTGTGCTGCTGCCGCGGCTGGACCGGCGGTGAGGACCGCGACGATGAAGCCTGCCGCCTCACCGGGCCGCCTGACGATGTGCCGGCGCCGAACGCGTCAACCACGGGCGCGGTGTTGATGAACGATGACTCTGCCAGCAGGCGCCCGAGGTTGTGCGGGAACGACGACGGCGCCGAAGGAGAAGGAGCACCGCCGAGGAACGGGCGGAGGAGGTCCAGCTGCGGGATGACGTGGTCGTGCTGGCCGCTTCCACTACCATCGCCGCCGAAGTGAGGAGGAGGATGAGGAGGCCGAAGCGGCGGTGGGGACGATGACGCGTCTTCCGTGCCGCCGTGCGGGTGAAGCATGCGGATGGCCGCGACGTAGGCTTGGACAATGCCGTGGCAGCGGTCGGCGAGGTAGGTCGGCTCATTCTGGGCCGCGGGGAGCTCCTCCATCAGCTCCCTGGCGAGGCGGAACCCCTCGTCGATCTGCCGCAGCACGTCGTCCATGGTCTGTCGTCTCAGCTCCTTTGTGCTGTAGCCGTGGTCGAGAACGCCAGCAAGCAGCGCGAGAGGAGGAGCTGCTGCTGGGTGGGCTGCAAGGACGACGTGCATCAACGATATGATGGACGGTGTTGTTGTCTGTGATTGCGTACCTATAGGCTTGGTATGTATCTATCTATGAATCTATCTGTGTTGTCGGAGCCCCTCGGAGGTAAACTTATGTATACTAGCTCCAATGCAAGGATTTGTGCTTCATGCTGCCATGGCAGTGGAGTATATAGCAGGAAACAACGTGGTACGTACACGGCCAGCAGGGGGAACGACTCACTATATGCGGTAAGAAAGCAGAACGGGTCATTGGTCAAGGCGATTACTAGTAGGAAGGAGGAGTAGTAGTAGTAAAAAAAAAGCTCATTAATTGTACAGTATGTGATATGCTGCGTTGATCTGGTCACTTTCTCACTGCTCTCCATCTTGATCTTGGTTGGGTCATGGGGAAGACCGCGGACGTTGAAAAGGGCGTTCAACGTGGAAGGATCTTAATTCCGGCGTCCGTGATCCTCCTTTCTTTGGCCGACGACTTGGTGCAACTTTTCCTTGGAAGAGTCTGAGTCTTCGCCAAAGAGCAGAACCACACGTATTTATTTGGTACCCGGCCTTTCGGCCTTTATTACCTTTCCACCGAGAGTTACAGGGACGGTAATAATCGGCCCATGGCCGGCATCACAAGAATATATGCTAATTATCCATTCAGAAAAGATATATTCTGTGAGTATATAGTGTCATAAGTAATTTACTGCCAATAATCAAAGAATGCGGTTCGTACCCACTCAAAATGTTCTAGGACATACCGCCTCCACCCTCGGCCCCCCCGAAAAAACAGTTTTTTTTTCTAGAGTGAAACTCATGTGAGTTTGTTTTCCAGAGAAAGAACCTTAGGACTTTTTTTATGTAGTCGGATTTGTATCAATCTATGGGGGTGTTTGGTTGGAGGAGTTAAAGTTTAATAAACATTGTAGCACTTTCGTTTTATTTGACAAAAAGTTTCCAATCTTGGACTAATTAGGCTTAATAGATTCGTCTCGTAAATTACTCCTAATCTGTGCCGACATGCATGCAATTAGTCTACATTTGGTACTCCATACATTTAAGGGAACATTGATGTGATGGAAGTTAAACTTTAACGTACTCAAACCAAACGGGGCCTATATATATCGAGGTGGGTTGAAATGAAACTTAAACTAAATTTCACCCCTAATCCACCCCAACATATGTGGATTGATGTGAATGCGACAATATCCAAACAAGACCTTACGTGATGTGTGACAAGTAGACATACCTAAAATAGTGTTGACAAAATTCCTTTCTTGCTCTATCCGTTAAATTATGCGATGTAGGTTCCTTTGATTCTTCCAAGAAAAGGCAAAAAGAAGAACAGAAATCATTCCTATTAGTAATTGATTGTAAATACATCTTGCATATATCAAGTTAATTATATCCGGATCTTTTGCTAATTAAAGTAACTTAAAAAAGGACATGCAACCAAGATGCTTGGTTGGAACTTGATATAACTTGGTAATATACATGCTTGTTTGGATGTTATAGTTTTGAGAAATCTTGATGTCAAGAAACCATAGTTTAGAAATCCAAGATGTGGAAACCATAGTTCAGAAAAAAGGGGTATGGAGAGTGAACTATTCTAAATCTCCTAAAAAACTAGTTTTATATATTCGCAATACCTTAGTTTTTAAATTAAAAATACTTGGTTTGTTGCATCCAAACACCTCAAAACTTTCCTAAAACCACGGAACCTTGCTTTCTTTTTAATAAAACTCAAAATGTACTTTGCACCCAAGGGCCTGCAGGAGCTGTTAAATGAAAACTTTTTTGTAAGACCGTCACTTCGACCATTTACTACAAATCTTTCACACTCAGTGGCAACTAAAATATCTGTAATTATTTGGTACCCGGCCTTTCAACTCAAATAACTGTAATTATGCACTAAATCATTATTTACTCTGTCTAAGAAATTACAAAGACCAAACATGAACTTAGAATCCTAAGATAATACATAATCCAATTTTTGTACCCATAACTGAAATTGCTACCTCTTGGTACTTTGCTGTCGGCTATGAAATTTCTATCACACAGCTTTCTTTATTATAAAATCTCACCTGGAAAAATTAATTAATGTTCAAAAAACTATCGACACACGTCAAATAAAATGCATATGCCAGATGCCTAGTCGACCATGACGCTGCAGCTTATTTAATCAAAATTTCTTATGAATTAATGTTGCATGGAACTTATTAAGTAAACTATCAAATATTGTATATTCTCTTGGTTTGTAGAAAATACATTATATATTCGATGGAACATTAATGTTGCATGGAACTTATTAAGTAAACTAGCTATGATTTGAATTAATATTTGAATTAATTCAAATATATTATATTTGAATTAATTTGAATTAATGTTGCATGGAACTTATTAAGTAAACTATCAAATATTGTATATTCTCTTGGAGTACGAGCTTACGGTCATAATTCATTATCACCACCGGTTCCGATGGTAGTGACCTCAGCAGTGATAATCTATTATCACCAACAGTTGGGCCGGCGGCGATGACCCTAGTCATCACTGTCTACTTTTTCCATCAAAGGTGAAATTGGCGACGATGACCCTAATCATCACGGCCTACTTTTACCATCAAGGTGAAAACCGACCATGATGGTCCCTTTAGAGCCGGTGGCGACTATAATATATATTTGTAGTAGTAATTTACGTTGTTGCTTATTTTGAATGTGTCTTACATAGTTACATTGCAACAATGCATAACAACTTGGCATTGGCGGTGAGTCAGTGACGCTAATATAATTCAGTTCTAGTTCTACTAGGGGCCCATGTTAGGAGTCACAATATTGCATGTTGTCTGTAGAAGCCAAATGCTGTTTTAGAATTCAGATGGTTTCCACTTTCTAGTACATTCTAACGCGGCCCCGACTGTGCTAAGATATCTGCAGTCGTCAGATATCTAGAAAAACTTGTTCATGCGGTTGAACGACCAAGCCAGCAGGCAGAAGACAAAGGAGTAATTCCACCACGTGGTTTAGTCTAGCTGTAAGCTTCTTTACTTAAACTGCCGACGTTTCAGAACTCATTTCTTAATTGCAACTGGGGACTGGCAGATTGATCGAACGAAAATAGTTAGACCATGCAGTATGTATGTGGAGATCTCTGGCAGCTGTTCAATTTAATTTATTAGCTTGAACATTTCTTAATCGACGTAATTGATTGTAGTAGTGCATATATACGTACAAAAAGCTCGACCACCATGCGTCCGCACTTCTCACAGTTGACTTACATAATAACAATATACCTCATTGTGGCCGGTCAGCACACTCTGTAAGTAGTGAATAGGTTAACCCTGAATCCATGCCAATGAATTTTATAGCCGTGAGTTAGGGGCACCTGTAAACGACCGGCGATGGCGACGCAAGGAAGCATCGCAGCTGTCTCCCCGAAGGTGGCCGGCAGTCTCCCTGGTCACTTGCTAGCTAACTCATTATTTGGCATGAGAGGGTTTAGATGACTGTGTAACAGTTGTACAGTCGGTAGCGATACATGAGCATATTTACTAGAATAAATTACAATTGACATGGCCTCTCGATACTGCTCCCTAGCATTTCACTATGTAGAGCCTTAAAAAATGCCAATTGACTGAGTTTTGATGAGAGAATCTCACATTTGTCCATCGTGGCTTCATATGCTTTCGAGCTTGTGTGGAAGAAACATGTGCTTCCACATCTTAATAGCTCCTTACGCTTTGGATTTGGCAACAAAATTAATTAGTTTTTTTTCTTTCCTTTTTCTAAAAGTCAAGCGTGAAGGTCAAGCTTTCAACAACTTTTGATCTATGGGTCCAAAACTTGCTGTAACCTTCACTTTGTTTCTTATTTTCTTTCACTATGTAAAAAAAGCTCATTACAGACGTGCCTTCAGTATCATCAGTAACGCGCCTCTACGCATCTGTAACAAGGCGTCTGTGATAAGGTATTATCACAGACGCTCTTATGCGCGTCTGTAATAAGTCATTATCACAGACGCCTTCTGGCACCAAGCGTCTGTGACATCACAATTATGCGCGTCTGTGATAAGACCTTATCACAGACGCCTTCTGGCATCAAGCGTCTGTGACATCCACAAGACGCGTCTGTATAATAATACGTACTATAGACGCTTCTTCGCAACAAGGGTCTATAGTAGGAGTTAAGCTACAGACATGTGTCCTGAGGAGTGTCTGTCTTAAGATCTACACGTGTCTGCAATAATCAGAATTAAAATGCACACGCGTCTGCAGTATTAATTATCACACATTTGCACTGAATGAGATAATTACATCAGCAGTACACTGCTTTAATACAAACAACAACGTACACCAAATCCAATTAAGTTAAATTACCCAAATATGTGCATAACTACAGACGCTTCTACTTAACACGCGTCTATAACAAGTCTTCCGAAATATTACAGACGCATCTTAACTACAGATGCTTCTACTTAACACGCGTCTGTAGAAAGTATTCTGACGCCCCTTCTACAAACGCGTCTGTAATAAATTTGGGACGCTTGTTACCTACTACAGACGCGCGTTACCTGGACAAGTTACTACAGACGCTTGTTTCCTAATATGCGTCTGTAGTTTTTTTGTCACAGACGCGTTTTGGTGTGGCGTCTGTCGCAGCGCTGGTGGATTTGCCCTTTTTTGACATAGTGTTTCTCTCGTTTTTTGTTTCCTGAGCTAGCCTTCTGCCTAAGCTAAAAATACATGAGAATGACGATGCATGTTTTGGATTCGAATTACATGTCATGTCTGGTCTGACAAAGCAGGTGCAGAGAACCAACCCTGAAAAGAGGAAACTGCCTTAAAACATGGAAATACACCATGGGAAATGGGGAAACAAAGGATCTATGTCTAAGTTAACCTTACCTGTTTTGTGTCCCTAGATCTAGCAGGAAACTAAGTCCAAACCTGCACAAAATCAACATGAACAACGAGACAAGGTTAGGTCAATGGTTGATTCCACACCACAATCTGCGGCAAGAGGATGAGGTGGTTGGGATCAGAAGGGTTCTTCACCTGCTGGCACTAGGACCAGAAGGAGCGAGCTCTGGATGAGCCAAGAACTGAGAGGATGAGAGCGAATGGGAAAGAAGGTGGTGGCAGTGAAGATATAGTGTAAAGTGGTGGCACGAAAAAGATGTAGCCCAAGCCTTCCTCTGGCACAGTGTGCTGCTACACCTTCTGAGCCATTCTTTTCAGCTCCCACGTGCACCAACGTATCTCATGTGAGCTAGGCCACCAAGAAACATAACCATTTTTTGTTTCCTGGTAGCTAGGTTCTGACACGCTATTTGCACAAGTGAAGCCTGGCTCAGTTGAACATAGGTAACCAAACAGCCCCAAGCTACATCCCACGAGCCAGGCTATTCTCACAAACCAATGCAAACATGTTTTCACACTAAGCATAGTACTTACCGTGACAAACAACAATATACATTAATGCACATATATCTATCGTTTATAAATGCATGTATACATGCATGCCTTATCTACTTGAGTTTGTAATTTCAAATAACTGAGGCCAGTCTCAGTGGGAGTTTCATCAGATTTTCATTTGTATTTAATAAGATGTCACATAAACTCTTTTGATGGTGTGACACTATTTTTGGCTCAGAAGGTGTTGCAGCGCACGCACCGGAGGAAGGCTTGGGCTACATCTTTTTCGTGCCACCACTTTACACTATATCTTCACTGTCACCACCTTCTTTCCCATTCGCTCTCATCCTCTCAGATCTTGGCTCATCCAGAGCTCGCTCCTTCTGGTCCTAGTGCCAGCAGGTGAAGAACCGTTCTGATCCCAACCACCTCATCCTCTTGCCGTAGAGTGTGGTGTGGAATCAATCATTGACCTAACCTTGTCTCGTTGTTCTTGTTGATTTTGTGCAAGTTTGGATCTAGGGACACAAAACAGGTAAGGTTAACTAAACTCTTTTGGCACAAGTACCAACTCTGTATGAGTAATGATCATGAAATTAAATATCTATGAAATCATAGGATGAAATTTTCATTAAGAGTGGATGTCTCATCTATATTTCATTTCATTTTACATGGCATGGCAATTTTATAAACAAGCCATAAAACTTCTGACTATGACTGGCCTAATAAGCCAGTATGTCTTGAAAGTAATAACGAAATGATCATAACAGTCTAGTTACTGACGAACACATCAATACATCTGTGGAGATCCGAACGTAAATCACAGCTCAATAAGTCTAACTGTTCGCAAAACAAGGTCACCCTGCAATGAGAAGGAAAATCGTATCACTCTGGGCAAGTCGGTGCCGCATCGATTCCGTCATGACACATGTATCGAATCAATGGCTTATGTGTTGTGAGTTGTGACGCACCGATGCATTGCAATCCGAGTAGTCAACCCGGTGACTTGAAATGTACCTGTCCGATTTCCAAGAAACGAGAGGCAAAAGAAAGATTCCTTGACATATACATGGCGGGGCCAATGCGAAAGCGAGATGAGCCAGTTGCTTGCAACCTTCCTGGAGTTGCCGGCCGTCGGGGGGCGTCGATCGGGCTTGTCTGGCGGCCAAGAGAAACCAACCTGCCGGCCAGCAAATCAATCCAAACGACCGACCGCTTCAAAGGAGACTTTCGATTCGCACTTCGGCGGTGGGCACACGTCACACGACTGGCCGCACCCGGGCGGTGTGTTACGTGCATGTCGTGCACTCACGCCAGTTTCAAACGGGCGGGTCATTTATACTGTTCTGCCACCGTCACGGCTCGTCGTTGTCCATGTTGCCGTCGCCGTCGACGAACCAGGAAAGAAGCGGACGTGGATACTACATATGTACACAATGTACTTGCGGCACGTGGCGGCAAACGCTTTGAACCGATCCAGCCGGGAACTCAGAACAGTACACACAGTGTGGCAGTGGTACTGGTACCCATGCTTGCGCCTTGCTCCAGAAGTCCTGATTCCTGAATCCACCTAGACGGCGCTCTCCTACGACCATGTCGGAACCGCGCGAAACGACCGACTTCGGCCGAACTTTCCAACTGCATACATGGAATCCTTGTATAATCACGGTATTACCTCCATTCAAATTATAGATTATTTTTCATCAGGTTAAAATCGATTTTTTCAAACTTTGATTAAGTTTTTTTTAAACAAATGGACTAGCATATACAACAAAAAAAATAAATTCATAAACTTCCTATAAAATATATGTCTTGATAGCATATTTACTTGGGCCCTGTCTGGTAGGCCTTCGGCTCCTCCTAAAGTGGCTACTAAAACCGTTTTAAAAAATGTTTGGTAAAACTAACTTTAGTGGTAGTTTTGTAATAATTTGTATTAGTTTTGTGAGGATGTGCCCAGAGAAACCACATTTACGTGAAAACGGCTCTTCTCTACAACTAAAACATATGGATGGGAATCGTCCACCCGGCTTCGCATGCTCGCTCGCACCTCGCGCCCGCCCGACTTCGCATGCTCGCTCGCACCCTCGCGCTCGCCCGACTTCTATCTCTACTACTAAAACATTTGCACTGCCATCGTCCACACCGTGCGATCGCTCGCTCGCTCCAAAGCTTCGGTGTGCCTCCCCCTGCTCCGACTCCCGTGAGTGCCCAGAGCTGTCTCCTCCTCGCCTGCCTAGATCCTGCCTCCTTCTCCTTCTCGACGCCACTCTTCAACCCGCCGCCAATGCCGCCCCACGACGGAGCCGCCCGGGACTGACCTGACCGTGGCCTCCTCGCCTCATCTGCTCCGCCTCCCTTGCGTTCTTGCGCTTGCGGCTGCCGCCGCCACGGACGCGAGGACGTGCCGCCACCGCCTCGCCTCGCCTGCTCGGACGTGAGGAGCAAGTAAAGATGAAAACGAAACGGAAATATCCCGAACCGAACCGCATCGTTTTCCGTTTCCGACCGTTTTCTACTTTTCTACTTTTAATTCGGAATATCCCGAATTCAAAATTCAGTTTAAACCGAATTTTGTTGTCAATCATTATTGTCCAGGCAACTAGGCAAAGACAAGTGTGGAGCACTGATGCTCATTGGCCACATTATATAGGCAGCTCACCCCCGTCGCGCCTCCCTGAGTCGTCGAGTTAGGACTAATCACCTCGCACGGTGTTGTATACTTGCATGGCTGTATCTGGCTTCACACGGCGCTGTTGTTGCATTGTATGTGACTGGACCGACCAAAAGAGGGAGAGCTAGATGGGCCAGGCATTGTTGCTATCATTTCTAGTCTAGTACCGATGACATCTCAAATTTTCCTCTTTTTTTTTCTTTTTTTTCTCTTGTCAAATAAACCAAATTGATAAGTCTGCTCTCTTGCACTCGAAATTTGCCACGATGACACTTGTTAATTGTTATGCATTGTGGATCGGTATTCCGTATTGAATTTTCGTATACCAATCGTGTTCGACATAATTTCGTTCGAATGGGTTCGTTTTCAAAATTTTTGATATTCTGTAAGTTTGCATTCGTTTTCGTGTCAAGTTTATCGTTTTTGCTTTCGTTTTCGTATTAAATATAAAAGTAGAAAATGGTTGAGGAGTTTTCCGACAGTTCGCGACTGTTTTCATACGTAGGAGAAGGACGCGCCGCCGCCGCCGCCTCGCCGACTCACCTTCGCCGCTAAACTAATCCCCCGACCTCACACGATTCGCCCCGCCCCGTGCGCTATCTCTCTCTTGAATCTCCCGCGGAACTGCCGTCTGCCCACGCACAACTCCCTAGCTCCGCAGCACGGTGTGAAGCAGACAGCGGAGGCGGAGCAGCAACCCAGCGGCGGAGGCGGCTCCTCCTCGCCCTCGCCCTTGCCGTCCTCGGTGCCTGCCTTTGGGTGGGGCGGACGCGCTCCGCTCTCAACGACCTAGCGCAGAGGCAGAGCGGCGTACTCAGCGGCGGAGGCGGCTCCTCCTGGGCCTCGCCCTCGCCGTCCTCGGTGCCTGCCTCGGGGTGGGGCGGGCGCGCTCTGCTCTCAGCAACCTAGCGGCAGATGCAGAGCGGCGTCCCTGTGCCCTCGCCCTCGCCGTCCTCGTCGCCTGCCTCGGCGCGGCGCCGCGTGGGCCGGACGCGCTCTGCTCGCTCGTCGTAGGGGGTGCCAAGCCGGCCGGACGGGGACGCTGCCGTGGACGTCGACGAGTCCAGCTTCACCGCCTTCCTCCAGGCCTCACCAGAGTCGTTCGTGGTCATGGAGTTCTTCGCCCACTGGTTCGTCGCCCTGGTTTGATTCGTTTCTATTTTTGTCCTTTTGGTTCCCGTTGATTCAATGCGGCTGGCCTCGTTCCAAATTGATCGGTGCCTTAGTCTCTGAGTCAGCGCAATGAGTGCAAAATTGAGAACTTCCGATATGTGCAATCAGGATGGTTGAATCTGTAACTCAATAGTGCTGCTTCTTTCGTGTATGCGCATGTGCATTCTTAGAACTTCTCTGCATGTGTCAAAATCCAACAAACAATGAAGCGAATTTAAGATCATTCAATCAGATAGTGCTAATACGTCTGCTTAATCAGTTGTACGTAGTTCATCCTTTCCCGTCCAAACACCAACTGTTTTTTCTCAGTTTAGACACAGCCCATGAATTCCATTAATTTGTTCAATACATAAAGACTACCAAATGCAGTGGTGCTACTGTAAGCAGAAAAAGTTTGTCTGTTTAGTTTTTGAAAGTTCTGCTGCATAATAGACCTCATTAGTTGATGTTGCTGCTAGAGCTAGCACCGACAGGTTGGTCAACAAACAATCTGCAGCCAGCCACAGATGGGATCCACGCCAGGTCTCACCGCCTTGTACATCCCCGGTCTACGCTGCCGTCGCCCATCCCCGACCCTTGCTTTGCGTCGTTCCTTTGCTCACGCACCTTTCTGACCTCAATCTCCATTTAGCAGGATCCCTGTGCAGGTCTATTTGTTTGGCCACTTTTTATCAGGCTAAAGTAGCTTGACATAGCTTTACAATGTCATCTTGTTCATCGCGAACTGTTCTATTGGTTGATTCGCAAGGTGAAATAGAAAATGAAAATAAATAAATCTCTAGAATTTAATGGTTGTTGCATTTCAGTCCTGTTTTCTAATGGACAAAATTGATTTATTATAGGAAGGTTATTGCATTATCTCTTTGACTTTGCTTGATCCAATTTTGGCCACGTGTCCTGCATCTGGTTGTTGTGTAAACCAGATTCATTCTAGGAAGTAGTAGAGAGTTTTTGTTTTGGGTAGAAACTGACGTGGTGCTGATATGTATTCTCTCATGTGAACTGCTGGTCCATTCATATACCTCTCCTTGTATGATCTCCCAGTACAAATCTGAACATGTACATTGGTTAGCTGCTTACTGTGTCCAGTTGAATAATGTGAGTTTTTTAAAACACTGAAACTTCAAATATGATTTCACTCCTAATGCTTGCTACCATTTCCTTTTCATTTGTCGTTTGACTGGTTCTATGTATAGCTGGGCTTTCTGAAGATTTGTGTACAGTAGCAATAGTAGCATCAATGCCGACACGGTAGCTCCTGTTCTGTGGAGTGCTAGCCAATTGTTTCAGAACCTGTGACCATGAGCTATACTCATATCTACTAGCGTTTCTCAAGTGTGTAGCAATATGTTGCAAAACACTGAAATAGTAGTTGCACTCTAACAAGTGACTTTGTTTCTGTCTCTTTTTTTTTTTGTTGGTCATTTCTCTAAAATAGGTAGAAAGACAGTTCATTTGATTGACACAATGCAAAATTTTATTAAATATACTTCAGTTAACTTTATCAGGAGGTCAGACTCATGAGCTGGCTTGGGAATTTTGTAATACTATCTTTTCACTACTGAAACATTCTGTGTCACTCCTTATATTCCAAGATAGAAGTTCTCCAAGTTTATGATGCATGAAATAAGGGGTGTCCCTCTCAAAAAAAATGAAATTAGGGGTCAGTCAGTTTGTTTGAGAACTACATTTTTACACAGACTCTTGTTTTGCCGGGCAATGAGCTGAGTGGGCATATGGAATTGGAGCGAAAGTTGATGCTAAACATTACGGTAAGGATGTAACTTAATTTAAATCCATCCTTCGGCAATTGTATAAGGCACCACTGTCGCAGCCACTCCTGTTAGCCCTGGGAGGGTTCTTTGATCAACAGTGGTATTCTCAGCTACTTGAGACTTCAGGTCATGGTGTTGTTAATGCCCTATCTCACCATGTATACAATCTTGGTGGAGGTATGTGATTTTATTGTTTTGACTGTAATCTCGTCCGACAACAATGTTGAACATATACAGGTCATCCACTCTAATCTGTTCATTTTTAAAAAAAGAATTGTGACTTAATGTTTCTCCCTTCCTGTTTTTTTTCAACCTGTTTAATCAATGCGTCCATTCACTGCTCACTGTTTAATCTCATTCAGGATCTCAATTCAGTATAGATTTAGTACCATGTGTTCCACTGGCACATAGTTGCAGTTGCAGGCACATAGTTCATTCAGCTTCAGTAATAGTTTCCACATATGAAACTTACTCTGATGTGTCTTACTAACAGTCCATTTGGCGAAATTTATTTTGTTAATTAGATTGATCATAGTTGGTTTTGTCGATGAATATACAGCTAGCTTAGGCAAAAATCAACGTAACTAAGCCATGATGGGCTACCTTCTCACAAAGATTTCTGTCCTGTCTGAAACTTTCATTTGATATAAATCCTGTGTTAGCCCCATTGTAACACCGTGATTTGGTCTAAATCCTAAGTAGAGGACTTTCCTAAACTTTGCTTTGGTACATATTTTTATTCCAATTCTCATGAAAATCTAGGTTGCTTCCGTCTGTTCTCGTGGTGACTGAATAGTAGAATTCCCTAGCAAGATTTGGATAGCAGAGTAAGAGTAGAAACCGAATATTTGTCTTACTATTAAGCTTAAGATTTGGATAGCAATTGTTGCAGATGCATATACGAACTTCCGAATACTAGAATCCCCTAGCTTGTGTTTCATGTTCTGATGGAGCAAAGAGTCATTTTTAAAAAAAAGTAGTGGTAGCAAGCCAGTGCTCAACTGTTAGCATATGGAAAATATATTACCACTTGGTTTATTCTCTGCGCTGACCCTGTATTTTGAGCAAGTTGGCAGTATTGGTCTAAAAATGCTATATTGGTAAGTTTGATGCCAAGTGAGGCTTTCCTTTTAGAAATTTGATTGTACATAATTGTTTTATCCTAAATGCTGGATGACTGTTAGCTTGCAAAATTATATTCTGGTAACACACACTGAGTATCATGTGATAATCAGCTATCTCACTAAATATTTTGCTTTCATGTTTTATTCAGCTCATGATATTTGAAGCCATGAAATCAAATTATTGTTGTTGTGGTGATGTGTTTTGCAGACCAAGAGCAGCTGGTCCAGTCACTGCAGGTGAAGGCGTGAAGCAGAGCCGTCATTAAGAGGGTGCGTTTCAGATTCTGATTCCTTTGGCTTGGTGTGCCTGGCATTACGGGAGGACAGATCTTTCTTGGCTGTCAGCTTCTCGAGTAGACCAGTGCTTGACGCAGTCTTAATTATCTGAAAGAGGGCTGCATGAAGAACAGAGTAAAAAACATGACTGTCTATGAATGTTTTTCATGATACATGAAACTAACACTTCTACGAAAGTCATCATATTAGAGTGAGCATGTGTGTTTATATGGTCTCATCAAACCATTGCCATGTCATTTGTTGACTTCTCTATTCTACCGAGACATTATTAGAGTGGAATAGCTAATGCCTTTGGGTGGCTGTCAATACATGTAAAATAAACCCTGATTTCCTTTTGGGATCAACCTATGAGCAGGGGCAATTCTGCAATTGCATTTTCTACTGTTTATGTATAGACACATGTCTATATATATTTCCATTCGTTCCAGTCTTCCAATGACGGTAACAACAATGTTGTGTGCCTAAGCGATCAACGTTTTAGGAAGTATAATTGACTGATTTTTAGCGAGGTTGATGTTGATTTTAGTTTTATTTAAATATGTAAGTTTGATTGTTGGTGACAAGTTCGATTGACCTTGCCTATAAGCTGTACCACTTAGCATCCATGTCATTTTCGTACTTTCTATAACTATCTAAACAGCTTGCAATTGAAAACAGAAACAAGTATAATATATCCCTTTTAAAATATCCATGTGCAAAGAAACGAGGATGTGAAAACATGGTAGCTTTATATGCTCAATGCTATCCTGAATCAGAGGCAGCTATGCACGGAAACAATACAGAAGTGCTAAGCAAGTTTTTTAGGAGGCATATTAAAAGTACAAGAAATAAGATACACTCCTTCATGTTTTCTATCTGTAAAGTAGACACCAAAAAGATATAATTATGAAACTTGGACAAAATATCAAATAGAGGATGCATGTTTCTGGACAGACAAACTTATTCATCTTTTACAAAGATTCGTGTAATATTTGATGTTGCTAACATCACACTCCAAATACTACATTTAGGGTAGTATAAAACACATTCATATTTAAATTATTGTAGCATTACTATTTTCCGTTGCAACGCACGGGCATTTACCTAGTATATAAAAAATGGCTCTGGCTCGTTTAAGCTCCTTGCAAGGAGACGTTTTTTACATGCCCTTTGGCAGGGCTCCTAGCAAGAGTTGTGAGAAGTCGGAGCTGGAGCCCTATCAAATAGGGCCTTGAACTCGGAAATGTGTCCATGTCTGCTTTTTTAGGAGAGCGAATGATAATTTAAAATAAAGCCGTAGCATTTTCATGGTGATCTAGAATTATTTAAAGTTTTCAAAAAATCCTTCAAATTATGATTCAATATAGAATAATGACACAAAATATGATTTACGATATAAGATCATCTCCACATATTGAGAATATGTGATGCCTTTTCCTATAACCAATGATGAAGAGAACTGAAGAGAAAAAAAAACAAACTTCAGCAGATCTTGTTTTTTCTAAAAAATTCTGAGTTGAGACAATCCCTCAATCACTTAGGTCTCGTTTGGATCCTTATAATTACATTCATTTTAATAATTATAGTTTAGACACAGATTAATTAAGTTCATATGGTTGTATATGGAATATATTTGTATATTAATGTGGGCTATAGGAGAGAGATACTTATGTGTTGCATTTCTACCAAAGGGGAGCGAGTTGAAGAGTGTGCTATAACTTGCAAAGTAGAAACATAGCATGGTGATCTATAAAATCAATTTTCATCTCTCACCATATGAATTTGAGATAGACTTATATGTGAACTTTAGAAAGTTGTGAAATGACAAATTCCAAGCCAAAATACCCCCTTCGTCCCAAATTATAAGTCGCTTTGACTTCTTTGGTACATCAATTTTGCTATGCATCTAGATATGATAATATGTTTAGATACATAACAAAATAGATGAACCAAAAAAGTAGGGCGGACCCACGGGGCATGCAAGGTGGGCCACGGCATACCCTGTGGGGCAGCCTTGTACTACTTAGCAATGGATTTAATTCTTAAATAAGAAAATTAGTAACTAAGGCTAGCAATACATCTAGTTAGCCCAGTGGTAAGCCCTTTGCTCTTGTTGTAACACCCGGTTTTTAAAACTAAACCAGATTCACCATATGTGTGCCTAGGAAGTCCACATATACAATACAAAATGGAAATTATCACAGACATTGTTATATATAGCGAAAAACATACTTATATTAACACTTACATCTATCAGAGTATCATGGAATGGTTGCTAAACTTCTGCTCGAGCTCCATCCTTCTCAAGGACGGCTGACTAGGGGCTCCGTACGCCAAGCACTCCTGACAGATTTATGGAAACTCTACCATATCTTTGTCCTTCTTCAGAGCAGCTTTCACCACAAACTGGTGTGGCGGGGAATAACAAGGGTGAGTCCATGTCAAAGTCAACAAGTACAGGTGGAAATAAATGACATGCAAGGCTTTGAACAAAGGATAGGATGACTTGGTTGACTATGGTAAGCATTTTAGTTGGTCAAGTTTTATTAGCACCATTACTATAGATGAGTATAAGATCCCAACCCATTAATTAAGAGTGTGAAACATCATTATTATCATTATCTTTATCTGAGTTAGCAACCTCAACCAAACTGAGGGAGCAACCTCCATCATGAGAAACCATCTTCTGTCCAGTGGATCCATTTCTAATCATGTGAAGGTCTAGGTCGCTCATAACCGAAATCATGACTGATATATCAATTTTACACTATGCAGAGGTTCTACACTTTCATCACCAGTCGTGACCCCATTTGCCCGAGGTAGCGAACCCCAAAACACTACCAAGGTGAGCAGGTAGGGTTTCACTATGAGGCCTTTACAAAGAATCATCTAGCGAGGGATAATCACTTAAGGTTCCACTGGAGCCGAAGCAACCAGAGGACCCCCTAGGACCTTGCCACATCTCGGTACACCCCTCGTGGAATAGCCTGATTAACACTACACTAGAATCCTCTAATTAATTAGCCAAGGCTAGAGCCATGTAGTTCTCAAGGTTGCACTGTTATCCTGGGTGGTCGCTCCACGAACCGATCCTTAAAAAGGACCCGGGTATAAACACAGGCCACCAACCAAGCTTACCATAAGCACCATCACCTACATATCCACCAAGGCATACCATGTGCCCGAGTCTCTAAGTTCCATGTTGCTAAAAAGCCAACATTTTATCATAGTTCCATATCCATTAAGTCAACATTAGCATATCATCATCATGTGACATTGGTATAAAAGTAAGGTTGTCAAGTGTAACACCCTGGTGTTATCTTGCCTGTTTAGGCACTAACCTTGCATGAGCCTAGCTTGATCCACTCCTATCATGAACCTATCCTCTTGTTGGTTAAACCAAAGTGATGAAACATTTATTTTGAACCAATGCAACATCCCTGTTTCACTAGTGCAACATCTCTGTTCAATTATTGAAACATAACTTGTACCTAAGTGCTGTTAAGCATGGCATGATATGACCATGGTTCTCCATGCAAGTACTTGTCTTACATGTCAATATACATCCTTGTGATGTATGATCATCATGTAACAATGACCTGAAACTAATGAAACATAGTATTGAAACATATGCAACAATGCTTGTCATTTTATGTTTCTATTATGTGTTAATTAGGGATCTTGGGTAAATGATACTTGTGATGGTCTAACGTGCGCTCTAGCACCTTAACTATGCTCAGGGTACCTAATGGAACAATGTTCATGTTGACCACTTAGCTTAATTATGCTTCGAAGTTATGGTTGCCTCTAGTTGACCACTAGAGTGCTTTTGTTTGACCAAATAGAAAGTATAGTTTAGAGTGTTTGCATGGCTATGCACTCTTAAGCAAAGTTGTAATAAATTTTATAAGAAACAAAAGTTGTTTTAGGACCTTGAACTAGAAATGTGCACAACATGCTCAAACAGGGCTCACAAGTCAGTTTTAGGGCTGATTTCAGCACTTAGCCATTTTAAGCCCTAATTCCAGTAACATCGACGTTGGCATCCCGCGTTCTCGTGATTTTGCTAACCAACATGATTTGACCCCTTAACAAAAGTTGGAGTTTATGTTATGGAGAACAACATGTAAAAAGTTGGGATCAATTTGACCAAGTTTGGCATTGCAAAACCCCAAAAACCGAGCCCTAGCTTAAAATGTTGACATTGGTAATTTGGGGACAGATTATCTCCTAATCTAAAGCTCTAATGACTATGACCCCTAAATAGAAAATATAGAGCATACTGAGATGAACAACTTTGCTATTTGACCCAATTTGAAAATCGGCCTGTATCGAGCCCAACATGGCGTATCCACTTGGCTTCGCTGATGCTTGCCACCTATTCGACGAATTGCCTCAACCACCGACACGTGGTCACCGCATGAACGCCACGCATCCACCGTGCCGACGCGCGTCCGCGTCCATGCCGCGTGCCCCGCCTTCCGCGCGCAAGGGATGGAGGAGCTAAGCTCGCCCTCCCTCTAGCGTGCCCTCACTGCCCAGCTCCCACTCACTAGTCTCCTCCCTCGCTGCTGCACGCACACGCGCGGGCATAGACGCCGCCGTGGTCGCCATGGCAGCCGCCGAACTGGACTCCAGCCGTCGTTGCCGCTCCAAGCTCCCTCGTGCTCCACCACGCGCACCACCACCTCCGCCTCCATCTCCTTGTCTTTCGGCGTCCCTTTCCCTGACCCTGACCAGCACTGGAGTGTGCCATCGCCATGGCCGACCGGCCGAGCTCCATGGCCACCGACGTTCTCCTACCTCTGGCCTTCCTCCGCCCGAACGGACCGCCGCACCACCTTCGCCACGCCAAGCCGCACGCGCGGCACCTCCTCCCCGGCCTTGACCTTCACCGGAGGCCGCTGCCATCGGGCCGCCGCCGTCGCCGCCGCCTGCTCCGGTGGCCGCAACGCTGGGGACCGCCGCGGGCCGAGCCATGTAGCTCTACGGGTGCGCAAGGGCATGTTGGAGCTCGTGCCACCCTTAGTCGCCGCCGCCGGTGACCCCCCTCGCCGGAGACCGACCGGCCGAGCCGCCTCCTCTGTTCGGCCGACGGAGGTAGAAGATGAAGACCGGTTTTCCCTCCCCTGTGCCTCTCTTTTGTATGACAGGTGGGCCCGGCCCGACCGTGGGGCCCTCGTGTCAGTTTAAGCAGTGTCAGTTTCGGGTGCATAGCCGGGTACACCTAGCAGATCTAGGGTTAGGTAATTAATTGCGTTTTTGAATTTCAGAGAAATTGTAAATCTTTCAAAAATCATATCTCATGCCAGGAAAATCCAAAAATGGCAAATGTGGACTTTTTGGAAACCTTGAGAAGAGATCTATGCAGTAGAGTCATAAAATTCTATATGGTTGTAGATAATTTCTGATGTCTTTATTTAAGCCTTAAAAATGCTCCCAAAAATGCTTATCATCTTGAGCAGAGCCATATCTAGAGTTTTGGATATCCAAAAACAGTGATTCTTGTTTTGTTAATTTTGTGATGACATACACTTGCTAGGAAAAATATTAAACACCCTAGTTGTTCACTGTTTTCTTAAAGTTTTGATTGGACCTTGATAAATAAGGAAATCTATATTATATTGCTTGTTATTTTTATATCTCGAGTTGTGGTTGCCCCAATTGATGTGAAATTTTTATGGTAGTCTTTCCATGCTATGAATGTACTGTGGTATAAATTTCTTGGTCATTGCTTACTGTATGATCAAGTTATTGGTTTAACTTGTTTTTGGCTTGATAAATGGCTTGTAAATAATATATAATTGATAAAATGGAAAATGTTGTTTTATTATCTTAGTATGATGTTTATATATCATATTGATTCATACTATGGCCCTGTGTTCATAGAAAATATTGATTTTTAGGTTTAACTTGCTCTCACATGATTTATTGCAATAGCTATTTGTCTTTTTCATAGAGGTTGATATACTTGCCCAAATGGATTGAAATTTGGACAGTAGACTTTTGAGAGCATTTGTAGACCCTTGTAATTTTTGGTAGAATTTATTGAGTATCTTTATGATGTGGTCATAATTCCACCTAATGATCTAAATAAATTAAGAAAATATATTAAAAGAAATTATTTAGTAATTGACACTATGTTTTCTGATGTTCATTAGTCATGTGTGAAATGTTGGTAAAGTTGATTTTGTCTAATTATATGTTTGCAACATAAGTTAATAATTATTTCTTACAAATAAGGGTTCTGGACAGATCTGGGAACTTAGCAAAGTTCTTCAAGATAACGTGCTTTGTTGTGAAACTTATTTATACAAAGGTTGTAGATAATTTATGTATCTAGTTTTTGTTAAAATTTGGTGGCAGTTGGCCATTTGTTTAGGAGTTATAGCTGTTTAAAGTTGGGTTACAGAATTGCTTGCTCTCTGTCTTGTTAGACCAGTTTCTGTATTTGTGTAAATTCGACATATTAAACTTTGGAATCACGCTGTGATAATACTAAATGAAATGTAGAGAATTTCATAAGGTTTCCATAATGTCTTCTTGCAAGTCATTTGGAATTGTAGATCTCCAGTTATGATTAAATTATTTAGCTGCTGTTCTGATGCCCTAAATGTGGCAATTTCTAGTTCTAGTGCTTTGATTAACTTTGCCATGCTTGTATATTGAAGTGTGACACCTATATTTGTTGGTACTTAGTTTGGTACCCTAGGATCTTATAAGACTTGTGTCTTGATTGATGTATTTGCAATCTTCTATGTTATGCCCTATTGTGGATTAAGTTAATTAGCTCTAGGTGTTTATGAGAACTTTGGTATGCTTGTTTGATTTATTTGTTTATTGCACTTCTATGCATTCATACATATGCATTGTTGCACCACATTTAGGTACGTTAGCTGAAGCACGTGAAGGACCTAAGGTGGAGCCAAATCCAAAGGTGGAGTTGGTGGATCCATCCCGAAGATAGAAGGATCGGGTAAGTGCTAGATGGGAGGATGCTCGCCAAGTGAATTCATCTGACATACTCTAACTTGAGTCGGATCCCAGGCAAGCCCCGGAGCATTATAAGCCTCCTATCTTCAAAGCAATTAATTCTATATATGTTATAAGTATTGTTGCATTAAGTGGTAGGAGTTGGTTGGAAACCCTTGCTGCATTATATCATTCCTTGTCCAGATATATGAATCCTTGAATCCTACATAGACTAGGATCGAGTAGATGCTTAGCCCTGCTTTAAGCGGTAGAAGTTAGGTGATTTCCTGTCACCTGCGAGATATAGGGATATTCATATATGGCACGGTTGGCTATATTTGCTATCGTGGAATGGAACCATGTGTTAATAAAATGAAATGAGACCGGGCGGGATGACGATAGTGAAGCAACAAGGCATGGAGGTCTTGTGTGTGGATCTATCCCCGTCTGAGTCATTTAAGGACCGATTCGATGTACGTCCTTGAGTCATGTTGAACGCAGTCTAACACTTAGTTGGCCGGATAAGTCGTTCCGACCGCGAATCCGAGTAATACAGTTCAGGTCAGGAATCGAATGGTAGGTTGCTTTTTGGAGGAGAGAAAGGATGTGCTTGGGGACATTGGCGTGAGACCAAGGGGGGGTTCGAGTCCCTATCACCTGGTAGAGTGTCGCCCTTGGGGTCGCGACATCATTCGGACCCGCGGCTCCTGAACTGTACCAAAGGTGACCTGAGCAGCCCTCGCCAGGCGTGACTCGGTGAGTGTTAGAAATACCCCTCCAGCTGGATAGGAATTCGATTTGAATCACCGTCGCTCCCGGTTAGTGAGCACTTGACTTGAGCAGCGGCAACGTAGATTCAATTAAATTGAACTGATGGTTAATTGGATCACGATGGAAAGATTGCCTCAATTTATACCTGCTATGGTTAATATTGTTTGCTCCTAATAAAGTGAGTGCTCTAGTACAGGTTCTAATATAGATGATAGGTTAATGATAATTAACTTGATGCTTAAGCGTTAATGATTGATCATCTATATTAAGCTTTTATGCAAAATGTTGTCAAGCTAGCCCCACTTTATATCAGCCTTGCATAATCCTTGGTGTCACCTTATTTCTGGTTTCTGACGGGTAAGTCTAGCTGAGTACTTTGTCGTACTCAGGGTTTTATCCCCACTTGTTGCAGGTTGTGATGTATCATGGCAGCTGCAAGAGTTGGTTGGCTCCTGCCATAGTGGCGGAGTGTGATCACGGGCATGATCCTTCTGAGTCATCTTCTCTCTAATGCTTTTGTTGGAAGTCGACCATGGTACTGGCATGTATTTAAAATAAGATTAATGTTAGTTTCAAATTACTTTGCTTCCGCTACTTTTCAATGTAAGTTCTAATAACTATGTTGAACTCCGATGTATATTGAATTACTTGTGAAATGGTTGTAACATGTGACTTGTTATGTTGAATCACTACGATCTTGGCTTGTATGTTGGTTGGTTTGAAATCTCTCGTGATTTCATTGGACTACCGGAGTTATATGGGCTCAAGTGCGAGAATTTGATCATTTCGGTGATTGTTTTTGTACTTGTGCTCTTATAATTTGGACGGTTCTGTTACAGCTGGTATCGGAGCAAGATTCAACATTAAACTTGTCGTATGTGTATTTAAAACAAAGGTTTTGTTTTATAAAATTAGTTTTATCAACTTATAGCTATATATAGGTTTGTGAAATCTAAATTCTAAACCTAGTATGCCAGTGGTCAATTTCCTTATGCCCATATAAGGATTATTAGGTGGCTTATATAAGTACTAACTTGGGGGTTTTCATTTATGCATCTACGCCCAGGCCAAGGTATGTATGTGTGATGACTCTCCCACGCTATGCTACCCGGTGTGTCAGATTAGAGGTAGCCTTCATATATGAGATAGTCATATATGTCGCTAGTTTACTTTTATGTAACATCGCACCTACGCTCAGGTAAGTGTGAGTTGTGAGGGCATGACCGTACAACCTGCGGTCTAGGGGAGGGCTAGTTTTGGTTACTGGATTATTTACATGTTACACACATGTATATATGAAGGTACTTAATTGTGGGTGATTGATGATTCGGGTAGTTTTGGTACTACATGTACATATACAGGGGTATATGTATATGGAAGTACTTAGAATTTTACTTTCTGCCTTCATTGTGTGCTTTATTGGGGAATTGTTGGGCTGCAATGAAACTTTTCTGCAGGTACGCTAACCATAAATGCGTAAGTCGAATGTAGCTGGCGACTAGCTATATATCGAAAGAGTGCGTGTTATGCCACCGACATAGAACGTGATCGCCACCTTAGGTTGGCAATCTTGTGAGGACGAATAGGATGAAGCATGCATCTTCATGATTATTGCCTTATGTATAGCTATGCTCCTCTCACCCTTGTTCTATAGTAAATAACTTGTGATCAATGTAGTACACTATCTTTCTTGTGTGAAGCTAAACAAGAATGCCTTACTCTATGTTGCTCACCCAAGCGTTTGCAAATGCTTTAGACCTCCCTTAAGTAATTATGGATTCTCAGGAATGAATTTAATTGGTTGGTCTAAGGTAACAATATTTAGAGCTACTAGAATAACATGTTTGTGTGCTCTCTTGTTAAGTAGAACAAAGACAAACTTTGTTTTGCTTATTAAACGTTGGCTGCTAGAGCGGTTTCTGTTGTAGTGATGCTTTCGTGATCATAATGGTGTTTTCTGTAGTTATAGAGAATACCAAAGTTGTAGCTAACTTACTTATCTATCTTGTCCTAAAATTTTATGACACTAGGCCTTATGTTTTGGGAGTTATAGATTTTAGAAGTTTGTTGTCAGAATCTGCTCATGTTCAGAGCAAATCTGTATGTTTGCTTTAATTGACCTATGTGCTTATGGAATCATGTCTTGGAAATATTATAGGAAGTGTAGTACTTTTTCTAAGCTTTCCAAAATGCTAAAGATCACTACTTTTGATGGTGTGAGTCACCAGTTATGAGCTTGTGAAGTTGAATGACAGAATCTATCCAAATCTAGGCAAAAATGTCTTCTTTGTGTTGATTAACCTTGTTAGCTGTAGAATCATATTAATATGATATTAAGAAAGTTATAGACAACTTAATAAGCTTTACATAAAGTTAAGGCTTAGCCTTGTTGTGTCCCTAGAACTCCAGTTATGCATTTTTGAAGTTCTTGTCCGTTTTCTGTCCATATTGGTACAGATCTGAAACATTAGCAATTTTGGTCATATTAAGCTATGAATTAGTTTTGGTATGAATAACTAAACTGTAGTCATCTTCTTAAGCTATCTAGAAAGTCTAGGATCACCTTTATAGAAGGTCTACAACCTTAGTTATGGTTGAAACAAGTAGTTACTATGTGCTGTCTAGATTCTGTGCACATGCTAAGTTGGCTTCCTTAGCTAGCGTTGTTTTGAGCTAAACTGGTAGTTAGTTCATGCTTGAGATAAATGCTTGTTTTGGGTGAGCCTTGTGCCTTGTATTGGTTGCTTAAACCATTCGTTTGAATTTTCTCAAAGGACTGCTTGATTGTGATGTTGTATGTGTGTTTGTATCTGGGTAGTGCTCTAGTTGTCACCTCGTTTGTCCTCAGTGAGCATACGAGGGTCGCATAGCTTTATCCTAGAACAACATTCACGTTACATAATGGTATGGTTGTTGTCTTTAATTAGGTTTTCTCCCTTAGGAGCCAGAGCCTGTAGACTTGATGGTTAGCCCTTGAATGTTTGTATCTATGCCTTTGCTTGACCGAAAGCCCAAAGTTGAGTTCTCCTATATGTTTGTATAAGTCATGGATGTTTTCCAACCCTTTTTGTGAAGACCCTTGTCGACTGACCAACCAAGTTAACTTTCATCAACGCTAGGCGTGAGTGGAATCAAGTAAAAATCTCATGCTTAGTCGCATTCGGCACTAGAGCTATGTTCTCTTGTGCTATGTTTTGATCTTCGAATCACCTCCTGGTTAATTCCAAACCTGGTGACTACCTTTGCTTGCTATCCCTCTCTTGTATAATGCTTGTTTTTACCACCCAAATTGTTTCACTTGAAATTTCACCTTGGTGGTGTGATCGGTAATGGTGTTATGAGTAGCAACTAACGGTGCCGCGACGAAACCGAGAGCCTCCTGTGGGCGGCCGACACAAGGTTGTGCTACTCGGCACGCGCTGGTATCGTGGTTTCTAGTCATGATCCATTGCGGAACAACATCAACGTGTTATTCTCATATGAACTCTTACATGGTTATCTCCCCATATCTTATCGTAAGACTCATATCTCAGACCGAAAGTAGTAGAACTTCCATTTGAAGTTATATAAAGGATAATCTTTGAAGAACCAGTCACTGACACAAACATTAACAGACCGCAAGAAGTGGTAGACATGTGACTCTACGTAGTTATCCTAGTATTGACGAATATCATTTAGTAAGCAAGTATCTCGTCTCTATTGGATAAAAAGGACACACAACACTTAATGTTGGACAAGTTATCTGTGAGATGAGAATCGATTGTCGCATTGTGCATATGACCGAAGCTATCCAAGTCGCAATCTTGGGTGCATAATGACCATACAACCGAAATCAACCATCTCTAGAATAACTTCCTATTTGCTAACTTCGATGGCAACCATCTGTTCTGCATCAACTACAGTTGTTGTGGTCAAGAGGGAAGATTTGGAACTTTTTAGTGTTGAGAGACAATTGATTAGTTACCAATAGGAAGGTTAATCTCCAGCTAGGTAACGACTCTTTGGTAGCTATGAAGGCTATGTCTTACAGAGCAATAACCAACAAGAAGTTAATCAACTAGCCAACAACTTGAGTGATATTCTATCTTCTAGAGCCATTGTGATCAAGTCAATTCTGTCTTGAACAATCACACAGATAGTGCAAGGTGTTCTATCAGCTAAAGCGAAGAATTAGAGAAAGTATACCCTAGTTTCAATTAGTATCCTTGTGCCATAGGTGCCACAAATGGTTTGTCCATAACTTGATTGGACGAAGTGTCAAGGAATATTCGAAAGCGGTTCCTTATCCTTGTAGGAATGTTCTCCAGGCAGAGTATGTGTTTTGCCCTGCAAAAGTAACCCGCAAGTTCAAAGCGTGTGCATCCTCGGATTGATATGTAAATTAATGGTCGAGATCTGCTGTTGGATGGCCCTTTTGAGGTCCCACAGATACTTGTTTACACTCTTTCACTTGTTTTTGCTTTCTCGTATCCCTAATGTACGAGCAGCCTTGGTTTCAACCAATCAATTTATACCATCGTGAATCAAAAGCAATTTTAAAAGTGTCAAACAACAGATTTCCCATCTTAGAGTTACTATTTGATCCAAAAGGAGAAAGCCTAAGGTGAAAGTTGGCCTGACCAAGTTGTTATGCTGCAAGTCAACTCAACTTACAGTATAACTAAGTCACTAAGGAAAATTTTTACTCAATCGCTTGGTGGTAGACTACTCCCCGCGGTTAAGTGAATAATTACAACTTTTGTTGTCCTTAAGGCCTCGTTACATCTTTCTTTAGGAATTATTTTCCAATGATGACATACTTTGGTACCTTATACATGTTTTTACCAAGAGCTTGCATCTGAATCCACCCGGATAACTGTTGCAATTCGATAAGAGAATCTTCTTAGGTAACATTTGGCAGAAATACGGAGCCAACTGAGTCAGTTATCATATGTACTAATCCCTTGACAGACTCAGATAATACAATGTTGTCATCAGAGAAAGAGAACTGCACACATGGAACCACAAGTAGCTTTCCATTGGTTGATATCGGAAGGATTGAACATTTACGACCAACCTAGACCCTGTCTATTGGTTAGTCAGTATCCTATAGCCTCACAGAATGTTTGTCATCTATGATCTCACCCTTTTGGAAGGTTGTACTCAAGCCATTTTGGTAGAGAACTGCTTTTCAAAACCGTGTGGATATAGAGTCATTTCAACGAGCATACTTCTGAATATTTCGATCTAGTGTCAAGTTCATACGAACTATGTTGTGTTCACTAAAGAATCAAATACTTGTGAGTGGTTAGCTCACGGACTAAATGATCTCTGTAGACTGAAATGAAGTACTGCGTTGTCTTGGATTCCTCCCAAAGTAACAATGCTTCATGGAAGTCAATGAAGGAAATTCTTTAGTCAAATTTTACCATGAAGAGTAAATATCAGAAAGTACCTTGACCAAATTGTTCACCGATGTTGAAGCCTTGTAGCTGAATGCTATAGCAAATGTTGGGAACTAGATAACGTGCCTCTCTTCCTTAAAAGGTCTTTCATTCCGAATCTCGGGACGCGATTCCTTTAAGGGGGGAGGGCTGTAACACCCTGGTGTTATCTTGCCTGTTTAGGCACTAACCTTGCATGAGCCTAGCTTGATCCACTCCTATCATGAACCTATCCTCTTGTTGGTTAAACCAAAGTGATGAAACATTTATTTTGAACCAATGCAACATCCCTGTTTCACTAGTGCAACATCTCTGTTCAATTATTGAAACATAACTTGTACCTAAGTGCTGTTAAGCATGGCATGATATGACCATGGTTCTCCATGCAAGTACTTGTCTTACATGTCAATATACATCCTTGTGATGTATGATCATCATGTAACAATGACCTGAAACTAATGAAACATAGTATTGAAACATATGCAACAATGCTTGTCATTTTATGTTTCTATTATGTGTTAATTAGGGATCTTGGGTAAATGATACTTGTGATGGTCTAACGTGCGCTCTAGCACCTTAACTATGCTCAGGGTACCTAATGGAACAATGTTCATGTTGACCACTTAGCTTAATTATGCTTCGAAGTTATGGTTGCCTCTAGTTGACCACTAGAGTGCTTTTGTTTGACCAAATAGAAAGTATAGTTTAGAGTGTTTGCATGGCTATGCACCCTTAAGCAAAGTTGTAATAAATTTTATAAGAAACAAAAGTTGTTTTAGGACCTTGAACTAGAAATGTGCACAACATGCTCAAACAGGGCTCACAAGTCAGTTTTAGGGCTGATTTCAGCACTTAGCCATTTTAAGCCCTAATTCCAGTAACATCGACGTTGGCATCCCGCGTTCTCATGATTTTGCTAACCAACATGATTTGACCCCTTAACAAAAGTTGGAGTTTATGTTATGGAGAACAACATGTAAAAAGTTGGGATCAATTTGACCAAGTTTGGCATTGCAAAACCCCAAAAACCGAGCCCTAGCTTAAAATGTTGACACTGGTAATTTGGGGATAGATTATCTCCTAATCTAAAGCTCTAATGACTATGACCCCTAAATAGAAAATATAGAGCATACTGAGATGAACAACTTTGCTATTTGACCCAATTTGAAAATCGGCCTGTATCGAGCCCAACATGGCGTATCCACTTGGCTTCGCTGATGCTTGCCACCTATTCGACGAATTGCCTCAACCACCGACACGTGGTCACCGCATGAACGCCACGCATCCACCGTGCCGACGCGCGTCCGCGTCCATGCCGCGTGCCCCGCCTTCCGCGCGCAAGGGATGGAGGAGCTGAGCTCGCCCTCCCTCTAGCGTGCCCTCACTGCCCAGCTCCCACTCACTAGTCTCCTCCCTCGCTGCTGCACGCACACGCGCGGGCATAGACGCCGCCGTGGTCGCCATGGCAGCCGCCGAACTGGACTCCAGCCGTCGTTGCCGCTCCAAGCTCCCTCGTGCTCCACCATGCGCACCACCGCCTCCGCCTCCATCTCCTTGTCTTTCGGCGTCCCTTTCCCGGACCCTGACCAGCACTGGAGTGTGCCATCGCCATGGCCGACCGGCCGAGCTCCATGGCCATCGACGTTCTCCTACCTCCAGCCTTCCTCCGCCCGAACGGACCGCCGCACCACCTTCGCCACGCCAAGCCGCACGCGCGGCACCTCCTCCCCGGCCTTGACCTTCACCGGAGGCCACTGCCATCGGGCCGCCGCCGTCGCTGCCGCCTGCTCCGGTGGCCGCAACGCTGGGGACCGCCGCGGGCTGAGCCGTGTAGCTCTACGGGTGCGCAAGGGCATGTTGGAGCTCGTGCCACCCTTAGTCGCCGCCGCCGGTGACCCCCCTCGCCGGAGACCGACCGGCCGAGCCGCCTCCTCTGTTCGGCCGACGGAGGTAGAAGATGAAGACCAGTTTTCCCTCCCCTGTGCCTCTCTTTTGTATGACAGGTGGGCCCGGCCCGACCGTGGGGCCCTCGTGTCAGTTTAAGCAGTGTCAGTTTTGGGTGCATAGCCGGGTACACCTAGCAGATCTAGGGTTAGGTAATTAATTGCGTTTTTGAATTTTAGAGAAATTGTAAATCTTTCAAAAATCATATCTCATGCCAGGAAAATCCAAAAAATGGCAAATGTGGACTTTTTGGAAACCTTGAGAAGAGATCTATGCAGTAGAGTCATAAAATTCTATATGGTTGTAGATAATTTCTGATGTCTTTATTTAAGCCTTAAAAATGCTCCCAAAAATGCTTATCATCTTGAGCAGAGCCATATCTAGAGTTTTAGATATCCAAAAATAGTGATTCTTGTTTTGTTAATTTTGTGATGACATACACTTGCTAGGAAAAATATTAAACACCCTAGTTGTTCACTGTTTTCTTAAAGTTTTGATTGGACCTTGATAAATAAGGAAATCTATATTATATTGCTTGTTATTTTTATATCTCGAGTTGTGTTGCCCCAATTGATGTGAAATTTTTATGGTAGTCTTTCCATGCTATGAAAGTACTGTGGTATAAATTTCTTGGTCATTGCTTACTGTATGATCAAGTTATTGGTTTAACTTGTTTTTGGCTTGATAAATGGCTTGTAAATAATATATAATTGATAAAATGGAAAATGTTGTTTTATTATCTTAGTATGTTGTTTATATATCATATTGATTCATACTATGGCCCTGTGTTCATAGAAAATATTGATTTTTAGGTTTAACTTGCTCTCACATGATTTATTGCAATAGCTATTTGTCTTTTTCATAGAGGTTGATATACTTGCCCAAATGGATTGAAATTTGGACATTAGACTTTTGAGAGCATTTGTAGACCCTTGTAATTTTTTTTAGAATTTATTGAGTATCTTTATGATGTGGTCATAATTCCACCTAATGATCTAAATAAATTAAGAAAATATATTAAAAGAAATTATTTAGTAATTGACACTATGTTTTCTGATGTTCATTAGTCATGTGTGAAATGTTGGTAAAGTTGGTTTTGTCTAATTATATGTTTGCAACATAAGTTAATAATTATTTCTTGCAAATAAGGGTTCTGGACAGATCTGGGAACTTAGCAAAGTTCTTCAAGATAACGTGCTTTGTTGTGAAACTTATTTATACAAAGGTTGTAGATAATTTATGTATCTAGCCTCTGTTAAAATTTGGTGGCAGTTGGCCATGTGGTTTAGGAGTTATAGCTGTTTAAAGTTGGGTTACAGAATTGCTTGCTCTCTGTCTTGTTAGACCAGTTTCTGTATTTGTGTAAATTCAACATATTAAACTTTGGAATCACGCTGTGATAATATTAAATGAAATGTAGAGAATTTCATAAGGTTTCCATAATGTCTTCTTGCAAGTCATTTGGAATTGTAGATCTCCAGTTATGATTAAATTACTTAGCTGCTGTTCTGATGCCCTGAATGTGGCAATTTCTAGTTCTAGTGCTTTGATTAACTTTGCCATGCTTGTATATTGAAGTGTGACACCAATATTTGTTGGTACTTGGTTTGGTACCCTAGGATCTTATAAGACTTGTGTCTTGATTGATGTATTTGCAATCTTCTATGTTATGCCTTATTGTGGATTAAGTTAATTAGCTCTAGGTGTTTATGAGAACTTTGGTATGCTTGTTTGATTTATTTGTTTATTGCACTTCTATGCATTCATACATATGCATTGTTGCACCACATTTAGGTACGTTAGCTGAAGCACGTGAAGGACCTAAGGTGGAGCCAAATCCAAAGATGGAGTTGGTGGATCCATCCCGAAGATAGAAGGATCGGGCAAGTGCTAGATGGGAGGATGCTCGCCAAGTGAATTCATCTGACATACTCTAACTTGAGTCGGATCCCAGGCAAGCCCCGGAGCATTATAAGCCTCCTATCTTCAAAGCAATTAATTCTATATATGTTATAAGTATTGTTGCATTAAGTGGTAGGAGTTGGTTGGAAACCCTTACTGCATTATATCATTCCTTGTCCAGATATATGAATCCTTGAATCCTACATAGACTAGGATCGAGTAGATGCTTAGCCCTGCTTTAAGCGGTAGAAGTCAGGTGATTTCCTGTCACCTGTGAGATATAGGGATATTCATATGTGGCACGGTTGGCTATATTTGCTATCGTGGAATGGAACCATGTGTTAATAAAATGAAATGAGACCGGGCGGGATGACGATAGTGAAGCAACAAGGCATGGAGGTCTTGGGTGTGGATCTATCCCCGTCTGAGTCATTTAAGGACCGATTCGTTGTACGTCCTTGAGTCATGTTGAACGCAGTCTAACACTTAGTTGGCCGGATAAGTCGTTCCGACCGCGAATCCGAGTAATACAGTTCAGGCCAGGAATCGAATGGTAGGTTGCTTCTTGGAGGAGAGAAAGGATGTGCTTGGGGACATTGGCGTGAGACTAAGGGGGGGTTAGAGTCCCTAGCACCTGGCAGAGTGTCGCCCTTGGGGTCGCGACATCATTCGGACCCGCGGCTCCTGAACTGTACCAAAGGTGACCTGAGCAGCCCTCGCCAGGCGTGACTCGGTGAGTGTTAGAAATACCCCTCCAGCTGGATTGGAATTCGATTCGAATCGCCGTCGCTCCCGGTTAAAGAGCACTTGACTTGAGCAGCGACAACGTAGATTCAATTAAATTGAACTGATGGTTAATTGGATCACGATGGAAAGATTGCCTCAATTTATACCTGCTATGGTTAATATTGTTTGCTCCTAATAAAGTGAGTGCTCTAGTACAGGTTCTAATATAGATGATAGGTTAATGATAATTAACTTGATGCTTAAGCGTTAATGATTGATCATCTATATTAAGCTTTTATGCAAAATGTTGTCAAGCTAGCCCCACTTTATATCAGCCTTGCATAATCCTTGGCGTCACCTTATTTCTGGTTTCTGACGGGTAAGTCTAGCTGAGTACTTTGTCGTACTCAGGGTTTTATCCCCACTTGTTGCAGGTTGTGATGTATCATGGCGGCTGCAAGAGTTGGTTGGCTCCTGCCATAGTGGCGGAGTGTGATCACGGGCATGATCCTTCTGAGTCATCTTCTCTCTAATGCTTTTGTTGGAAGTCGACCATGGTACTGGCATGTATTTAAAATAAGATTAATGTTAGTTTCAAATTACTTTGCTTCCACTACTTTTCAATGTAAGTTCTAATAACTATGTTGAACTCCGATGTATATTGAATTACTTGTGAAATGGTTGTAACATGTGACTTGTTATGTTGAATCACTACGATCTTGGCTTGTATGTTGGTTGGTTTGAAATCTCTCGTGATTTCATTGGACTACCGGAGTTATATGGGCTCAAGTGCGAGAATTTGATCATTTCGGTGATTGTTTTTGTACTTGTGCTCTTATAATTTGGACGGTTCTGTTACATTAAGCATAGCATTGCTAACCATTATACAACCTAGGTAACAAGGAAGATATGGAATTCTATGATATCCTTAGGGTACTCATATTTAGACTCATGCATGCATAAAATGTGATTAAAGGTGACACTACTATAGATTGACTTATCACTATCGCCACTTTCACTGCCGTAGCGATAGAAGCGATGGTGTGATACCTCCACCGTTAGTTGATTGATAGCGAGGCCTCCTAGGAAAGGAGACCGGCGGTGGAAACTGCTACCACCGATGGGTTAACGGTAGATGCGGTAGTGGTATTGGGGTTCCATTTCCTCCGTCGCATGAAAAGCCAGGCCGACTGGGATACGTGTTTTGGCCACTGGTCCTAAACTAGCGTTTGGTCAACTGACGGTAAAAATTCAGCATGAGTGTTGAATGCCCTCAACTTCCAAGGCCGTCAAAACACATTTACTTCTGCCACCTAAAGCCAAATAGCCATACCCACTTCTCTACATATTCTTCAATTCTGGTGCCCTCTAAAACCACCCCTTTTCTTGATGCATCATCCCCTTCTCTTTCAATTTGCAAAGAAAATGTCAGACAGCCCCATCAAGTTTCCAAGCAGCCCATCGTCTAGCGAGGATGACTTGCCATCCCACTAGTCCTCCAAGAAATACGTCTCCTCCGATGACTGAATGCCTTCTGATTGTAGTCCTCTGTGGAGCTCTGAGAAGGAGGACTTGGAGGAGGAGGAGGATGAGGAGGATGACGATGATGATGATGATGACTCTGACTTTGACTCCAACTCTGACTATGACTCCGACTCCAACTTTGACTTTGACTCGCCTCCTCGCAAGCAAGCGAGGCAAGCATGATCCTCTCTGTGAGTTATTATGTTTCCAAATGAGTACAATCATATACTCATCCAAATTGTATGTATCTATATATGCAATGAATTAATGAAAAAAGGGCCTAATTGGTTTGCGGCCAAAATTTGCCAAGACAAGGATTTGGCAAGCCAATTAAGTAAAAATTTTGCCATGGATTTGGCAAGCCGAATGTGAGAGGTTGGCAAGTTTTGGTGGTAAACCAATCAGGCCTAAAGTTCTTTGAAATATTATGTTTCCTATTGTTGTCTTGCTACATATCTTTGATCCTTGCTATTCCAGGAGATATTGCTACGTGACGAATGTTTTTTCTTTTTTGTATATATATGAATGAAAAGTAAAAATTGTCATGTACGGTTTCAGTTGTTTCTAGGAGAATCTAATAGCAGTTCAACTGATGACAATCGCCATATTATAGCATTAGATTAGGGTGGCAATGGTCAGCTTAATACGAATATTGTTTCTCTTATCCGGTGCCGTCCGTTCTCGCTGCCGGTCAATCTAAACCGTCCGTTTGGAAAAGAAACCTAGAACTGCCTGGGCTATTCCCCAACTCCCCTCAGCCCTGTTGGTGCATTGGCGGCTATTGGACCCACTAAAAAACCCCAATACAAAGCCATTAGTTCTCCCCACCCTTTGCTTCATCTTCATTCTCCCCACCAGTTGCTTAATCTTCATTCTCCCCAGCCGCCTGTGCTTGCCCTGCCTCAAGGACCTTGCATTGTCATTGTGGACAATGCCCATGAAGGTTAGATGGATTCAGTCACCCCTCCCCCCTGTTTGCATTTGGTTCCAATTGGTTTTGGGTTCGGTATCAGTTTTGTTCATATTAGGAATTTCTTCATTGCAATAGATGTCTTACTATGGAAGAAGCCATTTCAATGCGAGCAACCTTGCCTTTTAGCAGCTAGGGTTGCCACCAGGACCCTAGATGATGTTGTTTGCTACTTGGGGATGGAGCATTCACCCGGACCGATGGTTGATTGTTGAAACCACTATTCATCACCTTCTCGGTCCACAAAATTTTACAAGAATCATTGAAGAACCTGTTCGTGGAGAGATTTTTGTGCTTTGCAGGACAAGATAGGAAGTAGACACACTTTATAGATGCAATGTGTCCGTAGACAGAGATGCTGTCATCTTCGCTACAGTTCACTACCTCTGGCTTTTAGGACCGCATCAACCAATTGAGTACCTTAGCAATTGCCAACCCCTCCAACATTAAGTCTTAGAATTTGTGAAACTTTTATGTTAATGAAGTTTATATATACTGATGAAGCCTGTGGATTAGTATGTATGAGTACTACATAATCGTCAAACGATTAAATCAGTTGAATTGTTAATTGAAATAGTTGGTCTTGATTGTGGTCCATGTGTACACCTCTATGTAAGCATAGAGGATCCAAAACAGGCCTTCTTCTACAAGTGTATAGTACCCTGAACTGCCGGTGATACAACATTTCATCTTGACGGGAATGCGAGGGTTTTCAAGGACATTTTGGTGCCTTGGTGGGAGGCAAAAGCATAGGCAATAAAAGACCAAGGCCGACCTCTTCACTCAAATTGTGCAACACTTTAAACCCTAACTGCTCCATGGTTGCATCTAGCTCCAACTCCTCCCAGTGGTCGGCACCATCCCAGGGCACCGTTGTGAGAAGAACACTGGCTTCTAGTGGAGGAGGCTACAATGGGAGGGGGCCACCCATCCCGTGCCATGTCGACAAGCAACCCTACGCATACCAGCCACAACTTTTGTGTCACTGCAGCTTGAAGATGCCTCGGTGGTTTCATGGAGTGATGGAAACTCAGGACGTTGGTACCACAGATGCTACAGGGCAAATAATGTAACTCGATTTCTTTCTTGTTCATTCTATTTTTCGCATTGTAAATGCTGAAATCCCGCTGTACTTATGGTAATTTGGTTTTTTGTAGCCCGACTTAGATTGCAAGTTCTTTAGGTGGCACGATCCCCCATATGGAAAATTTCTGAGGACTTTGATTTTGAATTTACGTAACAAGATTTAGAAGCTGAAGGTGGAGGCCAATGTTACAACAAATGAAGACCATCTACAGGAGGAGGAAGAGATTATGCCACATATTAAAGAAATGGCCAGGGTTCTAACGAAGATGATGGAATATTTCATACCATTGAGAAAGAAATGTGCTTCCTGTTCTTCTTTCACCTATTTTGTACTTACCTAAGTTCTTGGCATATTCATTGGCAAGTTGCTTAGTTCACTGTAGTAGATTCAAGTATCAATTTTCAGACTAAAATCTATCACTTTTGTACAACTATTGTTAAACTAAATGCAAGGTGATTATCTAGGTGTTCAATTTATTGAAATGTAAATGCTAGTACATCCAAGTATCAATTGATGTGTTAGACTAAAATCTGTCACTATTGTACAACTGTTGTTTAACAAAATGCAAGGTGATTAACCAGGTGTTCAATTTATTGAATTGTAAATGATAGTAGATCCAAGTATCAATTGATGTGTTGGAGGCATCCTTCTTCCCTAGACATTGGGCCCTTGTATAGGGGCAACCAATTTCTTGAACTGTATATACACTCCTATGGTCCTACCACACCTTCCTCCCATACACTCCCCACTCTACTCTCTTGCTCTGCTTCACCCTACTAGCGTCGGATGAAAGGTAGCCTCTCGCATGCTCACTGCTCCTTCACCTCCTACCTCACTGGCGCACAAATCTTTAGCGCGCCATCCCTGCTTGTCTGCTCCATCCGGATCTAAGGTAACTACACTGGATTTGCTCCTTCATTAGATTCTATATTCCTTTATAGTTCTCTATCGTCCTCTCTGCTCCTTCAACCTAGCTATAGTAATTTTCTTGGATTTGCAGATGAAAATGCCTCTTCTCATTTTGGAGTTTGTGGCCTTTTACCTCTGTGGAGTGCAGCTTGTGAGCCTTATTATCCTCAGTATTGATTCACTGAATTAGTACTTTGTGAATAAAGTAGATGAGCTAAATGAAAGTGTACCAATGTATGTGAACATGGTTGTAGTGATCAAGGCTTGGGATGACATGGAGATTAACAACGATCTCGTGGACGTCAACAACGATCTGTAGGATCATATCAAGATTGACAAAGATCCCATGGAGGTCAACTAGGATCTGCATGGAGAGTGATTAATTATGTAACCAATGATGTACATATGAAGGCCTTTTAACTTTTGCATAGTGTCAGCTTAATTAGTATCTGTATTTTAGCTTTTGGCATGCTTGTTAGCGTAGTAGTGTTGACCTATTTGTTTGGTATGAATGTATGGAACTCAAGTTGGATACCTTTCAATCCGAGAGTACTGGCATTGTGCTTTCCTTATGTTTTCTAAGTGCACAGTTTGGCTTTCTTTCAATGTAAATCTATGTGCCTTATTATTCACCATCAAGCTCAAATTGGTTTCCTTTCAATATGAGTACTAGAATTGTGCTTTTCTTGGTTTTCTAAGTGCGCAATTTTGCTTTGTTTCAATGCCAAACGTTAAGATTGTGTGCCTTAGTGCTCATCACTATATCATACGGATGTTTTTGGGTGGTAATAGGACCCAGCCATCGGTGATGGTACTGTGCATTCACCACCACTTAGTTGCAAAATTTCCAATCCCATGTTTGAACCCTCCTGCGCGGAACTGATGAAAGTTCGATTTCCACGTGCGTAAAAGTTACGCAGAGAGCAAGGAACCCCTACCCCAACATCCCCCCTAACCCCTCTCCCCCGCCGCTCCCTCCCTCCCCCCCACACACATAGCTTTTCTTGTCCTCATTGCTGTTGTTCGTTATCGCCGCTCGTGCTCATCACCACTACTCAGCTCTTGCTCCATCCCGGTGCACATTGCTGGCTTGCCCGCACAGATCCACCGGTGCATGAGCTGCTGCTGTCACTAGTTTTGCCACTCATGCTCGCCATCGCTAGATCCAAAGGCAAGTGTAATAAGGCCTTACTTGCATCACTGTCCCTTCTCCTTGAAACTCATCTCCTTACTAATGTTTATTGATGCAATTCCATGGTAGGACGGTCTTATCTCTTTGGCTGGTAGTGTCCTTCGAGATGAAGGAGTCCCACAACATGAAGAACACAGTGGATAGCCTCTCAGACGATGAGCTTGTCGACATCTTTAGCTACCTTCCCATCCGGTCCTTGTGCTGCTACAAGTGTGTCTGTCGCTCCTGGAGGCGCGTCATCTCTGACTCCTATCAACGTAAGAAGCTCTCACAGACTGTCATTGGCTTCTTCTATGGCAGCTAATGGAAGGGAAATTGCCACTTCACTAGCATCACTAGTGAATGACCCTCCTTGTCCTTCTTGCCCTTCCCCCCTTAAAAAGTCCTAGTCTCAGATTGTTGCAGCGGCCTCGTCCTTTGCTAGTGTGCTAGGCCCGATGGATTACGTCACTATGTTGTCTACAATCCGGCAACCCACAAATGGCATGTACTGCCGCGTAGCATCCGTTCTATTAGTTAGGCTCGCTTAGGTTTTGACCCAACGTCCTTGCACTTCCATGTGATTGAATTTGTTGAGGTGGAGCATGTGTGCGTAAGTGTGGAGATCTACTCATCTAAAACTATAGCATGGATCTTAAGGAATCTGAATGGGGTGAGGGTAGTATTGTTCTATGTTCAAAATAGAGAAGTGTTTTTCTTAATGGTCTTATGCACATGCTTGAGTACTCTACGATAGTTGCTATGGATATGGAGGAAAATACATGGAGGACAATTCATAAACCAAGTAGTGCTGAAATGTCCATCCATCAAGCTCAGGGTCACCTATGTGTGTGCTTTGCTGATTTTTGCAATATGTCTTGGCTTTTAGTATGGATACTTGAAGACTATGGTACTTATAACTAGATTTTGAAGCATGTTGTGGACATAGAGGATCTATGTTTGGACGCATGAATATTAAAATTGGTTCTGAGCTTTGTCATGAGGAGTACAGAGTAATTACACTTCACCCAGAATGGAATTTCATTTTTCTTGTTAGGAAGGATAGAACATTGATTGCATATGACATGGACCGCAGAAAGGTTCATGTCATCCATGCCCGTGTCATCTGCTTTTATATACCAAGAGGGCGTTTTGTATGAATAGGCCTTACTATCTTCCTTATGTTCCCTTGTTCATGGAGTCTTTAGCAGAGCAGTAAAGATGCATTTCCTGCATTTCGTCGTCATGGCGGTCTTTGTTTAGGTACGGAGTTGTTTTCATTCTATGTATGTATAGGCCAATTTTGGTGTCACACCCGGTTTTCTAAAGAACAAAACCAGGCTAATCATATGTGTGCCCAGGAAGTCCACACATATGCCAGAATGAAAAAGTATCAGAAACAATGATATTATATAACGTATACATAGCTATATTAACACTTACATCAGAGTATCGCGGAACGGTGACTAAACTTCGGGCTCCATTCTTCTCAGGGATGGCTGACTGGGGGTAACATATGCCTAGCACTTCTACTAGTCTTCTGGAAACTCCACTACACCTTTGTCCTTTTTCCAAGTAGCATCTTATTACACACTGGAGTGTTGGGGAAATAGCAAGAGTGAGTCCATGTCGAACTCAACAAGTATAACACAGGGTTCATGAGGTTCAAAAAGGCTAGACACTGTTTAACTGCGTTTAGCTTTTAATCATCATATAATTAGCAATTGAGTAGCATCAAGGTAATCCAAATCCCATTAATGAATCAATGATCAATTGTAATAAGGATAATGAATAGCATTAACATGAGCATAATAATAATCAACAATAATTAAACATGATATAACAATGGTGATCAACTATTCTGTAAGAATCTCCAAGGCCGCTCGTATCCGTGAGCACGGCTAGTATACCAGTTTTTAACTCTGCGCAGAGGTGTACACTTTCACTATGAGTCATGATTTCCAAATGCATGGGTTTGCAAGGCCCAAAACATCAGAGACCATATAAAGCCATTCAAAAGTTCGTCTAACAAGTTAGGGCCATTAGATTCACTCGGCAGGCAGATGTAGAACCCCCTTCCCTGTGGCACAACAACCGCAGCCTATACACACTAGGCCAGGGGCTCGCACTACACCCAACGTGGCAAGCCATTCTTACGCCATTAAGGTAACCTCTAACAAGCTAGAAAAGGTCTCTTGAACAACTAGAGCCAGAGCCATATAGCCCTCACAGCTGTACTGTATGTCCCGGTTATCACTTACAGGTAAGTCCTTACGGAGAGTAACTAGAGCATCAAAATAACCCACATGCTCTAGCCCCCTTTCAACAGAAATAACATCATCTTAATTGGTTGATTGCATAATCCATTAGTCAAATTACAAGATCATTGTTCATAATTAAGCGCTAGCAGTAGCTACCCAAATGCATAACCCATAGGTGACAAGGAAACAAGATATCAATAGCTAAGTTATAATCTCTATGGTTGTCAAGGAAGACACATGCATATGTATAATAATTTCAGTGAATAGGCAACAAGGATGGTCCCATGTTATACTTGCCTTAATCAAAGCTTTCCTGATGATACTGCTGGTCTGGCTCAAAATAATACTCTTGATCGTCAAGAAATTGCTCACCGTCTATACTCGATCATCAATCAACAACACACATGCATCCAATCAAACATACACGAAGGAAACAAAAGATCTATATTAGAACAGTACACCAATCATAAAAAAATAAATAAAAGAGTTTAAAACACGATTCTACGCATCGCTATGAACACAAAGTCGCGAGAAGCACGCTAATTGGAGCTACGGTGAAAAAGAAACGACTACCCAGACTTTTATATTATATTAAAGAAAAAGCCTATATGCTTGATTTATATTAATTGAGAATAACCACGTGAAAGGTTATTAGACTAGATTACTCAAAACATAATTTAATTCAAAACATAATTTAATTAAAGGTTAGGTTGAAACTACTCATGTTTTTTTTCATAAACAATGTTGTATAATTTGAGTTGTTAAACTTTACTTTACAAAATAAAAGGGCACGTGGGGCACTACTCAAACTGCATAAGCTGAGACAATGTTATCTACAAAGGAGATTTGCTAACTTCATGCAAGTTGAGAGGCATATGTACGTGACGGCCAATAGAAATTCTAGCTGTGTCCGAGAAGAAAGACAGAAAGATTGCGCGCGTATGATAAAACGATGACATCAGCAGTATATTTGTATAGTATTTCTGTATTTATTTTTTTTAAAGGAAAATGGTCATAAAGCATGGGCGATGTCATGACGATGTCATCAAGCTAGCTAAGAAAAACTAGGCACGCATGGAGCAGATTGATCTCGTAGTCTTTCCTGTTTATTTACTGAGACCCGGACAAATGTTTCTTAGGCAACATGATTCTACTCTAACACCTAAATTAGAAGAAAAATAGGACTACATGAGTACGGTGTACCAGCATAGATTCTACAAGTCCAGAAAAATTACTTTGGATTAAAAACAATCGAGGGAAAGAAAATACCAAGGGCTTAGGCTTGATCGGGTGATGACCTGACACCTGACGATTGATGAAGTGATGATCGGTTGGAGTGATTTGTTGGGCTAGAGCCTGATCTCGCTCATGTCGAGGCACGCGACCTCGAGGCCATCGCGGCGGACGTGAAGCAGGCGATCCACGAATTCACAGACCTCCTTCACGGACTTGGTCGTGATGAGCAGGCGTCTGGTGAACTTCCAGACGTGGCGCCATGTCCGCGCGACGATGCACGTTCGCACGGCCTCCTGCGCTGGTAGGCACGACAGGATCTGCGCCTGGATCTCCTCTGGAAGCTTGCTAAGGCAGTCAGCGGGGTCAATCCCTGGAGGTGGAGACGCCGCGACAACAAAGCACGGTAGACATGACAGTTTGGATCGTGCGAGCGGCCGGTGATGCAAGACGAGACCGCGGCGGCGACGACGTCGGCAGCATAGGGCTGCTGGAGCCGAAACTTCAGGGTCGATGGGCAGCCTGCGATGGTGGCAGATAACTAGGGCAAAACCGATGGAGTAGATACATACTTATAGGGAGGAAAACTCTCCACCTTCACATCAACTAGTAATATGGTACTAATCGATGTTGCACCCTCCACCTTTACTAATAGGCCTAATTAATTATTAAAGCCCATTAGTAAATAAAGACATGGACATTTATGATTATTGCACTCGGGCTTTGGTGAAAAATGAGATATTTCCTATTTTTAGAATTAATTAATTTCATGGATAAAATAATTCTAGAAAAGTCCAGAATTGAATTTTAAGCCACGAAAAATACTCCGAAGGCTCCGAAAATTTAGAGAAAATTCTCAGAGGTATTTTAGAATGAGACGAACCCAAATAAAGTATTTGGAGCTCATGAAAAGATTGATGAAGAGATCAAGGAAAAAGATTAAGCTCATGGAAATTGAAATTTTAAATCCAGAAAATACCAAAAAGTTTTCCCATGAGAAGTAAACGTCGTCCTATGGTATTTTGAAAATAATAGCACTCACCAACACCAAAGACAAGAATCACACAAACACCACATTATCAAATTAATATGAAAATTTTAAAACCATAATTTTCTATATTTAAATTAGTAGCAACTTAACTTATCTAATAAATTTATTCAAATATTTAAATCATTTATTTTATTTAGTGTTTTCTAAGCATAACCCAAAATTAAAAATTTTGAGGTGTGACAATTCTACCCCACTTAACAGGAATCTCGTCCTCGAGATTGAACTGGTTACTCAAACAATTGCGGATATGATTTCCTTAATTCATCCTCTCTTTCCCAAGTTGCCTCTGCCTCTGAATATCGATTCCACTGTACTTTACACATCTTAATAATCCGACTTCGAGTAACTCTCTCAGCAGTCTCTAAAATCTTGATCGGAAACTCTTCATATGTAAGATCCTCCTTAACAGTCAATTCATCTAAAGGTATCTGCTCCTCGGGCACCCGCAAACACTTCTTAAGTTGTGAAACATGAAACACATCATGCACTCCAGATAAATTTTCAGGCAACTCTAATTGATAAGCAACTTCCCCACATCTAGTAATAACTTTAAATGGTCCAACATACCTTGGTGCTAGTTTACCTTTCATGTTAAACCTCTTCACACTTCTCATAAGTGACACCTTCAAATAGACATAATCACCTACCTAAAAAAAACTAGATCTCTTCTCCTATTATCAGCATAACTCTTCTGACGAGACTGCGCTACTCTCAAATTCTCACGAATCACTCGCACTTGATCTTCTGCGTTTCTAAGAACATCTGTACCAAACACCTGAGATTCACCTGTCTGATCCAAAAACAATGGAGTTCTACACTTACGTCCATACAAAGCTTCAAACGGTGCCATCTTAAGACTCTGTTGATAACTATTATTGTAAGAAAATTCTGCATAAGGCAAACTCTTCTCCCAACTAGTTCCATATTGCAATGCACAAGCTCTCAACATATCCTCTAATACCCGGTTGGTCCTTTCAGTCTATCCATCTGTCTGTGGATGATATGCTGTACTAAAATTCAATTTTGTTCCCAATGATTCATGCACAGCTTTTCAAAAGTGCGACGTAAACTGCGATCCTCGATCAGATACAATCTTCTTTGGAACTCCATGCAAACATACTATTCTTTCTATATACAAGGTAGCTAATTGTACTCCCGTGTAATTTAGTCTTGACTGGTATAAAATGAGCAACTTTAGTCAATCTATCCACTATCACCCAAATAGAATCATAACCTCTCTGAGTACGTGGTAACCCTACTATAAAGTCCATACCAACTTCCTCCCACTTCCATTCAGGAATCTTCATTGGTTGCAACAATCCAGCAGGTCTCTGATGCTCTGCTTTCACCCTCTGACAAGTGTCACACAATGCCACATACTCAGCCACATCTCGCTTTAATCCAACCCACCAATATTTCTGTTTCAGATCCAAATACATCTTAGTGCTACCAGGATGAATGGAATAAGCTGACTCATGAGCTTCGCTAAGAATTGCCTGTCGAACAGCTTGATCCTCAGATACACACAACCTCTTTCCAAACCACAAAATCCCATTATCATCCATTCGAAAACCCTGGTGACTTACCAATCACTATATCTTCTGCTATCTTCTTCAGTTTCTCATCCTTCAACTGACCCTTGTAAATTTCTTACTCTAAAGTAGGCTCTATCACTAATTCCATTGTATTAGTAACAATTCCTAAATTCAAATATTCAAATTCAGTACATAACTCACTAGTCATAGACAACGTCCGTATCTCATTGGCATAACTTTTCCTACTAAGAGCATCAGCTACTTTATTAGCCTTACTAGGATGATAGTGTATCTCAATATCATAATCCTTAATCAACTCTAACCATCTGCGTTGCCTCAAATTCAGGTCTGACTGAGTGAAAATATACTTCAAACTCTTATGATCAGTGTATATATCACTCTTATGTCCAATCAAATAATGTCTCCCAATCTTTAAAGCATGAACTACAGCTGCTAACTCCAAATCATGTGTAGGATAATTCAACTCATGCTTTCTCAACTGCCTAGATGCATAAGCCACAACTCTGCCTTCTTGCATAAGAACACATCCCAAACCTTGACGAGAAGCATCACAATAAATAGAAAACTTCTTACTCAAATCTGGTAAAACCAAAACAGGCGCTGTAGTCAACCTCTTCTTCAATTCCTCAAAACTAGCTTGACATTTATCTGACCACACAAACTTGGCATTCTTCTCTAATAGAGATGTCATAGGTTTAGCAAGTTTAGAAAACCCTTCAATGAACCGTCTGTAATATCCAGCTAATCCCAAGAAACTATGAATCTCGCTAACATCAATAGGTGGTTTCCAATTCAATAGATAAGCAAAATCTGATTTCTCTGTGCAAATTCTAATTTTAGTAACTCAGTAAAACTGTCATATCTCGAGCTACAGACGTCCAATTCAGATGATCTTTACATGGTTGGAAAGCTTACAAAATTATCTACAACGTTTATTCACAACACTTTTTCTGAATCTGTCAAACAATTGGCCAAAAACTGAACTTAACCGAAACTGTTTCAGAATTCCAGACTGTGCAGTAACCCCAACTTGAAATAGATATATCTCTTAGCTCTTAATAGATATTAAAATAATTCTTGCGGGGTTGGAAGATATAGAAGTCTGATTATTCCCAGTATAATTTCCTAAATTTCCCATTAATGGATTTTAAGTTATTTCTTAAACATCCCAGACTGATCCAAAAATCAGCAAAGGACAGAACTAAGTTAACCTCATATCCAACTAATATATTTTGATCAAACTTAATATTCTTAACCATGGAACTTGTAGGCCTGTCTACAAAACTCCAGCACACATTACAAAGATCCAAATCACACATTATCACATTAACAATCCATCAATCACACAATTGTTCACACCACAAACTGACTCTCAAAACAATCCAACTTAAAATTGACTCGCAACTACTATTGTTCTTATTACATAGGGATTTTTCCTATTTCCTAGTTAAGCTTCTAATAAATCTTGGGGATGACCTAACTCCGCCCTTAATTGGTCAATCTCCTTATAAGCTTGCTCCTTAAGTTCTTTTTCCTTCAGCAACTCTTATGCAATGATGATGCCACAAGCTCATAACCAACTTTATAAATGTCTCCTTTAGACCCTTACAATCCTTGTAGATGGTTCTAACAGATTACCACTCTGAGAAAAGATACTGACGCTTGATAGTGACTTTGCAACCATGTAGATAGCTGATGCTTCCAAGTGACGAAATAGAACATATAAAACCTCCATCTTGTGTCGTCTTTTAGCTTGACAACTCCCCTTAAGAAGAGATCAACTAGAGAACACCGAAGGATAACTTGCATTTGTTTCTGAGTGATAACTACTATCGTGTCCTTCTATCATGTCAAAGATACTCATGAGCATATGCAAGAACAAGTAACCTGCACTTCCTCGCGAGCAGAAAAATAGCAGTGCAGAAATACAGTTATATCTCGAGTTCTACGAATCCAATGATATTGTAGCTTATACCGTTGGAAAGCTTATCAAATTTACTACAACTTCCTTATAGAATTCTTCTCTAGATTCTGCAGTTAAGGTAGTCGAAAACTGTGCACAACAGAAACTATTCCGGATTGCTGACAGCACAGATGCGTCGCCTTGTGATTTTCATAAATCCCAAACCATAGTAGCTATTAGGACGGTTCTTACGGTCAGAGAAAGATATTGAAATCTACTATTGTCCAGAATTTATCCATGATTTTTGGGCATCCAAAAATAGAGATATAAGCTACGGTAGACAGACTGCTATAAAAAAAACAGGATAAGGTAGAAACGAGATTCAAAGACACTAGAGAGATAGATAACACTAATCTTCAAGTCTTCATGCTTCTTTGCTTTGTGTTGATGAGATATAAGACATGGATCGAGGATAGCCAAAAGATGACAAGAAAGATAAGGTTTGATCTTTAGTTCTTCATGCCTCCTCATGCCTCGTCGCTTGAGATATTCAGGACTTGCTGTTGTTGATAGCAGATGCTACCCCACTTAACAAAGATCTTGTTTCACCTGACGATGTCATTGAAGGCAACACTTTCTCTAAAGCTTGCTGCTAATGATAAGTCCTTCATGTGTTGATCATCCATTAAGATGAGATTAATAAGGTAGCATGACAACCAAGGGTAGACAGGAACGGTGTAAGAGAAAATGGCATGAATTAGGATCGATTGAAAGATAAGTAAGATACAAGATGTCACTACCCCACTTAACAAGATCATATTCCACCGGGCAATGTCATTGAACACGTCTCTCTCTTGAAGGCTTGCTACTATTGATGCGTCCATTATGTGTTTATCCTCCATTGGGTTGAGGTAAAGGAGAAAGCATGGAAACCAAGAGTAGGCAAGGATGATATAGGGAAAAAACAACAATAATTAGGATTGATCGAAGATTAGGTAGGTCAAGAGAGGATACTACCCCACTTTAACATAGATTGAGTTACTCCTCAAGGCTTATACCTTCCGAGCCTACCTTTGAAACATGAGAACAAGGCAACACACAAGCAACACATCAAGTAAAACGAGCACACATCACATCATCGGTACTACACGTGCTTCTTCAACCATGGTGGTCATCCTAAAGGAAGAGTATGGATGATGAAAGGCCATCGAACTTTTGAAAAAGGTGAGATCAGAAAACTTTTAGTAAGAACAACATAAGACAAAAATCAAGGGAGTAAGAAATAATAGCTCAAAGGAAGCTATCAAGGAGATGATACAACAAGACAAGGAAGAGGAATAGTCAAAATCAATGAGTCAAGGGATGACAAAATAGTTTTATCGTAAAATAAGTTTTAGAATACGTCCAGTGCTACTTGGCATACGTCCTACAGTCAAAACCTGGCTCCGATACCACTCTGTCACACCCGGTTTTCTAAAGAACAAAACCAGGCTAATCATATGTGTGCCCAGGAAGTCCACACATATGCCAGAATGAAAAAGTATCAGAAACAATGATATTATATAACGTATACATAGCTATATTAACACTTACATCAGAGTATCGCGGAACGGTGACTAAACTTCGGGCTCCATTCTTCTCAGGGACGGCTGACTGGGGGTAACATATGCCTAGCACTTCTACTAGTCTTCTGGAAACTCCACTACACCTTTGTCCTTTTTCCAAGTAGCATCTTATTACACACTGGAGTGTTGGGGAAATAGCAAGAGTGAGTCCATGTCGAACTCAACAAGTATAACACAGGGTTCATGAGGTTCAAAAAGGCTAGACACTATTTAACTGCGTTTAGCTTTTAATCATCATATAATTAGCAATTGAGTAGCATCAAGGTAATCCAAATCCCATTAATGAATCAATGATCAATTGTAATAAGGATAATGAATAGCATTAACATGAGCATAATAATAATCAACAATAATTAAACATGATATAACAATGGTGATCAACTATTCTGTAAGAATCTCCAAGGCCGCTCGTATCCGTGAGCACGGCTAGTATACCAGTTTTTAACTCTGCGTAGAGGTGTACACTTTTACTGTGAGTCATGATTTCCAAATGCATGGGTTTGCAAGGCCCAAAACATCAGAGACCATATAAAGCCATTCAAAAGTTCGTCTACCAAGTTAGGGCCATTAGATTCACTCGGCAGGCAGATGTAGAACCTCCCTTCCCTGTGGCACAACAACCGCAGCCTATACACACTAGGCCAGGGGCTCGCACTACACCCAACGTGGCAAGCCATTCTTACGCCATTAAGGTAACCTCTAACAAGCTAGAAAAGGTCTCTTGAACAACTAGAGCCAGAGCCATATAGCCCTCACAACTGTACTGTATGTCCCGGTTATCACTTACAGGTAAGTCCTTACGGAGAGTAACTAGTGCATCAAAATAACCCACATGCTCTAGCCCCCTTTCAACAGAAATAACATCATCTTAATTGGTTGATTGCATAATCCATTAGTCAAATTACAAGATCATTGTTCATAATTAAGCGCTAGCAGTAGCTACCCAAATGCATAACCCATAGGTGACAAGAAAACAAGATATCAATAGCTAAGTTATAATCTCTATGGTTGTCAAGGAAGACACATGTATATGTATAATAATTTCAGTGAATAGGCAACAAGGATGGTCCCATGTTATACTTGCCTTAATCAAAGCTTTCCTGATGATACTGCTGGTCTGGCTCAAAATAATACTCTTGATCGTCAAAAAATTGCTCACCGTCTATACTCGATCATCAATCAACAACACACATGCATCCAATCAAACATACACAAAGGAAACAATAGATCTATATTAGAAAAGTACACCAATCATAAAAAAATAAATAAAAGAGTTTAAAACACGATTCTACGCATCGCTACGAACACAAAGTCGCGAGAAGCACGCTAATTGGAGCTACGGTGAAAAAGAAACGACTACCGAGACTTTTATATTATATTAAAGAAAAAGCCTATATGCTTGATTTATATTAATTGAGAATAACCATGTGAAAGGTTATTAGACTAGATTACTCAAAACATAATTTAATTCAAACCATAATTTAATTAAAGGTTAGGTTGAAACTACTCATGTTTTTTTTTCATAAACAATGTTGTATAATTTGAGTTGTTAAACTTTACTTTACAAAATAAAAGGGCACGTGGGGCACTACTCAAACTGCATAAGCTGAGACAATATTATCTACAAAGGAGATTTGCTAACTTCATGCAAGTTGAGAGGCATATGTACGTGACGGCCAATAGAAATTCTAGCTGTGTCCGAGAAGAAAGACAGAAAGATTGCGCGCGTATGATAAAACGATGACATCAGCAGTATATTTGTATAGTATTTCTGTATTTATTTTTTTTAAAGGAAAATGGTCATAAAGCATGGGCGATGTCATGACGATGTCATCAAGCTAGCTAAGAAAAACTAGGCACGCATGGAGCAGATTGATCTCGTAGTCTTTCCTGTTTATTTTCTGAGACCCGGACAAATGTTTCTTAGGCAACATGATTCTACTCTAACACCTAAATTAGAAGAAAAATAGGACTACATGAGTATGGTGTACCAACATAGATTCTACAAGTCCAGAAAAATTACTTTGGATTAAAAACAATCGAGGGAAAGAAAATACCAAGGGCTTAGGCTTGATCGGGTGATGACCTGACACCTGACGATTGATGAAGTGATGATCGGTTGGAGTGATTTGTTGGGCTAGAGCCTGATCTCGCTCATGTCGAGGCACGCGACCTCGAGGCCGTCGCGGCGGACGTGAAGCAGGCGATCCACGAATTCACAGACCTCCTTCACGGACTTGGTCGTGATGAGCAGGCGTCTGGTGAACTTCTAGACGTGGCGCCATGTCCGCGCGACGATGCACGTTCGCACGGCCTCCTGCGCTGGTAGGCACGACAGGATCTACGCCTGGATCTCCTCTGGAAGCTTGCTAAGGCAGTCAGCGGGGTCAATCCCTGGAGGTGGAGGCGCCGCGACAACAAAGCACGGTAGACATGACAGTTTGGATCGTGCGAGCGGCCGGTGATGCAAGACGAGACCGCGGCGGCGACGACGGCGGCAGCATAGGGCTGCTGGAGCCGAAACTTCAGGGTCGATGGGCAGCCTGCGATGGTGGCAGATAACTAGGGCAAAACCGATGGAGTAGATACATACTTATAGGGAGGAAAACTCTCCACCTTCACATCAACTAGTAATATGGTACTAATCGATGTTGCACCCTCCACCTTTACTAATAGGCCTAATTAATTATTAAAGCCCATTAGTAAATAAAGACATGGACATTTATGATTATTGCACTCAGGATTTGGTGAAAAATGAGATATTTCGTATTTTCAGAATTAATTAATTTCATGGATAAAATAATTCTAGAAAAGTCCAGAATTGAATTTTAAGCCACGAAAAATACTCCGAAGGCTCCGAAAATTTAGAGAAAATTCTCAGAGATATTTTAGAATGAGACGAACCCAAATAAAGTATTTGGAGCTCATGAAAAGATTGATGAAGAGATCAAGAAAAAAGATTAATCTCACGGAAATTGAAATTTTAAATCCAGAAAATACCAAAAAGTTTTCCCATGAGAAGTAAACGTCGTCCTATGGTATTTTGAAAATAATAGCACTCACCAACACCAAAGACAAGAATCACACAAACACCACATTATCAAATTAATATGAAAATTTTAAAACCATAATTTTCTATATTTAAATTAGTAGCAACTTAACTTATCTAATAAATTTATTCAAATATTTAAATCATTTATTTTATTTAGTGTTTTCTAAGCATAACCCAAAATTAAAAATTTTGAGGTGTGACATTTGGCTTGTTAAATAAAGGAATGGTATGTTCAATATTATTAATTCTACTACTTTGTTGAGGTTGTGGATCAGAGATGAATAAGAGGGGTTCCATGGTGCATTGGCTACCAATCCGAAGCATTCATTAATTATATTTATTTTTCCTTGCAAGGAGTGCCACATAGAAGGAGCACAACTACGTCCTTCATTATGTAAGTCTGTATAGATCAATACCTTTAGTATGCTCTATGTGCTGCTTGTGTTAGGGCATCAGCTGAGAAGGATGTTATGGTAGCATCCATTATTATTGTAAAAAATACTATTGTTTGTGGACATGATTATATATCTGTATGCTTTGTGTTCATGAAGCTATTAAGGGCCTAGCTAAATTAGTATCTATTGTGAAATCGAATGAAATTCTATCACCGTCGGATGTAAGCGTCGTTCATTGTTTTGTTATCACCACCATCGCTATACGTATGATGTGGTAGGGATCAAAAGCATATAACCACCGAATCATTTAGTAACCTGACCTTGATTAAATGATCATCAAAGGCAGAACATGGTGCAAGGTGATGGTTGTTAGCACTAGATATGGCAAATAGATAAATCCGCAAGCGCACAGATGTCAATGTTGATTTCACCTAGGAGTATTCTAAGGTATCATATTTCCACGGGGATTGTGAAGTGAACTAGTTAAGAACTAAGAGTGTCCAAGGGTAAAAGTAGTAGGTAGAGAGGATATCTATGGTTTCTCTAAACTAAGGCTAGACTAAGGAATACTATATCATGGTTGTTTACTTCAGAGCACAGTGTTGATATTGGTTACGTACATAGAAGAATCAAAGAGAAATAATCCGCAAGCGCACGAATATCGGTGAGTACTTCACCCGGGAGATAATTCTAGAGTATCGTATTTGTTTATCTACTAGGAGAAAACATGCGATGACTAACCCAGTCTATTTGCTACTACCTCTGAGCTGCAATCAAGGTAATGTGATATAAGCGATATAGAGAAGACTACTTACGACACCCTAGTTCTAACCTGGGGCAAGCTATGCGACTATTGCTCTATTGGGGACGTACCAAAGGAAAAGATACACCACAAAGGATGCTTAACCCTGGCACACAAATCCTACCAATCCTTTTAATGGGAGGAGGCTCCAAAGGTAACAACGGGATTGTCACTTCCCGTGCTACTACCACTGATCCCGCTAGATAGGGGATATCTACGAGTACCCGAGCCCAAGCACCACGCTTACACTATGGATGTTTTACTCTACCCTCTATGTGAAGAGAATAAAGTAAACTCATAAACCAAAGAATAATAATCACATGTACTTACTAGTATTAGAAATTGAATTACTAAAGAATCTCAGAAGCAAGCTTTGGGTTAGGGAGACTTGATCCCGCAGGTACAAGCTAGAGAGGAGACACCGACAGGCCGGGCTTCCTCCAAACTCTTCCTCCACTCTATCTCTCTTAATCTAGAAGAATAACTCTATTCTCACATAAAGACAAAAAGCTAAACTCTCTTGAACGCTAGGCTCTAAAGAGAGGAGATCCATTCAAGGGACCCCTCTCAAAGCTAATTCTCTCTGCAAGTAATGAATTAGGGTTTCTGAATTGCTCTAATCCAGGGCTAGGGGGCCTTGCTTATATAGCCCTCTAGAATGCACCACAGCCCTTGGATCAAACCGACTTTAATCAACGCTTAATAATGATCCTCAATAATGGTGGAGGGGCGATCCACGTGAATGTTTCTGATTGGTCAGGAGGGGAGGGCGGGTGTTGACATCTCTAACACGATTACAAATAAGGTAGGTCAAACCCTTCCTTAGCAAAGGCATTAGAAATGTTCGGGACATCTCTTAGCATTGCTTAAGCCAGGTTGTCATCCCCAACACAATACCAAAAGATGTGGTTGTACTTATGATCATAGCACTTATAAAATATAAATAAAGGTTATCCGCAAGCACACAAATAAAATATACCCGTTGTAGCATTTCACCTAGGAAAGTTCCAGGTATCGTTATTTATAATTCTACAACTGGGAAGGCACTTAGAGGTATAAAGAATGAAAGCTATATCTTACACTTGTGATAAGAGTTCCACTAGATCAGTCTCAAAACAAGGACCAATCATATCATAATAAAGAATAATTAATAAAAGATCATGATAATTCTAAATGGGGTTCAACCAAGCATTTTCCTACTTGGGCATGACTCTAGAAAGAACTAGAAAATAGAGACTAACTCCTAGGGTTATTATAACTATAGGTCATTGAGCTACATCGATTAGTGCAATTACATTTAGCAATCATGGTCAAAGGTAACCTCATATTCATACTCAAGAGATATTGCTAAGGTGGATCAGGAATAGAGCAAGATATCACCCCACAACTCAGCCTTACTAATCCTATATTCGGAGAGTGGACTACAGAGGACTCAACAAAGCTATAATAGTCACCTTCACGATCTACCACATGGCCTGGAACATAGGGAGCACTCATAGATAGATATTGTCTAAGCACCATGCTTACATAATTTCTACCACCCACCCCTTGATCATCAGAATGAGCACTATACAAACAAGAGTAACTGATAGATGACAAGTCTTCCCATACAGTAACTGATATGGAGACATTCCAATTGGTGCCTTGTATGCTGTCCGGGATGCCCAGAGTGCATCGAGTAACTTGTCCTTCCATGCAGTACCCATCTCATTTACTGTCTTCTGCAGAATATTCTTGATTTGTTTATTTGATGTTTCTGCTTGGCCACTTGACTGAGGGTGATAAGGAGTAGCTACGTTGTGATGTATTCCATGTCTCGACAAGTAATGCTCAAAGCGCTTGTCGATGAAGTGAGATCCTCCATCACTGATCACTATCCTTGGTACTCCAAATCTTGGAAATATTATATCTTCAAATATCCTCTTGGAATTTATGTTGTCGGCATTCTTGCATGGTAGTGCTTCTACCCACTTGGAGACATAGTCCACTGCCACTAGAATATACTCATACTTCTTTGAGGGTGGGAATGGTCCCATATAATCAATTCCCCAGACATCGAAGAGTTTGATCTAAAGATTGTTGGTGAGAGGCATGGCATCTCTAGAGTTGATATTGTCGTGCCTCTGACATGGTCCACATCTTTAGACAAATTCTCTCATGTCTTCATACATTGTTGGCCAAAAGAATCCACACAGCCAAATCTTTGCATGTGTGCGGAATGCCCCATAATGTCCTCCATATGGTGATGAGTAGCATCTTTTAATAATCTTTATTCCTTCTTTAGTAGGTACACATCTTCTGAGTAGGCCATTAGAGCATACTCGGAAGAGGTATGGCTCATCCCATATGTGAGCACGACTCTCCTGGATGAGTTTCCTTTTGTTCCCTCCTAGTGGTACACATCCTGTAACCATAAAATTAACAATATCTACATACTAGGGGTCAGATCTGTTGATTCTGTAGAGCATGTCATCCCAGAGTGAATAATCAATGGGTAGTTCCTGTAGATTCTCAAACTGCATTCTAAACAAGTGATCAACAACATAATTTTCTACTCCCTTTTTATCTTTTATTTCTAAGTCAAATTCTTGGAGTAACAAAATCCATCTTATCAAACATGGTTTAGCATCTTTCTTAGTGAGCGAATATTTTAAAGCAGCACGATCAGAATAAACAATTACTTTAGCTCCCACTAAGTAAGATCTAAATTTATCGATAGCAAAAACAATAGCTAGGAGCTCTTTTTCAGCAGTTGCATAATTAAGTTGAGGTCCTGTTAATGTTTTGCTAGCATAAACTATTGCATGATGCTTTTTATCTTTAGTCTGTCCTAAAACTGCTCCCACAACATAATCACTGGCATCACACATAATTTCAAAAGGTAAAGACCAATCAAGGGGTTGAATGATTGGTGAAGAGATGAATGCTTTCTTCAAAGTTTCAAAAGATTTTAAACATGCATCATCAAATTCAAAAGGAACATTCTTGGCTAGCAAATTAGTGAGTGGTCTAGCAATATAAGAAAAATCTTTTATAAATCTATGATAAAAACCAGCATGGCTAAGAAAACTTATAATTCCTTTCACATTTACAGGTGGAGGTAGCTGTTCAATTACTTTAATTTTAGCTCTATCTATCTCAATACATCTTTTAGACACTAGGTGTCCTAGCACTATTCCTTCTCTAACCATGAAATGACATTTTTCCCAATTAAGGACTAAGTGTTTTTCTTCACATCTTTGCAAAACTCTATCTAAGTTTTCAGGACAATCATCAAAAGTTTTTCCATAAACAGAAAAGTCATCCATAAAAACTTCCATAATCTCTTCAATCATATCAAAAAATATAGACATCATGCATCTTTGAAAAGAAGCTGGAGCATTACATAGCCCAAAAGATATTCTACGATAAGCATAAGTTCCATAGGGACATGTAAAAGTAGTTTTGCTTTGATCATCAACATGGATAGGGATTTGATGATACCCCAAATATCCATCAAGAAAACAAAAGAACGAATGATTGGCTAACCATTCTAGCATCTCGTCAATAAAAGGCAACGAAAAGTGATCTTTTCTTGTTGCTTTGTTAAGCTTTCTATAATCTATGCACATCCGCCATCCCGTGACGGTGCGTTGAGGGATTAAGTCATTCTTCTCATTCTTAACAACAGTCTGCCTCCCTTCTTAGGCACGACTTGCACAGGGCTTACCCACTCACTATGTGGCACAGGATATATAATTCTGGCGTGCAACAGTTTTAAAACTTCCTTCTTAACTACTTCTCTCATCGCATTGTTGAGTCTACGCTGGGGTTCTCCAGATGGTGGAACATTTGGATCTGTGGGAATGTGATGGGTGCAAAGAATAGGACTAATTCCTTTAAGATCTTGGAGTGAGTAGCCAAAAACTGAGTAATGTCTCTCTAAGACAGCCATTAATCAAAGAGTTTGCTAGTGAGTGAGTTTATCACTTATGATTATAGGAGACTCTAGATCATTATCTAGAAAATTGTATCTAAGACTAGGTGGTAAAGATTTAAGCTCTATAGGAGGTTTATGTGGCTCTGCAAACTCATCTAAGGGTTCAAGCTTAGAAAAGTCAGCTTCTTCTTCAATGAAGAATTCAACATCATCTTCTAGACTTGGTTCAACTAAGAACTCTAGAGAAGCAGCCTTAAACTCTTCTAATGGATCAAGTTGAGGATAAGATTCGATCCTAGAATTTAGAGAATGAGATATGGACATCGGGAATTGGAAATTCTTTCCCAAAGAAATGTTTAGTTTCCTAGTTTCTCCTTCATAAAGAAGTCTTCTAAAAGGTTGTCCTATCAACAGGTCAAAGTCCCATATATCAAAAAGATAAAAGCTCAAATGAACCATGGTTCCTTCCACCTGGATGGGTAGGACATGTAAAATTCCTAAACTGGGGACAATGTGTCCTGAAAGACTCTTCATTAATTTTGATGTTGGGGCTAATGACATGTGCTTCAATAAGTGTTGTGCAAGTGAAGCAGACATGATATTAATACCCACAATTGGATTGTAGAGAGCATCAAAGTGATCTGAATCAATTTGGCAACGTATTGGAAGAGAAGGTGAATCCAAGCGGACCACATCAGAGGAAAGCTCTGATTCTTCCAACCAATCATTGCTTATGATTGACACTAACTCTCCTAATGTGCTTCTATAAGAAATATCCTAAAAATGAATTGAAGGTTTTCTAGAATGTGAAAAATGATTCTATGGTTTCTTTATAGAATAGTAATTCAAAATGTTTCTGAAATCGGCAAAAAGAGCAGGTTCAATGTCAAGCATAAAATCAGGAAACAGAGTCTCTTCTTCTTGTGGCTCAGAACATGGAATAGCTAAAGTGGATGGTGTATCTAGCAAAGCGCTAGCTTCGGCTACTTGCAGTTCAGGTTCTACTTCTAGGATGTTATCAAATTTAGAAGATAAGATTTTATGTAGGGTCAACCTTGCATTCTTAGAGGAGACATGCAAGAATGATCCTCACAAAGTTGTATCGAGCAACTTTCTACTCTATCTATGAAGACCTTTATAGAAATGTTGAAGAAGGACAGGGTCTGATAATCTAAGGTCCGGACTAGAATCTAAAAGGTTGGTAAAATGATTCCAGGATAAGGCCAAAGATTCATTATGTTCTTGTTTAAAGGTCAGAACCTTGACTCTAAGTCGATGATTTGGGAGATAGGATAGAAATCTAGGCAAAAGTTGGAACGTAAGGATCCCCAATCTCCTTGTTGCTTACCTATAGCTTTACTATACCATTGTCTAGCTTTTCCCTTTAAAGAAAAAGGAAAGAGCTTCCAACATAAATTTTGATCAGATATGCCCTCTATGCGAAGACAATCACATGTTTGCTCAAAGTCTCTAACGTGAAGGTAAGGATTTTCATCGTCCTCTCCTGAAAAGGATAGGCTTTGGACCATTGCAATCAACCACAGACTCAGCCTATAGTTAGGGGTTTGGATAGGTTGTGATGATTCCCATGGCATGAGGCTGGTCTCCGAGGGTGTAGAAATTTTAAAGATAGGAATGAAATTTATGTCATCCATAAGGATGGAAAAGGTAAGATAACAAAAAAGATAAGATAAAAGAATAAAAAGGTAAAAGTATAGGTACAAGGTAGAGCAAGACTTAAGGTTAACTCAGCAGACCGTCTTTCTCCCCGGCAATAACGCTAGAAATGCTTGTTGATATTGGTTACGCACACAGAAGAATCAGGAAGAAATAATCCATAAGCGCACAGATATCGGTGAGCACTTCACCTGGGAGATAATTCTAGAGTATTGTATTTGTTTATCCGCTAGGAGAAAACATGCGATGACTAACCCAGTCTATTTACTACTACCCCTGAGCTGCAATCAAGGTAATGTGATATACGTGATATAGAGAAGACTACTTACGGCACCCTAGTTCTAACCGTGGCAAGCTATGCGACTATTGCTCTATTGGGGACGTACCAAAGGAAAAGAGACACCACAAAGGATGCTTAACCCTAGCACACAAATCCTACCAATCCTTTTAACGGGAGGAGGCTCCAAAGGTAACAACGGGATTGTTAATTCCTGCGCTACTACCACCGATCCGGCTAGACAGGGGATATCTACGAGTACCCGAGCCCAAGCACCACGCTTACACTACATATGTTTTACTCTACCCTCTACGCAAAGAGAATAAAGTAAACTCGTAAACCAAAGAATAATAATAACATGTACTTACTAGTATTAGAAGTTGAATTACCAAAGAATCTCATAAGCAAGCTCCGGGTTAGGGAGACTTGATGCCACAGGTACAAGCTGGAAAGGAGACATCAACAGGCCGGGCTTCCTCTAAACTGTTCCTCCACTCTATCTCTCTTAATCTAGAAGAATAACTCTAATCTCACATAGAGACTAAAAAGCTAAACTCTCTTGAATGCTAGGCTCTAAAGAGAAGAGAGCCATTCAAGGGACCCCTCTCAAGATAATTCTCTCTAGAAATAATGAATTAGGGTTTCTGAATTGCTCTGATCTAAGGCCAGGGGGCCTTGCTTATATGCCCTCTATAATGCACCACAACCCTTGGATCATACCGACTTTAATCAATACTTAATATTGATCCTCAATGACGGTGGAGGGGCGATCTGCGTGATTGTTTCTGATTGGTTAGGAGGGGAGGGCGGGCGCTGTTGACTGTAGATAAGTGTCATTTTTAACCGTCAACCTAGCATGAAAAATGACTTATATATAAATATCATCTAGCGATAGGGGTTACACTGATAGAATTTCACTAGTTTTGGTGAATATCTGTTTCTACAGGGGGTTATCAGAAAACAAACCAAAGGAGGTACACATGTAAGATTTATATAGAGAGAAACGCACCTATGTATACACAAGCATACAATAGAAGACTCCAGAAGACACCAGACAAGACCGGAGGCTGGTTGGCCACGTAGGTAGGGCGCCTACCCTATCCATCTGGGTGCCTGCCCACCTACGTGGAGAAATCAGGTCTAGTCTCACAGATTGCCCCTCCACCGCCTTTAAGGATGAATAATAATCCTAGATCAAGGTCGGTTTGATCCGATGGCTGTGGTGCTTCCTAGAGGGCTATATAAGCAAGGCCCCTGGCCCCTAGAGGAGGCATCCCTTAAACCCTAATTCATTTTCTCTAGTTGGGATTAGTTGAGAGGGTCCCTCGAATGGATCTCCTCTCCATATCTAGCCATCGAGAGAAGATTAGTCCTCATTAGGATCTAGTCTTAGCAAAATAGAGAGATAGAGAGCGAGGGAAGAGTTGGAGGTGGTGTCAGCATGTCGGTGCTCCCTCTCCGGGCTTGTACTTCGATGGATTCAGGCTTCTCCAAGTTTGCATCCGGGATACTTCTGGTAATTGATCTTTATTCAAGTATTTATCTTACTCTTTTGTTCATTGGTTCACAGTTCTTATGATTACTCTAGTTCTTGTTAGCGCTCTAAATTAGAGTAGTAATTGTTAGCATAAGCGTGGTGCTTAGGCTGTCGGTTACCTATGTTTGCGCCCTATTCTCTAGTTGTGTGGTAGCTATAGGTGGTGACAGCTCTGTCCACACCGAATTGAGTAGGTTCTTAAATTAGTAGGACCGTAGTCATGTCGGTAGAGTTATCCTTAGTGGTGCTTTCTCGTCTAGCGGCGTCCCGAAGTGAACATTAGAAGGACATTTGAATCATAACCTTGCCTTGCATAGGATCATTACCATAGAAATCCTCTCTACCCATCATATCTTAAACCTTGATTGCTACCCTTGGATAAACTAGTTGTTTGGCGATCCACACACGTTTCCCTATGGATACGATATTTAAAACCCTCTGGGTGAAACCTACAATGGTATCTGTGCGCTTGTGGATTTATCTGTGTGCATTAAAAAATACCAACAAGCTTTCTATCACCGTTGCCGGGGAAACGGTTGCTGTGATTCGTCAAACCAAATTTGTCCTTATATCTTTCCTTTTCAAGCATGGATAACATCACTCCTATCAATCAATATGCTGCTCCCATGGGTGCCCAACTAGAGCCACCAGAATCTTCCAAACCTATCCTCACACCTGGCTATGAGTTGGATCCGTGCTTAATAAATATGGTCTAGGGCCATTCATTCTCAGGGGAAAACGATGAAAACCCATACACACACCTATGGGAATTTGAGCTAATTTGTGCATGCTTGCAAATTGAAGGCATGTCACATGAAACATTAAGGTGGAAGCTATTTCCGTTCTCTTTAACGGGAAAAGCTAGACACTGGTATTTTCGAACCGTAGGGAGTGTACAAGGAGATTGGAGAACTTTACGCTCTAGCTTTTGCTTATATTTCTTTCCCATTCTCTTTGTGGTTAAACTTCGAACAAAGGTTCTAACTTTTAAACAAGAAGAAAAAGAATCTCTTGGTATGGCTTGGGCACGTTTTAATGACCTACTCAATTCTAGCCCTGACCTTTCCATTCAAGACCAAATGCTCTTGCAACACTTTTATGTGGGTCTTAGTGGAGAAACCACACAACTTCTTGATACATCCTCTGGAGGCTCTTTATTGCATCTCTCTACTAGTGAAGGGAAAGAAATCCTTACAAAAATCCTTGAAAACACTCCTTACACTAGCATTCCCGATGATCCCCCAGAAGACGTAGTTGAGACAGCTCCTGAGGAAGAACCTATGATAGTTGAGCTTGAACCTTTAGCTACTCCACTTGAAGCCTCAACTATCCTTCAAGTTCTTGAACCGTCGAAGGAGGAAGAAATTCCACTTTCGAAAGACATGTTTAAGTTCGAGGAGTATCTTTTCTCCAATTTTGGAAACACCTCGACTTATTGTGCAATTAGGAAGTCTTCAGCACCGTCTGCACCTAACTAGCACCTTTCTGATCCAACTGAAGATAAATTCCTTAAAGAAAATGTGAAGGAGTTGACAACAATCATAAGTAATGATTGGTTGAGAGAACCCGAGCTTTCGCATGAAGTCATTTGTCTAGATTCTCCTTCTATCTCTATTAGTTGTCAGATTCATCAAACCTCCTTCGATGCTACTTATAATCCAGTTGTAGGAGTAAATATCATGTCTAAGTATTTTGCACATACACTTTTTGAAGACATGAAATTAACTCCAACAACCAAGCTTCTAAAAAGTCTCTCAGGCCAAATCCTTCCTAGTGAAGGAATCTTCCACTTCATTCCTATCAAAGTAGACAAAACCAAGGTGTACCTTAGTTTCTATATTTTTTATACTTGGGAATTCAACCTTTTGATTGGACATCACTGGAGAGACTTATCCATGAAGGAAGAAAGGGGAGTGTAAATGTACATCTTGGGAAAAGCCTAAACCTTTCCATTCCCATCACCTAATCACTCCACACCAAGATGGAGTTAAGTCCTGAGCAAGAACCAATGGAGGGGATAATGGCAATGTCTGTCCTAGAATCATCCGATAAAGATCTTGAAGAAGTCACAAAAGATTTCATCGAAGAAATAGAACAACCGCGAAATCCTTTACCTTTGGATGAAACTCAAGAACCTCCAAAATCCCCCATTGAGCTAAAACCCCTTCCTTCAGGATTGAAATATACTTTTCTAAATGACGACAAGGAGTCTCCTGTTATAATTAGTGATAAACTTTCTGAATACGAGACCATCCGTCTCCTTACTATTTTAGAAAAGCATCATTCTACTTTCGGCTACTCACTCCAAGACCTCAAGGGGTTAGTCCTGCCCTTTGCACTCATCGCATTCCTATAGACCTAGCTTATACACCATCTAGGGAGCCCCAACGTAGGCTCAACAATGCGATGAGGGATGTTGTTAAAAAAGAGGTTTTGAAACTCTTGCATGCTGGGATAATATATCCTGTACCACATAGTGAGTGGGTGAGCCCGGTGCAAGTTTTACCTAAGAAAGGGGGTATGACTGTGGTAAAAAATAAGAGAAATGAATTGATCCCGCAAAGAACCATCATTGGATTGCAGATGTGCATCGATTACCGAAAACTTAACAAGGCAACAAAGAAAGATCACTTCCCATTACCCTTCATTGATGAGATGCTAGAACAGCTTGCAAAGCACTCTTTCTTTTGTTTCCTTGATGGGTATTCTAGTTACCATTAAATCCTGATCCATCCTGATGACCAAAGCAAAACCACTTTCACTTGTCCCTATGGAACTTATGCCTACCATAGGATGTCTTTTGGTCTGTGTAATGCTCCAGCCTCGTTCCAAAGGTGCATGATGTCTATATTTTTTGATATGATAGAGAAAATCATGGAAGTTTTTATGGATGACTTTTCTATTTGTGGAAAAACTTTTGATGATTGCTTAGAAAACTTAGATAAGGTTTTACAAAGATGTGTGAAAAAGCACTTAGTCCTTAATTGGGAAAAATGCCATTTCATGGTTAGAGAGGGCATAGTGCTTGGACACTTGGTGTCCAAACGTGGGATCGAGGTAGACCGTGCAAAGATAGAAGTGATAGAGAATTTGTCTCCTCCCACAAACATCAAAGCGGTACGAAGTTTTCTTGGTCATGCGGGGTTCTATAGATGTTTTATAAAAGACTTTTCTCACATTGCTAGACCCCTCACAAATTTGCTAGCCAAGGATGCTCCCTTTGAGTTTGATGATAAGTGTTTAGATGCTTTTCATATTCTTAAGAAAGCACTTATCTCTGCACCAATCATTCAACCCCCTGATTGGTCACTACCTTTTGAAATCATGTGTGATGCTAGTGATTATGCTGTGGGGCAGTTTTGGGTAAAACAAAGGATAGAAAGCATCATGCAATTGCTTATGCTAGTAAAACTCTATCAGGACCTCAACTTAATTATGCAACAACTGAAAAAGAGCTCCTGGCTGTTGTTTTTGCTATTGACAAGTTTAGATCTTAGTAGGAGCTAAGGTGATTGTTCAAACTGATCATGTTGTTTTGAAATACCTAGTCACTAAGAAAGATGCTAGACCATGACTTATAACATGGATTTTGTTCTCCAAGAATTTGATTTAGAAATAAAAGATAAAAAGGGAGTAGAAAATTCTGTAGCCGATCACTTGTCCTGGATGCAGTTTGAAAATCCATAGGAATTTCCCATCAATGACTACCTGCGAGACGACATGCTCTACAAGGTCATGAGCGTCAACCCCTGGTATGCAGATATTGTCAATTTTATGGTTACATGTTATATACCACTAGGAGAGAACAAACATAAGCTCATTCAAGAAAGTTGTCTCCACATATGGGATGTACCATACCTCTTCCGAGTCTGCTCTGATGGTCTACTCAGAAGGTGTGTACCAACGAAAGAAGGAATCAAGATCATTGAATGATGCCATTCATCACCATATGGAGGATGTTATAGGGCATTCCGCACTCATGCAAAAATTTGGCAATGTGGATTTTTCTGGCCAACCATGTATGAAGACATAAAAGATTTCATCTGAAGATGTGGAGCATGTTAGAGGCATGGGAACATAAATACACGAGATGCCATGCCACTAACCAACAATCTCCAGATAGAACTCTTTGATGTCTGGGGAATCGACTACATGGGACCATTTCCAAAGTCCAAGCAGTGTGAATACATCTTAGTGGTGGTTGACTATGTTTCAAAGTGGGTTAAAGCTCTACCATGTCGAGCTACAGATTCCAATCATGCCAAGAGGATGTTTGCATAAATCATCTTTCCATGCTTTGGAGTTCCACGCATGGTGATTAGTGATGGAGGTTCTCACTTCATTGATAGGAAGTTTCAACACTTCTTACACAATTATGGGGTCCGTCACAATGTTGCGGCACCATACCATCCTCAAACAAGTGGGCATGCAGAAACATCAAACAAGCAGATCAAGAACATTCTGCAAAAGACTGTCAATGAGATGGGGACAGGCTGGAAGGACAAGCTTTATGGAGCACTATGGGCTTATAGAACAGCCTACAAAACACCTCTTGGAATGTCACCATACCAACTGGTCTACGGGAAGACATGCCACTTACCTGTCGAGCTGGAATTCAAGGCACACTGGGCCATAAAGAGATGGGACATGGGTTTTGAAGAAGCTGTGGAGAAAAGAAAGATGCAACTCTCTGAGCTTGAGGAATGGCGAGAAAAGGCATATCATAATGCAAAGATCTACAAAGAGAGGACAAAGAGGTGGCATGACAAAAGATTGAAGAAGAAGGAATTCAAACCAGGTGACAAGGTGTTACTATTCAACTCTAGAGTGAAGGTGTTCGGACATGGGAAACTACGAAGTAAATAGGAAGGACCATTCAAGGTAATTGAAGTAGCATCACATGGAGCGGTCATGCTTCAAAATGATGAAAGTAAGCTTTTCAAGGTAAATGGCCAACATCTAAAAGTTTTCCTTGATGCACAATTACCAGAAGAAGAATTAGACATAGTTAATTATATAGAATTTGAAATTACTAAAATAAAGAAAAAGGATACCTTGCTAAATCTACATAGAAATCATGGGCAACAACCTAGACAATTAATGCTTAATTTTCTAACCCTTAATTTGTTCCATGAGTTTTGTTGTCTATTTGAGTTGTGTTGGAGTTATTAAGAAGAGTCGACAAGTAAGTGGATGTCTATCCACTAGTGGAGCACTGTCTCAACAATCATCATCAATCGATGCTCCAATAGAGGAAGTACATCTTCACTACCAGTCTGCTGCACTATAAGATCGAATGACTACGTCAACATCTAGCTTGGGGGAGAGCACCCCCATGTATCTAGCTAAGCATTTTCTTCCCTCAGCTTTACTTTATTCCTTACCAGTTTTCTTAATTAGTAATAATAATGATCTAAAATAACTAAAGCAAAATAAAGAGGGTGTGTCTAGTTTACTTGTTTTTGTTCCTAAAAGAGTTGTTAATAAAAGTGGACTATCTAAGTAATCTCTTGCATGGAAATAATGAATAGTTGCTCTACCATAATTCCTTTCAAGTACCTAGTTTTCAACCTCGAACTCTCTCAAGTTTTGGATACAACTGTTTTGATCTAAGATTTGCTCTGAACCTAAAACTTGTGGGTAGCAAATGCTTGATCTAAGTCTAGGTAGTTGGCGGATATGATATGGGAAGGTTTGAGCTGTTGTTTATCTTGTTCCTAGAGATACTAGAGTTCTAGAGATTTTATCTTTTGAAAACATAAAAATGCTGCATGATGAGTTCCTATATGACGAGAGCTTGAATTGCTATCATAGCCATATATACATGCTTGTTAGACTAGGAAAACTTCCACTCATATTTACTGCTTGTAAGCATTGAGTGTGGTCAAGCTGTGTCGACCCTTAGAGGTTGGTCATGCGGTTAAAATCAAGATCACGCACACTCCACCCATATATGCTGCTTCTACCCTAGAAGTACGCATCCACATACTTTCCATTTTTGACACGTCCCAAAATTGTTCTACTCCTACACTAGGAGTGAGCATTAAAAATTTCCCTTCATCCATTGCTAGCCCCTTTTGTTATGCAATAAAGCTCCAAGTATCCCTTTTACTACTACCTCTATCTATATATCCAAAAAGAGGCTTGGGTGCTCTGAAAAAAAAAGAGAAAGAAAAAAAAGAAGAAAAGAGAGAAAAAGAAAAATAAAAGAAAGAAGACAAATGTCCCAACATAGAGAGATTTTGAGCAGCCCAAGTTCTTCCCAAAATTCTTCAAGAGAGTGTGTATTTCCTCATAGGAGCAAAAGTAAAATTAGGCATTCACCATTATCATCCCTTTACCCCTTCATTTCTACATACATCTATCATCATCACCATTTGCCACTATCGCCATATATCCACTCAAACCATATACGTAGGACCACACACATGCACATCTTGATTTGACTGTATGGCTAGACTCATTCCTCTGGATCCATGCTTTGACTGTGCAATAGATGTTTGCAAGTATGTATTAGGTGTCTCCCCACCTATGAGCTCCACATAAGCCTATTAATTGTAGGATGAGAGAGAGAAGGCATACACCATTAATGCCTTGGTAAGGATCCACAAATACCACAAATGGGGGACTTGAGAGGGTCATACAAAGGAATCTCTGAGTTTTATTTGAAAATTTTGTAAACCTCCAGAATAATGGTTGATCACAGAGCTTGAAACATGGCGCTTGACTTAACCGTTTTGTCTTTCAACTACTCAAGACCCAAGTGACGGCTACAAGCCCCATGCTAGAAGGATATGGGTAAGTTTGAAAGTCAGAATAGTTCATTCTAATATGGAGGAAAGTTCTTGTTTGAATGCATGTGTACTTTTGAGGCGCGAAAGCATTGTAGCAACTCCTGATCCATCACTGAGTTTATCTTTGCTCAGGGACAAGCAAAGGGTAACCTTGGGGGAGTTGTTGACAGTAGATAAGTGTCATTTTTAACCATCAACCTAGCATGAAAAAGGACTTATATATAAATATCATCTAGAGATAGGGGTTACATTGATAGAATTCCACTAGTTTTGGTGAATGTTTGTTTCTGCAGGGGGTTATCAAAAAAGAAACCAAAGGAGGTCCACATGTTAGATTTACATAGAGAGAAACACACCTACATACACACAAGAATACTCTAGAAGACTCCAGAAGACCCTAGACCAGACCGGAGGCCAGTTGGCCATGTAGGCAGGGCGCCCGCCCTGTCCACGTGGGCGCCCGCCCACCTACATGGACCAATCAGGTCTAGTCTCGTGGATTGCCCCTTCACCGCCTTTGAGGATGAATAATAATCATAGATCAAGGTCGGTTTGATCTAACGGCTGTGGTGCTTCCTAGAGAGCTATATAAGCAAGGCCCCTAGCCCCTGGAGGAGGCATCCCTTAAACCCTAATTCATTTTCTCTAGTTGGGATCAGCGGAGAGGGGTCCCTCAAATAGATCTCCTCTCCATAGCTAGCCATCAAGAGAAGATTAGTCCTCATTAGGATCTAGTCTTAGCAAAATAGAGAGATAGAGAGCGAGGGAAGAGTTGGAGGTGGTGCCGGCATGTTGGTGCTCCCTCTCCGGCTTGTACTTCGATGGATTCAGGCTTCTCCAAGTCTGCATCGGGGATACTTCTGGTAATTGATCTTTATTCAAGTATTTATCTTACTCTTTTGTTTATTGGTTCACAGTTCTTATGATTGCTCTAGTTCTTGTTAGCGCTCTGAATTAGAGTAGTAATTGTTAGCATAAGCATGGTGCTTAGGCTGTCGGTTACCTGTGCTTGCTCCCTATTCTCTGGTTGTGTGCTAGTTACGGGAGGTGACAGCCTCGTCCACACTAAATTGAGTAGGTTCTTAAATTAGTAGGACCATAGTCACGTTGGTAGAGTTATCCTTACTAGTGCTTTCTCATCTAGCAGCGTCCTAAAGTGAACATTAGAAGGACATTTGAATCATAACCTTGCCTTGCATAGGATCATTACCATAGGAATCCTCTCTACCCATCATATCTTAAACCTTGATTGCTACCCTTGGATAAACTAGTTGTTTGGTGATCCACACACATTTCCCTATGGATACGATATTTAAAACCCTCCGAGTGAAAGCTACAACGGTATCCGTGCCCTTGTAGATTTATCTATGTGCGTTAAAAAATACTAACAGGTGCCCTGTCATCCTGACAGGTGGGCCCCACCTTCTAGGGGGTGCCTTCCCGAGTCTTCTAGATTCTTCCTTTTCATGCATGGGTCTTTCTCCCTAAGTAATCATGACATGTGGGCCTTCTTTGGTTATTTCCTGATAACTCCCTGTAGAAATAGATATTCACCAAAACTCGTGGAATTATGTCAGTTAAATCCCTAGTCTATGATGGTAATTCTTTTTATAGCATTTTCTTGGTTAAGCTAACGGTTAAAAATGATAGTTAACTATCGTCAACACACATCCTGCCTAGCAAGCTAGGAGAGATAACTAGACAAGGTCTGCAACGAGCCCTATGATTTAATAACTAGACCTAACATGGTGGAATACAGATGATGGGCAGGGCTATCACCACCTGCCACCTACCACAATATATCCGGATGCCTACCCGTAAACATAGGTAAGCTATAGCCTAAGCACCATGCTTAATCTATAAACTTACTACTCTAATCCTATGTACGATGGAACAAGATCAGAGCACTCTAACCAAGCGGTGAAACTAGTAAACACAATAATATAAATAATACTTAAGTAATGCAAAAGAGCAGAGTTACCACAGAGAAGATGTTGTATTTCACTTGAAGAAGAGCTTCATTCGTCGAAGCACAAGTGGAGAGGATGCCGACAACCCTGGCCCTTCTCCAAGCTTCTCCTCACTCTCCCTATCTTCTACTTCTAAGTAGTAGAGCTATAGAGCTGGCCTAGCTACTACCCATCACTTGGAGTGATGGATTGAAATGGTGCGTCTCTCAAATGAGCACCACTGCCCCCATTTTATAGTGTATAGAGGTAGTGGGGGTACTTATAGGCAGCATAGAAGGTTGGTGGAGGAAACTTGGGTGCCGAGCAGCCTAGGTGAGGCACTGCCCGGTGTTGGATATCACTGCCTTTCGATCGTAGGGCCTCGATTGCTTCCCAAAGTTGGTTGTGAATGTAACACCCCAGGTGTTACACTTGCAATCGGTACTTACATTGCATGAGTTTAGGCATCATTCGTTCATATGTGAGCATGAAACACATGTAACATATTAGTGAAACATATGAGACATGCTAGTGCAACATGTGAAACATGTATATATGGAATGTGCTTGCAACATCTCCTTGAAACATACGCAATGTACCTTGTCATTTTGTGTTTCAATGTGTGTATGTTAGATGCTCATGCCTGGTAATGCTAGTGAGTGTTGATGTCACTTCTTTCATGTGTCTCACATCACTCTCTATCTATAGTGATCCCTGAAAAAGTTTCATGAAGTTTGGAATCAAAAAGTCACATGAAATGATAAGTTCTATTCCTATTGGAAGGGCATGATTAAGTGAATGGAATTATAGATCATCAATCAAACCTTGCAACCTTGCCCAAATGACTCTATATGAACTCTACAATAAAAGTCATGAAGGGTTCATGTTGAGCAAATGCCAAGAAAATGCCCCAATTGGCCTAAAACCCTAGTTTAGGCTTTACCGAGTTGATACTTTGACCAAAGTGAAAGTTTAACTTCTATACTAGTTATGAGGTTTGACTTTAAGGAAAAGTTGTTGTTCATCTTGTGTAGAATAAACTTTGTTTAATAGTCAAGAGCTAGTTTGGCCTCTAACCTAGTCAAATAGAGCTCACAAGATTGATTCAGCTGCTGTTTTTGGACTTCGCAAATTTGGCTAAGTGTTGGAGCTGATTTTAGTTTTGATGTACCCTCCTTTAGGACAGTATATATCTCAAACCAAGTCAAACTAAACCTATATCCTTCAAGCAAAGTTGTAGTCCTCATATAGCTCTACAACTCTGTGGAATTGGTTTAGCTTTTGCTTGCTCGGTTTGGGAGATGGAGATGGAAGAAGATTGCAGTTTCAGTCGACTTGAAACTGAATTCAGTTTTCAAGTTTTGCCTACCCTACTTTGTAGCCTCATATCTTGCAACCCAAGCTAATCTATACCTTGAGCCTTAAATGAAAGTTGTAGCCTAGTTGGTGCTCTACAAATAATGTTTTTGGACTGAGAGTTAAATTTGCTTGGAGGTAAGTCAAACCATGGCTCAAAGTTTGAATCTGCTGCAGTTTGTTTCAGACTTAGAAATATTTCCAACTCTGGGAATTCTAGCACCAATACCGGTTAGCATGCCGTGTTCTCATATTTTCGTTAAGCAACTTGATTTGATCTAAAAATAGAAGTTGGAGCTAACCCTTTGGAGAAGGTCTAGGAAAAAGTTGCATTAAGTTTGACCAAGTTTTGGTAGTGAATTTTAGGTCAAAGTCGGGCAAGCTTAATCGAATTCAAGTCGCTGACACTGTCACTTTGGAACATAACTACTTGCTAATCCATAGCTCTAATGACCATGGCCCTTAAACAAAAACTATAGAGCACCTCGTGGGCTTCAAACTTCCTTTTAGGTCCAAGGTCCAATTCGGCCCAGATCCGGCCCAAAATCGTGTTCCACCATACCCAAACCGCTGCCCACCACATGCTCGGGGAAATGACCAAGAGGGGGACGCCTGGCGTGGATGTGCCCACCATGCGCAGCGGCGAGCTCCTCTCCTTGTCATGCGGATGCCGAGCTCGCCCTACGCTCGTTCCCCTTGCTTCCCACTCTGAGCCCCTCTCGCTCGCTCTCTAGAGCTTGAATGCGTCGAGCGCAGAGCGCCACCACCATGGCTGCCGAGCAGCAAGCTCCCTGTTGCTACTTGTGCCCTCGCCGCGCTTGCCCTCAGTCCCTCACCCACTCCCCACTCCTCCTGCTTGTCATGCTCTCCTCCTCTATCATCCTCTACATCGCACGTGCGCGACAGAGCACGTCCGCCATGAATGTGCCGAACGGAGCTCCTCACCGTTGTTGTTGCCTCCACTCCATCCCTCCTTCGCCCTTGCCATTCATCTCGCTTCCCTTCCCGCGTTGCGCTGCCATCTCAGTGCCCTTCCTCGCCTTTGCAGTGAAGCCGGAGCCGCTACCGTCGGGCACAGTCAAGGGCCGTGGCTGCAGCCGCTCGTGGCCGAGCCACCCTAGCCTACCATCGCCCTATCGATCCCCCTCTTCGGGTGCGTGTGGGCCTAGGTGAGTCCCCAGCACCACCACTCGCCGCCGATGAGCCCTACCGTGTCGGAACTCCGGAGCCCGACGCCCTCTGTTCCGTCTCTGCTCGACGAAGAAGAAAAGGAAGGACCAAGCTGCGAATAGAAACTGTTTGCTGGGTCCAGATGCAAAGTTCATGACTCATATGAACAGTACAGGCAGAGCTCGGGTTGATTTTTAGAAACTCCAGGGGTCTCGTGGCAAAAGTGTTTTCCTTTTCCTTTTTCTTTTATGCAGATTTTTGGCTGAACCTTTGGAAATTAATATCTCATGCTAGGAAGCTCCAAAAATAGCAAATGAGGACTTTTTGGAATTCTTGTGAAATTATCTATGCAGTAGATATATAATATGTCATATTTTAGTTTAAATTTTTAGCTGTAAAAATAGATTTATGCATCAAGGTTTTTAATGCTAGTTGTATTTGTCATTTTCATAATTGCAAATGTAGGGCTCCAAATGAAGTGAATTTTTTGTGGCATGCTTATCATGTGAGGTTTGATGTGTGGTAAAAATGTCATGAATTTTGGGTGAGGTATGAGTGAGTTATTAGTGTATCTTGCTCTCCCATGATATATTGCAATAGCCATTCATCTTTTTCATAGAGGTTGATATACATTTCCAAATGACTTGAAATTTGGACATTAGGCTATTTGGAGGATATGTAGGCTATTGTAATTTTGGTAGAATTTATGGTGCACTTTTGATATGTGTTCATAATTCCACCTAATTATCTAGATAAATTAAGAAATGTATTAAAATAATTTATTTAGCAATGGACACTATGTTTTCTGGTGTTCATTAGTCATATGTGACATGTTGGTAAAGTTGGTTTTGTCCAATTATATGTTTGCAACATAAGTTAATAATTATGATGTTTCTGGACATATCTGGACAGATCTGGGAACTTAGCAAAGTTTTTCATGATAATGTGCTTTGTTGTAAAACTTGTTTATACAAAAGTTGTAGATAATTTATGTATCTAGCATGTGTTAAAATTTGGTGGCATTTGGCCATGTGGTTTAGGAGTTATAGCTGTTTAAAGTTAGGATATAGAATTGCTTGCTCTCTGTCTTGTTAGACCAGTTTCTGTGTTTGTGTAAATTTGACATGATTAACTTTGGAATCATGTTATGATAATTATAAATGAAATGTAGGGAATTTGATAAGCTTTCCAGAATATCTTCTTTCAAGTCATTTGGATTTGAGTAAGTCCAGTTATAGCTAAATCTTGTAGCTAGTGTTTGCAGTCATGAATGTGACAGATTCTAGTTTTATGTGTTTACTTCCTGTGTTGGTAAGTGTGGCTCATGCTTTTGATAATGCTAAGTTCATACACTTGAGACTCTGTGAAGCTTGTGTTTTTACTTGGTATGCATGATATATCTCTTTAAAGGGTAGTGTGCTATTTAGTTGAGTGACTATGAAGGCCTATGTCTTGCTTAATCTTGCGCTTGTCCTAAATACTCCTATGTGATGCATCTTGTGTTATCATTTTTCATATTCATACACTTGCATCTTGCATCTCATCTAGGTACGCTAGATGCACCATGTGAAGGATGAGATGTTGGAGCCTAACCCGAATATGGTGTTTGGTGGACCTATCTCGAAGACGGAAGGACTAGACAAGTGCTAGAATGGGAGGTGCTCGCCAAGCGAGTGTCATCTAACAACCACTGACTTGTGTCGGATCCCAGGCAAGCCCCGGAGCATTATAAGCCTCCTAATTTCTGAAAATACAATCGAGTATATATGTTATATGTATTATTGCATTAAGTGATTGGTGTTGAATGAAAACACTTGCTGCATATATGCCCTATCCTTGTCCAGAAAGTATACCATGAATCCTATTAGCTCAGGATCAAGTAGAAGCTTAGCCCTGCTCTAAGCGGTAGAAGTCAGGTGATTCCTGTCACCTGCAAGATATAGGAATATATATAGGGCACGGTTGGCTATATTTGCTATCGTGTAAAAGAACCATGTGTTAATGAAATGAAATGAGACCGGGCAGGATGATGATAGTGAGTCAACAAGGCATGGAGGTCTTGTGTGTGGATCTATCCCCATCTGTGTCGATTAAGGACTGATTCTTGGAGCCTTTCCTATTCATGTTGAACGCATGCCTCTCTCTTAGTTGGCTGGGTCTAGAGACCGACAACAAAGCCGAGTAGCTCAACTCAGGCCGGGAGTCGACAAGTATAAAGTGCGCCTCGGAAGGGAGCCGTAGGCGTGAGTCCAAGGGCAGGTGAGTTAAAAGTCACGATCATCCTAGCAGAAGGGTAATCCTTGAGAGTGCTGGCGCTGACCGAACCCGCGAAGTTGGTTCCTAAGTTGTACCAAAGGTGACCTAATGCTCCTTGATGGAGGAAGTCATGGGTGAGAGTTAGGAATACCCCCTCAGCTGAGTTGTAATTCGATTTGAGTCGCCGTCTCTCACCGGTTAGTGAGAACTTGATAGGATTATCTCCAACGTAGATCTCACTAAATAACTTGATGGTTTAGGAATGATGATATGATGATGACAACCTTATTATACCTGCTATGGTTAATATTGTTTGCTCCTAATAAAGTGAGTGCTCTAGTACAGGTGCTAATCTAGATGGCAGGTTCATAACGATTAACTTGATGCTTAAGCATTAATGATTACTTATCTGTACTAAGCTTTTATGTAAAATGTTGTCAAGCTACCCCACTTTATATCAGCCTTGCATGATCCTTGGTGTCACTTTATTTCTGGTTTATGACGGGTAAGTCTAGCTGAGTACCATCTCGTACTCAGGGTTTATTCCAACTTGTTGCAGGTTGTGATGTATCATGGCTACTGCAAGAATTGGATGACCCTGTCGTAGCGGCGGAGTGTGATCATGGGCATGTCCTTTTGAGTTATCTTGTCTCTAATGCTTTTATTGAAAGTTGATCTTGGTACTGGCATGTATTTGAAATAAGAGAAATGTAGTTTCAAATTACTTTGCTTCCGCTACTTTTCAACTTAAGTTGTAATAACTATGTTGAACTCCGATGTATGTTGAACTACTTGTGAAATGGTTGTAACATGTGACTTGTTATGTTGAATCACTATGATCTTGGCTTGTATGTTGGTTGGATTGAAATCCCTCGTGATTTTGTTGGACTACCAGAGTTATATGGGCTCAAGTGTAAGAATTTGATCACTTCGGTGATTGTTTTTGTACTTGTGCTCTTATAATTTGGATGGTTCTGTGATAGTGAACGCAACACATGCGAAGATTTGGTCAAAGGTAGTTCCAAGGTCAGTTGGAGGGCTCCAAGTCCATGATAGTGGACCCATGGATCCAAGACCACTCCGTCCTGACCTTTGGTGCCAACTGACATAAGATCAACGCTTTGTGAAGCAGTATGGAAGCCATCCCACGGATTGGTGACATGGAACGGCCAAGTGGGGCTCCAGGCGGTGCCACGGTAGGGCCGACTAACATGGCATGTGGGCCTCTAGCCCCCTACCACATCCACATGTCTCCTATGTGCATGTGTATGAAGTTTGGTCGCATTTGGAGCTTTGCTTCTCTGGTTCTTGTCTTGTGTTGCATTGGGTCACATTGTACGAACTTTACCTGAGCCCCATGCGATCCAATGTGAAGAACATGGCTTCCCATGGGCTCTTGGGTAAGTGTAGAGGCCCTGGACCAAGTTTGGTGGCCATTGGACATAAGTCCTGGCCGCCCAGCCTCAGTCCAAGTCGCCCGGTGCCACCCTGTGTCCAAATCGAGCCCGGTTTGTTTAGCGATCTTCCGAAAGCCATAACTTTATCGTCCAGACTCTGAATTGTGTGAACCAAAACTTGATTTCATGTATCTTGACAATCTCTTTGACATGCAATAGTCAAAATGGTCATTTGATGAAATTTTTTGCACCATTTTTGCTATAATTCCCTGTATACAAATAATTCTACAAGTACAAGTGGAACTAGGTGAAGTATAAACAAAATCCTACACATGTGATGACTTTTATCATGCTTTTGGGTGAAATGTTGATGGCCAAAATGGGTGTTATTGACCATCAACAATGGTGACCATGACCTTTGTACTGACGGTTCATGCGTTGAAGCGATGGTGGTGTTAACCTATACACAGACGTCTTGGTCATCGAAGCGACAGCGAACTCGCACCGCTGACAGTCGGGTCAAAGTACAAGGTGATAGTGCTGGTGACCACTACATAGGCAGTTGATGTGCCCACATGACTATTTTGATAGCACTGACATAGGTAGTTCATTTGCCATGCGGCGGTGTTAGTGTACATCCACAGCCGGGTCAAGCTCTAGTGTGACAGAAGTAAGGGCATTATCATAGATGGATGATAAGCCAATGCGGTGATGTTGTGTACTTACCAGTTGGTTCGAGACAGCGAAGGTGATGGCTACAACTATCATTGCCGATAGCTTACTGCCGAGGCTGAAATTGGACATCTATGTGGGTTACGACGCGGCTGTGAAGGGTGGTGTAGTAGTGTGAATAGGTAAAGAACATGATCAAAGGAGCCTGCACTTGCCTTTCACCTAGAATTTAGCTGCTCAGAAGTCTTCAGCTTCTATCTTATGGTCTCCAGCTTTCACTTCACCTGATGGTCCTAACCGCTTACGAACTGCTCTCCCTCTGCTTAAGCAAAACAAATAGACAAACAAACAAACATGACTAAGAACAACACATCACTCAGAAGGAAAAGCTTTGAAAAGAGTGCACTAAATGGCATGGCTCATTGCTACGATCGCGAGAATGCAAGAATGACTAAAAACGGAGCTATCATTGAAAAGAACGGCTATCGGAAGATTTAAGTTATCAAAGGTAGGCTACACGCTTGGTTCATTTTCGTTAACCAAAACAAGGTGAAGGGCATCTCAGAGAAACATCCTAAAGTTGAATTGATTCAAGTTATACTTTAATTAGAAAAGGCGAGTTTAAACCCTAGTCATATTTTAGTTATAAATGATTATATATCATTTAAGCCATTTCAACATTTGTAATTTAGAAAGCATTAAACATGTGAGAGACAATAATCGAATAATTATATATCTCATGTTTAAGCTAAACAAGTTATATTAAATAAAGACACATTCAAGTTGATATTAATTAATCAAGTTAACATTTATATTTATAAAAGACCGGAGATAAACCTAAATTGCTTTTAATTCATAAAGGAATTGAATAAATATTAATCTAATTAGTAATATTAAATTAAAAAAAAACATGGTAAAGATCGTTACTAACATGTAGCTTTATAACACTAGGTTGCTTTTAATTAGAAAGCTATTAAATAAATATTAATCAAATTAATTTAAATTAATAAACCGATAAATGAGTGACATGATAAACATTAGCACTACTGCGTAGAGCATGATGTTATGAAACCAATGCAATAGGGACTTCTCAAATGGGAGATTAAACGACTAAGTAGCCAAGAATAAAAGATCGATGGCAAAACCGTAAAATTGGGAAGGGCCAGTCATGGTCGTGACCTCCATGCCGGCTGGATGGAGCAGAGGGGCACGGGGCACCGAGCGCTGGCCGGTGACAGCGTTAGGCCACGGTGGCACAGGGGCCCACGCGTGGGACCGAGATATGGGGCCGTAGTGGCCTGCACGGGCAGCAGATGCTGGGCTGCACGTGAGAGGGCAGCCACTGAGGCCTAGGGGCGGTGTGCAGTGTGCCCCGGATGGGAGGACGCGGGTCCTGAGCCAGAAGACGGGAAGCTGCTGTGTCATCCATGGAGGTTCACTGGAAACCTTGCTAGCAAAGAGAGAGAAAACAAAACTTGGTGAAATGGTGATGGATTCATGAAAAGGAGGACACCTCAGTGCAGAGAATGATGAGAGCTACCTGATGATGGTGGTGGCTTTCAACGGAGATGGTTGAGGTGGCTAGAAATGCTCGGGCGGAGTGTTCACCGGAAACCTAACTTTTTCGGACTTCGGCGATAGATGTAGCGACATAGGAGTGGCAGGGTTTGCGGTCAATGGAAAAACAAGTTATTTTCATAATTTCAAAAATTCTTGAAATTCATTTTTAGTTAAAAAATAATTCCAAAAAAGCTAAAATCGTTTTAAGTCCCTAAAAAATAATTATAAAGTTCTAAAAAATTCAATGAAAACTTCTAGAGATAGATCGAGAGATGATGAATCCAAATAAAAAACTCGACCTAAAGGGGTTCAGACTGCCCCCCATAGCATTCCAAATAAGAAGAAGACCTTCTTACCAGGCCGAGAAAACCCCTAAACCCCCATCCCACCCTTACACGGTGGCTTTCCATCGCCCAAGTGAGAATTGGACCGGTGCACCCTAGTGCTTTGGATATGGGATGGATGAGGGGATTTTTTAACCTCAACCTGAAATTTGGTCCTGATGGGCAGTCGAACCTAGGACCTGAGGAGTGCCCTTGGGGAACTCTTGACCAACTAGACTATAGGCCCTTTGGCGATGAATCCAAATAAAGTATTTGGACCCTATGAAAAGGGATTTTACAACACCCAAAAATTGGATTAAGCTCTAGAAAAAATAGGAAAAGGCTCCAAAAAAGTTCAAAACATTCCCAAAAAGTATTGGACGTCTAAACGCACTTTGAAAACTTACCACACACAAAAAACCAAAAACAAGCAATAGGCAAGCACAACATCAACAAATGCCATCAAATTAATTTAGAAAAGTTCAAAAATTCACATTTTTCCTATAACTAAATTTGCGCTAGCTCAAACTAAACTTGATAAATTTTATCCAAATCCACAACCCAAAATTGAAAATTTTGGGGTGTGACACTTGTGATCGAGAGGTCGATAGTTCAATGCCCAACTATTTTTGTTGTTTTTATTTTCTGTTTTGCATTTTTTATATTTTCCATTTTATGTTCCCTTTGAATATTAACTGTAGATAATAAATTTTTTCTTTAGTTTTTGTATTATTTTTCTTTAGTTTTCATATTTTTATCTCATCTTATTATGTCTTGTGAAACCTTAGTTTTAAATTTCTTATCTTTTATCTCCTCCCAATATTAATAGCTATACATATATGATATTTCATCCTTTATTTTCTAGTATTTTTATCACGTGTTGTTGTCCCACGTGAGATAATATACCTCATCCTTTAGTTTTTCTATTTTTATCCCCTCTTGTTGTGTCCCATGAAATCTCATGTGTCTTTTTATATTTTTTCAATTTTTATACCCTCTAGATATTATAATTATAAATAATATATTTCATCCTTTATTTTACAAATTTTCATCCCATTTTGTTGCCTCCTATGAGATACGCCATGAAATGGAATAGAAATTGGTAGCTATGCATGGCATGGAAATTGGTAGCTATGTATAGTGTTGTTAGTGTTTTGTCAACCAACTAGTGAATTTATACGTGTATCACGCTGCTTTAGGAAGACGATGGTAGTATCCAAAGACACAAGGAATTATACTAGTTTAGGCTAGAGCCCTATGTCTAGTCTTAGAGAGGGATCGAGTTCATGTTCCTCGATTGAATGCTCTAAAGTTCTTACAAAGGGGTGTGTAAGCTAAGAAAAAGAGGTAGGAGGAGTGAGGTGAATGAAGGCCCAAATGAAGTCTCGAGAGTTCGTTCTCTTGGAAGGGAGGCCTGGCTGGCCTTATATAAAGTTTAGGGGCCAGGTTACATATGGAGAGTGGTTCTCCTAATCAAGTGGTCATGAGCCTGAGGGAGGAAGAAGCAAGTAAACTTGGCTTGCAATCAAGCCCATCATGTCTTAGCGTCAGCGCATGTTCTGGTATGGTCGTCATCGTGGTCTTTATCCCACATCGTGGCAAGGCATCGCATGATGCTACAGTGTCGGTGGTGATGACACTGTTGGCACGGTGGCGGTTCACCGACTGTCCTGCATGATGTGGTCTTACTGTACCCTTCATCATCATTTGCTATTCTCCTAGTGGTGTCATGGCAATAGTTCGAGAATAGGTGGTTACTCCTAGGTTGTCGATCGTCTTTGCTAGTTGTGATGCTAGTGGCCTCGACCCAAGACAGCGAGGTCGAGGCCCTTAGTGGCTTGGCCGATCTTGAAAGTAAAGGGTGGAGTCATGCGCCCCATCCCGTATTGGGTGGGGCTGTACGCCTACTTGTCGAGTTTGTTTTGGATGGTGGGATGCTATACTGGTCATCACCGCCTAGTGGTTTTGTATTGTTTGCACAGGGGTGCGCAGGGATGGGGCGTCTGTCCTGAGATGGTTGTCCCTTCAGCCCTGGTGGAGTGAGCGGAGCGTGCCTATCCCTATTAGGGGTTGCATACTTGACAACGTCCTCTCTCCTTGTCCCTCCTTGGGGGTTGAGGCGAAGGAGAGGTCATGCGCTGCCACGTAGCATGCAGTGGAAGGAGATTATGAATAAAGAAGAGTCTTCGTGATCATAGAATTCCGCTTCCACTCCGAGGTTGTCTCGTCGTCCTCTTCATCGGCACACCTTTCGTTTCGTGAATCCATCATCTGTTCATCAATTCCCTAATACTTTTTTTCTGGCTAGGTCATCCATGGACGTCATCTCTTTCTTCATTCTCCGGCCACCGCGGTCCCGTGCGCCGCCACCCGTGGCCCTGTCCTCGAGCGGTCGCCCGGGGCCCTGTGCAGCCTCGCTCTGCGCCCCTTGCTGCGCCTCTACATGTAGTGGCGCCAGTGTCCTATGGCCGATCGACCATGGTCGTGGCCACCGTGCGGGCCCCTGCCTGGCCCCACGCATGGGCTCGCGTCGTGCCGGCGCGCCTCCAGCCGGCAAGGCCCTACCGAGGCCCCTCTCCCTCCCGTGAGCACAGCAGCAGCAGGCTACCACTACCACGCTCCAGAGGGAGAACACGAACGCGACGTGCAACAGCCAATGAGGAAGATGATGGTATTTACGGAATTGCCACTCGATCTTTTATTCCTCGTCATTTATTTGTTTTAAGTCCGATTTAGTTCGTTCAAATTACGTCAGATTCACGTCATCGTGCTCTATGCAGTAGTATCATTGTTTTTCATGTCACATGTTTTGGAATATATAGTTATATATTTAATTAATTATTATATGCACCTAATTTTAATAATTAAAACCAACGTAGAGTGGTAATTCCGTTCTTGTTGTTTTGCGACCGTGGTGATGTGAGCGATACGTTATCAATGCTGTTCTCCATGTCCTATGTGTATGAATATAATTAATTTGATTAATGTTAACTTATATGTTTACAATTATAATCTAATTAGTATAAACACGCTACATGTAATATACTCACACAGAAGCTCTCATATATATTTCTTTTTGCAAAGTTAAAGTTTAACTTGTTTAATCTATATGATACGACAATATTTATAAATAAAGCATGATTAGTTTTAGCTCAGTTTCTAAACTAAAAAGCAATACGTGTAATCTAAATTAACATGCTTCTTGTGGTTTTGCCGAGTTAAATAAATCAAGTATGTAGGCCTTTCTTGTACAATGTAAAATAACAAATTAATATATTAATATAATACTCTAGATAGTAGTTTTTCTTTTTAACCATAGGCTTGTTATCGGCGTTTGCTTGTGCTCTCAAGATCGTAGCAACTACTTCTCGATTAGCATGTCTTATATCATTGAATTTTATAAGTTAAATATTAGTTTGATTTATTCTTATGCAATTGAATTTCTAATTAAAAGTAATTTAAGGTTTTATATCTGGTCTTTTATAAATAAATGTTAATGTGATCGATAGCAATTTGAATATTCTTTACTAGTTATAACTTGGTTAGTACCAAAATTAATGTCTCTTTATTGATTATAATTTTTTCTATAATTCTAAAACTAGTTTAGATGCTCACTTGTTTACTTTCTTTTCATAAAAGAAATGTGTTTGTTTATATGTTTATGAATAATATATGGCTAGATTTAACTTGGTATATTAATAATATAGGTTTATCACGTGGTCCTTTGTAATTAAGCATGAATGACTTATGTAATAGCAATTTGAATATGTTTTAAATTATGATTTGCTTAGCTCAAGCACGATATATATCATAAACTCGTCTTAGTGTTCACTGGGTACATTATTTAGCAAGTTAAAGTTTAACTAGCATAAATGATGTCAAATTGTGTATGAATAAATGTGATCTGCTTCAACACACATCATGTACAAATTGAATAGATGTTCTCACCTGTTCTTTTATTTTGATAAGTTAAAGTTTACTTTGATTGAATGATACATGCATGTTAATATTTAAAATATGATTAGTTTAACTTGACTCTTCTAAAATAAAAAATATGATAATGACTAATCTGAATTGTAGTTTCTCATGATTTTATTTAACTAAAATATCCTCTAGTTGATTGTTTTCTTTTATAGTATCGAACTCTCGATAGTCGTTTCTTTTTAAGGATAGTTTTGTTATTGGCGTGACCGTAGTAGTTAGCTTTCTTTTAGTACGCTGTTTTATCTTGTGTGGTGTATTGTTCTTAGGTGTCCCTACTTGTTTGGTTGTATGCTTGTTAGTGTGTTGGGTTGCTATGATCTACGAGTAGAAGAAAGACTATCTATGAGCGCTGATGATCAGAAGGTGAAGACTAGAAGCAAAGTATGAGGATGTTTGACCAAGTATGAAAAGGCAAGTATAACATGGGACTATCCTTGTTACCTATACACTAAAAATATTATTCATATGCATGTGTCTACCTTGGCAACCGTAGAGATTTATACTAGCGATTGATACCTTGATTCCTTGTCAAACTTGGGGATGCATTTGGGTAGCTATTACTAGTGCTTAATTATGAACAATGATCTTGTAATTTGACTAATGGATTATGCAATCAACCATTAATGATGATTTTATTATTGTTGAAAAGGGGGCTAGAGCATGGGGTTATTTTTGCTGCTCTGGTTTCTCTCCAGAAGGACTTATCTGTACGTGATCATCCGGGACATATAGTACAGTTGTGAGGGCTATATGGCTCTGACTCTAGTTGTTCAAGAGACCTTTTCTAGCTTGTTAGTGGTTACCTTAAGTGGCATAAGAATGGCTTGCCGATTCGGGTATAGGACAGCTTCTAACCACATGTGTATAGCCGGAAAGGAATGTGCCATCTGGAAAGGGGGTTCCTATATCTACTTGCCGAGTGAATCTAATGGGCCTGACTTGTTAGACGAACTCTTGAATGGCTTTATATGGTTTTTAGTGTTTTGGAATTAATTACCCCAATGCAACTGGAAACCATGACTCACAGTGAAAGTGTACACCTCTGCGCAGAGTTTAATAAATTGGTGTACTAGCCGTGCCTACGGATACGGGCGGCCTTGGAACATCTACAGATAGTTGATCACCATTGTTATATCATGTTTTAATTACTGTTGATATTATTATGCCATGACAATGCTATTTTATTATTCTTATTACAAATGATCATTGGTTGATTAATGGGAATTGGTTCATCTTGATGCTACTCAATTGCTAATTATATGATGATTAAAAGCTAAATGCAGTCAAACAGTGTCTAGCCTTTTTGTGCCTCAAGAACCCTATGTTATACTTGTTGAGTTCGATATGGACTCACTCTTGCTATTTCCACTACACTCCGGTGTGTAGTAAGGTGCTACTTAGAAGAAGGATGAAGGTGTAGTGGAGTTTCCAGAAGTCTTTCAGAAGTGCTTGCCATACGGAGCCACCAGTCAACCATCCCTGAGAAGAATGGAGCCTAAAGTTTAGTCACCGTTCCGCGATACTCTGATGTAAGTGTTAATATAGCTATGTATACGTTATATAATAACATTGTTTCTGATACTTTTTTATTTTGACATATGTGTGGACTTCCTGGGCACACATATGGCTGCCCTGGTTTAGTTCTTTAAAACTGGGTGTGACACCTATACTCGGGAGGTGGACTACGAATGACTCAACAGGACTGTCACACCCGCGATCTACCACATGGTCCGGAATATAGGGTGCAATCGTAGGAACATACGGTATAGGCACCACGCCTATATAATATTGACCACTCACCCATGGTACCAATGAGCAAGCACTATACGATCCTATACTTAAATTTAATTCTGATCGAACTATGCCAACCATATAATCAAAGTAGACTAAGAACAATATAATTGAAAACATAATCAAATAGAGCAAAGTCATATCCAATATGATAGAATAGACAAAAGTCATATTCATACAAATGATGAACTAGATAAATAATACAAGAACGAATATAAAAGTAGGAGAGAATTACCAAGTATTTCTCTTGACAAATCTGGAACCAAGCGATGCTTGCCTCCTTCTAGTTCTAATCCTATGTAGCTATGCTAAACTATAGAGATCTAATTGAGATGATGGCTCTAGGGATTCTCAGATGAAAGCTCTGTATCTTAGAATGAGTTTGCTAATGAATTAGGGTTTCTCCTAAGGCCTGGGGCCTTGCTTATATAGCCCTCTAGGAAGCACCACGACCCTCAGATCAAACTGACCTTGATGAACAATTATTATTGATCCTCAAAGGTGGTGGAGGTACGATCCACGAGCTTGGCCCTGATTGGCAACCTAGGTGGGGCAGCCGTCGAAGGGGTGGGGGCACCCGCCCCTGTCACAATGACAGGTGGGTCCCACCTCCCAGGGGGTGGCTTCTTGAGTCTTCTAGATTATTATTTTTATATATGTGGCCCTTTTCTCTCTATGTAAATATGACATGTGGGCCTCCTTTGGTTGTTTCCTGATAACCCCTACAGAAATAGACATTCACCAAAACACATGGAATTTTGTTAGTGTAACCCCTATATCTATATAGTAATTTTGTTTTAGGTCCTTTTTCATGCTATGTTGACGGTTAAAAATGATACTTATCTACCATCAACAAACTCCCCTAAGATTACCTTTTGCTCGTCCCTGAGCAAAGATAGACTTAGTGATGGATCAGGAGTTGCTACAATGCTTTCATGCCTTATAGGTACACATGCGTTCAAACAAGAATTCTCCTCCAGATTAGAATGAATTATTCTGATGAAAAACTTACTCATATTACCTTCCACCATGGGGCTTGTAGCCGTCACTTAGGTATTGAGTAGTTGAAAGATAGAATGCTCAAGTCAAGCACCATGTCTCAAGCTCTTTGATCAACTATTGTTCCGGAGTTTTGTAAGATTTTCAAAATAAAACTCAGAGATTCCTTTGTATGACCCTTTCAATTCTCTCCTTTGTGGTATTTCTGGATCCTCTCCAAGGCATTTTATGGTATATGCCTTTTCTCTCCTCTCAAGATATGTGGTATTTATGGTATTAGGCATAGTAGCACTGCCTTCTCTCTCTCACCCTACTTCTAATAGGCTTATATGGAGCTCATAGGTGAGGAGACAGCGAATACATACTTGCAAACATTTATTCCACAGTCAAACCATGGATCTAGAGAAACGAGTCATACAGTCAAATCAAGATATGCATGTGTATAGGCTATATGGTAGGTGGTGGATAGATAGTAAGTGGTATATGTAGGGGTAAAGAAATAGTGATGATGAATACTTAGCTCCTTTGAGAATTTTTCTCATGCCTCTCTTGAAAACTTAAAGAATTTGGGGAGAACTTGGGCTACTCAATAAATTTTTTTTGAGTGGGACATTTTTCCTCTTTCTTTTATTTTTTCTTTTCTTCTTCTCTTTCTTCTTTTTTTGAGAGCACCGAAGCCTCTTTCTGGGGATATAACAACAAGAGCTAGCATAATGGATATTTGGAGCTTTATTGGCTAGCGAGGGATAAATATGGATGATAGGAATATTTTTGGACAGTTCACTCCCAGTGTAGGAGTAGAACTATTTTATAGGTGGATCTAAATGGGATATATATGTGGATTCATACTTCTAGGATAGAAGTAGAATATATGAGTGGATGTATATGGATGGATATGATTGCGTACTTCTAGGGTACAAGCAGCACATATAGGAGGAGTGTGTATGTGGATCTTGATTTTAACCGCATGACCAGTTCCTAAGGGTCTACATAGCTTGACCACACTCAATGCTCACAAGCAGTAAATATGAATGTAAAGTTTCTTAATCTAACAAGCATGTATATGGCTATGGTAGGAATTTAAACTCTCGTCATATAGGAACTCATCATGTAGTAAGTTAATTTTCAAAAGATAAATTCTCCAGAACTCTAGTATCTCTAGGAACATGATAAATAGTAGCTCAAAACCTTCCTATATCATATCCGTCAACTACCTAGACTTAGATCAAGCATTCGCTACCCACAAGATCAGGTTTAGAGCAAATCTTAAATCAAAACCATTGTATCAAAAACTCAGGAGAAGTCGAGGTTGAAAAAAAGGTACTTGAAAGGAATTACGACAGAACAACTATTCATCATTTCCATATGAGAGTTTGTTTTAGGGGTTCATTTTATCAAGATGAAACTTAGCACACTCTCCTTTATTTATTTGACAAACATAAAGATCATATAGAAAACATATATATATAAATAAGAAAACATTTAGTTGGGTTTCTAAAGGTTATGCATCTTTTTATCTCATAAATCAAAGCAAAAATATATAAGTAAATAGATAGGTAAAAATACTTAGCTGGATACACGGGGGATGCTCTCCCCTAAGCTAGATGTTGACATAGTCTTGCTTGATGAAGTTGACAGACAGTGAAGGTGTACTCTCATCGGAGTGCTTCTGATGATGACTGTTGAGACAACACTCCGATAGGGGATAAATCATCCTTCTGTCTATTTGCTTTCCTTGATCCTTCAAATTCTGTGGGGCTTAAATAGACAACAAAGCTTGTGGAACTTGATTAAGTGTTAGTGATGAACCTCCAAGCCTTGAACATGTAGAATCTTATAAGTATCTTTCTAACAGGATCTCTTGTCGCTATATTTTTATACTTTTATATTTTATACTATGCAAGGAATTTATAAAGAATAATGAATGCATCTTTATTTATTTTTATGCCACCACAACAACTAGACTTATGGGTTTTATGCCACAAATTTATTTGCATGGGGCTTAGCAGTTTTAGGATGCAATGCAAGACATATTTATTTTCTTTTTCTATGCAGAAATAAAGTGTAACTAGACATGCAATTGAGGAAAGTAAATATGATGCGAAAAAGAAAGAATTGAAAAAGGGAAATATTGATAACTACCAAGTTACCTCTTGGCGCAGTATTCGGTGATTTAAGTCCTTCGAACAGGACCTCTTGTCTGCTCAATCCTTCTGGGGCACCTCGGATGGCTCGAGTGGTGCCACTGGCTGAACCTCTTCTTGTGTTGAATCTAAATTTGATTTTATCTTTACTTTCCATACCTGTTTTGTTGGTGAGGTTGACTCTAAGGGAGAAGCTTGCTCTTTTGTATTATTTTCTGTGTGATCATTAGTGATTGGGTCACTTTCTGTTGGTGGTACAGCTTCCTCCTTAGGAGATGCATTGTCTTCAGGGAATAGATCTTCATGTCTCGTTACTTCTCCTTCATAGTCAGCCCAGCCATCCATAGCTGGCTGGCTCTTCTGGTTACGGGTGTGACGCCTTCTTATTAATCTTGTTCTTCTTGGGTTCTTCATCAACTATATAATTATTATTGAAATGGTGACGTACCTTCTCTGAGGGAAATTAGAAATGAACTTCTCCTATTGCAATGTAGATGATGGCCTTGGTGGTGCTTAGGAATGGTCTTCCTAGGATGATGGGTGGATCATACTCATCCTCTCCCATGTCGACGACTAGGAAGTCAGTCAGGATGAAGTGGTCGTCGATCTGAATCAGGATGTCTTTTCCTAGTCCTTCCACGAAGCAAAATGTTTGGTCCACCATCTGCAGTTGCGCATAGGTAGGTTCCAAGGGCATAGTACCATATAAATATTCATAAGTTACCTTGGCCATTATGTTGACACCTGATCCGGTGTCACAGATAGCTTTCTGAAAGGAGCTTCTGTTGATTGTGCACTCTATGGTTGGGACACCTGGGTCATCCTTCTTGATCAAGTAGGGAGACTTGAGCTGATGATCATGCTCTCTATGGACTGCATTGATCATCCTTACTGACTCCATTTGTTGTGGCTTTTTATTCTTGTTCTTCTGATTGTTCTTCTTCTTTGGCTTGTATGGATGTTGGGGGTGTGTAGGGAACTATAGCACCCTATTCTTGAAGAAGAAGGTCTCTCTCTTACCTTTGATGTTAAAGCAGATCTTGACAGTGTTGGCGTAGATGATAGCTCTGGCGGTGTTCAAGAATGGTCATCCCAAAATGATGGGTGACATCTCATGACCACCTGTCTCTATTACTATGAAGTCTACAGGGACATACGAGCTGCCAACTCATACACAAATGTCTTCGAGGATTCCTTTTGTGTAGCATAATGACTGATCTACAAGCTGTAAGCACATGGTTGTATACAATAAAGGATAATTGAACATTTTGTCATAGATCACCTTAGGCATGATGTTGATGCTTGCATCGAAATCATAGATAGCCTCATTGAAGTTTATGCTAACAATGAAGATCAGGATGATTGGTCTTCCTGGGTCACCTTTCTTGATTGGCAGAGTCTCGTCGTTCTATCCTTTGGATATAGGATCACTCCAATAGTTTCCTGCATTGAATATGTCTATAAGATTTGCAGTTTCTAGATCTTTCGGTTGTCCCAAAATCTTACCTTGGTTAGTAAGAGGGCAACATTTGCAAGCTGTTGCAACTGAGACTCTAGCATCTTATTAAACCTAAGCTGATTCTTAATGGCAGTAGAGAAGTTATCTGTAACACCCCGGTGTTACGCAAGCATTTAGGCACAACAAATCATGCACATTATGCATCCTAATCATACATGTATAATCATGCTAAATAATAACTGAAACAATGCTTTGAAACATATGAAACATGCTCATGAAACATGAATGTTGCATACACTTGTTTAGATTTATTTTTTCCCTAATTATGCTTGCTAGGCTAATAAAACATGTTTGGCTATAATTGTAAATCATCTAGAATTATTTAGCATAATTTTTGGAGCAAGTTTGGTATTCAAAATTTCCTCAAATTTTGCTTTTAAATATATTCTAGAAAAATGGGATTTTGATTTAAAAATGGGCTTTGAATTTCCATTTCAAAATCTGTTTGAAATTTCAAAATGTGCCCTAAAGCAATGTTGTAGAGAATTAAATTTTGAACAACTTTTGTTTTGGGGTCAAATCTTGAAAATGTCATTTTCAACTTCAAAAATTTGAATTTGGGGCTACAACAAAAATTTGATTTTAAAAATATAAAAGAAAAACGCTTTCTTGCTTACTGGGCCGCCTGCCTCACTTTTGGCCTGCCAGCCGAAGCCAGCCTAGCCCAGCGCTCACACCCGCGTGCTCACCTGTGCGCGCTGCGCACCAGCGCCCGACCGCGTTTAGGCCATGGCCGCCCCGTGGCGACTGTACGCCAGCGCCGGCCACCGGGTAGCGTTCCGGTGGGCCCTGCCAATGCCGCGTCACGCCTACACCCCACGCTACGTCGCGCTCGCCTCATTCCCGCTCGCCTCATTCTCGCTCGTCTCGCCCATGCTCACCTCGCCAGCGCAAGCCGCAGCGGCAGCAGCGCTGCCGCGCCATCACCGCCGCAATTGTGCCCTCACCACCGTGGGCCATTCTCCGATTGCTCATGGCTCTAGCTCCACCTCCCTCCGCTCCACCGTTTGCTCTTCCTAACCACCGTCGTCGTCAAAAGGTAGAGCCTAATTGGGCATTTCCTTCGCTGTGATACCATGGCCGCCGGGCACGGCCCACGCGTGGCCAGAGCTCCTACGCTTCCCTTCTCCCCTCCTTTTCGCCTTTTTGTGTCTGCCTCCACCTCGTGGAGGTTGCGCGCACCTTTTTAGCCACCACCATGGCCTGCGCCGGCTGCCCATCATGCGCCAGCACTGTCGCACCGCCATGCACACCGACGAGCTCAATGTTGAGCTCGTCTGGATGCATTTTAGGCACCATTAGCTTCGCCTCGTCGCGGGGAGTCGGGTGGTGGTGACCTCGTCGCCAGCAACCTCACCGACGGCAAGATCTCGCAGGTCAAACCAGTGACTGGTTTTTAAAAGGGATTTTTGAAATGAATTTCTAGAAATTCCGTAAATGCTTTGAAAAATTATAACTTGAAAAATATTGCTCCAAATTTGATGAAATAAATTTTGGTAGACTTCTTAGGAGTAGATCTACAGTATAAAATTATTGCATGTTGATTTTGTGATACTTTTCTGTAGAGATATATTTAATTCTTGTATTTGCTATTATCTTAGAAAATGTCTAGTAAATAGAATAATTATCAGAAAAATATGGTTCTAGTTCCATTAATCTTCTTTAGTGATGTACTTCGTATGAAAAATATATGTCATGCATGTTCTGTAGAAAAATATTGATGTGTAGTTCAAGTGCCTTTAATTGCCAATTTTTGTTGTTTTTGATAGAGAGCAAAAATTGTATAAAACATGCATATGATAACTTTTGTGCAGTGATTGTTTACTGTGTAGGACATAGAAAAAATATTAAATCTGTTGTTTGATACTTTTCATAGTACAAAGTATTTTCATGCTCATTTTTATGTCTTAGCTTGTCATTTTTGTATAGGTTGTTTTACTTATCCAAATCCCATGAAAATTTTATGGTATCCTACTTGGGGTAGGACTATGCTATTGTAATTTTTGTAGATTTTTCTATGTACCAGAAATATATGTTGCTGTTGTAACCCTAGTTTAAATAGAATATAAAATGTTATTCTTATGGGTAATTAGTTTAATAATGATATTTTGGTGTATCTTTAAAGCACCCAAATACCTTGATGGTGTTACTTGATAGGTTAATGTGGTTTTACTAGTAAAGTATAGTAGTACTTATGTTAGGGGTTATGTGGGAAATAGTGTAAAAGTAACAGAAATTGTGATAAAAGAGAATGCAGTAGATGACATGTTCTAATAGTAACTAAGTGGATGATGTTAACTACCTTGTAGAAAGGTTTTGTCTCTAGTCTATACTATAAGTCTCAATATGTTCATCTGCATATCATGTCATCATGATCATAGCTTACCACCGCATCCGATGCACCGTTTGCATGTTTACTTATGCAATTGCATCTGTAACACCCCTGGTGTTAGTTAGCCTCATAATGCATTCATAATGCATGATCATAGCATCCTAATCTCTTATCATGAGCATAGCATCATGTTTGATGAGTAAAAGTGTTGAAACATTCATTTGAAACATTTGAAACATAAGTATGCAACATACTCAATTATGCTTGTTTCATAATTTGTGTTTATGAAATATGGTTAGTGCAACATGTAGATGCAACATGTGTTTTTCATACCTTGAAACATGTCAATATTGTTAGTGTAACATGACAAGCTTAAGTCTGGTAACAAGGTCATGAAACATGTGAAACATGGTTTTGAAACAATTGCAACATTTGTGGTTTTCTATGTGTTTCCTTTATGTGTTGCTAGGGTTTTTATGTAGATGACACCTGTGATGCTCTAACATGATCTCTAGTAGCTTAAATATGCTTAGGACACCTAATGGAGCACTGTTCATGTTGACCAAAATGACTAAATTGCCCTTTAGGTGGAGGTTTGACTTTAGGATGACCTATAGAGTGACTCTATTTGACTGATTAAAAAGTCTAACCTAGAGACCTTGCATGAAGGTGCACCCTTTACCAATGTTGTAGCCAATTTATAAAGGAACAAAAGTCTCAATATGACCATCTCATGAAAATGGCTAGAACATGCCGAAACATGGCCCACAAGCCGGGTTTTCATGCTGATTTCATACTTAGAAAAATTTTGAAGTCAAGCACTGACTTGCAGTTGTCATGAGCCCCTCTTTGAGACCTTGTATCTCCCAATCCAGACCGAATTAGTCCAAGCCCCAATGGACAATGCTGTATTACTACTGTAGCTCTCCAAATTTTCTGTTATCACCTACCGCTAATTCGGGTTAGATTAGGAGTAATGAGGCCTTAAAATGTCGCTATCAGTCGGCTTCTTTACTAAATCGGCGCCTTCAGTTCAGTTAACTAAACTCGGTCATGGCCGACCGGCCTCAGGCCGTCGACGCTGCGTGGACGTGTCGTGGCAGCCATACATCAGCTTGGGGTTCACCGGCCGGGTCACGACGTCCTCAAGATCGCCACGACTCACTCCGCTCTCTTCCCCTCCATTTCACTCTCCCCTCTCTACGGTGCTCACCGAGGCGGAAGAATCGAGCACCATTGTTGTCACCCGCTCTGACGAGCTCATGGGCACTCGCCATCGTATCACCACCCGCCAAATTGCATCCCTCGCTCCGCCTTAAGCCCCTCTTCCTCCTCGCACTCTCCTCACAACAATCCAAGCCGCGGTAAGGCCGCATTGCCATTTCCCCGCCGCGGTGACATCGTCGGAATTCTTCCGCATGAGCCGTTCACCATGGTCCTGCCTCTTCGGTGCATCCCACCTACCCTAGTCCCACTTAGGAGTCGCTCTTGGAGCCATTGTAGTGTAGCCATCGTCATCGGGAGCCGCCATGGTCGGAGTTGGCCGGAGCACCGTGCATAGCGCCGCCGCAACCACCATTGCTGATGGCGTGCCCTTCTGGCCAACCCTAGGAACTCCTAAGACATCACCTAGTGTGAAATCTTGTAGGGAGCACGAGGGTGGCCTTGGCTTCACTAGTCGGCTTACTGATGGCGAGTTTCGCCAGCGTCCGCTCCTCCACTGTCTCTGTTTCGCTGCCGCGTGGGGTCCCTGCGTCAGCAGCGTCAGCGCCATAGGGCGAGATCTAGCCGAGCGGGTCGTGCAGGCTAGGCGTGTCACAAGCATGCCGAGCCTCGTGCTGGGCTGAGCTAGCAAGGTTGGGCCGGCTCAGTAGAGTAGGATTTTGTTTTTAGTTTTATTCATTTATTTGATTCATGTGCAAACTTCAAAAATATGTATCTCCTGTTCTAGAGGTCCAAATGGGGTGCTTTAAATTTTTGTGTGCTCTAAATGATGTCTAGTTTATTTAGAAAATATAATATGTGTTATGTTGGTTAATAATTTATGAGGTTTGTAATTAATCTTGTGATGCACTTTATTTAACCATGTGTTTTTAGCAAATTTGTATCTCTCTGTGTATTAATTCATTTGCCATGAAATTTTGTGAGATGCTAGTCATGGTATAAAGGTGCTCCAGTTAAATTTTTAGCCTTATTGAAGGTCATTTGCTCCAGTTATGAAATTTCTTTGTTATAGGCTTTATTAGCACTTATCTTTTTCTTATTTCGATGGCTCCTAAAATGCTTGTCAAAATGAGGTAAACTTTTTATGGTGGCCTTTTGGTAGCATGAATTTACCTTTGTAATTTTATTAGAATTTTCTGGGTAGATTTTATATGTGATGCCATTTATTCTTATGCACTCTAAATAAATAGAAAAGAGTGATTAGATAAATGTTTATGCAAGTGCCATGACTTGATTTGGTGTTACTTAAACATGATCTAACTGTTAGTGAAGTTGGGTAGGTCATTTGTGATGTTCTCAACATCACTTAATATTTAATTGTACAAATCTACCTTTTCTGGACAGATTTGGTGGTTAAGCAAATTAGGCTATGTTAATGATGTTTTCAGGCTTGGTGATCTATAGAAAAGTTTTTGAGAACTTCATAAACTAGTTTCTGGTAAATTTTGGTAGCATTTGGACTTATCATTTAAAAATGGCAGCTGTTCCTAGCTGAGTTCAGTTTTGGAAGTGCTCTCTGTCTTCTAGAATAGATTCTGTACATGTGCTATTTCTACCTGGTAAATGATGAAATCATGCTTAGATGTTTATAAATGAAATATATAAAATTTCATAAGATTTCCAGAATGTCCTCTTGCAAGTCATTTGGATTTGTATAACTCCAGTTATTAATTTTCTTAGCTACTACTGTTAACATGTTGGAAATACTAAATTTCTGGAATCTTGTTATGTGTGCGTTTGGTCTCAACTTTGTGGCACTTAGTGGTTTCTTAGGGAGGTTCAAACATGTTAATACCAAAGAGAAAATTTGTACCTAAGCTTGAAGTGATTTTAATAGAGCACCACATGACTTGGTTTGTGCTTATGATGTTGCAATGTCATTACAATCATCTTCGCATCATTCATACATGTTCATAAATCATCATGTCATCCTTGGTGCATACATGAAATTCATTGGGTGCATATACATGCAATAGGTGCACCGAGAATCATGACGACCGTAAAGCTCCACAAGGCATGAACCCTAAAGTTGGAGTCCGTTCGGGAGCTGGAGTTCCAGTCCGATGCAGCTAGAGAAGACGTGGGAACCGTTCTTGAAGCCAAACTTTTATCTATCTTCTTTTGGTTAAGGCAAGCCTCGGAGCATTATAAGCCTCCTACTTTCAAAGAAATTATCTATACATATGTGTTAAATATGTATTGTTGCATTATGTTATAGGAGTTGGTTGGGAAACCCTTGCTGCATTGATAACACTCCTTGTCTAGCAAATTGAACCTTGAATCCTATGTAGACAGGATTGTATCTATGCTTAGCCCTGCTTAATTAGACTGGTATAAGTCAGGTGATTTCTTGTCACCTACGAGATATAGGGCTTTACCTGGTCACGGTTGGCTATATTTGCCATCATGGAAAAGAACCATGTGTTAATATGAATGAAAGACTGGATAGGGTCTTACGGTTGTAGTGATGCCGCCAGTGTCGATTAAGGACCGCGACCTGGAGCCTTCTATGTCATTTTGAACGCATGCCTGACATTTAGCTGGCTGGCCTGAGGTTGCCGACCACGAAGCCTAGTAGCTCAACTCAGGCTGCAAAGTCGAAAAGTGGAAGTCGCCTCGGAAGGGAGCCAGAGAGTCCAAGGGCAGGTGAGTTAAAAGTGCTAAGCATCCTGGCCACTGGTATCCTCGAGAACGCGGCACTGTTCGGGCCCACCCTGAGTTGTACCAAAGGTTATCTATGGCTGCCTTTAGCAGGGTTTGCCGGGTGAGTGTCAGGAATACCCCCCTCAGCTGAGTTGGAATCGATTCGAGTCGCCGTCTCTCCCGGAAAGTGAGAAACTTGACTGGTTATCTCTAGCGTAGATACACTAGTTATATTGATGGTTCGGAATTAATGATAAGGATAATGATGACATCCATGATTAAACCAGATATGGTTATTATTGCTTGCTTAGCTTAATCAAGTGGTTGCTATAGTATAGGTGCTAATGTAGTTAGCAGGTTAATGATGATTAACTTGATGCTTAAGCAAATAATGGTTACTTATCGGTATTAAGCTTTTCTGCAAACGAGTCAGCTAGCCCACTTATAAAGCCTTGCATACTCCTTGGTGTCACTTTATTTCTAGTTTTTGTCGTGTAAGTCTAGCTGAGTACCTTCTCGTACTCAGGGTTTCTTCCCACCAGTTGCAGGTAACAGATTCGTACTTGTTGCTGCAAATATTGTCTTCACCATGTGGGTGTGAAGACTAGACCATATGGGCATGGTCTCTGTAGTATCTCTTTTGGTATGCTTTTGTAGGATGTGACTATGTACTGGCAGTATTTGACTTCAAATGGTTTCAGAAATTATGTTGCTTCCGCTAAACTTTACTTTGGTTTTGTAATAAATTATTTGTACTCCGATGTATGAGAGCTACTTATGAATTATTGTAACAAGTGATGTGTTATGTTGAATCACTACGATCTTGGTTGCTCTTGGTTTGGTTTGAAATCCCTCATGATTTCGTGGCCTACCGGAGTTATATGGGCTCAAGTTTGAGAATTTGATCGCTTCGGCGATTGTTTTTGGACTTGTGCTCTTATAATTTATGATTGTTCTATGACAGCATCATACAGGATCATAGGAGGAGTTGCTAGTAGCAGTTCAGGAAGAGCAGACCAGGACAGATCTACAAGAAATCTAGGCACAAGAGGTGCCAGAGGAAGAGGAGCAAGGAGAGGACTTGCCCGAGTGCGTGGATCATCAGCCTAGTTCGTTTGAGCGAGGCAAGCCCCAGAGCATTCTATGTCTCCTACTTTATAAAAGCAATTCTTTCTATATATGAGTTATATATTGTTGCATTAAGTTATAGGAGTTGAGTGAAACCGTTGATGCATTTATTACTATCCTTGCCTACCTTATTACATTTTTGCCCTGTTAGGTCAAGATCGAATAATTGCTTAGCCTTGCTTAGACCAGTAGCGATCGGTGATTTCCGGTCACCAACATTTATAGGTGGTTACGTAGAGAATTTAGCTATGAAAAGAAAGATATCCTGGAACTAACCATCTGTTGATGGATAATTGGAGACTGGACAGAAAAGTTGGAAGCCACCAGACAGGGTTCTGGGGTGCTGTTAGTTTTCCTTCTCTGTCGATTAAGGACTGATTGTTGCTCGTCCCTCTTGTCATGTTGAACGCATGCCTCACATTTAGCTGGCCGAATAAAGTACCTTTTGACCGTGGAGCTAGTGACACTATTCAAGCTAGGATAAACTTGGATTGGCAGACCGGTGCTGAAGGTGGTATGATGGGGACGCGAAGAGTGAGCCCAAGGTGCGTCCTGGCTGTCGAGCGGTCCCTATGTAGTGCGGTCCATGACTGTTATCCATGGCTACTCGGAAAGTGTCATTGATGATCTAAGCGACCCTGACGGGGGAAGCGTGGTTTGTATGAGGAATAAATCACCAGCTGGTTAGGAATCGATTCGAATCGACATCGCTCCTGGATAGTGAGCACTTGACTCGAGCTACAACATCGTAGTAATTATGATGGGAACACTGATGGTTATTGGATGGTTTTGGAAATGCTAAATCTAAATTGGTAACTCGATGTTATTGGTTAATCAAGTGATTGCTATAGTATAGGTGCTTACCTAGATGGATAGGTCATAATAAAGATGATGCAAAGTACTTAAAATGGTTTCTTCATGATAGCTTATGCTTTTCGCAAATGAGTCAGCTAGCCCACTAAAGAAAGCCTTGCATACTCCTTGGTGTCGCTTATTTTTGGTTTAAGACGGGTAAGTCTAGCTGAGTACTTTCTCGTACTCAGGGCGTTGTTCCCATTGTTGTTGCAGATGGTCAAATGTACTACAGCTATTGCATTAACTACCTATATCCGGCGATGGGCGACAACTAGGACCAAGGGCAATGGTCACTCCGTATCTCTCATCTGATGCTTTGGTTGGAGATGACTATCTACTAGCACTGTATCTGAACTAAAAGTGTGTGTGTGGCTTTAAAACTATTTGCTTCCACTATTTCAGTTTGAACTTGGGTTGTAATAATTTTATGTTCTAAACTCTGATGTATTCAACTGTTATTGTGAACTTTATGTAACATGTGACGATGATTGCTAAACTTGTATGATCTTGGTTTGTATGTTGGTTGGTTTGAAATCCTTCGTGGTTTCATGGACTACTGGGTTATACGGGCTTAAGTTTGCTAAATTATCTGCTTCGGTGGAAGATTTTCTTACTTAATCTGATATAATTGGTCAGTTCTATCACATTATCCATCCTATTATTTATTGTTTGTAGCACTTTATCATTGGATGCTAACTTCTTAGATAGGTTGTCCATTAACTTGCCTTGATTAAGCACTAACTCTCTCAAAGGTGGCTGATTGAAATTATTGTAAGAGTTATTACCTTGATAGTTACCTGAGTAGTTAGGCCTTTGCTGTCGGTTCCAACCTTGATTCTATTGAGGATGATAGTAGTTATTGTTGTTGTTGTGGTAGTTCACATCCTCTTGTAGCTCTGGGCAATTACTACCTGAATGCCTAGTGTCTCCACACTCTTCACAAGTCATGCGAGAATCATGGATGTGCATGACTTCATTCTTCTCGTCGGCTCTCTCATTGAGCCTCTTTATAAGTAAATCCATCTTGGTACACAACATGTCTACCTCCTTTAGCTGGTTCATACCTCCACCTATCTTGTGGGTTTGAGTTCTTTCTTTGCTCCAACCCTGGTTGGATGTCATCTTTTCCACAAGAGCTGTGGCTTGAGCAATTGTAAGTGATAAGAATGCTCCTCCAGTGGTAGCATCCATAGTCTCACGAGTGCTATTGGTGAGCCCGTGATAGAAGGTCTACATGAGTAGCCAATTCTCCATTCCATGATGAGGACATTCTAGGATGTAGTCTTAAAATCACTCCCATGCTTCTAGGACTAACTCATCATGGTGCTGTTGGAAACTTGATATCTTCCCACGGAGAGCATTGGTCTTGCCCATGGGAAAGAACTTTGCTAGGAAATTGGTGGAGCAGATTGCCCACGTAGTATTCTTCTCCTTAGTTGCATAGAACTACTACTTCGCTCTCCCTAAGAGTGAGAATGGGAAGAGGCGAAGTAGTATGGCATCTTTGGGGACATCCTTGATGGTGAAAGTGTTGCAGATCTCCAGGAAGTGTTGAGATGAGCACTAGCATCTTCATGTGCCTTCCCACAAAACTGGCTAGCTTGCACCATGTTGATCAGCGCCGGCTTGCGCTCAAATGACTTCTCAATGTCTACAGCAGGTCCAGTACGGATGTTGTCCATAGTGGGAGCGGAGAACTCATGGAGTGACTTGTTGTCCATACAGTATTGGCACCACGCCTACACAATATTGACCACTCACCCATGGTACTAATGAGCAAGTGCTATACGATCCTATACTTAAATATAATTATGATTGAACTATGCCAAACATATAATCAAAGTAGACTAAGAACAATATAATTGAGAACATAATCAAATAGAGCAAAGTCATATCCAATATGATAGAATAGACTAAAGTCATATTCATACAAATGATGAACTAGATAAATAATACAAGAACGAATATAAAAGTAGGAGAGAATATCCAAGTATTTCTCTTGACAGATCTGGAAACCAAGCGATGCTTGCCTCCTTCTAGTTCAATCCTATGTAGCTATGCTGAACTATAGAGATCTAATTGAGATGATGGCTCTAGGGCTTCTCAGATGAAAGCTCTATATCTTGGAATGAAATTGCTAATGAATTAGGGTTTCTCCTAGGGCCTGGGGCCTTGCTTATATAGCCCTCTAGGAAGCACCACAGCCCCTGTCACAGTGACAGGTGGGTCCCACCTCCTAGGGGGTGGCTTCCCAAGTCTTCTAGATTAATCTTTTTATATACATGGCCCTTTTCTCTCTATGTAAATATGACATGTGGGACTCCTTTGGCTGTTTCTTGATAACCCCCTACAGAAATAGATATTCACCAAAACTCATGGAATTCTGTTAGTGTGACCCCTATATCTAGATAGTAATTATGTTTTAGGTCCTTTTTCATGCTATGTTGACGGTTAAAAATGATACTTGTTTACCGTCAACACACTTCTTTTTCTTTTTCTTTTTTGTGTTGTTGAAGGTTCAGTCTCCTGGCACCCTTTTGCTTTTCCTAAAGATTGGTTAGGATTTCGTGTTTCATGAATGGACTTACCACCCCTCGTGGTCACCGCATTTATTTCTCAAGAGACTTTTCAGGTTGAGGAGGAATTTTCCCATTACTATCAATAGGGATTGCAGCGGCTCTTTGAGTTAGTTGTGTTTCAACCATTTTATTGAACCTCATTTGATTGTTAATAGCAGATGCTAATCCTTCAATTTGAGAGTTTATGTTTTCAAGAATTTTATCATTAGTTCTAAGCTTTTTATTCAAACTCTCTTTTATTTTAGCTTGGCCTAGTACCAAGTATTTCAAAGAAGGTTGATTCAAATTGTAGTTGGAACTGAAGTTTCAATTACCTTGCGAGCGGGATTGGTTATTCCACCCATTGTTACCTTGTGGTTGGCGAAACCCGTTGTTTTTGAAGGAAGCTTCTTCATAGGTTTTAGGTCAATCATTCCTCGAATGGCCAACATTTCCATGGAGCTCACACGTCAAGTGTGAGTCCAAGGCCTAGACATTGCCCTTCATTGCTTCTTTATCTTGGGCCCATTCCTCCAGTCTTTTCATTAATAAATCTATTTTTGTGGCAAGCATATCCTTCTCCTTCATGGTATGCATGCATTTTTGTGATTTTCTTTCTTCCCCCCAGCTTTGATTTGACAATATTTTATTGATGAGAGCCATGGCTCCATCAATTGTGAGGGAAACGAAAGCGACTCTAGCAACAGTGTCGATGTGCCCCTAGACATGATTGTTAATCCATCATAAAAATATTGAAGCACTAACCAATTTTCAATCCTGTGGTGTGGGCATGCTTGGATGTAGTCCTGCAGCCTTTCCCATGCCTCGGGAATGGATTCCATGGTGTTTTGCTGGAAGTTGGAGATTCGTCCCCTCAGGGCATTGGTTTTGCCCATGGGAAAGAACTTGGCGAGGAATGCCATGGAACACTTGTCCCATGAGTTGACAGTTTTCCATTCCTTGTAGAACCACTGTTTTGCCCTCCCCGAGAGGGAGAAGGGAAACAAGCGGAGCCTAATGCTTGCAGGCTCAACGTCCTTGATGATGATAGTGTCATAGAGCTCGAGGAAGTGTTGGAGATGTGCGTTCGTGTCCTCACTTGGCAATGCCGGCACCATCACGATGAGGCCAGTCTGGAGCTCAAAGTTCCCATTCCCAGTGTTGACAGCCAGCCCAACTAGCACATTGGCAACAGTAGGGACGGAGTAGTCATAGAGTGTCTTGGCCGTGATTGGAGTAGCAGATGGTGCGGGGGTGACTAGTTTGTCTGTTGGTGGACTAGCAGAAGAAGCGGCATGGGACCGTTTCTTCCTTAGGAGTGCCTCTAGATTTTCGATGTAGTTGTTCGACAGATTATAACCGGTCAGACACAATCCTATTTTCATCCACAACAGGAGAAAACAAGCAAAGTTAGCCTGCATAAATAATGGCTACCTTACATGCATATTATCAAGAACATGTCCTACTAGATTCTTTAACCAATTATGTCTTCCCTAGCAACGGTGCCAGAAATTCTTATTGGCACTTCTTAGCATAGCTACTAGGTTTGTATCCCTAGCAATTGCGCTAGAAGTGCCTCATTAGTATTACTTAGCAACATCACTAGTGATCAGCAATGTCACTAAGTAATAGCCTTGATAGTTCCTTAACAATTTTCGATATTTATCCGCAAGCACACAGAGCTATCATTGTAGCATTTCACCTAGAAGTATTTAGGGTATCATTATTTATATTTTCCCAAAGGAAGACATTTGATTAAGAGTCTAGTATGGATATGAACTTGAATAATAATGCTTGTAAATACACCAATGTTTATAGCAGGGGTAAAAATGGTGATTTCAAGATAGTGGACACACACTTGACATTCCTCAAAGGATTAGAAAAGAAAGAATAACAAAATAATCCTAAGTCAAGCAAGCATTGGTCTACTATAGTCATACAAATATTAGTTAATGATCATACAAATTACATAATTAGTTTTAGGGCTAAGTGTGAAGTAGGTCGGGAGGCCACCGAATACTGGTCTGCTAGCAACCTCATGTGACAATTTAGAATCCTACACCCCAAACAAATGTGGAGGATTACAAGGGATGGACAAGGCTATCACCATCTGCCACCTACCACCTCAACTGTGGAGAGGGACATGCATTCACCTCTCTCTCCATACCCAAGCACCACGCTTGTGTATACAGAAACTACCCAAATCACCCCAGGCCCTCGACCCTATGGATCGATAGGTAAAGGACTTGGGCACAACCGAAAGCACGATGAACCTCCACCTCAACTTAGCTCTAATTCTGATTATATAAGTTGCATAAGTAGTTAAGCATAAAGTCATGTATGCTAGTTTCATGACATACAAACTATAAACTAGTTCATATATCAAGATAATAACACAATAACTATATCTAGTTCATAAGTATGACTATAATTATAATATGAGAGCATAACTTTGGAAGAACCCATATTTCTATTCATACCCATAGATCTCTTCTTCCAAGGAGCCAAGCTCTCCAAGGTAGCTTTGCCTTGCTCTAAACTACTAAAAGTAAAGCTACAACTAAGTGTGGTGTGAGGGAACTCAAGTGGTGTGTGAGTATGCCAAATGGTGTGTGTTGTAGAGGTGGGTGCCCCTCTATTTATATAATGAGTAGAGGTGGTGCAATAGCTATTCTTGGCGTGTCCCTGGCTTCCACCGCCTCAGCATGTCCACATGCCACTGCCTATCAAAGGGGTGGACGAGAGGAGCTACAGGAGGGATGGCCACCCCTAGGGGTCGGCCGTCCGCTGACCAAGCCACTTCACTACCGCCTTCGCGTGGTAGGCTGTGGGCTAGACCTAGATTACTCCTTGGTGGGTGTTTTGCCTAGTTGAGTAGAATTGTTGGGTGTCTCCCTTGTTTCTTTGCACAAATCAGCGTTAGAAAGTGCCTTTCAGTGAATTATTCCATGTATTTGTGTTTACGTCCTGCAAAACAATATTCTCTGAATACATGTGGAACTTGGTTAATAGTAAATGCATATTTGTTTAAGCTTGTCAATTTCTCCTCTTTTTGTACCTTAGTTGGCGGTCAGATTTGACTGTTAAAGACCACCAACACCCCACGCGGGGAGAGACTGTCCATCGTAACCTCACTGGTCGAGCGGTGTGCCTTGTTGAGATTGATGGGTAATTCAAGTGGGACCTGGTATCCTCCAACAATCAACATGGAGTTCAACTATGCCTCATTGAGAGACGTCCCACAAATCATCGATCATCAAACCTGTTGGTTCCTAACCGCTTCCACAACGGGTAGAGGGCAAGATGCATCGTCCTCGAAAGGGGTCAACCCGAATGAATTCAAAGCCAACGACTCGAACATTGGGAGAGATGGTCAAGAGGTTCTGTACCACTGAGAAGAGCCGTTTGGGGCCCATGTGCTCCATGCCCCTAACTCTTTAGTGACCTCTAGCCTATCTAAGGGCTAGACTATTGGCGATCTATAACACCAATTTCTAACCGCCAACTTTCATATAAAAACTGCTAAAATAAACACCAAACTTAGAATTAGGACTTATAACTTATCAATTCTATGAGTTTTGATATTTATTCATTTGTAGGAGGGTATTTGTGGAATTGCACATAAAAGACTAAGAATGTGCAAAGGAATAAAGCATAAACTTCAAGCCCAAAAGGAGGAAGCCCACAACCAGACAAGTCAAGGCCTATACAAGAGGAAGACAAGCCCATAACCAAGGCAAATCCACCTTATCTTCATAGAATACCACCATGGGTTGAGTCACAATGATCATAAGAGGCGACCCACCAAAGATGGGCACATTCGGGCTTAGCCAGGGTGCGGGTATGGCCGCACCACCATCGGCCGTGTTTGGCCTAGAATTTGGTCGGTTGACAGATACCATCGTTGCTACATTGGTTCCATAGGTATTGGGTAGATTCAACATACCTAAAAGGCAGTTTGCTGCTTCCATATGGGGATCAAGCACATTTATAAGGACCCCCTCCTCTCACCTATAAAAGGAGGCTCCCTCCTCCTCATTTTAAACAACACACAAGAGAGCAAAAGCAAGAGAAAGAGCAAGAGCATCACCACTCCATGGGTTTAGGCCCTAGCTATCTCTAGAAAAGTAGTAGGGAGAGATGTGAGGGAGAGTTCAGGGAAGACCTTTGTGCCTTGTACCTTGGTGTCTTTGTGCCTTGTACCTCGATGAACATGACCTTTGTACCTCGATGGGTATCTTAGTAAGTGTTCATGATTCTTTGGTTATAAAAGTCTTTTGATTAGTTAAGCTATACTTTTAATTGTTTGTAGGTTCATCGTCCATCCCCATGGTGGATGCTCAAGTAGAGGGCCCTGATAAAGATGGATAACCCTGATCACGCTAGAGTAGTAGTCGATAGCGTAGACGTGGTGTCTAGGCTTGAGGCTACCTTTGTTTGCCTCATGCCCCGTAATTGAGGGCTAGGTGGCAGGTAGTGATAGCCCTATCCATCCCTTGCAATCCCCCATGTTTGGGTACTATGTAGAGCCGTACGTCGGTATCACCTGGCAGACCAGGTGCGCTCCGGTGCCCGAAGTGAGCAAGTAGAAGTAGAGTTTATCTATCCTTAGACCCTAAGCCATAGGAATCCTTCTCTACCCTCATTAGCTATCCTTGTGTTGTCCTTAGATGAGTTTGCTAGAAGAAATACCTCCGTTCCCTATGGAAAAATACAATACCTTGAATACTTCTAGGTGAAATCTACAATGGTAATTCCATACACTTGCGGATTAACTTCTATAAACGTTAAGAAATACCAAGAAGCCTTCTGGTGCCATTGCTAGGGAACAATTGATATTTTCTTTGATCCAAGTTTGTCCTCATATCTATATCCTTTATTTTTATAAAAATAAAAAACTTCTTTTATCTTTTCCACCATGAAGCCAACATCTCTTGCAATCCTTTTTGCTTTAAAGGGGGAGTTCTTTGAGCCAACACCTGTTTTAAAACCAACCTATTCATCTAGCTATGAACTCTACCCTGGCTTGATAGTCATGGTTTGGGCACAACCCTTCTCAGGGAATGATAACGAAAACCCTTGCCATCACCTGCTAGAATTTGAGGAAATTTGTTCATGCCTGAGCATTTCGGGCATGACAAAAGAAACTCTTAGGTGGAAATTGTTTCCTTTATCTCTCACATGGAAGGTGAAACAATGGTACACATTTGTTATAGAAAGTATGAATGGGGACTAGGATGAACTTAAATACAAGTTTTGTCTTGCATTTTTCCCCATGTCCCGTATCAGCTCTCTACCAAAGGGCAATCCTCGATTTTGAGCAATGCGAAAGGAGTCTATGGGTGCAGCCTGGGCCTAGTTTTCAATGTTAATACATGTTGGCCTAGACTTATAAATACCCAATGGCGTGATATTGCATCTCTTTTGTTCGGGTCTTGACATAGATGCTTACCTATGCCTAGACGTGACTGCCAGACGTCGTTTCACACACAAACCTATGATGGAAAAAAAAGTATACTTCTTTGAAAACTTCATAGACTGACACACTTCTTCCATCACAAGAACCAAACCCCTCTAGGTGAAAGTCATGTCGAGTGTTGAGGAGTCCTTGTCTATTGAAACCAAACACATACCATCCCTAGGTTTGACTCATGAGCCCTCACCCAAACCACAAACACCGAAGGAACGAGTAATTCATCCTTCGGAGTTCCCTATCGAATTTAGGTATTATGGCAATACCTCAATACATCATGGGCATGAAAATCTTACACTTTCTTCTAAGGAAGATTCCCCTAGGGTAGTGTCGGTGTTCGGACCCGAGGGGGTCCTAAACCAATGAGTAAATGCTGCGTGTCTCTTTCCTGGATGGTGATGCAAGAAGAACACACGGGGGTTTATCCTGGTTCAGGCAAAAGAAGGCCCTACGTCCAGCGGGGGGGGGGGGAGAAGTTTGTATTTCCTTGCATCAAAGTGCTCGTGTAGGGGTTACAAGCATGCGAGAGAGGGCGTCAAGCCCAAGTCTCAAAGAGAGGGAAAAGAGGACAAGGGTGATTGCTTGAGATATCGATCTCTATCTTGCGTCTTGCCTATTGTCTCTTGTATTTCTTCGTTGTCCATCTGTCCGTCTCCCCCGTCTGTAGAACCCTGGCCTACCCTTTTATTGGGCGAGAGGAGGCCAAGACGATGGGGAGCCTTAAGGTGATGTTTTGTCGATTCCTGTTGAGCTGACCGTAGCGACATGATCTGGGAATGGCCAGCCATCCCTGGACACCATGGCGTCGTGGGAGACGAGACGGCGAAATGACCCGGAGCGCCGTGCCACACCGTCCTTCCCTTGCTGTTGAACTGTGAAGAAAGCGACGAGGTTGGGTCGAGGCCGGGTCGAGACCGGATGGATAAGGCTGAATCCCCGAGATTGCGGAGAACGGGCCTTGTCTTATCCTCCCTTGAGGGTGATCGATGGTAAACAGTGCGCGGTAAGGTGGGTACAGTGACGGTTTTCACCTCCCATCACGGGATGGGCGGTAAAACAGTGAGATCTGACACGGGCATTGTTCCTACGTCGATCCTGGTCGCAGCCATGCCGGTAGGTGGTAGTAGGTAACCGCATTAAATGCTATGGCTTTTGTCCTGGGGTAGGTAAAGAGAAGGAGCCGAGGCGCTCGACCCGGGCTTACGCGAGTCGAAGTTTTTCCCAGCGGGCGGACGAGCCTCGCGCGGATCGGAGCACCATCAAGGTACCTTGCTGTACGGGATGGGGCGCGGTTAAGGCGCCCTGTCGAGTGGGCCTCGTACGAGTCGGAGCTGGAGCACGGTCAAGGCGCCCCGTCGAGCGGGCCTCGTACGGGGCGGACTAGATACACGGTCGAGGCGGGCTGCCTTTTATTGCGGTTTCAGTCGTTTTAGTTTTTTATTAGTGATGGATGTGGGTACCCCCGTACTGTTGGTACCGACAGTAGCCCCCGAGCCTTTGGGTGAGTGTGTGATCACTCTCCCAGAGGTTTGTTTGAACTGGAGTCATAGCGTCGTGATTTTTTTCGGTGGGGGCGCGCGAGCGCACCCGCCGGGTGTAGCCCCCGAGGCCTCGGTGGAGTGTTGAGACTCCTCTGAGGTCTTGTATTCGTTTTATCGGGGAATGATTCGTTGCGGTCAAGCCCCCGAGCCTCGCGCGCACGAGGTCGATCAGAGTCCCGGCCGTCTTTTGCTGAGCGACCCTCATGCTCCTCCTTCAGGAAGGAGGAGGAGGGGTGGGGAACGCCGTACTACCCTCGTTTGGGCGAGTTCCGACGATCTCCGGTGAGCTACTAGCGGGGGAATTCGAGTGAGAGCCTATGCCCCAGTCGTTAGGGGTCGGCTAGTGGCCCGGAGGCGCTCTCAAAGATGCCAAGAAGTGGTCGTGTGGATCTCGATTCCCCGCGACAGGATTCGAGGGCTCGGTGCCTCCCCCGAGGGGATTCCTACGTCGACCTCCTCCTTTAGCCTCGAATACGTCCTAGGGTGCCTCGAGAGCGTGGCTCGAGCCCTGGCCATGTACGGGAGCACCCTGGGTCATCCCTGACTCTGTTACTCGAGGGCAGCTGTCGAACCCTGGTCGAGCGCCAGCTTTCGATCCCTCAAGGTTTAGGTTTCTACGGTCGAGCCCCCGAGCCTCGCGCGCACGAGGTCGATCAGAGTCCCGGCCATCTTTTATTGTTCGTCCCTCATGCTCCTTTTTTGAAAAGGAGGAGGGGTGGAGAACGTCGTACTACCCTCGTTTGGGCGAGTTCCGACGGCCTCCGGTGAGCTGCTAATGGGGGAATTCGAGTGAGAGTCCGTGCCTCAGTCGTTAGGGGTCGGCTAGTGGCCTGGAGGTGCTCTCAAAGATGCCAAGAAGTGGTCATGTGGATCTCGATTCCCTACGACAGGATTTGAGGGCTCGGTGCCTCCCCCGAGGGGATTCCTACGTCGACCTCCTCCTTTGGCCTCGAATACGTCCTGGGGTGCCTCGAGAGCGTGGCTCAAGCCCTGGCCATGTACGGGCGCACCCTTGGTCGTCCCTAACTCTGTGCTCGAGGGCAGCTGTCGAACCCTGGTCGAGGGCCAGCTTCCGCTTCCTCGAGGCTCATACCAGGCTCAGGGCCCGTTTCCCAGGTATTTGGGAATATCTGTCCGCGGATCCCTCCCCCGCCCGTTAGCCAGGCGTGTCTTTTTAGGAGGGGAGGCGAGATCGGCACGGTAGTGGGTGACGTGGCGTGCAGTTATGACGTGGGGGACGGCCACGTGCCCAATTCCTGCGAGATGTAAGCAAATGGTTAGGTGGGCGCATTTAATGCGGGAAACTGTTCCTACCTTTTTGCGTGGCCGTTGGGCTTCCGCCTAGGCATATAAAATCAAGGCCTAGGGGTCTGCGTTCCCCACCGGTCCCTTGCGCTCCTGCAATCTTCTGCCTTAGACAACCCTTGCCTTATTACGCTCTCCGCCCGCATCGCTGCCGCCACCGCATCCTCTCCGTCCTCCCCCCTTCCGACAGCACCGATGGTAGGAAAGAGCCAGATCCTCCCCGCTGACGACTGGGCCGCCTCCTTGGTGATGGAGAGGAGGTTGGAAGAGTTGGTCGAGGATAGGCTGCTGTGGCCAAGGACGAGCCGGTCGCAGCCGGAGTGGATCGCGCCGCCTCCCGCCCACCGGGAGCCGGCGCCCCTGAAGGGTACGTGGTGAGCTTCGTCTACTTCCACGAGCGGGGGTTTGGCGTGTCGGCGTCCGTCTTCATGCGCGCGCTCCTCCACTACTATGAGGTGGAGCTTCACCACCTTGCCCCCAACGTCGTCGCGCAAGCCGCCATCTTCGCGGCGGTCTACGAGGGCTACCTTGGGGTGAAGCCGCAGTGGAACCTGTGGCTTCACCTTTTCAAGGCCGAGCTCTTCGCCAAGAAGGTGGGGGAGAAGGGTGTCCTGTGCGCGGCTCGAGTAGGGAGCTGCGTCCTGCAGGTGAGGTCAAGCCAGGCGGATCTGTACATCCCGGCTCGCCTCATCTCTTCGAACAGCGGGTGGCACGAGGGTTGGTTCTACCTCTGCAACGATGAAAATCAGTTGCCGAGGTACACCGGCCACGTGCTGACCACTCGAGAGGATCGCTGGACGTACGGAGTGCCGGAAGCCGAGAAGCCGCGCCCGGACCCGCTGCTGGCGGTGCTACAGCAGCTTCGCCTTCGGGGCTTGACGACTATGGCGGTGGCCGCGGCCTTCCATCGCCGCAGAGTGATGCCGCTATGACAGCGTCGTCTCTGCCTCGACCAGATGACTCCAGAGGCATCTCTGGAGGGGACCCGGATGTCCCCCGAATCCCTTGCCCTCGAGGAGGTCCTCCGGCGAGCGCACCGGATGGTTGGGAACTTCGAGGTTGAGGAGGCCGACTGGGTCCCTATGAGACCTACCGAAGGGTTCGAGCCCGTGGTACGTATCTTAGGGCTAGTATGTTTGCTAATTTCATTTATTTTTGGATTTCGCTGATTTGGTTGAGGCTGGCGCGTAGGATTTGTCGGCGCTGCGGGAAACGCGTCCGCCAGTCCCAGAGGACCGGCCCGCCCGGGAGGCTCGACGCCAGCATGCCTCCAAGAAGAAGCAAACCAAGGAGACGGCCAAGAAGCGGGCAATCTGCAAGGCCAAAGAGGCGGAGGCGTTGAAGAAGCTCCGACGCCAGCAGACCATCGACGGGGTCCCCCTGGCGTCGTCGCCTTCTGAGACGATCTCAGGGGAGGACGACGACAGCAGCGGCAAAGACGACGACGCCCTGTCGCGGTATGAGACCATGACCGGACTGGGGGACCTTCCCGACATTCGCCCCCTACTGGAGCCCATCAGGGGGGCGTCCTCCTCGGTCGTCGTGGTCGAGGCGTCCGAAGAGGGGGAGAAGACGGAGAAGGAGACGGGCCCCTCGACGGGAGGGGCCGCTTTACCCCGGACCCAGCAAGAGGGGTCAACGGGGACGCCCGCACCAGCCCAGGCCCCGCAAGCTCGGGCAGGGGCTGGGACGGCGGTACCGGCGTCGCCATCGGCGGCGGCGTCGGCAGGCGTGAGAACCCGAGGCTAGCTGGCCTCGGAGGCACAGAAGGCGCTAGGCGATGCATCGGTCAGGGCCCCAAGGAGTGCCCGGCCTGCTGGTGGGGCCGCTGCGAGGCCACAATCGGCCGCCCCGGGAGGCTCGGATCGCACGGGGTCGAGGCCCTTGGTGCCGATTTCTGGGTAAGCGTTTCTGCTTGGTTGTTCTGCCCTTCTTTGGATCCGTTGGCTGACATTTCTTCTCACTTTGTAGGTTAAAGCGGAAGGCGGAGCCGATGGGGCCTACCCCCGTGAAGTCACTGCGAGCCAGCGCCGTTGTTCTTAACCGGACGATGGAGCAGGATGCGGCCTGGGTCCAGCAGGTCGAGGCCGCGAAGGGGCGCCTGCGATGACGGCAGGGGGCAGCGGATGCCACGGTGGTTGCTGGCCCTGATCCTGCCGTGGAGGGGTCTGAACCGGTGGAGATGGTGGCGCCCGGTGCGGTCGAGGTGGGGCCCAGGTCATCGGCGACGGCCGAGGCTGCCGTCGAGGTCGTGACGGGCGAGGCACCCGCCCGCGGCGCGGAGCGGGCGGGTGCTGACGTGACCATGGAGGAGGTTGCGTCAGCGTCGGGTCAGGAGGCGGCCCTGGTGAGGGGGTCACGGACGCAGCAAGACCCATCGGCGGAGCCAGCGGGTACGGTGGAGGGTGGGGCGGTCGAGCCCCTGATCGGAGCACCAGAAGAAGAGGCGCCGGCTCCGGGGGTGCCAACGGTCGAGGCGCCGGTACCGGAGCAGTCTTCGGTCGAGGCGCCGGCTCCGGAGGCGCCGGCGGTTGTGGGGCCAGTTCCCTTAGGAGGGCGGGCACCCATGACCGTGGACCTTACCCTCGACGACACCCCCCTGGACAAAGGGAAACAAGTGATGGGGGTTGAGGGGGGTGAGGTCGCAGATCAGGCTGGTGCCTCACCGGCCGTTGCAGAGGCGAGAACTGCGGGCGAGGCCGGTCCTTCCGCGGGACCGGGAGATGCCCCGGCCGGGTCATCGTTGTCATGGCCCGACATCGCCGCGCTGGCGATAGCACGGGCAGAGACGGAGATACCGAGGTGGGGTGGCCGTCTCTCCAGTTTAGGGACGCCACGAACCCCGACGCCGAGCCCATCTTCGTCCTGAACGACAAAGATGAAGTGCACCGATGGGAGTACCTTGAGGGCGTCCGCCGGCACCTTGATCGATGCTCCAAGTGGTGTCCGAGGCCGTGTCGCGGAGTATGCGGGATGTCACCGAGGTATGATCGTCCCGTCGGCTTTCTCCGTGGTTTTCTTGGTGTCTTTTTCCCTCGGCTTTTTAACCTTTTCGGTTTTTTCGGATTGCGTTCAGGAGCTGAAGGAGTACTCCCGCCGCAAGTCACTCTTCATCCGGGATGAGAGTGGCGTGTGGGCCGCGCTGTCTCAGCAATGGGTCTTGGTCGAGGAGGCCCAGAAATGACTTTCTGATCGGAACGCCGAAATGGCTGAGTTGCGCGTCGCGTACGCGGTGGTGAAGGAGGAGGCGATGCAGGCTTGGGCGGCCAAAGCCGTGATGCGCACTGACATGGACAAGGCTCGGGAGGAGGCTGCCTAGGCCCACAGGGATCTCGAGCCCCTGTTGGGACGAGTGAAGGAGCTCAAGGAGGATGTCTCCCGGGTTAGCCGTCAGCGCGACGCCCTCAACGTCGAGGTCGAGCAGGCCACCGCTCATTCTGATGCTCTAAAGGACAAGGTCACGACGCTGAAGGGAGCCGTCCAAGAGAAGGACGCAGCTCTCGAGTCTGCTCGGCAAGAGATCAAGGCGCTAAAGGCGACCATCAGTGTCAAGGACAGCGCCCTCATAGGGCTCGAGCGGACGTGCGGGGGGCTTCGCGACGAGGTCGTGGGCCTGTAGACCCATATCGAGGGTAAGTGTGATTGTTACAGCCACAACGTTGAGGGCCTCGTGTTGGGTATTAATTTGTTTATCGTGTTTCAGAGCTGGAGAGGGAGAATCGAGAGGCCCAATCTTCTACCAACTCCTTCCAGAGCCTCCTTGAAGCCGAGATCCGGAGGACCCAGCTGCTCCAGGGCGCGATCACCACCGTGTGTGATGGCCTGGGGGTCGAGCCCAATGCCGACACCAGAGAAGATGTTCCGAGGAACTCCTTCGTCCGTCGGATGGTGGCGCTGGGCCGCCTTGCCTGGGAGAAGATACGGGACGGCGTAAAGAGGGCGCTGGCCGTTGTCCGTTCAGGGTTTGTGTTTGACATGAAGGTCGTTGCTGATGGCTTCATCACAGACCCAGATCAGACGGACGAGGAGAACGAGGATGCCTGCCTGGAGCTGATTAAAGCCGCGGAAGAGCCTAGAAGCCATCTGGCCTCGCTTTTTGAAGCCGAGGTGGTTCTGCCTGCTGACGATGAGGGCCTGTGAGCCAAATCTGGGCATGAAGGCCCATGTAATAAGTTAGTATTTTGAATTTTGGTCGTGGTGGCCTCGAAGGCCCTAAGAACTCAAAACATAAACCGGTTCATGGTTAATTTAGTTTTATTCGAGCTTTTCTTCCCTTTGTCGCTTAGATCGTGTTCTCGCGTGATTTACTTAGCACGCAGTTGCATCCTTTGGCGTAAGGGAGCGAGTGGAGGTACCATAGCCTCGGGGGCGTAAGTGATCTCATGGCTCAACTGCCCTCGAGCTTCAGGGTGATGTTGTGGCCTTGTAAATCGTGTGAGAGCCTGATCTAAGCGACAGGGGGTATGTTCTTTTTCAAAGTTAGGAACCGTTATTTAGATCTCCCTAGCGTGAAGTTGCACCTCTAAAAGGTGTGAGGGGTGAGTGGAGGTACCGTAGCCTTGGACGCGTAGGTGATACTCCTGACTCGAGAGCCCTTTCGAACCTTAGGGTGCTCTTGCAGCGAAGTCGATCTAAGAAGCGGTTCTTAAATTTAAAAAAGAGCATAAGTTTTTTCGGGGACTAGGGGGTTCCCCCCTTGTAGCCCCCAAGGGAGGGTCAATTCTGGGAGTGCAGAGTCGATCCTTCCTTATTGTGAAACGAAAGTTTGAACATCGCTGTATTCTTTATTGACGAAAAAGAAAATACAGAGCCTCGAGGCTTTTTAAGGAAAGAAGCGACGTAGTTGTTCAATGTTCCAAGCGTTGGTGAGGATTTCACCCTTCTCGTTGGATAGCTTGTAGGTGCCCGGCTTTAGTACTTCTGCGATGATGTACGGCCCTTCCCATGGTGGTGTGAGCTTGTGCCGTCCCTTGGTGTTCTGGTTCTGCCGTAGCACCAAGTCGCCGACGTTGAGGTCATGCTTGCGGATGTGTATGTCGTGGTAGTGTCGGAGACCCTGCTGGTACCTGGCAGAATGCAACAGAGCCACATCTCGGGCTTCCTCGAGCTAGTCGAGGGTGTCCTATCTTGTGGCGTCGTTATTTCTTTCGTTGTAGGCCTTCAACCTTGGGGATACGTATTCTATATCAGTTGGGAGCATAGCCTCAGACCCGTAGACTAAGAAGAACAGAGTGAACCCCATGGCTCGACTCGGCATTGTTCTTAGGCTCCACAGGACCGAGGGTAGCTCGGCAGCCTATCTTTTGCCATGTTTATTTAGTTTGTCAAAGATTCTGGGTTTCAGGCCTTGTAGGACCATGCCATTGGCACGTTCCACCTGACCGTTTGTTTTTGGATGGGCCACGGCTGACCAGAGCACTCAGATGTGGTGGCTGTCATAGAAATCCAAAAACTTTTTACTAGTGAACTGGGTGCCATTGTCTGTGATGATACAGTTGGGGACCCGAAAGCGATGAATAATGTCGGTGAAGAAGAGCACAGCTTGCTCGGACCTGATGCTGGTGATAGGGCGGGCCTCGATCCACTTGGAGAATTTGTCAATTGCGACGAGCAAATGGGTGAAGCCACCAGTTGTCCTTTTCAATGGTCCGACAAGGTCGAGCCCCCAAACGGCAAATGGCCATGTGATGGGGATAGTTTGCAGGGCATGTGTCGGAAGATGGGTTCGTCCCGCATAGTACTGACAACCCTTGTAGGAGCGTACTAGCTTGATAGCATTGGAGACCACGGTCGGCCAATAGAATCCTTGTCGAAAGGCATTTCCGATGAGGGTTCGAGGTGCTGCGTGGTGACCGCAAGCCCCCGAGTGGAGATCGCTGAGCAGGTTCCTACCTTGCTCATTTGTGATGCATCGTTGGAGGATACCAGTAGGGCTACGGTGGTAGAGCTCTCTACTGTCGCCCATGATTACAAAGGTTTTGGCCCGGCGTGCGATCCGTCGAGCCTTAGTCTTATCCGAGGGGAGGTCCCCTCGGCTGAGGTAGTCGAGGTACGGGACGCGCCAGTCAGGCTCGAGGTCAGACAGTGGGGTCAAGTCTTCCACCTGCATGGCTTCAGCCCTAGTCGAGGGGGCTTCTGCCTCAGGTGGAGGGTCGAGTGACATCCCATCAACCCCTCCGTCTGGCCTGAGGTCGACGGATGGCTGCTGAAGGTCTTTTGCGAAAACGTCCGGTGGAACCGTAGCTCGACTGGACTCGATTTTTGCCAGTTCATCGGCGGCCTCGTTATACCTGCGTGCGATGTGGTTGAGCTCGAGGCCGTTAAACTTATCCTCGAGGCGCCGTACTTCTCGGTAGTAGGCTTCCATCTTGGGGTCACGACAGCTCAAGCTCTTCATGACCTGATCGATCACGAGTTGGGAGTCACCTCGAACGTCAAGGTGTCAGACCCCAAGCTCGACGGCGATTCTTAATCCCGTGACGAGCGCCTCGTATTCGGCGACATTGTTAGACGCAGGAAAATGAAGCCGGATGACGTAGTGCATGTGAACCCCGAGGGGTGAGACGAAGAGCAAGCCCGCGCCTGCTCCCGTTTTCATCAATGACCCATCGAAGTACATGGTCCACAGCTCCGCCTGAAGCTGTGCAGGGGGGAGTTGGGTGTCGGTCCACTCGGCTAGGAAATCTGCTAACACCTGTGACTTGATAGCTTTTCGCGGCGCATAGGACAAGGTCTCGCCCATGAGTTCAACTACCCGTTTGACAACTCTACCCGAGGCTTCCCGGTTCTAGGCTATCTCTCCCAGGGGGAAAGAAGAAACCACAGTAATCGGGTGACCCTCGAAGTAGTGTCGGAGCTTGCGCCGTGTCAGGATGACGGCATATAGCAGTTTCTGGATCTGTGGGTATTGAATCTTGGTTTCTAAGAGCACCTCGCTAATGAAATAGACTGGCCTCTGGACAAGCAAGGTGTGTTCCTCCTCGGCCCGTTTGACAACCAGGGCAGCACTGACTACTTGTGATGTCGCGGCGACATAGAGTAGGAGTGGTTCCCCCGGGATTGGAGGGACGAGGATTGGTGAGTTAGAGTGTGGCCTTGAGTTTTGTGAGAGCCTCCTCAGCCTCAAGGGTCTAGGAAAAATGCTCCGATTTCTTCAAGAGACGGTACAGAGGGAGTGCTTTTTCGCCGAGGCGCGAAATGAAACGGCTGAGTGCCGCCAAGCAACCTGTGACCCTCTGTACGCCCTTCAGATCTCGGATGGGGCCCATCTTGGTTATTGTAGAGATGTTTTCAGGGTTGGCCTCGATGCCGCATTTAGACATGATGAACCCTAAAAGCATACCTCGTGGGACACCAAAGACGCATTTCTCTGGATTGAGTCTGATGTTTTTTGCCCGGAGGCATTTGAACGCAACGTCGAGGTCGTTGACCAGATCATCGGCTTGTTTGGTTTTGACAACTATGTCGTCGACATAAGCCTCGACGGTCGACCCGATGTGCTTTCCGAAAACATGCTGCATGCATCGCTGGTACGTAGCCCCCGCGTTTCAGAGACCAAAGGGCATCGTAACGTAGCAATACATGCCGAATGGGGTGATGAATGAAGTCGCAAGCTGGTCGGACTCCTTCATTTTGATTTGGTGGTAGCCGGAGTATGCATCTAAGAATGAGAGAGTTTCACATCCCGCAGTGGAATCAACGATTTAGTCAATGTGTGGCAAAGGAAAGGGAACTTTTGGACATGCTTTATTTAAACTGGTATAGTCTACACACATCCTCCATTTCCCACTCTTTTTCCTAACTAATACAGGATTAGCTAGCCACTCGGGATGATGAACCTCCTTGATGAATCCGGCCTCCAACAGCTTGTGTATCTCCTCGCCAATGACCCTGCGCTTCTCCTCATCGAAGCGACGCAGGCGTTGCTTCACCGGTTTGGATCCGGCCCGGATCTCCAAGGCGTGCTCGGTGACTTCCCTAGGTATGCCCGACATATCCGAGGGACTCCATGCAAAGATGTCGACGTTTGCGCGGAGAAAGTCGACGAGCACTGCTTCCTACTTGGGATCAAGGGTGGCGCTGACGTTCAGCGCCTTTCCCTTGGGATCAGCGGGGTCGAGGGGTACGAGTTTGACATGTTCCGCAGGCTCGAAGCTACCGGCATGGCGTTTTGGGTCGGGAATCGCGTTGGCGAGGCCGTCGAGGTCTACAGCCAAGATCACCGACTCCAATACAGCCTCGCCGTGCTCGACGCACTCGACGTCGCACTCGTAGGCATGTTCATATGAGGGCCCTACAGTGATGACACTGTTTGGGCCTGGCATCTTGAGCTTGAGGTAAGTGTAGTTCGGGATTGCCATGAACCTGGCGTAGCACGGGCGCCCTAGGATAGCGTGGTACGTTCCATGGAATCTAACCACTTCGAAAGTGAGAGTCTCCTTTCTGAAGTTGGCCGGTGTGCCAAAACAAACAGGCAGATCGACCCGTCTGAGGGGTTCCGCCCGTTTCCCTGGCACGACTCCATGGAAGCCCCCGACTCTAGGTTGGAGGCGCGCTCTCTCGACCCCTAGAAGGTCGAGGGTCTGGGAGTAGATAATGTTGAGGCTACTTCTGCCGTCCATGAGCACCTTGGTGAGGCGTGTGTTGGCGATGACGGGGTCAACAACGAGCGGATAGACTCCCGGGTTGGGGACGTAGTCTGGGTGGTCGTCACGGTCGAAAGTGATGGCCACCGCAGACCAATCAAGGAAGCGGGGGACTGCCGTTTGTACGAAGAAAACCTCACGCCATTCTCGCTTGCGCTGGCGCGCCGAGAGGCGGGTTGAGGGCCCTCTGTAGATCATGAAGCAGTCGTGGATCTCGGGGAATCCCCCGTCCTTGTCGTCACTCTTAGGGTCCTCCTTCTTGTCGTCCTTCTTGACGCCGACACCCCCAAAGTACCTGCGAAGCATATGACAGTCTTCGAGGTTATGGTTAGTGGGTCTCTTGTGGTAGGGACACGGCTCTTTGAGCATTTTGTCGAGGATGCCCCCGCCGGGGGGGCCTCGAGGCTTCTTGTGCTCGGTAGCAGCGACGAGCTCATCGGCTGGGGCCTCGAGCTTGCCCTGCTGGCCTTTCTTCTTCTTGCTGTTGTTTCTCTTGGAGCCCTAGGTGGAGCTCACGGGATCGTCGACCTTCTGCTTCCCCCTTTCCGGGTCGCCACCAAAGATTGCACCAACCGCTTCCTCGCTAGCGGCGAAGTTGGTGACAATGTCCATCAACCCGTTGGCAGTGAGTGGAGTGTTACGGCCTAATTCTCGGACCAACTCTTTACAGGTGGTGCCGGAGAGGAAAGCCATAATTACGTCGGAGTTGGTGACGTTGGGGAGCTCGGTACGCTGCCGGGAGAAGCGCCAGATGTAATCCTAGAGGGATTCACCTGGTTTCTGCTTGCAGCTCCGGAGGTCCCATGAGTTGTCAGGGCGCATGTAGGTCCCCTTGAAATTTCCCTCAAACACCCTTACGAGATCGTCCCAGTCGTGGATCTGTCGAGGTGGGAGATCCTCGAGCCAGGCTCAGGTGGTGTCGAAGAGGAACAGGGGGTGTTGTCAAATGATGACCCGGTCATTGGTGGCCCCGCCCAGCTGACACGCCAAGCGGAAATCGGTAAGCCAAAGTTTGGGTTTGGTTTCGCCGTTGTACTTGGTGAGAGTCGTGGGGGGCGAAACCGAGCCGGGAGCACCGTCTCACGGATAGCCTTACTGAAGACCTAAGGACCCGGGGGGCTCGGGTGAAGGGCTACGATCTTCTGAACTGTCGTAGCGTCCACCCCTATGGACGTGGTAGCCTCGAAACACGCCGTCACCGTGCTTGAGCGTGCGGCGCTCGACGATGTTGCCACGGGTGTCTCGAGGCTCGTGGTCGTTGGTGGTGGGCTCAGGGGCCGGAGCTACCTAGTTTCACCGGGCAGGCTCGGGGTGAACCGAGGCTTCTCTCTCCTATCGGGAGGGCTCGATGATCCGCTCCGAGGCTACCTCGCGTTGCCTCGAGGCAGAGCTCTCGGCCTGCTGCATGGCGGCGGTCTCGAGGAGTTCTCGGATTTCATCTCAAGCCCGACGGGCGTTGGGGTTTGACGGCTCGGGCATGTTACGGAGGAGCATGGCGGCGGCGACGACGTTCTGGCTGGCTCGAGCGAAAACCGGGGGGTCAACCACCCGATCCTCGTTGATGCGACGGTTGACGTTGCGAGCTCTCTCACGAGCTCTCTCGCCAAGTGCGCGTTCCGCACGCTCACGCTTGAGGGTTTGTTGGAGTAGATCCAGGTTTTCCCGTTCCTCGTCAAGCCTATCCTGCAACTCACGAATCTGCTCGAGTTGCATTCCTTGATCTGTAAGGAACTGAGGGTCGTCTCGCTCAGCAGGAAGCTCGACATGAGGTGGCGTGTGCCTTCCTTCGACTGGCTCTTTGTCCTCTGACTCCGAAGTGCTTTCAACATCGATGTTGAAGCATTCGCGGGTCGGATCATAGGTGTCATCAGCCGAGTCGGTGTCAGGAGCGCCAAAGTAGTAGTATGACGGGGGAATGTGTGGCCGTTGCAAATCGTCACTGGGGTTGCGATGTTGAGAAGCAGCCACATGGGCTCTGTTTCCGGTGTCTCCGTAGAGTCCCGATAATCAGAATCCAGTGTGGATGCAACGAGGTCCAGAGTGGAGCGTAGATGGTGCCTGGGGAGTTCCTCATAAGCACTCGTGCGAGTGCTCACGGAAGATGCGTATACCCGGGCAGCCGAGTCTAGCCCAAACGGGAATGGTGATGGAGATGTCGCTGCCCGGGCCGGAATGGATGCTCCAGACAGTGGTGTCTCACCGAACGGGGGAGCGGCGGGATTCTCCGTCGGCATGTTACCCTCAGTCAAGCTCGTCCTACCCAAACCTTCCACAAGGAGATCTGGGCCGGCGCCTGGCTGGGGGGTGCCGGACCGGGGGATCCCATCACCCTCCGTGAGGTGAAGACGGTGGTTGTACCGGGCTCGTCGTCATCGGGCGGCCCGCGCCCGCCTAGACCGACGGTACCGGCGGATTGCTCCCCCAGGCTGGGAGAGCTCATAGTCCTCGTCGGTTGGGTGCCTGGGTGGGAGTAGGACCATATCGTAGCCATAGCCAAGCGACATGAACTCCAAACTCCCGAACCAGATCACCGTGGCCAATGGAATAGGGCATTCGGGGTCAGCCATCCAGGAAAAAAGGCGAGAAAGCGACGTTGGCACGCAGCGACCCCTACCTGGCGTGCCAACTATCGGTGTTCGGACCCGAGGGGGTCCTAAACCAACGAGTAAATGCTACATGTCTCTTTCCTGAATGGTGATGCAAGGAGAACACACGGGGATTTATCCTGGTTCAGGCAAAAGAAGGCCCTATGTCCAGGGGGGAGAAGTTTGTATTTCCTTGCACTGAAGTGCTCGTGTAGGGGTTACAAGCATGCGAGAGAGGGCGTCGAGCCCAAGTCTCAAAGAGAGGGAAAAGAGGACAAGGGTGATTGCTTGATATATCGATCTCTATCTTGCGTCTTGCCTGTTGTCTCTTGTATTTCTTCATTGTCCGTCTGTCCATCTCCCCCATCTGTAGAACCCTGGCCTGCCCTTTTATAGGGCGAGAGGAGGCCAAGACGACGGGGAGCCTTAAGGTGATGTTTTGTCGATTCCTGTTGAGCTGACCGTAGCGACGTGCTTTGGGAATGGCCGGCCATCCCTGGACACCATGGTGTCGTGGGAGACGAGACGGCGAAATGACCCGTAGCGCCGTGCCACACCGTCCTTCCCTTGTTGTTGAACTATGCCGAGCATCGAGGTTGGGTCGAGGCTGGGTCGAGACCGGATGGATAAGGCCAAATCCTCGAGATTGCAGAGAACGGGCCTTGTCTTATCCTCCCTCGAGGGTGATCGATGGTAAACAGTGCGCGGTAAGGTGGGTACAGTGACGGTTTTCACCTCCCATCACGGGATGGGCGGTAAAATAGTGAGATCTGACACGGGCATTGTTCCTATGTCGATCCTAGTCGCAGCCATGCCAGTAGGTGGTAGTAGGTAACCACATTAAATGCTATGGCTTTTGTCCTAGGGTAGGTAAAGAGAAGGAGCTGAGGCGCTCGACCTGGGCTTACGCGAGTCGGAGTTTTTCCCAGCGGGTGGACGAGCCTCGCGCGGGTCGGAGCGCCGTCGAGGTACCTTGCTGTACGGGATGGGGCGTGGTTGAGGTGCCCCGTCGAGCGGGCCTCGTACGAGTCGGAGCCGGAGCGCGATCGAGGCGCCCCGTCGAGCGGGCCTCGTACGGGGCGGACTGGATACACGGTCGAGGCGGGCTACCTTTTATTGCGGTTTCAGTTGTTTTAGTTTTTTATTAGCGATGGATGTGGGTACCCCCGTACTGTTGGTACCGACAGGTAGAACCATCAAAGGAATTGTTAATGGAAGTAAAACGTTCTTCTAAAGCAATTTAGATTTTTTCACCTTCCATGGCCATGCCGTGCTCATTGAGGGGGGTGAGCATAGAAGCCTGACATAACCCCATAGTCAGGACTAGTGTCATGTCAAAATTTTAGGCAAAAAACCTTTTGGGTAACATGCCACTATTGATGGTAGTTATCTACCATATTAAACTGTTAACATAACTTGAATAAATGCTTGAAATGGATCACTAATAGAAACTTAGGGGTTTAAACTAACAATTTCCATAAGTTTTGGTGAATCTATATTTTCTACTAAGTATATTTAGAAAACTAGAAAGGGGGATCAAAATATAAAAAAGAACTTAACCACAACAAAAATTATTATAGAAGACTCCAGGAGGCAACCCCCCGAGGCAGAGCTCGAGAAGCCACTAGGTGGGACCGACCGGCCCCACCTAGTTGCCGCTCGATCCCTAGTGGTGGTCCCCACCTGTCAGCTTCTGGAATGTTCCTCCACCGCCTCCCTAGATTGCATCTACGTTGTTCTTCAAGTCGGTTTGATCCAAGGGCTCATGTTGGACCCTATGGGCTATATAAGAAGACCCCAGCCCGCTAAGGCATAAGTCATTTGAGATCAAGTCATCCAGAGCTAGAAACCCTAATATCCTTAGAGCTCCTCTAGTTTCTAGGGCATTAGATATAGTTAGGCTAGGTCTAGAGGGAGGCAAGCAAATCTTTGCTTAGATTCTCGATCGTGTCAAGAGCATGGTTCGGTATAATTCTTATACCCCTCTCTTGTTGTATCTCCATTATTTTTATATGCTTTGGTACAATTATTATGACAATATAGTATTCATCTTATTCATGTTTAAGATTGCAATGTTCATTGTCTACTTTGATTATATACTTAGTATAGTTAGTTTATCATGGTGTTTATGCATAAGTTCATATAGCATTCACCCTAATGTACACAGGGTGGGTGGTAGAGACCATGTAAGCATGGTGCTTATATGCTATTTACCTATGAATACACTATATTCTAGGTCATATGGTAGATCGCGGATGTGACAATCCCATTGAGTCCTTTGTAGTCCACTCCCCGAATATAGGTCATAGAAGTAGGGCCCAGTTATGAAGGAAGGGAGAGGTTTTTGTACTCAAACTTCCCTAAGTAATGCCCCTTATGTGTGGATGTAATGATGATCTTAGCCATGATTACTAGGTGTAATTGCACAAATCAACGTATGCTTTGACTTGTAGTTAAGGATAACTTAGGAATTATTCCTCTAATATTATAACTTGACCATGCTATTGCCATAGATAAGAGTGCTCTAAGTGATTTACTTATTATAATGCTTGATTAATGCTTATCATATATATTTTATCTTGTGACTTACTCCTGTTATGAGTAGAGTGATTGGTTATGGTTTATTTCTCCATCAATGTTATAAGTTATCAATACATGTCTAATGCTACACCTTCCATGTGGTAAAATATAAATATGATACCTGGTATACTCAAGTGAAGTTCTACAATGGTATAATTATCTATCCACTTGCAGAATCCTTTTCATTCATATCTTTATATTCTTTCTAGTTACATAAAATGATAAACATCTACTTAGTATTATTCTTGTAGTAATACTAGTTAGTACCAACAAACATTTCTGGCACCATCACTAGGGATGACAACCTGGTTTAGTAATGCTAGAGGTGTAGGTAATTAATAGGTGACTACTAAAACAAGTGAGGAGTTAATAATTACCAACAGCCGCTAGTCCCGACCAATAAACTCTTCAAAAGTACTTTGGCACTATTTTTTGAGTGTTGTGGGATCGCTAGGTGTTGGCGGTGCTTAAGTCATATTTTACCCCGTCAACATTTACATAAAATGATTACCAAACTTAGTGAATAGGGCTTTACACTAACATATTCCACAAGTTTTGGTGATTGTTCATTTGCAGGAGGACATATATGGAAATACACATAAATGGGCCAAAAAATATATGAAAACCATGGGAAGAGAAAGAGGCCCACTTACCAGACAATCTGGGCCTCAACATGGATCAAAATGCCCAACAATGAACATAAGAAGTGGAGGCCCAAAACCGAGTCCAAATCCATCTCGGGCCGCAGGAGCAGGCCTAGGTAAAATGGACGCCTAGGATGCATCCGGACTTCGTTTTGGGCCATCCACCCATCCACGGAAAGCTAATGAAAAGATCTACATCATCGCAAAAGATGGGCCTAAGGGGGCCTAGACAGGGAGTGGCACGCCCTGGGCATGGCTGCTCCTCCGCAGACGCCAAACAGGCCCAATCTTCGTGTGCCAACAGCTGCCACATCACCCATGTTGGTTGCAGGGTGCACTGCCTGATTTAGTGTATGTTGACGGTAGATAAGTGTCAATTTTAGCCATCAATGAAACATGAAAAAGGACCTAAACAACAATTACCACATAGATATAGGGGGTCTACCGACAGAATTCTATGAGTTTTGGTGAATGCCTATTTCTACAGGGTGTCTGCTGAAAAGAACCAAAGAAGGCCCACATGTCAAGTTTACATAGAGATAAAAGGCCTACGCACAACTTTTCTGTAATCAGGAAGGTACGAGAAGGCTCTAGACCAAATGGGAGGCGAATCTGGCTCAGAAGCCGGGTGGCCGCCCAAGGGTGGGGGCGGGCGCCCCACCTGCAGAGCCAATTAGAGGCAAGCTCGTGGATACTGCCTCCACTGCCTTTGAGGATGAATAATAATCATTCATTAAGGTAAATTTGATCCGATGGCTATGGTGCTTCCTAGAGGGCTATATAAGCATGGCCCCTGGCCCCTGGAGGAGGCATCCCATGAAACCCTAATTCATTTACTCTAGTTGGGATTAGTTGAGAGGGGTCCCTTGAATGGATCTCCTCTCCTAGGGCACATACAAGAGAGATTAGCTTTGTAGCCTCTATGTGAGATTAGAGTTCTTCTTCTAGATTGAGAGAGCTAGAGTGGAGGGATGAGTTGGAGGAAGCCCAGCATGTCAGTGTCTCCTCTTCGGCTTGTACCTGCGGGATCAAGTCTCCTAACACGAGGCTTGGTTCTAGGATTCTTCGGCAATTCAACTTCTAATACTAAGTAATAATGTTGTTATTATTATTCTTTGGTTTATGAGTTTACTCTATTCTCTTCCATGGTAGAGGGTAGGGTAATCATCTATAGCATAAGCATGGTGCTTGGGCGAGGATACTCGTTGATATATCCTATTAGCTAGATCAGTGTGTAGTAGCGTGGGACGTGACAATCCCATTGTTACCTTTAGAGCCTCCTCCCATTAGTAGGACAGGTAGGACTAGTGTGCCCTAGTCAAGCATCCTCTATGGTGCCTCTTTTCTAACGTTACATCCCCATAGAATGGTAGTTTCATAGCTTACCATAGGTTGGAACCAAACTGTCGTCGTAGTCTCCTCTAATCGCTTATATCTTCGCTACCTTATAGTGCGACCCAGGGGTTAAGTATAGACTAAGGTTAGTCATCGCATGCTTTCTCCTAGCGGATAAAACAAATACGACACTCTGAAAATATCTCCTAGGTAAAGTGCTCACCGATATCCGTGCGCTTGCGGATTATTTCGCTTAGATTCTTTTGTGTGCGTAACCAATGTCAACAAGTATTTCTAGCGCCGTTGCCGGGTGTTGACGGTAGATAAGTGTCAATTTTAACCATCAACAAAACATGAAAAAGGACCTAAAAGCAAATACCACATAGATATAGGGGATTCACTGACATAATTCCATGAGTTTTGGTGAATGTCTATTTCTGCAGGGTGTCAGTTGAAAAGAACCAAGGAAGGCCCACATGTCATGTTTACATAGAGAGAAAAGACCCACGCATGTAAAGGAAGACTCTAGAAGACACAAGAAGACACCAAAACAAACTAGAGGCTGATCTGCCACGGTGGTAGGGCACCCGCTAACCTACATGGACCAATTAGGTCAAGTCTCGCGGATCATGCCTCCACCGCCTTTGAGGATCAATAACCATTGTTGATTAAAGTTGGTTTGATCCAAGGGTTGTTGTGCATCCTAGGGGCTATATAAGCAAGGCTCCTGGACCCTGGAGGAGCAATCCTTAGAAACCCTAATTCATTATTTCTAGAGAGGATCAGCTGAGAGGGGTCGCTTGAATGGATCTCCTCTCTAGAGCCTAGCATTCAAGAGAGATTAGCTTTGTAGTCTCTATGTGAGATTAGAGTTCTTCTTCTAGATTGAGAGAGATAGAGTGGAGGGAGAGTTGGAGGAAGCCCGACATGTCGGTGTCTCCTCTCCAGCTTGTACCTGTGGGATCAAGTCTTCCTAACCTAGGGCTTGGTTCTGAGGTTCTTCGGTGAGTCAACTTCTAATACTAGTATGTACAATGTTATTATTGTTCTATGGTTTACGAGTTTACTTTATTCTCTTCCAGTTGAGGGTAGAGTAATCATCTGTAGCATAAGCATGGTGCTTGGGCTAGGATACTCGTAGATGCCCCCTGTCTGGCCGGATCCATGGTAGTAGCATGGGATGTGACAATCCCGTTGCTTCCTTTGTACCCCACATCCTGTTAGAAGGATTCGTAGGATTTGTGTACCAGGGTTAAGCATCCTTTGTGGTGTCTTTTTTCCTTCGGTACGTCCCCATAGAGCAGTAGTCGCATAGCTTACCACAGGTTAGAACTAGGGTGTCATAGCAGTCTTCTCTATATGCCTTTGCAGCTCAAGGGTTAGACTGGGTTAGTCATCGCACGTTTTCTCCTAGCAGATAAACAAATATGATACTCTAGAAATATTTCCCGGGTGAACTGCTCACTGATATCCATGCGCTTGTAGATTATTTCTCTTTGATTCTTCTGTGTGCGTAACAAATATCAACAAGCATTTCTGGCGCTATTGTCAGGGAAAAAGACGGTTTGTTGAGTTAACTTTAAGTCTTGCATAACCTTGTACTATACTTTTATCCTTTTATCTTTTTATCTTTTCTTTTTCTTTTCTATTCTTATGGATAACCCAAATTCCACGCCTATCTTTGAATTATCTGCACCTTCGGAGACAAGGCATAGACCATGGGAATCATCAAAGCCTATCTTTGCCCCTAATTATGAGTTGTGTCTGAAGTTGGCTGCAATAGGTCATAACCAACCCTTTTCTACAGCCGGGGTCCTATCTTCTCATCAAGAAGGTAATGAACTTTTGGCTACACCTTGGGAATCTTTTAATCTTCTTATAAATTCAAGTTTAGACCTAGCCTTACAAGACCATGTTCTTCTCCAACATTTTTATATGGGTCTTAATCTTTTCACCTTTGGAGGAGTTTTCATTTCTTTTTCCATTAGTGGAGCAAGGTTTGTCCTTATTGGTGGACACACTCCTTGCACTAGCCTTCATGATGAATTCCTAGAGGAAAAGAAGGAATCCCCTAGACAAGAAGAGGAAGTTTCCATAGCCACATTACAAACATTCCAATCCCATGATTTGGCTATCAATCCCAAACCTTTAGTACTCCAAAATCCTCTAAGGGAAGAAGAAATTCTACCCTTGGAAATCCTTTCTAATGATGATTTTAGAGGAGCATAAACTTCCCGCTTCATAAGAGATCATTAGTGCATATAGTTTAAATCTTCTCAAGAAGGGATCTCTTAGAAAGCTTCTCAAACCCGATCCATTTGAAGGACATTTAGAAAGACTCAAGGATGACATGTCAAGTGATGCCATAGAAGGAGAGCGAACCCATCTAGAATCCACTCTTATCTTTTCCCTTTCTATGCCCGCACCAAATATAAAATTTGAACACATATTTCAACCCATCCTTGACCCCTATGACTCCTCCTATGCCCTTTCTCCTGAACCTCCTGATGATCCTAGAAATCCATGTAAACATCCAATGCATAGGATTCTTCAAGACCATAAGAAAGATCAAGAAGAGCCTCATCAATGGCAAAAGAGCATTAAAAACCTATGTGCTATTGCCATTGAATGAATGGATAATGCCTTATATGAGGCCAACTTAAGAGGCAATCCAATGGAAACTTTGGACATTTATGACAAATTATCCACAAAAGTCAAAAATGATGGAGACTTCAATGAGCAATGAAGATACTACAGAAACACCCCATCAAGACCTTACTCCTATGAGAAATCTCCTGATTCACTTAGTCTCTCTAACATTGCCCCACATGAGATCTTCAACCCCCTTATGCTCTCTATTCCTAAATATTTTGAAAGGGTGGTTGTAGATGCATATGTTTATCATAAATATTGTAGATCTCATTGTATTGGCTTGATCTTGAGATAGGTGCACATAGATTGGTGTTGGAGGGGAAACCACTTCACCAAATCACATCTTGAAGGTTTTCCAAGGACAAGCTTAGTGTCCTAAAACAAGCACTTTTCGACCAGAACATGAGTGTTCACCTTTCTGCTGCACTGCCCCTGTGAAATGAGCATAGAGTTATAATTGTGAAAATATTCCTTCGAGTATTCTTGTCACTAACCTTCCAGGATTGGAGAAACAGACTGAAGGAATAACAGATACAAGGTATGTCCAACCAATCATTATGCAACACTGATTTACATTCATCCAATCTTGTTTTTTGCAAAATTTGAGCTTGGGGAAATACTTCCTAAAATAAAAAAATCTTCTGCCATGTTGCTACACTGTCTTGGTTGTCCCTACCTTTAAGACATGCTCAATTTGCTAAACACTAATTGTAACACCCTAAAATTTGATTCTTTGGACACAGAGCTAAAATGATTTAATTATGAATGTTTTGTGCTCATGAAATGTAGTAAAACAAAATTTTCATTGAATTAATATTCATCTTAGGATGTAGCAACATTGTTGCATACATGCTGGTGCATTTGTGTTTTTGTATTGCTTGGTTTTGACCAAAGATCAAAATGAATTCGAGTTTTTCTCTCAAAATGCATTTAGGTCGATTTTCCTTCTCCGATATACATATATCATTTTTCTACAATCAAATTCCTTGTTTCTCATCAGTCAATCAACCTCTACAAACTTCTTAGGAATTTTTCTGGCTTTTTATGTACCTTGTTTTCTACTTGTCTGTGAGCATACTCTTATTCTTAGATGCTCCAAAATATCTTATCATGAGCTCCAAGTAATTTATTTGGGTTCCCCACGTTCCATAATGTCTTTGAGAATTTTCCCAAATTTTTGGAGCTTTTGTAGTATTATTCGTGGCTTAAATAATAATTCTGGACTTTTCTAGAATTATTTTATTCATGAAATTGATTAATTCCGAAAATAATAAATCTCTACTTATTTTTCAATGCTCAAAGTTCATGTGAATATCCGAGCTCAATTTTCCAATGACTCTCCAAGGCCCATACATTTATTTACTAATGGGCTTTAACAATTAATTAAGCCTATTAGTAGAATGGAGGGTACAACGTTAATTAGTACCATATTGTTAATTGATATAAAGGTGAAAAGTTTTCCTCCATATATGTATCTACCACCCCTTGAGCAAAGCACCACAAAACTACCGTTAGGGAGCTCTAGTTTGGGAATCCTAAGATAGCAAATTAGATTTTCATCCTTTTTCTCTAACGTCTCACTTTGCAACATCAACCAGCCGACGGAAGCCATGTTCAGGAGCTATCGCTTTTGGCCGTGCCCCATCATTACTCTGACATGCTCATCATCTTCTTGAGATCAGCCGGTAAGATCCATCGTCGTTGTCTAAGAATAGTCCAGCCTTTTCCGTGGCACTCTCCATATTTATCTCTCATCTACCCGGTTGCTTCTTCTCCTTGTTTCTATCGCAGCAGGCCAACAAATTGAACTGCATCCTGTTCGTGATCTGAGCAATAATGTATGCCCACCTGCATGCACCTAACTCAAGCACCATGCATGCATATATATACACACACACGAGCAATCCATCCATGCACTACGACAAAAATAGTTGGCCAATGGTAGGACATCTTTCCACAACTTAACTTCCATATGTAAGCCCTTGTATCTATCTACCTTATTCTAATTAGTGGCCCTATTCTCGTATTAGCTTTGTTCTAGGCCTTCTCTTCTGGTCACCATGGCCATGCTCGTACCTCAAGCCAGTGCAGAAGCCGAGTTCGTCCGTCGGCCGTCATTCGCAACCCGCTGCCGAGCCCCGCTCTCAGGAAAACCACTGCTGCCCTATCATAACCAGTGTAAATCATTGTCATTCTATCTCTGTTCGCCTCGTGCTCCATTGCCACGATGAATACATCTACCCTGGCCAGTGTTGACGGTAGATAACTCTTATTTTTAACCGTCAACGAAACATGAAAATGGGCCTAAACATAATTACCACTTAGATATAGGGGGTTTACTAATAGAATTCCATGAGTTTTGGTGAATGTCTGTTTCTGCAGGGTGTCAGCTGAAAAGAACCAAGGAAGGCCCACATGTCAGGTTTACATAGAGACAAAAGAGGTACAAACAACTTTTCTGGAATCTGAAAGGTACGAGAAGACTCTAGAAACAAACCGGAGGCAAAACGGTCCCGGAAGCCGGGCGGCCGCCCAAGGGATAGGGGCAGGCACCTGGTCTACAGAGCCAATTAGGAGCGATCTCGTGGATCCTGCCTCCACCGCCTTTGAGGATTAATAAAAAGTCACTGATTAAGGTCGGTTTGATTCAGCGGCTGTGGTGCTTCCTAGAGGGCTATATAAGCAAGGCCCCCCTAGGGTTTGGTACCATATCTCTTCTACAAATCAAAAGCTAGGGTTTCAATTCTCCATCCAAGTAGAAGAGGGTCCCTCTAGTTCATCTAGTTGTATCTAGAAAATAGGGAGAGAGGAGAAGAGAGCTGAGGAGGAGCCGGATCTGTCAGATCTTCCTCAACATTGTACTTTTGTAGCATATGGTTCATCATTCAACAATCTCTAGGTTCTTCAATTATTATTTCTAAGTTCTAAGTTCTTATTTAATTCTTACTTTATTCTATTTACTTGAACTCCACTTGTATTTGAGTGCTCTAGTTATAATATTTGGCTAGAGTAGTAAACCCTAGCGTAGACGTGGTGTCTAGGCTATAGTTTACCTAAGTTTATGCCCAATCTCAAGGTTAGTTGTGGTAGCCCTCAGAGGTGACAGCTCTGTCCGACCATTGCAATCCACCCCATTCAGGTTGATATTTTCGTAGAGCTTTTGGTAGCCTTCCCCTGACTACTTTCTTCCCAGTCTCTTTCGAGAGTCAGAAAGGTACTGTTGCTCCATAGTAAGTAAAGTATAGTAAGCCCGATCTTGATCACCCAATCAACTTAGAAAACCCTAGAAAGTTCCTCTTTTCCCACCAAAAATATATCTTTCTTCTCTTATCTTTATCCTTGGATGGCCTTGATTCTCTACTACACTTCACGTTCCCCGTGGAAATCGATACTCTAGAATACTCCCGGGTGAAAGCTACATCGGTATCCGTGCGCTTGCGGATTTTTCTGTGCGCGTTAAAAATACCAAACAGCTGGTCGTGGTGCGGTGCTCGTCGACTCGTCGTCTTGTGAAGCTGTCGTTTCCGAGATGGGAGAGACTCGTCTGATGGGGAGCCCATCCTATTGAAGTTCATCCGATGTCCATCCTGTCAAAGTCTGATCGGCGCCATCTATCTATAGGTTGTCTGGACTCTAGACCCTAGAGTTGTCGGCCGCCGAGGAACCACTGATGGACAGGAGGCGCACGAACGCGTGCATGAAATCCCAGTTGCTGCTTTCTTCACGTCTAGGTCCAGCCATGCAAAACCGTCAATGCTGCCCGTTCGTAGTCGTTAGTTGGTGAGCATCTCCATGGTTCCCTTCCTCTATGTTAATTACACCATGCCGTTGACTACTCTGCTGCACACTGCTTTTGCAAGTGTGATATACGTCTACATGCCAACATGTACTTAATCATGCATTAGCTATTTTTTTATTCAAAAATTCTACTATAGTCTCTTCTAGATCAATGCAAGTTATATCTACCAATAGCAACTCATCTCGTGTCTTGAGAGCTCATCGTTGGTCATGTTCCTTTGGTGCATAATCCTAAACTAAGTATGTATAGCTCCAAAATTAATATTCTTTTGGTATTTATTAAATTTATACTGTTGAAAGGGATTAGAAATTATTATTTATAATACTTCTAAGCTGTTCTAACAATATGAAAATAAATTATCAAATTAAATATTAATTTGTATGTCATACATATATTAGTATCTTTTATGAAAAATCTCCTTCTAATTGTTCAAACTTCATACCTTGAAAACCGTAGCTCCGATTAGTGTGTTTTTCACGTCTGTGTGTTTGTAGCATCTTCAAAACCTTTTTGCTTGTTGTTTCACTTGTTTGGTGTACTATTCTAATTTAGTTCTATTGGTTGCTTCGTGTATGGTTGCATGGATGCTTGTGTGGTGCTTTATAATCATGTCCAGTCGGTGAGATTTACGTGGTGATCAAGAAGCAGTTCATTGAAGGTTTGGATTTGAAGAAGGATCTAAGTTAAGGCAAGTATAGCATGGGATCATCATTGTTATCCTATTCACTTTAATAAATTAATCATATGCATGTGTCTACCTTGAGAACCGTAGCAATATTCCTAGCTATTTGATATCCTGGATTCCTTGTCACCTATGGGTTTATGCATTTGGGTAGCATGATGCTACCGCTCAATTAAAGACTATGATCTTGTAATTTGACTAATGGAATATGCAATAAAAATTAAAATATGATTTTTTAGCAACAGTCTTAAAGGGTGCTAGAGCAATGCTCTAGTTTCTCTCCATAAGGACTCATCTGTGAATGAACATCCGGGACTTACAGTACAGCTATGAGGGCTACATGGCTCTAGCTCTAGTTGTTTGAAAGACCTTTTTCTAGCTTGTTAGGGTTACCTTTATTGGCACAGAAGGGGTGTGTTCTAGGTTGGGTGTAGTGTGGCTTCTGTCCTTATGTGTATATGCAACGTGTCATTGTACCATATGGAAGGGGGCTCTACATTTGCAGGCCATGAAACCTAGCGGCCCTAACTTGTTAAATGAACTTTTAAATGACTTTATATGATTTTTAGTGCTTTGGGAATGGACTCCCCATGCATTTGGAATTCATGACTCATAGTGAAAGTGTACACCTCTGCACAGAGTTTAACAAACTAGTATACTAGTTGTGCCCACGGATACGGGTGGCCTTGGACCTTCACGGAATAGATATACATTAATGGATTTATGTTTTTGCTATTCAGTAATCATAATTACTTGATCATTGTTTGTGGTGGGAATTGTGATACACTTGATGCTACTCCATCAATTAAAGTTATGATTCATAAAAGCTAATCACAGTAAACCAGTGTCAGCCTTTTTGAGCTTCATGAACCCCATGTTATATTTGCTGAGTTCGATATGGACTCACTCTTGCTATTTCCACACCCTAGGATAGTCTCTGGAGTTAATAGGCTTGTGATCAACCAATTAGTTTGTTCCTAGAGTGAAGGCTACACCTGGTGTTCGGAGTTGTCTTTCTGTTATGTTGCTCTCTAAGTTTATATCTTATACTATTGCGTTATGTTTATTAAGCATTTGTCTCTTGATATTACACTATTTGCAGCTATATGTGAGATTTGACTTCTTTATTTCACATATAGTGTATAGCTAGTTTTGTTCTTAAAACTAGGTGTGACAGAGTGGTATCAGAGCAATGCTAACTGTAGGATGCAAGCCTAGTGAGAAATTGGCCATCTTAAGGTTTTGAACTTGCTATAAAATCCTTGTTCTATAATCCTTGACATTTTCTTCTCTACTCTATATCTACCCTTGATATTTGTCTCCTCCTTGATGCTTATTTTAAGCCTTTGCTCTCATCTATACTCATTGCCTTGATATGCTTTTAGAATCTTCTCTTACCACCTTCTTGCATCATCATAAGAGGAGATTTAGGATCCTTTGCCCTTAATATAAAGAGGATGGTAGTATCGCAAGTTGAGTCAATGTTTGCTTTGTGCACCTATAATGCTTTGTTGAATGTCATTATGCATGTGCTTGTTTTGGATCTTTGTATGATTGCAATGATCTTGTAAAGTTTGTCCACAATTTCATTTAGTCTATAGGTCTATAAGCTATAAGGATCAATGCAATATATAGTTGGGTTAGTTTACCTTGTTCTCTCGATTCTACCTTTTCTAGAGCAGTCTGTCTTTTCTTCAGTGCTCAGAAATATCTGCTTAGCGAAAGTTTGTGAAATTTTTATGGAAATAACCAGACTTGAACATCTTCCCAATGCCTCTGGAATCACCTTCATAGCTTTTATGGTTTGCAAGATACGCAAATCACAAGGTGATACATCTGCACAGTGTGAAGTCTCAAACAGTTTCTGTTGTGTACTGTTTATGACCAAGATAACCATAGAATCTGGAAAAGTGTTCTATACAAAAGTTGTAGAGGAATTGATAAGCTTTCCAACGGTATAAGTTACAACTTCATTGTATTAACAGATCAGGAGTTATAGCTGTTTTAGTGCACTGCTACTTTTCTGCATGCGAGGAAACATCAAGTTGTTTCTTCTTAGATATGCACAAGAATTCTCTTGGATATGAAAAGGTTTTTATGAAGGTCAACCTACCCAGAAAAAGGTGCAAGCTACCCTCCTTGTGTTCCCCTAGTTGATCTTTTCTTAAGGGGGGTAGCTGTTGATATTGGTTACGCACATGAAAGAATCTAAGAGAAATAATCCGCAAGCACACGGATATCGGTGAGCACTTCACCCGGGAGATATTTCTAGAGTATCGTATTTGTTTTATTCGCTACGAGAAAGTGTGTGATGACTAACCTAAGTCTAAACTTAACCCCTGGGCCACTGTTGATGGTAATTAATTATCATTTTAAACCATCAACATAAGAGGAATAAATGGTAAAAAGGATCACCACAGTAGGTTTAGAGGTTTAAACTAACAAATTCCACGAGTTTTGGTGATTCTGTGTTTTTCAGGGGCTAAGCTGCATAATACAGATCTAATCTCCTTCCAAAGGAAGGAACCGATGCAGTCGGCCTAATCTCCACATCATGGATGCGGATAGGGATACTAGAAGACCTAAACCGACTCCACAAGGCGACACGAGCCAACCCGCCGCCAGGTGGGGCCGACCAGCCCTAGGGCTAGGCCGATCGGCCCTCCCCTGCGCTGCCTTGGCTCCTTCTCTTGCAAGCTACCTATACCACCTCTAAGGATGCATCTAAACCCCACGCCAAGGTCGGTTTGATCCAAGGGCTATGGTTCCACGCCCTGGGCTATATAAACAGCCCCTAGGATCTCCTTTCAAGGAATCAGTTGAAGAATTAGATCATCTCTTCCTCATTTGTGAAGGCAAGGCCAGAAGTTAGGGTTTCCAGAGAGAAAGAGAGTTAGAGTTCTAGTTCAAGTTTAGAGTTTAGTCTAGATTGATTCAAGTAGAGGCAAGCAACTGCTTGAGATCAGGATCATTCGTCGGAGACTTGGTAATTTCGTTGTAATCATCATTCGACTTTATGCTACTTCAATATATTTCTATATTTCAACTTTATTCTGTTCTTGAGATTGTTCTTGTTCTACATCTTGATATGAATATGATTAGTAGAGAGTTTATGAATATGTTCGTAGAAAGCTTGATCCAATTCTGGATAGGATTGAGTGGCTGGCATATTGTAGGCGTGGTGCTTAGATTATGCTTGTTTGTGAATGCACTCTATGCTCTGGGCCATGTGGTAGATCGTGGGTGTGACATTCCTGTTGAGTCCTTTGTAGCCCACTCCTCGAGTATAGAACTTAGTAGAACGCGGTTACAGGGAAGAGATCATTACTCTGTTCTTGACTTTTTCTCTCAGTAATGTTCCTTATTCATAGATGACATGTTTATTATATCATAGATGATTGTGTATAGCTAGATTGATTAATAGACTGATTGAATAAGAAATACTTATGATTTACATCTCTAAAATAATCTCCATGACTACTTGACTTGAATAATGTTAACTCCCTCTTGTCTCTGGAATACCCATGATTATCATTTACCATTTATCTTATTTGTCTTACCCCTTTCATGACAAGTGATTAGTTGTTTTGATATTTATATTGAGTAAGTGCAAATGATTATCTCTACTGCCATTGTAACTATTTATATAGTCATGTTTTGATTTTCCTTTCCCTGGTAAAATTATAAATGACGATACTTAGGAAAACCAGGGTGAAATGCTACAATGGGTGTATTTATCTGTGTGCTTGTGGATATATACTATAATATCTTTATTTAGTTAAATGGCATAGTATAATACAACCACACTATTGGTGTTATGTTGGGGATGACAACCTAACACAAGTGACGTTAAGAAGTGTCAATAGCCGCACTATAAGGTAGCGAAGATTTAAGCGATTAGAGAAGACTACTACGACAGTCTAGTTCCAACATATGGTAAGCGATGCGACTACTACTCTATGGGGACGTACCGAAGGAAAAGAGACACCACAAAGGATGCTTAACCCTGGCACACAAATCCTACGAATCCTTCTAACGGGATGTGGGATACAAAGGAAGCAATGGGATTGTCATGTCCCGCGCTACTACCACGGATCTGGCTAGACAGGGGGCATCTACAAGTATCCTAGCCCAAGCACCATGCTTACACTATAGATAATTACTCTACCCTCAACCGGAAGAGAATAAAGTAAACTCATAAACCATAGAACAATAATAACATTGTACTAACTTAGTATTAGAAGTTGAATTGCCAAAGAACCCTAGAACCAAGCCTCGGGTTAGGAGATTGATCCCGTAGGTACAAGCTAGAGAGGAGACACCGACATGCCAGGCTCCCTCCAACTCATCCCTCCACTCTAACTCTCTCAATCTAGAAGAAAAATTCTAATCTCACATAGAGACTACAAAGCTAATCTCTTTTGTATGTGCCCTAAGAGAGAAGATTCTTTCAAGGGACCCCTCTTAGCTGATCCCAACTGGAGCAAATGAATTAGGGTTTCATGGGATTATTCCTCTAGGGTCTAGGGGCCCTTCTTATATAGCCCCATAAGATGCACGATAGCCCTTGGATCAAATCGACTTTAATCAATGGTGATTATTGATCCTCAAGACGGTGGAGGCATGATCTGCGAGACTTGAACTGATTGGTCCACATAGGTGGGCGGGCGCCCAAGAAGGTAGGGCGAGTGCCCTACCACCATGGCACATCGGCCTCCCGTTCATTCCGGTGCCTTCTCGTGTCTTCTAGAGTCTTTCTTCACGTGCATGGGTCTTTTCTCTCTATATAAACATGACATGTGGGCCTTCCTTAGTTCTTTTCAACTGACACCCTGTAGAAATAGACATTCACCAAAACTCGTAGAATTCTGTCAGTGAACCCCCTATATCTATGTGGTATTTGCTTTTAGGTCCTTTTTTATGTTTCATTGATAGTTAAAATTGACACTTATCTACCATTAACAACTCCCCCAAGCTTACCCTTTGCTCATCCCTGAGCAAAGAAAAACTCAGTGATAGATCAGGAGTTGCTACAATGCTTTCACGCCTCAAAAGTACACATGTGTTCAAACAAGAACTCTCCTCCGGATTAGATTGAACTATCATGACTTTCAAACTTACCCATATTACCTTGCACCATGGGGCTTGTAGCCATCACTTGGGTCTTGAGTAGTTGAAAGACAGAACGGTTAAGTCAAGCGCCATGTTTCTAGCCCTTTGATCAACCATTATTTCAGAGTTTTGCAGACTTTCAAATAAAACTCAGAGATTCCTTTGTATGATACTCTCAAGTCTCTCATTTGTGGTATTTGTGGATCCTTACCAAGGCATTGATGGTGTATGCCTTAGTAAAGTCATTCCAACAATGATATAACTTATCATTTCATGTGACTTTTTGATTCAAAACATCATGAAACTTTTCCAGTGACCAATATAGATAGGTACTAAAGTGAGACACATGAAGATATTGCAATAACACCACCCAAGCATATATCTTGAAAATAGCCTATATGTAAAGCAATGGTGCAACATCCAAGTTTAGGTTAGGCTCATCTCAATAGGTTGACCTTGACATCATCATCTCCACTTAATCTATCATGTTTGAGCTCAAACCCACTGCTTAATGAGTGACAAACACCTGGGGTGTTATAGCCTTCCCCCCTTAAAAGAATCGCGTCCCGAGATTCGGTGCGAAGAACTTTTCAAGGGAAGGGAAGCATGTTATCCAATTTCCAACATCTACATATGCATTAGGCTACTTAGCTTCGAGCATCAGAGAGGCTATTTGGGAAGACAACTTTCTGATACTCACTCTATGCAGAAACTTTTGTCTGAAGAATTTCCTTCACTGACTTCCATAAAGCATTGTTACTTTGGGAGGAATCCAAGACAATACGGTACTTTGTTCATGGTGTACGAAGAGTGCCACAAGCATAACTAACTACTCATAGCACCTACTTCTCTAGTGGCATAGTATGTATAACTTTAGATAAGGATTGGATCCATATATGAGGTAAACATTCTTTGAGGCTATCAGAAACCGTTTAACCAATAGACAATGTATATACAAGTCATAGACTATTCACTCACTCAGATGCCAACTGATGGAAAACTACATATTGCTCCACGTGTGCAGTTCTTTTACTCTGATGCTGACACTGTATTATCTGAGTCTATTGAGGGAACAATGAATGAGATAGCTAACTCTGTCGGTTCTAGATTTCTGCCAAATGTTACCTAAGAAAATCCTCTTATATAAAGGCAACAGTTATCTGGGTTGAATCAGATGCAACCTCTTGGGGGTAAAAACACATATAAGGTACCAAGGTGCGTAAGCATTGGAGAACCATTACTGAAGAAGGATGGTAGCAAGGTCTAAAGGACCACAAAAGTTGCAAGTATCCACCAAACTAGGGAAATAGTTCACTACTAAGCAGGTTGAGCACAATTTTCCTTCGTGGTGCAGTTGCGTAATAAGTTGGGTTGACTTGCACGATGGCGAAACTAGCCTTCTTGATCTATATTTGACATTGAGGCTTCCATTCTAATGCCAATCAATACCTTAGAACCATAATCCAAAAACCTGTGGTCTGACATCTTCCCAAATGCTTTCAACTCGCAATGGCACAATTTGACTTGTAGAACACCTTGATTGCTCACGCATTGCTGATCTAAGAGGGCAAAAACAAGGCACACAGGGGTGCAATTAGTCTTCTCAAGGGTATTGAGGGTTGTCTAACAGCAAGATACCTATCAAATGCAAGTTCTTGGCATGCATTACAAACATAACCTTCCAATGCAAAGGATGATCGCAGTCAACAGAGAAATTACCAATTCTGTACCCTTTTGTGTTCTGTTCATGTCACACAAACTACTGCTCCAATATGCACAAATTTTTGTGGGCAAATAGATCCATGGGTCTTCTAACTACTCGCCAAAATTTAGCTCAAATGGACACCGTTTGACTATCCAACAACCCATCCACCAAAATAGCTCTGTTCTGAAATGGCATCAAACCAAGCTGAAAAGACATCTCTCAAATCCTATGTTTTACTCAACCAATACCCATACCAACTTAAGACATTGAAGGGTCCTAAGCAAGGAATGAGGTCACCAAGTTTGGGGTCAATCCAACTTAGTTTGAGTCACTACCATCGGCTTGAAGATAACCGGTGTAGTGCCACAAAATTTGGACAGATTTCATGTTCTTCCTTTTCTTTTGCTTCACACGTTGAGGTGTGTGTTTTGCACTCTCTCAACTTTCTCATAGCAGCAGCAGCCTTTCTCTAGCTGAGGATGGAGGCTATAGTCTTCCTAACATGTTTCTCAGGGAACAATTTCCGCCATTGATCTAGACACCAACTTGATGATGCACAAGCATTGGACTTGTGGGCTGTTTCCACAGAGCACAAAGCATTATTCCACATGGAGGGCATCCCTACATAGATAAGGAACCATTTCTGAATATTTTCTAGCACTTCGTCCAATAGAACCTTTGAACAAATCTGTTTGTGACACCTAGGGCATAATGATGCTGATTGAAGCTAGGGACATGCTTTCTCTAGTTCTTCACTTAGCTGATACAACATCTTGTACTACATGCATATTTGTCCAAGATGGAATTGACTTCGTAGCACATTTGGAGAAGAAACAACACTTGCATTGCTGAATGTCCTTGCTATTTCTTTGCTTAACGTCATTCTGTGAGACATAATCTTCATAGCAACGAATGAGTCGCTACCTAGCTGGAGATTAACCTTCCTATGGTTAACTAATCAGTTGCCTCTCAATACTCAAGGTTCCAAATCTTCACTCTTGACCACAACTATTGGGGTGGATGTCCCAACAGGGGGTTGCCATCGAGGTCTATAGATAAGGAGCCACACTAGAGATGGTTCATTTTGTCTGTATGACCATCATCCACACAAGGATCAAGACTTTGATAGTTAGGTCATATGCACCATGTGACGATCGGTTCTTATCCAATGGATAACTTGTCCAATCATTTAGTGTTAGGTGCCCTTTTGATCCAACAGGGATGACATGCATTGCTCAATCGATGACCGACGTCGTACAAGGACACTTAGGGAGAGTCGCTTGTCTACCGCCTCTTGCAGTCTGTCAATGTTTATGTCAATGATTGTTCTTCAAAGGTTATCCTCTTAGCAGCTTTAGGAGGAAGCTCTACTACATTGGTCTGATATAAGGATCTTTAGATAAGATATAGGGAGGTAACCAAGGAAGAACTCACGTGAAAATAACACATTGGTGGAGTTCCATAACAGATCATGACTAGCAACCTTGATACCAGTGCGTGCCGAGCAGTGCAACCTTGTGTGTGCACCCACAAGAGGCTCTCGGTTTTGTCATGGCACCGTCAGTTATTAATCAAGATACCATTACCGGGTCTACCACCAAAATGAAATTTTCAAGTGGCACATATTTGGGTTGTAAGAACAAGCACCGTATAAAGTAGGGATAGCAAACAAAGGTAGTCACAAGGTTAGAGTCAACAAGGAGGTGACCCATAGATCCAAAAACATAGCACAAACGAACATAGATTAATTGTCAGAGACAATGGAGCAAGGGACTCTTGTTAAAATTCACGCACGACTTGCGTCCACCAAGGTGATTACCAGATAAAAGATTAAAATGAGATTTAGTCATGTTGGTCAACAACATGAGATCAGGACTGATAAATGTTGAGAGACATGAGAAGTGAGATGAACTTAGTAAACTTCTAAAACAAAACCGATACACCGATTAGAGATTGGGTCGATAAGGTAGCCACCTGATTTTGCAAGCAAAGATTTTGATATCAAATAGCGAGAGATTAGCATTGCGTAGATCATCTGTAGGAGAGAAAATCAGGAGGTCCAATGTGAAATTGGGTATGGTCTCCAAAACTTGGCAAGCAACAATCGTGGCCAAGACCGGCGTTCGTTAGGACTTAACTTGGTTGGTCAATCGAACAAGGGCATTCTCCAAAAGGTAGCGGACGTCCAAGGCCTAAGTAGATATATACGGGAACCAAGCATGGGCTTACATTCATGTAAAGGCATAGATACACAAACATTCAAGGGCTAGAAACCACGTCTACAGGCTCAGGCTCCTAAGAGAGAACCTAATTAGAGACGACAACCATGTGATTACGTAAGTTGAGCGTTGTTCTAGGATAAAGCGCCTTCAACACTCATATGCTCACTGAGGACAAAAGAGGTGATAACTATGACACTACTTAGATAATAAGCACTTAGCAAGCAAGAACTAACCGCAAGTTTAGCCAAATCAAAAGCATGCTAAAGTAACCAACTTAGTATATACACAGAGCCTAGACAACAACGTAGCACACACGTTTCAACCATAATAGAAGTTGTAAGCATCAAACAAAGGTGATCCTAGACTTGTTGGAAAGCTTACTAAGTTATCCATACCTTTCTTATTATCATACTAAGATGATTCTATAGGTAACAAGGCAAAACAATACAAAGAAAGACATCCCTGTCTCGATTTGGGACAGATTTTATCATTCCACGTCACGAGCTCCTAACTAGAGATTAAGACCACCAAAGTAGTAATCTTTAACATTTTAGAAAGATTACAAGAGTACTACACTTCTTCTATTATGTCCAAGACATGATTTCATAAGCACACAAATTAAACAAATCAATTATTCAGATCTATTCAGAGCATAAGCAAAGCCTGACATCGACTACAAAAATTAATAACTCCTAAACCATCTGGTCTATGGACATGAAATTTTAGGACAACAAAAATCAAGAAGTTAAATATAACTTTGGTATTCACCACATTCACAGGAAACACTATTATGACCGTGAAAACATTACTGCAATAGAAACTATGCTAGCAGCCAAAGTTCATTGCATGCAAAACAATGTTTAACCTTGTTGTGTTAACAAGAGAGCACACAACCACATTATTCTAGTAGCTCCAAACATTATTACTTTAGACTAATCACTAATTTAGTTTAGTCACAAGATTTACAATTGCTTAAGTGAGATCTAAAGCATTTGCAAGAGCTTGCATGAGCAACATATCCACCACTTGACTAATTTAGAGGACATCTATAAATTTAAGCATGTAACCTCAATTACCTATTAAGGCTAAGCACACCCTATACTCAAGCACTTCCTATTCAAGCAACAAGGAACAAGGCATTCTTGACTAGCTCCATACAAGAAAGATAGTGTATCACATCAATCACAAGTTACTTATTATTAGGACAAGGTGAGAGGAGCATAGTTATATGCACAAAGCAACAATCATGATGATGCATGCTTTGTCCTATTCGTCCTCACAAGATCGCCAACCTAAGGTGGCAATCACGTTCTATATCGGTGGCATAACACGCATTCTCTTGATATATAGCTAGTCATCAGCTACATTCAACTTACACATTCGTGGTTAGCATACCTGTAAAAAATTTTATTGCAGCCCAACAATTCCCAATATAGCTATCTCTAGTGCTCGATGCGATCCTCATACTCTAGCAGCTAGGAGGACAGGTAGTCATTGCAGAGCTCTTGCTCCAACACTTTGTCCTTGAGCTCGGTAATGTCCGCTTTGAGTGTCTTCTCACGGGACTCATGGAAGAACTCCATGTTGCACGAGTTCTCATGGTCCTTCATGAGATCGTGAATCACTAACTCACATTTCCACTCCTCCTAGGCTAGGACATCGTCACGCTAGAACTAGAAGTCCCAAAGGTTTTGGTTTTGCGACTCCACCTCCATGATGTAGTGGTCCTGGGCGAGGATGTACTGCGCGGAGGCCCTCAGACAGGGGTCGACCTCGGCACATGTAGCATGGTCGGTAACAGCGTCCTACGGCGCCGTGACCTAGTTGAGGTCGAGGACATAGGGCAGCAGATGGTAGGGCCCAGTCTGGACATCGTTGTGCACGTCTCGCATCATGCTACGGAGAGCCGTATGTGAAATGGACTGTACACAAGCATCAACAGAAGTCTCCACAGCCACCTGCTCGAAGGCGTGAAGCACAGGCACGTACACGCTGGCGGGGACCTAGAGGTGGACGATGACGTGACCCCGGAGAAGTCCATCGGTCCAGCCTCACCCCAGCACATGCACGTGATCCTCTCAGTGGGGCACCCAGCGAGTCCAGCACCCCGTACAGGATCGTAGCGAACCCACGGTGGTCTCGTGCGTCAATAGGAAGCTCAACAAGTGGAGCCATCTACAAAACAATCATAAAAATGGAGTTAGCAGGTTATTCCTTATAAGGTAACCAGGTGTACTAGAGTAGAACAGAGTGAAACTGAGCAAGCCTAAGGCAAAAGATGGTAAGATAAGGTGAACCAAGGTGGGACAAGGGTAATCACATAGGAAATCCAACTATGTGAAATAGGGTATCTCTGGGTTAAGTAGAGCGAAGTAGAGAGAAGTAGCCTGAAGTAGAGTGAAGTTGGGTGATGGAGAGCGATGATAGGCAAGAAAGCATTAAATTTAAGAGGTAAGACATGTGAAATGAGGTAAGTCATGCAAGAAAATGCAGCATGGTCGATAATATAACCGAGGGTGCATAGATTCGTGCTAGTTTCTATCAGCCAATCCTGAGGGTTCATCCTAGGGTCAAGCATGGCTCTGGTACCAACTGAAATGATCCTGCTTCCCACGAAGGAGAAGCCACAGATTCAAAGTGTAATAGACGAACGGATCCATCACATTACCCAAATCTCAGTCAATAAATAGAGTCATCACAAATATCAGGGTAGAAATAGAAGGTTTACATAACTATTCCCATCTCCACGCAGGGTGGAACACACTCACACATAGTATCTGGAATAGCAACTCTTGAAGACAGTAGCGGAAACTAGGACTCCTTGCACCAAGCTTGAGCGCAGGGCGAACCCCTACTCCTCCCAGTCATCCTCCTCATCGTACTCGGGCTCCAAGCCTGCCAAAAATCTATTAGTACACTTGGTACTGGCCACGCATCTCCCACCATATGATGCAAAGCTTTGTGGAACTAGATGCAATAGGGGTGAGAAAAGACCTATCTTAGGCTAGGGTTTCCTATGCGAGTAATCAATATTTTAATAATATAAGTTTGTCAAATTTTAACCCATCTCATTCACACACGATGCCCCATCCCAACACATATCTCATCTTCACATCTCATCTCACTCTCTCATCGACACGGGTGACTCCCTCTCGCCCATGTCTCAATGGCTAAGGCCGAAACACCACACTGAACCTAGGGAAGGTAGAAGGACTCCTCTCAACTAGTCAAGTGAAGCTGTACTTAGGAAAGGTCCATATCCGAAAGGTTTGGCATATGTACGATTGATCAACCAAAAACTCTACAGAGGTTTACATGTCCCACAAGATAGCTATCCTCGATGATGCCTCGTCTAAGCTCATTCTGGGCGCCTTCCGACTAGAAACGGTACCACCCTATCACTCAGAACTGGGGCCATGTCAGAGTACCACAGACACGCTGAGATTGTGATATAGTACTTGGCCCTTGGGTACTATGCTATCTTAGGAGGGTGTGGGTCCTTGTGCCTATACCTCCCTACACTATCTGCTAACCTCTCAATAGTAGTGGCACTGCACCAGCAAGTTGAACGTCTATCTCCTTCCCACAGAAGCGAGTGGGCGTGCAAGGATACCTAAGACCCAGTCCACAGGCGTATCAGTCCTTAGGGTGACTAAGCAGGATATCTTCACAAGGGGAAACCATTTCCCACTCAATGGGACACCTAGCACCCCATGCCATCACAACACCTCCCATCCCGGGGCTTCATCCCACGAAGACACTCCACCCTGGGACCACTCCCTGTCATAGGTACCCACCACAAGCACCTCACATGGCGAATGCCCAGGTAGCATCCTCCGGCAAGATTTGTCCTCCTAACTCATCGTAGATCCTGCTCGGTCGACTCAACCCTCACAACACCCAAGACTCATGCCAAGATCTCCCCAGGTTCATTGTTAGGTTATCATCAGGTTAACGGCACCTCGTGCCTTATCTCAAAACACCTCTCACTCACTAGGATCACATCACAGATATAATGCGAGTAAGAGTAAAGCAGTAAGTAACAAGTGAACTAGCAACATCTAGTCTAACAGCAGGGTCAGCAAGTGTAAGGTTGCAACAAGGTAAATGGCTCAAAAAGCAGTAAACTACCATGCAACCTATCCACATCATTATTGCATAAAAGTAAAGCACTAGCAATTTTAAGTATTTGCAATGTGTAATAGGATCTATGAATGGTTGGGGTGTGGCACCTAGCAGGTCGTCACCCAAGTCGTCAGTGTAGTCGGGGTCGAACGCCTCAATCTGTGGCTCCTCTGGGTCTGTTAAACGTAACATATAGCCGCGTCAGCGGCTCCTATAGAGGTGCATAAAGAAGCAACTGAAAATTAAAGGATACAAATGCACTCAATCATAAGCCTATGACATAGAGCTTGATTTTAGAAAAAAATTGGACTCTGGTTTGGCATTTTTCTGAGCTAGTATGAATTATTTATGAATTTTTGAAGTTTAAATTATTTTTAGAAAAAGAAAAAGGGTTGAATTACTCAGGGCTTAACACGTGGCATGATCTGATTGGCTAGAGACTGTGCAGTTAGTGATAGGTGGGGTTAGTCAACAGTCAGCGTTGACCGGTCAACGATCACGCTAACTGGGCTGAGACTGGGATTGGATGGGCCTGGCTTAGGGCTGGTTCAGGGCTGGGTTGGGCTGGCCCAGCCCGGACACGTGTCAAGACATGGAGATGCCACATCACGGGCTGGATCTGAAAATGGGCCATGGGTGCATAGGTTGGTTCCACGGCGGACGCGTGGCTGCTGGTCTACAGACCCATGGTTCGGTTTACATGGACCGCGTCCACCTTCCTTCTCTCTCCCTCTGGTCTTCGTGCACCCGGCTCAGGCAGTAGAAGCATCTCCTCCCCAACTCCTCTCCTGCCTCCCCCACGATAGAGCTCCTGCCGACGATGTGCTCCAGCATTCTCTAGCTTCAGTGGCCTACTTAGGATGCTAAGAGGTCCTATGGGTCCGCGGTCGCGAGAGGAGCACAAGGGTGAGGTCAAGGCGGTTGGTTAGGGGCTCGAGTAGGACCTTTTGTGGTGGTGGCGGCTCGGCGGTGCTGACATGCCGACGTGCGGCTGTGAGGGCACCATAGCACAACCAGAGCTAAAGCTACCCTGTTTTCCTTGGGCGTGATGTGTTCTGTAGCAAGGCAACACCAGCAGGGCTTCTACCCCCATCCCTACCAGCGTACATCAACGGGAATGGCTCTGCCATGGCTGAGCTTTGGCCATGGTGAGCACGCTCGGTGCACGTGCATGACCATGGCAGTCTCGAGCCTAGGAGGCTTGGCAAAGCCAGCGCGTGGCCTTCATGCATGCGGATTCATGTGCATGAACCGAAGAAGGCAAAAGCGATGGCCTTGGCTCCCTTTTCCTAGGCAAGAGCATAGCGGCAGGCATGTTGCTAGCACGACGGTGAGTAGGAAGGGTGTCGTGGGGTTGCTTTCTGTGGTGGTGCTAGCGATCAGATGCCGATGCAGTGGTGAGTTGTGGCTATGTAGGCGAGGAGCAGTGCAGTGCCACACCATGCAGCTCTGAGATGGCCTCCTCCTCTGGCGAGCTCCAACTCTGGTGGCTCGAGCGGCTCCGGTGGCAAGCTCCTCCTTCTCCTTCTCTCCCCATTCTATGTCCTCTGGTGTGGTGGTGTTGGTGATGCCACAAAGTGGTGGCGTGGGTCAGGAAGGGCAGCTAGGGCACCCGAGGTACACTTTTATAGGTGGGAGGTGGCCATTGATGTCTTGGAGCTCGACCAACAGCGAGGGATGAACAGAGGGCATGTGTAGGGCCGATATGACCATTGGCCTACGGCTTTAGGGGTGTAGGGTGGTTGTGGCTCGGTTGGCACTCTTGATTTCAAAAATGGCGGTCAAGGGGAGTGGGGTGCCGTGGCATCAGCGGCACGGGTCCGCTGTGGTGGCGTCAGCGTGGCGCGTCCGGCTAGGCTGCTCGAGCACCACGGATCGCGGACGTTGTGTGAATCCATGCACTGGTGCGGTTGGTGGTGAGCACAGACGGTGGAAGGCAGGCAGGGACCGTGCAAGGCGTAGGCGGTGTTGCTCTGCTTTTGCTCCTCACCGAAGAAAAAGCAGAGAGGGAGGTGAGGAATGACAGGCAGGGTCCGCGTGTCAGTGGTAGGGGAAAAAATGATGGCGCGCAGTGGTGACACCGTGCGGGCGGGCGCGCGGAAGTGGGCCGCATGAGCACGTGGCTGGTAGGGCCATGGTGCTGGGTCAGCAGCTGCTGGGCCGGCCTGCTCGGTCGTGTGGTAGAGGCCTGCTCGCTGGGCCACGACGGGTGCAAGAGGATGCCGGTGTAGCCGGGGTGTGCGGGGCTGTGGCATGCAGGCCGATCTAGGCTGGTTGTTGCCGTGGGCTGCATTGGCTTTTCTATTTTCCCTCCTTTTTCCAAATCCTTTTCTATTTCCTAAATCTAGATCTATTTACTCCAATGCTTCTATGTGTGTGTATATGTGTGCCATGCACATATACACCCTTAGGGGGTAGTCTTCTAGGGGTCTAGGATAGGTGGGGTCCATTCCAAAGGTAGGCACTTAGACAAGGTTTGTTAATTAATTAATTTCACAATTAATTAATTACAAAAGTAGTTGGTTTTATTAGCAAGACATAAAATCAAGAAGAGCCAAATCACATGTAGATTAATTTAATGCAAATGCTAACCAACTAAATAGGGGCTACTTGTGCAACTACTGGGTGTTTTTCCTACATGTCACTCACCAATCAAGGGTTCATTTTTGAAAAAAATTTCAGTTGCGATTTTTGGCTTCTGGAAAAACTGGGTTGTTATAGGCACCCAGTGGCGGTGACCAGGTGGTGCACTGCCGCACTCGAGGCGGTGTACACCGGTGTGTCTAGTGACTGCCCTGAACTAGCTGCTCTCAGTCCTTCTCTGCTGAGCCAGGTGGGCACCTCCCTAGGGGTGGTGGTGCCACCAGACAGGGGGTGGTGGTGCCACCTAGGCACCTTCACTAGTTCACCAAGTTACAAACTTTGTTGCGATTCGATCCACATCAACTCGAGCTACTCCCCACAAGTGATGCTAACTCTCAAAGTGTTTTATCAAAACATGTTAGAGCAAAGTTAGCATTTCTCAAAATATTTTTGTTTAATATTTTCACTTGCTCTCCAATGTGCACTAGGCCTAAATGCAATGCATGAAGTCCAACACCTAGTGCCACTAGATGACCGAATTGTCTAGTTAAGAACCTCTCTTAATAGTTCGGCCATCTACCCTAAACATGATCACACTCTCTATAGTGTCTTGATCACTGAAACAAAAACCCCCTATTTCTACCTTTGCCATGATCTCCATAGGGTTATGTTTTTCTCTTTCTTCTTTTACAAGATGAGCACTTGGTCATCATCACATGTGGCCATCTCATCATTTCATGTGATCATCACCTTCACTTGAGTGCCACAATGCTCCACACTTGGATTGCACCAACCTAGCTCATATCACACCTCATGACAAAGGTTAGTGCATAGGTTTCATCAATTATTCAAAACCAAACTAGGGCTTTGAATCTCTTCCTTTTTGGTCATTGATGACAACCTTTTCACAAAGATATTTAACAAAATCTTTTTGGATTCATGTTGCTTGCCCAAGCATATTACCATATGTAAAGGTTATGGACAAGTTTCATCAACCCAAAATGGTAGTATTAGCTCCCCCTACATATGTGCTAAGAGTTTAGATTTGAAATTTTGCACATATGCATGGATTGAAAGTTTGGGAGAGTAATAGCTACCAAATGATGCTAAGGTCTAAAGAATGGACCTTCGATGCGTGATACCAATTGGAGTTGCCATTTCAATACCATCCTTAGCACTAAGGATGAAAACGGTCGGAAACGGTCGAAAACTGTCACACCCCAAAATTTCTAATTTTGGGTTGTGCATAGGAAACACTAAATAAAATAAATAATTTCAATATCTGAATAAATTTATTAGATAAGTTAAGTTGCTGCTAATTTAAATATAGAAAATTGTGGTTTTAAACTTTCTCATATTAATTTGATAATGTGGTGTTTGTGTGATGCTTGTCTTTGGTGTTGGTGAGTGCTTTTATTTTTAAATTACCATAGGACGACGTTTACTTCTCATCGGAAAACTTTTTGGTATTTTCTGGATTTAAAATTTCAATTTCCATGAGCTTAATCTTTTTCCTTGATATCTTCATCAATCTTTTCATGAGCTCCAAATACTTTATTTGGGTTTGTCTCATTCTAAAATATCTTTGAGAATTTTCTCCGAATTTTCGGAGCTTTCGGAGTATTTTTCGTGGCTTAAATAATAATTCTGGACTTTTCTAGAATTATTTTATCCATGAAATTAATTAATTCCGAAAATAATAAAATATCTCAGATTTCCTCATGCCCAAAGGCCCATGTCTTTATTTACTAATGGGCTTTTATAATTAATTAGGCCTATTAGTAAAGATCGATGGTGCAACGTCAATTAGCACCATATCGCTAGTTGACATGGAGGTGGAGAGTTTTCCTCTCTATATATACGTACCTATCCCTTGGGTAAAAGCACACCAAAACTACCGTAGAGGAGCCCCTAGTTTGGGAAATCTCTCGTGTAGTAAATTATATTTTTCTCCTCTTTCTCTCACCATCGCCGTCGCCGTCGCCGCCGTGGCCACGCTCGTTGCCCGCCGCTTCACCAGCATCCACGACCCGTTGCCGAGCTTCGCGTCGAGGTGAAGAAGTTCCCAGCGCTCTCTGCCTCCCGCTTTAGATCTCCGGTGCTCTCGTGCCGCCACCGCAAATCCTCGCTGCCGCACGACGATCTACACGACCGCAACTCCGTTACTGCCGCCATCGACGCTGTTTGGTGTTTCACTACCGTCAAAATCCGCAGGTGTGTGTTTTCTCTCCTTCTCGCTCTCTATGTTGCGTACATGCTCGCCACACTTGCCAAGCTGCCTAGCTAAGATCAGCGCTGCTGTACGTTGAGCCTTCGCGGACATCCCCGATGCCCCGTCGAGCTTGCGAGACCGAGATACACAACCCCATGTCCTCTGTTGAAGAAGACGATCTGGATGCTGGCCGTACACCACCAGCCAGGAGCCGTGCGTGCTGCAATTACTTGCTAGCTTGATGACATCGTCATGATATCACCCATGCTTTATGGCCGTTTTGCTTTAGAAAAATAAATCCATAAATACCATAGAAATACACCACCTATCCTAAGCAATAGATCCCCGAAGGTTTTTCGTTATAATTCCGTTTGGCTCAGTTTAAGTTGCGTTAGGTTTGTAATTTCATAATCTACATGTTAATACTACTGTTAAGTAGGTTTTCAACTTTTAAAATTCGTGATTAGATTTACTCTATTATTTTAATAGAGAAAATCTTGTTTATTTCATATTTTCTACGTTTCAACTCCGTTTTGAGCCATTCAAGTTGCGTTAGATTCATAGCAACGAGATCTACGCATTTGTAACAGTGTTTATCATGTCACTAATATTGGAATTTCATGGTTTGAATCATATCTTAAATAACAATTATGCAACTGGGTTTTGTAAATAAAATATGATTTGTTTTACTTTAGTTTTATAATTTGAATCTAAATTTGACTTAAATTATAATCTCTATAAAATATCTTATATATGTTTTTATACCATTAAGAAACATGAAGCTAATAGTTTTATGGGTAAATCTATTGGTAGTTGTATCTTTTCAACCATAGCTTCGATTAACGTGCTTTTCGTGACTTTGTGTTCGCAGCGATGCCTAGAATCGTGTTTCAAACTCTTTTACTTATTTTTATATGATTGGTGTACTGTTCTAATATGGATCTATTGTTTGCTTCGTGTATGATTGCATTTGGATGCTTGTGTGGTGTTCTATGATAATGTCCAGTCGGTGAGCTTTATGTGTTGATCGAGAAGGAATACAGTTGAAGTTTTGGACTAGAAGAAGCATTAGAGTTTAAGGCAAGTATAACACGGGACTATCCTTGTTGTCCTATTCACAGAAAATATTATTCATATGCATGTGTCTTCCTTGACAACCTTAGAGATTATAACTTAGCGATTGATACCTTGATTCCTTGTCAACCTTTGGGATGCATTTGGGTAGCTATTGCTAGTGCTTAATTATGAACAATGATCTTGTAATTTGACTAATGGATTATGCAATCAACCAATTAAGATGATGTTATTTCTGTTGAAAGGGGGCTAGAGCATGTGGGTTATTTTGATGCTCTAGTTACTCTCCGTAAGGACTTACCTGTAAGTGATAACCGGGATATACAGTACAGCTGTGAGGGCTATATGGCTCTGGCTCTAGTTGTTCAAGAGACCTTTTCTAGCTTGTTAGAGGTTACCTTAAATGGCGTAAGAATGGCTTGCCACGTTGGGTGTAGTGCGAGCCCCTGGCCTAGTGTGTATAGGCTACGGTTGTTGTGCCACAGGGAAGGGGGGTTCTACATCTGCCTGCCGAGTGAATCTAATGGCCCTAACTTGTTAGACGAACTTTTGGATGGCTTTATATGGTTTCTTATGCTTAGGGATTCATGACCCCTTAGCATATGGAAATCATGACTCACAGTGAAAGTGTACACCTCTGCGCAGAGTTAAAAACTGGTATACTAGCCGTGCTCACGGATACGAGCGGCCTTGGAGATTCTTACAGAATAGTTGATCACCATTGTTATATCATGCTTAATTATTGTTGATTATTATTATGCTCATGTTAATGCTATTCATTATCCTTATTACAATTGATCATTGATTCATTAATGGGATTTGGATTACCTTGATGCTACTCAATTGCTAATTATATGATGATTAAAAGCTAAACGCAGTTAAACAGTGTCTAGCCTTTTTGAGCCTCATGAACCCTATGTTATACTTGTTGAGTTTAACATTGACTCATTCTTGCTATTTCCCCAACACTCCAGTGTGTAGTAAGATGCTACTCGGAAAAAGGACAAAGGTGTAGTGGAGTTTCCAGAAGACTAGTAGAAGTGCTAGGCATATGTTACCCCCAGTCAGCCGTCCCTGAGAAGAATGGAGCCCGAAGTTTAGTCACCGTTCCGCGATACTCTGATGTAAGTGTTAATATAGCTATGTATACGTTATATAATAACATTGTTTCTGATATTTTTTTCATTCTGGCATATGTGTGGACTTCCTGGGCACACATATGATTAGCCTGGTTTTGTTCTTTAGAGAACCGGGTGTGACAGAGTGGTATCAGAGCGGTGTTGACTGTAGGACGTATGCCAAGTAGCACTGGACGTATTCTAAAACTTATTTTACGATAAAACTGTTTTGGTCATCCCTTGACTCATTGATTTTGACTATTCCTCTTCCTTGTCTTGTTGTATCCTTTCCTTGATAGCTTCCTTTGAGCTATTATTTCTTACTCCCTTGGATTTTATTTTATGTTTTTTTTACTAAAAGTTTTCTGATCTTACCTGGTTCAAAGATTCGATGGCTTTTCATCATCCATATTTTTCTTAGGATGACCACCATTATTGAAGAAGCACGTGTAGTACCGATGATGTGATGTGTGCTTGTTTTGCTTGATGTGTTGCTTGTGTGTTGTTCTTGTTCTCGTGTTTCAAAGGTAGGCCCGGAAGGTATAAGTCTTGAAAGTATCTCGACCCATATTAAGTGGGGTAGTGTCATCTTCTATCCTACTTAATTTTCGATCAATCCTAATTCTTGTTGCCTTTTCCCTGTATCGTCCTTGCTTACTCTTGGTTTCTATGCTTTCTACTTTATCTTAACCCAATGGAGGATAAACATATAATAGGACGCATCAATAGCAGCAAACCTTGGAGAAAGTGTTGCCTTTAACGACATCGTCAGGTGAAACAAGATCTTTGTTAAGTGGGGTAGCATCTGCTATCAACAACAGCAAGTCCTGAATATCTCAAGCGACGAGGCATGAGGAGGTACAAAGAACTCAAGATCAAACCTTATCTTTCTTGTCATCTTTTGACTATCCTCGATCCATGTCTTATATCTCATCAACACAAAGCAAAGAAGCATGAAGACTTGAAGATTAGTGTCATCTATCTCTCTAGTCTCTTTGAATCTCGTTTCTACCTTATCCTATTTTTTTAGAACAGTCTGTCTTTCTTAGTTTATACCTATATTTTTGGATGCCCAAAAATCATGAATAAATTCTGGACAATAGTAGACTTTAATATCTTTCTCTGACCGTAAGAACCACCCTGATATCTATTATGGTTTGGGATTTATGAAAATCACAAGGCGACGCATCTGTGCTGTCAGCAATCTAGAATAGTTTCTGTTGTGCACAGTTTTCGACTACCTTAACTGCAGAATCTGGAGAAGAATTCTATAAGGAAGTTGTAGTAAATTTGATAAGCTTTCCAACGGTATAAGCTACAATATCATTGGATTCATAGAACTCGAGATATAACTGTATTTCTGCACTGCTATTTCTCTGCTCGCGAGGAAGTGCAGGTTACTTGTTCTTGCATATGCTCATGAGTCTCTTTGACATGATAGAAGGACACGATAGTAGTTATCACTTAGAAACAAATGCAAGCTATCCTTTGGTGTACTCTAGTTGATCTCTTCTTAAGAGGGTTTGTCGAACTAAAAGACGATACAAGATGGAGGTTTATATGTTCTATTTCATCACCTGGAAGCATCAGCTAGCTACATGGTTGTAAAGTCACTATCGAGCACAAGTATTTTTTCTTAGGGTTGGTAACCTGTTGGAACCATTGACAAGGATCGTAAGGGTCTAAAGGACACCTTTACAAAGTTGGTTTTGAGCTTGTGGCATCATCATTGGATAAGAGTTGATGAAGAAAGAGTGAAGATTTGCAGATCAACTTTATCTTTCTCCTTAGTCTCTTCGAATCTCGGGATGAGATTCCTGTTAAGTGAGGTAGAATTGTCACACCCCAAAATTTCTAATTTTGGGTTGTGCATAGGAAACACTAAATAAAATAAATAATTTCAATATCTAAATAAATTTATTAGATAAGTTAAGTTGCTGCTAATTTAAATATAGAAAATTGTGGTTTTAAACTTTCTCATATTAATTTGATAATGTGGTGTTTGTGTGATGCTTGTCTTTGGTGTTGGTGAGTGCTTTTATTTTTAAATTACCATAGGACGACGTTTACTTCTCATCGGAAAACTTTTTGGTATTTTCTGGATTTAAAATTTCAATTTCCGTGAGCTTAATCTTTTTCCTTGATATCTTCATCAATCTTTTCATGAGCTCCAAATACTTTATTTGGGTTTGTCTCATTCTAAAATATCTTTGAGAATTTTCTCCGAATTTTCGGAGCTTTCAGAGTATTTTTCGTGGCTTAAATAATAATTCTGGACTTTTCTAGAATTATTTTATCCATGAAATTAATTAATTCCGAAAATAATAAAATATCTCAGATTTCCTCATGCCCAAAGGCCCATGTCTTTATTTACTAATGGGCTTTTATAATTAATTAGGCCTATTAGTAAAGGTGGATGGTGCAACGTCAATTAGCACCATATCGCTAGTTGACATGGAGGTGGAGAGTTTTCCTCCCTATATATACGTACCTATCCATTGGGTAAAAGCACACCAAAACTACCGTAGAGGAGCCCCTAGTTTGGGAAATATCTCGTGTAGTAAATTATATTTTTCTCCTCTTTCTCTCGCCATCGCCGTCGCCGTCGCCGCCGTGGCCACGCTCGTTGCCCGCCGCTTCACCAGCATCCACGACCCGTTGCCGAGCTTCGCGTCGAGGTGAAGAAGTTCCCAGCGCTCTCTGCCTCCCGCTTTAGATCTCCGGTGCTCTCGTGCCGCCGCCGCAAATCCTCGCTGCCGCACGACGATCTACATGACCGCAACTCCGTTACTGCCGCCATCGACGCTGTTTGGTGTTTCACTACCGTCAAAATCCGCAGGTGTGTGTTTTCTCTCCTTCTCGCTCTCTATGTTGCGTACATGCTCGCCACACTTGCCAAGCTGCCTAGCTAAGATCAGCGCTGCTGTACGTTGAGCCTTCGCGGACATCCCCGATGCCCCGTCGAGCTCGCGAGACCGAGATACACAACCCCATGTCCTCTGTTGAAGAAGACGATCTGGATGCTGGCCGTACACCACCAGCCAGGAGCCGTGCGTGCTGCAATTACTTGCTAGCTTGATGACATCGTCATGATATCACCCATGCTTTATGGCCGTTTTGCTTTAGAAAAATAAATCCATAAATACCATAGAAATACACCACCTATCCTAAGCAATAGATCCCCGAAGGTTTTTCGTTATAATTCCGTTTGGCTCAGTTTAAGTTGCGTTAGGTTTGTAATTTCATAATCTACATGTTAATACTACTGTTAAGTAGGTTTTCAACTTTTAAAATTCGTGATTAGATTTACTCTATTATTTTAATAGAGAAAATCTTGTTTATTTCATATTTTCTACGTTTCAACTCCGTTTTGAGCCATTCAAGTTGCGTTAGATTCATAGCAACGAGATCTACGCATTTGTAACAGTGTTTATCATGTCACTAATAATGGAATTTCATGGTTTGAATCATATCTTAAATAACAATTATGCAACTGGGTTTTGTAAATAAAATATGATTTGTTTTACTTTAGTTTTATAATTTGAATCTAAATTTGACTTAAATTATAATCTCTATAAAATATCTTATATATGTTTTTATACCATTAAGAAACATGAAGCTAATAGTTTTATGGGTAAATCTATTGGTAGTTGTATCTTTTCAACCATAGCTTCGATTAGCGTGCTTTTCGTGACTTTGTGTTCGCAACGATGCCTAGAATCGTGTTTCAAACTCTTTTACTTATTTTTATATGATTGGTGTACTGTTCTAATATGGATCTATTGTTTGCTTCGTGTATGATTGCATTTGGATGCTTGTGTGGTGTTCTATGATAATGTCCAGTCGGTGAGCTTTATGTGTTGATCGAGAAGGAATACAGTTGAAGTTTTGGACTAGAAGAAGCATTAGAGTTTAAGGCAAGTATAACACGGGACTATCCTTGTTGTCCTATTCACAGAAAATATTATTCATATGCATGTGTCTTCCTTGACAACCTTAGAGATTATAACTTAGCGATTGATACCTTGATTCCTTGTCAACCTTTGGGATGCATTTGGGTAGCTATTGCTAGTGCTTAATTATGAACAATGATCTTGTAATTTGACTAATGGATTATGCAATCAACCAATTAAGATGATGTTATTTCTGTTGAAAGGGGGCTAGAGCATGTGGGTTATTTTGATGCTCTAGTTACTCTCCGTAAGGACTTACTTGTAAGTGATAACCGGGATATACAGTACAGCTGTGAGGGCTATATGGCTCTGGCTCTAGTTGTTCAAGAGACCTTTTCTAGCTTGTTAGAGGTTACCTTAAATGGCGTAAGAATGGCTTGCCACGTTGGGTGTAGTGCGAGCCCCTGGCCTAGTGTGTATAGGCTGCGGTTGTTGTGCCACAGGGAAGGGGGGTTCTACATCTGCCTGCCGAGTGAATCTAATGGCCCTAACTTGTTAGACGAACTTTTGGATGGCTTTATATGGTTTCTTGTGCTTAGGGATTCATGACCCCTTAGCATATGGAAATCATGACTCACAGTGAAAGTGTACACCTCTGCGCAGAGTTAAAAACTGGTATACTAGCCGTGCTCACGGATACGAGCGGCCTTGGAGATTCTTACAGAATAGTTGATCACCATTGTTATATCATGCTTAATTATTGTTGATTATTATTATGCTCATGTTAATGATATTCATTATCCTTATTACAATTGATCATTGATTCATTAATGGGATTTGGATTACCTTGATGCTACTCAATTGCTAATTATATGATGATTAAAAGCTAAACGCAGTTAAACAGTGTCTAGCCTTTTTGAGCCTCATGAACCCTGTGTTATACTTGTTGAGTTCGACATGGACTCATTCTTGCTATTTCCCCAACACTCCAGTGTGTAGTAAGATGCTACTCGGAAAAAGGACAAAGGTGTAGTGGAGTTTCCAGAAGACTAGTAGAAGTGCTAGGCATATGTTACCCCCAGTCAGCCGTCCCTGAGAAGAATGGAGCCCGAAGTTTAGTCACCGTTCCGCGATACTCTGATGTAAGTGTTAATATAGCTATGTATACGTTATATAATAACATTGTTTCTGATAATTTTTTCATTCTGGCATATGTGTGGACTTCCTGGGCACACATATGATTAGCCTGGTTTTGTTCTTTAGAGAACCGGGTGTGACAAAAACGGACTTACGATATAGAAAAACGAAAACGGTCGGTTCAGAATATTTCTACATTTAGCAATTAAAGAGTAAAAAAAATGGTTGAAAATGGTTGTGAAACCGATTGAAACTGACAATTTTTCATGTTAAAAAACGGTTCATAATATAGAAAACGAAAACAGTCAATTCGGAATATTTCTGTTCCGTTTTCATCCCTACTTAGCACCATGGTTAGTTAGATAGCTCTTGCAAAACATGAACACTAGATACCTTGTGAGATCAACATTATAAGCAAGGCTCTAGTACCACTTGTAAAACTTGCAAGGCACATCTAACTATCATCCTATGCATGCTAGTTTTCATTTCATCAATCATTTTCTACAATCTAGCATACACCATACAAGCATGAATAGGGAATTTAAAAATTTGTGCCATGCAAGCAAACATATGTAATGCACATACAAATGCAACATACAAGTTTATGAGCTTGCTCCCCTACTTGTGTGCTTCAAATTTTAATTGATCCTCTTACAGTGTCATTTCATTTGTTTGCTCCCCTATCTTACTATCTTTGTGAATTTCTCTCTCACTTTGTCAACAATTAGCACAAAAGGTGAGCTCAAATTTTAGATAGGTTGGTGTGAAACCATGTGAAGTGAGGATCATTTTCCTAATTTGGTTCAATCTAGATCACTTACAAAAGATATTTAACTCGGTTTGATCCAAGGGCAAGCTTCTTCACACCTCCAAATAAGGGTTATCATGCACCATGTTGAGTTAACCACTTATAGCTCATTTTCTAGATCAAACACTAGGTTCACAAGCCCACAACATGTCATATGCTACCACTAGGTCATTTCAAGCATACAAGCAATAGTGGTACCATACAAGCATCAAAATCATTTGATTTTCATGAATGATCCGAAGACATGATAGGAATGACTAGATGCACTAAACAAGTCCTTAGCAATGGATTAATGACATGTCAATCAACTTTACCATGCTTTATTCGAAGGAGAGGCATGTCATATAATGGGGGTGCATCAATACATTTTTGAGAAGTCAAGTATGATCAATTCATTCCATAGCTTGCAAAACCTCTTCTTATCAAGTGGCTTGGTGAAGATATCGGCAAGTTGATCATTGGTGCCCACTCTCAATAATGTCCCCGTTTTATTGATGGTCTCTAATGAAATGGTGGTAGACATCGATGTGCTTTGTTCTTGCATGTTGAACTGAATTGTTCATGAGCTTCATGGCTGTTGGACTTTCTTAGCGCAATCACCAAGTGATGAGGTTTTAAGTCCATCACCGGCAATGGCGCCAGAAATGCCTGTTGGTATTCTTAGCACCATTACTAAGATTGAGCTAATCTTAGCAACACCGCTAAGAAACAACAACTATGATAGTTCTTAATGATTACAGAGAATATCCACAAGCGTACGGATCTATAGTTGTAGCATTTCACCCAGAAATATTCAGCGTATCATTATTTATATTTTCCCAAAGGAGGGTAAGGTATAAAGAGTCTAGCCTGGATATGATTAAGATTACATACTTGCATAGTGGACCACAGTTCATGCTAGGGGTAAAAATGGAATATCATGGATAGTGGACACACATTTGGGCCAACCTCAAGGATAAAAGGAAAACAAAGAATTAAAGAATGTTCCTACATGGAGCTAGCATGTTCTAATATAGCCGTGCAAAGAACATGATACATCCAGCCCAGGTAGGGTTGGCCGAGGCCCAATAAATTAAGGTTGCCCGGACCCCAACAGTTCTTATGCACACCCACTCGGGGAAAGGCCCAATGTCCCTAAAAGACTAGTCCGATAGGGGAAGGGTGGCTCTCTCTTTTAAGGTGGCTTCCTCCTCCCAAGCTAAGCAAGGTGAGATTATTCAGAGGCTCACACGGTCGCCGCCTGACTACAACTAGGCCACTTGGCCTTTTTTTGTTGCGTCTTTGCCAGCGGGTAATAGTGGAGGATGTCCTCATCATTCCCACCCCCTTAAACAAGGGCCCAACTCTGATACCAAATGATACATCCGGCCCAGGTAGGGTTGGCCGAGGCCTAATAAATTAAGGTTGCACAGACCCCAACAGTTCTTATGCACACCCACTCGGGGAAAGGCCCAATGTCCCTAAAAGACTAGTCCGATAGGGGAAGGGTGGCTCTCTCTTTTAAGGTGGCTTCCTCCTCCCAAGCTAAGCAAGGTGGGATTATTCAGAGGCTCACACGGTCGCCGCTCGACTACAACTAGGCCACTTGGCCTTTTTTTGTTGTGTCTTTGCCAGCGGGTAATAGTGGAGGATGTCCTCATCAGAACAGTTAATGATTATACAAGTTATATGACTAGAGTTAGAGCTAAGATTAAGATGGATCGGGAGATCTCTGAGAACTGGTCTTCCAGCAAGCGCAAGAGACTTTAAGACTCCTACATAATACCTGAATGTGGGGGATTACAAGGGACGGACAAGGCTATCACCACCTATCGCCTACCCCTCAACCATGGGGCACTGTCATATCTGAAGGTTCCCATGCACCCAAGCACCACGCCCGTGTACAGAGAAACTACCCATATCCCCCTTGGTCCCTGACCCTATGAATCGACAGGTAAAGGATATGGGCTAACCCGAAGGAATGACAAACCGCCACCTCAACCTAACCCTACTTCTACTCATACAAACCATATGAATGATTCAGCTTAAAGTTGAACATGTTAAGATCATAACACACAAACTATATGCTAGTTCATATATCATGATTATAACATGAAAACTATACTCTAGTTCATATGCACTACTATATAAATGATATGTGAGCATGACTATGGAAGAACTCTTTATATTCATACAAAGTGTTGCTCTTTCTTCCAAGGAGACAAGCTCTCCATGTAGCTCTTGCCTTGCTCACAAAACAACTAATAAAAGCTAAGAGAATACAAGACTAGGGTAGCGAGGTAGAGCCTCCAAATGAGATGTGTTGAACATGAGCTCCATCCCTTCTTTTATAATGGAGTGAGGATGGTTTGGCATGGGAAAAATAAGAAACAAGCCAAAACAACCTCAACAAAGCAGCATGTGTAACACCCCAAAATTTTTATTTTGGGATGTGAGTAGAAAACACTAATTAAAATAAAAGATTTAATGATTTTTATAAAATTTGCTAAGCTTTAGATAGTTTATTATCAAAATTTTTAAAACTAAAAATAGATTTATAAAATTTTTGCTAATTAATTCTCCTTGGCGTGTTGCATTCATGCCGGTTATAAAAATTCGAATATGCCTCGAATAGATTCTTGTTCTATTTTCATAAAAAGATTTCCAAAGCTAGATAAAAAAATAATAATAAGTTCAAGTTCTAGTTTTGAAAAGACAAAACTTCAAAAGTTCAAATTTATTTAAAAAGAAAGAGTTTCAAAAGATGTCTTGGGCCAATTTTCTATCTCAATCCAAATCTCTCTTCTATCTTTTAGCCCAGCCTGCCTCCTCCCCCTCCAGGCCGAGCCCAGCAGGCTCCCCTTTTCTCTTGGGCCACCTGCTTTCCTTGGCCTGTCCTATCCGACCCACAGCCGCTGCTGCCTTGGCCCAGCTCGGCAAGCCTAACAGGCAAGCTGGCCAGCACCCCCTTTCCATCCTTCCACACTTGGGTCATGGCCCAATAGCCAAGGGTGCCACTCGCTCAGCGCCGGCCCATGTGGAGTAGCCCACCAGCACCCCTATCCCTCTCCCTCTCACCGCCAGGCGGACCCCACCCTTTGTCTCACCGACGGGTGGGCCTAAGCCACCGAGTCGTCTTCCACCTCCGGCTACCTCCCCTTTCTCCGTCCATGGATAGCGCCGCCACTACACCTGGCCACCATCCCATCTAGGTGCTCCCCTCCTCTCCAGCCAGCTGAGCCACCCTCAAGCAGCATCAAAGACCCACCATAACGCCCCCTCTTCATTCCTCTCTGCCTTGAATGGCATTAACGCCATTGATGGCACGGACGCCGCCTTCGCTCGGCCCCTCGCCTCACCCATGCCCTATATAAACTCCTCCTCAGCCTTGCTCGAGCACCTGCATCCCTCTCGCCCCTCTACCAGCCTCCTCCCCACTCCAATGCCTCCATCTGCTGCCGCCATCACCATTGATGGAGATCGGGCCGAGCTCTCGATCTCCCAATCCACCCCACTTTTCTCCTCCTCGTCTCTGTAACAAAACCGTCTAAATTATAAGAGCACAAGTACAAAAACAATCACCGAAGTGATCAAATTCTCGCACTTGAGCCCATATAACTCCAGTAGTCCAATGAGATCATGAGGGATTTCAAACCAACCAACATACAAGTCAAGATCGTAGTGATTCAACATAACAAGTCACATGTTACAACCATTTCACAAGTAATTCAATATACATCGGATTTCAACATAGTTATTACAACTTAAGTTTGAAAAGTAGCGGAAGCAAAGTAATTTGAAACTAACATTAATCTTATTTCAAATACATGCCAGTACCACGGTCGACTTCCAACAAAAGCATTATAGAGAAGATAAATAAGAAGGATCATGCCCATGATCACACTCCGCCACAAGGCAGGAGCCAACCAACTCTTGCAGCCGCCATGATACATCACAACCTGCAACAAGTGGGGATAAAACCCTGAGTACAAGAAGGTACTCAGCTAGACTTACCCATCAGAAACCAGAAATAAGGTGACACCAAAGATCATGCAAGGCTGATATGAAGTGGGGCTAGCTTGACAACATTTTGCATAAAAGCTTAATATAGATGATCAATCATTAATGCTTAAGCATCAAGTTAATTATCATTAACCTATCATCTATATTAGAACCTATACTAGAGCACTCACTTTATTAGGAGCAAACAATATTAACCATAGCAGGTATAAATTGAGGCAACCTTTCCATCGTGATCCAATTAACCATCCGTTTAATTTAATGGAATCTACGTTGCCGCTGCTCAAGTCAAGTGCTCACTAACCGGGAGCGACGGCGATTCGAATCGAATTCCTATCCTGCTGGAGGGGTATTTCTAACACTCACCGTGCAGACCCCTGCCAGGGTCGCACATGCCACCTTTTCATATGATTCAGGAATCGCGGGTCCGAATGATGTCGTGACCCCAAGGGCGACACTCTGCTAGGTGATAGGGACTCTAACCCCCCCTTGGTCTCACGCCAATGTCCCCAAGCACATCCTTTCTCTCCTCCAAGAAGCAACCTACCATTCGATTCCCGACCTGAATCACATTACTCGGCTTCGCGGTCGGAACAGCTTATCCGGCCAACTAAGTGTTAGACTGCGTTCAACATGACTCAAGGACGTACAACGAATCGGTCCTTAAACGACTCAGATGGGGATAGATTCACACCCAAGACCTCCATGCCTTGTCGCTTCACTATCATCATCCCGCCCGGTCTCATTTCATTTTATTAACACATGGTTCCTTTCCACGATAGCAAATATAGCCAACCGTGCCATATATGAATATCCCTATATCTCGCAGGTGACAGGAAATCACCTGACTTCTACCGCTTAAAGCAGGGCTAAGCATCTACTCGATCCTAGTCTATGTAGGATTCAAGGATTCATATATCTGGACAAGGAATGATATAATGCAGCAAGGTTTTCAACCAACTCCTACCACTTAATGCAACAATACTTATAACATATATAGAATTAATTGCTTTGAAGGTAGGAGGCTTATAATGCTCCGAGGCTTGCCTGGGATCTGACTCAAGTTAGTGTTGGTTAGATGAAACTCGCTGAGTACTTCCATCTTCGGGATAGTTCCACCAAACACCGTCTTCGGGTTTGGCTCCAACGCCATTTTCTTCACACGTTTCTGCTAGCGTACCTATATGAGATGCAAGATGCAAGGGCATAAATACATGAAAGTATAATGGACAATGCATCACATACAGTAAACAAGACAAATACCATATTACACTCCACATGCATAGACACTTCATGTTGCTTAAATAAACATCACCCAACCTAATATAAAAGATGACAAGCATATTAGGCATGACACACAAGGTTTCACAAGATCTCATGTGTATTAACTTAACTACCCTCAAAGGCATAAGTCACACTTAACAATATACAAGCAAACAACTATAATTGGAATTTATCCATTTCTGGACAAGCAAATAGTAGCTTCACAAATCAATCATATCTGGAGATGTACAAATCCAAATGATATGAAATAAGACATTACAGAAAGCTTATGAAATTCTCTACATTTCATTTAATACCATCACAGCATGATTCCAAAGTTTAACATGTTGAATTTACACAAATACAGAAACTGGTCTAACAAGACAGAGAGCAAGCAATTCTGTACCCCAACTTTAAACAGCTATAACTCCTAAACCATATGGCCAAATGCCACCAAATTTTAATAGAAGCTAGATACATAAATTATCTACAACTTTTGTATAAATAAGTTTCACAACAAAGCACATTATCATGAAGAACTTTGCTAAGTTCCCAGATCTGTCCAGAAACCTCATTTGCAAGAAATAATTATTAACTTATGTTGCAAACATATAATTAGACAAAACCAACTTTACCAACATGTCACACATGACTAATGAACACCAGAAAACATAGTGTCCATTCCTAAATAAATTCTTTTAATGCATTTTCTTAATTTATTTAGATAATTTGGTGGAATTATGAACACATATGAAAAGTGCATAATAAATTCTACCAAAATTACAGAGGCCTACACATGCTCCCAAAAGTCTACTATCCAAATTTGAAACCATTTGGACATGTATAACAACCTCTATGAAAAAGACAAATGGCTATAGCAATAAATCATGTGAGAGCAAGTTAAACTTAACACTCAATATTTTCTGTGAACACAAGGCCATATTATGAATGAATATGATAGAGAAACATCATACTAAGGTAATGGAACAACATTTTCTATTTTATCATTTATATATTATTTATAAGCTATTTATCAAGCTATAAACAAGTTAAATCAATAACTTGAGCATACAGTAATCAATGACCATGAAATTTATACCACAGTACATCCATAGTATGACAATCCTACCATAAAAATTTCACATCAATTGGAGCATCACAACTCAAAATATAAAAATAACAAGGAAAACAAGCATTTATTTTTCATTTAACAAGATCTAGGTCAAACATCCTGAAACCCGGAAACAACCTATAATTTTTATATTTTTCTTAGCAAGTACATGTCATCACAAAATTAACAAAACAAGAATCATCATTTTTGGAGTTCTAAAACTCTAGATATGGCTCTGCTCAAGTTGGTAAGCATTTTTGGAGCATTTTTAAGCTTAAATAACAACATCAGAAAACTTCTACAAACATCTAACATATTATAACTCTAATGCATAGGTCTTTTCTCAAGGTTTCCAAAAAGTCCACATTTTCCATTTTTGGACTTTCCTAGTAGGAGATATGGATTTTCAAAGATAACATGAAATTGAAATTAAAAAAAAAACAGAAGAAAACAACCCCAACTGAAATTGCTAGGCACACCCAACAATACCCAATCTCTGTCACCACTTAATCCGACGTGTGGGACCCGCTATTTCGCTGGACCCACTTGTCATCCACCAGAGAGAGAGACAGAGAGAGGGAGTCGCTCCTCTCCTTCCTCTGGTCGCCGAGGAAACAGAGGAGGCGGTGGTCCGGCTCGGCCGGCCGGCAGAGGGCGGTGCCGGCGGCGAGGAAGCGGCCGGTGAGGGTCGCGACGTCGAGGCGCATCCAAAAGTGGTCGCGGCTCGGCGTGAGGTGGCCCATGGCCTCTTGGCCACGGATGAAGGCGGCTGCGGCCACGGCCATCGGCGGCAGGCGAGCACCGGCAGCGGCAGGCCGAGGGGAAGGGCAGCACGAGCACCGGTGAGTCCACACGCGTCCATGGGACCGATTGGCTTAGCTCAAGGCGACCCAAGATGGCTTGGCCACATGTGGGCGGCAGTGCCGGTATGGCCGTGCCGGCGGCGACGACCATTGGTGGAAATTGGCTGCGACGAGCACACGGGAGAGAGGAAGGGAGGCAAGGCGGGCACGGTGACGAGCTCTACTTGACCTATGACCGAGCCATCAGCGAGAATGTTGGTGCGGACACGAGATTTGCTCGCTCGTCCATGGCGGACGTCCGTCCGCGCGCTGTGCATGCACCGAGGGCGAGAGGCAGTGAGCGAGAGGGAGTGGGGAAACGCTCTGGTGCTGCTCGGACTTGCCAAACATGAGAGAGAGTAGCAAGGCGGGGCAGAGGGCATGGACGCGCGGCGGTTTGTTGGGGACGCGGCACGTGCATGGCCGCCACGCCACGGAGCACGCGTCGGTCGTCTTGGCATTCTGCCAAACATGTGTCGGGTTACAACGTGGGCCGGGTGGACGACGATTTGGGCTGGATCATGGCCGAACTGAACCTTGGGCCAAATACAAAGTTTGAAGCCCACTCGATGCTCTACAAAATCTATGTAGGGTTTATGACCATTAGTGCTCTGGATTAGGAGGTAATTTGCCCCAAAGTTGACAATGTCAGTGATTTGAAAGCAACGGCAATAATCCAATTTGAGGGTCAAAAATGAATTGCAACTGGTGCCATCTTCTTATATGTTCTTCCCTAATAGGTAAGCTCCAACTTTTATTTTTGGACCAACTCAAGTTACTAAACAAATTTTGGAGAACGCGACATGCCAAACTCAAGGTCATTTGAGCGACAAAGTTGCAAACATACAGTTTTAGCAACTGATTTTGGAGATCCAAATATACTCCAAATGTGATGACACTTGATTCATTGTGTCCCTCATGAACATTACTCCAACTCATATTAAGGAACCTAATTGAGCCACTATATGAAATTGGAAGATAAAATGTCGTGAACAAGTTGACTTGATGCTGCCGATTAGGGGACTTAGAATATGCTAAGTGCTGGAAACAACCCTCAATCTGACTTGTGGGCCCTTTTTGAGCACTCTCCACACCTTTTCATGACTTGACTCTTAAACAAAGTTTGCGCCTTATAAAATTCTCTAGAACTTTGTAAAAGGGTGCACAGTCATGCAAAGCTTCTAGGTCACACTTTTGAAATGGTCAACAAAAGGGCTCTAGGGTCCATACATGGTCAACCATCACTTAGAAGCACATTTAGGCAAAATGATCAACATGAACATTGTTCCATTAAGTGTCCTAAGTGTAGTTAAGGTGTTGTCGAGGCCAAACATACACACCATGCATAGGTTGCACAAAAGTGTAGGTTTCACGTGCATTGAAACATAGAAATCCCTATAATTGAAATGCTTGTTTCAAAGCTATATTTCAATTATTTCATGTGTTTGCTTCAAGGTACATGCTACACATGTTTCACTAGGTTGTTCCTCATGTGCCCAAGATGTGTTGCACATGTTGCATTTGTATGTTGCATAAACACTAGTCCCCATGGGATGTAAGGCAGGTGTTAGTTATAATCCAAACAAGCATATACCTTATCATTTCATGTGACTTTTTGATTCCAAACTTCATGAAACTTTTCTAGGGATCAATATAGATAGGTACTAAGGTGAGACACATGAATATATTGTAATAACACTACCCAAGCTTATATCTTGAGAAAGTCCTATATGCAAAGCAAAGGAGTAACATCCAAGTTTAGATTAGGCTCACCTCCACTGAATCTATCATGTTTGAGCTCAAACCCACTGCTTATTGAGTGACAAACACCTGGGGTGTTACAATCTCTTTCTTTAGCATTGCGGGAGCCTGGAGCATCCGTCCAAACTCACCTCGGTGCTCACCCGTGCCCGCAGCATCGCCCTCTACGCTCGCCACCAGGGAGCTTCGCCTGCCACTGGCGGACATGGCCCTCGAGCAGCAACCGACGCCTTGGGCACCACCGATGAGTCTGCACTGCTGTTCTTGTCATTTTCCACCGCTCGTCGGAGTGCCTCAGTCACTAGGGCCCCATCCTCGGCGAACACCAGTGAGCCACCACCACCGGGAGCTGTCCTCGGTGCACTGCCGAGTGGCCTAAGATGGCTACCGCGTCTGGGCCGTTTGATCGGGAACATGCGGCGCAGATCGACCGTTGACCAGGGGTTAACACGGTCAACCCCTACCGCCACCTCAGCTCCTTCCCCCGCCACCTCAGCACCTCTAGCCAACCCATGCGCGTCACGTGGACTACTGACCAGTCACCTACCCAGTGAGCATCCTTTTGCAATGTACCCCCTGTACTTTTCCTTAATTGTTTCACTGTTTTATGTGTCTTGCACATATTTCCTGCTAGCCCCTAGAAGATATGATTAACTCCGTTTTGGCCCTGGACAGAGAAGTTTTTCATCAAAATGAATTTGTATGATGATTTAAATAATTGTTTTCATGCAATATTAATGATATAATAAATATGCTTTTAATATAAAATGTTTAAAAAGCTGTTTTCATATGTTTTGTTTTAGCTAAAATAATTATGGTAAATGAATTACATGATTTTTATATTTAAGAATGCTATTGAAATGTACTTTGTTTAAATAAAATGAATTAGAAAACTAGTTTTTGATAAATCTTAACTTATAAAATAATTATTAAAAAGGTAGTTTAAATCTGTTTTTATGAGAATAATTATAAAATGTATTTATATTGTTTATCTAAAATGATTAATGATGCCATAAAATATTTTTGTGATGTCATTAATTTGTTATAATTGATAAAATAATTCTAAAATAATAAATGACCTTTTTAGCTTTTACAATATAGTTTTATGGTTTAAATAATTTACCTTTTGGTCCATGGTTTTAGGAAGTATTAATAAATAAATGCTCTTATTTACGAAAATGCCAATGGAACTTCAAAAGCTTATGAATTTTGAATTGTAGCTCTGTTTTAGTTGGTTCTTGTGCTCACGAGCTCGTAACGACGAGTAGTACATGTTAGTTACCTTTACAGTAGGCTTTTGTAATGCTTGGTGTACTATTTTTAGGTTCTTGTGATGCTTGTACCGGCTGTTTGCTAACGTTAGAAGTGGTGCTACATGAGGAGCAAATTTGAGAAGTGGAACCATCGGCAAGTGTATTGGAAGGCATGTGTAACAAAGGCTCCTTGTACCCATGAACTCTATAATTCATTGATATGCATGTGTCTAATTTGAATCACCTTTAAGGACTTTACTTAGATTACTCTTGTACCACATATCCTTGTTACCCAGGGTTTAGTTCTGCATTTGGATAGATGCTGCCGTGCAAAAATCAACGATTATAATAATCTTGACTAATGACTTATGCAATGTGATAAAATTGTGCTTTTTAGCAACTATATAGGGGACTAGAGTACTGGGGTTTATGAGTACTCTAGTGCCTCTCCATAAGGACTTAATCTTTGAACAGACCACTCAGGAGGTCATGTACAACCCTGAGTGCTACATGGCTCTGGCCTTAATCATATAACTAGTACGTCTGTAGCTTGTTAGTGGTTACCGAAAGGCGCAAAAGGGGAGACCATGGTGCTTATGGCCTCTGTCCTACAAGGTGTGTGCTGGACAAGGTCAGAAAGTGTGCCACCTTGTAGGAATGGTACCATGACTCTTGGGTATCTGAAACCTAGTGGCCACTAACTTTTTAGGGTGTCTAGTGAAAGGTTAAGTAGCGAATCCCCGCCATGTTTCCTTGGTAGAGGCGGTGTGGGTCTCGCGAACCCCGATAGTTGGAATCATGGCTCGGTGGGTAAAGATGTACAAATTCTACAAAATTCTAAAAATTGTAATAACAGCCGTGCTCACGGACACGAGTGGCCTGGACCTTTCATTGATTAGTGGTTACTATGGGTGGTTTGGGAATGATTTAATGTTGACTAAATAATACTATAACATGGGGATGGTTATATCACTAAAGTAGTATTACAGGTTTAATAAAACCTAACCAATTAAAATTGCTTACCGCAGTCAAACAGTGTGAAGCCTTTGAGCCTCATAGATCCCTTTGCTGTACTTGCTGAGTATGGTGCGCTCACACTTGCTTTACAATCAACAAAAATCCTGGATGGGTACCAGATGGTGATTCAAAAGGTGGAGTTCCCTAAGACATTTCAGGAGTACTAGGCGAGCGTACCCCCAGTCAACCGTCCCTGTGAAGTATGGAGTCCCAAAGAGAAGATTGAGAATAGTTTCTGTAACACTTCAAGTGTTTAGTCCTTAATTGCATTGCATTTGCATTGCATAAGCATAAGCATGCATCATTCATGTTTGTTATTTTATGTGATGCAACACATGTGATTATTCTAGGGTTTGTTTGATTTATTTCATGAAGTATTTGATAGTTGGTGTAACAAAAAGGTAAGGTAGCCAATCATGACCTACAACACCTTAGTTATACTTAGGGTAACATTTGGAACAAGTTTCATGTTGACCAAAATTACAAATTTGCCCTCCAAGAGAAGTTGACCACCATTTGACCCTAGAAGGCTCTAGTTTGACCAGTTAAAAAGTCCAGCTTAGAAATCTTGCATGGAGAAGCAACCTTAAGTAAAGTTGTAGAGAATTTCATGAGGAACAAAAGTTCTAATATGGCCATCTCATGAAAATGACCAGAGCATGCTCAAAAATGGCCCACAAGTCAGCTTGAGTGGTGATCAACACTTAGAAAAAAATTCTAAGTCTGGAAATTGGACTTTTCAGTTACACTGTACCTCACTTTAGCAACTTGTAACTCACAAACTAGGCCAAACCAGTCCTGGAGCCAATTGACAAAGTTGTTGTCCACACATAGCTCTACAACATTGTCAATATCACCATCACCTGGTTCTCAATAGTTTAGGAGATTTTGTGTCGTGAAAATGGGGTTTCAGTCGGCTTAGTGACTGAAACTGGGTTTCAGTTTTCGGGTGACCCACTTTGGAGCTCTGTAGTTTCAAATCTAGGCCGAACCAGTCTAAGCTCCAATTGACAATTTTGTTGCCCTCACATAGCTCTACCAAATTGCTGTTAACACTTAGCACTAATTCCGGCTAGATTTGGAACGGGCATCGGTGGAACTTTGGCCGTCAGTCGGGCAATGGACGCCGAAGTCGTCGGGGTCAAGGTTCAGACAACGACCGTGTCGTGGCGCTCGGGCAGAACAGCTTGGCCGCGTGGCGTCTGAGCTCTGCCGTCGCCTCCACGTCGCGAGCCCAGGCGCGGAGATGAAGACCGAGCCGACACCTCCACCCCCACACTCGCGCTCACTCTTCTCTCCTTCACTCTCGCTCTGGCCGGGTTCACCGAGGCGGAAAACGGAGGCGCCATTGCCGCCGCAGCCCGCCCCGTGCTTGTGCAAGCTCACCGTCGCACCACCGTCCTCTAAATCCCGTCCACCGCTCCACCAGCATCCCCTCCACCTCCTCCAACCGTTGCTTGACCGGATTGTGTAGAGGTGAGAGCGAATTTCGGTTTCCGCCACCGTGAGTCCTCGCCGGCGCACTGTCCGCGCGGCGGCTCACCGTGGCCAGCTTCCTACGGTCATCCTCCATTCTCACTAGTACATGTTTTGGGTTCCGGGTCGGGTAGAGAAGCCGAGGTGATGACGTTACCGGATGGGATGGCCGGTGCACGTCGGAACACCGTCGTGCGCCGCCGCGCCATGGCCGCCGGTGCGGTGCTCACGCGGTCAGCGGCACTCGCTCCACCTCCGTCCTTTTCCGTGGCATGGAGAGGTCCGCCATGTCCTCAGGAAGCCGTAGCACACCTCACTTAGGTCCCTGACCCCCGGAGCTCGCCGGACCACCACCGGGTGCCGCCTCCGAGCCGCGGTCGCCATGGCCGTCGTAGCTAGGGTGGGATAGGTTCAGCAAATCTAGGTTTGGTCGATGCGGGAAGTCACGGGGAAGCCGTTGGTGCTCCTTTCGTCGCTGGAGGCGCCGTCGTCGGCGAGCTTGAGCTCGCCGGAGTCGCGGCCGTCTTCCCCCTTTCGCTCTCTCTCTCTGGCCTGCGGGCCCGCACTATCAGCGCCGCGCGCGCGGGCGGGGCGCCGAGGCAGGCCGCGCGCTGGCTGGGCCGCGCTAGCAAGCCGGGCCGGCCCAGTTTCAAATGGGATTTATTTCATTTCTTTATTTTGTCACTGATTTTTTGTACAAGTTGGAAAAATATAGATCTCGGGTTTTAATGATCCAAAAATCATGAGATAAATTTTGTTAGAATCTGCATGAGGTGTAGTATTTTAGAAAAATATGAGTTTGCTATGTGATGATTAGTTTTTGGGATATTTAAATAGATCCTTTAAATGTGTTTTGGAATGCATGCAAATTTGTTAAATTTATAACTTGAGCTGTAATGTTCCATAAATCATGAAATTTGGTGGGTAGGTTACTCTATGCTAGCCCTAGCTCTGGTAAAAATTTGGGCATCAGTGCTTAAGTACTTTTCAAGTTATAATGCTATCTTGTTATTTTAGGAAATGTTTAAATGAATTTTTGTAATTTTTCTACATGTGCAATGTTCATATAACTTTTTGGAGAATGTCTTGGTATCCTAGACTGTCCAAGAAAATTAAGAAATCTGTTGTTTGACACTTTTTACTATGCTTTGTTATTTATACAAAAATCAGCCTTTTGGGCTTGTGAATTTTGTTCAGAGAGTTTCTTTGAATAAATTGAGTTCAAATTTTTACAGTAGTCTCTTGTTGGGTCAGAGAGTCCCCTGTAATTTTTGTAGAATTTTAGGAGCAGTTTACATATATGTTTGAAATTCCACTTAATTACTTAAGTAAATTAAGAAATGGGTTTAAATAAATATTCTAGGTGGGTACACCTTACTTTCTGGTGTTCTTGTGACATTGGTGAACTTGTAGTAGTATTAGTTTGGTCTTAGAGAATGTTTGCCACATCAATAAATGTTTAACCTTTGTAATTTTAGGTTTTCTGGACAGCTAGTAGTAATTCTAAATTTGGCTTTGATAAAATTGGTTGCTGGAGAACTTGTAAATACCAAAGTTGGAGTAAACTTGATGAACTAGCTTGTGTCAAAATTTGGAAGCATTTGGCTTAGTAGTTTGAGAGTTACTGTTGTTTAAAGTGGCAGTTCAAAATCTGCTACTCTCTGTTTTGAGAGGACAGATTCTGGAACTTGTGAAGTTTGACATGGAAAACTTAGGAGTCTGGAGTTGAGGTCTGAAAATGAATTGTAGTGCATTTCTTAGGCTTTCCAGATTGTCTTAGATCATATCTTTTGGAATTGTAAATCTCCAGTTGTGATAAAAACAAGTAGCTGCTGTCCAGAATGCTTACTGTGATGTTTTGCTGATTTATATGGTGTGATATCCTAAGACATGCTACTTTTGGAATTGTTAGGTGTTAGGGCCTTAACTGAGGATGAGCAGCTTTATCTTAGGTTAAGTAGATTAGGTGAGTACTTCTCTACTGGAGAAGAGATTTGCACGTACTAATAAAATAACTTGAATAGAGTATTTTATTCTGAAATGCATTTCATTCCGAGCATGTTGTACCCATTTATGCATCCATTATATTTATTGTGCATTCATGCAATAGGTGCACCGGAGGGGGTAACTCTCCTCGAATTCGAGCCTGTGATTCCGGAGGAGGACCAGGAGCAGCAGGAGCCCGAGGATCCAGCAGGCGAAGGAGTGCCCGCAGACGACCTTCCTGAGTGTCCAGACCACCGGCCCGCAACCTTTCTGAAAGGCAAGCCCCGGTGCATGCTGAACCTACTGTTTTATAAATTAATCTTGAGTACTTTTAATTGTTTAATGCATTAAGTTGTAGGAGTTATATGGAAACACTTGTTGCATTATACCTGTCCTTGTCCAGATATCGTACTTAATCCTATATTAGGTTTAGGCACGTGTCAATGCTTAGCCCTGCTTAGTACGGTAGAAGTCGGGTGATTTCCGGTCATCCGCGAGATGTAGGAAGGAGTCACGAGTGGCTTTATGGCTATCGTGGATGGAACCATGCTTAAAAATGAAATTTAGACCGGGCGGGAGTTCGATAGTACAGCCGCAAGACACTTCACGTCTTGGGTGTGGAGCTATGCCCGTCTGAGTCGTTTAAGGACCGATTCGCTGTACGTCCTTGAGTCATGTTGAACGCAGTCTAACACTTAGTTGGCCGGATAAGTCATTCCGACCGCGAAGCCGAGTAATGTGATTCAGGCCGGGAATCGAATGGTAGGTTGCTTCTTGGAGGAGAGAAAGGATGTGCTTGGGGACATTGGCGTGAGACCAAGGGGGGGTTAAAGTCCCTATCACCTGGCAGAGTGTCGCCCTTGGGGTCACGACATTATTCGGACCCGCGATTCCTGAATCATATGAAACGGTGGCTTGTGCGACCCTGGCAGGGGCCTGCGCGGTGAGTGTTAGAAATACCCCTCCAGCTGGATAGGAATTCGATTCGAATCGCCGTCGCTCCCGGTTAGTGAGCACTTGACTTGAGCAGCGGCAACGTAGAACTCATTAAATGAACTGGTGGTTAAGGGAATGATACAATGTTGCCATAATGATATACCTGCTATGGATATAATAATAATGTTGTTTGATTATAATCAAGTGCATGTTTAGTACAAGTGCTAAGATAGATGACAGGTAAATGCTAAAAATAACTGCTAGTACAGGTTATAAAAGTTTCAATTACTTATGCCTTTATGCAAAATGTTATGTCAGCTAGCTTCTTGTGTAAGCCTTGCATAATCCTTGGTGTCCTCTTATTTTTGGTTTTCGACGGGTAAGTCTAGCTGAGTACATTCCAGTACTCAGGGTTTATTCCCTCCTGTTGCAGATGACATGCTTTATCAGGGATTCTGCAAGATGTGTCTCCACCCTGCGGGTGATGATGACTAGATCACAAGGGCATGATCGTCTTTATGTACTTTCCTCATGCTTTTGCGGGATGTCGATCATCCAGACTGGCAGTATTTAATTAACTAGTGTGTGTGTTATGCTTCCGCTACTTTCAAACTTGGTTTGTAATAATTGCGACTTCGTTTATGTAAACTTATTCCAGAACTACTTGTGAAATGTATCGTATGATGTTGTATGTTGAATGATGCGATCCTGGTTGTAAGCAAGTTGGTTTGAAATCCTTCGTGGTTTCGATTGACTACCGGGATTATATGGGCTCAAGTTCGAAAATTTGAGCGCTTCGGTGCTTGTTTTTGTACTTGTGCTCTTATAATTTGGTCGGTTTTGTTATAGCTGGTATCAGAGCATAATTCAACATTAAACACATCTTACGAGTAATTAAAAACAAAAGTATTTGTTTGCGAAAAGGGTTAAACTCTAAAAATTATTTTATAGGTATGCCAGTGATCACATCCCTTAGCCCAAATAAGGACTCTTAGGTGGCTTATTATAAAGACTAACTTGGGGGCCTTGTTTGTTTTTATTTCGTCGTCCATACGGCGTGATATTGTATGGATGCCATCCACTTGGGTGGTAATGTATGGATCAATTACCTCGACGCTCTGGTAAGTGTGAGTTGTGAGAGCATGATCGTCCAACCGGCGGTCTAGGGGAGAGTAGTTTTGGTGACTTACATCTTTACATGTTTAAACCATGTAACTATGTGAAAGCACTTAATTGTGGGCATCTATCAATCGGGTAGCTTTGATACTGAAATATATACATCCGGGGATGTGTATATGGGAAGTATTTAGTTTACTGCTTTCTTGTATAATATTTTGGGAATTGTTGGGCTGCAATGAAATTTTCTGCAGGTACACTAACAGCGTAACGAGTAGACCGATAGTTTCGCTTATATGAGAGAACGTATGTATGCCACCGCTTAGCGTTAGCCCTTTTGTTTTCTACTAAGGTGAGAGAACGTACGGAACGTGCATGCATCATGTTAATTATATCATACATATCATTTACTCCCTCCTTAAAAATTTCTGTACTCCTGACTAAAGTAAATTTCGTATCCCCTAAATGATCCTCACTTTAAGTCGTATCTTATCTTGTTGCTACAGATGGCACGTACCAAGAGGACCGCTCGTAAGTCCACTGGGGGCAGGGCACCGCGTCACCAGCTCGCTCCACGTGAGCCCCGCCCTGAGCCTACTGAGGTGGAAAGGCTGAGGGCAGAGTTGGCTGAAGTGACGGCTGCCAGGAATGCAGCACGGCAACAACTGGAACAAGTGATTCATGATCGTGATCAAGAAACGCTTGCAGTCCAGAGGTTGACAGTGGCAAATCGCAACTGTCAACGCATGTTGGTCCGTGTGATGGAACAGAGGGATGAAGCCTGGCACGAGGAGAACGTTCTGAGAGCTCGCCAGTTTGAGCTCGAGCAACAGTTAGAAAATGCTGAAGAATACAATGACAACCTGCATGAAGAAGTGCACCACCTGAACAACGAGCTTAATCCCCTGCTGCCTCGAAACAACAACGTCGATGAGGACATGGGTTCGGGAATCTTCATGGCTGAGGATGATGATGAAGTGGAGGTTGATGGACCACAGGATGCCCCACCTGCAGAAGCACCAGAGGAAGAGCCAGAAGAAGAAGAAGACGAGGAGTTAGAGCCTGTTAGTGATGAGGACGGCGGGGAGATCCTTGACACTGACTCGGAGGATGATGCTTAGAGTAGTCATCACGTGCCTATAATGTTAGGATCGTCTTTTGTGCCCTCCCTGTGAAGGAGTGAGGCCTTGTAATAACTTGACTTTGGGATGTAAGGTTGAACCGTATGTTTCCTGAATGTAGTTTGAACCTGTTAATTTCGATCACAACTTGATGTCTTATTATGTTGCGTTCGATGATGGTGTCACGATTAGCACCCTTCGGTGCTGCGACGAAACCGAGGGCCTCCTATGGCGCGCGACATAAGGCTGTGCTGCTTGGCACGCGCAGGTATCGAGGTGGCTAGTCATGATCCACCATGGAACTCTTCATTGAGAAGTCTCTTTGTGGTCAGTTTGAAGTAGCCTTTCACAGTCAACTAAAAATCTTGAGATCGAATCCAGGTACCGTGCAAAAGGTCGAAAATCACGTAGATAGCAACGTAAACGGTCCGGTAACCGTTGTGCTCCCTGTGAGTGAGCCTTTACCAAAGAGCATCTTGTTGGATTACCCAGTATGATCTCGTCAAATGATGCGCTAGAATGGATTGTGCGGTTGTGATGAATTATTGTGCCTTAATTATTATGAGAAATCTATTCATACAGTCAGATTGACATTTCGCAATAATTCATCTACAAATTTCCCACATCGTCAGTGCTCATTGGCTATGCATTTTGCAGATGTCGTACAATCTACGCCGGGGTCGTGGAAATGAGGAGGAGGAACAGCCGCCCCCTCCGCCACCACCTACTCTGGCCGAGTTGATGCAATCAGTGGTTGAGGGGCAGCGTATGTTGGCTGACGCCATGCGCCAACTGGCTAATCGAGAGGCTCGTCATGGCCGCCAGGGCCCAGAGCCAAATCAGTACAGCGATTTCAAGGACTTTCTGGATACAAAGCCCCCGCTCTTCAAGGAAGCGGAAGAACCACTGCAGGCTGACGAGTGGTTGAATACCATTGAACAAAAGTTTTGTCTGCTACGCCTAACTGATGAGCTGAAAACTGAGTATGCTTCCCATCAGTTGCATGGTCCGGCGAGCATTTGGTGGAGCCACTATCGTTCCACACTGCCTGCCAATGTCCCGATTGCTTGGGATCAGTTTAAGGCGGCATTCCGAGGAAATTATATCCCTCCCGGTCTTATGGCAATCAAGCACATAGAGTTTATGAGGCTGTCGCAAGGAAACAAAAGCCTGACTGAATACTTGCAGTCCTTCAACAACCTGGCAAGGTATGCCACAGAGTTTGTGGATACCGATGCCAAAAAGATTGCTAGCTTCAAAAGGGGCCTCGGCCCAAAACTGATGAAAACTATGGGCACTAGCAAATGTACTACTTTCAATGAGTTCATCAGCGATGCCTTGACCCAGGAGAACAACAATACTATTTATTCTGCCTCTAAGAGCCGTAAAAGGGCCCTTGAGGCAAGTGCTTCTCAGTCAAGGGCCTCAGCGGCACCGAGGTCTTCCCCTCGCCCACCTGCTCAGAATACAAAGTTCCGTCCACCGCAGAAGAAGCCTGCTGCAAAAACGGGGTTCCGTAAGGCTTATACCGTCGCTCTGCCAAAGGGGACGTCTGGACAGAGCAGCTCTAGTGTTCCTCCTAGCAATATGCCTTGCTGGAATTGCAACAAGCCAGGTCATTAGGCCCGGAACTGTCCGTACCCTAAGAAAAATGTCAACCAAGGTAGTCGTCAGGGACACGCCCATTATAACAGCATTGAGGAGATTCCATCTGGTGAGGTGGTCACCGCTGGTAAGTTTCTAGTTGACCAACACCCCGCAGTGGTACTTTTTGATTCAGGTGCTTCGCATTCCTTTATCAGTCCTAAGTTTGCATCTAAATTTGCACACAAGTTGCATACTGTTGAAGGTGTGGGTTATTGTATTAGCGCTGCAAGTGGGAATATTTCCACAAACAAAGTAGTGGGGAACCTTAAGTTTGAGATAGAAGGGCGAAGTTATTCGCTTGCCCTATTGGTTTTACCTGGTTTAGACATAGATGTTATCTTGGGCATGAATTGGATGAGTCAGAATGTGGTACTCATTGACACATCCGCTCGGGTAGTTATGCTCAGAGATCCTACAGATCAAAAGGGTTTTCTAGTACAACTTCCCAGAAAGGTTGAATTGTCGGGGGAAATTCATGCTGTGCAAGCAAAGGCGTTGGCTGAAATTTCCGTAGTAAATGAATTTCCGGACGTTTTTCCCGATGAATTGCCGGGACTCCCTCCGGATCGGGATGTGGAGTTTAAAATCGAGTTGTTGCCTGGCACTGCACCCATCTCTAGGAGACCCTATAGGATGCCTCCAAATGAGTTAGCTGAACTTAAGGTGCAATTGAATGAACTTTTGAAGAAGGGGTTGATTCGTCCTAGTTCATCGCCGTGGGGATGTCCTGCTATCTTTGTAAAGAAGAAGGATCAGTCGTTGCGGATGTGCGTAGATTATAGACCTCTCAATGCAGTCACTGTCAAGAATAAGTACCCTCTACCACGTATCGACATCCTGTTCGATCAGTTGTCTAAAGCTAAAGTTTTCTCCAAGATCGATCTAAGATCTGGCTACCATCAAATTAAAATTCGCCCGGAAGATGTTCCAAAGACAGCCTTTTCTACCAGATACGGTCTTTATGAGTATCTTGTTATGTCTTTCGGCTTGACAAATGCCCCCGCACACTTCATGTACTTGATGAATTCGGTGTTTATGCCGGAATTGGACAAGTTTGTGGTGGTATTTATTGATGACATCTTGGTATATTCTGTGAATGAGGAGGATCACGCTGAACATCTGCGTATAGTCCTCACAAGATTGTGTGAACATCAATTATATGCAAAGTTCAGTAAGTGCGAATTCTGGCTTCGTGAAGTACCCTTCCTTGGGCATGTGTTGTCCGATGGAGGAATTATGGTGGACCCCGCCAAGGTACAAGAAGTACTGAACTGGAAGGCTCCTATCTCGGTTCACGAGGTCCGGAGTTTTCTTGGTTTGGCTGGCTATTATCGTCGCTTCATCCCGGATTTCTCCAAAATAGCCAAGCCAATGACTCGGTTGTTGCAGAAAGACACCAGGTTTGTCTGGACTCCTAAGTGTGATGCGGCTTTTCACCAACTGCGAACCCTCCTAACCTCAGCTCCGGTTTTGGCACAACCGGATATCGAGAAACCATTTGATGTTTATTGTGATGCCTCAGGCATAGGTTTGGGAGGTGTGTTCATGCAGGAAGGTCGAGTAATTGCATATACTTCTCGACAACTTCGGAAACATGAGGTGAATTATCCAACACATGACTTAGAACTCGCCGCGGTTGTGCATGCTTTGAAAGCCTGGCGACATTATCTGCTGGGCAATGTTTGCAATATCTACACAGACCATAAAAGCCTCAAATACATCTTCACCCAACCCGAGTTGAATATGCATCAAAGAAGATGGCTCGAGTTGATTAAAGATTATAACCTTCAAGTGCACTATCATCCTGGCAAGGCAAATGTGGTTGCGGATGCTTTAAGCCGTAAGTCTCATTGCCATTCCTTAGTTGAAACTGATTTTCATCGATCTCGCCTTCTACATCCAGCAGTCTTGTACAACATTACTGTCAGTTGTACTCTCAAAAGCAGAATTATTGAGCTCCAAAAGACTGACACTGGTATCTTCCACATCAAGCGTAAGATGAAAGAGCAAGAAACTACACAGTTCAGGATAGATGAAGAGGGTGTACTATGGTTCAAGGATAGGTTAGTTGTGCCTAAGGACCGAGAGCTTCGAAATGATATTATGTCTGAAGCACACTCCTCTAAGTTGTCCATCCATCCTGGCAGCAATAAGATGTATTATGATTTGAAGCCATACTATTGGTGGACCAAGATGCGGAAAGAAATAGCTGCATATGTGGCTAGGTGTGACACCTGTTGCAGAGTTAAAGCTGTGCACATGAAAGCTGGGCTACTTCAGCCACTTTCCATTCCAGGCTGGAAATGGGAAGAGATAAGTATGGATTTCATTGTCGGACTTCCTCCTACTGTCAAAAATCATAATTCCATCTGGGTAATTGTGGATCGTTTGACCAAATCAGCTCACTTCATTCCAGTTAGAGTGGACTATCGTCCCACTGACTATGCTGAGTTGTACTTCAATCAGATAGTCCGGCTTCATGGGATACCTCGTACTATCGTTTCTGACCGTGGTCCCCAGTTCACTGCTCGCTTTTGGGAGCATTTGCATCACCTTCTGGGTACCAAGTTAGTGAGAAGCTCTGCTTATCACCCCCAGACATCGGGTCAGACAGAATGAGTTAACCAAATCTTGGAAGATCTGTTGTGAGCATGCGTCATTTCATCCAAGGGTTCTTGGGAAAAATGGTTACCTTTAGCCGAATTCTCGTACAATAACAGTTATCAAGAGAGTATTAAGATGGCCCCATTTGAAGCTTTGTACGGTCAAAAGTGTCGAACTCCGCTAAACTGGGTAGAAGCTGGGGAAAGAAGGTATTATGGCATTGATTTTGTCCAGGAAGCCGAGGAACAAGTCCGTACCATCCAGAAACACATGGCTGCAGCACAAGCGAGACAGAAAAGCTATGCGGATCGTCGTAGAAAACCACTCGAATTTGAAGTTGGAGACTTCGTTTATTTGAAAGTTTCTCCAATGAAGAGTGTCCAACGTTTTGGTGTGAAGCGGAAACTTGCACCAAGATACGTGGGTCCTTTCCAGATCATAGGCAAGAGTGGAGCTGTTGCGTACAAAATCCAGTTGCCTCCTGAGATGAGAGCCATATTCAACGTTTTCCATGTATCTCAGCTTAAAAAGTGTCTTCGAGTTCCTGAGGAACAAGTTCCCTTAGGTGATATCAGGCTGGAATCCGACCTAACCTATGAAGAAAAGCCAGTCCGAGTGATCGATACTCAGGAACGAGTAACTAGAAGTAAAGTGGTTAAGTGGTACAAAGTGATGTGGAGTAATCAGGGAAGTGAGAGTGATGCTACGTGGGAACGGGAGGATTATTTGCGGGATGGTTATAAAGAATTCTATGAAAAATGGTACGCTTTCCAAATCTCAGGACGAGATTTTTATAAGGGGGGAGGGCTGTAACACTTCAAGTGTTTAGTCCTTAATTGCATTGCATTTGCATTGCATAAGCATAAGCATGCATCATTCATGTTTGTTATTTTATGTGATGCAACACATGTGATTATTCTAGGGTTTGTTTGATTTATTTCATGAAGTATTTGATAGTTGGTGTAACAAAAAGGTAAGGTAGCCAATCATGACCTACAACACCTTAGTTATACTTAGGGTAACATTTGGAACAAGTTTCATGTTGACCAAAATTACAAATTTGCCCTCCAAGAGAAGTTGACCACCATTTGACCCTAGAAGGCTCTAGTTTGACCAGTTAAAAAGTCCAGCTTAGAAATCTTGCATGGAGAAGCAACCTTAAGTAAAGTTGTAGAGAATTTCATGAGGAACAAAAGTTCTAATATGGCCATCTCATGAAAATGACCAGAGCATGCTCAAAAATGGCCCACAAGTCAGCTTGAGTGGTGATCAACACTTAGAAAAAAATTCTAAGTCTGGAAATTGGACTTTTCAGTTACACTGTACCTCACTTTAGCAACTTGTAACTCACAAACTAGGCCAAACCAGTCCTAGAGCCAATTGACAAAGTTGTTGTCCACACATAGCTCTACAACATTGTCAATATCACCATCACCTGGTTCTCAATAGTTTAGGAGATTTTGTGTCGTGAAAATGGGGTTTCAGTCGGCTTAGTGACTGAAACTGGGTTTCAGTTTTCGGGTGACCCACTTTGGAGCTCTGTAGTTTCAAATCTAGACCGAACCAGTCTAAGCTCCAATTGACAATTTTGTTGCCCTCACATAGCTCTACCAAATTGCTGTTAACACTTAGCACTAATTCCGGCTAGATTTGGAACGGGCATCGGTGGAACTTTGGCCATCAGTCAGGCAATGGACGCCGAAGTCGTCGGGGTCAAGGTTCAGACAACGACCGTGTCATGGCGCTCGGGCAGAACAGCTTGGCCGCGTGGCGTCCGAGCTCTGCCGTCGCCTCCACGTCGCGAGCCCAGGCGCGGAGATGAAGACCGAGCCGACACCTCCACCCCCACACTCGCGCTCACTCTTCTCTCCTTCACTCTCGCTCTGGCCGGGTTCACCGAGGCGGAAAACGGAGGCGCCATTGCCGCCGCAGCCCGCCCCGTGCTTGTGCAAGCTCACCGTCGCACCACCGTCCTCTAAATCCCGTCCACCGCTCCACCAGCATCCCCTCCACCTCCTCCAACCGTTGCTTGACCGGATTGTGTAGAGGTGAGAGCGAATTTCGGTTTCCGCCACCGTGAGTCCTCGCCGGCGCACTGTCCGCGCGGCGGCTCACCGTGGCCAGCTCCCTATGGTCATCCTCCATTCTCACTAGTACATGTTTTGGGTTCCGGGTCGGGTAGAGAAGCCGAGGTGATGACGTTACCGGATGGGATGGCCGGTACACGTCGGAACACCGTCGTGCGCCGCCGCGCCATGGCCGCCGGTGCGGTGCTCACGCGGTCAGCGGCACTCGCTCAACCTCCGTCCTTTTCCGTGGCATGGAGAGGTCCGCCATGTCCTCAGGAAGCCGTAGCACACCTCACTTAGGTCCCTGACCCCCGGAGCTCGCCGGACCACCACCGGGTGCCGCCTCCGAGCCGCGGTCGCCATGGCCGTCGTAGCTAGGGTGGGATAGGTTCAGCAAATCTAGGTTTGGTCGATGCGGGAAGTCACGGGGAAGCCGTTGGTGCTCCTTTCGTCGCCGGAGGCGCCGTCGTCGGCGAGCTTGAGCTCGCCGGAGTCGCGGCCGTCTTCCCCCTTTCGCTCTCTCTCTCTGGCCTGCGGGCCCGCACTGTCAGCGCCGCGCGCGCGGGCGGGGCGCCAAGGCAGGCCGCGCGCTGGCTGGGCCGCGCTAGCAAGCCGGGCCGGCCCAGTTTCAAATGGGATTTATTTCATTTCTTTATTTTGTCACTGATTTTTTGTACAAGTTGGAAAAATATAGATCTCGGGTTTTAATGATCCAAAAATCATGAGATAAATTTTGTTAGAATCTGCATGAGGTGTAGTATTTTAGAAAAATATTAGTTTGCTATGTGATGATTAGTTTTTGGGATATTTAAATAGATCCTTTAAATGTGTTTTGGAATGCATGCAAATTTGTTAAATTTATAACTTGAGCTGTAGTGTTCCATAAATCATGAAATTTGGTGGGTAGGTTACTCTATGCTAGCCCTAGCTCTGGTAAAAATTTGGGCATCAGTGCTTAAGTACTTTTCAAGTTATAATGCTATCTTGTTATTTTAGGAAATGTTTAAATGAATTTTTGTAATTTTTCTACATGTGCAATGTTCATATAACTTTTTGGAGAATGTCTTGGTATCCTAGACTGTCCAAGAAAATTAAGAAATCTGTTGTTTGACACTTTTTACTATGCTTTGTTATTTATACAAAAATCAGCCTTTTGGGCTTGTGAATTTTTTTCAGAGAGTTTCTGTGAATAAATTGAGTTCAAATTTTTACAGTAGTCTCTTGTTGGGTCAGAGAGTCCCCTGTAATTTTTGTAGAATTTTAGGAGCAGTTTACATATATGTTTGAAATTCCACTTAATTACTTAAGTAAATTAAGAAATGGGTTTAAATAAATATTCTAGGTGGGCACACCTTACTTTCTGGTGTTCTTGTGACATTGGTGAACTTGTAGTAGTATTAGTTTGGTCTTAGAGAATGTTTGCCACATCAATAAATGTTTAACCTTTGTAATTTTAGGTTTTCTGGACAGCTAGTAGTAATTCTAAATTTGGCTTTGATAAAATTGGTTGCTGGAGAACTTGTAAATACCAAAGTTGGAGTAAACTTGATGAACTAGCTTGTGTCAAAATTTGGAAGCATTTGGCTTAGTAGTTTGAGAGTTACTGTTGTTTAAAGTGGCAGTTCAAAATCTGCTACTCTCTGTTTTGAGAGGACAGATTCTGGAACTTGTGAAGTTTGACATGGAAAACTTAGGAGTCTAGAGTTGAGGTCTGAAAATGAATTGTAGTGCATTTCTTAGGCTTTCCAGATTGTCTTAGATCATATCTTTTGGAATTGTAAATCTCCAGTTGTGATAAAAACAAGTAGCTGCTGTCCAGAATGCTTACTGTGATGTTTTGCTGATTTATATGGTGTGATATCCTAAGACATGCTACTTTTGGAATTGTTAGGTGTTAGGGCCTTAACTGAGGATGAGCAGCTTTATCTTAGGTTAAGTAGATTAGGTGAGTACTTCTCTACTGGAGAAGAGATTTGCACGTACTAATAAAATAACTTGAATAGAGTATTTTATTCTGAAATGCATTTCATTCCGAGCATGTTGTACCCATTTATGCATCCATTATATTTATTGTGCATTCATGCAATAGGTGCACCGGAGGGGGTAACTCTCCTCGAATTCGAGCCTGTGATTCCGGAGGAGGACCAGGAGCAGCAGGAGCCCGAGGATCCAGCAGGCGAAGGAGTGCCCGCAGACGACCTTCCTGAGTGTCCAGACCACCGGCCCGCAACCTTTCTGAAAGGCAAGCCCCGGTGCATGCTGAACCTACTGTTTTATAAATTAATCTTGAGTACTTTTAATTGTTTAATGCATTAAGTTGTAGGAGTTATATGGAAACACTTGTTGCATTATACCTGTCCTTGTCCAGATATCGTACTTAATCCTATATTAGGTTTAGGCACGTGTCAATGCTTAGCCCTGCTTAGTACGGTAGAAGTCGGGTGATTTCCGGTCATCCGCGAGATGTAGGAAGGAGTCACGAGTGGCTTTATGGCTATCATGGATGGAACCATGCTTAAAAATGAAATTTAGACCGGGCGGGAGTTCGATAGTACAGCCGCAAGACACTTCACGTCTTGGGTGTGGAGCTATGCCCGTCTGAGTCGTTTAAGGACCAATTCGCTGTATGTCCTTGAGTCATGTTGAACGCAGTCTAACACTTAGTTGGCCGGATAAGTCGTTCCGACCGCGAAGCCGAGTAATGTGATTCAGGCCGGGAATCGAATGGTAGGTTGCTTCTTGGAGGAGAGAAAGGATGTGCTTGGGGACATTGGCGTGAGACCAAGGGGGGGTTAAAGTCCCTATCACCTGGCAGAGTGTCGCCCTTGGGGTCGCGACATTATTCGGACCCGCGATTCCTGAATCATATGAAACGGTGGCTTGTGCGACCCTGGCAGGGGCCTGCGCGGTGAGTGTTAGAAATACCCCTCCAGCTGGATAGGAATTCGATTCGAATCGCCGTCGCTCCCGGTTAGTGAGCACTTGACTTGAGCAGCGGCAACGTAGAACTCATTAAATGAACTGGTGGTTAAGGGAATGATACAATGTTGCCATAATGATATACCTGCTATGGATATAATAATAATGTTGTTTGATTATAATCAAGTGCATGTTTAGTACAAGTGCTAAGATAGATGACAGGTAAATGCTAAAAATAACTGCTAGTACAGGTTATAAAAGTTTCAATTACTTATGCCTTTATGCAAAATGTTATGTCAGCTAGCCTCTTGTGTAAGCCTTGCATAATCCTTGGTGTCCTCTTATTTCTGGTTTTCGACGGGTAAGTCTAGCTGAGTACATTCCAGTACTCAGGGTTTATTCCCTCCTGTTGCAGATGACATGCTTTATCAGGGATTCTGCAAGACGTGTCTCCACCCTGCGGGTGATGATGACTAGATCACAAGGGCATGATCGTCTTTATGTACTTTCCTCATGCTTTTGCGGGATGTCGATCATCCAGACTGGCAGTATTTAATTAACTAGTGTGTGTGTTATGCTTCCGCTACTTTCAAACTTGGTTTGTAATAATTGCGACTCCGTTTATGTAAACTTATTCCAGAACTACTTGTGAAATGTATCGTATGATGTTGTATGTTGAATGATGCGATCCTGGTTGTAAGCAAGTTGGTTTGAAATCCTTCGTGGTTTCGATTGACTACCGGGATTATATGGGCTCAAGTTCAAAAATTTGAGCGCTTCGGTGCTTGTTTTTGTACTTGTGCTCTTATAATTTGGTCGGTTCTGTTACAGTTTCCGCTATGCCTTTGTAATAGTTATAAGTCTTGTTGTAACTATGTTCAAGATATAATAAAGCATTATTCTTTGAAAATATCCATTTCTATCACTATATGTGTGGTGTGGACAACCTAGGCACATATATAGTTAGTTCTTGGTCTTCTTTGGAAAATTGGGTGTTACAACATGCAACCGCCATAGGAAGATAGGCCTGCACCATGCTGCCTAGGGTGCGGGCATAGCCAGAGTGCGGCCGCACCTTGGCTGGCTTGCCTGGCCACCACCTTTGCTAGGTGGGCTGGTGGCTAGGCCTGGGCCTCTCCTACGTTGGTGTTCTGCCCATGTAAGTTCCATAGGTGGGCCTCTCTATTCATTTCTCTTGCGCATTTCTACATTACGCCTCTTGAATTGTGCCTTTTGCTTGGTTTTCCACTTGTATTTGAATATGTGCCCTGCAAAACATGTTTTCTTCAATACAAGTGGTACTAGGTCAATAGTAAAGGCATATGTGTCAAAAGTATGTTTATTTCTTGTACTTTGGACTTGGCGATCAGATTTGGTCATTAGTGACCACCAACAAATCCCCCGCTTAACCTTTCCTCGTCCCAAGCAAATAGCTAAGTACTTGGTTGTTGATTAGGAGTTGCTACTATGCCGATACAAAGTATTCTTCCGCAGTTCAAATAAGTTGGCATTTTATCCACCCTTCACCTTGGTCCCTATGGGGCGTATAGCTTTTCCAAGTTCTTAGATTGTTGCAAGACAGAACGGTTATAACAGAATCACCAATCATTCATTCCTCAATTAACCATCTATCCGGAGGTTTTAAAAGTTTTGTAAAACAAATGTAAGTTCCTCGAATGATTCTCTCGATCACTAAAATGTGTATGAAACCTCAGGCATTTGGTTTTGCCTTCTTTTTCATATCCTACCACTAAGGCTTTTGAGTGGAGTTTTGGGTAGGTATGAAAAGTGGGCATACTTGCATCACATATTTTGCTAAGTCCAAAATCAGACCGCAAGGAGGTGCAAGTCATACACTTTGATCATGACGTGCAAGTGTGTGGAATTTTTGTAACTTCCTAATTCTAAATATTTTTTGTACTCCTTTGGATCATGTTGGATGAGTGCCTCTTATTTGAATGTATGGGCTATCTTTATTTCTTTCTTCTCTTTTTATTTTCTTTTCTTCATGCCCTTTGGCATGCATTTTTTCTCTCATGCCTTTTGGCATGTATTTTTTTTCTTTTTCTCTCTTTTTTAGCATAGCCCATACTATTCTTTTTGGCATATGAAATTTTTGGAGAGACACATCATAAATGAATGGAACAATTATTTGGTGGATGGAAAAACATGTTTGTTCATAACTCTCAATGTAAGACTTAGCAGTTTTAGTTTATTTGTGGGTGTACGTATGTCTTGATCATGGGTGCATGACGAGAATCTCAACAAGGGTCACAACAATTTGACAATGCTCAATGCTTAGACAAGTAGCATATGACTAATGTTTGAATTTGAATATCATGTCATATTGCCTTGGTAGGTATTCATAATCATTGAGGAACTTTTGAATTTTAGCATTTTTGAAAATAAAATCTCTGGATGTCAAGTCTTTCTATTGGTACCATATCATAACTCGCAACAACTTAGAAAAGGAGCATGCATTTGCAAACCCATAAGTTTTCAAGTTTTAGGATGAGCCATTTTTAGCCAACAAACTTAAATTTTGGGAAATACTAAGTTATAACCTAGGTACAGATGAATTATAGATAGAACAACTATTCATCATTTTAACTTAGGAGAAACTAAACATTCCTAAGACACATATGAGAGTGGAATAAATATTTTTATGTGCTAATAAATAATAAATACAAATAATAATTGTGAAAAGTAAAAGATATAAGGTACCTCTACAGGGGGTCCTCCCCCAAGCCTACTTGAGGCCAGCGGCATGTGAGATGCTTAGTGATGACTCTGAAGAGGATATATTATTTTATTTGCATCTACTTGTTTACTCATCCATGTTTATACTTAGTATATTTGGTATAGTGATCAAACTAGACATCATGTTTAATTTGATCAAGGTAAGCTGAATAATCTAAGCACCATGCTTAAATTAAAAAGCTGATGAAAGCATTATCACTATTGATAGTCATTAAACTTCAAATATAACCATCAACTATTGCATAAAGTCATATGAAATGAATTATAAAGCATAGTTGTAGGGTTTGATTCTAACAAGTTCCATGAGTTTTGGTGTTCTCATTTGTCTTGTAGGATACACAATTTTTCATAGAATAAAAGTATCTCAAATGATGAATTGAAGTATACCATTGTGAATGGCTCATTGAGACGATCGAAATGGATATATTACTTGCTATATTTGGAGTTAGGAATGAAAAGATATTAATATGCGACAAAACATGCGTGGGAAGACTCTAGAAGCATCCAGAAGATAGCTCACCGAAGAGGAAGCCCATTGGCCAAAATAGTGGGCTAGCCAGCATGCCACAGAGCCCAATTGACCTCTGCTGCCTCGTACACATTTCTGAGATCTATACCATTGATTTAAGGCAGTTTTAAGTCGGTGCATCCAACGGTGGTCGAGGGAGATCACACGGATTGATGACGTGGCAGTTACTTGGCCGCTACTCCACCTCGGCCTATATAAGGATGCCCCCTACACACTGTAGGAGGCATCTCTCATTCAGATCAAGGCACAACACTAGAGAATTAGGGCTAGACTTTCCAATGTAGTAGATTAGTTCTAGTTGAGAGTTAGGAAGATTCGGGCTACGCTCAGGTTCTGGAGAAGTCTTCAGAGGTCTGGTATATCTTTGTATCTTATCTTTGCAAGACTTATGCTTTAATATATTTATCTTCTCTATTTACTTGTATGCCTTCATATGTGTGGTTAGTATAGTTGTTATACTTTGCATGTGATCTCTGCTTGCATCGAGTGCTCTAGTTATAGATCGTGACTAGAGTAGTAATTCGTACTATAGACATGGTGTCTAGACTATAGGTTACCTGAGATTGCACCCAACCTTACGGATAGTTGTGGTAGCCCCAGGTGGTGATAGCCCTGATGGTCAATGTAGTCCACCACGATCAGGTTGGTGTTTGTAGGACTATAGTCAAAGCTACCTTGCCCCTTTCTTATCCCTTTATGTGGCTAGTGTTCTGATGTCCCAAAGTGCTATTGTGTTATTGCTATATCTACCTATGAGTTAGTTATCATAGAACTAGAGTAATAGAGAAGTATCTAGGAACCTTGAATTCACCCGTTGTCCTCTCAATTTAGCTAATCTGCTCCTTTATCATGGAATTCTCCTAAGTGTTTGTGTTATATGCATAACTCCTATCATTTATCACTTACACCCACTTTAGTCTACTTGGTGTATTAAGTTAGTAGATACATGATGGTGAATTATTAGTTTCTTTAACCATCGTTTCCCTATGAATAAATACGATATTCTGGAATACTCCCGGGTAAAAGCTATAACGGTATTCGTGCGCTTGTGGAATTTTCTGTGTGCATTAATAAATACCAACAATCACGCAAGAACCATATTCAACCCAAGCATACTTTGCATAGAACATGGGGCGATAACATAAGTTTATTTAAAGGTAAAGTATTTATGCCATAGTTTCATCATTCAAAGTCTACACTTAGCAGTTTTTAGTACAATGATCAAATTCAACATGTAATCAAGGTAGGCTATTTAACCTAAGCTCCATGCTTAATTTAAACAACCTATGAATATATGATCGATCACTGACCATACTTCAAACCAAAACATGCTTTGTGCAGAACATTGAAGAGAAACCTAGATTTTAACAAAGTTATGTATTTAGCAGAATTAATGTTTTATTATGAATTCTTAAATAAATTTTAGAGGATAACTACCGATTTACCTTCGGCAAGGGCTCACCGTTTAAAGTCCATTGAGCAAGACTCTTCTCCTTCAATTCTTGCTTGAAAAAGGTACATCCATGCCTAGAGAAGTAGGCTGTACCTTTTTCACCTGCCATACATGTTTAACATTCCTACATGGTTGTTTCTTGGGTTGTTTGTTTTATTATGTTTGTGCATGTCAATCCCGTTAAATGGGCATCTTATTGTTTGCCCTTTGATGTGAAAACTGACATGCCCTGATCCTACATTAAGTACAACATTTGTAGTGTTAAGAAATGGCCTTCCTAGGAGGAGGGGAACTTCCTCATTGTGACCCATGTCTAGAAAGACAAAGTTCATGGGGATGTATGAGTCTCAAATTCTTATCAAGATATCCTTGGCTAATCCCTCCAGGTGTCGTGATGTTTGGTCCGCCATCTACAGTCTAAAATTTGCAGTGGACAAAGGTCCACCCAAAATCTTGTTATATATTACCTTAGACATGATGTTGCTGCTTGCTCCAAGGTTGTAGAAGGCATTGTGGAAGACATGTGGGCCAATCGAGCATGTGATTGCCGGGCGACTAGGATCTCCCTTCTTGGTGACGAAGATATATGAAATAACCTTGGCTTTCTCGATATAGAGGCTTACCAAACCTCGCTAAGACCATTTTAACAGATTTGAGCGAAGTTTCAGGTTTCCCCAAAATATTTTCTAAATCAGAAATAGGTAGTGCGGTAGCAATCTGACCTATTTGTATTTCGATCATTTTATTAAAGCTCAGTTGATTTTTAACAGATGAAGATAAACCTTCTATTTTAGAGTTCATGTTTTCTAGCATTTTATCATTATAATTTAGCTTTTTATTAAGATTTTCATTTATTTTTGCCTAGCCCAATACTAGGTCTTTCAAGGAAGGTTGATTCGAATTGTAATTTGAATTGAACTTTGAATTACCACCTTATGGGAGGGACTGATTGTTCCATCTGTTATTGTTACCTTGTCAAAACCTGTTGTTGATGTATGATGCTTCTTCATGGGTTTTGGGGCAGTTATTCCCTAAGTGTATGACCTCACCACAGACTTCGCAAGTCATTTGCGAGTCCATGGCCTGAATGGTGGCCTTCATAGCTTCTTTTTTGTGGCCCCTTTCGTTCAGTCTTGAGAGTAACAGGTCTATTTTATGGCAAGCATATCCGTCTCCTTCATGGTATGCATGCCTTTTTGTTGTTTGTGCTCCTCCCCCTAGCTTTGATTAGCCACCATTTTCTCACTGAGAGCCTTAGCTCCATCAATGGTCAGGGAGAGGAATGCTCCTCCAGTAGCAACATCAACGTGCCCCTTCGACATGGGCATAAGCCCCTCATAGAAATTTTGGAGCACGAGCCAATTTTCCATTCCATGGTGTGGGCAGGCCTGGATGTAATCCTAGAGCCTTTCCCACGCCTCGGGGATGGACTCGAGTGAAGATTGCTAGAATTTTGAAGTTTCCCCCTTAGGGCATTGGTTTTGCCCATGGGAAAAATTACATAAGGAATGTCATGGAACATTGGTCCCACGTACTGACAGCTTCCTTCTCTTTATAGAAGCACTATTTTGCCTTCCCCGCAAGGGAGAACGGAAACAGACGAAGCCTGATGCTTATTGGTGCGATGGTTTTTATGATGACGGTGTCACACAGCTCTAGGAAGTGTTGCAAGTGAGCACTTGCATCCTCGCTTGGCAAACCATAGAATTGGTTTGCCTGCACCATCATGATCAGGCCAGTCCAGAGCTCAAAGTTTCTAGTCCCTATGTTGACAGTAGGCCCAACAGGCATGTTGGCAACAACGGGGGTGGAGTAGTCGCGAAGTGACTTGGCCATTTATGTAGTAGCAGATGGTATGGGGGCGACTGGTTTGACTACCGATGGACTAGCAGAAGAAGAAGTGGTATGAGACATGTTCTTCCTTAGGAATGCCTCCGGATTATCTGTGTAGTTGTTCGGCAGATCAAAACCACTCATACACTATCCCGTTTTCATCCATAATAGGAAGAAAACAAACAGAATTAGCCTGCATAAACTATGGCTACCATTACATGCATGTGATCTTTGTTCATGTCCTATTAGATTCTTTCAACCTATGTCCTCCTCGACAATGGTGCCATAAATGCATGTTGGCATTTCTTAACACAATCACCAAGCGAGGAGGTTTTATGTCCATCATCAGCAGCGGCACCAGAAATGCCTATTGGTATTTCTTAGCACCATTACTAAGATTGAGTTAATCTTAGCAATGCTGCCAAGAAACACCAACTACGATAGTTAACGATTATAGAGAATATCCACAAGCGCACAGATCTATCATTGTAGCATTTTACCTAAAAATATTCAGGGAATTGTTATTTATATTTTCCCAAAGGAGGGCAAGGTATAAAGAGTCTAATAGATTACATACTTGCATAGTGGACTATAGTTCATGACAGAGGTAAAAACGATATATCATGGAGAGTGGAGACACATTTGGGCCAACCTCAAGGATAAAAGGAAAAAAGAATAAAAGAATGTTCCTACATGGAGCCAGCATGTTCTAATATAGCTGTGCAAAATATAGTTAATGATCATACAAGTTATATGACTAGAGTTAGAGCTAAGATTATGATGGACAGGGAGATGTCTGAGTGCTAGTCTGCTAGCAAGCGCGAGAGACTTTATGACTCCTACACAATACCCGAACATGGGGGACTACAAGGGATGGACAGGTCTATCATCACCTACCACCTAACCCTAAACCATGGGGCACCATCATATCCAAAGGTTCCCATGCACCCGAGCACCACGCCCATGTACAAAGAAACTACTCATATCCCCCCGGGTCCCTAACCCTACGAATTGATAGGTAAAGGATATGGGCAAACTTGAAGGAATGACGAACCGCCACCTCAACCTAACCCTACTTCTACTCATACAAACCATATGAATCATTAAGCTTAAAGTTGAACATGTTAAGATCATAACACACAAACTATATGCTAGTTCATATATCATGATTATAACATGAAAACTATACTCTAGTTCATATGCACTACTATATAAATGATATAAGAGCATGACTATGGAAGAACTCTTTATATTCAAACCAAGTGTTGCTCTTTCTTCCAAGGAGACAAGCTCTCCACGTAGCTCTTGCCTTGCTCACAAAACTAGTACTAAAAGCTAAGAGAATACAAGAGTAGGGTAGTGAGGTAGAGGCTCCAAATGAGGTGTGTTGAACATGAGCTCTAGCCCTTCTTTTATAGTGGAGTGAGGATGGTTTGGCGTGGGAAATAGGAAACAAGCCAAAACTGCCTTAGCATGGCGGCATGCAACTGCCGTAGGAAGATGGCCTCAGGCCACGCCACCTGGGGTGCGTGCGCACCCAGGGTGTGGCCGCACCTTGGCTAACTCGCTTGCCCCCGCATTTACTAGGTGGGCTGGTGGCTGGCCTGGGCCTCTCCTACGTTGGTGTTCTACCTAGGTAAGTTGCGTAGGTGGGCCTCTCTATTCATTTCTCTTGAGCATTTCTGCATTACGCTTCTCAAATTGCACCTTTTCCTTAGTTTTCCACTTCTATTTGAATATGTGCCCTGCAAAACATGTTTTCTCCAATACAAGTGGTACTAGGTCAATAGTAAAGGCATATATGCAAAAGTATGTTTATTTCTCCTATTTTGGACAATAATTGCCAGTCGGATTTGGTCGTTGGTAACCACCAACAACGACACTCTCATTGTCACATAGCAATGGCACTTGTTTGAACTTGATTGCAAAATCGTTTAAAGTAGCCTTCATTCAAAGTAATTGAGCACAACAACTACCGACCAAAATGTACTTCGCTTCGGTGATTGAAAGTGCTACACTATTTTGCTTCTTTGATGACCAAGACACAGTGATATTCCCAATAGTTGACATGTGCCCGATGTGCTCTTTCTCTCAACTTTGCGTCCCGTATAATTGTAGTCCGAATAACCAATCAACTTAAATCTTGCTCCATTGGGATACAGCAATCCAACATTTTGTGTATGCTTCAAGTAACTTAATATTCTCTTTGTTGCCTTGAAATGACTTTCTCTTTGTGAGGATTGAAATCTAGCACACATGCATACACTAAACATCACATCCCGCCTTGATGCGGTCACATAGAGTAGGGTTCCAATCATAGACTGGTACATCTTTTGATCCACCATATTTTCACTTGCATCACTATCCAAGTTTCCATTGATCCCCATTGGTGTACTAATTGATTTTGCATCATCCATTCTAAATTTCTTGAGCATATATTTGATGTACTTGCCTTGACTCACAAATGTACCATTCTTCAATTGCTTGATTTGAAGACCAAGGAAGTAATTAAGCTCTCTAATCATGGACATCTCAAACTCATTAGCCATTATCTTTCCAAACTTCTCACAAAAATCTTGATTGGTTGATCCAAATATGATGTCATCAACATAGATTTGCAACACAAATAAGTCATTGCCTATCTTCTTGGTGAAGATAGTGGTGTCAACCTTACCCATCTTAATCCTTTAGAGAGCAAAAAAATCTCTCAATCTCTTATACCATGCTCTAGGTGCTTGCTTCAAACCATACAAAGCTTTCTTCAACTTGTACACATGATTGGGCTTCTCATCATCTTCAAAACCGGGAGCTTACTCAACATAGATTTCTTCATTGATGTATCTATTGAGAAATGCACTCTTCACATGTATTTGATATAGCTTGATGTTATGGGCACAAGAGTAGGCTAACAAGATCTAAATTGCTTCTAATCTTGCAACCAGGGCATATGTTTCACCAAAGTCAAGACCGTCAACTTGAGTGTGTCCTTGAGCCACTAATCTTGCTTTGTTTCTTACAACCATCCCATCTTGATCTTGCTTGTTGCGAAAGACTCATCTAGTTCCAATCACATTGTGTCCCTTAGGCCTCTCAACTAATTTCCATACTTGATTTCTCTTGAAGTTGTTTAGCTGTTCATGCATATCATTTACCCAATCAACATCTCTCAAAGCTTCTTCTATCTTCTTTGGCTCAATCAATGACACAAATGAGAAATGCTAATAAAATGATGCCAATCTTGATCTTGTTTGCACACCTCTTGAGATATCACCAATTATAGAATCCAAAGGATGATCTCTTATAACATTGGTAGGTTGGAGCACTTACACTTGATTGCTTGCATTTGATTGACCACTTGGTTGAGATGATGAACTAATAACTTGTTTTTGATCTTGCACTTTGTTATCATTAGCTCTTGCTTGATCTTGATCATGAGAACCACTAGCTTGCGTCTTGGAGTTAGAGAGCACTTGATCTTTGTCATCTTTAACTTCAGTCTCTTCTCTAGGCCTTATGTCACCAACATCCATCTTCTTTATTGTATTGGCCAATTGAGTGCGTCTCACATCATCTAGATTCTTAGCTTCCTCTTGGGAACCATTGGTTTCATCAAATTCCACATCATGAACGTCCTCAAGAGTACCACTAGCCAAATTCTAAACCCTATAAGCCTTGCTAGTAGTGGAGTAACCAAGCAAGAAACCTTCATCACATTTCTTCTCAAACTTGCTCAATCTAGTGCCTTTCTTCAATATGTAGCATTTGCATCCAAAGGCTTGAAAGTATGCAATATTTGACTTTCTTACATTCAAGATCTCATATGGCGTCTTCTCCAACATAGGATGATAATAGAGGCGGTTGCTATAGTTGCAAGCCGTGTTGATTGCTTCGACCCAAAATGAATGACTCACATTGTACTCACTCAACATTGATTGTAGAATGTACTTGGCCTAAAATTGATGCCTAATACCAAACTCATCACATAAATCATTAACTCTTGTGTTCTTGAAATTCACTTCTATTGTGACTTCTCACTTTCTTGATGGTTGTTTCGAACTCATTGTGAATTCTCTTGATGAATGTCTTGAAGGCTGCAAATGTATCACTCTTGTCAAGTAGAAAGAACACCCATGTATATCTTGAGAAATCATCCACTATCACAAATCCATACTTGTTGCCACCAATACTTGTATATGTAGTTGGCCCAAACAAATCCATATGCAACAATTCAAATTTCTTGGATGTGCTGATCATGCTCTTCTTAGGATGAGTGTTGCCAACTTGCTTTTTAGCTTGACATGCACACATAGCTTATCCTTTTCAAATGTGACATCTTTCAAGCCTCTAACTAGATCATGCTTTATCAACCTATTCAATTGCTTCATTCCAACATGACCAAGCCTTCTATGCCATAACCAACCCATACTAGATTTGGTGAACAAACATGTTGACAATTGAGCTTCACTAGCATTAAAATCAACCAAGTATAGATTCTCATATCTAAAGCCTTTGAAGATCAAATTAGAGCCATCTATACTTATGATCTCTACATCATCAACTCCAAATATGCACTTAAAACTAAGATCACAAAGTTGAGCTATTGACAATAGGTTGAAGTTCAAGCTCTCGACTAGTAGTACATTGGAAATGCTCAAGTCATTGGATATTGCAATCTTACCAAGCCCTTTGACCTTGCCTTTTCCATTATCACCAAATGTGTCACACCCGGTTTTAAGGACAAAACCAGACATACACCATATGTGAAATAAAGAAGACAAATCTCACATATAGCCACAGATAAGTGGAATATCAAAAGACAAATGATTAATATACATAACACAATAGTATAAAATATACCTTAAAGAGCAATACAGCGGAAAGACAACTCCGAACACCGGGTGTAGACCTCATTCCAGGATCAAACTAACTGGTTGATCACAAGCCTAACAATTCCAGAATCTAACAGTCTGGTACCCTTCCTGAGATGTGGGGAAATAGCAAGAGTGAGTCCATGTCGAACTCAACAAATATAACATGGGGTTCATGAGGCTCAAAAGGTTTGACACGGTTTAATGCAATAGCTTTTAGTGAGTCATCTCTTTAACAATTGAGTAGCAACAAGTTTAACATAATCCCAAATAACCTCATGATCATGTAAACGAGAATAATGTATAGCAAGAAACAATAATCATTAGTGAGCATCAATATCATCAGTATTATCATTATCATCAGTGTTCATCATTTATTCTGTAAGGGTCCAAGGCCACTCGTGACCGTGAGCACGGCTGTTATAACAGTTTTACACTCTGCAGAGGTTGTACACTTTCACTGTGAGTCATGATTACCCATATGCCCGGGATCGCGACTCCCAAAACACTTCCAAGGTGAGCAGGCAGGGTTCACTATGAAGCCTTTCAAAGGTTCGTCTAACAAGTTAGGGCCGCTAGGTTTCCGGAGTCAGTCCGTGTGATACACCACGCAGGGATCCACAGTCTGCTCTACCCCATTTGCGCCACAAGGGTAACCTCTAACAAGCTAGACAAAGTCCTCATACTGAGCTAAAGCCAGAGCCATATAGCCCTCACAGTTGTACTGTAAGTCCCGGATTTTCGCTTACAGATAAGTCCTTATGGAGAGAAACTAGAGCACCATAAAGATAACCAAATATGCTCTAGCCCTCTTGAGCCATACTGCTTTAAAGCATCATTTAAACGTTTATTGCATATACCATTAGTCAAGTTACAGATCATGATTATTCAAAAAGAGCACTAGCATCACTACCCAATGCAATGTCCCATAGGTGTCAAGGTACAAGATACAAAAACTAGGATATCCTTAGTGGTAACAAGGTAGACACATGCATATGAATTAAGTATATTAAAGATGAATAGGAAACAAGGATAATCCCATGCTATACTTGCCTTAAACACCGATCCTTCGGTAAGCTTTAATCTTCAACGTTCTTCTTCTTCTTCTTGATAACCACGTATATCTCACCGACTGGACGAAATCATAAATCACCACACACACATCGAGCAATCATACATGAAGCAAACAATAGATCTAAATTAGAACAGTACACCAAACATATGAAACAATATGTGAAAAGGTTTTAAAGATGTTCTACGCATTACTACGAACACATAGACGCGAAAAGCACACTAATCAAAGCTACGGTTGAAAAGATACATCTACCGAAAAATTTGCTCTTAGAAGAAAATATAAAACTATTAACTTCATGAGTTTTAATTATATAAAATATTTTATAAATACTATATATGGAATTAAGTCAAATTTAGATTCAAATTATGAAACTAAAGTAAAATAAATCATATTTTATTTACAAAACCCAGTTGCATAATTATTAATCAAGATATGATTTAGACCATAAAATTTTAGAATTAGTAATATGGTAAACACTGTCACTAACGCGTAGATCTCGTTGCTATGAATCTAACGCAACTCGAATGAGCTAAAACGGATCTAAAACGTAGAAGATATGATTTAAACAAGATTTACTTTATTAAAGTAATAGATTAAATCTCACATCAGAACTTAAAAATAGAAAACCTAACCAACAGTAACACTAACAGTATAACAAGTTTGTAAAACTCTTCTACACGTTACTACGATCACATAGACATAAAGATCACGAAATTTGGATTTAAAACGTAAAAATTATGAATTTTCTAAGATTTCCTATAGATAAATAATTACTTTAATATAAACTCGAAAATAAATTAATTCAAACCTACTGTACAGTTGCATCATTAGATAGAGCTCTCAAATATGAATCTAACGCAATTTGAATGGATCAAATCGGAGTTAAAACGAAGATTCTACGGCTAAAACAATCTGAGTGGCAAAACTGTAAATATGAGAAAGCGTATTTTCTTTTTCCGAAACGAATTACGTTTTCAACTAATCAAAGCGTATTTTTCCGTTTTACGTTTTGGACCGCGGGTTACAAACTCTGAAACCTCAGGGGCTCTTTAGCAAAAATGTCGGCCGAAGGGGTATCGTGAATTATCAGCCGTTGGATCTGAAATAGATGGCTCGGATTGGATCGGGGAGGACGGTGGCGGCACTCCCGCCGGAACAGTGGCCCGGCGGCGATTCCGCGGCGGCGCCATGGCCGGAAACACCTATCCCGCGCTACGGAGCATGAGCTCGCGAACGGAAAACTCAGGGAGAGAGAGAATGACATGGCGAGCTCACCTAGGGCAAAATCGTGGCCGGGGATGAAGCAAGGAGAGCGTGCGGCTAGGAGAGGCGGACGGTGGAGGCGGACCTTCGGCCGTGGCCACCACAAGGCGGTAGAGCTGCGATTTGCGGCCGAATGAAGAGCGGGGAAGGGTGGCGGCTCCGTTTTTATAGTCCGGAGGTGGCGCTAAAGATGGAAAGGGGAGGATTAAGGTGACGGATTCGAATCGGGAGAGCGAAGGAAAGAAATCGGAACTGGCGTGGGGAGGAAGAAGGCGCCTGACATGCGGGCCCGAGTCGTCAGTGACTGGGAAGCGGGGAAAGGAAGGCGCAGGCGGCTAGCTAGGCCGGCGGCCGCAGCTCGGCCCACGCAGGTGATCGGGAGGAGGAAACGGGCCGCGCGCGCTGAGCAGGCCGAGGCGGACGCGGGGTAAGCAGGCCGGCGCTGCGGGCTGCGGAAAGAAATGGGCCAAAACCGAGATGAGCTGATTTTCTATTTTCTTTTTCTTTTCTAATTTTTCAAAGCAGATTTTCAAATAAATTTTGAATTGCCTTTTGTATTTTCAAAAAGTACACACAATGCAAATTAATATGCAGCAGCATGAATGCTCAAACATGTTTCTATCCTTATATTTGATTTTAAATTTATAAAAATTATTCTTATTCTAAATTTGCATGCTCACAAAAATACATAAAAAAACATATTTTCCTATTTTTATCTCTTTCAAAATTTTAGGGTGTTACAATTCTACCCCCCTTAAGATGAATCTCGTCCCGAGATTCGGAAGATGATGATAAAGGAGATAATGACACTTTGTCTTTATTCGATCCTCATTTTCCACTTTACTCTTTCGTTCAGAGTCATGAGACAGTTTCTCATATCCCGACTGACTAATCTACCTAAACATGATCATCTCACCTATTGAGCTCCTCCAAAGTTATTTGTTCTTCTGCTATGACTTCTTTAAACTCATGGTCCACTTTGCTATCCTTGGTGTACCTATCTTCTAATGGATCATTTTCGTCTCCCTCAGGTAAAAGTTGACCACCTTGATACTCAATTCTTTTCCCTGTCGGTGTTGTTAAGAGCATTGTGCACCGAGTACCATGAATCACTCCTTTGTGTGCACAGAGCCATCCATTACCAAGAACCATGCGAATTTTAAGTGACTCCAACACAATGAGTGTTGCGGTGAAGTTTTCCTTGTTTATGACAAGACTAACATTCGGGCATATCTGATCTGCCTGCATTTCTCCCGCTGGGGTTTGAACTAGCAAAGGCCTCCTCATTGGACACTTCACCATCTTGCACGTTTCTACCATGTCGGCGGAAATGAAAGAATGCGAAGCACTAGGGTCAAATAAAGCAAAAACTTGTACTGAACTTACTTGAATATAACCTCCCACTACTTTGGTAACTCCATGAATTTTATCCATATCCACATTGCTCAGTCTTCCATTAACATAGTTTAGATGCGCTTTGCTTCCTTGAGCAGGCTTCTTATGGACTTTCCTTTTTCGCTTTCGTCGTTGTGGATTCTGACTTAGTTCACTCCCAACTTGCTCTTCAACATTGTTGTTTTGATAGTGCTCGGCTTCATCATACCCATAACATCCTTCAATAGCAGAAACATCAATCTTTTCCCACATATTAGTGCGAGACGTCATATAGGGCTCCTGAGTCATGAGACACTTCCTGTCATCAAGTGACCAACATCAGCGATACGAGCAAGTACAGATGATCATAATCATGAGCTATTTAAAAGGACAACTCTCGCCTCCATGGATCTAGAATTATCAACCGTGTATATAGACATTTCTTGCTTGAGAGTGGCAACTCAATCATGGAGACTAACCAATACTTTCAAATAAAGAATTAAAACTTAATAATCCTTCTTTACATTGGCTACCCCCCTTAAAATAAGAGACACTAAATAGGGTAGCTTTGAACCTTTTTCTTCTAGATGAGCTACTTAGCATAAAAGTGTTCTGACATCCCAATGATACTCTTGTGTATGGGTAAGAACAAGAAATCTGAAATTTCTCACGAGCAGAAAATCAGCAGTGCAGTAAAACAGCTGTAACTCTCATTCTGTTAATCCAATGAAGCTGTAGTTTACACCGATGGAAAGCTTATAAAATTCTCTACAACTTACTTATAGAACACACTTCCAGATTCTGCAGCTATCTTGACCGAAAACAACACATAACAGATTCTGTTCCAGGTTTCAGACAGCACAGTTGCATCGTCTTGTGATTTTTGTATCTCCCAATCCAAAATAGTTATGAGGGTAGTTCTTGCATTTAGAGAGAGATGTTGAAGTCCACTCTTGTCCAGAATTCTCTCATGATTTTTGGTCTTTCAAGAACAAAGATATAAGTTGATAAAGACAGGCTGCTCTGAAAGACTAGATATAGAAAGCAGAAGATAACCAAAACCCAGCTATTTATTTCATTAATCCTTATACCTTATACATATAAACTAAATGAAATCATGGTCAAAACCCACGAGATCATTCCACTCATTACAAAATTCCAACTCAAGCATAAACATAAGCACAAAACAACTAAACACTTAAATGTTCATTAGCCACACATTAAGACGACTCAACTTGGCTACTAACGGTTTTATTACACAGGACATAACTCCTATTCCTTAAACATGGTGTGATTGTAGCAGTATCCAGAGTAGATAACGTCTCTTACATTCCTTATTGCTTTATATGGACATCTGAATCTCTGCATCTACCATCCTTATAACTCCTACCTTAAGATGGGTCAACCTGGCATCCCTCAGGTATAGATTTAATACCCTCATACTTAATCCTTTCTCCTGAAAGTGTAGTTAGAAACACTGAACATTGAGCATACTCAATCACTCCTTTATAAGTAGATAACCAGTCTATTCCAAGGATAACATCAATGCCCATTAATTCCAAAACATTGAGGTTTACCTTAAAATTTACCCCCTTTATGTCCAGACTAACTTTTGGGCATACGCGGTCTGCCTTTATTTCACCTCTTGGAGTTTCAACCATAACTGTTTTCCCCCTTGGAAGCATAAGTATGTTATGATCTTTTGCATATTGTCTAGATATGAACGAATGTGAGGCACTGGGGTCAAACAAAACCTTGGCATTTCCTGAACTTACTGGAATTGATCCAAACACGACCTCCTTAGCTCCAGGAATGGTGGAAATATCCACATGTTTCAACCTTCCATGGATATAATTTCTCTTTAATTTATTTCCCTGCACATGCTCCTTTTGGACATCCTGTCCTGGGTCTTGCTGTTGTTGATTCTTCTGTGGGCAAGATTTGATATAATGTCCTTCCTGCTGGCAATGATAACACTTTCTCTTAGCTGAATCTTTTGTGATGTCATACTCCAAGGAACTGTGGTTTGGTATGCTGCTATCTTGCTGGCCATAAAAGTTCACCTTCGTCCCTTTGGCTTGTTTCCTAGTTTGTTTGGCCTTTCGGGGTTGATACTCCTTATAGGTAATTGTCCACCCATCTATGACTACTTCATGGGGAGTAGTTTTAGCGGGAGGGACTTCTAACTCTTCAGGGTTTAGATTTGTTTGACAGGGGATCAGGGCTGCATGTGACAATGTAGTAGAACTCGCTTGCTCATTGCTTTCCACTAGTGGTTCTAATGAGATTGCCTTTCTCTTCTTGTCCATGTTGATCGCAAAATTTGGATCCACCTTGACTTTCCCCTTATTAGACTCATTTCGAAGACAGGGAAAACCATAATGCTTACAGCAGTGACATTGTTCCTGCTCTCCAAATGCCTTACTATCAACATCTTTATTGGATTTCATATTCTTCCAAACTTCTGCTACTTGTATCTTCTCTGACCCCTTGGATATGTTGGCTTGACCTTGAGATAAGCATCGTTGAGAATTCCCATGTTGAGCCATTTCTTCTAGTAATTGGTTTTGCATCGCTAATGGTTTCTTGTCAAAAGTAAGCAAGAGCGACACAATTCAGTCCTCTTAACCTCTGAAATCCACAGTCTTCTCGTCACGAGCCGTCTAATAGACAAGGAGAAAGGGTTCAAAATAGAGACAAGGTTTTTATAACAGAACAGGGATAGAATTAAGCATAACTTTGAGAAAATAACAAAGTTAAAGAGAAGCAAGAAATAGGCAACAATGAGAACATGCTAAACGTCCAGTTCTAACTAGGCTTGCGTCCTACAGTCATGCAGCTCCGATACCAATCTGTCACACCCGGTTTTAAGGACAAAACCAGACATACACCATATGTGAAATAAAGAAGACAAATCTCACATATAGCCACAGATAAGTGGAATATCAAAAGACAAATGCTTAATATACATAACACAATAGTATAAAATATACCTTAAAGAGCAATACAGCGGAAAGACAACTCCGAACACCGGGTGTAGACCTCATTCCAGGATCAAACTAACTGGTTGATCACAAGCCTAACAATTCTAGAATCTAACAGTCTGGTACCCTTCCTGAGATGTGGGGAAATAGCAAGAGTGAGTCCATGTCGAACTCAACAAATATAACATGGGGTTCATGAGGCTCAAAAGGTTTGACACGGTTTAATGCAATAGCTTTTAGTGAGTCATCTCTTTAACAATTGAGTAGCAACAAGTTTAACATAATCCCAAATAACCTCATGATCATGTAAACGAGAATAATGTATAGCAAGAAACAATAATCATTAGTGAGCATCAATATCATCAGTATTATCATTATCATCAGTGTTCATCATTTATTCTGTAAGGGTCCAAGGCCACTCGTGACCGTGAGCACGGCTGTTATAACAGTTTTACACTCTGCAGAGGTTGTACACTTTCACTGTGAGTCATGATTACCCATATGCCCGGGATCGCGACTCCCAAAACACTTCCAAGGTGAGCAGGCAGGGTTCACTATGAAGCCTTTCAAAGGTTCGTCTAACAAGTTAGGGCCGCTAGGTTTCCGGAGTCAGTCCGTGTGATACACCACGCAGGGATCCACAGTCTGCTCTACCCCATTTGCGCCACAAGGGTAACCTCTAACAAGCTAGACAAAGTCCTCATACTGAGCTAAAGCCAGAGCCATATAGCCCTCACAGTTGTACTGTAAGTCCCGGATTTTCGCTTACAGATAAGTCCTTATGGAGAGAAACTAGAGCACCATAAAGATAACCAAATATGCTCTAGCCCTCTTGAGCCATACTGCTTTAAAGCATCATTTAAACGTTTATTGCATATACCATTAGTCAAGTTACAGATCATGATTATTCAAAAAGAGCACTAGCATCACTACCCAATGCAATGTCCCATAGGTGTCAAGGTACAAGATACAAAAACTAGGATATCCTTAGTGGTAACAAGGTAGACACATGCATATGAATTAAGTATATTAAAGATGAATAGGAAACAAGGATAATCCCATGCTATACTTGCCTTAAACACCGATCCTTCGGTAAGCTTTAATCTTCAACGTTCTTCTTCTTCTTCTTGATAACCACGTATATCTCACCGACTGGACGAAATCATAAATCGCCACACACACATCGAGCAATCATACATGAAGCAAACAATAGATCTAAATTAGAACAGTACACCAAACATATGAAACAATATGTGAAAAGGTTTTAAAGATGTTCTACGCATTACTACGAACACATAGACGCGAAAAGCACACTAATCAAAGCTACGGTTGAAAAGATACATCTACCGAAAAATTTGCTCTTAGAAGAAAATATAAAACTATTAACTTCATGAGTTTTAATTATATAAAATATTTTATAAATACTATATATGGAATTAAGTCAAATTTAGATTCAAATTATGAAACTAAAGTAAAATAAATCATATTTTATTTACAAAACCCAGTTGCATAATTATTAATCAAGATATGATTTAGACCATAAAATTTTAGAATTAGTAATATGGTAAACACTGTCACTAACGCGTAGATCTCGTTGCTATGAATCTAACGCAACTCGAATGAGCTAAAACGGATCTAAAACGTAGAAGATATGATTTAAACAAGATTTACTTTATTAAAGTAATAGATTAAATCTCACATCGGAACTTAAAAATAGAAAACCTAACCAACAGTAACACTAACAGTATAACAAGTTTGTAAAACTCTTCTACACGTTACTACGATCACATAGACATAAAGATCACGAAATTTGGATTTAAAACGTAAAAATTATGAATTTTCTAAGATTTCCTATAGATAAATAATTACTTTAATATAAACTCGAAAATAAATTAATTCAAACCTACTGTACAGTTGCATCATTAGATAGAGCTCTCAAATATGAATCTAACGCAATTTGAATGGATCAAATCGGAGTTAAAACGAAGATTCTACGGCTAAAACAATCTGAGTGGCAAAACTGTAAATATGAGAAAGCGTATTTTCTTTTTCCGAAACGAATTACGTTTTCAACTAATCAAAGCGTATTTTTCCGTTTTACGTTTTGGACCGCGGGTTACAAACTCTGAAACCTCAGGGGCTCTTTAGCAAAAATGTCGGCCGAAGGGGTATCGTGAATTATCAGCCGTTGGATCTGAAATAGATGGCTCGGATTGGATCGGGGAGGACGGTGGCGGCACTCCCGCCGGAACAGTGGCCCGGCGGCGATTCCGCGGCGGCGCCATGGCCGGAAACACCTATCCCGCGCTACGGAGCATGAGCTTGCGAACGGAAAACTCAGGGAGAGAGAGAATGACATGGCGAGCTCACCTAGGGCAAAATCGTGGCCGGGGATGAAGCAAGGAGAGCGTGCGGCTAGGAGAGGCGGACGGTGGAGGCGGACCTTCGGCCGTGGCCACCACAAGGCGGTAGAGCTGCGATTTGCGGCCGAATGAAGAGCGGGGAAGGGTGGCGGCTCCGTTTTTATAGTCCGGAGGTGGCGCTAAAGATGGAAAGGGGAGGATTAAGGTGACGGATTCGAATCGGGAGAGCGAAGGAAAGAAATCGGAACTGGCGTGGGGAGGAAGAAGGCGCCTGACATGCGGGCCCGAGTCGTCAGTGACTGGGAAGCGGGGAAAGGAAGGCGCAGGCGGCTAGCTAGGCCGGCGGCCGCGGCTCGGCCCACGCGGGTGATCGGGAGGAGGAAACGGGCCGCGCGCGCTGAGCAGGCCGAGGCGGACGCGGGGTAAGCAGGCCGGCGCTGCGGGCTGCGGAAAGAAATGGGCCAAAACCGAGATGAGCTGATTTTCTATTTTCTTTTTCTTTTCTAATTTTTCAAAGCAGATTTTCAAATAAATTTTGAATTGCCTTTTGTATTTTCAAAAAGTACACACAATGCAAATTAATATGCAGCAGCATGAATGCTCAAACATGTTTCTATCCTTATATTTGATTTTAAATTTATAAAAATTATTCTTATTCTAAATTTGCATGCTCACAAAAATACATAAAAAAACATATTTTCCTATTTTTATCTCTTTCAAAATTTTAGGGTGTTACAAAATGTTATACTATCAATCCCATTATCATCATTTGAGTTGATTGAATTGAACATTCTTGCACCCACTATCAAGCACCCAATGCCTTCCTCCGACTTTATAGTTTACCTACAAAAGAAAATCAATTTTTTTAAGTACCTAAACTTGCTTGGGTCCTTGAAGGTTAGTTACTAAGGTCTTTGGTACCCAAATGGCTTTCTTGTTTAAGCCCACAATTGGGTATCAATGAACTTAGCCTTCACACCATTGGCACCATTAGTAAGCAAATAACAAGAATCAAACTTAATTGAGGATACATTAGCATTCTTGTTCTTGTTCTTGCAATATTGCTCTATGTGCCTAACTTACTTGCATCTATTGCAAAACCGACCATTGCCTTTCACAAAACTAGTTTTGTGAGTTGCATAGGCTACCTTGCCTTTCTTGGGGGTGTAGCCCAATCCCTCTTTGTTAAGAGAGAACCTTTGACTACACAAGCACTTTAGCAAGCGGGCCTCACTGCCATAGGCCTTGCCTAGGGCATGAGTGATCTCATCCACCTCTCTTTTGAGAGTCTCATTCTCAACCATTAGTGAGACATCACAAGTGAAACCATCACTAGTAGTAGAGGTAGGAGTGGTGGTGGTGGTGGATGATGAGCTACAAGAAGGGTTAGTGAGAGCAATAACAATTGGTTCATAAAAAGATTCATCGATTATGTCACATGTTACGCCCACATCTCATGATACTATTACCCTTTCCTTATCTTGTTCAAGAAGCAAGGAGTGAGCTTTTTTAAGCTTGATGTGAGCTTTGCCAAGCTTCTCATGGGCTTCCACTAGCCTCTCATGAGTAGCATTTAGCTCATTAAAGGATTAATCAAGAGCACTAAGCTTCTTTTGCAATTCTTTGCACTTCTTGCTCTTGTTAATTATTGAGTCAGCTTGTTCTAGCATGTTTATTAGTTGTTCATTAGAGAATTCATCATCATCACTATCATTTTCACTTTCACCATCATTATTTTCACTCTCATCATATTTTTCCTTAGAGCCCTTGGCCATGAAACATGATGAAGTGTCAAATAGTGAAGGCTTGTTATTGATAGCAATGCTTGCTAGATCCTTCTTCTTAGATGCCTTGTCATCATCACTTGAATCATCATCGGTGGAGCATCACTATCCCATGTGACAATATAGGATCCACCCTCCTTCTTCTTCTTGAAGGTCATCTTCTTCTCCTTCTTTTCTTTCTTTTCTTTCTTCTTCTTATTATTCTCATCATCCTCATTGTCACTATTGTATGGACAATCTACCACAATATGATTGGGACTCTTGCACTAGTAGCTCAATCTCGCATACTCCTTGTTCTTGAAGTGATCTCTTCTTTTTCTTGAATCATAGCCCTTCTTCTTCATCATTTTGTTAAACTTGTGCACAAAGAGAGCTAGTGCTTCATCATCACTATCATCATTAGAGCATTCTTCATCAATTAATTCTTCCTTCTTAGCCTTGCTCTTATTCTTGGATGATGAAGTGCCGGCCTTGAATGCCACACTCTTCTTCTTCTTGTCTTCCTCCACAATCTCTTCACCATCACTATTGTATTGGTCCTCGGTCATCACATCATCAAGCACGTCATTTGGAGTGACATCCTTCAATCCACCTCTAAAGATGATAGTTCTCAATGTCTTGAATCTCTTTGGCAAACACATCAAGAACTTGTGAGAGAAGTCCTCATCCTTCACCTTCTCACCCAAACTCTTAAGATCATTGATGATGACTTGTAGCCTATAGAACATCTCCAGAATGGACTCATCATCCTTCATCTTGAAGTTTGATAGCTTGTCTTTGAGCATGTAGAGCTTGGCACTTTTACCGTTGAAGTGCCCTCATATGTTTCCTCTAATCTCACCCAAACTTCACTTGCCTTCTCAAGATCCTTGATTTGCTCAAACACCTTTGAATCAATGCCATTGTATATTGTGTTGAGTGCCATGGTATTGCATTGTTTGTTGATCTTGTCATTGTCAGTGATATTGATAGGGTTAATGATCACAAACTCATTCTCTACCACGTCACACACCTTGTCATTGATTGAACCAAGGTACATCTTCATCTTTTTCTTCCAATAGTCAAAGGATGTGCCATCAAAGAACTGTGGTTTACCCCCAACATGGTTGAACACAATTTGAGCTATATTTTGCACCAAAGGTTGTTAAGCCTTGAATCAAACGGTGACCATGGCTTTGATACCACTTGAAAGGTACTAAATGGCTAGAGGGGGTAAATACCCTATAAAAATTTTCTACAAACACACTAGAGCAAGTGGTTAGTAACCTAAAAGGTGAAATGCAATTTTGCTCTAGCTACTATGATCACTAGGCACAAACAAAGGCTATGTCACTACTCACTAAGAGCTCTTAAACATGCTACACTAGAGAACTCCACTAGGTGATACTAAACTAGCAAGCAAGACAAGCTCTCAAAACTAATTACACTAAAGAGCTTGTTACAACTAGTTTGCAAGTAAGTAAAGGAGTGAGTGGGATGTTTATACTGCCATGTAGAGGAATGAACTAATCACAAGATATAGGCAATCCAATCACCAGGAGAAATCCAATCACACAAGAGACACATGATTTTTCTCTTGAGGTTCATGTGCTTGCCAGCATGCTAGTCTCCGTTGTGTTGACCAACACTTGGTGGTTTGGTGGCTAAGAGGTGTTGCATGAACCTCATCCACACAGTTGGACACCGCAAGAACTTACCCACAAGTGAGGTAGCTCAATGACATGAGCAATTTACTATAGTTGCCTTTGGTACTCTACTGGGGAAGGCACAAGACCCCTCACAAGAAACCGATCAAGGCTAGAGACAATCACCAACTCTGCTCAATGATCCTCCAATCACTGGGCCATCTAGGTCTCGGTAAACACTAAGAGTTACAAGCTCACAACCAGCCCAAAGCTTCCACCTAGTGCCACAAGATGATACAACTCAATGCAATGCACTAGAGGCTCTCCAATCTCACTCATGATGATGAAATCAAGTGAACAAGTGAGTGGAGTGTGTTACTTAGCTTCCAAAGGGTGTGCACAAGTGTAAGAAGTGCCAAGAGGGTGGCCAAGGCCAGCCACACCCTCCATTTATAGCCACACAAGCAAATAGAGCCATTGTACCCTTTGGGCTATCTGCGCGGGGGCACCAAACATGGCGGTGGCACACCGCCCTAGGGGTGGCAGTGCCCCAATGGTCACTGGCTAGCCATTGGTCATAGAACAAGGTGGCACTGCCCTAGGGGTGGTGGTGACCATCCTAGCCAAGTCCCCGAAATCGGCCCTCTTTGGAAAAATAGGGCGGTCCACAGCCGTCACCATGGCAGTGACCTCCCTCACTTGTGCCCATCTCTAGAGAAAAATGGCGGTGGCATCGGACATCCAGTGGTGGTGACTAGGTGATGCACCACCGCTCCTAAGGCATTGTACACTAGTGTGTTCGATGACTGCCCTGAACCAGCCGCTCTCGGTCATTCTCTACTAAGCCAGGTGGGCACCTCCCTAGGGTTGGCAGTGCCACCAGACAAGGGGTGGCGGTGCCACCCAGGCACCTCCACTAGCTCACCGAGTTCCAAACTCTATTGCGATTTGATCCACGTCAACTTGAGCTACTCCCCACAAGCGATGCTAACTCTCAAAGTGTTTTCTCAAAACATGTTAGAGCCAAGTTAGCATTTCTCAAAACATTTTTTATAAATATTTTTGCTTGCTCTCCGATGTGCACTAGGTCTAAATGCAATGCATGAAGTCCAACACCTAGTGGCACTGGATGACCGAATTGTCTAGTCAAGAACCCCTCTTAATAGTATGGCCATCTACCCTAAACATGATCACACTCTCTATAGTGTCTTGATCACCGAAACAAAAACCCCTATTTATACCTTTGCCTTGATCTCCATAGGGTTTTATTTTTCTGTTTCTTCTTTTCCATGTTGAGTACTTGATCATCATCACATGTGGCCATCTCATCATTTCATGTGATCATCACCTTCACTTGAGTGCCACAATGCTCCACACATGTATTGCACCAACCTATCTTATATCACAACTCATGACAAAGGTTAGTGCATATGTTTCATCAATTATCCAAAACCAAACTAGGGCTTTCACCAAGCGTCGGCCACCATGCCATCTTGCCAATGCCACTGCCCTCCGCACCCTTTGCCATCTCATCACGCCGCGACATCATCTGCGAGCACACCAAGCCGCAACACCGTCTGATGCCTCTAGCACGGCCATGCCACCATGACCCCGACCACCACCACTCCTCGGCTCACCTCAAGCCGTGATGCCACAGAGAACGCCTCCAGCTCGGCCATGCCATGCCTCTACCATCTACCTCGTCCCCATCCTTGGCTCATCGCTCCACCTCGCCCTCGTCTGCTCCGAATGGAAGTGCCATCGCCATGCTCTCTATCATGGAACCATCCAAATTATAAGAGCACAAGTACAAAACCAATCACCGAAGTGATTAAATTCTCACACTTGAGCCCATATAACTCTGGTAGTCCAATGAAATCACGAGAGATTTCAAACCAACCAACATACAAGACAAGATCATAGCGATTCAACATAACAAGCCACATGTTACATCCATTTCACAGGTAATTCAATATATATCAGAGTTCAACATAGTTATTACAACTGAAGTTGAAAAGTAGCAGAAGCAAAGTAATTTGAAACTAACATTACTCTTATTTCAAATACATGCTAGTAACAAGATCAACTTCCATCAAAAGCATTACAGACAATATAACTCAGAAGGATCATGCCCATGATCTCACTTCATCGCTACTGCAGAAGCCATCCAATTCTTGCAGTGTCCATGATACATCACAACCTACAACAAGTGGGAAATAAACCCTGAATACGAGAAGGTACTCAACTAGACTTACCCATCAAAAACCAGAAATAAAGTGACAGCAAGGAGTATGCAAGGTTGATATCAGTGGGACTAGCTTGACAACATTTTGCATAAAAGCTTAGTACAGATAAGTAATCATTAATGCTTGAGCATCAAGTTAATAATCATTAACCTGTCATCTATATTAGCACCTATACTAGAGCACTCACTTTATTAGGAGGAAACAATATTAACCATAGTAGGTATAATAAGGCATCATCATCATCATTTCTAAACCATTAAGTTATTTAGTGAGATCTACATTGGAGATAATCCTGTCAAGTTCTCACTAACTGGGAGAGACGGCGACTCAAATCGAATTACAACTCAGCTGAGGGGGTATTCCTAACACTCACCTGGCAAACCCCACTAAAGGCAGCCGTAGATCACCTTTGGTACAACTCAGGAACCAACTTTGTGGGTTTGATCAGCGCCAACACTCCCAAGGATTACCCTTTTGCTAGGATGTTTAGGACTTTTAAATCACCTGCCCTTGGACTCACGCCTATGGCTCCCTTCTAAGGCGCACTTTATACTTATTGAATCTCGGCCTAAGTTGAGCTACTCAGCTTTGTGGTTGGTCACCAGACCTGGCCAACTAAGTGTTAGGCATGCGTTCAACATGAACATGGAAAGGCTCCAAGAATCGGTCCTTAATCGACACAGACGGGGATAGATCCACACCCAAGACCTCCATGCCTTGTTGCTTCACTATCATCATCCTGCCTGGTCTCATTTTATTTCATTAACACAAGGTTCTTTTCCATGATAGCAAATATAGCCAACCATGTCAGATATATCCCTAAAGCTCGCAGGTGACAGGGGATCACCTGACCTCTACCAGTTAAAGCAAGGCTAAGCAATTACTCGAACCTGAACCTAAATAGGATACAAGGTATACTTTCTGGACAAGGATGGGATATATATGCAGCAAGTGTTTTCATCCAACACCTCTCACTTAATGCAACAATATATATAACATATATACTCAATTGCATTTTTAGAAATTAGGAGGCTTATAATACTCCAGAGCTTGCCTGGGATCTAACACGAGTCAGTCAAGTTAGCTTGCACCGTCTTGATGATATCTCCACTCTAGGCGCCTTCCATCTTCAAGATGGATCTGTAACACCCTAGGTGTTAAGCAAGCATTAGCATTTGCAATCATGAGCATAATCATCATTATGCATAAATAGGCATCACATGAAATAATGAATTGAAACAGATTTCCAAAACATGCATGTTGCAAAGTTTTGTTTCAATAGATTTAAGGTTATGTTGATGCTTGTCATGCCTTGTATGTGTTTGTTTGAGTAGAGAAACCACATAGAAATGTTTAGCAAACATTTTGGAGCAAGTTTTGTATTCAAAAGTTTCTCATATTTTGCTTTCAAAAATAAGTTAGAAAAATGAGTTTTTGAATTAAAATGAACTTTGAATCTCTAATTCAAAATCTAGTTGGAATTTTAAAATGCACCTTTAAGCAAAGTTGTAGAGTTTAAAATTTTAAACAACTTTTGTTTTGGGGTCAAGTTTTTAAAATGTCATTTTCTAGTTCGAATTTTGAATTTGAGACTGTTTAGTAAATTTTGGAGCTGAAAAATAAAAAAAGAAATCATTTTCCTTTTCTAGTTGGGCCGGTGCCCCACTTTTGGCCCGCTCCATGAACTGGCCTGGCCCGCCTCCGCTCTCTCCCATTCCATCACGTTGCTCCTGCGCGCTGCACCCGACCGCGGCAGGGGAAGGCTGCCCCGTGGTCGCCGGCGTATGGCTCCGGTCGGCACCTGGCATCTCGGTGGCCCCTGCACCCGTGCCTCGCTCGCCAAAACGCCCAGCACAGCGCTCTACCTCCCCACTCACCCTATTTCCTCCTCCTTCGCTTCTCCTTATAGTAGCACAGCCAGCTCCACCACCGCCCGTCACTCCGCCTCGCCGGAGTTGGCGTTTCTTGCCGCTAGAGCTCGCTGCCTACCTCTCGGTCTTCACCGGAGCTCCACCACGACTCCCCGCTTTGAGTGCTCACCTTGGTAAGCCTTGGCAAGGCTCACAACCGCCGCAATAGCTCGCCGAAGTTCAGCGCGGTTCACCAGAGCACACTGCACCGCGGGTCCAGCTCCTCCGCTCCACCTCTCACCCTCTTCTTTCGTGCATGAGCACTGCACTGCACCACTGAAGCTCCCGGATACCTCCTTTTGCCTTGTAGTGGCCAGGAATGAGGTGCCTAACAGCACACCATGACGCCATGCTACCAATGCCACCGACCACCCTATGCCGGAGCTCCTCCAGCCCATCCACCGAGTTCTTTGGACGTGGCTTCCCGAGGGGATCGTGTTGGTGGTGGCCATTCCTCATGAGAGCTCGTCGGCGACGAGATCTCGCCGGCTGGTTTCTCCTCCCCCTCGGTGGGGATGACGGGTGGGGCCAGGGGACTCACTATCAGTCTCTGGGGTGCACGCCTGGGTACAGACTCGGGTAGACAAAGCGATTTCAGCGGCTGGGTTTTAAAGAGATTCGAAAAATAGTTTTTCAGAAAATAGTTAAATGCTTGTTTATTTCATAACTCGGAAATTATGGCTCCAAAAATTATGAAACAAATTTTGTTGTGATCCTCATGACTAGATCTACGGTATAAAAATGTTGCATGATAATTTTGTGATACTTTTCTGTAGATCTTTATTTAATTCTTGAAATTGTTGTTTTCTTAGAAAATGCATAATAAAAAGAATAATTATCAGAAAAATATGATTCTAGTTTTGTTAGTCTTCCTATGTGACGCACTTTGTATGAAAAATATATGTTAGTCATGTTCTGTAGAAAAATATTGATGTGTTAGTTCAAGTGCTTTTATTGGCTGATTTTGTTATTTTTGATAGAGAGCAAAATTTGTATAAAACATGCTTGTGATAATTTTTGTACAGTGTTTGTTTACTATAGAGAATATGGGAAAAATACAAAATCTATTGTTTGATACTTTTCATAGTACAAAGTACTTTCATGCTCATTTATATGCCTTAGCTTGTCATTTTTGTATAGGCTGTTTTACTTATCCAAATGCCATGAAAATTTTATGGTAGGCTACATAGAGTAGGAATATGCTACTGTAATTTGTATAGATTTTTCTATGCACTAGAAATATAGTTTGTTGTTGTAACCATAGTTTAAATTGAATATAAAATAATATTATTTATGTATAATTAGTTTAATAATGAAGCTTTGGTGTATATTTGAAGCACCAAATCACTTGTTGATGTTACTTGATAGTGTAGCAGCACTTATGTTAGGGCTATATGTTAGTTAGCGTAAAAGTAACTGGAATTAGTAGTAGAAGAGAATGTAGTAGATGAGATGCACTAGTAGTAACTATCTACCTCTATGCTATCCAATAGGGTCTCAATGTGTTCATCTACATATCATGTCATCTTGATCCTCGCATGCCATCGCATCCGATGCACCGTTTGCATATTTACTTATACACTTGCATCATACAGGATCGCAGGAGGAAGCACTAGTAGCAGTGTAAGAGGAGCAGACCGGGTCCGATCCACAAGAAATTCAGGCACAGGAGGTGCTAGAGGTAGAGGAGCAAGAAGAGGATCTACCTGAGTGTGTGGACCACCAACCCAGTTCCTTTGAACGAGGCAAGCCCTAGAGCATTCTAAGTCTCCTACTTTATAAAAGCAATCCTTTATATATATGAGTTTTATATATAGTTGCATTAAGTTATAGCAGTTGGGTGAACCATTGATGCATTTATTACTATCCTTGCCTACATTATTACCTACTTACCCTATTAAGTTTAGGATCGAATACTGCTTAGCCCTGCTTATACCTGTAGCGATCGGTGATTTCCGGTCACCTGCAATAATAGGTAGTTACTGGAATACTTTTGCTATGGAATGGATGATATCCTAGAAATAACCATATGTTGATGGAAAATTAGAGACCGGACGGAAAAGTTGGAGGCAACCAGACAGGGTTCTGGGGTGCTATTAGTTTTTCATCTGTGTCGGTTAAGGACTGATCGTTGCTCATCCCACTTGTCATGTTGAACGCATGCCTCACATTTAGCTGGCCGAATAAAGTACCTTTTGACTATGAAGCTAGTGGCGTGATTCGGGCTAGGACCTACACGAGAGCGTCTACTGGTGCTGAAGGGGGTATGATAGGGATGCGAAGAGTGAGCCTAAGGTGCGTTCTGGAAGTCAGGCGGTCCCTGGGTACTACGGCTCCAGTTTATCCCGCGACGTTTACCAGAATCATGTCATTGGTGATCTATAGCTCACCTTAGTGGGTGAGTGTGGTTTGTGTGAGGAAAAAATCACCAGCTGGTTAGGAATCGATTTGAATTGCCATCGCTCCTAGAAAGTGAGCACTTGACTCGAGTTACGGCATCATAGTAATGATGATGGAACACGGATGGTTATGAGGATGATGTGATAAAGGCTAAACCTACAATGGTAACTGGATGTTATTGGTTAATCAAGTGATTGCTATAGCATAGGTGCTTACCTGGCTTGATAGGTTATAATTAAGATGATGCAAAGTACTTAAAATGGTTCATTCATGATAGCTTATGCTTTTCACAAATGAGTAAGCTAGTCCACTAAAAGAAAGCCTTGCATACCCCTTGGTGTCACTTTATTTTGGTTTAAGACGGGTAAGTCTAGCTGAGTACTTTCTCATACTCAGGGCGTTGTTCCCATTGTTGTTGTAGATGGTCAGATGTACTACGGTTATTGCATCAACTGCCTGTACCCTGCGATGGGCGACAACTAGGACCAAGGGCATGGTCACTCCGTATGTCTTACCTAATGCTTTTGTTGAAAATGACTATCCTTTGGCACTGTAATTGAACTAAAAGTGTGTGTGTGGTTTATGAAACTATTTGCTTCTGCTACTTTATTATGAACTTGGTTTGTAATAACTTTATGTTTTAAACTCTGATGTATCTCAGTGTTGTTGTGAACTTTATGTATTATGTGACTATGACTGCTAAACTTGTATGATCTTAGTTTGTATGTTGGTTGGATTAAAATCCTTCGTGATTTCACGGACTACTGGGTTATATGGGCTTAAGTTTGCTAAATTGTCTGCATCGGTAGGTGATTTTCTTACTTAATTTTGCATAATTGGTCAGTTCTGTTACAGGATCCACCAACACCATCTTTGGGTTCAACTCCACAACATGTCCTTCACATGGTGCATCTAGCGTACCTAGATGAGACGTAAGATGCAAGTGTATGAATACATGGAAATGCAATAGATGATGCATTACACACTAATCAAGGCAAGTACAAGGTTACACTAAATTCACATAAGCACTTCACGTTGCTTAATTAAACATCACACAACCTATCATGCTAAGATAGCAAGGAAAGCAATACTAAACATGAAACAAGATTTACAAAGTCTCTGGTGTACTAACTTCATCAGCAAGGACATGAGTCACACTTAGCAACATGCAAGCAAAGTAATCAAGCATTCATGTATTTTTAGCAATTCTCGACATACATATAGTAGCTAAATAAATCAATCATATCTAGAGTTCTGCAAATCCAAATAACTTGCAAGAAGACATTCTGGAAAGCTTATGAAATTCTCTACGTTTCATTTATAGTCATCACAGCATGATTCACAAGCTATGTAGGTCGAAATTATACGTTTGCAAAAACTGGTCTAACAAGACAGAGAGCAAGCAATTCTGTAACCCAACTTTAAACAGCTATAACTACTAAACTACTTTGCCAAATGCCCCCAAATTTTAACAACAGCTAGATACATAAATTATGTACAACTTTTGTATAAACAAGATTCACAACAAAGCAAATTATCATGAAGAACTTTGCTAAGTTCCCAGATCTGTCCAGAAACCTCATTTGCAAGAAATAAATATTAACTTATGTTGTAAACATATAAGTGGATAAAACCAACTTTACCAACATGTCACATGACTAATGAACACTAGAAAACATAGTGTCCATTCCCAAATAAATTCTTTTAATGCATTTTCTTAATTTATTTAGATAATTAGGTGGAATTATGAACACATATCAAAAGTGCACAATAAATTCTACCAAAATTATAGTGGCCTACAGATACCCTAATATTCTACTATATAAATTTCATTCCATTTGAGTAAGCATAGCAACCTCTATGAAAAAGATAAATTGCTATTGCAAGAAATCATGTGAGAGCAAAAAACACTAATAACTCACTCATACTGCAACCAAAATTCATGAAATTTTTACCACACATCAAACATCACATGTGTAGCATGCCACAAAAAATTCACTTCATTTGGAGCTGTACAACTGCAGTTATGAAAAAAGACAAATGCAATTAGCATTGAAAACCTAGATGCATAAATCTATTTTTACAGCTAAAACTTTAAACTAAAACATGACATATTATAGATCCACTACAAATACAATTTCACAAGGATTCCAAAAAGTCCTCATTTGCTATTTTTGGAGCTCCCTAGCATGAGACATAAATTATCAAAGATTCACTCGATTTAAAACAAAAAGGCGCAAAAGGCACTATTCATATGAGTCACAAAGTTCACAGTTGGGCCCCTGTGTTTCTTCAAATTGTTGCATGAAGCCCCTGATGAGAATTCCAGTAGGGGGTCATCAGGGTTCCACCGTTTTTGGCCGGGGATGGCTTGCCGGCGGTGGGGGAAGTGCCAGCGGAGCATCTCCATCATGAGGCGCACCTCACGGTGGCCTCGGCTTGGCCTGAGGCGCCCCGTGGTGGCGTGGCCACGCACTCCGGTAGCTTGTGGCCACATGGTGAGGTGATGGGGCCACTCCAGTGACCATCGGCTCGGGCGAGCGTGTGCATGAGGAGGAGCACGATGCTGCAAAGGCGGTGGTGCTCGCTGTGGGACGCAAGGGAGCCCGGAGTTAGAGGAACAGCGGCGGTGGTGCGGAGCTCCGCTCAGCCATGGCAGTGGCGTCGTGCAGCGCGTGGGAGAGAGCGAGGAGGGTGAGCAACTGCGAGTGAGGATGAGTGGGGAGGCCGCTGAGTAGCTCAGGCGCTCCAAAACGCGATGGGGCGAGGGCAGGGCACGTGGCGAAGTGGAGGACGCGCGGCGCTCTGCATGGTGACCACGTTGACATTGTATCGAGCACATGGCGAGCGTCCGGGTGGCCGAGGTGGGATGCCGTTTGGGCTTGCTCCGGGCCATTTCTGGACATGGGCCTTTAACGAAGTTTGAAGCCTGTGAGATGCTCTACATTTCCTTTTAAGGGTGCACAGCCATTAGAGCCACTGATTAGTGGATAATTAAGCCCAAAGTTGACATTGTCAATAAATTAATGATGATCACATTAGATCTCAGTTTTCGCTAATTTTGGGATGTCAAACTCGATCAATCTAAATCTAACTTTTGGCATGATCATCTCCACTAGCTTATCTCCAACTCTTATTCTTGGATCAACTCAAGTTGTGTAATGAAAGCTCGAGAACATGGCTTGCCAACCTAATGACATTGATTTCTAGACTTAGAATTATTTTGAAGCCTGAAACAACAGCAGATTCGAACTTCGAGCTCTAGTTAGACTCATTTCCAAGCTGAACTAGAGTATGCTCCAAAAATAAAGTTTGTTATACACAACTCAATATACAACTTTTATTTAGGGACCTTGAACTGGTTTAGCCTAGTTAGGAAGATACAGAGCTCCAAACTGGGGTACCCGAAGCTAAACCTCAGTTAGGAATTAGACAAATTCCTGGGCTCTAAGATAGCACTGGATTGAATCTTGTGAGCTCTATTTGACTGGGTTAGAGGCCAAACTAGCTCTTGACTATTAAACAAAGTTTGTTCTACACAAGATGAACTACAACTTTTGTTAAAGGTAAAACCTTATAACTAGTATAGAAGTCAAACTTGCACTTTGGTCAAAGCAACAACTTAATAAAGCCTAAACTAGGGTTTTAGCCAATTGGGGCATTTTCTTGGCATTTGCTCAACATGAACCCTCCATGACTTTTGTTGTAGAGTTCATATAGAGTCATTTTGGCAAGGTTGCAATGTTTGGTTGATGATCTATAATTCCATTCATTTAATGGTGCAATTCCAACACTTGGTAAAGTCATTGAAACAAAGACATGACTTATCATCATGTGACTTTTTGATTCTAAACTTCATGAAACTTTTCTAGGGATCACTATAGATAGAGAGTGATGTGAGACACAGGAGAGAAGTGACATGAACACTCTTTTGCATTACCAAGCATGACCATCAAACATACATTGAAATACAAAATAACTAGGTATGTTGCATATGTTTCAAGGAGATGTTTCAAGCACATTCCGTATATACATGTTTCACATGTTGGATTAGTATGTTCCATATGTTTCACTAGTGCATCACATATGTTCCATGCTCATATATGAACAAATGATGCTTAGGCTCATGCAATGCAGGTGCCAAAATGCAAGTCTAACACCTAGGGTGTTACACTCTCCTTGTCCACGACCGCGCCTCCATCTTGCCTCGGTCGCCTACACCGAGCCTAGCAATCTTGACGCTGACCACACCCACCCCGCGATGTTGTCGCCGTGATGCTGAGCTCCACCCTTTGTTCCTTCCCCAACACTAATCTTGGCATTCTCTGCTCTGCCTCAACCTCGCCCGAGTACAGCAGCCGCCGCCAGTGAGCCCCAACCCTAAAGCTCTATCTATTTCCCTCCCTACCAATGTTCTCATCTAAAAGCAGCCCTCGCACCGTGATCCAACTCCGTCATAGGGGAGCTAGATGACATTGCCACCTCACTGGAGCCCATCCACAACACACCGTTGTGATCCTACCTCTGCCTCTCCTCCTCCCCGAGCTCTTCGCCAAGCTGTACCATGACCAGGATGCCACACCCTCGCCAACACCACCTCCTAATCCTCATCAGATAGTAGCACCTCATTAGGGCAGCTCCTCTCCATCGCCGGTGAGCTCCCAAAGCCCAAGGCTCCACCTTTTCCTGCCTTTTGATGACCTTGCTGCTATTCTTGTTTGACAGTTGGCCTTCATGCCACTATTTTCATTGAGACAGGGGAGCTACAGCCCTGTTGTGCCATCGCCAAAGCTCGTGGCCACCCCTGGCTAGCTCCTGGCTAACCACAGCAAGTTGTAGTCAGCCAGCAGCAAGCAGTAGCCCGCCGAGAGTGGTAGTAACAAGCCCGCAACTCACCCATGCCCATCCTCATCTTCATAGCAAGGTCAAACTCCTCCAACCTTTGTCGGCGCCGTACCCGACATCAACAAAAAACTTCTTTTTATCATCATCTATACTTGTTCATACATCTCAATCATACTTGTTCATACATCTTCATATCTTTGTTCATACTTGTCGAACATGATCTATCTATCTATCTATGCCTATGATGTGCCTTTGTGCCAGTCTATCTCTTATGCTATGGAGTCTATCTCTTGTGCTATGGTCATGTGCTACTCCATGTCGTGTTCCTTGTGTCGGTTCTTTGAGTGTTTGAGTTGTTGTTTGTGGACCAAGCCTTTGAGCTGATCGAGGGATCGTATCTCATTCAATCATTTTAGTCATGGGATTCATCCCACTATGGCCATGACGCCAAGCGTAATTCGACCTCTCATTTTAGTTGACTTTGTGGTGCCATGATTGTTGGCCCCTCCTATGGCCCTAGTACATGGCCACCATGGGCTTGACATTAGTGTGCTTCCTTCCCACACATGATGAGTTCATCATGACCTAGTCTATAGGGGATGAACTAGGGGACAACCATCGTGGAACTTTTGGAAGCCAACTCATTAAGGTAAAGCTCATGACCGCGAGTTGCCTCGCTATGATCATCGAGCTCTACCTCTTTTGCTCTTCTTTTCCTCCTAACCACCTTGTATGCTTATGCCACCCAGACCATGGCATTTCTTTGGCTCTCACGGTGACAACTGCATTGCTAGGGACCATAGGAATAGCCTTGTGCCGATTTAATTGCACCTAGGTCATGGAGCCTTACGAGTTGGTGAGGAGCGAGAGACCACAGGATTTGTGTCTCTATTCTTTCAACTCTCACCCGTTCCCATGATGAGTTGGTCAAGAGAATGCTAGGACTATTCTTCTCTCCTCCCTTCTCCCCTTTATCGATCCCCATCGATCCAGTAAGATGTGGATTGATCTTCATGTGCCAACATCTTTAGCTGATGTCCTTGTCATGACATGTAGATCAAAGTGTTGTGGAACCAAAGTAATGACATGTAAGTCGAAGTGTTGTGGGACAAAGTTCCCTTTTCGTTAGTTTAGTGTTTATTGCCCTCCTGATTACATTCCTTTGATTCCCATCAACTGCTATGGCGATTGGATCAAAGGAAGGTGAATCCCATGTCTCTTTCCTCCCTTTTGGCTCTTTCATGATCGAGCCCCTTGTATGCTTGTACCCACTCAACCTTAGTGTTCCCTAGGTTCTAGCGATGACAACCGCACCACTAGAACCCTAGGGGTGTCTAGTGCCATTTAGTGCACGTGGGTCGGGGTACCCTATGAGTGGACTCGGGTGTTGGTGTTCTTTGGTGTGTCGCTACCTTCTGATGCCCCGTCTTTTCCATGGCATGAGGATTGGAAGAAGTAGACCACCATTCCTCTCCTTCTCTTTTTGTTCCACTCTCTCTTCAATTTTCATCAATAATAATGGCATATGGATTAAGAGATATCGGAACTACTTCCTTTTCCCCTTAGCCTGCTCTATTCAATCCCATCCTTAACCATGACAATTGGATCAAAGTTCAAGCTATCACTTCTAGTTGGTGAGGCTAGCATCTATGTCGTGTTCTCAGAACCATGCTGTAGGGTTGAGATGGCAGACTAGAGGGGGTGAATAGTCCTTTCTAAAATTAATTACGTTAGCTAACTGAAACAAAAGTAGAATTAAAACTATCGGTCTAGCCAAGACTACACCCCTCTATCTAAGTTATCAGGCACCTTACAAAGATCCTAATTAGGCAACAAAGGTACCAGGCTAGCTAGAGCTCACCTAATCAATTCTAGAGCCAGGTCACATAAGCCTATGCACTAGTACTTCAAGCAAGGGGGAGCTACTACACATGCTAGTAAGTAAAAGCACAAAGCCACCTAAGCTCACTAGCAATGCTCAATAACAAGGCTACAGAAGCCAAATTATAGAGCACAAATTACTTAGCTGAAATTACTTAGCTACACAAACTAAGCAACATGACTAACAAGGTTACTCAAACCAAATTAGTCACGCAAGGGACCTACTTCTATGCTACACAAGCACAATGTATATGAAAGTAATTACAAACTTATGTAAATGGGAATGTGTCGAGTATCAATAGTAGGCGTACCCAACCAAGGGTGTTAATAGCATGTCAGCTACTAAATCGCCAGAGGCTTAGGGACGCCTTCTGCCTCGCTCGAGCCCCATGACGTCATCAAAGTGCCCGACCCTTACAATGTAAGCACAGGAGTGCCCGACCCTCTTGGCATACTTCTGCCTCACCCGAGGGACACGTGGAGCCCTCTAGCAAGGTGGGGAGCCACGGGGGCCCTCACCGTGGTGCCCGTTCCAGCGCGATGGGATGGACATGACCATGCATAGTGAATAGGAGCGTGGGAACCATGCTCTAACCCAACATGACCCCGATAATTCCACCACAACGACGTCCATACCTCTATAGTGATGGGGGTAATGGCAACTATACCACCTACCCCACTCTCTACGCAAATCTGGGCACATGTACCGCCCATCCTCAATGGCACAAAAGCACACAGGACGAGGCATGGCCACAACATGTTACACTAGCAGATGGTGAGGCCAAAAGCTCAATGACCATAATGTCTCTATGCTACAGGGGAAGCTGCTCACATCGAATAAGAAGGAATACTACCATGCCTGAGGCCACCTTTTTTGTCTTCCTCTTTCGTCTTTTCCCCATTTCACCTTTTTACCACAAATGTAACCCGAGCCCTCCTCGTGGAAACTATAAAAGGGGAGGCAGGGGCCACATCTAGGGACAACGGACATACACCTTGCTAAGACAACACACACACCCCTCCCCCGAAGAGGCCTAGGATCCATTCCCTCTCTCAATAGCTTGTAACCCCTACTATGATCACTTTGGTGCAAGGCAACACAAGCAGCAGTAGAATCAACTAGACATAGGGGCATTCTTGCCCGATCCAGTATACACCCTTGTGTCCACTTTGCACACCATCTAGACCTAGACATGTAGATACAATTCAGTCATCGCTCTACCTAGACCCCCATTTCTAGACACCAATGGTTGGTACGCCAGGTAGGGTCCTTCTGTGCGTCATGATCCGCTTTGTCAGGCTTTAGATGGCCGATCATCATGTTTGCTTCACTCTTGGCTCCAATATCTGGTTTGGGAGCCTGGACTTCCTCTACATAGGGGCTCCAATATCTGGTTTGGGAGCCTAGACTTCCTCTACCTAGTCCTACTCCCCCCTTTCATGCCGGTTGACCATGCGTCCCTTCTAGGTTTCAATGGGCACGTCGGAGACATAGATACCACTGGTGTGGAGGGGAGTGTACCCCGCCATCCCCTACTAAGTCACTTGACTCACCTGCCAACGTCGACTCTATCTTTGAGTCAATGGTTGGTCTTTGCCTACATGCCAACGAGGCACGGGCTTCTAAGGGCGTTCAGCCCCATGGTTTCGACCACCCGAGGCTAGAGTGTTAGCTTGACACCATCCTAGGGCCACGACCATCCTAGGAAGATCTCCATCACCTCCATTTCATCTCCACTAATGCCTTGTCACAGCTCTCAGGGGAACAATTGCTCTCGTCAGAGATAAGCGCCACGCCAGCACAAATGGTGTGGCCTTATGGGCTGCACAATGCTACAAGGACTTACGACCATCTCACATGGCCCACAGATGATTCCTCTATGGGTTTGCCATGACACCACTTGGAGTTCCTCTTGGAGCTCCTCGTGACCACTACGACGTCCTCGAGCATTGACTCCAAGAAGGATGATGGTAGCTGGGCTGATGCTGATTTGTCTGGGCTCAATGACCCAAAGGCTTTGCTCTAGTTCCTTTTTAGCAGCAACTACCTCCTTGAGGTTTTGACTCTAATGATGAGAGTCATGACCCATCTCAAGAGTGCTTCATGTGTGATAGGGAGTTCGTAACGCCACACGCGCAGGTGGTGTAGCCATGCCACCACCTATGGGGCAATCATAGCCCTTGCTAGGGCAACTCTAGGAGCTTGAGAAAAAGCTCGAGGAGGAGCAACAATAGTTGGCGCAACTGTGCGCGGCCCTTGAGTAGGAGCTTGGGAGTCGCAACGTTGGCGGTGTGGCTTGACGTAGAGCTCGCGACGTCCACCACCGCATCTACGATGACGACGGTGATCATCCATACTCTTAACCAAGGCGAGCCAGAATGTTGTTGCCATGGCAATCCTCCTTCAGACGATGCCTGAACCATCGACTCTAGAGGGGCGGCAAGCCCATGAGGAGTCGTGCGCCCTTCTTGAATGTGTTGTGGTGCAGCAGGATGAAAGCTCCATGTCTCAATGGCATAGGCCTGACCTCGACTAGCCTACACCATTAGTGACACATGAGAAGGAAGCTTTGGTCCACCTAGAATAATAGAAAGTAGGGGATAAGCCCCCATCTGTCCACACCCACGTTGCCCACAACTACGACGCGCACAACGTCCTCAACGCGCGCAAAAGGCATAAGGAGGATGGTGCCAGCCATAGTTACCACCCTCGATGGGGCAGCCACTATGACAGCAGGGAGGACCAAAGCCCATCACCTGAACCCTCGGCACCACAGGTCTTCAGCCAAGACATCCATAACACGCCATTCCTAGCACATTTTTGGCAACCTGCCAACATCACCAAGTACTCTGGGGAGATGAACCCCAAGCTCTATCTTGATGACTATCACCTTGCCTGTTAGTTAGGCGGCGTGGACGATGGCCACTTCATCATTCGCAATCTCCCTCTATTCCTTGCTGACTCAGCGAGAGCCTAGCTGGAGCATCTTTTAGCCTGTCGCATCCACAACTGGGCTGACCTCATACAAGTTTTTTGTGGGGAACTTCCAGGGTACATATGTCTACCCATGTAACTCCTGGGACCTCAGGAGCTGCCGCCAAAAGTCAAATGAAACTCTTCGTGAGTACATTTGGCGCTTCTCCTAGCAGTGCACCGAGCTGCCCAACGTGACTGACACCAATGTCATTGGGGCATTCCTCATGGGAACAACATGCAAAGAGCTCATCCATGAGTTAGGGTGCAAGGGCCCATGCACCACCAGGGAGCTCCTAGACATTGCCACCAACTTTGCTTTCAGTGAGGAGGCGGTAGGGGCAATCTTCCATGACACCAAGGGAAAGAAGTGGCAGGAGAACACTGATGAAGGTGGCTCTAGCCGCAACTCCAAGAAGAAGAATGCCAAGCAGTCACGCAAGAATCCCCTTGTGGCTACCACCGAGCGTAAGAACCCCCGAGCCCTCTCGAGGGTGGCCTTGGAGTTTTTAACAAGATGCTGGGTAAACTATGCCCATACCACCGGGGCCCGGTCAAACACACCCTCAGGGAGTGTGGCATGATGAAACACTACTTCTCCGAGGGTGCCTAGGGGAAGGGCGACCCCGACAAGAGGCTCGAGGAGGACAAGGGCGATGGCAAGGAGAGGGATGACAACTTTCTTGTCATCAAAAACTGCTTTGTGATCTTTGGCAGCCCTATGGCCTATGATTCCAGGCGCCAACATAAGCTAGAACACTAAGAGGTCTATGCTGTTGAGCCAGCCACACTAACCTTCCTCGACTAGTCTAGATACGCCATCACTTTTGACCGTGACAACCATCTAGATTGCATCGAACAGCCGGGCCGATATTCGCTTGTTGTTGACCCTATCATTGGCACCATGTGGCTCACCAAGGTACTGATGGATGGAGGCAGTGGCCTCAACATAATGTATGCCAAAACCCTCGATACCATGGGGATCAGTCGAACCTAGCTCCACTAGAGTGGAGGGCCTTTCCATCGTATCATACCGGGGAAGCAGGCCTTTCAACTCGGGCAAATTGACCTATCTGTCACCTTTGGGGATCCCTCCAAGTTTAGAAAGGAAACCCTCACCTTTGAAGTGGTGGGGTTCCACAGCACCTACCACACCATGTTGGGGTGCCCATGCTACGCAAAGTTCATGGCCATCCCGAACTACACCTACCTCAAACTCAAGATGTCAGGGCCCAATAGGGCCATCACTATCCACACCACTTACTAGCACGCCTACGAGTGCGATGTTGAGTGCTGCGAGAACACTAAGGCCATCATTGAGTTCGAGGTGCTTGCAGCCGAGCTAGAAGTGTGCCTCAAAGAGGCACTCGACCCCAAGCAGCCCACTAGCTCCTTCAAACCCGTCGAGGGAGTCAAGGAAATCCCGCTCGACCCTAGCGGTTCTAACAGCAAAAGGGTGTGCATTGGCACTACCCTAGATCCCAAATAGGAAGCAGTGCTCATTGACTTTCTCCGTGCGAATAGCGACATGTTCATGTGGAGTCCCTCGGACATGCATAGCATCCTGAGGGAAGTCACCGAGCACTCCTTGGAAATCCAGGCCAGCTCCAAATAGGTAAGGCAATGACTGCACCGCTTTGATGAGGAGAAGCATAGGGCAATTGAGGAGGAGATTCATAAGCTACTGGTAGCCAAATTCATCAAGGAGGTGTTTCATCCCGAGTGGTTAGCTAATCCTGTACTTGTAAAAAAGAAAATGGTAAAGGAAGAATGTGTGTTGATTATACTGGTCTCAACAAGGCTTGTCCTAAACATCCACTCCCTTTACCACGCATCGATCAAATAGTCAACTCCACCTCGGGTTGTGAAGCTCTCTCTTTCCATGATGCTTACTCTAGTTACCACCAAATCATGATGAAAGAGTTCGACTAGCTCATGACCTCTTTTGTCACCCTGTTTGGGACCTACTGTTATGTAACCATACCATTTGGCCTCAAGAACACAGGGGCTATGTATCAGTGCTGTATGCTCACCATTTTTAGGGACATCATTGGGCGAACCGTTGAGGTTTACGTAGATGACATCATAGTTAAGTCAAAATGAGCTGATAACCTGGTTGCTGATCTTGATCAGGCATTCAAATGCTTATGGGCCAAGAACATCAAGATCAACCCTAAAAAATGTGTCTGTGGGATCCTGAGGGGAATGCTACTTGGCTTTATCGTCTCTGAGCGTGGCATCGAAGCCAACCTAGAGAAGATGTCCGCTATCGCAAACATGGGCCCAATTGAGGATTTAAAAGGGGTACAGCGAGTCACAAGGTGTCTAGCGGTGCTGAGCTACTTCATCTCATGCCTCGATGAACAAGGCCTGCCCCTTTACCAGCTCCTGAGAAAGATGGACCGGTTCGCTTGGACACCCGAGGCCCAAGTGGCGCTTGACGAGCTCAAGGCACTTTTAACAAAGATCCTGATTCTTGTGCCCTCGGCTGAGGGGGAACCGTTCCTACTATATGTCGTGGCCACTACTCAGGTAGTGAGTGCTGCCATCATAGTGGAATGGCAGGAGGAGGGTCACACTCTCAAAGTCCAGCGTCTGGTCTACTTCATTAGTGAAGTCTTGTCTGACACCAAGACACGCTACCCGCAGATCGAGAAGCTCTTGTACACTGTCCTCATCATGTGAAGGAAGCTATGCCACTATTTTGGGTCACACCCAATCACGATCATGTCATCCTTCCCCCTCAGGGAGGTAATTTAGAACCAGGAGATGATAGAAAGAAACACTAAGTGGGCGGTTCAACTCATGGGAGAAGGCATCACCTATGCCCCTTGGAAAGCCATCAAGTCCCAGGTGCTGGCAGACTTTGTGGCTAAATGGACCGAGACCCAAACACCACCAGCACTGGTGGAACAGGAGTACTGGATGATGTATTTCGATAGGTTACTAATGAAGAGCAGAGCTAGGGCAGGACTCATCTTCATCTCCCCCTTGGCGTGCGCATGAGGTATATGATCTGGATACATTTTCCGGCCTCTAACAATGTCGTCGAGTATGAGGCACTTGTCAATGGTTTGCACATCTCCACTGAGCTCGGGATCCAATGGTTTGCATACTGCTAGGTAGTCTGCCTCCTAGAAGAAAAGTTTGATGGCCTTGAGCTCAACCACATTGCTATACGGTCTAATGAGGCAGCAGATGAGCTTGTAAAGCTAGCATCTAGTTGAGCACCAGCTCCCACGCGGCATCTTTGCTAGTAATCTGTATAAGCCCTCAGTCACTTACCAAGGGTCAGCGCAGGATGGCAGCGATCCACCCACGCTAACCTCAAGGGCTGACCCGACCCCGGCCCTAGCCGACCCTGAGGTTATGCAAATTGAGGATGACCTAGCCATAGGACCCAACCCCTACCAGACTAGAGAACCTTGTACCTTTACTACTTGGTCCATGGCGTACTCCCAACTAACAAGACCAAAGCTCAATGCCTTGTGTGCCGCGCCAAGTCATTCATCCAGCTAGATTAGGAACTTTACAAGTGAAGCCCCACTGGAATCCTACAACGCTGCATCCCTAGTGAGCAGGGGAAGAGGCTATTATAGGACATCCATGGGGGCATCTGCAGTCACCACGCAGCGCCACACACCCTTTTTAGAAAGACATTTCGACAGGGCTTCTACTAGCCCACTACCATGGCTGACATGACCGAGGTAGTACGCTCCTGCGAAGGATGCCAGTACTATGCTCGACAGACTCATTTACTAACCCAGGTGCTCCAGATGATCCCCATCACTTGGCCTTTCACGGTCTAGAGTCTGTGATACATCCGGCCCAGGTGGGGTTGGCTGAGACCCAATAAATTAAGGTCGCCCAGACCCCAACAGTTCTTATGCACACCCACTCGGGGAAAGGCCCAATGTCCCTAAAATACTAGTCCGATGGGGGAAGGGTGGCTCTCTCTTTTAAGGTGGCTTCCTCCTCCCAAGCTAAGTAAGGTGGGATTATTTAAAGGCTCACACGGTCGCCGCCCGACTACAACTAGGCCACTTGGCCTTTTTTTTGTTGCATCTTTGCCAGCGGGTAATAGTGGAGGATGTCCTCATCATTCCCACCCCCTTAAATAAGGGCCCAGCTCTGATACCAAATGATGGGGATGTGATTCCTGATCTTCCGTCAGGTTCAAGATAACTATCGATTTAGTCGGAAGCGACACACTGATCCGGCTTTAGATCACAAAGACCTGAACCCTGCAACCTTAGCACCACGTCTCCTCTAGTTATCAACCATGCTTGATGGGGACATGATTTCTAATCTTCCATTAGGTTGAAGATAACTATTGATTTAGTCAGAAGCGACACACCGATCCGGCTTCAGATCACAAAGACCCAAACCCTGCAACCTTAGCACCACGTCTCCTCTAGTTATCAACCGTGTCACAATCTAGTTGATCTCGCCATGAAGGCTAATCCCTGCTATGAATCGAAGAACACAAGCAAGAATAAGATAAAACACAACTCAATTGAAGTGACAATTGCGCATATATGATTAAGCACTTGAAGTTGGGGTCTCGCAAACCGATAACGGCGACTGTTCAAAGACAAATTGATCTAAAGAAAAACCCAAACCCTAACATAGGTGGCGGCTACTGATTATAATGCCTAAGGGGCATCCAAGGACCTCTACTCACGTCGCTAAGAAGTCTCGACACGTTACAAGGGCCAAACAACCCAAAAGACGGCGATGCAGCGCCCTAACAAATTCTAGATGTCAAATTGTTTCGACGATTCCTGTTGACTCCAATAGAATTTGGGCCTCAAACCAAAGCCATTGGTTAGCTTATGAAACTATCTTTCCATCCATATGTGGATCATCAAAAACGGAGTCTGGTTGCATCTTGGGCGTCCATTTTACTATAGACTGGTCCTAGAGCCCGAGATGGACTCGAACTTGATATGGATTGGGCCTCCAACTTGGCTTGGACGCCCTTGCTTGACTCCTAAGGTGGTGGCCAAGGAGGAGGGCGTCCTTGGGCATCTCTTAGGTTTTCTCCATCTTCTTGGGGCGTGCTCCAACTTGGGCTGGGTCCCAAGTGTGAATAATAAGCCCGCGACGACGCTGTAGCACCCGATAGAAATAGCAGTGGAATATCTCAATGATTTTGAGGCCTTGACAATTTGATATTGAGGTGGGACCAGATCTATTTGAAAGCTTATCAAATACTCTTTCCACCAAGTGCTCATTGACATCAATCGCACTCCGGATGGATGAGTTATGGGCTTCCTAATGAAGCACTATCGGGCTGCCGACGAACCGAAAGTTCAACTTTGATGGACTTGCACTTTGAGACACATTTGTATCTACATTCAAATAATGACATGTACATGTGGAACCAAGTGAATTGTACCCAAAATTACTATGCAAATATAGGAACAAGCGCACCTTATAATCAATGGTCATATCCGATGGTGTCATGTCCTCATCATCCTCCCCTTCTTGACAACAAACCGTCCTCGGTTTGAGCTTAGTTGAAGGACAAATTGTAGGTAATAGCCAATATTGCTCCCCTTCTTGAAATTTAACTTGTTGCTTTATAATAAAACTTGGGGATCTTGACATGACATGATTATATCTATTGTAAGCCTCGAAATTATCATATTGTTGCACAACAAAAGGAGATTTCAGATTTGAACAAATATAAACTCTGTGTACCATATACTCTCCTTTATTATTATATTTGCCAATAAAGTGAAATATACATCTAGATGACCGTGACAATTCAGCAAACCAAAATTTCTCGTCCAAAGTAGTAAGAGCACACAGAGTATCAGACTCAATATAACCCAAAGTATCTAAAGAATACAATAATTTTAGCTCATTTTTTAGCAGCAATGGGAAGCAAATTCTTATTTTTAGCACAAGTATTTGGTTCCAAAACAAAAGCATCATGCTCATTCAAATTCTTATTTTCCGCACAAGTATTTGGTTCCAAAACAAAAGCATCATGGTCATTCACTAGTTGTGGCATATGTATATTAAAAGCATTGTCACACAACTCTTCTTTATCACAAGCACTGTCAGAAAAATTATTTTATGACAAAGGAAATTCAAACTTTGTGTCCACTAAATGTTGCTCTATTATAGCATGAGTGGTGGATAAATTCAGCACATCATCACCAATTTAAACATTATCATATTTTGTAGCAAGCATAAAAGGATCTTCAAGTTTAGGTACTTGGTGATTTTCATTTTTAATATCAACACTTTCTTTATGAAGTTGTACAATTTCAGTCGAGTTTAAAATTTGACCATGCTCCAAAGTGGATGTGGGAGGTGGTGGTGAATATACTGCTGTAGTGGGGGAAACGACCACTTGTCTGCTTATCGCAGTCTCGATCTTTGTGAATGCTTGCTCCACCCTTGCTAAAACCTGGTTGAGGTTGTCGCCAATGTTGGTCTGGTTCTTTTATTGATGTCCCTGCAATTCTTTTTCTGCAAGCATAGCTAGCTAGAACAACTGGTTTGTAGTGTTAAAATCTTTATAATAAACAATATCATGAATTTTACGTCTCAAACCACCATAAAAACGACAAACTTTATCTTCTGGATCTTCCTCTATCCCACAACATATTGCACACTTTTGAAATTCTACATAATATTCCTGGACAGACATATTACCTTGCTCTAAGCATTGCATTTTATGTTTATAAGATGGAGGAATAAAATGATCACACATTGCTTCTTAAGTCTATCCCGTGATTGAGGTTGTTGATGCAAATTGCCTAGTTCTCGCCACTAGAATTGAGCAAAATCTTTGAATTTCCTAGTGGCATATTTAACTTTATGTTTCTCAGGAACTAGGTGTGAATTAAACTCTTGTTCTATAGCCATCTCCCAATCAAAATATTTTTCTCCATCATAAAATCCAGAATAGAATGGTATGGTTAATTTATCTCTCATACCATGATGATTATGATATATTTGTGATGGTTGATTTTTCTTTATCCGATCCATCCTCGCAAACATCTGTTCTATGATTTCCTGCAATTCACACTTAAACAGAAACTCGTTGTTTGATTAGAATTCAAAATAAATGTCCTGCCAACTATTTATGGGTTGGTGGAATCACACTCTCACGCGTCTTACCAAGCTCTTACGAGTGTTCTTACCAACGCAAAAGCAGTGGACGGTACAACCGGTGGCTGGTTCATGATTTCTGTGAGGGCGTGGCACCAAGATTGCAAGGATCTTTTTCTATACTAATCTGGAGTATATATGTGGAGCTTGGAAGGCACACAAAGAACAAATATATATATGTGGCACACAATTCAGTAACAGATAGCAATATTGAATAAATGTCCAGAGCACTTGTCCTAGTTGTTGGCCTATATGTGTTCCTAGTACCAGTTGTGACACACAAGGGAGTGAAACAAGTATGAAAGGTAGCAATGGAAATACGGACAAGGCAAAAGGCACCACAAACAATAGAGCTATCGAGTGTTCCTTATGTGCTCCTTTTTTATCTCTTCTCTTCTCTTTTGCTATTTTTTTCTTTTTTTGTCCAAATTTTTTTTCTTGCTTTTTCTCTTTTGATATTTCTTCTCAACAAGAAGCACACAACAATAAACACCAAAAAATTTGAGCTCAATTGGATAAAAGATGTGGCCTATAGAAACTCATGATTGTGCTCCAAAAAGTATATCAAAACTTGTGGGCCTGGAAACTCGATTTTCCTTGTCGAATTTCGCAAATCTAATTTTTGAACCTAGATTTGCTAGGATGGAACGGATCTAAAATTTTCTAGCATTCTCCGTAGATATAAAACTTATCCTATTTTGAGTTTGGATGCAAAAGTTATGACTGTTTTAAGAAGCTGCTCGAATCAGGGTTTCAGCGGACACAAGATGCAAACTGATGGTGATACGGGATGGCGGCGGGTGGAGGGATCAACAAAAACTAGAAAAGAACACAATCTAAACCAACAACAAGACCTTGACCTAGAACACAAACTCAACACGACGGACTCTGAAACTAAAATATGTAAAGGCTATGGCACGAATGGTTGTAGGACAGGAATCAAATATGGCTGTGGACTATGGGACAAATGCGAAACACTCAAACTAGGGAATAAATGCGAACCTAATGGTATAACCTTAGCTCTGAATATCACTTGATGGGGATGTGATTCCCGATCTTCCGTCAGGTTCAAGATAACTATCGATTTAGTCGGAAGCGACACACCGATCTAGCTTCAGATCACAAAGATCCGAACCCTGCAACCTTAGCACCACATCTCCTCTGGTTATCAACCGTGTAACAATCTAGTTGACCTCACCATGAAGGCTAATCCCTGCTATGAATCTAAGAACACAAGCAAGAACAAGATAAAACGCAACTCAATTGAAGTGACAATTGCAGATATATGATTAAGCACTTGAAGTTGGGGTCTCACAAACCGATAACAGCGACTGTTCAAAGAAAGATTGATCTAAAGCAAAACCCAAACCCTAACATAGGTGGTGGCTACTGATTATAAAGCCTAAGGGGCATCCAAGGACCTCTACTCACATCGCTAAGAAGTCTCGACACGTTACAAGGGCCAAACGGCCCAAAAGACGGCGACGCAGCGCCCTAACAGATTCTGGATGTCAACTTGTTTTGACAATTTTTGTTGACTCTAATGGAATTTCGGCCTCAAACCAAAGCCATTGGTTAGCTTATGAAATTATCTTTCCATCCATATGTGGATCATCAAAAACGGAGTCCGGTTGCATCCTGGGCGTCCATTTTACTACGGACTAGTCCTAGAGCCCGAGATGGACTCAAACTTGATATGGATTGGGCCTCCAACTTGGCTTGGACGTAAGGCTGGGCATTCGGGTTACCCGAAAAATTTGGGTCGGGTAATTCGGGTCGTTAGAAATTCAGGTATTAAAAATTGCTACCCGATTTTTGCCCCGAAAAAGCATTACCCGAAATTTCGGGTACCCGATAATTCGGGTTCGGGTTCGGGTTTTACCAGATATACCCAAAATTGACAAAACCAACCATTTTAGAAGAATTCAAGTACCATTTTAAAGCAATAAACAATAGTCATATAAATCACATCATGTCTTCATATCAATTACCAACAAATCAATTATCAAGTTAGCATAAATCTACATTAATTCAGACCAAATAATATATTTATATGGCATTAAAATACTTCATGTCTTCGTATTAGGAATAGAAGAGCAAATATTTGAGATATTTCGGGTAATTTGGGTAGTTCGGGTACCGGCAACCATTACCCGAATTACCCAAACTAATATCGGGTTTTTACAATCACTATCCAAAATTGTGATCGGGTATTTCGGGTTCGGGTACTTCGGGTCTAGGTTCGGGTAATTTAGGTTCAGGAATTGGGTATCGGGTATTTTGCCCACCCTTACTTGGACGCCCTTGCTTGACTCCTAAGGTGGTGGCCAAGGAGGAGGGTGTCCTTGGGCATCTCTTAGGTGTTCTCCATCTTCTTGGGGCGTGCTCCAACTTGGGCCTGGGTCCCAAGTGTAAATAATAAGCCTGCGACGACGCTATAGCACCTGACAGAAATAGCGGCAGAATGTCTCAATGATTTCGAGGCCTTGCCAATGTGATATTGAGATGGGACTAGATATATTTGAAAGCTTATCAAATAAGCTTTCCATCAATTTCTCATTGACCTCAATCGCACTCCAGATGGATGAGTTATGGGCTCCCCAATGAAGCACTATCGGGCTACGGAGGGTGGACGTGATGGATGACCACGCATCTGCAGGGCACTGCTATGACGTGTTCAACTACATCGAGTCGCTTCTACTGCACCTGCGCGTCTAGTGGTAATCTCATAACCTGTAACTAGCAGTAGATCCTAGTTTATGAGGTCGAAAATTTTGATTTTATGGCTAGCGTAGCACCCTCATAACCCTACAGTGGTTTCGGAGCCATAGCTGCCTCATTATAGGTTCGGTTGTATGCATGTGGAGATATGCACGGTTGTAGATGAGTCTCTGATCATGGTTCGCGATCTTGCTATGTTGGTCTTGTAACGATCTACTCATACCGGTCGGAATTCCGCCATCCGAGTTAAGTGATACATGTAAACCCAGTTATGGCGAGATGGACATCAATCAGATTAATCGAATCGAACCTAATTCAAGTGCTGAGCACATGTGATGCGCGGCGGTGGTAGATTGGATCTACTGTCGGGCGCCGGGGTGCAGGAAAAGTGTTGTTCGGTAAAATAGCATAACTTTTGCATACGACCTCGGATTGAGACGCATTTTATATGAAATTTGATCTGCAGAAAATTTTACATCTGATTCTCCCCGATGTTGTCAGGTTTGCTGAAATTAGATTTCTAAAAAAAGGACACGAAGATGGTGTTTTTGGCGTTTTAAGATTGGACGTTGGAATCGGTTAACTCTGTTTTGCAGGATTTCATGACTGTTATAGCCCTTATGTGTATGTGATGCATGTATGTAATTAATTCATGGCTTGCATGTCATGAGGAAGACAATATGGGCTGGAGCCAAGTAGATATTGTTAATTTAATGTAATGGTCTGCGTGCCAATCTGTGATGACTGCGACTATATAATTATATTTCACTACCCTGCGTTAGTGATAGATAGTCTTGGTGGATTCATAACTGATGGATGGCGTACATGGATCATTGAGATGGAGATCATCATGATGTACAGATTGATGGAGATGGAGATCCCCAAAGTGACAATGGGCTATACCAAGTCATATATGTGATAATGCCGTTCTTACTATTATGTTCTACTTTCACATGATAATGTTTTTGTCTACATATGCGATAGTGATGTAGAATGATCTCTCAGCAATGTTTATGTTATAATGCTTCCCCAAACCTTGCACTGTCACATGTCTTGTACAATCGGTGGTGGGTCTATAAAATTAGGGTGCCACTGATTTTCCTTGACTAGGCAGGTTCGTATCGGATACTTACAGCGGAAGGGTTGGTTGCTTGAACAAGGTCATCCTAACAGTTAGGAACCTTGGAGCATAAGGAGTTGGGCACCACAGCATAGAGATGCTACCCAACAACAAGAGTCATATGTGATATGATTAGCAAAGAGTTGCTTACCGATCTACCATGTCTTCTAGCGGTGATGCTAAAGCTCACTTGTAGACATGTTAGTTGTGGGTCTTGAATCACTAAGTTTCAATTGAGGGATATTGATTTTAGTGGGAGTAGATTATATTAAGATTTTAATATGATTTACTCTGTCTTGGATACTTTGTCTTAGTATTTTGCATTACTTTTGTTGTAGATAAATGGCGCCTAGCAATCAACCATTTACTTTGTGCTCAATTTTTGAGAAAGATAAGTTGAATGGAACAAACTATGCGGATTGGATCCACAACCTGAGAATTGTTCTCAGGGCTGAGAAAAAGGAAGAAATTCTAGACAACCCATTACCTGAAGCACCTGCTGACAATGCACCCGCTGCTGAGAAAAACGCTTACGAAAGGGCATCAGATGCTGATCTTGATGTGAGTTGCCTTATGCTTGCATGTATGGAACCAAATCTGCTGATGCAGTTTGACAACAACCATGCAACACATGATATGATCGTGGTGTTGAATGATATGTTCCAGACTCAAGCTAGGACTGAAAGGTTCAATGTCTCTAAGGCATTTGTTGAAACCAAGCTTGCAAAGGGCGCACCCATCGGGCCACACGTGATCAAAATGGTTGGTCACACTAAGAGGTTAAAGAAGCTGGGCTTCCCAATTGGTCTAGAGTTGGCTACTAATTTCATTCTCGTGTCTCTTTCGCCCAACTATGGGAACTTCATCTCAAACTACCATATGCATGGGGCGGAGAAGGGCTTGAATGAATTGTGTGGCATGCTTAAGACAGCTGAGGCTAATATTAAGAAAGGTGTTGGCACTAGCCATGTGATGGCGGTTCATAACAAGCCTAACTTTAAGAAGAAGGGCAATGCTTGGAGGAAGCAAAAGGGCAAGGGCAAGGACAAAGGTGAGACCTCTAAGCCAAACCCACCTGCGCCCAAGGCTAGACCATCTGCTGATGAAGAGTGCTTTCATTGTAAGGGTAAAGGTCACTAGAAGAGGAACTGCAAGCTGTATTTGGAGTCCTTAAAGAAGGATGGTGGTAAAGGTACTATCGTTGCTCATACACTTGTTGTTTATATTACAGACATTTTCCTTGCTAACTCTTGTATTAATTCTTGGGTATTTGATAACGGATTGGTTGCTCATATTTGCAATACGATGCAGGGAATGATAAGAAGTAGAAGCGTGGGAAAAGGAGAAGTTGATTTCCACGTGGGCAATAATGCAAGAGTTGCTACGTTGAACGTCGGGACTATGCAACTCCACCTGCCATTAGGATTTATTTTGGAATTGAATAATTGTTATTATGTTCCTAGTATAAGTCAAAACATTGTGTCACCTTCATGTTTGATGAAGGATGGTTATTCATTTGCGAGTAAAGAAAATGGTTGTGTAATATGCAAGGATGATATGTTTGTGGCTTTTACATCTATTGTGAATGGGATATTTATTTTAAATCTTGATGATGCACCTATCTGTAATGTTAATGCTAAAAGGCCTCGGCTTAATGAGTTAAGTCCTACTTATATGTGGCATTATCGTTTAGGTCATATATGTGAGAATCGTATGAAGAGGCTCCATTGTGATGGGCTTCTAGCTTCGTTTGACTTTGAATCATACGAGACATGTGAGGCTTGCTTAATGGGAATGATGACCAAGGCGTCTTCACAGGTTTTCCTGAGAGGGCGGCAGACTTGTTGGAACTTGTACATACTGATGTATGTGGACCAATGAGCACGATAGCTAGAGGAAGATTTCAATACTTCATTACCTTCACTAATGATTTTAGTAGATATGGCTATGTCTACTTAATGAAACATAAGTCTGAGACTTTTGAAAAGTTCAAAGAATTTCATAACGAAGTAGAGAATCAACATGGAAAGAAAATTAAGGCCTTGCGATCTGATCATGGAGGCGAATATTTGAGCCACGAGTTTAGCAATCATCTAAAGAGTTGCGGAATTGTTCCACAACTTACGCCACCTGGAACGCCTCAGAGAAACAGCGTGTCCGAGCGATGTAAACGGACTTTGTTGGACATGGTTTGGTATATGATGAGCCAGTCGGACCTTCCTTTATCGTTTTGGGGATATGCTCTAGAAACAGCCACTTTCAAACTGAATAGGGTACCGTCTAAGTCCGTAGTAAAGACACCATATGAGATGTGGACTGGTAAGAGTCCTAGTTTGTCTTTTCTAAAAATTTGGGGTTGTGAAGTTTATGCCAAACGACTTATATCAGATAAACTAACACCCAAGTCAGACAAGTGCTTTTTTGTGGGATATCCAAAGGAAACTTTAGGGTATTCTTCCTACAACCGATCAAAGGGCAAAGTGTTTGTTGCTCGAAACGGTGTTTTCTTAGAGAAAGAGTTTCTCAAAAAAGAGAAAAGTGGATAGAAGGTGTATCTTGAAGAAGTTTAGGATGAGCCAATAGGGAATGATTCTACGAGTGATGCTAATGTAGCAGAACAAGTTGACATACCTATGGCAATAGAGACACCACCACAACCATGAAGGTCAGCTAGAATCCGTGCATTACATGGTGATTTGTTATTGTTAGACGATGACGAACCTGTGACATACGCGGAAGCAATGATGGACCCAAATTCCGAGAAATGGCAAAGTGCCATGAGATCCGAGATAGATTCCATGAGTGAAAATCAAGTTTGGAACCTAGTTGACCAGCCTGATGGGGTTAAACCTATCGAGTGCAAATGGATCTATAAAAAGAAAAAGGATATGGATGAAAATGTTCATGTCTATAAAGCTCGACTTGTCGCAAAGGGTTTTCGGCAAGTTCAAGGAATTGACTATGACAAGACTTTCTCGCCGGTAGCGATGCTTAAATCTTTCCGGATCATTCTAGCAATAGCTACTTATTTTGATTATGAGATTTGGCGGATGGATGTTAAAACAACCTTTCTAAATGGAAATTTGGAAGAGGATGTGTATATGATATAGCTTGAAGGTTTTGTTGATCCTAATAATGCTAGAAAAATATGCAAGCTTAAGAAATCTATTTATGGGTTAAAGCAAGCATCTCGAAGTTGGAATATTTTTTTTGATGAGGCAGTCAAAGGGTTTGGCTTCCGTCAGAATGATGAAGAACCTTGTGTTTACAAGAAGGAAAGTGGGAGCGCTGTAGTATTTCTAATCTTGTATGTGGATGACATACTATTGATTGGAAATGACATTCCTATGTTGCAATCTGTAAAGACTTCACTGAATAATACTTTTTCTATGAAGGATTTAGGAGAAGCAACATACATTTTGGGCATAAAAATCTATAGAGATAGATCAAAGAGGCTTATAGGTTTAAGCCAAGATACGTACATTGACAAGGTGTTGAAATGGTTCAACATGGAGCAGTCCAAGAAAGGGTTCTTGCCTATGTCACATGGTATGCGCTTCAGCGAGAAACAGTGTCCTTCGATAGCAGAAGAGCGGGAGCATATCAGTAAGGTTCCATATGCCTCGGCTATTGGTTCTATCATGTATGCCAAGATATGTACTCTCCCAGATGTCTCATTTGCTCTAAGTGTTGCGAGCAGGTACCAAGCCGATCTAGGTGAGAGTCACTGGACACTTGTCAAAAACATCCTTAAGTACTTGAGAAGGACTAAAGATGTGTTCCTAGTCTATGGAAGTGAGGAGAAGCTCATTGTAAATGGTTACACCGATGCTAGCTTCCAAACTAACATGGATGATTCACAATCTCAATCAGGTTTTGTGTTCACAATAAATGGTGGTGTTGTAAGTTGGAAAAGTTCCAAGCAGGAGACGGTGACTGATTCTATAGCAGAAGCAGAGTACATTACAGCCTCTGGAGCTGCAAAGGAAGGTGTTTGGATGAGGAGGTTCCTCATTGAGCTTGGTGTGTTTCCTGATGCGTCTAGCCCATTGAATCTACATTGTGATAATAATGGGGCGATAGCGCAGGCTAAGGAGCCATGGAATCACCAGAAGAACAAACATGTACTGCGGAAATTTCATCTCATTTGAGAGTTTATTAGACGAGATGAGATTAAAATGTGAAAGACACACATGGATTCAAATAATGTTGCAGATCCTTTGACAAAGGCTCTTCCAAAGCCTAAGCATGAGGCACATGTGAGAGCTATGGGTATTAGATATCTTCGAGATTAACTCTAGTGCAAGTGGGAGATTGTTGGGAGTATGCCCTAGAGGTTATCATAGAGATGATTGTATTGCCTTGTATCCATGACATATTATGTGTCCATTGAATATCCATTAAAGACAACTTGTATCGATTAACAATTATGTGAATTATTTGTGAAACTCTTTTACTTATATGGTTATTCAAAAATGGTCCCTGATCGGAGTTCATGTTAGGACACACATGAATATTAGAACAGCACATTATTAGTTGATGACTATGTTTCACAAGTCATATACATAGAGATGTCAAACTAATAATGGTGGCACATGTGTGACATGTAGGCTGGACTGACCCAACATGAGATGTTGTTATTGTCTCAATTCACATCATGTACGTTATGTCCTTAGACCTAAGATTATTGTATGTACTCAAGATATAAAATGACCTACTTAGAGACTATCAAATGCTACTCTGTAACTGGGTAGTTATAAAGGTGGTCTTTGGGTTTGTCAAGAAACATGCTGTGAGACATAGATAATCAAGATGGAATTTGCCCCTCTCAATGTGAGAGAGATATCAATGGAACAGTCTAATGATTAGATCAATAAATGCATGGCCATGCTTAGGTTAAGTGTTAACCTATGAGTTGGACCAAATATCATGTGGCAAAAGGAATAACATGTATTTGGTTTGTGGTGGTTCGTCTGATATGATCTTTGCGTACACATAGGAGTTGACACGTCTTGCTAGAGACTGCTATCAACTAATGGCCGAGTAGGAGTACTCGGGCCATGTCTACATGTGCGTGAACCCATAGGGTCACACGCTTAAGGGCCTGGAAGCCTAATTCGGGTTGGACCCAAATTTGACTAGGCTTAGGGTTTTCTAATTGGGCCTCCAACTTGGGGCTGATTAGAGGCACCTATATAAGAGAGGAAGGGGGCACAGCTAGGGGATTCACGTGATTAGGCAGCCGACATCGCCCCCTACGCTCACGCCTACTGCTCTTCGCGGACCTAGCAGTCCGGAGGCGCAACGCTTCCTCTCGTACGTGTGGGATACCTCGGAGGTGCTGCATCTTGGAGCACGAGGACAAACAGCACGAGAGGGATGATCCATGAGCAGAGGGTGGATGTGATGAACAACCATGTATCTGCACGGTACTGCTACGACGCGTTCGACTACATCGAGTCGCTTTCGCTGCACCTGCGCGTCTAGTGGTAATCCTGTAACCTGTAACTAGCAGTAGATCCTAGTTTATGAGGTCGAAAATTTTGATTTTATGGCTAGCATAGCACCCTCATAACCCTACACAGTTCATGACAAAAAGTTCCTTAATTTCTTTGATGATCACCATATCTGTGTGGATTGGGTAGCCATGGCACACCCCCAGACGAACGGGCAGGTCGAGCGCGCCAATGGCATGATCTTGTAGGGCCTCAAGCCAAGGATCTTCAACTAGTTGAACAAATTTGGTCACCAATGGGTCATGAAACTCCCCATGGTCCTCTAGAGTTTGAGGATGACCCCGAGCTAAGCAACAGGCTTCATGCCTTTCTATACGGTCTACGGATCCGAGGCCATTCTCCCTGTTGACTTGGAGTATGGAGCGCCAAGGGTTAGAGCATACGATGACTAAGGGAACCAAGCCTCCCTTGAGGATGTCATGGACCAGCTTAAGGAAGCGTGTGATGTTGCCCTACTCCACTCCACCATGTACCAGCAAGCCTTATGCCAGTACCACCATCATCGCATGTGGGGTCAGGCGTTCAATGTCGGAGACCTAGTGCTTTGCCTTAGACAAGACAGCAAGGGCCGCCACAAGCTAACACCACCACGGGAGGGCACGTTCGTCATCGCAGAAGTGCTCTAACCCAGCACCTACAAGTTGCACTATAGATGGCGAAGTCTTCACCAAGGCTTGGAACATCAAATTGCTACATCATTTCTACCCATAGATTGCCAGACTTGTCACATGTTTAATCTCAAAAGAATAAAAATAGTGCTCACTATCTTTTACTCTGTCTGACTCTAAGAGAGACTCGATCCTACCTTTAGTTAGGGTTAGGACTTCCTCGAGGGCTGAAAGGGGGGAACCCCCCAATGCTGTGAAATTTTCATGATACTTTTTGAAAAAAAAATTGTACCCAAGCCCTTACAATGTTGTTTAAGAAGGCGGATGTTTTAGAAAGCGAAGAGCTCCTCGGGATGGATCGCTCGAACTGTGAGAAGCCTACACCCCAACGATTACAGTACCTTTGGTCACCAGTCTAGGCCTAAGGGGTCGACTCGTGCATCTAGAAAATCTGTAAACTTAAACATGACGTGGGGATCAGGCAACCACTCGAAGAACTTTATGAGAAGATATCCACCTGAGCCTTCGATGGCGAGTGGGAAATGCGAGTGCATTAGAGTACAAGGATCCCCTGGGTCAAGTTAATCAAACTATGAAAAACCTATGCCTCTATGGCTATGGTACTCTCGCCCATTAATCCTGACCCTAGGCATCAGACTCAACTCTAAACGCCGCAAGCCTAGGCGCACTAAGAGGATCAGGATGAACGTGTAAAGACTTAGAATGAAAGATAAACAAAAGTTTTAAAGGGGCCCTGAGGACCATAGACTTGTTCAAAATGTTAAGTTTTTACACAGACACCTTGCCTGACACTGTTTATAGATCCAAAGGTGGGGGAACGACCTCTTCTTCTAACTTGACCGCTAGGACCTTCACTGGCTCCAGCACCTCCTCATCGATGGCGTCGAGCTCCTCTTCGGGGATTTCAACATAGCCCTCACTAAGTGCCTCCAGGTTAGTCTTCTGGTAGTGGGACCTAAAGACGGTGAGCGCGCGCTGCATCCCAAGGTGGAGCACCTCCTTCACTTGGGTCCAAACCCACTTGAAGGCGACCTCGAGATGACTCTACAGCGAGCTTGCTCCGGGGCACACCTAGACCGCCCTAAGGACATCACACACAAGCTCGGTGGTGGCACATAGCTTGGAGTGCTTGTGCTACTCTGTCTTAGGGCATCCTGCGCCAACAGAAGCATCTGCCTCCACTGTGACAAGCTTTCTCTTTAGCCCTGATCATCACAAGATATAAGAAGCATATTTTGAAAAAGAACCAAACAATGGATGGGCAAAGGTACTTACCTTCTAGCTCCTAGGCCCTGGCTAAGTCCTGCTGACGCCCACAGGCCACCGTGGCTCGGAAGGACTCCACCTTGAGCTTCAGCTGGTGGTTCTCCTTGGCAAGCCGAGAGGCCACGTGCATAGCCTCCTTCATCCAGTCCTCCATGGTATTCTTCTCCCTCCAAGCTATGTTGCACTCTTGGCGAGCCTTGTGATGCCCGCTAAGAGCATGCTCGTGCTCATGGTGGATGGAGTCAAGCTCGGTCTGGAACTGCTCCAAGGCTCATGATAGCTCATCATGCTTGCTCTTCACCTTTTGGGTCTCCTCTTGGTCCTTATGAGCATGCTCGATGAGGGCCACCAGCTTCTCCCCTGACTCCTTGGCACCGGTGACCGCCTCATCATAACGGATACAGAGATCCACCATTTCTTTGTTGAGGTTAGCCATCTTATGCTAGGCCTTCGAAAGTTGCACCTCAGTTGTAGCTGTCCTTCGCATTTCCTCTAACCAACGTCCCCAGGAGCCCTGCTCGCGATGGAGAAACTCTGACTTTGCCCGGCTCCATTCAAGTAGTGCCTACGCAAGGAGTCACGTCAAGGTCATCAAAAGGGGAAAGCACTGAACGACAAGCATTCACCTAATTCGACGCACCTGGCTAGCTGGGCGAATGTCATTGTGTAGGATGGATAATGCCGAGGATAGAGTCTGGTTTAAGGTCTAGCACCCCCATAAATCTGACTCCAGTACTCTAGCTCCTTGACATCATCCAGCACAAAAACCGATGGAGCCTCTAGTTGGTTCCGATCCAACCAGGTAAGGTGTGGACTGCTCCACTGGAAGGGATCATGCCCCACCTACATGAGGGTTGCAGGCCCCTCAATGCGGGAGGGCTAAGCCACCTTAGCCAAGTCAGAGGGCTCGCTGGACGCGACCGACACCACCTCCACTTCGATGACGTCGGGCCCGCCCATCACAGTCTCCTCTGCCTAGGACCTACCTCCCACAATGGACCCCACCTACACTGAAGGGCCCTCGAGCATGGCCTCCTTTGCCGTCACCTAAGTCCCAGTGCTCGCACCCGCTCCCACGGTCGATACTAACGTCTCCGCCATCGGAGACGGAGGTACCTCATGGTAACACCCCTAGTGTTATGGTAACCAAAACTTATCATGTCATCATATGCATTGCAAAGCATTCATGTTTTAGTCAACCCTGAAGTGCATCAACTAAAACAAGTTTACATTACCTAGGTTGATTGAGTTCTGGTGATGTTTGACTTGAAACCAAAACCCTAGTTTTGAATGTCATCTCAAATACTTTATATACTTTGAGGTGTAAGCTGTGTTTACACTAGTGTCAAGTATAGTGTATAAATCCAAGTACAACATTTAAAATGAAATCTAAGTTTGAGGTTGAATTTGAGTTCCAAAACTTGACCTAAGTTTTCCAATTCAAATTTGAATTCAAATTGGGAGGGTTTATTAAAATGAATTTATAATTCAAATTTAGTTCAAACAAATGTGGCATTGGGTAGGTCAGATGTGATTTGGCTCAATGGTACATTTGGATGATCGTTGTGATCATTAATTAATCACCAATTAATATTGAAACCAAATCAAATTTGAATTCGATTCAAACCCCTAATTTCCGGAAAACCCTATTTTACCCCTTTTTGTGTAATTCAAAATCTAAAAAGAATTTGAGGGTGAACCAAAAAGCAAAGTTGTAGATCTTGTTTTCAAAGTTTCCATGTAAAAGTTGAAGTAATTTTGAAATTACCAAAATCCAAAAAGTGTCCCCTTTTGTTTTCAAATTCACATTTCAAAATGGAGGCATAATTTGGAGATGGTTCCATAAGCAAAGTTGGAGATCTTGGAAAGTTGAGCAACTTTTATTTTGGAAGATTTTTAAGTTTTTATATGAATTGTTGGAGAAGAGAATGAAATAAGAGGCTGAAACATGGGCATGCAATAGTGCAACACAACTCAAAGTGCAGAAACATGACTCAGGTGCCCCTCTGCCTGCTCGCCGCTGGTGACCGGCCGCTCCTTCGCGTCGCTTCTCTGCCATGGCACGCAGCAGCTTGCTTGGCTGCGTGCAAGTAGCTGCTGTCACCTTGCCACCGCCTCGCTCGCCCTTATCTAGACCGAACCAGCCGCGCCATCTCCTTCCTCATTACCTCCGTCGCCGCCGAGCATCACCACCCCACTGACACAATTCGCTGCAGCCATCACTTCCTTTTCCAAATCCTTGCGTCTCCACCTCCGTCATGATCTTGCGCACGTCTTGAGCCAACTTGTGGCGCCCTGCACCATCGAACTTCCTTGCGCCACCATTTTCCACCACGGGAGCTCGTTGGTGTCACCCCATGCCCCGCTACCATTCCTAGCATGTTCTGAGGCATCGTTTTTCCTTCCAACTCTTGTTTTGTGTTCCCCTTGATGAACCTGACAGTCACTGTCTCCTCCTTGTTCTCTTCAGTGCAGCCGACGCACCGGACCACCCCATCTACCGTGTCTCCACCTCAAATGAGCATGCAGTCGTGTTCACGGTGAGCTCTTGCCGCTAATCCCTCCACCAATTTCACCGCTACTGCATCCAAGGGGTAGTTCCGCAATCGTGCTGCCGTGGAGATGGCCACCGTGCAGCCATAGCTGCGGTCATTAAAGATGAAAATAGAACAGAAATATCCTGAACCGACCGCTTTCATTTTCTATATTATTATTCCATTTTCAAACATAAAAATTTTTAGTTTCAATTAGTTTCACAACCATTTTCAACCATTTTTTGTATTCTTTAATTTGTAAAATGTAGAAATGTACCAAACTAATCGCATTCGTTTTCTATTTCGTAAGTCCGTTTTCGACCGTTGCCGACCGTTTTCATCCTTAGCGGTCATGCTCTACCTGTGACCTAGTCCCCTCGTCTGGTTCCTTAGATCATTGCACAGTGGACTGGGGAGTGAGTTGGGGCTGGTCGTAGTGCATGCGTCCTCACCATCGGCGAGCCAAGCAGTGTGCTCGTCGCTGGATCTACGGTCAAGGCCAGAGTTGGTTGGTTTGACCACGGGCCTGAGTGCTCGCGTGTTGGGACAGTATAGGCCGGGGGCTAAGGAAGCCATCGTGGGCCGGGGAGAGAGAAAACGAGTGGGCCGGGTGAAAGAAAGTTGTTTTCCTTTTTCAGCCATGATTAAATAATGTTGTTTCTTTCCAAATTCATAAGTAATTATTGGAGTATGATAAAATGATGAAAATTTTTGTGTGGCCTTGTTATGATCTGCTCTACATGGGGAAATATAAAATGGTCAATTCTAATACTTATGCTACGATTAAAAATTAGCTCAATTAATTAATAAATACAACTTCCATGATTTTTCTAGGCTTAAATAATTGTCCAAAAATTACGAAATTTGCTTTGCCACTATTTCATGATGTAACCAACCTACATTAAAATTTTGAGCTCACTTGGACAAAGTTGAGTTTATTCTTAATTTATGCTTAATTAATTAATTAATTAATTAAGTGGTTAATGCTTAATGACTTAAGATTTGTGTGACTTTGAGATTGGTTGTTGACCTTGGGACATGACCATGATGATGTTCCTTAGCATTTTACTTAGTTGCTTGAGTTCATAATCAACTTGTAATTAAGGAATATTAATGACCTTTTTATGTAATTAACAAGAGTCATTAGTGAATAGTAATACTTGCTTAGTAGATGCAACCTCTTGGGTAAAAAGAGTTAGTATGAAAGGTTAATGGGTTTTGTTGGCTTGCAACTATACCGTGAAGGAAAGTTGTACTCAAAATTCTTAATATTGTTTCATCATCATCAAAGCATCGTTTCATATCATGTCGAGCATATCATAAGCATGCATTGGTTATCTCGTCTAGTGACCATAAGCGAAGAGTCAAACATCGAACCAAACCCCGAAGGAGTTCCGTCATTTAAGGTTGGGTTCAATATCTGTGGGACTGACCCTGAACCTGAGATTTCCGTTGACCAAGGCAAGCCTCGGATGCATTTAAACCCTACCTTGTGGTTTACAAATTTTATATCACTTCTTGCTTATGAAATATTGCATTAGGTGATTAGGAGTTTAGTGATAACCTAATTGCTGCATTACCTACCTTGCTTACTTAAATATCATCCTTGATACCTGTTTTGATTTGAAAATGCTTAGTTATGCCTAGTCAAGCTTTACGAGATTTGTTTTTAAATGAAATGTTTCAAAATGGTTCAAGCTGGAAATACTTGATGAAAATAAGGAATTATCTCTAAGTTGAGACTAGGCAGGACGTGGGATTCATCTTTGTGGCTAGGCATGACGGGTTGCCTGTCGTGCTTGCTCCGTCTATGTCAGTTAAGGACCGTTCGTTATTGGCCCTTGGATCAAGAACTTTTGTAGTACTAATACATACCCGTGGTAAGTCCTACTTTGGCTATTCTATGATGAGAGCGGCTAACCGGACACTGGGAGTGGAGGTGGCGGGACTAGCATGTACCCTTGTGGCAATGGCTAGATTAGAGGAGTAATGTGCTCTCAGGTGGCGTCGACCAATTCTGGTCTTCGAGGATACGAAGGAAGGGTTGACATATACAAGATTTAGTTCTACATATGTCGTGTGATTAAGAAGCCCTAGCTAGGTAGAAAAGCGATTCGAATCATCGTTTGCTCCATGAGAAAAGGAGACTTGATCTCAGCACCTTCATCATAGTTAACAAGTGGAACTTTGGTCGAGGGTTAAGAAAGAAGTTGTATGAGTTACTTGATCTAGAATAGGATCACTTAGACTCTATTAATGATTAATGATGAGTTAAAACAATGATCTTAAGGACTCACTATTAGTAGTTTTTATGCAAAAGAACTTTAATTCTTGCTAGAACCTCACCTTGATTCCCCTGAGCCTGCATTCCTGAGTTTCTCACTCTTTTTGTCGGGTCAGTCTTGTTGAGTAATTTTGTACTCATAGTTTGTTAAACCCTTGTTGCAGGTGCATCTCATGAGCAGGTGTCTTTCGGACCCTGCTGCATGATAGTCTTTGTGGTAAGCGACGATGAGTAGTGTGTTTGGCTCTTGGGTAGGGCACTCCATTTTGGTGATCTAGAATAAAGTTACTAATGTCACTCCACTACTATGGTTTGTAATAATGCAATTTAAGGTTTGTAAGGTTTGGAACAAATAGTTTGTAAGATTATGTTATGTAAGACTTCCATACTTTTACTTTGATGTAATTATTATATAAACTATTGTTATACTGCAATGCCTCTGTAATGTGATCCTGCTTAGAAGGTCATGGATGATTCGAGTTTCCCGAGGACACCCGATAGACTTGTTAAGTTATCTAGAACACATGCATAGCCGTCAGAGGTCTTCGAGACAATGATAGGTGCATGTATGCCATATAATTTAGGAGGTTCTACCATAGCTAGTATCATAGCGACCATTGCTAGGGCTATTGTAGTATTGCTTTACAAAACTTCAAAACACTTTGGGTCAAATGAATTTATCTATTAATTTGGTCCAAATTGCTTCTGATCTATCTTGATTCATTCCCGTAAGTCTTTACCTCAAGTTTAAAGCTTAATGGTGGAATAGCATGCTAAAATTGCCCTATGTTATAAAAGTGATTGTTTCATTACTCTTGTGTAATTGATTACTAAAAATCTTTGATGCTTAGTTTCGTAAGTTCGTTTCATGCATCATGCTTAATCAACCTATTAATTACCTTCCCTTTTAATGTGGGTTGGGTTAAGTACTATCAATCCTATTCATGCTAACCTTCAGATCCTCCCTAGCTATCCTTACCAATCATAACCTTACCCTCTACAGGATGGCCCGTACCAAGTTGATGCCCCGCAAGTCCACTAGACCCAAAGGAGTTCCTCGTCACAAGCTCACTCCTAGGAACGATGGTGCTAGAAGCAGCAGTAGCAGGCTTGACCCTCAGGCCGAGGTTGAGAGGCTCTCAGCAGAGTTAGCACAGGCTACAAGAGATAGGGCTATGGATGCTATCCAGGTTGGAGAGCTACAAGGTCAGTTGAGACATCTCATAGGGGCTCATCTGAGCTGTCATATGATGGGTCATCTGATAGAGGAAAGGAATAGAGCTTGGCATAGGGAAGATGAAGCAAGAGCCTATACTAATGAGTTAGAATTCTATGTTGAAGACATAGAAGAGTACGACAACAACTTGCATGAGAGCTTCATGTGATGCAAAACCATCTACATCCATATGATAACCCCGTAGGTGCAGTTGAGATGGATCCTGGAGTTGTTTTGGCTGATGGTGGTGAACCTAACGAGGAGAATGAAGAAGAGGACCTAGAGGAGTTGGTCCCGATAGATGATAGTGATGATGAAGGTAGTGGTGTTTCTGGGGTGGACATCGACCACAAGGACTGAGGTGGTCGAGGGCTTGTATTGAGTTAGTAGTTGCTTTGTTATGTCAGCCTTAGTTGAACTGGGTAGTCCTGCCTAAGTGTAGACTTGTGTAATAAATAAGTGAACCTGTGTGGTGTGTGCTTGTAGTAACTTTTCAAGTTCAATAAAAGTTTGTGAATAAAGTTTGGATTGTTATAAACAGTTGCCTGCTCGTACTCGTGCTAATGATGGTGCTGGAACCTCCCGAGGTGGGGGTGATGCTCCCAATCCACCACCAGTTCTACCAACTTGGCTGATGCCATTGTAGCTTGGTCACTGGCACTGCTGACAATGCACGTCTTTCAAGGGAGTTAGCATAGAACAATTAGAATGCACCCCAAGGTCACCGTGGTCATCGAGACAACAGAGAGGAGACCACTTATTGACTTCACTGATACCCATCCTCTAGTATTCACCATGGCAGATGAACCTCTAAAAGCAAATGACTGGCTCCGTACCATGGAGTAGAAATTTGATCTCATCCACTGCACTGAATACCAGAAGCCCGTGTTTGCAGCCCAATAGCTTAGAGGCATTGCGGGAGCTTGGTGGGCAAATCTTCTTGCTGCGCAGCCAGCTAGTCACTGTGTGACCTAGGCAGAGTTCTGTGAAGCCTTTCGAGCACACTATACTCCCGAGGGGGTGATGACCATGAAGCTAGAGGAGTTCCTTGCGCTGAAATAAGGGGATCATTCTATTATGGAGTATGTTTGAAAGTTTAATCATCTGTCACAGTATGCTCCCGAGCATGTCGACAGTGACTGCAAGAAAAAGAATAGTTTCATGATGGGTTTGAACACCAAGATCTAGACCATGATGACTGCTTGCACCAATGCTACCTACCATGAAGCTATCAACATTGCCATTGCCTCTGAAGGAAAGAGCCATCTGCACAAGGTGGCTAAGAAAAATAAGAATGTGTCATCTGGATCTTCTGGTGCCAACCAAAAGCCCTAGAAGATAATATATCATCATGTCAATCATTCTCACCCTTCTTTTCATCCACCATAGTTCCAGGCCCAGCAGCAGACATTTGTCCGACCTGCTATAGCTCTACCATATCCACGATAGCTGAATGCCCCTGACACTCGTACCCCAACCCTGTAGGGCAATAATAACTATCCCTGCTATAATTATGGGAAGTCAGGACACTTCTTGAGGGAGTGCCCATATCCGAAGCAGTACAACTCCAACTTTCAGAAAGCTCCTGCAACTCAATAGCAGAACCAGAACCAGAATAAGAGCAATAATTAGAATGCCCAGAAGGGCAAGTCTGACAAGAAAACTGGTCGTGCTTTCTACACGCAAGCTGGAGCAATTCCTGAGGGAGAGCCCATCATGATGGGTATGTTTTCTATTGCAAATCACCTCGCAGTTATGCTTTTCAATTCTAGTGCATCACATACATTCATCAATCGAACATTTGTCATGAAACATGAAATCCCAATTGGGAAAATAAAAGAAAACTTCTTTATACAATTGCCTAGGGGACATTTGTGTACTAAGGAAATGATGCATCAAGTGCCTATAGAATTGGGTAGGCATATCTTTTCCACATCAATGATAATTCTGAAGGATCAAGATATAGATGTGATCCTAGGTATGAATTGGATGTATCAGCGTGGACCTGTAATAGACACCCTGAATAGAACCACAAGGCTGAACTTACCTAATAGTAGTTCTCAACTTCTCATCCAACTTCAAACACCTAAGAGGGTAGTTGAAAGAGTTTGTGCAACCTCTATGAAGGAGATCAAAGATATTCCTATAGTTTGTGAGTTTCCTGATGTATTCCCTGATGATTTGCCTGATCTACCTCCTGATAGAGATGTGGAGTTTGTGATTGAGTTAAAGCTTGGCATTGCCCCAATATCTAGAAGAGCATATAGAATGCCACTGAAAGAGTTAGCAGAACTCAAGACATAGTTGCAAGAGTTGTTTGACAAAGGCTTTATCCAACCTAGTTCTTCACCTTAGGGATGTCCATCTATCTTTATGAAGAAGGATAAAACTCTAAGGTAATGTGTTGATTACCGTCCATTGAATGACGTAACTATCAAGTATAAGTATCCTCTACCTTGCATTGATCTACTTTTTGATCAACTTGCAGGAGCTAAAGTGTTCTCTAAGATCGATCTTCGATCTGGATACCATCAAATCAAGATTCATCCGAAAGATATTCCAAAGACTGCTTTCACTACTCGATATGGTCTGTATGAGTACTGGTCATGTCCTTTGGCCTCACCAATGCACCGGCTCATTTCATGTACTTGATGAACTCAGTTTTCATGCTGAAGCTTGACAGATTTGTGGTTGTCTTCATTGATGATATCCTGATATACTCTAAAACTAATGAGGAACATGCGGAACATTTATGCATTGTTTTGAGTCACTTAAGAGAACATCAGTTATATGCCAAGTTTAGCAAATGTGAATTCTTGCTCGATGATGTGCCATTCCATGGACATGTCTTATCTACCGAGCGTGTTGCTGTTGACCCTAGCAAAGTGAAGGACATCTTAGACTGGAAGCCACCAACCACTGTTCACCAGGTTCGTAGTTTCCTAGGAATGATGGGTTATTACGTCGGTTCATTCCTGACTTCTCAAAGATATCCAAGCCTATCACTAAGCTATTGAAGACTCAAGTCAAGTTTGTCTGGTCACCAAAATGTGAAGAAGCCTTCCAAACTTTGAAAAAGTTGCTGACCACTGCTCCAGTTTTAGCTCAACCAGACATTGTGAAGCCGTTTGATTGCTACTATGATGCTTCTGGCATTGGCATTGGTTGTGTACTAATGCAAGAAGGCCGAGTCATTGCTTACACTTCTTGACAACTTAAGCGTCATGAAGAGCACTATCCAACTCATGATCTGGAGTTAGCAGACGTTGTCCATGCACTGAAGATTTGGCGTCATTACCTATTGGGTAATATCTGCCATATCTACATAGATCATAAAAGTTTGAAATATATCTTTACTCAAGCTAAATTGAATATGTGATAGAGAAGATGGTTAGAATTAATTAAATACTGATCTTGAAGTGCATTACCATCCTAGTAAGGCAAATGTTATTGCCGATGCACTCAGTCAAAAGAATCATTGCAATTGTTTGACCATGAAGCCAATGGATCTTTCCTTATGTCATGAGATGGAAAAGCTAAACATAGAGATAGTTCAACAAGGCAGTTTGGCCAATATCACAATTGAATCAACTATCCGAGCTCAGATCATTACTGCTCAGAAAGAAAGCAAAGGTATAGGCCATATCAAAAAGGGAGTTAGAATGGGGAAAGCATCCTGTTTCAAAATTGATGATGCAAGAGTGTTATGGTTCAAGAATCATCTGGTGGCACCAAAAGTGTTTGGGTTACATTAAAAGATCCTCGATGAAGCACATTTAACAATATTCTCTATTGATCCACGAAGTAATAAGATGTACCATGATTTAAAATATAGATTCTAGTGGACCAAAATGAAGATCAAGATTGCTCGATATGTCACCAAGTGCGATACTTGTCAAAACATGAAAGTTGTACATTTGAAGTCAGCCAGAGAGCTATAGCCATTGCCCATTCTAGCTGGGAAGTGGGAAGATATTGGTATGGACTTCATAGTGGGTTTGCCCAAGACCTCGAAGGGTTTTGACTCAATTTGGGTCATTATAGATCGCCTCACTAAGTTAGCTCATTTCATTCCTGTGAAGACTGATTGGAGAGCCCCCGCATATGCACAACTATATGTTGAGTGAATCATGTGTCTACATGGGATACCCAAGACTATTGTTACAGATAGGGGTACACAGTTTATCTCTTAATTCTAGAAACAATTTCAATAGTCATTAGGTACTGAACTGCTTCGTAGTATAGCTTATCATCCGCAGGCTGGAGGCCAGACTGAAAGAGTCAATCAGATTCTTGAAAATATGTTGAGATCCTGTGTTCTCACTTATTCAACCAAGTGGGATGAATGTTTGTTGTTAGCAGAGTTCTCTTATAGCAATAGCTACCAAGATGGCACCCTTTGAAGCACTATATGGTCGCAGATGTAGAACTCTGTTGAATTGGTTTGAACCTGGAGAAAGATGGTTCTTCGGGGTTGACCTTGTAAAAGAAACTAAAGAGAAAGTTAAGCAGATACAAAAGAATTTAAAAGTGGCATAGTCTCAATAGAAGAGCTATGTAGATAAGAGATGCCAACCACTGGTGTTTGCCAATGGAGACTATGTGTATTTGAAAGTCTCGCCTATGAAGGGAGTTAATCGTTTTGGAGTCAAAGGCAAGTTGGCACCTCGATACATTGAACCATTTTAGATCTTGGAATAATGTGGGAAGGTAGCATATCGCTTGAGATTTCATGAACAACTTTCAGCTGTGCATAATGTGTTCCATGTGTCGCAATTGAAGAAATGTCTTCAAGTGCCTGATCAAGTCACTGACTTTGTAGGAGTTAGACTGGAACCAGACCTGACCTATTCTAAATATCTTGTCTGAGTTCTAGATTAGAAAGACCATGTTACTTGAAGCAGAGCAACTAAGTGGTAAGGCAACTAAGTGGTACAAGATACAGTGGGATCAACATTCAGAAGAAGAAGCTACATGAGAATCAGAAGATTACCTATTGGAGAACTTTTTGGAGTTCTTTGCTTCTATCTAAGTTACAATTTCCTCTATAAGTTGTAACTTGTCCATTTTGAACTTTGGAATGTAAAAAAAATCCCTACCTATTTAATAGACAAGCTTGAGATGTGTTTTGCGTGACATGTTTCCTTTTCCATTACTTAATCCAAGGCTTTAAATCTCAGGACGAGATTTCTTTAAGGGGAAGGGTTGTAACACCCCTTGTGTTATGGTAACTAAAACTGGTCATGTCATCATATGCATTGCAAAGCATTCATATTTTAGTCAATCCTGATGTGCATCAACTAAAACAAGTTTACATTTCCTAGGTTGATTGAGTTTTGGTGATGTTTGACTTGAATCCAAAACCCTAGTTTTGAATGTCATCTCAAATACTCTATATACTTTGAGGTGTAAGCTGTGTTTACACTAGTGTCAAGTATAGTGTATAAATCCAAGTACAATATTTAAAATGAACTCCAAGTTTGAGGTTGAATTTGAGTTCCAAAACTTGACCTAAGTTTCCCAATTCAAATTTGAATTCAAATTGGGGGGTTTATTAAAATAAATTTATAATTTGAATTCGGTTCAAACAAATGTGGCATTGGGTAGGTCAAGTGTGATTTGACTCAATGGTACATTTGGATGATAGTTGTGATCATTAATTAATCACCAATTAATATAGAAACCAAATCAAGTTTGAATTTGATTCAAAACCCTGATTTTCAGAAAACCCTATTTTACCCCTTTTTGTGTAATTCAAAATCTAAAAAGAATTTGAGGGTGAACCAAAAAGCAAAGTTGTAGATAATGTTTAGATATACAACTTTGGTGGTTTGAGTTTGAAAGTTTCCATGTAAAATTTGAAGTAATTTTGAAATTACCAAAATCCAAAAAGTGTCCCCTTTTGTTTTCAAACTCACATTTCAAAATGGAGGCAGAATTTGGAGATGGTTCCATAAGCAAAGTTGGAGATCTTGGAAAGCTGAGCAACTTTTATTTTTGGAAGATTTTCATGTTGTTATATGAATTTTTGGATAAGAGAATGAAATAAGAGGCTGAAACATGGGCATGCAACAGTGCAGCATAACTCAAATTGCAGAAACATGACTTAGATGCTCCTCTGCCTGCTCGCCACCGGTGACTGCCCACTCCTTCATGTCCCTTCTCTACCATGGCACGCAGCAGCTTACCTGGCTGTGCGCATGCAGCTGCTGGCACCTCGCCACCGCCTTGCTCGCCCTTATCTGGACTGAACCGGCCGCACCATCTCCTTCTTCTTCATTACCTCCGCCTCCGCCGAGCATCACCACCTCACTAACACAATTTTCCACAGCCGTCACTTCCTTTTCCAATTCCTTGTGTCTCCACCTCCGCCATGATCTTGCGCACGTCTTGAGCCAGCTTGCGGCACCCCGCACCGTCGAACTTGTCTGCGCCACCGTTTTCCACCACGAGAGCTCTCGATGTCACCCCACACGCTGCTATCGTTGCCAGCATGTTCTGAGGCATCATTCATCCTTCCAACTCTTATTTTGGGTTCCCCTTGATGCCCTGACACTCACCGTCTCCTCCTTGTTCTCTTCCGTGCAGCCGACGCACCGAACCACCCCTGCGCCGCTGGTTCACGTTGCCGGAGCCGCTTTCACTGTCGACATCACCCCTCCACCGTGCCTCCACCTCAAATGAGCATGTAGTCATGTTCACAGTGAGCTCTTACCGCTAATCCCTCCACCAATTTCACCGCTACTGCATCCTGGGGGCAGTTCCGCCATCGTGCTACCGCGGAGATGGCCACCGTGCCGCCATAGCTACGGTCATGCTCTACCCATGACCTAGTCCCCTTGTCTGGTTCCATAGATCATTGCACAGTGGATTGGGGAGTGCATTGGGGCCGATCGCAGTGCTTGCGTCCTCGCCGTCGACGAGCCGAGCAGTGTGCTCATTGCTGGACCTACGGTCAAGGCTAAAGTTGGCCGGTTTGACCATGGGCCTGAGTGCTTGCATGTTGGGCCAGTATGGGCCGAGGGCTAAGGAAGTTGTTGTGGGCTAGGGAGAGAGAAAAGGAGTGGGCTAGGTGAAAGAAAGTTGTTTTCCTTTTTCAGCCATGATTAAATAATGTTGTTTATTTCCAAATTCATAAGTAATTATTGGAGTATGATAAAATGGTGAAAACTTTTGTGTGGCCTTGTTATGATCTTCTCTACATGAGAAACATATAAAATGATCAATTCCAGTACTTATGCTATGCTTAAAAATTAGCTCAATTAATTAATAAATGCAACTTTCATGATTTTTCTAGGCTTAAATAGTTGTACAAAAATTATGAAGTTTGTTTTGCCACTATTTCATGATATAACCAACCTACATAAACATTTTGAGCTCACTTGGACAAAGTTGAGTTTATTCTTAATTTATTCTTAATTAGTTAATTAATTAATTAAGTGGTTAATGCTTAATGACTTAAGATTTGTGTGACTTTGAGATTGGTTGTTGACCTTGGGACATGACCATGATGATGTTCCTTGGCATTTTACTTAGTTGCTTGAGTTCATAATCAACTTGTAATTAAGGAATATTAATGACCTTTTTATGTGATTAATAAGAGTCATTAGTGAATAGTAATACTTGCTTAGTAGATGCAACCTCTTGGGTAAAAAGAGTTAGTATGAAAGGTTAATGGGTTTTGTTGGCTTGCAACTGTACCATGATGAAAAGTTATACTCAAAATTCTTAATATTGTTTCATCATCATCATCAAAGCATTGTTTCATATCAGGTCGAGCATATCATAAGCATGCATTGGTTATCTCATGTAGTGATCGAAAGCAAAGAGTTGAACGTCGAACCAAACCCCGAAGAAGGAGTTCCATCGTTTGAGGTTGGGTTCGATATCTGTGGGACTGACCCCGAACCTGAGATTCCCATTGACCAAGGCAAGCCTTGGATGCATTTAAACCCTACCTTGTGGTTAACAAATTTTATATCACTTCTTTCTTATGAAATATTGCATTAGGTGATTAGGAGTTGAGTGATAATCTAATTGCTGCATTACCTACCTTGGTTACTTAAATATCATCCTTGATACCTGTTTTGATTTGAAAATGCTTAGTTATGTCTAGCCATGCTTTACAAGATAAGTTTTAAAATGAAATGTTTCAAAATGGTTAAAGATAGAAATACTTGATGAAAATAAGGAATTATCTCTAAGTTGAGACCAGGTGGGACGTGGGATTCATCTTGGTGACTGGGCACGACGGGTTGCCTGTTGTGCTTGTTTCATCTATGTCGGTTAAGGACCATTCGTTGTTGGCCCTTGGATCAAGAACTTTTGTAGTACTAATCACATACCCGTGGTAAGTCCTATTTTGGATATTCTATCACGAGAGTGGCTAACCGCGCACTGAGAGTGGAGAGATGGTGAGAGTAGCGTGTTCCCTCGTGGCAATGGCCGGATTAGAGGAATACTGTGCTCTCGGGTGGCGCTGACTCATTCTAGTGTTGGAGGATCTGAAGGCAGGGTTGACATATGCAAGATTTGGTTCTACATATGTCGTGTGATTAAGAAGCCCCAGCTGGGTAGAAAAGTGGTTCAAATTGTCGTTTGCTCCGCGAGAAAAGGAGACTTGATCTCAGCACCTTCATCATAGTTAACAAGTGGAACTTTGGTCGAGGGTTAAGAAAGAAGTTGTATGAGTTACTTGATCTATAATAGGATCACTTAGATTCTATTAATGATTAATGATGAGTTAAAATAATGATCCTAAGGACTCACTATTAGTAGCTTTTATGCAAAGGAACTTTGATTCTTGCTGGAACCTCACCTTGATTCCCCTGAGCCTGTAACACCCTAGGTGTTAGCTCACACAATTACATTTGCATTACATAGCATGAGCCTGTACATACCTCATTCATGCATAGTCATGAGCATCATACATGAAACATGTCAATGCAATAGGTGAAACATGAAACTAAAACCCTTGAAACATTATCGTGCAACATTATGTTTCAAACACTTGTTATTCTATGTTTTAGTACATGATCTTTTGGCTTGTGAGTTGGGGTGACGCAAATATGTGCAAAATGTCATAATAACATCTTAGTCATGTTTAGAATATGAAATGAAACAGAGTTTGTATTGGTAGTGTGGTCAAATTCAAATTCAATCTCGAGTTGACCTTGTTGACCATCTAGAGTACTTTAGTTTGACCCAAATTGAATGTCGACTTAGAGACTTTGCATTCAAGTGGCACCTTAACAAAAGTTGTAGAGAATTTTACAAGTAACAAAAGTCATTTAGGGACCTTGAGCTAGTTTTGTGCTGAACCTATTCAAAAAGGGCCTACAAGGTAAATTTGGGGACTGATTTCACCAATTAGGAAATGACTGAGTCTGAATGGGTGTTTTCATTTTCACGTAACCCTATTTAGCAGCCTGTATCTCTTAATCTAGGCCGAACTAGATGAGGTGCCTAGAATCAAAGTTGTAGAGCTTGGGTAGATCTCCTACTTTGATCATTGGAGTTTTTGCTAATGACGCACAGTTTAGGAGATATAGGAGCCAGAAGTCACGCTGTCAGGCTGCCTACTCGGCTTGAGGGCCGGACTCATCGTGTCGGTCATGGCCGACCGACTGTAGATCATGGCCGCCACATGGTGCCACGCGCCATACGCTGCCTCCACCGCGGCGCATGCTGTCCAGATGAAGATGAGCGAGCGCTGCTGCTGCCCCCCTACTCCCTCCATTCTCTTTCCCTCACCCTGCCTCCTCCCACTCGCAAGCAAGGTGGGCGCACGCCATCACCATCGTGAGCTCGCCGGCCAAGTCCATCGCAGTCATCGCGCCATTTCTAGTTCTACCGCTTGCCAAGCTCCGCCATTAGTCGGCCTACCTCCTTGGCCTGATAGCCTCACTGTTTGGGTCTTGGGTAGGGCCCTAGACAACTTTTCCTCAGCCACCATTCTCATTGGAGCACCGTCGAGTTTTGGCTTGTCGTGGCCAGCACTGCTTCGACCATCTCTCTCTCATCTCGCTAGTGTGTTGGGATCACTTGAGTGCGTAGATGGTGAAACCCTAGACGGTTGGTCCGATTAGGGTCCCGGCTCACCAGAACGCGACCCTCACCGTCGCACGCTCACTGCCGCTCTGCCATGTGCATCGCCCGAGCTCATCACCATGGCACCACTAGCCGCTAACCGTAACCCTAGATCCCCTAGGACCTCCCTGAGCTTGTGCGCGCACGCGCAGGCAGTCTCCTCATCGGAGACGGCGAGCCCACCACCGTAGACCTGGTTCTAGCACCGCCAAACCACCATTTGTGCCACCACCTTAGCTTGAGGCCACGATAGCCGCAACCACCTACCCTACCCAATGCGGCCCACCGCGAGGAGCACGCCGATGCCGGTCTTGCCGCCAATAGCCTCGCCGCTAGTGAATTTTCGGCCAGTCAAGCCATCCCCTGCTTTTCTCTCTCTAGCCAAGGGGCCCATTGACCACCTCAGCCCCGCATGTCAGCATCTCTGAGTGTATTAGCCTGGGTGTACTTAGCGTTTTGGAGTTTGAATTGTTTTCTTTTTCTTTTTCTTTTTCTTTTTCTTTTTCAAGAGAAAGCTTGTGAACTTTGAAAAATCATAACTAATTGTAGAAAAATCTAAAAATAGTAAATGAGGACTTTTTGGAATCCTTAGAAAATACCCTATGCAATGGAGTAATAAAATATTAGTGGTTAGTATATAGGTTTCACTGTCTTTATTTATTCCTTTTAATTAGGGAGAAAATGCATATCTAGCTTGTTCTTTTTGTAGAGGATGTTGCACTTGTTCAAATGCTATGAAATTTTTACAGTAGCCTAATGGATGCATATGTGTGCTACTGTAATGTTTCTAGATTTTTATATGCACTTTTGCTATGTGTTTATAAATTCCCTTAATTATCTAAAATAAATTAATAAAGGTAATTAAATGAAATGATTAAACTTGACCATCATGTTTTCTAGTGTTATTAAGAGATGCCTAAACTGTTGGTAACTTTTATTGTGCATAAAAGTTATTTCTAAGATGTAGTAAAATATTCATTCTTCATGATTTCATTTCTGGAACTGCTGGAACATTTTTTGGAATTATGCAAATTGAGTAATGTTAATGATGTTTGCTGTAAATCTTTATATTGATAAACTTGTATAAAATTTTCTTATCTTAACCATGTAAAAAGTTTAGAGTCATAGGCCTTTTGAGTTGAGAGTTATAGCTGTTTAAATTTAGTAGTTTAAAATGCTTGCTCTCTGGAATTTTCTGGACAGTTGGGAATAATGGCTCTGTTTTAGCTAGTTAATGATTGAGTCAAATGAAATCATCTATAAGAAAGCTATAGATATTTTGTTAAGCTTTCCAGAAAGTCCTATCTCATGTGTGTTGGATTTGTAGAACTCTACTAATAGTTAATTTAAGTGGCTGCTGGCTAGCAGTCCAAAATGCTTGTTGTGTAGTGTGACTTGCTTGATGCATATAAGGCTTGTTGATTAGTTTTGGCTAATTAAAATAAATTGTTAGTTGCAGGTTTTAGGTCCCTCACCAGTGACGAACGTTTGTATATTAGGTTGTTAAAACAGGGTAAGTGTGTGTCTACTTTTCTAGAGAGGAGATTTGCAGTTACTCAGTAAACGAAATTGACTTGTTCTGTCTTAAAGAATGTATAGGTCACCATACCCAGCATAAGCATCTCCTCATGCCATCCTAACACTTCATACAATATGCATTCCCAGTATTCATTCATGTATGCATGCATACAGGATCGCCAAAGGGGGTGACGTTAGTGGAGTTCGAGCCCATCGAAGGGGAGATTCCGTAGGAGGTGTAGCCGAAGGAGGAGCCAGAAGAAGGAGGACAGGCGCCGAACCTTCCAGAGTGCCTTGACCACCGACCATCCACCTTTTTGAAAAGGCAAGCCCCAGAGCATTATAAGCCTCCCATGATTTTTAAATATCAACTTGTGTCTTTTGATGTTTGATGCATTACGTATAGGAACTGCTTGAAACCTGTTGATGCATAGACCTTCCTTGTCCACCTTTATTATACCATGAATCCCATGTAGGTCTAGGATCGAATGTTGCTTAGCCATGCTTAGACCGGTAGAGGTGGGTGATTTCCTGTCACCTACGAAAAAAGGTGGATAACTGGTCACGGTTGGCTATATTTGCTATCATGGAGTATAATCAAGTGTTGGGGTATAATTGGAGACCGAGCGGAATGTGTGAGTAGCAAGGCATAGAGGCCTTGGTTGTAGGTAGTTTCCATCCGTGTTGATTAAGGACCGTATCGTTGTTGGGCCTCGGTCATTTTTTAATGCAGTTTCACATTTAGCTGACTGGATAAGTATGCTTAGGCGTGCATACTAGAGGAAGGAAGTATGTGCGGGAGCACGGTTTGACCATGGGCAGGCCAGGCCTGATCTTCCTAGGAATTAGTTGGCTCCTGAGTATTGCGGCCTCGGTCGAACCTGCGATAGATCCCGAATAGTACCAAAGGTGACCAATGGCTACTCTTGCAAAGCGTGCCTAGTTTGTGTGGGAAGTTTCACCAGCTGGTTAGGAATCGATTTGAATCGCTGTCTCTCTTGGATAGTGAGAAACTATGACTGAGTTACTTCATCATAGTAATGTGATTTTGGAAAATGATGATGGTTATGATGATGAAATGCCAAACTTGATATTGTTACTATTGATTGCTTAAATATATTCAAGTGTTTGCTCTAGTATAGGTGCCAACTTAGATTAGTTAGGTTCCTGAATATAACTTACTGCTAGAAGGATTAAAGATGTTAATAAATGTTCCCTTATGCTATTTATGCAAAGTGATGTCAAGGTAGCCACACCTGATAAAGTCTTGCATAATCCTTGAGAGTCACTTTATTTTTGGTTTTTGATGGGTAAGTCTAGCTGAGTATATCCTAGTACTCAGGGTTTATTTTTCCACTTCTTGTAGATGGTAATGTGTTCTATGGCTATTGCAAGCACTGGTTCTACCCAGCCGTGGATGAGGAGTAGACCATGGGCATGGTCCTTTCTTATGTCTTCACTTGTGCTTTTGTTAGAAATGACTTGGTACTGGCACTGTATTAAACTAAGTATGAAGGTGTGAGATGTTTCAAAACTATGTTGCTTCTGCTACTTTTATTTCGAACTTGGTATTGTAAAAACTTTATGTTAAACTCTGATGTATGTTGATGTATGTGCGAACTTTATGTATTATGTGAATGAGTGAATGTTGAATCATGCGATCTTGGTTGTAAAGTTGATTACAAGGTCCCTCGTGACACTCGGTGGACTATCGGGTTTACATGGGTTCAAGTATGATAGTGTAGCCGCTCCGGTGGTGGCCGTTATACTTGAGCTCTTATAAATTGGACGGTTCTGTTACAGCCTGCATTCTTGAGTTTCTCACTCTTTTTGTTGGGTCAGTCTTGTTGAGTACTTTTGTACTTAGGGTTTGTTAAACCCTTGTTGCAGGTGCATCTCATGAGCAGGTGTGTTTCAGACCCTGCTGCATGACAGTCTTTGTGGTAAGCGATGACGAGTAGTGTGTTTGGCTCTTGGGCTGGGCACTCCATTTTGGTGATCTGTAATAAAGTTACTAATGTTACTCCACTACTATGATTTGTAATAACGCAACTTAAGGTTTGTAAGGTTTGGAACAAATGGTTTGTAAATTTATGTTATGTAAGACTTTCACACTTTTACTCTGATGTAATTTATTATATAAACTGTTGTTATACTACAATGCCTCTGTAATGTGATCCTGCTCGGAAGATCGTGGATGATTCGGATTTCCTAAGGACATCTAACAGACTTGTTAAGTTATCCAGAACACATGCATAGCCATTAGAGGTCTTTGGGACAATGACAGGTGCATGTGGGCCATATAATTTAGGAGATTCTACCACACTCACTCTCCTGTGAGAGCGCCCCCTCTAGAGCGGGATTCGGCCCGAACCGCGACAGCTGCTCCAGTGCCGCCATCCCCTTCTGCATGGATTTCTCCACCTCCGCTTCTGAAAGCATCGCCCTGGCTGACGGGGTGGGGTTAGGCGAAGGTGAAGCAGGGGCGTCTGGCACCTCGTGTCCCCCTATGGCTATGGACGCCCGAGGAATGCTGCTGACCATCCCCAAGGTAGAGACATCCAAACCCGACACACTACCAACTGAAGTCTGGCCTTGCTACCTCAGCGCTTTCCATCGCAAAAAGCGGGGGGACGTTGGACTGGACCCTCCTGTAAGACCAACAGGCGTCAGCATTAACAAGCCTCAGCATGAACAAACAACACTAAAAGGCACCCTTTACCTCTACGTCATAGGACGGGGGCGTTTCCCCGATAGCTCACTTGGGCCCGACCCCACTATCACGGGGCAGGGCCTATTCCCGACCACCATGGCCTCGACCGCATTAGGCTGAGGGCGTGGTGGCAACGACCCCATAGTCTCCTAGGGTTAGGATTCCTCGGTCCCCTCAGGACGGGCCAACTCCTGTGGCCTTAGGGGCTCCTCCCCTCCGCTCGTCGTTGACAGTCACTAACATCAATTATAAACCGATAACCAAACATGAAAAGGATGAATATAATAAAATATCAACATAGAATAGGGGGTTATCTGACATAATTCCATATGTTTTGGTGAATCACTGTTTTCCTGGTATTAAACAGGAAAAGTGCCAAAGATATAGTGGATGTCAGGCTAAAAATCATATTCCATCGCGACACCAAGTTGAGAAGCATCTAGAAGACATGAGAAGGCATGCCATAGAAGGCAGGGCCCACCTAGCATAGTGCCAAGTTGGCCGACCTGGGTCTGGCCCACTTGTCAGCTGACTTTGCACGATGATCTTCCACCGCCTTAAGGATTGCATCTCATCCGTTGTTTCAAGCCAGTTTGATCTGAGGGCTCATGTTCATCCCACCGGCCTATATAAGCAGGACCATGCCCCCTGGCTCAAATCATCCCAAAAACCCTAATTCATATTCTCTGGTGTGGATCAGCTGAGAGGGGTCCCATGAAAGGATCAACCTCTCAAGAGCAGCATTCAAGAGAAGATTAGTCCTCATTAGGATTAGTCTTTAGAAATAGAGAGGGAAAGAGAGGAAGAGTTTTGGAGGAGATGTCGGCCTATCGGTGCTCCCTCTACGGCTTGTACCTTGGCAAAGTTAATCTACGTCTGATATTTCTTTGGTAATCAACTTCTTTTTTCTTTAAGCATGTTGTTTATATTGTTCTTCTATACACAATTCTTTTGAGTGCTTTAATCTATAGTACCCTATAGGTTAAAGTAGTAATTCTAGTTGTAGGCATGTTTCTTAGGCCTAGGTTAGTTGTGGATGCACCCTATATGCTAGAAAAGTGTGGTAGATCGCGGGCGTGACAATCCTGCCGAGTCCTTTGTAGCCCACACCTCGTATATAGGCCTAGTAGACCTGGTTGCTAAGTTAAAGCATCTTATATGGTGTCTTTTTCCTAATGCAATGTCCCCAAATAGAATAGTAGAAGACATAGCTTACTGAGATTAGAACGTGAATATCTTAGTAGTTTCCTCTACACTCTTGACCTTCCCTAGTCTTATGCTACTCTGGGTTAAGTTAGACCGTAGTTAACCTCTCATGTTTCCCTATGGATATGATATTTAAAACCTCCGGGTGAAGTGCTACAGCGGTATCCATACGCTTGTGGATCATTCCATGATTATTGTGTGTGTGTTAACAAATACCAATAGTTGTCACAACTCCCCTAAGGTTAGGGTCCTCTGATTCATGGCACAACAGTTGAGCCTATGGTGACCACCCCTCGATCGAGAGGGATGACCCCTGGGCTACTCCCCCTCCTCGGCCATGGAGTCTAGCTAGTCGTACTGGTGGGTCTCCTCCTCATCATCGTCGTCATCATCATCATCAATGCTCGACGACTCCTCTTCTTTGGTCTGCCACTACAGCTTCTGGCGCTTCTCACGCTCCTCCTTCCTCCTATCCTTGTTAGCCTCCTTCTTCTTCCCTTTTTCCTTCTTCTTCACCCCATCGGCGTGAGCCTAGTTCTGTGCCCTCTAGATCGTGTCCTCAGGAAGGGGTGGGTCAAAGTTAGGGACCAAGTAGAGATTCCCCTAAAGCCATCCAAGCCTCAGGTCAGGCAAAAAGGAACACAAAGAGGCCAAGGGAAAGAGGGAGGAGAAGAAGAGTGGGGAGCGCTCACCATCTTGATGAAGTCGTCATCAGGACACATTGGCGGGTGGGCGTTGAGGACAGCGTCGAAAAGGACACTCCCAAGTGCTGACTTGATGTCCTTCTTGATCTCCTCGTGATCAAGCTCCCCCATCATGAGAACGGTCCCTCGAGGGGTGCGTTTGGCACCATCTCGTCCAGGCGGCATGCCCGCCGCATTAGCGGCAGCATCCTCCTCTCATGGGACATGGTAATGACCCTAGCTCCTGTCATGTCTGCATCTACCAGACGCTTAACTACTAAGAGGAGGGTATCGATCTTCTTCCTATCGGCGGCGATGGGACCATAGCCCCAGCGCTCCGATGCTTCTTCAAAAGAAATGACCAGTATATGGAGGCAGGGGCGTGTTGGTGTCGCTCCTGAGGTAGAACCACTGCTGTAACACCCCAGGTGTTTGGCTTCCATAATTGCATTGCATTTCATAAGCATGAGCATCAATCATCTCATTCATGTCTTCAATTTTGCTTGCAACATGAGTATGCAACATACCCTAATGTGCTTGTTTCACAATTTACTTGCTTATGAAATATGAGTGGTGCAACTTGTAGATACAACTTGTAGGTACAACTTGTAGATACAACATAGTATCTCATGCTTTGAAACATTACAATGTGGTTAGTACACCATGATAGGCTCAATTGATACAACAAAGTATTGAAACATGTGCAACATGTTATTGCAACATTTGGGTAGAAATATTGTTTTGCTTATTTCAATTTATGTGACACTAGGAAGTTTGTGCAACCAATGTGTAGAGGGGCTAATTAGATCTTATAACACCTTAATTACATTTAGGGTAAGTAGTGGAGCAATGTTCATGTTGACCAAAATTACCAAATTGCCCTTCCAAAGGTTGTTGACTACGTTTTGACCCCTATAGTGCTTTGGTTTGACCATTTAAAAAGTCCAGCTTCGAGATCTTGCATGGAGGAGCAACCTTAAGAAAAGTTGTAGAGAATTTCATAAGGAACAAAAGTTCTAATATGGCCATCTCATGAAAATGACCAGAACATGCTCAAAAATGGACCACAAGTTATCTTGAGTGGTGCCCAACACAGAGAAAATTTTTCTAAGTCCTGAACTGGTTTGCAGTTTCATTGTACCCCACTTTAGGGCCTTGTAGTTTCACATCTAGGCCAAATTAGTCCAAACTCAAATTAACAATATTGTTGTCCACACATATCTCTACAATTTTGTTGTTAACACCTATCGCTAACTTGGGCTAGATTAGGAGATTTGCTCGGTTGAAATTGCGCTGTCAGTCGAATCCGTGGACACTGATTCAGTCAAGTCGAGCGACATTCAGTGAATGCCGTGGCCGACCGCGCGTAGGGCCAGGGCGCCGCGTGGCCGCCATGCTTCAGCTCTGTCCCCACTCGTGAGCACACTGGCGGACTCAAGCTACCAGCATGCTGCTGCTGCCCTCCACTCCCTCCATTCCCTCGCCCTTCTTCTCCAACTCACCGGTAAGGCGTCCGCACTGCCGTCGCCACCGTAGCCATTTTCGCCAAGCTCGTGCACTTGAACCACCGCGCCACTGCACCCCTGAGCTCGACCACTGCACCACCATGAGCCCACAGGTGCCCTTGACCGCACCAAGTCACCCTGCATTCACCAGGTAGCCCTCACCGCGAAAGCGCCTCCACCGGCTCGCCATGCTCGCCGCCGTCGAGCCGCACGTGGCCGGGCCGCTCGGTGCCTAACTACACATTCTTTTCCATGCGCTAGATGCAATTAGGGTTGGGGATGCTCACTGAGCTGGCCATTAGGGCCGAAACCCCGTGAGCTCGCCGGAGCCGGCCGAACCGCGGCCATGAGCCGCCATGCCCGCCGCCATCCCCCATAGCCGCAGCCATTGCTCCAATTAGTGGCACCCCTAGGTGCGCAAGGGAGAGGTGAACATGCCTGTGCCCTTGTTCTTACCGTAGCTGCCGCCGGCGGCGAGTTCACCGTCGGTCGTTCTTCCCCCTGCCCCTGTCTCGCTGACCAGTGGGTCCCGCTCGTCAGCCACGCGCGCGGGCGGGAGGCCGAGCACGGGCCGCGCGCGTGAGTAGGCCACGAACAGGAGTGGGCTATGCTGTTTGCCTGAGCTGCGCTGTCGCGTTAGCGGGCCGCACGTGGTGTAACCGGCCCAGTGCTCCCTTTTTGTTTTTGGAAAAATTCAGTTTCTTTATTATTTCACAGATTTGAATGATGTTTGTGATTTTCTTATCTAGGGTTTGGCATATCCAAAAATTGTGATTCAAATTTTGTTAGACTCTTAGTGAAGTGTAGTATTTAATAAAAATATAATCTGAGCACTTGTAGTAGATCTTTTGGAAGAATTAATTTGAAATTTTAAATGTGTTTTTGAATGCATGCAAAGTTGGTGAGTATGTTATTTCATATATATACTGGCTCTGGTAAAAGTTTGGATCCTATTGCTTGAGTAGTTTTCAAGTTATGATGTTGTCATTTTATATTAGGAGATATTTGAATGAATTTTCATAATTTTTCTATATTTCCAGTAAAGGTAAAATTTTGGGAGTGTTGTTCATAGGTTAGGATGACACTAGGAAAAATATGAAATCTGTTGTTTGACACTTTTCAATAGGGTTTCCTATTTATGCAAAAATCAGCCTTTTTGGCTTGTGAATTTTGTTTAGGGCGTTTCTGTAAATAACTTTAGTTCAACTTTTTACAGTAGCCTCCTAGTAGGCCAGGGAGCCTCCTGTAATTCTTATATAATTTTTCTAAGCAGTTGCGTATGAGTTTAATTTCCCACTTAATTAATTAAGTAAATTAAGAAAGGGGTTAAAATAAATGTTCTGGGTTGGCACACCATACTTTCTGGTGTTTTCTTGATATGTGTGAACTAGTAGTATCATTAGTTTGGTCATAAGGGTAGTTGGACACATGAATAAATATTTAACTTTTTACAATTCTAGGTTCTCTGGACAGCTGGTAGCATTTTTGGATTTGATCCTTGATAAAACTGTTTGCTGAGAAACTTGTGAATACCAAAGTGGTAGGAAACTTAATAAACTAGTTTGTGACAAAATTTGGTGGCATTTGGCCTTGTAGTCTACGAGTTATAGCTGTTTAAAGTGGCTGTCCAGAAATAGCTGCTCTCTGTTTCGAGGGAGCAATTTCTGGAACTTTAGAAGTTCGACTAGGTAAACTTTGTAATTAAGTGTTGAGGTCTGAAAATGAATTGTAGAGTATTTTATAAGCTTTCTAGATTATCTTGTATCATGCCTTTAGGATTTGGAAATTTACAGTTGTGATAGAAATACGTAGCTGCTATCCAGAATATGTTGTTACAATATTTTATGATTGGTTGTTGGTAACCTAAGTAATGTTGTTCTTATGATTTTTAGGTGTTAGGGCCTTAACTGAAGAGGAACATTTATACATTAGGTTGTGTAGATTAGGTAAGTACTTCTCTACCGGAGAAGAGATTTGCACGTAATGTTGAAGTAACTTGAATAGAGTACTTAAATTATTGAAATGCATTCCATTCCGAGCATGTTGCATTCATGATGCATCCATGAGATTTATTGTGCATTCATGCAATAGGTGTACCGGAGGGGGTGACACTCCTCGAGTTCGAGGGAGCGATTCCGGAGGAGGACCAGGAGCAGCCGAGGGAGCCCGAGGATCCAGCCGGCGAAGGAGTTCCCGTAGACGATCTGCCTGAGTGCCCAGATCATCGCCTGTCCTCTTTTCTGAAAGGCAAGCCCCGGTGCATGCTAACCCATTTGTTTTATATATCAATCTTGAGTACTCTTACTTGTTTACTGCATTAAGTTGTAGGAGTTGTATGAAAACTCTTGTTGCATTATACCTGTCCTTGTCCAGATATCATACTTAAACCCTAAATTAGGTTTAGGCACGTGTTAATTCTTAGCCCTGCTTAGTCCGGTAGAAGTCGGGTGATTTCCGGTCATCCACGAGATGTAGGAATGGGTCACGAGTGGCTATGTTGGCTATCATGGATGGAACCATGCCTAAAAATGAATTTGAGACCGGGCGGGAGTTCGATAGTGCAGCCGCAAGACACTTCACGTCTTGGGTGCGAAGCTATGCCCGTCTGAGTCATTTAAGGACCGATTCGTTGTACGTCCTTGAGTCATGTTGAACGCAGTCTAACACTTAGTTGGCCAGATAAGTCATTCCGACCATGAAGCCGAGTAATTTGGTTTAGGCCGGGAGTCAAATGGTAGGTTGCATCTTGGAGGAGGGTAATGTTGTGCTTGGGGACATTGGCATGAGACCAAGGGGGGTTAGAGTCCCTAGCACCTGGCAGAGTGTCACCCTTGGGGATGCAGCATCATTCAAACCCACGACTCCTGAATCGTATGAAAGGTGGCTTGTGCGACCCTAGCAGGGGCCTGCGTGGTGAGTGTTAGAAATACCCCTCCAGCTGGATAGGAATTCGATTCGAATCGCCATCGCTCCCGGTTAGTGAGCACTTGACTTGAGCAGCGGCAACGTAGATCTCATTAAATTAAACAGATGGTTAAGTGAATGATATAATATTGCCGCAATTTATACATGTTATGGATATAATAATATTATTGTTTGATTATACTCAAGTGAATGTTTAGTACAGGTGCTAAGATAGATGATAGGTTAATGTTAAAAATAACTGCTAGTACAGGTTAAAAGAGTTTAAATTACTTATGCTTTTCTGCAAAGGTGATGTCAGCCAGCTCCACTTATGAAAGCCTTGCATGATCCTTAGTGTCTCTTATTTTCTGTTTCGACAGGTAAGTCTAGCTGAGTACATTTCCATACTCAGGGTTTATTCCCTCCTGTTGCAGATGACATGCTTTATCAGGGCTTCTGCAAGACCTGCCTCCACCCCATGGGTGACGAGGACTAGATCACTCGGGCGTGATCGTCTGTTAGTTACTTTCCTTAATGCTTTTATGGGATGGTGATCTGTAAGACTGGCAGTAGTATTTGAACTAAATGCGTGTGTTATGCTTCCGCTACTTTATGAACTCGATTTGTAATAATTTGCGACTCTGCGTGTTGTAAGCGAACTTCCGAACTACTTGTGAAATGTAACGTGTGATGTGTATGTTGAATGATGCGATCTTAGTTGTAAAAGAGTTGGTTTGAAATCCTTCGTGGTTTTGATTGACTATCGAGATTATATGGGCTCAAGTTTGAAAATTTGAGCGTTTCGACTCTTGTTTTTGTACTTGTGCTCTTATAATTTGGTCAGTTCTGTTACAGCCGGTACCAGAGCAGAATTCAATATTAAACACATTATATGAGTATTTGAAAAGAAAAGTGTTTGTTTGCGAAAAGTGTTAAAATTCTAAAAATTATTTCTATAAGTATGCCAGTGATCACATCCCTTAGCCCAAATAAGGACTCTTAGGTGGCTTATTAAAAAGACTAACTTGAGGGTCTTGTTTGTTTTTGTTTCATCATCCATACGGCGTGATATTGTATGGATGCCATCCTCTTAGGTGGTAATGTATGGATCAAACACCTCGACGCTCTGGTAAGTGTGAGCTGTGAGAGCATGATCGTCTAACCGGCGGTCTAGGGGAGAGTAGTTGTGGTTACTTGCATACTTACATGTTCAAACCATGTAATTATGAAAGTACTTAATTGGGGTATATCTATCGGGTAGTTGTGATACTGAAGTATATACATTAGGGATGTGTATATGGAAAGTATTTAGCTTACTGCTTACTTGTGTGCTTATATTGGGGAAACTGTTGGGCTGAAATGAGATTTTCTGCAGGTACACTAACGGCGCGAACGAGTAGACCGATAGTTTCGCCTATATGAGAGAACGTATGTATGCCACCATCTAGCATTAGAAGTTTATGATTCTACTAGGGTGAGAGGGCATATGAAACATGCATGCATCATATTTAATTCATGTCATACATTTCATTTTTACTCCCTCCTTAAAAATTTCGATGGTCCTGACTAAATTAAATTTCGTATCCCTAAATTATCCTCAATGTAAGTCATATCTTGTTGCTACAGATGGCTTGCACCAAGAGGACCACTCGTAAATCCACTGGAGGCAGGGCACCTCGTCACCAGCTCGCTCCACGTGAGCCTCGCCCTGAGCCCACTGAGGCAGAAAGGTTGAGGGCCGAGTTGGCTGAGGTGACTGCTGCTAGAAATGCGGTCCAGTAACAGTTTGAGCAAGTGATACATGACAGAGATCAGGAGACACTTGCGGTCCAGAGGTTGACTGTGGCAAATCACAACTATCAGCGCATGCTGGTCCACGTGATGAACCAGTGGGATGAAGCCTGGCACAAAGAGAACGTCCTGAGAGCTCGTTAGGTGGAGCTTCAGCAACGGATAGAAGCTGCAGAAGAATACAATGACAATCTTCATGAGGAAGTGCACCGCCTAAACAATCAGCTCAATCCTCTGCTTCCTCATAACAATGACGAGGATGAGGAGATGGGCTCTAGAGTCTTCATGGCTGAAGGTGATGACGACATGGAGGTCAATGGGCCATAGGATGTTCCACCAGAAGAAGAAGAAGAAGATGATGAGGAACTAGAGCCTGTTAGTGATGAGGATGGCAGGGAGATCTTCGACACTGACTCCGAGGATGATGCTTAGAGTAGTCATCACCTAGCTACGACGCTAGAGTTATCTTTTGTGCCCTCCATGTGTGGGAGTGGGGCTTTGTAATAACTTAGCTTTTGGGATGTAATATCAAACCCTATGTTATCCTGGATGTTAGTTGAACGTGTTAAATTTCGGTCACAAATGGATGTCTCATTGTGTTGTGTTCGATGATGGTGTCATGATTAGCACCCTTCGGTGCCGAGATGAAGCCGAGGGCCTCCTGTGGCGCGCGACATAAGGCTGTGCTGCTTGGCACATGCTGGTATCAAGGTGGCTAGTCATGATCCACCATGGAACCCTACCCATGTGATGTCTCCTTGTGGTCATTTCTTGGTTAGCCTTCCTAGTTGGCTAGAAGTTTAGTTTGAATCCAGACACCTGTTACGTAAGGTTGAAATCCCATTGATATCAATATAACCTGTCCAGTCACGTTTGTGCTCCCTACATGCGAGGCTTTAATAAATTCCATCTTATCATCTGAAGATGTCTTGTTGTTATGCTCGTCGCATAATTGCGTCAATTGGTGCACTTGATGAGTTTGTGTGGTTGTGATGAATCACTGTGCCTCGGTTGCTTGCGAATTCATTTTTAATGAAATCAGTTTGGCATATTTACACAATTCATCTACAAATTTCCGACATCGTCAGTGCTCATTGGCTATGCATTTTTGTAGATGGCGTACAACCTCCGTCGTGGTCGTGGCATTGAGGATGAGGAACAGCCACCCCCTCCTCCACCACCCACTCCGGCAGAATTGATGCAGACGGTGGTTGAAGGTCAACGCCTATTAGCAGACGCTATGCGCTACTTGGTCAACCGGGATGCTCACCATGGTCGTCAAGGACCGGAACCAAATCAGCATAGTGACTTCAAGGATTTTCTTGACACCAAGCCCCCGCTCTTTAAGGAGGCGGAGGAACCTCTGCAAGCTGATGAGTGGTTGAATACCATTGAGCAGAAGTTTCGTCTTCTTCGTCTAACTGAGGAGCTGAAGACTGAGTATGCTTCCCACCAACTGCATGGCCCGGCTAGTATTTGGTGGAGTCACTACCGCTCCACGTTGCCTCCTAATGTCCCGATCGCTTGGGACTAGTTTAAAACGGCTTTCCGCGGGAATTACATTCCTCCAGGTATGATGGCTATAAAGCACACTGAGTTCATGAGATTAACCCAAGGCAATAAGAGTTTGATGGAATACTTGCAAGCCTTTAACAATCTTGCAAGGTATGCAACTGAGTTTGTGGATACTGATGCTAAGAAGATTGCTAGCTTCCAGCGTGGCCTCGGTCCAAAGCTGATGAAGACCATGGGCACTAGCAAATGTGCTACTTTCAATGATTTTATCAGTGATGCTCTGACTCAAGAAAACAATAACTCTATCTATGCTGCTTCTAAGAGCCGCAAGAGGGCCCTTGAGGCAGGTGCGTCACAGTTTCGATCTCTAGCTGCACCGAGGGCTCCTCCTCGCCCTCCTGTCACAAGTGCTAAGTTCCGTCCCCCGCAAAAGAAGGCGCCAGCTAAGACTAGTTTTCGCAAAGCATATACCGTGTCTCTGCCAAAGGGTAGTTCTAGTCAAGGCAGCTCCAGTGTCCCTCCAAGCAACATGCCTTGCTGGAACTGTAATAAACCAGGTCATTGGTCTAGGAATTGTCCATATCCTAAGAAGAATGCAAACCAAGGTGGTCGTCAGGGGCATGTTCATTATAATAGTATTGAAGAAATTCCATCTGGTGAGATAGTCACTACTGGTAAGTTCCTAGTCGACCAACATTCTGCAGTGGTGCTATTTGATTCAGGTGCTTCACATTCCTTTATCAGTCCTATGTTTGCATCAAAGTTTGCACATAAATTGCATACTGTTGAAGGTGGGGGTTATTGTATTAGAGCGGCAAGTGGGAATATTTCCACAAATCAAGTAGTAAGAGAGCTAGAGTTTGAAATAGAAGGGCGAAAGTACTCGCTTACCTTAGTGGTTTTGCCTAGATTAGGTATTGATGTTATTTTGGGCATGAATTGGATGGGTCAGAATGGGGTGCTCATTGATACATCCACCCGGGTAGTTATGCTCAGAGATCCTATAGATCAGAAAGGTTTTCTAGTGCAACTTCCCAGGCAGTTTGACCGTTCTAGTGAGTTTCATGCGGTGCAAGCGAAGGTATTAACTGATATTCCTGTAGTGAGTGAGTTTCCTGACGTTTTTCCCGATGATTTGCCGGGACTACCTCCGGATTGGGATGTGGAGTTTAAAATCAAGTTGTTGCCTGGCACGACACCTATCTCTAGGAGACCCTATAGGATGCCTCCGAATGAACTAGCTGAACTTAAGGTGCAGTTGAATGAACTTTTGAAGAAGGGGCTAATTCATCCCAGTTCATCTCCGTGGGGATGTCCTGCGATCTTTGTAAAGAAGAAGGACCAGTCATTGCGGATGTGCGTAGATTATAGGCCTCTGAATGCAGTCACTGTCAAAAATAAGTAACCTCTACCATGCATCGATATCTTGTTTGATCAGTTATCTAAAGCTAAAGTCTTTTCCAAGATCGATCTAAGATCTGGCTACCATCAAATTAAAATCCGTCCGGAAGATGTTCCAAAAACAGCCTTCTCTACCAGATATGGTCTTTATGAGTATCTTGTTATGTCCTTCGGCTTGACCAATGCCCCGCACACTTCATGTACTTGATGAATTCAGTGTTTATGCCCGAATTGGACAAGTTTGTAGTGGTATTTATTGATGACATCCTGATATATTCTGAAAATGAGGAAGACCACGCAGAACATCTACGTATAGTCCTCACAAGACTGCGTGAACATCAACTATATGCAAAGTTCAGTAAGTGCGAATTCTGGCTTCGAGAAGTACCTTTCCTTGGGGATGTGTTGTCTGATGGAGGAATTATGGTGGATCCCACCAAGGTACAAGAAGTACTGAACTGGAAGGCTCCTATCTCGGTTCACGAGGTCCGGAGTTTTCTTGGATTGGCTGGCTATTATCGTCACTTCATCCCGGATTTCTCAAAAATAGCCAAGCCAATGACTCGGCTACTGCAAAAACACACCAGGTTTGTCTAGACTCCTGAGTGTGATGCGGCTTTTCACAAACTGCGAACTCTCCTAACCTTGGCTCTGGTTTTGGCGCAACCGGATATCGAGAAGCCATTTGATGTGTATTGTGATGCCTCAGGCATAGGTTTGGGAGGTGTTCTGATGCAGGAAGGCCGAGTAATTGCATATACCTCTTGACAACTTCGGAAGCATGAGGTGAATTATCCAACGCATGACTTAGAACTCGCGGCAGTTGTTCATGCTTTGAAAGCCTGGCGACACTATATGTTGGGCAATGTTTGCAATATCTATACTGACCATAAAAGCCTCAAATATATCTTCACCCAACTCGAGTTGAATATGCGTCAAAGAAGATGGCTTGAGTTGATTAAAGATTATAATCTCCAAGTGCACTATCATCCTGGCAAGGCAAATGTGGTTGCCGATGCCTTAAGCCGTAAGTCTCATTGCCACTCATTAGTTGAAAGTGATTTTCATCTGTCTCGCCTTCTACACCCAACCATTCTGTACAATGTCACTGTCAGTTGCACTCTCAAGAGTAGAATTATTGAGCTTCAAAAGACTAACACTGGTATATTCCACATCAAGCGTAAGATAAAAGGGCAGGAAACTACACATTTCAGGGTAGATGAAGAGGGTGTACTGTAGTTCAAGGATAGGTTAGTTGTGCCTAAGGACCGAGAGCTTAGAAATCATATCATGTCTGAAGCACACTCCTCTAAGTTGTCCATCAATCCTGGTAGCAATAAGATGTATTATGATTTGAAGCCATACTATTGGTGGACCAAAATGCGGAAAGAAATAGCTGCATATGTTGCTAGGTGTGATACCTGCTATAGGGTTAAGGCTGTGCACATGAAAGCTAGATTGCTTCAACCACTTTCTATCCTAGGTTGGAAATGGGAGGAGATAAGTATGGATTTCATTGTTGGACTTCCTCCTACTATCAAGAACCATAACTCTATCTAGGTAATTGTAGATCGCCTAACCAAGTTGGCTCACTTCATTCCTATTCAAGTAGACTATCGTCCTACTGACTATGCTGAGTTGTACTTCAATCAGATAGTCCGGCTCCATGGGATACCTCGTACTATCATTTTTTACCATGGTCCACAGTTCACTGCTCGTTTTTGGGAGCACTTGCATCATCTTCTAGGAACCAAGTTAGTGAGAAGCTCTGCTTATCACCCCAGACATCAGGTCAGACTGAACGAGTTAACCAGATCTTGGAGGATATGTTACAGGCTTGTGTTATTTCGTCCAAGGGTTCATGGGAGAAATGGTTGCCTCTAGCTGAGTTCTCGTATAATAATAGTTACCAAGAGAGCATTAAGATGGCCCCATTTGAAGCATTGTATGGTTGTAAGTGTAGAACCCCACTAAATTGGATAGAAGCTGGTGAGAGAAGGTATTATGGTATTGATTTTGTCGAGGAAGCTGAGAAACAAGTTTGTACCATCAAAATCCATATGGCTACAGCTCAAGCTAGACAGAAAAGTTATGCTGATCGCCATAGAAAACCGATTGAGTTTGAAGTTGGAGACTTCGTGTATCTGAAAGTGTCCCCTATGAAGAGTGTACAACGCTTTGGTGTGAAGCGGAAGCTTGCACCTAGATACATGGGTCCTTTCCAGATCATAGGAAAGAGTGGTGCTGTCGCATATAAGATCCAGTTACCCCCTGAAATGAGCGCCATTTTCAATGTTTTCCATGTATCCCAGTTAAAGAAGTGTCTTCGAGTTTCTGAAGAAAGAGTTCCATTAGGGGATATCAGGCTAGAATCCGATTTAACTTACGAAGAAAAGCCAGTCCGTGTGATTGACACTCAAAAACGGGTAACTAGAAGTCAAGTGGTTAAGTCGTATAAAGTAATGTGGAGTAATCAGGGTACTGAGAGTGATGCTACGTAGGAGCGAGAAGACTATTTACGTGATGGTTATAAGGAATTCTATCAACAATGGTACGCTTTCCAAATCTCGGGATGAGATTTTTATAAGGGGGGAGGGCTGTAACACCCCAGGTTTTGGCTTCCATAATTGCATTGCATTTCATAAGCATGAGCATCAATCATCTCATTCATGTCTTCAATTTTGCTTGCAACATGAGTATGCAACATACCCTAATGTGCTTGTTTCACAATTTACTTGCTTATGAAATGTGAGTGGTGCAACTTGTAGATACAACTTGTCGGTACAACTTGTAGATACAACATGGGATCTCATGCTTTGAAACATTACAATGTGGTTAGTACACCATGATAGGCTCAATTGATACAACAAAGTATTGAAACATGTGCAACATGTTATTGCAACATTTGGGTAGAAATATTGTTTTGCTTGTTTCAATTTATGTGACACTAGGAAGTTTGTGCAACCAATGTGTAGAGGGGCTAATTAGATCTTATAACACCTTAATTACATTTAGGGTAAGTAGTGGAGCAATGTTCATGTTGACCAAAATTACCAAATTGCCCTTCCAAAGGTTGTTGACTAGGTTTTGACCCCTATAGTGCTTTTGTTTGACCATTTAAAAAGTCTAGCTTAGAGATCTTGCATGGAGGAGCAACCTTAAGCAAAGTTGTAGAGAATTTCATAAGGAACAAAAGTTCTAATATGGCCATCTCATGAAAATGACCAGAACATGCTCAAAAATGGCCCATAAGTCAGCTTGATTGGTGCCCAACACATAGAAAATTTTTCTAAGTCCTGAACTGGTTTGCAGTTTCATTGTACCCCACTTTAGGGCCTTGTAGTTTCACATCTAGGCCGAATTAGTCCAAACTCCAATTGACAATATTGTTGTCCACACATAGCTCTACAATTTTGTTGTTAACACCTATTGCTAACTCGGGCTAGATTAGGAGATTTGCTCGGTTGAAATTGCGCTGTCAGTCGAATCCGTGGACACCGATTCAGTCAAGTCGAGCGACATTCAGTGAATGCCATGGCCGACCACGCGCAGGGCCAGGGCGCCGCGTGGCCGCCATGCTTCAGCTCCGTCCCCACTCATGAGCGCGCTGGCGGACTCAAGCTGCCAGCATGCTGCTACTGCCCTCCACTCCCTCCATTCCCTCGCCCTTCTTCTCCAACTCACCGGTAAGGCGTCCGCACTGCCGTCGCCACCGCAGCCATTTTTGCCAAGCTCGTGCGCTTGAACCACCGTGCCACCACACCCCTAAGCTCGACCACTGCACCACCGTGAGCCCATAGGTGCCCTTGACCGCACCAAGTTGCCCTGCATTCACCAGGTAGCCCTCATCGCGAAAGCGCCTCCACCGGCTCGCCATGCTCGCCGCCGTCGAGCCGCACGTGGCCAGGTCGCTCGGGCGCCTAACTACACATTCCTTTCCATGCGCTAGATGCAATTAGGGTTGGGGATGCTCACTGAGCCGGCCGTTAGGGCCGAAACCCCGTGAGCTCGCCGGAGCCGGCCAAACCGCGGTCGTGAGCCGCCATGCCCGCCACCATCCCCCACAGCCGCAGCCATTGCTCCAATTAGTGGCACCCCTAGGTGCGCAAGGGAGAGGCGAACATGCCTGTGCCCTTGGTCTTGCCGTAGCTGCCGCCGGTGGCGAGTTCACCATCGGTCGTTCTTCCCCCTGCCCCTATCTCGCTGACCAGTGGGACCCGCTTGTCAGCCACGCGCGCGCACGGGAGGCCGAGCGCGGGGCCGCGCGCGTGAGCAGGCCGTGGGTGGGAGTGGGCCATGCTGTTTGCCTGAGCTTCGCTGTCGCGTTAGCGGGCCGCGCGTGGTGTAACCGGCCAAGTGCTCCCTTTTTGTTTTTGGAAAAATTCAGTTTCTTTATTATTTCACAGATTTGAATGATGTTTGTGATTTTCTTATCTAAGGTTTGGCATATCTAAAAATTGTGATTCAAATTTTGTTAGACTCTTAGTGAAGTGTAGTATTTAATAAAAATATAATCTAAGCACTTGTAGTAGAGCTTTTGGAAGAATTAATTTGAAACTTTAAATGTGTTTTTGAATGCATGCAAACTTGTTTAAATCATATCTTGAGCTTCTTTGTTCCAAAAATTATAAAAGTTGGTGAGTATGTTATTTCATATATATACTAGCTCTGGTAAAAGTTTGGATCCTATTGCTTGAGTAGTTTTCAAGTTATGATGTTGTCATTTTATATTTGGAGATATTTGAATGAATTTTCATAATTTTTCTATATTTGCAGTAAAGGTAAAATTTTAGGAGTGTTGTTCGTAGGTTAGAGTGACACTAGGAAAAATATGAAATCTGTTGTTTGACACTTTTCAATAGGGTTTCCTATTTATGCAAAAATCAGCCTTTTTGGCTTGTGAATTTTGTTTAGCGAGTTCCTGTGAATAACTTTAGTTCAAATTTTTAAAGTAGCCTCCTAGTCGGCCAGGGAGCCTCCTGTAATTTTTATAGAATTTTTCTAAGCAGTTGCATATGAGTTTAATTTCCCACTTAATTAATTAAGTAAATTAAGAAAGGGGTTAAAATTAATGTTATGGGTTGGCACACCATACTTTCTGGTGTTTTCTTGATATATGTGAACTATTAGTATCATTAGTTTGGTCATAAGGGTAGTTGGACATATGAATGAATATTTAACTTTTCACAATTCTAGGTTCTCTGGACAGCTGGTAGCATTTTTGGATTTGATCCTTGATAAAAGTATTTGCTGAGAAACTTGTGAATACCAAAGTGGTAGGAAACTTAATAAACTAGTTTGTGACAAAATTTGGTGGCATTTGGCCTTATAGTCTAGGAGTTATAGCCAGGGATGAAAACGGTACGGATATTTTCCGACCGTATTCGAGACCGAATCCGTTTAGAGGGGTTTTAATCCGTCCGTATCCGAGTCCGGATATTTAACATCCGATACCATATTCGTATCCGAATATTTAAATAACATATTTATGATGTTGATATCCAATCATATCCTATCCGGTATTTTTTAAACTATCCGTATTCGAATCCAAATCCAGACATAAATATGAAAACAAATACGATATCAGTGATATCCGTCCGTATCTGATCCGTTTTCATCCCTAGTTATAGCTGTTTAAAGTGGCTCTCCAGAAATGGCTGCTCTCTGTTTGGAGAGGATAGATTTCTGAAACTTTAGAAGTTCGACTAGGTAAACTTTGGAATTAAGTGTTGAGGTCTGAAAATGAATTGTAGAGTATTTTATAAGCTTTCTAGATTGTCTTGTATCATGCCTTTAGGATTTGGTAATTTACAGTTATGATAGAAATACGTAGCTGCTGTCTAGAATATGTTGTTACGATATTTTATGTTTGATTGTTGGTAACCTAAGTAATGTTGTTCTTATGATTTTTAGGTGTTAGGGCCTTAACTAAAAAGGAACATTTATACATTAGGTTGTGTAGATTAGGTAAGTACTTCTCTACCGGAGAAGAGATTTGCACGTAATATTGAAGTAACTTGAATAGAGTACTTAAATTATTGAAATGCATTCCATTCCGAGCATGTTGCATTCATGATGCATCCATGAGATTTATTATGCAATCATGCAATAGGTGTACTGGAGGGGGTGACACTCCTCGGGTTCGAGGGAGCGATTCCGGAGGAGGACCAGGAGCAGCCGAGGGAGCCCGAGGATCCAGCCGGCGAAGGAGTTCCCGTAGACGATCTGCCTGAGTGCCCAGATCATCGCCCGTCCTCTTTTCTGAAAGGCAAGCCTCGGTGCATGCTGACCCATTTGTTTTATATATCAATCTTGAGTACTCTTACTTGTTTACTGCATTAAGTTGTAGGAGTTGAATGAAAACCCTTGTTGCATTATACCTGTCCTTGTCTAGATATCATACTTAAACCCTAAATTAGGTTTAGGCACATGTTAATGCTTAGCCCTGCTTAGTCCGGTAGAAGTCGGGTGATTTCCGGTCATCCGCGAGATGTAGGAATGTATCACAAGTGGCTATGTTGGCTATCATGGATGGAACCATGCCTAAAAATGAATTTGAGACCGAGCGGGAGTTCGATAGTGCAGCCGCAAGACACTTCACGTCTTGGGTGCGGAGCTATGCCCGTCTGAGTCGTTTAAGGACCGATTCGCTGTACGTCCTTGAGTCATGTTGAACGCAGTCTAACACTTAGTTGGCCAGATAAGTCATTCCGACCGTGAAGCCGAGTAATTCGGTTCAGGCCGGGAGTCGAATGGTAGGTCGCATCTTGGAGGAGAGTAATGTTGTGCTTGGGGACATTGGCGTGAGACCAGGGGGGGTTAGAGTCCCTAGCACCTGGCAGAGTGTCGCCCTTGGGGATGCGGCATCATTCGAACCCGTGACTCCTAAATCATACGAAAGGTGGCTTGTGCGACCCTGGCAGGGGCCTGCGCGCTGAGTGTTAGAAATACCCCTCCAACTGGATAGGAATTCGATTCGAATCACCATCGCTCCTGGTTAGTGAGCAAGTGACTTGAGCAGCGGCAACGTAGATCTCATTAAATTGAACAGATGGTTAAGCAAATAATATAATGTTGCCGCAATTTATACTTGCTATGGATATAATAATATTATTGTTTGATTATACTCAAGTGAATGTTTAGTATAGGTGCTAAGATAGATGACAGGTTAATGTTAAAAATAACTGCTAGTACAGGTTAAAAGAGTTTAAATTACTTATGCTTTTCCACAAAGGTGATGTCAGCCAGCTCCACTTATGAAAGCCTTGCATGATCCTTGGTGTCTCTTATTTTTCATTTCAACGGGTAAGTCTAGCTGAGTACATTCCCGTACTCAGGGTTTATTCCCTCCTGTTGCAGATGACATGCTTTATCAGAGCTTCTGCAAGACCTGCCTCCACCCCACGGGTGACGAGGACTAGATCACTCGGGCGTGATCGTCTGTTAGTTACTTTCCTTAATGCTTTTGTGGGATGGTGATCTATAAGACTAGTAGTAGTATTTGAACTAAATGCGTGTGTTATGCTTCCGCTACTTTATGAACTCGGTTTGTAATAATTTGTGACTCCGCATGTTGTAAGTGAACTTCCGAACTACTTGTGAAATGTAACGTGTGATGTGTATGTTGAATGATGCGATCTTGGTTGTAAAAGAGTTGGTTTGAAATCCTTCGTGGTTTCAATTGACTACCGGGATTATATGGGCTCAAGTTCAAAAATTTGAGCGTTTCGACGCTTATTTTTGTACTTGTGCTCTTATAATTTGGTCGGTTCTGTTACAACTGCTAGTGCCACCCCTTATTAGATGATGACCCCCTCATGGCGATGTACCCATCCACCTAACTTTGACAGAGCTGGATCACACAGCTACCGATGCGCACCGGCACTGTCTTGCCCCTCCTCACCATCTTGAGGAAGACAGTAGTGCAGAAGTAGTACTTCCCATGGCAAAGTTGGGCCTAATGCCTAGATAGCCCTCACATAGGGTGACGAAAACCACAATCTACAAAATTGAGTTAGGATTGAGATTCTGCAGCTCAATCCCATAATGGTGTAGGAGCCCATGGAATAAGTTACTCGCAGACGTCCTGAACCACCGCTCATGGAAGTGCGCGAAGCTGACGATGTAGCCGACAAGCGGTTTGACTCGTCTTTGTTGCGAAGGATGATCCCCTCTAGCTGCACGACATTCGTCACTGGATAGAGGAGCCCATCCTCGATGAGCCACAACGTGATCTTCTCGATGAACCTAGAGCGACCTCATGGATCCATCGAGATGGGTGAGAAAGCACTCCGGCAGCAATGGCAATGGCGGTGGTTGCGGGGTGAGTCTTCAATCTCTCTCTATCATTTCCTTGTTAAGGCAGATGGGAAACGTGAGCACGAGGAAGGCAAAAGACAGAGGTGTGCAAGGGAAAGGAAAAACCACCGGGTTAAAAAGGAGAGAAGATGGAGCGATTCAAGACTCCAACCACCCACATTAAATGTGGCTGCAGAAACATCTCAACACATCCCGGATATCTCGGTAACCATTCGCATGCCCCTTACAAATCCGTCCTGGCACCTCGCACCATCTGCCTCGCATGCTGTGCCTGCTATTATCCTATCACCATGCGGGGCTCAGGCACCTCCCCTCTCCGTGGCCAATCATAGGCCTCGGTAGGTAAGAGAAGAATATGGAGCTACGTACGCTCCTCCGGCCCAATTATGGTCCAGGGGTTCGAAGGCTGGCCCACCATGGGTTCGACAGCCGCCTCAGGACACTTGAGTCAGGGATGGTGAAGAATGGGCACACTAGCAGCTAATACCCCAGTGCACGGGCACCGAGGGCATTTCGACCCATGTTTGAGTCCTTATGGACATCCGATTCATGGTATTCCTCGAAGGAAGGTAGCGAGCCCTCAGGACCGGTCGGATGGCCCTGAGAACAATATGAATTGGCTATCGGGAGTTTGGAGTGCATCACTAGCTTGACCACTAGCCGCCGCCCAGCGAATGGGACCGACACTCCACTTAGACCTACCCGCTAACAGCGCACCGAACGCCACGGTTCATCCAATCAGGATAGCGTGGTTCAACTCACCCCCTCTGTTCCATGAAGGAACGTGTGAGGGATCAAATCAAAGCTAGGTGGCCTCCCAATCGGACCCTTGCATCGAGCAAGGGCTCGGGGCTACACTCGTGTCCTGACCCAATGATCTATCATGACCCTGCGTCGAGCAAGGGCACGGGAGTTATGAACGACCCAACAGACGGTCACCTCCCACAACATTTCTAAAACCACATGAGAACTCACATCAATGAAGGACATGATTCATTAAACAATGACGAGCCTTTTTACAAGAACACTTCTAATGTGAAATGCAAAAACAAAATGCAAAAAGCCTATCCTAAGCGGGGATCAAGATGGCCTCGGCAACGACATCCTTGGAACTATGCAAGGAACGATGGCCAGTAGGGATCAACCTTGATGTTAGCCGCCGCTCAAGATCCTAGGTGCCGGTGGCCTCCTCCACGATCCCCTCGGTGGGGACCAGGTCAACGACAGTGTCGGCTACCTCATCAAAGTCCTCCTAGGACCCATCATGGTCAGCTAGCTCCTGGCCCTCTAAAAGCCTTACTAGGTGGTGGAGCACGTGCCCTGAGTGCACCTGCACCACTGTCAGGGCCACTACCGCTCCACGATGGATGCCGAGCTCCACCGTGTCCCGAACGTGGTTTGGGAGATCTAGGAGGCGCTCCTCCCGATTTGCACCATGGGCATGGATGTACCCCACCACGATGTCCATAGCCTCCCAGATCCCTAGCAGCTCTGCCTCTAGCTCTACCCAATGCACAAGCATGATGAGTGCAAAAGATAAATGCAATCCTTCAAATCGGAATTGTGAAAGGAGAACTCATTGGCCACCTGGCTTTCTGCAGCGACCTGCTGGTCTCGGACGATCTGCATCTCCTATTTTGCCACCTTAAGTGCGGCCTAGGAGACCTCCAGGTATCTCCTGAGTCTCTCCACCTCTGTCTCCACTGCCGTGGCTAGCGCAACGTCCAATGGTTGTGCCGGGTCCACAGTCATGGCCAGAGGCAAGCGCCTCCCGTGTCCATCACCGGAGGATGACCCCACCCACGTCACATGGCACCACATGGACCGCCCACCACCAGACGCATCACTAGCAAGGCGTTTACCTGGATCCATAGTGAAAGTGGGGAGAGGATGCCATGGAAAGAGGGGACCAAAGAGATTGCAGGCTGCTACAAGGAACTAAGAAGAACAGATGGGCTTCTATGCCCCGCCTATGCCTATATTTATAATGCCATATAGGGCAACTGACTGGGCTCTTGTTGCCCAACTCCCCACGTACGCAAAAATCTAGCCACCTTCCCATGCACCGGGACGCGAAGCATCACAATAACTGCTACCCGGCACGACGCCTCGTCTTCCCCAGGCGGGTCCACTCGATTCAAATCCCTTGAAGGGATAACTTGTAACACCCCAGGTGTTATTTTGCCTCATTTTGCACATGCATTACATGAGCATAAGCATCATTCATTCATGCATCATCTCTATGTGTGTTACTTGCTTGAAACTAATGAAACATGTGAAACAATGCTTGTTATTCTATGTTTCTTTTATGTGTTGCTTATGATCATGTGTAGATAATGCAAGTGGTAGTCAAACATGCTAACTAGTATCTTAACTATGCTTAGGACACCTTATGGAACAATGTTCATGTTGACCAATTTAGCTCCTAAGCCATGGTTTGACTTAGGTTGACTTCTAGACCTCTTTTGCTTCCTTGCTTAAAAAGTGCTACTAGATGTTTATGCATGTTTGTGCAACCTTACGCAAAGTTGTAGCAAATTTATTAAGGAACAAAAGTTGTAATATGGTGATCTCATGGAAATGACTATAACATGCTCAAATAGGGGATGGCCGACTGGCCACAGGCTGTCGATGCTGCATGGTTATGCTGTGGCAAGCCGTACACCGGCATGGGCCCATTGGTCAGGTCGTCGAGGCCTGCATGGCCACCACGACACCCTCCAGCTTGCCCTCTCCTCCATTTGCCTCCTTTTCCCTCTGCTGTGCTCGTTGAGGTGGAGAAGGGTGACACCAAGCACCGCCTGAGCTTCATTGCCATCGTGCTCACGCACCACGGCACCCTAGCCTACCTAACTCCGATCAAAGCTCCGCCCAGAGCTCCTCTACCTCGTCATCCTCTCCGGTGAGCCGTTTGAGCCTCGGTGGGGCTGCATTTCTTCTTTCTGCTGCCGAGGTGACCTCATCGGAGTACCTCCGCGCGAGCGCTCACTATGGTCCCGCCTCTCCAAAGCACCTCGCCTTCCCAAGTCCGCTATGTAGTAGCCCTAGGGTCCGTGATGGCGTTACTACCCTCACCGGAAGCCGTCGTGGCTGGAGACGGCCAGCGCACCTCGTGTAGCACCGCCACACCTGCCATCATAGTCGGTAGCCTCTTCCTCTATAGATAGGGAGTCCGTTTTCTTCACCAGTTAGCATAGGACAACGAGTTGAGCACGCTGGTACCCTCGGCCTCACCGGGGTCCTCACCGGCGACGAGCTAGTGGCGGTCAACTGCCTTCCCCTGCTCTGCTCTCTTTGACGCATGGTCCCCCACTGTAAGTGTCGTCGGATGAAGTTGGGCCAGATCCGTTCGGCCCAGTTAAGGTTCATGTGTTTTTCTTTTCTTTTTTCTTTTTTCCAGATTTGATGCAAAGATTCAAAAATCCATATCTAGAGTTTTAAAGGTCCAATTGATGTGCTTCAAATTTTTTTGTGCTCCATGTAGTGTCTAGTTTTTTATAAAAATATAAAACTAGGTATGTTTTCTAGAAAAAATAAATGGTTATTATTTATGCCTTTTATTCATGCATGAAAAGGGAAAAATCATATCTCTCTGTAGACAGCTCCAAAAATTATGAAAAATTGATGAGGTGTTGCTCATGGCATGAATAGGATGTAGTTTAAATTTCAGCAATTTTAGATACTGTATGATGGAGTTATATATTTATCTTTTTTGTATGGTTGGATCTTGTGTGAATTTTTCATAATTAATCTTGTGTGAAATTTGGTGAGTGCTATTCTTATGTTAGTAAGGACCTAAAAAAATCTAAAATCTATTGTTTGATACTTTTCAGTAGTATTTCTCATTTATGCCAAAATCAGCCTTTCTATTTGTCATTTTCAGTATAGGAAAATATACTTGCTCAAATTCTATAAAATTTTATGATAGCCTCCTAGAAGCATGTGTTGACTATTGTAATTGTTATATAATTTATTATATAGTTTTGATATAGGTTTCTTTATTCACCCAATTATCTAAATAAATTAATAAAAGGTATTAAAGAAATTATTTAGATGTTGGCATCACACTTTATAGTGTTCTTTTAACATGAGTAATAACTTATTAAACTTTGTTTAGCTCAAATGTGCTTTCGCTACATCTCTAATTAATTAATTTAGTGAATCTGCCAATTCTAGATAGATCTGGAGACTTAGCAAAGTTCTTCATGTTATGATGCTTTACTATAAAACTTGCTTATACAAAAGTTGTAAATAACTTATACATGTACCTGCTGTTCAAATTTGGTGGCATTTGTTTCTGTAGTTTAGGAGATATAGCTGTTTAAAGCTGACTCTCGGCTATGTTTGTTCTCTATTTGCACAAAACAGATTATGTGTTTACTTTAATTTGCTCTAGTAAAATTTAGAATCATGCTGTGATGTTTATAAATGAATTGTAGAGAATTTCATAAGCTTTCCAGAATGTTCTCTTACAAGTCAATTGGAATTGTATAACTTCTATTGTAATTGATTTATTGAACTGCTCCTTTGCATGTTAAACCTGAAACTTTTTGTTAAGTGTGCCTTTACTATTCATTGGCATGTTTGTGATGTTCCTAGGTGTTTAATTTGATTGAGATAAGTTTAGGTGCAGGTGTTAGGCCTTTAACTAAAGATGAACATCTTTATCTTAGGTTATGCAAGTTAGGTAAGTTTGATCATGCTCTTTAGAGTAAAGATAGACACATGCTTTTAAAGTAATTTGAATAGCGCTATTCTTACTCGATAAACAAGTGTCCAGTGATGCTTTGCTAATTGCTTACTTATAGTTATTCATCCATCATAAACATCATGTCACTCTTATGCATTCATGATATTCATCCTCTACACATACATGCAATAGGTGTACTAGAGGGTGTGACCTTGCTAGAATTCGACAGGATGAGCCAGGGAGCTCTAGAGGTGCAGCAGCTCGAACCCAGAGTTTAGGAGGTGCAGCCCGCAGGAGAAGTGCTGGATAAGGACATCGTTGATTGCCCTAACCACGTCCCTTGCAATTTCGTAAAAGGCAAGCGTCGGAGCATTATAAGCCTCCTAATTTCTGAAATGCAATTAACTACTATGCTATATCTATTGTTGCATTAAGTTATAGGTGTTGGATGAAAACACTTGCTACATTGATATCCAATCCTTATCTAGAATCCTATGTAGCTCAGACTCAAGTAGATGATTAGCCCTACTTTAAGCGATAGAAGTCAGGTGATTTTCTGTCACCTGTGAGCTATAGGACTATACATGTGGCATGGTTGGCTATATTTGCTATCATGGAAAAGAACCTGGTATAATATGAATGAAGACTGGGTGGAGACTTGAAGAGTGGTAGGCTTACAGTGACTTCATCTGTGTTGATTAAGGACTTGTTCGCTGTACGTCCTCTTGTCATTTTGAACGCATGACTCTCTCTTAGCTGGCCAAACTCGAGTGTTTGACTGTGAATCCGAGTAGCTCAACTTAGGCCAGAAGTCGGCAAGTATAAAGTGCACCTCAAAAGGGAACCATAGGTGTGAGTCCAAGGGCAGGTGAGTTAAAAGTCCTGATCGTCCTGGCAAAAGGGTAATCTCTAAGAGTGCGGGCCCTGACCGAACCTGCAAAGTTGGTTCTTGAGTTATACCAAAGGTAACCCATGGCTATCCTTGCAAAGTATGCCAGGGTGAGAGTTACGAATACCCCCTCAGCTGAGTTGCAATTCGATTCGAGTCACCGTCTCTCACCAGTTAGTGAGAACTTGACAGAGTAGCGGCAACGTAGATCTCACTAATTATTATGATGGTTTAGGAATGATGATGTGATGATGACAGCCTTATTATACCTGCTATGGTTAATATTGTTTGCTCCTAATCAAGTGAGTGCTCTAGTACAAGTGCTAATATAGATGATAGGTTAATGATTATTAACGATGCTTAAGCATTAATGATTACTTATCTGTACTAAGCTTTTATGCAAAATGTTGTCAAGCTAGCCCCACTTATAGTAGCCTTGCATGATCCTTGATGTCACTTTATTTCTGGTTTTTGATGGGTAAGTCTAGCTGAGTGCCTTCCCGTACTTAGGGTTTATTTCCCACCTATTGCAGATGACCTATTCTATCACGGGTGCTGCAAGTATTGCCATCTCCCGGCTAGGGATGAAGACTAGGCTATCGGGCGTAGTCTCTACTAGTGTTCTTACCTAAGATGCTTTTGTGGGACATGACTTTACTCTGGCAATGTATTTGAACTTATGAAGTTATGTATCAAACTATGTTGCTTCCGCTAATCAAACTTGGTTTGTAATATTTTCTTTTGAACTCTAATGGATGTAATCCGTATGCTACTTGTGAACTATTATATCGAATGATGTGTTGTGTTGAATCACTATGATCTTGGCTTGTATGTCGAAAGTCGTTTGAAATCCTTTGAGATTTTTGGACTAAAGGGGTTATAGGAGCCTAAGTACAGGAATTTGATCACATTAGTGATTGTTTTTGTACTTACATTCTTATAATTTGGTTGGTTCTGTTACATAACTCATCCCTCCAAGGCCTCAGGGGCTACACCCGGCGGGTGCGCTCGCGCGCACCCACCGGACAACTTCCTTCAAAACAAACATACCACAACTACCCCTGGGCACTCGTCCTCAAGCCTCTGATGGAGTGCTCTACTCCTTCACAGGCTCGAGGGCTACTGTTGGGTATCAATAGTAGGCATACCCAACCAAGGGCATTAATAGTGTGTCAGCTACTAAATTGCCCGAGGCTTAGGGACAACTTCCGCCTCGCCCAAGCCCTAGGACATCATCAAAGCGCCCGAACCCCGCAACATAAGCATGGGAGCGCCTGACCCTCTTGGCATACTTTTGCCTCGCCCAAGGGACACATGGAGCCCTCTAGCAAGGCAGGGAGCCATGGGGGCCCTCACCGCAACACCCATTCCCGCCGATCGGACGAACATGACCATGCACAGTGAACAGGAGCGTGAGAACCGCGCTCTGACCCAACATGACCCCGGTCATTCCACCACAATGACGTCCATACCTCTATAGCGATGGGGGTAATAGCAACTATACCACCTACCCCCCCTCTATGCAAATCTAGGCGCATTACCACCCATCCTCGACGGCACAGAAGCACACAGGACGAGGCATGGCCACAACATGTTGCACTAGCAAATAGAGAGGCCAAAAGCTCAACGACCATAATGTCTCTATGCTACAGGGGAAGCTGCTCACACTGGATAAGGAGGAAGACTGTCGTGCCTAAAGCCACCTTTTTTGTCTTTGTCTTTTGTCTTTTTCTCATTTCACCTTTTTACCACAAATATAACCTGAGCCCTCTCCTTGGAAACTAAAAAAGGGGAGGCAGGGGCCACATCTAGGGATGACGGACACACACCTTGCTAAGACAACACACACCTCCCCTGAAGAGACCTAGGATTTGTTCCCTCTCTCGAAAGCTTGTAACCCCTACTACGAGCACTCCGGTGCAAGACAACACGAGTAGCAGTATAATCCACTGGACGTAGGGCCATTCTTGCTAGAACTAGTATACACCCTTTTGTCCACTTTGCACACCATTCGGGCCTAGACGTGCAGATACAAATTCACTCATAGCTCTGCCTAGACCCTCATTTCTAGACACCGATAGAATGGAAACCAACCGAAAGACAAGGATGACACAATAATTTTTATCTCAAGGTTCACATGCTTCCCACACGCTAGTCCTTATTGTGTCGATCGCTCACTTGGTGGTTTGGTAGCCAATTGATATCACCCACCAAGCCCACATGTTAGGCAATGCAAGAACCTATCCACAAGTGAGGGTAGCTCAATGACACACTCTACTAGTGTTGCTCTTCGTGGCTCCCATGGAGTGAGCACGGTACCCCTCACAAATCCTTCTTCAGAGCACCGCACAATCTTCTTACGTGCTTTGACAAAGCCACAAGCCACTAAGCCATCTAGGAGGTGGCAACCTCCAAGACTAACAAGCACCACTGGCTTACAACTCGATCACCTAGTGCCACTCGATGCAACCTCATGATGTAACGCACTAGAATCACACTCATTCGCAATCGGATCGCACTCTTGCAAGCCCAAGTGAGTTAGAGGGCATCCAAGCACACCTACACAAGCCACCAAGGCTTAAGGGTGCTCAGCAACTAGCCCAACCCCGAGCTCCACCTCTATTTATAGCCCCCAAGCCAAATAGAGCCGTTAGAGCAAAGCTACTGGTTTCTACAAGGGCACCGGACATGGTGGTGCCTGGCACCGGACATGGTGGTGTCCCTCCCAAGAAACTAGTTGTTGGTCACTGGATAGGGTTGGTGGTGGCACCGCCCTAGGGGTGGCGGTGACCACCTAGGCCAACCCCATGAAGTCCCCACTCTCGGGAAAAAGGCGGTGACTAGGCCCTACTTTCTCACTCTCGGCTAAAAAATGGTGGTGGCACCAGACAGCACCTGGTGGTGCACTGCCCTAAGCACGGCGGTGTACATCACCACAGATGGTGCCAACCCTAGCTTCAGCACCTCTCGACCAAGTCTAGCTAGGCATCGCCCTAGAGGTGGCGATGCCACAGAACAGGGCATGGCGGTGCCAGCTCCAACCCTTCCTCTCGGCCTTGACCAGCCGATCACCGCCACTAGGGTGGTGGTGCACTAGACAGGGGGTGGCGATGCCCACAGGGCAACACCACGAGCCCGGTTTCACCTCTTTATCTTTACCAACAACTTCTCCTTTACAAATGTGCTAACACCACCAAGTGATCACCACCTTGTGCATATGTGTTAGTTTTTCACAAACATTTCGCAAAGGGTTAGTCACTACTTTCACCATGCCACTCAATCCTAACACGTATGCGAAGTTAGATTGCTCAAGTGGCACTAGATGACCGATATGCAAACAAGTTTGCCCCTCTTGATAGTATGGCCATCTATCCTAAACCCAGTTATAAACTTCTCTACACACCTATGATTGGTGAAATGAAATGCCCTATGGGTTATACCTTTGCCTTGTGCATTCCATTCCATCTCCTCCAATGTTGATGCAATACATGCACTAACCAATCACAAATGATATGATCCACTTCATATCATCACATGACCATATTGGTTCATCAATCTTTACTTTACTTGCTCTTCACCATTGCTCATCGCCAAGTCATCACTCAACTTGCCCTTCACACTTGCAACCGATCCATCAAGCCAAGTCTTATCTTGATCTTCTCTACCTTAGTCACATGACTCAATGTCATGTCTCATATGCAATGAACTCCTTCATCATATATGTGAGCCTTGCAACAAATCCAAGCCATCTTCACCGTCATGGTAAGAGTTGCTCACAAAAGTGTACTTGTGGACTAATCACCTATATATCTCACATTAAATACATTAGTCCACTTAGCTTGTCACTCAATTACCATAACTAAACTAGGGACCTTTCACATGCGAGTCAACCCAATCGACCATTATAGTGCCATCTCTACTGAGGATGAGACATGGACGTGACTAGCTGACTTTCTCCCTCACCCCTTTTAGCCCGAGGAAAACATACTCGCTTTGTGAGGGCCAGCCTTATATTTATGCGGTGTTTGCTTTAGTCAACCTAAGGTATAGGCCATTATTCATGAAGCCATATAGGTCGACACAGTCAGCCTCGGGAGCACTTGCTAGGCTATGACTCAAGCTTGTACTTAACATACAACCACTTCTGTTTCTCTATAGCCTAAGGCTCAGAAATCGTCCGCTAGGGCTAAGTCCTTTTTCCTTCAGTGTTCCTTTTGGTGTTATTCAATATTTTCGTGTGTTGTTGCATCTTTATATGCAGTCTTCTTGGTTAGTGGTTGATTGTTGTTTTGCCTTGTTTGTCACTCCATTGCAGCAGTTGCATCGAGGATAACGATGACCAGAACCTATTGGAGAGAGGACACGCATACGACAATAGGACTTTGAGGAGAACAACTATGAGTACACTGAGGATCTCAAAGTCCACCAATCAATAGGTGCCACGTCCCACCCAACCTCATAGAATCCTATTAGACATGCAATAATGTAGCTGCTAGCGCTTTACTTTCATGCAAATGAACTGTGATAGGTTACATGGTAGAATTGCTTGAAGCCATTACCTTGATGCAACCTTTGCCCCTGCACACCGGCTGTTTGGCTAGACGCTCACTTACTACTTATTGCTTACTTCTACTATGCATTATATCTGTGATGTGATGCTTGGTGGAGGATTGTTTGTGAGTGGCTAAGGCACATGGTGCCGCTAAAACTGGTGATAACTTGGGGAGACCTTGGCGTGTGTCTTGGATGTGTGGCGAGGGTTGAGTCGACTGGATAGGATTCTACGATGAGTCTTTGGATGAGTCTTTCTAGGGGGATGTGACCTAGGCATTCCCTACGAGAGGTACCTATGGCAGGTACATGCGTGAGGAGTATATTCCAAGGAGGTGACTCTTCAGGATGGAGGTGCTGTTAAGGCATGGGGTGTTGGTCATCCCCTTTGAGAAGATGTCCTGTCTAGTCACCCTAATGACTGGTATGTTGAGAGAACCGGATCATAGGACCCCTAGGTACACACCACTCGCTCCTGAATGGGTGGGGGACGATTACCCAACCAACTAGGACGGTGCCATTACTGCTAGGTTGAAAGTGGATAGTGTAGGGAGGTATGAGCATATGGCCTACACCCTCCTAAGACAACGTAGTGACCTTTGGGGGCCCGGTACTACGTCTCATAGTCTTAGCACACCGGTGGATGCTAGGGTGGCCCAGGGCTGAGTGGTAGGGTGGCACTATACCGGTTGGGAGGTAGTTGGTATCAGCCTAGGTGGGGCACCACTAATGATGGTGATCTTGTGGGTCCAAGTGTACACGCTCTATAGAGTTGATCAATCTATACATATAATTGTGTCCTCAGATATGGATATTCCTATGACCTATGCTACCCTTGATTAGTGAGTGGAATCCGTTCTTCTTCTCCCTCCTAGGTTTGGTGTTGGTTTTCGGCTTTGGCCATTGAGGCAAGGCATGAGAGGGAGTCATCCTTGCCGACTAGAGAGTGAGAGTGTGGTGAGATGTGTGTGATGGGACGGGTGAACATGAGGATGAGATGGGTTAAAACTTTTTTCACAAAAACATAGGAGAGCTGAACTTCATTATATTAAGAAAAAAATACAGGATAAGAACCCAAACACCCACATACACACACACTCTACACATGTCAAACTAAAGATTTAGATTACATTCACACTTGCTAAACATAAAAAGACAACCACGAAAACCAAACAACCAGGCCACTCTAAGGCAATGGTGCTGGTGTAGTCAAGGAAGAGAGGCTTCATGTGCCTGCTATCCATAGGTGTTCAGTGAAAGCTTTTGCTACCGTACATTTCTTGATAGTTTTCTTAGCCACCAAAGAATGAAAACGAGGGGCAACATCTATAATGCGCTGTCCATGCAGCCACCTATCTTCCCAAAAGAGTGTGAGTACCATCCCGTACTTCATAGGAAAACTATAGCCATAAATAGGTCTTTTGCTCTACCCTTGAATTCCACTTACCACAAAGCAAACGCAAAGCATAGGGTGGGAGCCTGTGGCCAGTACAAATTGTACTAATAATTGTTCAGTAGGATTGGATGCCATCTACGACGACAACAATGGAGATTACAAGGATTAGGTGGTCTCATACCTATGCTTAAGTTTGGTTAAGGAGATGAAGTCTACACCCGCTGACTCTCTACGTCGACTCTGATGATTGTCTGTGAAGGAGCCTTCATCTACTGACGCACTACGTCTACTCTAATGCCGTTCTGTGTGAGTTTCCTCTAGTTTACATTGTACTTAGGTGTGACATCAAGTGCTGTAATACCTTGTAAACATGTAAATTCTATGATGTATGAACTGTGGTACCAACTGAATAATGATAATGTGATAGTTTGGTCTTCCTGGTCTACCACATTATGATGTAATATGTGGATTTTCCTTTAAGGAAATCGTGGATCATTTCATGACTGGCCATGAAGACTTCTTTGTAGTGTCTTGGGGCTATGTGAGTTCCAAATTCTACAGTCATTGCACTATCCAAGATTTCTATAGAACCTTGATCTTCGTCAGCTAGAAGAGTACTGCCATCTTGGTAAGGCAGGAGCTCCACCATGCCAATTAGGTGAGATGGATCTATAGAAGAAGTATCGGGTCAAGCACCTGGCCAGTGTACAATGTAGCCTTGTGGAGTGGCAGATAGCACAAGTCCCTTCTGAGCTCCCATTAGGGGGATCTCTTGCGCTAATTGAATTAGATCTTGGATCGACTCCTAGTAGACAGAAGCTGAATTGTGCAGTCCGAGTGGAAAACAACTTGGGTCTTCAATTGTGGAACCTAGAAGGGACTCAAGTCGGACAAAGCTAGCATATCCGAGTTGGAATCATGAAGTGCGGTGACTCTCGAGATCTGAGTTGGATCAGAAATCTAGAGTTGAGAGAACTTCTCGGTGAGTTGATCCAGCATAGCTGTGGAGGCGGTCGGAGTATCCTATGGCATCAGGATCTCCATGAGATGACTTTGGAGCTGGCCGCAGTCATCAATGATGCACATCCAGGAGCCGAAGACGAAGGTTGATCCCACCAGGAAAATCATGTTGTCGAGGTCCATCGAGCTCTCGAGCGTGAATTGACCAAAAGTCCCTACCTGGCGTGCCAGCTGTCAGTGTTTGATGACTGGCAACCCATCATGGGGGTACCTAGGATGCTGTTCGATGGGCTTCGATGAACTTAGGACCTCGATGGTAATGCAAGATATGGCGATTTATACTGGTTTGGGCCCTCAGAATCGAGTAAAAGCCTTTACGTCCAGTCGGCGTGAGCCTTTGCGTTGGATTGCTTTGTATGATTGTGTGTACAAGAGATACCACTTGCCTCTCTTTATATAGGGCAGAGGCCAAGGCGGTTGTTCTAGTACTAGTTGGTTACAATTTGGAGAGTCCTTTTTCTATTACAGAATCTAGCTTCCCTAGTAAGCCGTCTAGGTTGGTCCTTGATGGCTTGAAGTCCATGCCACCTTGCTTCTTGTCCTTCAAGCAAGCCATGGGCTAGCCATGGGCCCATTATTGAAGTCGACCTGATAGGGGACCCCTAGGGTCCTGCATCGACAGCAGCTCCTCATCACGCCACCGCGAGAGTGTCACACCCGGTTTTAAGGACAAAACCAGACATACACTATATGTGAAATAAAGACGACAAATCTCACATATAGCCACAGATAAGTGGAATATCAAAAGACAAATGCTTAATATACATAACACAATAGTATAAAAATATACCTTAGAGAGCAACACAGTGGAAAGACAACTCCGAACACCGGGTGCAACCTTCACTCCAGGATCAAACTAACTGGTTGATCACAAGCCTAACAATTCCAGAATCTAACAGTCTGGTACCCTTCCTGAGATGTGGGGAGATAGCAAGAGTGAGTCCATGTCGAACTCAGCAAATATATCATGGGGTTCATGAAGCTCAAAAAGTTTGACACGGTTTACTGCAATAGCTTTTAGTGAGTCATCTCTTTAACTATTGAGTAGCAACAAGTTTACCAAAATCCCAAATAACCTCATGATCATGTAAACGAGAATAATGTATAGCAAGAAACAATAATCATTAGTGAGCATCAATATCATCAGTATTATCATTATCATCAGTGTTCATCATTTATTCTGTAAGGGTCCAAGGCCACTCGTGACTGTGAGCACGGCTGTTATAACAGTTTTACACTCTGCAGAGGTTGTACACTTTCACTGTGAGTCGTGATTTATCCTTTCGCCCGAGGTAGCTAATCTCTTGACCCACTTCCAAGGAAGGTCGGCAGGGTTCACTATGAAGTCTTTCAAAGGTTCGTCTAACAAGTTAGGGCCATTAGATTCACTCGGCAAACAGATGTAGAGCCCCCCTTCCAAATGGCACAATAACGCGCAGCCTATACACATAAGGATAGAGGCCGCACTATACCCGATTCGTCAAGCCGTTCTTACGCCATGAAGGAATACCTCTAACAAGCTAGAAAAGGTCCTTCTATATGACTAAAGCCAGAGCCATTTTAGCCCTCACAGTTGTACTGTAAGTCCCAGATTTTCGCTTACAGATAAGTCCTTATGGAGAGAAACTAGAGCACCATAAAAACAACCAAATATGCTCTAGCCCTCTTGAGCCATGTTTCTATAAATCATCTTTTAAACGTTTATTGCATATACCATTAGTCAAGTTACAGATCATAGTTATTTATCTTGAGCACTAGCATAAATACTACCCAATGCAATGTCCCATGGGTGTCAAGGTACAAGATACAAAAGCTAGGATATCCTTAATGGTAACAAGGTAGACACATGCATATGAATTAAGTATATTAAAGGTGAATAGGAAACAAGGATAATCCCATGCTATACTTGCCTTAAACACCGATCCTTCGGTAAGCTTTAATCTTCAACGTTCTTCTTCTTCTTCTTGATAACCTCGTATATCTCACCGACTGGACGAAATCATAAATCACCACACACGTATCCATACAATCATACACGAAGCAAACAATAGATCTAAATTAGAACAGTACACCAAACATAAAATTAAGATGAAAAGTTTGTAGAACGAATCTACGTCTCGCTACGAATACACAGACGCGAAAAGCACACTAATCAGAGCTCCGGTTGAAAAGATACATCTACCGAAAGATTTGCTCATAGGAGAAAATATAAAGCTATTAGCTTCATGAGTTTTAATTATATAATAACATATATAAAATATTTTATAAATACTATATACGGAATTAAGTCAAATTTAGATTCAAATTATAAAACTAAAGTAAAACAAATCATATTTTATTTACAAAACCCAGTGGCATAATTATTAATCAAGATATGATTTAAACAATAAAATTTCAGAATTAATAATATGGTAAATACTGTCACTAACGCGTAGATCTCGTTGCTATGAATCTAACGCAACTCGAATGAGCTAAAACGGATCTAAAACGTAGAAGATATGATTTAAACAAGATCTACTTTATTAAAGTAATAGATTAAATCTCACATCGGAACTTAAAAATAGAAAACCTAACCAACAATAACACTAACAGTATAACAAGTTTGTAAAACTCTTCTACACGTTACTACGATCACATAGACATAAAGATCACGAAATTTGGATTTAAAACGTAAAAATTATGAATTTTCTAAGATTTCCTATAGATAAATAATTATTTTAATATAAACTCAAAAATAAATTATCTCAAACCTACTGTACAGTTCTATCATCATGTAGAGCTCGCAAATACGAATCTAACGCAATTTAAACGGGTCAAATTGGAGTTAAAACGGATAATTTATAACTAAAACAAACTCAGTGGCAAAACTGTAAATATCAGAAAACGTATTTTTCAATTACTGAGACGAAATATGCTTTCAACAGATCAAAACGAACGCGGGATAATATGTTTTGGACTGCGGGTTTACAACTTAAATCTTACAGGGACTCTTTAGCAAGATTCACAAGCGAACCGGTATCGCGTAATATCAACCGTTAGATTTAAAACGGATGGTTCCGATCGGATCGGGGAGAGAGCCGGCGGCGCTCCGGCCGGACTCCGGCCCGACGGCGACCCTTCCGCGGCGGCGCCATGGCCGTAGAAGGCTAACTCGCGCTACGGTGGATGAAATCGTGAAGCAAAAACACCAACGGGTAGATAACTTCAACGCAATCTTACCTAGAGCAAAATCGAGGCCGAGAACGAAGCGAGGAGCGCGTGCGGCTCGGAGAGGCGGGCGGCTAGGGCGGCACTTCGGGCGTAGCCACCACGGGACGATGTAGCTGCGATTTGCGGTTGGATGTGGAGCGAGGAGACGCGGCGGCTCCGTTTTTATAGCCCGGAGGCATCGCTAAAGAAGGAAAAAGGGAGATTGAGATGTGGATTCGGTCGGTGGAGTTTTTGGAAGGGGAATCCGACGGTGGCTTGAGGAAGGAGGCGACCTGACGTGCGGGCCCGTGTCGTCAGCGACTGGAAGCGGGGAAACGCGCTCGCGCGGTGAAGCTGGGCCGGCGGCCGCTGGCTGGGCTCGGCCCAAGCGGGAGCGGGGCGCGGGAGAGGGAAAAACGGGCCGCCGCAGGGAAGCAGGCCGAGCTGTGGGCTGCGGTAGGAGAAAACGGCCCGAGAAGAAAAGAAATTCCTTTCTTTTTTCTTTTTCTAATTTTTCAAAGCATTTTCAAAAGATTTTCAAATCCAAATTTGAATTTGATCAAACCACTCATCTCAAAAATTTAAATGCAACAGCATGAGTGCACAAACATGTTTCTACTCTTATATTTGATTTTAAATTTATAAAAATTATTCTTATTCTAAATTTGCATGCTCACAAAAATATACAAAAAATCATATTTTTCCTATTTTTCTTCTTTTCAAATTTTTAGGGTGTTACAATTCTACCCCCCTTAAGATGAATCTCGTCCCGAGATTCGAAAGATGATGATAAAAGAGATAATGACACTTTGTCTTTATTTGATCCTCATTTTTTTCAAATTACTCTTTTCGCTCAGAGTCATGAGACAATTTCTCATATCCCGACTGACTAATCTGCCTAAACATGATCATCTCTCCTATTGAGCTCCTCCAAAGTTATTTGTTCCTCTGCTATGACTTCAGTAAACTCATGGTCCACTTTGCTATCCTTGGTGTACCTATCTTCTAATTGATCATTCTCATCTCCCTCAGGTAAAAGTCGACCACCTTGATACTCAATTCTTTTCCTTGACGGTGTTGTTAAGAGCATTGTGCACCGAGTACCATGAATCACTCCTTTATGTGCATAGAGCCATCCATTACCAAGAACCATGCGAATTTTAAGTGACTCCAACACAATGAGTGTTGCGGTGAAGTTTTCTTTGTTTATGACAAGACTGACATTTGGGCATATCTGATATGTCTGCATTTCTCCCACTGGGGTTTGAACTAGCAAAGGCCTCCTCATTGGACACTTCACCATCTTGCACGTCTCCACCATGTCGGCGGAAATGAAAGAATGCGAAGCACTAGGGTCCAATAAAGCAAAAACTTGTATTGAGCTTACTTGAATATAACCTCCCACTACTTTGGTAACTCCATGAATTTTATCCATATCCACATTGCTCAGTCTTCCATTGACATAGTTTTGCTGCGCTTTGCTTCCTTGAACAGGCTTCTTATGGGCTTTCCTTTTTCGCTTTCGTTGTTGTGGATTCTGACTTAGTTCACTCCCAACTTGCTCTTCAACATTGTTGTTTTGATAGTGCTCGGCTTCATCATACCCATAACATCCTTCAATGGCAGAAACATCAATCTTTTCCCACATATTAGTGCGAGACGTCATATAGGGCTCCTGAGTCATGAGACACTACACTTCCTGTCATCAAGTGACCAACATCAGCAACACGAGCAAGTATAGATGATCATAATCATGAACTATCCAAAAGGACAACTCTTGTCTCCATGGATCCAAAATTATCAACCTTGTTCACAGAACATTTTTGCTCAAGAGTGGCAACTCAATCATGGAGACTAACCAATACTTCAACTAAAGAGTTCAATCTTAATAATCCTTCTTTACATTGGCTACCCCCCTTAAAATAAGAGACACCAAATAGGGTAGCTTTGAACCTTTTTCTTCTAGATGAGTTAAAAAGTGTTCTGACATCCCAATGATACTCTTGTACATGGGTAAGAACAAGAAATCTGAAATTTCTCACGAGCAGAAAATCAGCAGTGCAGTAAAACAGCTGTAACTCTCATTCTGTTAATCCAATGAAGCTGTAGTTTACACCGATGGAAAGCTTATAAAATTCTCTGCAACTTACTTATAGAACACACTTCCAGATTCTGTAGTTAACTTGACCGAAAACAACACATAACAGATTCTGTTCCAGGTTTCAGACAGCACAGTTGCATCGTCTTGTGATTTTTGTATCTCCCAATCCAAAATAGCTATGAGGGTAGTTCTTGCATTTAGAGAGATATGTTGAAGTCCACTCTTGTCTAGAATTCTCTCATGATTTTTGGTCTTTCAAGAACAGATATATAAGTTGATAAAGACAGGCTGCTCCGAAAGACAAGATATAGAAAGCAGGAGATAACCAAAACCCAGCTATTTATTTCATTAATCCTTATACCTTATACATATAAACTAAATGAAATCATGGTCAAAGCCCACGAGATCATTCCACTCATTACAAAATTCCAACTCAAGCATAAACATAAGCACAAAGCAACTAAACACTTAAATGTTCATTAGCCACACATTAAGACGACTCAACTTGGCTACTAACGGTTTTATTACACGGGACATAACTCCTATTCCTTAAACATGGTGTGATTGTAGCAGTATCCAGAGTAGATAACGTCTCTTACATTCCTTATTGCTTTATATGGACATCTGAATCTTTGCATCTACCATTCTTATAACTCATACCTTAAGATGGGTCAACCTGGCATCCCTCAGGTATAGATTTAATACCCTCATACTTAATCCTTTCTCCTGAAAGTGTAGTTAGAAACACTGAACATTGGGCATACTCAATCACTCCTTTACAAGTAGATAACCAGTCTATTCCAAGGATAACATCAATGCCCATTAATTCCAAAACAATGAGGTTTACCTTAAAATTTACACCCTTTATGTCAAGACTAACTTTTGGGCATACGCGGTCTGCCTTTATTTCACCTCTTGGAGTTTCAACCATAACTGTTTTCTCCCTTGGAAGCATAAGTATGTTATGATCTTTTGCATATTGTCTAGATATGAACGAATGTGAGGCACTGGGGTCAAACAAAACCTTGGCATTTCCTGAACTTACTGGAATTGATCCAAACACGACCTCCTTAGCTCTAGGAATGGTGGAAATATCCACATGTTTCAACCTTCCATGGATGTAATTTCTCTTTAATTTATTTCCCTGCACATGCTCCTTTTGGACATCCTGTCCTGGGTCTTGCTGTTGTTGATTCTTCTGTGGGCAAGATTTGATATAATGTCCTTCCTGCTGGCAATGATAACACTTTCTCTTAGCTGGATCTTTTGTGATGTCACACTCCAAGGAACTGTTGTTTGGTATGCTGCTATCTTGCTGGCCATAAAAGTTCACCTTCGTCCCTTTGGCTTGTTTCCTAGCTTGTTTGGCCTTTCGGGGTTGATACTCCTTATAGGTAATTGTCCACCCATCTATGACTACTTCATGGGGAGTAGTTTTAGCGGGAGGGGCTTCTAATTCTTCAGGGTTTGGATTTGTTTGACAGGGGATCAGGGCTGCATGTGACAATGTAGTAGAACTCGCTTGCTCATTGCTTTCCACTAGTGGTTCTAATGAGATTGCCTTTCTCTTCTTGTCCATGTTGTTCTCAAAATTTGGATCCACCTTGATTTTCCCCTTATTAGACTCATTTCGAAGACAGGGAAAACCATAATGCTTACAGCAGTGACATTGTTCCTGCTCTCCAAATGCCTTATTATCAACATCTTTATTAGATTTCATATTCTTCCAAACTTCTGCTACTTGTATCTTCTCTGACCCCTTGGATATGTTGGCTTGACCTTGAGATAAGCATCGTTGAGAATTCCCATGTTGAGCCATTTCTTCTAGTAATTGGTTTTGCATCGCTAATGGTTTCTTGTCAAAAGTGAGCAAGAGCGACACAATTCAGTCCTCTTAACCTCTAAAATCCACAGTCTTCTCGTCACGAGCCGTCTAATAGACAAGGAGAAAAGGTTCAAAATAGAGACAAGGTTTTTATAACAGAACGGGGATAGAATTAAGCATAACTTTGAGAAAATAACAAAGTTAAAGAGAAGCAAGAAATAGGCAACAATGAGAACATGCTAAACGTCCAGTTCTAACTAGGCTTGCGTCCTACAGTCAGCATTGCTCTGATACCAATCTGTCACACCCGGTTTTAAGGACAAAACCAGACATACACTATATGTGAAATAAAGACGACAAATCTCACATATAGCCACAGATAAGTGGAATATCAAAAGACAAATGCTTAATATACATAATACAATAGTATAAAAATATACCTTAGAGAGCAACACAGCGGAAAGACAACTCCGAACACCGGGTGCAACCTTCACTCCAGGATCAAACTAACTGGTTGATCACAAGCCTAACAATTCCAGAATCTAACAGTCTGGTACCCTTCCTGAGATGTGGGGAGATAGCAAGAGTGAGTCCATGTCGAACTCAACAAATATATCATGGGGTTCATGAAGCTCAAAAAGTTTGACACGGTTTACTGCAATAGCTTTTAGTGAGTCATCTCTTTAACTATTGAGTAGCAACAAGTTTACCAAAATCCTAAATAACCTCATGATCATGTAAACGAGAATAATGTATAGCAAGAAACAATAATCATTAGTGAGCATCAATATCATCAGTATTATCATTATCATCAGTGTTCATCATTTATTCTGTAAGGGTCCAAGGCCACTCGTGACCGTGAGCACGGCTGTTATAACAGTTTTACACTCTGCAGAGGTTGTACACTTTCACTGTGAGTCGTGATTTACCCTTTCGCCCGAGGTAGCTAATCTCTTGACCCACTTCCAAAGAAGGTCGGCAGGGTTCACTATGAAGTCTTTCAAAGGTTCGTCTAACAAGTTGGGGCCATTAGATTCACTCGGCAAACAGATGTAGAGCCCCCCTTCCAAATGGCACAATAACGCGCAGCCTATACACATAAGGATAGAGGCCGCACTATACCCGATTCGTCAAGCCGTTCTTACGCCATGAAGGAATACCTCTAACAAGCTAGAAAAGGTCCTTCTATATGACTAAAGCCAGAGCCATTTTAGCCCTCACAGTTGTACTGTAAGTCCCGGATTTTCGCTTACAGATAAGTCCTTATGGAGAGAAACTAGAGCACCATAAAAACAACCAAATATGCTCTAGCCCTCTTGAGCCATGTTTCTATAAATCATCTTTTAAACGTTTATTGCATATACCATTAGTCAAGTTACAGATCATAGTTATTTATCTTGAGCACTAGCATAAATACTACCCAATGCACTGTCCCATGGGTGTCAAGGTACAAGATACAAAAGCTAGGATATCCTTAATGGTAACAAGGTAGACACATGCATATGAATTAAGTATATTAAAGGTGAATAGGAAACAAGGATAATCCCATGCTATACTTGCCTTAAACACCGATCCTTCGGTAAGCTTTAATCTTCAACGTTCTTCTTCTTCTTCTTGATAACCTCGTATATCTCACCGACTGGACGAAATCATAAATCACCACACACGTATCCATACAATCATACACGAAGCAAACAATAGATCTAAATTAGAACAGTACACCAAACATAAAATTAAGATAAAAAGTTTGTAGAACGAATCTACGTCTCGCTACGAATACACAGACGCGAAAAGCACACTAATCAGAGCTACGGTTAAAAAGATACATCTACCGAAAGATTTGCTCATAGGAGAAAATATAAAACTATTAGCTTCATGAGTTTTAATTATATAATAACATATATAAAATATTTTATAAATACAATATACGGAATTAAGTCAAATTTAGATTCAAATTATAAAACTAAAGTAAAACAAATCATATTTTATTTACAAAACCCAGTGGCATAATTATTAATCAAGATATGATTTAAACAATAAAATTTTAGAATTAATAATATGGTAAATACTGTCACTAACGCGTAGATCTCGTTGCTATGAATCTAACGCAACTCGAATGAGCTAAAACGGATCTAAAACGTAGAAGATATGATTTAAACAAGATCTACTTTATTAAAGTAATAGATTAAATCTCACATCGGAACTTAAAAATAGAAAACCTAACCAACAGTAACACTAACAGTATAACAAGTTTGTAAAACTCTTCTACACGTTACTACGATCACATAGACATAAAGATCACGAAATTTGGATTTAAAGCGTAAAAATTATGAATTTTCTAAGATTTCCTATAGATAAATAATTATTTTAATATAAACTCAAAAATAAATTATCTCAAACCTACTGTACAGTTCTATCATCATGTAGAGCTCGCAAATACGAATCTAACGCAATTTAAACGGGTCAAATTGGAGTTAAAACGGATAATTTATAACTAAAACAAACTCAGTGGCAAAACTGTAAATATCAGAAAACGTATTTTTCAATTACTGAGACGAAATACGCTTTCAACAGATCAAAACGAACGCGGGATAATACGTTTTGGACTGCGGGTTTACAACTTAAATCTTACAGGGACTCTTTAGCAAGATTCACAGGCGAACCGGTATCGCGTAATATCAACCGTTAGATTTAAAACGGATGGTTCCGATCGGATCGGGGAGAGAGCCAGCGGCGCTCCGGCCGGACTCCGGCCCGACGGCGACCCTTCCGCGGCGGCGCCATGGCCGGAGAAGGCTAACTCGCGCTACGGTGGATGAAATCTTGAAGCAAAAACACCAACGGGTAGATAACTTCAACGCGATCTTACCTAGAGCAAAATCGAGGCCGAGAACGAAGCGAGGAGCGCGTGCGGCTCGGAGAGGCGGGCGGCTAGGGCGGCACTTCGGGCGTAGCCACCACGGGACGATGTAGCTGCGATTTGCGGTTGGATGTGGAGCGGGGAGACGCGGCGGCTCCGTTTTTATAGCCCGGCATCGCTAAAGAAGGAAAAAGGGAGATTGAGATGTGGATTCGGTCGGTGGAGTTTTTGGAAGGGGAATCCGACGGTGGCTTGAGGAAGGAGGCGACCTGACGTGCGGGCCCGTGTCGTCAGCGACTGGAAGCGGGGAAACGCGCTCGCGCGGTGAAGCTGGGCCGGCGGCCGCTGGCTGGGCTCGGCCCAAGCGGGAGCGGGGCGCGGGAGAGGGAAAAACGGGCCGCCGCAGGGAAGCAGGCCGAGCTGTGGGCTGCGGTAGGAGAAAACGGTCCGAGAAGAAAAGAAATTCCTTTCTTTTTTCTTTTTCTAATTTTTCAAAGCATTTTCAAAAGATTTTCAAATCCAAATTTGAATTTGATCAAACCACTCATCTCAAAAATTTAAATGCAACAGCATGAGTGCACAAACATGTTTCTACTCTTATATTTGATTTTAAATTTATAAAAATTATTCTTATTCTAAATTTGCATGCTCACAAAAATATACAAAAAATCATATTTTTCCTATTTTTCTTCTTTTCAAAATTTTAGGGTGTTACAGAGAGTGACAGCCTGACGTCATGGATGCCAAGGCATGCCCAGAAAGGTCTGATGCCATCCAACCCATGAGCCCAAAGCTGGCTGACGATCGTGGCTGCGACTGACGATGACGTTAACCGCACCCCTTCGCCTTAGACTACCTCGGCTGACAGACACCTCAAGCGCTTTACCAAGCGAATTACAAAGAGGAGGCAGCCGCCACTTCTAGAGTTGCCTGGAGATGAGAAGGCCCTTGCGGACGTGCACCGCCCTCGCTCCCCAAGCGAAGTAGGGGGATTGTGACACAGACCATAGCTCATATCCTGGCTGCTAAGTGAGGTGAGTACCTTATCATGAAGCACCTGTGACTCTCCAGCGGGATGCCATCTCCCGTCGACGTCGGCTAAGGAAGCATACAATAGTGGTGACACTACTCATATGCAAGCATTGCATGAGTTTGTTTGCACCAGTTGGCGATGTAGGCGTGCGCAAGCAGTGCCGCCACTCGCCAGCTAGGGCATATGCCTCCTTTCTAGTACTGCAAATTTGGGTCGATCTCTTTCTAATATAATAACCTAGCTTACAGTACACTAGAGCTGACCTTCTATGTAAATCCTTACTGACCCCTAGGGCGCCGCTAAGGCGTGTTATATCAAACTTTTTCTCTACCTTAATACAAAAGACGTGCAAACCTTTTGCGTCATCGAGAAAAAAAATTCTTGCCTTCGTAGTTTGCAGAAATGCAACAGTCCAGGCCTTGATAGGTCTAAAGAGTTGTAGAAGTTGGCTATGGACTGCGTCTCTTGTTTGTGTTGGCTCTGGAGTGGCAATGAGGATCCCGATTTCATAATGGTAACTTGTAAATTTTGTTGTTGCCAATGTGGACTAGCCAATTCCACCTTTTGTTAATTGTTCCAAAGCAAAATTTTCCTTAACTTAATGGTTGGTTAGGAGCCAAATGATTTTTAGTGGTAGATATGGAATTAAGAACTTTTTTTGGTGACAAGTAGGTAATTGCCTCTATTAACAGAGGCTGCAATTTTTTTTATGTCCGTCTCTAAAAATAAATGGAGGTATCTCCTAAAATATTTTTTAGTAGTATACTTTGGGGAGCTTCTAATTAGATAATTATAATTGTCTCAAGGCAAGGACGTGGTATGTTTGGAAACTGAACAACGAAAGGAAGAACATCTAGCAATCAAAGGATGAAAAGCAATGAAAGGCCCTCTACCTCACATTTCATGACCTACTGAATAAATGTAGGTCTGGAACAAATACATAGAGTTGCTCAATATAACTCATAAATGAAAATCAAGTCCTCAGGTCCAAGCATTCCCTGCATGCGGTGCCACCTCACGCTGGGGTGCAAGCATGCCTAGGTGACTCCACATGCCTGGTTCATATCATGTTTGCAAGCGCCATGCAGTTGTTGGCTATCTGGTTGAGCTCCTTATCGAACTTCCCCATGGGGTTGGGGATACCAGCCTGGGTGAACGGACGGTCACACGAGTCGAAGTCCTGAACGGCGAGCTGCAGCATGATTTTCGCGGTGCTCCTGTCCTTGAACGTGATGGCCCGCTGCGCCGCACCGATGGTGTCCTGTGTGTTCATGTACATTGTGTCGCAGAATGTAAGGGCCTGCGCCTGCGCCGGTGGAATAGTGCGGGCCGACTTCGCGACGTGCTTCCGCGCCTGCGCAGTGCGCATGGAGAACGCGTCCACCTGCATGTTGAGCACGGCCAAGTTGTCGATGACCGGGTACTTGGACGCATGCCGCCCGGCTGTGGACTTGCAAACCTCTGGGAATGGGGTGCGAGAGCAGATGCCGGCAACCACCGGGTTGACAGCACCTCCATGCGCCTTGCCCTTGCCCTTCCCCTTCCCTAAAGCCTGAGGGAAGAGGCCAGCAGACAGCAACGCCACAACGGCGAAGAGGACGAGCCGTTGGTGGTAGTAGTAGGCTTGCCCCATGGTTTATTTTGTTAGATAATTGCTCGGTGGCGATGGGTATATATTTATGGGCCAGCGAGGAAGTCAAGGAGAGGGTGGTGAGACTGGCGAGGTGGGATTTCTTCTTATAACAGGTCTCTTCGGCCTCGCAAATGGCGCTTGGCCTCTTAGTCTGGAGCTGATAATGTCCATTGCTTTATTGCTTATAGTTTGCTAGGTTCTGCATGCTTATCGGGGGTGCTGACATTAGACAAACTTGTGGCGTACATAGAAATTACTTGATCTCGATATATTGTTCATGATTATAGGGCACTCCCAACCAAGAAACTAAGATACTAGTTTCTATCTTCATTATTAGGGTGCCAACTAAACAAAAAAGATGTGGTGGCACTAAAATTAAAGAAGATAGATGAGGGCAGTCCCAATGTTAAAAACCACAGGCAGTTTCTATGTCTATTAATTTATATAGACACCGTATAGATACTATGGTTCCCATAGATGGTTTCTATAGAATTATTTTTTTGTCCAAGCACATATCTTCTATATCCATCCTCTACCAATCATATCTCCTCATATCTTGGTTCTCGTGTAGACATGTATCTTATCTAAGAAACTATTTCTTCATCTCTCTTCTTTAATTACAGTGCCACATCATCTTTTGCTTAGTTGGCATCATTATTAATGAAGATAGAAACCATCTAGTTTCATGGTTGAGAGTGCCCTTAGAAGAAACCATGTCTACGTGAGAACCAAGACATGAAGAGATATGATTGGTATGTAATAAAGTGAAAAGACATGTGATCGGACAAAAAAAAATGTAGAAACTATTCATTTGGGAACCTAGTTTACGTAGTTTCTACGTGCAGTATCTGCATCAGGAACCACATGGCGGCACAAACCACCATATTTGTACTCATACATTAGCGCTGTAGCTTTAATTACTCTTACCTGTTGATTGTTGTCACATTTCTTGTCTTCAAATCGCGAACAAGTCAGCTGTGATTATAGTGCAACCCACCACATGTTAAATGACGATGATTCAGCGCAGGAGGTACATCATTCCTCCAACCCCGTTGGCCACTTTTATGATCCTATATTTCCAAACATGCCATCTTTAAATAAGTCGTTGTTGTACAAATCAACAACCGATTGATTACCTTATTTTTGCACTCCAGGATGCAACAGAAGCTCAGGAACTCAGCGCAGACGACCTGATCCAAGATAATCAAGATACTGCCTCCCACTTTGCTCTACAGCAGAAACATAAAAAGTGCGCCAATGCCTGCTGCTATGTACTACATGCAGTATGCAAGGATTATATAGAGTTAGTTCATCATCGTGCTTCGTATATGATACACAGGCCCAGAAACAGCGGCTCAGGAGTCAGGTCAGCGATCAAAGGGTGGCACCGGGAAATCTTCATCAAGCAAGTCTACAGAATAGGTGAGTGCAATGCCTTTGCACTCGCCTGGTCGTTATTTGAATCTTTGCATCGTTCTAATATCTATCAGAGCTCGCCCTGCTACATTGCATCATACGATGTTTATTTGCTGCATCTTCTTAACGCTCTGCCTCTTGCTTACTGTCAGAGGCATCGATATTCAGCAACGTGCTTCCACCAACATTTTGTAGTGCACTGAAGCCCTCTCATAGAAGCTCCAACATTCTCGTCAGAGTTCTACTCGGTTGGCTCTGGAGCCCTTGCAGTTCCAATATTTTGTTGTACATAACTCCCCTAGCTTAGCAGCAGACGTTGCAGCAGAAAGATTCTGTGTATAACCTGGCGTGTCCTACCTCTTGTGCACCTACTGCTGTCAATATGTGTATTTTCCTTCACTAAATCTCTAGGACACTGTGTCGTACTTTTGCTTTCCTATGACTGCATCATGTACTCTTATATTAAACGACTTAGGCACCATGTTTGGTACATCTTTTGTGCAGTTTATAGGCAATCTTATGCCTCCCTACGATTGCCGCCCTTAGCATAGGTACACATAACATGTCAGCGTTACCTCTTTATATCCTTTTGAAGCACCCTTCTGCAAGTATCAGTCATATACAAAGTTATTAGGACCGGACCGGACATCCAACCGCTTAAGCCCTCGGCTCATCGTTTGATTGGTCCAACCGGTTGAACCACCGGTTTGATCCGGTTCAAATAGAATGAGGAATGCTTTAAAAACACAACTTATCATCTTGTGCAGTGGTGGAGAACCATCTCTCTTGCCCCAAAGACCAAGGTTCAAATCCCCGCAGCCCTCCTTTTTACACATTTTCCCATTATTTTCTCCCCTCTCCCCCTCATTCCACGTTGCACCACTCCAAACCTCTCGGTTTTCATCAGTTCAATGTCCAGTTTTATACCGGTTTCTATAAAAAACCACCGGTTCAATAGCGGTTCGAGTGCTTATTGATCTTTTAAGGAATGTCCAGTTTTATACCGGTTTCTATGAAAAAACCACCGGTTCACCGGTTCAATAGCGGTTCGAGGGCTTATTGATCTTTTAAGGTGGACCAGACCGGCCGAGGCTCTGGTTCGGTCTTTAACCGGTCAGACCGCCGGTCTGGTCCGGTCCAAATAACTACAGTCATATACCCATTGCATCACCGTGGCACTTCACATTTCATATCACAGGAAAACCACATACTAGCAGCCAAACTGTGCTTAAACGCGCTTGTTGCTAATATAATGTACAGACAGTATGTGTTGCCTAGAAGAGGAGAAAGAGAAAAAAAAACCACACAAAAAAAGAGACAAATATTTTATATAAAAAAACAACCCTCCATAGACCAAAGGCTCCACGGGCCATTAACTTAGACTCGACAATGCATAAATTTAGCCCCTATCTCAAAGAAAAAGAAGAAGGGAAAAGAAAAAACTATCCAACGACTTGCTCAGCCTAAGGGGGTGGAAAAAAGAAAGAAGAAAGCAACGACAAAGAGAGAGCAACAACATCTGGCCGCCCGTCATGCCGCCAAACATACATAGATCCGCCATTGCTGTTTTTCCTGATCCTACCTCCAGTCACCCTGCTGCCTCAATGCTCTCCGCCGAATACACACACACCGACAGACTTCGATATAATTGTGGCACCGTCACGCTCGATGACACTGGTGGCGTGACGCCAACTCTTGCAACGACGCCCGGTGCCACGTTGTGCAGCCTAATTCGTCGCCCATGGCAGCACAGCTCAATGGTACCATCCCAGTGCGACGTAATCCGGTTCTCCAGGTCTATTGGAACAAGCATCGTCGCTGCGTTGTAGATAAACGGTGATCCAAGTGGGGAAAGCAGCATGGTACTGTAGCCCCCGCCAGCCAATCCAACATCGGGTGCTACTACCTCTGCCTCCTATTCATTTCAAGATCTATGCTAGCTCTGTGTACTCACAAGTTTTGATTTACCTTCTGCTGCCTACATTCATTTGCTAGATTCATCAGCAACTATCAAAGAAACAGGATGAGTGACTAGCTTTTTCACGTTCTTTTTTTATCCATAGAGTGATCCTATTCTTGCTGTGACTTGCCCTGCTCCCTGTGCATTCGCATGTTGCCGAGCTTGGCTACCACAGAACAGATGCCAAAAGTCAGGCCTCTTTAGCCAGGGCAAGCCCTTTGTGCCACTGAAATGGCTCTTGAACTAGGTGAGAAACCTAAATCAAGTAGCATTTCTCATTCATTTTTTTTAAAAATAATGTGTACAGGTAAACCTAGATTCATGTTTTGTTCCACTCTATAATCAGGGGCACAGCGACAACCCTCAGTCATTGCTAGGCAGAGGCATGGTGACCAGTGTACCCTCACTCCATATGGCACTCCTATGAGGATTACACAACTGCTAAACTCATATCGAAGCATCCTTAATGTCTCATTTTCTCCTCCCAACTTCGTCATCAATTTACCCACGATTGATCTTCAGCTCCATCTTATTCAAACTCGAACACTAGATGAACCAAGCTTTGTTTTAGACATCATACCATGGTGTCCGGAGTATGAATCATATAACCTACCATGGATCATCAACCGCGGTGGTAGAGGTATACATCTTTGTTGAAATATATGAATGCACATATATTGAAGCTCCTTCCCCCTCCTTTTCGCTAATCTCCTTATCAACTAACAATGTTAATACAAATACAGTTACTACACCAAGACCATCGCAGATTTACATGGACAATCTTATTGGTCAACCAAAAGCGATGCAGCAACACATATCAAATCTAGTTACAGGTCGAACAAACACAGAACCCAAACCAGGTGAGTAGCTGCACATGTACCAACCTATTGATGATGCTTTGCATGCTTCAAGCTGAGTTCAGTGTTATGGTCAATAACGTCTACCAGCGTCGCGCCAAGAGAAGTGGCTGAACAGACAGTGGCGAGGAGCGCCAACGCGCGGTCACCAGCCACAGCGCGCCAACCGCATCGCCCAGGAGTTCGCATCATCATTGTGTGATCCGATCGTTTAGGAGCATTAGTTTCCTTGGTTTGTTATCCCTTGAAGTTAGCTGATCAGTTGTTAGGATTGTGGTATAAGTATGGAACCATTTGTTTAATGAAAGTTTAGCCAGAGATTAGAGTTAATATCTCTCTTGCTCTCTAGCGCTCTCGCACTCGCACTTGTGTTCTCTCGTTCATCTACCCTAGACATTGGCGCCGAGCACGGCGCCACCACCTCGCTGCTGGGCGTTCAAGCCTCGCCCCTCCACCTCTCACTCATACCCTCTACGCAACAGGCCAAACTCCAACAATCTAGTATCAGCCATGTCTGGTTCTAGAGTTTCTTCTGCCACCGCCGTTCCTACCACCACCACCATGCCACCCGTCACCACATCTGCCCCTGCAGTCACTAGCTCCGCCATCGTCCCCACTACATCGCTCCCTATTTCGCCGCCACAACTCACTGTGATCCCCACCGATGCCCTCAATGCGCTCAAAGCCGCCATCTATGGTCTGCAGCGCCAGATGGGGGACATCACCACGCGCATGGCGGCCATTGTGGGTCATCGCACAACCTCTACACCGCCATTCCTACCGTACATTCTCCCAGGTTACAGTGGCATTCCCCAACTGTCGGCCATGGGCCCTGTCATCTCGAAGCTGTCCTCCGCACCGCTGCTGGTGCCCTCGCTCCCTTCCCACACCTGCCCCATCAATGCAAGCCTCTATGGCCATGTCCTCCTAGCCGGGGCAGCCATCGCTGGGCGTGCCTATCACCCACATCAATTTTCCCCACTCACAATCCCCAGTTCCCTCCTTCTCGTCGATCATGCGGGTGCCACATCCTTTGCTGTTTGCCACCATGCACATGCCACCTCCCCTTTCCCATGTGCCATCGAAACCTGAGGCCACGGCCATGCCACGCTATTGTTGATATTTGTTAATGCACACAGAATAATCAAGGAATGATCCGTAAGCGCACGGATACTGTAACACCCCTAGTGTTATAGTAACTAAAAATTTGCCATGTCATCATATGCACTGCAAAGCATTCATGATTAAGTTAACCATGATGGACATCAACTCAAATAAGTTTACATTTCTTAGGTTGAATGTGTTTCTGTGATGTGTGACTCGAATAAAAAACCCTAATTTCGAATATCATCGTAAATACTTAGTTTGTGCTCTATGTAAGTTGACGTGTACGACTGTGTTGTACACTAGTGTCAAGTGTAGGGTATGAGCTCAAGTCCAACCCATAAAATGAAGCTTCAGTTTGAGTTTGAATTTGGAATCCAAAACGTGTTGCAAGTTTTCCGATTTGAATTTGAATTCAAATTTTGGGGAATTATTAAAAGATTTTCAAAAAGTAACTTGGTCAACCAAGAGTGGCATTTGGTCAAACATGTGATGCTTGACTCAATGATGCCCTTGGATGCTGCTGTAATCACTAAATAATCACCAATTAATATAGAAACAAGTTTCAATTTGAAATTCTTCCGAAAACCTTAAAATTCAAAATCCTGGATTTACCTCTTTTTGTGTAATTCAAAATTTAAGCAAATTTTTGGGGTGAGCCAAAAGCAAAGTTGTAGATCTGATCTTGTTATACAACTTTGGTTTTTGGAGTTTTCAAAGTTTTAGTGTAAAAGTTGGAGTAATTTTGAAAAGATTCAAATCTCAAATTTGACCCCTTTTCATTTCTCTATTCCAATTTCAAAATGGAAGCATAATTTGAAAATGGTTTGAATAGGAAAGTTGTAGGTCTTACCTAGATGTACAACTTTGGTATTTTAAGTTTTGAAGGTTCAATATAAAATTTAAAGTATTTTTGAATTTACCAATTTCTAGAAAATGTCTCCTTTTAATTTCAAATTTAAATTTCAAAATCCAAGCTGAATTTGAAAAAATTTATATTGAGAAAGTTGTAGAACTTTAAAAATTGAGCAGCTTTTGTTTTTATAGATTTTCAACTTTTATAGAAAATTTGAGAGTAATTTGTAAAATTGAGCTAGTGGCATTTTCGTAAATAAATCGAAATCGGCTCCAACAGTTGGCGCCACGCAGCTGCTTGCTGCCGGCGGCCTTCGATCGGCTTCTAGGTGCGCCCGAGGTCGCCTCCTGCTTGACATGGCTTCGCCAGACTGCTGCATGTCGCCTAGAGGTCGTCTTGGGTGTCCTATAAAGCCTCACACCGTCGTCATCGTTTTCTCTTCTTCCTCTGCTTCCTCACCGCCGCCGGTCACCATTGCGCGCCACCGCTCGTTGCTTCCCCATCCGCTAATTCTTCTTGCACTATGCTCCACCATGCCCTTGCACAGTCGCTTGACCTCACCACCAAAACATAGCGCTCTACCCAAAATCCAAATAGACTACTCTTCGTCGCTTACCGCAAAGATGGTCATGTAGCAGGGTCCGAAACAAACCTACTCATGAGACGCACCTGCAACAGGGGTTCAACAAACCCTGAGTACAAAAGTACTCCACAAGACTTAACCGATAAAAAGGGTGAAGAGAACACAGGAATGCAGGCTCAAGGGGATCAAGGTGAGGTTCCAGCACATAAAAGCTACTAATAGTGAATCCTTAAGATCAATGTTTTATTTCATCATTAATCATTAATAGACTGTAAGTGATCCTAGTCTAGATCAGACAACTCATACAACTTCTTTCTTATTCTCCGACCAAAGTTCCACTCAGGAAACCATCGTCTTCTTCCTCAACGGCCACCGAGCGCCACCATGCCGCCTTCCCATCAGCAGCCATCTCTGTTGCTTCTCCACCGCGGCCAAGTGCCTCGTCGTCATCAGGGGTAAGCTACTAGTGTTAACCGAGCTTCCAATTTAACCTCTACCACGCTATAGCCGGTGCTCCGCCGCACCGGAGAAGCTTGGAGCTGCCATGACCGCCGGCGCCTGTGCTCCGTAGCCATAGGACCCCATCTTGAGCTGTCGAGGTGTGTGGGGAAGACTAGGCAGTAGCCGAAGGTAGCTAGCGCCACTAAGGACCTCGCCACCGGCAAGATAGCGGTCGACTGTCACCGTCGGCCATCGGCCGGAGTAGGAAGGGGGTATGACGGGCAGGACCCCGTCGTCAGAGAGAGAGGGCTCGAGGGGTTACTGGGCCGGCCTGTTCAGTTGGGCCGAGAGAAAGAGGGAAGGAGAGAGCAAGGCGGGATGGGCCACGCATCCGGTTGGGTTGCGCGAGAAGAGAAGAGAGGGCAGTCGGCCTGTGATGATGATTTTTGTTTTCTTTTTCTAAAAATGCTAATAGTAACAGTTTTTGTTTATTTTGTTGTGATTTATTTAGAGCTCCTAAAATAATGAAAATTTTTGTGTAGCCTCCCTATGTTGCATACTATTTAGAAAAAAATATGAAATGTCTAATTTTATTACTTTTGAAAGGTCAATTAATTGGGCCCATTAATTGATAAATGACTTTTCCATATTTTTTCTAGGCTTAATTAATTATCCAAAAATTGTGAAAATTGTTTTGCCACTTAGTTATGTTGTAAGCTTCCTAAAATAAAAACTTGAGATTAATTAGACAACTTTGATTCTATAATTAATTTATGCTTTATTAATTAATTAGTTAATCGAGTAATTAGTGCCTAATGATTTAGGGTTTGTTTGACTTTGTGATCGTGTGTTGACCTTAGGTCATTAATTCTTAATGACCTTTGTCATCTTTAGTTATTTTTTGAGCTCCCTTAATCATGTTGTTAGGGTTTAATTAATCTTATTTCATGTGATTAACGAAAATCATTAACAAAGTAGTTAACCTAATGAAACCCTAAATTAGGGGTTGGTTAGTGTTGTTTTGCAACTGTACCATGAAGGAAAGTTGTACTCAAGTTTTTAAATTGTCATACCATCATCAAGCATCATGTTTTGTACTTCATCATTTTGAGCATACATTATCATCTCGTGTTGTCCCCGTGAACGAGGAGATTACCGAAGTCGAACGCATCCTCGAAGAAGAGCTGACATCCGTGGAGGTGGGATTTGACATTTGTGGTCCTGACCCAAAACCTGAACTTCCCATTGACCAAGGCAAGCCCCGGATACATTTAAACCTTCCTTGCATTTTGAAAAGCTTTATTTCACTTATGTTAATACTTTGTTGCATTAGGTGATAGGAGTTGAGTGATAACCTAATTATTGCACTACCATCCTTGATACTTCAATATTATCATTGTTACTGTTTTATTTGAAAACGCTTAGTATGCTTAGCCCTGCTTAATGAGAAAACTTTAAAAATGTTAAGCAAAGTTTGAAGGGTTGTTGTGCAATAACGTAATGAATAATGATGATGATAATCTGAGACCGGTCGGTGGACTTGCATTGGGAAAGGAGTCTCAAGGTAGTGTCTTTGACTGTGTCAGTTAAGGACCATACCGTTGTAGGCCCGTCCATGTTTTGAGACTTTGCAACTGGCCACATGCTTCGGTAAGCCTAAGACCTCAGTAACGCCATCATGTGAACGGCCAACCATGCACTGGGAGTGGAGAAATGGCAAGAGTAATGTGTACCCTCATAGCCAAGGGCTAGTTTGGAGGTATACTGTACTCTCGGGTGGCGCTGGACCCGGTCATGTTTTGGAGGATTTGAGTGAAGGTTGATATCTGTAGGTTAGAGTCCTACATATGTTGTGTGGTTAGGAATCCCCAGCTGGGTATAATCGATTCGAACCATCGTTTCTCCTTGGTCATGGAGACTCGATCGCCTGACCTACATCGTAGTTAATAAGTGGAACTTTGGTCGGAGAATAAGAAAGAAGTTGTATGAGTTGTCTGATCTAGACTAGGATCACTTACATTCTATTAATAATTAATGATGAAATAAAACATTGATCTTAAGGATTCACTATTAGTAGCTTTTATGTGCTGGAACCTCAACTTGATCCCCTTGAGCCTGCATTCCTGTGTTCTCTTCACCCTTTTTATCGGTTAAGTCTTGTGGAGTACTTTTGTACTCAGGGTTTGTTGAACCCCTGTTGCAGGTGCGTCTCATGAGTAGGTTTGTTTCAGACCCTGCTACATGACCATCTTTGCGGTAAGCGACGACGAGTAGTCTATTTGGCTTTTGGGTAGAGCGCTATGTTTTGGTGGTTTGTAATAAAGTTACTAATGCTACTCCACTACTATGGTTGTAATAATCAAACTTAAGGTTTGTAAGGTTTGAAACCAATGGTTTGTAAACTTATGTTATGTAAGACTTTCGGACTTCTACTCTGATGTAAATTATTATATAAACTATTGTAATACTATAATGCCTCTAAAATGTGATCCTGCTCGGAAAAATTGTGGATGATTCAGGTTTCCCGAGGACACCCGACAGACTTCTTAAGTTTTGTGGTACACATGTATAGTTGTCAAATGTCTTTAAGGCAATGACAAGTACATGTGGGCCATATAATTTAGGAGATTCTACCATAGATGCCGCTATAGCACTTCACCCGGAGATTTTAAATATCATATCCATAGGCAAACGTGTGTGGTTAACTACGGTCTAACTTAACCCGGAGTAGCATAAGACTAGGGAAGATCGGGAGTGCAGAGGAAACTGCTAAGATATTCATGTTCTAATCTCAGTAAGCTATGTCTTCTACTATTCTATCTAGGGACATTGCATTAGGAAAAAAGACACCATATAAGATGCTTTAACTTACCAACCAGGTCCTATTAGGCCTATATACAAGGTGTGGGCTACAAAGGACTCAGCAGGATTATCACGCCCGTGATCTACCACACTTCCCAGCATATAGGGTACATCCACAAGTAACCTAGGCCTAAACACCATGCCTACACCTAGAATTACTACTTTAACCTATAGGGTCCTATAGATTAAAGCACTCAAAAGAATTGTGAACTAGAAGAACAATATAAACAATGTGCTTAAAGAAAGAAGAAGTTGATTACAGAGAAATCTCAGACATAGATTAACTTTGCCAATGTACAAGCCATAGAGGGAGCACTGACAGGCCGGCATCTCGTCCAAAACTCTTCCCCCTCTCTACCTCTCTATTTCTAAAGATTAATCCTAATGAGGACTAATCTTCTCTTGAATGCTACTCTTGAGAGGTTGATCCTTTCATGGGACCCCTCTCAGCTGATCCTCACTAGAGAATATGAATTAGAGTTTTTGGGATGATCTAAGCCAGGGTGCAGGGTCCTGCTTATATAGGCTAGTAGGATGAACGTGAGCTCTCAGATCAAACCAACTTGAAACAATAGATGAGATGTAATCCTTGAGGCGATGGAAGATCATCGTGTGAAGTCAGCTAACAAGTGGGCCAGACCCAGGTCGGCCAACCTAGCACTATGCCAGGTGGGCCCCACCTTCGGTGGCATGCCCTCTTATGTCTTCTAGATGCTTCTCAACTTGGTGTCACGGTGGAATATGCTTTTTAGCCTAACATCCTCTATATCTTTGGCTCTTTTCCTGTTTAACACGTGGAAAACAGTGGGTCACCAAAACCTGTGGAATTCTATCAGATAACCCCCTATTCTATGTTGATATTTTATTATATTCACCCTTTTCATGTTTGGTTAATGGTTTATAATTGATGTTAGTGACCATCAACAAGCTCTCCCAAGCTTAACCTTTGCTAGTCCCTTAGCAAAGCCAAACTCAGCCATGGATCAGGAGTTGCTACAAACACTTTCACGCCTCAAAAGTACACATGCGTTCAAACAAAAATTCTTCTCCGGATTAGAATAAACTATTCTGAATGTCAAACTTACCCATATTACCTTCAACCATGGGGCTTGTAGCCTTCACTTGGGTCTTGAGTAATTGAAAGACAGAATGGTCAAGTCAAGCACCATGTCTCAAGCTCTTAGTTCAACCATCATTCTAGAGTTTTTGTAAGTTTTTAATTAAAACTCAGAGATTCCATTGTATGACACCCTCAAGTCTCTCAATATGTGGTATTTGTGGATCCTTACCAAGGAAGTGATGATGTTATGCCTTCTCTCTCATCCTACAACTAAGGCTTATGTGGAGCTCGTAGGTGGGGAGATAGTGCATACATACTTGCAAAGCATATATTGTAAAGTCAAACAATGGATCCAGAGAAATGAGTCATACAATCAAATCAAGATGTGCGTGTGTGTGGAATATATATGGAGTGGATGTATGTGGTGGATGCAGCTATGAATGGTGTAAATGGTGGCAAGGGTGAAAGCATGGTGGAAACCTAATTCTACTTTGCTCCTTGAAAGCATATCTCTCTTTTGAAATTTGGAAACACTTGCTATAGAATAGGGGCTATCTTATTCATCTATTTTTCTTTTGGACACTTGTCCATTCTTTCTATACATTTTCTCTTTCTTTCTCTCTCTCTCTTTTTAAATAATTTTTGCATAGCCCCATGCCTCTTTTTGCAACAAAACTTTGCGAGATAGTAACAAAAGAAATTAGAGCATTTATTTGGTGGATTTGGGGTGACTGGGTAGATTGAAAACCTATCAAGCATGTTGTTGGTGTTCACTCCCAGTGTACGAGTAGAACATTTTTGGGTGGATCTAAATAGAGGGCATGTTGTTGCGTACTTCTAGTATAGAAGCAGCATATTTGGATGGAGTGTACATGATCTTGATTTTAAAAAGCATGACAAGTAATGAGCGTAAGGGTGTCTCGATCTTTGAGTGGAGATGGGATAACTTTCATTTGGTGGATGGAGACAACATTTACGATCTGACTACAACCATCTAGGGATGATGCGCCTTAGCAACCGATACACCGACTCCAAGGATCGCTGTGTTCTTGTGGTGCGCGACCCAGCCACGAGAGCACTCGTCCTACAAGCAATCGAAGAACAAGCAAGAACAAGTTGAACAAGCACTCAATTGCAAGATAAGTAAGAAGCTTTAATCTAAAAACACAAGATGGTCGGGGTTCCAAATACAATCTGATGGGCGGTTTATCCAACACGCGCGCTGAAATGCGGTAACAATGGCTAACTCAAAACAAAACCCGCCTAGTGCTGGTGGCTGTAGAAGCCTTATGTACATGAGAGGGCCACCATAGGAGTGCTCCCTCAGATTAGCAAAAACAAAAGAGAAACAAGGACATCCACTGCATGGTTGCATGCGGCTCCCTTATTGACTGAAACAACCACTAAGAATAGGCATCGCAGCACCTATGGACAGAAATGGTCTGGAATGAATAGAATACTGTGGACGACTCAGAGGTGATATGAGGTTGAGGTTGCATCCATTGAGAAGTAGACTTGATAAGCTTTCCATGAAGTGCTAGAGTGTCCAAATCAGATTCCGTATGAAGTCTTGGTGACAATCACAAGTTGGTGCTATTCTGTAGTCCGAATTCTCCCCTCACGAATAATGTTTCCTTGTGGTTCCTTTCCATTATTCCTGAGCAAAACAAAAGTGCACGGGTTTCCATGGTCTAAATAAGGTGAATAAGAACTCAAGAATGAACTCACCTAATGGTTGAGCTAACATGCACGGGCACGAGTAATAGGACCAAGCGATGTTTGCGATGGTGTAGTTGTGGATGTATAGATGGTGTTGATGTCCTCATCATCCTCCCTTTCTTGCATTTGAGTCATCCTCGACTCAAGCTCATCTCCCTCACCCAAATATGGCTTCAAATCTATAATGTTAAATGTGGGACTAACCCCAAAATATGCAGGAAGATCAAGCTTATATGCATTCTCATTAATTCGTTGCAACACTTTAAATGGTCCAGCAGCTCTAGGCATCAATTTAGATTTTCTCAACTCAGGAAACCTATCCTTTCTCAAATGCAACCAAACCAAATTCATGGTTAAAAAATCATTTTCCTTCTACCTATATCACTAGCACTCTTATACTTAGCATTCATACGCTCTATGTTTTCTTTAGTTGTTTAATGCAATTTTAACATCAATTCAACACGTTGCTTAGCATCAAAATTCAATTTTTTGGAAGTTGGCAAGGGCATTAAATTAATAGGAGCACGTGTGTCACGGAACCGTCCAAATTATAAGAGCACAAGTACAAAAACAATCACCTGAGTGATCAAATTCTCGCACTTGAGCCCATATAACTCCAGTAGTCTTAATGAAATCACGAGGGATTTCAAACCAACCAACATACAAGCCATGATTGTAGTGATTCAACATAACAAGTCACATGTTGCATCCATTTCATAAGTAGTTCAATATACATCGGAGTTCAACATAGTTATTACATCTTAACTTCAAAAGTAGCGGAAGCAATGTAATTTGAAACTAACAACACCCTTTATTTCAAATACATGTCAGTACCAAGGTCGACTTCCAACAAAAGCATTAGAGAGAAGATAACTCAGAAGGATCATGCCCGTGATCACACTCCGCCACGATGGCAGGAGCCAACCAACTCTTGCAGTAGCCATGATACGTCATAACCTGCAACAAGTGGGGATAAAACCCTGAGTACGAGAAGGTACTTAGCTAGACTTACCCGTCAAAAACCAGAAATAAAGTGACACCAAGGATCATGCAAGGCTGATGTAAAGTGGGCTAGCTTGACTTGCATAAAAGCTTAATATAGATAAGTAATCATTAATGCTTAAGCATCAAGTTAATTATCATTAACCTATCATCTATATTACAAACCTGTACTAGAGCACTCACTTTATTAGGAGCAAACAATATTAACCACAATAGGTATAAATTGAGGCAACATTTACATCATCATCCAATTAACCATCCGTTTAATTTAATTGAATCTACGTTGCCACTGATCAAGTCAAGTGCTCACTAACCGGGAGCGATGGCGATTCGAATTGAATTGCCATCCAGCTGGAGGGGTATTTCTAACACTCACCGAGACACGCCTGGCGAGGGCTGCTCAGGTCACCTTTGGTACCGTTCAGGAAAGCACAGATTCTACTGATGCCGCATATCCAAGGGCAACACTCTGCTAGGATGATAGGGACTTTAACCCCCCTTGGTCTTATGCCAATGTTTCCAAGCACATCCTTACTTCCTACAAGATGCGACCTACCCTTTGATTCCCGGCCTGAAATGTATTACTCGGCTTCGCGATCGGAACGGCTTATCCGGCCAACCAAGTGTTAGACTACGTTTAACATGAGTCAAGGACGTACAACGAATCGATCCTTAAATGACTCAGACGGGGATAGATCCACACCCAAGACCTCTATGCCTTGTTGCTTCACTATCGTCATCCCGCCCGGTCTCATTTCATTTTATTACACATGGTTCCTTTCCACGATAGCAAATATAGCCAACCGTGCCATATATGAATATCCCTATATCTCGCAGGTGATAGGAAATCACCTGACTTCTACCGCTTAAAGCAGGGCTAAGCATCTACTCGATCCTAAATATGTAGGATTCAAGGATTCATATATCTGGACAAGGAATGATATAATGCAGCAAGGGTTTCCAACCAACTCCTACCACTTAATGCAACAGTACTTATAACATATATAGAATTAATTGCTTTGAAGGTAGGAGGCTTATAATGCTCCGGGGCTTGCCTGGGATCCGACGCAAGTCAGAGTTTATCAGATGAAACTTGCTTGGTGAGCATTCCCTCATTCTAGCACATGTCTGATCCTTCCATCTCTGAGATAGGTCCACCAACACCGTCTTTGGGTTTGGCTCCAACTCAAGTTCTTCAAGTTTTTCAGCTAGCGTACCTAAATGAGGTGCAACAATGCATATGTATGAACACATAGAAATGCAATAAACAAAGTAATCAAGTCAGCATACCAAAGTTCTCATAAGCACCTAAAGCTAATTAACTTTATCCTCACTTAAGGCATAACATAGAAGATGGCAAGCACATCAATCAAGACACAGGTCTTGTAAGATCATAGGGTACTAACCCAAGTACCAAATAGCAACACAAACATACTTATGTAACTCAAACTATGCTTAACAGAAAAGTTTAGATTTGCAATCAGCATGAACAGTCCAGAAATAACATCATTCCAGGAGCTACACAATTCCAAATGACATGCAAGAGAATAATCTGGAAAGCTTATGAAATTATCTACAATTCATTTAATACCAACTAAGCCTGATTCCCAAGTTTAATGGGTCAAAAAGATGAAACTACAGAATCTGGTCTGCTCCAAACAAAGAGCAACCAAATCTGGGACCTGACTTTAAACAGCTATAACTCAAAAATTACTTGGCCAAATGCCACTAAATTTTAACAAAAGCTAGATACATAAATTATCTACAACTTTTGTGTAAACAAGTTTCACAACAAAGCACATTATCATGAATAACTTTGCTAAGTTCTCAGATCTATCCAGAAACCACATTTGCAAGAAATAAATACTAACTTATGTTGCAAACATATAATTGGACAAAATCAACTTTACCAAAATTTCACACATGACTAATGAACACCAGAAAACATAATGTCCATTGCTACATAAACTATTTTAATACATTTCTTAATTTATTTAGATAATTAGGTGGAATTATGAACACATATGAAAAGTACACAATAAATTCTACCAAAATTACAGTGGCCTACATATGCGCCCAAATGTCTACTTTCTAAATTTCATGCCAATTGGACAAGTATATCAATCTCTATGAAAAGGACAAATGGCTATTGCAATAAATCATGGGAGAGCAAGTTAAACCTAAAACTCAATATTTTCTATGAACACATGGCCATAGTATGAATCAACATGATAGAACAACATCATACTAAGGTAATGGAACAACATTTTCCATTTTGTCATTTATATATTGTTTATAAGCTATTTATCAAGACGTAAACAAGTTAAATAAATAACTTGATAATACAGTAAGCAATGACCATGAAATTTATATCAAAGTACATAAATAGCATGACAAGGCTACCATAAAAACTTCACATCATTTGGAGCATCACAGCATCAGTTATGAATTTCCCAAACAACCTATGCAAGAAATGCCTAATTAGCAAGATTAAATAAAAACCCTAAGAAAACAGTGAACAACTAATGGGTTTAATATTTTTATTAGTTATTACATATTATCACAAGATTAATAGAACAAGAATCACTATTTTTCGATATCTAAAACTCTAGATCTTGCTCTGGTCAAGTTTAAAGGTATTTTAGAGCATTTTTAAAGTTTAAATAAAGACATCAGAAAACATCTACAAACATGTAACATTTTATGATTCTACTGCATAGATATTTTCTCAAGGTTTCCAAAAAGTCTACATTTGCTATTTTTAGAATTACCTAGCATGAGATATGGATTTTAGAAGATTTACATAAAATCTCAAATTTAAAAACAGAATTAACTCAAATCCTAACTTAACGCTAGATGCTCCCGAACATGCACCCAAATCAGTCACCATTTAACTGACGTGCTGGACCCACTGCTTAGCCGGGCCCGCTTGTCATACCCACAGAGAGAGACAGAGAGGCGACGACCTTCTTCAAAATGGCCGAGCAGGGGAGTCGTGGGTGGGGGAGGGAACGTCAGCCGGTTTCGCCGGCCAACACGGGCAGCGCCAACGGTGAGTGGTAGCAGCGTGACCATCCCTGGCCACGCGCGCACTTGAGCAGGGGCACAGCTCGCCTAGGAGCAGCCCACAGCGGCATGACCATGCACACGCATGGCCATGGCGGCTGTTGCAGGCGGCGGCGGCGGCGCTGCCGGCGGCGGGGAGGCTCGTCGGTGATGGTGGTGCAGCGGGGGAGCACTAGGGGGGTCCGTGTGAACTCAAAGGTGGCTCCAGCTCGGCCGCCGATGGCTCATGGCCTCCTGGCCACGTGCTACCCCATTGGCGGTGGACATTGCGTCGGTAGCCGTATGACACGGTGGTGAGGAGCGGCCGGGGACGGGTGTAGTAGGTGCAGCAGGGAGAGGCGGAGGTGGTGGTGTGCTTCACCTAGCCTACGGTGGACGGAGGTGGCTTGGCCATGTGCGAGCGAGCGGTCGCAGCGGCACAGCTCGCCGACAATGGTTGGGGGCCGACTAGCGACAACGGGGTGGGGCTAGGGCGTGCCCGGGGCTCACGCACACCCACGGGTAGCCACGGTTCTCACCGTTGGGCTCAACGCGGCTGGACCACGCAAGCTCATAGCTCAGCGGCGAGCTTTGCCACGGTGGAGCGCGCTCTCAGGCGCAGAGCGTCTCGAGGAGGAGGCCAGCAGAGGGCGTGGCGAGCGAGGTGGAGGAGTGGGGGATGCTGAGGCCATCATGGGCGCTCCATACGGCATAGGGAGGAGTTCGGGGCGTGTGGAGGCAAGGCGGGACCTTCACTCGTGCATGGTCTCCACGTCCTGGCTGCGCGTCGTCCTTCGGGGCAAAAGCACGAACAGGTGGCGAGCAGTGAAGTGGTCCGGTTAGAGTCCAAATTTGGGCTTGCTACGGACCAAATCTGTACATGGGCTAATTACAAGATTTGCTCATCTCTTGATGCTCTACAATTTATGTTAAGGCACTTAGGTCACTAAGTTAACCATTTAGGATATAATGACGTGTCAAGATGGCATTGTCAATGTGTCGACAACCATTAACAAATACTCCAAATTGATGGGCCAAATGGAGTCAAATAAGTGTCATCTTCTTACATGAGCTTCTCCACGATATGCATTCCAACTTTAAATTTTGGGTCATCTTGAGTTACTTAACGGAATTTTGAGAACGTGAGATGCCAACGTCGATGACACAAAAACCAGGGTTTAAAAATGCTAAGTGTGGAATTCAGCCCTATATCTGACTTGTGGCCCTGTTTTAGGCAGGTTCCACACATTTTCATGACTTGACTCTTAAACAAAGTTTGTTCCTTATAAAATTCTCTACAACTTTGTAAAAGGGTGCATAGTCTTGTAGAGCTTCTAGGTCCCACTTTTGAAATGGTCAAACAAAAGGGTTCTAGGGTCCATACATGGTCAACCATCACTTAGAAGCACATTTAGGCAAAATGATCAACATGAACATTGTTCAATTAAGTGTCCTAGGTGTAGTTAAGGTGTTGTAGAGGCCAAACATACCCACCATGCATAGGTTGCATAAAAGTGTAGGCCTCACATGCACTGAAACATATAAGTTACTATAATTGTAGTGCTTGTTTCAAGGCCATGTTGCAATTGTTTCATGTGTTGTTGCAAGGTACATGCTACACATGCTTCACTAGGTTGTTCCACATGTTGCAAAGGTTTGTTGCACATGTTGAACTTGTATGTTGCATAAGCACTAGTTCCCATGGGATGTAAGGCATGTTTCAGTTATAATCCAAACAAGCATATAACTTATCATTTCATGTGACTTTTTGATTCCAAACTTCATGAAACTTTTCTAGGGTTCACTATCGATAGAGAGTGATATGAGACACATGAAAGAAGTGACATCAACACTCACTTGCATTACCAGGCATGAGCACCTAACACACACACTTGAAACACAATTAACAAAAGTATGTTGCATATGTTTCAAGGAGGTGTTGCAAGCACATTCCATACACACATGTCTCATATGTTCCATGCTCGTATATGAACAAATGAGGCTTGGGCTCATGCAATACAAGTGTCCAAAAAGCAAGCCTAACACCTAGGGTGTTACAACATGGTAGTAAGCCATAAACAATCTCAAATGGGCACATCTTTGTAGTAGAATGTAACGAACGATTATAAGCAAACTCAATATGAGGCAAGCAGTCCTCCCACATTTTAATATTCTTCTTTAAAACAACCCTTAACATAGTAGACAAAGTTCTATTCACATGTGGATTTAAATGTGACTTAGCCTTTTGACATGTCGTGGAGCGAGCAACAAATCTTTCCACTTCTCTCCTCATCCTTGGCCAAAAGAAATGACCAGCAAGTATGTCTTCCATTTTCTTTGCTCCAATATGTCCTATCAAGCACCCTCCATGCGCTTCCTGTAGCAACAACAAACGAATGGAGCTAGCTGGAATGCATAGCTTGTTAGCTCTAAATACAAATCCATCATTGATGATGAATTTGTCTAGGTTCTGCCATCTTTACAATGCAGCAGTACATCATTAAAATCACCATCATGTATATATTGATTTCTAATTGTGTCCAATCCAAAAATTTTGTAGTCAAGTTGTGTCAACAATGTATATCTCCTAGACATGGCATCAACAATTATATTCTCTTTCCTTTCTTGTGTTTGATAACATAAGGAAAGGATTCAATGAATTCAACCAATTTAGCATGTCTAAGATTCAATTTTCCTTGACTATGAAGATGGTTTAAAGACTCATGATCAGAATGTATGACAAATTCTTTAGGCCACAAATAATGTTGCCATGTTTCTAAAGTTCTCACCAGAGCATATAATTCCTTATCATAAGTAGAATAATTCAAAATAGGCCCACTCGATTTCTCACTAAAGTATGCAATAGGTTTGCCTTCTTGCAACAAAACACCACCCAAACCAATTCCACTAGCATCACATTCAAGCTCAAATGTCTTATTTAAATCAGGAAGTTGGAGGAGAGGTGCATGTGTCAACTTATCTTTCAGCACGTTGAAGGAATTCTCTTGTGTGTTTGCCCAAACAAAAGGCACTCCCTTCTTTGTAAGCTCATTTAGTGGTGCAGCAATGGTACAAAAATCCTTCACAAAATGGCAATAGAATCCAGCAAGACCTAAAAAACTTCGCACATGTGTGAAAGTCTATGGTCTAGGCCATCCTTGTATAGCTTCCACCTTGGTTTTATCAACCTCAATCCCCTGTGGAGTGACAACACAGCCAAGAAAAGAAACTCGATCTATGCAAAAAGTGCACTTCTCAAGGTTACCAAACAAACGTGCATCACGTAGAGCATTAAAAACAGCACGCAAGTGATCAAGATGCTCATCCATAGACATGTTGTAAATCAATATATCATCAAAATATACCACCACGAATTTGCCAATAAAATCATGTAAAACCTCGTTCATTAACCTCATGAAAGTGCTAGGTGCATTAGTTAATCCAAAAGGCATAACTAACCACTCATATAAACCGAATTTAGTTTTGAAAGCAGTTTTCCATTCATCTCCCAATTTCATACGAATCTGGTGGTATCCACTACGTAAATCAATCTTTAAAAATAAAGTAGCACCACTCAATTCATCAAGCATATCATCTAAGCGTGGAATAGGATGACGGTATCGAATGGTGATATTATTAATCGCTCTACAGTCCACACACATACGTCATGTTCCGTCTTTCTTAGGCACTAAAATCACTGGGACAACACAAGGACTAAGCGACGCACGCACACAACCTTTGGCGAGTAGTTCTTGCACTTGGCATTGAATCTCTTTTGTTTCCTCTGGATTTGTCCTGTACAGTGCACGGTTGGGTAATGAAGCACTAGGGATGAGGTCAATCTGGTGCTCAATCCCACAAATTGGTGGAAGCCTCGGGGGAATTTCACATGGAAACACATCATAATACTCCTGCAAAATGTTAGACACAGCAGGGGCAAAGAACGTTGCATGTCATGAAGTAAAATCAAAGCATCTTTGCACACTAAGGCATATCAATTTGTAGTGGAGGCAATTAATTCATTAACATCAGATCTAGTGGCTAGAAAACATGATCCTTTCAAAGTTATCTCATTTTCTTATTGAGAGCAGATTTGGTATTTTTGTTGCCTTGCTTTACAAGTTCCTTTGTAGCTATTTGGTTCTCACTATTAGCATGCTCCTGAGATTTAAGTTTGCTAGCTTTAGCAACATCATCTTTCACAATAGCTTTAGGAGGCATAGGATGTAGCACAATTTTCCTATCATGGTGCATAAAAGAGTACTGGTTTGACCTACCATGATGCATAGAATCCTTATCAAATTGCCATGGTCTACCGAGCATAATATTACAAGCTTGCATAGGCACAACATCACATTCAACAACATCATGATATGATCCAATAAGAAAATTAATTCACACTAGTCTAGTTACCTTTGCCTTACCACTGTTGTTTAGCCATTGGATGTAGTATGGATGTGGGTGCGGGTTGGTGCTAAGTGCAAGCTTTGCAACCATGTCGCTGCTAGCCAAGTTGTTGCAGCTACCTCCATCAATGATCATGCGGCAAGAACGTTCTTTAACAACACACTTTGTTTGAAATAAAGTATGTCACTGGTTTTGTTCTGCCTTCTCCATTTGCATACTAAACACATGCTGCACAATGAGACTTTCATAGCGCTCTGCATCATCTGCACCAATATGCTCTTCTTGTTGTTCCTCGCTACCTGTATGGTCAGCAGCAAGCAAAGCATGTGTATCTTCATCGAAGTCACTAGCAGAGGAATACTCACCATCATCTTTAACAATCAAAACACTCTTGCTAGGACAATCACGCTACACATGTCCATACCCCTTGCACTAATGGCATTGGACATCTCTTGTTCTACCTGTTGGTGCAACTGAAGAAGCACTTGTCGTTGGCTTTTGGATAGTCTTTGCTGCTGAATGAGTGGAAGGAGCATGTGACTTGTCACTAGGAGGGGCTGCTCGACTTGGTGAAGAAAATGGCAAAGGGAAACGTCCAGTAGGAGTAAACGTTGTGCGTGGGTGCCCCGAAGTAGTCTTTCCTGTAGAAAAATTAGTCCTTACACTAGCATGTCGTCCCTGTGTTTCCCTTTCAGCTTTACAAGCAAGATGAAATAAACGGGTTATGTTATTTTATTCCTTATAGGATAGGATGTCCTGAATTTCATGATTCAGCCCACCCAAAAATCTTGCCATAGCAGGTTCCTTATCCTCCTCTATGTTACAACACAACATACCCATTTGCAGTTCTTGATAATATTCTTCTACACTTTTAGTAGTCTACCTCAATTGTTGCAACCTATTTAATAGATCGCGTACATAATAAAAAGGAACAAATCTAGCTTGCATGATTCGTTTCATGGCATCCCAAGTTTGTGGAATGTTATAAGGGTTTTTCTTGCCATGCTCTACCCACCAAAGAGAAGCAAAATCAGTGAACTCACTAGTTGCTGCCCTGACTCTTTTATTCTCAGGAAATTCATGGCATGTAAATTTTTGATCAACAACAATCTCCCATGTAATGTATGCATAAGGATCATATTTACCATCAAAAGGAGGTATCTTAATTTTAATCTTACCAAAAGCATCATCGTTGTTCCGTACATCACGCCGATGATTCATACCTTCACGATTGCGATGTAGCCTTTGGCAAATATGAGCTTCTCGGACACCATGTTCAGAATCTGCTGAGTATTATTCATCAAAATTATCCTCGACATGGTCTCCATCATTATTGTTGTCTTCTTGTCTTCGATTCTCGCCACCAGCATTGAGGTCATCAAATCGCCTCAATAGAGCAGTAAGGTTCATGTTTATTCCTGCAACTCAAGTCTCCAATGCAGCAAGCTTGGTGTTTGTTGCATTTTGTGCGGTCTCCAATAGTCCGAGCTTTGAGTTGGTGTTAATATGGGCCGACTCCAATTGTCCAAGGCGCTCATTGGTGACTTGTACATCCTCATTGAGGCCATTAGTGTGCTCCCTCACTTTACGTTTAAAGTGTTGCATGAAAGCCTTCGTTCACGGTGATTGTGGAGGGGTAGGATCTGATTCTCCTGGCATGGTTAGAAGATTAGAAACAAAAAACAAGTGAAAGAAAAACAACCCTAATGCTACAAGGATGTGATTATTATAATCCTCTCACTTTCAACCTGCTCATGCACGTTCTTACCTGTTCTTACCACACTCAACAGGAGGGGATGACAGCCAACAATTCAGCAACTCAACTCAAGAAGCAAGTGTATCAGTGCCGCAACATCAATTCTTGTCTATCATTAGTTACAGGCTGTAGGAAGGCTAAAAGTAGCAAGGAAATACTAGCACCACATTAGTTACAAAAGCAAGTTGAGGAATCATTCAACAGTGGTACCGTGTTGGTCCTAGGCTAGACCGTGCTAGAGACGTGAGCCTGGACACAAACGAAGTCACGTACAGTAGGAAAAAAGGCACTAGAACAACAACTATCACCCCTTCTTTTCCACCTCTCTTCTTTTCTTTTCTTTCTTTTCTCTTTCTCTTTCTTTTTCTTTTATTTCCTTTCTGATTTTTTTCTTCTTGTTTTCTTTTACTTTGCACAACTAGAACAATTCTGAAACTTGACAAATCAGATTTTAGAAAAGCAACTTGTAATATATTTGTTTCTTTTCAAGGAGTAATAAGAATAGAGCTAGCAACTCAGATGTTTCTGTGTATACCCAAATCAGATTTTGATGGTGTTAAGAAAAAGAAAGGATATGGTGCAGTGAAGAGTCTATGGTAGTAATGATTGCAATGGGGAGCTGAGAATAGGAACAATAGGATGCGTGGAAGTGGAAGGGAGCATGCAATGTTCTAAAAATAGAATGCACAGAGTGGAAGAGAGGGAGTGGGTAGGAAGGGCTGGGGAACATGCACACGAAAGGGATGACACACGCGGAGAGTGGAAGTGCAAGGCAGCATGCAATGTTCTAAAAATAGGATGCGCAAGAGTGAAAGAGAGGGTGCGGCTAGGAAGAGCTAGGGAACATGCGACTGAAAGGGATGTATATGGTGTAGTGGATATGTATGTGGTGGTGGTGATGATAGTGGAGATGTATATGATCAACGGTGACCAAAGCGTGACAAGAACTTGAAACTCTAAAAGGCTAACCCTAAGACTAGCAACTTGACTCAACTGATGTAAACCAAACTCAACAAGCCCGAACTAAGCAGTATTTGTAAATGGCTCAAAGGCTTTATGGGAATATGGAAAATTAATCTACTATTTTCTTTTGGCTTTTTCTAGACTATAGGAAAATAATAGCGACTGGAATCTCTCACCGATCAAACCTTGCTCTGAATACCACTTGATGTGGGTAAGGGTGTCCCGATCTTTCGGTGGAGATGGGATAACTTCAATTTGGTGGATGGAGATGACGTTCATGATCCGACTACAACCGTCTAGGGATGATGCGCCTTAGCAACCGATACACCAACTCCAAGGATCGCTGTGTTCTTGTGGTGCGCAACCCGGCCACGAGGGCACTCATCCTGCAAGCAATCAAAGAACAAGCAAGAACAAGTTGAACAAGCACTCAATTGCAAGATAAATATGAAGCTTTAATCTTGAAATGCAAGATGGTTGGGGTTCCGAATACAATCAGATAGGCGGTTTATCCAACACGAGCGCCAAAATGCGGTAGCAGTGGCTAACTCGATGAAACAAAACCCGCCTAGTGGTGGTGGCTATAGAAGCCTTATGTAAATGAGAGGGCCACCATAGGAGTGCTCCCTCGACTTAGCAAAACCAAAAGAGAAACAAGGACATCCACTGCATGGTTGCATGCGGCTCCCTTATTGACTAAAACAACCACTAAGAATAGGCACTCAATTCCAAGTTCCACTAAATCTAGTCGTGCTTTAAGACCATCATTTGATTTGGAGGAATATCCAATAAAGTTTGAATTAAGTTTTCACATAGATTTTTCTCTAAGTGCATCACATCTAGATTGTACCTTAGTTTGTTCTTTTGCCAGTATGATAGCTCAAAGAATATTGACTGCTTTTTCAACCAATCTTCTGGCTTCTTCTCCTTATTCTTGCCACTGTTCCCATCTTTCTGTTTCTTTTCTACTCTTTTACGCTTGGATTTCTGATGGCTTTCATCTTGCTTTCCTTTCTTTTTTCCTTTGTTATTGTCCTTTTTATTCTTTGTTGTGTGGTCCTTTTTCCCTAAAGCAAAAAATCTACCTTCTAACATTCTCAAAATAGAAGTACCACTCATTATTTTAGGTGTAAGTCGAACCTCTGTCGTACCATCAAACTAGTTCTTTTGCCGTCAATATATGTGGTTTTGTGGGAGACATCTACGATATCCCATATAGCACATCTTTTTACCATTCTTCAGGTGAAATGATTTTGTTCCCGCACCATATGAAGGGCATGCATATTTACCACCTGTGCTCTAGCCATACAGGTAAGCTAATGCAGGAAAATCATTTATAGTCCACAATAGTGCAGCTTAGAGAGGAAATTCCTTTTGAGAAGAGGCATCACATGTTTGCACTCCTTTCCACAATTCTAAGAGCTCATCGATTAAGGGCTACAAATATATATCAACATCATTCCCTAGAGAATCTGGTCCCAGAATGATCATCGACAACAGTGAAGATGTTTGCTTCATGAAGATCCAAGGTTGCAAGTTGTAAGGAACCAACATTCCAGGCCATGTACTGTGCTTTGAACTCATATTCCAAAAAAGGTTAAATCCATCACTTGCAAGACCAAGGCATACATTATGAGCATCTGCTGCAAAATCAGGATCTACGATTAAAATCTTCCCAAGCTTCACCATCTGCTGGATGTCGTAGTTTTTCGTCTTTTGTATGTCCAACATCATGCCATCACATGTCTTCTGAAGTTTTGGTAGTTGAAAATAACCTTTGGATCCTTGGTATCAATGGAAAATAACGCAACACTTTTGCTAGTTTCTTTTTCTTCTTAGGTTTAGCTGCAGAACCTATCTTCTTAGCATCTTTCCAACGAGAGCTCTTGCACACATCACAAAAATCTTTCTTAGTTGCATCTCCTTGGAAAAGCATGCAATCTTTGCCGCAAGCATGTATTTTCACATAGTCAAGGCCTGAAGCACGGATGATTCTCTTCACTTGAGATAATATGTCTTAGGTAGGTCTGCCTTAGGAGGATATGAATCAGCTAACACACCTAGAAGTGTTGTAAATGATTCTTGTGTCCGGCCATTTAAGCACTTTAAGTGTTATAAGTTGACCAAAAATGACAAATTAGAAAATTTACACCTAGGATATAAGCTTGTGTGCACACCCTTCAAGTATCTTTCATATAGATTCTGTTCATTCCCCTTAGCATTGTCATCTGTAGGATGCTCATCCTTAGCTATAGAATGTTCCATATCTGCAAATCCTGATTCAACATCATCTACTTCACCTTCAAACATACTTGGTACTGACTCGAACATTTCAGCCCTGGTAAAGGCAGCTTGAAGTAGTTCTTGCATGCCATCTTGTACTACAGCAGCCCTTGGGACACCTGAAGTAGGCAGATTTGTAGTGTTATTTGGAACGTCAACAAATGCTAATCGTGGACTATCATACATTTCTCCATGATGAACCTAGGTCATATGACCTTGAATAATACCATCACATCTCAAATGTGTCCTGACTTCATCATGACTCTGGTTTAATCTGTTTTTGCATTTTTTGCAAGGACAAAGCATCTCGCTATCATGTGGAATGTCACAGTAAGCAAAATTCAAAAATTGCTCAACACCATCTTGATATGCAGTATCCTATCTTGGCTTACTCATCCAACTTTGATTCATCACCATTGTTGATATTAGTTACGCACACGAAAGAATCTAAGAGAAATAATCTGCAAGAGCATGGATATCGATGAGCACTTCACCCGGGAGATAAGTCAGAGTATCGTATTTGTTTTATCCGCAAGGAGAAAGCGTGCGATGACTAACCAAGTCTTTACTATTACCCCTAGGCCACACTATAAGGTAGGGAAGATATAAGCAATTAGAGAAGACTACTATGATAGTTTGGTTCCAACCTATGGTAAGCTATGAAACTACTGGTCTAAGGGGACGTACCGTTGGAAAAGAGACACCATAGAGGATGCTTAACCAGGGCACTTAGGTCCTACCAAACATTCTGACGGGAGGAGGCTCCGAAGGTAACAATGGGATTGTCACGTCCCACGCTACTACACACCAATCCGGCCAGACAGGGGATATCTATGAGTATTCCTATCCCAAGCACCATGCTTACACTACGAATGATTACTCTATTCCCTATGCGAAGCGAATAAAGTAAACTCGTAAACCAAAGAAAAATAATAACAATGTACTTACTTAGTATTAGAAGTTTAATTGCCGAAGAATCCTAGAACCAAGCCTCGGGTTAGGAGACTTGATCCCACAAGTACAAGCTGAAGAGGAGACACCGACAGGCAGGGCTTCCTCCAACTTCTACCTCCACTCTAACTCTCTCAATCTAGAAGAATAACTCTAATCTCACATAAATACTACAAAGCTAAACTCTCTTGTATGTGCCCTAAAGAAAGATCAATTCAAGGGACCCCTCTCAGGAGAATTCTCTTTGGAAAATATGAATTAGGGTTTTTGAACTCTCTTGATCCAGGGGCCAGGGGCCTTGCTTATATAGCCCTCTCAGAATCACCATAGCCCTCGGATCAAACTGACATTGATCAACGATTATTATTCATCCTCAAAGGCGATGGAAGCACGATCTAGGAGCTTGCTTCTGATTGGTCACCTAGGTGGGGCGGCCCACCCTGTTTTAGTGACAGGTGGGTCCCACCTTCCAGGGGGTGGCTTCCCGAGTCTTCTAGATTATACTTTTTCGGTGTATGGTCCTTTCTCTCTATGTAAGCCTGACATGTGGACCATCTTTAGTTGTTTTCAGCTGGCACCCTGCAGAAATAGACATTCACCAAAACTCATGGAATTCTTTCAGTTAAACCCCTAGTCTAGGGTGATATTTATATTTATAGCATTCTTTTGTTTAATTTGACGGTTACAAATTGATACTTAACTACCATCAACAAACTCCCCCACACTTAGGCTTTTACTCATCCTCGAGAAAAGGATGGATTACTTTAGGCATAATCTCTGGACAAGACATCAATAGTAGATTTGTTCCTTTGTCATACCTATGCTACAGGATTCAAAGTGTCTACCATACCTCTTTGGGCAGTTGAAGAATGGAATAGCTTGAAGCAGAGACCCTTCCTCCTTTCAACTCTATCACTTGGAGTTTTTTGTATATATTTTTTCTAATAAAAACATAGCTTACCTTCTCCTTCATGTGGTACTCTCAGGTCACTCAATATATGTGGTATTTGTAGATCTCACTGAGGCATATACGATGAATGCCTTATATTATATCCTACTCTACAAAAGCTTATCTAGAGTTTGTAGGCATTTCAAGAATGTAGCATACTTACCTTGCATGTATTGCCTAGTCAAAATGGGATACTCAGAGGGGAGTGTCATACCCTTAGATCAAGATGTGCATGTGTGTGGAAATATTTGGTGGCTAATCCTAATTCTACTTTGCTCCTTAAACAGGTTTTTCCTTCTTGAGATAAATGAGAAACTTTCTCAGGTAGGGACCATGAGCTATCAATCGATAATCTTTCTTTTTCTCTTCATTTCTTTCTTCTTCTTTTTTTATGGTGGGACTTTTATCCTCTTTTGATAACTTATTTTGCATAGCCTCATGTCCTATCCCTGGATTACAATAAACTTTGGAAAAATAATGAAGTAATAACAAGCTTGGAGCACTTATTTTAGAAAATCCTAATATTCTTTTTGTATCTTCTCCTAGTGTAGGAGACAGATAAAAGGCGAAAAACATGTTTTTAAGTACTCCCAATGTAGGAGTAGCAGATATATGTGGGTGTACGTGATCTTGATCTTGGAAGCAGGACCTACCTCTCGACAAGGGTCTCACACGGGTTGACCAAACTCAATACAAAGCAAGCAGCTTATGTGCTAGTTTATAAATGTAAGGCTCTACTAGGTATTTTATTCTTGCCATAGAGGAGAAGCATAGCTAATAATTTTAATACTTTTTACAAAAGAAATTCTCCAAATGACAAGGTATCAGAAATTAGGTTCTCATGATTCTACTATCTCACATTCCACAACGACTTAAGTATACGGGTCCCTATAAATTAGGTTCCCAACAGCAACAGGACTCCCAGGAAAAATCATGGTGTGAGTCTATAAAGAGATCATGACTAAAATAATTTACCTTTTTGTTTTCAGTATTTAAATGAGTTTTATTCAAGAATTCAATATGCAAAACATAACAGGAAGTGTATATATATAAATTGTAACGTGTAGGGAGCAAACCTGACCGTGGTCGAAGGATGGAGCGAGGAGGGCCCATAGGCTGGGCGCTCGCCCCTAGCTCTAGGCGGCCACCCCTGCTAGGGTGGTGTTTCAACGTTCGCTTCGACGTGTAGGGTCCTCATGTCATATATTCTCAAAATTTTTTGTTCATGCGGTAAAATCTGTTTGTTATATCATCAGGTGTCTCCCCCCACACTTGTTTCCTGTTATCCTTTATTCACAGCATGGTGGAGACAGAAACAAAGGCAAAACATATCCAATATATAATAACCAACTCTTTATTTTAGTATCATCTAAGGCACTTTTTGTTTACAATTGATGAAATGAAATGGAATTGAATAAAAGAATTAGACTAATCAAACTAAGAATCTAAACAAGCTTGTGACTAACTCGATGGTGCCTTATAAACTGCTAGGCTGACTTGATCTACTTCTTCGGCTTAGGGGGTTCTAAGGCGCTCAAACGCTTATCTAACTTTTTATTCTCCTTCTGCATGTCTTCTACTTTTTTGTTTGTATGGATAATGCATCTGCTATGAAGACATAGGCTAGCTTCTATAGAGGTGATGATCACGCGCTAAGCCTCAAACTCTTTTTCTAGATCGGCTACAGTCCTACGACGCTTGCGAGGAGTTTCGGAAGCAGCAAGGGCTCATTTAGGAGCGTCGTTCGGCCGGAGGAACTTGACTTTGCTAGGATGAGCGCGGACTCCTTCAAAGTAGGTGCGATCTCCAGTGTTGTACTTGGCACTGACGATCTTGCCACTCTTGTTGGTCTTCATGCTCACCAATGTTTCATTATGCTTCAGAGGTAGGAGCTTGGTTCCTGCTGGTAGCTTGATGACTGGTCCCTTTGGCGGTGCATCTTCTAGCAAGTGGGGCTACGAAGGTGCTGTGAGAACTAGCTGAGTGAAATAGGATTGGCCATAGCTGCGAGGCTTTGGTGGAATGGCGGCGAGAGGGAGAGCATCGCTAATTGGGATGAGAGCTTTGAAATCTGAATCTTCCTTAGGAATGGAGTTGAGGTCAATCCCGTAGGGGACCATCCTCCTATCTTGGTTGGCCATTGGAGCTTTGAGGAGAGCTAGCAAGCTTCAAAACAGGAGGAGAGAAATGATCTGATGGAATAAAATGGTAGAGGTCTTGGTCTATTTATATAGGGATCAAAATGAGTCCTAGAAGGTTCCTATGATAGAATCAAATCTAACGAACACATAAACATATTTTTCTGATAGAAGAATATAGAAGAATCGAGTAAGCAAAAGGCGGCGGCGAGGCGGCGCAGCAGGTGGGGTGGCCGCCCAAACCCTAGGGGCGGGCGCCCAGGCTTCGAGCCTGACTCCAGCCAACTTTTTCACAATCTTTTTTAAATATTTTTGTTATTTGAAAAAATATGTTGGACCTCAAAAATAAAAAAAAGGTCGGGCCCAACAATACTTAAGTAAAGAAGAAATTAATTATGTCTAATTCTTCTAATTCTTTATTGGGCTCTAAATATAATTTTAGGCGTTGACCATTTACCTTGAATAATGTACCTTCGTCATTTTGTAGTGTGATCGCTCCGTGTGATGATGAGCTTACCACCGTAAATGGTCCTTCCCACTTGCTTCGTAATTTCCTATGTCCGAAGAGCTTCACCCTAGAATTAAAAAGTAATACCTTATCTCCGGGGGCAAAACTCTTTCTTCTTGATCCTCTTGTCATGCCATCTCTGGACTCTCTCTATAAATCTTTGAATTATGATATGCTTTTTCTCTCCACTCATGTAGCTCTGAGAGTTGCATCTTCCTCTTTACTCCAGCAGCATCAAGGTCCATGTTCCATCTTTTAATAGCCCAGTGAGCCTTGAATTCTAACTCAACTAGCAGATGACAAGTCTTTCCGTACACCAACTGGTATGGAGACATCCCTATAGGTGTCTTATATGCTGTTCAGTATGCCTAGAGTGCTTCGAGAAGCTTGTCCTTCCATCCAGAACCCATCTCATTTACTGTCTTCTAAAGAATATTCTTGATTTGCTTGTTTGACATTTCTGCCTGCCCACTTGTCTGAGGGTGATAGGGTGTAGCGATGTTGTGAAGTATTCCATGTTTTGACAAGTATTTCTCAAAACGTTTGTCGATGAAGTGTGATCCTCCGTCACTTATCACTATCCTTGGAACTCCAAATCTTAGAAATATTATCTCTTCAAACATTCTCTTAGAATTGATGTTGTCGGCATTGTTGCATGGCAGAGCTTCAACCCACTTGGAGACATAATCTACCGCCACTAGAATGTACTCGCACTTCTTGGATGGTGGGAATGGTCCCATGTAATCAATTCCCCAGACATCAAAGAGTTCAACCTGAAGGTTTTTGGTGAGTGGCATGGCATCTCTTGTATTAATATTGCCGTGCCTCTGACAAGGTCCACATCTTCGGATGAATTCTCTTATGTCTTCATACATTATTGGCCAAAAGAATCCACACTGCCAAATTTTAGCATATGTGCGGAATGCCCCATAATGCCCTCCATATGGTGATGAGTGACATCTTTCAATTATCTTTATTCCTTCTTCAGTAGGTACACATCTCTCGAGTAGGCCATCAGAGCATACTCAAAAAAAGGTCCGGTTCATCCCATATGTGAGTACGACTTTCCTGGATGAGATTCCTTTTGTTCCCTCCTGGTGGTACATATCCTGAAACCATAAAATTAACAATATCTGCATACTAGGGGTTAGATCTATTGATTCCATAGAGCATGTCGTCCCGGAGTGAGTCGTTGATGGGCAGTTCCTGTGATTTCACAAACTACATTCTAGACAAGTGATCATCAACAAAATTTTCTAGTCCTTTTTTATCTTTTATTTCTAGGTCAAATTCTTGCAGCAACAAAATCCATCTTATCAAATGAGGTTTAGCATCTTTCTTAGTGAGCAAGTATTTTAAAGCAGCATGATCAGAATAAACAATTATTTTAGCTCCCACTAAGTAAGATCTAAATTTCTCAATAGCAAAAACAACAGCAAGGAGCTCTTTTTTAGTAGTTGCATAATTAAGCTGAGGTCTTGTCAAGGTTTTGCTAGCATAAGCTATTGCATGATGTTTTTTTATCTTTAGTCTATCCCAAAACTGCCCCCACAGCATAACCACTTGCATCACACATAATTTCAAAAGGTGAAGACCAATCGGGGGGTTGAATGATTGGTGCTGAGATGAGTGCTTTCTTTAGAATTTCAAAAGATCTTAAACATGCATCATCAAATTCAAAAGGAACATCCTTAGCTAGCAAACGAGTAAGAGGTCTAGCAATAAATGAGAAATCTTTTATAAATCTACGATAAAAACCAGCATGGCCAAGAAAACTTCTAATTCCTTTAATATTCACAGGTGGAGGTAGCTGCTCAATCACTTCAATTTTAGATCTATCTACCTCTATACCTCTTTTAGACACTAGGTGTCCTAGCACTATTCCTTCTCTAACCATAAAATGACACTTTTCCCAATTAAGGACTAAGTGCTTTTCTTCACGTCTTTGCAAAACTCTAAGTTTTCAAGACAATCATCAAAAGTTTTTCCATAAATAGAAAAGTCATCCATGAAAACTTCCATAATCTCTTCAATCATTTCAGAAAATATAGACATCATGCATCTTTGGAAAGAAGCTAGCGCATTACATAACCCAAAAGACATTCTACGATAGGCATAAGTTCCATAGGGACATGTAAAGGTAGTTTTGCTTTGATTATCAGGATGGATAGGGATTTGATGATACCCCAAATATCCATCAAGGAAACAAAAGAAAGAAAGAATGATTGGCTAACCGCTTGCTTTATTCAGCTTTCTGTAGTCTATGCACATCCACCATCCTATGACGGTTTGTTGAGGGATTAACTCATTCTTCTCATTCTTGACAACAGTCATGCCTCCCATTTTAGGCACAACTTGGACAGGGCTTACCCACTCACTCTGTGGCATAGGGTATATAATCCCGGCGTGCAACAGTTTCAAAATTTTCTTTTTAACAACCTCCCTCATCACATTATTGAGTCTATGTTGGGGTTCTCTGAAAGGTGGAATACTTGGATCTGTGGGTATGCGATGGGTACAAAAAGCAGGACTAATTCCTTTAAGATCTTGCAGTGAGTAGCCAAGGGCTGAGTGATGTCTTTCTAGGACAGCCATTAAACACAGACTTTGCTCCTGAATGAGTTTATCACTTATGATCATAGGAGACTCTAGATCATCATCTAGAAAAGCATAACTAAGACTGATAGGTAAAGGTTTAAGTTCTATAGGAGGCTTGGAGGCTCTGTAAACTCATCTAAAGGTTCAGGTTCAGAGTAGTCAGCTTCTTCTTCTATGAAGAATTTAGCATCATCCTCTAGACCTGAGCCAAATAAGAACTCTAGAGATGTAGCCTTAAATTCCTCCAATGGATCAGATTGTAGACATGATTCGGTCTTAGTACTTAGAGATTGATATATGGACACTGGGAATTGGAGTTTCTTTCCAAAACAAATGTTTAATTTCCCTGTCTGTCCTTCATAAAGGAGCCTTCTAAAAGGTTGTCCTATCAACAGATCGAAGTCCCATATGGGAAAGACATAAAAGCTCAAATGAACTAAGATTCCTTCTACTTGGATTGGTTGGATATATAAAATTCCTAAACAGGGGATAATGTGTCCTAAAAAAACTCTTCATTAATTTTGTAGTTGGGGTTAACGTTATGTGCTACATTAAATGTTGTGCAAGTGAAGCAGACATGATATTTATACCCACAACTGGATTATAGAGAGCATCTATGTGGTCAGAATTGAGTAAGCAACGTATTGTAAGAGAAGGTGAATCCAAACGGATCACCTTAGAGGAAAGCTCTGATTCCTCTAACCATTCACTGCTTATAACCGACACTAGCTCTCCTGAGGTGCTTCTATAAGAAATATCCTTAGAATGGTTTAAAGGTTCTCTAAGATGATTATGATGATTATGTGGTTTCTTTATAGAATAGTAATTCATGATGTTTCTAAAATCGGCAAAAAGATCGGGTTCGATATCAAGCATAAAATCAGGAAACAGAATTTATTATTTTTCTTGCTCATAACTTGGAATAGCTGAAGTAGATGGTATATCTAGCAAAATATTAGCTTCAGCAACTTTAGGTTCTACTTCTAGGATGTTATCTAATTTAGAGGATATGATTTGATCTAGGATTGGTCTTGTTTTTTCCGAAGAAACAAGCAAGAATGATCCTCCATAAGTTGTAGCGAGCAATTGCTTACTCTCTCTATCAAGACCTTTATAAAAATGTTGAAGAAGAATAGGGTCTTGTAAACTAAGGTCTGGGCTAGATGCTAAAAGGTTGGTAAAACGATTCCAGGATGAGGCCAAAGATTCACTAGGCTCTTGCTTAAAAGTCAGAACCTTGACTCTAAGGTCGATGATTTAGGAGATGGGGTAGAAATCTAGGCAAAAATTAGAACATAAGGATCCCCAATCTCCTTGTTGCTTACCTACGGCTTTGTCATACCATTGTCTAGCTTTTCCCTTTAAAGAAAAAGGAAATAGCTTCCAACATAAAGTTTGCTCCGACACGCCCTCTATGCAAAGACAATCACATGTGTTGCTCAAAATCTCAGATATGAAGGTAAGGGTTTTCGTCTACTCCTCCTGAAAAGGATAGGCTTTGGACTATTGCAATCAACCGAGGACTCAACCTATAGCTAGGAGTTTGGATAGGTTGTGATGACTCCCATGGCACTAGGTTGGTCTCCATGGGTGTAGAAAATTGAAAGATAGGAATGGAATTTATGTTATCCATAAGGATATAAAAAGGAAAGATAAAAAAGAATAAGGTAAAGAATAAAAAGAAAAGTATATGTACAAGGTAAAGCAAGACTTAAGGTTAACTCAGCTGACGTCTTTCTCCCCGGCAACGGCGCTAGAAATGCTTGTTGATATTAGTTACGCACACGAAAGAATCTAAGAGAAATAATCCGCAAGCGCACGGATATCGGTGAGCACTTCAACCGGGAGATAAGTCTAGAGTATCGTATTTGTTTTATCCGCAAGGAGAAAGCGTGCCATGACTAACCAAGTCTTTACTATTACCTTGGGCTGCACTACAAGGTAGCGAAGATAGAAGCGATTAGAGAAGACTACTATGACAATCTGGTTCCAACCTATGGTAAGCTATGAAACTACTGGTCTAAGGGGACGTACCGTTCGAAAAGATACACCATAGAGGATGCTTAACTAGGGCACTTAGGTCCTACCAAACCTTCTAACGGGAGGAGGCTCCGAAGGTAATAATGGGATTGTCACATCCCATGCTACTGCACACTGATCCGGCTAGACAGGGGATATCTATTAGTATTCCTAGCCCAAGCACCACACTTACACTATGAACGATTACTCAATTCCCTATGTGAAGCGAATAAAGTAAACTCGTAAACCAAAGAACAATAATAACAACATACTTATTTAGTATTAGAAGTTGAATTGCCGAAGAATTCTAGAACCAAGCCTCGGGTTAGGAGACTTGATTCTGCAGGTACAAGCTGAAGAGGAGACACCGACAAGCTGGGCTTCCTCCAACTTCTACCTCCACTCTAACTCTCTCAATCTAGAAGAATAACTCTAATTTGACATAGGGACTACAAAGCTAAGCTCTCTTGTATGTGCCCTAGAGAAAGATCTATTTAAGGGACCCTCTCAGGCGAATTCTCTCTAGAAAATATGAATTAGGGTTTCTAAACTCTCTTGATCCAGGGGCTAGGGGCCTTGCTTATATAGCCCTCTCAGAATCACCATAGCCCTCGGATCAAACCGACCTTGATCAACGATTATTATTAATCCTCAAAGGCGGTGGAAGCACGATCCAGGAGCTTGCTCCTCATTGGTCACCTAGGTGGGGCGACCGCCCGAAGGGTGGGGGCGTCCACCCCTGTCTCAGTGATAGGTGGGTCCCACCTTCCACGGGGTGGCTTCCCGAGTCTTCTAGATTATACTTTTTTGGTGTATGGTCCTTTCTCTCTATGTAAACCTGACATGTGGACCATCTTTAGTTGTTTTTAGCTGGAACCCTGCAGAAATAGACATTCACCAAAACTCGTGGAATTCTGTCAGTTAAACGCCTAGTCTAGGGTGATATTTATATTTATTGCATTCTTTTGTTTAAGTTGATAGTTAAAAATTGATACTTGATTACCATCAACAACCATTTGATAAGAATAAAAATGAAATGGAATCAATCAGTGTTTTTCTTTTGCAATACATATAGATATCTGAGGACGAATGTCAGTCGCTTAATCGTCTCCACAGTTGATGAGGAGGTTGCTCGATCAATTAGGGCTACTCGGTAGCAGCTGGCTGGCAGGCGACGGCCTGACTAGAGGGCGACAGCGGCAAGCCAGGCAGGGGGCCAAGCGGATGGTAGTAGGGAGGGAGCGACGCACCAGTGAGTAGCAGGCAGCATAGGGGCGGCAGTAGCAGAGAAGAAGAGAGAGAGAAGGCGGTGTGTAGAGAAATGGAAGGGAGAAGGGGAAGGGATAATGGGTTAAACCCTAAACTTGCTTGCCTTCTCATTAACTGTCTCCCTTATATATATAAGGGGGTTACAATTGCTAATGGGCTTGGCCCATGAGACAATCTATAATAGCTGGGCCTATTGCCCCTCGCTACTTTAACTAGCCTGTTGGCTTATTCCTTTGCCTTCTCCTAGTATAGGTCTTGCTGACCATGACATCTCTCCCTACCTAAAGAATCAGATCGTCCTTGAGCTGAAATTTGGGATAGAACTTTTGGAAGAGCTCTACGTCCTCCTGAGAAGATTTGGCTGCTAGTTGGTTCTTCCACTTAATCAATACCTACAGTTGTCCCCTCTATTGCCATGATTTTAGCATGAGGTCTGGTTCTAGAATGGCTGTATCACAAAACCGTCCAAATTATAAGAGCACAAGTACAAAAACAATCACCGAAGTGATCAAATTCTCACACTTGAGCACATATAACTCCATTAGTCCAATGAAATCACGAGAGATTTCAAACCAACCAACATACAAGCCAAGATCATAGTGATTCAACATAACAAGTCACATGTTACATCCATTTCAGAAGTAATTCAATATACATCAGAGTTCAACATAGTTATTACAACTTAAGTTGAAAAGTAGCAGAAGCAAAGTAATATCAAACTAACATTTCTCTTATTTCAAATACATGCCAGTACCAAGGTCGACTTCCAACAAAAGCATTAGAGACAAGATAACTCAGAAGGATCATGCCCATGATCACACTCCACCTCTACGATAGGAGCCATCCAACTCTTGCAGTTGCCATACATCACAACTGCAACAAGTGAGAATAAAACTCTGAGTACAAGAATGTACTCAGCTAGACTTACCCATCAAAAACTAGAAATAAAGTGACACTAAGGATCATGTAAGGTTGATATAAAGTGGGGCTAGCTTGACAACATTTTGCATAAAAGCTTAGTGCAGATAAGTAATCATTAATGCTTAAGCATCAAGTTAATAACTATTAACATGTCATCTATATTAGCATCTGTACTAGAGCATTCACTTGATGATTAAGCAAACATTATTAACCATAGCAGGTATAAATGGAGGCAACATTTAAATCATCATCCAACTAACCATCCATTCATTTAATTGAATCTATGTTGCCGCTGCTCAAGTCAAGTGCTCACTAACCGGGAGCGATGGTGACTTGAATCGAATTCCTATCTAGCTAGAGGGGTATTTCTAACACAAATCATGTAGGCCCCTCGCTAGGGTCGCACAAGTCACCTTTGGTACAGTTCAGGAAAGCGCGGGTTCGACTGATGCCGCATCCCTAAGGCCAACACTCTGCCATGTGATAGGGACTTTAACCCCCCTTGGTCTCATGCCAGTGTCTCCAAGCACATCCTTACTTCCTCCAGAATGTGCACTTGACCCCTAATTCCTGGCCTAAACTGTATTACTCGGCTTCGCGGTCGGAACGACTTATCCGGCCAGCTAAGTGTTAGACTACGTTCAACATGACTCAATGACATATAGTGAATCGTTCCTTAAATGACTCAGACGGGGATAGATCCACACTCAAGACCTCCATGCCTTGTTGCTTCACTATCGTCATCCCGCCTGGTCTCATTTTTATTTTATTAACACATGGTTCTTTTCCCACGATAGCAAATATAGCCAACCGTGACCAGGTATATCCCTATATCTCGCAGGTGATAGGGAATCACCCGACTTCTACCGAGCTAATTAAGCATGGCTAAGCATAGATACGATCCTGTTCTACATAGGATTCAGGTTCATATATCTGGACAAGGAGTGATATTAATGCAACAAGGTTTTCACCCAACTCCTATACGTAATGCAACAATACATATAACACATATATAGTATTTTCTTTGAAAAGTAGGGAGTCTTATAATGCTCCGGGGCTTGCCTGAGATCCGACGCTAGTCAGTGTTTGTTAGATGACCCATGCTTGGCAAGGATCTCCCATCCTAGCACTTTTCCGATCCTTCCATCTCTGAGATAGGTCCACCAAACACCATCTTTGGGTTAGCTCCACATCACGTCCTTCATGTGGTGCATCTAGCATACCTAGATGAGATGTAAGATGCACATGTATGAATACATGCGAATGCAATAGTTGATGCATTACACACTAATCAAGGCAAGTACATGGTTACGCTAAATACACATAAGCACTTCACATTGGTTAATTAAACATCACACCACCTATCATGCTAAGATAGCAAGGGAAGCAATCCCAAACATAACACCAGATTTACAAAGCCTCAGGTGTACTAACTTCATCACCAAGCACATGAATCACACTTAGCAACGAGAAAGCAAAGTAAGCAAGCATCCATGTATTTTCAGCAATTCTGGACATACATGCAGTAGCTGAGTAAATCAATCATATATGGAGTTCTACAAATACAAATGACTTGCAAAAAGACATTCTGGAAATCTTATAAAATTCTCTAAATTTCATCTAATATCATCACAGCATGATTCATAAGTTAAATAAGTCGAACATACAAAGTTTCAGAATCTGTTCTTGATAAACAGAGAGCAACCATCTCTGATCTCCAACTTGAAACATGCATAACTCATAAACTACTAGGCCAAATGCCACCAAATTTTAACACAAGCTAGATACATGAATTATGTACAACTTTTCTATAGAAAAGATGCTCATAAAACATCACTAACATGGGGTAATTTACATTGCCCCCAGAACTGTATAGAAGCTAATAATTGCAAGAAATGATTATTAACTTATGTTGCAAACATATAATTGGATAAAACCAACTTTACCAGCATGTCACACATGACTAATGAACACCAGAAAACATAGTGTCCATTACTAAATAAATTCTCTTAATACATTTCTTAATTTATTTAGATAATTAGGTGGAATTATGAACACAAATCAAAAGTGCACAATAAATTCTACCAAAATTACAGTAGCCTACATATTCTCCCAATAGTCTACTGTCCAAATTTCATGCCATTTGAGTAAGCATAGCACCCTCTATGAAAACGACAAATTGATATTACAAGAATTCATGTGAGAGAAAGATGGATCAATAACTCACCCATACTATAACCAAAATTCATGAAATTTTTACCACACATCCAACATCACATGAGTAAGATTCCACAAAATTTTCACTTCATTTGGAGTCATACAACTGCAGTTATAAAAAAGACAAATGCAACTAGCATTGAAAGCCTAGATGCATAAATCTATTTTTACAGCTAAAACTTTAAACTAAAGCATGATATATTATAGATCTAATGCATAGACAATTTCACACGGATTCCAAAAAGTCCTTATTTGCTATTTTATGATTTTTCTACGAATTACTATGAATTTCCAAAATTTCAGCAATTTTATCACAAATCAGTCCTTTTGACACATTCACATGAGTCTTGGCTTCGCATAAAACCCCCCGCCTTCCTCGAATTTTGACTCAAGGTCCCTAACACGATTTCATAGAGGAGGCCGTGCTGTAGCTCGTCGGTGTCGGCCGGAGAAGGCTCGCCGACGATGGGGAAATGGTGGGGAAGCATCAGCGGGTCCCCGCGCACCCAACGGTGGCCGCGGCTTGCCCCGTGGTGGCCTGTGGTGGCATGGCCACTGCGGCAAGCAACGATGACGGTGGCGGCTCTGACGGCCAACTGCTCCGATGGCTGAGGAAGGTGGGAAAACGGCATGCTGGGTTCGCGGGAGGGTGGCGATGGCGCTGGGGTGCACGACTCAGGCCGAGGCGGCACGGAGGCGAGGAACAGCAGCAGCAGCGACTACTCTACTAGCCGGCAATGGCGAACGTGCTCTATGCTGCACGTGCGCGATCTGCGGGCGAAGCGTGGGGCGAGTGCGAGTGCATGGAGAGGGTGATGGAGTCGATAGTGCACGCAGCTGAGGCCGCGGTGGCTTGGAGCGGCAGGAACAGCAGTGGCGGCCGGAGCTTCGCCATGGCATCCATGGCGGCTCCGTTTTCCGTGGCTCAGAGCGAGGGCGAGGCGAGGGAGTGGTGGAGGAAGTGAGGGCGAGTGAGCTGGGCCTCGCTGCCCGTTGTAGGAGAACATAGGGACACATGTAAGGTCCTAAATGGCTAGAGGAGGGGTGAATAGCCTTTTTAAATGTTCTACAAACTTTACTCAATAACAAAGTTAGTACAAAAGATGGCAAAGCTAATTCTAGCACTAGCTCAACTATGCTAAGCAAGCCACCTACACAACTCTAGTTAACAAGGCTATGATCTCTAATTCACACCACAAGCTAAGTCACTAAGCTACTTACTCCTATGTTATACAAACTACTTTAAGCACACTAGACAAGATATGGTGCAAGAATGTAAAAGGGGAGTGGATTGATTCTTATATCAACGGTGTAGAGATGAGATGTATCCAAAGAATCAATTACACACAATCACAATGAGAATCCTCGGCAAGAGATGACACAAGATTTTTTACCAAGGTTCACTTGCTTCCCGGCAAGCTACTCCTCGTGGCGATGCACCCACTTGATGGATCGCGAGCTAATCAACTATCAAGAGTTGAACCCATAGCGGGTGTCGCACATCCACTCACAAGATGGGGATCCTCCAAGCCACGAGCTCCACTAGAGTATCCAATTCGTGAACTCCCATGGGGAAGGATCAAGAACCCCTCACAATCACTTGGTGAAGGCTCGAACAAGTCTCCAATCGCGAGCTCAATCACCACCGCTGCTCCAAGCCGTCTAGGGTGTCGGGAAACACCCAAGAGTAACAAGCAATCCGCAGCAAACTTGAAGATCAAGTGCCACTAGATGCAACTCTCAAAGCAATGCACTTGAATCTCACTCAATCTCTCTAGAGTATGCAACCAAGCAAGGAGATGAGTGGAGGGGAAGTTCTCTAGCTCAAAGTATGCCTCAATATCTCAAAAGTGCAAGAGGGAACCCCCCAAACCCGGCCACCATCTATTTATAATGAAGGGGTAAGCAACTAGCCATTACAAGACATCGCAGTGAAAAACGTAATGACCAGACGCACCGGTCAGGGTGACCGGACGCGTCCGGTCACTATAGGACAAACAATAGTAGTGTGAGTCAGAGAGAGCCATTGCCATGACCAGACGTGCTTCACCGTTTGACCAGACGCGCTGCACCCGGCGTCCGATCAGAGTCCAGAGAGCTCCTCGCGTGATCGGACGCGTCCGGTCATACGTGACTGGATGTGCCACCATGTCTGCTCGCACCTACCCTTCGTGCTGCACTCCTGGGTGCGTGATCGGACGCGCCAGTTCTGTGAGGGACCGGACGCGCCGGTCCATGACCCTCTCATGCTCGCATCCGTCTGCGGTTTGAACTGACCGGATGCGCCAGCCGCGTCTGGTCACTTCAACCACTGCGTCCGGTCACTGTTTTTCAGTGAGAAAGACACTGGACTTATGCCTCCGTTTCTCCGCCACCGGCACAGTAGAAAATAGGTGTTTCACTTCCACAAAAAGCGCCAAATGTGCTAACACCACCATGTGTATGTGTGTGTTAGCATTTTCACAATCATTTTTCAAGGCATTACGTTAGCTCTCTACTAGATCCTAATGCGTATACTCAAGATGATGACCTAGTAGCACTTGATTCACGAGCTAACCATGATTGCCCCTCTTGATAGTAGGCTATCAATTCTAAACCCAGTCAATCGCTTCTCTACTCATCTTAGACCGACAAAAGCAAAGGCTATGATTATACCTTTCCCTTGATCAGTTTGTTCCATGTCCATCTCCTCATGCTTGATCACCATGATCATCATTTCATGTGCATCTCCACCATGATCGTCATTTCATGTCCATGCATCATCTCTTTGTGATCTTGTGGCCACCACTCCATGCCAAATACACCTTCATCACATGTGTTTCTTATGCCTAACTCAAAACACACTTAACACATAGCATTAGCAACTTGGTGTCATTAATTACCAAAACCAAACTTGGGCTTTCAACACGGCAGGGAGGCAGGCGCACGTGTTAGCAATGGTGGGTGCACGTCACTGGGCATGGCGACCATGTCGACAAATCATCGAACACATGGTGAATGATAAAGGGAACAATGTGGGGCACCGGTTTGGGCTCGTTCTCGGCCGAACTGGGTCTTGGGCCCAAAACGAAGTTCGAAGCCCACATGATGCTCTACGATTTCTATTAAGACACTTCAATCATTAGGGTTCTGGTTTAGGAGATAATCAATTTCAAAGTTGACACTGTCAAGGACTTAATGATACTTAAGGTAGAGCTCAGCTTTTGGGAGTTTAGGGAGGCTAAACTTGATCAAATGAATTCCAACTTTTCGTATGTCCTTCTCCAAGATGTAAACTCCAACTTCTATTTTTGGGGTCAAATCAAGTTGCTTAACAAAAACATGAGAATGCGGCATGCCAACCGGTATTGGTGCTAGAATTCCCAGACTTGGAAAAAATTGTGTGAAATAAACTGTAGCAGATTCAAACTTTGAGCCATGGTTTGATTTATCTCCAAGCAAATCTAACTCTCGGTCCAAAAACATTATTTGCAGAGCACTAACTGAACTACAACTTTCATTTAAGGCTCAATGTCTAGATCAGCTTGGGTTGCAAGATATAAGGCTCCAAAGTATGGTACATGAACTAAAACACTAGTTATGACTTGGTCAAATTCTTGGACTCTGTAAACAGCAGTTGGTTCCTCTTTGTGAGCTCTATTTGACTAGGTTAGAGGCCAAACTAGCAATTGACCATTAAACAAAGTTTGTTCTACATAAGATGAGCTACAACTTTTGTTAAAGGTCAAACCTGATAACTAGTACAGAAGTCAAACTTTTACTTTGGTCAAAGTAGCAACTCGATAAAGCCTAAACTGGGGTTCTAGGCAAATTGGGGCATTTTCTTGGCATTTGCTCAACATGAACCCTTCATGACTTTTGTTGTAGAGTTCATATAGAGTCATTTGGGCAAGTTTGCAAGGTTTAGTTGATGATCTATAATTCCATTCACTTAATGGTGCAATTCTAATAGAAATAGAACTTATCATTTCATGTGACTTTTTTATTCCAAACTTCATGAAACTTTTCCAGGGGTCACTATAGATAGAGAGTGATGTGAGACACATGAAAGAAGTGACATCAACACTCACTTGCATTACCAAGCATGAGCACTAAACGTACACACATTGAAACACAGAAATGACAAGGTATGTTGCATATGTTTGAAGGAGATGTTTCAAGCACATTCCATATATACATGTTTCACTTGTTGCACTAGTATGTTCCATATGTTTCACTAGTGTGTTACATATGTTTCATGCTTATATATGAACAAATGATGCTTAGGCTCATGCAATGCAAGTGCCAAAATGCAAGCCTAACATCTAGGGTGTTACAACCCTCCCCCCTTAAAAGAATCTCGTCCCGACATTCAGGGCGAAAGACTTTCAAAGGAAGAGAAGCATGTTATCAAATTTCCAATGTTTGTGATAGCCTTAGGCTACTAAGCTTCCTGCTTCAGAGAGGCTAATTTGATCAAGACACTTTCTGATACTTGCTCTTTATGGTAAACTTTGTCTAAAGAATTTCCTTCATTGACTTCCATGAAGTATTGTTACTTTGGGAGGAATCCAAGATAGCACTTCCCTGGGTACTCTGATCTCGATGTATGGAAAATGTTCCGAGACATAGAGGAATTACTCACAGCATCTACCGCTTTAGTGACTACAGGTTAAACCATATGAACTTTTCACTAGACCAAACTTCCTCAAAAGTATACTCATTGAAATGACTCTATGTTCCCAAAGTTTGAAAACAATCCTCTACCAAAGTGGTTTGAGTACAACCTTCAAAAGGGGTGAGATCATAGATGACAAACACCCTCAGAGGCTATAGGAAACTAACTAGCCATTAGACAAGGTCTATGCTGGTCGTAAATGTTCAATCATTCAGATATCAACTAATGGAAAACTACTTACTATTGCATGGGTATAGTTCTCTTTTTCTGATGACAACACTATATTATCTGAGTCCATTGAGGAAACAGTGAATATGATAGCTAACTCGGTTGACTTCGTATTTCTGCCAAATGTTACCTAAGAAGATTCTCTTATCCAAAGGCAATAGTTAGCTGGGTGGAATCAGATGCAACCTCTTGGGTAAAAACACTTATAAGGTACCAAAGATCAGTGAGTATTAGCAATTATTATGATAGAAGGATGACAGTGAGGTTTGGAAGACAACAAAAATTGCAAGCATTTACCAACTTCGGTAAATAGTTCACTACCGAGCAAGTTGAGTACAATTCCCTTCATGATGCAGTTGCACAGTAAGTTGAGTTGACTTGCGGCGTAGCAAAACTAGCTTTGCCAGGCTAACTTTTCACCTTGAGGCTTCCTCTTTAGGATCAAACAATAGCTCTAAGATGGGAAATCGGTTGTTTGACACTTTTCAAATTGCTTCTGATTTGCAAATTTACTCATAGAACCCTTGATTGTTCCAACATTGTTGATCGGAGAAAATAAAAGCAAAGCGAAAGGGTGTACAACAGTATCCTTGGGACCACTAAGAGATCATCCAATGATAGATTCTAACCATGTTCCACACTGGGACATCTACCACTATCGTAACCTTCCCCTATGAGGAATGAACATGGTTACCGAAAAATGGCAGATTTTGTACCCTTCAGTTCGCTGCTCATATCTCACAAACTACTGCTCTATTTGCACGAATTTTTGGTAGGCATATAGATCTATAAGTCCTCTAACTACTGACCAACTTTTAGCTCAATGGATACCATTTGGCTATCCATATAATTTGTTTGCCAAAACTACTTGGTTCTAAATTTACAGCAAATGAACTGACAAAACATCTCTCACTTCCACTATTTTACTCAACCAATTCTCAAACCAAATTAAGACATTGAAGTGTCCTAAGTGAGGAATGAGATTATCAAGTTTAGGTTCAAATCAACCTCATTAGTGTCATTAATCGGTGGCTTGAAGATAACCGGTTTAGTGCTACAAAACCTGGATAGATTTCTTGTTCTTCTTTTCCTTCGCTTCATACATTGAGGTGTGTGTTTGCACTCTCTAACACTTTGTACTGCAACAACAACTTTTTCTCTCTGTAGATGGAGGTTAAGGTATACCTCATATGCTTCTTACGAAATAACTACAACCATTAATTCTCATACCAATTCGACGATGCATATGCTTTGAACTTACGGCTGCTTTAGCAAGACAAAATGCATACTCTACCTAGAGGACATTCCTACAAGGATAAGGAATAGTTTCCAAATATTCATCAACACTTTGTCCAATAGAGTTCTGAACAAAACCGTTTGTGGCACCTAAGGACACAAGGATGCTAATTGAAACTAGGGCATGCTTTCTCTAATTCTTTACTTTAGCTGATAGAACACCTGGTACTATCTGTGTGATTTTCCAAGATGGAATTGACTTGATCACAATGACTCTAGAAGATAGAGTATCACTCAAGTTGTTGGCTAGTTGATTAACTTCTTGTTGGTTATTGCTCTATAAGACATAGCCTTCGTAGCTACCAAGGAGTCATTATCTAGCTGGAGATTAACCTTCCTATTGGTAACTAATCAGTTATCTCTCAAGACTAAAAAATTCCAAATCTTCATTGTTGAGCACAATAATTGTGGTTGATACAGAACAGATGGTTGCCATTGGTGTTAGCAGATAAGGAGTCTCACTAGAGATGGGTGATTTTGATTGTATGGTCATTATGCATACAAAGCTTAAGACTTGCATAATGTGACGAACGATTCTTATCCAACAGATAACTTTTCCAACATTAAGGGGTATGTGTCCTTCTTATCCAACAGAAATGAGATATGTTGCTCGCTAGATGATGGTCGTCAATACTAGGACAGCCAAGTAGAGTCCCTTGTCTACCACCTCTTGTAGTCTGTTAATGTTTATGTCAGTGACATGTTCTTCAAAGGTTATACTTTATGTATCTTCAGACAGAAGCTCTACTACTTTCGGTCTGAGATATGGATCTTATGATATGAGATGGAGAGATAACCAAGAAAAGAGACACAAGAAAATAACACATCGACTGTCATTTCATAATGGATCATGACTAGAAACCATGATACCAGCGCGTGCCGAGCAGCACAACCTTGTGTGTGCACCCACAGGAGGCCCCCGGTTTTGTCGTGGCACCATTAGTTGCTACTCATAACACCATTACAAAACACACCACGAAAGTGAAATCTCAAGTGGCACAAATTGGGTGAGAAGGACTGACATTAAACAAAGGAGGGATAGCAAGCAAGGTAGTCACAAGGTTTAGAATCAACAGGGAAGCTAACCGCAGACCAAAACACAACACAAGAGAACATAGCACAATTGTTGAAGGCGACTAAACATGAGATTTCTGCTTCATTCCACGCACACCTTACGTTCACCAAGGTGATTACCAGATGAAAGATTAACAGGAGATTCGATCATGTTGGGCAGGATCAAGGGATCAAGGCTGATAAATATCTCGAAACATGGGAAGAAGTTGGAGATGAAGTAAGTAGACTCTAAGGACAAAATCGATGTACCAATCGAAGATTTAGTTGATAAGGTACTACACGATTTGCAAGCATAAAATTCTGAGATCCAGCAGCGATATATAGCTTTGTACCAAAACATCTATAGGAGAGGTAGCTAGGAGGTCCAACATAGAATTTGGGTTTGGTCTCCACAACGTGGTGAAGAACAGACCATGGTCAAAGGCTGGCATTAGCTAGAACTTAACTTGGGTGGTCGATCAAACAAGGGTCTTCACCAAAAGGGCGTGGGCGTCTACGACATAAGCAAACATATAATGAAACAAGCTTGGGCTTTTTAGGTCAAGCAGATGCACAGGCGCAAAACATTCAAGGGCTAACAACCATGTCATAGGCTCAGGCTCCTAAGAGAGAGAACCTAGTTGGAGACGACCATTGCGATTATGTAACTTGGGCGTTGTTCTAGGACAAAGCTATTAGACACTCGTATGCTCACTAAGGACAAACGAGGTGACAACTATGACACTACCTAGATAACAAGCATACATACAACATCACAATCAAGCATTTGGGAGATTCAATCAAATTAGCTTAAGCAACCATTACTAAGCACCAGGCTCACCCATAACAAGCATTTATCTAAAGCAAGAACTAACTACAAGTTTAGCCCAAAACAAACGCTAGCATGGCACCGCATCTGGACAGCAACACAATAGTTACTTGTTTCAACCATAACTGAGGCTGTAGACATCCCACAAAGGTGATCCTAGACTTTCTAGAAAGCTTAGGAAGTTTTCCACACTTCTGTTATTCATACCAAAAGCTAATTCATAGATTATCATGACCAAACACGCTAATGTTTCAGATCTGTACAAACATAGACAGAAAACTGACATGAACTTCAAAAATGCGTAACTGGAGTTATAGGGACCCAACAAGGCTGATCATTAACTTGATGTAAATCTTATTAAGTTTTCTATAACTTTCTTATTATCATATTAAGATGATTCTATAGCTAACAAGGCCAAACATGATAAAGAAGACATCTCTGCCAGATTTGGACAGATTCTGTCATTTCATTTTGCAAGCTCATAATTGGAGATTTATGTAACAGAACCGTCCAAATTATAAGAGCACAAGTATAAAAACAATCACCGAAGTGATCAAATTCTCACACTTGAGCCCATATAACTCCGGTAGTCCAATGAAATCACGAGGGATTTCAAACCAACCAACATACAAGCCAAGATCGTAGTGATTCAACATAACAAGTCACATATTACAACCATTTCACAAGTAATTCGATATACATCGGAGTTCAACGTAGTTTTACAAATTAAGTTCAAAAGTAGCAGAAGCAAAGTAATTTGAAACTAACAACACCCTTATTTCAAATACATGCCAGTACCAAGGTCGACTTCCAACAAAAGCATTAGAGAGAAGATGAATAAGAAGGATCATGCCCGTGATCACACTCTGCCACAAGGGCAGGAGTCAACCAACTCTTGCAGTCACCATGATACATCATAACCTGCAACAAGTGGGGAGAAAACCCTGAGTACGATAAAGTACTCAGCTAGACTTACCCGTCAGAAACCAGAAATAAGGTGACACCAAGGATCATGCAAGGCTGATATGAAGAGGGCTAGCTTGACAACATTTTGCATAAAAGCTTAATGTAGATAGGTAATCATTAATGCTTAAGCATCAAGTTAATTATCATTAACCTGTCATCTATATTAGAACCTGTACTAGAGCACTCACTTTATTAGGAGCAAACAATATTAACCATAGCAGGTATAAATTGAGGCAATCTTTCCATCGTTATCCAATTAACCATCCGTTCAATTTAATGGAATCTACGTTGCCACTGCTCAAGTCAAGTGCTCACTAACCGGGAGCGACGGCGATTCGAATCGAATTCCTATCCAGCTGGAGGGGTATTTCTAACACTCACCGTGCAGGCCCCTGCCAGAGTCGCACAAGCCACCTTTCGTACAATTCAGGAGTCGCAGGTTCGAATGATGCCACATCCCAAGGGCAACACTCTGCCAGGTGATAGGGACACTAACCCCCCCTTGGTCTCATGCGAATGTCCCCAAGCACATCCTTACTCTCCTCCAAGATGCGACCTACCATTCGATTCCCGGCCTGAACCGCATTACTCGGCTTCACGGTCGGAACGGCTTATCCGGCCAACTAAGTGTTAGACTGCGTTCAACATGACTCAAGGACGTACAGCGAATCGGTCCTTAAACGACTCAGACGGGGATAGATCCACACCCAAGACCTCCATGCCTTGTCGCTTCACTATCATCATCCCGCCCGGTCTCATTTCATTTTATTAACACATGGTTCCTTTTCACGATAGCAAATATAGCCAACCGTGCCATATATGAATATCCCTACATCTCGCAGGTGACAGGAAATCACCTAGCTTCTACCGCTTAAAGCAGGGCTAAGCATCTACTCGATTCTAGTCTATGTAGGATTCGAGGATTCATATATCTGGACAAGGAGTGATATAATGTAGCAAGGTTTTCAACCAACTCCTACCACTTAATGTAACAATACTTATAACATATATAGAATTAATTGCTTTGAAGGTAGGAGGCTTATAATGCTCCGGGGCTTGCCTGGGATCCGACTCAAGTTAGTGTTGGTCAGATGAAACTCGCTGAGTACTTCCATCTTCGGGATAGTTCCACCAAACACCGTCTTCGGGTTTGGCTCCAACACCACATCTTTCATGCGTTTTAGCTAGCGTACCTAAATGAAATGCAAGATGCAAGTGCATGAATACAAGGAAATGCAATAGATGATGCATCACACATTAATCAAGGCAAGTATAAGGTTATAGTAAAGACACGTAAGCACATCACATTACTTAAGTAACCTTACACAAACAAACATGCTAAAATAGCAAAGAAAGCAATACCAAGCATGACATAAGATTTACAAAGTCTTAGGTGTACTAGCTTAATCACCAAAGACATGAATCACACTTAACAATATGCAAGCAAAGTAACCAAGCAATCATGTATTTTCAACAATTCTGGACATACATGCAGTAGCTGAGTAAATCAATCATATCTGAAGTTCTACAAATTCAAATGACTTGCAAGAAGACATCCTAGAAAGCTTATGAAATTGTCCACAATTCATTTATAATCACCTAAGCCTGATTCTCAAGTTTAATGGGTCAAAAAGATGAAACTACAGAATCTGGTCTGCCCCAAACAGAGAGCAACCAAATCTGGGACCAGACGTTAAACATCTATAACTCAAAGACTAATTGACCAAATGCCACCAAATTTTAACATGAGCTAGATACGTAAATTATCTACAACTTTTGTATAAACAAGTTTTCCAGCAAAGCACATTATCATGAAGAACTTTGCCAAGTTTCCAGATCTGCCCAGAAACTTTATTTGCAAGAAATAATTATTAACTTATGTTGCAAACATATAATTGGACAAAACCAACTTCACCAATATGTCACACATGAGTAATGAACACCAGAAAACATAGTGTGCATTCCTAAATAAATTCTTTTAATGCATTTTCTTAATTTATTTAGATAATTAGGTGGAATTATGAACACCTACCAAAAATGCTCAATAAATTTTACCAAAATTACAGTGACCTACAAATGCCCCCAAAAGTCTACTGTCCAAATTTCAAGTCATTTGTATATTTATATCAACCTCTATGAAAAATACAAATGACCAATACAATAAATCATGTGAGAGCAAGTTAAACCTAAAACTCCATATTTTCTATGAACACATGGCCCTAGCATGAATCAATATGATATATAAACATCATACTAAGCTAATGGAACAATATTTTCCATTTTATCATTTATATATTATTTATAAGCTAGTTATCAAGACATAAACAAGTTAAACCAATAACTTAATCATACAGTAAGCAATGACCATTAAATTTAAACCACAATACATCCATAGCATGGAAAGACTACCATAAAAATTTCACATCATTTGGAGCAACACAACTCAAGATATAAAAATGACAAGCAATATAATGTAGATTTCCTTATTTATCCAGGTCAAATCAAAACCTTAAGAAAATAGTGAACAACTAGTGTGTTTAATATTTTTCCTAGAAAGTACATGTCATCACAAAATTAACAAAGCAAGAATCACTATTTTTGGGGTTCTAAAACTCCAGATCTTGCTCTGGTCAATGTTTTAAGGCATTTTTAGAACACTTTTTAAAGCCTAAATAATACATCAGAAAACACCTATAAACCCCTAACATTTTATGACTCCACTGCATAGATCTCTTCACAAGGTTTCCAAAAAGTCCACATTTACCATTTTTGGACTTTCCTAGTAGGAGATATGGATTTTCAAAGATTAACATGAAATTGAAATTCAAAAACAGAAGAAAACAAACCCCAACTGAAATTGCTTGGCACACCCAACAAATACCCAACCTCTGTCACCACTTAATCCGACATGTGGGACCCTTTGTTCTGCTGGGCCCGCTCGTCAGACACACATAGGGAGAGACAGAGAGAGGCGACGGCTTCCTTCTTCAGCTCGCCGGGAAACAGAGGGGGGTCGCCGGACTTGCGGCTCCGGCCGGCAAGGACAGCGCCGGCGGTGAGGGAGGGACCGGTGAGTGTCACGGCATCGAGGCGCATCCAAAGGTGGTCGCGGCTCGGCGTGAGGTGGCCCATGGTCTCCTAGCCGCATGCGCGGTGACACGCCGGGGCACGGCTCCGACAGCGACGGCGCTCCGGTGGGCTAGGCGACCAAGGACAAGGCGCGGGATGGTCGGCATGCAACGGTGAAGCTGATGGCAGGCTCAATTGACCCGGTAGTGGTACGAGGTGACCCGGCCATGGGAGCACGTGGCTCGTCGGTGGAGCTGCACAGCGACGGTGCGCTCTGGCGACCTAGAGCCTCGGCGAGCGCGCGCGGGGCGGAACGTGGCGAGGCGGAGGAGGTGATGTGCTCGATTGAGATGGCGAAAGAGCACAGCAGCAGTGGGGAGGAGCTCCACCGCTCGGCAATAGTGGCCGTGGTGGCTTGACGCGCCAGGAATGGCAGCGGCGGTGCGAGCTCTGCTTGCTGGCATCCAAGGCAAAGCGCGCATTGGCGCGTGCAGGATGAGAGGAACGGTGAAGAGGGGGAGGAGGAAGTGGAGAGGAACCGTGTCCAACTCCCTTGCATCGACGCACGGCAAGGGCACGCGGCAGCGCTGGTTGGCCAGGGTGGGGGGCTCGGTGCTCGCATGGTGGCCACGCCCTGGGGCACGTGTCGTCATAATGCCGCTCTAGCCTGACACCGCGGCCTCCCGACGACGTACGGACGCCACATGGCGCGCGCGACATGGCCCTGTCGGCCACGAGCATCAGCTCATTTTCAAACTGAAAACGATTCAGTTGAAGCCGAGTCCGCCTGTCAGGGCAAGTTCGACGTCGATTAACTTGCAAATGAGCCCGAATTAGGCCGAGTCGTAATTAACAAAGTCGTAGAGGGATGTGAGGACTTCAAGAGTTTCAATACGAGCTTGAGCTGGTTCAGCTTAGATCACAATCTATAGAGCTCCAAAGTTGAGCACACGAAACTGAAATTTCAGTTTCAGTAGGAACCCAACTGAAACACGATCTTTGAGGCTCTGTAGCTCCTGTACTAGTGGGAATTAGGTGATAGTGTTGTTGACAAAATCATAGAGCTATGTGAGCACTACAATATTGCCAATATGAGCCAGAGCTAGTTCTGCCTAGTTTGGGAGATAGAGTGCTTCAAAGTAAGCTACTTGAAACTATTGTACAGTCAAGACTTAGCCAAATTGGCTAAGTGCCAAACAGCAGGTCAAAACTGACTTGTGGTCCCTGTTTGAGCATGTTCCACACATTTTCATGACTTGACTCTTAAACAAAGTTGGTTCCTTATAAAATTCTCTACAACTTTGTAAAAGGGTGCACAGTCATGCAAAGTTTCTAGGTCACACTTTTGAAATGGTCAAACAAAAGGGTTCTAGGGTCCATACATGGTCAACCATCACTTAGAAGCATATTTAGGCAAAATGATCAACATGAACATTGTTCCATTAAGTGTCCTAAGTGTAGTTAAGGTGTTGTAGAGGCCAAATCTACACACCATGCATAGGTTGCACAAAAGTGTAGGCCTCACATGTATTGAAACATAGAATTCAAGTGAAATGCTATAGTTGTTTCAGGTGGTTATTTCAAGATACAAGCTACACATGTTCCACTAGGGTGTTCCACATGTGTCCAAGATGTGTTGCACATGTTGCATTTGTATGTTGCACAAACACTAGTTCCCATGGGATGCAAGGCTGGTTTTTGTTATAATCCAAACAAGCATATAACTTATCATTTCATGTGACTTTTTGATTCCAAGCTCCATGAAACTTTTCCAGAGATCAATATAGATAGGTACTAAGGTGAGACACATGAAGGTATTGCCATAACACCACCCAAGCATATAATTTGAAAAGGAGCCTATATGTAAAGCACTGGTGCAACATCCAACTTTAGGTCAGGCTCATCTCCATAGGTTGACCTTGACATTGTCATCTCCACTTAATCTGTCATGTTTGAGCTCAAACCCACTATTTAGTGAATAACAAACACCTAGGGTGTTACAGACCTCCCCCTTAAAGGAATCGCGTCCCAAGATTCAGAACAGAAAATCTTTAAGGAAGAGAGGCACGTTATCTAGTTCCCAACATTTGCTATAGCATTCAGCTACAAAGCTTCGACATCGGTGAACAATTTGGTCAAAGGCACTTTCTGATACTTGCTCTTAATGGTCAACTTTGTCTGAAGAATTTCCTTCATTGACTTCCATGAAGCATTGTTACTTTGAGAGGAATCCCAGATAGCACAGTACTGCATCCTCAATGTACAGAGATCATTTAGTCCATGAGCGAACCAATCACAAGTATCTGATTCTTTAATGGACACAACATAGGCCATATGAACTTTACACTAGACCGAAATCTTCAGAAGTATACTCGTTGAAATGACTCTATGTTCACAAAGTTTGAAAAGTAGCCCTCTACCAAAATGGCTTGAGCACAACCTTCCAAAAGGGTGAGACCATAGATGACAAACATCCCCTGAGGCTATAGGATACTGACTAACCAATGGACAGGGTCTATGTTGGTCGTAAATGTTCAATCATTCAGATATCAACTAATGGAAAACTAATTACTATTCCATGCGTACAGTTCTCTTTCTCTGATGACAACACTGTATCATCTGAGTCTATCGATGGGTTAGTGAATGTGATAGCTGACTCTGTCGGCTTCGTATTTCTGCCAACAACTATCTAAAAGATTCTTTTATCCAAAGACAACAGTTATCTGGGTTGTCGCAGATGCAACTCTTGGGTAAAAACATTTATAAGGTACTAAAGTATGTCATCATTGGAAACTTAGTACCAAAGCAAAATGTAGTGAGGCCTTAAGGACAACAAAAGTTGTAATATTTACTAAACCGCGGGAAGTAGTCTACCACCAAGCGATTGAGTAAAATTTTCCTTCGTGACTTAGTTGCACTGTAAGTTGAGTTTGACTTGCAACATAGTGAAACTAGCTTTGTCAGGCTAACTTTTTACCATGAGGCTTCCCCTTTTTAGGATCAAATAGCAGCTCTAAGATGGGAAATCTATTGTTTAACACTTTTCAATTTACTTTTGATACGCGATGGTATACATTGATTTGCCGAAACCAAGGCTGCTCGTACATTGTTGATACGAGAATGCAAAAGCAATGAAAGAGTGTAAACAAGTATCTATGGGACCTCAAAAGGGCCATCCACAGCAGATCTCGACCATTAATTTACATACCAAACCGATGATGCACACGCTTTGAACTTGCGGGTTACTTTTGCAAGGCAAAACACATACTCTACCTAGAGAACATTCCTACAAGGATAAGGAACCATTTTCGAATATTTCTCAACACTTCATCCAATAGAGTCTTGAATAAAAAGTCTGTGGCACCTAATGACACAAGGATGCTAATGGAAACTAGGGCATGCTTTCTCTAATTCTTCACTTTAGCTGATAGAACACCTTGCACTATCTGTGTGATTGTCCAAGATTGAATTGCCTTGATCACAATGGCTCTGGAAGATAGAGTAGCACTCAAGTTGTTGGCTAGTTGATTGACTTCTTATTGGTTATTGCTCTGTAAGACATAGCCTTCGCAGCTACCAAAGAGTCATTACCTAGTTAGAGATTAACCTTCCTATTGGTAACTAATTAGTTGTCTCTCAACATTAAAAAGTTCCAAATCCTCATTCTTGATCACAATAATTGTGGTTGATACAAAGCAGATGGTTGCCATCGAAGTCAGCAGATACGGAGTCTCACCAGAGATGGTTGATCTCAACGGTATGGTCATTATGCCTACAAAGGTTAAGATTTGCATAATGTGATGATTGAGTCTTATCCAATAGATGACTTGCCTAGTAGTAAGTGTTGTGTGTCCTTTTTATCCAACAAAGATGAGATACTTTGCTCACTAGATGACGTTTGTCAATACTAGGACAACTAAGTAGAGTCACTTGTCTACCACCTATTGCAGTCTGTTAATGTTTATGTCGGTGACCTGTTCTTCAATGTTATTCTCTTAGCAACTTCAGAAGGACACTCCACTACTTTCGGTCTAAGATATAGATCTTACGATATGATATGGAAAGATAACCACGGAACATCTCACCAGAAAAGTCCACATTGATGTAATTCCATAATGGGCTATGACTAGCAACCTCGATACCAGCGCGTGCCTAGTAGCATAACCATGTGTCGGCCGGTCACAAGGAGGCCCTAGGTTTCGTCACGGCACCATAGAATGCTAATTGTAACACCATTACCGAACATACACCCGATGAGGAATTTCAAATGACACAGATTGGGTGGTCTGAACAAGCACCATACCAAGGAGGGATAGCAAGTAAAGGTAGTCACAAGGTTTAGAATCAACAAGGAGGCTATTCACAGATCAAAACATAGCACAAGAGAACATAGCTCAATTGCCGAAGGTGACTAAGCACGAGATTGTTGCTTAATTCCACGTACGCCAAGTGTTCACCACAGTGAGGACAAAACGAAAGATTACCATGAGATTTGGTCATGTTGGACCACAACATGAGATCAAGACTAGTAAACATCTCGAGACTTGAGAAGGTTGGCGATGGATTAAGCAAATTTCAAGGGCGAAAACTAATATGTAGTCATAGATTGAGTTGATAAGGTAGATGCATGAATTTGCAAGCACACGATTTAGAGGCCATAGCAGAGAGACGTTGCGTCACACTAGCTAACCTTTGGGAGAGGTAACCGGAAGGTCCAACATGGATTTGGGTATGGTCTCCACAACTGGTAACGTATGAACCATGGTCAAAGGCTAGCGTTGATAGAAAGTTAACTGGGTTGGTCAGTCGATAAGGGTCTTTACAAAAAGGGTTGAAAAACATCCATGGCTTATACAAACATATAGGAGAACTAAACTTTGGGCTTTCGGTTAAGCAAAGGCATGGATACAAACATTCAAGGCAAGCAACCACGACTACAAGCTTAGGCTCATAAGGGAAAGAACTTAATTGGAGATGACAGCCCTACAATTACGTAACGTGAACATTGCTATAGGATAAAGCTATCGGCATTCGTATACTCACTGAGGACAATGAGGTGACAACGAAGGCACTACCTAGATAACAAGCATACATACAAACATCACAGTCAAGCATTTGAAAGATCCAATCCAATTAGCTTAAGCAACCATTACTAAGCACCACGCTCACCCATAACAAACATTTATCTAAAGCAAGAACTAACTACGAGTTTAGCCTAAGACAAACGCTAGCTAAGGTAGCCAACTTAGTATGTGCACAGAATCTGAACAGTAGCACAGTAGTTACTTGTTTCAAACATAACTGAGGTTGTAGACCTTCTATAAAGGTGATCCTAGACTTTCTAGATAGCTTAAGAAGATGACTACACTTTAGTTATTCATACCAACAGCTAAATCACAGGTTAGCATGGTCAAACATGCTGATGTTTCAGATCTATACCAATATGGACAGAAAACTGACAAGAACTTCAAAATTGCATAACTAGAGTTCTAGGGACACAACAAGGCTAAGCCTTAACTTTATGTAAAGATTATTAATTTGTATATAACTTTCTTATTATCATATTAAGATGATTCTATATCTAACAAGGCCAAACAAGACAAAGAAGACATCTCTGCCCAGATTTGGACAGATTCTGTCATTCCACTTTACAAGCTCATAAGTAGAGATTTAGACCACCCAAATTAGTGCTATAGGACATTTTGGAAAGCTTAGAAAAAGTACTACACTTCTTCTATTATCTCTAAGACACAATTCCATATGCACACAGGTCAAACAACCAAACATTCAGATCTATTCAGAGCATTAGCAAAACCTGACAGTAAACTTCTAAATTTCATAACTCCCAAACCATAAGGCCTAGTGTCATGAAATTTCAGGACAAGCCAGATAAGTAAGTTAGCTACATCTTTGGTATCCTCCATAACTACAGAAAACATCATTATGAACACGAAAGCCTCACTACAACAGAAACCATTCTAGTAGCCAACGTTTAACAAGCAGAGCAAAGCTTACCTTTGTTCTACTTAACAAGAGAGCACACAAACATGTTATTCTAGTAGCTCTAAATTTTTATTACCTTAGACCAACACGAATTTAATTCATTCATGAGAACCCATAATTACTAAGTGAGATCTAAAGCATTGGCAAACGCTTGGGTGAGCAACATAGAGTAAGACATTCTTGTTTAGCTTCACACAAGAAAGATAGTGTACTACATTGATCACAAGTTACTTATCATTTGAACAAGGGTGAGAGGAGCATAGCTATGCATAAAGCAACAATCATGAAGATGCATGCTTCGTCCTATTCGTTCTCACAAGATTGCCAACCTAAGGTGGCGATCACGTTCTATGTCGGTGGCATAACACGCACTCTCTCGATATATAGCTAGTCGTTAGCTACATTCGACTTACGCATTCGTGGTTAGCGTACCTGCAGAAAAGTTTCATTACAGCCCAACATTTCCCAATATAGCACACAATGAAAGCAGAGAAGTAAAATTCTAAGTACTCCTATATACATATACCCTCGTATATATACATGTAGCACCAAACTACCCGAATCATCAATCACCCACAATTAAGTACCTTCATATATCCATGTGTGTAACATGTAAATAATCCAGTAACCAAAACTAGCTCTCCCCTAGACCGAGGGTTGGACGGTCATGCTCTCACAACTCACACTTACCTGTGCGTAGGTGCGACATTGCATAAAAGTAAACTAGCGACATATATGGCTATTTCATATATGAAGGCTACCTCTAATCTGACACACCGGGTAGCATAGTGTGGGAGAGTTATCACACATACATACCTTGGCCTGGGCGTAGATGCATAAATGAAAAACCCCCAAGTTAGTACTTATATAAGCCACCTAATAATCCTTATATGGGCATAAGGAAATTGACCACTGGCATACTTAGGTTTAAAATTTAGATTTGGCAAACCTATATATAGCTATAAGTTGATAAAACTGATTTTATAAAACAAAACCTTTATTTTAAATACACATACGACAAGTTTAATGTTGAATCTTGCTCCGATACCAGCTGTAATAGAACCGTCCAAATTATAAGAGCACAAGTATAAAAACAATCACCGAAGTGATCAAATTCTTACACTTGAGCCCATATAACTCTGGTAGTCCAATGAAATCACGAGGGATTTCAAACCAACCAACATACAAGCCAAGATCATAGTGATTCAACATAACAAGTCACATGTTACAACCATTTCACAAGTAATTCGATATACATCAGAGTTCAACGTAGTTATTACAACTTAAGTTCAAAAGTAGCAGAAGCAAAGTAATTTGAAACTAACAACACCCTTATTTCAAATACATGCCAGTACCAAGGTCGACTTCCAACAAAAGAATTAGAGAGAAGATGAATAAGAAGGATCATGCCCGTGATCACACTACGCCACAAGGGCAGGAGTCAACCAACTCTTGCAGTCGCCATGATACATCACAACCTGCAATAAGTGGGGAGAAAACCCTGAGTACGACAAAGTACTCAGCTAGACTTACCCATCAGAAACCAGAAATAAGGTGACACCAAGGATCATGCAAGGCTAATATGAAGTGGGCTAGCTTGACAACATTTTGCATAAAAGCTTAATGTAGATAGGTAATCATTAATGCTTAAGCATCAAGTTAATTATCATTAACCTGTCATCTATATTAGAACTTGTACTAGAGCACTCACTTTATTAGGAGCAAACAATATTAACCATAGCAGGTATAAATTAAGGCAATCTTTCCATCGTTATCCAATTAACCATCTGTTCAATTTAATGGAATCTACGTTGCCGCTGCTCAAGTCAAGTGCTCACTAACCGGGAGCGACGACGATTCGAATCGAATTCTTATCTAGCTGGAGGGATATTTCTAACACTCACCGCGCAGGCCCCTGCCAGGGTCGCACAAGCCACCTTTCGTACAATTCAGGAGTCGCGGGTTCGAATGATGCCGCATCCCCAAGGGCAACACTCTGCCAGGTGATAGGGACTCTAACCCCCCCTTGGTCTCACGCCAATGTCCCCAAGCACATCCTTACTCTCCTCCAAGATGCGACCTACCATTCGATTCCTGGCCTAAACCGCATTACTTGGCTTCGCGGTGGGAACGGCTTATCTGGCCAACTAAGTGTTAGGCTGCGTTCAACATGACTCAAGGACATACAGCGAATCGGTCCTTAAATGACTCAGACGGGGATAGATCCACACCCAAGACCTCCATGCCTTGTCGCTTCACTATCATCATCCCACCCGGTCTCATTTCATTTTATTAACACATGGTTCCTTTTCACGATAGCAAATATAGCCAACCGTGCCATATATGAATATCCCTACATCTCGCAGGTGACAGGAAATCACCTGGCTTCTACCGCTTAAAGCAGGGCTAAGCATCTACTTGATCCTAGTCTATGTAGGATTCAAGGATTCATATATCTAGACAAGGAGTGATATAATGCAGCAATGTTTTCAACCAACTCCTACCACTTAATATAACAATACTTATAGCATATATAGATTTAATTGCTTTGAAGGTAGGAGGCTTATAATGCTCTGCGGCTAGCCTGGGATCCGACTCAAGTTAGTGTTGGTCAGATGAAACTCGCTGAGTACTTCCATCTTCGGGATAGTTCCACCAAACACCGTCTTCGGGTTTGGCTCCAACACCACATCTTTCACACGTTTTAGCTAGCGTACCTAAATGAAATGCAAGATGCAAGTGCATGAATACAAGGAAATGCAATAGATGATGCATCGCACGTTAGTCAAGGCAAGTATAAGGTTATAGTAAAGACACGTAAGCACATCACATTACTTAAGTAACCTTACACAAACAAACATGCTAAAATAGCAAAGAAAGCAATACCAAGCATGACATAAGATTTACAAAGTCTTAGGTGTACTAGCTTAATCACCAAAGACATGAATCACAATTAGCAATACGCAAGCAAAGTAACCAAGCAATCATGTATTTTCAACAATTCTGGACATACATGCAGTAGCTGAGTAAATCAATCATATCTGAAGTTCTACAAATCCAAATGACTTGCAAGAAGACATCCTAGAAAGCTTATGAAATTGTCCACAATTCATTTATAATCACCTAAGCCTGATTCTCAAGTTTAATGGGTCAAAAAGATGAAACTACAGAATCTGGTCTGCCCCAAACACAGAGCAACCAAATCTGGGACCAGACTTTAAACATCTATAACTTAAAGACTAATTTACCAAATGCCACCAAATTTTAACATGAGCTAGATACATAAATTATCTACAACTTTTGTATAAACAAGTTTTCCAGCAAAGCATATTATCATGAAGAACTTTGCCAAGTTTCCAGATCTGCCCAGAAACTTTATTTGCAAGAAATAATTATTAACTTATGTTGCAAACATATAATTGGACAAAACCAACTTCACCAACATGTCACACATGACTAATGAACACCAGAAAACATAGTGTGCATTCCTAAATAAATTCTTTTAATGCATTTTCTTAATTTATTTAGATAATTAGGTGGAATTGTGAACACCTTCCACAAATGCTCAATAAATTTTACCAAAATTACAGTGGCCTACAAATGCTCCCAAAAGTCCACTGTCCAAATTTCAAGTCATTTGTATATGTATATCAACCTCTATGAAAAATACAAATGACCAATACAATAAATCATGTGAGAGCAAGTTAAACCTCAAACTCCATATTTTCTATGAACACATGGCCCTAGCATGAATCAATATGATATATAAACATCATACTAAGCTAATGGAACAACATTTTCCATTTTATCATTTATATATTATTTATAAGCTAGTTATCAAGACATAAACAAGTTAAACCAATAACTTGATCATACAGTAAGCAATGACCATGAAATTTATACCACAATACATCCATAGCATGGAAAGACTACCATAAAAATTTCAAATTATTTGGAGCAACACAACTCAAGATATAAAAATGACAAGCAATATAATGTAGATTTCCTTATTTATCCAGGTCAAATCAAAACCTTAAGAAAACAGTGAACAACTAGTGTGTTTAATATTTTTCCTAGAAAGTACATGTCATCACAAAATTAACAAAGCAAGAATCACTATTTTTGGGGTTCTAAAACTCCAGATCTTGCTCTGGTCAATGTTTTAAGGCATTTTTAGAGCACTTTTTCAAGCCTAAATAATACATCAGAAAACACCTATAAACCCCTAACATTTTATGACTCCACTGCATAGATCTCTTCACAAGGTTTCCAAAAAGTCCACATTTACTATTTTTGGACTTTCCTAGTAGGAGATATGGATTTTCAAAGATTAACATGAAATTGAAATTCAAAAACAGAAGAAAACAAACCCCAACTGAAATTGCTTGGCACACCCAACAAATACCCAACCTCTGTCACCACTTAATCCGACATGTGGGACCCTTTGTTCCACTGGGCCCGCTCGTCAGACACACATAGGGAGAGACAGAGAGAGGCGACGGCTTCCTTCTTCAGCTCGCCGAGAAACAGAGGGGGTCGCCGGACTTGCGGCTCCGGCTGGTAGGGGCGGCGCCGGCGGCGAGGGAGGGACCGGTGAGTGTTGCGGCGTCGAGGTGCATCCAAAGGTGGTCACGGCTCGGCGTGAGGTGGCCCATGGTCTCCTAGCCACGTGCGCGGTGATACGCCGGGGCACAGCTCCGACGGCGATGGCGCTCCGGTGGGCTAGGCGGCCAAGGACGAGACGCGGGATGGTCGGCATGCAACGGTGAAGCTGATGGCGGGCTCAATTGACCCGATAGTGGTATGAGGTGACCCGGCCATGGGAGCTCGTGGCTCGTCGGTGGAGCTGCACGGCAGCGGTGCGCTCTGGCGACCTGAAGCCTGGGCGAGCGCACGCGCGGGGCGGAGCGTGGCGAGGCGGAGGCGGTGATGTGCTCGATTGAGATGGCGAAAGAGCACAACAGCAGTGGGGAGGAGCTCCACCGCTCGGCAATGGTGGTCGTGGCGTCTTGACGCGCCAGGAATGGCAGCGGCGGCACGAGCTCTGCTTGCTGGCGTCCAAGGCAAAGCGTGCATTGGCGCGTGCAGGATGAGAGGAACGGCAAAGAGGGGGAGGAGGAAGTGGAGAGGAACCATGTCCAACTCCCTTGCATCGACGCACGGCAAGGGCACGCGGCAGCGCTGGATGGCCAGGGTGGGGGGCTCGGTGCTCGCATGGTGGCCACGCCCTGGGGCACGCGTCGTCATAATGCCGCTCTGGCCCGACACCACGGCCTCCCGACGATGTACGGACGCCACATGGCGCGCGTGACATGGCCCTGTCGGCCACGAGCATCAGCTCGTTTTCAAACTGAAAACGATTTAGCTGAAGCCGAGTTCGCCTGTCAGGGAAAGTTCGACGTCGATTAACTTGCAAACGAGCCCGAATTAGGCCAAGTCGTAATTGACAAAAGTCGTAGAGGGATGTGAGGACTTCAAGAGTTTCAATACGAGCTTGAGCTGATTCAGCTTAGATCACAATCTACAAAGCTCCAAAGTTGAGCACACGAAACTGAAATTTCAATTTCAGTAGGAACCCAACTGAAACACGATCTTTGAGGCTCTATAGCTCCTGTACTAGTGGGAATTAGGTGATAGTGTTGTTGACAAAATCATAGAGCTATGTGAGCACTACAATATTGCCAATATGAGCCAGAGCTAGTTCTGCTTAGTTTGGGAGATAGAGTGCTCCAAAGTAAGCTACTTCAAACTATTGTACAGTCAAGACTTAGCCAAATTGGCTAAGTGCCAAACAGCAGGTCAAAACTGACTTGTGGTCCATGTTTGAGCATGTTCCACACATTTTCATGACTTGACTCTTAAACAAAGTTGGTTCCTTATAAAATTCTCTACAACTTTGTAAAAGGGTGCACAGTCATGCAAAGTTTCTAGGTCACACTTTTGAAATGGTCAAACAAAATGGTTCTAGGGTCCATACATGGTCAACCATCACTTAGAAGCATATTTAGGCAAAATGATCAACATGAACATTGTTCCATTAAGTGTCCTAAGTGTAGTTAAGGTGCTGTAGAGGCCAAATCTACACACCATGCATAGGTTGCACAAAAGTGTAGGCCTCACATGTATTGAAACATAGAATTCAAGTGAAATGCTATAGTTGTTTCAGGTGGTTATTTCAAGATACAAGCTACACATGTTCCACTAGGGTGTTCCACATGTGTCCAAGATGTATTGCACATGTTGCATTTGTATGTTGCACAAACACTAGTTCCCATGGGATGCAAGGCAGGTTTTTGTTATAATCCAAACAAGCATATAACTTATCATTTTATGTGACTTTTTGATTACAAGCTCTATGAAACTTTTCCAGAGATCAATATAGATAGGTACTAAGATGAGACACATGAAGGTATTACCATAACACCACCCAAGCATATAATTTGAAAAGGAGCCTATATGTAAAGCAATGGTGCAACATCCAACTTTAGGTCAGGCTCATCTCCATAGATTGACCTTGACATTGTCATCTCCACTTAATCTGTCATGTTTGAGCTCAAACCCACTACTTAGTGAATGACAAACACCTAGGGTGTTACAATTTAGACCACCAAAATTAGTGGTATAGGACATTTTGGAAAGCTTAGAAAAATTACTACACTTATTCTATTATATCCAAGACATGGTTCCATATGCACACAGGTCAAACAAACCAAACATCCAGATCTATTTAGAGCATAAGCAAAACTTGACAGTAAACTTCTAAAATTCATAACTCCCAAACCATAAGGCCTAGTGTCATGAAATTTTAGGACAAGCTAGATAATTAAGTTAGCTACAACTTTGGTATTCTCCATAATTACACAAAACACCATTAATACTATGAAAGCATCACTACAACGGAAACCATTCTAGCAGCCAACATGCAATAAGCAAAACAAAGCTTGCCATTGTTCTACTTAACAAGAGAGCACATAAACATGTTATTCTAGTAGCTCTAAACATTGTTACCTTAGACCAACACCAATTTAATTCATTCATGAGAATCACAATTACTGAAATGAGGTCTAAAGCATTTACAAATGCTTATATGAACAACACATCCACCACTTGACTAAACTAGAGGACATTTATAGGTTCAAGCATGTAACCAAAATTATTTCTAGCAAGGCTAAGCACACACTTTTCTCAAGAACTTCCTATTCAAGCAACATGGAACAAGGCATTCTTGTCTAACTCCACACAGGGAAGATAGTGCATCACATCAATCACAAATTACTTACTATAGAACAAAGGTGAGGAGCATAGTTATTCATAAAACAACAATCATGAAGATGCATGCTTCGTCCTATTCATCCTCACAAGATTGCCAACCTAAGGTGGCGATTGCGTTTTATGTCAGTGGCATAACATGCATCATGGCGGCTCCATTTTCCATGGCTCAGAGCGAGGGCGAGGCAAGGGAGTGGTGGACGAAGTGAGGGTGAGTGAGCTGGGGCTCGCTGCTGTAACACCCTAAAATTTGCTTCTTTGGAAATAGAGCTAAAATGAGTTAATTTTTGTGCTCATGAAAACATAGGGAAATAATATTTTTCACTAAATTGAAATTTATTATAAGGTTTAGCAACTTGTTGATGCATTCATGCTGATGCATTTGTGTTTTTGTATTGCTTGGTTTTGACCAAAGATCAAAATGAATTCAAGTTGTTCTTTCAAAATGTGTTTAGGTCGATTTTCCTTTTCCGATATACATATATGATTTTTCTACAATCAAATTACTTGTTCCTCATCCGTCAATCAACCTCTACAAACTTCTCGGGAATTTTTCCGACTTTTTCTATAGCTTGTTTCCACTTTTCTGTGAGCATAGTCTAATTTTTAGATGCTCCAAAATATCTTTTCATGAGCTCCAAATACTTTATTTGGGTTCCTCATGTTCCATAATGTCTCTGAGAATTTTTTCCAAATTTTTGGAGCTTTTGAAGTATTTTTCACGGCTTAAATAATAATTCTGGACTTTTTTGAAATTATTTTATCCATGAAAATAATTAATTTTGAAAATAATAAATCTCTCATTTTCTCCGACACTCAAAGCCCATGTGCAATAATCTCAATAAATTTCAAAGGCCCATACATTTATTTACTAATGAGCTTAAATGATTACTTAGGCCTATTAGCGGAGGTGGATGGTGCAATGTCAATTAGCACCATATCGCTAGTTGATATGGAGGTGGAGAGTTTTCCTCCCTATATATACGTACCTACCCCTTGGACAAAGCACACCAAAACTACCGTAGAAGAGCCCCTAGTTTGGGAAATCTCTCGTGTAGTAAATTATATTTTTCTCCTCTTTCTCTCGCTGTCGCCGACGCCGTCGTCGCCGCTGTGCTGCCTAGCCCGGCCATACTCTCCTCGGCAACAAGTAAGTCCGCCACCGTCCCTGCATTCTTAGAAAATAAACCCGCAGTCCAAAACATGTTTACATATTTTGTTTTCTTCATTTGAAAGTGTATTTTGCTTCGGTTAAGAATAAATTACGTTTTCAACTATTTACAGAATTGCCACTAATTTTGTTTTAGCCATAACTTCTCCGTTTTAACTCCGATTTGATCCGTTCAACTTGCGTTAGGTTCGTAATTTCATAATCTACATGTTAATACTACTGTTAAGTAGGTTTTCAACTTTTAAAATTCATGATTAGATTTAATCTATTATTTTAATAGAGGAAATCTTGTTTATTTTATATCTTCTACGTTTCAACTCCGTTTTGAGCCATTCAAGTTGCGTTAGATTCATAGCAACGAGATCTACGCATTTGTAACAGTTTTTATCATGTCACTAATATTAGAATTTCATGGTTTGAATCATATCTTAAATAACAATTATGCAACTGGGTTTTGTAAATAAAATATGATTTGTTTTACTTTAGTTTTATAATTTAAATCTAAATTTGACTTAAATTATAATCTCTATAAAATATCTTATATATGTTTTTATACCATTAACATACATGAAGCTAATAGTTTTATGGGTAAATCTATCGATAGTTGTACCTTTTCAACCGTAGCTCCGATTAGCGTGCTTTTTCGCGACTTTGTGTTTGTAGCGATGCGTAGAATCGTGTTTCAAACTCTTTTACTTATTTTTGTATGATTGGTGTACTATTCTAATATAGATCTATTGTTTGCTTCGTGTATGATTGTATGGATGCTTGTGTGGTGTTATATGGTTCAGTCAATCGGTGAGGTTTACGTGGTGATTAAGATGCTATTCTATGAAGACTAGAAGCTGAGAATTGGAAGCAGAAGATTGAAAGCTGAATACTAAAGGCTTTCGAGCATATTGCTTTGGGGGAAAAGCAAGTTAAGGCAAGTATAGCATGGGATTATCCTTTTTTCCTATTCATCTTTAATATACTTAATTCATGTGCATGTGTCTACCTTGTTACTACTAAGGATATCCTAGCTTTTGTATCATGTACCTTGACACCGGTGGAACATTGCATTGGGTAGTATTTATGCTAGTGCTCAAGATAAATAACCATGATCTGTAACTTGACTAATGGTATATGCAATAAACGTTTAAAAGATGTTTTAAAGCAACATGGCTCAAGAGGGCTAGAGCATATTGGGTTGTTTTTATGGTGCTCTAGTTTCTCTCCATAAGGACTCATCTGTAAGCGAACATCCTGGACTTACAGTACAACTATGAGGAATATAATGGCTCTGGCTTTAGTCAAGTATGAGGACCTTTTCTAGCTTGTTAGTGGTATTCCTTTTTGGCGTAAGAATGGCTTGACGAATCGGATATAGTGCGGCCTCTGTCCTTATGAGTATAGGCTGCGTGTTATTGTGCCATTTGGAAGGGGGGCTCTACATCTGTTTGCCGAGTGAAATCTAATGGCCCTAACTTGTTAGACGAACCTTTGAAAGACTTCATAGTGAACCCTGCCGACCTTCCTTGGAAGTGGGTTAAGAGATTAGCTACCACGGGCGAAAGGGTAAATCATGACTCACAGTGAAAGTGTACAACCTCTGTAGAGTGTAAAACTGTTATAACAACCGTGCTCATGGTCACGAGTGGCCTTGGACCCTTACAGAATAAATGATGAACACTGATGATAATGTTAATAATGATGATGTTGATGCTCACTAATGATTATTGTTTCTTGCTATACATTATTCTCGTTTACATAATCATGAGGTTATTTGGGCTTATGGTAAACTTGTTGCTACTCAATTGCTAAAAGATGACTCACTAAAAGCTTATCGTAGTAAACCAGTGTCGACTTTTGAGCCTCATGAACCCTATGATATATTTGCTGAGTTCGACATGGACTCACTCTTGCTATTTCCACACCCCAGGATAGTCTCTGGAGTTAATAGGCTTGTGATCAACTAGTTAGTTTGATCCTGGAGTGAAGGTTACACCCGGTGTTCGGCGTTGTCTTTCTGCTGTGTTGTTCTCTAATATTATATCTTATACTATTGCGTTATGTTTAATAAACATTTATCTTTTGATATTACACTTATCTGCAGCTATATGTGAGATTTGACCTCTTTATTTCACATATAGTGTATGTCTGGTTTTGTCCTTAAAACTGGGTGTGACAGAGTGGTATCAGAGCAATGCTGACTGTAGAACGCAAGCCTAGTTAGAAAATGGTCGTCTTAAGGTTTTGAACTTGCTATAAAATCCTTGTTCTATAATCCTTGATATTTTCTTCTCTACTATATATCTAACCTTGATATTTGTCTCCTCCTTGATGCTTATTTTAAGCCTTGCTCTCATCTATACTCATTGTCTTGATATGCTTTTAGAATCTTCTCTTACCACCTTCTTGCGTAATCAAAATAAGAGCTTTAGGATCCTTACCCTTGGTATGAAGAGAACGATAGTATCGCCAATTGACTCAATGTTTGAAGTGTGAACCTTCAGTGTTCCGTTGGTTATCATTATGCCTATGCCTGTTTTGGATCTTTGTAATGATTGCAATGGACTTGTGGATCCCACAATTTCATTTAGATATAGGCTTAAGATATAAGGATTAGTGAATAGGTAGATGGGTTGGTTTATTTTGACTCTCTACATCCTATCCTTTTAGAGCACTTTGTCTCATTTAGCTTACACGTCTGTCTTTGGACGACCATAAACCATGAGAAAATTCTGGACAAGAGTAGACTTCAATATCTTTCTCTAAATGCAAGAATCACCCTCATAGCTATTTTGGATTGGGAATTATGAAATTCGCAAGACAATATATCTGTGCTGTCAGAAAACTGGGATAGGTTCGGTGGTGCACTATTTCGACTAACTTAGCTGCAGAATTTGGAAAAGTGTTCTATAAGTAAGTTATAGAGAATTTGATAAGCTTTCCAACGGTATAAGGTGCAACTTAATTGGATTAACAGAACTGGAGATATGGATATTTTACTGTGCTGCTGTTTTTTGTGCTCGTGAGGAATTTCGAAATATTTGTTCTTGTTTATGGACATGAGTTTTTTTATTGGATATCAGAAGGTCATCATGGTAGTAAACTTACTTAGAAGAAGGTTCAGGCTACTCTTTTATCCCCCTAGTTTCTCTTTTCTTAAGGGGGGTAGCCAAAGTTAAAGAAGTTGCAAGGATCAGTGCCTTGTTGGATCATCTACGAGAAGCTCAGGAACATACTCAGTACAAGTTGGAGATTATAACATAGGGAGGTGGTGTTGGAAATCTATAGTTGGTTCCACGGGAACTTAGAAGACATCACTACCATGTCAAGTATGGCTAGTAAGTTTTAAGTGAAGGAAGTCTTCTACTTGGATAGGTATTCCCTTGTGGTGGAGTTATTATGTAGAAGAGCTTAAGAGAGTTGAATATGTGGGATGCTCTTAAGGATATAAGAGTGACATTTACATGGATCACAAGAATCTAAAGATCGCCCTCACTAAGTTGGTTTGAGTTGCGGTATCATTGTCGGTTTGATCCTGATCAAGACCTTTCTGACTTGCAAAAGTGTTATCGTTTAGAGAAGTAGAAGTCGTTGCCGATGACTATAGCAATGGAGAATTATACTAAGAAGATTCGAATGACATCATGGATGTCTCAGAAATAGTTGAGCAAGCTACTCGGAGTAAGATGATCAAAGTATGTTGAGACGCAGGAGTGACACTGAGAGGATGAGGCTTCTTGAATCAAGTGAAGAAGATATATAGTCAGAGTTTTCATCTCTTCGATCGTCATCTTCCGAATCTCGAGGACGAGATTCATCTTAAGGGGGTAGAATTGTAACACCCTAAAATTTGCTTCTTTGGAAATAGAGCTAAAATGAGTTAATTTTTGTGCTCATAAAAACATAGGGAAATAATATTTTTCACTAAATTGAAATTTATTATAGGGTTTAGCAACTTGTTGATGCATTCATGCTGATGCATTTGTGTTTTTGTATTGCTTGGTTTTGACCAAAGATCAAAATGAATTCAAGTTGTTCTTTCAAAATGCGTTTAGGTTGATTTTCCTTTTCCGATATACATATATCATTTTTCTACAATCAAATTCCTTGTTCCTCGTCCGTCAATCAACCTCTACAAACTTCTCGGGAATTTTTTTGACTTTTTTCTATAGCTTGTTTCCGCTTGTCTGTGAGCATAGTCTAATTTTTAGATGCTCCAAAATATCTTTTCATGAGCTCTAAATACTTTATTTGGGTTCCTCATGTTCCATAATGTCTCTGGGAATTTTCCTGAATTTTCGGAGCTTTTGAAGTATTTTTCGCGGCTTAAATATTTTTTCTGGACTTTTCTAGAATTATTTTATCCATGAAAATAATTAATTTTGAAAATAATAAATCTCTCATTTTCTCCAACGCTCAAAGCCCATGTGCAATAATCTTAATAAATCTCAAAGGCCCATACATTTATTTACTAATGGGCTTAAATAATTACTTAGGCCTATTAGCGGAGGTGGATGGTGCAACGTCAATTAGCACCATATCGCTAGTTGACATGGAGTTGGAGAGTTTTCCTCCCTATATGTACGTACCTACCCCTTGGGCAAAGCACACCAAAACTACCATAGAGAAGCCCCTAGTTTTGGAAATCTCTCGTGGAGTAAATTATATTTTTCTCCTCTTTCTTTCGTCGTCGCCGACGCTGTCGTCGCCGCCGCGCTACCTAGCCCGACCATACTCTCCTCGGCAACAAGTAAGTCCGCCACCATCTCTGTATTCTTGGAAAATAAACCCGCAGTCCAAAACATGTTTACAGATTTTGTTTTCTTCATTTGAAAGCGAATTTTGCTTCGGTTAAGAATTAATTACGTTTTCAACTATTTACAGAATTGCCACTGATTTTGTTTTAGCCATAACTTCTCCGTTTTAACTCCGATTTGATCCGTTCAACTTGCGTTAGGTTCGTAATTTCATAATCTACATGTTAATACTACTGTTAAGTAGATTTTTAACTTTTAAAATTCATAATTAGATTTAATCTATTATTTTAATAGAGGAAATCTTGTTTATTTCATATCTTCTACATTTCAACTCCGTTTTGAGCCATTCAAGTTGCGTTAGATTCATAGCAACGAGATCTACGCATTTGTAACAGTGTTTATCATGTCACTAATATTGAAATTTCATGGTTTGAATCATATCTTAAATAACAATTATGCAACTGGGTTTTATAAATAAAATATGATTTGTTTTACTTTAGTTTTATAATTCGAATCTAAATTTGACTTAAATTATAATCTCTATAAAATATCTTATATATGTTTTTATACCATTAAGATACATCAAGCTAATAGTTTTATGGGTAAATCTATCGATAGTTGTACCTTTTCAACCGTAGCTCCGATTAGCGTGTTTTTCGCGACTTTGTGTTCGTAGCGATGCGTAGAATCGTGTTTTAAACTCTTTTACTTATTTTTGTATGATTGGTGTACTATCTAATATAGATCTATTATTTGCTTTGTGTATGATTGTATGGATGCTTGTGTGGTGCTATATGGTTCAGTCAATCGGTGAGGTTTACGTGGTGATTAAGAAGCTATTCTATGAAGACTAGAAGCTGAGAATTGAAAGCAGAAGATTGAAAGCTGAATACTAAAGGCTTTTCGAGCGTATTGCTTTGGGGGAAAAGCAAGTTAAGGCAAGTATAGCATGGGATTATCCTTGTTTCCTATTCACCTTTAATATACTTAATTCATGTGCATGTGTCTACCTTGTTACTACTAAGGATATCCTAGCTTTTATATCTTGTACCTTGGTACCGGTGGAACATTACATTGGGTAGTATTTATGCTAGTGCTCAAGATAAATAACCATGATCTGTAACTTGACTAATGGTATATGTAATAACCGTTTAAAAGATGTTTTAAAGCAACATGGCTCAAGAGAGCTAGAGCATATTGGGTTGTTTTTATGGTGCTCTAGTTTCTCTCTATAAGGACTCATCTGTAAGCGAACATCCGGGACTTACAGTACAACTGTGAGGGCTATAATGGCTCTAGCTTTAGTCAAGTATAAGGACCTTTTCTAGCTTGTTAGTGGTATTCCTTTTTGGCGTAAGAATGGCTTGACGAATCGGATATAGTGCAGCCTCTGTCCTTATGAGTATAGGCTGCGTGTTATTGTGCCATTTGGAAGGGGGGCTCTACATCTATTTGCCGAGTGAAATCTAATGGCCCTAACTTGTTAGACGAACCTTTGAAAGACTTCATAGTGAACCCTGCTGACCTTCCTTGGAAGTGGGTCAAGAGATTAGCTACCTCGGGCGAAAGGGTAAATCACGACTCACAGTGAAAGTGTACAACCTCTGTAGAGTGTAAAACTGTTATAACAGCCGTGGTCACGGTCACGAGTGGCCTTGGACCCTTACAGAATAAATGATGAACACTGATGATAATGTTAATACTGATGATGTTGATGCTCACTAATGATTATTGTTTCTTGCTATACATTATTCTCGTTTACATGATCATGAGGTTATTTGGCTTATGGTAAACTTGTTGCTACTCAATTACTAAAAGATGACTCACTAAAAGCTAATCGCAGTAAACCAGTGTCGACTTTTGAGCCTCATGAACCCTATGATATATTTGTTGAGTTCGATATGGACTCACTCTTGCTATTTTCACACCCCAGGATAGTCTCTAGAGTTAATAGGCTTATGATCAACCAGTTAGTTTGATCCTAGAGTGAAAGTTACACCCGGTGTTCGGCGTTGTCTTTCCGCTGTGTTGTTCTCTAAGGTTATATCGTATACTATTGCGTTATGTTTAATAAGCATTTGTCTTTTGATATTACACTTATCTGCAGCTGTATGTGAGATTTGACCTCTTTATTTAACATATAGTGTATGTCTGGTTTTGTCCTTAAAACCGGGTGTGACAGCTGCCCACTCTAGGAGAACATAGGGACATGGCAGAGAGGTAGGCGCATGCATCAGCAATGGTGGGCGCACGTCGCTGGGCATGGCGGCCATGTCGACAAATCATCGAACACATGCAGGCGACGAAGGGAGCAAGGTGGGGTGTCGGTTTGGGCTTGTTCGGGGCCGAACTAGGTCTTGGGCCCCAAATGAAGTTCAAAGCCCGCATGATGCTCTACGATTTCTATTAAGACACTTCAGTCATTAGGGTTCTGGTTTAGGAGATAATCAACTTTGAGGTTGACACTATCAAGGACTTAATGATAGTTAAGGTAGAGGTCAGCTTTTGGAAGTTTAGGGAGGCTAAACTTGATCAAACGAATTCCAACTTTTTGTATGTCCTTCTCTAAGATGTAAACTCCAACTTCTATTTTTGGGGTCAAATCAAGTTGCTTAACGAAAACATGAGAACGCGGCATGCCAACTGGTATTGGTGCTGGAATTCCTAAACTTGGAACATTTTCTGAGTCTGAAACAAACTACAGCAGATTCAAACTTTGAGCCATGGTTTGACTTATCTCCAAGCAAATCTAACTCTCGGTCCAAAAACATTATTTGAAGAGCACCAACTGAACTACAACTTTCATTTAAGGCTCGTGGTCTAGATCAGCTTGGGTTGCAAGATATAAGGCTCCAAAGTAAGGTACATGAACTGAAACACTAGTTATGACTTGGTCAGATTCTTGGACTCTATAAACAGTAGCTGATTCCTCATTATGAGCTCTATTTGACTAGGTTAGAGGCCAAACTAGCAATTGACCATTAGACAAAGTTTGTTCTACATAAGATGAGCTACAACTTTTGTTAAAGGTCAAATCTAATAACTACTACAGAAGTTAAACTTTCACTTTGGTCAAAGTAGCAAATCGATAAAGCCTAAACTAGGGTTCTAGGCCAATTGGGGCATTTTCTTGGCATTTTCTTAACATGAACCCTTCATGACTTTCGTTGTAGAGTTCATATAGAGTCATTTGGGCAAGTTTTCAAGGTTTGGTTGATGGTCTATAATTCCATTCACTTAATTGTGCAATTCTAACAGAAATAGAACTTATCGTTTCATGTGACTTTTTGATTCCAAACTTCTTAAAACTTTTCCAGGGGTCACTATAGATAGAGAGTGATGTGAGACACATGAAAGAAGTGGCATCAACACTCACTTGCATTACCAAGCATGAGCACCAAACATACACACATTGAAACACAGAATGACAAGGTATGTTGCATATGTTTCAAGGAGATGTTTCAAGCACATTCCATATACTTTCTCAGCATTATAAAAATATAAAAATTATTTGAGAGAAATCCTATTAAAACTCTGCTTGAAAGAATAAAGAACAAATCTCTAAAGCTCTGGACAATTAAGGCTTGAGTGGCCAACCACTAACGCTTAATCTATTCTACAAGTTTTGTTGTCTATTTGAGTTCCACATGATTTGAAGGACCAAGAAGAGCCGACAAGCAAGTGGATGTTCTATCCACTACTGGAGCACCGTCTCAACAATCATCAACTTCAATTAATGCTCCACTAGAGGAGGAAGAACACCCCTGCTACCAGTCTGCTACTTCACAAGATTGAACGACTACATCAACATCAAGCTTGGGGGAAAGCACCCCCATGTATCCAGCTAAGTATTTTCTTTCCTCAATTTTACCTTTTTCTTTATGAGTTTTAGTATTTAGTAATAATGGTGGTCTAAAATAATAGAAACAAAATAAAAAAGAGTGTGTCTAGTTTGCTTTTGTTCTTAAAGAAGTTGATAATAAAAGAGGAGTCTCTGAATAATCACTTGCATGGAAATGATGAATAGTTGCTCTGCCGTAATTCCTTTCAAGTACATAGTTTTTAACCTCGAACTCTCCCAAGTTTTAGACACAACTGTTTTGATCTAAGATTTGTTCTGAACCTGAAACTCGTGGGTAGCGAATGTTTGATCCAAGTCTAGGTAGTTGGTGGATATGATATGGCAAGGTCTGAGCTGCTATTTATCCTACTCCTAGAGATACTAGAGTTCTAGATATTTTATCTTTTGAAAAACGTAAAAATATTGCATGATGAGTTCCTGTATGACGAGAGCTTGAATTCCTACCACAGCCATATATACATGCTTTGTTAGACTAGGAAAACTTTCACTTATATTTACTGCTTGTGAACATTGAGTATGGTCAAGCTGTGTCGACCCTTAGGGATTGGTCATACGGTTAAAATCAAGATCACGTACACTCCACCCATATATGCTGCTTCTACCCTAGAAGTACACATCCACATACTTTCCATTTAGACATATCCCATAATAGTTCTACTCCCACACTGGGAGTGAGCATCAAAAATTTCCCTTCACCCATTGCCAGCCCTTCTATTATGCAATAAAGCTCCAAAATATTCCTTTGTTACTATCTCCATCAATATTTCCAAAAGAGACTTGGGTGCCCCGAAAAAAAAGAAAGAAGAGGAAAAGAAAAATAAAAGAAAGAGGACAAATGTCCCGACATAGAGAGATTTCGAGCATTCTAAGTTCTCCCCAAAGTTCTTCAAAGATCAAGAGAGGAGCATAATTCTTCAAAGGAGCAAAAGTAGAATTAGGTATTCACCATTATCATCTCTTTACCCCTTCATTCCTACATACATCTACCATCATCACCATTTGCCACTATCACCATATACCCATTCAACCCATATACTTAGGACCACACACATGCACATCTTGATTTGATTGTATGGCTGGACTCATTCCTCTAGATCCATGGTTTGACTGTGCAATAAATATTTGCAAGCTTGTATTAGCTGTCTCCTCACCTATGAGCTCCACATAAGCCTGTTAATTGTAGGGTGTGAGAGAGAAGGCACAATGTTACTTTGCCTTGTGCCAAAAATACCACATATCTTGAGAGAAGAGAGAAGGCATACACCATTAATGCCTTGGTAAGGATCCACAAATACCACAAATGAGATACTTGAGAGGGTCATACAAAGGAATCTTTGAGTTTTATTTAAAAATACTGCAAAACTCCAGAATAATGGTTGATCAAAGAGCTAGAAACATGGCGCTTGACTTAACCATTTTGTCTTTCAACTGCTCAAGACCCAAGTGATGGCTACAAGCCCCATGGTGGAAGGTAATATGGGTAAGTTTGAATGTCACGATAGTTCACTCTAATCCGGAGGAGAGTTCTTGTTTGAACACATGTGTACTTTTGAGGCGTGAAAGCATTGTAGCAACCCCTAATCCATCACTGAGTTTATCTTTGCTCAGGGATGAGCAAAGGGTAAGCTTTGGGGAGTTGTTGATGGTAGATAAGTGTCAATTTTAACCATCAACAAAACATGAAAAAGGACCTAAACAATAATTACCACATAGATATAGGGGGTCTACTAACAGAATTCCATGAGTTTTGGTGAATGCCTGTTTCTGTAGGGTGTCAACTGAAAAGAACCAAGGAAGGCCCACATGTCAGGTTTACATAGAGACAAAGGGCTATGCATAACTTTTCTGTAATCTAGAAGGTACGAGAAGGCTTTGGACCAAACGGGAGGTGAACCCGGCTCGAAAGCTGGGCGGTCGCCTAAGGGTGGGGGTGGGCACCCCACCTGCAGAGCCAATCAGAGGTGAGCTCATGGATCCTGCCTCCACCACCTTTGAGGATGAATAATAATCATTCATTAAGGTCGGTTTGATCTGATGGCTATGGTGCATCCTAGAGGGCTATATAAGCAAGGCCCCTGGCCCCTGGAGGAGGCATCCCATGAAACCCTAATTCATTTGCTATTGTTGGGATCAACTAAGAGGGGTCCCTTGAATGGATCTCATCTCCTAGGGCACATACAAGAGAGATTAGCTTTGTAGTCTCTATGTGAGATTAGAGTTCTTCTTCTAGATTGAGAGAGTTAGAGTGGTGGGATGAGTTGGAGGAAGCCCGACATGTCGGTGTCTCCTCTCCGGCTTGTACCTACGGGATCAAGTCTCCTAACCCGAGGCTTGGTTCTAGGATTCTTCGGCAATTCAACTTCTAATACTAAGTAAGTATGTGGTTATTATTATTCTTTGGTTTATGAGTTTACTCTATTGTCTTCCATGGTAGAGGGTAGGGTAATCATCTGTAGCGTAAGCGTGGTGCTTGGGCGAGGACACTCGTAGATATATCCTATTAGCCAGATCGGTGTGTAGTAGTATGGGATGTGACAATCCCATTGTTACCTTTGGAGCCTCCTCCTATTAGTAGGACTGGTAGAACTAGTGTGCCCTAGTCAAGCATCCTCTGTGGTGTCTCTTTTCCAACGGTACGTCCCCATAGAATGGTAGTTTCATAACTTACCATAGGTTGGAACTAGACTGTCGTCGTTGTCTTCTCTAATCACTTATATCTTTGCTACCTTATAGTGTGGCCCAGGGGTTAAGTATAGACTTAGGTTAGTCATCGCACGCTTTCTCCTAGCAGATAAAACAAATACGATACTCCAAAAATATCTCCCTGGTGAAGTGCTCACCGTTATCTATGCGCTTGCGGATTATTTCTCTTAGATTCTTTCGTGTGCGTAATCAATATCAACAAGCATTTTTGGCGCCGTTGCCAGGGAGAAAGACGTCAGCTGAGTTAACTTAAGTCATGCTTAACCTTGTATTATACTTTTATCTTTTTCTCTTTTTCTTTTGCCTTTTCTTTTCTATCCTTATGGATAACCCAAATTCCACGCCTATCTATCAATATGCTGCACCCATGAGCGCATGCTTAGAGCCACCAGAGCCCATAATTCTCGCATCTAGCTATGAGTTGTGCCCATATTTGGTTGCAATAGGTCAAAACCAACCCTTTTCTACAGCTAAGGTCCTATCTTCTAATCAAGAAGATAATGAACCCAAGGTCCTATCTTCTAATCAAGAAGATAATGAACCAAAGGTCCTATGTTCTGATCAAGAAGATAATGAACTTTTGGCTACACTAAGGGAATCTTTCAATCTTCCTATAAATTTAGGTTTTAGACCTAGCCTTACAAGACCCTGTCCCTCTCTAATATTTTTATACGGGTCTTGATAATATCACCTTTGGAGGAGTTTTTCTTTCTTTATCCATTAGAGAAGCAAGGGTCGTCCTTATTAGTTGACACACTCCTTTCATTAGCCTTCATGATGAACTCCTAGAGGTAAAGAAGGAATCATCCCCCAAACTAGAAGTGGAAGTTTTCATAGCCACAATACAAACATTCCAACCCCATGTTTTGGCTATCCATCCCAAACCAGCTACACTCCAAAATCCTCTAAGGGAAGAAGAAATTCTACCCTTGGAAATCCTTTCCAATGACGATTTTGGGAGGAGCATAAACTTCCCGCTTCATAAGAGACCTTTTAGTACATATAGTTTGAATCTTCTCAAGAAGGGATCTCTTAGAAAGCTTTTCAAATCCAATCCGTTTGAAGGATACTTAGACATACTCAAGGATGGCATGTTAAGTGATGCCATAGAAGGAAAGCGAAATCATCTAGAATCCACTCCAATCTTTTCCCCTTCTATGCCCTCACCAGATGTAAAATTCGAGCGCATCTTTAAACCCATCCTTGACCCCTATGACTCCCCCTATGCTCTTTCTCCTAAGACTCATGGTGATCCTAGAAATCCACTGAGATATCCAACGTATAGGAATCATCTAGACCATAAGAAGGATCGAGAAGAGCAACATCAATGCCTTAAGAGCATTAAAAACCTATGTGCTATTGCCATTGAATGTGTGGATGAGGCCTTATATGAGACCAGTTCGAGAGGCAATCCAAGGGAAATTTTGGACATTTATGGCGAATCATCCTTGGAGGCTGGAAATGATTGAGACTTCAGTGAGCAAGGAAGCTACTCCATAAAGACCCCATCAAATCCTTGCTCGTATGAGATATCTTCTGATTCACTTAGTCTCTCTCTAACATTGCCCACACGAGATCTTCAACCCCCTCATGCTCCTTGTTCCTAAGAATTTTGAAAGGGTGGCTATAGACGCATATGTTTATCATAGATATTGCAGATCCCGTTGTGTTGAATCTTGAGATAGTACACATAAATTGGTGTTAGAGGGGAAACCACTTCACCAATTCGTATCTTGAGGGTTTCCGAAGGACAAGCTTAGTGTCCTAAAACAAGCACTATTCATATCATGACATGAGTGTTCACTTTTCTGCCCTTGTGAGATGAGCATAGAGTTATAATTGTGAAAATATTCCTTTAGGTATTCTTGTCACTAACTTTCCAGGTTTGGAGCAAAAAAGATTGAAGGAATGACAAATGCAAGGTATGTCCAACCCATCATTATGCAACATTGAATTACATTAATCCAAACTTGATTTTATGCAAAATTCAAGCTTGGGGGAATATACTTGTATAATACATCTTTGGCCATGTTGCTACATTGTCTTGGTTATCTCTACCTTTAAGACATGCTCAATTTGCTAAACAACAATCAAGCTCCTTCATCACTATTTGAATAAATCTCTATAATGCTTTCATGCTACCCTTGTCTACCCTAGTAAGTGTTGGTTTGGAAGTACTGCTATTGGCTTTTAAATTAAGCGTGGTGCTTAGGTCAAACAACCTTCCTTAATTCGATTAGACATGGAGTCTAGTTTGGTTATTGAACCAAAAATTGCTAGTATAGACAAAGGTATATTTTGTTGGACTAACCCCTACAGAGAAACTCCCAAATTCAAATTGGGAAAGTTCTAAGATGAACTCATACTGGAGATGAAGAGAGACACAATAATCTTGCACAAGGGAGACACAACTCATTCATAGCCAAAGACAAAGAAGAAAAGTGCCACAAAACAGGATCCACAATCAAAACACTCTGTGGAAGTAGGTGAACCAATTTCCATCATGCCACTTGAAGACAAGGACTATCGTGGAGGAATTCGAGTTGCAGTTCTAGTTGCACTCTCTTGTCAACCACTAATCATCGGGAATCAAAAGAGATTAACAAGAGAAGAGCATGCAACTTTCTACACCCTCACTGCCTAGATTGAAAAGCTAACGCATGAGGAAGGAAGGCCAACTCCTCAAGATGAGCCAATCGAGCTCCTCCTCCTCTCATGCTCTCATCGCTTCACAGGCTGGTTTGCAATCTCTCAATTCACTTTGCTTTATTTCTCTAAGTTTGAGTTATTCCATAATGTCAATATATGATAATCAAATATAAGATAAAATCAATCCTCTAGAAAGGAAGTAATAGTGAATGTTCTATGCTAGCATGTCCAAACAAATTCTTTTGTAGCATATATAGAAAAGTGACCCTTAGCTTTGTGACAACAATGCCCTTGTCATTGCTTGTATATTCCTTCGGGTATGTGTTGTCCACTAATGATGTGCAGGAATGAAACAATAAGAAGAGCTAAAGGTCCAAGCACAAATTAAAGAGAGAATAAAAGATGGCATGACTAAAGACAAGAAAAAAGGAGTGCAATAGAAGACCGTCAACACATGAGCAAAGACATAAGACCAACCAGCAAAGGAAAGCTTCCACAAGGTATCACAGTACCAATATGATCCAACATTAAAGGTAATATCCCAAGGTTAGTGATCAGTACTTTAAAAAGTTTTTCTTCGATTTTGGTATAACATAAATAGAGAACCAACCATGTTTGAGTTACAACATTTCTCGATCTAACCTAATTAACTCAACATGTTTAGTTCTTTAATCTTTGTTCCTGTCATCACTTTCTTGATCTCACAGTCTTAATTCAATGAGTTAAAAATGTTGCGCATCTTATCTTTGGAATATGACAGTCATAATCATAAAATCATTACACAATATGCATAGATAGTGTCACGCCCGGTTTTCCAAAGAAGACCAAGCACTCGTTATATGTGTGCCCAGAAAGTCCACACATACAACAATAGAATAAAAATATCAAAACAATATTTATATAAAGCGGAATACTTACTATATTAACACTTACAACTATCAGAGTATCACAGAACGGTCACTAATCTTTTCTTCAGGCTCCAACGTCATAGGGACGGCTGACTGGGGGCTCCATATGCTAAGCACTTCTGAAAAACTTCTCAAAACTCCACTGCACATTCATTCTTCTTCTAAGCAGCACCTTACTACACACTGGAGTGTGGGGAATTAGCAAGAGTGAGTCCATGTTGAACTCAACAAATATAGCATGGGGTTCATGAGGCTCAAAAGGTTTGACATGGGTTTACTGCAATAGCTTTTAGTGAGTCATCTTTTTAGCATTTGAGTAGCAACAAGTTATGTAAGCCCAAATAACCTCATGATCATGTAAACAAGAATAATGTATAGCAAGAAACAATAATCATCGATGAGCTTTAATATCATCAGTATTATAATTACCATCAGTGTTCATCATTTATTCTGTAAGGGTCCAAGGCCGCTCGTGACCGTGAGCACAGCTGATATACCAGTTTTACACTCTGCAGAGGTTGTACACTTTCACTGTGAGTCGTGATTTACCCTTTCGCCCGAGGTGATCAGCCTCTTGACCCACTACCAAGGAAGGTCGCCAGGGTTCACTATGAAGTCTTTCAAAGGTTCATCTAACAAGTTAGGGCCATTAGATTCACTTGGCAAACAGATGTAGAGCCCCCCCTTCCAAATTGTACAATGACGCACAGCCTGTACACATAAGGACAGAGGCCGCACTATACCCGATTCGTCAAGCCATTCTTACGCCATGAAGGTTACTACTAACAAGCTAGAAAAGGTCCTCATACTTGACTAAAGCCAGAGCCATATAGCCCTCACAGTTGTACTGTAAGTCCCGGATGTTCGCTTACAGATAAGTCCTTAAGGAGAGAAACTAGAGCACCATAAAAACAGCCCAATGCTGTAGCCCTCTTGAGCCATGTTTCTATAAAGCATCTTTTAAAAGTTTATTGCATATACCATTAGTCAAGTTATAGATCATGGTTATTTATCTTGAGCACTATCATAAATACTACCCAATGCAATGTTTCACTGGTGTCAAGGTATAAGATACAAAAGCTAGAATATCCTTAGGGGTAACAAGATAGACACATGCACATGAATTAAGTGTATTAAAGGTGAATAGGAAACCAGGATGATCCTATGATATACTTGCCTTTTTCCCAAAGTTAGCTACTCAGAATCTCCAGTTGCTATCTTCTGGACTCAAGTCCTCTTGCTTCGACTGTCGGTCCTTAGCTCCTCGTCTTCGGCGCTAATTAAACATACTTCTCCTACTCTCAGCAATCAAGTAGAACAAACAGACAATAAACACAACTAAGAACAACACACCAAACAAAAGAGACACTTTAAAAGAGCACACTAGACTATACGATATGATGCTATGATCGTGAAAACGTAAGACCGACAGATAACAGAGCTACCATCAAAGAGGACACGCGACTATCGAGGAGTTTACAACAAATCAGAGAAGACAAACTATACATTTGATTTATTTTAGTTAATGAATTAAGGTGATAGACTTCTAAAGAATTATCCTAAAGTTGAATTAACCAATTTACATTGAATTATAAAAGATGAAGTTAACTTTATTCATATTTTATTTATAAATATTTATTTAGTGTTTAAGTCATTTAAACATTTATAAATTAGAAAGCATAAAGAAGGTGATAACAGCTAATCGAATCATTATATGTTTCTTGCATAAACTAAACAAGTTCTATTTAAGAAGCACTTAAGTTCTTATTAATCATGATGTCATTTGATTATTTATAAAAGACAAATTATAAACCAAAGTTACTTTTAATTTGAAAAGACAGTAGCTAAATATTAGTTAAATTAACTATATGTTTCATGTATGAACCTAAGTCGCTTTTAATTTAAAAGAGCATGACATAAACATTAATCAAATAAACATAATTTAATTTATAAACACATAACGTGACATGGTAAACAACATTGCTAATACGTCTCTTACGCCAGCATAGTCACGAAGCAACAAGAACGAAATTATACCCCTATGTTGCTTTTAGTTAGAAAGCTGTTAAATAAATATTAATCAAGTTGCATTTAAATAGATAAATTCATACTTGAGTGACATCACAAAAACTATCGCTACTGTATAGAGCGCGATGCTATGAAACTGTCACAATAAGGACGGATTTACAAACATAGATTGCTTTCAATCATAGAACTAATTGCATATCAATTAAATTAATATTTAATTTATATATGACTAGCATGTAACACGTCTACGCCGATAGCACGTAGCTTCAGTTGGCATGATCGCAAAATCACAAGAACGAGTTACTACACTAAGTTGCTTTTAATTAAAAATGTATTAAATAAATATTGCACGTAAATCAATAAATTCATAATTAGGTGATATGATATACATCAGCACTACTACGTAGAGCGCAACTATACGAAACTAACGCAACTAAAACGGAGCAAAACGAAATTAAAATGAAGAAACGACAAAGATATTACGAACCAGTGGCAGAACTGCAAATACTTTATCTTCTACCTCCATCCATCTGAAGGGCCTCGGCCTAGGGGCGACACGGGAAGGAGAAAAAAATATCTAATTTACTACATGAGAGATTTCCCAAACTAGGGGCTCCTCCACGGTAGTTTTGGTGTGCTTTGCCCATAGGGTAGGTACATACTTATAGGAAGGAAAACTCTCCACCTTCATATCAACTAGCAATATGGTACTAATTGATGTTGCACCCTCCATCTTTACTAATAGGCATAATTAATTATTAAAGTCCATTAGTAAATAAATGTATGAGCCTTTGAGATTTATTAGGATTATTGCACATGGACTTTGAGCAATGGGAAAAATGAGACATTTATTTATTTTCGGAATTAATTAATTTCATGGATAAAATAATTCTAGAAAAGTCTAAAATTATTATTTAAGCCATGAAAAATATTATGAAAGCTCTAAAAATTCAGGGAAAATTCTCAGAGACATTATGGAACATAAGGAACCAAAATAAATTATTTGGAGCTCATGAAAAGATTGGTGAAATGATCAAAGAAAAAGATTAAGTTCACAGAAACTGGAATTTTAATTCGAAAAAGGGCCAAAAAAATTTCTCAAGGAGAGATAAACGTCGCTCTATCGTATTCGTAAACCGTTTGCACTCATAAACACCAAAACAAGCATCACATCAACCAAAGTCCGTCAAGTTAATCCTAAAATAATTGAAAAGCACCATTTTTCTTTAATAAAAATATATGAAATCTAAACTAATGACAAGTTCTATTCAAATATTAAAATATTTATTTTAGTTAGTGTTTTCTATGCACAACCCAAAATCAAAATTTTTGGGAGAATAATGTATAGCAAGAAACAATAATGTCACACCCGGCCCAATTTGGAATTTGTCCTATAGTGGACTATGTGAATGTTATGAGATATTGTGGAGAGTTTAGTCCCACCTTGGTTATTTAGAGTGGGATAGACCAACATATAAGGCTTCTAAGTCCATCTCACCATCCACGGGTTAATCTTTTACGCGAAGCGATGACGAAAGCGTAAGTGTGATGGTGGTAGGTGTGGTTCATTCAGTGTGTAGAGTGGATCTGAGCCGTTTGGACTCTGGAGCGTTACAAATGGTATCAGAGCCGACCTTCGCGGCCACGGGCATGTGCGGGCCAGGGGCTGGACATGGGGTTCATTGCGCGTGTAGGCTCTGCGGAGTGCACGACGTGGCACATGTGCCGGCACTGGGCGTATGGTCACGTGTGCTAAGAGGGAACGTTCCTGGTTATCGTTTGCCTGATTGTGGGTATATTGGGCCTAACGAGGACATCGGGTTCTTTGAGGGGGGTGTATGTCACACCCGACCCAATTTGGAATTTGGCCCATAGTAGCCCATGTGAATGTTATGAGATATTATGGAGTGTTTAGTCCCACCTTGATTATTTAGAGTGGGATAGACCAACATATAAGGCTTCTAAGTCCATCTCACTATCCCCGAGTTAATCCTTTTACGCGAAGCGGGGACGAAAGCGTAAGTGGGATGGTGGTAGGTGTGGTTCATTCAGCGTGTAGAGTGGATCTGAGCCGTTTGGATTCTGGAGCGTTACAAATAGACTATCCTTCTATAATGTTGAGTAATCTGATCTGCCAAATGTTTTAAATGCTACATCTACAATTATTCATTAATCCTATCACCCATGTTTAGTTCGAGCAAAACACATAAACATCAAAATTATCTTGCTCTATTCATCAAAGGTTAGAGAAGAATAAACTTTTAGTTCTGTTGGTGTTTTTTCACCAACAGAGCCCATGCATTTGATCTCTGCCTTATCTCTATGAGCAGGACACACTTTGAGCAAAACAGTGGAGGAGTTTGTCAACTCCCCAAGAATCCTACAAGTGAAAGTCCTAGACCTACGAACATGCACACTGAGCAAGATGCTACTAGCTTCCACAACTAGTACTTCACTTAAAACTGCTAGAAGAACAAGGAACATGGGTGACACCATCTTAAGAGGTGCAAGCTATCAAGGTCTCTACTATGGGACCACATATGCACCTACAGAATGAATATGGTAAGAGGTCCTGTTCAGAGGACTTAAAACACTAAACCCTTGCTAGAAGGTAAAATCAGTAGTTATCCATATTTATCTTTTTATCATTACATTAATGAGTTTTCCTTTTTACATATTTACTTCTGAGCATTTGCATAATCGTTTTCCTTTTTTTCATGTTTACTTTTCTGCATTAGCATTGCATTAGAAAAGAAAATAAATATTTATTTGTTTGCTTTGCTGCATTATAAATTATAAGCCCCATGTGAATAATTTTGTGGCGTGTAAAAACCCATAGGAATATTCACTATGGTGGCATAGAATAAAAATAAATACGCATTGATCTTGTTATACTTTCTTAGCATTTTAAAAATATAAAAATTATTTGAGAGAAATCCTATTAAAACTCTACTTGAAAGAATAAAGAACAGATCTCAAAAGCTCTGGACAATTAAGGCTTGATTGGCCAACCACTAACGCTTAATCTATTGCACAAGTTTTATTGTCTATTTGAGTTCCACATGATTTGAAGGACCAAGAAGAGCCGACAAGCAAGTGGATGTTCTATTGAGCACTGGAGCACTGTATCAATAATCATCAACTTCAATTAATGCTCCGCTAGAGGAGGAAGAACACCCCTGCTGCCAGTCTTCTACTTCACAAGATTGAACGACTACATCAACATCAAGCTTGGGGGAAAGCACCCCCATGTATCCAGCTAAGTATTTTCTTTCCTCAATTTTACCTTTTTCTTTATGAGTTTTATTATTTAGTAATAATGGTGGTCTAAAATAATAGAAACAAAATAAAAAGGGTGTGTCTAGTTTGCTTTTATTCTTAAAGAAGTTGATTATTAAAGAGGAGTCTCTGAATAATCACTTTCATGGAAATGATAAATAGTTGCTCTGCCGTAATTCCTTTCAAGTACCTAGTTTTTAACCTCGAACTCTCCTAAGTTTTAGACACAACTGTTTTGATCTAAGATTTGCTCTGAACCTGAAACTCGTGGGTAGCGAATGCTTGATCCAAGTCTAGGTGGTTGGTGGATATGATATGGCAAGGTCTGAGCTGCTATTTATCCTGCTCCTAGAGATACTAGAGTTCTAGATATTTTATCTTTTGAAAACATAAAAATGTTGCATGATGAGTTCCTATATGACGAGAGCTTGAATTTCTACCACAACCATATATACATGCTTTGTTAGACTAGGAAAACTTTCACTTATATTTACTGCTTGTGTGCATTAAGTATGGTCAAGCTATGTCGACCCTTAGGGATTGGTCATATGGTTAAAATCAAGATAACGTACACTCCACCCATATATGCTGCTTCTACCCTAGAAGTACGCATCCACATACTTTCCATTTAGACACATTCCATAATAGTTCTACTCTCACACTAGGAGTGAGCATAAAAAATTTCCCTTCATTGCCAGCCATTCTATTATGCAATAAAGCTCCAAAATATTCCTTTGTTACTACCTCCATCAATATTTCCAAAAGAGACTTGGGTGTCCTGAAAAAAAGAAAAAAGAGGAAAAGAAAAATAAAAGAAAGAGGACAAATGTCCCAACATAGAGAGATTTCGAGCATTCTAAGTTCTCCCCAAAGTTCTTTAAAGATCAAGAGAGGAGCATAATTCTTCAAAGGAGCAAAAGTAGAATTAGGTATTCACCATTATCATCTCTTTACCCCTTCATTCCTACATACATCTACCATCATCACCATTTGCCACTATCACCATATACCCATTCAACCCATATACTTAGGACCACACACATGCACATCTTGATTTGACTGTATGGCTAGACTCATTCCTCTAGATCCATGGTTTGACTATGCAATAAATATTTGCAAGCTTGTATAAGCTGTCTCCTCACCTATGAGCTCCACATAAGCCTATTAATTGTAGGGTGAGAGAGAGAGAAGGCACAATGTTACTTTGCCTTGTGCCAAAAATACCACATATCTTGAGAGAAGAGAGAAGGCATACACCATTAATGCCTTGGTAAGGATCCACAAATACCACAAATGAGAGACTTGAGAGGGTCATACAAAGGAATCTTTGAGTTTTATTTAAAAATACTGCAAAACTCCAGAATAATGGTTGATCAAAGAGCTAGAAACATGGCGCTTGACTTAACCATTTTGTCTTTTCAACTGCTCAAGACCCAAGTGACGGCTACAAGCCCGATGGTGGAAGGTAATATGGGTAAGTTTGAATGTCACGATAGTTCACTCTAATCCAGAGGAGAGTTCTTATTTGAACACATGTGTACTTTTGAGGCATGAAAGCATTGTAGCAACCCCTGACCATCACTAAGTTTATCTTTGCTTAGGGATGAGCAAAGGGTAAGCTTTGGGGAGTTGTTGATGGTAGATAAGTGTCAATTTTAACCATCAACAAAATATGAAAAAGGACCTAAACAATAATTACCCCATAGATGTAGGGGGTCTACTAACAGAATTCCATGAGTTTTGGTGAATGCCTGTTTCTGTAGGGTGTCAACTGAAAGGTACATTGTTATTATTGTTCTTTGGTTTACGAGTTTACTCTCTTCCATGGTAGAGGGTAGGGTAATCATCTATAGTGTAAGCGTGGTGCTTGGGCGAGGATACTCGTAGATATATCCTATTAGTCAGATCGGTGTGTAGTAGCGTGGGACATGACAATCCCATTGTTACCTTTGGAGCCTCCTCCCGTTAGTAGGATAGGTAGGACTAGTTTGCCCTAGTCAAGCATCCTCTATGGTGTCTCTTTTCCAACGGTACGTCCCCATAGAACGGTAGTTTCATAGCTTACAATAGGTTGGAACCAGACTGTCGTCGTAGTCTTCTCTAATCGCTTATATCTTCGCTACCTTGTAGTGCGGCCCAGGGGTTAAGTATAAACTTAGGTTAGTCATCGCATGCTTTCTCCTAGCGGATAAAATAAATATGATACTCTGGAAATATCTCCCGGATGAAGTGCTCACCGACATCCGTGCGCTTGCGGATTATTTCCCTTAGATTCTTTCGTGTGCATAACCAATATCAACAGTGGTCTCTTCTTGTTGAGAATGTCTCTAATATCAATAGGCGTCTAGCAGAGGTATGTTGACATATAATTTCTAAATAACCTCCAAGAATTTACCAAACCGCTCATCCAATTGTGGTCTTCTGTTTCTACAAGGAAATGGTAGATAAGTTGTGTCATGGAAATCTTGTCTCATCTCTACTCTTGTGGTTCTGATGGTAACACTTCTTCAATTTCATTGTTGTTCTCTTCTTCTGCTATTGCTGGTTCTGTTGGTGCCCTTCTTGTCCCTTTTGGATAAGGGGGATCCTTAGTAGACTTCCCACCTCTCGTAGTTATAGCTTTTACCTACTCAGGGTTAGTGGCAACATGCATTGCAGCAGCTAGCTGTGCTATCTTTGCTTCTAACTTTTTATTATAATTAAGTTGATCATTGATGGCAGAAGAAAAGTTGTTCATTTTAGCATTTATTTCTTCTAGGATTTTGTCATTAACAGCAAGCTTTGCATTGATGTCATTATTTACTCTAAATTGTTGGCTGACTAATTCTCTTAAAGTAGGTTGCTTCACAGAATTACTTGGTTTCTTACCTTGATTATTGTTCTGTTCATGTTGTCTCCATCGTGGATATTTGAAGGCAAGGATGTTTGATTCATGTTTGTATGCATCTTCTATAGCTCTTCAATCTTCCTTGTACTTGGCCCTCTGGTCAAGCCAATTAAGTAAATTATCCATCTTGGTAGACTGCACATTCACTTCTTCAGGTATTTCTTCAGTTTGGTGACAATGTTGAGTGTTGTCTTGGGACCAGCTTTGGTTATCTGCTATCTTTTCCATAAGTATCTTAGCTTTCCTAAGAGTGAGTGACAAAAATGATCCTTTAGCAGTTGCATCTAGGTGCTCATGAACTTTCTGAGTCAATCCATGATGAAAGCCTTGCATGAGTAACCATTCTTCCATTCCATGATGAGGACAATCTGAGATGTATCCTTGAAAATGCTCCCATGCTTCTGAAATGGTTTCTGTCTTCTGCTGTTGAAAGTTGGTAATCTTTCCTCTTAAGGCATTGGTCTTGCCTACAGGGAAGAATTTTGCTAGAAAGGCCTTTGAATACTTTGTCCATGTATTGTTGTCTTCTTTATTAGCATAAAACCACTGCTTCGCTCTTTCCACAAGTGAGAATGGAAAGTGGCTAAGTAGTATTATATCTTGAGCAATGTCCTTGATGACAATAGTGCTACAAATCTCTAGGAAATCCTGTAGATGTGCACTTGCATCTTCGTGTACCTTTCCACTGAATTGGGTAGCTTGCATCATATTGATGAGGCTTGGCTTGAGATCAAACTCAAGATTCTCAATTTGCAGTGTTGGACCTATGCGAATATTCTCAACTCTTGGAGCAGAGAATTCTAGCAGGGTCCATTTAGCCATAGCTTCAAGAATTAGTGACAAGCTCCTTCTTTGGTTGATCTGATTTTGATGATGAAGAGTTGAGTGCATAAGAATCAATCCTGCAATACCCTGTATAAAATGGAAACATAGAAAAACAATAGGGGTGAACCTACCAAAGCAGAGGTGCCTTGTTATGATTTCTCATCTTTAAAGTATCTATTTATGCAATTTTTCCCTTATAGCCTATTCCTTCTCCGGCAACGGCGCTAGAAATGCTTGTTGACACTCCTTACCATCACCTTAGTTACTAGGTTGTCATCCCTAGTAGCAATGCCAAGAGTGTGTAGGTAGGTATTAAACTAAACTCTTGAAATAAAATATATTGAATTATATAGGGAATCCGCAAGCGCACAGATTAAATACCATTATAGCATTTCACCGAGAAATATTTTAGGTATCATTATTTATATTTTAGCTTAGGGAAGAGCTAAAGAATTAAGCTAGAGGTGAACTTGCAAAATATGACTACTTATGAGAAATCAATCACATAGCCACTTACTTTTGCAGGGGGTAAGCCACAATAAATAAATAATAAATTATAAGCTCAAAGGATAACACACTTAGAGATTAGAGATATACTACTCATCATAAAGGTAGGTTGACAGGAGATTAATCAAGAGATTGAATTCCTAGGTAGATTCTAGTCTACTAAGTCTTTCATCTACTCTAGCACATACACAATCATTTATAACACAACGACACTTCATCTATGTATAAGGAACATTACTAAGGAAAATTAGGAACATAGCAAGACTTCCCATGTAATACCGTTCTACTTGTCCTATAAACGGAGAGTGGACTTTATAAAACTCAACGAGATTGTCACATCAACGAACTACCACATGACCCAGCCAATAGGGTGCATTTATAGGTAAACATCATCTAAGCACCATGCTTACATGTAATCTACCACTTAGCCCCCTCGAGTAAAGAGCTAAGCGCTTTGCAAACATATACATAAACTCATTATCAATCATAACTATATCAAATATACTAATAGAGCAAACTAGGAACATAATAAATAGAAACATAATAATATATAGAATAAAGTCATAGAGAGAGATATAATACCAAACTTGATGACGATGACCCAAAATCCCGAGCACAATTGCTCAACTCTTCTTAAACCTAGCTAGTCTAAACCTATGTAGAAATTGAAGAATTAGAGTAGCTATTCTAATTCTCTGGTGGAGAGATGATCTATGATCTCTGCTTCTGCTGATGGCTTCCTCTAATCAATGAATTACCCTAAACCCTGGGAGTCCTGGCCTGTTTATATAGCCCTAGCAAATTAACTTTGGCCGTAGGATCAAACCGGCTTAAACCAACGAAGAAGATTGATCCTCAAAGGTGGTTTAGCACCGATGTAGAAGGGGAGGATGATAGGAGGTCCCACCAGGGCGGGCACCCTAGCCTCTAGGGCGGTCGCCCTGGCCTACTACCAGGTGGGCCCCACCTTTAGGGGTTCACCTTCTCGTGTCTTCTAGATTGTTCTTTAATTGTCGTAGCCCGCAAATCTTCAATGTATACTGACATGTGGCCCATCCTTTGGTCTTTTTCTGATTAATCCCTGTAAAAATAGACATTCACCAAAACTCATAGAAATTGTCAATTAAAACCCCTAAGTCTATGGTGGTGATTGTTTTATGCCCTTTTTAAACTCTTGTTGACAATTAAAAATGATAGTTATCTACCATCAACAAGGGATAATGCATTCACCTATCTCTCTATACCCAAGCACCACACTTGCGTATATAGAAACTACCCAAATCCCCCTAGGTCCCTGACCCTACAGATCAACAGGTAAAAGGACTTGGGCACACCTGAAAAGCACGATGAACCGCCAGCTCAACTTAGCTCTAATTCCAATTATATAAGTTATATGAGTAGTTAAGCATAAATTCATGTATGCTATTCTCATGATACACAAATTATAGACTAGTTCACATATCAAGATTATAACATAACAACTATACTCTAGTTCATAAGTATGACGATAATTATAATATGAGAGCATAACTTTGGAAGAACTCATATTTCTATTCATACCCAAAGGTCTCTTCTTCCAAGGAGCCAAGCTCTCCAAGGTAGCTTTGCCTTGCTCTAAACAACTAAAAAGTAAAACTACTACTACTAGAGAGTAAGGTGTGTGAGGTGATGGCCAAATGGTTGTGTGTTGTAGAGGGGGTACCCCTTTATTTATACAGGGAGCAAGGGCGGTGCTATGGCTATTCCTGACGCGAAGCCCCGGGCTGCACTGCCTCAGCATGTCCCCATGCCCTCGCCTGTCGAAGGGGTAGCTGAGAGACGCCGACAGGGGGTCAGCCATCCCCTAATCAAGCCCCCTCACCACCGTCTTCACATGGTGGGCTGTGGGCTAGACATGGATCACTCCTTGGTGGGAGCTTTGCCCGGTTGGGTCAAGTTGATGGGCATCTCCCTTGTTCCCTTACACGAATTAGCGTCCGAAAGCGCTTTTTAGTGTATTCCTCCATGTATTTGTGTTTGTGACCTGCAAAACAATATTCTCCAAATACATGTGGAACTTGGTTAATAGTAAATGCATATGTGTTTTAAGATTGACAATTTCTCCTCTTTTTGTACCTTAGTTGGCAGTTGGATTTGATTGTTAAAGACCGCCAACAAGATCCCCCAAGCTTAACCTTTGCTCATCCCGAGCAAATAGCTAAGATATGGTCATTGATTAGGAGTTGCTACTATGCCAAATATAATTCATAAGTGTCGTGCCTATAAGAAAGTATTCTTCCTTAATTTAAATAAGTTTGGCAGAAAGTATTATTCCTCAATTTAAATAAGTTTGGCATTCTATCCACCCTTTTAACTTAATTCCTGCGGGGCTTATTGTTTTTCCAAATTCTTGGGAAGTTGCAAGATAGAACGGTTTTAATAGAATTACCAATCATTCATTCTTTGATCAACCTTCTATCCAGAGGTTTTATGAGTTTTACAAAATAAAATGCAAGTACCTCAAATGATTCACTCGATCGCTCAATGTGTATGATCCTCACCAAGGCATTGGTTTGCCTTCTTCTTATCCTATCTCTAAAAGGCTTTGAGTGGAGTTTCGGGTAGGTATAAATGAAAGGCACACTTGCATCACATATATTGTTAAGTCAAAAACTGGATCAAAGGAGATACAAGTCATACACTTTGATCAAGATGTGCAAGTGTGTAGAATATTTTCCTAATCCTAATATTTTTTGTACTCCTTTGATCATGACTTTCTCTCTTTTGATAATTGCCTTGGAAGTATGGGCTATCTCTCTCTTTTTTTCAATACTTTTGATAAGATTTTTGGTACTCCTTTGAGTGCAGTTGCTTTTGGGTGTGGCAGGTGTGGCGAGCGTGGCGGTCAAAATCATCGCCGCACCTTAGGCGGAGGCAGTGGCAACCTGACATGCTGAACCAAACAACCTCTTAAGATGGTGTGGACTATGTGGTGACTTTATTTATTATTGTCATGTGAGATATGTCAAGTTATATGGATCTTCTCATGTTCTATGGTTTAGCGTGTTTATCGTTTTTGAGGATATCATTCTCTGGATTCCGATCATTATCGATGTATTTTTTGATTGACTATTATTGTTTTCGAAATTATCAGAATATCGACGCCATATTCGTTTCCGACAATATCGTATCGATTTCATTTTCGAGAAAAAAATAAAAATGAAAGTGATTTGGGCTCCTATCGATCATTTTCGATCATTTTCATCCCTACCTTCATGTATTCCATTTTTTCTCTTCTTTTCTTTTGCTATTTTGAGAGCTTCATGTGTCTCTCTTTTTTTTAGCATAGCCCCATACTTCTTTTTGGGATATGAAAACTTTCAAGAGGAAGACTCATGACAAATGAAAGGAGTTTTTATTTTAGGTGGGTGAAAACATGTTTTTGCGCAAACTCTCGGTGTAAAAGTTAGCTTTTATTTGTGGGTGTACGTGAATCTTGATCATGGGTGCATGACTAGAATCTCTACAGGAGTCACAACAATTTGACAAAACTCAATGTAAATACAAAAGCATATGACTAAGGTCTTTAATTTGAATCATGTCATATGGTCGTGGTAGGAATTCATAATTATTGAGAAACTTTTGATTTTGATATTTTTAAAATAAAAACTTTGGATGTCAAGTTTCTCTTAGAATAAGGTCCAAGCAAATTCAATTTACCATATCATAACTTGTAACAACTTAGAAAAGGATCATGCTTTTGTAACCCACAAGTTTTAAATTTTAGGATGAGACATTTTAGCCAACAAACTTAAATCTTGAGGAATACTAAGTTTCAGCCCTAGACACAGATGAATTATAGATAGAGCAACTATTCATCATTTCAACAAACCAGAAACTAAACATTCTTAAGTGACATATGTGGAGTGGAATAAGTTTTTTCATTATTTTTGTCATATCTCATTTTTTGTATTTTATATTTTTTATTTTTAAATGCTAATAATTAAATAAATGCAGAAAATAATGTGAAAATTAAAATACAAAAAATAAAAGATACCACTTACCTCTGCGGGGGTCCTCCCCCAAGCTAGCTCATCGCCTATGGTCCGAGATTGTATCCCATGAACCGCCAATAGGCCATATGCTCGTCATGCTATTGCTTCAGCCGTGCGTTCATTTTTGCCATTTGTTGTTGCTGCTGAAGATGCTACTAGGCCCAATCCTATATGTGAGTATTGTGTGTGTTTTGAATCTCATCAGTGCAGCTTTCTAACCCTCTAAGATAGGTGTTGACGTCCTCCCACCTTGGCATTCTGAAACAGACTGTCGAGGATGCACATGTGGGGGTAGCCCTTCAGAGTCAGAGGAGTGCGCCTGTCTCGTCTATGTCATGTCATCGGCCTCATGCCATCCTAATCCTCCAGCCTTGTGTGTCTACGGAGTATGATCCCAACTAGGGTGGTACATGGGTGTGAACCCTGACAGTCGCCCAGTCAGGAATGACTCCGTGTGGAACGCCTAGGGCATAGCTGGAAAAGGCTACGGTTGTGGCTGCTGTGAACTACTTGCTTCATTTCTGGCTCTACTGCTAGTCAACCTACCAGACACAGAACTACTATGAGCTTCCTCTTGTAGAACAAGAGGGAAGGTTAGCGTAGGGGAATTATACAAATGAAGATCCTAGTTAGGTAGCAGGATCTTGTTTGTACACCCCTGGAAGAAGAATACAAGTTATCCAGCTGCATTATGTTTCAAGTGATGTCCTTGTAACAAGTAATGCAAATCGATAATAATGCACGGAGTCAAAATGTAATCTACATCACGATCTTCCTTCGCACCAACACTAGTGGCAATACGAGTAACAAAAGATGTACATGATATGGAAGTAGAGAACAACTTGAGCAAGTCTAACTAGTGCTTGAATATTTCTTTGATAGGAGCAATTTTAATCTTCTTAATCATGCATAGAGTATTTGCATTTTGGTATTATGAACAACTCGGATATCATGCCTAGAGAATAAAGTCATTGCGATCTAACAATGCATGAGCCTTAAAGTGGGTTGTTGGATGTCCATGTTACGAGGTTGAAATTTTCCAACTACATTTTGACCCAAAATTTCATTCCAAAATTTATGGCGATTAAAACCTCTAAGAGCATGATCTAAGTCAATTAAACATCTTCTTTGGAAGCCTATGTGTTGAGCAAGATCTTTCCAAGTGCAAAAAAGTTCTACTTCAAATAAGTGAAAGTGATTCCATTGTCAACTTCTTTTAGTGAGCATAAAAATTGGATGGTTAGGAGACGAGAACCTTCTTCCCAAAGGAGATCAACTTCCTCCCATCCAATGGCCTTCCAAATAGAGGTGAATTCAACATCCATACCTATAGCTTGGAGAAGTACGGGGTCATACATCGGTGTGTGGACAAACTCATGGTTCTTGATGAGGTTGTATGCTTGCATCTCCTGCTCTCCTTCCAAGTCGAGGTGGGTGCGTCATCATCCTCCTCCATTGGTTGTTCTTCTTTATTTTCTTGCTCTTTGGTCGACACGGTTTCTTCATCTTCATGCATTAGGCTTTCTTCATGCTCGGTGTAGCGTGTGCTTGAGCTTCCATAGGAGCGACTCAAGCTTGACCCCATGATCTTCTTAAGGGCATCAGCGAGCTTCTTCCTGAACCTACCCATGGTGAAAACAACACAACAACAGCAAAAACTTGGCCGCAGGTTAGGGTTAGCACAAAATATAAAATATGAACCTGAGGACTGCCTTGAGCTTGGAATTTTTGTAGATCTTTCTATTGGTGGCCCTTAACTCCTATTTCTAACTACCAATTCTCAGATAAAATCTGCACAAATGGTCACCAAACTTAGAATTAGGGCTTATAACTCATGAATTCCTTGAGTTTTGGTGATTTACCATTTGTAGGAGGGCATTTGTGGAAATACACATAAAAGAGCTAAATATGTGCAAGAAAACAAAGCATAAATATCATTCTACACAAGTGTTGGCATCTCTTACGCCGCACCCGCTAGGTTGTCATCCCTAACACGACGTAAGAAATGCGGTTGTACTTATAATCATGGCACTTATAAAATAGAAAAAGTTATCACAAGTGCACAGATAAAATACTCCCATTGTAGCATTTCACCCAGGAAAGTTCCAGGTATTGTTATTTATAATTCTACCACTGGGAGCTTCTAAATAGGGTTTAAAAGAGAAAATTGATATGGCTATAAGAATTACAAATACATACTATAGATATGAATCAATTAACCACTTCTATCTAAACAAGGGTAAGGCAAATGATATTGATAATAATGATAATGATAATGAGATAAGATAGGGAATCCATAATTAGAGAGAACTCACAAGATCAAGTGGATACAGACTAAAGCAACACGGTTAGAGATTTAATTCCTAGGGTTATGTCGTATCTACCAAGTCTCAGGGTTTTCTAATCTACTCCTTATCATCTATAGCATAATTAATCTTTCATCTAAACATAAGGAACATTACTTCAGGCAATTCAAGAACAGAGCAATCCATCCCCAAGTAATCGGGTTCTACTTGTCCTAGATTCGGGGAGTGGACTACAGAGGACTTGATGAAGCTATAAAAGTCACCTTCGTGATCTACCACATGGCCCAGAAAATAGGGTGCATTGTAGGTAAATATAATCTAGACACCATGTCTACATTACTTCTACCACCTAATCCAATCTGAAGTTGAACTAGGCGCTCTACGAACTTATGCCTAAACTTATTATCAATCAAGACTATATCAAAGATAGAACTAGAATAAACTAAGAACAAACTAGACAAGAACATAATGATATTGAAGTAGAACAAAGTCATAATTACAAGATACAATGATAGAATTACCAAATCTCCTGTCGTCGATCCGAAATCCTGAGCCACGCTCAACTCTACTTGTATCTAGCTAGATCTAACCCTAAACTTGAAATAGAGCTCTAATCTTCTAATTGGAAACCCTAGCTTTTCTCTCTGACCTTCTAAATGAGAGATCAACTGATGATGATTGTGATTCCCCTCCTTAGAGAAGGGTCTGTCCCTGCTTATATAGCCCAGAGGGATGAACCGCAGCCTTCGGATCAAACCAACTTGAAATAATGGCCGAGATGCGTCATAGAGGTTGGTTGGAGGCCGTCACGCGAAGCAGAGCTCACTTCCTTATGGGCCCAGGCTGGCCGGCCTAACATGTGAGGCCGGTCGGCCCCACCTATCAGCCGTTGAGCTTTCGTTTTGTTCCCGTGTACTCTGGTGTGCTCTAGAACCTTCCTGTCAATTCTTGCAGAATTCTGACTTGATTTGGTTCGGTTTCTTGGCTCCTACTCCTCCTCGGCTTTTTTTGTTTTAATCCCTAAAAATTCACAAATCACCAAAGCTATGGAAATTTTCATGTTAGTCCATAAAACTCTTGCTTAGTGATGGTTCCAGAGTATTCCAGAGAATTCCTAGGCGTATTCATCGGGGACTTTCTCGTCGGGACTCCAAATATAACAAATGATATGTCCGTTTCGATCGTCTTGATGAGATCTTCACAATGGTGTGTTCTGTTTTGTCATTGGTGATACTTTTATGTGGTGAAATATCAATAATTCTACAAAAGGGGTGAGAGCAACACAACTCGTGGAACTTGTCAGAATAAACCCTACAACTATGCACTAATAACCCTTTTACTATTATGTTATGCATTAATTGAAGGTATAATGTTGATGTTAAGGACCGTCAACAATAAGCCCAAAGGAGAGATGCCCAATCCCCAGAAGATTTAGGGCCCAAATGAGAGGAGAACAATGACAAGCACAAATCCAAACACCACCAATTAGTGCAATACCTATGCAGGCCCATTCTAGAAGACTAAAGAAGACAACACGACAAAACTAGACTCAAGGTAGCCCACCTAGGGTGCAGTGCGGGCACACCCCTGGTGGGTCCTCTCAGGACCAACCTTCTCTAGGCATTTCATACCACCTCTCTTTGGTCGGTTCAGGGGGTTTGGTGATAAAATAAATGCATTGGATGGCAATTTGATCTTTGCATAAGAGAATGGAAATATTCTAAGGAATGCCCTCCTCTCCACCTATAAAAGGAGGCTCCCTCCTCCTCATTTGGAGAACAACACATAAGAGAGCACCAGAGTATCAAAGAGCAAGAGCAAGAGCAACACCACTCCATGGGCTTAGGCCCTAGCTTGCTCTAGCAGAGTAGGAGGGAGAGATGTGAGGGAGAGTTTGGGGAAGTGCCAGGCTTATCGGCAACCTTCCCCCACTTGTACCTCGAAGATCACCGGCTTGTACCTCAACGGGTATATAGTAAGTGTTCATGATTCTTATGGTTCAAAGTCTTTGAGTAGTTAAGCTATATTTCTATTTGCTTGCAGGATCATCGTCCATCCCCAAGGCGGATGCTTTAGTAGAAGGGCCCTAATAAAGATGGATAACCCTTGCAAGCGCACTAGAGTAGTAGTCAATAGCAAAGAGGTGGTGTTTAGGCTAGAGACTACCTTTGTTTGCCTCATCCCTATGGTTGAGGGGTAGGCATCATGTGGTGATAGCCCTATCCATCTCTTGTTATCCCCCACATTCGGGGTTCAATGTAGAGTCGATGCCCGAAGTAAGCAAGTAGAAGTAGAGTTTATCTATCCTTTGACCCTAAGCCATATGAATCCATATCCAATCTCATTAGCTATCCTTGTGTTGTCCTTGGACGGATATTGCTAGAAACAAAATTCATGGCATATTGCAAGAAGCAAAATTCATGGAAGCAGCAAGCTAGCAGTGTATCAGCTCAGCAGCAAATTCACTAAAGTTATGTTGGCTGATTATGCAACAAAACCTCATGATAGTAAATTGGTCAAAATACATGTAAATCACTAAAGCTGTTACAAACATATGAGCACATCCGTGACCTGATACTAGTGCATATGTATATACTAGGCATCTATCATCAAGCATTGAACAATAGTGACAAAATTGACCATCTCCACATGAATGATATTGGGCTAAACAGGTTGTTTGGCTTGAAGGTTAGATGTATATACCTGCAGCATTGGAAGGTGGAGGCATGGAATCCAACTGGGAGAAGAAATCAAAACCCATGGCGTAGTCCTCCTCTAGATCCACAAATCCTGGGACCCCAAACCCACTCGACCATGATGGATCCATGGCCAGGGTGTGGCAGCGGCACATTGGGAGAAGGAGGCAGGGGCGGATCAGGAGCCGCCATGCATCAAGTGCAAGTTCTAGCATCAGTTGCTGGTTCAGGAGTGGCCATGGTAGGGAGCTGCCGCTGGCAGATCTCATCGTACGAGCGGGTTAGGGAGCCATCGCCGACACCGTCGCTTGAGCACGTGGGGGGCCACCATCGGCAGATCTCATCACGCGAGGGGTAGGGATGGAGCCCCTGCAGCTACATCGTCGGGCGTAGCAATCCCACCGTCGTCATCAAGTATAGCTGCATGAGCCGGATGCGTCGTTGCCCCACTAGTGGCCAGGGCATCGCGCTGCCATGCTAGTACGAGAGGATAGGGTTATGGTGCTGGGTGTGGGTGTGGCCATGTGGCCTACCTGCGGGAGTGGGGGTTATGTACGTGGTGGTGCTTGGGCCTTTTTTATGAAAATGGTGCTTGGGCCTTAATGGGCTATGGCCTCAGTATGAAGGCGAGGTGTGTGAGCTAGGTGTGGGGCCCATTTATTTTTAGTGATAGGTGTGGGGCCTATAACGTTAGACAGTGAGTCCCTAAATGAGGATTTAGCATAAGATATTCTCTTAGTTATCTTTAGCGTCAGATTATCCATCGATAAAAAAAGTTTTAGCATCAGATGTCTAACGGTGATGCGGTGTTGTGGTGTAGTGATTTCAAACCTATGACCATTGGGATTTTGTCTAGATTCCCAATGACATGCTTGATTCTGATTTTCCAACAAAATATTATTGAATTTTTAATTTTTATATTTATTGCAAAAATGATAACTAGTAATAATAAATTATTCTTATTTAGAAAATGATTTTTTGTAGATTTTTTCTGAGATTTTTATTTTGACATAAAAATTCAAAATTTTAATCTTAGAAATATTTATTTTGAATATTTTGAATTTAAAGATAACTACCGATTTACCTTTGGCAAGGGTTCGACATTTTTGGTCCATCAGACAAGACCTCTCCTCCACTGATCTGCAGTTGCATTAATATTTTTGAGGGAATTCTAAGCTTGCCTCGAGGTTTTCCTCGAATGATCAATAGGAATAGTGGCTGCTATTTGTGAAATTTGAGTTTCTATCATTTTGTTAAAACTTAATTGATTTTTCACTAAGGTGGATAAACTTTCTACTTTAGAGTTGATGTTCTCTAGCATTTTATCGTTATATATCAACTTCTTAGTGATATTTTCATTAATTTTAACTTGGTCCAATACCAAGTCCTTAAAGGAAGGTTGATTGGAATTGTAATTGGAATTGAAATTTGAATTACCTTGTGGGTGGGATTGGTTGTTCCACCTGTTATTACCTTGTGGTTGGTGAAACCTGTTGTTGATGTAGGCGACTTCTTCATGGGTTTTGGGGTAGTCATTCCCCGAATGGCCAACATCGCCACAAACCTCACATGTCATGTGTGAGTCCAAGGCCTTGACGGCGCCCTTCATTGCTTATCTTGGGCCCGTTCCACCAGTCTTTTCATCAAAAGGTCTATTTTTTTGCAGCAAGCATATCCATCTCCTTCATGGTATGCATACCTTTTTGTGATTTTTTTCTTCCCCAAGCTTTGATTTGACACCATTTTATTGATGAGAGCCATGGCTCCATCAATGGTGAGGGAAAGGGAAGTGCCTCTAGTAGCTGCATCGATGTGCCCTATCACGGAACCGTCCAAATTATAAGAGCACAAGTACAAAAACAATCACCGAAGTGATCAAATTCTCACACTTGAGCCCATATAACTCCGATAGTCCAATGAATTCATGAGGGATTTCAAACCAACCAACATACAAGCCAAGATCGTAGTGATTCAACATAACAAGTCACATATTACATCCATTTCACAAGTAATTCAATATACATCGGAGTTCAACATAGTTATTACAACTTAAGTTGAAAAGTAGTGGAAGCAAGTAATTTGAAACTAACATTTCTCTTATTTCATATACATGCCAGTACCATGGTTGACTTCCAACAAAAGCATTAGAGACAAGATAACTCAGAAGGATCATGCCCATGATCACACTCCACCACTATGGCAGGAGCCATCCAACTCTTGCAGTCACCATAGTACTTCACAACCTGCAACAAGTGGGAATAAAACCCTGAGTATGAGAAGGTACTCAGCTAGACTTACCCGTCATAAACCAAAAATAAAGTGACACCAAGGATCATGCAAGGCTGATATAAAGTGGGCTAGCTTGATAACATTTTACATAAAAGCTTAATATAGATAAGTAATCATTAATGTTTAAGCATCAAGTTAATTATCATTAACCTATCATCTATATTAGAACCTGTACTAGAACACTCACTTGATTAGGAGCAAACAATAGTAACCATAGCAGGTATATATTGAGGCAACATTTAAATCATCATCCAATTAACCATTCATTCCATTTACTTGAATCTACGTTGCCGCTGCTCAAGTCAAGTGCTCACTAACCGGGAGCGACGGCGATTCGAATCGAGTTCCTATCCAGCTGGAGGGGTATTTCTAACACTCACCGAGACACGCCTGGCGAGGGCTGCTCAGGTCACCTTTGGTACAGTTTAGGAAATCGCAGGTTTGACTGATGTCGCATCCCTAAGGGCAACACTCTGCTAGGTCATAGGGACTTTAATCCCCCCTTGGTCTTATGCTAGTGTCCCCAAGCACATCCTTACTTCCTCCAGAATGCACACTTGACCCTCCGATTCCCAGCCTGAACTGTATTACTCGGCTTCGTGGTCAGAACAACTTATCCGGCCAACTAAGTGTTAGACTGCGTTCAACATGACTCAAGGACGTATAGTGAATCGGTCCTTAAATGACTCAGACGGGGATAGATCCACACCCAAGACCTCCATGCCTTGTTGCTTCACTATTGTCATCCCGCCCGGTCTCATTTCATTTTATTAACACATGGTTCCTTTCCACGATAGCAAATATAGCCAACTGTGCCATATATAAGTATCCCTAAAGCTCGCAGGTGACAGGAAATCACCCGACTTCTATCGCGTAAAGTAGGACTAAGCATCTACTAGATCCTGGTCTACATAGGATTCAAGGATTGATATCTCTGGACAAGGAATGATATAATGCAGCAAGGGTTTCCAACCAACTCCTATACGTAATGCAACAATACATATAACACATATATAGTATTTGCTTTGAAAAATAGGGAGTCTTATAATACTCCGGGGCTTGCCTGGGATCCAACACTAGTCAGCGTTTGTTAGATGACCCACGCTTGGCAAGCATCTCCCACTAGCACTTGTCCAGTCCTTCCATGTACGGGATGGATGCACCAACACCATCTTCGGGTTTAGCTCCACATCATGTCCTCCACGTGGTGCATCTAGCTTACCTAGATGAGATGTAAGATGCAAGTGTATGAATACATGGAAATGCAATGGATGATGCATCACACACTAAACAAGGCAAGTACAAGGTTATACTAAAGACACTTAAGCACATCACTTTGCTTAAATAACATCACACAAACCAACATGCTAAGTTGCAAGGAGGGCACACTCAGCATGGCACACAAGTTCCACATGATCTTAGGTGTATTTAACTTAATTACCAAGGACATGAATCACACGTAGCAACATGCAAAGCAAGTTAAGGTGAAGCAACAACTATCACTGGAATATGTTAATTTCTGGACTTGCAAACAGTAGCTTCATAAATCAATCATATCCGGAGTTTCATAAATCCAAATGACTTTCAAGAAGACATTCTGGAAATATTAGAAAAGTATCCACATTTCATCTTCAATCATCTCAACATGATTACCAAGTTATTATGACCAAACATTCCAATCTTTCAAGTCTGCACAGAAGGTAATCAAAATCTGATAGTAGACTTATTAAGCATGCAACTCTTAAACTATCAGACCGGGGATCATGAAAATTTAACACAAGCAAGATAAGATAATTATATACAACTTTTGTATTTACCAAAACTATAGTAAACATCATTTACACCACGAAACTAGTTGCACAAGTAACACCACACGTGCAGCCCAACAGCAGTGGTACAATTATAGACAGAAAATTGATAGAAACTTCAGAGAAGCATAAATAGAGTTTTAGACCTCCAACAAATATGAATATTAAATTTTTAGAAATCTTATGAAGTTACCTACAACTTTCTTATAATCATCTTAAGATGATTCTACAGTTAACGTGGTCAATTAATTAAATAATTGCATCTCTGTCCAAAATATGGACAGAATCTGATACGCCACTTTAAACCGCTATAACTTGAGTTTTACAAATCTAATAATTATGGTTCTAGACTTTTTAGAAAGCTTAACAAATTGTGAACAACTTTTCTATAAACACCTAGAACTAATTCTGCCACTAACAAGGTCACACATGGCACACAAAGCAAGGCTGTCTGGGTTTGGGCAGAAACTGCCACAGTACTTTAAACAATTATAACTAAACATATACTTAACCAAAAATTGTGGTCTTTAGCTTTTTCAAAAGCTTATGAACATTACTACAACTCATTTATTATCAACACGGTATGATTCATAACTTAACTGAGCCAAACAATGCATACATGCAGCACTGTCCAGAATAGAAACAAAGCAGCATATGGCATTTGTTATTTTTATAGCTCCTAAACTATCAATCCTAAAATCCTGAAATTTTTACCAGAAGTCTCACATCGCAATAGTAGTATGCCACAAAAACTTCACTTCATTTATATCCATATATCTGCAGTTATGAAAAATAACAGATTCTACTATAATTCAAAACCTAGTAGCATATATTGATTTTTACAGATAAAAATTTTAACTAAAACATGCTATATTATAGATCCAATGCATTGACAATTTCACAAGGATTCCAAAACGTCCTCATTTGCTATTTTACAATTTTTCTACCATTTACTATGTATTTTCGAATTTCAGCCATTTAATTGCAACACTGATTCCGAAAAAAAGAAAAGGGAAAACATTATGCAGAGTGAACACAAAACTTCTCCGAAATTAACCAAGGCCCTATTTGTAAATCTATGAGTCTAGAACTTTTGCAAAGTGAACACACAAAAGAGTTTCTATTTACTAGAGGGTCCTTCTTCAAACTCTTGACACAGGACGGAAGGAATCGGCCAGGTGCTCTCGGTTCCGGCCAAGGTGCGATCGCCGGTGACAAGTGGTGGCGCTAGGGCTTGGTTGTGGCCAGCCGTGGCCCTGGCTCGTCAACAGCCCAGCCTTGATTTGGCTAGCTGTAGCCAGCAGTGGCATGACCGCAGCGGCAGCAAGCGGCTACGACAGGCATGGCTGCGGCAGTGGCCATGAGCAGCGACGCTGCGAGGAAGGGAAGGAGGCCGGCGTGGCTAGGGTTGGTAGAGTGCGCCGTGGCTTCACACGCAGGGGAAGGGGAAGAGCAGTGCTAGCAGCGGCAGCAGCAGCGCTCCTGCCCGACCCGGTCATGGGGCACGCTTGAGAGAAGAGCGAGGCAGATAGCGAGATGGAGGGAGAGAGTGGAGAGGGCAGGGCCGCAAGGGGCAGGGCTCGGCCTTAGCCTCTCCAAAATGACGAGCCGGGGCGAGGTGGCATGCATGCGAGCACGAATGGAAGCTATGTGGCGTCGGGCACGTGCCCGTGGTTGACCACGACCTCACCTGCCTGATCCAAATTTGCAAGAGCTTGACAATTCTACCCCAAAACTAGAACTGAAACTCTATTTTCTCACCTCAATATCTCTCAAACCGATTCATTATTTGATCACCTGATTTCACCATTGCATTGTAACACCCCAGGTGTTTGCCTTGCATCTGTGCATCACATGAGCATGACATGAGCATGTGCACCATCATTTCATGTGCATTGTCATTGAAACATAACATTGAAACATCTGCAACATTCATGTTGAGTGTATGTACTGTGTGTATTCTTGCTTGCAGTAATAACTCATGTATGCCTTAGACTTGTATTGTTATGATGTGTGACACAACATCCTAAAACATGACCATGCAACACATGCAACATGCTTAGTTAACCCATGCAACACATGCTTGCAACACAATGTTTCAATAGTGCTTTTTCAGGGTGGGCGTTCGGGTTACCCGCTTAATTCGGGTCGGGTAATTCGGGTATTAAGAAATTCAGGTAATGAAAATTGTTACCCGATAACAGCCTCGAAAAAAAAATACCCACAAATTTGGGTATCCGCAATATCGGGTTCGGGTTCGGGTATTACCCGTTTTAGCTGAAATATTACAAAATCACAGGAAACACTCAAACAACACATAGTTTTGCATAGAACTAAGAACTGGACAGAATAATTGATAAACTGAGCTGATAAGTTCAAGTTTTCAACCACAGCTCACAGGTCATCACAAACATTATCACATCTCAGACCTGACATATATGATACTTACTTAGTACTTACTAGTCTTGTGCAAATGCAACATTCAGATGCAAGTGCAAACCATGACACATTGACTACTAACAAGATCCCATAGCATAATTCAAAAGTTCAAGCCTTCAAGGCGAGGCGATTAGGAGTCAGTTCGTTCGTTCTCCATTGAATGTTGAATTAATTGGCTACATGGGAACTTGCTACTTGCTTGTTGGACTGGACTCCAGACTCCAAGTCTCGAGTGCAGCCGTGCAGGCACCCAAGCGACACTAATACGGGTAGTTCGGGTACCGGGTGCTACTACCCGAATTAACCAAAATAAATTTGGGTAATAACATTCACTGTCCGAACTAGACTTTGGGTACTGTGGGTTCGGGTTTTTTGGGTTTGGGTGCGGGTTTTTCGGGTTCAGGTATCGGGTAGCGGGTAATATGCCCAGACTTAGTCCTTCTAGTGTTGTTTCAATGCACTTTGATGTGACTTTTGCTCATATGTCATGCTAGTGTGTATGTAAGGCCTTGTTAAGGTTTGGAGCATGTTTGTAGTCCAAAATGACCTAGGGTTTATGTTTATGTCATGCCCTGATTCCATCTTGATTCTTGTGATTGACCTAGTTGACTATAGGACCTTCCTAATTTGACCTAGCAAAAAGTGCATCTTAGAGCCTTTGCATGTTGGTGCAACCTTAACAAAGTTGGTGCACAATTTTGTGTAGAACAAAAGTTGTTTTTGTGCCATCTCATGAAAATGGCTGGATCATGCTCTAACATGGCCTACAAGTTGAAATTGGAGTCTATTTTAGAACTTAGAATTTTTCGAAGTCTGGAGCTGCATTCCAGTTCAAGGTATCCCACTTTGTGGCTTTGTATATCTCTAGCCATGTTGTTTTAGCTTGAGTGGCAGTAGAGTCGATGGAAGATCTCTTGTAGCTCTACCTTAAACTCTACTATGACTTTCGCTAGTTCTTGCTGGTTTGGGAGATATCGGGGGCTCGAGATCGACTATTAGGCCTCATCCGTACTGAATTGGAGTTCAGTATGTCAGACTAAATTCGAACCCAACCTTGATAGTGGCCGACCACGCACAGGAATAGGGCGTCGCGTGGCTGCTACGCGTCGACGCCGTGCCTGTGCTCGCGTGCATGAGGCTAGAGGCCACACCGGAGCACTCGGGTGCCCTTAGTTCGCTTTCCCTCGCCCTGCTTTGCTTCTCGTGGCTCCACCAGGGCGACATTGCCGCCGAGGCCCTCGCTGCTCATAGCACCGCTGCTGTCCAGCGCACCCACCAACTCGCCTTCACCTCCTCTACTTCTCTACCCAGTCAGGGAGCCAGCAGAGCAGGGTGGACGCCGTATTGCTCCGCCGTCGTCACCGGCGTCGGTGAGCTCCCGCTGTCATGGCACCTCACATGAGGCCAAGCCTCACCGGACGCTCCACCACCTTGCTAGTGGCTTCAATAGCTTCACCTCGTCACGCTGAAATCGTAGCTGCCCTCGCCTAGGCCAGCTAAACGTTGTGCCGTCCGACGTGCCCTCACCGGAGCGCCGCCACTTGCCATTGGCGCCGGTGAGCCCCTCTTGGTGACCTAACACCTCAACTCATTACACCAATCGGCGTGGAATACGATGGGGAGCACGATGGTGCTAGCAGTTTCGCTGGCGACCTCACCATCGTTACGAAATCGCTGGCCGATCTCGTTCTCCTGCTGCGGTGTCGCTGACGGGCGGGCCCCGCTGGTCAGCGCGAGATTCCCCCCTCCCTCTCTGTTTGATTGTTGGGCCTTGGGTGGGCCGGCTGGCCCGGTTGGCCCATGGCCTTAGCGGGTCGAGTGGCTTCGGCCTTTTTAGGGTTTCTAGTTTTTATCTTTTTTCTGGTTTGTTATAAATATTTGTTGAAATTTGTAAATTCATAGAAATGTGTAGAAAAATCATAAAAGGTAAATGAGGACGTTTTGGAATCCTCATGAAGTGTACTATGCAGTAGTGTATTAAAATGTTACATGTTAGTTTATGTTTTCTAGAGATAATTATTACTTTTACTAAGTGCTTTATTTAATTATATGAATTTGTTAAATCAATGTCTCCCTGTGTGTTAATCCTTTGGCCATGAAAATTTTATGAGATGCTAGTCATGGTATAGTGATGCTCTAGTTAAATTTTTAGCCTTGTTGGAGGTCATTTGCTCCAATTATGAAACTCCTTTGTTATAGGCTTTATTAGGACTTATCTTTTTGTGATTTTGATATCTCCATATCTGCTTGTCAAAATGAGGTGAAATTTTTAGTAGCATGTATTTGCCTCTGTAATTTTATTAGAATTCTTTAGTTACATTTTATATGTGATGCCATTTATGCTTATGCACTCTAAATAAATAGAAAAGGGGGATTAGATAAATGATTATGCTAGTGTCATGACTTGATTTGGTGTCTTTTATTTTCTGTTTTGACGGGTAAGTCTAGCTGAGTACATTCCAGTAATCAGGGTTTATTCCCACCTGTTGCAGGTAGAAGATTCGTACTTGTTGCCGCAAGTATTGTCTTTGCCATGTGGGCGTGAAGACTAGACCATAAGGGCATGGTCTCTGTAGTATCTCTTCTGGTATGCTTTTGCAGGATGTGACTGTGTACTAGCCATATTTGACTTTAAATTATTTTAGAAATTATGTGCTTCCAGTAATCTTTACTTTGGTTTTGTAATAAATTATTCGTACTCCGATGTATGAGAGCTACTTATGAACTGTTGTAACAAGTGTTGTGTTATGCTGAATCACTACGATCTTGGTTGCTCTCGGTTTGGTTTGAAATCCCTCATAATTTCATGGACTACCGGAGTTATATGGGCTTAAGTTTAAGAATTTGATCGCTTCGGCGATTGTTTTTGGACTTGTGCTCTTATAATTTGGACGGTTCCATGACAGCCGGCATCGGAGCAAGATTCAACAGTTAGACATGTCATTTGTGTATTTAAACAAAAGCTTTTGTGAAAAATCTTTATTCTAATCTAAAGAGTGCCAGTGGTCATATCCTATATGCCCAAATAAGGACTATTAGGTGGCTTATTAAAGTACTAACTTGGGGTTCTTGCTTGTTTTTTGTTTCGTTGTCCATACAGCGTGCTATTGTATGGATGCCATCCACTTCGGTAGTAATGTATGGATCAAAATACCTCTACACCCTGGTAAGTGGGAGTTGTGAGAGCATGACTGTCCAATCGTCGGTCTATGGGAGAGTAGTTGTGGTTACTAGCATATTACATGTTTAATCATGTAATTATGAAAGTACTTAATTGTGGGTATATATGTCGGGTAGCTTTGATACTGAAATATATACATCGGGGGTGTGTGTATGGAAAGTATTTAGTTTACTGCTTTCTTGTGTCCTATATTGGAAACTGTTGGGCTGAAATGCAATTTTCTGCAGGTACACTAACAATGTTTGCTGTAGAGCGACTAGTTATCGTTATTGAGAGAACATGTGTATGCCACCGAACTATATGCTAGAATTTTCAAATTCTTCCTAGGTTTGTGAGGACAGACAGTTCATGCATGCACCATGTTCACATCATACATTGCATTCTGCATTACTCCCTTATAAATTGCTTATTCCGTTCTTTAAAAATTTTCTTTCCTCCAAATAGTTGTCCCATAAATAGTTCCATTTCTTTTGTGAAGAATTGTGGTAGTCAACCAACCTAGTGGAGTGGTCAGTAGTGTCAGCCTTGAAACCCAATTCATACCTAGCCCGTGGAAGAAAGCAAGATACAATTTCAAGATGTATCTTCTCGAGTTGGGATGTGTTTTGATCTGCAACTCGCCTCTCCATTGCTTCTACCCTTGTATCCATCCTTGTTTGCTACCCCATCTTTGGATGATACTGTTTCTACACGCCTAATTCCTGATACATGAGGATTCCTCATGGTGTGTGTTCGGTAATGGTGTTGCGATTAGTACTCCATGGTGCCGCGATGAAACCGGGAGCCTCCTGTGGCACGCGACACAAGGTTGTGCTGCTCGGCATGCGCAGGTATCAAGGATTGCTAGTCATGATCCATTATGGAGCTACACCAATATGTTATCTTCGCATGAACCTTTTTCCTTGGATATTGTTCCTATCTTGTTAGAAGATCAGTACCTCAAACCAAGAGATTTCCTTCTTTTGAGATTGGATTTTGGATAGCTGGTTACAACCTCTTCATCATGCTTATATAATTTGTCAGCAGGCTTCCGACATCATCAATGCTTACTAGTTTCAGCTACTTGCAGATGTCTCATCAGCTTCGCTCTAGCAGTCAGAGTCATGGCAATACAGAACCGCCATCGTCTCCTACGCAACCTACTTCTGCTGAGTTTCTGCAAATGCTTGCCGAAAGTCAGCGTGCCTTGGATGAGAGTGTTAGAAACCATGTCCATCAGGAACCTGAGCCTGCCCAGTACAACAACTATAAGGATTTCTTGGATAAGGAGCCTCCTATTTTTCGAGAAGCAGAAGAACCACTTCAAGAAGACGACTGGTTGAACACTATTGAATAGAAGTTCCGTGTGCTCAAGGTGGCAGATGATATGAAAACAGAATATGCTTCGCAACAGTTGCAGGGACCTGCAGGAGTTTGGTGGTGTCATCATCGGAATAACCTGCCTGAGAATATGGAAGTAGTTTGGGATTAGTTCAAGGAAGCATTTCGAGGACATTACGTTCCTTCTGGCCTCATGGAAATCAAGCACACTGAGTTTATGAAGCTCACCCAAGGAGACAAAAGCGTAACAGAATATCTGCATGCTTTCATCAACTTGTGAAGATATGCTCCGGAATTTGTTAATATGGAGGTTAAGAAGATCGCAAGTTTTAAAAGAGGGTTGTGTCCCAAATTGATGAAGGCCATGTGCAATAGCAAGTGTGCAACTTTCAACGAGTTTGTTAGTGATACTATCCTTCATGAGAACTGTAATGTTGTATATGCTGCTTCTAAGAGCCACAAGAAATCTCATGGATCTAATGCACCTACGTCCAATACTATTGTGGTGATTACAACTCAGAATTATTCACCTGGCATATCTACTAGGTATCATCCATATCAGAAATAGGATCCGGTCAAGAGGAGCAGTATTAAGAAAGGAAAGCCTAAGGCATCGCCAAGTAACCGACCATGTTGGAATTGCAAGATGTCAGGTCATTGGGCCAGAGATTGTCCTCTCCCACAGAAGAAATCAAATGATAATAAGGCAGATGTGTGTAAAGGATGGGTTCGATACACCACGGTGGAATCCATTCCTACGGGTGAGATTATCACTGTTGGTGCATTTTTAGTGAACCAACATCCTGCAATTGTGTTTTTCGATTCAGGTGCTTCCCACTCTTTTATCAGTTCAACATTTGCAGCCAAGCATGGTATGAAGGTCGTTGCTTTAGATAATAGTGGTTATAATATTAGTGCTGCCAAAAATAATATTTCAACTAACCACTTGGTCTTAGGAGCAAAGATCGAGATAGAAGGACGTTTGTATGATCTAGATCTCATGGTATTACCAGGATTGGGCCTAGATGTAATCTTAGGTATGAAGTGGATGAGTGGAAACAGTGTTCTGATCGATACCTCTACGAGAGTGGTTATGTTGAAGGATCCAAAAGATCAACAAGCTTTTCTAGTGCAACTTCCTAGAGACGTTAGTCCTCAGACTACAGTTAACGCTATAATAGCAAAAACAAAAGAGATTACAGAAGTTCCTGCAGTGTGTGAATTTCCAAATGTTTTTCCCGATGAATTGATAGGATTACCTCCAGATCGTGATGTAGAGTTCAAGATTGAGTTAATTCTGAGTACCGCACCAATTTCCAAAAGACTGTATAGAATGCCGCTGAATGAGTTAGCTGAACTCAAGACCCAACTTAGTGAACTTTTACAGAAAGAGCTGATCCATCCTAGTTCTTCTTTGTGGGGTTTTCCTGCTATCTTTGTGAAAAAGAAGGACTAGTCTCTGCGTATGTGTGTAGACTATCGACCACTCAATGTAGTCACTATCAAGAACAAGTATTCGTTACCTCGTATTGATATTTTGTTTGATCAGTTATCTAAAGCAAAGGTATTCTCGAAGATTGATCTAAGATCTGGTTATCACCAAATTAAAATCCGCCCTAAAGACATACCAAAGACCGCTTTCTCTACTAGATACGGGTTATATGAATATCTTGTCATGTCTTTTTGTCTGACCAATGCTCCTGCACATTTCATGTACCTGATGAATTCAGTATTCATGCGAGAGCTAGACAAGTTTTTGGTGATATTCATTGATGATATCCTCATCTATTCTAAAAATGAAGAAGAACATGCTGAGCATCTGAGAATTGTTTTATCCAGATTACGTGAACATAAGCTTTACGCCAAGTTCAGCAAATGTGAGTTCTGGTTAAATAAGGTACCTTTCCTCGGTGATGTATTGTCTAGTGAGGGGATTTCAGTAGACCTGACTAAGGTACAGGACGTTTTGGATTGGAAGGCACCAACTACTGTGCATGAAGTTCGGAGTTTTCTTGGATTGGCCGGCTACTATCATCGTTTTATTCCAGATTTCTCTAAGATAGCTAAGCCTATGACTCGACTACTTGAGAAGGATAGGAAGTTTGATTGGACTCCAGAGTGTGAGCAAGCTTTCCACACTCTGCGGACTTTGTTGACCTCAGCTCCTGTATTAGCGCAACCTGACATTGAGAACTGTTTGATGTGTATTGTGATGCATCGGGTACTGGTTTAGGTGGTGTACTTATGCAAGAAGGCTGAGTTATTGCGTATGCTTCACGTTAGTTAAGAAAACATGAAGTTAACTATCCGACTCATGACTTAGAGTTAGCTGCTGTCGTCCATGCTCTGAAAATCTAGAGACACTATTTGCTTGGAAATATATGCAATATTTATACAGATCATAAGAGTCTTAAGTACATATTTACTCAACCTGAGTTAAATATGCACTAGAGAAGATGGTTAGAGTTGATCAAAGATTATAACCTTCAAGTGCACTATCATCCTGGTAAAGCAAATGTGGTTGCTAATGCCTTGAGTAGAAAATCTCATTGCAACTCAAAGATAGAAGAAGATTTTCATTTGTATCATCTCTTGCATCCTATCATACTCCATCACATCACTATTGATTGTTCTTTAAGAAGTCAGATCATTGAGCTACAAAAGACTGATACTAGTATATTTCACATCAAAAGAAAGATGAAGGAGCAAGAAACCAAGCACTTTCGAGTGGATGACAAAGAAATTCTCTAGTTCAATGATAGACTTGTTGTGCCCAAGGACAAGGAACTTAGAAACCAAATCATGGCTGAAGCCCATTCTTCTAAATTGTCCATCCATCCTGGCAGCAGTAAGATGTATCAGGATCTCAAGCTGTATTATTGGTGGACCAAGATGAAGAAGGAAATTGCAGCCTACGTCGCTAGGTGTGATAATAGTTGTAGAGTTAAGGCCATTCACATGAAGCCTAGTTTACTTCAACCTTTATCTGTCCCAGGATGGAAGTGGGATGACATTGGTATGGACTTTATCGTCGGATTACCGACCACACCAAGAGGTTTTGATTCTATTTGGGTTATAGTTGATCGTTTGACAAAGTCTGCTCACTTTATCCCCATGAAGAGTAACTATCACCCACACTAATATGCTGATATTTACTTCCAAGAAGTTGTGTGTCTTCATGGAGTGCCTAAGTCTATTGTCTCTGACAGAGGGCCACAGTTTACTACTCATTTCTGGGAGTGCCTACATTAGAATCTTGGAACTAATTTGATCCGTAGTTTTGCTTATCATCCACAGACATCGGGGTAGACTGAGCATGTGAATCAGATTCTTGAAGACATGCTTAGAGCTTGCATCATCTCTTCTAATGGCTCTTGGGAGAAATGGTTGCCCCTCGCTGAGTTCTCTTATAACAACAATTATCAAGAGAGTATCAAAATGGCTCCATTTGAAGCTCTGTATGGGCACAAGTGTAGAAATCCTTTGAACTAGGTGGAACCAGGAGAAAGAAGATTCTATGGTATTGACATTGTTAACGAAGCTGAGGAGCAAGTCCGTGCTATATAGAAAAATATGGCAGCCGCTCAGGATAAACAAAAGAGCTATGCAGATAAGAGAAGAAAACGTATTGAGTTTGAAGTAGGTGACTATGTCTATCTGAAGGTGTCCCCTATACGAGGAGTAAAGCGTTTTGGGATCAAAAGGAAGCTTGAGCCTTGATACATTGGACCTTATCGGATCATTGAGAAAAGTGGAAGAGTAGCTTATAAGCTTAGTCTACCTCATGAGTTGGGAGCTATCTTTCCAGTTTTCCATGTTTCTCAATTGAAGAAATGTCTCCGTCTTCCTAAGGAAAGAGTAGAAGTGAGACACATCAAATTGAAATCTGATCTTTCTTATGAGGAGAAATCGGTATATGTTCTGGATACTCTAGAAAGGGTGACTCGAAGTCGAGTAGTCAAATTATACAAGGTGGTTTGGAGTAACTACAGTGAACATGATGCAACTTGGGAAAGAGAGGATTATTTAAAGGACAACTATTCTGCTTTCTTTGAAAAATGGTACGACTTTCAAATCTCAGGACGAGATTTTTATAAGGGGGAGGGCTATAACACCCTAGGTGCATGACATGAGCATGTGCACCATCATTTCATGTGCATTGTCATTGAAACATAACATTGAAACATCTGCAACATTCATGTTGAGTGTATGTATTGTGTGTATTCTTGCTTGCAGTAATAACTCATGTATGCCTTAGACTTGTATTGTTATGATGTGTGACACAACATCCTGAAACATGACCATGCAACACATGCAACATGCTTAGTTAACCCATGCAACACATGCTTGCAACACAATGTTTCAATAGTGCTTTTAGTGTTGTTTCAATGCACTTTGATGTGACTTTTGCTCATATGTCATGCTAGTGTGTATGTAAGGCCTTGTTAAGGTTTGGATCCAAAATGACCTAGGGTTTATGTTTATGTCATGCCCTGATTCCATCTTGATTCTTGTGATTGACCTAGTTGACTATAGGACCTTCCTAATTTGACCTAGGAAAAAGTGTAGCTTAGAGCCTTTGCATGTTGGTGCAACCTTAACAAAGTTGGTGCACAATTTTCTGTAGAACAAAAGTTGTTTTTGTGCCATCTCATGAAAATGGCTGGATCATGCTCTAACATGGCCTACAAGTTGAAATTAGAGGCTGTTTTAGAACTTAGAATTTTAATAGGTCTGGAGCTGCAGCCATGCAGTTTCAGCTTGAGTGGCAGTAGAGTCGATGAAAGATCTCTTGTAGCTCTACCTTAAACTCTACTATGACTTTCGCTAGTTCTTGCTGGTTTGGGAGATATCCGCGTGGCTGCTACGCATCGACGCTGTGCCTATGCTCATGTGCATGAGGCCAGAGGCCACACCGGAGCGCTCTCGATGCCCTCAGTTCGCTTTCCCTCGCCCTGCTTCGCTTCTCATGGCTCCGCTCGGGCAACATTGCCGCCGAGGCCCTCACTGCTCGTAGCACCGCCGCTGCCCACCATTCTCCCATCCAGCGCACCCACCAACTCACCTTCACCTCCTCTACTTCTCTACCCAGTCAGGGAGCCAGCAGTGCAGGGTGGGCGCTGTATTGCTTCGCCATCATCACCGGCGTCGGTGAGCTCCCGCTGTCATGGCACCTCACATGAGGCCAAGCCTCACGGGATGCTCCGCCACCTCGCTAGTGGCTCCAATAGCTTCACCTCGTCACGCTGAATCCGTAGCTGCCCTCGCCTAGGCCAGCTGAACGCTGTGCTGGCCGGCGTGCCCTCACCAGAGCACCACCACCGACCATTGGCGCCAGTGAGCCCCTCTTGGTGACCTAACACCTCAACCTGATACACCAATCGGTGCAGAATACGATGGGGAGCATGATGGTGCTAGCGGTTCGCCGGTGACCTCACCGCCGTTACGAAATCGCCGGCCGATCTCGTTCCCCTACTGTGGTGTCGCTGACGGGCGGGCCCCGCTGGTCTGCACGAGATTCTCCTCCTCCCTCTCTGTTTGATTGTTGGGCCTCGTGTGGGCCGGCGGTCCCGGTTGGCCCATGGCCTTAGCGGGTCGAGTGGCTTCGGCCTGTTTAGGGTTTCTAGTTTTTATCTTTTCTGGTTTGTTATAAATATTTATTGAACTTTGTAAATTCATAGAAATGTGTAGAAAAATCATAAAAAGGTAAATGAGGACTTTTGGAATCCTCATGAAGTGTACTATGCAGTAGTGTATTAAAATGTTACATGTTAGTTTATGTTTTCTGGAGATAATAATTACTTTTACTAAGTGCTTTATTTAATTGTATGAATTTGTTAAATCAATATCTCCCTGTGTTAATCCTTTGGCCATGAAAATTTTGTGAGATGCTAGTTATGGTATAGTGATGCTCTAGTTAAATTTTTAGCCTTGTTGGAGGTCATTTGCTTAAATTATGAAATTCCTTTGTTATAGGCTTTATTAGCACTTATCTTTTTGTGATTTTGATATCTCCATATCTGCTTGTCAAAATGAGGTGAAATTTTTATAGTAGCCTTTTGGTAGCATGTATTTGCATCTGAAATTTTATTAGAATTTTCTAGTTACATTTTATATGTGATGCCATTTATGCTTATGCTCTCTAAATAAATAGAAAAGGGGATTAGATAAATGATTATGCTAGTGCCATGACTTGATTTGGTGTCTTTTATTTTCCATTTCGACGGATAAGTCTAGCTGAGTACATTCTAGTACTCAGGGTTTATTCCCACCTGTTGCAGGTAGCAGATTCGTACTTGTTGTCGCAAGTATTGTCTTTGCCATGTGTGCGTGAAGACTAGACCATAAGGGCATGGTCTCTATAGTATCTCTTCTGGTATGCTTTTGCAGGATGTGACTGTGTACTGGCCGTATTTGACTTCAAATGGTTTTGGAAATTATGTGCTTCCGCTAATCTTTACTTTGGTTTTGTAATAAATTATTCGTACTCCGATGTATGAAAGCTACTTATGAACTATTGTAACAAGTGTTGTGTTATGTTGAATCACTACGATCTTGGTTGCTCTCAGTTTGGTTTGAAATCCCTCATGATTTCGTGGACTACCAGAGTTATATGGGCTCAAGTTTAAGAATTTAATCGCTTCAGCGATTGTTTTTGGACTTGTGCTCTTATAATTTGGACGGTTCCGTGACATGCGTAGTGCTACAAGAGAACTTAAACTTTGGTTAAAGGATCAAAGACTAATTCGACATGGTTGGAGAGATATAAAGCTCCGAAATAGGTTACCCGAAATTGAACCCTGCAGTTCAGTTTTAGACCGGCTGAAGGTGCATTGTTCATCCCTTCATAACTCTCAAACCAGTTAGTGATTCGTTCGACTGATTTTACCGTTGGTTAGAGCTATACGAGTACACTAATATTGCTTAAAGGGTCATAGCCATATTGGAGCTGGTTTGTGAGATATAGCTCCTCAAAGTAGGGCACCTTGAAACTGAATTCTGCAGTCCAATTGCAAGTCCACTGAAACTGCTAACTTTTCCCATCTCCATCTCCCAAACCGAGCAAGCAAAAGCTAAACCAATTCCACAATGTTGTAGAGCTATATGTAATCTCCAACTTTTATTATACAAGTTTGGTTTGGATCACCATGGTTTTTGTTCTACAGGGCTCCAAAGTCACGTACTCCAAAACTTGTAATGCAGTCCAACACTTAGAAAATTTTTGGAGCTTCAAAACAGCACTGAGTTGATTCTTGTGAGCTCTATTTGACTAGGTTAGGGACCAAACTAGCTCTTGACCATTTAACAAAGTTTGTTCTACATAAGATGAACTACAACTTTTATTAAATGTCAAACTCCAAAACATGCACCGAACCTATTCTTTTACCTTGATCAAGAAAGCAACATGATTAACTCTTAAATTATCCTTTTCAAACCACTGGAGCATTTTCTGGGCATTTGCTCAACGTAAACTTTTCATGACTTTTGTTGTAGAGTTCATCTAGAGTCATTTGGGCAAGGTTGCAAGGTTTGGTTGATGATCCATAATTCTATTCACTTAATGGTGCAATTCCAACACATGGAAACAAAGACATGACTTATCATTTCATGTGACTTTTTTTATTCCAAACTTCATGAAACTTTTTCAGGGATCACTATTGAGAGTGATGTGAGACACATGAAAGAAGTGACATCAACACTCATTTGCATTACCAGGCATTAGCACTAAACATACACACATTGAAACACAACTAACAAAGGTATGTTGCATATGTTTCAAGGAGATGTTGCAGATATTTCAAGCACATTCCATACACATGTTTCACATGTTTCACTAGTGCATCAAATATGTTCCATTCTCATATATGAACAAATGATGCTTAGGCTCATGGAATGCAAGTGCCAAAATACCAGCCTAACACCTAGGGTGTTACAGCCCTCCCCCCTTAAAGGAATCACGTCTCAAGATTTAGAATGGAAGACTTTTAAGGAAGAGGGACATGATATCCATTTTCCAACATTTGCAATAGCATTAGGCTACTAAGCTTCAAACATTAGAGAGGCGATTTTGGTCATGACACTTTCTAATACTTGCTCTTCATGGTAAACTTTGTCTGAAGAATTTTCTTCATTGACTTCCATGAAGTATTGTTACTTTGGGAGGATTCCAAGACAATGCAGTACTTCATTCTCAGTGTACAGAGATCATTTGGACTAGGAGCTAACCACTCACAAAGTATCTGATTCTTTAATGAACATAGCATAGGCCATATGAACTTTACACTAGACCGAAATCTTTAGAAGTATACTCGTTGAAATGACCCTATGTTCACAAAGTTTGAAAAGCAGTCCTCTACCAAAGTAGCTTGAGTACAACCTTCCAAAGGGTGAGATCATAGACGATAAACACCCTCAGAGGTTATATGATTCTGACTAACCAATAGACAAGGTCTATGTTAGTCGTAAATGTTCAATCCTTTAGATATCAACTAATGGAAAGCTACTTACTATTCCATGTGTGTAGTTCTCTTTCTCTGATGACAACACTATATTATTTGAGTCTGTCGAGGGATTAGTGAATGTGATAGCTGACTCTGTCGGCTTCGTATTTGTGCCAAATGTGACCTAAGAAGATTCTTTTATCCAAAGGCAACAGTTATCTGGGTTGAATTAGATGTGACCTCTTGGGTTAAACACTTATGAGTACCAAAGATCAGTGAGTATTAGCAATTATTGCTAAAGAAGGATATAGCGAGGTCTTGTAGATGGCAAAAGTTGCAAGTATTTACCAATTTCAATAGATAGCTCACTACCGAGAAAGTTGAGTACAATTTCCTTCGTGATGCAGTTGCATAATAAGTTGAGTTGACTTGCAGCGTAGCAAAACTAGCTTCGTCAGGCTAACTTTTCACCTTGAGACTTCCTCTTTGGGATCAAATAGTAGCTCTAAGATGGGAAATCTATTGTTTGACACTTTTCAAATTGTTTACGATTTGCAAATTTACTCGTAGAACCCTTGATTGTTCCAACATTATTGATGGGAGAAAATAAAAAGCAAAGCGGAAGGGTATACAACAGTATCCTTGGGACCAATAAGAGTCATCCAATGGTAGATTCCGACCATGTTCCACATCGGGACATCTACCACTATCGTAACCTTCTCTTGTGAGGAATGAGCATGGTTACCAGAAAATGGCAGATTATGTACCCCTTTGGTTTTCTGCTCATATTCCACAAACTACTGCTCCATTTTGCATGAATTTTTGGTAGGCATAGAGATCCCTATGTCCCCTAACTACTGATTTAGATATCAATCCAACGAGGCATATGCTTTGAACTTACAGCTATTTTAGCAAGACAAAATGCATACTCTACCTAGAGGACCTTCCTACAAGGATAAGGAACCGCTTTCGAGTATTCCTCAACACTTTGTCCAATAGAGTTATGAACAAACCGTTTGTGGTACCTAAGGGCACAAAGATGCTAATTGAAACTAGGGCATACTTTCTCTAATTCTTTAGTTTAGTTGATAGAATACCTTGCACTATCTGTGTGATTGTCCAAGATGGAATTGACTTGATCTCAATGGCTCTGGAAGATAGAGTATCACTCAGGTTGTTGGCTAGTTGATTAATTTCTTGTTGGTTATGGCTCTATAAGACATAGCCTTCATAGCTACCTGTCAAACCCGGTTTTAAGGACAAAACTAGATATACACTATATGTGAAATAAAGGAGTCAAATCTTACATATAGCCACAGATAAGTGTAATATCAAGAGATAAATGCTTAATATACATAACACAATAGTATAAAATATACCATAGAGAACAACACAGCGGAAAGACAACTTCGAACACCGGGTGTATACTTCACTCCAGGAACAAACTGACTGGTTGATCACAAGTCTAAACTTCTCCTGAGGTGTGGGAAATAGCAAGAGTGAGTCCATGTCGAACTCAGCAAATATATCATAGGGTTTATGAGGCTCAAAAGGTTGACACTGGTTTACTGCAATAGCTTTTAGTGAGTCATCTTTTAGCAATTGAGTAGCAACAAGTTTACCAAAAGCCCAAATAACCTCATGATCATGTAAACGAGAATAATGTATAGCAAGAAACAATAATCATTAGTGAGCATCAATTTCATCAGTATTAACATTATCATCAGTATTCATCATTTATTCTATAAGGGTCCAAGGCCACTCGTGACCATGAGCACGACTGATATACCAGTTTTATACTCTGCAGAGGTTGTACACTTTCACTGTGAGTCGTGATTTACCCTTTCACCCGTGGTGATCAGCTTCTTGACCCACTACTAAGGAAGGTCGGCAGGGTTCACTATGAAGTCATTCAAAGGTTCGTCTAACAAGTTAGGGCCATTAGATTCACTATGACGTGGGGGTAGGACGGCCTTGGCCGCAGGGCCTGCTGGCCGACCGGCGGCAGCGCAGCGCCGGGCTGGGCAGCGCGACGGCGAGAGAAGGATGAGAAAAATCTAATTTACTATACCAGAGATTTCCCAAACTAGGGGCTCCTCTTATGTTAGTTTTGGTGTGCTTTACCCAAGGTATAGATACGTATATATAGAGAGGAAAACTTCCTACCCCCACGTCAACTAGCGATATGGTACTAATTGATGTTGCATCCTCCACCTCTACTAACAGGCCTCATTAATCATCAAAGCCCATTATTAAATAAATGTATGGGCATTTAGGATTATTGCACATGAGCTTTGAGCGTTGGGAAAATGAGATATTTATTTATTTTTGGAATTAATTAATTTCATGGATAAAATAATTCTAGAAAAGTCCAGAATTATTATTTAAGCCACGAAAAATACTCTGAGAGCTCTAAAAATTCGGAGAAAATTTTTAGAGACATTATAGAACATGAGGAACCCAAATAAAGTATTTAGAGCTCATGATAAGATATTTTGGAGCATCTAAAAATTAGATTATGCTCACAGATAAGTAGAAACAAGCTACATAAAAAGCCAAAAAAATTCCTGAGAAGTTTGTAAAGATTGATTAATGGATGAGAAACAAGGAATTTGATTGAATAAAAATAATATATATATATCGGAGAAGAAAAATCGACTTAAACGCATTTTGAAAGAACAACTTGAATTTATTTTGATCTTTGGTCAAAACCAAGCAATACAAAAACACAAATGCATCAGCATGTATGCATCAATAAGTTGCTAAACCTTATGATAAATTTCAATTTAGTGAAAAATATTATTTTCCTATGTTTTTATGAGCACAAAAATTCAAAATTAACTCATTTTAGCTCTATTTTCAAAGAAGCAAATTTTAGGGTGTTACACTACCAAGGAGTCATTACCTAGTTGGAGATTAACCTTCCTATTGGTAACTATCAGTTATCTCTCAACACTAAAAAGTTCCAAATCTTCACTCTTGTCCAGAATAATCATGGCTAATGTAGACAGATGGCGGATATTGAAGTTTATAGATAAGGAGTCACACCCAAGATGATTGATTTCGATTGTATGGTCATTATGCATACAAGGGTTAAGATTTGCATAATATGATGATCGATTCTTATCCAACGGATGGCTGGTCCAACATTACGTGTTGTGTGTCCTTTTTATCCAACAAGGATGAGATATTTTTCTTACTAGATGGTGGTCGTCAATACTTGGGATAGCCAAGTAGAGTCATTTGTCTACCACCTCTTATAGTCCATTAATGTTTATGTCGGTGACCTACTCTTCAAAGCTTATCCTTTACGTATCTTCAGATAGAAGCTCTACTACTTTCGGTCTAAGATATGGATCTTTCGATACAATATGGAGAGATAATCAAGAAAAAGAGACACGAGAAAATAAGACATCGACTGTCGTTTCATAATGGATCATGACTAGAAACTGTGACACCAACGCGTGCCAAGCAGCTAGCCATGTGTCTGCAGCCATAGGAGGCCCTTGGTTTTGTCATGGCACCATCAATCGCTACTCACAATCATTACCAATCATACAATCAATGTGAAATTCCCAAGTGACACAAATAGGGTGACAAGGACGAGCACTAGACAAAGGAGGGATAGCAAGCAAAAGTAGTCACAAGGTTTAGAATCAACAGGGAGGCTATCCGCAGATCAAAACACAGCATAGGAGAACATAGCTCAATTGCTGGAGACAATAGAGCATGAGATCTCTGCTTAAATCCACGCACACCTTGTGTCCACCAAGATGATTACCAGATGAAAGATTAATAGGAGATTCGATCATGTTGAGCAACAACATGAGATCAAGACTGATAAGTATCCCACAATGGTGATCCTAGACTTTCTAGAAAGCTTAGGAAGTTTTTCACACTTTTGTTATTCATACCAAAAGCTAATTCATAGATTAACAAGGCCAAATAAGACAAAGAAGACATCTCTGCCCAGATTTAGACAGATTCTGTCACTCCATTTTGCAAGCTCATAACTAGAGGTTTAGACCACCAAAATTAGTGCTATAGAACATTTTGGAAAGCTTAGAAAAAGTACTACACTTCTTCTATAATCTCCAATACATGGTTCCATAAGCACACAGGTCAAACAAACCAAACATTCAGATCTATTTAGAGCATAAGCAAAATCTGACCGTAAACTTCTAAAATTCAAAACTCCCAAACCATAAGGCCTAGTGTCATGAAATTTTTGGACAAACTAGATGAATAAGTTAGCTACAACTTTGGTATTCTCCATAACTACAGAAAACACCATTATGACCATGAAAGCATCACTACAACAGAAATTGTTCTAGCAGCCAACGTTCAACAAGCAAAAGAAAGCTTGCCTTTGTTCTTCTTAACAAGAGAGCATACAAACATGTTATTCTAGTAGCTCTAAACATTGTTACCTTAGACCAACACCAATTTATTTCATTCATGAGAATTCACAATTACTTAAGTGAGGTCTAAAGCATTTGCAAACGCTTGTATAAACAACATATCCACCACTTGGCTAAACTAGAGGACATTTGTAGGTTCAAGCATGTAACCACAATTATTTCTAGCAAGGCTAAGCACACACTTTTCTCAAGCACTTCCTATTTAAGCAACATGGAACAAGACATTCTTGTTTAACTCCATAGAAGGAAGATAGTGTACCACATCAATCACAAGTTACTTACTATAAAACAAGGGTGAGAGGAGCATAGCTATGCATAAAGCAACAATCATGAAGATGCATGCTTCGTCCTATTCATCCTCATAAGATTGCCAGCCTAAGGTGGCGATCATGTTCTATGTCGGTGGCATAACATGCACTCTCTCGATATATAGCTAGTCGTCAGCTACATTCGACCTATGCATTCATGGTTAGCATACCTGCAGAAAAATTTCATTGCAGCCCAACAATTCCCCAATATAGCACACAATGAAAGCAGGAAAAGTAAAATTCTAAATACTTCCATATACATATACCCCCGTATATATACATGTAGCACTAAAACTACCTGAATCGTTTGATCACTAGAGGATCACCCACATAATTGGTACCTTCCTAACTTACATGGTTTACAACATGTAGGTTATTCCAGTCACCACAAAGTATATATCACTCCCCTAGACCAATGGATATTCGGTCATGCTCTCCCAACTCACACTTACCTGAGCGTAGGTGCGACGTTGCATAAAAGTAAACTAGCGACATATATGGTTATTTCATATATGAAGGCTACCTCCAACCTGACCCACAGGGTAGCATAGTACGACAGATTCATCATACATACATACCTTGGCCTAGGTGTAGATGCATAAATGAATACCCCCAAGTTAGTACTTATATAAGCCACCTAATAATCCTTATACGGGCATAAACAAATTGACCACTGGCATACTTAGGTTTAAAACTCAGATTTGACAAACCTATTTAATATAGCTATAAGTTGATAAAACTAATTTTATAAAACAAAACCTTTGTTTAAAATACACATATGACAAGTTTAATGTTGAATCTTGCTCCGATGCCAGCTGTCGCGGAACCGTCCAAATTATAAGAGCACAAGTACAAAAACAATCACCGAAGTGATCAAATTCTCACACTTGAGCCCATATAACTCCGGTAGTCCAATAAAACCATGAGGGATTTAAAACCAACCAACATACATGCAAAGATCGTAGTGATTCAACAAAACAAGTCACATGTTATATCCATTTCATAAGTAATTTAATATACATCAGAGTTCAACATAGTTATTACAACTTAAGTTGAAAAGTAGTGGAAGCAAGTAATTTGAAACTAACATTTCTCTTATTTCAAATACATGCCAGTACTATGGTCGACTTCCAACAAAAGCATTAGAGACAATATAACTCAGAAGGATCATGCCCATGATCAACCTCCACCACTATGGTAGGAGCCATCCAACTCTTGCAGTCACCATGATACTTCACAACCTGCAACAAGTGGAAATAAAATCCTGAGTATGAGAAGGTACTCAGCTAGACTTACCCGTCATAAACCAAAAATAAAGTGACACCAAGGGTCATGCAAGGCTAATATAAAGTGGGCTAGCTTGACAACATTTTGCATAAAAGCTTAATATAGATAAGTAATCATTAATGTTTAAGCATCAAGTTAATTATCATTAACCTGTCATCTATATTAGAACTTGTACTAGAGCACTCACTTGATTAGGAGCAAACAATAGTAACCATAGCAGGTATATATTGAGGCAACATTTAAATTATCATCCAATTAACCATTCGTTCCATTTACTTGAATCTGTGTTGCCGCTGCTCAAGTCAAGTGCTCACTAACCGGGAGCGACGGCGATTCGAATCGAGTTCCTATCTAGCTGGAGGGGTATTTCTAACACTCATTGAGACACGTCTGGTGAGGGCTACTCAGGTCACCTTTGGTGCAGTTCAGGAAATCGCGGGTTCGACTGATGCCGCATCCCCAAGGGCAACACTCTGCTAGGTGATAGGGACTTTAACCCCCCTTGGTCTTATGCTAGTGTCCCCAAGCACATCCTTACTTCCTCCAGAATGCACACTTGACCCCCAATTCCTGGCCTAAACTGTATTACTCGGCTTCGCAGTCAGAACGACTTATCTGGCCAACTAAGTGTTAGACTGCGTTTAACATGACTCAAGGACGTACAACAAATCAGTCCTTAAACGACTCAAACGGGGATAGATCACACCCAAGACCTCCATGCCTTGTTGCTTCACTGTCGTCATCCCGCCCGGTCTCATTTCATTTTATTAACACATGGTTCCTTTCCACGATAGCAAATATAGCCAATCGTGCCATATATAAGTAGCCCTAAAGCTCGCAGGTGATAGGAAATCACCCGACTTCTACCGTGTAAAGCAGGACTAAGCATCTACTCGATCCTAGACTACATAGGTTTCAAGGATTCATATCTATGGACAAGGAATGATATAATGCAGCAAGGGTTTCCAACCAACTCCTATACGTAATGCAACAATACATATAGCACATATATAGTATTTGCTTTGAAAAGTAGGGAGGCTTATAATGCTCCGGGGCTTGCCTGGGATCCAACACTAGTCAGTGTTTGTTAGATGACCCACTCTTGGCGATCATCTCCCACTAGCACTTGTCCAGTCCTTCCATCTGCGGGATGGATCCACCAACACCATCTTTGGGTTTAGCTCCACATCATGTCCTCTACGTGGTGCATCAAGCGTACCTAGATAAGATGTAAGATGCAAGTGTATGAATACATGGAAATGAAATGGATGATGCATCGAACACTAAACAAGGCAAGTACAAGGTTATACTAAAGACACTTAAGCACATCACTTTGCTTAAATAACATCACACAAACCAACATGCTAAGATAGCAAGGAGGGCACACTCAGCATGGCACACAAGTTCCGCATGATCATAGGTGTATTTAACTTAATTACCAAGGACATGAATCACACGTAGCAACATGCAAAGCAAGTTAAGGTGAAGCAACAACTATAACTGGAATATGTTAATTTCTAGACTTGCAAATAGTAGCTTCATAAATCAATCATATCTGGAGTTTCATAAATCCAAATGACTTTCAAGAAGATATTCTGGAAAGCTTAGGAAATTATCTACATTTCATCTTTAATTATCTCAACACGATTCCCAAGTTATCATGACCAAACGTGCCAATATTTCAAGTCTGCACAGAAGGTAATTAAAATCTGATAGTAGAATTATTAAGCATGCAACTCTTAAACTATCAGACCAGGGATCATGAAAATTTAACAAAAGTAAGATAAGATAATTATCTACAACTTTTGTATTTACTAAAACCATAGTAAACATCATTTACACCATGAAACTAGTTGCACAAGTAACACCACACATGCAGCCCAACAGCAGTGGTACAATTATAGATAGAAAACTGATAGAAACTTCAGAGAAGCATAACTGGAGTTTTAGACCTCTAACAAATATGAATATTAACTTTTTAGAAATATTATGAAGTTACCTGCAACTTTATTATAATAATCTTAAGATGACTCTACAGTTAACGTGGTCAATTAATTAAATAATTGCATCTCTATCCAAAATATGGACAGAATCTGATATGCCACTTTAAACCGCTATAACTTGAGTTTTACAAATCTAATAATTATAGTTCTAGACTTTTTAGAAAGCTTGACAAATTTTGAACAACTTTACTATAAACATCTAGAACTAATTCTGCCACTAACAAGGTCACACATGGCACACAAAGCAACGCTGTCTGGGTTTGGGCAGAAACTACCACAGTAATTTAAACAACTATAACGAAACATATACTTAACCAAAAATTGTGATATTTAGCTTTTTGAAAAGCATATGAAAATTACTACAACTCATTTATTATCAACACGGCATGATTCATAACTTAACTGAGCCAAACAATGCATACATGCAGCACTGTCCAGAATAGAAGCAAAGCAGCATATGGCATTTGTTATTTTTATAGCTCCTAAACTGTCAATCCTAAAATCCTAAAATTTTTACCAGACATCACACATCAAAATAGTCGCATGTCACAAAAATTTCACTTCATTTAGATCCCTATATCTGGAGTTATGAAAAATAACAGATTCTACTATAATTCAAAACCTAGTTGCATATATTGATTTTTACAGATAAAACTTTAAACTAAAACATGCTATATTATAGATCTACTGCATAGAAAATTTCACAAGGATTCCAAAAAGTCCTCATTTGCTATTTTACAATTTTTCTACCATTTACTATGTATTTTTGAATTTCAGCCATTTAATTGCAATACTAATTCTGAAAAAAAGGGAAAACATTATGCAGAGTGAACACAAAACTTCTCCGAAATTAACCAAGCTCCTATTTGTAAATCTATGTGTGTAGCAATTTTTGCAAAGTGAACACACAAAAGAGTTTCTATTTACTAGAGGGTCCTACTTCTTGAAACTCTCGACATAGGACGGAAGGAATCGGCCAGGTGCTCTCGGTTCCGGCCAAAGTGCGGTCGCCAGTGACAAGCGGTGGCGCTAGGGCTCGGCTGTGGCCAGTGGTGGCCCTGTCTCAGCAACAGTCAGGCCTTGATCTGGCCGGCTGCAGCCAGTAGCGGCATGACCACAGCGGCAGCAAGCGGCTACGACGGGCATGGCTACGGTGGTGGCCATGAGCAGCGACGCTGCGAGGAAGGGAAGGAGGCCGGCGTGGCTAGGGTTGGCGGAGGGCGCCATGGCTTCAAACGCAGGGGAAGGGGAGGAGCAGTGCTAGCAGCGGCAGCAGCGGCGCTCCTGTCGGACCCGGCCATGGGGCGCGCTTGAGAGAAGAGCGAGGCATATAGCGAGATGGAGGGAGAGAGTGGAGAGGGCAAGGCTAGAAGGGGCAGGGCTCAGCCTCGGCCTCTCCAAAACGACAAGCCGAGGCGAGGTGGCACGCATGCGAGCAGGAACAGAAGCCATGTGGCGTCGGGCGCCTGCCCGTCGTCGGCCACAACCTCACCTGCCCGATCCAAATTTGCAAGAGCTTGACAATTCTACCCCAAAACTAGAAGTGAAACTCTATTTTCTCACCTCAATATCTCTCAAACCAATTCATTATTTGATCACCTGATTTCACCATTGCGTACTGCTACAAGAGAACTTCAACTTTGGTTGAAGGATCAAAGACTAATTCGATATGGTTGGAGAGATACAAAGCTCCAAAGTAGGTTACCCAAAATTGAACCTGCAGTTCAGTTTTAGACCTGCTAAAACTGCATTGTTCATCCCTTCATAACTCTCAAACCAGTTAGTGATTCATTCAACCGATTTCACTGTTGGTTAGAGCTATACGAGTACACTAATATTGCTTAAAGGGTCATAGCCATATTCGAGCTGGTTTGTGAGATATAGCTCCTCAAAGTAGGGTACCTTGAAACTGAATTCTGCAGTCCAATTGCAAGTCGACTGAAACTACTAACTTTTCCCATCTCCATCTCCCAAACCGAGCAAGCAAAAGCTAAACCAATTCCACAATGTTGTAGAGCTATATGTAATCTCCAACTTTTATTATACAAGTTTGGTCTGGATCACCACGGTTTTCATTATACAGGGCTCCAAAGTCACGTACTCCAAAACTTATACTGCAGTCCAACACTTAGAAAATTTTTGGAGCTTCAAAACAGCACTGAGTTGATTCTTGTGAGCTCTATTTGACTAGGTTAGGGACCAAACTAGCTCTTGATCATTTAACAAAGTTTGTTCTACATAAGATGAACTACAACTTTTATTAAAGGTCAAACTCCAAAACATGCACAAAACCTATTCTTTTACCTTGATCAAGACAGCAACATGATTAACTCTTAAATTATCCTTTTCAAACCATTGGAGCATTTTCTAGGCATTTGCTCAATGTAAACCTGTCATGACTTTTGTTGTTGAGTTCATCTAGAGTCATTTGGGCAAGGTTACAAGGTTTGGTTGATGATACATAATTCTATTCACTTAATGGTGCAATTCCAACACTTGGTAAAATCATGGAAACAAAGACATGACTTATCATTTCATGTGACTTTTTGATTCCAAACTTCATGAAACTTTTTCTAGGATCACTATTGAGAGTGATGTGAGACACATGAAAGAAGTGACATCAACACTCATTTGCGTTACCAGGCATTAGCACAAAAACATACACACATTGAAACACAACTAACAAAGGTATGTTGCATATGTTTCAAGGAGATGTTGCAGATGTTTCAAGAACATTCCATACACATGTTTCACATGTTTCACTAGTGTATCACATATGTTCCATTCTCATATATGAACAAATGATGCTTAGGCTCATGCAATGCAAGTGCCAAAATGCTAGGCTAACACCTAGGGTGTTACATGCCCCGTAGACATGATTGTTAATCCATCATAAAAATATTGAAGCACAAACTAGTTTTCAATCCCATGGTGTGAGTATGCTTGGATGTAGTCCTACAACCTTTTCTATGCCTCAAGAATGGATTCTGTGGTGTTCTGCTGGAAGTTGGAGATTTGTCCTCTTAGGGCATTGGTTTTGCCCATGGGGAAGAATTTAGCGAGGAACATTGTGGAACACTTTTCCATGTGTTGACAACTTTTCTGTCCTTGTAGAACCACTATTTCACCCTCCTTGAGAGGGAGAAGGGAAACAAGCAGAGCCTGATGCTCGTAGGCTCGACATCCTTGATGATGATAGTGTCATAGATCTCAAGGAAGTGTTGGAGATGCGCGTTCGTGTCCTCAAAGAACTGGTTTGCCTGCACCATCATGATAAGGTCGGTGTAGAGCTCGAAGTTTCCATCACTAGTGTTGATAGCTGGCCCAACAGGCACATTGGCAATAGCGGGGACGGAGTAGTCACGGAGTGTCTTGGCCATGACTAGAGTAGCAGATGGTGTGGGGGTGACTAGTTCATCTGTCGGTGGAGTGGCAGAAGAAGAAGCAACATGAGACCGTTTCTTTCTTAGGAGTGCCTCTGGATTTGCCATGTAGTTGTTCGGTACATCGAAACTGGTCATACACTATCCTGTTTTCATCCACAATAGGAGAAAACAAGCAAAGTTAGCCTGCATAAATAATGGCTACCTTACATGTATATTATCATGAACATGTCCTACTAGATTCTTTAATCAATTATGCCTTCCCCGGTAATGGCGCCACAAATGCTTGTTAGCATTTCTTAGCATCACCACTAAGAATGGGGTTAGAATCCATCCCCAGCAACGGCACCAGAAATGCTTGTTGACACTTCTTAGCATAGCTACTAGTTTTGTATCCATAGCAATAGCGCCAGAAGTGCTTGTTGGTATTTCTTAGTGTCATCACTAATGATTAGCAATGCCACTAAGTAATAGCCTTGATAGTTCCTTAACAATTTTAGATATTTATCCGCAAGCGCATGGATCATTGTAGCATTTCACCCGGAAGTATTTAGGGTATCATTATTTATATTTTCCCAAAGGAAGGCATTTGATTAAAAGTCTAGTATGGATATGATCATGAATAATAATGCTTGCAAGTACACCAGTCTTTATGACAGGGGTAAAAACTATGATTTCAAGATAGTGGACACACACTTGGCATTCCTCAAAGGATAAAATAAAGAGAAAGAATAAAAGAATAATCATAAGTCGAGCAGGCATTGGTCTAATATAGTCATATAAAGATTAGTTAATCATCATCCAAATTACATAATTAGTTTTAGGGGTAAGTGTGAAGCAGGTCAGGAGGTCACCGAGTATTGGTCTGCCAACAACCTTATGTGACAATTTAGTCTCCTACACCCAAACAAATGTGGGGGATTACATGGGATGAATAGGGCTATCACCACCTGCTGCCTACCACCTCAACCATGGAGAAGGACAATGCATTCACCTGTCTCTCCATACCCAAGCACCATGCTTGCATATACAGAAACTATAGAAATCCCCTGGCTCCTTGACCCTATGGATCAACATGTAAAGGATATGGGCACACCTGAAAGCACGATGAACTGCCACCTCAACTTAGCTCTAATTTCGATTATATAAGTTATATGAGTAGTTAAGCATAAAGTCAACTATACTCTAGTTCATAAGTATGACTATAATTATAATATGAGAGCATAACTTTGGAAAAACTCATATTTCTATTCATACCCAAAGGTCTCTTCTTCCAAGGAGCCAAGCTCTCTAAGGTAGCTTTGCCTTGCTCTAAACAACTAAAAAGTAAAACTATAACTACTTGAGAGTGAGGTGTGTGAGGTGATTCCCAAATGGTTGTGTGTTGTAGAGGGGGTACCCCTCTATTTATACAAGGGGCAAGGGCAGTCCTATGGCCATTCATGGCATAAAGCCCTGGGCTGCACCGCCTCAGCATGTCCCCATGCCACCGCCTGTCAATGGGGTGGCTGAGAGGTGCCGATTGGGGATCACCCACCCCTAGGGGTCGGTCGCCCCCTAACCAAGCACCCTAGCCATCTCCTTCGTGTGGTGGGCTGCATGCTAGATGTGGATCACTCCATGGTGGGTGCTTTGACCAGTTGGGTCAAGTTGATGGGCATCTCCCTTGCTCCCTTACGCAAATTAGCATCAAAAAGCGCCTTTCAGTGAATTTATCCATGTATCTGTGTTTGTGACCTGCAAAACAATATTCTCCAAATACATGTGGAACTTGGTTAATAGTAAATGCATATGTGTTTTAAGATTGCCAATTTATCCTCTTTTTTGTACCTTAATTGGTGGTCGGATTTGATCGTTAAAGACCGCTAACGTGTGATTTGAGCTTATGCCACTAGATTCTTGCTTCGGGCACTAGATCACACCTGATCTACCAGGCGAGGCAGGCCTGTAGCTCTACGCCGAACCTGAACATGGGGATTACAAGGGATGGATAGGGTTGTCACCACCTGCCGCCTACCCCTCAACCGTAGGGAACAAGGCAAACGAAGGTAACATATAGCTTAGACACCACGTCTAAGCTAACCATTACTACTCTAGCATTGGCCAGGAACTGTATGATCCTCCTGAATGTGAAGAGGGGGCCTCCTTTTATAGCTTGAGGCAGTCGGTTTGGTGAAGAATTTTTGGTAAGCACCCCTGCAACCGACCTCCTTAGGCATTAAATCCACCACTTGAAGAAGCTGGGGTCAGGCTGAGCTGGGGGTGGTGCAAGCGCACCTGGGGTATCCCACATGTGCATGCATTGCCACCGCCCTTGGCGAGTGGGCATCTGGCTAGGCCTAGGCCACTCCTGCACTGGTGCTTGGCCCAGATTTGGAGATTGGATGGGCTTTGCTTGTGTTTTGCTTGAATGTGCCTTCTCGGTTGCGCAATTTAGTGTGTTTTCACATACCAAAACTCATGGAGATATTAATTAAAAGCCCTATTTCTACATTTTGGTTTTCATATTTGTTCATTTTGTTTTAAATTTTGGTGGTAGAAAAGTGAGTTATGCATCGGCAACAACATCATCAACACCAATTACATCTTAAGAACACATGTGGGAATGATACATTAGCCATTAGTATCCATGATTCAATGAATTAATCAATTCAGCACAAGATAGGGACTACTGGATCATCCGTCGGGCCATCGGATCCTCTGATAGAAACTGAGACAGCATAGAGTTAAGTGGAAATAAGTGGTTTTTCAATTTATGGCCTTGGACCCACATGTCAGCATGAGTTGGGATCTTTTATCAACTGAAGCACACCCTCTCACTCACCCTCTCCCTCATCAATTCATTTGCAACTCTCTCCCTCTCAAACTCTCATGAGCAAGGAGGAAAGCTAGAACTAGAGAAAGAAGGGATGGGAAAAGGGATTGGAGGAAAGGGAGAAGAAGAAGAGGATCGTCAACACCTTTCCATGGATCACATGAACATCATCAACCTACTCATGCTTGGAGTTATTTTGCTTGTGGTGATTCAATCATGTGTAGAGAAGATGATGGATGGAAGGAGTGGCATGTTGGAAATAGAGGAAGCTTGGATGGAAGAAGAGTGGGATCTTCAACCTTTTGGCTATGGAAGCTCTCAAATCTCAGAGCTAAGGATCTTCATCTCAATCTCAAGGTTTATCTCTTTCCTCATGAGTTTTGGTTTGAATTCTAAAGCCCTAGCCGCACATAGTGAAACTAACTAAAAACCTACCACCTTGAGCCTAGCAAGCCACCTGAGCTACCCTAGGAGTGTTTGGCACATGCAAGATGCACAACTCCACAAATCTAAGCTTGAACCTAGGATCTCCCAAGAGCATAGGTTCTATCACTCGATTGACGAAGTGTCCATCAATTCGATGGACTATCTGTCAAACCCCCGTGAAGCCACTAGAAAGACTTCACCATAGTCATCCTAGACCATCGAAGTGTTCATAGTATCCCACGGAGTGCCCGTTGAATTATAAAGGATAGTACCCCAGCCACCTAGAAGCACCCAGTTCATATCAGAGCATCCATTAGTGGACAGGACCATCAGATGTCAGTAGCGAACCCTAAAAATGACTATGTCCTAAACCTATCCATGACCTCCATGGAGTATCTACCTGTAACGGATCAACGTAATTATACGAGATTAAGTCAGAAAAATCTTCCACCGAGGCGGTTAATTTACCAAACTTAAACCCGTATAACCCGAGATTCCGTGAAATCACACAGGATTTCAAACCAACCAACATACAACCAAGATCGTACTGATTTAGCAGCCACAGTTCACATGATACGTAGAGTTCCCAATAAAAGTGGAGTACATCGGAGTTCGGAATAAAAGTTATTACAACATAGTTCAGAATAACATAGCGGAAGCAAGTAGTTTTACACACACACTTAGTTCAATTACAGTGCCAGTAGATGGTCATGGTCCACAAAAGCAGTAGATAAGACGAACAGAGTGACCCTTGCCCAAGGTCCTAGTTGTAGCCCATCGCCGGATATAGACAGTTGGAGCAGTACCCATAGTACATCTGACCATCTGCAACAACAATGGGAACAACGCCCTGAGTACGAGAATGTACTCAGCTAGACTTAACCGTCAAAAACCAGAAATAAAGGACACCAAGGATCATGCAAGGCTTTATAGATTGGACTAGCTTGACTCATTTGCGAAAAGCATAAGTTGTTATGAAAAACTATACCAGTACTTTTTGCATCACTTTTTAGTATAACCTATTCAAGCTAGGTAAGCACCAATTGCTAAAACAATCACTTGATTCATCATTAACAATCTAGATTACCATATCAGGTATAGCATTTCCAACATCATTCACTTAACCATCAGTGTTCCATTAATGTTACTATGATGCCATAGCTTGAGTCAAGTGCTCACTAACCGGGAGCGACGGCGATTCGAATCGAATTCCTATCCAGCTGGAGATTTATTCCTCACACAAACCCTGCTTCCCCCGTCAGGGTCGCGTAGATCACCAATGACACTTTCCAAGAAGCCGCGGGATAACAATCAGGGATCGCACTACCCAGGGACCGCCCGACTGCCAGGACGCACCTTGGGCTCACTCTTCTGCATCCAAGGGTTCTGCGGCTTCCTTAAAGATCGGTGGACGAGTATCCATGAAGTCCTTGAAACTGCTGTACTGATTTGCTTCGTGACCACCCGGGTTCATTCCTCGACGGGTGTTGTCTGCGATACTGCGCAACGCAGCTTCCATATTCTGTTGCATACTCTCCATATTATGTTGGCTTCCAAGAAATTGTGCGAAAAACTATTCCGCAGTGTAGGGTGGAGGAGGCGGTGGTGGATCACGGTCATCACTAGCGGCTGCACTGCCACCAGCCTCAGCGGCACCATACACGGTACGACGAGTGTTCGGCATCTGCATGTTTCAGCAACAGTAACCGTTAGGTGATGTTGTAGGAATTGCGACTGAATGAAAGATCATGTCGTACTGAAATTACTGGAGAGAATAAATCCATACAATAAAACAGGGGCATAATAAGTCATTCCAATTAACACAACACCACTAAATTAGATTACTTAAAGCGCACACATCGCGTCCATTACAACCAAGTTGCCAGCATACATACACTGGACTTTTGACGTTCAGATACCACCATAAACATATCCAAGCTTTCCAACATTACATCAAAGCCTTAGTCTTTCTACTCATTATTACATACCCAACGTGCCAACAAAGCAAAAGATCATGTAGATGGAACCTAGTAGTTAGCGTAACAACTACTAGCCTACTCATCGTGGTCGCTGTCTAAGTCCGAGACGTTGGCTTCGTCACCATTAGCAGCGTCGTGGTGCTCCCCAACTGGTGCTTCGGGCTCTTCAGGATCTTCGTCTTCATTCAAATCCATCTCTGCCGCACCAGAAGGAACATAGGGGTTGAGTTGATTGTTCAGCCGATGAACCTCCTCATGCAGATTGTCATTATATTCCTCTGCATAAGCCAACTGTTGCTCTAGCTCAAACTGTCTAGCCCTCAACACATTCTCTGCGGACCAGGCTTCATTCCTCTGATGGAGCACATGAGTCAACATGCGCTCAGCGTTCCCGTTGGCGGTGGTCAGTCGCTCAACCTGCTCTCTCAGGGCACGCACATCTCCTTCAAAAACCATAGTCCTCTGGGTAGCCTGATCTCTCTGGCGAGTCAACTGAGCCATCTCTGTGTTAAGCCTCTCAATCTCGGCATCGTGATCTCTCTGAAGCTGACGGCGGTCATCACGAGCCTGACCAAGAGCACTAGACACACATCTCAGGCTACCTTCCACTCCATCAAAAGCCCTCATCACTGCGAACATAGCACTCATAGCGGGGTTGTCACTGTTTTGTGCTTCCGCAGTGCCAATCTCTAGAGATCTTCCTCTTGCCTGCTGCCATGAGTCAGTGGAGGGGTTGCCCCTCGGAAAGACTCCAACTAAAGCTGCTGCCAACTCCTGAGGAAAGCAATCCATGATATCCCTCAGGATCCCAAAGGCTGCCCTCTCAGCGGCTTCTTCAGGGGTCCTGCCAGTTGACTCAAACTGCCAACCGGTCCACTCAGAACCATCACCTAGAGGACGAACTACTGCTTCCACAGTCACCAAAAGTCCTTCCCCCAACCGCTCATTTGACCAAAAGTAGCGGGGCTCCATTCCATCAGGATAGCCTACATCGCTGAGTACTCTCCACAAGACCGTAGGCATCCCAAACTCTCCAAGAAAAGTGTGGCGCTGACGAGTGCGTGGAGCTAGCTGATGACGGGGAGCTCTGCCGGTGGACTTGCGAGCTGTCTGCTTGGTACGTGCCATCTATAGCAAAATTTTATTACCGCGGTGAGAACAGATTTTTAAGTTGGCATTTTTACCGAAATGAGATAATCAACTTATAAGGGGAGGAACAATGCCATGAATGAAATGCACAATCATGATACATGCACGTTCCGTACGTCCTCACAAACTTAGAAAACTTATAACTACTAATGGAATAAACGGTGGCATACAACGATCTCTTGTAACGTAACTAATACGTACTACTCGAAAGCGTTGTTATGTACCTGCAGAAAGTCACTTCAGCCCAACCTCACAGTATGAAAATATGCAAGAAAGCAGTAAAGTAAGTTACTCGCTCTACACGCATCCCCAGATACGAGTATAACGGTAACAACTACCCAAATCATCGTCCTATTGACGGCATCGTCACTGCATGATGGACGTCCCCACCATTTGAATGCCATCATACGAACATGCGCATGGCACGTAAGTATTTCGGTATCACATAAACACTCCCCTAGATCGGCAGTGTATCCGACCATGCTCTCACAACTCTCACTTACCAAGGCGTAGAGGGAATTGATCCATACATTACCACTCAATTGAATGGCACTCATACAATAGCACGCCGTATGAGCGACGAAATTTCAAATATGATGCAAACCCCCAAGTTAGTACTTAATTAAGCCACCTAGAGTCCTTATTGGGCATAAAGGATATGACCACTGGCACACTCTTAAATTTAAAAGCTTAGTTGAAAACACAGTTTTGTTTTTAAATACCCATGTGAACAGTAACATGCTAAACCATGCTCCGATGCCAGCTGTAACGGATCAACGTAATTATACGAGATTAAGTCAGAAAAATCTTCCACCAAGGCGGTTAATTTACCAAACTTAAACCCGTATAACCCGAGATTTCGTAAAATCACGCGGGATTTCAAACCAACCAACATACAACACAGATCGTACTGATTTAGCAGCCACAGTTCACATGATACGTAGAGTTCCCAATAAAAGTGGAGTACATCGGAGTTCGGAATAAAAGTTATTACAACATAGTTCAGAATAACATAGCGGAAGCAAGTAGTTTTACACACACACTTAGTTCAATTACAGTGCCAGTAGATGGTCATGGTCCACAAAAGCAGTAGATAAGACGAACAGAGTGACCCTTGCCCAAGGTCCTAGTTGTAGCCCATCACCGGATACAGACAGTTGGAGCAGTACCCATAGTACATTTGACCATCTGCAACAACAATGGGAACAACGCCCTGAGTACGAGAATGTATTCAGCTAGACTTACCTGTCAAAAACCAGAAATAAAGGACACCAAGGATCATGCAAGGCTTTATAGATTGGACTGGCTTGACTCATTTGCGAAAAGCATAAGTTGTTATGAAAAACTATACCAGTACTTTTTGCATCACTTTTTAGTATAACCTATTCAAGCTAGGTAAGCACCTATTGCTAAAACAATCACTTGATTCATCATTAACAATCTAGATTACCATATCAGGTATAGCATTTCCAACATCATTCACTTAACCATCAGTGTTCCATTAATGTTACTACGATGCCATAGCTCGAGTCAAGTGCTCACTAACCGGGAGCGACGGCGATTCGAATCGAATTCCTATCCAGCTGGAGATTTATTCCTCACACAAACCCTGCTTCCCCCGTCAGGGTCGCGTAGATCACCAATGACACTTTCCAAGAAGCCGCGGGATAACAATCATGGATCGCACTACCCAGGGACCGCCCGACTGCTAGGACGCACCTTGGGCTCACTCTTCGCGTCCCCGTTACACCCGCTTCAACACCAGTCTGCCAACCCGAGTTTATCCCGGCTCGAAAAGCGTCACTAGCTTCGCGGTCGAAAGGTACTTTATTCGGCCAGCTAAATGTGAGGCATGCGTTCAACATGACAAGAGGGACGCGCAACGATCGGTCCTTAATCGACACAGATGGAATCACTATAGTCCAAAACCCTATAAGACTCCACCCGGTCTTCATTTATCCATCAACACTTGGTTGCTTTTTATGATCACAATTACAGCTAACCAAAACCCGGTATCCACCTATAACTCACAGGTGACAGGAAATCACCCGACTTCTACCGGTCTAAGCATGGCTAAGCAATTCACTCGATCCTGACCTAACGGGGTGAAAGATAATTCGGTGGCCAAGGTAATCATGCAACAACGGTTTCACTCAACTCCTATAACTTAATGCAACAATATATATAACTATAGTTCATGTAGTAAGGAACAACTTTTATAAAATAGGAAACTTAAAATGCTCCGGGGCTTGCCTTTTTTGAACGAGCTAGGATGGTGGTCAACGCACTCTAGCAGTTCCTCGCCTGACTCTTCTTCCTCGGGCACCTCCTGTGCCTGGGGTTCCTGCTGATCCGTCCAAACTTGCTCCTCCGGTACCGCTACCTGTGACTCCTCCTGCGATCCTGTATGATGCAAGTGCATAAGCAAACATGCGAAGAATGCATCGAATTGTGGTGGAGTGCTTTGATGACATGAGATGCAGATGAGCACATGGAATGAGCAGTTCGAATGTAATTATTTCTTCTACAAGGTAGTCGACTTCATCTAAGAACATGTACCCTAAAACATGCACCTTATCCTTCTATTAGTTAGCCTATCATCTACACATACAAGTGAACCTAAGCTACCAAGCTTACCAACCTAACTCATCCATAATATCAGCAAGGCATAATGATGCTTCAAAGATACACCAAACATATTTTATTTCTCTTAATTTCTCATAAAGAATAATATTTTATTCCCTATTTAACTAGGGTCACACAGCAACACCTATTTCTGGTGTAGATAAAAATCTACAAAAATTACAGTAGATTACTCTTACCCTAACTAACCTACTACTAAATTTTCATGAGAATTGCATATGTAAAACTGCCTGTACAAAATAAACAAGTTATAGCCTAAATATGAGCATGAAATTATTTTGTACTAGAAAAAGTATCAAACAATAGATTTCATATTTTTCCTATGTTACTAACAGTAAACTAACATACCACAAAAATTATCACATGTATGTTCTATACAAATTTAGCTCTCTACTAAAAATAACAAAGATTATTAAATAAAAACATTTGAACTACACTTCAAAAATTCCTCACAGAACATGCTTCACCAATATTTTTCCTAGAAAGTACATGACTAATAAAGATTAAAGCAACAAGAATCACATTTTTCCCTTCATTATTTTATTTACTACACATTTTCTAAGATATCAGCATTTATAGCAATTAAATAAATTTGCACAGTAAAGTGTTACAATTTTATCATGAAATATTTTTAAACTGTAGATCTATTCAAGAGGAACATTTCAAACTTTGTTTCATGATTTTTGGAGCTATAAATTGTACCCAAACATTTTTCAAGTATTTTCTTTTCCCAAAACAAAAATAGAAATTCAAAAATGAAATTTGGAAATCATTTAACGGGCCAGCCCACTTGAAATCACCGGCCCACGGCCGTTTTCAACCGGTGCGCCGCGCGGGAAAAAAGAAAGGCGGCCCAGCTCGTTGGTTCGGCCCAAGCCCGCTTGGCCCAGAGAGCAGAGGGGGGGCGAAGCGCGGGGCGCGGCCACGGGTGCCGGCGTCCCGACATCGCGGGGCGACGCGGCGGTCGCCGTCGGCCAACGGCCGTCCTCTAGCTTCGAGTTGCAACCCCGAGCACGCATGACTCCCGCGCAAGGATGGCGAGCACGACCGCGCGAAGCAAGGGAAGAAGGAGGGAGCGAGGGCGCCGGTGGCAGAGCTCGAGCCCGGCGGCCGGCGACGGTGGTGCGCGCGGGAAGAGGAGAAATTGAGCCTCACCGTCATCGAACAAGGGATACCGAGCCCCGTTCGGAGAAGAGGAGAAGGTGGCGGAGCCGCTGGCGAGACGAATCGGGAGGTGGCGCGGCCGTTGAGCGGGGACGGCGGCGTTCGTCTCGGGCGGAGCGGCGGTGACGCGAGGAGGCGAGAGCGGCGGCTGCTGCTGCTCGTGCGAAGCCGAGCGAGGCAAAAATGAGCGTGTGCTGGCGAGGGAGGAACGGGTGTAGCTTTAGGGCGCGTGGCGCGGCCGGTGGAGCCCACGGCTCGCCACCCGTACGCCGGAGACGGCGAGCGGCAGCCACGCGGCGGCCACGGCCTGAGCGCGGCGTGCGCTGGCGCGGGCGCGCGCGCGCGGGGGAGGGGAGCGGGGGTGAGTGGGCCAGGCCGGCGTCTGCTCACGGGCCGAAAGGGAAGCCGCGGCCCACTAAAATGAAAAACCATTTTTATTTTATAATTTAAATTTTCAGATTTCTCTATTTATTTCAAATTTGAATTTGAAGATGAAAAAGAGGTTTTCAGAACTTTTGCCCAAAATAAAAGTTGTTCAAAATTTAATTCTCTACAACTTTCATGTAGGGTACTTTTCAAAATTCTAACTAGATTTTGAATTTGGGATTCAAAGCTAAATTTTAAGTAAAAAATTCATTTTTCTAGAATATTTTTAAAAGCAAAATTTGAAGGAATTTGAATTCAAGAGTTGCTCCAAAAATCATGTCTATTTATTCTAGATTATCTAAAATTGTAGCTACACAAAGTTTCATCACTCCTTAGCACTTAAATGCAGCATTTGGGTTTTGAGTAGTTGTTTTTCAACTCTAAAATAAAAAGGGTCTATATTGCATGCAATGATAACCATGTATGAGATGATTATGACTAGTGCCTTGGATGCTAATGCATGCTTAACACCCAGGGGTGTTACACTACCAACCTGAAAGGAACCAACCCAGAGGCAACCCACATCAGTTCCTAACATAGCATGTGTCCATCTGCAGGATGGAATGTCTAACAGTGCACAGAGAGTGTGAGATTATATAGCAAGTTTACCCAAGAGGCCACCCATACTAGTTTATATCTTTACCAAATAGTGCAATAGTAGAGCCATAGTTAGATGTCTCTTCCCAGGTTCCCAGTGTTGACCTATGCACCATTATCCTCTCTCATCATCTCAATCATCGATGTATCTCCTTAGTTGCGTCTCTCTTATTCTTTTAGGAACGTCTCAAGTAACGATCGTGTAATTGTACGAGTCATCATCATCAGCTTCTAGACGTCTGAATGGTAGCACAATTAGGTAGGCACCCCACTACTATAAACCCTATTTTGGATACTCATTGTGTTTCATTATGAGTTATGCATTACATGTAGTTTTGGTTATTACTTGTGTTCACTCTACAATTAGGGTCACTCATTATTCTATTAGAAGCCTCTCACTTAAAAAATGGGAATGGGAATGCTTAATTGCTTATTGCTTAGTTGTTTAGCAATGGTAGAAGTTGAGCATGAGAAGGGAACTCATACCCATGCGTGTAGGATGCTACACTTGGTTAATTAATTATTTAAAGCAATGAGGGTACAACTTGACTTACGTTTGCTAATCTGGCTAAGGCACAATATCACTAAGGGTTATAAACTTGGATACCAATATGATAACTCCGCTCATGCATGGGGTAGGTTGCTGTGAGTGTGGGATCTCATTTGACATAGCTTATGGAGTAGTTAAGGACCATGTATTGGGATATGTGAGCCCACGTAACCACCCATATAGACCAATGTCGCAGATGGGGTCAACAAGCCAAGTACTAATCACAACCGGTTTATCCATGAAATTGGTAAGAGGGTGGCATCAGTCGGGAATGTCCAGGACATTGACCAGGCATGAGTCAAACCTTTCATTAGATGTTTGGGCTGGGTTAGGGAAAGGTTGGAAGATGTGAGGCAATCCTTACTCTCACCGAAGGGTATGGTGGTTAGTCTTGTCCTTCCGTGTGGGTATAGTTGTACACCTCTGTAGAGTTTGAAAGCTTGAAGTCCTTTGGGATGGAACCATTCAGTTATTCCTACTTTCTATACCCATGGTAGCCTTGTTAATGAATTATGAGCACTTATGTGTAATCTTGATATTAATCATGTACTTTCGTTCTAGTGATCGAGCATAACATGTCATGTCGTTAAGAAACACCATTGCTTTTCTGCAAATGTACAACTCCCTAATAATTACCTTGCATGCACCAAATATCTATGTGTTGGAATTAAGTGCTACAAGTACGCAATGTACTCATGGCATTGGTGTTAATTTGGTTTGCAGGTTGACTAGGCATTCCTCTGAGACTAGCTCCAATGAACGGCACAGTTAGTAGACCTTAGAAGTTTTCCGATATGAGCTGCGTGTAGCCTGATGAGTAGAAGAGTGAAATGAGATGTAACTCAGACTGAAGGTAGTAGTTATGTAGAATGTTAGTGCTGATAGTAGTTTCTCATCTTAAATCTATTTTATCGTCATTGATATTTTAGCTATGTGTTGGAGATTGGAGTGTGTATGTAATTGAGTTGTTTGGTATGCCTTGTATTGGGTGTGTGTGTGTGACTCAATGCAAAGATCCTAAAGAGGAGTTGGCCTCATGGTGAAATGAGCGACAACCCTCCTCCCTGCCCCCACCACTAGTGCGATAGCAGATGGGTATCGGAGCAGTTGATTGACTTACACTTATAGTCCTCATACAAAGCAATCGATCAACCCAGTTGATGTATACTCGAGTCATCGACTTTGAAATTTTGTTCTATGCTATAGGCTGAAACCCTAAATAATTATAACTCTTCCTCTAGGTTTATCTAGCCTCTCTTCCCCAAACACCCAAAGTTGAAAGGAGGTGTCCAAATGGTTTCTTTTGAAGAAAAAAGGGAAGTTCACTAGTGTTGTCATAGGAATAGGACTAGTAGTCAAGTCCTAGCTTACCTAAGTGAGGAGTAATAGATTCTAGTAAGGTGCCCTAGGTATTAGAAGTGTCATGTTAGAAAGTTTGGTGAGAGCGATTCTAGCCCTTTTTGTTAGCCCCTCCAATCTTTTGAGCCATTAACTCTCTTATCTTTGGAAGCATATCTCATCTGTGCCTTCAAAGTTCTCTTGAAATCTGAGAGTAGCCCCGTATCCCTTATCACCTTAGAAAGTTTTCATTGAACCTCCTTCATATCTGTCACACCCAAAATTTCCTATTTTGGGTTGTGCATGAAAAACACTAAATAAAATAAACGATTTCAATATCTGAATAAATTTATTAGATAAGTTAAGTTGTTGCTAATTTAAATATAGAAAATTGTGGTTTTAAACTTTTTCATATTAATTTGATAATGTGGTGTTTGTTTGATGATTGTCTTTGGTATTGGTGAGTGCTATTATTTTTAAAATACCATAGGACGACGTTTACTTCTCATCGGAAAACTTTTTGGTATTTTCTGGGTTTAAAATTCCAATTTCTGTGAGCTTAATCTTTTTCCTTGATCTCTTCATCAATCTTTTCATGAGCCCAAACCTATTTAGTTGAGTTTCTTATCTCCCCAAGAGTCCCCAGGATTTTTCCCATGATTTTTCTAAGCTCCGAACTATTTTTCGCGGCTTAAAAGGTAATTCTAGATTTTCTGGAATTATTTTATTCGCGGAATTAAAATAATCCCGAAATTAAGAAAATCCGAAAAGTTTCCAAACCCCACGACTATATATATGATGGCGTAGCCCTCGACGCCCTAGTTTCAGAAGTACAACCCTTATCGCGAGCCGCCGCTCGTAGCTCCCTACAGCTCTCGCCGAAGTTCTGCATCTACAACTTGCGTTCCGGCGAACTTCCGGCGAAGGTTCGGCGAGCTTTTCCGGCCACGTTTCTCATCTCCGGTGAATTCCGCTTTCAACCCGAGGTTCATCTCGATCTTCTCTACACCGTCATGTATTCCTTTACATGAATCCATGTCCGTTTGGTCACGTCTCCATCTTTCCTTCTCTAACTCCGGCGAACCACCGTGGCTAACCTTATTTTTCTTCGTTTTCCGGTCATCTCCGCAAAGCTCTCGGCCAGCGCACCCGCGGGCCCTTCTCGTGCCGCCATCCCGCGCCCCAGGCCCCTCCCCTCCGCGCACGCCTTGCTGCTCACGAGCAGCAGCGCTGCCAGCGCCTCGTGGTGCTGCTCGGGCTGCAGGCCCAGCCCCAGCCGTGCGGGCACCCCGGTGCCGTCCAGCACCGTTGCGCTGCCTAGCTGGCCCGGCCGAGCCCCTCCCCGGTGCCTCCGCGACATGCAGCAGTAGCAGCAGCACCCACCAGGGCCACCATGTTCATGCCGTGATGGAGATGAAAACCAAGGAAGAAGATGCTGGTAATTACAAGATTGCCATTGTTCGTATTATCTCCGTCGTTTATTCGTTTTACGTCCGATTCGATTGATTCAAGTCGCGTTAGATTCGTATAGTCGCGCTCTACGTGGTAGTACCAACGTTGGTCATGTCTCATAATTATAAATTTATTGATTTAAAAACTTTTTGATTAATAATTATTTAATCGTCGTTAATTAGAAAATAACTAAGGGTTGCAATTCTATTCGCGTCGTGTCGTATTTGTGTCAACATAAACTATGTATTAGTAACGATGTTTATCATGTCACTTGATTATGAATTTATTAATTTAAATAGTAATTAGATTAATATATTTATTTAATAGCTTTCCAATTAAAAGAAATTCGGGTTTAAATCTATTCTTGTTGTTTTGCAATAGTGCCGATCGAGGTTATGTATTAGCAACAACTTTTAACATGTCTTACATCCTTGAAATTTATAAGTTAGATATTAATTTGATTTATGCTTATGCAATTGAGTTTCTAATTAAACGCAATACGGACAATCTATCCTAAATTAATGTTAATCTAATTAATATTAAACTAAATATCTTTTGAATTATAAGATGTTTAGTTCAACCTTAAAACATAAGTGCTTTCGTTCAGTTGCCATATGTTTTCTATATATATAGTTCAATATTAAATTGATTAATATGATTAATGTACAATATATCTCAAATTAAAATTTGCTTAGTCTAAGTACGTTGCATATATGATAGACTTATGTAGATAATTTTATATTACAGTACGCCTCTTCATAGCTATACGACTTTAATCCTCGAGCATTTATTCGTTTGAAATCTGTTTTGCTCCAATTAAGTTGTGTTAGATTCGTATCGACGTTCTCTGTGCAGTAGTACTAATGTTTTTCATGTCATATGCTTTTCCATATATAGCTGAGTATTATATTAATTAATATGTTTATTATTAGTTTTATAATTAAAAATAATATATAATCTTGTCACGTCAGTCCTTTGTAACTAAGCATGAACTTAGCTAATGGCAACTTAAATATGTTTAAATTATAATTTACTTAGCCCAACCACATATCTCATATAATTGGAATAGTTGTTCTCACGTGTTCTTTTATCTCTGCAAAGTCGGCAATACTTATAAATAAAATATGACTAGGGTTAAATCTAGTTTTGTAATTCAATTGATTAATCTAATTTTAGAATATTTCTTCATAATATTTATCACCTTATTTCAATAACTAATATGCATTCAGTTTATAGTCGGTCTTTCTGCGTTATGTTGTAATCGTCTCGATAGTCGCGTGTCCTCTTTAATGGTAGCTCCGTTATCCGTTGTTCTTGCGTTTTCATAACCGTAGCAACAAGCCGTGACGTTTAGTGCGCTTCATTTTAAAGTGCCTTCTTTGTATGATGTTTGTTCTTAGATGTGTTTGTTGTCTGTTTGCTGTGCTTCATTGCTGCGAGTAGAAGTGTGTTTCGCGAGTGCTAAAGACTAGGAGCTGAGGACCGACAAGTACAGCATAAGCTCAAGATCAGAGACAAAGGTTGAAGACTTATGAGTAGCTAACTCTAGAAAAAGGCAAGTATAATATGGGACCATTCTTATTGTCCTATTCACTGAAATTATCATACATATGCATGTGTCTTCCTTGACAACCTTAGAGATTATAACTTTGTGATTGATACCTTGATTCCTTGTCAACCTTGGGAATGCATTTAGGTAGCTATTGCTAGTGCTTAATTATGAACAATGATCTTGTAATTTGACTAATGGATGATTTTATTACTGTTGAAAAGGGGGCTAGAGCAAGGGGTTATATTGTTGCTTCGGTTTCTCTCCATAAGGACTTATCTGTACGTGATCATCCGGGACATACAGTACAGCTGTGAGGGCTATATGGCTCTGGCTTTAGTTGTTTAAGAGACCTTTTCTAGCTTGTTAGTGGTTACCTTAAATGGTGTAAGAATGGCTTGACACGTTGGGTGTAGGACAACCTCTAGTCTATGAGTATAGCCGAGAAGGAATTGTGCCATTTGAAAAGTGGGGTTCCTAGATCTATGAGTATAGACGAACTTTTGAATGGCTTTATATGGTTTTTGATGTTTTGGGCCTTGTAAACCCATGCATTTGGAAATCATGACTCACAGTGAAAGTGTACACCTCTGCGCAGAGTTAAAAACTGGTATACTAGCCGTGCCCACGGATACGGGCGGCCTTGGAACATCTACAGATAGCTGATCACCATTATTATATCATGCTGAATTACTGTTGTTGTTATTATGCTCATGTTAATGCTATTCATTATCCTTATTACAATTGATCATTGGTTCATTAATGGGAAGTGGAATACCTTGATGCTGCTCAATTGCTAATTATATGATGATTAAAAGCTAAACACAGTCAAATAGTGTCTAGCCTTTTGAGCCTCATGAACCCTGTGTTATACTTGTTGAGTTCGACATGGACTCACTCTTGCTATTTCCACCACACTCCAGTGTGTAGTAAGGTGTTGCTCAGAAGAAGGATAAAGATGTAGTGGAGTTTTTAGAAGTCTTTCAGAAGTGTTTGGCATATGGAGCCACCAGTCAGCCATCCTTGAGAAGAATGGAGCCTGAAGTTTAGTAACCGTTCCGCAATACTCTGATGTAAGTGTTAATATAGCTATGTATACGTTATATAATAACATTGTTTCTGATACTTTTTCATTCTGACATATGTGTGGACTTCCTGGGCACACATATGATTAGCCTGATTTTGTTCTTTAGTAAACCGGGTGTGACAATATCCTAGCCTTATCTTCCAACTTCAGAGCTAGAGAGATAAGAGCAGATCGGCACTGGCCTACAGTAATATGAGGATGATGGATGAATGGAACATACACTGAGTCAACTTAGTGCATCCAACCAACCAGCTAGCTCAAAGTATACCATCACCTATCTCGAAGGATGGGCCATTGTTGACGGTAGATAACACTTATTTTTAACCATCAATGAAACATGAAAAGGGGCCTAAACATAATTACCACTTAGATATAGGGGGTTTACTGACAAAATTCCATGAGTTTTGGTGAATGTTTGTTTCTACAGGGTGTCAGCTGAAAAGTACCAAGGAAGACCCACATGTCAGTTTTACATAGAGACAAAAGGGGTACGAACAACTTTTCTAGAATCTGGAAGGTGCGAGAAGACTCTGGAAACAAACCAGAGGCGAAACGGGCCTAGAAGCAAGGCGGCCGCCCAAGGGGTAGGGGTGGGTGCCCAGGCTACAGAGCCAATCAGGAGCGATCTCGTGGATCCTGCCTCCACCGCCTTTGAGGATTAATAAAGAGTTGTTCATTAAGGTTGGTTTGATCCGACGGCTGTGGTGCTTCCGAGAGGGCTATATAAGCAAGGCTCTGCCCCTAGGGTTTGGTACCATATCTCTTCTACAGATCAAAAGCTAGGGTTTCAATTCTCCATCCAAGTAGAAGAGGGTCCCTCTAGTTCATCTAGTTCTAGTTCTAGTTCATCTAGATCTAGTTCTAGTTCATCTAGTTGTACCTAGAAAATAGGGAGAGAGGAGAGAGCTGAGGAGGAGCCGGATCTATCAGATCTTCCTCAACATTGTACTTTTGCAACATCTGGTTCATCATTTAGCAATCTCCAGGTTCTTCAATTATTATTTCTAAGTTATAAGTTCTTATTTAATTCTTACTTTATTCTATTTACTTGAACTCAGCTTGTATTTGAGTGCTCTAGTTATAATATTTGGCTAGAGTAGTAAACCCTAGCGTAGACGTGGTGTCTAGGCTATAGTTTACCTGAGTTTGCGCCCAATCTCACAGTTAGTTGTGGTAGCCCTCAGAGGTGATAGCTCTGTCTGGCCATTGCAATCCACCTCGTTCGGGTTGGTATTTCGTAGAGCTTTTGGCAGCCTTCGCCCGACTACTTTCTTCCTAGTCTCTTTCGAGAGTCGGAATGGTACTGTTGCTCCATAGTAAGTTAAGTATAATAAGCCCGATCTTGATCTGCCAATCAACTTAGAAAACCCTAGAAAGTTCCTCTCTTCCTGCCAAAATTATATATATCTTTCTTCTCGTATCTTTATCCTTGGATGGCCTTGATTCTCTAGTACACTTCACGTTCCCCGTGGAAATCGATACTCTGGAATACTCCCGGGTGAAAGCTACATCGATATCCGTGTGCTTGCGGATTTCTCTGTGTGCGTTAAAAATACCCAACAAGCTTTCTAGTGCCGTTGCCGGGGAACGGTAGCTGTGCTAGTTTAGAACTAAGTTTGTTCGTGTACCCTTTTCCTTTTACCACCTTTTTACCACAACCACCTTACCATATGGATTCCACTGCTATTCATAAATTCTCTACACCAAAGGGCGAGTTCTTAGAGCCACCACAATCATCAAAGCCAATTACGGCATCTAGCTATGAACTCAAACCTGGCTTTATAGCAATGGTGCAGGCACAATCCTTCTCTAGGTTAAAAGATGAAAATCCTTATACCCACCTTGAGGAATTTGAGCACTTGTGTTCCTGCCTCGTTATCGCTAGCATGACACAAGAGACCCTTAAATGGAAATTGTTTCTATTCTCCCTTTTAGGAATAGCGAAGCAATGGTATGCTCATACTGTAGGAGTAAAAGGAAACTTGGATGAACTTCGAGTCAAATTTGGTCTCGCTTTCTTCCCTGTTTCTAAAGTTAATGCCCTTCAAATAGAAATTCTTAAATTTGAACAGAAGGAGAAGGAGACTCTAGGAGCAGCCTGGGCTAGGTTCAAAATCCTTAAAAACACTGGTCCAGACCTGTCTTTGCCTGACCACATCCTTCTAAATCACTTCTACCATGGTCTTAGCAAAGAAGCTGCTCTGCACCTCGACATATCTTCTGGAGGCTCATTCATGCACATGTCCTTTAGTGAGGGGGAAGCTATCCTTGAGAAAATCCTTGAAAATACTCCCTACACTGGCATTTTTGGTGAGTTTCCTAAAGAAGAAAAAGAAGTCGAGCCAAGCCCTGACCAACAAGAGTAGATACATGCAACTGAATCCAAAATTCCTTTAAATCCTTCCAATGATTTGGTTGATGAGGACATCCTCCGCTATTACCCGCTGGCAAAGACGCAACAAAAAAGGGCCAAGTGGCCTAGTTGTAGTCAGGCGACGACCATGTGAGCCTATGAATAATCCCACCTTGCTTAGCTTGGGAGGAGGAAGCCACCTTAAAAGAGAGAGCCACCCTTCTCCTATCGGACTAGTCTTTTAGGGATATTGGGCCTTTCCCTGAGTGGGTGTGCATAAGAACTGTTGGGGTCTGGGCAACCTTAATTTATTGGGCCTCGGCCAACCCTACCTAGGCCGGATGTATCATTTGGTATCAGAGCTGGGCCCTTGTTTAAGGGGGTGGGAATGATGAGGACATCCTCCGCTATTACCCGCTGGCAAAGACGCAACAAAAAAAGGGCCAAGTGGCCTAGTTGTAGTCGGACGGCGACCGTGTGAGCCTCTGAATAATCCCACCTTGCTTAACTTGGGAGGAGGAAGCCACCTTAAAAGAGAGAGCCACCCTTCCCCTATCGGACTAGTCTTTTAGGGATATTGGGCCTTTCTCTGAGTGGGTGTGCATAAGAACTGTTGGGGTCCGGGCAACCTTAATTTATTGGGCCTCGGCCAACCCTACCTGGGCCGGATGTATCATTGGTTATCGAAGAATCTCCTACTACGAAAACACAAAATATGTTGGAAGATGATGAGCCCCATCCTTCCACATTCCTCTCTAAAATTGAGGATGGTCTTTTTGAAGATTTAGGGAATGCCTCGAACTTTCTAGTTCAAGTAAAGCCTCTAGAGCACTCCTCACCATTTAAGGATGACGATGTTTCACACAATGACCCCTTCTTAATGCAACACATCAAGGGACTCTCGGGCATCATGACCCATGAGTGGTTGGTAGAAATGGAGTTATCTAGTGAGGTAGCCCAAATCATTGCCCCCTCTGATGTTCTAACTTGCATCCTAAAGAAGACAACCATAGAGGCTCATTATAGTCCTACCATTGGGATGAACATTATTTCTAAGGCTTTGGCTGATGAACTTTGTCCCAATGAGTCCTTGATCTCATCTCATAAGCTTTTAAGAACTCCTTCTGGAGTTACTCTAGAAAGTTATGGGGTCATGAGGTCTATTCCCTTGCGCATAAGAGGTTTTGAGTATCATCTAGACTTTCACATCTATGACATCTCAGACAGGTCAATTTTGATTGGTGTACCTTTGGGGACACTCTTTCAAGACTAACCAAAACAAAGTCTCTTGAATTTAAAGTTGGGAAACTCTACTGTCAATGTCTCGCTTGCACGCTCGCACAACGCAATAGTAGAACCCAAGCCCGAACAAGCTCCTATTGAGGAAGTTTTAATGGCATCTCTAGAAGACATGGCCCAACCTCTTTTCGATGATGAACACTTCATCGAAGAAGAGGAAGAGCTAGCAGAACCTGTCGAGATAGACCCTTTGGAGGTGCCTCCACAACCCTCAATTGAGCTAAAACCTCTTTCCTCTTGGCTTGAAATATGTCTTTCTCAATAATAATCTAGAAACTCCTGTCGTCATAAGTGACAAGCTTTCCCAAGAAGAAACCTATAGGCTTGTCACTGTCCTAGGAAGACATAGATCAGCTATAGGCTACTCAATCCATGACCTCATAGGAATTAGTCCCGTTCTCTGCACACATCGTATCCCTACAGATCCTGACATCTCACCGACAAGAGAACCACAACGAAGACTTAACAACGCTATGCGAGAGGTTGTTAAGAAAGAAGTCTTAAAACTTTACCAAGCTGGGATTATTTATCCCATGCCACATAGTGAATGGGTTAGCCCAGTCCAAGTGATACCAAAGAAAGGAGGGATGACAGTTGTTACAAATGAAAAGAATGAACTCATTCCTCAATGAACTATCACTGGGTGGAGAATGTGCATAGACTATCGAAAACTCAATAAGGCTACAAAGAAAGATCACTTTCCGTTACCCTTCATTGATGAAATGTTGGAACTGCTTGCAAACCACTCTTTCTTTTGTATCCTTGATGGGTATTTCGGATATCACCAAATCTCAATCCACCCTGATGACCAAAGTAAGACCACTTTCCCATGCCCGTTTAGAACTTACGCATACCGACGAATGTCCTTTGGATTGTGCAATGCTCCAGCTTCTTTCCAACGGTGCATGATGTCTATCTTCTCTGAGATGATCGAGAAAATCATGGAGGTGTTCATGGATGACTTTACCATCTATGGCAAAACCTTCAATGACTGTTTAGAGAATTTAGACAGAGTCTTACAATGGTGTGAAGAGGAGCACTTAGTCCTGATCTGGGAAAAATGTCTTTTTATGGTTCAGGAAGGAATAGTGCTAGGACACAAAGTGTCCGAACATGGGATAGAAGTGGATAGAGCAAAGATTGAAGTCATTGAACAACTTCTGCCTCCCACGAATGTGAAAGGAATCCGAAGCTTTCTAGGCCATGCGGGGTTCTATAGGCGTTTCATTAAAAACTTTTCTCAAATTGCTAGACCCCTCACTAGCCTATTAGCTAAGGATGCACCTTTCATCTTCAATAATGAGTGCCATGAAGCTTTCCAAACTCTTAAGCAGGCACTCATTTTAGCTCCAATCATCCAACCACCTGATTGGACGCTGCCTTTTGAGATCATGTGTGATTCTAGCGACTTTGCTGTTGGTGCCGTTCTCGGCCAAACAAAGGATAAGAAGCATTATGCTATATCTTATGGTAGCAAAACCATGACTGGGCCACAACTCAATTATTCTACCACTGAAAAAGAGTTGTAGGCAGTTGTCTTTGCAATAGACAAGTTTAGATCTTACTTAGTTGGAGCAAAAATAATCATCTATTCATACCATGCTGCCCTTAAATACCTACTCACTAAGAAAGATGACAAATCCCATCTTATAAGATGGATTCTTTTGCTCCAAGAATTTGACATTGATATAAAAGATAAGAAAGGAGTAGAGAATTCAGTAGACGATCACTTGTCTAGGCTTCAATATAAGGAAACACATGAGTTACCTATCAATGACTATCTGAGGGACGACACACTCCTCATGGTAACACACTTGGACCCTTGGTATGCGGATATTGTGAATTATATGGTTGCAGGCTATGTTCCACCAGGAGGAGACAAGAGAAAGCTCAAATATAAAGCTCGTTGCCACTTGTGGGAGGATCCGTATCTCTATCAGGTATGTGCTGATGGATTATTACGAAAATGTGTCCCAATGGTTGAAGCCATGAAAATCATAGAGAGATGCACGCATCACCCTATGGAGGACATTATGGAGCATTCTGCACAAATGCAAAGATCTTGAAAAGTGGATTTTTCTGGCCAACAATGTATCAAGATACAAAGGAGTTTGTTAAAAGATGTGCCAGATGTCAGAAACATGGAAACATAAAATACTCGGGATGCAATGCCACTCCAGAACAACCTCCAAATAGAGTTGTTTGATGTTTAGGGAATTGATTACATGGGACCATTCCAGAAGTCAGGAGATGCTCAATACATCTTGGTGGCAGTTGACTATGTATCCAAGTGGGTAGAAGCCTTACCATGTCAAGCTGCCGATTCCAAGCATGTCAAGAAGATGTTTCATGAAGTGATATTTCCAAGGTTTGGAATGTCGAGAATGGTCATAAGTGATGGAGGATCACACTTCATTGATAAGTCCTTCAGACAGTTCCTAGCTGGATATGGAGTCAAACATAATGTTGCAACTCCATACCATCCCCAAACAAGTGATCAAGCAGAAACATCAAATAAGCAAATCAAGAACATTCTGCAGAAGACCGTGGATGAGATGGGAAAGAAATGGAAGCACCGCTTCATGATGCACTATGGGCATACCGGACTACATACAAAACACCCATAGGCATGTCACCTTATCGGCTTGTATATGGGAAAACATGCCACTTGCCTGTTGAATTGGAATTTAAAGCTCATTGGGCAATCAAGAAATGGAACATGGATCTCCATCTAGCTGGTAAGAATCATCAGATGCAAATATCTGAGCTAGAAGAATGGAGAGAAAAGGCTTATCACAACTCCAAGATTTACAAGGAAAGAACTAAAAGATGGCATGATAAGAGAATCAAGCATAAGGAATTCAAGCCTAGAGATAAAGTTCTACTTTTCAACTCAAGAATGAAGCTCTTCGGTCATGGAAAACTTAGAAGCAAATGGGAAGGACCATTCAAGGTGATTGAAGTTGCATCCCATGGTGTTGTCACACTTCAGGATGATTCAGGTAACATATTCAAGGTAAATGGTCAACATTTGAAAGTTTTTCTTGAACCTAAAAACTTAGAAGAAATTGATGTAATTGAATTTTTGCAATTTGAAGATCCAATTTAAAAACTCCTTTGTAAAGGCTCTAGACAACTAAGGCTTGAACACCTAAACACTTAATTAGTTCCACAAGTTTTGTTGTCTATTTGAGTTCTATAGGATTTGGACAGTTTGAGAAGAGTGAGACCTACATAAACCTACAACAGAATGACTATGTCAACATCCAACTTGGGGGAGAGCATTCCTCGTGTATCTAGCTAAGTATTTCGTATTCTCTTCTTATATATCTTAATTCAGATTTGCTTGCTATATATATTTAGTTCTGTGTATTGTTTAAGTTTGTTAAATAAAAGGAGAGTGTATAAAGTTTTGCCTGCTAAAATAAATCCCTATAATAAACTCTTATGGAAATGATGAATAGTTGTTCTGCCGTAATTCCTTTCAAGTGTCTGTTTTCAACCTAGAACTCTCCCAAGTTTTGGGCACACTGTTTTGATCTAAGATTTACTCTGAACCTAAAACTTGTGGGTGGCAAATTCTTGATCTAAGTCTAGGTAGTTGACGGGTATGATATAGGAAGGTCTGAGCTGCTATTTATCTTGTTCTAAGTGATACTAGAGTTCTAGAGAATTTATCTTTTGGAAAATTAAATTATTGCATGATGAGTTCCTGTATGATGAGAGTTTAAATTCCTACCATAGCCATATATCATGCTTGTTAGATTAGGAAAACTTTCACTTATATTTACTACTTGTGAGCATTGAGTATGGTCAAGTTGTGTTGACCCTTAGGAATTGGTCATGCGGTTAAAATCAAGATCATGTACACTCCACCCATATGTGCTGCTTCTACCCTGGAAGCATGCATCCACATAGTTTACATTTAGACACATCCCAAAATTGTTCTACTCATACACTAGGAGTGAGCATAAAAAATCCTATCATCCATTGCTAGCCCTTTTGTTATCCAATAAAGCTCCAAATATTCCTATTACTACCTCCATCAATATTTCCAAAAGGGGCTTGGGTGCTCTAAAAAAAGAAAGAAGAGGAAAATAAAAATAAAAGAAAAGAGGACAAATGTCCCAACATAGAGAGATTTCGAGCATTCCAAGTTCTCCCCAAAATTCTTCAAAGTTCAAGAGAGGTATAAGTTTCTTCAAGGAGTAAAAGTAGAATTAGGTGTTCACCATTATCATTTCTTTACCCCTTTGTTTCTACTCACCATCATCGCTGTGTGCCACTACTACCACATTTCCACTCAACCCACATATTTTAGGACCACACACATGCACATCTTGATTTGACTGTATGGCTAGACTCATTCCTCTGGATCCATGGTTTGACTATGCAATAAATGTTTGCAAGTATGTATTAGCTGTCTCCCCACCTATGAGCTCCACATAAGCCTATTAAGTTGTAGGGTGAGAGAGAGAAGACAATGCTATTATGCCTTACGCCAAAAATACCACATATTTTGAGAGAAGACCGAAGGCATACACTCTTAATGCCTTGGTAAGGATCCAGAAATACCACAAAGGAGAGACTTGAGAAGGTCATACATAGGAATCTCTAAATTTTATTTAAAAATCTTGCAAAACTCCAGAACGAAGGTTGATCAAAGAGCTAGAGACATAGTGCTTGACTTAACCGTTCTATCTTTCAACTGCTCAAGACCCAAGTGATGGCTACAAGTCCCATGGTGGAAGGTAATATGGGTAAGTTTGAAAGTCAGAATAGTTCACTCTAAATCGGAGGAGAGTTCTTGTTTGAACGCATGTGTACTTTTGAGGCATGAAAGCATTGTAGCAACTCCTGATCCATCACTGAGTTTATCTTTGCTTAGGGACGAGCAAAGGGTAAGCTTGCGGGAGTTTGTTGACAGTAGATAACTCTTATTTTTAACTGTCTACGAAACATGAAAAGGGGCCTAAACATAATTACCACTTAGATATAGGGGGTTTACTGATAGAATTCCATGAGTTTTGATGAATATCTATTTCTACAGGGTGTCAGCTAAAAAGAACAAAGGAAGGCCCGCATGTCAGGTTTACATAGAGACAAAAGGGGTACGGACAACTTTTCTAGAATCTGGATGGTACAAGAAGACTCTAGAAATAAGCCAGAGGTGAAACAGGCCCAGAAGCTAGGCGGCCGCCCAAGGGGTAGGGGCGGGCACCTAGGCTGCAGAGCCAATCAGGAGCGATCTCATGGATCCTGCCTCCACCACCTTTGAGGATTAATAAAAAGTCATTGATTAAGGTCGGTTTGATCCGACGGCTGTGGTTCTTCCTAGAGGGCTATATAAGCAAGCCTCCCCCCTAGGGTTTGGTACCATATCTCTTCTATAGATCAAAAGCTAGGGTTTCAATTCTCCATCCAAGTAGAAGAGGGTCCCTCTAGTTCATCTAGTTCTAGTTCTAGTTCATCTAGATCTAGTTCTAGTTCATCTAGTTGTATCTAGAAAATAGGGAGAGAGGAGGAGAGAGCTGAGGAGGAGCCGGATATGTCAGATCTTCCTCAACATTGTACTTTTGTAGCATCTGGTTCATCATTTAGCAATCTCTAGGTTCTTCAATTATTATTTCTAAGTTCTAAGTTCTTATTTAATTCTTACTTTATTCTATTTACTTGAACTCCGCTTGTATTTGAGTGCTCTAGTTATAATATTTGGCTAGAGTATAAACCCTAGCGTAGATGTGGTGTCTAGGCTATAGTTTACTTGAGTTTGCGCCCAATATCACGGTTAGTTGTGGTAGCCCTTAGAGGTGACAACTCTGTCCGGCCATTGCAATCCACCCCATTCGGGTTGGTGTTTCGTAGAGCTTTTGGCAGCCTTCCCCCGACTACTTTCTTCCTAGTCTCTTTCTGGAGTCGGAAAGGTACTGTTGCTCCATAGTAAGTAAAGTATAGTAAGCCTGATCTTGATCACCCAATCAACTTAGAAAACCCTAGAAAGTTCCTCTCTTCTTGCCAAAAATATGTATATCTTTCTTCTCTTATCTTTATCCTTGGATGGCCTTGATTCTCTAGTACACTTCATGTTCCCCATGGAAATTGATACTCTGGAATACTCCCAGGTGAAAGCTACATCAGTATCCATGTGCTTGCGGATTTCTCTGTGTGCGTTAAAAATACCCAATAGCCATATATAACTTAAGTGTCCAGACTCCAGCACGATGACTACAACATGAGTTTAGCATCTTTAGGATCAACCAACAACTAATTCTAAACCAAGACATAGTAACTAAATGAGGAGATCACCTTGGCCTGTGGAGTGGCAGCTACTAGAAGGGTCAGCCCTGAGATCCACAGAGATGTGCGGTGCCACGGCCACAACCTCGACCATGACCTCGACAAGTAGAAAGTCTTGATGAGGAAGCACCTGCAAGGGTTAAATGAGAAAGTGGAAATCAAGGAACCAAGAACTAAGTCAAAGTTTGGATTTTGGAATTCAGAAGAATGGCAAATAACATCAATAGGAGATCATAAGAGGTAGGAATTAGAGCAAGAAGATCACCTGCAACCTTGGAGCTAGAAGCAAAGAAAGGATCATGATGATCCCTCGGCAAATGTGGCATGACCTCAAGTGGCACTGGACTATTAGGAGGGACAATCTCCAATGAGACGAGCTTTGCATAATCAAAGGTATGCGTGACTAAGAACTTCAAGGCTCTATTGTGAGTAAGACCCCAAATTAGATTCAATAAGAGAAAAAGAAGAGAAATTCTACAACATACTTGGAGAGTTTGGCCCAGGAATCCTGCAAGCCATGGGAGATGACTCTCGTGCAAAATAGGCCTCATTATCAATGAAGGGCCAATAGACCTTTTGACCGAACACGCAACTACCCTTGAAATCCTTGATAGTGCAGAGCACTAGTGCCATGATGTATGACTGAAGAATTAGAGGAGCATTCACATCCCACTTGCACGCCAACATCTGACTCACCATCTAGTTCAACAAGTTAATTGGATCTCCAAATAGCACAACATCGATGATCTCGAAGAAGGGCTAACCCATGGCATCATCATCACCCTCAACCAAAGGAATCATAGTGTGCCTCAAAATCTTGAAGATTACCTTGGGAAGCCTTCTCAAGCCTCCCAGCGGACCATAGGTAGATGTCTCTTGATAGTGGAAGCCAGATACCTCATATGTTCCTAGCACTAAAAGGTCAATGACCAACTTGCCTCTCTTCATGGCATAGTAACTTAGCTTCACGGTAGCCACAAGGTCTCTAAAGGTAGCCTTGAACCTGTGTGTACCAGTCATCTAGATTAGTTTCTCCTTCTGAGCATGAACCTCCAAGGTGTGTAGAATTGTCGAATGACAACCTCGTTCCAATCTTGCTCGAACTCAAGAATCCTTCTCCATCCCATAACTTTAAGGAAGTTGACTAAACTACTCATGTACATGAAGGACTCTAGTTGAGACCAACTCAACCATCGCTACTCTGCATACATCGACCTAACATCTATACCTCCTTGGTACAACATGTATTGGCCCCTAGTGAAGAAGAAGGGAGTTGGAGAATCCCTAGCTTGTCCAAAGTGTCTGGACAGAGCCATGTTACTAAACTCGGCCGAAACCCAATGGAAGCATTCCTTAGGGATAGCTAAGATGTCCATTGGAAGAACATCATCGTCTTCATCCTCATCCGAAGAGGATATTAGTACAACTTTTTCTGGCTAGCGACTAGGACCAGCACCAGACCTGCAACACCGCAAGGATGACTAAGAATTAACAACTTTTTTATATATGGTTAAAGCACAAGATTTATAGGTGGTATGATGAAAAGTGATAAAACACAATAGTCATGCAAGTTATATAAGCTATCTAAGTAAGCCCCACAAGGTTGGAGACTAATTGAAAGTTGATTGGGTACAAAATAGCAAGCATCAGACATTGACAGAGTATCTACCAAGCCCTCAGACCGTTCAATAAATTATAGACTAATAGCACCTAAGCAGACTGAGAATAGCATACAACCGTCATTGCATCCCGTCAAAGGAACCAGAATGTTTCATCAGTACAAGTAGTTGCACAAAGACGGAGCAGAGCATGCAAGATTGATTTTATAGAGCATCCGCGGCCTTTTGCAAACTATCCATTAAGGTCACTAGTCATGTCAGTAAGAACATATTTCTATAGGGCAATTGCAGATTCAGTGAAATCTCCAGCCAACCCAACAGAGCATCCGTTACTACCGAGGCCAGCAACAATAAGAACAGTAATCGCAAGAAAGCTTAGAACCCTCAAATCTTCATACTCATGCCGTACTACTTCATCGAACCATGCCCAAGGATAGCACCTAAGATGTTCTATCAAATCCCTAAGATGGTTTACCCCAAACCCTAACCAAACCATAGATCGGCGTAACCCTAAGTGCAACCAAAGTGGAGGGGAATGAAGTAAAAGAAGGGAGAAGGGAATCAGATGACCTTCTTATCATGATGGAGAGCACGTGGAAGTCTAGGACCATGAGGAGAGCCACCCAAAGCACATGCATAGTGAAGGAGATGGCACAGACAACAGCAATGTGGTCAGGTGAAAAGGGAAAAGAAAGTGACCCCCACTAACCTTGTCAGCCTATTTATAGCTCGTGGACTGACAAAGGATCTGATAGTGCCATGGACCGCCTACCAAATTGGATAACTAAACCCTAAATAACTGCTAAGTACCTTGAGTACATCGAACTGCCCACCAAGTAGGTTGGTCTATCTGCGAGAAGACAAAAATAGCCCGAAGACTAGATTCTCTGAAATCCAGAAAATCATTCCAATTTCTAACCTTGGAAGTGTGCTAACGCGGAGTAAAGAGACCCCAAAGAGTAGAAAGTCACCATAGCTTAGGGACTAGGAAGAATAACCCTCCTTCCATTTTTGTGACCTTATAGAGGAATAAGTCATTGGAGCACAAAAGAGGGTACACCTTATGGTGCATAAGTGGAACCCTGAACTTCCCCAAGTGCAGTACCCAATAGTACCTCGGGAAAGCTCAAGGATGAGCTTTTTCTAAGGAGGGAGAGTTGTAACGACCCAAAATCCATTACAACCTAGGCAGTCATTTTTGGATGTTGAGAGGGGTCAACTACTAAAAATCCTACGGAAATCCATGTCATGTTACGTAGGATGAAACACCAAGAATCCATTAACACACCTAGCATAGAGAAAGAGAAACTCTACTTGGACTGGTGTTCATCCTATTAACATCATCAACACCAATTACATCTCAAGAACACATGTTGGAATGATACATTAGCGATTAGCTTCCATGATTCAATGACTCAATCAATTCAGCACAAGACAGAGACTACCGAACGATCCGCCAGGGTATCAGATCCTCCGATAGAAACTGAGATAGCACAGAGTTAAGTGGATATAAGTGGTTTTTCCATTTATGGACTTGGACCCACATGTTCATGAGTTGGGATCTTGTGTTAGCTAAAGCACACCCTCTAACTCACCCTCTCCCTCATCGATTCATTTGCAACCCTCTCCCTCTCTCTAACTCTCATGAGCAAGGAGGAACCCTAGAACTAGAAAGAGAATTGATAGGAAAATGGATTGTTAGAGGAAAGGGAGACGAAGAAGAGGTGCATCAACACCTTTCCATGGATCTCATCAACATCCTCAACCTACTCATGCTTGGAGTTATTTTGCTAGTGGTGATTCAATCATGTGTAGAGATGATGATGGATGGAAGGAGTGGCATGATGGAAATAGAGGAAGCTTGGATGGAAGAAGAAGAAGGGGATCTTCAACCTTTTGGCTATGGAAGCTCTAAAATCTCAAAGCTAAGGATCTTCATCTCAATCTCAAGGTTTATCTCTTTCCTCATGAGTTTTGGTTTGAATTCTAAAGCCCTAGCCACACGTAGTGAAACTAGCTAAAAGCCTGGCCACCTTGAGCCTAGCAAGCCATCTATGCTACCCTAGGAATGTTTGGCACATGCAACATGTACAACTCCACAAATCTTAGCTTGAACCTAGGATCTCCCAAGAGCATAGGTTCTATCGCCCAATTGATGGAGTGTCTATGAATTCGATGGAGTGTCCAACAAACCCCAAAGAAGCCACTAGATAGCCTATCCATAGTCATCCTAGACCACCGGAGTGTACACAATAGAGTGTCTATCAGCAGGACGAAGTGTCCAACAGTGCACGGAGAGTGTGAGATTGTTTAGAAAGTTTACCCAAGAGGCCACCCATACTAGTTTATATCCTTTACCAAATAGTGCAATAATAGAGCCACAATTAGATGTGTCTTCCTAGGTTCCAGTGTTGACCTATGCACCAATATCCTCTCTTGTCATTGTTGACATCTCTAATACGATTACAAATAAGGTAAGTCAAACCCTTCCTTAGAAAAGGCATTAGAAATGTTCAGGACATCTCTTAGCATTGCTTAAGCCAGGTTATCATCCCCAACACAATACCAAAAGATATGGTTGTACTTATGATCATAGCACTTATAAAATATAAATAAAGGTTATCCGCAAGCGCACAGATAAAATACACATGTTGTAGCATTTCACCCAGGAAAGTTCCAAGTATCATTATTTATAATTCTACCACTAGGAAGGCACTTGGAGGTATAAGAATAAAAACTATAACTTACACTTGTGATAAGAGTTCCACTAGATCAGTCTCAAAACAAGGAACAATCATATCATAATAAAGGATAATTAATAACAGATCATAGTAATCCTAAAAGGGGTTCCACCGTGCATTTTCCTACTTGGGCATGACTCTAGAAAGAACTAGAAAATAGAGACTAACTCCTAGGGTTATTCTAACTATACGTCATTGAGCTACATCAATTAGTGCAATTACATTTAGCAAACATGGTCAGGGTAACCTCATATTCATACTCAAGAGACATTGCTAAGGTGGATCAGGAATAGAGCAAGATATCACCCCGCAACTTAGCCTTAGTAATCCTATATTTGAGGAGTGGACTATAGAGGACTCAACGAAGCTATAATAGTCACCTTCGCAATCTACCACATGGCCCAGAACATAGGGAGCACTCGCAGATAGATATTGTCTAAGCATCATGATTACACAACATCTACCACCCACCCCTTGATCATAGGAATCAGCACTATATGAACAAGAGTATAAACACAAAACTACTCTAACTATACTAAACATATAATCAACATAGGCAATGAATAATATAATTATGAATCTAGAATTATACCAAGTCCTATCAAGTATTCGACTCATACACAAACTAGAATAAGAACTAGAGAATCAACACGAACTAGACAAGAACAAGATGAATTAGACAAACTAGAACAACGAACTAGACAAGAATATGATGACTATAAGATAAACAAGATGAACTAGAACAACAAGTAGATAAACTAGAAGATGAACACAATGAACTAGAAGACAAATAGCACAAATAGATTAATAATGTTGAATACAAGAGAGAAGTACAAGGCTATACCTAGCCTCCTCACGACTAGATTTGGAATCTAAGCGTTGCTTGCCTCCTCTAATTCCTATTCTTATATTCTAGCTATGCCCTAGCTGGTGGAGCTCTAGGTTATCCTTTTGAGGGACTACCCTGAACTGAACAATGATGGATGATAGATTGATTATGGGAGATGATTCAGGGGGGTCTGCCTCTGCTTATATAGCCCAATGGGATGAACCGCAGCCCTCGGATCAAACCGACATGAAACAATGGTCAAGATAGGTCATAGAGGTCGGTTGGAGACCGCCACACAAAGGGGGACCCACTTGGTAGGGGAGCCAGGCTGGCTGGCCTAACATGTGGGGCCAGCCGACCCCACCTGGCAGCCGCCAGGCCTCCGCTTCGTTCCCGTGCCTTCTGGTGTCTTCTATGCCCTTCTAGTGTCACTTTCCGATCTGTTCGTGTAATGAGTCATGTCTTGAGTGGATTCCTTCCTTCCCAGCTTCTGGATAAATCCCTGAAAAAGATTATTTCGCAAAGCTATGAAATCTTGTCAGTTTAGTCCCTGGTCTTGTGATGATGATGGTTCTAGGGTCTTCTAGAGTCTTTCAAGTCGTATTTATCAAGGACTTCTCTTCGGTGCTCTAAATATGGCAAATGATATGTTCGTCTTAATCATCTTGACGAGCTCTTCACAATGGTGTGCTCAGATTCTTCACTTGAGATACTTTTTCATAATAAAATACTACATATCCTGCAAAACAAGTGAGAACAACACAACTCGTGGAACTCATTAGAATAAACCTCTATAACCCTACTTCACACATTATTTTAGACCTTTTCCTGAAGTAGTTGACGGTTAAAAATCAGAGTTAATTAACGTCAACAAACTTCCCCAAGCTTACTGTAACGGAACCGTCCAAATTATAAGAGCACAAGTACAAAAAACAATCACCGAAGTGATCAAATTCTCACACTTGAGCCCATATAACTCCGGTAGTCCAATGAAATCATGAGGGATTTTAAACCAACCAACATACAAGCCAAGATCGTAGCGATTCAACATAACAAGTCACATGTTACAACCATTTTACAAGTAAATCAATATACATCGGAGTTTAACATAGTTGTTACAACTTAGTTTGAAAAGTAGCGGAAGCAAAGTAATTTGAAACTAACATTATTCTTATTTCAAATACATGCCAGTACCAAGGTCGACTTCCAATAAAAGCATTAGAGATAAGATGAATAAGAAGAATCATGCTCGTGATCACACTCCGCCACTACGGCAGGAGTCAACCAACTCTTGCAGCCGCCATGATACATCACAACCTGCAACAAGTGGGGATAAAACCCTGAGTACAAGAAGGTACTCAGCTAGACTTATCCGTCAGAAACCAGAAATAAGGTGACACCAAGGATCATGCAAGGCTGATATAAAGTAGGCTGGCTTGACAACATTTTGCAAAAAAGCTTAATACAGATAAGTAATCATTAATGCTTAAGCATCAAGTTAATCATCATTAACCTATCATCTATATTAGCACCTGTACTAGAGCACTCACTTTATTAGAATCAAACAATATTAACCATAGCAGGTATAAATTGAGGCAACCTTTCCATCGTGATCCAATTAACCATCAGTTCAATTTAATTGAATCTACGTTGCCGCTGCTCCAGTCAAGTGCTCACTAACCGGGAGCGACAGTGATTCGAATCGAATTCCTATCCAGCTGGATGGGTATTTCTAACACTCACCGTGCAGACCCCTGCTAGGGTCGCACAGGCCACCTTTTCATATGATTCAGGAATCGCGGGTCCAAATGATGTCGCGACCCCAAGGGCGACACTCTGCCAGGTGATAGGGACTCTAACCCCCCCTTGGTCTCACGCCAATGTCCCCAAGCACATCCTTTCTCTCCTCCAAGAAGCAACCTACCATTCGAGTCCCGGCCTGAATCACATTAATCGGCTTCGCGGTCGGAACGACTTATCCGGCCAACTAAGTGTTAGACTGAGTTCAACATGACTCAAGGACGTACAGCGAATCGGTCCTTAAACGACTCAGACGGAGATAGATTCACACCCAAGACCTCCATGCCTTGTCGCTTCACTATCATCATCCCGTCCGGTCTCATTTCATTTTATTAACACATGGTTCCTTTCCATGATAGCAAATATAGCCAACCATGCCATATATGAATATCCCTATATCTCGCAGGTGACAGGAAATCACCTGACTTCTACCGCTTAAAGCAGGGCTAAGCATCTACTCGATCCTAGTCTATGTAGGATTCAAGGATTCATATATCTGGACAAGGAATGATATAATGCAGCAAGGTTTTCAACCAACTCCTACCACTTAATGCAACAATACTTATAACATATATAGAATTAATTGCTTTGAAGGTAGGAGGCTTATAATGCTCCGGGGCTTGCCTAGGATCCGACTCAAGTTAGAGTATGTCAGATGAATTCACTTGGCAAGCATCCTCCCATCTAGCACTTGCCCGATCCTTCTATCTTCGGGATGGATCCACCAAACACCATCTTTGGGTTTGGCTCCAACGCCACATCCTTCACACGTTTCTGCTAGCGTACCTATATGAGATGCAACCATGCACATGTGTGAATGCATAGAAGTGCAATAACTATAGCAATCATGCAAGCATACCCAAGTTCTAATAAACACCTAGAGCTAATTAACTTAACTACCCTCAAAGGCATAAGTCACACTTAACAATATACAAGCAACAACAACAACAACAACAACATAGCCTTTTGTCCCAAGCAAGTTGGGGTAGGCTATTAACAATATACAAGCAAACAACTATAATTGGAATTTATCAATTTCTGGACAAGCAAACAATAGCTTCACAAATCAATCATATCTGGAGATATACAAATCCAAATGATATGAAATAAGACATTACAGAAAGCTTATGAAATTCTATACATTTCATTTAATACCATCACACCATGATTCCAAAGTTTAACATGTCGAATTTACACAAATACAGAAACTGGTCTAACAAGACAGAGAGCAAGCAATTATGTACCCCAACTTTAAACAGCTATAACTCCTAAACCACATGGCCAAATGCCACCAATTTTTAACAGCAGCTAGATACATAAATTATCTACAACTGTTGTATAAATAAGTTTCACCACAAAGTGCATTATCATGAAGAACTTTGCTAAGTTCCTAGATCTGTCCAGAAACCTCATTTGCAAGAAATAATTATTAACTTCCATTGCAAACATATAATTGGGCAAAACCAACTTTAACAACATTTCACACATGACTAATGAACACCAGAAAACATAGTGTCCATTCCTAAATAAATTATTTTAATGCATTTTCTTAATTTATTTAGATAATTTGGTGGAATTATGAACACATATCAAAAGTGCATAATAAATTCTACCAAAATTACGGAGGCCTACACATGCTCCCAAAAGTCTACTGTCCAAATTTGAAACCATTTGGACTTGTATAACAACCTCTATGAAAAAGACAAATGGCTATAGCAATAAATCATGTGAGAGCAAGTTAAACTTAACACTCAATATTTTCTGTGAACACAAGGCCATATTATGAATCAATATGATAGAGAAACATTATACTAAGGTAATGGAACAACATTTTATATTTTATCATTTATATATTATTTATAAGCTATTTATCAAGCTATAAACAAGTTAAATCAATAACTTAAAAATAACAAGGAAAACATCCATAGCATGACAATCCTACCATAAAAATTTCACATCAATTGGAGCATCACAACTCAAAATATAAAAATAACAAGGAAAACAAGCATTTATTTTTCATTTAACAAGATCTAGGTCAAACATCCTGAAACCCAGAAACAACCTATAAGTTTTATATTTTTATTAGCAATTACATGTCATCACAAAATTAACAAAACAAGAATCATCATTTTTGGAGTTCTAAACTCAAGATAAGGCTCTAGTCAAGTTTATAAGCATTTTTGGAGCATTTTTAAAGCTTAAATAAAGACATCAGAAAACTTCTACAAACATCTAACATATTATGACTCCACTGCATAGATCTCTTCACAAGGTTTCCAAAAAGTCCACATTTACCATTTTTGGACTTTCCTAGTAGGAGATATGGATTTTCAAAGATTAACATGAAATGGAAATTCAAAAATCAGAATTAAAACAACCCTAACTAATTTTGCTAGGTGCACCCGATTCGGTACCCATTCTCTGCCACTACTTAAACCGACACGTGGGCCCCACTGTCTGGTCGGGCCCGCTTGCCATACTCACACAGAGAGACAGAGAGAGGGGATCGCGAGAGGGAAGGCGTCGGTCGTCTTCTTCATCCCACCGGAGAATAGAGGAGGCGGCCGGACTTGCGGCTCCAGCGAGGGGGGTCAACGGCGGCGGTGGCTAAGGGCGGCACGAGCACCAGGGGGGTCTCCGTGCCCTAGCTGGTGCCCCTGGCTCGGCCCAAGGAGACCCGTGGTGGTGCGGCCATGGCAGCAGGCGGCTTGCTGGCCGGTGCTCTGGCGGGCGGTCAACTGCTGGGGCGAAACCGGTGAGGCGATGAGCTCTGGAGGTGTGGCGTGGTACGGGGAATGTGATGGCGCGGTCGGTTCGGGTGGAGGGAGGCCGGAAGCGATGGAGCGACGGCGGCCTTGGAGCTTGACCGGGCGGCCATGGCGACGGCGCGCCCTGGTGACCTAGAGCTCGGGTGAGCGTGCACGCAGGGCGGAGCACGACTAGGCGGAGGCGGCAGTACATGTGACTACGGCGGTAATGGCTCTGAGCTGCGGGAATGCGACGGCCACGAAGCTTTGCGGTGGCATCCATGGCGGCTCCATTTCCGCGAGCCAAGCGCGACGGTGAGCCAAGGAGAGGGCAGAGGGAGTGAGTGAGGGAGTGGAGAGGATGGGGAGGAGCTCGGCCTCCGCGCTGGAAGAGCCCGGGGCGCTAGGACGCGCGACAGCAAGGCCAGGTGCGGCTCGCGCATGGTGGACACGTTCAGGACGCGTGGCTCCCGTTGAGGACTTCCACCGAGCAGCTGGCAGGTGCTGGAGTGGGCCAATTGAAATGCATTTTTGGGCTACATCCGGGCCGATTTGGACCTTGGTCCCAAAATAAAAGTTAAAGCCCATACAAAGTTCTACAATTTCTATTTAGGGTGTAAAGTCATTAGAGCCACGGATTAGTGAATAATTAAGCTCCAAATAGGAACTGTCAGCGATTCTAACAAAAATGAGCAACTATTTAAATTGATGGTCGAGACTAAGTCAATTTGATGCCATACTTTTACATGCTCTTCTCCAGAATGTCTACTCCAACTTTCATTAAGGGGTCAAACCAAGTTGCTTAACAAAATCTCGAGAACGTGGCATGTCAATTAAGTTGACTAAACTCGGCCTGAATTCTTTTCTAAGTCTGAAAACAGTTGTAGATTCAAACTTGGGTTCCTTATCTGACTAAGTTAGGTGCTGGACTAGGCCTTGAGGCTTGAACAAAGTTTGTAGTACCCAACATGAACTACAACTTCTCTTAAATGACCAAGGTCTGGATCAGCTTGTGTTGCAAAATACAAAGCTCCAAATTGGAATACTTGAGACTAAACTCCATTATGACTTAGCCAATTTTCTTATATCCAAAACAACACTTTATTGAATCTTGGGAGCTCAATTTGACTAGGTTAGAGGCTAAACTAGCTCTTGACCATTAAACAAAGTTTGTTCTACATAAGATGGACTACAACGTTTCTTTAAGGTCAAACCTCATAACTGGTACAGAAGTTAAACTTCCACTTTGGTCAAAGTGGCAACTCGATAAAGCCTAAACTAGGGTTTTAGGCCAATCGGGGCATTTTCTTGACATTTGCTCAACATGAACCCTTCATGACTTTTGTTGTAGAGTTCATCTAAAGTCATTTGGGCAAGTTTTCATGATTTGGTTGATGATCTATAGTTCCATTAACTTAATGGTGTAAATTACAATAGGAATGGAACTTATCATTTCATGTGACTTTTTGATTCCAAACTTCATGAAACTTTTCCAGGAATCAATATAGATAAGTACTAAGGTGAGACACATGAAGATATTGCCATAACACCATCCAAGCATATATCTTTGAAAAGGGACCTATATGTAAAGCAATGATGCAACATCCACTTTAGGTGAGCTCATCTCCATAGATTGACCTTGACATTGCCATCTCCACTTAATATGTCATGTTTAAGCTCAAACCCACTGCTTAGTGAGTGACAAACACCTGGGGTGTTACAGCCCTCCCCCCTTAAAAGAATCGCGTCCCGAGATTTGGAATGGAAGACCTTTTAAGGAAGAGCGGCACATTATCAAGTTCCCAACATCTGCTATAGCATTCAACTACAAAGCTTCAACATCGATGAACAATTTGGTCAAGGTACTTTCTGATACTTACTCTTCATGGTAAAATTTGTCTGAAGAATTTCCTTCATTGACTTCCATGAAGCATTGTTACTTTGAGAGAAATCCAAGACAATGCAGTACTTCGTTCTTAATGTACAGAGATCATTGGGTCCATGAGCGACCACTCACAAGTATCTGATTCTTTAATGAACATAACATGGTCCGTATGAACTTTACACTAGACCAAAATCTTCAGAAATATACTCGTCGAAATGACTCCATGTTCACAAAGTTTGAAAAGTAGCCCTCTACCAGAATGGCTTGAGCACAACCTTCCAAAAGGGTGAGATCATAGACGACAAATATACTCTGAGGCTATAGGATACAGACTAACCAATAGACAGGGTCTATGTTGGTCGTAAATGTTCAAACATTCATATATCAGCTAATGGAAGCTACTTACTATTCCATGCATGTAGTTCTCTTTCTCTGATGATAACACTGTATTATCTGAGTCTATTGATGGTCAGTGAATGTGATAGCTGACTCTGTCGGCTTCCTATTTCTGCCAACAGTTATCTAATAAGATTCTTTTATCCAAAGACAACAGTTATCTTGGTTGAATCAGATGCAACCTCTTGGGTAAAAACATGTATAAGGTACCAAAGTATGTCATCATTGGAAAATAATTCCTAAGGAAAGATGTAACGACGCCTTAAGGACAACAAAAGTTGTAAATATTCACTAAACCGCGGGGAGTAGTCTACCACCAAGCGATTGAGTAAAAATTTTCCTTCGTGACTTAGTTGCACTATAAGTTGAGTTGACTTGCAGCGTAGCAACTTTGCCAGGCCAACCTTTCACCATGAGACTTTCTCTTTAGGGTCATATAGCAGCTCTAAGATGAGAATTTTTTTTGACACTTCTCAGATTGCTTTCGAATATTCCTCAACACTTTGTCCAACAAAGTTATGAACAAACCGTTTGTGGCACCTAAGGGCACAAGGATGTTGATCGAAACTAGGGCATGCATTTCTCTAATTCTTCATCACAGCTGATTGAACATCTTACAATATCTATGTGATTGTCCAAGATGGAATTGACTTGATCACAATGGCTCTAGAAGATAGAATACCATGCAAGTTGTTGGCTAGTTAATTAACTTCTTATTGGTTATTGCTCTGTGAGACATAGCCTTCGTAGCTATCAAAGAGTCGTTACCTAGCTAGAGATTAACCTTCCTATTGGTAACTAATTAGTTGTCCCTCAACACTAAAAAGTTCCAAATCTTCATTCTTGATCACAATAATTATGGTTGATACAAAGCAGATGGTTGCCATCGAAGTTAGCAGATACAGAGTCTTACCAGAGATGGTTGATCTCGACGATATGGTCATTATGCATACAAAAGTTAAAATTTGCATAATGTGATTATTGATTCTTATCCAACGAATGACTTATCCAATATTAAGTGTTGTGTCCTTTTTATCCAACAGGGATGAGATACGTCGCTCACTAGATGTCGTTCATCAATACTGAGACAACTAAGTAGAGTCACTTGTCTACCACCTATTGCAGTCTGTTAATGTTTATGTCAGTATTCGGTTCTTCAAAGGTTATCCTCTTAGCAACTTCAGGAGGAATCTCTACTACCTTTGGTCTAAGATATGGATCTTATGATACGATATGGGACGATAACCAAGGAACATCTCACAAGAAAACCCACATCGATGTAGTTCCATAATGGGCTATGACTAGCAACCTCGATACCAGCGCGTGCCTAGTAGCACAACCATGTGCCGCCCGGTCACAAGGAGGCCCTAGGTTTTGTCGCGGCACCATAGAATGCTAATTGTAACACCATTACCGAACATACGCCCGATGAGGAATTTCAAATGACACAGATTGGGTGGTCCGAACAAGCACCATACCAAGGAGAGATAGCAAGTAAAGGTAGTCACAAGGTTTAGAATCAACAGGGAAGTTATCCGTAGATCAAAACACCTCACAAGAGAACATAGCTCAATTGCTGAATGCGACTAAGCACGAGATTTTTGCTTAATTCCACATACACCTAGCGTTCACCACAGTGAGGCCAAAATGAAAGATTACCACGAGATTTGGTCATGTTGGACCACAACATGAGATCAAGACTGGTAAACATCTCGAGACTTGAGAAGGTTGGTGATGGATTAAGCAAATTTCACGGGCAAAAACCGATCTGTAGTCATAGATTGAGTTGATAGGGTAGATGCACGAATTTGCAAGCACATGATTTAGAGACCATAGCAGAGATACATTGCGTCACACTAGCTAACCTTTGAGAGAGGTAACCGGAAGGTCCAACATGGATTTGGGTACGATCTCCACAACTGGCAATGTACGAACCATGGTCAAAGGCTAGCATTGATGAAAGTTAACTTGGTTGGTCAAACGATAAGGGTCTTCTCAAAAAGGGTTGCACAACATCCACGACTTATGCCAACCTATAGGAGAACTAAACTTTGGGCTTTCGATCAAGCAAAGGCATGGATACAAACATTCAAGGGCTAACCACCAAGTCTACAGGCTCAGGCTCCTAAGATAGAGAACCTAATGGAAGACAACAACCATACAATTACATACGTGAACATTGTTCTAGGATAAGGCTATGTGGCCCTCGTATGCTCACCGAGGACAAACGAGGTGACAACTAGGGCACTACCTAGATAACAAGCATACATACAACATCATAGTCAAGCAGACATTGGAGAAATTTCAAACAAATGGGCTTAAGCAACCAATCCAAAGCACAAGACTCACCCAAAATAAGCATTTATCTCAAGCATGAACTAACTACAAGTTTAGCTCAAAACAAACGCTAGCTAAGGGAGCCAACTTAGCATGTGCACAGAATCTAGATAGCAGCATAGTAACTACTTGTTTCAACCATAACTAAGGTTGTAGACCTTCTATAAAGGTGATCCTAGACTTTCTAGATAGCTTAAGAAGATGACTACACTTTAGTTATTCATACCAATAGCTAAATCACAAGTTAGCATGGTCAAGCATGCTGATGTTTCAGATATATACCAACATGGATAGAAAACTGACAAGAACTTCAAAATTGCATAACTAGAGTTCTAGGGACCCAACAAGGCTGAGCCTTAACTTTATGTAAATATTATTAAGTTGTCTATAACTTTCTTATTCTCATATTAAGATAATTCTATATCTAACAAGACCAAACAAGACAAAGAAGACATCTCTGCCCAGATTTGGACAGATTCTGTCGTTCCACTTTGCAAGCTCATAACTAGAGATTAGACCATCATAATTAGTGTTATAGGACATTTTGGAAAGCATAGAAAAAGTACTACACTTCTTCTATTATCTCCAAGACATGATTCCATATGCACACAGGTCAAACAAACCAAACATTCAGATCTATTCAGAGCATAAGCAAAACCTGACAGTAAACTTCTAAATTTCATAACTCTCAAACTTTAAGACCTAGGGTCATGAATTTTTTAGGACAAGCTAGATAAGTAAGTTAGCTACATCTTTGGTATTCTCCATAACTATAGAAAACACCATTATGAGCATGAAAGCATCACTACAAATGAAACCGTTCTAGCAGCCAACATTTAACAAGCAAAGCAAAGCTTACCTTTGTTATACTTAACAAGAGAGCATACAAACATGTTAGTCTATTTGCTCTAAACATTGTTACCTTAGACCAACACTAATTTAATTCATTTATGAGAATCCACAATTACTGAAATAAAGTCTAAAGCATTTACAAATGCTTGTATGAACAACACGGAGTAAGGCATTCTTGTTAGCTTCTCACAAGGAAGATAGTGTACTACATTAATCACAAGTTACTTATCATTTGAACAAGGGTGAGAGGAGCATAGCCATGTATAACACAACAATCATGAAGATGCATGCTTCGTCCTATTCGTCCTCACAAGATTGCCAACCTAAGGTGGCAATCACGTTCTATGTCGGTGGCATAACACGCACTCTCTCGATATATAGCTAGTCGACAGCTACATTCAACTTACGCATTCGTGGTTAGCGTGCCTACAGAAAAGTTTCATTGTAGCCCAACAAATCCCCAAATATAGCACATAATGAAAGCAGGAAAGTAAAATTCTAAGTACTCCCATATACATATACCCCTATATACGTACATGTAGTACCAAAACTACCCGAATCTTCGATCACCCACAATTAAGTACCTTTATATATACATGTGTGTAACATGTAAATAATCCAGTAACCAAAACTAGCTCTCCCCTAGACCACAGGTTGTATGGGCATGCTCTCACAACTCACACTTACCTGAGCGTAGGTGCGACGTTGCATAAAAGTAAACTAGCAACATATATGGCTATTTCATATATGAAGGATACCCCTAATCTAACACATTGGGTAGCATAGTGTGGGAGAGTTATCACACATACATACCTTGGCCTGGGCGTAGATGCATAAATGAAAAAACCCCCCCAAGTTAGTACTTATATAAGCCACCTAATAATCCTTATATGGGCATAAGGAAATTGACCACTGGCATACTTAGGTTTAGAATTCAGATTTCACAAACCTATATATAGCTATAAGTTGATAAAACTAATTTTATAAAACAAAACCTTTGTTTTAAATACACATACGACAAGTTTAATGTTGAATCTTGCTCCGATACCAGCTGTAACGGAACCGTCCAAATTATAAGAGCACAAGTACAAAAAACAATCACCGAAGTGATCAAATTATCGCACTTGAGCCCATATAACTCCGGTAGTCCAATGAAATCATGAGGGATTTCAAACCAACCAACATACAAGCCAAGATCGTAGTGATTCAACATAACAAGTCACATGTTACAACCATTTTACAAGTAAATCAATATACATCGGAGTTTAACATAGTTGTTACAACTTAGTTTGAAAAGTAGCGGAAGCAAAGTAATTTGAAACTAACATTATTCTTATTTCAAATACATGCCAGTACCAAGGTCGACTTCCAACAAAAGCATTAGAGATAAGATGAATAAGAAGGATCATGCCCATGATCACACTCTGCCACTACGGCAGGAGTCAACCAACTCTTGCAGCCGCCATGATACATCACAACCTGCAACAAGTGGGGATAAAACCCTGAGTAGAAGAAGGTACTCAGCTAGACTTACCCGTCAGAAACCAGAAATAAGGTGACACCAAGGATCATGCAAGGCTGATATAAAGTAGGCTGGCTTGACAACATTTTGCATAAAAGCTTAATACAGATAAGTAATCATTAATGCTTAAGCATCAAGTTAATCATCATTAACCTGTCATCTATATTAGCACATGTACTAGAGCACTCACTTTATTAGGAGCAAACAATATTAACCATAGCAGGTATAAATTGAGGCAACCTTTCCATCGTGATCCAATTAACCATCAGTTCAATTTAATTGAATCTACGTTGCCGCTGCTCAAGTCAAGTGCTCACTAACCGAGAGCGACGGCGATTCGAATTGAATTCCTATCCAGCTGGAGGGGTATTTCTAACACTCACCGTGCAGACCCCTGCTAGGGTCACACAGGCCACCTTTTCATATGATTCAGGAATCGCGGGTCCGAATGATGTCGCGACCCCAAGGGCGACACTCTGCCAGGTGATAGGGACTCTAACCCCCCCTTGGTCTCACGCCAATGTCCCCAAGCACATCCTTTCTCTCCTCCAAGAAGCAACCTACCATTCGAGTCCCGGCCTGAATCACATTACTCGGCTTCGCGGTCGGAACGACTTATCTGGCCAACTAAGTGTTAGACTGAGTTCAAAATGACTCAAGGACGTACAGCGAATCGGTCCTTAAATGACTCAGACGGGGATAGATTCACACCCAAGACCTCCATGCCTTGTCGCTTCACTATCATCATCCCGCCCGGTCACATTTCATTTTATTAACACATGGTTCCTTTCCACGATAGCAAATATAGCCAACCGTGCCATATATGAATATCCCTATATCTCGCAGGTGACAGGAAATCACCAGACTTCTATCGCTTAAAGCAAGGCTAAGCATCTACTCGATCCTAGTCTATGTAGGATTCAAGGATTCATATATCTGGACAAGGAATGATATAATGCAGCAAGGTTTTCAACCAACTCCTACCACTTAATGCAACAATACTTATAACATATATATAATTAATTGCTTTGAAGGTAGGAGGCTTATAATGCTTCGGGGCTTGCCTGGGATCTGACTCAAGTTAGAGTATGTCAGATGAATTCACTTAGCGAGCATCCTCCCATCTAGCACTTGTCCGATCCTTCTATCTTCGGGATGGATCCACCAAACACCGTCTTTGGGTTTGGCTCCAACGCCACATCCTTCACACGTTTCTGCTAGCGTACCTATATGAGATGCAACCATGCACATGTGTGAATGCATAGAAGTGCAATAACTATAGCAATCATGCAAGCATACCCAAGTTCTAATAAACACCTAGAGCTAATTAACTTAACTACCCTCAAAGGCATAAGTCACCCTTAACAATATATAAGCAGCAGCAACAACAACAACAACATAGCCTTTTGTCCCAAGCAAGTTGGGGTAGGCTATTAACAATATACAAGCAAACAACTATAATTGGAATTTATTAATTTCTGGACAAGCAAACAATAGCTTCACAAATCAATCATATCTAGAGATATACAAATCCAAATGATATGAAATAAGACATTACAAAAAGCTTATGAAATTCTCTACATTTCATTTAATACCATCACAGCATGATTCCAAAGTTTAACATGTCGAATTTACACAAATACAGAAACTGGTCTAACAAGACAGAGAGCAAGCAATTCTGTACCCCAACTTTAAACAGCTATAACTCCTAAACCACATGGCCAAATGCCATCAAATTTTAACAGAAGCTATATACATAAATTATCTACAACTGTTGTATAAATAAGTTTCACAACAAAGCGCATTATCATGAAGAACTTTGCTAAGTTCCTAGATCTGTCCAGAAACCTCATTTGCAAGAAATAATTATTAACTTCCATAGCAAACATATAATTGGGCAAAACCAACTTTACCAACATTTCACACATGACTAATGAACACCAGAAAACATAGTTTCCATTCCTAAATAAATTCTTTTAATGTATTTTCTTAATTTATTTAGATAATTTGGTGGAATTATGAACACATATCAAAAGTACATAATAAATTCTACCAAAATTACAAAGGCCTACACATGCTCCCGAAAGTCTACTATCCAAATTTGAAACCATTTGGACATGTATAACAACCACTATGAAAAAGACAAATGGCTATAGCAATAAATCATGTGAGAGCAAGTTAAACTTAACACTCAATATTTTATGTGAACACAAGGCCATATTATGAATCAATATGATAGAGAAACATCATACTAAGGTAATGGAACAACATTTTCTATTTTATCATTTATATATTATTTATAAGCTATTTATCAAGCTATAAACAAGTTAAATCAATAACTTGAGCATACAGTAAGCAATGACCATGAAATTTATACCACAGTACATCCATAGCATGACAATCCTACCATAAAAATTTCACATCAATTGGAGCATCACAACTCAAAATATAAAAATAACAAGGAAAACAAGCATTTATTTTTCATTTAACAAGATCTAGGTCAAACATCCTAAAACCCGGAAACAACCTATAAGTTTTATATTTTTCTTAGCAAGTACAAGTCATCACAAAATTAACAAAACAAGAATCATCATTTTTGGAGTTCTAAAACTCAAGATAAGGCTCTAGTCAAGTTTATAAGCATTTTTGGAGCATTTTTAAAGCTTAAATAAAGACATCAGAAAACTTCTACAAACATCTAACATATTATGACTCCACTGCATAGATCTCTTCACAAGGTTTCCAAAAAGTCCACATTTACCATTTTTGGACTTTCCTTGTAGGAGATATGGATTTTCAAAGATTAACATGAAATGGAAATTCAAAAATCAGAATTAAAACAACCCTAACTAATTTTGCTAGGTGCACCCGATTCGGTACCCATTCTCTGCCACTACTTAAACCGACACGTGGGCCCCACTATCCGATCGGGCCCACTTGCCATACTCACATAGAGAGACAGAGAGAGGGGATCGCGAGAGGGAAGGCGTCGGTCGTCTTCTTCATCCCACCGGAGAACAGAGGAGGCGGCCGGACTTGCGGCTCCGGCGAGGGGGGTCACCGACGGCGGTGGCTAAGGGCGGCACGAGCACTAGGGGGGTCTCCGTGCCCTAGCTGGTGCCCCTGGCTCGGCCCAAGGAGACCCGTGGTGGTGCGGCCACGGCAGCAGGCGGCTTGCCGGCCGGCGCTCTGGCGGCGGTCAACTGCGGGGGCGAAACCGGTGAGGCGATGAGCTCTGGAGGTACGGCATGGTACGGAGAACGTGATGGCGTGGTCAGTTCGGGTGGAGGGAGGCCGGAAGCGATGGAGCGACGGTGGCCTTGGAGCTTGACCGGGCGGCCATGGCGATGGCGCGCCCTGGTGACCTAGAGCTCGGGTGAGCGTGCGCGCAGGGCGGAGCACGACGAGGCGGCCATGGCAGTACATGTGACTACGGCAGTAATGGCTCTGAGCTGCAGGAACGCGACGGCCACGAAGCTTTGCGGCGACATCCATGGTGGCTCCATTTCCGCGAGCCAAGCGCGACGGTGAGCCAAGGAGAGGGCAGAGGGAGTGAGTGAGTGAGTGGAGAGGATGGGGAGGAGCTCGGCCTCCGCGCTGGAAGAGCCCGGGGCGCTAGGACGCGCGGCAGCAAGGCCAGGCATGGCTCGTGCATGGTGGACACGTTCGGGACGCGTGGCTCCCGTTGAGGACTTCCACCGAGCAGCTGGCAGGTGCCAGAGCCAATTGAAATGCATTTTTGGGCTACATCCAGGCCGATTTGGACCTTGGTCCCAAAATAAAAGTTAAAGCCCATACAAAGGTCTACAATTTCTATTTAGGGTGTAAAGTCATTAGAGCCATGGATTAGTGAATAATTAAGCTCCAAATAGGCACTATCAGCGATTCTAACAGAAATGAGCAACTATTTAAATTGATGGTCGAGACTAAGTCAATTTGATGCCATACTTTTACATGCTCTTCTCTAGAATATCTACTCCAACTTTCATTAAGGGGTCAAACCAAGTTGCTTAACAAAATCTCGAGAACGTGGCATGTCAATTAAGTTGACTAAACTCGGCCTGAATTCTTTTCTAAGTCTGAAAACAGTTGTAGATTCAAACTTGGGTTCCTTATCTGACTAAGTTAGGAGCTGGACTAGGCCTTGAGGCTTGAACAAAGTTTGTAGTACCCAACATGAACTACAACTTCTCTTAAATGACCAAGGTCCGGATCAGCTTGTGTTGCAAAATACAAAGCTCCAAATTGGAATACTTGAGACTAAACTCCATTATGACTTAGCCAATTTTCTTATATCCAAAACAACACTTTATTGAATATTGGGAGCTCAATTTGACTAGGTTAGAGGCCAAACTAGCTCTTGACCATTAAACAAAGTTTGTTCTACATAAGATGGACTACAACTTTTCTTTAAGGTCAAACCTCATAACTGGTACAGAAGTTAAACTTCCACTTTGGTCAAAGTAGCAACTCGATAAAGCCTAAACTAGGGTTTTAGGCCAAGCGGGGCATTTTCTTGACATTTGCTCAACATGAACCCTTCATGACTTTTGTTGTAGAGTTCATCTAAAGTCATTTGGGCAAGTTTTCATGATTTGGTTGATGATCTATAGTTCCATTAACTTAATGGTGCAAATTCCAATAGGAATGGAACTTATCATTTCATGTGACTTTTTGATTCCAAACTTCATGAAACTTTTCTAGGGATCAATATAGATAGGTACTAAGGTGAGACACATGAAGATATTGCCATAACACCATCCAAGCATATATCTTTGAAAAGGGACCTATATGTAAAGCAATGATGCAACATCCACTTTAGGTGAGCTCATCTCCATAGATTGACCTTGACATTGCCATCTCCACTTAATCTGTCATGTTTAAGCTAAAACCCACTGCTTAGTGAGTGACAAACACCTGGGGTGTTACAGCCCTCCCCCCTTAAAAGAATCATGTCCCGAGATTCAGAATGGAAGACCTTTTATGAAAGAGCGGCACATTATCAAGTTCCCAACATCTGCTATAGCATTCAGCTACAAAGCTTCAATATCGATGAACAATTTGGTCAAGGTACTTTCTGATACTTACTCTTCATGGTAAAATTTGTCTGAAGAATTTCCTTCATTGACTTCCATGAAGCATTGTTACTTTGAGAGAAATCCAAGACAATGCAGTACTTCGTTCTTAATGTACAGAGATCATTGGGTCCATGAGCGACCACTCACAAGTATCTAATTCTTTAATGAACATAACATGGTCCGTATGAACTTTACACTAGACCAAAATCTTTAGAAATATACTCGTCGAAATGACTCTATGTTCACAAAGTTTGAAAAGTAGCCCTCTACCAGAATGGCTTGAGCACAACCTTCCAAAAGGGTGAGATCATAGACGACAAATATACTCTGAGGCTATAGGATACAGACTAACCAATAGACAGGGTCTATGTTGGTCGTAAATGTTCAAACATTCATATATCAGCTAATGGAAGCTACTTACTATTCCATGCATGTAGTTCTCTTTCTCTGATGATAACATCCACTTTAGGTGAGGCTCATCTCCATAGATTGACCTTGACATTTCCATCTCCACTTAATCTGTCTTGTTTAAGCTCAAACCCACTGCTTAGTGAGTGACAAACACCTGGGGTGTTACACTTACCCTTTGCTAGTCCCTTAGCAAATAGTGGTTTGGTTTAATATGATGGATCAGGAGTTGCTACAATGCTTTCACACCTCAAAAGTACACAAATGTTAAAACAAAATCTCTCCTCCAAGTTAGAATAAACCATTTCAACTTCCAACTTACCCATATTACCTTCAGCCGTGGGGCTTGTAACCTTCACTTGGGTCTTGAGTAGTTGAAAAGCAGAATGATCAAGTCAAGCACTATGTCCCAATCTCTTCGATCACCTTTATTCTAGAGTTTTGCAAGGTTTTCATAACAAAACTCAGAGATTCCTTCGTATGATCCTTTCAAGTCTCTCATATGTGGTATTTGTGGATTCCTCTCTAAGGAAACAATGGTGTTTTGCCTTCTCTCCTCTCAAAATTTGTGGTATTTTTGGTATAAGGTAGAGTAGCATCATACCTTCCCTCTTCCCTCCCAATAACTATCAAACTTATGTGGAGCTGAAGGTATTTCAAGGATGTAGCATACTTACCTGGTATGTATTGCCTAATCAAAACCGGGATCCTTGGAGGGGAAATCATACCCTTAGATCATGATGTGCTTGTGTGTGGACCTATATATATGTGGAATGGGTATGTATGTGGTGGTGGATATATGGTGGAACAATGGTGATAAAGGGTGTAACATGGCGAGGGTGAAAACATGAAACCTTATCTTACTTTGCTCCTTGAGGGGATACTTCTCTCTTTTGAACTTTGAAGACTTTGAAGAATACTTGGGCTCGATACTTTTTCTTCTCTCTCTTTTTTCTTTTCTTCTCTTTTTTTTCTTTTTTTAACTAGAACCCAAGCTTCTTTTGCTAGTACATATCAAGAGATAAATAACAAGGACTGTTGGAGCAATTTACTGAATGACAATGACAAGGTTTAATGGATGAAATGGAAAAAAGGGAATATTTTTGGTTGTTCATTCCCTGGGTAGGAATAGAACATTTTTGGTGGATCTAAGTGGAAAGCATGTTGTTGTGTACTTCCAGGGTAGAAGTAGCATATTTAGGTGCAGTGTTTGTGATCTTGATCTTGGGAGTATGATGAACCTCTCGACAAGGGTCTTACATGGGTTGATCAAACTCAATACAAACCAAGTAGCCTATGAGCTGGTTTTCCTAGTCTAGCAAATATATAGTCGTGGTAGGAATTTAATCACTCATCATATAGGAACTCATCATTTAATAATTTTAAGTTTTCAAAAGATAAATCTTTAGAACTTCAGTATCACTAGAAACAAGATAAATAGCAGCTCAAAACCTTCTCATATCATACTCATCAAACACCTAGACTTAGATCAAGCTTTTGCAACCCACAAGTTTTAGGTTTAGAGCAAATCTTCATGTCAAAATAATCATATCCTAAAACTTGGGAGAATTTAAGGTTGAACACTAGGCACTTGAAAGGGATTACAACAAAGCAACTATTCATCATTTCCATGCAAATAGATTATCTAGAGTTCAATTCCTTTAAGGGCAGGTTAAACAGACTTGTACACTCTCTCTTTACTACCTAAACATTTAATAACTAATATAGATAGTAGACTATTTTTGTTTTGTTTTCTAAATTATTTATATTTTTATTTCTTTTCTAAAATAAATCACACATAAGGAAAGAAATACTTAGCTAGATACATGGGGATGCTCCTCCCCCAAGCTAGATGTTGACGTAGTCGTTCGTCTTGAATCTTGATAGCATAGATGTTCCTTGTCCCTCTGGATCTTCAAAGTAGATAGTCGATGAAGAGGTCCTTCCAAAGTGGATGAAAACTTCTGGCTAATCTTCTCATTGAATCCTGCTTAACTCAAAATAGGCAACAAAGCTCGTGAAACAGATTAAGCGTTGGTGGTAAAACCATTTATGCTTTATCCATTTTTGGAACCTTATGGACTTCCAACTAAGCACTTTTCAACAAGATCTCAATATTTTTTTGGATTTTCTGTTTTTATATGCAGATGCAAAAATTATTTTTATGCCTCCACAGTAAACAACCGAGACTTATTCACATGGGGCTTAAGTTTTTTTAGATGCAATGATATGATGCAATATAAATTAATTTTTATTTTCTTTTTAATGCAATGGAGAAAATATAAATATACTAAATGCTTATGACTAGTTATGAAAAAAATAAATATGCTAAAGTAAAACTATGCAGGAAGGTAAATATGAGGATAACTACCAATGCAACCTTTTGGCGAAGGTTTGGAGATTTAGGTCTGTCAAACCGGACCTTCTGGCTCGATTACACACTTGAGGGGTGTCTGAGGGGACAGAGTCATCCCCTGATTTCTCCTCTTCTGGTTGTACCTGAGTATCTGGTGAGTCAGGAGATAGCGATTCTTCTTCTTGTGTGGGAGTGCTTAGTGGTGTTATCTCTTTCTTTCTCCACGCTTTCTTGTCCTCAGTTTCTCTTCCTTGTCTAGAAGCTTCTCTTCTTCTTTTGCCTCTAGGGCAGCTTCTCCTTCATAGCTTCCTTTTTCTAATCAGTCCCTTCTTCCTTGATGGCTTGCTATCTTAGACGCTGAGAGTGGTGTCTCCTATTCATGTTCTTCTTGGGCTTCTCATAAGTAGTATAGCTATTAAAGTAACAACATACCTTCTCCCCAAGGAAGTGGAAATGAATCTCCCCTTGCTTCATATAGATGATCACGCTGGTGGTATGAAGGAACGGTCTCCCTAGAATAAGGTGGACGTCATCTTCTTCACCCATGTCTAGAACCATGAAGTCAGTAGGAACCTCATGATCCCTGATCTTGACTGTTATGTCCTTGGCTATTCCTTCTGGAAATCAGAACGATTGGTCCGCCAGCTGCAACTGCAAATATGTTGGGCACAAGGGTCTATTACGATATAAATGTTTATATGTTACTGTAGACATGATGTTGACACTTGAGCTGATGTCGCAGAACGTCTTATAGAAGGTACTTCCTTTGATCATACAATCGATGGTAGGTACTCCAGGATCTTCCTTCTTTTCAAGGTGTGATGGAGGAAAAGCAAGGTCAATAGGTGGTTCAATAGTGTTGACCATCAAGACTAGTTCTTGAATAGGTTGCTTTGCTTTGCTCTTCCCATTATTGTTGTTGTTCTTATTTGGAGTAGGCAAGATGCCTTCATAAGTGTAGACATTCTTCTTGACTGAAGCCTTCTTTTTTGGAACCTTTCTTTCTAGAATCTTGTTCTTCTTTTCTGGGATCTTGTTAAAATCCAAGTAATCGTACGGGTGCTAAGGATGGACTCGTGTTGTGAGTGCACAATTCTTGAAGCTGAATCTCTCCTTGGTGTCTCCAATGGTGAAACAAATCTTGGCGGTGTCGGCGTAGATGATGGCTTTGGCTGTGCTGAGGAATGATCATCCCAAAATGATGGGTGCTCTATCATCTCCTCCTGTTTCTATCACCACGAAGTATACTCATAGAGCTGAGTGTCCAACTCCCATGAGAATGTTTTCAAGAATTCCCTTAGGGTAGCACAATGTCTGATCTGCAAGCTGCAAACACATGGTTGTATACAACAAAGGTTGACCATGAATTTTCTCATAGATTACCTTAGACATAATGTTTACACTTGCTCCCAAATCGCATATGGCTTCGTCAAAAGTGTGAGCTCCATGCGGATGGGGATGACGGGTCTTCTTGGATATCCTTTCTTTTCTAGCATGTCCTCTTCTCCCCATACTGGTCTTAGTGGTCTGGGTGGTGCGACGAAGTATTCTCCTTCATTGAAGACGTCTACAAGATTCACAGTTTCTAATTCTTCCAGATTCCTTAGAATCTTACCTTTTTTAGCCACAGGTACTGAAGCGGCTAGCTAAGAGATTTGTGAGTCTATCATCTTATTAAAGCTAAGTTGATTCTTTATGGCAAAAGTAAAGCTATCCATTCTATTGTTTATAGTTTCAAGCACTTTATTGTTGGAAGCTATCTTTCTAGATATATTATCAATAACTTTATTCTGATTAACAATCATCTCTCTCAAAGGTGGTTGGTTGAAATTGTTACCTTGGTATTTACTTGAGTAGTTACCTGGGTAGTTAGGTCTTTATTGCTGATTCCAACCTTGATTCTGTTGGTTCCATTATTGATTCTGTTGAGGACGATAGTTGGTGTTTCTGGGGGTATAAACCCCTATACCCTTACGGCTAGACATGGGCAGGCCTAGATCAGATGGTCCGGCCCATTACATGACGACGCATGATCTAGATCATGGGGATGGAGTCTCGCGCAAGGCATCAAACTAGACTTGGGAATCAAGAAAGGTCTTGGTCGGTTAGATTAGGAATCCTTATCCGGCTCTATATGGCAATTGTAACCGGCTAAGATTAGTTTCCAGATCTGTAACCCTTCCTCCCGAACTATACAAGGAGGGTAGGGGACCCCCCTCAAAAACATCAAAACATATTCTAGGGCAATCTAGCTTGTAATACATTGTTCGAGACAACAATAACAAAGGAGAGCATGACATAAGGTATTATGCCCACACGGTGGCCTGAACCTGGGTAAACTCGCGTGTTGTTCTGCATCACCACCTCGTTAGTGGCTTGCACACATGTCTACCGACAATCTACTACCTTGGGCATACCCCTCGGTAGACTGCCGACCAGGTTTTGTCGACAGTGGCGTGCCAGGTAGAGGGTGTGTGTACTTCTTTTTAGGTGGGTGAGATGGTCATCTTCCCCGATTCCATGGCCATGGCGGCGGGCCTCACGTTCATGATTGGCCAGATCACCTGAACCACCGGCTCCAATGACTTTGTCGTCACACCCATGGAGGAGGTGCAGATCCAATCTGCATCGACTACTTCCCTGACACTGGCGTCGACTACAACTACGCTAGCTCCGGCTTCGCTTGCACCAGCACCGTCACCGACCACGCTAGTAACTCATCGACTCCTTCCTCGCTACCAGGGGAGGAAACTCAACAACACTGACTTGATCGACTCCATTGACCAGCTCGGTGGCAAACTCTCATTTACTCTAGCTCTGGTCGACTCGCTCCAAGAGTAGTTTACCGACCAGACCTCGAATGGCTATAACAGATCTACTTGACCTACTGTAACACCCCGATGTTACGCAAGCGTTTGCATTGCAATCATAAGCATGACATTTCATATCATCCATAATCATGTATGGTAAGATTATAACCTGAGTGAAATAAAAGCTTGGAAAAATGGTATTCGTGATGTAATATATTAATATGCTAATTACCTTTCATCAAAATTGTGCAACTACAAATTTTATATCACTTAGAATTATAGGTCAAATTTTTGGAGCAACTAAATTACTCAAAGTTTTGTCAAAAACTGGTTTCAAAAATGTATTCTGAAAATATTCAAAAATACTCCCTATTTTAGCTTTTATTCTAAAATTCAAAATCTGTGGGGAATTTTGAGTTAGCCCCATAATCAAAGTTGTAGAGAATTGAATTCTAAGCAACTTTTATTTTTGGGTCATTTTCAGAAAAGGCCCTTTTCTTGCTCAAAATGAGGTTTGAAAATTGTATTTGAAATTTGTTGAAAATAGAAATTAAAAAAAATCAAAATCTAACCTAAGCAGGTCGCCGCCTCGGTTTCGGCCCGCTGGCCGAAACGGCCCGTGCCACTCCCGCGCGCGCGCGCCCACGCAACGCAGGCGGCCCGGCCCGTGTCCGCTCGGCCTCCTCCTCCTCTTCCCACTCGCCCCGCGCCTCGCTGTCCGCCGCGACAGAGAACTCCCGCCGCGTGGCGACCATGTGCCGGTGTCGCCCGCCGTGCGGCAGCCGCGGCCTGACCTCGCGCCCACGCACCCGCCTTCAACTGCTGGTGCCCGTGCGCTCTTTCATTTCCGCCTGAGCTGCCTTCTTTCTCCTCCAGAGCCGAGAGCCCTAAGCTCTGCCCTCGCCGCGCCCGCAGCTCCGCCGGTGTCGAGCTCCCGCACCACCGCTCCATTCCCCGATTCCTCCCGCCCATAACTCCGCCTCGCCCTCCTTCAAGTCACGCTCGAGCTTGCGCCGCCTTCCGAGCACAGGTTGAGCCTCCCCACGCCTCGCCAATGATGGCCATGGCGCCGCCGTGCTCGGCCGCCATGGAAGTCATCTTCGTTCTCCTCTCCAGCCTAGCCTAGCTACCCTACCGCACTCGCCGTCTCCTCACATATCCCGTGCGCTCGCCAGCTCGCCCTGCCATGGCCGGAGATGGCCGCCAGCCTCGTGGCCGAGCCGCGCCGCCGCGCCAGCGCGCACACCGGTGAGGCCTCTGCCTTCGCCAGCCAGCCGGGCCGGCCAGGCCGAGTGGCAGTGGGTTGACGCCCTGCTGGGCCGACTTCCCCTCCCACGCGCTCGGACCACGCAGGCCGAAAAACGGCCACGGGCCAGTTGACTTCCACGGGCCGGCCAAGTACCAATAATGAAAATCAATTCCTGTTTTCTTTTATTATTCATGATGAAAAATACTTTGGAAAATGTTTTTGTAGTCATTTCAGTTCCAAAAATTGTGAAATAAATTTCTATGGACTCATTGGAACCAGATCTACAATATAAAAATATTGCATGTCAATATTTCATTACTTTTCTGTAGAGTTTTTATTTAATTATTGAAATGGCTGTTTTCTTGATAAATGCTTAATAAATCATAGAAAAATCAGAAAAATGTGATTCCAAGTTTGTTAATCTTTTTGTGCCATGTACTTGCTAGGAAAATTTTATATCATGCATGTTCTGTAGAAAAATGTGTAGGTGTAGTTCAAATGCTTTCTATCACTAGTATTTGCTATTTTTGTTAATTAAATAAATGTGAATAAAACATGCAAGTAATAATTTTTTTACAGTGATTATTTACTGTGTAGAAAGTAGGAAAATTACTAAATCTATTGTTTGATACTTTTCATAATGCAAAGTATTTTCATGCTCGTTTTTAGGCCTTAGCTTGTTATTTTTGTATAGACAGTTCTAATAATCCAAATGCAATTAAAATTTTGTGGCATGCTAGAATTGATGTTAGTAATCCACTGTAATTTTCTAAGATTTTTCTATGCTACCAAAATATATGTTGCTGTTCAAGCCTAGGGCTAACTAGGGTTTACATTCAATCTTTGATGCAAGATTAGTTAGTAAACTTTGCTTTGGTGTATCTTTGAATCATTTCATAAGATATGTTAACTTAACATATTAGTAGTAGAAGAGAATGCAGTAGATGACATGTGCTTGTAGTATAGTTTCTTGGATGATGTTGACTACCTTGCATTTCAACATATCCATTGCATTCATCTCCTTCGATGCACGTTTGCATAATCACTTATGCGCATTGCATCATATAGGATCGCAAACCGAGAACCCAGTCGTCATACCCAAGGAGCCAGAGGAGCAGCTCGAGGTGCAACAGCAGGAAGTGCTAGAAGCCAAAGAGGAGGTCGGTGAAGATCTTCCAGAGTGCCCCGACCACCGTCCGAGCTCTTTTGAGAGAGGCAAGCCCCGGAGCATTTCTCTCCCGGTTTGCAAATAATTTATTATTGACTTTACTTAAACTGCTGCATTAAGTTTAGGAGTTGTTTGCAACCATTGTTGCATTATACCTTGTTTTACCTTGCTTTACCGATCCTTGTCACCCTGGTGTTCGCAGTCAAATAATTGCTTAGTTTGCTTAGACCGGTAGAAGTCGGGTGATTGCCTGTCATCTGCAAGCTCTAGGAGATTACTTGGATCTATGTGAAAGTATGTCATATGAAAATAACTAAGTGTCGAAATGAATTGAGACCGGGCGGAAACTTGCAGGGTTTCGGACTGTAGTGTTTTATGTCTGTGTCAATTAAGGACCGACCGTTGTTGGGCCTCGAGTCATGTTGAACGCATGCCTCACATTTAGCTGGCCAAATAATGTACCTTTCGACTGCAAAGCTGGGAGATTATTTGGGCCGAGTGGATTGCCCGCAACGCACTGTACCGGAGCAGTAGTGGCAGGATACGGGGCGCGATGATAAGGCCAAAGAGCAGTCGGGCGGCCCCTGGGTACATGTGGTTCCTGGCAAGCTCGCGACTTTACCTGAATGGTTGACTCGGTGACCAATACCTCACTTTAGCGGGTGAGTGAGGTTTGTGTGAGGAATAAATTACCAGCTGGTTAATAATCGATTCGAATCGCCATCGTTCACTGGATAGTGAACACTTGACTTGAGCTACTTCATCATAGTAATATTGATGAATCACTTGGATAGTTATGTGGAAGATGACATGGTAACTATTGTTAATGATCAATGGTAATCCCTACCTGCTTAATTACATGTTACTCTAGCACAGATGCAAACATAGTTGATAGGGTAATAATGATTAAATTACTGCATACTTTTAGAAAAGAATTGTTAAGTTGAAAATGCTTTTCTTGCAAATGAGTCAGCTACCCCCACCAGAAAGCCTATCATGATCCTTGGTGTCATTTTATTTTGGTTCTGTCGGGTAAGTCTAGCTGAGTACCTTCTCGTACTCAGGGCTTTGTTCCCACTTGTTGCAGATGGACAGATGTATTACGGCTACTGTATCAACTGCCTCTATCCTGCGATGGGCGAAGCTTAGGACCATGGGCAATGGTCATTCGCTACTTCTCGTCTGATGCTTTTGCTGGAGATGATCACAAGCTGGCACTTTATTTCAAAATACTGTGTGTGTGCGTGATTTGAACTACCGCTTCTGCTACTTTTATTCGAACCTGGTTTGTAATAACTATGTTCAAACTCCGATGTATTTTATGCCATGAACTTTTATGTAACTTATGATGGTGACCGCTAAACTTAGTACGATCTTGGCTGTTATGTGAAATGGTTTGAAATCCGTCGAGATTTCATGGACTACCGGGTTATACGGGCTTAAGTTTGTTAAATTGTCCTCCCGTTGGATGATTTTCCTATTTAATCTCGTATAATTGGGCGGTTCTGTTACACCTACTCGAGCCACCCGTTTTCAACGGTTGGGTACAAATCTAGTGGTCACTTCAACTCCTGAAGGGTGCTCCGCTCGACCTCGACCTCGACCACACAACTTCATCAATATGGTGGGATCTGATCGAGTTTCGATCCATACCACCTAGACAGATAGCCGTTCAAGCTCCGGATTGAGCACTGCGTCCGACGAGACTACTCAAACCATGGTATTACACCATGTGAGTAGCGGTGATGAAGAGATGCTACATCCTCCAGGCTTTCCTCGAATCCTGGCCTTCCCTCCAAGGCGTGGTGCCATGATCAATGTGGTTAGACAAGATGAAGATCCACCTGCTGGGGGCGAGACCGATCAACAGCGACAAGAGCGACAACAGCGCAATGCCGACCGAGCTCAACGTCGCATAGATGAAGATGCACGCCTAGCACAACAGCAAGCAGACCGCGACCAGCAAGAAGCTGACGCTGCAGCTAGGCGTAACCGATTGCAAGGGTGTAACCTCAATGATGCTTTCGACATGGTGGGGAACAGACCAGTATTCAAAACCCCAAGCGCCAACATGGTTGTCGCCATTGAAGGCCTAAAGCGGTTACCAGATACTCCAGAAATCCAAAACATCTAGGAGGATTTGCAGGCTTATCTCTAGGCAGCCATGGTTCAGACCAATGAACGTGCCGCGGACCCATCGGCGTCTGGCGTGACTAGCAGGAGCCGCCAGCACTCCAGTCGACCTTTCACGTCTGGTCAACGTGGCTTACACGCACCCATCGGCCCAGACCACCACGTAGGTAACGATAATCGCGGAAATAACATAGCTCCTGGTGTCAACCCAGGAGCTGATGGAGGCAACGACGGCAATCGTGGAAACCCTCCTCGCAATGATAATTGCCAGCTCGACCACTGCCACAATAACAACGACGACGACTGGCACAGCGACAACCAGAGTAATGACCACCGGGACCACCGTCGTCAAGGACAACAATACGGTGATGAACGAGATCGCCATGATGGCAATCACGATCTCCGTCGTGACCTCAACAACCGTGACCTACGTCCTCGCATTGAATAGAGAGCTCGAGACCGTGTGTCCCATGAAACCAGTCATCGCATGGAGTATGATATGGTCCACGATCCCCCGGGCCCCAAGCAATTCACCAACCACCTACGACAAGTCGTCTATCCTAGAGGTTTTAAGCTTGAAATGCTTAACCATTATGATGGCAAGGTCAATCCTGAGTTATGGGTCCAACTTTACGAGACCGCTTGCAGATCTGCTATGGGCGACGAGCACGTCATGGCCAATTACTTTCCCATGGTGGTCGGCCCAGTGGGGCACCAATGGTTTGTCAGTCTTCTAGAGAACCACTTCGACTCCTGGTATGCTTTGCATCAAGCCTATGTCAAAAACTTCATTGCTACCTATGAATAGCCAGGCAACAAGTACGATCTACAGCGCATCCACGACGCCAAGGATGAACCATTGCGCGAGTACATCTGACGCTTCTTAGATATGCGCATCAGGATTCCTAGGATCACCGACAACGAGGCTATTGAAGCCTTCATTACTAGTCTGAGCTACCACAATGATCTCAGGGATAAGCTCCTTCATAAATGGCCTATAACGGTGGTCGACCTCCTCACCACCGCTAAGAAGTATGCAGATGTCGACGACGCCAAGAAGCTACTGAACGAGGGCACCGGCAAAGCATCGTACTCTCCATGACGTGACGACTACCACGACAACCGCAGCAGTGATGACTTTAGAGGTCGCAGCGACATCAGGGACCGCTGTAACGACAATAGTGATCGGCGTGACAATAGAAATCAGCACGACGATCGCTGTGACAACTTCAAGGGCAAGCGTGCTCGTGATGACGACAGCGAGGTCAACACTGTGAAAAAATTTGGTGGGCATCGCAATTATGAAGAAGACTATGCTAAAGCCTTGAAAGGGCCTTGCCCAGCTCATCCTAAGTCCAACCATATGTTCAAAAACTGCAAGGTCCTCAAGGAAATCTACCATCGCAAACAAGCTTTAGAAAATGCCGACAAACCTAATGACGCAACAGACCAGCGTAACCGCATGGACGATGACGAGGATGATCTTGACAAGAACCCCAAGAACCAGTATTAGGAACTAGTGAGGCATGTTGCAACCATCATCGGGGGCAAGGTGTCTGTTGAAAGCAAACGTGAGCGAAAGCTACTCGCCCGTGCTTGCTTGAGCGTGGCCAAGACAGACAACCTCATTGCAGATCCAAGACTACCCCCTAGTCACACTGAGAAATCAACTTCAGTAGAGCGGATCAATGGGCCACCATCCCCAAACCAGGTCATTTCGCTCTCGTCCTCAGTCCTTGTATCAATAAAGTGCAATTTGACAGGGTGCTCATTGACGGCGGTAGTTCCATCGACATCCTGTTCAAGAATAGCCTGTTAGCATTGAACATATATGAAGCTTACTCGAAGCCATACGACGCACAGTTCTAGGGGGTCCTGCCCGGACAGAGCTCTACACCTCTCGGGCAGATTACCCTACCTATGCAGTTTGGCACGGCAGACCACATCCATACCGACTACATCAACTTTGTGGTCACTGACTTCGAGGGTACCTACCATGCTATCCTTGGTCACCCTACGATCACCAAATTCATGGCTGTACCTCATTACAGGTACTTGGTTCTTAAGATGCCAATGGAAAAGGGAGTCCTCACTCTCAGAGGCAATGTATTCATTGCCTATACCTGTGAAGAGAACAGTTTTCGCGTAGCTAAAGCCCACGACCTCTCCCTACGCATGGCGGCAACAACGATGGAGGTAAAGAAGACTCCTCCAAACCAACTGGAGATTCCAAAGCTCGAAGCACCACAAAAGTCTATCAAGTCCAAGGAGTACAAAGAGATCCAGCTAATCGAGGGTGACTCCAGCAAGACGGCACTGATCGGGTCAAACCTTGACCCCAAATAGGAAGACGCGCTCGTCTAGTTCTTGAGAGAGAACATAAGCATGTTCGCTTGGAAACCATCAGACATGCCCGGTGTATCTCGAGACCAGATCGAGCACTCCTTGAATGTCAACCCCAAGGCAAAACCCATCAAGCAGAAGCTGCGACGGTTCGGGAAGGACAAAAAGGAGGCTATTAGGGTAGAAGTTACACAGCTTCTTGCAGCCGGTTTTATCAAAGAGGTGTATGACCCGGACTGGTTAGCCAATCTGGTTCTTATACGCAAAAAGAATAATGAATGGAGAATGTGCGTTGACTACACCGATCTCAACAAACACTGCCCTAAAGACCCCTTCGGCTTACCTCGCATTGACGAAGTCATGGACTCCACGGTTGGCTGCGAGCTACTATCTTTTCTCGACTGTTACTCTGGTTATCACTAGATCACTCTCAACAAGGACAACCAGATCAAGACGTCCTTTATTACACCCTTCGGCGCTTATTGCTACATGACCATGTCGTTTGGGCTCAAAAATGCCGGAGCTACTTATCAGCGTGCAATACCAGAGTGCCTCGAAAAAGAGATACAAGATGAACTGGTCAAAGCTTATGTAGATGACATAGTTGTCAAAACCATGGAATCCAACTCCTTGATTGATGATCTGACATGTACTTTTGCAGTGCTCAATCAATATCAATGGAAGTTAAACCCTAAAAAGTGCATCTTTGGCATTCCCTCTGGTATATTACTAGGCAATGTCGTCAGTCGTGATGGCATACACCCTAACCCAGAGAAGGTGCAAGTTGTCCTCAATATGAAGTGACTAGCAAATGTCAAGAATGTTCAGAAGCTTACAGGGTGTATGGCCGCCCTAAGACAATTTCTATCTCGATTTGGTGACAAGGGCTTACCTTTTTTCAAGTTACTCAAGGCAGGTGAGAAGTTTGAGTGGTCGGAGGAAGCAGATATTGCCTTTACATAACTGAAGCAGTACCTTGCATCACCTCCAGTCCTTACTACCCCCAAGTTAGGAGAAGTCCTTCAACTCTACATTGCTATGACTAATCGAGTCGTCTCCACTGTCCTTATGGTCGAGCGCGAGGAGGCCGGCCACGCTTATCGTGTTTAGCGCCCAATCTATTTCATCAGTGAGGTGCTCAACAATTCCAAAACTAGGTACACTCAGATTCAAAAATTGATCTACGCCATACTCATTACAACCCGAAAGTGGAAACATTACTTCGATGGGTTCCACGTGGTGATCAAAACTGAGTTTCCCCTTGGTGCCATATACGCAACAAAGATGCAAACGGGCGCATCGCCAAATGGGCAATGGAGTTATGTCCTTTCGACCTGGAGTTTACACACCGCGACACTATCAAATCCCAAACACTGGCTGACTTCATGGTCGAATGGATGGACTTAAGTATCCCGACCTCTTAAGGACCCATTGACTACTAGAAAATGTATTTTGATGGCTCACTGACTATTGATGGTGTGGGAGCAGGCATATTATTCATATCACCAACCAATGAGCAATTGCGCTACGTCCTCAGGATTCACTTCCCGACATCTAACAATGCTACAGAATACGAGACAGGTTTTCATGGTTTTGTGCATTGCAGTCGACCTCGGTATCAAGCGCCTTTACGTCCACGGTGACTCGGCCCTAGTTATTAACCATCTCAACAAGGACTGGGATACAACTAGCGAGAAGATGGATGCATATTGCAAGGAAATTAGGAAGCTTGAAAGCAAATTTTACGGCATTGAATATTCCCATGTGGTCTGCAACAAAAATCAAGAAGCAGATGCGCTGTCGAAGTTAGGATCATCTAGAGCTCAAGTACCGCATGGCGTTTTTGTTCAAGACCTTTTAAAACCATCAATTAAGCAAGAAGGCGACCCTATGGTCAAGAAACCCCTGGACAAGCCTCTGGTAGCTATGGTTCCATCACCGACCACTATGGAACCATCTCCCACCACTGCAGGACCATCTCAGACCATGACTAAGATAGCAGACTGGCGTGTTCCTTTCATTAAGTATCTAACAGATGGCACCGAGTACTCTGATCGAAATGAAAATGAATGCCTTATACGCCGTAGCAGACAATACCTGGTGGTCGAAGGTAAGCTGTGGTGCAAAAATGCGAAAGCAAAAGTATTGATGAAGTGCATTGAGCAAGAAGATGGTATTAAACTCTTGGAAGAAATACATTCTGGCACCTGTGATAATCATGCCGCATCTCGGACACTAGTCGATAAAAGCATTCCGTGCAGGTTTTTACTGGCCATCCGCAGTAGCTGATGTAGAGAAGCTTGTTAGACACTGCGCCAATTGTCAGTTTTCCTCCAAAAGAGTTCACATGCCAGCCCATGAGATCCAGACCATACCAACCTCCTGGCCCTTTGCGTGCTAGGGCCTAGATATGATTGGACCCTTCAAACCAGCACCAGGTAACTTCAAGTTTGTATTCGTGCTGATTGATAAATTTTCCAAATGGATAGAGTACATGCCCTTGGTTAAGGCATCTTCCGAAAAAGCAGTCGAGTTCCTCGACCAGGTCATCCACCACTTTGGTATACCCAACAACATCATTATAGACCTGGGGACTCAGTTTACCGGGAACATGTTTTGGGACTTCTGTGATGAATGGAGCATCGTAGTGAAATACATCTCGGTGGCACATCCCAGAGCTAATGGATAGGTCGAGCGGGCTAATCGAATTATTCTGGATGCATTGAAGAAAAGGATGTATAGAGAGAACGACAAAGCCCCTGGACGGTGGATTAAGGAGTTACCAGCCGTGGTCTAGGGACTTCAGACACAACCTAGTCGCAATACTGGTGTCTCACCATATTTAATGGTTTACAGCGTCGAGGCTGTGCTCCTAGTAGACATTGAATTTCGGTCACCTCGGGTTGAGAACTACAATGAAGATCAAGTTACTGAACAACGAGAGCTCAAGGTGAATAGTGCAGAGGAATGACGCCTTGACTCTTGTATATGCACGGACAAGTACGTAGCTATGTTATGAAGGTACTACAACAAAAATGTTCAGGAATGTTTCTTTGTGGTCGGCGACATGGTATTGAAATGGAAGACTAGCCAAGATGGCGTCCACAAGTTAGCAACTCCATGGGAAGGGCCATACATCGTCAAGGCTGTTACACGACCTACTTCGTACAGGCTTGCAAGACTTGATGGAACTGACGTGCCCAACTCCATCCATATCGAGAAGCTTAGGCGTTTTTACCCCTAATTCTCAAATACAGATATGTATCTTTTTTCTGTACTACTTTTGTACTTTGAATTATGATATATATATATATATATATATATATATATATATATATATATATTAATTCTCAAATACAGATATGTATCTTTTTTCTGTACTACTTTTGTACTTTGAATTATGATATATATATATATATATATATATATATATATATATATATATATATATATATATATATATATATATACTCGACTATAGTTGACTACACTTGTTTACATTGTTGATTCTACAACTACAACAACTTTTTGATAAAACCAGTACATCGGTCACCAATCCTTTCAGGTTATCGGAGTAGCTCTATCCTCGACCTCACTCATAGCATGCACAAGATCCGCCCTCTACGTTTTGGGTGGTCGGCAGATGCCCTTTGGCTAGACCAGTCGTACTCTTACGTGCATACAGGCTCTGACAGCCTTACACTCGGATCACTGGCCTCTCTAAAGCCGTACAGACCTACAGGATGACATCGATTACGCTAGAACAACTAAAAACAGAACATTCCACTATTCTAACTTAGTTCTCATCGATTACGCCGGAACAACTAAAACAGAACATTTTGTTGTTCTAACTTAGTTAAATTCACGCGCAATACAAAGCTTCAATGTTTTTTGATATAAAAACATAAACAGCTTTACATTGTACTACTCATTACCTTATTACAAGCTTGCCTCTTTGCAGGCACGAGTTTACAATAAGCTTATGAAAATTAACTTCTCCTATGAACTATTCGTAGGTTCCTCCTACTATTGGCCCTTTGGTGGTTCAGAGACCTTTGGCGTGGTTGAGGATGGAGTAGAACGTGCTTCGCTAGAAGCCAGAGATGGTGGCATGGGTATTTGACCCGCGTACAACTGAATTGTTCCTCTAGTTGATGGGGCTGCAGCTAGGCATAAGATGATGTCCTTCGTGATCGCGGCAGCATGCTTTATCTCCTCTGACCACAGCTCGTCAACTCGCTCCACCATGACCTCCCTGGGATAACCGGCTTCCAGGCGAGCAATATCCAACAAGGGGTAGTGGGCACATACCAAGCTCAGTACATGTGCACCCACATACTCCTTGATGTCCTTCATCCATTATTGGAGCCATCCGTAGGCCTTTTGGGATTTCTCGACCAGGCCTATTTTTGGTGCCTCCACTCCAGCTTCGGTGGAGTCGGCGCCAATGACGTCAAGCACTAGTGCGATCCCTTTTGCCATCTCAGCGTAAGCGTGCTTCCAAGTCTCTCGCTCCTTGATGAGTATCTTGCATTTGCCATTAAGGGCCTCTTGCTCCTTCATGAGCTTATTGCACTTCTAGGACCATGCCTTGATCTTTTTTGCACCAGCCTGGTTTTGAAGCTCCAGGTCATCGTAGTCTTTCTTCATCTTCTCAAGGTGCACTTTGCCATTTTTCATTACAACTACAAGGCGTCACGTCGATAAGAACTTAATGCTGCAGACTTCAATGAAAGCTACGACAATGATGAGGAATACTTACTCTCTAGATCCTTAGCTAGTTTAGCATTCTCCTCCTTCATGGCCTGCTATGTTTGTAGCCATTTGGTCTTCTCTCCAGTCAGCCGGTCACACTTAGTAGCTACCTGAGCATTTTCTTCATGAAGCCGGCTGACTTCGATATCCAGACCTGTATCAATACTCTGATTATGAATAGTACAGTAATACAGCACCCTATAGAGCTCGAGTACCTAACAACATAAGGGACCCTTACCTAATCTCTGTTTCTTGACCACTTCTAGCCGTTGAAGTACCGTTCACATCTTTTCTTCATGATCAATACTTTGCTTCGCATAACTCTCTAACTGCTGCTGCAGTTTCTTCTGTTCTGTGCTCAGCTGTTTGTTCTTCTCGGCCACAATCTGTAGTATATAGGATCACAAAGCAGTTCTTATGGATTATACAACAACAAATTATACAGTTGTGAGAGGCTTACCTTCACTTCCTCTAGGAATATTTTGTCAACTGCTTCTACGGCCTCGACCTCGTCTCCTACTGGGATCTCCACAGTGTAGGAGCGGGTACCACAAAATCTGCTTTCTTCTTCGTAATGCCTGAGGATTTCTTCCATGGCTGGGGCTGAAGACTTGGTTTTTTCTCCTGGCCTAACACTTCTAGTTGGCTCCTTGGTGGTCCCAACAACTTCTGCAGATTTTGGGATTTGTTGCTCTGAGGCCGGCTGGGGTTGTACTTGTTTCTCTGAGGCCGGCTAGGGCTATTCTAGGTTTTCTAGGGCCAGCTGGTGCTGTCCTTCTGCTTGTGGGGCCTCCTGTGGTTGTTCTATTAGCTCTAGGCCCCACCATCTCCTGCCTGCCCCAAAATTTTAGTTTGCGAACTAGGAGCAGATGCTGAAGGAGCTTGCGACTTGGGGACTACCCTCTCTGCTCTGGTCTGCCCCAGGACCTACCGCTCGGTGATGGCAATATTAGGTGGTGGCGGTGTTGCACCGCCAGATAGTTCTTCTGGCCTTTGGGTCGATGCAGAGCTACACAAATCCATAACAAGTTACAAAGGTGATGATATAGACCAATTATGTTATACTCATACAAGTTCATGACGACTTACAGGTCTGTACAGCGGAATACGGTGGCAAATCAAGACTTCTTCGCCTTCTCGGGCCCGGCACCCTTCTCTGCTATTGGTCTAGTCATCGAAATTGGCTTAGCCACGTCGCTTCTAACAGCGGCAGCAGGCTTTGGGATTCCTAAGGCCAGTGCTGTGGTTGCAGTGGTCGAGGTGGTGGCTCAGTTGTTGGACACGGTGGTGTCGGCTCCTGCCTTCTAGAAAGCTGCTCCCTCCGGCTGCTTGCTACAATACCAGAGACCTCCTCGACCTCCTCATCTTCTTCTTCTGGCCAATCAGCAATAAGGCGTCGACGTTTGCTTTCTGGGTCCTCTACTTCTTTTAGGACAATTACCTCTTCTAGATTTTCATCTAAGGAGGCTCCTTATGAGGTCTGGCCCCTTTTCTTCATCAGGGCAACAACTGGTTTCTTGCCTGCAAGTCAGCTGGCTTGCTCTGATTCATCCTCAATTGCAAGCCAATCAACTTCGAAAGGATCATCATCCACGAGCAGCAGTTGTGCATCATGGACCTGCAGCATGATGTCAGGCCACTCCACGCCTGGAGGGCAAGAGATGAATGCTTGCGCTCTCTCCTGTCCATTGAACTGGGCAACAGATAGCAACACGAATATCAGAATGACAGCACACCAAAAAAGTGGTTATTATGCAATGTTTCAATCACAAGGATAAACTATCAGATAACATTTGACTTACTAGTGGTGGTGGGTGAGTAAGCTTGAACGCTGGCTCGATGACTGTCTGCTTCTTGAAGTTGGGATCCTTCAGATTAAACAGGTCTCGGACCCTGGTCTTCACTTCTTTCGGTTTGAGGTCTTCATTCCTCATCCTGGTCGGGTCCATGCGACCTTGGTATTCATATGTCGCGTGCACTCTGGCCTAACATGGTTGGATCCGATGACTGATAAAATTACTAACTACACTTGGTCCATCTAGCCTCGACCAAGGTAGCAGCTGCATTATTGCTTTCAATCTGGATTGTGTTCTATGGCAGCTCTTTCCAACTGTTAGTCTTCTCTGGGACCAAGGATATGTCGCAGTATGAGGCCTGGCTTGGTTCTTCACAGATGTAAAAACAATGCCTGTACCAGTCCTCTAATGTGGTCTTCCAAGGGCAGTGTAGGTACTCCGCCTTGATCCCTTCCCGCATGTTCAGATAGCAGCCACCAGCCACATTGGAGCCGCCTCGACCTCCTTTCTTCTTCAACCAAAACAAGTGACAAAAATAGTCGAAGTGGGGTTGGAAACCACCATATGCTTCGTAGAGATGGATGAAGAAAGCAACAAGCAACACAGAATTCGGATGAAGATTGCAGATGCTGATTTCGTAATAATTGCAGAGCCCTTGCAAGAATGGATGCATAGGAACACCAAATCCATGAGTGAAGTATTCTTCAAAAACAACAATTTCACCTCCTTTGGTATCTGGGAATGGCTCCAGATCGGGTGCACACCATCTCGCCAGTTCTTGGGCATGAAGCACACCAATCCGCACCAGTCGCTCGAGACTGAGTGGGGTGCACTTTGACATATTCCACTCCTTCTTCATGATCTCCTTGCGAACTTTGGCCTCTGTCTTCGTCTTCCTCACGGCCATTCCCTGACTCTTTTGACTCTTCCTTTCTACGGAGGAAAAGGAGGGCGCCGCTCTTTCTAGTGGCTAGGGTTTGGTGGCGGTGATTCAAGCGGCGGCGGCGCGTGAGGAACTTGGGGCAACTTCATCGATGCCTATGGTGGTGATTGTGGATTAAACTACAGTGGTGGCACTAGGGCTCGAGAGGGCTCTGTGATGACAATGGCGCGGCGGCAGCGGAAGCAAGAAGACGGTTGATTGTGAATATGCGAGTGTGAGTAGATTGGAATCGTTCCCTTTCCTGGTCTTTAAGAGGCAGGGTCAATTTAGTTTCTGAATGAATGGGGCACATGGTGTGAGATTTGTGGTAACTAACAGATTTCCTCTGCAAAAAAAAATTGTGTCCCTTCGATTTTGGCGCCGTTTGGTACGTGACCCAAACGTGTCTTGTAACAGACACTAGGTCACTATTCACATGATGCACCAGAAAGCAACTGCGGCGCCGCCCACGTCATCAGCACATCAGATTGGACCAGTTACAAAAAAAAATAAAAAGAAGAAAAAAGAAAGAAAGATACAGAGACAGCGTGGTGATGGATTCGCTAGACCAGCGTGCTCTGGAACCTGTAGCCAGAGCTCTGAGCTCTGGAACCTGCAGCCAGACCTCCAAGCTCAGGGATTCGCTAGACCAGCGTGCTCTAGAACCTATAGCCAGAGCTTTGAGCTCTAGAACCTACAGCCAGACCTCCGAGCAACGGGACTCATCGCCAGACCTCCGAGCTCGGGGACTCGTTGCTAGACCTCCGAGCTCGGGGACACGATGCTAGACCTCTGAGCTCGGGGACTCTTTGCCAGACCTCTGAGCTTGGGGACTCATAGCTAGACCTCTGAGCTCGCGGACTTGTTACACCACTTCCTGCTCTAGGATTCGTCTTGCTCGACTACATGTATTATGCTTGCATACAGTCGATGGACGCTTGATATATTCTTAGACGTGGCTACAAGGCTCGTTTTTTGCCTTCCCACAAGCTCGGGGACTACATCATATATGATGCACCTGACAGTGCATAATGATCATGGGTTCTTGAGGATTCTTTTTTAGACCCTGGCATCACGTGCCTACGTCACCTATTACCTGGCTTGGGGATTAAGTGGGTACACTTTACCTGATGGTGAATTGTTTCTATTTTTTGACCCCTACGATCTGAAATTTTTCGTAAGTCACTTCCATCAAGTACGCACACTTACATTTCTTCTCAGAAATACAAGTGGGTACACTTCACCAAGAAAGAAAATTTTTCTTTTTGGACCACTATGCAATCTTCATCGACAACTGCAAACTTCATCAACAATCACGGTTTATTGATTCCTGATCTAGACGGAACACTAGAGCATGCTCGGCTAACATTTCAAGGTGATGTGAAGACGAACCTCACAAGTTGAAGAAGACTAAGACAGTGTGTCGATACATAATACATAGTGCTTAGGGACTAGCTGTGGGGGTATAAACCCCTATACCCTTACGACTAGACATGGGTAGGCCCAGATCAGACGGTCCGGCCCATTACATGACGACGCGCGATACAGATCATCGGGATGGAGTCTCGCGCAAGGCATCAAATTAGACTTGGGAATCAAGCAAGGTCTTGGTCAGTTAGATTAGGAATCCTTATCTGGCTCTATATGGCAATTGTAACCGGCTAAGATCCTCATGATGCTATTTGGGTTCAGCCATAGGGAAGTGCTTTGGTCAGAGGTCTAGATCTTTGCACGTAGGGCATTGGTTTTTGTCTATGGGATTTCCCAATGAGCTTGCAGCCGCACTAGCTAGTACTTTTCCTAGGGATGATCCTCGTGATGCTATTTGGGTTCAGCCACAGGGAAGTGCTTTGGTCAGAGGTCTAGATGAGGGACAGGATGGTGACAACCATGCCATGAGTGCTATGTTCGCAGCTATCAGAGCTTGTGAGGGTCTTGAGTGCACTTACTGTACTTTGACTGGCTTGCGTGGTGACGATAAGCTCAAGGCAAGGAAGCAGAAGAAGAAGTAGGTGCGTGTGATAGCGAGCTTGCAGGAGCATTGGCTGATATGACCCTGCAGCGAGACTAGGCTATGGTGAGAGATGAGGATGCTATGCAGTGAGTGCACACGTTGACTCAGGCCAACAACAATGCAGACTACATGATTGAGCAGTCGGTTCAGAAGAGAAATGAAGCTTGGGATGAGAGGGACCTCCTAAGACAGAGGGTCGATGAGCTAGAAGAGTACAACGTCAACTTGCATGAGGAGTTTCACGCGCTCACTACAGGAAGATGGAGCATTAGTGATAAAATGATGTGGCGAAATTTATCTTTGCCACTAATGCCTATATTATTTGTGACAAAACTAGTTTTGATCACTATTATGTTGGTTATTAGTGACAACATATTAATTCACCACAGAAAGCATCTTTAGTGGCAAATCGAGTGGCGAAACATTGTTTTGCCACTATTAAACAAGGTATCTATGGCAAAACAATATTTACCTCACCGATATGACATTTATTAGTGGCAAAAAAAATTATTGCCACAGGACACACAATTAGTGAGAAAATATTGTGGCGAAATTTAAATTTACCACTACTTGCCATACTATTTGTGAAAAAAACTATTTTTTATCACTCTTATGTTGGTTATCAGTGACAAAATATTAATTTTCCACAAAAAACATCTTTAGTGGCAAATTGAGTGGCGAAACATTGTTTTGCCACTATTTAAATATGTGGCAAAAAATATTACCTCATTGATAAGACATTTATTAGTGGCAAAAATTATCATCGTCACAGGACACATAATTAGTGAGAAAATATTGTGCGTAAGCTATTTTTCCAAAAAAATTTCTAAAAATCTAGAAAAAATTATCTAAATTCATGGTTTGCATAGTAGATGTGATTTGTAATGAACTTTATCATTTAATTGAGTACCTGACATCTAATTTTGAGCGAGTGTATTCTTAAGCAATTTTTTATTTCACTTGGCATATGTTACAAAATGATGACATTCGAACCATGAATTTACACTACACCTCCCAGGATTTTTAGGGGCGGCTCAAGACGCTAGCCAAACCGTTATGGCCGATTTGTAGGGGCCATTTTCCACAAATCATGAAATCGGGCCAAAAAAATAGAAATTTTTTATAATTCAGGGAGGCATTTTTGTTGGTAAGATTTGAACCTGCAACCTCACCCTAGAGTAGTACTCCTCTAACCATTACACATCAAACTCACTTGTGTCTATATTGGATTTTCTTTCTCCTCGTATTATCCTCAACCGAGTTTAAATTAATTTTTTGAGACCCTAAATGAATTCAAATAAAAAAATTGTCAACTACAAAGTTGTATAACTTTTCAAGATCTACAACTTTTGCTGTTTGTCCATGGGAGGTCATTTAAAAAATTTGAATTTCAAAATTAAGAAATTCAAACGTAATTTTCCTTGACAAGATGATTTCAAATTAAAAAGTTGTCCACTACAAAGATGTATAACTCTTCGAGATCTACAACTTTCGTTTTTGTTGTTTCTACATCTGAGGTCGTTTGAAAAATTTAAATTTTAAATTTTAAAAATTTAAACATAGTTTTCTTTGACAAGATTTGAAATCAAAAAGTTGTCAACTATAAAGTTGTATATCTTCTCGAGATCTACAACTTTTATGTAGGTTGTTTCTCCATCCGAGGTCATTTAAAAAATTCAAATTTTAAAATTAAGAAATTCAAACGTAGTTTTTCTTGACAAAATGAATTCAAATGAAAAGGTTGTCAACTATAAAGTTCTATAACTTTTCGAGATCTACAACTTTTATTTTGGTCATTTGTTCGTCCAACAAAGTTATAGTAACATTGTTCAGAAACCTTATATATCTGATTTGTGAAACTATATGAGAGATATGTAAGGTTTGTGAACAATGTTACTACAACTTTGTCAGACGAACAAATGACAAAAATAAAAGTTATAGATCTTGATCAGTTCTACAACTTTTATGTTCATGATTTTTTAGCTGAAATCATTTAATGATTCAAAATGATGTTTCAAGTTGTCATTTTTTGAAATTCAAGTTTCAAATTGATAAAACACAGTGACATGAAAATATAACCAAAATAATAATCATAAGAACACAATAAATTGATAGAGCATGATTTTATAAAATTTTAAGAAAAATCATCAAATCTAAAGTTAGTACGAGGGAGAAAGACTAGTTACAAGTTTTAGCCAGAGATTAAAAAGAGAAATCAAAGTTCTTCAAAATTTAAAAATTAAATTTCTAACAGCATTTTCAAATAGTAAATGATTTCAAATGGAAAAGTTGTAAACAGTAAGGTTCTATAATTTTTCGAGATCTACAACTTTTTTTTGATCATTTCTCCATCCGAGGTTATTTGAAAAAATTTAAATTTTAGTAGTTAATTTTTAATATTTAGCATCTATTTGTAGAGCCGCCTCTATAAATCGAATTCATAGGGGCGGCTGGATATAGAGCGGGATGCCTAATTCTAAGTGTCGACTAAAAAGAAGATATTAAGTTATGCGCCAAACTATAAAGAAGATATTTTCCTAGACACTGCTAGATATGCAATGTTGATGCCAACAACAAAAATCGTGCTTCAGTTAGAGCGGGATGCCTAATTGTAAGTGTCGATTGAAAAGAAGGAACACATCAACACGACTAGAAAAAAAGACATAAATCTTTTTTTTAAATAAAAGGACCGAAATTTTAACGCAACGCAAATTAGGTAAGTATAATAATCAGTGCTACCCGATCGAACAGAAATTTTAACGCAACGCAAATTAGGTAAGGGTGTGTTTAGATGGTTGTAAAGTGTGTGTAAAGTTCCTGTAGCACTTTTTGTTGTTATTTGGTAAAATTTATCCAATCATGTACTAACTAGGCTCAAAAGATTCGTCTCGATATTTATAGACAAACTGTACAATTAGTTATTTTTTTTACCTACATTTAATGCTCTATGCATGCGTCCAAAGATTTGATGTGACGGAAAATCTTATAAAATTTTTAGAATTTTATAATAATCACTAGATCTTGGGCAACCGCTCATTCGCTTCTCCTCTCGTCTTCCACCAGGTCCGTCGTCTCGATCTGGATGCGCGTCCGTGCGCCTCTCACCGCTGCCGCTGGGGTCTACGCCCAAGTTGTGCGGCGGTGGGGCTGGCAGGCGGCGATCTGGTGACGCGCAGCCCACTGGCACTACGTCCGGGCGGTGGCGGCTGGTGGCCCGCAGCTGCGGCGGCGGCTCCAGTTGCTCGTCCGGGCAGCAGCGGGAGGAGTGCACCGCCGATAGGGTTGAGCTGCGGTGCAACCAGCCAAACACGCAGGCACGTCGCTATCGTTCCCCACTGCACGAACTGGTGATCTGCCGGTAGATTGCGCATGGCAAGACCATGTCCAACACATCCCCTGCATGTCTTATTTTCATTTTTCTACTGCTATTCCTTGATCAAATTTTCTGCTAACTGGATTAATTCTTATCCATTGCCGTAGCTAGCTAATTTGTGCTATTTCTTCAGAGGTGATCTGCACGTATACAGAGATGTGCACTGCACAATTGGCTTTTTTTTTGGCCTGTAGGTAATTGGTAAACACGTATATGCCCTGTTGTTTTTTTCCGAAACTAACAATAAGATAATTGACGTATGGTTTCTGGAACTTGTTTTTTCTATTGGTTATCAGTCATAGCCTATCCAGCATATTACGGTGCCCTGAATTTCCCATTGTCAGAGTTTTTTATATTAATCGTGCAAATTTCCCATACGAGCATATATGCCGTGGTTAGATGGAATGGGCCTTTCTGTAACCAACATCCCTACTGATAGTATCAGACAGATGTCCTTAGTTCTGACGTCAAATGATCAAGTCTATTTCTTTTTTATTTAGTTGTAAATTATGTTTCTTTGCCGAAAAATAAACCTGCTACGATGTTGTGTGAAATGAGCATACCGTTTCTTTGCAGTTGTGGTGGTAGTACCCTGTTCCACTCTCCATGGTTATTGTCTATGGAATATAGTTTTTTGTTGCACCATTATTTAATTCACTTGCAATGTAAATTCCGGAAACTGCAATTTGTTTTCAATATATGACATGCTATATTACTAGTCATGAATAATACTAGCAGAACATGTTTGCTTGTCAACTGATATATTCATTTGATGAACCATCCTATTATTAATGCTTGTTCTTATAATTCATTAGCTGAACCTATTTTTATGTCGTGTGATATATGATTTCTTACTTTGATTCATGCTTTGTAGATAAAACTACATGAAGCTTCAGTCACGCATCAAGAAAAGATTAATTCTGCACTTGTGCCAATAGTGAGCAGTTCGCACTAGTTCTTGGTCAGAAGCCAAACCATTCACTTGGTGTTGGCAATCGTGCAATCAATCGAGTTGCCGAGGAGAGGATCAGACTACAGGTACAAATCAAGGCTTTTGAGTAGCGCGAAACTGCAGCTCAAGCACGTGCAGATATTGTTGAGCAACGTGAACAAATTTTGAAAGGCCAGGTCTCGATGGTGGTCGAAACAAATGTACAGTTGCAAGAAGAGCAGCGATCCCAACGTGATGAGCTTAGCTCTTTGCGTCAAACACAAATGCTATGTTTTTTGGTGATGAAATTATTTACACAACATGTCTTCCATTTCTAAAAAAATCATATTGTGAGGAAAAGTTTTGCCTCTATAATATATATGTGAAGATGAGTTACATGACAAACAAAATGTATTTGTGGGGATAAGGTGCCACTTTTTGCAATATAAAATGTGGCGATCAAATTGACACAGTTGTAACGAATACAGTGAGAATAAATATTGACACTGTAAACTTGTATAATGGCAAAACTTTGGTCACTGATATGTAGTCTCTAGTGACAATATAATTCGTCACTTTTACAATGGTAAGTGTGACGATCAAATTGCCATGGATACTCTATATTCATGTCAACTATTCTCACCACGAATAACACTATAAGTGGCAATTTTATTGCCACTAATGCATATGTTTTTGTGACAACAAATGGTGCCACAAATAGCCAATTTACTCGTGACACCATAATTCGTCACTAATAAGTACAACCATTTGTGGGGAACAAAAAAATCATCACTAGAGTACTTGTGAGGCGAGTATTTGTGGCGACCAGTGGTGATTTAAAAAGTCGCCACAAAGGTTGGTTTGTGGCGAAAAAACATGCTTTTGTGACGAAAATTTGCACCACAAAAACCCTTTGCCCTTGTGGTGTACAACGGGGTTGGCCCGTATGCTCCTCTAGAAGCCGCTGGCATAGACGTCGACGACGATGATGAGGACGAGCCTGTAGTTGCACCTGCTGACGACGATGCCGCTGCTGATGGTATCGATGGTGACATCTCTGACCTCGACGACAGCCCCGAGGAGTAGGTGCTGACGATGGTTATCTACCATAATGAAGGGTTAAAATAAATATATAAAGGGCTAATAAATGATCACCAACATAGGTTTAGGGTGTCAACTAACGAAATTTCATGAGTTTTGGTGAATCTATATTTTGCAGGGGGTTATCAGAATAATTCAGAAATTGATATCTTCCACGAGAAGGAACTCATGTCAATCGGCCTAATCTCCACGTCATGAATACGCAAGAGACTTCTAGAGGACACCAGAGGACTCCACGAGGAGGGCCACCACGAGGCACCGCCAGGTGGGGCCGACCGGCCTCAACCCTAGGCCGACCGGCCCCTAGCCGCCGCCCCTCGGCTCCTTCCTTTGCAAGCTACTTCAACTGCCTCCAAGGATGCATCCTAACCCTACGTGAAAGGTCGGTTTGATTCAAGGGCCACGGTTCCATGCTTTGGGCTATATAAACGAGGCCCTAGACCCCGTCTAGAGGGAAATTCATTCAATCAATCATCAACTAGAAGACCAACCAGCAACTCTCATCTCCTTAGAGCTTCATCAGATCTAGGCATAGCTAGATTAGAATTAGATGTAGAGGAGTCAAGCAGCCTTGGGCTCCAGGTCTAGTCAAGAGGAGCTTGGTAAATCCAGTTCTTCTCTCTTGTATCAACATTGCTCTTCAGATATTCATCTAGTTCATCAGTTCTTCTAGTTCTTGATCTAGTTCATGTTCTAGTTCTTTCTGTTCTAATTGTTTATGTTCTAGTTCATAATTGTTCTAGTTCATCATTGTCTAGTTCTAGTTCATTGTTCTTGATCATTATTCTTGATACATTAGATATGATCTTGTTCTTAATCTATATTATATCCTTGATTATTATGAGATTAATCTACTTTGATTATATATTTGGCATAGATAGTTTATCATTATGTTTATACACATGTTTGCAAAGCACTCACCTTATTGAGTTATGGGTGGGTGGTCAACATTGTGTAAGTGTGGTACTTATACACTATTTACTTGCAAATGCACTCTATACTTCGGGCCATGTGGTAGATCGCGGGTGTGACATTCCTGTTGAGTCCTTTGTAGTCCACTCCCCGAGTGTAGAACTTAGTAGAACACAGTCTCATTACTTAGTTGTTACTCTATTTCTCAACTTCGTAATGGAGATGTTTCTTATTTATGGATATGAGATAACCTAGCCAATGATTGCCTGATATAATTGCACTAATCAATGTAGATTATGACTAATAGCTAATGAATTACTTAGGAGTTATTCTCTTACTTTATATTTTGATCAATGACTTGCCATAGTAGTATTGCTCTAAGAAATATCATCTGAACTGATTATCATATATTTTATCTTTTTTATTTGATTGATTCCTGTTTGAGAGTAAAGGATAGTGATTTCGAATATTCATATCACATGTGTAGAGTAGCCTTTAATTAATATGTGTCCCTCTGTTTGTTCTCCTTTAGTTAAATATAAATAACAATACCTAGGATAAACTTGGGTGAAATGCTGCAACGGGTGTATTTATCTGTGCGCTTGCGGATATATACTTTAATATCTTTATATTGTTAAGTGGCATGAGTACAATACAACCACACTCTTGGTGTCATGTTGGGGATGACAATCTAATGCGAGTGATGCTAAGAAGTGTCAACAGTAGGCTAGTTGCCTTGCGCTAGTGTTTAGGTCCTATCGCGAAGACCTTTCTTTTGTCTGCATGTATCTTGTTGTATCTCGTTTCGAACCTCTAAGACTTGGTATTATGTTGGAACTTGGTTGGTAATGTGATATCTGAACACATAAAAGTCCAATGGATATATGCTGATAATTTGGTTGTATGGACGCAATGTTTGCATTGAAGTAATTTAATTAGCGATGTTGTTTTAATTGGGATGTGATTATTGTGCCTTTGTTTTATTGTATCAATTTATTCTCTCCAGTAAATTCTGTATGGCATAATTTTTTATTCCTCATAATTATTACCGCTTCGCTCAATCATTACTTGTTGCTGAAATATACAGATGGCAAACACTCATCGTACCACGTATGAGGCCACTGAGAAGGTGGGAATGGTGTTGGGGCAGGTGGTAGTGGTGGAAATAACGTCAACAATAATGAGCCACACCATGAACCGCATTTGCCACCTCCTCTCCTGCTCACTCCAGAGATGTTCTTTGCACAGTTTCTCGGAAGTCAGCATAATACGAAACAATCCCAGAAGAACATGGAGGATTTTCTGCGTACAATTACCAACAATGTTCAACGCGGTAACAACCAGGGTGGTGGTAATGGGGTGAATCAGTATAGCAACTTTAAGGATTTTATGGACACCAGGCCGCCAATATTTAAGGAAGCGGCAGAACCACTTGATGCTGAAGAATGGATCAACACCATGGAAGATAAGTTCCGTGTGCTAAGGCTAACTGAGGTACTAAAAACTAAATATGCCGCACATCAGTTACAAGGACCAGCAAGAATGTGGTGGAAGCATCATCGCACCACCTTTCCTCCTAATGCACAAATTTTGTGGAGAGAGTTCACTGAGGCTTTTGTGGATTTTATATCCCACCAAGGCTGACCGAGATGAAGTCGGGAGAGTTCTTAGCATTGAATCAAGGCACCAAAACCGTGACGCAGTATTTGCATGCTTTCAACAACTTGTGCCATTACGCTCCTAACATGGTTGACACAGATGCTAAGAGAATTGCTAGTTTTAAGAGAGGACTGAATCCATAGATGATGAAGCATATGGGTACCAATACATGCACCAGATTCAATGACTTCATCAGTGATTGCCTGAAACAAGAGAAGAATAACAATGTGTATACCGCATCCAAAACTCGAAAAATGGCCTTTGAGTCAGGACCATCACAGCCAAAAGTCCCTATGGCTAATCATTCTACTTATCGTCTGCCCGCACCTGGTGCAAAGGTTCAGGCGACCATAGCAGAGAGCTCAGAACTACAAGGGTCCACAAAAGCCTTATAAGATGGCAGTGCAGCCAGCCAAGATAGCCGCAGCTACATGACAAGGCAGCTCTAAGGGAATTGTGGGATCTGCTGGTACAGTGAGGGGACCATGCTACAATTGTGATCAACCAGGTCACTTCTCAAGGTTCTGTCCCTATCCACCTAGGAAGAAAGCAACAAGCCTATCCTGCTCATGTGCATAGCACCATTGTGGATGAGATTCCTGAAGGAGAGCCCATTACTGCTGGTAAGTTTCCTGTTAACCTACACCATGCAGTTGTTCTATTTGATTCTAGATCATCGCATTCATTTATGAGTCGAGCATTTGCATGAAAGTATGAACAACAGTGCACAGAATTGGGTTATGGTTATCAAAGTTCTGCTGGGGCTAATGTTTTGACAAATCAGATGGTTCGAGGGGCAACCCTTGATATAGGTGGCAGAAATTTTAGAGTAAACTTGATAGTTATGCCTGGACTAGTTTTAGATGTCATTATAGGGATGAACTGGATGAAAGATTAGGGAGCAGTCATAGATATAGGGAGTCGAGTACTTACCCTTAAGAATCCCCAGGGTGAGGGTACTTTCCAATTACCATTGCCATGAAGAACAGACCTCGTAAGTATGACATGTGCTACATAAGTCATTCCTATTCACCAGATTCTGGTAGTGTGTGAGTTTCCAGATATGTTCCTAGATGAGCTACCTGGCCTTCCACCAGATAGGGATATTGAGTTTGGAACTGAGTTAGTTCCGGGGACAGCTCCAATTTCGAGGAGACCTTATCGGATTTATCCAGATGAATTAGCTGAGCTAAAGAAACAACTAGGGGAATTGTTAAAAAAGGGGTTTATCCGACCAAGCAAGTCTAAATGGGGATGTCCCGCCTTGTTTGTGAAGAAGAAGAAAGAGGGCACTTTGAGAATGTGCGTGGATTATGGGCCACTGAATGTTGTAACTATCAAAAATAAGTGTCTCTTGCCTCATATTGATATTCTGTTTGACTAGTTAGCCAAAGCTAGAGTTTTCTCCAAGATAGATTTGAGATCCAGTTACCATTAGATTAAGATTAGGCCACAAGATATACCAAAAACCGCATTTTCCACCAGATACGGGTTGTACGAGTATCTTGTCATGTCCTTTGGTTTGACCAATGCTCCTGCATACTTTATGTTTCTGATGAATATAGTTTTCATGCCAGAGTTGGATAAGTTTGTGGTTGTGTTCATTGATGATATTCTGGTGTACTCAGAGAACAAGAAGGATCATGAAGAGCATTTGAGAATCATCTTGACTAGACTTAGAGATCATAAGTTGTATGCCAAGTTTAGCAAGTGCGAATTTTGGTTGAAGAAAGTTCCTTTTCTTGGTCACATTCTATCAGAGAATGGAGTTTCAATAGATCCAAGTAAGGTGCAAGAGTTTATGGATTGGAAGGCGCCGAGCATAGTTTCTAAAGTTAGAAGTTTCTTAGGATTAGCTGGTTACTATCATCGTTTCATACCAGATTTCTTGAAAATAGCCAAGCCAATGACAAGTCTGCTACAGAAAGATCACAAGTTCATTTAGACAGAGGAGCATGAAGCAGCTTTCCACACTTTGCGGAAACTGTTAACCACTGCTCCTGTTCTAGCATAATCGGACATAGAAAAACCTTTTGATGTGTTTTGCGATGCATCAAAAACTGGATTGAGCTATGTTCTTATGCAAGAGGGAAGAGTCATTGCTTATGCCTCGCATCAGTTGAGAAAGCACGAGGCCAACTATCTGACACATGATCTTGAACTTGTTGCAGTTGTACATGCAGTAAAAATTTGGAGACATTATCTACTTGGTAATATGTGCAATATTTTCACAGATCACAAGAGTCTTAAGTATATCTTTACCCAACCAGAGCTGAACATGAGATAGCGAAGATGGTTAGAATTGATCAAGGATTACAACGTGAATGTGCAGCATCATCCTGGAAAAGCCAATGTAGTGGCAGATGCTTTGAGTAGAAAGTCACATTGCCTGAATGTGCAACCATTGCTTGAAAATGGGTTCAATTTGATACATCCTACTGTGTTACATAGTATTCAGATCAATTGCTCTTTGGAAAGTAAAATAATAGAAGGCCAGAAAACAGATAAGGGGATATTCCACATTAAAGAGAAAATTAAAGAGGAGCCATCTAAGCATTTTAGAGTTGATGAACAAGGTGTGTTGTGGTTTGATGACCGTCTTGTTGTACCCAAGGACCGAGAGCTTAAGAATAAACTTATGAATGAAGCTCACCTCTCTAAGCTATCCATCCATCCAGGAAGTAGTAAGATGTACCAAGAGTTGAGACCTCATTATTGGTGGACAAAGATGAAGAAAGAGATTGCAGCCTATGTTGCCCGATATGACACATGTTGTAGGGTGAAAGCTATTCATATGAATCCTGCCGATTTGTTGCAACCCTTGTCCGTACCTAGTTGGAAATGGGATGACATAAGTATGGATTTCATATCAGGTTTGCCCACTACTCAGAAAGGACATGATTCGATTTGGGTAATTGTGGATCATCTTACAAAGACAACTCACTTTTTACTTATCAAGACAGATTTTTTACCACCTCAATATGCCAAAAAATACATTGCTAAAATTGTGAGATTGCATGGCATACCGAAGACTATAGTGTCTGATAGAGGGCCACAGTTCACCGCTCACTTTTGGGAACATTTGCACAAAGGTCTGGGTACGAGTTTGATCCGTAATACTGCTTATCACCCCCAGACAGATGGTCAGACCAAATGAGTTAATGCTGTTTTAGAAGACATACTGAGAGCCTATGTATTATCTTCCAAGGGTTCATAGGAATCATGGTTACCCATAGCTGAGTTTGCTTACAATAACAGTTATCAAGAAAGTATCAAGATGGCCCTATTTGAAGCTTTGTATGGCAGAAAATGCAGAACACAACTGAATTGGATCGAGCCAGGAGAAAGTAGATATTATGGTATTGACTTTGTAGAAGAGGTCGAGAAGAAAGTTCATATTATTCAACAAAATATGAAAGTGGCCCAATCACGTCAGAAAAATTATGTGAATAGGAGAAGGAGACAGCTTGTGTTTGAAGTTGGTGACTATGTGTATCTGAAAGTCACGCCAATGAAGAAGAAATGGTTTGGAGTCTGAAGAAAGCTTGCCGCCAGATTTGTGGGACCATACAAGATCTTAGAAAAGAGAGGTCCAGTAGCCTACAAGTTGGAATTACCTGAAACAATCAGTGTCGTATTTCTAGTTTTCCATGTATCACAGTTAAAGAAGTGCTTGCGTATTCCGGAAGAAAGAATAAAATCTCAAGGTATTAAACTCAAGTCAGATTTGGTATATCGTGAGCAACCGGTTTGAGTTTTGGACGCTAAGGAACGTATCACTCGAAATCATGTGGTGAAAACCTATAAGATATAGTGGAGTCATCATGATGAGGGTGATGCAACTTGGGAAATGGGAGAATACCTACAAAAAGCTTATGAAGATTTTATAACAAATGGTTTGTAACTCGAAATCTCGGGATGAGATTTTTATAATTAAGGGGGGAGGGCCGTAACACCCCTGGTGTTAAGCATGCATTAAGCACTGCAAATCATGAACATAATGCACCATCAAGCATCATTATCATGCATGCATAATCATGTTGAACAATGATTGAAACAATGCCTTGAAACAAATGAAACATTGCATTGAAACATTGAATGTTGCACTTGTTTGTTTCAGTAGATCCCTGCCATGTTCATGTTTGTAGTTTTACTTAACATGCTTGGTTGCTTGATTAAATGACTTAAAAGCATTCACCTTGATTTATGGAGAAACTTTGGTATTCGAACTTTTGTCAAATTTTGCTTTTAAAAATATTATTGAAAATGGTCAAAATACCCTTTTATTTAGCTTTTAAATTATAGTTCAAAAACTATTTGGAATTTTGAGTTGGTCCTTTAATAAAAGTTGAAGAGAATTAAATTCTAAGAAACTTTCATTTTTGGGCCATTTGCAAAAAAATGCCATTTTCTTGCTCAAAAATTGATTTAAAGCTGCTGCCTTTTTGAAAATCTTGAAAAAGAATTGAAAAATAAAAAGAAAAACTTGTTTTCGCCTTTGTGGGCCGGTGCCTCGTTTTTGGCCCACGGCCGCAAGCCGGCCCGACGCAACCACGGTGCCGCACGTGTGCTCGTACGTCCCCGGTCCGGTGGACCAGGTCCACGCCGCGCCTCGCTCCCCCTCCGCGCACGTCGCCCAACCGGGGTGCACCGTTGCCTGCCCACCTCGCCGCGTGGCGCCCGCACACCGGTGGCCGTGGGCGGTGGCTACGCTCCGACCAGTTGCACCTTCAAAGCACTGTCCGAGCGCCCGTCTGCTCCATGCCTTTCCCATTAGCCTCGCCCACCTCCTCTTCTCCGTTTTGAAATAACCGAGCGGGAGCTCGCGTCACCGCACACCGTGCACCGCCTGCCGGCGTCGTGCCCCTCCAATGAGCCCCCATTCCCTGATTCCTTCCGCATCTAGCTCCGCCTCGCTCTCCACCTTACTGTGCACATGCCCTCATCGTCCTTCGCGCAAGGGTATGGCCTCTTTGGGTGAATCCTCCGCCGTCGTGCGCCATGGCCAGCCATGCATGCCGCCGTGGTCGAAGCCACTCCACCTCCCCTCGCTCTCCTTCTTATACCGCTTAGCGCTCGCCTAGAGCTTGTGCTGCTGCTCGCCTTTCCTAGCCCTGTCATGGTCGGGAACGACGGCAGCCCCACCAAGCAGCACCACCGTGCCGCTTTTGCCGGCCGGCGCCACTCACCCCTTCTCTGCCCTTCGTTGGGCCGAAATCGGCCATGGGCTGAATGGCTCTTGTGGGCCGGCCCAGTTAGCAGATAGGGTTTTTCTTTTCTGTTTTTCTTTTATGATTTAAATAGAAAAATGCTTGGAAAATTTTGGTTTTCTCATTATTGCTCCAAATCGAGTGTCCTAAATTTTGTAATGTTTGTTGTCATTAGATCTACAACAAAAAAAATGAAATGACAAGTTTGAGATGTTTTTATATAGAGCTTTATTTATTTGTTGAATATTGCTGTTAACTAAGAAAATGCATAGTAAATCCATTATTGCTCAAAAAATTGTGGTTCCTGTTTTATTAGTCTTTGTTTGTGATGTAGTTTCTAGGAAAAATATATGCTATACATGTTCTGTGTAAAATTATTGATGTCTAGTTCACGTGCTATTTATTGCCTAGATTTGTTATTTTTGATAGAGAAAATTTTGAATAAAACATGGGTACGATGATTTTTGTACAGTGATTATTTACTGTGTAGATTGTTGGAAAGTGCTTAAATCTGTTGTTTGACACTTTTCGTTGTACAAACTATTTTTCGGTGCATTTCTGTCCTACAGTTTGTCTATTTTGTGTAGGTAGTTCTAGTGGTACAAATTCAATAAAATTTTTGTGGCATGCTATGTTAGATGATAGTAAGCCACTGTAATTTTCTCAGATTTTTCTATGATTTTGAAATAGGGGTTGCTGGTCAACCCTATGGGCTAATTAGGGTTAATTATGCTTTGTTTAATACATGATGAGTAAATTGGTTGATCTTTGGTGTATCTTTGAAGCACTATTTACTTGCTGGTATAGTAGCATATGTTGCTGTTATTTATTTTTCCATGACATGTGAATAGTATATGCTCTTTCTATTAAATACAACTTGATGCATCTATATTTCATGTACCATGGTCATTTCATGTCATCATCATCTTATCGATGCACTTTTCCATTTGCACTTGTGCACCTGCATCATACAAGATCACACAAGGAGAACCCGGTAGCAGTTCCCGAGTTGCTAGAAGAGCAGCTCGAGGTGCAAGAGCAGGAGGTGCCTTGTAACACTTCAAGTGTTTAGTCCTTAATTGCATTGCATTTGCATGGCATAAACATAAGCATGCATCATTCATGTTTGTTATTTTATGTGATGCAACACATGTAATTATTCTAGGGTTTGTTTGATTTATTTCATGAAGTATTTGATAGTTGGTGTAACAAAAAGGTAAGGTAGCCAATCATGACCTACAACACCTTAGTTATACTTAGGGTAACATTTGGAACAAGGTTCATGTTGACCAAAATTACAAAATTGCCCTCCAAGAGAAGTTGACCACCATTTGACCCTAGAAGGCTCTAGTTTGACCAATTAAAAAGTCTAATTTAGAGACCTTGCATGGAAGAGCAACCTTAAGTAAAGTTGTAGAGAATTTCATGAGGAACAAAAGTTCTAATATGGCCATCTCATGAAAATGACCAGAGCATGCTCAAAAATGGCCCACAAGTCAGCTTGAGTGGGAATCAACACTTAGAAAAATTCTAAGTCTGGAAATTGGACTTTTCAGTTTCACTGTACCTCACTTTAGCAACTTGTAACTCACAAACTAGGCCAAACCAGTCTTAGAGCCAATTGACAAAGTTGTTGTCCACACATAGCTCTACAACATTGTCAATATCACCATCACCTGGTTCTCAATAGTTTAGGAGAAATAGTGTCAAGAAGTTAGGGTTTCAGTCGGCATTGATCTCTGGAACTGCATTTCAGTTTCAAGGGGCACCACTTTGGAGCTCTGTAGTTTCAAATCTAGGCCGAACCAGCCCAAACTCCAATTGACAAACTTGTAGACCTCATGTAGCTCTACAAAATTGGTGTAATCATCTTCGACTAATTCGAACCGGTTTGGGAGATAATCATCGTGGAAATCGCTCTGTCAGTCGATCATTGATGTCGCCGATTCAGTTCGTCAGCGTCAGAGTGGCCGACCGGCCGCAGGCCGTCGTCGACGCGTGGAGGCGCGGTGGCGCCCGTACGCCGGCCCTGGCCCCACCAATCAGGCCGCGACGCCTTCAAGATGCCACGACGCGCGAGCCGGCCTCCATTCCTCCGCCCCCTCTCTTCCAGTTGCCAAGAACACCGAAACCGAGCCGCCATTGCCGTTCTTCTCCGGCGAGCTCAAGCGCGAGCCACACCGCATCACCGGCCACTAGACCTCGCCAATCCCTCCGCCTCACCACCCTCCATCTCCCTGACCCACCGAAGCCAGCGATTTGACTCAAGGTGAGCCGCATTGCTTTCTTCCCCGTTTCCGAGAGGTCGCCGGAGCCCGCCATGGGACCTCACCGTGGTCGGGGTGCTTCGGGTCTCTCTCCATCCTCCCTTCCTAGCAAAATGGATCCGCCTAGCTTCGGTGAAGCTCGTACCGAGCCTAGACCGCACCGTACATCCTCACCGGCGACGGTGCGCCGCCACCGGACATCACCGGCCGCCGCTCGCGGTGACAAGCCCCTTCCACCCCATCCCCATCCATTCCACGAGCACCAATCGACGCACCGGGTGACGGAGAACACGAGGCGGTGCTCAATTGGCTGAGCGAGCTCTTCTCCGGCGAGCTCGAGCTCGTCGGAGCTCGCGGGTCTCCGCCTTCCCTGTCTCCGGTCGCTGACCGCGGGGGCCCGCCCGTCAGTGTCGCGCGCGGGCGGGAGCGCTGAGCGGGCCGCGCGCGCGCGAGTGTGGGCCGAGTTTTTCCGGGCCGGCCCAGTCGTCCGAAATGAAATTCATTTTTATTATTTTGTCACTGATTTTTGTACAAGTTGGAAAAATATAGATCTAGGGTTTTAATGATCCAAAAATCATGAGATAAATTTTATTAGGGTCTACATAATGTGTAGTATTTTAGAAAAATATGGATCTGGCATGAGATGTTTAAAGTCTGTAAGAATTTAATAGATCCTTTAAATGTGTTTTGGAATGCATGCAAATTTGTTAAATTTATAACTTGAGCTGTAGTGTTCCATAAATCATGAAATTTGGTGGGTAGGTTACTCTATGCTAGCCCTAGCTCTGGTAAAAATTTGGGCATCAGTGATTAAGTAATTTCCAAGTTATAATGCTATCTTGTTATTCTAGGACATACTAAAATGAATTTTAGTAATTTTTCTACATGTGCAATGTTCTTATAAATTTTTGGAGAATGTCTTGGTACCCTAGAGTGTCCAAGAAAATTAAGAAATCTGTTGTTTGACACTTTTTACTATGCTTGGTTATTTATACAAAAATCAGCCTTTTTGGCTTGGGAATTTTGTGTAGGAAGTTCCTGTGAATAAATTGAGTTCAAAATTTTACAGTAGTCTCTTTGTGGGTCAGAGAGTCCCCTGTAATTTTTGTAGAATTTTAGGAGCAGTGTACATATATGTTTGAAATTCCACTTAATTACTTAAGTAAATTGAGAAATGGGTTTAAATAAATGTTCTAGGTGGGCACACCTTACTTCCTGGTGTCTTTGTGATATTTGTGAACTTGTAGTAGCATTAGTTTGGTTTTAGAGAATGTTTGCCACATCAATAAATATTTAACCTTTGTAATTTTAGGTTTTCTGGACAGCTAAGTAGTAATTCTAAATTTGGCTTTGATAAAATTGGTTGCTGGACAACTTGTAAATACCAAAGTTGGAGTAAACTTGATGAACTAGCTTGTGTCAAAATTTGGAAGCATTTGGCTTAGTAGTTTGAGAGTTACTGTTGTTTAAAGTGGCAGTTCAAAATCTGCTACTCTCTGTGTTGGGGAAGACAGATTCTGGAACTTGTGAAGTTTGACATGGAAGACTTAGGAGTTTGGAGTTGAGGTCTGAAAATGAATTGTAGTACATTTCTTAGGCTTTCCAGATTGCCTTAGATCATATCTTTTGGAATTGTAAATCTCCAGTTGTGATAAAAACAAGTAGCTGCTGTCCAGAATGCTTACTGTGGTGGTTTGCTGATTGATATGGTGTGATATCCTAAGACATGCTACTTTTGTAATTGTTAGGTGTTAGGGCCTTAACTGAGGATGAGCAGCTTTATCTTAGGTTAAGTAGATTAGGTGAGTATTTCTCTACCGGAAAGGAAATTTGCACCTACTCTTTTGAAGTGATTTGAGTAGAGCATTAAATTGTTGTAATGCATTCCATTCCGAGCATATTGCATCTTTCGTCATGCATCCATGGTATTTATTGTGCATTCATGCAATAGGTGTACCGGAGGGGGTGACACTCCTCGAATTCGAACAAGCAATACCGGAGGAGGTGCTGAGTCAACCGGAGGAATTAGCAGAAGAACCCAACGTCGGGGAAGCTCCGTCAGAAGATCTACCCGAGTGCCCTGACCACCGGCCTTCAACTTTTCTGAAAGGCAAGCCCCGGTGCATGCTAAACCTACTGTTTTATAAATTAATCTTGAGTACTTTTAATTGTTTACTGCATTAAGTTGTAGGAGTTATATGAAAACACTTGTTGCATTGTACCTGTCCTTGTCCAGATATCGTACTTAATCCTATTTTAGGTTTAGGCACGTGTCAATGCTTAGCCCTGCTTAGTACGGTAGAAGTCGGGTGATTTCCGGTCATCCGCGAGATGTAGGAAGGAGTCACGAGTGGCTCTATGGCTATCGTGAATGGAACCATGCTTAAAAATGAAATTGAGACCGGGCGGGAGTTCGATAGTACAGCCGCAAGACACTTCACGTCTTGGGTGTGGAGCTATGCCCGTCTGAGTCGTTTAAGGACCGATTCGCTGTACGTCCTTGAGTCATGTTGAACGCAGTCTAACACTTAGTTGGCCGGATAACCCGTTCCGACCGCGAAGCCGAGTAATGTGGTTCAGGCCGGGAATCGAATGGTAGGTTGCTTCTTGGAGGAGAGAAAGGATGTGCTTGGGGACATTGGCGTGAGACCAAGGGGGTTAGAGTCCCTATCACCTGGCAGAGTGTCGCCCTTGGGGTCGCGACATTATTCGGACCCGCGATTCCTGAATCATATGAAACGGTGGCCTGTGCGACCCTGGCAGGGGTCTGCACGGTGAGTGTTAGAAATACCCCTCCAGCTGGATAGGAATTCGATTCGAATCGCCGTCGCTCCCGGTTAGTAAGCACTTGACTTGAGCAGCGGCAACGTAGAACTCATTAAATGAACTGGTGGTTAAGGGAATGATACAATGTTGCCATAATGATATACCTGCTATGGATATAATAATAATGTTGTTTGATTATAATCAAGTGCATGTTTAGTACAGGTGCTAAGATAGATGACAGGTAAATGCTAAAAATAACTGCTAGTACAGGCTACAAGAGTTTAAATTACTTATGCCTTTATGCAAAATGTTATGTCAGCTAGCCTCTTGTGTAAGCCGTGCATAATCCTTGGTGTCATCTTATTTCTGGTTTTCGACGGGTAAGTCTAGCTGAGTACATTCCAGTACTCAGGGTTTATTCCCTCCTGTTGCAGATGACATGCTTTATCAGGGATTCTGCAAGACGTGTCTCCACCCTGCGGGTGACGATGACTAGATCACCTGGGCGTGATCATCTTATGTACTTTCCTCATGCTTTTGCGGGTTGTCGATCATCCAGACTGGCAGTATTTAATTAACTAGTGTGTGTGTTATGCTTCCGCTACTTTCAAACTTGGTTTGTAATATTTGCTACTCCGTGGTGTAAACTTATTTCAGAACTACTTGTGAAATGTATCGTATGATGTTGTATGTTGAATGATGCGATCCTGGTTGTAAGCAGTTTGGTTTGAGATCCTTCGGGATTTCGATTGACTACCGGGATTATATGGGCTCAAGTTTGAAAATTTGAGCGCTTCGGTGCTTGTTTTCGTACTTGTGCTCTTATAATTTGGTCGGTTCTGTTACAGCTGGTATCGGAGCATGATTCAACATTAAACACATCATATGAGTATTTAAAAACAAAAATATTTGATTATAAAAAAGGGTTAAAACACTAAAAATTATTTTTTAGGTATGCCAGTGATCACATCCCTTAGCCCAAATAAGGACTCTTAGGTGGCTTATTATAAAGACTAACTTGGGGGCCTTGTTTGTTTTTATTTCGTCGTCCATACGGTGTGATATTGTATGGATGCCATCCACTTGGGTGGTAATGTATGGATCAATTACCGTGACGCTCTGGTAAGTGTGAGTTGTGAGAGTATGATCGTCCAACCGGCGGTCTAGGGGAGAGTAGTTTTGGTGACTTACATCTTTACATGTTTAAACCATGTAACTATGTAAAAGCACTTAATTGTGGGAACCTCTATATCGGGTAGCTTTGATACTGAAGTATATACATTTGGGGATGTATATATGGAAAGTATTTAAATTACTGCTTTCTTGTGTGCTTATATTGGGAATTGTTGGGCTGCAATGAAGTTTTCTGCAGGTACACTAACAGCGTAACGAGTAGTCCGATAGTTTCGCTTATATGAGAGAACGTATGTATGCCACCGCCTAGCGTTAGAACTTTAGGTTTCTACTAAGGTGAGAGGGCGTACGAAACGTGCATGCATCATGTTTAATTATATCATACATATCATTTACTCCCTCCTTAAAAATTTCTGTACTCCCGACTAAAGTAAATTTCGTATCTCCTAAATGATCCTCACTTTAAGTCGTATCTTATCTTGTTGCTACAGATGGCACGTACCAAGAGGACCGCTCGTAAGTCCACTGGGGGCAGGGCACCGCGTCACCAGCTCGCTCGACGTGAGCCCCGCCCTGAGCCTACTGAGGTGGAAAGGCTGAGGGCAGAGCTGGCAGAGGTGACTGCTGCTAGGGATGCAGCACGGCAACAACTGGAACAAGTGATTCATGATCGTGATCAAGAAACACTTGCAGTCCAGAGGTTGACAGTAGCAAACCGCAACTATCAACGCATGTTGGTCCGTGAGATGGAACAGAGGGATGAAGCCTGGCACGAGGAGAACGTTCTGAGAGCTCGCCAGTTTGAGCTCGAGCAACAGTTAGAAAATGCTGAAGAGTACAATGACAACCTGCATGAAGAAGTGCACCGCCTGAACAACGAGCTTAATCCCCTGCTGCCTCGAAACAACAACGTCGATGAGGACATGGGTTCGGGAATCTTCATGGCTGAGGATGATGATGAAGTAGAGGTTGATGGACCACAGGATGCCCCACCTGCAGAAGCACCAGAGGAAGAGCCAGAAGAAGAAGAAGACGAGGAGTTAGAGCCTGTCAGTGATGAGGACGGCAGGGAGATCCTTGACACTGACTCGGAGGATGATGCTTAGAGCAGTCATCACGTGCCTATAATGTTAGGATCGTCGTTTGTGCCTCCCTGTGAAGGAGTGAGGCCTTGTAATAACTTGACTTTGGGATGTAAGGTTGAACCGTATGTTTCCTGAATGTAGTTTGAACCTGTTAATTTCGATCACAACTTGATGTCTTATTATGTTGCGTTCGATGATGGTGTCACGATTAGCACCCTTCGGTGCCGCGACGAGACCGAGGGCCTCCTATGGCGCGCGACATAAGGCTGTGCTGCTTGGCACGCGCAGGTATCGAGGTGGCTAGTCATGATCCACCATGGAACTCTTCTTTGAGAAGTCTCTTTGTGGTCAGCTTGAAGTAGCCTTTCACAGTCAACTAAAAATCTTGAGCTTGAGTTAGAAGGGCGAAAGTACTCGCTTGCCTTAGTGGTTTTGCCGGGTTTAGGCATAGATGTTATTCTTGGCATGAATTGGATGAGTCAGAATGGGGTACTCATTGATACATCCACTCGGGTAGTTATGCTCAGAGACCCTACAGATCAAAAGGGTTTTCTGGTACAACTTCCCAGAAAAGTTGAATTGTCGGGGGAAATTCATGCTGTGCAAGCAAAGGCGTTGGCCGAAATTCCAGTAGTAAATGAGTTTCCGGACGTTTTTCCTGATGATTTGCCGGGACTCCCTCCGGATCGGGATGTGGAGTTTAAAATTGAGTTGTTGCCTGGCACGGCTCCCATCTCTAGGAGACCCTATAGGATGCCTCCAAATGAACTCGCTGAACTTAAGGTGCAATTGAATGAACTTTTGAAGAAGGGGTTGATTCGTCCTAGTTCATCGCCGTGGGGATGTCCTGCTATCTTTGTAAAGAAGAAGGATCAGTCGTTGCGGATGTGCGTAGATTATAGACCTCTCAATGCAGTCACTGTCAAAAATAAGTACCCTCTACCGTGAATCGACATCTTGTTCGATCAGTTGTCTAAAGCTAAAGTTTTCTCCAAGATCGATCTAAGATCGGGTTACCATCAAATTAAAATCCGCCCAGAAGATGTTCCAAAGACAGCCTTTTCTACCAGATACGGTCTTTATGAGTATCTTGTTATGTCTTTCGGCTTGACAAATGCCCCCGCACACTTCATGTACTTGATGAATTCGGTGTTTATGCCTGAATTGGACAAGTTTGTGGTGGTATTTATTGATGACATCTTGGTATATTCTGTGAATGAGGAGGATCACGCTGAACATCTGCGTATAGTCCTCACAAGACTGCGTGAACATCAACTATATGCGAAGTTCAGTAAGTGCGAATTCTGGCTTCGTGAAGTACCTTTCCTTGGGCATGTGTTGTCCGATGGAGGAATTATGGTGGACCCCGCCAAGGTACAGGAAGGACTGAACTGGAAGGCTCCTATCTCGGTTCACGAGGTCCGAAGTTTTCTTGGTTTGGCTGGCTATTATCGTCGCTTCATCCCGGATTTCTCCAAAATAGCCAAGCCAATGACTCGGTTGCTGCAAAAAGACACCAGGTTTGTCTGGACTCCTGAGTGTGATGCGGCTTTTCACCAACTACGAACCCTCCTAACCTCAGCTCCGGTTTTGGCACAACCGGATATCGAGAAACCATTTGATGTTTATTGTGATGCCTCAGGCATAGGTTTGGGAGGTGTGTTGATGCAGGAAGGCCGAGTAATTGCATATACTTCTCGACAACTTCGGAAGCATGAGGTGAATTATCCAATGCATGACTTAGAACTGGCTGCAGTTGTTCATGCTTTGAAAGTATGGCGGCATTATCTGCTGGGAAATGTCTGCAATATCTACACCGATCATAAAAGCCTCAAATATATCTTCACTCAACCCGAGCTAAATATGCGTCAAAGAAGATGGCTCGAGTTGATTAAAGATTATAACCTTCAAGTGCACTATCATCCAGGAAAGGCAAATGTAGTTGCGGATGCTTTAAGCCGTAAGTCTCATTGTCATTCCTTAGCTGAAACTGATTTTCATCGATCTCGCCTTCTACATCCATCAGTCTTGTACAACATCACTGTCAGTTGTACTCTCAAAAGCAGAATTATTGAGCTCCAAAAGACTGACACTGGTATATTCCACATCAAGCGTAAGATGAAAGAGCAAGAAACTACACAGTTCAGGATAGATGAAGAGGGTGTACTATGGTTCAAGGATAGGTTAGTTGTGCCTAAGGACCGAGAGCTTCGAAATGATATTATGTCTGAAGCACACTCCTCTAAGTTGTCCATCCATCCTGGCAGCAATAAGATGTATTATGATTTGAAGCCACTTTATTGGTGGACCAAGATGCGGAAAGAGATAGCTGCATATGTTGCTAGATGTGACACCTGTTGCAGAGTTAAAGCTGTGCACATGAAAGCTGGGCTACTTCAGCCACTTTCCATTCCAGGCTGGAAATGGGAAGAGATAAGTATGGATTTCATTGTCGGACTTCCTCCTACTGTCAAAAATCATAACTCTATTTGGGTAATTGTTGATCGTTTAACCAAATCAGCTCACTTCATCCCAGTGAGAGTGGACTATCGTCCCACTGACTATGCTGAGTTGTACTTCAATCAGATAGTCCGGCTCCATGGGATACCTCGTACTATCATATCTGACCATGGTCCCCAGTTCACTGCTCGCTTTTGGGAGCACTTGCATCACCTTCTGGGAACCAAGTTAGTGAGAAGCTCTGCTTATCACCCCCAGACATCGGGTCAGACAGAACGAGTTAACCAAATCTTGGAAGATCTGTTGCGAGCATGCGTCATTTCATCCAAGGGTTCTTGGGAAAAATGGTTACCTTTAGCCGAATTCTCGTACAATAACAGTTATCAAGAGAGTATTAAGATGGCTCCATTCGAAGCTTTGTACGGTCGTAGGTGTAGAACCCCACTAAATTGGATCGAATCTGGTGAGAGAAGATTTTATGGTATTGCTTTTGTTGAGGAAGCTGAGGAACAAGTCCGTACCATCCAAAAACATATGGCTGCAGCCCAAGCTAGATAGAAAAGTTATGCTGATCGTCGTAGAAAACCACTCGAGTTTGAAGTTGGAGACTTCGTGTATTTGAAAGTTTCTCCAATGAAAAGTGTCCAACGTTTTGGTGTTAAGCGGAAACTTGCGCCAAGATACGTGGGTCCTTTCCAAATCATAGGCAAGAGTGGAGCTGTTGCGTACAAAATTCAGTTACCTCCAGAAATGAGTGCCATATTCAACGTCTTCCATGTATCTCAGCTTAAAAAGTGTCTTCGAGTTCCTGAGGAACAAGTTCCTTTAGGTGATATCAGGCTGGAATCCGACCTAACCTATGAAGAAAAGCCAGTCCGAGTGATCGATACTCAGGAACGAGTAACTAGAAGTAAAGTGGTTAAGTGGTACAAAGTGATGTGGAGTAATCAGGGAAGTGAGAGTGATGCTACGTGGGAACGAGAGGATTATTTGCGGGATGGTTATAAAGAATTCTATGAAAAATGGTACGCTTTCCAAATCTCGGGACGAGATTTTTATAAGGGGGGAGGGCTGTAACACTTCAAGTGTTTAGTCCTTAATTGCATTGCATTTGCATGGCATAAACATAAGCATGCATCATTCATGTTTGTTATTTTATGTGATGCAACACATGTAATTATTCTAGGGTTTGTTTGATTTATTTCATGAAGTATTTGATAGTTGGTGTAACAAAAAGGTAAGGTAGCCAATCATGACCTACAACACCTTAGTTATACTTAGGGTAACATTTGGAACAAGGTTCATGTTGACCAAAATTACAAAATTGCCCTCCAAGAGAAGTTGACCACCATTTGACCCTAGAAGGCTCTAGTTTGACCAATTAAAAAGTCTAATTTAGAGACCTTGCATGGAAGAGCAACCTTAAGTAAAGTTGTAGAGAATTTCATGAGGAACAAAAGTTCTAATATGGCCATCTCATGAAAATGACCAGAGCATGCTCAAAAATGGCCCACAAGTCAGCTTGAGTGGGAATCAACACTTAGAAAAATTCTAAGTCTGGAAATTGGACTTTTCAGTTTCACTGTACCTCACTTTGGCAACTTGTAACTCACAAACTAGGCCAAACCAGTCTTAGAGCCAATTGACAAAGTTGTTGTCCACACATAGCTCTACAACATTGTCAATATCACCATCACCTGGTTCTCAATAGTTTAGGAGAAATAGTGTCAAGAAGTTAGGGTTTCAGTCGGCATTGATCTCTGGAACTGCATTTCAGTTTCAAGGGGCACCACTTTGGAGCTCTGTAGTTTCAAATCTAGGCCGAACCAGCCCAAACTCCAATTGACAAACATGTAGACCTCATGTAGCTCTACAAAATTGGTGTAATCATCTTCGACTAATTCGAACCGGTTTGGGAGATAATCATCGTGGAAATCGCTCTGTCAGTCGGTCATTGATGTCGCCGATTCAGTTCGTCAGCGTCAGAGTGGCCGACCGGCCGCAGGCCGTCGTCGACGCGTGGAGGCGCGGTGGCGCCCGTACGCCGGCCCTGGCCCCACCAGTCAGGCCACGACGTCTTCAAGACGCCACGACGCGCGAGCCGGCCTCCATTCCTCCGCCCCCTCTCTTCCAGTTGCCAAGAACACCGAAACCGAGCCGCCATTGCCGTTCTTCTCCGGCGAGCTCAAGCGCGAGCCACACCGCATCACCGGCCGCTAGACCTCGCCAATCCCTCCGCCTCACCACCCTCCATCTCCCTGACCCACCGAAGCCAGCGATTTGACTCAAGGTGAGCCGCATTGCTTTCTTCCCCGTTTCCGAGAGGTCGCCGGAGCCCGCCATGGGACCTCACCGTGGTCGGGGTGCTTCAGGTCTCTCTCCATCCTCCCTTTCTAGCAAAATGGATCCGCCTAGCTTCGGTGAAGCTCGTACCGAGCCTAGACCGCACCGTACATCCTCACCGGCGACGGTGCGCCGCCACCGGACATCACCGGCCGCCGCTCGCGGTGACAAGCCCCTTCCACCCCATCCCCATCCATTCCACGAGCACCAATCGACGCACCGGGTGACGGAGAACACGAGGCGGTGCTCAATTGGTCGAGCGAGCTCTTCTCCGGCGAGCTCGAGCTCGTCGGAGCTCGCGGGTCTCCGCCTTCCCTGTCTCCGGTCGCTGACCGCGGGGGCCCGCCCGTCAGTGTCGCGCGCGGGCGGGAGCGCTGAGCGGGCCGCGCGCGCGCGAGTGTGGGCCGAGTTTTTCCGGGCCGGCCCAGTCGTCCGAAATGAAATTCATTTTTATTATTTTGTCACTGATTTTTGTACAAGTTGGAAAAATATAGATCTAGGGTTTTAATGATCCAAAAATCATGAGATAAATTTTATTAGGGTCTACATAATGTGTAGTATTTTAGAAAAATATGGATCTGGCATGAGATGTTTAAAGTCTGTAAGAATTTAATAGATCCTTTAAATGTGTTTTGGAATGCATGCAAATTTGTTAAATTTATAACTTGAGCTGTAGTGTTCCATAAATCATGAAATTTGGTGGGTAGGTTACTCTATGCTAGCCCTAGCTCTGGTAAAAATTTGGGCATCAGTGATTAAGTAATTTCCAAGTTATAATGCTATCTTGTTATTCTAGGACATACTAAAATGAATTTTAGTAATTTTTCTACATGTGCAATGTTCTTATAAATTTTTGGAGAATGTCTTGGTACCCTAGAGTGTCCAAGAAAATTAAGAAATCTGTTGTTTGACACTTTTTACTATGCTTGGTTATTTATACAAAAATCAGCCTTTTTGGCTTGGGAATTTTGTGTAGGAAGTTCCTGTGAATAAATTGAGTTCAAAATTTTACAGTAGTCTCTTTGTGGGTCAGAGAGTCCCCTGTAATTATTGTAGAATTTTAGGAGCCGTGTACATATATGTTTGAAATTCCACTTAATTACTTAAGTAAATTGAGAAATGGGTTTAAATAAATGTTCTAGGTGGGCACACCTTACTTCCTGGTGTCTTTGTGATATTTGTGAACTTGTAGTAGCATTAGTTTGGTTTTAGAGAATGTTTGCCACATCAATAAATATTTAACCTTTGTAATTTTAGGTTTTCTGGACAGCTAAGTAGTAATTCTAAATTTGGCTTTGATAAAATTGGTTGCTGGACAACTTGTAAATACCAAAGTTGGAGTAAACTTGATGAACTAGCTTGTGTCAAAATTTGGAAGCATTTGGCTTAGTAGTTTGAGAGTTACTGTTGTTTAAAGTGGCAGTTCAAAATCTGCTACTCTCTGTGTTGGGGAAGACAGATTCTGGAACTTGTGAAGTTTGACATGGAAGACTTAGGAGTTTGGAGTTGAGGTCTGAAAATGAATTGTAGTACATTTCTTAGGCTTTCCAGATTGCCTTAGATCATATCTTTTGGAATTGTAAATCTCCAGTTGTGATAAAAACAAGTAGCTGCTGTCCAGAATGCTTACTGTGGTGTTTTGCTGATTGATATGGTGTGATATCCTAAGACATGCTACTTTTGTAATTGTTAGGTGTTAGGGCCTTAACTGAGGATGAGCAGCTTTATCTTAGGTTAAGTAGATTAGGTGAGTATTTCTCTACCGGAAAGGAAGTTTGCACCTACTCTTTTGAAGTGATTTGAGTAGAGCATTAAATTGTTGTAATGCATTCCATTCCGAGCATATTGCATCTTTCGTCATGCATCCATGGTATTTATTGTGCATTCATGCAATAGGTGTACCGGAGGGGGTGACACTCCTCGAATTCGAACAAGCAATACCGGAGGAGGTGCTGAGTCAACCGGAGGAATTAGCAGAAGAACCCAACGTCGGGGAAGCTCCGTCAGAAGATCTACCCGAGTGCCCTGACCACCGGCCTTCAACTTTTCTGAAAGGCAAGCCCCGGTGCATGCTGAACCTACTGTTTTATAAATTAATCTTGAGTACTTTTAATTGTTTACTGCATTAAGTTGTAGGAGTTATATGAAAACACTTGTTGCATTGTACCTGTCCTTGTCCAGATATCGTACTTAATCCTATTTTAGGTTTAGGCACGTGTCAATGCTTAGCCCTGCTTAGTACGGTAGAAGTCGGGTGATTTCCGGTCATCCGCGAGATGTAGGAAGGAGTCACGAGTGGCTCTATGGCTATCGTGAATGGAACCATGCTTAAAAATGAAATTGAGACCGGGCGGGAGTTCGATAGTACAGCCGCAAGACACTTCACGTCTTGGGTGTGGAGCTATGCCCGTCTGAGTCGTTTAAGGACCGATTCGCTGTACGTCCTTGAGTCATGTTGAACGCAGTCTAACACTTAGTTGGCCGGATAACCCGTTCCGACCGCGAAGCCGAGTAATGTGGTTCAGGCCGGGAATCGAATGGTAGGTTGCTTCTTGGAGGAGAGAAAGGATGTGCTTGGGGACATTGGCGTGAGACCAAGGGGGGGTTAGAGTCCCTATCACCTGGCAGAGTGTCGCCCTTGGGGTCGCGACATTATTCGGACCCGTGATTCCTGAATCATATGAAACGGTGGCCTGTGCGACCCTGGCAGGGGTCTGCACGGTGAGTGTTAGAAATACCCCTCCAGCTGGATAGGAATTCGATTCGAATCGCCGTCGCTCCCGGTTAGTGAGCACTTGACTTGAGCAGCGGCAACGTAGAACTCATTAAATGAACTGGTGGTTAAGGGAATGATACAATGTTGCCATAATGATATACCTGCTATGGATATAATAATAATGTTGTTTGATTATAATCAAGTGCATGTTTAGTACAGGTGCTAAGATAGATGATAGGTAAATGCTAAAAATAACTGCTAGTACAGGCTACAAGAGTTTAAATTACTTATGCCTTTATGCAAAATGTTATGTCAGCTAGCCTCTTGTGTAAGCCGTGCATAATCCTTGGTGTCATCTTATTTCTGGTTTTCGACGGGTAAGTCTAGCTGAGTACATTCCAGTACTCAGGGTTTATTCCCTCCTGTTGCAGATGACATGCTTTATCAGGGATTCTGCAAGACGTGTCTCCACCCTGCGGGTGACGATGACTAGATCACCTGGGCGTGATCATCTTATGTACTTTCCTCATGCTTTTGCGGGTTGTCGATCATCCAGACTGGCAGTATTTAATTAACTAGTGTGTGTGTTATGCTTCCGCTACTTTCAAACTTGGTTTGTAATATTTGCTACTCCGTGGTGTAAACTTATTTCAGAACTACTTGTGAAATGTATCGTATGATGTTGTATGTTGAATGATGCGATCCTGGTTGTAAGCAGTTTGGTTTGAGATCCTTCGGGATTTCGATTGACTACCGGGATTATATGGGCTCAAGTTTGAAAATTTGAGCGCTTCGGTGCTTGTTTTCGTACTTGTGCTCTTATAATTTGGTCGGTTCTGTTACATGCCTGAGGCAGACGAGGAGGTCGGTGAGGATCTTCAGGAGTGTCCGGATCACCGCCTGAGTTCCTTCGAGAGAGGCAAGCCCCAGAGCACTTCTCCCTCGGTTTGCAAAAATTTAATTAATGCTTTACTTTAATTGATGCATTACGTTCAGGAGTTGTTTGCAACCGTTGCTGCATTATACCTTGTTTACCTTCGTTATACTATATCCTTGTTACCCTGGTATCCGCAGTTGAGTCAATGCTTAGATGGCTTAGACCGGTAGAAGTCGGGTGATTTCCTGTTACCTGCAAGCTATAGGTGGTTACCTGGATCTTGTTTGGCTAAATGTGTCGTCATGAGATATAACTAAGTGTTAATGTGAAGTTAAGATGGGACGGAAACTTACAGGGTTTCGGACTATAGTGATTTCCGTCTGTGTCGATTAAGGACCGACCGTTGTTAGGCATCGGGTCATGTTGAACGCATGCCTCACATTTAGCTGTCCGGATAAAGTACCTTCTGACCGCGAAAGTGGGAGATTATTCGGGCTGAGTAGATTGCCCATAGCGCACTATGCCGGGGAAGGTGTGGTAGGACACGGGGGCGCGATGATAAGACCAAAGGGCAGACGGTCGGCCCCTGGGTACATGTGGTTCCTAGCAAACTCGAGATTTTACCTAGATAATTGACTCGGTGACCAATATCTCACTTTAGCAGGTGAGTGAGGTTTGTGTGAGGAATAAATTACCGGATGGTTAATAATCGATTCAAATCGCCATCGTTCACTGGATAGTGAACACTTGACTTGAGTTACTTCATCATAGTAATGTTGATGGAACACTTGGATAGTTATAATGGATATGACATTATGGAAGTTGTTAATGATTATTGGTTATCATTACTTGTTTAATCACATGCTTGCTCTAGTATAGATGCAAATATAGCCGACAGGTTAATAATAATTAACTTGATATAATGCTTTTGGAAAGGATTCATGAAATGCTAAAAATTCCTTTTTTGTAAATGAGTCAGCTACACCACTATAAAGCCCTTCAAATCCTTGGTGTCACTTTATTTTTGGTTATGTCGGGTAAGTCTAGCTGAGTACCTTCTCGTACTCAGGGTTTTGTTTCCACTTGTTGTAGATGGGCAAATGTATTACGACTACTGTATCAACTGCCTTTATCCTGCGATGGGTGATGCTTAGGACCATGGGCAATGGTCATTCCGTACATCTTGTCTAGTGCTTTTGTTGGATATGATCATCAGTTGGCACTTTACTTCGAACTCCGTGTGAGTGTATGTGGATTTAAACTATTTGCTTTCGCTACTTTCTATTCAAACTCGGTTTGTAATAACTATGTTTAAACTCCGATGTATTCATGTTGCGAATTTTATGTAATATGTGATGCTGACAGCTAAACTTGTTTGTGTGCGAGTTGGTTTGAAATCCTTCGAGGTTTCACGGACTACCGGGTTATACGGGCTTAAGTTTGCTAAATTGTCTGCTCCGGCGGGTGATTTTCTTACTTAATTTTGTATAATTGGTTGGTTCTGTCACAACATGACTCTAGAAAGAACTAGAAAATAGAGACTAACTCCTAGGGTTATTCTAACTATAGGTCATTGAGCTACATCAATTAGTGCAATTACATTTAGCAATCATGGTCAGGGTAACCTCATATTCATACTCAAGAGACATTGCTAAGGTGGATCAGGAACAGAGCAAGATATCACCCCGCAACTTAGCCTTACTAATCCTATATTCGAGGAGTGGACTACAGAGGACTCAACGAAGCTATAATAGTCACCTTCGCGATCTACCACATGGCCCGAAACATAGGGAGCACTCGCAGATAGATATTGTCTAAGCACCATGCTTACACAACTTCTACCACCCATGCCTTGATCATAGGAATGAGCGCTATACGAACAAAAGTATAAACACAAAACTAGTCCAACTATCAACAACAACAACAACAACATAACCTTTTGTCCCAAGCAAGTTGGGGTAGGCTAGAGATGAAACCCAAAAGAGACGAGAAACAGGGAGACACATAAAGGGACATAAAATGGCACAAGACAAAAAAGATGTCACGGTTCAGGCACGTTGATTGCCAATCTCCAAGCACTCCTGTCCATAGCTAAATCCTTGGAGATATTCCACTCCTTAAGATCTCTCTTAACGGACTCGTCCCAAGTTAGTTTAGGTCGACCTCTACCGCTCTTTACATTATCGGGCCGCTTTAGAACTCCACTACGCACCGGCGCCTCAGGAGGCCTCCGTTGGACATGTCCAAACCATCTCAACCGATGTTGAATCAATTTCTCCTCAATTGGTGCCACCCCAACCCTATCCCGAATATCGTCGTTCTGGACTCTATCCCTCCTTGTGTGCCCACAACACCAACGCAACATACGCATCTCTGCTACACTCAATTGCTGGACATGTCGCCTTTTTGTAGGCCAACACTCAGCACCGTATAACATTGCCGGACGAATCGCCGTCCTATAGAACTTACCTTTCAGCTTCTGAGGCACCCTTTTGTCACAGAGAACGCTAGAAGCTTGACGCCATTTCAGCCAGCCGCCTGAAATTCTATGCCTAACATCTTCATCAATGTCTCCATCCTTTTGTAGCATCGACCCTAAATACCGAAAAGTATCCTTCTTGGCCACCACTTGCCCATCGAGGCTAACGTCTCCCTCCTCGTGCCTAGTCACGCTGAAATCGCACCTCATGTACTCGGTCTTAGCCCTACTAAGTCTGAACCCTTTCGACTCTAACGTGTGCCTCCATAGTTCTAACTTCCTATTAACCCCCGCCCTACTGTCGTCAACTAGCACCACATCATCAGCAAAGAGCATACACTAAGGGATATCACCTTGTATGTCCCTTGTGACCTCATCCGTCACCAAAGCAAATAAATAAGGGCTCAAAGCTGACCCCTGATGCAGTCCTATTTTAATTGGAAAGTCACTGGTGTCGCCATCACATGTTCGGACAAACGTCACCACATCCCTGTACATATCCTTGATGAGGGTAACATACTTAGTTGGGACTTTTTGCTTTTCCAAGGCCCACCACATGACATTTCTCGGTACTTTGTCATATGCCTTCTCGAGGTCAATAAAGACCATGTGCAAGTCCTTCTTCTGATCCCTATATCTCTCCATCAATTGTCGTAATAAGAAAATTGCCTCCATGGTCGACCTACCAGGCATGAACCCAAACTGATTTTGGGTCACATGTGTCACTCTCCTTAGGCGATGCTTGATAACCCTCTCCCAGAGCTTCATTGTATGACTCATCAACTTAATCCCACGGTAGTTAGTACAACTTTGAACATCTCCCTTGTTCTTGAAGATAGGTACTAATATACTTCTCCTCCATTCTTCAGGCATCTTGTTAGACTGAAAAATAAGGTTAAAAAGTTTAGTTAACCATACTATCGCTCTGGTGCCTAGGTATCTCCACACCTCAATGGGGATACCATCAGGGCCCATCGCTTTACCTCCCTTCATCCTCTTCAAAGCCTCTCCGATCTCTGCCTCCTGAATTCTCCTCACAAAGCGTCTGTTGGTATCGTCAAATGAGTCATCCAACTCAAGGGCAGGACCCTCATTCTCCCTATTAAACAGCTTGTCAAAGTACTCTCTCCATCTGTCCTTGATCTCCTCATCCTTCACCAGAAGTCGATCTGTCCCATCCTTGATGCATTTTATTTGGTTGATGTCCCTTGTCTTCCTCTCGCGGATTCTAGCCATCCTATAAATGTCCTTCTCCCCTTCCTTCGTGCCTAGCCGCTGATAAAGGCCATCATATGCCTGACCTTTTGCTACACTCACAGCTCGCTTTGCAACCCTCTTCGCTATTTTATAGCTCTCGATGTTGGCTACACTCTTGTCATGGTGGAGACGCTTGAAACACTCCTTCTTCTCCCTAATAGCCCTTTGCACCTCGTCATTCCACCACCATGTGTCTTTCGCTTCCCGTTTGCCTCCCCTACTCACGCCAAACACTTCTGAAGCCACCTTCCGAACACATGTTGCCATCTTTAGCCACATGTCGTCGGCATCTTCTCCTTCTTCCCAAGGCCCCTCGTCTAGCATCCTCTCCTTAAACGTTTGCGCTGCTTCCCCTCTAAGCTTCCACCACTTCGTTCTTGCAATCTTGGTCTGTTTGTCCTGGTGGACACGTACCCGAAAGCGAAAGTCCGCCATCACAAGCTTATGTTGAGGGACAACACACTCCCCAGGTAACACCTTACAATCAAAGCAAGCACGTCTATCCTCCCTCCTTGCAAGGATAAAGTCGATCTGGCTCGAGTGTTGTCCACTACGAAAGGTTACAAGATGAGATTCCCTCTTCCTAAAGAGGGTGTTCGCTATCAACAAGTCATAGGCCAGCGCGAAGTTCAAAACATCCTCCCCCTCTTGATTCCTACTACCATACCCGAACCCCCCGTGCACCCGCTCAAAACCTACATTAGTCGCACCAACATGGCCGTTGAGGTCTCCTCCTATAAAGAGTTTCTCGCTGATAGGCACGGTACTAACCATGCTATCAAGATCTTCCCAAAACTGCCACTTGGTGCCCTCGCTAAGACCTACTTGAGGGGCATAGGCACTGATCACATTCAGAGCCGAATCTCCAACTACCAGCTTGACTAAGATAATCCGGTCGCCTTGCCTCCTAACATCAACGACTCCATCCTTAAGGCTCCTATCGATCAAGATGCCTACACCATTCCTACCTGATGTTGTCCCCGTGTACCAAAGTTTAAAGCCAGTATCCTCCACCTCCTTCGCCTTCTGTCCCTTCCATTTAGTCTCCTGAACGCATAGAATATTTACACGGCTTCTAATTGCTGCATCGACTAGCTCTCTTAGCTTACCCGTTAGGGACCCTACGTTCCAGCTACCTAGACGAATCCTAGTTGGCTCAGCTAGCTTTCTTACCCTTCGCACCCGTCGAGGGAAGTGCGAAGACCCTTGCTCATTTTTCACTACACCCGGGCATAGATGTAGCGCGCCACTAAGGTTGCGACGGCCCGACCCTTGCTCATTTTTCATCGTACCCAGGTCACGATACGACGCGCCACTAAGGGGATGACGACCCGGCCCTTGCCCATTTAACACCACACCCGGGTTCCGATGTAGCGTGTCGCTAAGAGGGTTACGGCCCAACCAATCTCTTATGGGTTTCAAATCCATGAGAGTGGCTATTTTTTTTACTGTTGGTTCGCCAGACCTTAACACACCCTCCTCCTTTACCCGGGCTTGGGACCGGCTATGTTGAGACGACTTAAGAAAGTCTTCCAGTCAACATAGGCGAAGTAAAAAAAACTAGTCCAACTATACTAAACATATAATCAACATAGGCAATGAACATTATAATTATGAATCTAGAATTATACCAAGTCCTATCAAGTATTCGACTCATACAAAGACTAGAATAAGAACTAGAGGATCAACACGAACTAGACAAGAACACGATGAATTAGATGAACTAGAACGATGAACTAGACAAGAATATGATGACTATAAGATAAACAAGATGAACTAGAAGAACAAGTGTTGATGGTAATTAACTATTATTTTAAACCATCAACATAAGAGGAATAAATGATAAAAATGATCACCATAGTAGGTTTAGAGGTTTAAACTAACAAATTCCATGAGTTTTGGGGATTCTGTGTTTTTCAGAGGCAAAGCTGCATAATACAGAATTGATCCTAGAAGACCTAAACCGACTCCACAAGGCAACATGAGCCAACCCACCGCCAGGTGGGGCCGACCGGCCCTCCCCTGCACCGCCTCGGCTCCTTCTCTTGTAAGCTACCTATACCGCCTCTAAGGATGCATCTAAACCCCATGCCAAGGTCAGTTTGATCCAAGGGCTGTGGTTCCACGCCCTGGGCTATATAAACAGCCCCTAAGATCTCCTTTCAAGGAATCAGTTGAAGAATTAGATCATCTCTTCCTCATTTGTGAAGGCAAGGCTAGAAGTTAGGGTTTCAGAGAGAAAGAGAGTTAGAGTTCTAGTTCAAGTTTAGAGTTTAGTCTAGATTGATTCAAGTAGAGGCAAGCAACTGCTTGGGATCAGGATCGTTTGTCGGAGACTTGGTAATTTCGTTGTAATCATCATTCGACTTTATGCTACTTCAATATAGTTCTATATTTCAACTTTATTCTGTTCTTGAGATTGTTCTTGTTCTACATCTTGATATGAATATGATTAGTAGAGAGTTTATGAATATGTTCGTAGAAAGCTTGATCCAATTCTAGATAGGATTGAGTGGCTGGCATATTGTAGGCGTGGTGCTTAGATTATGCTTGTCTGCGAATGCACTCTATGCTCCGGGCCATGTGGTAGATCACGGGTGTGATATTCCTGTTGAGTCCTTTGTAGTCCACTCCTCGAGTATAAAACTTAGTAGAATGCGGTTACAAGGAAGAGATCATTACTCTGTTCTTGACTTTTCTCTGAGCAATGTTCCTTATTCATAGATGACATGTTGATTATATCATAGACGATTGTGTATAGCTAGATTGATTAATAGACTGATTGAATAAAAAATACTTATGATTTAAATCTCTAAATTAATCTCCATGACTACTTGACTTGAATAATGTTAACTCCCTCTTGTCTCTAGAATACCCATGATTATCATTTACCATTTATCTTATTTGTCTTACCCCTTTCATGACAAGTGATTAGTTGTTTCGATATTTATTATTGAGTAAGTGCAAATGATTATCTCTACTACCATTGTAACTATTTATATAGTCCCGTTTCAATTTTCCTTTCCTTAGTAAAATTATAAATAATGATACTTAGGAAAACCTGGGTGAAATGCTACATTGGGTGTATTTATCTGTGCGCTTGCGGATATATCTTTATTGGTGCGGTACTCGGAATTAACTCAATCTTGAATTCCACATCATGATCTGGAGGTAATCCTAGCAAATCATCGAGAAAAACATCCGGAAATTCACACACTACTGGAACATCTGCAATCTCTTTTGCTTTCGCTATGATAGCATTAACTGTATTCTGACGATTAACATCTCGAGAAAGTTGCACTAGAAAAGCTTGTTGATCTTTTGGATCCCTCAACATAACCACTCTCATAGAGGTATCGATCAGAACATCATTTCCACTCATCCACTTCATTCCTAAAATTACATCTAGACCCAAACCTAGTAATACCACAAGATCCACATTGTATAGGCATCCTTCTATCTTGATCTTTGCTCCCAACACCAACTGGTTGGTTGAAATATTATTTTCGGCAGCACTGATATTATAACCACCATTACCTAGGGTAACAACCTTCATACCCTTGGCTGGAAAAGTGGAACTGATGAAAGAGTGAGAAGCACCTGAATCGAACAGCATGATTGTAGGATGTTGGTGCACTAAAAATGCACCAGCAATGATAATCTCACACGTAGGAATGGATTCCACAATGGTGTATCAAACATGTCCTTTACACACATCTGCATTATTTTCATTTGGTTTGTTCTGTGGAAGAGGACAATCTTTGGCCTAATGACCTAACATCTTACAATTCCAACATGGCCGGTTACTTGGCGATGCCTTAGACTTTCCTTTCTTAATACTGCTCCTCTTGATCGGACCCTTTTTCTGATATGGATGATATCTGGTGGATATGCCTGGTGAATGATATTGAGGTGCAACCACCACAAGAGTATTGGATGAAGATGCTTTGGATTCATAAGATTTCTCATGGTTCTTAGAAGCAGCATATATAGCATTACAGTTCTCTTGAAGGATAGTATCACTGACAAACTCATTGAAAGTTGCACACTTGCTATTGCACATGGCCTTCATCAATTTGGGACATAGCCTCCTTTTAAACTAGCAATCTTCTTAACCTCCATATTAACAAATTTCGGAGCATACCTTGACAAGTTGATGAAAGCATGCAGATATTCTGTTACACTTTTGTCTCCCTGGGTGAGCTGCATAAACTCGGTGTGCTTGATTGCCATGAGACCAGAAGGAATGTAATGTCCCTAAAATGCTTCCTTGAACTAATCCCAAACTACTTCCATATTCTCAAGCAGAGTATTCTGATGATGACACCACCAAATGCCTGCAGGCCCTTGTAACTATTGCGAAGCATATTTTGTTTTCATATCATCTGCCACCTTGAGCACACGGAACTTCTGTTTGATAGTGTACAACCATTCGTCTGCTTGAAGTGGTTCTTCTGCTTCTCGGAAAATAGGAGGCTTGGTATCCAAGAAATCCTTATAGTTGTTGTACTGGATAGGCTCAGGTTCCTGATGGACATGGTTTCTGACACTCTCATCTAAGGCACGCTGACTTTTGGCAAGCATTTGCAGCAACTCAGTAGAAGTCGGTTGCGGAGGAGACGATGGCGGTTCCGTATTGCCATGACTCTGACTACTAGAGCAAAGCTAATGAGACACCTACAAGTAGGTGAAACCAGTAAGCATTGATGACGTCGGAAAGTTGCTGACGAATTATATAAGCATGATGAAGAGGTTGTAACCAACTATCCAAATTCCAATCTCAAAATAAGGAAATCTCTTGGTTTGAGGTACTAATCTTCTGACAAGATAAGGAACGATATCCAAGGAAAAGGTTCACGAGAAGATAACACATTGGTGTAGCTTCATAATGGATCATGACTAGTAATCTTTGATACATGCGCGTGTCGAGCAGCACAACCTTGTGTCGCGTGCCACAGGAGGCTTTCGGTTTTGTCATGGCACCATGGGGTACTAATTGTAACACCATTACCGAACACACCCCCATGAGCAATCCTCATGTGTCATGAATTAGGCATGTAGAAACAGCATCATCCAAGATGGGGTAGCAAACAAGGATGGATACAAGGTTAGAATCAATGGAGAGGCGAGTTGTAGGTCAAAACACATCCCAACTCGAGGAGATACATCATGAAATTGTGTCTTGCTTTCTTCCACTAGGTTGGTTGACTACCATAATTCTTCACGAAAGAAATGCAACCGCTTACGGGAAAACTATTTAGAGGGAAGAAAATTTTGAAAGAATGGGGTAAGCAATTTATAAGGGAGGGAGTAATGCAGAATGCAATGTTTGATGTGAACATGGTGCATGCACGAACCGTACGTCCTCACAAACCTAGGAAGAATTTGAAAATTCTAGCGTATAGTTCAGTGGCATACACACGTTCTCTCAATAATGATAAGTAGTCACTCTACAGGAAACATTGTTAGTGTACCTGCAGAAAATTGCATTTCAGCCCAATAGTTCCCAATATATCACTCAATGAAAGCAGTAAATCTACACACTTCGCATACACCCCTATGTATACGAAGGTGGCCACACCCAATCATCGTCCTAATGATGGCATCGTCTCCCAAGGGACAGAAACACCCAACATGTTGGTACCTTTGTATGAACATGCGTGCAACATGTAAATACTCTAGCACCATATAAGCACTCCCCTAGATCAGCAATATATTCGATCATGCTCTCATATCTCACCCTTACCTGGGCAAAGGTGCGATGTTGCATAAAAAGTAATCAAGCGACATATATGGATAATTCATATATGAAGGTTACCTCCACCATTAGACCACAGGGTAACATATTGCGGTCAAGTTATCACACTTCTCACTTTTGCCGCAGCCGTAGATGCATAATTTAAAACCCTCAAGTCAGTACTTAAATAAGCCACCTAATAGTCCTTATTTGGGCATATAGGATATGACCACTGGCACTCTTTAGATTAAAATTAAGATTTTTCACAAAAGCTTTTGTTTAAATACACAAATGACGTGCTTAACTGTTGAATCTTGCTCCTGTAACACCCAAATTTTAGAAGTAACAAATTTTAAATAATTTAGAGGAAGGGAATTAAAATTTAAGAAATATTTGGTGTTGCATTCATGCTGTTGCATTTATTTTATTTTGTGGAGTGGATTTATTTTATTTTATTTTGGATTAGAAAATTTTATTTGAGATATTTTTGAAAACAAGTAAACAAAGAAAAGAAAGAAAAATAAAAAAAAAGAAACAACTTACCTTCAGCTGGTGGCCGCGGCCCGTTCAGGGAGGTCTGCTTCGTCCTCCCTATGCCGCGTGGGCCGTTCGGTGGTGTTGCGGACCGAGCCGAGCCCAAAGTCCCCCGCTTCACCCGCGCATGCTCGTGTGGACCGGCCCAGCGCCGCAGTGGCCCAGCAGCCGAGCCCGCCCAGCCGCGCCTTCTCTCCTTACTTCGCTGACAGGTGGGGCCAGGTGGTCAGTCGTCTTCCTCCTATCGTACTCGAGCCGGACTCCGAACTGGAGGATCACCGTCGTAGCGGCAACGGGTTCTTCGGGATTTCCTACCCGATTACGGTGAATTGAAGCTACAAATAAGAAGCCGTGACCCCCTATGTTCTGTTTTCCATCTAAAACTCGAGCTTCATCACGTGAGATTGAGCGTAGGAGGCCGGAACCCTAGGATCTTGCGGCCGGTTCGTCGGTGGAGCTCGTGGGAGGGTTCAAGCTCTTTTCTTAGCTTTGGTGAGTTCGCTATCTTCTCCTCTTTCTTCCCGTGCTTTTCTTTGGTGTTGAGACGCTTTGAATTGCGGATTTGGTGAGCTCGGGTAAACCGGCAATGGCGCCGCCGTCCCTCTCCTTGCCGCGCTCTCTCCTCGGGACATTGTAGAGGGCATAAATCGTGTAGAGGAGCTAGGGTTGATCTTCTCGACCGATTGGAGTTGTTTGCGGGGAAAACGGTGGCCGGAAACGGGAAAACCGTTTGATGCCGGCGAGCTCGGGTGGCCGGCCATGGAGGAGCCGCCGGCCGGACTTGATAGAGGTGATCGGATGATCACTGTGCACTTGATGATGAACACGAACCGTTGGATTCGAGATGAAGGGCTGAGATTAGAAGATACCCCTTCGCGGGTAAAATTGATAAAGAGCCCCTAGACTTTTTCAGATTAGAACCCGCAGTCCTTAGCGCAATATCTTAAATCTGTTTTCGTGTTTTGAAAGCGTATTTTCTCCCGGATAAGTCAAAAATACGTTTTCAGGTATTTACAGTTTTGCCACTAGAATTGTTTTGGTCATAAAATCTTCGTTTTAACTCCGATTTGATCCGTTCAAATTGCGTTAGGTTCGTATTTGCGAGCTCTACATGTTAGTGTAGTTGTACAGTTAGTTTTGATAATTTATTTTTCAAGGTTATAATTAAGTATTTATTTATCTATAGGAAATCTTAGAAAATTCATAACTTTCACGTTTTAACTCCGAATTTGGTGATCTTTGCGTCTGTGTGATCGTAGAAACGTGTAGAAGAGTTTTATAAGCTTTTATTACTGTTTTGCTACTGTTGGTGTACTGTTCTAATTATATCTCTTTGTTTGCTTCGTGTATGTTTGATTGGATGCATGTGTGTTGTTGATTGATGATCGAATATAGAAGGTGAGCAGTATTTGGACGATTCGGAGTATTACTTTGAGCCAAGTCAGCAGTATCACTTGGAGAGCTTTGATCAAGGCAAGTATAACACAGGACTATCCTTGTTACCTATACATTGAATTGTCATACATATGCATGTGCTTACCTTGACAACTTTAGAGATTATAACTTAGTGATTGTTATCTTGATTCCTTGTCAACCTTGGGAATGCATAAGGGTAGCTACTGCTAGTGCTTAAACTAAGAATAATGATCTTGTAATTTGATTAATGGATTAAGCAATCAACTATTAAGATGATTTTATTATTGTTAAAAGGGGGCTAGAGCTTGTGTATTATTTTGATGCTCTGGTTTCTCTCCATAAGGACTTATCTGTAAGTGATAACCGGGATATACAGTACAGCTGTGAGGGCTATATGGCTCTGGCTTTAGTTGTTCAAGAGACCTTTTCTAGCTTGTTAGAGGTTACCTTAAATGGCGTAAGAATGGCTTGCCATGTTGGGTGTAGTGCGAGCCCCTGGCCTAGTGTGTATAGGCTGCGGTTGATGTGCCACAGGGAAGGGGGGTTCTACATCTGCCTGCCGAGTGAAATCTAATGGCCCTAACTTGTTAGACGAACTTTTGAGTGGCTTTATATGGTTCTCGGGTGTTTGGGCTTGATCTCCCCACTCATTTGGAAATCATGACTTACAGTGAAAGTGTACACCTCTGCGCAGAGTTAAAAACTGGTATACTAGCCGTGCTCACGGATACGAGCGGCCTTGGGGATTCTTATGGAATAGTTGATCATAACTGTTATATCATGCTTAATTATTGTTGATTATTATTATGCTCATGTTAATGCTATTCATTATCCTTATTACAATTGATCATTGGTTCTTTAATGGGAAGTGGTTTATCTTGATGCTACTTAAATGCTAATATATGATTAAAAAGCTAAACGCAGTTAAACAGTGTCTAGCCTTTTTGAGCCTCATGAACCCTGTGTTATATTTGTTGAGTTCGACATGGACTCACCCTTGCTATTTCCACCATAACAGATGAAGATAATGAGGAAGATTATCGGAATGAGTACTAGTCTTGGTGTCAACCAGTCAACCGTGTCCCTGTGTGGAGTTTCCGCTGAAGAATTACTATTAGTTATTATTACCTATCGTTCAAGACTATGTCTTAAATACTTATTCGTTATGTAATAAGCACTGTGATGATACTTTGTAATTTGTCAACTTATGTGTGCGACTGTTTCCTGGGGCGCACGTGAGTCTTTTATACATCCTATTTTTGTCCTTAAAAATGGGTGTGACAGATTGGTATCAGAGCCGTGTTGACTGTAGGACGCAAGCCTAGTTAGAATGGTCGTTAATAGCCTTCATATTTTACTTAAATTCATGCTTCCTCTTTTCACCTTGTTAATTACTAAAGTTTTATGCTTCCTCTACTTTATTCCATTGCGAAAATACATTGATTCTATTTAATCTATGTCTAAATTTTATAGATGCCTCCTCATCCCCGATTGTCAGCTGCACAGTACGTTGCCCGTTTCAAACCTCAGGAGCCGTATGAAGATGGTGAGCAAGAGCTATCTGATGCTGAATCAAGAGTTGGTGATACACCAATGGAGAATGTAGTTATGGGATGGACTACGAAGTTTCATATCATGGTTCATAAAGCTGATGCTTTCTTCCATGACATGTTGACAAGAACCTTGGACAACTACTACTACGACTGGGAAGCTACGTTGGAGTATCGTAGTGCAGAGTATAGTCATCCATGGATGGATTCCTATTGGGAAACGGAGTTATGGGTTAAGAAAAGGGATCCTACCACTAAGGAGCCTAAGGTGGAGTCAAAGTTCATTACCAGAGTGAGCCGGGCAACTGTGGAGATAAGCATGGAGGATGTCGCTTTCAATGCATTTGTTTACTACCATGGTCTACGCTCGGACAAGACGTTAAAGGGTGCACTCCGGCATTTTCCTTGTTTCCTACATGACAAGGGTATTTGGACCGTGCCGCCTGCAGATGATTCCTCCTTGACTTTACAAGCTACGGTGGGATTAGTTCGTGAATTGGCTCTCCATGAGGTGGATTTGAAGGATGAGTTGCTGAAGGAAAAAGAACTTAAGGAGCAAGCTTATAAGGAGATTGACCAATTAAGAGCGGAGTTAGGTCATCCCAAGATTTATGAGAAGCTTAATTAGGCAATAGGAAAAATCCCTATGTAATAGGAACGATAGTAGTTGTGAGTTAATTTTAAGTTTGGTTTGTTTTAAGAGTCAGTTTGTGATGTGAACAATTGTATGATTGATGGATTGTTATTATGATAATGTGTGATTTGGATCTTTGTAATGTGTGCTGGAGTTTTGTAGACATGCCTACAAGTTCCATGGTTAAGAATATTAAGTTTGATCAAAATATATTAGTTGAATATGAGGTTAACTTAGTTCTGTCCTTTGCTGATTTTTGGATCAGTCTGGGATGTTTTAGAAATAACTTAAAATCCGTTCATGAGAAATTTAAGAAATTTTACTGGGAATAATTAGACTTCTATATCTTTCCAATTTCACAAGAATCACTTTAATATCTATTATGAGCTAAGAGATATACCTGTTCCAAGTTGGAGTAACTGCACAGTCTGGAATTCTGAAACAGTTTCGGTTAAGTTCAGTTTTTGGCCAATTTATTGACAGAATCAGAAAAAGTGTTGTGAATAAAAGTTGTAGATAATTTTGTAAGCTTTCCAACCATGTAAAGATCATCTGAATTGGACGTCTGTAGCTCGAGATATGACAGTTTTACTGAGTTGCTGAAATTGGAGCTCGTCCAGAAAAATCAGATTTTGCTTATCCATTGAATACATCATCTCGGATCGTACTGAATTTCAATTTCTGTGTTTTTGGAAACAGATGTCAGGCAGAGGTCGTGGCAGAGGTCGAGGAGGTGCTAACCTACCCATTACTATGGAGGAACTCATGCAAACTCAGAACCAGATGATGCAGATGTTTATGCAGCACATGCAGAACAATCCCGCTGCAGGAGGACCACCGCCTATGCAAGTGAGGGATAAGCGTGGGGAATTTTTGAAGGGACGCCCTCCAGTGTTTTCTCATGCTGCTGATCCTTTAGAGGCAGATGATTGGGTGAGGGCAGTGGAGAAACAGCTGAATATAGCCCAATGCAATGATATGGAGAAGGTGTTATATGCATCTGGTCAGTTACAGGGGACAGCTCAGACTTGGTGGGAGTCGTATCAAGCTGCACGCCCTGACAATGCTCCTCCTATCACTTGGAATGAGTTTGTTAGAGATTTTCGAGCTCGTCATATTCCTGAAGGTATAATTGAGCTGAAGCAGGAAGAATTCAGAAACCTTAGGATGGGACAGATGAGCGTTAGTGAATATCATGATAGATTTACTCAGTTGGCTTGCTATGCTCCTAATGAAGTGAGAGAAGATGCAGACAGACAGCGTCTCTTCTTGAAGGGAATTTATTATGATCTTCGCTTGCAGTTGAAGGGGAACAACTATGCTAGTTTTCAAGAGCTGGTAAATAAAGCTATTGTGCTTGATAATGAGCGCAGAGAGATGGACAGGAAGAGGAAGATGAAGGTACAAAGCTCAGGAAGCAACAACCGTCAGCGCACTAATTCTCAGCATGGTTTCCATCAGAAGTTTCAAGGACCGGTTAGTCAATGGAATCGTAATCCGAATCAGAGGTGGTCCCAGAATTGGCAAAGTAATCAGTCACAACAGCGTTCATCATATCCACAACGTCAACAGTATCAGCAGACTGGGCAACAGACTCCTCGCACTGGGAATTCCAATGTTACTCCCATAAAGAATAGTGCTCCCAGCACTCCTACTAGATGCTTTGTCTGCGGTAAAGAGGGGCATATGTCTTATCATTGCCTTGAGAAGCAGAATCAGCAGACTCCTCAGAGCCAGAAGAGCAACCAGAAGCAATCTGGTACTGGAAGGGTGAATCACGTGTCTTCTGATACAGCTTATGATGCACCAGAAGTTATGATTGGTACGTTCAATGTACATTCCACTCCCACAACTGTTCTTTTTGACTCTGGAGCATCTCATACATTCATATCCAACATTTTTGTTAAAATGCATAGTATACCCATGTTAGCTATGAAAGAATCTCTCTTAGTAAATTCACCTGGAGGTACCATGCAAACCAGTAATCGTTGTCTTCCAATTAGTATGGTATTAAGGGGGGTAGAGTTTAAGATAACTCCTATAGTGTTGAGGACATCTGGTATTGATGTGATATTGGGTATGGACTGGATGAAGCAAAATCAGGCAGAGATTCAGTGTCAGCAGAAAGTGGTAGTTGTGAATGCACCTAATGGAGATAAAATCAATGTGGATGTAGCAGTGTAGAAGCAACCAACCGCTGTGGTGAATCAGCTTGAAAATACTATTAAGGAGAATTTAGTGATTGAGGAATTTCCGGATGTCTTCCCTGATGAATTGCCAGGTATGCCACCTGACCGAGACATTGAATTTCTTATTGAATTACTTCCTGGAACTGCACCTATAGCCAAACGACCATATAGGATGGGAGTAGATGAATTAGAAGAACTTAAGAAACAAATTAAAGAATTACAAGATAAAGGTTTTATTAGACCTAGTTCATCACCTTGGGGAGCACCAGTTATTTTTGTTGATAAGAAAGATGGTGGTCAGAGGATGTGTGTTGATTATAGATCACTAAATGAGGTAACTATCAAGAATAAGTATCCTTTGCCCAGGATTGATGACTTGTTTGATCAGTTGAGAGGTGCATGTGTGTTCTCTAAGATTGATTTACGTTCTGGTTATCATCAGTTGAAGATTCGTGTTTCTGATATTCCAAAGACAGCTTTTACTACAAGGTATGGATTGTATGAGTATACTGTTATGTCATTTGGATTGTCCAATGCACCTGCATACTTTATGTACATGATGAATAAGGTGTTCATGGAATATTTGGATAAGTTTGTGGTAGTGTTTATTGATGATATACTGGTATTTTCCAAGACAGAGGTAGAGCATGCTGAACATTTGAGGTTGGTATTGCAGAAACTTAGAGAGCATAAACTGTATGCGAAGCGAAGTAAATGTGAGTTTTGGTTGAAGGAAGTTTCTTTCCTTGGTCATATTGTTTCTAATGGAGGGATATCAGTGGATCCAGGTAAAGTAAAGGATGTATTAAATTGGAAACCACCTATTGATGTTAGCGAGATTCGTAGTTTCTTGGGATTAGCTGGATATTACAGACGGTTCATTGAAGGGTTTTCTAAACTTGCTAAACCTATGACATCTCTGTTAGAGAAGAATGCCAAGTTTGTGTGGTCAGATAAATGTCAAGCTAGTTTTGAGGAGTTGAAAAAGAGGTTGACTACAGCGCCTGTTTTGGTTTTGCCAGATTTGAGTAAGAAGTTTTCTATTTATTGTGATGCTTCTCGTCAAGGTTTGGGATGTGTTCTTATGCAAGAAGGCAGAGTTGTGGCTTATGCATCTAGGCAGTTGAGAAAGCATGAGTTGAATTATCCTACTCATGATTTGGAATTAGCAGCTGTAGTTCATGCTTTAAAGATTTGGAGACATGATTTGATTGGACATAAGAGTGATATATACACTGATCATAAGAGTTTGAAGTATATTTTCACTCAGTTAGATCTGAATTGGAGGCAACGCAGATGGTTAGAGTTGATTAAGGATTATGATATTGAGATACACTATCATCCTGGTAAGGCTAATGTAGTAGCTGATGCTCTTAGTAGGAAAAGTTATGTCAATGAGATACGGACGTTGTCTATGACTAGTGAGTTATGTGCTGAATTTGAATATTTGAATTTAGGAATTGTTACTAATACAATGGAATTAGTGTTAGAGCCTACCTTAGAGCAAGAAATTTACAAAGGTCAGTTGAAGGATGAGAAACTAAAGAAGATAGCAGAAGATATAGTGATTGGTAAGTCACCAGGCTTTCGAATGGATGATAATGGAATTTTGTGGTTTGGAAAGAGGTTGTGTGTACCTGAGGATCAAACTGTTCGACAGGCAATTCTTCGCGAAGCTCATGAGTCAGCTTATTCTATTCATCCTGGTAGTACTAAGATGTATTTGGATCTGAAACAGAAATATTGGTGGGTTGGATTAAAGCGAGATGTGGCTGAGTATGTGGCATTGTGTGACACTTGTCAGAGAGTGAAAGCAGAGCATCAGAGACCTGCTGGATTGTTACAACCAATGAAGATTCCTGAATGGAAGTGGGAGGAAGTTGGTATGGATTTTATAGTAGGGTTACCTCGTACTCAGAAAGGTTATGACTCTATTTGGGTGATAGTAGATCGGTTAACTAAAGTTGCTCATTTTATACCAGTTAAGACTACTTACCATGGACCAAAATTGGCAGAGTTGTATATGGAGAGAATAGTCTGTTTGCATGGAGTACCAAAGAAGATTGTATCTGATCGAGGATCGCAGTTTACGTCGCATTTTTGGAAAGCTGTGCATGAATCATTGGGAACAAAATTGAATTCTAGTACAGCATATCATCCACAGATAGATGGACAGACTGAAAGGACCAACCAGGTATTAGAGGATATGTTGAGAGCTTGTGCATTGCAATATGGAACTAGTTGGGATAAGAGTTTGCCTTATGCAGAATTCTCTTACAATAATAGTTATCAACAGAGTCTTAAGATGGCACCGTTTGAAGCTTTGTATGGACGCAAGTGTAGAACTCCATTGTTTTGGGATCAGACAGGTGAATCTCAGGTGTTTGGTACAGATGTTCTTAGAAACGCAGAAGATCAAGTGCGAGTGATTCGTGAGAATTTGAGAGTAGCACAGTCTCGTCAGAAGAGTTATGCTGACAATAGAAGAAGAGATTTAGTTTTTGAGGTAGGTGATTATGTTTATTTGAAGGTGTCACCTATGAGAAGTGTGAAGAGGTTTAACATGAAAGGTAAACTAGCACCAAGGTATGTTGGACCATTTAAAGTTATTACTAGACGTGGGGAAGTTGCTTATCAATTAGAGTTGCCTGAGAATTTATCTGGAGTACATGATGTGTTCCATGTTTCACAACTTAAGAAGTGTTTACGTGTGCCTGAGGAGCAAATACCTTTAGAAGAGTTGACTGTTAAGGAAGATCTTACATATGAAGAGTTTCCGATCAAGATTTTAGAAACTGCTGAGAGAGTTACTCGAAGTCGGGTTATTAAGATGTGCAAGGTGCAGTGGAATCGATATTCAGAGGCAGAGGCAACTTGGGAAAGAGAGGATGAATTGAGAAAATCATATCCGCAGTTGTTTGAGTAAGCAGTTCAATCTCGAGGACGAGATTCTTTTAAGGGGGGTAGAATTTGTAACACCCAAATTTTAGAAGTAACAAATTTTAAATAATTTAGAGGAAGGGAATTAAAATTTAAGAAATATTTGGTGTTGCATTCATGCTGTTGCATTTATTTTATTTTGTGGAGTGGATTTATTTTATTTTATTTTGGATTAGAAAATTTTATTTGAGATATTTTTGAAAACAAGTAAACAAAGAAAAGAAAGAAAAAAAAAGAAACAACTTACCTTCAGCTGGTGGCCGCGGCCCGTTCAGGGAGGTCTGCTTCCTCCTCCCTATGCCGCGTGGGCCGTTCGGTGGCGTTGCGGACCGAGCCGAGCCCAAAGTCCCCCGCTTCACCCGCGCATGCTCGTGTGGACCGGCCCAGCGCCGCAGTGGCCCAGCAGCCGAGCCCGCCCAGCCGCGCCTTCTCTCCTTACTTCGCTGACAGGTGGGGCCAGGTGGTCAGTCGTCTTCCTCCTATCGTACTCGAGCCGGACTCCGAACCGGAGGATCATCGTCGTAGCGGCAACGGGTTCTTCGGGATTTCCTACCCGATTACGGTGAATTGAAGCTACAAATAAGAAGCCGTGACCCCCTATGTTCCGTTTTCCATCTAAAACTCGAGCTTCATCACGTGAGATTGAGCGTAGGAGGCCGGAACCCTAGGATCTTGCGGCCGGTTCGTCGGTGGAGCTCGTGGGAGGGTTCAAGCTCTTTTCTTAGCTTTGGTGAGTTCGCTATCTTCTCCTCTTTCTTCCCGTGCTTTTCTTTGGTGTTGAGACGCTTTGAATTGCGGATTTGGTGAGCTCGGGTAAACCGGCAATGGCGCCGCCGTCCCTCTCCTTGCCGCGCTCTCTCCTCGGGACATTGTAGAGGGCATAAATCGTGTAGAGGAGCTAGGGTTGATCTTCTCGACCGATTGGAGTTGTTTGCGGGGAAAACGGTGGCCGGAAACGGGAAAACCGTTTGATGCCGGCGAGCTCGGGTGGCCGGCCATGGAGGAGCCGCCGGCCGGACTTGATAGAGGTGATCGGATGATCACTGTGCACTTGATGATGAACACGAACCGTTGGATTCGAGATGAAGGGCTGAGATTAGAAGATACCCCTTCGCGGGTAAAATTGATAAAGAGCCCCTAGACTTTTTCAGATTAGAACCCGCAGTCCTTAGCGCAATATCTTAAATCTGTTTTCGTGTTTTGAAAGCGTATTTTCTCCCGGATAAGTCAAAAATACGTTTTCAGGTATTTACAGTTTTGCCACTAGAATTGTTTTGGTCATAAAATCTTCGTTTTAACTCCGATTTGATCCGTTCAAATTGCGTTAGGTTCGTATTTGCGAGCTCTACATGTTAGTGTAGTTGTACAGTTAGTTTTGATAATTTATTTTTCAAGGTTATAATTAAGTATTTATTTATCTATAGGAAATCTTAGAAAATTCATAACTTTCACGTTTTAACTCCGAATTTGGTGATCTTTGCGTCTGTGTGATCGTAGAAACGTGTAGAAGAGTTTTATAAGCTTTTATTACTGTTTTGCTACTGTTGGTGTACTGTTCTAATTATATCTCTTTGTTTGCTTCGTGTATGTTTGATTGGATGCATGTGTGTTGTTGATTGATGATCGAATATAGAAGGTGAGCAGTATTTGGACGATTCGGAGTATTACTTTGAGCCAAGTCAGCAGTATCACTTGGAGAGCTTTGATCAAGGCAAGTATAACACAGGACTATCCTTGTTACCTATACATTGAATTGTCATACATATGCATGTGCTTACCTTGACAACTTTAGAGATTATAACTTAGTGATTGTTATCTTGATTCCTTGTCAACCTTGGGAATGCATAAGGGTAGCTACTGCTAGTGCTTAAACTAAGAACAATGATCTTGTAATTTGATTAATGGATTAAGCAATCAACTATTAAGATGATTTTATTATTGTTAAAAGGGGGCTAGAGCTTGTGTATTATTTTGATGCTCTGGTTTCTCTCCATAAGGACTTATCTGTAAGTGATAACCGGGATATACAGTACAGCTGTGAGGGCTATATGGCTCTGGCTTTAGTTGTTCAAGAGACATTTTCTAGCTTGTTAGAGGTTACCTTAAATGGCGTAAGAATGGCTTGCCATGTTGGGTGTAGTGCGAGCCCCTGGCCTAGTGTGTATAGGCTGCGGTTGATGTGCCACAGGGAAGGGGGGTTCTACATCTGCCTGCCGAGTGAAATCTAATGGCCCTAACTTGTTAGACGAACTTTTGAGTGGCTTTATATGGTTCTCGGGTGTTTGGGCTTGATCTCCCCACTCATTTGGAAATCATGACTTACAGTGAAAGTGTACACCTCTGCGCAGAGTTAAAAACTGGTATACTAGCCGTGCTCACGGATACGAGCGGCCTTGGGGATTCTTATGGAATAGTTGATCATAACTGTTATATCATGCTTAATTATTGTTGATTATTATTATGCTCATGTTAATGCTATTCATTATCCTTATTACAATTGATCATTGGTTCTTTAATGGGAAGTGGTTTATCTTGATGCTACTTAAATGCTAATATATGATTAAAAAGCTAAACGCAGTTAAACAGTGTCTAGCCTTTTTGAGCCTCATGAACCCTGTGTTATATTTGTTGAGTTCGACATGGACTCACCCTTGCTATTTCCACCATAACAGATGAAGATAATGAGGAAGATTATCGGAATGAGTACTAGTCTTGGTGTCAACCAGTCAACCGTGTCCCTGTGTGGAGTTTCCGCTGAAGAATTACTATTAGTTATTATTACCTATCGTTCAAGACTATGTCTTAAATACTTATTCGTTATGTAATAAGCACTGTGATGATACTTTGTAATTTGTCAACTTATGTGTGCGACTGTTTCCTGGGGCGCACGTGAGTCTTTTATACATCCTATTTTTGTCCTTAAAAATGGGTGTGACAGCTCCGATGCCAGCTATCATGGAACCATCCAAATTATAAGAGCACAAGTCCAAAAACAATCACTGAAGCGATCAAATTCTCAAACTTGAGCCCATATAACTTCGGTAGTCCACGAAATCACGAGGTATTTCAAACCAAATCATAACAAGCCAAGATCATAGTGATTCAACATAACACACCACTTGTTACAACAGTCCAAAAGTAATCTCATATGTCGGAGTATGAATAATTTATTATAAAACCTAAGTAAAGATTAGCGGAAGCAACATAATTTCTGGAACCATTTGAAGTCAAATACTACCAGTACATGGTCACATCTTGCAAAAGCATACTAGAAGAGATACTAGAGAGACCATGCCCATATGGTCTTGATGCCCACATGGCAAAGACAATACTTGCAGCAACAAGTACGAATCTGCTACCTGCAATAGGTGGGAATAAACCCTGAGTACGAGAAGGTACTCAGTTGGACTTACCCGATAAAAACAGGAAATAAAGTGACACCAAGAAGGATGCAAGGCTTTATATAGTGGGTGTTGATGGTAGATAAGTGTCAATTTTAACTATCAATGAAACATGAAAAAGGACCTAAACAATAATTGCCACATAGATATAGGGGGTCTACTGATAGAATTCCATGAGTTTTGGTGAATGCCTGTTTCTGTAGAGTGTCTACTGAAAAGAACCAAGGAAGGCCCACATGTCAGGTTTACATAGAGACAAACGGGCTATGCACAATTTTTCTGTAATCTGGAAGGTACGAGAAGACTCTGGACCAAACGGGAGGCGAATCCGGCTCAGAAGTCGGGCAACCGCCCAAGGGTGGGTGATGGGGGCGTGATTCTTGATCTTCTGTCAGGTTTAAGATAACTATCGATTTGGTCAGAAGCGACACACCGATACGGCTTCAGATCACAAAGACCCGAACCCTGTAACCTTAGCACCACGTCTCCTCTAGTTATCAACCGTGTCACAATCCGGTTGACCTCGCCACGAAGGCTAATCCTTGTTGTGAATCGAAGAACACAAGCAAGAACAAGATAAAATGCAACTCAATTGAAGTGACAATTGCAGATAAATGATTAAGCACTCGAAGTTGGGGTCTCGCAAATCGAAAGACGGCGACTGTCAATGGATAGAATAATCTAAGCAAAACCCAAACCCTAATGTAGGTGGTGGCGACTGATTATAAAGCCTAAGGGGAGTCCAAGGACCCCACTCACGTCCCTAAGGAGTCTCGATACGTTACATGGCCCAAACGGCCCAAAAGACTACGACGCAGCATCCTGATAGATTCTGGATGTCAACTTGTTTCGATGATTCCCATTAACTCCCATGGAATTTGGGCCTCAAACCAGAGCCATTGGTTAGCTTATGAAATTATATTTCCATCCATATGTGGATCATCAAAAACGGAGTCCGGATGTGTCCTAGGCGTCCGTTTTATTGCAGACTAGTCTAGAAGACCGAGGCAGACTCGAACTCGAATTGGACTGGGCCTCCGGCTTGGCTTGGACGTCCTTGCTGGCCTCCTATGGTGGTGGCCAAGGAGGAGGACGTCCTTGGGCATCTCTTAGGTGTTCTCCATCTTCTTGGGGCATTCTCCAATTTGGGCCTGGGTCCCAAGTGTGAATAACAAGCCTGCGACAACGCCGTAGCACCCGACAGAAATAGCGGCAGAGTGTCTTGATGATTTGGAGACCTTGCCAATGAGATATTGATGTGGGACTAGATCTATTTGAAAGCTTATCAAATAATATTTCCATCAAGTGCTCATTGACCTCGATCACACTCCGGATGGATGAGTTATGGCCTTCCCAATGAAGCACTATCGGGCTACCGACGAACCAAAAGTTCAACTTTGATGGACTTGCACTTTGAGACACATTTGTACCTACATTCAAATAACGACATGTACATGTGGAACCAAGTGAATTGTACCTAAAATTACTATACAAATATAGGAATGAGCAGACCTTATAATCAATGGTCGTATACATTGGTGTCATGTCCTCATCATCCTCCCCTTCTTGACAACAAACCATCCTCGGTTTGAGCTTAGTTGGAGGACAGATTGTAGGTTGTTGCCAATATTGCTCCCCTTCTTGAAATTTAACATGTTGCTTTATAACAAAACTTGGGGATCTTTACATGACATGATTATATCTATTGTAGACCTCGAAATTATCATATTGTTGCACAACAAAAGGAGATTTCATATTTGAACAAATATAAACTCTATGTACCATATACTCTCCTTTATTATTATATTTGCTAATAAAGTGAAATGTATGTCTAGATAACTGTGACAAATCAGCAAACGTAAATTTCTCTTCCAAATTACTTAGAGCACACAGAGTATCAAATTCTATATAACCCAAAGTATTTAAAGAAGACAACAATTTCAGTTCATCTTTTTCAGTAGCAATTGGAAGAAAATGTCTATTTTCAGAACAAGTACTTGGTTCTAAAATGAAAGAATCATGCTCATTCACTAGTTGTGGCATAGCTACAATAAAAGCATTGTCATCCAACTCTTCTTTATCACAAGCGCTATCAGAACAATTATTTTGTGACAAAGGAAATTCGAACTTTGTGTTCACTAAATTTTGCTCTATTATAGCATGAGTGGTGGACAAATTCAGCACATCATCACCAATTTGAACATTATCATATTTTGTAGCAAGCATAAAAGGATCTTCTAGTTTAGATACTTGGTGATTTTCATTTTTAATATCAATCTCTTTGTTCTTAGTAGAAATACTCTCTTTATGAAGTTGTACAATTTCAGTCGAGTTTAAAATTTTACCATGCTCCAAAGTGGGTGTGGGAGGTGGTGGTGAAGATGCTGCTGTAGCGGCAGAAACAACCACTCGTCTACTTATCGCAGTCTCGATCTTCGTGAATGCTTGCTCCACCCTTGCTAAAACCTGATTGAGGTTGTCGCTAATGTTGGGCTGGTTCTTTTGTTGATGTTCCTGTAATTCTTTTTCTGCAAGCATAGCTAGCTAAAACAACTAGTTTGTAGTGTTAAAATATTTATAATAAACAATATCCTAAATTTCACGTCTCAAACCACCATAAAAATGACACAATTTATCCTCCAGATCCTCCTCTATCCCATAAAGAATCGTGCCCTTTCGAAGCTCTACAAAATATTCTTGAACAGACATATCTCCCTGCTCTAAGCGCTGTAATTTCTTACGCAAATCTCGTTTATACGAAACAGGAACAAATCTATCGCGCATTGCTTCTTTAAGTCTTTCCCATGATTGAGGTTGTTGATGCAAATTAGCTAATTGTTGCCACCAGATTTGAGCAAAATCTTTGAATCCACTAGTAGCAAGTTTAACCTTATGTATCTCATAAACTAGGCAAGAATTAAATTCTTGTTCTACAGTCATCTCCTAATCTAAATATGCTTCTCCATCATAAGATCCAACAAAAGATGGTATGGTAAATTTACCTCTTATACCTTGATGATTATAGTCAATATGTGATGACAGATTGTTCATCATGCGGTCCATCCTTGCAAACATCTGGGCCATGATTTCCTGCAATTCACTCTTAAATAGAAACACGTTATTTGATAATGTTAGAAATCAAAATAAATTCCTATCAACTATTATATGTGTAGGTGGAAATACACTCTCACACGTCTTACCAAGTTCTTACAAGGTTCTCACCAACGCAAAGCAGTAGATGGTACAACCGGTGGCTAGTTCGTGATACCTGTGAGGACGTGGCACCAAGATTGCAAGGATCTTTTTCTGTACTGATCTGGAATATATATGTGGAGCTTGGAAGGCACACAAAGAACAAATATATATATGTGGCACACAATTCAGTAACAGATAGCAATATTGAATAAATGTCCAGAGTACTTGTCCGAGTTGCTGGCCTATACATGTTCCTAGCACAGTTGTGACAAACAAGGGAGTGAAACAAGTATAAAAGGTAGCAATGGAAATACGGACAAGGCAAAAGGCACCACAAACAATAGAGCTATCGAGTGTTCCTTATGTGCTCCTTTTCGATCTCTTCTCTTCTCTTTTGTTATTTTTTTTCTTTTTTTGTTGAAATTTTTTTCCTTGCTTTTGCTCTTTTGATATTTTTTATCAGCAAGGAGCACACAAGAATAAACTCCAAAAAATTTGAGCTTAATTGGACAAAAGATGTGGCCTATACAAATTCAGGATTGTGATCTAAAAAACTGGTCAAAACTTGTGGGCCCTGAAACTCGATGTTCCTGATTGAATTTCGCAATTCTAAATTTTGTGAACCTATCTTTGCTGGGATGAAACAGATCTAAATTTTTTTGGCATTCTCTGTAGATATAAAATTTGCCCCGTTTCGAGTTCGGATGCAAAATTTATGACTATTTTATGAAAACTGCTCGAATCAGGGTTTTATGTGAACACAAGATGCAAACTGATGATGAGACGGGATGATGGCGGATGGAAGGATCAACACAAACTATAAAAGAACACAATCTAAACCAGTAACAAGACCTTGACCTAGGACACAAACTCAACACGGCGGACTCTAAAACTGAAATATGCAAAGGCTATGGCGCGGATGGTTGTAGGACAGGAATACAAATATGGCGGTGGACTATGGGACGAAGGCAAAAATCAACTAAACTAGGGTAAATATGTACTTGATGGTATCCTTTATCTCTGATACCACTTGATGGGGAGTGAGTCCCGATCTTTCATCAGGTTCAAGATTACTATCGATTTGGTCGGAAGCGACACACCGATCCGGCTTCAGATCACAAAGACCGGAACCCTGCAACCTTAGCACCACGTCTCCTCTTGTTATCAACCGTGTCATAATCCAGATGATCTTGCCATGAAGGCAAATCCCTGCTGTGAATCGAAGAACACAAGCAAGAACAAGATAAAATGCAACTCAATTGAAGTGATAATTGCAGATGAATGATTAAGCACTCGAAGTTGGGGTCTCGCAAACCGAAAGAGGACGACTGTCAATGGACAGAATAATCTAAGCAAAACCCAAACCTTAATGTAGGCGGCAGCTACTTATTATAAAGCCTAAGGGACATCCAAGGACCTCACTCACGTCCCTAAGGAGTCTCGATACGTTGCATGGCCCAAACAGCCCAAAAGACGACGACGCAGTGTCCTGACAGATTCTGGATGTCAAGTTGTTTTGCCGATTCCCATTGACTTCGATGGAATTTGGTCCTCACACTAAATCCATTGGTTAGCTTATGAAATTATCTTTCCATCCATATATGGATCATCAAAAACGGAGTCCGGATGTGTCCTAGGCGTCCGTTTTATTGCAGACTAGTCCAGAAGACCGAGGCAGACTCGAATTCGAATTGGACTGGGCCTCCGGCTTCGCTTGGACGTCCTTGCTGGCCACCTAAGGTGGTGGCCAAGGAGGAGGACATACTTGGGCATCTCTTAGGTGTTCTCCATCTTCTTGGGGCATTCTCCAATTTGGGCCTGGGTCCCAAGTGTGAATAACAAGCTTGCGACGACGCCGTAGCACCCGACAGAAATAGTGGCAGAATGTCTTGATGATTTGGAGACCTTGCCAATGTGATATTGAGGTGGGACCTGATCCATTTGAAAGCTTATCAAATAATATTTCCATCAAGTGCTCATTGACCTCGATCGCACTCCGGATGGATGAGTTGTGGCCTTCCCAATGAAGCACTATCGGGCTGCCGACGAACCGAAAGTTCAACTTTGATGGACTTGCACTTTGAGACACATTTGTACCTACATTCAAATAACGACATGTACATGTGGAACCAAGTGAATTGTACCTAAAATTACTATGCAAATATAGGAATGAGCGGACCTTATAATCAATGGTCGTATCCGTTGGTGTCATGTCCTCATCATCCTCCCCTTCTTGACAACAAACCGTCCTCGGTTTGAGCTTAGTTGGAGGACAGATTGTAGGTTGTTGCCAATATTGCTCCCCTTCTTGAAATTTAACATGTTGCTTTATAAAAAAACTTGGGGATCTTTACATGACATGATTATATCTATTGTAGACCTTGAAATTATCATATTGTTGCACAAAAAAAGGAGATTTCATATTTGAACAAATATAAACTCTATGTACCATATACTCTCTTTTATTATTATATTTGCCAATAAAGTGAAATGTATGTCTAGATAACTGTGACAAATCAGCAAATGTAAATTTCTCTTCCAAATTACTTAGAGCACACAGAGTATCAAATTCTATATAACCCAAAGTATTTAATGAAGACAACAATTTCAGTTCATCTTTTTCAGTAGCAATTGGAAGAAAATGTTTATTTTCAGAACAAGTACTTGGTTCTAAAATGAAAGAATCATGCTCATTCACTAGTTGTGGCATAGCTACAATAAAAGCATTGTCATCCAACTCTTCTTTATCACAAGCGCTATCAGAACAATTATTTTGTGACAAAGGAAATTCGAACTTTGTGTTCACTAAATTTTGCTCTATTATAGCATGAGTGGTGGACAAATTCAGCACATCATCACCAATTTGAACATTATCATATTTTGTAGCAAGCATAAAAGGATCTTCTAGTTTAGATACTTGGTGATTTTCATTTTTAATATCAATCTCTTTGTTCTTAGTAGAAATACTCTCTTTATGAAGTTGTACAATTTCAGTCGAGTTTAAAATTTTACCATGCTCCAAAGTAGGTGTGGGAGGTGGTGGTGAAGATGCTGCTGTAGCGGCAGAAACAACCACTCGTCTACTTATCGCAGTCTCGATCTTCGTGAATGCTTGCTCCACCCTTGCTAAAACCTGATTGAGGTTGTCGCCAATGTTGGGCTGGTTCTTTTGTTGATGTTCCTGTAATTCTTTTTCTGCAAGCATAGCTAGCTAAACCAACTAGTTTGTAGTGTTAAAATATTTATAATAAACAATATCCTGAATTTCATGTCTCAAACCACCATAAAAATGACACAATTTATCCTCCGGATCCTCCTCTATCCCATAAAGAATCGTGCCCTTTCGAAGCTCTACAAAATATTCTTGAACAGACATATCTCCCTGCTCTAAGCGCTGTAATTTCTTACGCAAATCTTGTTTATACGAAACAGGAACAAATCTATCACGCATTGCTTCTTTAAGTCTATCCCATGATTGAGGTTGTTGATGCAAATTAGCTAATTGTCGCCACAAGATTTGAGCAAAATCTTTGAATCCACTAGTAGCAAGTTTAACCTTATGTATCTCATAAACTAGGCAAGAATTAAATTCTTGTTCTACAGTCATCTCCTAATCTAAATATGCTTCTCCATCATAAGATCCAACAAAAGATGGTATGGTAAATTTACCTCTTATACCTTGATGATTATAGTCAATATGTGATGACAGATTGTTCATCATGCGGTCCATCCTTGCAAACATCTGGGCCATGATTTCCTGCAATTCACTCTTAAATAGAAACACGTTATTTGATAATGTTAGAAATCAAAATAAATTCCTATCAACTATTATATGTGTAGGTGGAAATACACTCTCACACGTCTTACCAAGTTCTTACAAGGTTCTTACCAACGCAAAGCAGAAGATGGTACAACCGGTGGCTAGTTTGTGATACCTGTGAGGACGTGGCACCAAGATTGCAAGGATCTTTTTCTGTACTGATCTGGAATATATATGTGGAGCTTGGAAGGCACACAATGAACAAATATATATATGTGGCACACAATTCAGTAACAGATAGCAATATTGAATAAATGTCCAGAGTACTTGTCCGAGTTGCTGGCCTATACATGTTCCTAGCACAGTTGTGACAAACAAGGGAGTGAAACAAGTATGAAAGGTAGCAATGGAAATACGGACAAGGCAAAAGGCACCACAAACAATAGAGCTATCAAGTGTTCCTTATGTGCTCCTTTTCGATCTCTTCTCTTCTCTTTTGTTATTTTTTTCTTTTTTTTGTTGTATTTTTTTTCCTTGCTTTTGCTCTTTTGATATTTTTTCTCAGCAAGGAGCACACAAGAATAAACTCCAAAAAATTTGGGCTCAATTGGACAAAAGATGTGGCCTATACAAATTTAGGATTGTGATCTAAAAAACTGGTCAAAACTTGTGGGCCCTGAAACTCGATGTTCCTGATTGAATTTTGCAATTCTAAATTTTGCGAACCCATCTTTGCTGGGATGAAACAGATCTAAAATTTTTTGGCATTCTCTGTAGATATAAAATTTGCCCCGTTTTGAGTTCGGATGCAAAATTTATGACTGTTTTATGAAAACTGATCGAATCAGGGTTTTATGTGAACACAAGATGCAAACTGATGATGAGACGGGATGATGGCGGATGGAGGGATCAACACAAACTAGAAAAGAACACAATCTAAACCAGTAACAAGACCTTGACCTAGGACACAAACTCAACACGGCGGACTCTGAAACTGAAATATGCAAAGGCTATGACGTGGATGGTTGTAGGACAGGAAACAAATATGGCGGTGGACTATGGGACGAAGGCAAAAATCAACTAAACTAGGGTAAATATGTACTTGATGGTATCCTTTAGCTCTGATACCACTTGATGGGGCATGAGTCCCGATCTTCCATCAGGTTTAAGATAACTATCGATTTGGTCGGAAGCGACACACCGATCCGGCTTCAGATCACAAAGACCCGAACCCTGCAACCTTAGCACCACATCTCCTCTGGTTATCAATCGTATCACAATCCAGTTGATCTCACCATGAAGGCTAATCCCTGCTGTGAATAGAAGAACACAAGCAAGAACAAGATAAAATGCAACTCAATTGAAGTGATAATTGCAGATGAATGATTAAGCACTCGAAGTTGGGGTCTCACAAACCGAAAGACGGTGACTGTCAATGGACAGAATAATCTAAGCAAAACCCAAACCCTAATGTAGGTGGCAGCTACTGATTATAAAGCCTAAGGGGCATCCAAGGACCCCACTCACGTCCCTAAGGAGTCTCGAGATGTTACATGGCCCAAACGGCCCAAAAGACGACGACGCAGCGTCCTGACAGATTCTGGATGTCAAGTTGTTTTCCCAATTCCCATTGACTTCGATGGAATTTGGTCCTCACACTAAATCCATTGGTTAGATTATGAAATTATCTTTCCATCCATATATGGATCATCAAAAACGGAGTCCGGATGTGTCCTGGGCGTCTGTTTTATTGCAGACTAGTCTAGAAGACCGAGGCAGACTCGAATTCGAATTGGACTGGGCCTCCGGCTTGGCTTGGACGTCCTTGCTGGCCTCCTAAGGTGGTGGACAAGGAGGAGGACATACTTGGGCATCTCTTAGGTGTTCTCCATCTTCTTGGGGCATTCTCCAATTTGGGCCTAGGTCCCAAGTGTGAATAACAAGCCTGCGACGACGCCGTAGCACCTGACAGAAATAGCGGCAGAATGTCTTGATGATTTGGAGACCTTGCCAATGTGATATTGAGGTGGGACCAGATCTATTTGAAAGATTATCAAATAATATTTCCATCAAGTGCTCATTGACCTCGATCGCACTCCGGATGGATGAGCTATGGCCTTCCCAATGAAGCATTATCGGGCTGCCGACAAACCGAAAGTTCAACTTTGATGGACTTGTACTTTGAGACACATTTGTACCTACATTCAAATAACGACATGTACATGTGGAACTAAGTGAATTGTACCTAAAATTACTATACAAATATAGGAATGAGCAGACCTTATAATCAATGGTCGTATCCGTTGGTGTCATGTCCTGATCATTGGGGGCAGGCGCCCCACCTGCAGAGCCAATTAAAGGTGAGCTTGTGGATCCTGCCTCCACCACCTTTGAGGATGAATAATAATCGTTCATTAAGGTCGGTTTGATCCGACAGCTGTGGTGCTTCCTAGAGGGCTATATAAGCAAGGCCCCTGGCCCCTGGAGGAGGCATCCCATGAAACCCTAATTCATTTGCTCTAGTTGGGATTAGCTGAGAGGGGTCCCTTGAATGGATCTCCTCTCCTAGGGCACATACAAGAGAGATTAGCTTTGTAGTCTCTATGTGAGATTAGAGTTCTTCTTCTTTATAGCTAAAACTTTAAACTAAAACATGATATATTATAGATCCACTGCCTAGACAATTTCACAAGGATTCCAAAAAGTCCGCATTTGCTATTTTTGGAGCTTCCTATTATGAGATATTAATTTCCAAAGTTTCAGCCATAATATGTAAAAAAGAAAAAAGGAAAAAGGAAAAAGGAAAACACTTTTGCCTCGAGGCCCCTGAACTATTGGCAAATCAAACCACACAGAAAGGTCCTTCCTTGTACTATTCCTATGGGTCTGTGGTTTTCACTTAACCCCCTCCCTTCTCCTGAATTCTTGCGCGAGGTCCCTAGGACGGCTTGGAGCAGAGGATGGCCGGGGCTGGCTAGCTCTCGACGCTGTGGTGCATGCCAGTGGCGATGGAGTGGCGGTGCAGCTGCGCAGGACCCTCGTGCACCTGTGAGAGTTCATGGCTCGGCCAGAGAGGGCCTCTGGTCCTCTGGCCACGTGCGTGGGTGGCCCCGTGGTGGCCATACCGGCGGCGGCGGTGCTCCGACAGCACTGCAGAGGCGGAGAACAGTGTTGAGGATTTCCCTTGGGCCGGCGCATCCACCGGTGCTAGTAGCACAGCCTGAGACGATTCGTGGGTTCCTGCCCACGTGCGCGCATGGCGAGCAGGGGTGCAGCTCCGACAGCGAGGTGTACCGGCGGTAGGAGGAAGGGAACGTCGGTGGTGATCTTGTGCTAGGGATGGAGGACGACGAGGCAGAGATGGTGGTAGTGGTGCAGGGCTGAGGGGCGCTCGGGGGTGGAGCAATGATGGCGACCATGGAGCTCCGCCCGGCCGTCCATGGCGGAGTGCGCTCGCGAGCTGCAGCAGCGTGAGAGGGCGAGCGAAGAGAGGGCGAGAGCGAGTGAGAGACTGAGAGGGAGCTCAGGCGTTCACTTTGGAGGAGTAGGCCCAGGCAGGACGCGCGTCAGTGGTGGTGGGACACGTGCTCGCGCATGGATGACACGCACTGGCCGCGCGGCGCCCCCTGGTGCATTTTGACGAGCACGTGGCAGACAATGGTGTACCTAGCGTTGGAGACGATTTGGGCCGTCCATGGGCTGATTTTGAGCAAGGGCCTAAAATGATGTTTGTTCAGCTCTGTTTGCTCTACCATTTCTATTAAGGATGTTTGGTCATTAACAAAATGGATCAATGAGTAATGAAACTTGAAATTGGCTATGTTAGTGTGTTGACAGAGATCAAACAAACCCAAGTTTTGACAATCAAAACGGAATCAAACTTAGTCCAACTTTTTGTATGCTCTTCTCCATCAATTTATCTTCAACTTATATTCTTGGCTCAACTTGAGTTGTTTAACACAAATAGGAGAACACGAAATGCCAACGTCAAGGTCATTTAAGCGATAAAATTACCATTATGTTGTTTTAGCAACTAATTTTGGAGATCCAAATATACTCCAATTGTGGTGACACTTGATTCATTGTTTCCCTCATGAAAAGTACTTCAACTCATAGTAAGGAACTAAATTGAGCTACCACATAAATTGAGAAGATACAAATGCATGAACATGTCAACTTTCTGCTGTCAATTCAGGACGTAGAATATTTTCTGGGCTTTGAAAAACAGCAGCTGATTCAATCTTGTGAGCTCTATTTGACAAGGTTAGAGGCCAAACTAGCTCTTGACCATTAAACAAAGTTTGTTCTACATAAGATGAAATACAACTTTTCTTTAAGGCCAAATCTCATAACTGGTACAGAAGTCAAACTTTCACTTTGGTCAAAGTATCAACTCGGTAAAGCCTAAACTAGGGTTTTAGGCCAATCGGGACATTTTCTTACATTTGCTCAACATGAACCCTTCATGACTTTTGTTGTAGAGTTCATCTAGAGTTATTTGGGCAAGTCTACAGGGTTTGGTTGATGATCTATAATTCCATTCATTTAGTGGTGCAATTCCAACACTTAGTAAAGTCATTGAAACAAAGACATGACTTATCATTTCATGTGACTTTTTGATTCCAAACTTCATGAAACTTTTCTAGTGATCACTATAGATAGGAAGTGATGTGAGACACATGAAATAAGTGACATCAACACTCACTTGCATTATCACTTCACATGTCATGTTTGAACTCTAAAACCCTTGCTTAACTAGTGATAAACACCAGGGGTGTTACATCTCCCAATTCAATTAGTCTCTCCATCCTCCCCACATTTGAGATCTCCAACCTCCCCACATTCAAGATCTCCAACCCCCTCACTCTTTCTGTTTATAAAAATTTTAAAAGGGTGGTTGTAGATGCATATGTTTATCATAAATATTGCAGATCTCGTTGTGCTCTTAAGGTTGGTGTTGGAGGGGAACCCACTTCACCAAAACACATTTTGAAGATTTCCCAAGGACAAGCTTAGTGTCCTAAAACAAGCAGTTTTTAGATCCTAACATGAGTATTCACCTTTCTGCTACCCTGCCCTTGTGAAACGAGCATAGAGATATAATTGTAAAAATATTCCTTCGGGTACTCTTGTCACTAACCTTTCTAGGTCTGGAGCAAAAAGATTGAAGGAATAACAAACACAAGGTATGTCCAACCAATCATCATGCAACATTGAATTAAATTCATCCAATCTTGATTTTTGCAAAAATTCAAGCTTGGGGGAAAAATTTTTAAGAACATCCCCTGCCATGTTGCTATCTTTGTTATCCCTACCTTTAAGACATGCTCAATTTGCTATACATCAAACATGTTCTCTTCCATCACCATTTGAGTAAATCTCTATAATGCTTTCATGCTACCTTTGTCCATCATATGTAAGTGTTGGTTTGGAAGTACTCATATCCTACTTCCATTGGTTTTTAATGCAAGCGTGGTGCTTAGGATAAACAGCCTTCCTTAACCTGATTAGACATGGAGTCTAGTTTGGTTATTGAACTAAAAACTGCTTGTGTACACATTGTATATTTTGTTGGACTAACCCCTATAGAAAAAAAACTTTTAAAAGTCAAACTAGGAAGTCCTAAGATGAACTCACATGGAGAGAAAAGAGATACATGAACTTCAACAACTTTGCACTAGGGAAACACAGCTCATGCATCATGAAGAGATCCATGGAACAAGAAGATAAGTGCCACAAAACAAGATCTATAATTAAAGCACTCACTCCATGTAAGAAGGTGAACAAATCTCCACCAATCTCCTTCAAGACAAAGACCATCATGGAGAAACTCTCAAGACAATGAAGGGAGCACAAGGACCGACAAGAATGTCAAGATCAGGAGAACAAAAAGATGGTGAAGACAAACCATTCATGAGCAAAACCAGCTGGGCAAGAGAAGCTTCCACAAGGTGGTTCAATACCATCACTCTTCAATGACAAAGGTAACATCTTGAGGTACATAATCACTATTTAGAAAGCTTTTCTCGATCCTGGTATGCACATAAATGAAGAACCAAACATGTTTAAGTTACAACTTCGCTTGATCCAACCTAATCAACTTAACATGTTCAGTTCTTTAATCTTTGTTCTTAGCTTCACTCTCTTGATCTCACTATCTTAACCAAATGAGCGAAAAATATTGCATATTCACACTCATGCTCATCTTCTGATCTTATCACCCATAACATCAGCTTTATCTTGTTCGCCATGACTAAGGTTAGAGAAGAATGAACAAAACTTTTGGTTCTATTGGTGTTTTCTACCAACAAAGCCCATGCACTTGATCTCTACCTTGTCTTTATGAGTAGGATACACTTTGAGCAAAACATGGAGTTGGTCAACTCCTAAATTCTACAAGTGAAGGTCCTGCATCTACAAGAAAGATGTTGCCAGCTTCCACAATTAATGCTTCACTTCAACTTGCTGGATGAATGAAGAACATGGGTGACATCATATCAAGAGGTGTAGTTATCAAGGTCTTCATCTTTGGTACCAAATGATGCACCTAAGGAATAAACATGGTGAGAAGTCCTGTTCAGAGGACTTAAAACAATGAACCCTTGCCAGGAGGTAAAATCGGTAGTTATCCATATTTATCTTTTCTGCATAATCATTTTTATTTAGCATAGTTACTTTTCTGCATTAGCATTGCATTATAAAGAAAATAAAAAAAAATATTTATTTGCTGCATCATAAATCTTATAGCCCCATGTGGATAATTTTGTGGTGTGTAAAAAACCCATAGGAATATTCACTGTGGTGGCATAAAAATAAAATAAATAAATTTGCATTTATCCTGTTCTATTTTCTCTTGCATCATAGAAAATATAAAAATACAAAAATATTGAGAAAGAAATCCCACTGGAACTCTGCCTAGAAGAAAAGCTTTGGACAACTGAGGCTTAAGTGGCCAAACCACTAATGCTTAACATGTTCCACAAGTTTTGTTGTCTATTTGAGTTTCACAGGATTTGGAGGACCAAAAAGAGCTGACAAGCAAGTGGATGCTCTATCCATTGTTGGAGCACTATCTCATCAGTCATCAACATCAATCAATGTTCTGACAGAAGACGTACATCTCCACTGCCAATCTACTACATTACAAGATCGAACGACTACGTCAACATTTAGCTTGGGCAAGGCACCCCTGTGTATTCCAGGTAAGTATCCTTACCCCCTTGAAGTTTTCTTTCTATAAATAAACTCAAAAAGAAAGAAAAAAATAGTGAGCACATGAAGGTTCACACTTATATAATTATGGTCAGGAGACATACTTTTTAATATTTATGGATTTTTATTATGTCTACTTTATCTAGTCGAGTATTTGTTTTATATTGTGCTATTTCAAAATAATGTGTGTTAGTTAGAGTGTGTCAAGTTTGCTTGAATCAGTTTGTGAATAGAGAGCACTCAGAATAATCTCTGTTATGGAAATCATGAATAGTTGCTCTGCTGTAATTCCTTTCAAGTGCCTAATTTTCAACCTCGAACTCTCCCGAGTTTTGGAAATGATTGTTTTGACCTAGGATTTACTCTTAACCTAAAACTTGTGGGTAGCGAATACTTGATATAAGTCTAGGTAGTTGACGGATATGAAATGAGAAGGTTTGAGCTGTTGTTTATCTTGCTCCTAGTGACACCTGAGTTCTAGAGATTTATCTTTTGAAAGACTTAAAAATTGCCACATGATGAGTTCATGTATGACGAGAGCTTTAATTCCTACCACAACTATATATACATGCTTGCTAGAATAGGAAAATCAGCTCATAGGATGCTTGCTTTGTGTTGAGTTTGGTCAACCCGTGTGAGACCCTTGTCGAGAGGATGGTCATGCTCCCAAGATCAAGATCACTTACACCCACATATATCTTGCTGCTCCTTCCCTGGGAGTACACAAAAACATGCCTTTCCACCCAAAAATCTATCTCCTACACTAGGAGAAGATCCAAAAAGATTGTTAGGTTTCTAAATAAATGCTCCAAGATTGTGATTTATCTCTTCTCCAAGTTCATTGTATCCTAAATAAGAGGCAGGAGATCCTTTGTAAAAAAAGAAAAGAAAGAAAAAAAATAAAAAAGGAGAGAAGTCTATGATCTTTATGCCTAGAAGTTCATCATTGTCATCAAAGAAAGGAGAAAGAAGATATCCTAAGACCTCCACAACAAAGTTCTTCATAAATTCTTCAGTTGGAGGCAGTCTCTCTATGAGCAAAGTAGAATTAGGTTAGCCACCAAATATTTCCATACACATGCACATCTTGATCTAAGGGTATGGTCTCCCCTCTAAGGATCCCGGTTTTGACTAGGCAATACATGCAAGGTAAGTATACTACATCCTTGAACCACCCTTAGCTCCATATAGGCTTATTAGTTATATGGTGAGAGAGAGGAGGCATGATGCTACTATGCCTTATTCCAAAAATACCACATATTCTAAGTGAAAGAGAGAAGGCAAACCACCATCATTGCCTTGGAAAGGATCCAAAAATACCAAATATGAGAGACCAGAAATGATCATACAAAAGGAATCTCTGAGTTTTATTTTAAAAATATACAAAAACTCTAGAATAAAGGTTGATCAAAGGACTCGAGACGCAGTGCTTGACTTGATTGTTCTGTCTTTCAACTACTCAAGACCCAAGTGAACGCTAAAAGCTCCATAGTTGAAGGTAATGGGTAAGCTTGAAGTTAAAATGGTTTGCTCTAATCCGAAGGAGAATTCTTGTTTGAACGCATGTGTACTTTTGAGACGTGAAAGCACTGAAGTAACTCTTGATCCATTATTGAGATTAGCTTTGCTTAGGGACTAGCAAAGGGTAAGCTTGGGGGAACTTGTTGATGCTCCTTAATGTCAATTATTAACCATAAACTATTGCCTGATATGATATAAAATGAACCACAAAGCATAGTTGTAGGGTTTAAAACTAACAGGTTTCACGAGTTTTGGTGTTCTCACTTGTTTTGTAGGAGATTGAATTTTTCACTAAATAAAAGTACCTCAAATGATGAATTAAAGGACACCATTGCGAAGGCCTCGTCTAGCCGATCAAAACAGATATATTATTTGCTATATTTGGAGCTCAGAATAAAAAGATATTAATAAAGGAAGAGCCCTCCATCATAGAGCTACGAGATTAAATGGGCCTAAATCAGAATTTGGCCCATTAAGGCCTATGTGCATTATAATGAGATTTGATGGAAAGTTTAGTACCACATCACTAGCCCAAGGTGGAGGGGAGGCTAGGTGCCCCCATATATATAGCCCAGGACCCCCCAAGGCGCTCCCATCATCCATCATCATAATCACTTTCAAGAGAAAAGCTAGGGTTTGAGAAAGAGAGGTGTCCCTCGAATGGATGTCCTCTCAACTCCCAATTTTGAATAGATCTAGACTTCTAAGATAGTAGAGAGATGGAGAGCGAGGGAGGAGTTTGGAGAAGGTGCTGGCCTGTTAGTACCTCTTCAACAACTTGTACTTCGGCGGGATCGGGCTCTACGTGGGCTTGCTCCTGAGATGGCTCAGGCTCTAGCAATCAACTTCTGATTCAAGTAAGATTCATGTTTATATTATTCTTCTAGTTTGTGAGTCTCTTTTGAGTGCTTTAATCTAGTCGACTAGGTTAGAATATAATTCATAGTGTAAGCGTGGCGCTTAGACTAGGGTTACTCGTAGATGCACCCTATATTCCGGATCAGTAGTAGATCGCGAAGGTGACAGCTTCATTGAGTCCTCTGTAGTCCACCTCCCGTCTGTAGGCCTAGAAGGATATATAATTATCTGGTAGATGCATACTCTGTTTGTGGTCTTCCATAGTAATTCCCTAGTTCAATAGTAGAAGATGTGGACTGCCCAAGTTAGAAGTAGAAACCCTGATCGAGTTATCCTCTCTATACTCCTACTATCTACCTCATACTAGATTGATCCTCTCCTACATTTTAATCTTGTTTTCACTGTAGTTGGTCACACCTTATTTATATTTCCAACTCATTCACCTTTTCTGGTTAAGTTAGAACACGTAGTTGACTCACACGTTTCCCTGTGGATATGATATTTAAAACTCTCTAGGTGAAAGCTACAACGGTATCCATGTGCTTGCAGATCTTTTCTGTTCATAATAATAAATACCAATAGCTGGGTTGTGTGGTAGTTCGCGGAAGTGACAGTTGAGTCTTATATAATCCACCCCCCGTTAGTACGATAGGCAGAATTGGTATTATGTGGGAAGTCATGCTTTGTTCTAGCTTTCTTCAGTGATGTTCCTTATACATAGATGAAGAGTCTTTTGTGCTATATATGATAGTGTATGTGCTAGAGTAGATGAAAGACTTAGTTGATTAGAACCTACCTAGAATTCAATCTTTTGCCTAGTCAGATGTCTACCTACCTTTATGATGGGTAGTTATCTGAGTTTACTTTTAAATTTACATAAATATTTTTTTCTGTCACATTATAAAATTCACGCCCCACATAAATAATTTTTACAGTGTGTAAAAACCCGTATCAAGAATTTACTGTGGTGGCATAAAAATATTTTTACTCATGCATTTTATTTTACCTAAATGATTTTGCATATATAAATATTTATAATAGGGCCCACTCCTATCGGACCCACATGTCATAGACTCCACCTCACATACATCACATCACATTATTTCATCCACTTCCACTCACCTCCATTATCTTCTCTTTTCCACAGTCTAAATCCACCACCAGCACACTTATTTTGCTTAGTCATGAAGCAAAGAGGTGAGTGGCAAACATTCAGCCATGGAGGAGCTAGGAGGTGGGTGGCCGCCCCCACCACTTGGGCGCCCGCCCTGCTCTCTCCCAACCTATAAATACTCTGTCTTTCCTCACTTCTTTGCATCACAAGCATTCTAGAAAACCTCTCATACCTTGAGTTCTCAAATTCTAGTGTTCTGCTCCAAGCATAGGCAAGAAAAGAGAGAATAGGAGTAAGAGAAGAAGTAGGGGAAGGAAGAAGAGTAGTAGTGATCTTGTGAGAGGAGAGTGTAGTGCTACAATAAGTAGAAGAAAGTAGTGCACTTAGTGGACATGTTGTCCTAAGAAGCAATTAAAAAGAATTAGGGGGGTGTTGATGGTTGATAAGCGTCATTTTTACCGTCAACATAGCATGAGAAAGGACCTAAAATATAAGTACTAGCTAGATATAGGGGTTACACTAACAGAATTCCACGAGTATTGATGAATGTCTATTTCTGCAGGGGGTTATCAAGAAACAACCAAAGGAGGCCCACATGTCATATTTACGTAGAGAGAAAAGGGCCACATGTATAAAAATAATAATCTAGAAGACACAGGAAACAAAACCCTGGGAGGTGGGACCCACCTGTCACTATGACAGGGGCGGGCGCCCCATCCCCCTGGGTGGCTACCCCACCTAGGTGGCCAATTAGGAGCCACGTCACGGATCATGCCTCCACCGCCTTTGAGGATCAATAATAATCGTCCATCAAGGTCAGTTTGATCCAGGGGCTGTGGTGCTTCCTAGAGGGCTATATAAGCAAGGCCCCTGGCCCCAGGAGAAACCCCAATTCATTCCAAGATACAGAGCATTCCTCTAAAAAGCCTTGGAGCCACCATCTCAATTAGATCTCTATAGTTTAGTAGCATAGCTACATAGGATTAGAACTAGAAGGAGGCAAGCATTGCTTGGATTCCGGATCTGTCAAGAGGATTCTTAGTAATTCTCTCCAACTTTATATTCATTCTTGTATTATTCATCTAGTTCATCATTTGTATGAATATGACTTTAGTCTATTCTATCATATTGCATATGACTTTGCTCTATTTGATTATGTTCTCAATTATATTATTCTTAGTCTACTTTGATTATATGCTTGGCATAATTAGATTAGAATTATATTCAAGTATAGGATTGTATAGCGCTTGCTCATTAGATCGATGGGTGAGTGGTAAATATTGTGTAGGCATGGTGCCTATACCGTGTTTTCCTACGATTGCACCCTATATTCCGAACCATGTGGTTGATCATGGGAGTGATAGTCCTATTGAGTCATTCATAGTCTACCTCCCGAGTATAGGGCAGGCAGAACACAACTATTATAGGCAAGTGATTGCTATGTTCTTCATCTTCCTTCGTAATATCACTATGTGTAGGTATAACCTTCTCTTGCTATGATTTCCAAGTGTAATTGCACTAATCATCATAAGCTTTGACCTTATAGTTAGAATAACTTAGGAGTTATCTTTGTAGTTTGTCCTAATCCATGCAAGTGCTATAAGCTTAGAGTAATCTATTGAGATGTTTATCTTTTATTATGTGGCTATGTGCTTATCAGTCATTCTTTATCATTTATATATACTATTTATCTTGTGACACTTACCCTGTATGAGAAGATAAATAAAGACATGGTTATGCTCTCCATCACCACATGTAGTGATGCCAATTGCTCATTATCCCTAGCACTCCCTTCCTAGTGGTAAAAATATAAATAACGATACCTGGATTACACCCGGTTAAAATGCTACATCGGTATTATCTATGTGCTTGTGGATTTCATATTCATTCTAGAGGAGCATTTGTATTTATTAATACCAGCACCTCTGGTGCCATGCTGGGGATGACAACCTAGCTTAGGTGGCGTTAGAGGTGTCAACAATCATTTTTAGCACCATTGCCGGGGAAGGTTGAATTGCTATTCAAAGGATAATGAACCATCACTTGCATCCACTAATGAGATTGAAAAACCATCATCCTTCTCTACTCATACAACCTTACCATTGTCTTTTGTCTATTTATATATCATATACAGGGTAATGTATGAACAAGTTTGATCTTCTAGATAATTTCATCGACAACCTAGAAGCATTAATCAGAAGGACGAGAGCCAAGCTAAAGAATGTTCAAACAGAAGTATCATCATCATCTTAGCTTGAAGCTACACCTTCTGAGTTGGGAGTTCAGCCAAGCGTATTTCGAAGCTTAACACCAGAGTTGGACGCCATGGCCAACAAGTCACTCCGTGAGTTCTCAGCTCCCACTATGGACAACATCCATACTAAACCTGCTGCGGACATTGAGAAGTCATTTGAGCTCAAGCTTGCCCTAATCAACATGGTGCAATCTAGCCAGTTTTGTGGGAAGGCGCATGAAGATGCTAGTGCTCATCTCCAACACTTCCTGGAGATTTGTAGCATTTTCACCATCAAGGATGTCCCTAGAGATGCCATACTACTTTGTCTCTTCCCATTATCACTCTTGGGGAGAGCGAAGCAGTGGTTCTATGCAACTAAGGAGAAGAATACTATGTGGGCACTCTGCTCCACCAATTTCTTGGTAAAGTTCTTTCCCATGGGCAAGACAAATGCTCTCCGTGGAAAGATATCAAGTTTTTAGCAACAACATGATGAGTCAGTCCTAGAAGCATGGGAGCGCTTTCAAGATTACATCTTGGAATGTCCTCATCATGGAATGGAGAATTGGCTACTCATGCAAACCTTCTGTCATAGGCTCACCAATAGCACCCGTGAGACCATGGATGATGCCGCTGGAGGAGCATTCTTATCACTTACAATTGCTCAAGCCACAGCTCTTGTGGAAAAGATGGCATCCAACCAAGGTTGGAACGAAGAGAGAACTCAAACCCACAAGAGAGGTGGAGGTATGCACCAGTTGAAGGAGGTAGACATGCTATCTGCCAAGATGGACATACTTATGAAGAGGCTCGATGAGAGTGCCGGTGAGAAGAATGAAGTTTTGCATATCCATGATTCTCGCATGACTTGTGAAGAGTGTGGGGAAACTAGGCATTTAGGTAGCAGTTGCCTAGAGCTACAAGAGGATGTGAACTACCTCAAGAACAACAACAACTACTATCGCCCTCAACAGAATCAAGGATGGAACCAACAACAAAGGCCTAACTACTCAGGTAATTATCAAGGTAATAACTCTTATAATAATTTTAATCAGCCGCCTTTGAAAGAGGTAGTGCTTAATCAAGGAAAGTTAATGGATAACCTGTCTAAGAAGTTAGTATCAAATGATAAAATGCTAGAGACAATTAATAATAGGATGGATAACTTTTCAACTACCATTAAGAATCAACTTAGATTTAATAAAATGCTAGAGTCTCAGTTGCAACAGCTTGCAAATGTTGTCCCTCCTGCTAACCAATGTAAGATTCCAGGACAACTAGAAGATCTAGAAACTGCAAATCTTGTAGACATATTCAATGCAGGAAGCTATTGGAGTGACCCTACTCAAAAGGGTGGAATGACGAGACTTTACCGATTAAGAAAGGTGATCTAGGGAGACCAGTCATCCTGATCTCCATTGGAAGCATGAACTTCAATGAAGCTATCTGTGATTTCGGTGCAAGCGTCAACATCATGACTAAGGTGATCTATGATAAAATGTTCAATTATCCTTTATTGTATACAACCATGTGCTTGCAGCTTGCAGACCAGTCACTCTGCTACACCAAAGGGATCCTAGAAGACATCTATGTATGAGTAGGCAGCTCGTACGTTCCTGTAGACTTTGTGGTTATAGAGACAGGTGGTGATGAGAGGTTACCCATCATTTTGGGATGACCATTCTTAAACACCACTTGAGCTATCATGTATGCCAACACTGCCAAGATCTGTTTCAATATAAAAGGTAAGAGAGAGACCTTCTTCCTCAAGAATAGGGTACTACAGTTCCCTGCACACCCACAACATCCCTACGAGCCAAAGAAGAACAATCAGAAGAACAAGAATAGAAACAGGAACAAGAAGCCACAACAGATGGAGTCAGTAAGGATGATCAATGCAGTCCACAGAGAGCATGATCCTTAGCTCAAGTCCTCCTACTTGATCAAGAAGGATGACCCAGGTGTCCCAACCATTAAATGCACCATCAACAGAAGCTCCTTTTAGAAAGCTGTCTGTGACACTGGATCGGGCGTCAACATAATGGCCAAGGTAACTTATGAATATCTATATGGTACTATGCCCTTGGAACCTACAAATGTGCAGCTACAGATGGCAGACCAAACATTTCACTTCGTGGAAGGACTAGTGAAGGACGTCCCCATACAGATTGACAACCACTTCATCCCGACCAACTTCCTAGTCGTCGACATCGAAGAAGATGAGTACGATCCACCAATCATCCTAGGAAGACCATTCCTAAGCACCACCAAGGCCATCATGTACATCACAATAGGAGAAGTGCATTTTTAATTTCCCTCAGAGAAGGTACGCCGCCATTTCAATAATAATTATGTAATTGATGAAGAACCCAAGAAGAATAGATCAAGGAGAAGGTGCCGTACTCGCACCAATAAGAACCAGTTAGCTATGGACGACTAGGCTGACTATGAAGGAAATGTAACAAGACATGAAGATTTATTCCCTGAAGATAATACATCTCCAGATGAGGAAGCTGTACCACCAACAAAGAGTCACCCTGACACCAAGAATCAAGAAGAAGAGAAGACAGAAGAGCAGGCTTCTCCCTCAAAATTGACCTCACCAATAAAACAAGTATGGAGAGTAAAGGTAAAATTAGTTTTAGATTCAACACAAGAAGAGGATCAGATGGAGGCATCACTCAAGGTGCCTCAGAAGGAGTAAACAGACAAGAGGTCCTATTCGGAGGATTTAAAATCACCGAACACCGAACCAAGAGGTAACTTGGTAGTTATCATATTTCCCTTTCAGCATATAATTTTCTGTATCATGTTTACATTCCTTAATTTTATGTTACATTTTATTCCTGCATAGAAAAAGAAAATAAATTTGTTGTGCATTGAATTCTAAAACTGCTAAGCCCCACGCAAATAAATTTGTGGCATAAAATGCATAAGTCTAGTTGTTGTGGTGGCGTAAAAATAAAATTAAAGAAGCATGCATCATTCTTTATAATTCCTTGCATAGTATAAAAGTACAAAAAGATTATTTTGAAGATCATGCTAGAAAGATTTATATGTTAAGAGGTTCTAGATATCTAAGGCTTAGAGGTTTATCACTAACACTTAATCAGGTTCCACAAGCTTTGTTGTCTATTTGAGCTTCATAGAATTTAAAGGATCAAGAAAAGTTAACAGACAGAAGGACGCTCTGTCCCCTGCCAGATTGCTGTCTCAACAGTCATTATTATAAGCACTCCGACAAGGGGAATACACCTTCACTGTCTGTTAGCAACGTCAATCAACACTACGTCAACATCCAACTTGGGGAGAGCACCCCCTGTATCTAGCTATGTATTTCCTTACCTATCTATTTACTTATTTATTTCTGCTTTGATAAAAGATGCATAACCTTTAGAAAACCAAATAAATGTTTCCCTTTATATTTATATGTTTTTGTATTATCTTTAAGTTTGCTAAATAATTAGAGGAGAGTGTGCTAAGTTTTTATCTTGCTAAAATGAACCCCTAGAATAAACTCTTATGTGGAAATGATGAATAGTTGCTCTATCATAATTCCTTTCAAGTACCTAGTTTTCAACCTCGAATTCTCCCGAGTTTTGGATAGAATGGTTTTGATTTAAGATTTGCTCTAAACCTGATCTTGTGGGTAGCAAATACTTAATCTAAGTCTAGGTAGTTGACGGATATGATATGGGAAGGTTTTGAGCTGTTGTTTATCATGTTCCTAGAGATACTAGAGTTCTGGAGAATTTATCTTTTAAAAATTAACTTGCTACATGATGAGTTCCTGTATGATGAGAGTTCAAAATTTCTACCACACCATATACATGCTTGCTAGATTAGGAAGCCCTACATTCGTATTTACTGCTTGTAAGCACTGAGTGTGGTCAACCTATGTCGACCCTTAGGAGCTAGTCATGCAGTTAAAATCAAGATACACATATATTCTCCACCTATACATGCTACTTCTATCCTAGAAGTACGCATCCATATGCATCCACCTATATATTCTGCTTCTATCCTAGAAGTATGAATCCACGTATACACCATTCAGATCCACCTAGAAAATAGTTCTACTCTTACACTGAGAGTGAACTACCCAAAAATATTCGTATCACCCTTATTTATCCCTTATTAGCCAATAAAGCTCCAAATATCCAGCTATACTACCACTTGTTATTATATCCTAGAAAGAGGCTTGGGTGCTCTAAAAAAAGAGAAAAAGAGAGAAGAAGAAATAAAAGAAAGAGGACAAATGTCCCACTATGAAAAAAAAGAGAAGAGAGAGAAGAAAAAGATCCATTGAGCAGCCCAAGTTCTCCCCAAAATCTTCAAGTTTTCAAGAGAGGTATGAGAAAAAAAGTTTCTCAAAGGAGCTAAGTATTCACCATCACCATTCCTTCACCCCTACATCACCACTCCTAACCCATATACCACCTACTATTCACTACCTACCATCCAGCCTATACACATGCATATCTTGATTTGATTGTATGACTTGTTTCTCTAGATCCATAGTTTGACTATGCAATAAATGTTTGCAAGTATGTATTCGCTGTCTCCCCACCTTTGAGCTCCACATAAGCCTATTAGAAGTAGGGTGAGAGAGAGAAGGCAATGTTACTATGCCTAAAATACCAAAAATACCACATATCTTGAGAGGAGAGAAAAGGCATAGACCATAAATGCCTTGGAGAGGATCCAAAAATACCACAGAGGAGAGACTTGAAAGGGTCATACATAGGAATCTCTGAGTTTTATTTTGAAAATTGTGCAAAACTCTGAAATAATAGTTGATCAAAGAACTTGAAACATGGCGCTTGACTTGACCATTTTGTCTTTCAACTACTCAAGACTCAAGTGACAGCTACAAGCCCCATGGTGGAAGGTAATATGAGTAAGTTTTTTTATCAGAATAGTTCATTCTAATCCAGAGGAGAATTCTAGTTTGAACACATGTGTACCTAAAAGGCGTGAAAGCATTGTAGCAACTTCTGATCCATCACTGAGTCTATCTTTGCTCAGGGACGAGCAAAAGGTAAGCTTGGGGAGTTTGTTGACGGTAGATAAGTGTCATTTTTAACCGTCAACATAGCATGAGAAAGGACCGAAAATATAATTACTAGCTAGATATAGGGGTTACACTAGCAGAATTCCACGAGTTTTGGTGAATGTTTATTTCTGCAGGGGGGTATCAAGAAACAACCAAAGGAGGCTCACATGTCATATTTACGTAGAGAGAAAAGGGCCACATGTATAAAAAGAATAATCTAGAAGACACAGGAAGCAAAACCCTAGGATGTGGGACCCAACTGTCACTATGACATGGGTAGGCACCATCCGCCTAGGCGGCCGCCCCATCTAGGTGGCCAATTAGGAGCCACCTCGTGGGTCATGCCTCCACCGCCTTTGATGATCAATAATAATCATCCATCAAGGTCGGTTTGATCCAAGGGCTGTGGTGCTTCCTAGAGGGTTATATAAGCAAGGCCCCTAGCCCTATGGAGAAACCCTAATTCATTCCAAGATACAGAGCATTCCTCTAAAAAGCCTCAGAGCCACCATCTCAATTAAGTCTCTATAGTTTAGTAGCATAGCTACATAGGATTAGAACTAGAAGGAGGCAAGCATTGCTTGGATTCCGGATCTGTCAAGAGGATTCTCGGTAATTCTCTCCTACTTTTATATTCATTCTTGTATTATTCATCTAGTTCATCATTTGTATGAATATGACTTTAGTCTATTCTATCATATTGGATATGACCTTGCTCTATTTGATTATGTTCTCAATTATATTGTTCTTAGTCTACTTTGATTATATGCTTGGCATAGTTAGATTAGAATTATATTCAAGTATAGGATCGTATTGTGCTTGCTCATTAGATCGATGGGTGAGTGGTAAATATTGTGTAGGCGTAGTGCCTATACCGTATTTTCCTGTGATTGCACCCTATATTCCGGACCGTGTGGTAGATCACGGGAGTGACAGTCCTATTGAGTCATTCATAGTCTACCTCCTGACTATTGGGCAGGCAGAACACAACTATTACAGGGAAGTGATTGCTATGTTCTTCATCTTCCTTTGTAATATCACTATGCGTAGGTATAACCTTCTCTTGCTATGATTGCCAAGTGTAATTGCACTAATCATCGCATGCTTCGACCTTATAGTTAGAATAACTTAGGAGTTATCTTTGTAGTTCATCCTAATCCATGCTAGTGCTATAAGCTTAGAGTAATCTATTGAGATCTTTATCTTTTATTATGTGGCTATGTGCTTATCAGTTATTCTTTATCATTTATATATACTATTTATCTTGTGACACTTACGCTATATGAGAAGATAGATAAAGACATGGTTATGCTCTCCATTACCACATGCAGTGATGCTCATTGCTCATTATCCTTAGCACTCCCTTCCTAGTGGTAAAAATATAAATAACGATACCTGTATTACTCCCGTTTAAAATGTTACATTGGTATTATCTATGCGCTTGCGGATTTTATATTCATTCTAGAGGAGCATTTGCATTTTTTAATACCAGCACCTCTGGTGCCTTGCTGGGGATGACAACCTGCTTAGGTGGCATTAGAGGTGTCAACAGTGGGTTCTGCTGATTTCTCAACTAAAATCTTGTTTGAACAACTGACCCTTGGACCACTAATTCTGGACAGCTTACCACTAACTCGCTAATATTCTCCACAAGTTTTATTTTTGCTAAGGTTTTTGCAGGATATTCAAGATGTTCAAAGCTACCAAAGGAGCCGCAAAGAGCACACTCAAGAGTCTTGGATCAGGACGCATAACCTGGTCCGCTTCATGAGGCAACTCTGAGATGAGCGTCGACCCGCTGGCCGACCAACCACCATCATCATCATCAGCACCAACAAGGAAGATTCTCCTCAAGAAAAGTCATCTTGGTTCAAAGGATTCTTCGGAGAGGAAGATTTTCAAGGAATTGAAGAACAAGGCCTACACTCACACACCAGTCCTTGACCTCGCACTTCTCCATGAGACAGGTATGGATGCTGAATTTGATTTAATATTTCCATTGGTGGGTTAGGAGTCATTTTGGGACATAACTGAGTTAGGGTAAAAGCTTTTGGCCATCGAATTCCTATGCACTTTACAAACCACAGAGGATGGGGTAACCTTTAGATTTTTCAAAGAGACATTTAATCTTACTTGGAGGGAACTAAGTAACCACCTTGGTTTCCACCCAAGAGTTGCGATAGATTTAGATGACGCATTGCCAAGCTTTGAGAAAAATCAATTTTGGAAAGAAATGACTGGAGAAGACTTTTATTTTCAAGCCCGTACCAATAGCATACAACTCCCCACTCTGCATTTCTTACATAAATGGATGGGTTATGCTATGTTTCCTAGAGACAACATCTGCAAGGTCAGGGTAGGAGATTTACAGTTGCTTTATGCTGTGCTCAAAAAGATTAGAGTCTCACCTATTCGTCTCTTGGTAGCTCATTGGTTTTACACTAATGACTTGATTTGCCTTGCTAGTTGCACTTCTTTAATTACTCGTCTAGCCACCAAATTAGGGGCACTAAATAATTCTTCAGTTAACTTTATCGAGGAAGCTCGACCATGTTATGGATATGAATCTTTTAGACATGCTAGAATATTAAAAAGGGAGCATGATGGGCTGTACATGATTTTTGAAAATAGAGGCAGGCTCCGGTTACCTAACATGGGACTTAGCCTTTACACTGTGCAAGTTCTCTTAGTTGATGCACAGGCAGCACCAGTGAATCGTCGGATCCCTCGGAGGGCAGCCTCTGCCAGGATGGGATATCAGCCTGAGCCGACATGGCTCGGCGCTAACCTTGGTCCTAAGGCGCCAGCTCATACAAGCTATGATTTTGATCTCGCAACCCCTGCATCCTAAGGAACCCTTGGGAGCATTCTGCCTCCCAACCTGCTCGCCAATACATGGAAGAAGAAGATTGGCCACAAGGAAATGATGAACAATGGCAACACCACCCATACAGTTAGTCTGCAAGACACTCGATTGACCCTCTTGGAGCATCATCCTCTGGTGCCCATCATGGTCATCACCACTAGAATTTCCAACCTGGATGTGCTTCTGAGGCTAGATTCTACTACATCCTAGAGATACATGAAGAGAATGTGGCATTCCATCAGTGCACTAACAACTACCTCCAGACCATACAAGAAAACCAAGCTCAACAGAACTAGTGGTGTGAAGACCAGTGCCAGTGGAATGAAAACACCACCCAGACCTTGAATGAGATCTGTGACGGCCAAGAAACCATGAACCAGAACATGAGCACCCTGTTCAGGTACTTCTACTTGAAGTGATCGACTATAGCAAGATCTAGATTGGGGGAGGACCCCATTTATCCAAGGTAAGTTTTTCTTTTCTATAATTTTATTTTCTTTCATTTTATTTCACACATTTAAAAAAACTAAAAAACCTCAAAAGCAAATAAAAAATTTAATTACTGCTTTTCTTCGTAGTGCTGTTTATGTTTGCATAAAAATTTAGAAAACCAAATAAATATTTTCTATTTGTTTTAGTGTGCTTCTTAAATATGAAAACAAATAAAAAGAGTGTGTACAAAGGTGTGCTTTAATCTTGTTGCTATAGATAAGTAGATTTTTAAGAATGCATGATGGAGATGATGAACAGTTGCTCTGCTGTAATTCTTTTCAAGTACCTAGTATTCAACCTAGAGTTCTCCCAAGGATTGGATAAAATTGTTAGACATGAAGATTTACTATAAACTAGAAACCTGTGGAAGCATATGCTTAATCTAAAGTCTAGGTAATTGGCGGACATGATATGATATGGTTGAGCAGCTGTTTATCTTGTTCCTAGCAACACTAAATTCTGGAGATTTGTTTTTGAAAATTAGAATTACCACATGATGAGTTCCTAATATGATAGAGTATGAAATTCCTACCATTACCATACATAATTATTAGTATAGGAAACTTCCACATATTTGCTGCCTGTATTTGTATTGAGTTTGGTCGAGTTGTGTAGACCCTTAGGAGATCTTCATGCGGTTAAAATCAAGATTCACTTTCACACATCATGCATCCTTGCTACTTCTACCCTAGAAGTACGCACCACATATTTATCCTATTTAGATCCACAAAAAATGTTCTACTCTTACCCTAAGAGTGAGCACCAAAAATATTTTCCCCATAGGATTCATTTATTCTGCTAGCCACTTATCATTACAACTGCTCCAAGTATTATCATTTATCCTCTCAATTATGTTTCATCAAAGAGTTTGTTGGCAAGTATTTAAAAAGAAGAAGAAGAAGAAGAAGAAGAAGAAAAGAGAAGAGAGAGAAAGAGAAAGAAGGGAGAGCAAAAAAAATAAATGCTCTAAAAAAATCCTCTCTCATAAAAGCCTAAGTATTTCTTTCAAAGTTTTAAAGAGGAGTTTTCGTCAATGGAGCATTGTAGAATCAGACATTCATCCCTTTTCCTTTCTACCCCTTGTTTTATCCACCATATTAACCAGACATGCACATCTTGATTTGATTGTATGACGAGTCCTTCTGGATCCATGGTTCGACTAGGCAACATATGTAGTGCAAGTATGTGCGCTATTTCCATACTTATGAGCTCCACATAAGCTTTTTTAGTTATAGGGTGAGGAAGAGCAGGAATGACAAAGTTTTCCTTGAACCAAAAATACTACATATTCTAAGAGAAGAGATAAGGCATAATCCTTTCTAATGCCTTAGTGACGATCCACAAATACCACATATGGAGAGACTTACGAGAGTCATATTTATGGAACTCTAAGTTTTATTTTGAAAATCTCTAAAAACTCCAGAACAGAGGTGGAGCAAAGAGCTTGAGACATAGTGCTTAACTTAATTATTTTGTCTTTCAATTGTTCAAGACCCAAGTGTAGGTAAAAGCCCCATGGTTGGAAGTAACATGAGTAAGTTTGAAAGTCAAAACAGTCCGCTCTAGTTTGGAAAATAACTCATGTTTGAATGCATGTGTACTTTTAAAGTGTGAAAGCATTGCAGCAACTCCTGATCCATCTAGATTTAGCTGTTTGCTCACGGACGAGCAATAGGTAAGCTTGGGGGAGTTTGTTGACAGTAATTAACTATCAATTTTCAATGTCAACAAAAGAAGATAAAGGACTTAAAATGAACATCACCAGAGACTTAGGGGTTTTAACTGATGATTTCCACAAGTTTTGGTGAATGCCTATTTCTGCAGGGGGTTATCAGGAAATAACCAAAGAAGGCCCACATGTCATGTTTACATAGAGATAAAGACCCACGCATCTGCAAGAAGACTCTAGAAGACTCGGGGAGGCACCCCCTAGAGGATGGGGCCCACCTGTCTGGTGGACAGGGCACCCACCCACGTCATTAGGGCGCTCGCCCTACCCCTCAGCCAATCAGGGCTGAGCTCGTGGATCATGCCCCTAACCGCCTTTGAGGATCAATCTACACCATGCATGAAGGTCGATTTGATCTGAGGGCTCTGGTGCATTTGAGGAGGCTATATAGCAAGGCCATACCCCTAGGTTGAAACCCTTATTCATTATTATTATTATCAAGAGGAAGACATCATCAGAGCTAGGGTTTAGAGATCTCTCTCCACCAGAGAATTAGAATAGCTACTCCAATACTTCAAATTCTACATAGGTTCAAACTAGATAGATTCAAGAGTTGTGTGCCTGTGCCTAGGATTCGGATCATCGTCTACAAGTTTGGTACTATCTTGTATCTTTCTCTATGACTTTATTCTAAATATCATTATGTTTCTATTTATTATGTTCCTAGTTTGCTCTAGTTTTATATTTGATATAGTTATGATTGATGATGACTTTATGTATAAGTTTGCAAAGCGCTTAGCTCTTTTCTTGAGGAAGTTAAGTGGTAGATTACATGTAGGAGTGGTGCCTAGATGCTGTTTACCTGCTGCAAATGCACCCTATTGGCTGGGTTGTGTGGAAGTTCGTGAAAGTGATAGTTTCATTGAGTCTTATATAATCCACCCCTAGTTAGTAGGACAGGTAGAATTGGTATTACGTGGGAAGTCATGCTATGTTCTGGCTTTCTTTAGTGATATTCCTTATACATAGATGAAGATTCTTTTGTGCTATATATGATAGTGTATGTGCTAGAGTAGATGAAAGACTTAGTTGATTAGAACCTACCTAGAATTAAATCTTTTGCCTAGTCAAATGTCTATGTACCTTTATGATGACTAGTCTATCTCTAATCTCTACGTGTGTTATCCTCTAAGCTTATTAATTCATTATATTTATTTATCATGGCTTACCCCCTGTCAAAGCAAGTGACTGTGTGATTGATTCTCATAAGTAGTCATGTTTTGCAAGTTCATGTCTAGTTTAAGTCCTTAGTTCTTTCCCTTGAGCTAAATATAAATTAACGATACCTAGAATATTTCTTGGTGAAGTGATAGAATGGTATTTAATCTGTGCACTTGCAGATCCCTTATTTATTTCTAGAAGAGCATTTATAATACCAACACTTCTAGCGCCATGCTAGGGATGACAACCTAGTACTTAAAGTGGTGTTAGAAGTGTCAACAGGTAGTCACCTTGGGTCATCTTTTGTTAGGTCACTTCATGGGGCTAAGGGCACGACCGGGTTCGTTGGGGTCAGGGCACTTCGCTAGCTAGGAAGGTCTCTAGGTCTTGACCTTTGTCATGGATCCCATCCCGTAGCGGATGGGATCGTATGCATGTCTTGTCGATTCGTATTTGGATGGTGGGTTTCGTACTCGTTGCTGTCTTGTTGGTGCGGCATGGTATAAGGATGGCGTGTGACCGGATCAAGGTGACCCTATCACACCGGTCCTTGCAGGGTTAGCATGGCATGCCTGCTCCTGTCAGAGTATGCATACTAAGCTATGCTCGACCTCTCCCCGTCCTGCCCAAGGGTCGTGGCTAGGTGTTTGGTTTGGCGTGTCTGTCCTAGCTAAGCTTCCATCATTAGAGCCATTGTTAATCTGATGAGTCATGGGTAGCATGGCCTGTTAACCAATCAGTGCCTTGAGGCACCCCGAGGTCATAACCCCAATGAGAAGCCTTCCCTCTTTGACACTGCATTGCATGCTTCATGGCTAAGGCCACTAAGGTACAATCCGATGATGAGTGCGATGAGAACAATGGTGAAAATGAAAGTGATAGTGATGATGATGATGAACCAACTAAAGATGAATTATTTGACATGTTAGAAGATGCTAAGACTCATTTTGACATTAAGAGAAGGCAATGCAAAGTCTTGGCTAAGGAACTAAAGCCCTTAGGAAAGCCTTTGATGAGCTCAGTGCCACTCATGAGAGTCCAAAGAAAGACCATGACAAGTTTGGCAAGGCTCACAAGAAGCTTAAAAATGCTCATTCCACTCTTTTTGAGCAAAATGAGAAGGAGCATGCTGTAACATGTGAAGTGGGCTTAACTTGTGATATTATTGATGAATCTTTCTATAAGCCTATTGTTGTTGCTCCCACTAACCATTCTTATAGCACTTCTACTTATGATGCCTCACTAATGTTTGAGAATGAGACCTTAAAGAAGGAGGTCAATGAGCTCACTCGTGCCTTAGGCAATGCCTATGGTGGTGAGGCTTGCTTGCTAAAGTGCTTGGGTAGCTAAAGGTTTTCTATCAACAAAGATGGATTGGGCTATACCCCTAAGAAAGGCAAGGTGACCTTTACTACTCACAAGACCAATTTTATGAAAGGCAATGGTCGATTTTGCAATAGATACAAGCAAGTTGGGCATGTAGAGAAATATTGCAAGAACAAGATCACTAATGTATCATCAATTAAGTTTGATTCCCAAGGGTGTTATTGGGGTGCACGATAAGTTTGTTGGTACTCCAATTGTGGGCTCAAAGAAGAAAGCCATTTGAGTGCCAAAGAGCTTTGTCACTAACCTTCAAGGACCCAAACAAGTTTGGGTACCTAAAAGGAATTGATCTTCTTTTGTAGGTCAATTATAAAGCTAGATGTGGGGGTATTAACCCCTATACCCTTAGGGTTAGACTTGGGTTGGCCCAGACCAGAGGGCCCGGCCAACCAGAAGATGATGTGTGGCCCAGTCGATCTACTCGGCGTCCCACGCAAGGAAGGAAAGCAAACTTGGAGATCAAGCAAGATCCTAGTCGGTTAGAATAGGAATCCTTATTCGACCAGCTATGGCAATTGTAACCGACTAGGATTAGATTTCAGATTTGTAACCCTGCCCCCCACACTATATAAGGCGGGCAAGGGACCCCCTCAAAACACATCTCATCATACACAAGCAATACAATCAGATGCAGGATGTTGGTATTACGCCCTCATGGCGGCCAAACCTAGATAAAAACCTTGTTGCGTCTTGCATCACCATCTAGTTTGTAGCTTGCGCACCTGTCTACCGATAAATCACTACCTTGGGCATACCCCTTGGTAGACTGCCAACCAGGTTTTGTTGATAATGGCACGCTAGGTAGGGGGTGTGCGTACAGCTTCCCAGGCGAGCAAGATGGTCATCATCCCTGACTTCGTGGCCATGGCAGACGGCCTCACGTTCATCGTCGGCTAGATCACCTGGACCACTGGTGTCAACAGCTTCACCACCACCGCCACGGAGGAGGCGCAGATCCGATCTGTGTCGACCATGTCTTCATCGGCTACACCTTTGACCACGCTGGTAATGGCTCCGACCACCCTAGCAATGGCTCCAACCACGCTGACAACTCATCGACCACTTCCCTGCTACAAAGGAAGGATGATCGACAACACCGACCTGATCGAGCCTATTAACCAAGTCGACTACAAGCTTTTGCAAACCCTAACTTTGGTAGATTTGATCCAAAATCAATCTACCGAGTAGGTACTTCTTAACCATAGTAGATCTACCCGACCAGTTCGGGCTTGCCGTTCAACAAAGCTAGATAAAGATCTAGTGGTCACCGCTACTCCTAAAGGATGTACGGTACGCCTTCGCCCAGTTCCTACACCCGGCCTTAGGCCCTCTGAGTACCAAGTCCCAATGGAGGGTTGCTAGGCCTTCCCATACGGCCTGAAAAACGCTGCTTCCAAGTACGCGTATGGTACACCTCATATGTTCATGGGTCCCACGGAGCAAGGCCATGTTTCAGATTTGTACTTCCTGGATATACCTCGACCACCACTAGGCAATGTCGTTAACAAGGTTAGTATCCGGGAATATCATGAAGGTTCAGTTTGTACATTGCCCGAGGATGGCGACTCGGGCACTGGATCTACACGGTCTGTCCACACCAAGGCTGCACACCTCGATGACAATGAATATGATCAGGATCCACTACTGTACCCTTTGGGTTTCTCTCCGATCCCAAGGTTCCCACCAAGACGTGGTGACATGGTGCTCAACATTAGTAATGACGAGCCCACAGTCGTGGGAGAAACTAACGAGCAACGGCAACTTCACGAACAGCGTAACGCTGACCACGCCCAACGCCGTTAGCATGAGGCTAAGAAGAAGAAGCGCGTCGCAGGGGACCCTGACCTCGAGATTTGGCTAACACCTTTGATAGAGTAGGCGATAGACCAGTTTTCAGGACCCCAAGTGCCAACGTGACCATCGCCATGGCCAACCTAGACCGATTACTAGACACGCCAGAGAACCACACGGTTTGTGAAGACATCAAAGCATATCTAACTGCTGCCATAGGCCAAACCATCGAGCTTGCCCAACGAGCCCGAGCTGCTACAAGCACGTCCATCACATCTAGTTGGAGCCGTCGCTCCCGTGCTTCAGAGCATCCAAGTCGCCAACATCGCTATGATCAGCCCCCATGCAATCCCCCATGTGGTGGTGGCGATGGCAGCAGCGGCGGCGACGGCGGTGGTGGTGGCGACAATGAGGGCGAACAAGAAGGTCGTCGAGGTCATCGTGACAACAACCGCAATCATCGCGGCAATCGAGATCAGGAGGTCAACCAGAATCCTCCTCATGATCTCCATCACCATCTTCCTCCTCGTGACGTCCGTAGTCACATCACTAGTCATGCTAATGACCGCCAAGCCCACGAGAACGTGCACCGCATCCAGTATGACACCGAACATGGCCCCCCAGTCCTCAAACAGTTTACTCCCCATCTCCGACAAGTCGTCTGGCTAAGGAATTTGAAGCTCGAGAAGCTCAGGAAATATGACGGCAAGGAGAACCCCAAAAGCTGGGTCACACTCTACGAGATCACCGTCCGTTCCACCGCAGGTGATGAGCATATAATGGCTAACTATCTTCTAGTTGTCCTTGATCAAGCAGGTCATCAATGGTTTCTCAGCCTTCTAGAGAACTAGTTCGATAGCTGGTTGGACCTTCGGCAAGCCTTCATTGACAATTTCATTGCCACATGTGACCAGTCGGGCAACAAGTATGACCTCAAGCGTATACGTGACCGAGCAGGCGAGCCGTTGCATGACTACATCTGTCACTTCTCGGATATGCGTCTCAAGATCCCAAGAATCACTCATAATGAAGCAGTCTCGTCCTTCATCAAAGGCCTTCGCCATCACAACGCCCTCAGAAGCAAGTTGCTCTAGAAACGGTCGTCTATGGTCTCCGAGCTCCTTGCTACTGCCAAGAACTACGCGGATGCCGATGACGTCGAGAAGATCATTAAGGAAGACGTGGGTGGGTCATCACGCCCGAGCACCCACTGCGCCAGGATGAGAAGCCTGATGACCGTGGTCGGAACAACAACCGTGAGAATCATGACCGGTGCAACAACAACAATAGTCAGGACTGCCAAGACAATCGTGATCGGTGGCCCGATAATTGCGGTGATTACAGAAGCAAGCGCCCCCCGCGAAGACGACCATGTGGTCAACGCGGTCAAGAAACCTGCTGGTCGCCGTGACTATCAAGAGGATTACAACAAAGCTTTGAAGGGTCCCTACCAGATCCATCCCAAGTCCGATCACATCATGGAAAATTGCCGCTTCCTCAAAAACATCTATGCCAAGCAACTTGCTAATGATGATGCTCCAAAGGCCATTAATGATGGACCATGGCATGACGGTGATGACGATGATGATGACGAACAGGATAGAAATCATCATCACCAATATGTCAATCCCACCAAAACCGTCCACTCCATCTTTGGCGGAAAGGTGTCTTTAAAGTCCAAGAGCGAGCGCAAGCTGCTAGAGCGAGCCTGCTTGAGCGTCGTCAATGCCAATGACCTCATCTTTGATCCCAGGCTCCTAGCCTAGTCCCACCGTGAAATCTCCTTCAACTGAGCAGACCGGTGGGTGGCAATTCTAGAACCTGGTCGTTTCCCCCTCGTCCTCGACCCCTGCATCAATAGTGTTTGGTTCGAGATGGTGCTCGTGGACGGTGGTAGTTCTATTGACATCCTGTTTCACAGCAGTTTGCCTACCCTTAAACTAACTGAGGCTGATCTCAAGCCTTATGAAGCATAGTTCTAGGGCATCCTTCCTGGACAGAGTTCCATACCTGTCGGGCAGATCACGCTCCCTATGCAGTTCGGCAATCCAAACCACTTCCACACCTACTACATCAACTTTGTGGTCACAAACTTTGAGGGTACTTACCACGCCATCCTTGGTCGACCAGCGCTCACCAGATTCATGGATGTGCTGCACTACTCTTACTTAGTGATCAAAATGCCTACCGAGCAGGGTGTCCTTACTCTCAGAGGCAACGTTTACACTACCTATACCTGTGAAGAGGAAAGCTTTAAGGTAGCAGAGGCCACCAACCTCTCAATCTGCATGGAGCAAACCCTGGTCGACACCTCTAAGATTCCTGCTGGTCAACTAGAGATCCCAGAATGCCAAGCACCATGAAAGCACATCAAGTCCAATGAGCACAAGGAGGTCCAGCTGGTCGACGACGATCCAAGCAAGACAGCCCTTGTCGGGGCCAACCTAGATCCTAAATAGGAAGACACGCTCATCAGGTTTCTGAGAGATAATGTAACCGTGATCGTGTGGAAACCCGCTGACATGCCTGGTGTTCCTCGGCACCTGATTGAGCACTCCTTGAACGTCTCGAAGATCGTAAGACCTATCAAGTAGAAGTTACAACGGTTCACTCACGATAAAAAGGAGGCTATTAGGGTAGAAGTTACCGGTCTTTTAGCAGCTAGATTTATTAAAGTGTATCATCCGGACTAGTTAGCTAATCTGGTCCTTGTATGCAAAAAGAATAATGAATGGAGAATGTGCGTTGATTATACCGATCTCAACAAACACTGCCCTAAAGACCCCTTCGGCTTACCTCGCATAGATGAAGTCGTTGATTCCATAGCCGGTTATGAGCTGCTGTCCTTTCTCGATTGCTACTCTGGTTATCACTAGATCACTCTCAACAAGGATGATCAGATCAAGACGTCCTTCATTACACCGTTCAGCGCCTACTGCTACACGACTATGTCATTCGGGCTTAAGAATACGGGGGCCACGTACCAGCGTGCTATCTAGCAATGCCTTGCTGATGAGATCAAGGATGATATGGTCAAAGCCTACGTCGATGATGTGGTCATAAAAACTAGGGAGGCTCATACCATGGTCGACAACCTCCAGCGCACCTTCATGGCTCTCAACAAGTACCAATGGAAGCTTAATCCAAAGAAGTGTATCTTCGGAGTGCCATCAGGTATTTTATTAGGCAACATCGTCAGCCACGATGGCATATGCCCCAACCTAATAAAGGTAAAGGCCGTTCTGGATATGCAGCCACCCAAAAACGTCAAGGATATCCAGAATCGCACCAGATGCATGGCCACCTTAAGCCGTTTTATCTCATGGCTTGGCGAAAAGGGTCTGCCTTTCTTCAAGCTACTCAAGGCTTTCGAGAAGTTTGTCTGGTCAAAGGAGGCTGACACTGCCTTCATGTAGCTCAAAGAGTTCTTAACCTCTCCTCCAGCCCTTACAGCCCCTCAGAAAGACGACGTTCTTCTTCTCTACATTGCGGCCACCGATCGCGTGGTCTCCACAGTCATCGTGGTCGAGCATGATGAACCCGGCCACGTGTACAAAGTCTAGCGCCCTATTTACTTCATTAGTGAGGTGCTAAATGAATCCAAAGCTAGGTACCCACAAGTTCAAAAGCTGATCTACGCCATCCTGATTACATCCTAAAAGTTCAAACACTACTTCGACGGATATCGGGTGGTGGTCAAGACTAATTTCCCATTGGGAGACATAATTCAAAATAAGGACGCTAACGGACACATCGTCAAGTGGGCAATGGAATTATGCCCTTATTCAATCGAGTTCTAGGGTCACACGACCATCAAGTCTCAGGCTCTGGTGGAATTTATCGTCGAATGGACGGACCTTAGCGCACCTCCCGATCAGGGGCCAATTGAATACTAGAAGATGTATTTTGATGGCTCTCTGAACATCGATGGCGTAGGCGCAGGCGTACTCTTTATCTCACCAACCAATGAACAACTCCGCTACGTCCTCAAAATTTATTTCTCTGCATCTAATAATACTATAGAATACGAGGCCTGCCTCTATGGCATGCGGATTGCGATGAGCTTGGTGTGAAACATCTCTATGTCTATGATGATTCGGCCCTAGTTATTTACCAGCTTAACAAAGACTGGGACATGACTAGCGAGAAGATGGATGCTTATTGCAAAGAAATCAGAAAGTTGGAAGGCAAATTCTATGGCATCGAATACACACATGTGGTCCAGGACAAAAATCAAGCAGCCGATGAGTTGTCTAAGTTAGGGTCATCCTGAGCTCAAGTTCCACATGGCGTGTTTGTCCAAGACCTTGTTAAACCATCCATCAAGGAAGAAGTAGGTCAGGTGGTCGAGAAGCCTCCAGATCAGCCTCTAGTGGCTACGGTTCCCCCTCCGAACACTATGGAATCCTCTCCGACAAAACCTGTAGTACCTCCGACCACTAACGCTGATGATTGGAGAGTACCTTTTATCAAATTTTTGTAGGATGGGACAGGTTATGTTGATCAAACAGAGAACGAGTGGCTTATGCGCTGCAGTAAGCAGTACCTACTGGTCGATGGTGTCCTGATGCGCAAAAATGCAATGGAGGAAGTACTGATGAAGTGTGTCACTCAAGAAGTAGGTATTCAACTGCTCCATGAAATTCACAGTGGTACTTGTGGCAATCATGCTGCTTCTCGGACCTTGGTTGGCAAAGCTTTCCGAGCAGGTATCTACTGGCCGTCTGTCGTGGCTGATGCAGAGCAGCTGGTCCGCCGCTGTGAAGGATGTTAGTTTTTTGCCAAACGTATAACGTACTAGCACACAAGATCCAGACCATACTAGCCTCTTGGCCCTTCGCATGTTGGGGACTGGATATGATTGGTCCCTTCAAGCCGGCTCCTAGCAACTTCAAATGTGTATTCATGTTGATTGACAATTTTTCCAAATGGATCGAGTACATGCCTTTAACCAAGGCATCATCAGAGAAGGTAGTCGAGTTCCTTGATCAGATTATACAATGTTTTGGCCTCCCCAACAGCATAATTATAGACCTGGGTACTCAGTTCACTGGCAGTGCATTCTGGGACTTCTGTGATAAAAGGAGCATAGTTGTGAAATACATGTCAATGGCGCATCCTAGAGCTAACGAGCAGGTCGAAAGGGCTAATGGCATGATCCTCGATGCGCTGAAGAAGACGTTGTATAGGGAAAATGACAAAGCTCTTGGTCGATGGCTTAAAGAATTGTTGTCCATGGCTGGGGACTACAAACCTAGCCTAGTTGCAACACTGGTGCTTCCCCATACTTTATGGTCTATGGCACAGAAGCAGTACTCCCTGCAGATATCGCTTTTAGATCACCGTGTGTTGAGAATTTTGATGAAGACAAGTCTGATGAAGCACGTGAACTCGAGGTTAACTGCTCTGAAGAACGACGGCTTGAATCCTGTATACATATAGCCAAGTACCCAGCTGCTCTACGCAGATACTACCATAGGAATGTCAAAGAACGTCTCTTCGTAGTCGGGGACCTGGTCTTGAAGTGGAAAACAAACCAAGAAGGCATGCATAAGCTTTCATCTCCTTGGGAAGGACCGTTCGAGGTCATCAAAGTTACTCGGCCTACTTCATATAGACTGGCTCATCTCGACGGTACTGAAGTAACGAACTCCTGGCATATTGATAAGCTTAGGCGTTTCTACCCATAGAGCACATAAATAAAGATATGTATCTTTCCTGTACTTTAATTATTTCAATAAAGCATATATGTTTTCTTTCAATCGCTCTAACATGTTTATCCGGAGCTTACTCTCTATAAGTATTTTATAAAAGACTAGATTAACAGACCACCATTCTTTCTCAAGTCCTTGGAGCCAGCCCCATCTCCGATTTTCTCCCCACGCATGCACGGGACCAGCTCTCTACGCTCTAGGTGGTCGGCGGGTGCTCTCTGGTTTGATCTGTGCACTCTTACGTGTGAACAGGCTTCGTGCCTCGCACTCCGACCACAGATCTAGCTAGGGCCATACGATTTTCACAAGATGACGTGTCTTCCGATCGTTACAGCTAAACTAGAACACTTATACATTCTAACTTAGTTATCATACGCAATATACAAGCTTAGCACGTTTTATAAACAAAAAACAACACAAGCTTACATTGCCTCAATAGTACTTTATTACAAGCTTGCCTGATGAGGTACAAGTTTACAATAAACTAAACTATTGTCTGCTCTACAACTATAGCTAGCCAGCTGCTCAAAAGTTGGTGCTCGCGCTAGGTTTGGCTCTGGTTTACCGCCTCTCTATGGTTGCGGCGTTGCCTCTTTTGATTGAGCTTGAGCCTCCAGAGTCTAGCTGGTCGTGACCATAGGCTCTAGCTGTTCCTTGCTAGAAGACTGCCCCCTCTGAGACTGGCTAGTTGAGACCGTAGTCCTAGGTGGTCGACTTGAAGACCCTAGAGCAGACGTCGTTAGCGTTCCTTGCGATGGGGGCATTGGCGTTCCACACAGGTTTATGTCACTAATGATTGTCATCGCCAGCTCGGTTAACTGGCCCCGCAGCTCTTCTACTTCATGCATGCCAACTTCTTTGGGGTAGCCCTTGGCAAGGCGCGTGAAGTCGATCAGGGGATAATGCACGCGCACCATGCTTAGCACATGGGCGCCCGCAAACTCTTCGGCCTCTTCACGAACTGTTGAAGCCAACCCCACGCAAGCTGACATTTGTCTATTACTCCTAGCTGTGAGGCTCGCTGTTCGGTTGGCGGCATTCCTTGATCGATCAAGTCAAGCACTGGCCCGATCCCCCGCACCATCTGTGTGCAGCGATCCTTCTAGAGGTCGTAGTCTTTTTGTAGCTCTGTAATGTGCTTCTTGGCATTGGTCTTTAATGCTACAAAAAGGGCATTCTAGTTAGAAAACAGATAAAGGACATCCATACAGTCATTATGCCACGATTCGGAAGGCAGCCATTACTGGTTATCTCTTGGTTTTTATTCTTCACCTCCTCGGTCATCTTCACCAAGTGGTCTCGAAACCGTGTGTGGTCCTCTGCTAGCTAGGTGTTCTCTGCCGCCAATCGGGCGCACTCCTCGGCCATGCGCGCGTTCTTTGTTTGCATCTTGGCGACTTCCTCTGCCAGGTCTACAACAAGCTCCAGGAGACATATCAATACACATTAACAATATTCTTCAGTGCTCAGGGGATGTGTAGCTAAAATAAGTTACCTGTTCTTTCCTGGTCTTTTTTGACCAAGCTGGAGGACAGCATTGAGCCTTTATGACTCAATCTCTACCTGGTCCTTTTCAGCAGTCTTGAGCAGCTTGCGCAGCCGATCTACTTCAGCTGTCAGCTCTTTGTTATCTTCAGCGATGCCTTGAATCTGGTCAAAGCACCGTTTACAGTACTTTGCCATCTTCATGAGCCCTTGCACGTCAAATACTGTATCATATATGCCTGAACACAAATATGAACTGGTCTTCGATAGCGATCAGGGAGTGCACTTACCTGTACTTCCCCGATGAGTCATCTTGTTGCTCGCTCCACTCTCTCCGTCTCTTCATCGATGGAGATCTCCTCGTGGCAGACGTAATGGTCTCCACGTTCACAGTAGATGTACACATGTTACTGCCCGTCTTATGCGTGCCCTTGGATTTCTTCAACGACGTCATCATCAGACTCAGCTGCCTGATCCGTACTGGTCTGCTCTTGTTGTTGGTTCGGCTCAGCGGTTGACAGTCCCATCGCCATTTTTCCTCTGGCAGCGGCGTCAGGCAGATCACCTTGAGTCGGGCTCGTGGTGGTCGTGGTCTGCTCGGGCATGCTCTTATTGGTCTCGGGGACTTGCCCTAAACTCTGCGTACTCAGAAGACTCTACTAAGGCACCTCCTGCTCGGGCACCTGCTCAGGCACCTGCTCGGGCACCTCAGTGTTCGCCACGTTGACCACATCCTTGCTCGTTGTTGGCTCCACCACACCAGTGGTCTGACTTTCTGGTTGCTTGGATGATGTCGTGGTGGTGGTCGACATGTTGTCCTAGCAGTAGCCTATTGCTCGGGTCTCTTCATTGAAGCCGAGCTAGCAAGTCATAACCGCATAGTTACCTTTACTAATTATACGCTCGCTACTACTATTGACGCGTTATTTACTAAGTTTTCAGGAACTCACAGATTCGAGCTCCTATGAATGGTGATGAAGGCGTGACGCCGCATTTGCCCTTAGCTTGTCTGCTGGGCGGAGGAACCCTGGCCTCCGTCTTGTGGTGGCAGCATGGTTTCCTTTTCCGCTGTCCTCACATCGGGTGTCGGTCCTATTGGTGGCGTCTGGCCCTCCTGCAGCCCTTTGCTGGTGGGGTCGATCCCCCCTATGTTGTCTGCTCACTCCTCCTCTTCTGAGGATTGAGCATGTAGGCACTCGTGTCCTCCTCCGCTTCATCCTCTAACCAGTCACGCACCATGCGGCGCCGTTTCCTGGTCGAGTCTTCTAGGCTCTCTTGTGCTCAGGAGCTTTCGGCCCTCTTCTTCGATTGGTCGGGGGCACTTGGACTCTTCCTAGCACCTGCTCGAGCCCTAGCTTCATGGTCATCCTCGATGTCCTCATAGCACCGCTGCACATTACGTGGTGGTGGTTCCACGCTCTGCGGGTGCTTGACTTCTAGGGCCAACGACACAAACAGATTGTGTCTCTCCACGTTGTGCACCAATATACATGACAGATAAGAAAAATCAGGACTTATTACTCTACGATAGTTGGCAACACTTTTTGGAGCCAAGGACTTGGTTTGTTTACCTTTGGGGCTAGTCGGATGAGCTTATATGTGTGCTAGATCATGCTCGGGCAGGAGTAGCTTTGGTCTACCAGATTGAACAACTCCCCAATCTAGTGTACAACTTCATCGTGGTCTAGATCCTCTGACCGCATCCTCGTCTGGTTGGCCGAGCCTTGGTACTCGTACTCGGCGTGCACCCTCCTCTAGCATGGCTGCACCCGACGGCTGATGAAGTTCCCAGCCATAGTCAGTCTGTCTAGACAATTCCATGGGAGTAGCGCTATCAACTCCTCCACTTGCTCAGCCAGCTCTGGTCGCTCATTCTAGGTTACTCCCTTATCTGGAATGTACCCGACGTCGCACAGCGTAGCACTGTCGGGTTCTTCACGGATGTAAAACCACTTCTTGTACCAATCTCCAAGCAAAGTGTTCTAGGGACAGTTGAGATATTCTTGCTTCATCCCATCCCGAAGGGTCAGATACACTCCACCAGCGATTTTGGAGCCACCTTGGGACCCCTTCTTCCTCAAGCAGAACAAATATCTAAAGAGTTCAAAATGGGGTTGGATTCCCCCATACGCCCCATAAAGGTGGATGAAAACCGAAACAAGGAAGATTGAGTTGGGATACAGATTGCAAATCCCAATCTCGTAATACAGACATAGACCTTAAAGGAAAGGATGGACTGGAACCCCAAAACCCTGATTGAAGAAATCTTTGAAAACAACTATCTCACCAGGCTAGGGATTGGGGTAGCTGTCGCTGCCCGCTGGCCGCCATCCTGCAAGCTCCCGGTTGTGAAGCACGATCAAGCCAACGAGGTCGTTAATGGTCACTTCGGTGGACTTCAACTTCCACCACTCCTTCCTCATCATTTTGGCCCTTTTCGCTGCCTCCGTCTTAGCCATCTTCTACCTCTCTCGCTTCTTTTCTTTGGCTTTGTTGGTGTACAGAGAGCACATCGCTCCTAACAGTGGCGAGGTGTGCTAATGGTGGCGGCGGAGTCGGAATAGGGCACGCGAGCTGGAGAAAGAAGATATTTGGTCTGCAAATACGACTGTTGGGTGTAAATGGGGAATGGCCACACTACGGCTATTTATCTCATTGACTATGCCGTTCCACCTCTCCGAGATTCTCGGGAGACGTGCCTGAGAAACGTGGCATGATCCCTTCGGTTTCCACTTTTTTCCCGGTTACTACACCAGTAAATGCGCCCCTCGTTTCCTCTGTGGGAGGGCTCGCACTGGCATGCTGGGTTTGGTGGACGTTTCATTGTGACAGTGACAAGGTAGTTGAGCATGACAAATTACATCACATCTGTCAACTTTTTGTGATATCATGACAGAGCAAAGAAGGAAGAAAAATATAAATTATATATTCCATGTCAGACGGGAACACAGTAAGAAATGCTCAGGGACTGGTCTAGCCACTGATTGTCAAAGGCCACGAAGCATGTTATATTCCTCGACCAGGCTCAGGGACTCATCGACCACGTCTCATTCTGCTCGGGGACTCGTCGACCACGTCTCATTCTGTTCGAGGACTCATCAACCATATATCATGTTGTGCTCGGGGACTGCTTCGACCACTCTCCGACCACAGCTCGATCCCTGATTTCCTCGGCTACATGTGAAATTGGACTCACATACAGTTGGGAGATCATTACTTTTTAGACCTTGCTACAAGGCTCATGCTTCGCCTTCCAGCAAGCTCAGGGACTATATTGGTACAATGCACCTGTCGGTGTATCTCAGTATCAAGTTTCCATGGAGTTTCATTTTAGACCCTAGCACCACATGCTTATGTCACCTACTACCAGGCTCGGGGACTAAGTGGGCACACTTTACCTAGCGGTGAATGTGTTTATTTTTTTGACCCCTACGCTTGTTTACCCTGCTTACATTTCTTTTTAGAAATACAAGTGGGCACACTTCACCAGGAAGGAAATCTTTTTCTTTTTCTCAAAGAGCACCATACATTCTTCGGACAACCTACTTTCTCTAGCAACAACAGTGGTCGGTTGTATTGTAAGCTGGTCGGACGCCTACAACAGCTGCTCGGATGGTGTTTTGACTAGTTGGAGATGTCAAGAACTCAAGCCTCACTGTTCAGAGAAGGTCAAGATGGCGTGTCACATCACAATGCATAGTGCTCGGGGACTAACTGTGGGGGTATTAACCCCTATACCCTTACGGCTAGACTTGGGCTAGCCTAGACCAGAGGGCCTGGCCTACTAGAAGATGACGCGTGACCCAGTCGATCTGCTCGGCGTTCCACGTAAGGAAGGAAAGCAAACTTGGAGATCAAGCAAGATCCCGGTCGGTTAGAATAGGAATCCTTATCCGGCCGGCTATAGCAATTGTAACCGACTAGGATTAGTTTCTAGATTTGTAACCCTGCCCCCCGGACTATATAAAGCGGGCAGGGGACCCCCTTAAAACACATCTCATCATACACAAGCAATACAGTCAGACGTAGGATGTAGGTATTACGCCCTCACGGTGACCGAACCTGGATAAAAACCTTGTTGCGTCTTGCGTCACTATCTAGTTCGTAGCTTGTGCACCTGTCTACCGATAAATCACTACCTTGGACATACCCCTTGGTAGACTACTGACCAGGTTTCATCGACACTAGGGGAAGGCATTGAGTTCTTGATACTAGGTGCACTCAACACATGAATGGTGATGTTAGAATGTTCAACTCAATCAATTCCAATGATAATGATTGTTATGATAGTATTACTTTTGGTGATAATGGCAAAGGTAAGGTGAAGGGCTTGGTAAGATTGCAATATCCATTGACATGAGTATTTCCAACGTGTTGCTAGTTGAGAGCTTGAACTTTAATTTGCTATCAGTGGCTCAATTGTGTGATCTTGGATTTAAGTGCATAATTGGAGTAGATGATGTAGAGATCATAAGTGTGGATGTCACACCCAAAATTTCCTATTTTGCATTGTGCATGAAAAATACTAAATAAAATAAATTATTTCAATATTTGAATAAATTTATTAGATAAGTTAAGTTGCTACTAATTTAAATATAGAAAATTGTGGTTTTAAACTTTTTCATATTAATTTGATAATGTGGTGTTTGTGTGATGCTTGTCTTTGGTGTTGGTGAGTGCTATTATATTTTCAAAATACCAAAGGACGACGTTTACTTCTCATCGGAAAACTTTTTGGTATTTTTTGGATTTAAAATTTCAATTTCTGTGAGCTTAATCTTTTTCCTTGATCTCTTCATCAATTTTTTCATGAGCCCAAACCTATTTAGTTGAGTTCCTTATCTCCCCAAGAGTCTCTAGGATTTTTCCCATGATTTTTCTAAGGTCCGGGCTATTTTTCGCGGCTTAAAAGGTAATTCTAGATTTTCTGGAATTATTTTTATTCGTGGAATTAAAATAATCCCGAAATTAAGAAAAATCGAAAAGTTTTCAAACCCTACGACTATATATATGCCGACATAGCCCTCGACACCCTGGTTTCAGAAGTATAACCCTTATCGTGAGCCGCCGCTCGTAGCTCGCTCCACCTCTCGCCGAAGTTCTGCATCTACACCTTGCGTTCTGACGAACTCTCTGACGAGCTTTTTCGGCCAAACCGTCGCGTCCCGACGCCAGCCACCACCACCAAGAGGCAGCCCTCATCGTTCTCTACACCGTGGTATATTTGTTTGTGCGAATCCATCGCCGTTTCATCGAGTTCCCATCTCATCTTGCTTCTCTCCGACGAGGTTCCACCATGGCTGACCGGAGCTCCTCCAAGCCTAAGGTAGAAGATGATACTATTTATAGTTTTGCCACTAAACATGTTTTGATCGTAAAATATTCGTTTTAACTCCGATTTGATTCGTTCAAGTTGCGTTAGATTCGTATTTACGAGCTCTACATGTTAGTGTTATTATACAGTAGGTTTGGAAAATTTAATTTTCGAGTTTATATTAAAGTAATTATTTATCTATAGGAAATCTTAGAAAATTCATAACTTTTACGTTTTAAATCCGAATTTCGTGATCTTTACGTCTATGTGATTGTAGTAACGTGTAGAAGAGTTTTGCAAACTTTTTATACTATTTTGCTACTGTTTTAATTATGTCTCTTTGTTTGTTTCGTGTATGATTGCTCGGATGAATGTGTGTTGATGCTTGATGATCGAGTATAGATGGTGAGCAGTTTCTTGACGATCAGAAGTATTATTTTGAGCCAGACCAGCAGTATCATGAGGAAAGTTTTGATCAAGGCAAGTATAATGTGGGACCATCCTTGTTGTCCTATTCACTGAAATTATCATACATATTTATGTGTCCTCCTTGACATCCTTAGAGATTATAACTTAGTGATTGATACCTTGATTCCTTGTCAACCTTGGGAATGCATTTGGGTAGCTATTGCTAGTGCTTAATTATGAACAATGATCTTGTAATTTGACTAATGGATTAAGCAACCAACCATAAATGATGATTTTATTACTATTGAAAAGGGGGCTAGAGCAAGGGGTTTTATTGTTGCTCTAGTTTCTCTCCATAAGGACTTATCTGTACGTGATCATCCGGGACATACAGTATAGCTGTGAGGGTTATATGGCTCTGGCTCTAGTTGTTTAAGAGACCTTTTCTAGCTTTTTAGTGGTTACCTTAATTCGCGTAAGAATGGCTTGACACGTTGGGTGTAGGACAGCCTCTAGTCTATGAGTATAGCCGAGAAGGAATTGTGCCATTTGAAAAGGGGGGTTCCTATATCTGCCTGCCGAGTGAATCTAATGGCCCTAACTTGTTAGACGAACTTTTGAATGGCTTTATATGGTTTTCGATGTTTTGGGCCTTGCAAACCCACGCATTTGGAATTCATGACTCACGGTGAAAGTGTACACCTCTGTGCAAAGTTAAAAACTGGTATACTAGCTGTGCCCACGGATACAGGCGGCCTTGGAACATCTACGGATAGTTGATCACTATTGTTATATCATGCCTAATTACTGTTGAATATTATTATGCTCATGTTAATGCTATTCATTATCCTTATTACAATTGATCATTGATTCATTAATGGGATTTGGTTTACCTTGATGCTACTCAATTGCTAAATATATGATGATTAAAAGCTAAATGCAGTCAAAAGTGTCTAGCCTTTTGTGCCTCATGAACCCTGTGTTATACTTGTTGAGTTCGACATGGACTCACTCTTGCTATTTCCCCCACACCCCAGTGTGTAGTAAGGTGTTGCTCAGAAGAAGGATAAAGAGGTAGTGGAGTTTCTAGAAGTCTTTCAGAAGTGTTTGGCATACGGAGCCACCAGTCAGCCGTCCCTGAGAAGAATGGAGCCTGAAGTTTAGTCACCATTCCACGATACTCTGATGTAAGTGTTAATATAGCTATGTATACGTTATATAATAACATTATTTCTGATATTTTTTCATTCTGACATATGTGTGGACTTCCTGGGCACATATATGATTAGCCTGGTTTTGTTCTTTAGAAAACCGGGTGTGACAGAGTGGTATCAGAGCGGTGTTGACTGTAGGATGTTTGTCAAGTAGCACTGGACGTATTCTAAAACTCATTTTACTATAAAACTATTTTGTCATCCCTTGACTCATTGATTTTTACTATTTCCTCTTCCTTGTCTTGTTGTATCCTCTCCTTGATAGCTTCCTTTGAGCTATTATTTCTTACTTCCTTGGATTTTGTTTTATGTTGTTTTTACTAAAAGTTTTTTGATCTTACCTTGTTCAAAGATTTGATGTCCTTTCATCATCCATACTTTTCCCTTAGGATGACCACCATTGTTGAAGAAGTACGTGTAGTATCGATGATGTGATGTGTGCTTGTTTTACTTGATGTGTTGCTTGTGTGTTGTCCTTGTTCTCGTGTTTTGAAAGTGGCTCGGAAGGTATAAGTCTTGAGAAGTAGCTCGATCCATGTTAAGTGGGGTAGGTTTTACGTAATACTTCGCATGCTGATTTCTATAGCAGTCTGCAATGTTTCTGTTATATCTCAAGATATGGACATGAGAAATTTATGAAATTTTACTAGGAATAACTAGACTTCTGTATCTTTCCAAACCCACTGGACTTACCTTTTTATCTATTTTAAGCTAAGAGATATATATGTTCTAAGTTGAGGTTACTGCACAGTCTAGAATTCTAGAACAGTTTTGGCTAAGCTCTATTTTTTTATTAATTTAATGACAACCTGGAAAAGTGTTATTAATAAAAGTTGTATATAATTTCATAAGCTTTCCAACCATGTAAAGATCACTTCATTTGGATCTTTGTAGCTCGAGTTATGCCAGATTTACTGAACTGCTAAAATTGGAATTCGCCCAGAATTTTTCTGCATTACTTCCTTATCTCATATAAGTGAATATATCATTGGATATCTTTGAATCTCATTGATTTGCCTTGGAGTCTTACATTAGAGATGATTATGGTTATCTAGTATAAAAGGAGATGCAAGTTACTTTGGTGTCCCCTAGTTTCTTTTTCTTAAGGGGGGTAGCAAAGTTGTGAGTGTTGCAAGATGAAGGTTTCGTATGTCCTAGTGCTTCACTTGGAAGAAGTGGTTATCTCTGTGATTGGAAGTCTACTCATGTGCTAGTGTTGTTTGCTTGGGATCAGTGCTTTGTTGGATCGTCTACAAGAAGCTCGGGTATTCATCAGGACTAGTCTTCACTTCAAGCTATCATCAGTTGGGAGTTCAACATTCAATTCAACATACTCTATACAAGTTAGCATGGACGACATAGGAAGGAGATGTTGGAAGTCTATAGTTAGTTTCATGAAAACTTAGATGACATCACCCCCATATCAAGTATGTTTAGTAAGTTTTAAGTGAAGGGAGTTTTCTACTTGGATAGGTATTCTCTAGTGGAGTTACTATGAAGAAGAGCTCAAGAGAGTTGAATGTGGAAAGCTCTTAAGGCTGTAAGTGTGGCATTTATTGGGATTATAAGTGTGACATCTACGTGGATCACAAGAATCTGAGGGATATCTTCGTTATGTTGGTTTTGAACCTGTGGTATCATCGTCAGTTTGATCCTGATCAAGATTTTTATGAATTGCAAAGTGTTGTCGCTTGGAGATGAAAGAGTCGATACCAATGTCTTTAGCAACGAAGGGTTGTGTAAGAAGATTCGGACCACACCATGGACTAAGAGTTGTTCAGAGTACCCATCAATGTCTTGGAAATAGTTGAGCAAGCTACTCGGAGTAAGATGATCAAAGTATGTTGAAACTTTAGAGTGAAAGTGAGAGGATGATGCTTCTTGAATCAAGTGGAGAAGATCTATAGACAAAGTTTTCATTTCTTCGATCATCGTCTTCTGAACCTCGTTCCTACCTTATCCTGTCTTTTCAGAACAGTCTGTCTTTCTTAGCTTATATCTTTATTTTTGGACGCCTAAAAATTATGAATAAATTCTAGATAATAGTAGACTTCAATATCTTTCTCTGACTATAAGAACCACCCTAATATCTATTATGGTTTGGGAGTTATGAAAATCACAAGGTGACGCATCTATGCTGTTAGCAACCTGGAATAGTTTCTGTTGTGCACAGTTTTTGACTATATTAACTGCAGAATCTGGAGAAGTGTTCTATAATAAGGTTGTAGTAAATTTGATAAGCTTTCCAACGGTATAAGCTACAATATCATTGGATTCATAGAACTCGAGTTATCGCTATATCTCTGCACTGGCATTTTCTGCTCGTGAGGAAGTGCAGATTACTTGTTCTTACATATGCTCATGAATCTCTTTAGGATACTAGAAGGACATGATGGTAGTTATCACCCAGAAACAAATATAATCTATCTATTGGTGTTCTCCAATTGATCTCTTCTTAAAAAGGGGTTTGCCGAACTAAAAGACGATACAAGATGGAGGTTTTATACGTTCTATTTCGTCATCTGGAAGCATTAGCTATCTACATGGTTGCAAAGTCATTATCAAGCGCAGGTATCCTTTCTCAGAGTGGTAATCTGTTGGAACCATTTATAAGGATCATAAGGGTCTAAAGGAGACCTTTACAAAGTTGGTTTTAAGCTTGTGGCATCATCATTGGATAAGAGTTGATCATAGAAGCGTGAAGGTTTACAGATCAACTTTATCTTTCTCCCTAGTCTCTCCAAATCTCGGGACGAGATTCCTGTTAAGTGGGGTAGAATGGTCACACCCAAAATTTCCTATTTTGGATTGTGCATGAAAAACACTAAATAAAATAAATTATTTCAATATTTGAATAAATTTATTAGATAAGTTAAGTTGCTGCTAATTTAAATATAGAAAATTGTGGTTTTAAACTTTTTCATATTAATTAGATAATGTGGTGTTTGTGTGATGCTTGTCTTTGGTGTTGGTGAGTGCTATTATATTTTCAAAATACCAAAGGACGACGTTTACTTCTCATTGGAAAACTTTTTGGTATTTTCTGGATTTAAAATTTCAATTTCTATGAGCTTAATCTTTTTCCTTGATCTCTTCATCAATTTTTTTCATGAGCCCAAACCTATTTAGTTGAGTTCCTTATCTCTCCAAGAGTCTCCAGGATTTTTCCTATGATTTTTCTGAGGTCCGGGCTATTTTTCGTGGCTTAAAAGGTAATTCTAGATTTTCTAGAATTATTTTTATTCGCGAAATTAAAATAATCCCGAAATTAAGAAAATCCGAAAAGTTTCCAAACCCTACGACTATATATATGTCGGCGTAGCCCTCGATGCCCTGGTTTCAGAAGTACAACCCTTATCGCGAGCCGCCGCTCGTAGCTCGCTCCACCTCTCGCCGAAGTTCTGCATCTACACCTTGCGTTCCGGCGAACTCTTCGACGAGCTTTTCCGGCCAAACCGTCGCGTCTCGACGCCAACCACCACCACCAAGAGGCAGCCCTCGTCGTTCTCTATACCGTGGTATATTCGTTTATGCGAATCCATCGCCGTTTCATCGAGTTCCCATCTCATCTTGCTTCTCTCCGGCGAGGTTCCACCATGGCTGACCGGAGCTCCTCCAAGCCTAAGATAGAAGATGATACTATTTACAGTTTTGCCACTAAACTTGTTTTGATCGTAAAATCTTCGTTTTAACTCCGATTTGACTCGTTCAAGTTGCGTTTGATTCGTTTACGAGCTCTACATGTTAGTGTTATTATACAGTAGGTTTGGAAAATTTAATTTTCGAGTTTATATTAAAGTAATTATTTATCTATAGGAAATCTTAGAAAATTCATAACTTTTACGTTTTAAATCCGAATTTCGTGATCTTTACGTCTGTGTGATCGTAGTAACATGTAGAAGAGTTTTACAAACTGTTTACACTGTTTTTCTATTGTTTTAATTATGTCTCTTTGTTTGCTTCCTGTATGATTGCTTCGACGATTGTGTGTTGATGCTTGATGATCGAGTATAGACGGTGAGCAGTTTCTTAACGATCCGAAGTATTATTTTGAGCCAGACCAGCAGTATCATTAGGAAAGCTTTGATCAAGGCAAGTATAACATGGGACCATCCTTGTTGTCCTATTCACTGAAATTATCATTCATATGCATGTGTCCTCCTTAACATCCTTAGAGATTATAACTTAGTGATTGATACCTTGATTCCTTGTCAACCTTGGGAATGCATTTGGGTAGCTATTGCTAGTACTTAATTATGAACAATGATCTTGTAATTTGACTAATGGATTAAGCAACCAACCATTAATGATGATTTTATTACTGTTGAAAAGGGGGCTAGAGCAAGGGGTTTTATTGTTGCTCTAGTTTCTCTCCATAAGGACTTATCTGTACGTGATCATCCGGGACATACAGTACAACTGTGAGGGCTATATGGCTCTGGCTCTAGTTGTTTAAGAAACCTTTTCTAGCTTGTTAGTGGTTACCTTAATTGGCGTAAGAATGGCTTGACACGTTGGGTGTAGGATAGCCTCCAGTCTATGTGTATAGCCGAGAAGGAATTGTGCCATTTGAAAAGGGGGGTTACTACATCTGCATGCTGAGTGAATCTAATGGCCCTAACTTGTTAGACGAACTTTTGAATGGATTTATATGGTTTCTGATGTTTTGGGCCTTGCAAACCCACGCATTTGGAATTCATGACTCACAGTGAAAGTGTATACGTCTGCGCAGAGTTAAAAACTGGTATACTAGCCGTGCCCACGGATACGGGCGGCCTTGGAACATCCATGGATAGTTGATCACTATTGTTATATCATGCCTAATTACTGTTGAATATTATTATGCTCATGTTAATGCTATTCATTATCCTTATTACAATTGATCATTGATTCATTAATGGAATTTGGTTTACCTTGATGCTACTCAATTGCTAAATATATGATGATTAAAAGCTAAATGTAGTCAAACAGTGTCTAGCCTTTTGTGCCTCATGAACCCTGTGTTATACTTGTTGAGTTCGACATGGACTCACTCTTGCTATTTCCCCCACACCCCAGTGTGTAGTAAGGTGTTGCTCAGAAGAAGGATAAAGAGGTAGTGGAGTTTCCAGAAGTCTTTCAGAAGTGTTTGGCATACGGAGCCACCAGTCAGCCGTCCCTAAGAAGAATGGAGCCTAAAGTTTAGTCACCGTTCCACGATATTCTGATGTAAGTGTTAATATAGCTATGTATACGTTATATAATAACATTATTTCTGATATTTTTTCATTTTAACATATGTGTGGACTTCCTGGGCACACATATGATTAGCCTAGTTTTGTTCTTTAGAAAATCGGGTGTGACAGTAGATAGCTCTAATTTAATTTTTAAAGGCTTTAGATATGAGAATCTATACTTGGTTGATTTTAATGCTAGTGAAACTCAATTGTCAACATGCTTGTTCATTAAGTGTAGCATGGGTTGGTTATGGCATAGAAAGCTTGGTCATGTTGGAATGAAACAATTGTTAGATTGATTAAGCATGATCTATTCAAAGGCTTGAAAGATGTGGTATTTGAGAAGGATAATGTTTGTAGCTCTTATCAAGCCAGAAAATAAGTTGGAAACACCCATCCTACGAAAGAGCATAATGAGTACTTGCAAGGTATTTGAGTTATTGCACATGGACTTGTTTGGGCCAACACAATACACTAGCATCGGTGGAAACAAATATGGCTTTTGTGATAGTGGATGACTTTACTAGATACACATGGGTATTCTTTCTAGTGGACAAAAGTGTTGTGTTTGCAACTTTCAAGTCATTTGTCAAGGGTATTCATAATGAGTTTGAAACAACAATAAAGAGAGTTAGAAGTGACAATGGTAGTTAATTCAAAAACACTAGAATTAATGAGTTATGTGATCATTTTGGAATTAGACATCAATTCTCGGCCAAGTACACTCCACAATCAAATGGTCTTGTTGAGAAGAAGAATATGTAACACCCCTGGTGTTAGCTAGCCTCATAATGCATTCATAATGCATGATCATGGCATCCTAATCTCTTATCATGAGCATAGCATCAATTATGCTTGTTTCATAATTTGTGTTTATGAAAATTGGTTAGTGCAACATGTAGATGCAACATGTGTTTTTCATACCTTGAAACATGTCAATATTGTTAGTGTAACATGATAAGCTTAAGTCTTGTAACAAGGTCATGAAACATGTGAAACATGGTTTTGAAACAATTGCAACATTTGTGTTTTTCTATGTGTTTCCTTTATGTGTTGCTATAGTTTTTGTGTAGATGACACATGTGATGCTCTAACATGATCTCTAGTAGCTTAACTATGCTTAGGACACCTAATGGAGCACTGTTCATGTTGACCGAAATGACTAAATTGCCCTCTAGGTGGAGGTTTGACTTTAGGATGACCTATAGAGTGACTTTGTTTGACCAAATAAAAAACCTAGAGACCTTGCATGGATGTGCACCCTTGACCAAAGTTGTAGCCAATTTATCAAGGAACAAAAGTCTCAATATGACCATCTCATGTAAATGGCTAGAACAGGCTCAAACAGGGCCCACAAGTCAGGTTTCCATGCTGTTTCAACACTTAGAAATTTTACTAAGTCATGCACTGACTTACAGTTTCAAGGTACCCCACTTTAGGGCTCTGTAGTTCCAAATCCAGGCCGCACTATCTCAAGTCCATATTGATAAAGTTGAAGCCCTCACATACCTCTACAAGTTTGTTAATATCACCTACCACTAACTCAAGCTGGTTTAGGAGTCAAACTTTGACCAAAACTGGCTGTCAGTCATCACTGGACAACACAGTTTTCATGTGACCTACTTTGGAGTGTTATACCTCCCAAAATAAGCCAAATTAGTCCAAGATCCTATTGACAATCTTGTAGTAAACCTATATCTCTACCATTTTGTTAATGGTGCTTCTCGCTAAATCCGGCTGGATTAGGAGCTAGAGGGTCATGTAAGAGGCAGTTTCAGTCGGTTCCTCGTTTGAATGCAGATGGAGGGGGAGGTGCAGTGGCCGACCGGGCTTAGGCATTGCTCATCACTTGGCAAGCCATACGCTGATGTGTGTCCATCGGCCGAGCCACGGTGTTCTACATGATCGCCACGACATCGTGAGCTTGTCCTCTCTCTCATTTCTTCTTCTCCTCCCCTATGTACAAGCCGAAGCGGAGGAACGCACCACCGCCGCCGCCGCGAGCTCACTGATCTCATGAGCCATCGTCGTCGTGCCTCGGCCCTATCCCAACTGCACAAAGCCCCGACTTAACCCCCTCTACCTTGCCATCCCCTCCGTGGAACCATCCGTGCATCGGTGAGGCCACATTGCTCGGTTCTCCGCCGCGGTCACATCGCCGGAGCTCCTCCGCCCACGAGCGCTCGTCGTGGTCCCGCCTCTCCATAGCACCTCTGTGTATGTGCTTGCGTGCTCCGAAGTCACCTGGACGTCGTGCCGCTAGGGAGCCCCTCACCGGTGATCGCGGTGCCTTCTACTACCGGCGCGCCGCCACCAGATCACCGCCGCCAGCCGCTCACGCCGGCAAGCATCTCTGGTGGTCCCGCGTTCCACTCCAGCTCATCCTGCTACTCATCTAGGTGAGTAGAGCACGCCGGTGCCCTCACCGGTGCCCGAGACCTCGTCGGCGGTGAGTTACCGCCGGTGACCTACCATTCCCCTGATCTACTCTCTATGGCAGGCGGGGCTCGCATGTCGGCATCCCCTCTCCTGTCTTGGCTCAGTTGGGCCCGTGTGTGGGCCGGTTTACTTAGCAGCTGGACTGAGCCCAGCATAGCACTGAGGCCTAGTGACCACCTAGGCTTATTAGGAGGGGTTTTGGAATTTTTGTTTTTGCTGAAAAGTGCAGATTATGTGCAAACTTCAAAATTGTGTATCTCCTGTTCTAGAGGTTCAAATGGGGTGCTTTAAATTTTGGTGTTCTCTAAATGATGTCTAGTTTATTTATAAAATTTAATATGCGGTATGTTGGTTAATAATTTCTGAGGTTGTAATTAATCTTGTGATGCACTTGGGAGTTGTTCCAAGTTGGGTTCAGTTTTGGAATTGCTCTCTGTCTTCTAGAACAAATTATGTACATGTGCTATTTCAACCTGGTAAATGATGAAATCATGCTGAGATGTTTCTTAATGAAATATATAAAATTTCATAAGATTTCCAGAATGTCCTCTTGCAAGTCATTTGGATTTATAGAACTCCAGTTATGAATGTTCTTAGCTCCTGCTGTTAACATGTTGGAAATACTAAATTTCTGGAATCTTGTTATGTGGGTGTTTAGTCTTAACTTTATGGCACTTAGTGGTTTCTTAGGGATGTTCAAACATGTTAATACCAGAGAGGAAATTTGCACCTAAGCTTGAAGTGATTTGAATAGAGCACCACATGACTTGGTTTTGTGCTCATGATGTTGTAGTATCATTATATTCATCTTCACATCATTCATACATGTTCATAAATCATCATGTCATCCTTGGTGCATACATGAAATTCAGTGGGTGCATATACATGCAATAGGTGTGCCGAGAATCGTGACGACTATAAAGGTCTGCAAGGCGTAAACCCCGAAGTTGCAATCCGTTCGGGAGCCAGAGGTCCAGTCCGACGCAGCCGGAGAAGACGTGGGAACCGTTCTTGAAGCCGAACCTTGATCTATCTTCTTTCGGTTAAGGCAAGCCCCGGAGCATTATAAGCCTCCTACTTTCAACGCAATTATCTATACATATGTGTTAAATATGTATTGTTGCATTACGTTATAGGAGTTGGTTGGAAACCCTTGCTGCATTGATAACACTCCTTGTCCTGCAATTTGAACCTTGAATCCTATATAGACAGGATCGTATCTATGCTTAGTCCTGCTTAATTAGACTGGTAGAAGTCAGGTGATTTCCTGTCACCTGCGAGATATAGGGCTTTACCTGGTCATGGTTAGCTATATTTGCTATTGTGGAAAAGAACCATGTGTTAATATGAATGAAAGATCAGGCGTGGTCTAACGATTGTAGTGATGCCGCCTGTGTCGACTGAGGACAGAGACCTAGAGCCTTCTATGTCATTTTGAATGCATGCCTGACATTTAGCTGGCCGGCTTAAGGTTGCCGATCGCAAAGCCTAGTGGCTCAACTCAGGCTACGAAGTCGAAAAGTGGAAGTCACCTCGGAAGGGAGCCAAAGGGTCCAAGGGCAGGTGAGTTAAAAGTCCTAAGCATCCTGGCCACTGGTATCCCCGAGAACGCAGCGCTGTTCAGGCCCACCATGAGTTGTACCAAAGGTTATCTATGGCTGCCTTTAGCGGGGTTTGTCGGGTGAGTGTCAGGAATACCCCCTCAGCAGAGTTAGAATCGATTCGAGTCGCCGTCTCTCCCGGATAGTGAGAAACTTGACTGGTTATCTCCAGCGTAGATACACTAATTATATTGATGGTTCGGAATTGATGATAAGGATGATGACGACAGCCATGATTAAACCGGATATGGTATTATTGCTTGCTTAGCTTAATCAAGTGATTGCTATAGTATAGGTACTAATCTAGTTAGCAGGTTAATAATGATTAACTTGATCCTTAAGCAAATAATGGTTACTTATCTGTACTACGCTTTTCTGCAAATGAGTCAGCTAGCCCACTATATAAAGCCTTGCATACTCCTTGGTGTCACTTTATTTCTGGTTTTTGACCGATAAGTCTAGCTGAGTACCTTCTCGTACTTAGGGTTTATTCCCACCTATTGTAAGTAGCATATTTCGTACTTGTTGCTGCAAGTATTATCTTCACCATATGGGCATAAAGACAAGACCATATGGGCATGGCCTTTGTAGTATCTCTTCTGGTATGCTTTTGCAAGATTTGACCATGTACTGGCAGTATTTGACTTCAAATGGTTTCAGAAATTATGTTGCTTCCGTTAAACTTTACTTTGGTTTTGTAAGAAATTATTCATACTCCGATGTATGAGAGCTACTTATAAACTGTTGTAACAAGTGTTGTGTTATGTTGAATCACTACGATCTTGGCTCGTTATGGTTTGGTTTGAAATCCCTCATGATTTTATGGACTACCGAAGTTATATGGGCTCAAGTTTAAGAATTTGATCGCTTCAGTGATTATTTTTGGACTTGTGCTCTTATAATTTGGACGGTTCCGTGACAGAATAGAACGCTTATTGGCATGGCAAGGTCTATGCTTAGTGAGTACAATGTGAGTCATTTCTTAGGGGCCAAAGAAATCAACACGGCTTGATATTGTAGAAACCGCCTCTATTATCACCCATTGAAAGAGAAGACACCTTATGAGCTCTTGAATGGTAGAAAGCCCAACATTGCATATTTTTGGGTTTTTGGTTGCAAATGCAATATCTTGAAGAAAGGCACTAGGTTGAGCAAGTTTGACAAGAAATGTGATGAATGATTCTTGCTTGAATACTAACAACTAGCAAAGCTTATAGAGTTTGGAATTTGGCTAGTGATAGTCTTGAGGAGGTACATGATGTTGAATTTGATAAAACGAAGGGTTCCTAAGAAGAAAATGAAAACCTTGATGATACTAAAGTCATTGAACTTTCAAATGGCATGAAGAACATGGATGTTGGTGAATTAAGGCCTAGACAAGTGATAGATGATGAAGATGATCAAATGCAAGTGCTCTCTAACTCAAATATGCAAGATGATTCAAATGAAGCTAGTTTATCATCTCAAATGCAAGATCAATAAGTGGCTAGTACATCATCTCAACTAAGTGCAAGCAATCATGTTCCAATACTTCAACCAACAAATATTGCAAGGGATCATCCATTGGACATAATAATTGAAGATATTTCTAGAGGTGTACAAATAAGATCAAGATTGGCTTCATTTTCTGAGTATTTTTCATTTGTGTCATTTATTGGACCAAAGAAGATAGAAGAAGCATTGAGGGATATTGATTGGGTTAATGCTATGCATGAAGAGTTGAACAACTTCACTAGAAATCAAGTATGGAAGTTGGTTGAAAGGCCAAAGGAACACAATGTAACTGGAACCAAATAGGTCTTTCGCAACAAACAAGATCAAGATAGGATAGTCGTATGGAACAAAGCAAGATTGGTAGCTCAAGGTTACACTCAAGTTTCAGGTTTTGACTTTAGTAAAACATATACCCCAGTTGCTAGATTGGAAGCAATTAGGATTTTGTTAGCCTATGCTTGTGCCCATAACATCAAGCTCCATCAAATGGATATCAAGAGTACATTTCTCAATGGCTACATCAATGAAGAAGTATATGTTGAGCAACCTCCTAGTTTTGAAGATGACAAGAAGCCAATCATGTGTACAAATTGAAGAAAGCATTGTATGGCTTGAAACAAGCACCAGAGCATGGTATAAAATGTTGAGGGACTTCCTACTCTCTAAAGGTTTTATTATGGGAAAGGTTGACATCACTCTTTTCACCAAGAAGATTGGCAAGGACTTGTTTGTGTTGCAAATATATGTAGATGACATCTATAACACCTCAAAATTCCTATTTTGGGTTGTTATTAGAAAACACTAAATAAAATAAAGGATTTAAAAATTGTCTAAAAATATCCAATATTTAATTAATAGTTGTCATTGCAAAAAAAGAAAAAAAGTGGATTTATAAAATTTTTAAGTCAATGTGAGTACGTTTGTGTGCTCTTGTCTCTTTGTTTTGTTTTTTATGTGTGAAGAAAAAGGAATTTATTAAATTAAAGCAAGCCATGTTTAGATACTTTAGGTTTTTGGATAAATAAAACTTCAAAAGGTGTATTTCAAAATAAGTTCAAAATTTGGGTTTGAAAAGCATTTCAAAAATGTGTTCAAAAGAAAAGAGGTTTGATTTTCAAAATAGTCTAAAACATTTTCCAAAATAATCTCAAATTTATTAAAATCAAATCTTAGTTTTAGAAATCTTTTAGAAAATTGTTTTGAATCATTTCATAAAAAGAAAATATTTTTCTTTTCCTTTCCCCTTTTTGTTTTGGCCCGTGCAGCCTAGCTCCCATAGCCAACGCACCGGCCCAGCCTCCCCAGCCTGCTCCATGAGCCAGCTAACCGACCCAGCACCGCGCTGCTGCAGCGCAGCCCGCTCCACCCTCCCGTGCAGGCTGCAGGCCCAGCAGCGGCCTAGCTCTGCCGCCATGTGCAGCCTGCAACGCAACGGCGCAGCGCGCCACGCCTTATGCCACCGCTAGGCGGGCCCCGCCCGTCAGGCCCGTCGACCAGCTAACACCGTGGACCCATGTGTCAGCGGGGTAGCTTCTTCCCCACCGCACCAAATTGCATGGGCATCATCACTGCCGCCCATTCACCCCATGCCCACACCCCGAGGATGGCCGCGCCTATGAAGAGTCCCACCCCTAAGCTCCGCGCCCCTTTGGAACCCTAGCAGAGTAGCCACCATGGCCTAGAATCCTAACTGTAGTTGCACTGCCATTGCTGCTGTCACCAAGCTTGGTGCACCATCACTGATCTCCTCCCTCGTCATGTCTCCGCCGATGAGGCCTCCACGATGAGCTTCACAAGGACCGTGCAAAGCTGCTAGTATAGCCCCCGCCCTCGCTCTCCCACTACAAGAAACTTGTTAATCTGTGACGGATTTTTGGTGACGGATTTACAAATCGTCGCTGACAGACGTAATCTGTGACGATATTCTTTTTTTTGTCATGGATGAGCCCACTGGATATTCCCAGCCCGCTAATTCGTGACGGTTTTACCAGGATCGTCACAGTTTATAATTTTAAATTTGTCATACTCTAGTTAGCCCAAAACAGTAGGCCCGCTATGAATATTTAGTGCAAAGAAAAAAAAGAAAATGTGATTGCAAAAAATATCAAACTCAATGGACAATTCTTTAAGTTCAAAAAAATACAAAAGACAATTTGTTAAATTTTTTGAACAAAATAATTTTGTTACTTAGTTACATGTATATGATGCATATTGCAAAACTAAAAATATTCTCCATATATATGGTGCGGTTGTGAACAAAAAAAATCTGCAGCACATGAGATTTGAACGCAACACGTGCAGGAAAGTAGCAAAAATTTTACCATTTGACATACTTAATCTACGACCAAATGTGCTATTTTTATATATTTATTACTGGCCCAGCATCACACGGAGCCATCACAGTGGGCGTGGCTCATTCACTCGAGCTGGCCCAGCACTGGAGTTTGGCCCAGCATTTCGTTTGTAAATTTAATTGAAAAATAAAAAAAAGGTAAGTCCGCAGGTGTTGAACCCACGACCTGCGACTAGACAACAGACTGCCTTACCACCGCGGTAGTTATTCGGATTTGATAAAGCAGGATTCCATTTTCCTTTTGGTTGCTGATTTTCGGCGTAAGTTATCCTGAACTTAGTTCACGGACTCAGTTCTACCAGGCACACACGAACTCAGACACCGCCGCCGACGGGATTAGTCAGCCGCCGCGTTGCCACTGCCCACCCCTCCCGCACCGTCCAGAAACGCCGCCTCCTCCCTTGCCGCGACCTCACGCATCACCGCTGCTGCACACTAGTGACGTCACGCATCACCGCCGCCCTCCAACCCCATCCTATAGCTCTGCAGTGCTGCCGCCCTCCGTTGCAGCACCACCGAGAGATGCCGACTGTTGCCATTTGTTCCCATGATGACAAATCCAACTATTGAGTGGACTCCTACAGCCTCGAGCATGCCTGAAATCATCAATTGCTGAGCACCTGCCTCCTCTGCGAGGAGATCCCCAACTGCCTCACCTGAACATCTACTGACAGATTTGGTATATGTCTTCTTTTTTTGTTGATTTTGTTGCATGTAGCATTTGAATAGGTGCAGTTTGCTCATTGTGGTTTATGTGCAATGTCTTATTAGATGGATAGAAGTTGGGTGCATAGCACAATATTTTCCCCTGAATATCAGGATGGCGTGAAAGAATTTATGAGCTTCATTCAGGAGAAATTCAATGAGAGTGTTGAAATTCTATGCCCCTGTAGCAGATGCCTTAATCAGAAGTACTTAAAACAGGCTGTTGTGAGGAAGCATATATTGATGTATGGCATGGAAACTACTTATACTCGGTGGATTCATCACGGAGAGAGCTTAGATGTCAATGTTATTGAGCATCCTATTGATATGCATGAAGATGATGATGGTTCCACTCATGGGGTAGGTGTGACAGAGGATGACAACTATGGTGATCGTTTGGAAGGAATTTTAGGAGACCTACAGAATACAGCGACACAGGCAAGACCAGATGTAGAAAATCAAGTTGGTAGTGAAGAACCTTGTGATAAAGAGTCATTTTTGAAAATTGTCATGAGAGAGGCAAAGCGTCAACTCTATCCTGGTTGTACCAAATTTTCAAGATTCTCATTTGTGGTAAGGCTTTTGCATATGAAGTCACTATATAGGATCAGCAATTCTGCTTTTTCTGCACACATGAAGCTATTGGTTGAAGCTTTCCCAGAGTTCAATACACTCCCAAAATCATATGATGAAGCAAAGAGTATTCTAAAGGAAATATGTGCTATAATAATTGTGTGTTGTTCAGAAAGAAATATGCCAAGGATGACAATTGCCCGGTTTGTGGTCTTTCGAGATGGAAAGATGCGGAAAGAAAGAAGATTCCACAAAAGGTGTTGCGGCATTTTCCATTGGCACCTAGGCTAAAGAGGATGTTTTCGACCAAAGAAGCATCAGAAGCGGCACAATGGCACAAGTTAAAGCGACAGCCCATTGAGAAGAATATGAGCCACCCAGCTGATGGTGAGGCATGGCAAGATTTCGACCGTGAATATCCAGATTTTGCAAAGGATGCAAGAAACCTTAGACTTGGCTTAGCTACTGATGGGTTCAATCCTTTTTCAGAAAAGAACACAAAATATAGCATGTGGCCTGTGCTTGTTGTGCCATACAACCTAGCACCGTGGGAATGCATGGAGGAGTCAAATTTCATGATGGCTTTGCTTATTCCAGGTCCAAAATCACCAGGGAAGGACTTTGATGTTTTTTAGAGCCTCTTGTAGAGGATTTACTTGAGCTTTGGACAGGAGTCGATACTCATGATGTTATTACTGGCAAATCATTTAAACTTTGTGCTGCAGTTTTGTGGTGCATCCATGATTACCCAGCTTTGAGCACTCTCTCAGGGCGTACCACAAAGGGCTATTTTGCATGTCTCCATTGTGACAAGCATCCTCTTTCATACGGCCTAAGGAGCAAAATTAGTTATTTTGGGCACTTCCGTTTCCTTCCAAAGGAACATCGTTTGAGGAGAAACAATGAGTTTATCGGACTTCACGAAAGCAATGATCCACCAGGTAAATTCTGTACGGAAGAGCTACTAGCTGAATTGGAGAGAGTTAAAGATATCAGACCTGGGAAGCAACAAGGAACTGGGAAAAGGAAGCGTTCCAACTCTGAAGGGGGTCACGTGGAAATTTGGAGCCGGATGGTTAGTTTTTGGAAGCTACCATATTGGAAAAAGCTAAAGGTGAGACATAATCTTGATGTGATGCACATTGAAAAAAACATATGTGAGAACCTAATTGGGACAATTCTCAATATAAAGGGCAAGACAAAAGACACACCTAAAGCTAGGCTTGATTTGAAAGATTTGGGTATTAGAAAAGAATTGCAATTTAGAGAGGATGGAGAGATGCCTCATGCTAGATATACCTTGTCCACTGAACAGAAAAAGGCCTTTTGTGCTTTTTTACAAGAGGTCAAGTTTCCAGATGGATTTGCTTCCAACATCTCAAGATGTTTAAATGCTGAGGGAACAGCGGTACAAGGGCTAAAAACACATGATTGTCACATTCTTTTGCAAAGAATTTTGCCAGCTGCCATGAGAGGATTTCTAGACAGGGATATTTATGAAGCAATAGCTGAGTTGGGGAGGTTTTTTAGGGAACTATGCAGCAGAACTCTTAACAAGGATGTGCTGGTTAAAATTTTTGACATTTTGCATCTGGACATGTTCTCACTATTGTTAATTTTACATATCCTGTCTGGAAGAGCAGTGTGCTTCAGTCCTATTTTTTTTAAAGAAATGTTAGTGTACTAATTAGTATTCAAACTAATTATTTATAGATTGTAGTGAGCTATTTTTAGGAGTGCTATTTTGGTCATGAACTATCTAATTATATGCTGGTCATGTTTTTTTTGTCATCTTAGCACCAGCGCTGCATCCATATCAAATGGTGTGCCTGAGAGAATGCATGAGGAACAAGGCAAGGCTGAGGGAACTTGGACTTCCTTGTGATGAGTATGACCGAGTTTTGACAGAAGGTGTTGCTGGTCATTCTGACAAGAATCGAAGTGAAGACGTTCATTCTAACAAGTATCAAAGTGGAGACTCTAAGTCTGAGTATGATCCTTTACAGGATGATAACGGTGAAGGAGATTTGATTGATGATGACAATGCTAAGGTGCTAATTCCATCTTGTTAAGTCTTAACTTGTTCCTTTTCTTCCTAATTCAATATAACTCTCTGATACTATGTTGACTAATCCATGCTTTCATTTCTAGCAGTGCTCTAAGCAGAAGACTCGCAAACAAACTAACAACCAAACTACAAGCATTGCACCTGGTGGATTCAAGTTTCAGTCTCGCAAGAGAGTTTTTGCAGACCAAACATCTACTAGAGATACAAGGTCAAAGAAAAACATTGTCTAGCAAGATGCAAGTCTGCCACCAAGTGACATTTGTGTGCCACCTCCATCTCGAGCTAATGAGAGCCACACTGGAGAACTTGTTGGCAACTTAGATGACCACACACAGGCTGCTATTGAAGACCAGTTCTACTGCCATATTACTTAGTTTCATTCCATTCCTGAGTCGGCTATGAAAAATGTTCAGCATGATATTTCAAGTTTATCTATACCTGTTTGTGTAAGATTAATTTAATGGTTGTTAACTAGAGTTTTAGGTATAAAAAAATTATGAAACCAAATTGCACAGTTTTATGGTAACATGCTCTATGCACCAAAATTTTGAAACCTGTTGTTTGACACTAAAAAGTGGGCATAACCTGCATCAAATATTCCATTTTCACAGTTTCTTATATACCATGCTTCCTACTTGTTTGCTTGCTGAGCTTTTAACCCTTCATGTAAATGGATGTTTGATCATGTTGTGGTGTCTTATGAAACCTTGATGATATACTGAACATACCAAAAACTAGTATGCTTTAGGTGAATTAAAATTCTTGCCTTTATCCATAGAAGATATATGCACCTACTTGGTAACATGATGAACTTACCCTTAATTACTGCCATTAATTTTAGGTGATATCTCTGCTCTACTTGACAACAGTCACATGACCTCTAGGGCTGATGCAATTGACCAGCCTAATCAGCACAGCCGTATGGATAATAGAGGTGATGGATTCTTACTGTCGTTATGTAAGTTTTTATATGATGAATGCTTTCTTACTTGCCCCCTTTATAGATGGCTTCACCCAGCATGATGACAACACCCTCGTGGCTGACATAGCTGATGGAATTACCCAACATGGTGACCACAACCAGAATACCAATGAAGGTGATGGTTTGTTCAACTGTTTTCCATATTTCATATTGCCTTAGTGGATTAATGTTTGTATGCCAAGCTTTAAATTCCCGATCAGCTTGAATTAATGTGTGCTTCATCTCACTAATTTCAATTTCAATGTACATTTCCAACTAGGGGGAGAGGAGAGAAGGCACCGGGGACATAATATGGGATATGGTCTCCAAAGGTTAAACCGAGCGCGCCATGGCAAGTTGCAAGTTGTCATAACTGAAGGGAATATAACTGAAGGGAACCATGTGCCTATACTCCCGCATTGGAAGCTATACAAGAAAGAACCTACATCAAGTTCAAAAGAGAAAGATCCAAAAGAGAATGATCCAAAACAGAAAGAACTTGCATCTGTGTACGTTGATCTCTTCCTAGGAAAACTAAAGGTACATACATTCTATGGCCCTTTCCACATTTAGTTTTTATAAGAACGACTCTCTGTTGTTTTATGCCATAAATTACTGAATTGATATTTTTCCTATACATGTTCTTCCATTCAATTAGGCCAAGTTTGACATAAACACAGAGGATAAGGTAGTTCAAAAGGCTTGTATTGAGATGATGAAGTCTGCAGTTCGCCAACAATGATACAGGCTGAAGCAAGAATATTTTGATCCTTTTCCACTACATTTGGTTACAAAAACTTCTCCTGTCAAATGCATGAGTAATGAACAGTGGCTTCAACTTTTAGAATCATGGAAGAGTCCTAAAAAGATTGTATGTTTGCTCTAAAAAAAAGAATGATGTATGGTACATGCTAATCTATCACCAACCTTACATGTATTTCTGTCTTTGATGTAGGAGATGTGTCAAAAGAACAAAGACAACCGAGGGAATGTAAAGTACCAGCACACAACCGGATCCCATGCCTACATGGTTCATGTTGAAAATTTGGTAAGTAGGCCATGTTAAACACCATATAAATAAATGTCTGCAACTGTTACTTAAGCGTGCTGGGGGATAAAGCTTTCTATATGCCGCTCATCAATAATTTGCATATTGCTGAGATGTTCTCACTTTACATTCAGTGTTTGGAATTTAGTGTTCATAACATGGATTTAGTTCTGGTGACAACTACTAGGGTCTCATCACTGCTATAAAATTCACTTAGTTGGTCTAGAATTGTCAAGATGACGTGTATCTGTTATTTGAAAATATGAAGCACAAGTTTAATATGCTCATATGCAGATAACTGATGTTTTGGGCTGATCTCATTTATTTATACAATTAAGTTTCTGTATATATTGCAACTATACTTTCATCAGTGTATTGCTTGAATCTAGAACAGAACTTGGTGAACTAAAATCATGAGGCTGAATTTAGATATAGATATAAGTTTTTCCCCTAATCCAAGATTAATCCATGGAAGAAAAATGAAAATGGAGTAGATCTAATTGTAGTGTCACCTAATTATTATATTATCACATGTTCTTGATTTACAAACAAGTGAATTCCAAGCCACGCTTATAGCTCAGTATAAGATTGTATCTGGTACCATGCCTGCATAGAATAAGTTCCTGGTTCATTATGTACTTAAAAGATTGTTGGTCTGTATAGTTTTTGCCAAAAATATACATTATGTTCAGTCTCTGCAGAACTAGATCATACTATTATTTTGGTTGTTCATTTTCACATGTACAGTTCCATGAACATATTGTTGTTTACTACTTCTGTTGTCGTCCATGTGCAGTGTCATTGCCCGTGTTATGGCTGCACCTATGTGTTAATGCTTCTAGATTTTTGGTTGAACTTGTTCTTCTAGTTTTTTAGTTGAACAGTAGCTGTCCAAATTTCTATAACATATTAATTCATGTTGGACCTAGAGATCAACATAGGTTGAAGAAGCTAGAGATCAGAAGATAGAAGTTGAAGACTTCTGAGCAGCTAAACTTTGGGAAAAAGGCAAGTGTAGGCTGTTGACGGTGGATAACGTCAACAATTTATAGTTGAATAAACATGAGAAATGGTATAAATGAGATAATATAGATAGGTATAGGGTTTAAACTAATAAATTTCATGAGTTTTGGTGAATCTCTGTTCTTTGCAGGATTATTCTAGAAAACCACCAAGAGGGACCTATTCATCAAAGAAAAATTCAGAATTTAAAAATGATATATACACGAGAAGACTCTAGAAGATATGAGAAGACACCAGAACAAAGTGGGAGGCGAGGGGCTGCCAAGTGGCCGGCCCCACCTATAGGTCGCCTGGCCCCTCTAGGGCATTCCTCCATGAACTTATGGACTATTCTTCCACCATCTCCTAGGATGCATCTCAATCGTACCTCAAGTCAGTTTGATCCACTAGCTAATGTTGGACCCCCTAGGCTATAAAGAGACCCTAGCCCCCTAAAGGCTTCAAGTCATTTGAAGATCAAGCCATCCAGAGCTAGAAACCCTAATCCCTCAGAGTTCCTCTGGTTCTAGAGCTTTAGCTAGTTAGATTAGGTCTAGAGGGAGGCAAGCAGATCATAAGCTTGGATTCTCGACGTTGGCAAGAGCATGGTTCGGTATAATTCTTTGTACCCCTCTCTCATTGTATTCTCCACCATTTTTGTGTGCTTGCTACAATATTTATGTGAACATTAATCTTTATTTTTTATATGTTCATGATTGCAATGTTCATTGTTTACTTTGTTTATACGTCTTGTATGGTTAGTTTATTATTGAGTTCATGTATATGTTCATATAGCGCCTATCTGATGAGGACATCCTTCGCTATTACCCGCTGGCAAAGACGCAACAAAAAAGGGCCAAGTGGCCTAGTTGTAGTTGGGCGGCGACCGTGTGAGCCTCTGAATAATCCCACCTTGCTTAGCTTGGGAGAAGGAAGCCACCTTAAAAGAGAGAGCCACCCTTCCCCTATCGGACTAGTCTTTTAGGGACATTGGGCCTTTCCCCGAGTGGGTGTGCATAAGAACTGTTGGGGTCCGGGCAACCTTAATTTATTGGGCCTCGTCCAACCCTACCTGGGCCGGATGTATCATTTGGTATCAGAGCTAGGCCCTTGTTTAAGGGGGTGGGAATGATGAGGACATCCTCCGCTATTACCCGCTAGCAAAGACGCAACAAAAAAGGGCCAAGTGGCCTAGTTGTAGTCGGGCGGCGACCGTGTGAGCCTCTGAATAATCCCACCTTGCTTTGCTTGGGAGGAGGAAGCCACCTTAAAAGAGAGAGCCACCCTTCCCCTATCGGACTAGTCTTTTAGGGACATTGGGCCTTTCCCCGAGTGGGTGTGCATAAGAACTATTGGGGTCCGGGCAACCTTAATTTATTGGGCCTTGGCCAACCCTACCTGGGCCGGATGTATCACTATCCTAATATGCAGGATCTATGGGTGGGTGGTAGGCATTATGTAAGTGTGGTGCTTAGATATTGTTTATCTGTGAATGCCCCCTACACGTCAGGACATGTGGAAGATCACGAATGTGACAGGCCTGTTGGGTCCTATGTAGTCCACCCCCCATGTGTAGGACTTGTAGAACCCGGTCTCGAATGTGTAGGACTTGTAGAACCCGGTCTCGAAGGAGGGAGGACTATGTTTCTGATCCTCCCTAGTTGATGTTCCTTCTGTGTGGATGCAATAGTAACATTAACGAAGACTACTAGATGTAATTGCACTAATTGAAGCATTCATTGACTTGTAGTTATATAATGACTTAGAAATTATTCCTCTAATATTCTGATTGGACTAACGATATTGCCATAGTTGTAGTGCTCTGAGTAATTTATTTATTTATCATGATGTTTGATCAATACTTATCATATATATTTATATTTATCTTATGACTTACCCTTGTTTTGAGTAGAGCATGTGATATTGGTTAATTCTCTCATGCATAATCATAAATTATCAATACTACATGCGTAGTCATACCTTCCCAGTGGTAAAATTATAAATCGACAACCTAGTAATACTTTAGGTAAAATGCTATAATAGTATAATTATCTGTTCACTTGTAGAATTCTTTTCATTCATATCTTTAGATTCTTTATAGTCACATGAAATAATAGATTTATGCTTAGTGTTATTCTTGTAGTAATACTAGATAGTACCAATAAACATTTCTAGTTTCATTACTAGAGATGACAATCTAGTTTAATATTAGAGACATAGGTAATCATAGGTGGCTACTATAAAAGTGACAAGTTAATAATTACCATATCATTTCTAGTGTCATTACTAAGAGTAGAATTAATTTTATTTTTAGTAGTGGTGCTGAGAAATGCCAGCAAGCATTTTTGGCACCGTTGCTAGGGAAGGTATTTAACGTAGGAAGTATTGATAATTTTATGTATTTGATGAGATTGAAAAGACCAATGATCTCTGCTCATGACAGGCTTACCTTTGTTTTGTCTACTTATGTATCTTATGCAGGGTGATGTATGAAAGGTTTTGATCTTCTGGAAAATTATCTTGATGATCTAGAAGTAGTACTCAGAAATACTAGAGCCAAGCTCAAGAAGGTTCTCGTGGTAGTTTCAGAAGATAGCTAGATAAGAAGCTAACACCAGAGTTTGAGGCCATGGAAAATAAGATTCTCTGTGAATTCTCTGATCCGACAACAGCAAACATTCATACTAGACCTGAAGTCAATGTTGGAGACAATGGATTTGAGCTCAAGCCTGCACTTATTACCATGGTGCAACCTAATCAGTTTTGTAGAAAGGCTCATGAAGATGCAAGTGCACACTTACAACACTTTCTAGAGATCTGCAACACCTTCACTATCAAGGGAGTAACTAGATATGCTATTTTACTTCATCTTTTCCCATTTCTGCTATTGGGGAAGCCAAGCAGTGGTTCTACGCCAATAAAGAGAAAAACACTATATGGAATGACTACTCAGCTGCTTTCATGGCCAAGTTCTTTCCTACAGGCAATACCAATGCTCTGTGTGGAAAAATTTTAAACTTTTAGCAACAACATGATGAATCAGTCCTCGAGGCATGCGAACACTTTTAAGATTATATTATAGAATGTCCTCATCATTGGATGAAGAATTGGCTACTTATGCAAACTTTCTATCATGGGCTAAACACTAGTACCTATGGGACAATGGATGCTGCTGTTAGAGGTGCTTTCTTGTCACTCAACCTCACAGATGCAACATCACTTGTGGAGAAAATGGCTTCCAATCAGAGCTAGAATGAAGAACGTGTTCAACCTCGTAAGAGAGGAGGAGGAGGTATGCATCAACTCAAGGAGGTAGACATATTGTTTGCCAAAATAGACCTACTGATGAAGAAGCTTAATGATTGAGTCAGTGAGAAAAGAGAAGTCATGCACATTAATGATTCTTGCATGACTTGTGAAGAGTGTGGAAACACTGGGCATTCAGGGAGCAATTGCCCTAAACTTCAAGAGAATGTGAACTACATCATCAACAACAACAACTATCATCCTTAGCAAAATCAAGGATGGAATCAGCAACAGAGGCCAAACTACCAAGATAACTTCTAAGGTAATAATTACAATAATTTCAATCAACCACCCTTGAGAGATTTAGTTGCTGACCAATCAAGATTGTTAGATTAGATGTCTAAAAAGGTAGCTTCTAATGACAAAACTTTAGAGAACATAAATACTAGAATAGATACCTTTGCTTCTACTATTAAGAACTAGCATAGCTTTAATAGCTCAACTGGCAGCTGCTATTCCTCCATCAAATAAAGGTAAGATTCCGGGGCCGCCGAAAGATTTAGAAACTACAAATCTTGTCGATATTCACAATGCAGCTTATTACTACAGTCAACCATTGGAAGTGAAGTGGATTGATTATTCACTTCTTGACAAGAAAGGTGATCCAAGAAGACCTGTCATTCCTATCTCTATAGGATGTCATATTTTCCAGGAGGCTATCTATGATTTTGGTGCAACTATCAACATCATGCCCAAGGTAATATATGATAAGATTTTAGGAGATCCTTTGTTGTACATAAATATACGTTTGCAGCTTGCGAATCAGACAATGTGCTACTCTGAGGGAGTTTTTGAAGATGCTATTATTCGAGTGGGACAATCATATGTTTTGGTAGACTTTGTGGTCATAGAAATAGGAGGGGATGAGAGAGCACCAATCATATTGGCTCAGCATTCCTATGCACCACGAAGGCCATCATTTATGCAGAGCACACTAAGATTGTTTTCACCATCAAGGACAAGAAAGAGAAGTTCTTGTTCAAGAACCGCATGTTGCACTCCCCTACACAACCTTAGGCACCATACAAATAGGAAGAGTTAGTGTTGACCAAGAAGAATAAGAATAATAGAAACTGGAGGAAGAATAAGGCTAGCCATGCAGAGGAAGAGACTATCAAGATGATCAACATAATCAGATCTGAGTATGACCACCTCCTCACTCCACCATTCCTAGTCAAGAAAGATGATCCTGGAGTACCAACAATTGAATGCACAATCAATTAGAGAATCTTCCATAAGACCTTCTGCGATATTGGATTGGGTGTCAATATAATGTCAAAGGTAACATATGAATATTTATTTGGTAACAAACCTTTGTCCTATATATATGCAGTCACAAATGGCAGACCAATCAATTCAATTTCCAGAGGGCATAGTGAAGGACATCCTAGTACAAATTCAAGATCGCTACATTCCAGCCAATTTCATGGTCCTGAACATGGGAGCAGAAGATGAAGAGACCCCCATCATCTTGGGAAGATCATTCCTCAACACCACCAATGCCATCATCTTCATTGGATTTGGACAAGTCCACTTCTAGTTTCTAGATGGAAAGATACGCTGTCACTTTAATAGTTATACTACTCATAAGCAGCCAAGAAGCCCCATAATAGGAGGAGACGTTGATCCCGCTGTCAAGAAATCCAGCCTCTGAAGGATGGATGGGCAGATTACCCAGGAGAAGTAGTGAGATATGAAGACCGCTAGAATGAATGGGACACTAAAGATAAGAAGATTAAAGAGCCCACTAAGGAAGAAGCTACACCACCAAAGTCAGGTACACAAACCACTCAGGTATGGAAAGAGAAGACAAGATTAACATCATCGCCACAAGAAGGGCAAGCATTTGAGTCTCCCTCATCGAGATCAGATGATGCACTTGAAAAGTAAGTACTCTCTCCAATCTAGTCCTGTCCGGAGGACTTCTAAATTTCGTACCCTTACCATGAGGTAATAATGGTAGTTATCTATGTTTACATTTTTAGCATTGCATTTGATTAATTTTACTTTAGCATTTTTACTCTTTTTGCATATGTCTTACATTAGAAAAGAAAATAAAAATATTTTCATCATTGCATCATGAAAATCTTAAGCCCATGTGAGTAACTTATGGTAACCCCGTAGGAATATTCACTGTGGTGGCATAAAAAATATGCGTATGTATTTTCTTTTGCATTATAAAATAGAAAATCCCAAAAAAGATGAAAACCAACATCCTATTAAAAAGTTGCCAAATTATGAATTCTATCTTAAGAAATAAGAACAATTGATTTCTCAGCTGACCGCTAACCCCTTATCATATCAAAGCTTTGAGTTTTGGGGGTTCTTGTTGGAGTATATTTTACACGATGACATTTTGATTGAGAGTAAGTTCACTCAGTGGTATACAATTACACTCTGCCTAATAAGAAGGACCACCTCTGATGAGCTCACTCTGAAGATTACTCAATTTCCGACCACGATAACATTTAGCATGGGGGAGGAGCATTCCGCGTGTATCTAGCTAAGTATTCCTTTCCCTTCTTAGTTTTACTATTTTTTAGTTTGCTTTCTATTAGTTAAAAGAAATAAAAAGATGAATAATAAATCAAAACCAAATAAAAATTTATCTAGCTAGTTATATATATTAAGGTGTGATCTTAAAACTTTGAAAACAAAATAAAAAGTGTGTTTAGATTTTTGTTTTTAAGAGTCATAAAAGTGATGGAGCAAACAATTAATTTTGGCAATGGAAATGATAAATAGTTGCTCTACTATAATTCCTTTTAAGTACCTAGCATTCAACCTTGAATTCTCCCAAGTTTTGGATTTGATTGATTTGAAAGAAGAATTTGCTCTGAACCTAAAACTTGTGGGTAGCATATGCTTGAGCTAAGTCTAGGTGATTGAGGGATATGATATAATAAAGTATAGGCTATTGTTTATCTTGTTCCTAGCGATACTAAAGTTCTAGAGATTTATCTTTTTAAAACTTAAAATCTTACATGATGAGCTCCTGTATGACAAAGCTTGAATTCCTACCAAAGCCAAATATGATGTTTATAATAGGAAACTGTCATTGTTATGCTGCTTGCTTTGCATTGAGTTTGGTCAAGCTTTGTCGATGCCTTACGAGAGGTTTGTCATGCTCTTAAAATCAAGATCACATACACACCACCCACATATGCACTATTCCAGCATTGGGAGTAGGCGTAATCATATTCCATCTAGATCCACCTAAAAATGTTTTACTCTTACACTAAGAGTAAACACCCAAAAATATACCCTATAGGATAGCCCCCAATAAGTGCTTCAAAGTTTTTGTTGTTATCTCTTCAAAGATTTGTTGTAGAAAGATGCATGTGGCTATGCAAAAGTTATTCATGAAAAAAGGAAAAAAAAAGAAAAGAGTATTAAAAAAATGGACAAGTGTCCAAGAGAATAAAACAATGGGTACTTTGATGCCCGCTTGAAAAAAAATGATGAATAAGATAGCCCATGTTTTCTTGCAAAGTGTTTTTCAAGTTCCAAAAAAGAGGTATGTTTTCAAGGAGCATAGTAGAATTAAGATTAGCCACCATATACACCTATCATGTATCCACCATATTCCATACACATGCACAACTTGATTTGATTGTATGACTTAACTCTCTTTGGATCCTTTGTTTGACTTTACAATACATGAAAAGGCATGCTTACAATTCATACTGTTCATGTTTTCTCCACTCCTATGAGCTCCACATAAGCCTTAGTTATAGAAGAGATAGGCATAACATCATTAATGCCTTGGTGAGGATCCACAAATATCACATATATTAAGAGATTTGAGAGTGTCATACAATGGAAGCTCTGAGTTTTATTTTGAAAACTTATAAAACTCCAAAATAATGATTGAGCAAAGAGCTTGAGACAGAGTGCTTGACTTGATTATTCTATCTTTCAATTACTCAAGACCCAAGTGAAGGCTAAGAAGCTCCATGGTTAAAGGTGATATGAGTAAGTTTGAAAGCTCGATCAATTTATTTTAATCTAGAGGAGAATTTTTGTTTGAATGCATGTATACTTTCTAAGAGTTGCTTCAATGATTTTCAAAAGCCTCAATATGTTCAAGTTCTTAATCCAAGTTTGCTAAATTTGGCTTTGCTAAGGGACTAGCTGATAGTGGATATTGTCAATAGTTTATAGTTGAATAAACATGCGAAATGGTACAAATGAGAAAATATACATAGGTCTATGGTTTAAACTGACAAATTCCATGAGTTTTGGTGAATCTCTATTCTCTACAGGATTATTCTAGAAAACCACCAAAAGGGACCTATTCGTCAAAGGAAAACTTAGAATTAAAATACGACATATACGCGAGAAGACTCTAGAAGACATGAGAAGACATCAGAACGAAGTGGGAGGCGAGGGGCTGTAAAGTGGGGTCGACCAGCACCACCTACAGGCCAGCCAGCCTCCCTGGGGGATTCCTCTATGAACTTATGGACTATTCTTCCACCGTCTCCTAAGATGCATCTCAGCCGTACCTCAAGTCGGTTTGATCCACCGGCTAACGTTGGACCCCTTGGGCTATATAAGGAGACCCCAGCCCCCCTGAAGGCATCAAGTCATCAAGCCATTTTGAGATCAAGCCATCCAGAGCTAGAAACCCTAATTCCTCAGAGTTCCTCTTGTTCTAGAGCTTTAACTATTTAGATTAGATCTAGAGGGAGGCAAGCAAATCACAAGCTTGGATTCTCGACGTTGGCAAGAGTGTGGTTTGGTATAATTCTTTGTACCCCTCTCTCATTGTATTCTCCACCATTTTTTTGTGCTTGCCACAATGTTTATGTCAACATTAATCTTCATTTTTTATATGTTCTTGATTGCAATGTTCATTGTTTAGTTTGGTTATATGTCTAGTATAGTTAGTTTATTATTAAGTTCATGCATATGTTCGTATAGCACCCATCCTAATATGCAGGATCCATGGGTGGGTGGTAGGAATTATGTAAGCGTGGTGCTTGGATATTGTTTATCTGCGAATGCCCCCTACACGCCGAGATGTGTGGTAGATCGCGGGTGTGACAGGCCTATTGAGTCCTATGTGATCCACCCCCATGTGTAGGACTTGTAAAACCTAGTCTCGAAGGAGGGGAGGACTATGTTTTCGATCCTCTCTAGTTGATGTTCCTTATGTGTGGATGCGATAGTAACATTAACGATGACTACTAGATGTAATTGCACTAATTGAAGCATTCATTGACTTGTAGTTATAGAATGACTTAGGAATTATTCCTCTAATATTCTGATTGGACTAATGTTATTGCCATAGTTACAGTGCTCTGAGTAATTTATTTATTTATCATGTTGCTTGATCAGTACTTATCATATATATTTATATTTATCTTGTGACTTACCCCTATTTTGAGTAAAGCATGTGATATTGGTTTATTCTCTCATGCATAATCATAAATTATCAATACTACATGCATAGTAATACCTTCCTAGTGGTAAAATTATAAATCGATAACCTAGTAATACTCTAGGTAAAATGCTACAATGGTATAATTATCTGTCTGCTGTAACACCCAGTTTTCTAAAGAACAAAATCAGGCTTGTCATATGTGTGCCCAGGAAGTCCACACATATGTCAGAATGAAAAAGTATCAGAAACAATGTTATTATATAATGTATACATAGCTATATTAACACTTACATCAGAGTATCGTAGAACAGTGGCTAAGCTTCTGCTCGGCTCCATTCTTCTCAGGGACGGCTGACTAGGGGCTCCGTATGCCAAGCACTTCTGATAGTCTTCTGGAAACTCTAATACGTCTTTATCCTTCTTTTGAGCAGCACCATACTACATACTAGAGTGTGGTGGAAATAGCAAGAGTGAGTCCATGTCAAACTCAACAAGTATAACACAGGGTTCATGAGGCACAAAAAGGCTGACACTGGTTTACTGCATGTAGCTTTTAATTTAGCAATGTTTTAGCAAATGAGTAGCAAGAGTGTAAATAATTCCCACCATAAACAATGATCAAGTAATTATGAATAACGAATAGCAAAAACATAAAGCCATTAATGTATATCTATTCCGTGAAGGTCCAAGGCCGCCCATATCGATGGGCACGACTAGTATACCAGATTATTAAACTCTGCGCAGAGGTGTACACTTTCACTGTGAGTCATGATTTCTAAATACATGGGGTAGCTAGTCCCAAAACACCAAAAATCATATAAAGTCATTCAAAAGTTCGTCTAACAAGTTAGGGCCATTAGATTCACTCGGCAAGCAGATATAGGAACCCCCCTTTTTCACATGGCACATTCCTTCCTGGCTATACATGTAACACCCCAGGTGTTGATCACCAATTAAGTAGTGGGTTTAAGCCCAAACACGACAAATTAGTGGAGATGACGATGCCAAAGTCAAACCTATGGAAATAAACCCTAATCTAAACTTGGATGTTGCACCCTTCTTTGCATGTAGGCCATTTTTATGATATATGCTTGGGTGTTGTTATCAAAGTATCTTCACATGTCTCACATCAATAACTATCTATATTGATCCCTAGAAAAGTTTTATGAAGTTTGGAATCAAAAAGTCACATGAAATGATAAGTTCCATTCCTATTGGAATTTGCCCCATTAAGTTAATGGAACTATAGAACATCAACCAAACCTTGCAAACTTGCCCAAATGACTCTAGAGGTACTCTACAACAAAAGTCATGAAGGGTTCATGTTGAGCAAATGTCAAGAAAATGCCCCGATTGGCCTAAAACCCTAGTTTCGGCTGTATTGAGTTGATACTTTGACCAAAGTAAAAGTTGGACTTCTGTACCACTTATGAGGTTTGACCTTAAACAAAAGTTGTAGTTCATCTTGTGTAGAACAAACTTTGTTTAATGTTCAAGAGCTATTTTGGCCTCTAACCTAGTCAAATAGAGATCACAATGTGGAATCAGCTGCTGTTTTTCAAAGTCTAGAAAATATTCTAAGTCCTGAGTTAGCAGCAATAAGTTGACATGTTTGGTGATCTTTATCTCCATAACCATGCTGAACCAGTCCATGAGCCTTTAATCAAAGTTGTAGCTTGAGTTGTATGCAACGAACTTGGTTAAGAGGCCAAAGGCTAAATCCATCTCTAAGTCTACTAAATAGGGATCACCATTTTGAATCTTCTAAATGTTTTCAGACTTAGCAATATTTTAAGTCTAAGTAGTGGCAACTTGAGTGACATCCCGCGTTCTAGAGTTTTTGTTAAACAACTAGAGTTGAGCCAAATGTAGAAGTTGAAGATAATGTGATGGAGGAGTATGCAAAAAGTTGGACTTCATTTGAGCAAGGTGGGCATCTCAAAATCAGCAAAGACCGAGCTCAACTTAAGCATTATCAAGTCGTTGACACTGTTAACTTTGGGCTTAGTTATCTCCTAATCTGTGGGTCTTATGACCATGGTGCTTAAATGAAAATTGTAGAGTATACCGAGGTGAACAATTTTGACAATTGGCCCATAGTCCAATTCGGCCCTGATCCAGCCTAAAATCATGTTCCACAGTACCCAAACCGCTGCTCGCCACGTGCTCAGGGAAATGACCGAGAGGAGGACGCGTGCCCTGGACGTGCCCGCCATGCGTAGCAGCCAGCGCCTCTCCTTGCCGCGTGGTTGTGTCCCTACACCTCGGTAGCAGGTGCCCAAAGCCCTCTGCTCGCCTCTCCACGCTCCAGGCGCTCGCCCTTGCCTCTGCTCGCCTCCCATCTCGTTCTGAGCCGAGCGCGGACGCCGAGCCACCATGGCCGGTTCGAGCTCCAGTTCGAGCTTCCTAACCGCGCCGTATCTCCTCCCTTCCCTAAGACAAGCACGGCATTGCCTTCCCCGCCACACGCCGAACCCGATGCGCCCTTCCCGCGCTCCTCTCACCGCCGGGGAAGCGTGGCCACCGGTGCCATGGCCGTCGTAGTCCCTGTGTTCGTGGCCCGGCCACCCTGCGCCATCCCGGGACGAGCTACGGCTGCTTGGGGGTGCGCACATGCCAGGGCATCGCCTTGGCCCCGCCGCTCGCCGCCGGCGCCGCCCCTGCTGCCGACGGCCGAGCCGCCCCTCCCCTTCTCTGCTCCGTTCCAAGGAAGAAGAAAGGGAAGTTTTGTGTACGTGTTTCTTTGTCTGGCAAGCGGGTCCAAAAGTGCAGCGGGTCCCGCAAGTCAGGGTTATGAGTGGCGCGGTTGGGTATCGGTTCGGGTGCGCCTAGCGATTTCAATAGGGTTGAGTAATTCCGATTTTGAATTTCAGATTTCATGTAAATCTTCAAATATACATATCTCATGCTAGGAGACTCCAAAAATAGTAAAAGTGGACTTTTTGGAAACCTTGAGAAGAGATCTATGTAATAGAGTCATAAAATGTTACATGTTTGTAGATGTTTTCTGATGTCTTTATTTAAGTGTTAAAAATGCTCTTAAATACCTTTAAATTTGACCAGAGCAAGATCTGGAGTTTTAGGACTCCAAAAACAGTGATTCTTGTTTTGTTAATTTTGTGATGACATGTACTTGCTAGGAAAAATATTAAACACACTAGTTGTTCACTGTTTTCTTAGGGTTTTGATTTGACCTTGATAAATAAGGAATTTACATTATATTGCTTGTTATTTTTATATCTTGAGTTGTGCTGCTCCAATTGAGGTGAAATTTTTATGGTAGGCTTGTCATGCTATGGGTGTACTGTGGTATAAATTTCGTGGCCATTGCTTACTGTATGCTCAAGTTATTAAGTTAACTTGTTTATGGCTTGATAAATAGCTTATAAATAATATATAAATGATAAAATAGAAAATGTTGTTCCATCACCTTATTATGATGTTGCTCTTTGATGTTAGTTCATTCTATGGCTATGTGTTCATAGAAAATATGGAGTTTTAGGTTTAACTTGCTCTCACATGATTTATTGCAATAGCTATTTGTCTTTTTCATAGAGGTTGATATACTTGTCCAAATGGCTTGAAATTTGGACAGTAGACTTTTGGTAGTATGTTTAGGCCACTGTAATTTTGGTAGAATTTATTGAGTACTTTATGATGTGGTCATAATTCCACCTAATGATCTAAATAAATTAAGAAAATGTATTAAAAGAAATTATTTAGTAATTGACACTATGTTTTCTGATGTTCATTAGTCATGTGTGAAATGTTGGTAAAGTTGGTTTTGTCCAATTATATGTTTGCAACATAAGTTAATAATTATTTCTTGCAAATGAAGTTTCTGGACAGATCTGGAAACTTGGTAAAGTTCTTCATGATAATGTGCTTTATTGTGAAACTTGTTTATACAAAAGTTGTAGATAATTTATATATCTAGCTGCTGTTAAAATTTGGTGGCATTTGTCCATGTGGTTTAGGGGTTATAGCTGTTTAAGGTTGGGTTACAGAATTGCTTGCTCTCTGTCTTGTTAGACCAGTTTCTGTGTGTGTGTAAATTCGACATGTTAGACTTTGGAATCATGCTGTGATATTTATAAATTAAATATATATAATTTCATAAGCTTTCCATAATGTCTTCTTGCAAGTCATTTGGATTTATAAAACTCCAGATATGATTGATTTGTGAAGCTACTGTTTGCTTGTCCAGAAATTGATAAATTCCAATTATAGTTGTTTGCTTGTATAATGTTAAGTGTGACTTGTGCCTTTGAGGGTAGTAAGTTAATTAGTTCTAGGTGTTTATTAGAACTTGGGTATGCTTGCTTGATTGCTATAGTTATTGCACTTCTATGCATTCACACATGTGCATGGTTGCATCTCATATAGGTACGCTAGTAGAAACGTGTGAAGGATGTGGCGTTGGAGCCAAACCCGAAGACGGTGTTTGGTGGATCCATCCTGAAGGTAGAAGGACCAGACAAGTGATAGATTGAGGGAATGCTCGCCAAGCGGATTTCACCTGACAAACTCTAACTTGAGTCGGATCCCAGGCAAGCCCCGGAGCATTATAAGCCTCCTATCTTTAAAGCAATTAATTCTATATATGTTATAAGTATTGTTGCATTAAGTTATAGGAGTTGGTTGGAAACCCTTGCTGCATTATATCATTCCTTGTCCAGATATATGAATCCTTGAATCCTACATAGATTAGGATCGAGTAGATGCTTAGCCCTGCTTTAAGCGGTAGAAGTCAGGTGATTTCCTATCACCTGCGAGATATAGGGATATTCATATATGGCACGGTTGGCTATATTTGCTATCGTGGAAAGGAACCATGTGTTAATAAAATAAAATGAGACCGGGCGGGATGATGATAGTGAAGTGACAAGGCATGGAGGTCTTGGGTGTGAATCTATCCCCGTCTGAGTCGTTTAAGGACCGATTCGCTGTACGTCCTTGAGTCATGTTGAACGCAGTCTAACACTTAGTTGGCCGGATAAGTCGTTCCGACCGCGAAGCCGAGTAATGTGATTCAGGCCGAGAATCGAATGGTAGGTTGCTTCTTGGAGGAGAGAAAGGATGTGCTTGGGGACATTGGCGTGAGACCAAGGGGGGTTAGAGTCCCTATCACCTGGCAGAGTGTCGCCCTTGGGGTCGCGACATCATTCGGACCCGCGATTCCTGAATCATATAAAATGGTGGCATGTGCGACCCTGGCAGGGGTCTGCACGGTGAGTGTTAGAAATACCCCTCCAACTGGATAGGAATTCGATTCGAATCGCCGTCGCTCCCGGTTAGTGAGCACTTGACTTGAGCAGCGGCAACGTAGATTCAATTAAATTGAACTGATGGTTAATTGGATCACGATGGAAAGGTTGCCTCAATTTATACCTGCTATGGTTAATATTCTTTGCTCCTAATAAAGTGAGTGCTCTAGTACAGGTGCTAATATAGATGACAGGTTAATGATGATTAACTTGATGCTTAAGCATTAATGATTACTTATCTGTATTAAGCTTTTATGCAAAATGTTGTCAAGCCAGCCCACTTTATATCAGCCTTGCATGATCCTTGGTGTTACCTTATTTCTGGTTTATGACAGGTAAGTCTAGCTGAGTACCTTCTCGTACTCAGGGTTTTGTCCCCACTTGTTGCAGGTTGTGATGTATCATGGTGGCTGCAAGAGTTGGTTGACTCCTGCCGTAGTGGCGGAGTGTGATCACGGGCATGATCCTTCTTATTTACCTTATCTCTAATGCTTTTGTTGGAAGTCGACCGTGGTACTGGCATGTATTTGAAATAAGATCAATGTTAGTTTCAAATTACTTTGCTTCCGCTACTTTTCAATGTAAGTTCTAATAACTATGTTGAACTCCGATGTATATTGAATTACTTGTGAAATGATTGTAACATGTGACTTGTTATGTTGATTCACTACGATCTTGGCTTGTATGTTGGTTGGTTTGAAATCTCTCATGATTTCATTGGACTACCGGAGTTATATGGGCTCAAGTGCGAGAATTTGATCATTTCGGTGATTGTTTTTGTACTTGTGCTCTTATAATTTGGTCGGTTCTGTTACAGCTGGTATCGGAGCAAGATTCAACATTAAACTTGTTGTATGTGTATTTAAAACATTGGTTTTGTTTTATAAAATCAGTTTTATCAACTTATAGCTATATATAGGTTTGTGAAATCTGAATTCTAAACCTAGTATGTCAGTGGTCAATTTCCTTATGCCCATATAAGGATTATTAGGTGGCTTATATAAGTACTAACTTGGGGGTTTTTCATTTATGCATCTACGCCCAGGCCAAGGTATGTATGTGTGATAACTCTCCCACACTATGCTACCCGGTGTGTCAGATTAGAGGTAGCCTTCATATATGAAATAGACATATATGTTGCTAGTTTACTTTTATGCAACATCGCACCTACGCTCAGGTAAGTGAGTTGTGAGAGCATGACCGTACAAACTGCGGTCTAGGGGAGAGCTAGTTTTGGTTACTGGATTATTTACATGTCACACACATGTATATATGAAGGTACTTAATTGTGGTGGATTAATAATTCGGGTAGTTTTGGTACTACATGTACGTATACAGGGGTATATGTATATGGGAGTGCTTAGAAGTTCACCTTCCTATTTTCATTATGTGCTATATTTGGGGAATTGTTGGGCTGCAATAAAACTTTTCTGCAGGCACGCTAACCACGAATGCGTAAGTCGAATGTAGCTGTCGACTAGCTATATATCGAGAGAGTGCGTGTTATGCCACCGACATAGAACGTGATCGCCACCTTAGGTTGGCAATCTTGTGAGGACGAATAGGACGAAGCATGCATCTTCATGATTGTTGCCTTATGCTCCTCTCACCCTTGTTCTATAGTGTGTAACTTGTGATCAATGTGTTACACTATCTTTCTTGAATGAAGCTAAATAAGAATGCCTTACTCCATGTTGTTTGAGAAAAGTGTGTGCTTAGCCTTGCTAGAAATAATTATGGTTACCTGCTTGACCCTATAAATGCCCTCTAGTTTAGTCAAGGGGTGAATTTGTTGTTCATATAAGCAATTGCAAGTGCTTTAGACCTCATTTCAGTAATTGTGATTCTCATAAATGAATTAAATTGGTGTTGGTCTAAGGTAATAATGTTTAGAGCTGCTAGAATAATATGTTTGTGTGCTCTCTTGTTAAGTAGAACAAAGGCAAGCTTTGTTTTGCTTATTAAACATTGGCTGCTAGAATAGTTTCTGTTGTAGTGATTCTTTTGTGCTCATAATGGTGTTTTCTGTAGTTATAGAGAATACCAAAGATGTAGCTAACTTACTTATCTAGCTTGTCCAAAAATTTTGTGACCCTAGGTCTTATGTTTTGGGAGTTATAGATTTTAGAAGTTTGTTGTTAGAATCTGCTCATGTTCAGAACAAATCTGAATGTTTGCTTTATTTGACCTATGTGCGTATGGGATCATGTCTTGGAGATAATAGAAGAAGTGTAGTACTTTTTCTAAGCTTTCCAAAGTGTCCTATATCACAAATTTTGGTGGTCTAAATCTCTAGTTATGAGCTTGCAAAGTAGAATGACAGAATCTGTCCAAATCGGGGCAGAGATGTCTTCTTTGTCTTGTTTGGCCTTGTTGGCTATAGAATCATCTTAATATGATAATGAGAAAGTTATAGACAACTTGATAGGATTTACATAAAGTTAAGGCTCAGCCTTGTTGTGTCTCTAGAACTCTAGTTTTGCATTTTTGAAGTTCTTGTCAGTTTTCTGTCTATATTGTACAGATCTGAAACATCAGCATGTTTGACCATGCTAACCTGTGATTTAGCTTTTGGTATGAATAACTAAAGTGTAGTCATCTTCCTAAGTTTTCTAGAAAGTCTAGGATCACCTTTGTGGGATGTCTACAACCTCAGTTATGGTTGAAACAAGTAACTACTATGTTACTGTTCAGATTCTGTGCACATGCTAAGTTGGCTACCTTAGCTAGCGTTTGTCTTAGGCTAAACTCATAGTTAGTTCTTGCTTTAGATAAATGTTTGTTATGGGTGAGCCTGGTGCTTAGTAATGGTTGCTTAAGCTAATTGGATTGGATCTTTCCAATGCTTGACTGTGATGTTTGTATGTATGCTTGTTATCCAGGTAGGCAATAGTTGTCACCTTGTTTGTCCTCGGTGAGCATACGAGGGTCGCATAGCTTTATCCTAGAACAACATTCACGTTACGTAATTGTATGGTTGTTGTCTTCAATTAGGTTTCTCTCTTAGGAGCCTGAGCCTGTAGACATGGTTGCTTGCCTTGAGTGCTTGTATCCATGCCTTTGCTTGACCGAAAGCCCAAAGTTGAGTTCTCCTATATGTTTGTATAAGCCATGGATGTTTTCCAACCCTTTTTGTGAAGACCCTTGTCGACTGACCAACCAAGTTAACTTTCATCAACGCTAGGCGTGAGTGGAATCAAGTAAAAATCTCGTGCTTAGTCACATTCGGCACTAGAGCTATGTTCTCTTGTGCTATGTTTTGGTCTTCGAATCACCTCCTGGTTAATTCCAAACCTGGTGACTACCTTTGCTTGCTATCCCTCTCTTGTATAATGCTTGTTTTTACCACACAAATTGTTTCACTTGAAATTTCACCTTGGTGGTGTGATCGGTAATGGTGTTATGAGTAGCAACTAACGGTGCCGCGATGAAACCGAGAGCCTCCTGTGGGCGGCCGACACAAGGTTGTGCTGCTCGGCACGCGCTGGTATCGTGGTTTCTAGTCATGATCCATTGCGGAACAACATCAACGTGTTATTCTCATGTGAACTGTTTCTTGGTTATCTCTCCATATTGTTTCATAAGATCCATATCTTAGACCGAAAGTAGTGGAGTTTCCTTCTGAAGTTGCTAAGAGGATAACCTTTGAAGAACAGGTCACCGACATAAACGTTAATGGACTACAAGAGGTGGTAGACAAGTGACTTTGCTTAATTGTCCCAGTATTGACGAACGACATCTAGTGAGCAAAGTATCTCATCTCTGTTGGATAAAAAGGGCACACAACACTTAATGTTGGACAAGTTATCTGTGGGATGAGAATCGATTATCGCATTGTGCATATGACCAGAGCTATCCAAGTCGCAATCTTGGGTGCATAATGACCATACAATCGAAAGCAACCATCTCTAGAATAACTTCGTATTTGCCAACTTCGATGGCAACCATCTATTCTGCATCAACCACAGTTGTTGTGGTCAAGAGTGAAGATTTTGAACTTTTTAGTGTTGAGAGACAACTGATTAGTTACCAATAGGAAGGTTAATCTCCAGCTAGGTAACGACTCTTTGGTAGCTATGAAGGCTATGTCTTATAGAGCAATAACCAACAAGAAGTTAATCAACTAGCCAACAACTTGAGTGATATTCTATCTTCTAGAGCCATTGTGATCAAGTCAATTCTGTCTTGAACAATCACACAGATAGTGCAAGGTGTTCTATCAGCTAAAGCGAAGAATTAGAGAAAGTATACCCTAGTTTCAATTAGTATCCTTGTGCCATAGGTGCCACAAATGGTTTGTCCATAACTTGATTGGATGATGTGTCAAGGAATATTCGAAAGCGGTTCCTTATCCTTGTAGGAATGTTCTCCAGGCAGAGTATGTGTTTTGCCCTGCAAAAGTAACCCGCAAGTTCAAAGCGTGTGCATCCTCGGATTGATATGTAAATTAATGGTCGAGATCTACTGTTGGATGGCCCTTTTGAGGTCCCACAGATACTTGTTTACACTCTTTCACTTGTTTCTGCTTTCTCGTATCCCCAATGTATGAGCAGCCTTGGTTTCTACCAATCAATTTATACCATCGTGAATCAAAAGCAATTTGAAAAGTGTCAAACAACAGATTTCCCATCTTAGAGTTACTATTTGATCCAAAAGGAGAAAGCCTAAGGTGAAAGTTGGCCTGACAAAGTTGTTATGCTGCAAGTCAACTCAACTTACAGTATAACTAAGTCACTAAGGAAAATTTTTACTCAATCGCTTGGTGGTAGACTACTCCCCGCGGTTAAGTGAATAATTACAACTTTTGTTGTCCTTAAGGCCTCATTACATCTTTCTTTAGGAATTATTTTCCAATGATGACATACTTTGGTACCTTATACATGTTTTTACCAAGAGCTTGCATCTGAATCCACCCGGATAACTGTTGCAATTCGATAAGAGAATCTTCTTAGGTAACATTTGGCAGAAATACGGAGCCAACTGAGTCAGTTATCATATGTACTAATCCCTTGACAGACTCAGATAATACAATGTTGTCATCAGAGAAAGAGAACTGCACACATGGAACCACAAGTAGCTTTCCATTGGTTGATATCGGAAGGATTGAACATTTACGACCAACATAGATCCTGTCTATTGGTTAGTCAGTATCCTATAACCTCAGAGAATGTTTGTCGTCTCTAATCTCACCCTTTTTGAAAGGTTGTATTCAAGCCATTTTGGTAGAGAACTGCTTTTCAAAACCGTGTGAACATAGAGTCATTTTAACGAGCATACTTCTGAATATTTCGATCAAGTGTCAAGTTCATACGGACTATGTTGTGTTCACTAAATAATCAGATACTTGTGAGTGGTTCACTCATGGACCAAATGATCTCCGTACACTGAGAATGCAGTACGTGCTATCTTGGATTCCTCCCAAAGTAACAATGTTTCATGGAAGTCAATGAAGGAAATTCTTCAGACAAATTTTACCATGAAGAGTAAGTATCAGAAAGTGCCTTTGGCTAAATTATTCACCGATGTTGAAGCTTTGTAGCTGAATGCTATAGCAAATGTTGGGAACTTGATAACGTGTCTCTCTTCCTTAAAAGGTCTTTCATTCCGAATCTCGGGACGCGATTCTTTTAAGGGGGGAGGGCTGTAACACCCCAGGTGTTGATCACCAATTAAGTAGAGGGTTTAAGCCCAAACACGACAAATTAGTGGAGATGACGATGCCAAAGTCAAACCTATGGAAATAAACCCTAATCTAAACTTGGATGCTGCACCCTTCTTTGCATATAGGCCATTTTTACGATATATGCTTGGGTGTTGTTATCAAAGTATCTTCACATGTCTCACATCAATAACTATCTATATTGATCCCTGGAAAAGTTTCATGAAGTTTGGAATCAAAAAGTCACATGAAATGATAAGTTCCATTCCTATTGGAATTTGCCCCATTAAGTTAATGGAACTATAGAACATCAACCAAACCTTGCAAACTTGCCCAAATGACTCTAGAGGGACTCTACAACAAAAGTCATGAAGGGTTCATGTTGAGCAAATGTCAAGAAAATGCCCCGATTGGCCTAAAACCCTAGTTTCGGCTGTATCGAGTTGATACTTTGACCAAAGTAAACGTTGGACTTCTGTACCACTTATGAGGTTTGACCTTAAACAAAAGTTGTAGTTCATCTTGTGTAGAACAAACTTTGTTTAATGGTCAAGAGCTATTTTGGCCTCTAACCTAGTCAAATAGAGATCACAATGTGGAATCAGCTGCTGTTTTTCAAAGTCTAGAAAATATTCTAAGTCCTGAGTTAGCAGCAATAAGTTGACATGTTTGGTGATCTTTATCTCCATAACCATGCTGAACCAGTCCATGAGCCTTTAATCAAAGTTGTAGCTTGAGTTGTATGCAACAAACTTGGTTAAGAGGCCAAAGGCTAAATCCATCTCTAAGTCTACTAAATAGGGATCACCATTTTGAATCTTCTAAATGTTTTCAGACTTAGCAATATTTTAAGTCTAAGTAGTGGCAACTTGAGTGACATCCCGCGTTCTAGAGTTTTTGTTAAACAACTAGAGTTGAGCCAAATGTAGAAGTTGAAGATAATGTGATGGAGGAGTATGCAAAAAGTTGGACTTCATTTGAGCAAGGTGGGCATCTCAAAATCAGCAAAGACCGAGCTCAACTTAAGCATTATCAAGTCGTTGACACTGTTAACTTTGGGCTTAGTTATCTCATAATCTATGGGTCTTATGACCATGGTGCTTAAATGAAAATTGTAGAGTATACCGAGGTGAACAATTTTGACAATTGGCCCATAGTCCAATTCGGCCCTGATCCAGCCTAAAATCATGTTCCACAGTACCCAAACCGCTGCCCGCCACGTGCTCAGGGAAATGACCGAGAGGAGGACGCGTGCCCTGGACGTGCCCGCCATGCGTAGCAGCCAGCGCCTCTCCTTGCCGCGTGGTTGTGTCCCTACGCCTCGGTAGCAGGTGCCCAAAGCCCTCTGCTCGCCTCTCCACGCTCCAGGCGCTCGCCCTTGCCTCTACTCGCCTCCCTTCTCGTTCTGAGCCGAGCGCGGACGCCGAGCCACCATGGCCGGTTCGAGCTCCAGTTCGAGCTTCCTAACCGCGCCGTATCTCCTCCCTTCCCTAAGACAAGCACGGCATTGCCTTCCCCGCCACACGCCGAACCCGATGCGCCCTTCCCACGCTCCTCTCACCGCCGGGGAAGCGTGGCCACCGGTGCCATGGGCGTCGTAGTCCCTGTGTTCGTGGCCCGGCCACCCTGCGCCATCCCGGGATGAGCTACGGCTGCTTGGGGGTGCGCACATGCCAGGGCATCGCCTTGGCCCCGCCGCTCGCCGCCGGCGCCGCCCCTGCTGCCGACGGCCGAGCCGCCCCTCCCCTTCTCTGCTCCGTTCCAAGGAAGAAGAAAGGGAAGTTTTGTGTATGTGTTTCTTTGTCTGGCAAGCGGGCCCAAAAGTGCAGCGGGTCCCGCAAGTCAGGGTTATGAGTGGCGTGGTTGGGTATCGGTTCGGGTGCGCCTAGCGATTTCAATAGGGTTGAGTAATTCCGATTTTGAATTTCAGATTTCATGTAAATCTTCAAATATTCATATCTCATGCTAGGAGACTCCAAAAATAGTAAAAGTGAACTTTTTGGAAACCTTGAGAAGAGATCTATGTAATAGAGTCATAAAATGTTACATGTTTGTAGATGTTTTCTGATGTCTTTATTTAAGTGTTAAAAATGCTCTTAAATACCTTTAAATTTGACCAGAGCAAGATCTGGAGTTTTAGGACTCCAAAAACAGTGATTCTTGTTTTGTTAATTTTGTGATGACATGTACTTGCTAGGAAAAATATTAAACACACTAGTTGTTCACTGTTTTCTTAGGGTTTTGATTTGACCTTGATAAATAAGGAATTTACATTATATTGCTTGTTATTTTTATATCTTGAGTTGTGCTGCTCCAATTGAGGTGAAAGTTTTATGGTAGGCTTTTCATGCTATGGGTGTACTGTGGTATAAATTTCATGGCCATTGCTTACTGTATGCTCAAGTTATTAAGTTAACTTGTTTATGGCTTGATAAATAGCTTATAAATAATATATAAATGATAAAATAGAAAATGTTGTTCCATCACCTTATTATGATGTTGCTCTTTGATGTTAGTTCATTCTATGGCTATGTGTTCATAGAAAATATGGAGTTTTAGGTTTAACTTGCTCTCACATGATTTATTGCAATAGCTATTTGTCTTTTTCATAGAGGTTGATATACTTGTCCAAATGGCTTGAAATTTGGACAGTATACTTTTGGTAGTATGTGTAGGCCACTGTAATTTTGGTAGAATTTATTGAGTACCTTTATGATGTGGTCATAATTCCACCTAATGATCTAAATAAATTAAGAAAATGTATTAAAAGAAATTATTTAGTAATTGACACTATGTTTTCTGATGTTCATTAGTCATGTGTGAAATGTTGGTAAAGTTGGTTTTGTCCAATTATATGTTTGCAACATAAGTTAATAATTATTTCTTGCAAATGAAGTTTCTGGACAGATCTGGAAACTTGGTAAAGTTCTTCATGATAATGTGCTTTATTGTGAAACTTGTTTATACAAAAGTTGTAGATAATTTATATGTCTAGCTGCTGTTAAAATTTGGTGGCATTTGTCCATGTGGTTTAGGGGTTATAGCTGTTTAAGGTTGGGTTACAGAATTGCTTGCTCTCTGTCTTGTTAGACCAGTTTCTGTGTTTGTATAAATTCGACATGTTAGACTTTGGAATCATGCTGTGATATTTATAAATTAAATATATATAATTTCATAAGCTTTCCATAATGTCTTCTTGCAAGTCATTTGGATTTATAAAACTCCAGATATGATTGATTTGTAAAGCTACTGTTTGCTTGTCCAGAAATTGATAAATTCCAATTATAGTTGTTTGCTTGTATAATGTTAAGTGTGACTTGTGCCTTTGAGGATAGTTAAGTTAATTAGTTCTAGGTGTTTATTAGAACTTGGGTATGCTTGCTTGATTGCTATAGTTATTGCACTTCTATGCATTCACACATGTGCATGGTTGCATCTCATATAGGTACGCTAGCAGAAACGTGTGAAGGATGTGGCGTTGGAGCCAAACCCGAAGACGGTGTTTGGTGGATCCATCCCGAAGGTAGAAGGACCAGACAAGTGATAGATTGAGGGAATGCTCGCCAAGCGGATTTCACCTGACAAACTCTAACTTGAGTCGGATCCCAGGCAAGCCCCAGAGCATTATAAGCCTCCTATCTTTAAAGCAATTAATTCTATATATGTTATAAGTATTGTTGCATTAAGTTATAGGAGTTGGTTGGAAACCCTTGCTGCATTATATCATTCCTTGTCCAGATATATGAATCCTTGAATCCTACATAGATTAGGATCGAGTAGATGCTTAGCCCTGCTTTAAGCGGTAGAAGTCAGGTGATTTCCTGTCACCTGCGAGATATAGGGATATTCATATATGGCACGGTTGGCTATATTTGCTATCGTGGAAAGGAACCATGTGTTAATAAAATAAAATGAGACCGGGCGGGATGATGATAGTGAAGCGACAAGGCATGGAGGTCTTGGGTGTGAATCTATCCCCGTCTGAGTCGTTTAAGGACCGATTCGCTGTACGTCCTTGAGTCATGTTGAACGCAGTCTAACACTTAGTTGGCCAGATAAGTCGTTCCGACCGCGAAGTCGAGTAATGTGATTCAGGCCGGGAATCGAATGGTAGGTTGCTTCTTGGAGGAGAGAAAGGATGTGCTTGGGGACATTGGCGTGAGACCAGGGGGGTTAGAGTCCCTATCACCTGGCAGAGTGTCGCCCTTGGGGTCACGACATCATTCGGACCCGTGATTCCTGAATCATATGAAAAGGTGGCCTGTGCGACCCTGGCAGGGGTCTGCACGGTGAGTGTTAGAAATACCCCTCCAGCTGGATAGGAATTCGATTTGAATCACCGTCGCTCCCGGTTAGTGAGCACTTGACTTGAGCAGCGGCAACGTAGATTCAATTAAATTGAACTGATGGTTAATTGGATCACGATGGAAAGGTTGCCTCAATTTATACCTGCTATGGTTAATATTCTTTGCTCCTAATAAAGTGAGTGCTCTAGTACATGTGCTAATATAGATGACAGGTTAATGATGATTAACTTGATGCTTAAGCATTAATGATTACTTATCTGTATTAAGCTTTTATGCAAAATGTTGTCAAGCCAGCCCACTTTATATCAGCCTTGCATGATCCTTGATGTTACCTTATTTCTGGTTTATGACGGGTAAGTCTAGCTGAGTACCTTCTCGTACTCAGGGTTTTGTCCCCACTTGTTGCAGGTTGTGATGTATCATGGCGGCTGCAAGAGTTGGTTGACTCCTGCCGTAGTGGCGGAGTGTGATCACGGGCATGATCCTTCTTATTTACCTTATCTCTAATGCTTTTATTGGAAGTCGACCGTGGTACTGGCATGTATTTGAAATAAGATCAATGTTAGTTTCAAATTACTTTGCTTCCGCTACTTTTCAATGTAAGTTCTAATAACTATGTTGAACTTCGATGTATATTGAATTACTTGTGAAATGATTGTAACATGTGACTTGTTATGTTGATTCACTACGATCTTGGCTTGTATGTTGGTTGGTTTGAAATCTCTCATGATTTCATTGGACTACCGGAGTTATATGGGCTCAAGTGCGAGAATTTGATCATTTCGGTGATTGTTTTTGTACTTGTGCTCTTATAATTTGGTCGGTTCTGTTACAAAACACATGGGACTAGAAGTTGTCCTATACCCGAATCGTCAAGCCATTCTTACGCCAATTAAGGTAACCGCTAACAAGCTAGAAAAGTTCTTTCAAACAACTAGAGCCAGAGCCATATAGCCCTCACAGTTGTACTATAAGTCCCGGATGTTCGTTCACAGATGAGTCCTTATGGAGAGAAACTAGAGCCACATAGAAAACAACATAATGCTCTAGCACCCTTTAACAGTAAGAAAGTCATCTTAAAAGGTTGGTTGCATAATCCATTAGTCAAATTACAAGATCATTGTTCATAATTAAGCGCTAGCAATAGCTACCCAAATACACAACCCATAGGTGACAAGGAAACAAGATATCAATAGCTAAGTTATAATCTCTATGGTTGTCAAGGAGACACATGCATATGTATGATAATTTCAGTGAATAGGACAACAAGGATAATCTCATGTTATACTTGCCTTTTTCCCAGAGTTAAATTGCTCAGAATCTTCAGCTGCTATCTTTTGATCTTCAACTTCTGCTTTGACTGTCAGTCCTCAGCTCCTAGTCTTCAGCGCTAACAAACCACACCTCTACTCATAGCAACCAAGCACAACAAACAAACAACAAACACAACTAAGAACAAACATCATACAAAGGAGACACTTTAAAAGGGAACATACTAAACAATACGGTACGTTGCTACGATCGCTAAAACGCAAGAACAATAAATAATGGAGCTACCATCAAAGAGGACACGCGACTATCGAGGAGTTTACAACAAATCAGAGAAGACAAATTATACGTTTGATTTATTTTAGTTAATAAATTAAGATGATAGACATTTCAGAGAATTATTCTAAAGTTGAATTAACCAATTTATATTGAATTATAAAAGATGAAGTTAACCTATTCATATTTTATTTATAAATATTTATTTAATGTTTTAGTCATTTAAACATTTATAAATTAGAAAGCATAAAGAAGGTTATAACAGCTAATCGAATCATTATGTGTTTCTTGCATAAACTAAACAAGTTCTATTTAAGAAACACTTAAGTTCTTATTAATCATGATAGCATTTGATTACTAAAGATCGAAGTATAAACCTATATTGTTTTATTTAAAAAGGGCAATTGAATAATCATTAATCATATTTAATTTCTAAAGTCGAGTTAAAGCTAATCATATTTTATTTGATAAAGTATTGTCACATAATTTATGTATTAAGCAAGTTAAACCTTATCTGTGCAAAGAAAATAATTAAACATGTGAGAACTTCTACTCGAACTAGATAGGACATTGTGTTCAAACTAATAAATTATAATTAAAAAAAATACATTGACGACAGAAGTTAAATCATGTTAAACTTTGACTTAGCAAAAGAAAAGTGTATATGTTAGCATCTAAACAAGTTTGATATGTGCAACGTGTTTGATCTATGCAAACTATAATTCTAAAATATTTGACGCTAGCAATTAATCACATTAACATTATGTATATATATAAATCCCTGAGATATAAAACCTATATTGTTTTTAATTTACAAAACTAGTTGCATAGTTATTTAATTAAATTAATATTTAAACCATATAATTCAGAAACATGAGATATGGTAAACTTCAACACTAACATGTAGCTCGCGTCGACACGATCCTAAAGCAACAAGAACAAGCTAATCGGAGTTAAAACGGTTAAACGGTGGAGATTAACAGCGGAATGTCAAAATCATAAATAGTTGCATCTTCTACCTTGCGCAGTTCATCCAGAACGTGGTGACCTCCATGGCTGATTGTCTTCTTACTGAGCAACAACATCAGATGAGGAACAACGATGTCGGCGTTGAAGCAGATAGCAGTGAGATCGGGTTTCAAAAGTGGGCTCCTCCAACGATAGATCGGCGACGATGCATCACTGCTTGTCAAACCGCCTCACCCCTCTGTTCGACACGTAGAGCAGCTTGATCATCCGATAGGCTGCTCCCTGGCCAGTCGATGGCTGCTCCAACTCAAGGATGTTTGCTGCCCACGTGATAGATGATGGCCTTTGCAGCTTTGCCATAGAGGAAAGGAGCACTTGTACAGGTTAGATATAGGATTGCAGCAGCTAGATGGCAACAGCCACCGAACATAGAACATTGATGGAGATGATAGACGACAACCACGCCGGCGGCGCATAGTGGTTTGAGATGCATCTTATCGTAGAAGATGACCAGAAATTTCCAAAGATCGATGATGGCTTCCTGGACTAGACGAGATGAGCGACGATCTGATGAAGTTCATAGTGGTGGCGGTAGTCTCCTGTAGATCTCGGTGCAGATGCAGGGGACGGATGTATGAATATGAACAGATCACGGTGGTGGCGGCAACTATGGCAGCACGGGTTGTGCGAGGCCGGGTGTAGGGGTAGCCGGCGGCACTATCTGCTAACTAACTAGGGCATGGGATGCCTTGAATTGCCATAAAAATAAAACAAAGAGGTGACGGCTTGATATAAGACAGGAGGCTCGTCCAATTGACCGGTGGCCCTTGATTCCAACAAGGTCGTCTGCTTGAGCGACGGAAAGGGAGCAATCAATGGGAGCAGTCAACGTTGGCACGTGGTCCAGAAGCAAGGTATGGAGCCAAGTACAAGCCAATGATCAATGAGACACGGCCACAATTGAACCTCGAGTGGATTGCTAGGATCCCAAATAAAATACTTGGCTCATAAAAAGATATTCGGAGGCATCTAATAGATTAGTTCTACTCAAATATATGGGAAAAGGTTTTAGCAAAAATTCAGAGAATTCCCTAGCAAAGATATTAGAGATATTCTGATGATCTCAATTGAATTATTTAGAGCAGAAGAAAGAGTACTTTTGGGAAACTCCAAACAAAAGAAATTAAGCTCGAGAAAGCAAGGATTTGTTTTTAGAAAAAAAAATGGAATTGCCCGAGAAAGATAAATGACCTATTAAACGCGTCTTGAAAATTTTACTCGCTCATAACACCAAGCTAAGCAACAAGCAAACATCACATCATGAAAAGTCTATCAAATTAATATGGAAAAGTTTTAAACCACAATTTTCTATGTTTAAATTAGCAGCAACTTAATTTATCGGATAAGTTTTATTCAAATATTAAAATCATTTATTTTATTTAGTGTTTTTCATGCACAACCCAAAATATTTATCGTCCTAAGATTTGGAGAGTCATGGGAGAAAGATAAAGCTGATTATCAAGGTTGTTCTGAGACTTTTGTCGAGACATGACATAGAGATTAAGGATTAACAAAATTTGATTGGAGATAGCTCTTTAAGATTATTTTGGGATTAATAAGGTGTAAGAACGACCATCGAAGATTGACAAAATGGTGATAAAAATAAAGATCAATGATAGGAAATATAAAAATTAGTGGCAAGAATATAAAGATTGCTGACAAAAAGGAGAGATTGGTTAAGGGGTAAGGACTAGCAAAAGATGATATTATAATAGCGACTGGTCTTTGGGTCTTCCTGTCTCGTGACTTGAGATTGGTGATGGTAGCAGATGCTACCCCACTTAACAAAGATCTTGTTCTGTCTGGCGATGTCATTGAACACATCTCTTTCTTGAAGGCTTGCTACTATTGATGCGTCCCTTATATGTTTATCCTCCATTGGGTTGAGATAAAGGAGAAAACATGAAAACCAAGAGTAGGCAAGGACGATATAGGGAAAAGACAACAAGAATTAGGATTGATCAAAGGTTAGGTAGGTCAAGAGAGGACACTACCCCACTTTAACATAGATTGAGCTAATTCTCAACACGATTATAGGCCTCCTTTGAAACACAAGAACAGAGACGACACCCAAGCATCACACCAAACTAGACAAGCACACAACACATTCATCGACACTACACGTGCTTCTTCAACACTGGTGGTCATCCTACATGGCAGAGTATAGGTGATGAAGAGGCCATCAAATTTTTAAACAAGGCGAGATCAAAAAAAATTTCTTTTTGTAAAACAACAAATAAAAACCAATGGGGATAAGCAGAAATAGCTCAAAGGAAGCTTTTCAAGGAGGGAATACAAAGGACAAGGATGAGGAAATAGCCAAAATCAAAGAGTCAAGGGATGGTAAAATAGTTTCATAGCAAAATAAGTTTTTCAGAAATCGACCAATGCTATCTTGGCATACGTCCTACAGTCAACACCGCTCTGATACCACTCTGTAATACCCGATTTTCTAAAGAACAAAACCAGACTTGTCATATGTGTGCCCAGGAAGTCCACACATATGTCAGAATGAAAAAGTATTAGAAACAATGTTATTATATAATGTATACATAGCTATATTAACACTTACATCAGAGTATCGCAAAACGGTGGCTAAGCTTCTGCTCGGGCTCCATTCTTCTCAAGGACGGCTGACTGGGCGCTCCGTATGCCAAGCACTACTAATAGTCTTCTGGAAACTCTACAACATCTTTATCCTTCTTTTGAGCAGCACCTTACTACATACTAGAGTGTGGTGAAAATAGCAAGAGTGAGTCCATGTCGAACTCAACAAGTATAACATAGGGTTCATGAGGCACAAAAAGGCTGACACTGGTTTACTGCATGTAGCTTTTAATTTAGCAATGTTTTAGCAAATGAGTAGCAACAGTGTAAATAATTCCCACCATAAACAATGATCAAGTAATTATGAATAATGAATAGCAAAAACATAAAGCCATTAATGTATATCTATTCCGTGAAGGTCCAAGGCCGCCCGTATCCGTGGGCATGGCTAGTATACCAGATTATTAAACTCTGCGCAGAGGTGTACACTTTCGCTGTGAGTCATGATTTCCTAATGCATGGGGTAGCTAGTCCCAAAACACCAAAAATCATATAAAGTCATTCAAAAGTTCGTCTAACAAGTTAGGGCCATTAAATTCACTCAGCAAGCAGATATAGGAACTCCCCTTTTCACATGGCACATTCCTTCCCGGCTATACACATGGGACTAGAAGTTGTCCTATACCCGAATCGTCAAGCCATTCTTACGCCAATTAAGGTAACCGCTAACAAGCTAGAAAAGTTCTTTTAAACAACTAGAGCCAGAGCCATTTAGCCCTCACAGCTATACTGTAAGTCCCGGATGTTCGTTCACAGATGAGTCCTTATGGAGAGAAACTAGAGCCACATAGAAAACAACATAATGCTCTAGCACCCTTTAACAGTAAGAAAGTCATCCTAAAAGGTTGGTTGCATAATCCATTAGTCAAATTACAAGATCATTGTTCATAATTAAGCGCTAGCAATAGCTACCCAAATACACAACCCATAGGTGACAAGGAAACAAGATATCAATAGCTAAGTTATAATCTCTATGGTTGTCAAGGAGACACATGCATATGTATGATAATTTCAGTGAATAGGACAACAAGGATAATCTCATGTTATACTTGCCTTTTTCCCAGAGTTAAATTGCTCAGAATCTTCAGCTGCTATCTTTTGATCTTCAACTTCTGCTTTGACTGTCAGTCCTCAGCTCCTAGTCTTCAGCGCTAACAAACCACACCTCTACTCGTAGCAACCAAGCACAACAAACAAACAACAAACACAACTAAGAACAAACATCATACAAAGGAGACACTTTAAAAGGGAACATACTAAACAATACGGTACGTTGCTACGATCGCTAAAACGCAAGAACAATGAATAATGGAGCTACCATCAAAGAGGACACGCGACTATCGAGGAGTTTACAACAAATCAGAGAAGACAAATTATACGTTTGATTTATTTTAGTTAATAAATTAAGATGATAGACATTTCAGAGAATTATTCTAAAGTTGAATTAACCAATTTATATTGAATTATAAAAGATGAAGTTAACCTATTCATATTTTATTTATAAATATTTATTTAATGTTTTAGTTATTTAAACATTTATAAATTAGAAAGCATAAAGAAGGTTATAACAGCTAATCGAATCATTATGTGTTTCTTGCATAAACTAAACAAGTTCTATTTAAGAAACACTTAAGTTCTTATTAATCATGATAGCATTTGATTACTAAAGATCGAAGTATAAACCTATATTGTTTTATTTAAAAAGGGAAATTGAATAATCATTAATCATATTTAATTTCTAAAGTCGAGTTAAAGCTAATCATATTTTATTTGATAAAGTATTGTCACATAATTTATGTATTAAGCAAGTTAAACCTTATCTGTGCAAAGAAAATAATTAAACATGTGAGAACTTCTACTCGAACTAGATAGGACATTGTGTTCAAACTAATAAATTATAATTAAAAAAAATACATTGACGACAGAAGTTAAATCATGTTAAACTTTGACTTAGCAAAAGAAAAGTGTATATGTTAGCATCTAAACAAGTTTGATATGTGCAACGTGTTTGATCTATGCAAACTATAATTCTAAAATATTTGACGCTAGCAATTAATCACATTAACATTATGTATATATATAAATCCCTGAGATATAAAACCTATATTGTTTTTAATTTACAAAACTAGTTGCATAGTTATTTAATTAAATTAATATTTAAACCATATAATTCAGAAACATGAGATATGGTAAACTTCAACACTAACATGTAGCTCGCGTCGACACGATCCTAAAGCAACAAGAACAAGCTAATCGGAGTTAAAACGGTTAAACGGTGGAGATTAACAGCGGAATGTCAAAATCATAAATAGTTGCATCTTCTACCTTGCGCAGTTCATCTAGAACGTGGTGACCTCCATGGCTGATTGTCTTCTTACTGAGCAACAACATCAGATGAGGAACAACGATGTCGGCGTTGAAGCAGATAGCAGTGAGATCGGGTTTCAAAAGTGGGCTCCTCCAACGATAGATCGGCGACGATGCATCACTGCTTGTCAAACCGCCTCACCCCTCTGTTCGACACGTAGAGCAGCTCGATCATCCGATAGGCTGCTCCCTGGCCAGTCGATGGCTGCTCCAACTCAAGGATGTTTGCTACCCACGTGATAGATGATGGCCTTTGCAGCTTTGCCATAGAGGAAAGGAGCACTTGTACAGGTTAGATATAGGATTGCAGCAGCTAGATGGCAACAGCCACCGAACATAGAACATTGATGGAGATGATAGACGACAACCACGCCGGCGGCGCATAGTGGTTTGAGATGCATCTTATCGTAGAAGATGACCAGAAATTTCCAAAGATCGATGATGGCTTCCTGGACTAGACGAGATGAGCGACGATCTGACGAAGTTCATAGTGGTGGCGGTAGTCTCCTGTAGATCTCGGTGCAGATGCAGGGGACGGATGTATGAATATGAACAGATCACGGTGGTGGCGGCAACTATGGCAGCACGGGTTGTGCGAGGCCGGGTGTAGGGGTAGCCGGCGGCACTATCTGCTAACTAACTAGGGCATGGGATGCCTTGAATTGCCATAAAAATAAAACAAAGAGGTGACGGCTTGATATAAGACAGGAGGCTCGTCCAATTGACCGGTGGCCCTTGATTCCAACAAGGTCGTCTGCTTGAGCGACGAAAAGGGAGCAATCAATGGGAGCAGTCAACGTTGGCACGTGGTCCAGAAGCAAGGTATGGAGCCAAGTACAAGCCAATGATCAATGAGACACGGCCACAATTGAACCTCGAGTGGATTGCTAGGATCCCAAATAAAATACTTGGCTCATAAAAAGATATTCGGAGGCATCTAATAGATTAGATTCTACTCAAATATATGGGAAAAGGTTTTAGCAAAAATTCAGAGAATTCCCCAGCAAAGATATTAGAGATATTCTGATGATCTCAATTGAATTATTTAGAGCAGAAGAAAGAGTACTTTTGGGAAACTCCAAACAAAAGAAATTAAGCTCGAGAAAGCAAGGATTTGTTTTTAGAAAAAAAAATGGAATTGCCCGAGAAAGATAAATGACCTATTAAACGCGTCTTGAAAATTTTACTCGCTCATAACACCAAGCTAAGCAACAAGCAAACATCACATCATGAAAAGTCTGTCAAATTAATATGGAAAAGTTTTAAACCACAGTTTTCTGCGTTTAAATTAGCAGCAACTTAATTTATCGGATAAGTTTTATTCAAATATTATAATCATTTATTTTATTTAGTGTTTTTCATGCACAACCCAAAATAGGAAATTTTGGGTGTGACATCTGCTTGCAGAATTCTTTTCATTCATATCTTTAGATTCTTTATAGTCACATGAAATAATAGATTTCTGTTTAGTGTTATTCTTGTAGTAATGCTAGGTTGTACTAACAAACATTTCTAATTTCATTACTAGGGATGACAACCTAGTATAATATTAGAGATGTAGGTAATCATAAGTGGCTACTGTAAAAGTGACAAGTTAATAATTACCATACCATTTCTAGTGTCATTGCTAAGAGTAGGATTAATTCTATTTTTAGTAGTGGTGCTAAGAAATGCCAACACATGCTCCCTTGAATCATATTGTACCTATGAAGTTTAATTACATTTACTTTTCATGCATGTGTCTAAATTATGAAAACCCTAAGGACATGACTAGTCTTCTTATTACCTTCCTTGTATTACTTGGGGTTCAATATTTAGGCAGTGTAGTTATGCTTAGCTGCTCCACACACAATGATTACATGTTAATGAAAGTAATGATGACTAATGACTACTTTAAAGATGATTAATGATTATTAATGATTAATGGCTACTATGATGATGGACAAGTAATGATGCTTACAACATCGTGGTTGAGGTGATGAAAGGGAGGACAGGTTGGTCTAATTTTCAGGGTACCCATGTCTGCCCTTCCTAAGGACCTATTCATGGAGCGGCCACCTAGGACTTACCATACAGTTTCGAGCTATGTGGCTCTGGCATGATGTAGTATCAATACCTTTACTAGTAGAGTGCGGGTTATTGGGTGGGTGTAAGGGAGTAACCTAAGTATAGTATGTATCAAGTGGTGGTTGCTCGGGTCCCATGGCTATGGGGATGGCTGCCATGAACTTAGGCAAAACCTTGTGGGTTGCATTCTATTGGCTAGAACCTATGAGTAGTCTCGTAGTGAAACCTTGCCTGCTCACCTTGGTAGTGTTTTGGGGAATGGATTGCCTCGGGCAAATGGGAATCACAACTTGAAGTGAAAGTGTACACCTTTGCAGAGTTAAAACTAATATATCAGCCGTGCTCATGGACATGAGTAGCCTAGACTCTCACTTGATTATAATACGCTCACAACTGGATAGTGGAGGTGGATTTATGGATGGAGGTGGCTACCTCATGCTTTGGCAGGATGGCTATCTGTAACACCTAAAAATTTTGCATATTTTAAAATAGATGAAATTTGATTTTTATATGCTTATTTGTGGGCATTTAACATAGGGGAAATAATAAATTTTATGAAATTAAAATCAAATATAAGGCTAGCTACATGTTGTTGCACTCATGCTGCTGCATATTTAATTATGTGATGTTTGGTTTTTGCTCAACTCAAAAAAAGAGTTCAAAATCTCTTGGAAATGAATTTACAAAGTTATTTCATAAAAGAAAAAGGAACTCCTTTATTTTTTTCTCTCTCTTCCTTGGTTTTGGCTCGCTGGCCCAACCAGCCCACCTCCCCCTCACTTCCGCAGGCCCAAGAGGGCACTGCCCCATCTTCTCCTTCGGCCCGGCCAAGTGGCCCGCTCGCCCTCTTCCTAGGCCAGTCCGTAGGCCAGCGTGCGCTCCCGCCTCCCTCCACTGACGGGCGGAGCCCGCCATCCCTAGCCGCTGATGCGTGGGCCCGCCACCCGCCGTCTCCTACCTCTCGCCGTGAAGGAAGGAGACCTTCCTTTTTCTTGCCGCCACCGAGATTCAAGCAATCCACCCACTCTGTAACAGAACCGTCCAAATTATAAGAGCACAAGTACAAAAACAATCACCGAAGTGATCAAATTCTCGCACTTGAGCCCATATAACTCCGGTAGTCCAATAAAATCATGAGGGATTTCAAACCAACCAACATACAAGCCAAGATCGTAGTGATTCAACATAACAAGTCACATGTAAATCAATTTACATTGGAGTTTAACATAGTTATTACAACTTACATTGAAAAGTAGCGGAAGCAAAGTAATTTAAAACTAACATTAATCTTATTTCAAATACATGCCAGTACCACGGTCGACTTCCAACAAAAGCATTAGAGATAAGGTAAATAAGAAGGATCATGCCCGTGATCACACTCCGCCTCTACGGCAGGAGCCAACCAACTCTTGCAGTAGCCATGATACTTCACAACCTGCAACAAGTGGGGATAAAACCCTGAGTACGACAAAGTACTCAGCTAGACTTACCCGTCAAAAACCAGAAATAAGGTGACACCAAGGATCATGCAAGGCTGATATAAAGTGGGCTAGCTTGACAACATTTTGCATAAAAAGCTTAATATAGATGATCAATCATTAATGCTTAAGCATCAAGTTAATTATCATTAACCTATCATCTATATTAGAACCTATACTAGAGCACTCACTTTATTAGGAGCAAACAATATTAACCATAGCAGGTATAAATTGAGGCAACCTTTCCATCGTGATCCAATTAACCATTAGTTCAATTTAATTGAATCTACGTTGCCGCTGCTCAAGTCAAGTGCTCACTAACCAGGAGCGACGGCGATTCAAATCGAATTCCTATCCAGCTGGAGGGGGTATTTCTAACACTCATCGTGCAGGCCCCTGCCAGGGTTGCACAAGCCACCTTTTCATATGATTCAGGAATCGCGGGTCCGAATGATGTCGCGACCCCAAGGGCGACACTCTGCCAGGTGATAGGGACTCTAACCCCCCTTGGTCTCACGCCAATGTCCCCAAGCACATCCTTTCTCTCCTCCAAGAAGCAACCTACCATTTGATTCCCAGCCTGAATCACATTACTCGGCTTCGCGGTCGGAACGACTTATCTGGCCAACTAAGTGTTAGACTGTATTCAACATGACTCAAGGACGTACAGCGAATCGGTCCTTAAACGACTCAGACGGGGATAGATTCACACCCAAGACCTCCATGCCTTGTCGCTTCACTATCATCATCCCGCCTGGTCTTATTTCATTTTATTAACACATGGTTCCTTTCCACGATAGCAAATATAGCCAACCGTGCCATATATGAATATCCCTATATCTCGCAGGTGACAAGAAATCACCTGACTTCTACCGCTTAAAGCAGGGCTAAGCATCTACTCGATCCTAGTCTATGTAGTATTCAAGGATTCATATATCTGGACAAGGAATGATATAATGCAGCAAGGGTTTCCAACCAACTCCTATCACTTAATGCAACAATACTTATAACATATATAGAATTAATTGCTTTGAAGATAGGAGGCTTATAATGCTCCGGGGCTTGCCTGGGATCCGACTCAAGTTAGAGTATAAACAAGTTAAATCAATAACTTGATCATGCAGTAAGCAATGACCGTGAAAGTTATACCACAGTACATTCATAGCATGGAAAGACTACCATAAAATTTCACATCATTTGGAGCAACACAACTCAAGATATAAAGATGACAAGCAATATAATGTAGATTTCCTTATTTATCAAGGTCATTTCAAAACCCTAAGAAAATAGTGAACAAATAGTGTGTTTAATATTTTTCCTAGCAAGTACAAGTCATCACCAAATTAACAAAACAAGAATCACTATTTTTGGAGTTCTAAAACTCCAGATCTTGCTCTGGTTAGGTTTAAAGGCATTTCTAGAGCTCTTTTTTCAACTTAAATAAACACATTAGAAAACATATATAAACCTATAGAATTTTATGACTCAACTGCTTAGATCTCTTCTCAAGGTTTCCAAAAAATTCACTTTTACTATTTTTGGAGTCTCCTAGCATGAGATATGAATATTTGAAGATTTGCATGAAATCTAAAATTCAAAATCAGAATTACTCAAACCTTATTGAAATCGCTAGGTGCCCCCGAATACACACCCAGGACGGCCACTTCATAAACTGTCACGTGGGACCCGTTACCCACCCGGGCCCACCTGTCATCCTAAGAGAAAACGTACATCGCCTTTTCCTTTCTTCTTCCTCCAACACCAAGTAGGGGAGGCGGCCGGTCTTCTCGGCTCCGGCGAGGGGGTCATCAACGGCGGCGGCTGAGGGCGGCACGAGCACCACGGTGCCATTTCGCACCCTAGGGTGGCTGAGGAGCGGCGTGAGGCAATCGGCAGCTGCTCGGCCACGGCGGAGGCGGCCCGTCTGTGGCCGTGCTTGTGGCGGCGGCGCTCCGGTGGTCTATGGCTCGGCCAAGGTACGTCGGGCGAGAGGGGAGGAAGAGGCGGAGACGGTGGTGTACGCGGCCGCAGTTGCGGTGGTTTGGAGCGGTGGAACAGCGGTGGCCGTGGAGCTCCCATGGCGGCAGCCATGGCGGACGCGGTGCGGGCTCTAAAGCGGGGAAGGCGAGAGCCAGGGAGTGGCGAGGGAGAGCAAGCACGGAGGAGGGGAGGGCGAATGAAGAGCTCGGACATCTGCGTCGGAAGAGGCCAGGGCGTGTGGAGGCAAGGCAGGAGCTCTGCCCGCGCATGGTCTCCATGTCCTGGTCACGCGTCGTCCACTGGAGTCCGACGTCGAGCACGTGGTGGGAATCGGTGAGGCCATATTGAACCGTGTTTTTGGGCTACATCCAGGCCGATTTGGACCTTGGCCCCAAAATGAAAGTTAAAGCCCAAACAAAGGTCTACAAATTCTATTTAGGGTGTAAAGTCATTAGAGCCACTGATTAGTAATTACTTAAGCTCCAAAAAGGCACTGTCAGCGATTTTAACAGAAATGAGAACTATTTAAATTGATGGCCGAGACTAAGTCAATTTGGTGCCATACTTTTACATACTCTTCTCCAGAATGTTTACTCCAACTTTCATTAAGGGGGTCAAACCAAGTTGCTTAATAAAATATTGGGAACGCGACACGCCAATGTACGGACATAGGGCTGGAAAATAACAGCAACATTCAAACTTGGGTTCCTTATATGACTAGGTTAGAAACTGTACTAGGCCTTGAGGCTTAAACAAAAATTGTAGTACCCAACTTGATCTACAACTTCTATTAAAGGTCCTTGGACTGGTTCAACAAGGTTAGGGAGATAAACATTACCAAACATGTCAACTCATTGCTGCCACTCCACGACTTAGAATATACCAAGTGTTGGGAAACAGACCTAAATTTGACTTGTGGGCCCTTTTTGAGCATGTTCCACACATTTTCATGACTTGACCTTTAAACAAAATTTGTTCCTTATAAAATTCTCTACAACTTTGTAAAAGGGTGCACAGTCGCACAAAGCTTCTAGGTCACATTTTTGAAATGGTCAAACAAAAGGGCTCTAGGGTCCATACATGGTCAACCATCACTTAGAAGCACAATTAGGCAAAATGATCAACATGAACATTGTTCCATTATGTGTCCTAAGTGTAGTTAAGATGTTGTAGAGGCCAAACATACCCACCAAGCATAGGTTGCACAAAAGTGTAAGCCTCACATGCCTTGAAACGTAGAATTCAAGCGAAATGCTATAGTTGTTTCATGTGGTTGTTTCAAGATACATGCTACACATGTTCCACTAGGGTGTTCCACATGTGTCCAAGATGTGTTGCACATATTGTATTTGTATATTGCACAAACACTAGTTCCTATGGGATGTAAGGCAGGTTTTAGTTATAATCCAAACAAGCATATAACTTATCATTTCATGTGATTTTTTTTATTCTGAACTTCATGAAACTTTTCCAGGGATCAATATAGATAGGTACTAAGGTGTGACACATGAAGATATTGCCATAACACCATCCAAGCATATATCTTTGAAAAGGGACCTATATGTAAAGCAATGATGCAACATCCACTTTAGGTGAGGCTCATCTCCATAGGTTGACCTTGACATCGTCATCTCCACTTAATCTATCATATTTGAGATCAAACCCACTACTTAATTGGTGATAAACACCTAGGGTGTTACAGCCCTCCCCCCTTAAAAGAATCACGTCCCGAGATTCGGAATGGAAGACCTTTTTAAGGAAGAGAGGCACGTTATCTAGTTCCCATCATCTGCTATAGCATTCGGCTACAAAGCTTTGACATTGGTGGAACTAATTTGGTCAAGGCATTTTCTGATACTTGCTCTTCATGGTCAACTTTGTCCGAAGGATTTCCTTTGTGGACTTCCATGAAGCATTGTTACTTTGGGAGGAATCCAAGACAATGCAGTACTTTGTTTTAGTCTACAGAGATCATTTGGCCCATAAGCTACCCACACACAAGTATTTAATTCTTTAGTGAACCGCAGCATAGGCCATATGAACTTTACACTAGACCGAAATCTTTAGAAGTATACTCGTTGTAATGACTCTATGTTCACAAAGTTTGTAAAGTAGCCCTCTACCAGAATGGCTTGAGCGCAACCTTCCAAATGGGGTGAGAGCATAGATGACAAACATCCTTTGAGGCTATAGGAAACAGACTAACCAATAGACAAGGTCTATGTTGGTCGTAAATGTTCAAACATTCATATATCAGCTAATGGAAAGCTACTTCCTATTTCATGCATGCAGTTCTCCTTCTCTGATGACAACACTGTATTGTCTGAGTCTGTCAAGGGGTTAGTGAATCTGATAGCTGACTCTGTCGGCTCCATATTTCAGCCAAATGTTACCTAAGAAGATTCTTTTATCCAAAGGCAACAATTATCTGGGTTGAATCAAATGCAACCTCTTGGATAAAAACATGTATAAGGTACCAAAGTATGTCATCATTGGAAAATAATTCCCAAAGAAAGATGTAACGAGGCCTTAAGGACAACAAAAGTTGTAATTATTCACTTAACCGCGGGGAGTAGTCTACCACCAAGCGATTGAGAAAAATCTTCCTTGGTGACTTAGTTGTACTATAAGTTGAGTTGACTTGCAGCATAACAACTTTGGTCAGGCCAACTTTCACCATGAGACTTTCTCTTTAGGGTCATATAGCAGCTCTAAGATGAGAAATTTTTTTTTGTTTGACACTTCTCAGATTGCTTTCGAATATTCCTCAACACTTTGTCCAATAAAGTTATGAACAAACCATTTGTGGCACCTAAGGGCACAAGGATGTTGATCGAAACTAGGGCATGCATTTCTCTAATTCTTCACCGCGGCTGATTGAACACCTTGCACTATTTGTGTGATTGTCCAAGACGGAATTGACTTGATCTCCATGGCTTTGAAAGATAGAGTATCACTCAAGTTGTGGCTAGTTGATTAACTTCTTGTTAGTTATTGCTCTGTAAGACATAGCCTTCATAGCTATCAAAGAGTCGTTACCTAGCTAGAGATTAACCTTCCTATTGGTAACTAATTAGTTGTCTCTCAACACTAAAAAGTTCCAAATCTTCATTCTTGATCACAATAATTGCGGTTGATACAAAGCAGATGGTTACCATCGAAGTCAGCAGATATGGAGTCTCACCAGAGATGATTGATTTTGACGGTGTGGTCATTATGCATACAAAGGTTAAAACTTGCATATTGTAACGATCGAATCTTAGCCAACGGATGACTTGTCCAACGTTAAGTGTTGTGTGTCCTTTTTATCCAATAGAGCTGAGATACGTGCTTACTAGATGATGTTCGTCAATAGTATGACAACTAAGTAGAGTCACTTGTCTACCACCTATTGCAGTTTGTTAATGTTTATGTCAGTAACATGTTCTTCAAAGGTTATCCTCTTAGCAACTTCAGGAGGAAGCTCTACTACTTCTGGTCCAATATAAGGGTCCTTTGACAAGATATGGGAAGACAACCAAGGAAGACGGTCACGTGAAAATCACATCAGTGTTGTTCTGCAATGGATTATGATTAGAAACCATGATACCAGCGCGTGCCGAGCAGCACAACCTTGTGTGTGCACCCACAGGAGGCTCTCGGTTTCATCACGGCACCATTAGTTGCTACTCATAACACCATTACTGAACATGCACCCGATGAAGAATTTCAATGACACAGATTGGGTTGATAAGGTAGATGCACGAATTTGCAAGCACACGATTTTGAGGCCATAGCAGAGAGACGTTGCGTCACACTAGCTAACCTTTGGGAGAGGTAACCGGAAGGTCCAACATGGATTTGGGTATGGTCTCCACAACTGGTAACGTACGAACCATGGTCAAAGGCTAGCGTTGATGGAAATTAACTTGGTAGGTCAGTTGGCAAGGGTTTTCACAAAAAGGGTTGGAAAACATCCACGGCTTATACAACATATAGGAGAACTAAACTTTGGGCTTTCGGTCAAGCAAGGGCATGGATACAAACATTTAAGGACTAACCACTAAGTCTATATGCTCAGGCTCCTAAGATAGAGAACCTAATGGAAGACAACAACCATACAATTACGTATGTGAACTTTGTTCTAGGATAAAGCTATGTGACCCTCGTATGCTCACCGAGGACAAACGAGGTGACAACTAGAGCACTACCCAGATACAAACACACATACAACATCACAATCAAGCAGTCCTTTGAGAAAATTCAAACGAATGGTTTAAGCAACCAATACAAGTCACAAGGCTCACCCAAAACAAGCATTTATCTCAAGCATGAACTAACTACAAGTTTAGCTCAAAACAACGCTAGCTAAGGAAGCCAACTTAGCATGTGCCCAGAATCTGGACAGCAACGCAGTACTTACTTGTTTCAACTATAACTGAGGTTATAGACATCCCACAAAGGTGATTCTAGACTTTCTGGAAAGCTTAGGAAGTTTTCCACGCGTTTGTTATTCATACCAAAAGATAAATCACAAGTTAGCATGACCAAACATGCTGATGTTTCAGATCTGTACCAATATGGACAGAAAACTGACAAGAACTTCAAAAATGCATAACTGGAGTTCTAGGGACACAACAAGGCTGAGGCTTAACTTTATGTAAATCTTATTAAGTTGTCTATAACCTTCTCATTATCATATTAAGATGATTCTATAGCTAACAAGGCCAAACAAGACAAAGAAGACATCTCTGCCCAGATGTGGACAGATTCTGTCATTCCACTTGGCAAGCTCATAACTAGAAATTTAGACCACCACAATTGGTGCTATAGGACATTTTGGAAAGCTTAGAAAAATTATTACACTTATTCTATTATCTCCAAGACATGATTCCATATGCACATAGGTCAATCAAAGCAAACATTCAGATCTGTTCTGAACATAAGCAGAATCTTGACAACAAACTTCTAAAATTCATAACTCTAAAATCGTAAGACCTAGGGTCATGAAATTTTAGGAAAAGCTAGATGAGTAAGTTAGCTACAACTTTGGTATTATCTATAACTACAGAAAACACCATTATAACCATGAAAGCATCACTGCAACAGAAACCGTTCTAGCAGCCAACGTTCAATAAGCAAAACAAAGCTTGCCTTTGTTCTACTTAACAAGAGAGCACACAAACATGTTATTCTAGTAGCTCTAAATTTTGTTACCTTAGACCAACATGAATTTAATTCATTCATAAGAATCCATAATTATTTAAGTGAGGTCTAAAGCATTGGCAAACGCTTGGGTGAACAACATATCCACCACTTGGCTAGCTAGAGGATATCTCTAAGTTCAAGCATGTAACCACACTTATTTCTAGTAAGGCTAAGCACACATTTTTCTCAAGCAACATGGAACAAGGCATTTTTGTTTTACATCACTCAAGAAAGATAGTGTAACACATTGATCACAAGTTACACACTATAGAACAAGGGTGAGAAGAGTATAGCCATGCATAAAGCAACAATCATGATAATGCATGATTCGTCCTATTCGTCCTCACAAGATTGCCAACCTAAGGTGGCGATCACATTCTATGTCGGTGGCATAACACGCACTCTCTCGATATATAGCTAGTCGACAGCTACATTCGACTTACGCATTCGTGGTTAGCGTACCTGCAGAAAATTTTCATTGCAGCCCAATATTTCCCAATATAGCACACAATGAAAACAGAAAGGTGAAATTCTAAGCACTCCCATATACATATACCCCTGTATACGTACATGTAGTACCAAAACTACCTGAATCATTAATCTCCCACAATTAAGTACCTTCATATATACATGTGTGTAACATGTAAATAATCCAGTAACCAAAACTAGCTCTCCCCTAGACCGAGGGTTGGACGGTCATGCTCTCACAACTCACACTTACCTGAGCGTAGGTGCGATGTTGCATAAAAGTAAACTAGCAACATATATGGCTATTTCATATATGAAGGCTACCTCCAATCTGACACACTGGGTAGCATAGTGTGGGAGAGTTATCACACATACATACCTTGGTCTGGGCGTAGATGCATAAATGAAAAACCCCCAAGTTAGTACTTATATAAGCCACCTAATAATCCTTATATGGGCATAAGTAAATTGACCACTGGCATACTTAGGTTTAAAATTTAGATTTGACAAACCTATATATAACTATAAGTTGATAAAACTGATTTTATAAAACAAAACCTTTGTTTTAAATACACATACGACATGTTTAATGTTGAATCTTGCTCCGATACCAGCTGTAACAGAACCGTCCAAATTATAAGAGCACAAGTACGAAAACAATCACCGAAGTGATCAAATTCTCGCACTTGAGCCCATATAACTCCGGTAGTCCAATAAAGTCATGTGGGATTTCAAACCAACCAACATACAAGCCAAGATCGTAGTGATTCAACACAACAAGTCACATGTTACAACCATTTCACATATAAATCAATTTACTTCGGAGTTTAACATAGTTATTACAACTTACATTGAAAAGTAGCGGAAGCAAAGTAATTTAATACTAACATTAATCTTATTTCAAATACATGCCAGTACCACGGTCGACTTCCAACAAAAGCATTAGAGATAAGGTAAATAAGAAGGATCATGCCCGTGATCAGACTCCGTCTCTACGGCAGGAGCCAACCAACTCTTGCAGTAGCCATGATACTTCACAACCTGCAACAAGTGGGGATAAAACCCTGAGTACAACAAAGTACTCAGCTAGACTTACCCGTCAAAAACCAGAAATAAGGTGACACCAAGGATCATGCAAGGCTGATATAAAGTGGGCTAGCTTGACAACATTTTGCATAAAAAGCTTAATATAGATGATCAATCATTAATGCTTAAGCATCAAGTTAATTATCATTAACCTATCATCTATATTAGAACCTATACTAGAGCACTCACTTTATTAGGAGCAAACAATATTAACCATAGCAGGTATAAATTGAGGCAACCTTTCCATCGTGATCCAATTAACCATTAGTTCAATTTAATTGAATCTACGTTGCCGCTGCTCAAGTCAAGTGCTCACTAACCGGGAGCGACGGCGATTCGAATCGAATTCCTATCCAGCTGGAGGGGTATTTCTAACACTCACCGCATAGGCCCCTGCCAGGGTCGCACAAGCCACCTTTTCATATGATTCAGGAATCGCGGGTCCGAATGATGTCGCGACCCCAAGGGCGACACTCTGCCAGGTGATAGGGACTCTAACCCCCCCTTGGTCTCACGCCAATGTCCCCAAGCACATCCTTTCTATCCTCCAAGAAGCAACCTACCATTCGACTCCGGCCTGAATCACATTACTCGGCTTCGCGGTCAGAACGACTTATCCGGCCAACTAAGTGTTAGACTGCGTTCAACATGACTCAAGGACGTACAGCGAATCGGTCCTTAAACGACTCAGACGGGGATAGATTCACACCCAAGACCTCCATGCCTTGTCGCTTCAGTATCATCATCCCGCCCGGTCTCATTTCATTTTATTAACACATGGTTCCTTTCCACGATAGCAAATATAGCCAACCGTGCCATATATGAGTATCCCTATATCTCGCAGGTGACAGGAAATCACCTAACTTATACCGCTTAAAGCAGGGCTAAGCATCTACTCGATCCTAGTCTATGTAGGATTCAAGGATTCATATATCTTGACAAGGAATGATATAATGCAGCAAGGGTTTCCAACCAACTCCTATCACTTAATGCAACAATACTTATAACATATATAGAATTAATTGCTTTGAAGATAGGAGGCTTATAATGCTCCGGGGCTTGCCTGGGATCCGACTCAAGTTAGAGTATGTCAGATGAATTCACTTGGCGAGCATCCTCCCATCTATCACTTGCCCGATCCTTCTATCTTCGGGATGGATCCACCAAACACCGTCTTTGGGTTTGGCTCCAACGCCACATCCTTCACACGTTTCTACTAGCGTACCTATATGAGATGCAACCATGCATATGTGTGAATGCATAGAAGTGCAATAAACAGAGTAATCAAACAAGCATACCAAAGTTCTTATAAGCACCTAGAGCTAATTAACTTAACTCCCCTCAAAGGCATAAGTCATACTTAACAATATACCAGCAAACAACTATAATTGGAATTTATCAATTTCTGGACAAGCAAACAGTAGCTTCACAAATCAATCATATCTAGAGATATACAAATCCAAATGATATGAAATAAGACATTACAGAAAGCTTATGAAATTCTATACATTTCATTTAATATCATCACAGCATGATTCCAAAGTTTAACATGTCGAATTTACACAAATACCGAAACTGGTATAACAATACAGAGAGCAAGCAATTCTGTACCCCAACTTTAAACAGCTATAACTCCTAAACCACATGGCCAAATGCCACCAAATTTTAACAGCAGCTAGATACATAAATTATCTACAACTTTTGTATAAATAAGTTTCACAACAAAGCACATTATCATGAAGAACTTTGCTAAGTTCCCAGAGCTGTCCAGAAACCTCATTTGCAAGAAATAATTATTAACTTATGTTGCAAACGTATAATTAGACAAAACCAACTTTACCAACATGTCACTCATGACTAATGAACACCAGAAAACATAGTGTCCATTCCTAAATAATTTCTTTTAATGCATTTTCTTAATTTATTTAGATAATTTGGTGGAATTATGAACACATATCAAAAGTGCATAATAAATTCTACCAAAATTACAGAGGCCTACACATGCTCCCAAAAGTATACTATCCAAATTTGAAACCATTTGGACATGTATAACAACCTCTATGAAAAAGACAAATGGTTATAGCAATAAATCATGTGAGAGCAAGTTAAACTTAACACTCAATATTTTCTGTGAACACAAGGCCATATTATGAATCAATATGATAGAGAAACATCATACTAAGGTAATGGAACAACATTTTCTATTTTATCATTTATATATTATTTATAAGCTATTTATCAAGCTATAAACAAGTTAAATCAATAACTTGATCATGTAGTAAGCAATGACCATGAAAGTTATACCACAGTACATTCATAGCATGGAAAGACTACCATAAAATTTCACATCATTTGGAGCAACACAACTCAAGATATAAAGATGACAAGCAATATAATGTAGATTTCCTTATTTATCAAGGTCATTTCAAAACCCTAAGAAAATAGTGAACAAATAGTGTGTTTAATATTTTTCCTAGCAAGTACAAGTCATCACCAAATTAACAAAACAAGAATCACTATTTTTGGAGTTCTAAAACTCCAGATCTTGCTCTGGTTAGGTTTAAAGGCATTTCTAGAGCTCTTTTTTCAACTTAAATAAACACATTAGAAAACATATATAAACATATAGAATTTTATGACTCAACTGCTTAGATCTCTTCTCAAGGTTTCCAAAAAATCCACTTTTACTATTTTTGGAGTCTCCTAGCATGAGATATGAATATTTGAAGATTTGCATGAAATCTAAAATTCAAAATCGGAATTACTCAAACCCTATTGAAATCGCTAGGCGCCCCCGAATACACACCCAGGACGGCCACTTCATAAACTGTCACGTGGGACCCGTTACCCACCCGGGCCCGCCTGTCATCCTAAGGGAAAACGTACACCGCCTTTTCCTTTCTTCTTCCTCCGACACCAAGCAGGGGAGGCGGCCGGTCTTCTCGGCTCCGGCGAGGGGGTCACCGACGGCGGCGGCTAAGGGCGGCACGAGCACCATGGTGCCATTTCACACCCAAGGGTGGCTGAGGAGCGGCATGAGGCAGTCGGCAGCTGCTCGGCCACGGCGGAGGCGGCCCGTCTGTGGCCGTGCTTGTGGCGGCGGTGCTCTGGTAGTCTGTGGCTCGGCCAAGGTACGCCGGGCGAGAGGGGAGGAAGAGGCGGAGATGGTGGTGTACGCGGCCGCAGTTGCGGTGGTTTGGAGCGGTGGAATAGCGGTGGCCGTGGAGCTCCCATGGCGGCAGCCATGGCGGACGTGGTGCGGGCTCTGAAGCGGGGAAGGCGAGAGCTAGGGAGTGGCGAGGGAGAGCGAGCACGGAGGAGGGGAGGGCGAATGAAGAGCTCGGACATCTGCGTCGGAAGAGGTTGGGGCGCGTGGAGGCAAGGCAGGAGCTCCGCCCGTGCATGGTCTCCACGTCCTGGCCACGCGTCGTCCACTGGAGTCCGACGTCGAGCACGTGGTGGGCATCGGTGAGGCCATATTGAACCACGTTTTTGGGCTACATCCAGGCCGATTTGGACCTTGGCCCCAAAATGAAAGTTAAAGCCCAAACAAAGGTCTACAAATTCTATTTAGGGTGTAAAGTCATTAGAGCCACTGATTAGTAATTACTTAAGCTCCAAAAAGGCACTGTCAGCGATTTTAACAGAAATGAGAACTATTTAAATTGATGGCCGAGACTAAGTCAATTTGGTGCCATACTTTTACATACTCTTCTCCAGAATGTTTACTCCAACTTTCATTAAGGGGGTCAAACCAAGTTGCTTAATAAAATCTTGGGAACGCGACACGCCAATGTATGGACATAGGGCTGGAAAATAACAGCAACATTCAAACTTGGGTTCCTTATATGACAAGGTTAGAAACTGTACTAGGCCTTGAGGCTTAAACAAAACTTGTAGTACCCAACTTGATCTACAACTTCTATTAAAGGTCCTTGGACTGGTTCAACATGGTTAGGGAGATAAACATTACCAAACATGTCAACTCATTGCTGCCACTCCAGGACTTAGAATATACCAAGTGTTGGGAAACAGACCTAAATTTGACTTGTGGGCCCTTTTTGAGCATGTTCCACACATTTTCATGACTTGACCTTTAAACAAATTTTGTTCCTTATAAAATTCTCTACAACTTTGTTAAAGGGTGCACAGTCACACAAAGCTTCTAGGTCACATTTTTTAAATGGTCAAACAAAAGGGCTCTAGGGTCCATACATGGTCAACCATCACTTAGAAGCACAATTAGGCAAAATGATCAACATGAACATTGTTCCATTATGTGTCCTAAGTGTAGTTAAGATGTTGTAGAGGCCAAGCATAACCACCATGCATAGGTTGCACAAAAGTGTAAGCCTCACATGCCTTGAAACGGAGAATTCAAGCGAAATGCTATAGTTGTTTCATGTGGTTGTTTCAAGATACATGCTACACATGTTCCACTAGGGTGTTCCACATGTGTCAAAGATATGTTGCACATATTGTATTTGTATGTTGCACAAACACTAGTTCCTATGGGATGTAAGGTAGGTTTTAGTTATAATCCAAACAAGCATATAACTTATCATTTCATGTGACTTTTTTTTTATTCCGAACTTCATAAAACTTTTCCAGGGATCAATATAGATAGGTACTAAGGTGAGACACATGAAGATATTGCCATAACACCATCCAAGCATATATCTTTGAAAAGGGACCTATATGTAAAGCAATGATGCAACATCCACTTTAGGTGAGGCTCATCTCCATAGGTTGACCTTGACATCGTCATCTCCACTTAATCTATCATATTTGAGATCAAACCCACTACTTAATTGGTGATAAACACCTAGGGTGTTCACGCTCCTTCCCTTCGTAGAGCAACTCCGGGGCTATTTAAGCCGAGTCCCGAGCCCCTCCGTTCCTTTGTGTTTCCTCTCCACCACAGCCCTCGCCCGAAGCGGCTGTTCATGCGATGCCACCCTAACCGCCCGCCATCCCGAGCTCCACGCCGCTCTCGCTCCGTCCCCGCCTCCCACTTCTACGCTTGTGAGTTCGCGTCAAGCTCCTCCTCTGATTTGTACCCGTGGTGTGTCAAATGGTGGCCAAAATCACGATTTGAGAAAATGTCAGCGAGTTTTGCCGTTTCTGGCCATGGCGCCGTCGTCGGCCGGCCGACAGCTGTCCTATTCATTATTTAATTAGTCATTTGCATGTGTCAATTTGCTCAACATAAGGATATCCTAGTATTTGATTATTGTAACACCCCTGGGTGTTAAGCATGCATTAGCATTTCAAAGCATAAAGCATTCAGCATCATTTCATGACTAGCATTGCATGAAATATAGCTCTTTTAAATTTAAACTTGAAAAGCAAATAATTAGAACCCTAACTTTGATGTAAGTGCCAAAAATGTAGTATACTTTTGGGTATTAGCAATTTAAATAATCTAGAATAAATTAACATGATTTTTGGAGCAATTATTGAATTAAAGTTTTTCTCAAAGTTTGTTTTAAAAATATTCTAAACAAATAAATTTTTGATTAACAATTTAGCTTTAAATCCTAAATTCAAAATCTATTGAGAATTTTGAAAGTGCCCTACATGAAAGTTGTAGAGAATTAAATTTTGAACAACTTTTATTTTGGGCAAAAGTTCTAAAAACCTCTTTTTCATCTTCAAATTCAAATTTGAAACAAATAAGGAAATCTGAAAATTTTATTTATAAAAGAAATATCGGTTTTTCGCTTTAGTGGGCCGCGGCCTCCCTTTCGGCCTAGCAGCGCAGGCAGCCCGGCCCGCGCCCCGCGCCGGCTTCCTCCGCGCGCGCGCGCCCGCGCGCGACGCCGTGGCGCCGTGGCAGAGGCGAGGCGACGTCGCGCGACACGCGCCCCTGTGGCCCCCGCAGCCCCGCGCTTACCCCGCCCGAACTCGCCTGCTCCCGCTCACTCGCCTTACTCCGCTCCCGCTCGCTCTCGCGTGCCTCGCCAGCGCCGCAGCACGCCGAGCCGTCGTCGCGCCATTGCCGCGCCTGACCTCGCCACCGCGGCTCCTCTGCCAAATTCCGCCCGCCCTAGCATTCCCCTCTTCCTGACCGACCTTGTCGAGTCACAGGACGCGCACCTCGGCAAGGTAAGCGGCCGAATTGGCCGTCTCCTCCCCCGCCGGAGAGCCCGCCGCTGCGGCTCCCGTCGGTCCCACCTTTCTGCCATCACCTTCCCCTCCTCCACGTGCGCACCATAATCGCCTCCGCTCGCTAGAGATCGTGCGCCCGTCCGTGACCTCCACCATGGCCTACTCCGGCCTAGCACCGGCAAGCCGCGCCACCGCCTCCGCCATGGCTGCTTCGGCCTGTGCTCCGCTCTTCCTCTCGCCCCGATAACCACCTCGTTGGGTTCGCGCGGTTGCGGGGAGTCGCCTGCTACTGACCTCGTCGCCGGCGACCTCGCCGACGGCGAGATTCCCCCGGTCAGCGCCTTCCCCGGCTCGGCTCCGGCTGACTGGTGGGGTCAGCTGACCCGTGGGACCCATCTGTCTGTCTCTCGGTGGGAGTTGGGGGTGAAACCGCGGTGTTCGCGTAGCGTTTAAGGCCGGTTAAATTTTCGGTTTTAAAGAAATTGATTTTCTTAGAATTATGAAACAGCTTTGAAAAATCATATCTCAAGATTTATAGCTCCAAAAATGATGAAACAAATTTTGAAATGTTCCTCTTGAATAGATCTACAGTTTAAAAATATCTCATATTATTTTTGTAACACTTTACTGTGCAAATTTATTTAATTGCTATAAATGCTGATATCTTAGAAAATATGTAGTAAATAAAATAATGAAGGGAAAAATGTGATTCTTGTTGCTTTAATCTTTATTAGTGATGTACTTTCTAGAAAAAATATTAGTGAAGCATGTTCTGTGAGAAATTTTTGAAGTGTTGTTCAAATGCTTTTAATTGATAATCTTTGTTATTTTTAGTAGAAATCTAAATTTGTACAGAACAAACATGTGATAATTTTTGTAGTGTGTTAGTTTACTGTTAATAACATAGGAAAAATGTGAAATCTATTGTTTGATACTTTTTCCAGTACAAAATAATTTCATGCTTATATTTTGGCTATAACTTGTTTATTTTGTACAGGCAGTTTTACATATGCAATTCTCATGAAAATTTAGTAGTAGGTTAGTTAGGGTAAGAGTAATCTACTATAATTTTTGTAGATTTTATCTACACTAGAAATAGGTGTTGCTGTGTAACCCTAGTTAAATAGGGAATAAAAGATTATTCTTATGAGAAATTAAGAGAAATAAAATATGTTTGGTGTATCTTTGAAGCATCATTATGCCTTGCTGATGTTGTGGTTGAGTTAGGTTGGTAAGCTTTGGTAGCTTAGATTCACTTGTATGTGTAGATGATAGGCTAGCTAATAGAAGAATAAGGTGCATGTTTTAGGGTACATGTTCTTGGATGACGTGGACTACCTTGTAGAAGAAATAGTTATATTCAAACTGCTCATTCCATGTGCTCATCTGCATCTCATGTCATCAAAGCACTCCACCACAATCCGATGCATCATTCGCATGTTTACTTATGCACTTGCATCATACAGGATCACAGGAAGAGTCGCAGGTAGCAGTACAGGAGGAGCAGGCTTGGATGGATCAGCAGGAGCCCCAGGTGTAACACCCCAGGTGTTTATCACCAATTAGGCAGTGGGTTTGAGCTCAAACACGACAAATTAGGTGGAGATGACAATGTCAAGGTCAACCTATGGAGATGAGCCTAACCTAAAGTGGATGTTGCATCATTGCTTTACATATAGGTCCCTTTTCAAAGATATATGTTTGGGTGGTGTTATTGCCATATCTTCATGTGCCTCACCTTGGTACCTATCTATATTGATCCCTGGAAAAGTTTCATGAAGTTTGGAATCAAAAAGTCACATGAAATGATAAGTTATATGCTTGTTTGGATTATAACTGAAACATGCCTTACATCCCATGGGAACTAGTGTTTATGCAACATATAAATGCAACATGTGCAACAAACCTTTGCAACATGTGGAACAACCTAGGGAAACATGGGTAGCATGTATCTTGAAACAACCACATGAAACAACTATAGCATTTCACTGAATTCTATGTTTCAAGGCATGTGAGGCCTACACTTTTGTGCAACCTATGCATGGTGTGTATGTTTGGCCTCTACAACACCTTAACTACACTTAGGGCACTTAATGGAACAATGTTCATGTTGATCATTTTGCCTAAATGTGCTTCTAAGTGATGGTTGACCATGTATGAACCCTAGAACCCTTTTGTTTGACCATTTCAAAAGTGGGATCTAGAAGCTTTGCATGACTATGCACCCTTTGACAAAGTTGTAGGTAATTTAATAAGGAACAAACTTTATTTAAGAGTCAAGTCATGAAAATGTGTGGAACATGCTCAAACAGGGCTCACAAGTCAGTTTTAGGGCTGATTTCAGCACTTAGCCATTTTAAAGCCCCGATTTCAGTGTCTCCGACATTGGCATCTCGCGTTCTCCAAATTTTGTTAAGTAACTTGAGTTAGTCCAAAAATAAATGTTGAAGGTTATATTATGGAGAGTAGCATACAAAAAGTTGCACTGAGTTTGACCAAGTTTTGACCTCCGAAAGCGAATTTCCGTGACCTTTGTCAATATGTTGACATTGCCATCTTGGGGTTTGATTAGACTCTAATCTGTTGCTCTAATGGCGTGGCACCCTAAATAAGAAATGTAGAGCATTATGCAGGCTGCAACTTTGCTTTTGGGTCCATTGTCCAATTCGGACCCGAGCCAGCCCAAAAATGCATCCCACGTCGGCTAGACCGTCGTCCACCACGTGTTCGGTAGAAGGCCTCCATGGGCGACGCGCGTCCGGACGTGGCGCTCATGCCCGCACCGCGCCCCCACCATGGCTGGGTCGAGCTACCGCGTGCCCCTGCGCTCGCTCAAGTTGAGTGCAGAAGGTCCTCTCCATTCCCTTCACTCCCTCTCATTCCCTGCCCCACGCTCCCTCTCGCGCCGCGCGGACGAACACCGCCATGGCAGCCACCGAGTGGAGCTCGCGCCGCCGCTGCCGTTTCCGACGCGTCAAGCCGCCACGGCCGCAGCTGCGTGCGCCAACGTCTTCGCCAACCCCTTCTCCCTCCTGTGCGCGCGCCTTGGACGCCTTGCTCGCAGCCGGAGTGCCGCTGCCCTGAGCCGGGTCGCCATGGCCGAGCTCCAAGCCGCCACCGCCATTCTTGGCCTCCGACCTCCCTCCGCCCGAACGAACCACCGTACCACCTTCCTCACCTCACGCTGCACCTCCCGCGCTCCTCGCCTCAAGCCGCTCGTCACCGGAGCACCACCGCCGCCTGCAGCCGCCGCCGTGCCTCCGGGCTTGTGTGGCCAGAGGCCCACGGACGTTCGCAGGCCACGCTGCGGGTGGCCATGGAAGCGCCGTGCCACCGTGTCGCTTCCGAGCCGCTCCACCGCCGCCGGGTCGCCGGCAGCTGGCCGGCGGAACCGCCGCTGTCCATTTTTCCCCCCCTCCTCTGCTTCGCTTTCACCAGGGGAACGAGGAAGAAGGCCGGCTCTCTCTGTCTCTCCTTGTGTTGATGACAGGCGGGCCCGGGTGGGAAACGGGTCTGACATGGCAGTTTATGAAGCGGTAGTTCTGGGGTGGGAAATCGGGTGTGCCTAGCGAATCTTGTTAGGGTTGTTTTATTCCGATTTTGAATTTCAGAATTTGGTTAAATCGTCTAAAATGCATATCTCATGCTAGGAGACTCCAAAATTAGTAAAAGTGAACTTTTTGGGAACCTTGAGAAAAGATCTATGCAGTGGAGTCATAAAAAGTTACATGTTTATAGATGTTTTCTCATGTGTTTATTTAAGTTGAAAAAGAGCTCTAGAAATGCCTTTAAACTTAACCAGAGCAAGATCTGAAGTTTTAGAACTCCAAAAATAGTGATTCTTGTTTTGTTAATTTTGTGATGACATGTACTTCATAGGAAAAATATTAAACACCCTAGTTGTTCACTGCTTTCTTAGGGTTTTGATTTGACCTTGATAAATAAGGAAATCCACATTATATTGCTTGTCATTTTTATATCTTGAGTTGTGTTGCTCCAAATGATGTGAAATTTTTATGGTAGTCTTTCCATGCTATGAATGTACTGTGGTATAAATTTCATGGCCATTTCTTACTGTATGCTCAAGTTATTGAGTTAACTTGTTTATGGCTTAATAAATAGCTTATAAATAATATATAAATGATAAAATAGAAAATGTTGTTCCATTACCTTAGTATGATGTTTCTCTATCATATTGATTCATAATATGGCCTTGTGTTCACAGAAAATATTGAGTTTTAGGTTTAACTTGCTCTCACATGATTTATTGCAATAGCTATTTGTCTTTTTCATAGAGGTTGATATACTTGCCCAAATGGATTGAAATTTGGACAGTAGACTTTTGAGAGCATTTGTAGACCTCTGTAATTTTGGTAGAATTTATTATGCACTTTTGATATGTGTTCATAATTCCACCTAATGATTTAAATAAATTAAGAAAATGCATTAAAGAATTTATTTAGGAATGGACATTATGTTTTCTGGGGTTCATTAGTCATGTGGGACATGTTGGTAAAGTTAGTTTTGTCCAAGTATATGTTTGCAACATAAGTTAATAATTATTTCTTGCAAATGAGGTTTCTGAACAGAGTTGAGAATATTGTTAGTTACCATATGCAAATGATGTTTTCATGTCTTGTGTGCTATAACAAAGTTGTTGTGAATTTCATGATCTAGCTGCTGTTAAATTTTGGTGGCATTTGGCCATATGGTTTAGAAACTACAGCTGTTCCAAGTTGAGTTCAGATTTATGTTGCTCTCTGTACTTCCAGGACAGATTCTGTACCTTCTGTATTTCGACCTGGTAAATGTTAGAATCAGGTGTAGATGATATTAAATAAAATGTAGAGAATTTCATAAGCTTTCCATAATGTCTTCTTTCAAGTCATTTGGATTTGTAGAACTTCAGATATGATTGAATTACTCAGCTACTGCATAAATGTCCAGAATTGTTGAAAATACATGATTGCTTGGTTACTTGCTTGCATATTGCTAAGTGTGATTCATGTCCTTGGTGATGAAGTTAGTACACCTGAAACTTGTGAAGATTATGCTTTACTTATTATGCATGGAATGGTTGGTGTGCTATAGTCAGTGAGTGGCTATGAGAGCTTGTATCTTGTTTAAATATTGTGCTTGTCTTATGTGATGCATTCTTATTGCTATTCATCATGTTCATACACTTGCATCTTGCATCTCATTTAGGTACGCTAGATGCACCACGTGAAGGACGTGAGGTGGAGCTAACCAGAAGATGGTGTTGGTGGACCTATCTCGGAGATGGAATGATCGGACAAGTGCTAGAATGAGAGAATGCTCGCCAAGCGGGTTTCACTTGACAAACTCTAACTTGAGTCGGATCCCAGGCAAGCCCCGGAGCATTATAAGCCTCCTATCTTCAAAGCAATTAATTCTATATATGTTATAAGTATTGTTGCATTAAGTGGTAGGAGTTGGTTGAAAACCTTGCTGCATTATATCATTCCTTGTCCAGATATATGAATCCTTGAATCCTACGTAGACTAGGATCGAGTAGATGCTTAGCCCTGCTTTAAGCGGTAGAAGTCAGGTGATTTCCTGTCACCTGCGAGATATAGGGATATTCATATATGGCACGGTTGGCTATATTTGCTATCGTGGAAAGGAACCATGTGTTAATAAAATGAAATGAGACCGGGTGGGATGATGATAGTGAAGCGACAAGGCATGGAGGTCTTGGGTGTGGATCTATCCCCGTCTGAGTCGTTTAAGGACCGATTCGCTGTACGTCCTTGAGTCATGTTGAACGCAGTCTAACACTTAGTTGGCCGGATAAGTCGTTCCGACCGCGAATCCGAGTAATACAGTTCAGGCCGGGAATCGAATGGTAGGTTGCTTCTTGGAGGAGAGAAAGGATGTGCTTGGGGACATTGGCGTGAGACCAAGGGGGGGTTAGAGTCCCTATCACCTGGCAGAGTGTCGCCCTTGGGGTCGCGACATCATTCGGACCCACGGCTCCTGAACTGTACCAAAGGTGACCTGAGCAGCCCTCGCCAGGCGTGACTCGGTGAGTGTTAGAAATACCCCTCCAGCTGGATAGGAATTCGATTCGAATCGCCGTCGCTCCCGGTTAGTGAGCACTTGACTTGAGCAGCGGCAACGTAGATTCAATTAAATTGAACTGATGGTTAATTGGATCACGATGGAAAGGTTGCCTCAATTTATACCTGCTATGGTTAATATTGTTTGCTCCTAATAAAGTGAGTGCTCTAGTACAGGTTCTAATATAGATGATAGGTTAATGATAATTAACTTGATGCGTAAGCATTAATGATTGATCATATATATTAAGCTTTTTATGCAAAATGTTGTCAAGCTAGCCCACTTTATATCAGCCTTGCATGATCCTTGGTGTCACCTTATTTCTGGTTTCTGACGGCTAAGTCTAGCTGAGTACCTTCTTGTACTCAGGGTTTTATTCCCCACTTGTTGCAGGTTGTGATGTATCATGGCGGCTGCAAGAGTTGGTTGGCTCCTGCCATAGAGGCGGAGTGTGATCATGGGCATGATCCTTCTGAGCTACCTTATCTCTAATGCTTTTGTTGGAAGTCGACCGTGGTACTGGCATGTATTTGAAATAAGATTTATGTTAGTTTTAAATTACTTTGCTTCCGCTACTTTTGAACTTAAGATGTAATAACTATGTTGAACTCCGATGTATATTGAATTACTTGTGAAATGGTTATAACATGTGACTTGTTATGTTGAATCACTACGATCTTGGCTTGTATGTTAGTTGGTTTGAAATCCCTCGCGATTTCATTGGACTACCGGAGTTATATGGGCTCAAGTGCGAGAATTTGATCACTTCGGTGATTGTTTTTGTACTTGTGCTCTTATAATTTGGACGGTTCCGTTACACCAGGCACAGGAGATGCCCGAGGAGGAAGAGTCAGGCGAGGAGCTGCCAGAGTGCGTCGACCACCATCCTAGCTCGTTCGAAAGAGGCAAGCCCCGGAGCATTTTAAGTCCCCTATTTTATAAAAGTTGTTCCTTACTACATGAACTATAGTTATATATATAGTTGCATTAAGTTATAGGAGTTGAGTGAAACCGTTGTTGCATTATTACCTTGGCCACCAGATTATCTTTCACCCTGTTAGGTCAGGATCGAGTAAATTGCTTAGCCATGCTTAGACCGGTAGAAGTCGGGTGATTTCCTATCACCTGCGAGTTATAGGTGGATACCGGGTTATGGTTAGCTGTAATTGTGATCATAAAAAGTAACCAAGTGTTGATGGATAAACGAAGACCGGGTGGAGTCTTATAGGGTTTTGGACTATAGTGATTCCGTCTGTGTCGATTAAGGACCGATCGTTGCTCGTCCCTCTTGTCATGTTGAACGCATGCCTCACATTTAGCTGGCCGAATAAAGTACCTTTCGACCGCGAAGCTAGTGACACTTTTCAAGCTGGGATAAACTCGGGTTGGCAGACTGGTGTTGAAGGGGGTGTAACGGGGACGCGAAGAGTGAGCCCAAGGTGCGTCCTGGCAGTCGGGCGGTCCCTGGGTAGTGCGATCCAAGATTGTTATCCCGCGGCTTCTTAGAAAGTGTCATTGGTGATCTACGCGACCCTGACGGGGGAAAGCAGGGTTTGTGTGAGGAATAAATCACCAGCTGGATACAAATTTGATTCGAATCGCCATCGCTCCCGGTTAGTGAGCACTTGACTCGAGCTATGGCATCGTACTAACATTAATAGAACAATGATGGTTAAGTGAATGATGTTGGAAATGCTAAACCTAATATGGTAATCTAGATTGTTAATGATGAATCAAGTGATTGTTTTAGCAATAGGTGCTTACCTAGCTCGAATAGGTTATACTAAAAGTGATGCAAAAAGTACTGGTATAGTTTTTCATAACAACTTATGCTTTTCGCAAATGAGTCAAGCCCGTCCAATCTATAAAGCCTTGCATGATCCTTGGTGTCCTTTATTTCTGGTTTATGACGGGTAAGTCTAGCTGAGTACATTCTCGTACTCAGTGCGTTGTTCCCATTGTTGTTGCAGATGGTCAGATGTACTATGGGTACTGCTCCAACTGTCTGTATCCGGCGATGGGCGACAACTAGGACCTTGGGCAAGGGTCACTCTGTTCGTCTTATCTAATGCTTTTGTGGACCATGACTATCTACTGGCACTGTATTTGAACTAAGCGTGTGTGTAAAACTACTTGCTTCCGCTATGTTATTTTGAACTATGTTGTAATAACTTTTATTCCGAACTCCGATGTACTCCACTTTTATTGTGAACTCTATGTATCATGTGAATTGTGGCTGCTAAATCAGTATGATCTTGGTTGTATGTTGGTTTGTTTGAAATCCCTCGTGATTTCACGGAATCTCGGGTTATACGGGTTTAAGTTTGATAAATTAACCGCCTCGGTGGAAGATTTTCTTACTTAATCTCGTATAATTATGTTGATCCGTTACAGCTGGCATCGGAGCATGGTTTAGCATGTTACCGTTCACATGGGTATTTAAAAACAAAACTATGTTTTCAACTAAGCTTTTAAATTTAAGAGTGTGCCAGTGGTCATATCCTTTATGCCCAATAAGGACTCTAGGTGGCTTAATTAAGTACTAACTTGGGGGTTTGCATCATATTTTAAATTTCGTCGCTCATACGGCGTGCTATTGTATGGGTGCCATTCAATTGAGTGGTAATGTATGGATCAATTCCCTCTACCCCTGGTAAGTGAGAGTTGTGAGAGCATGGTCGGATACACTGCCGATCTAGGGGAGTGCTTATGTGATACCGAAATACTTACGTGCCATGCGCATGTTCGTATGAGGGTATTCAAATGGTGGGGACTTTCGTCATGCGGTGACGATGCCGTCAATAGGACGATGATTCGGGTAGTTGTTACCATTATACTCGTATCTGGGCATGCGTGTAGAGCGAGTAACTTACTTTACTGCTTTCTTGCATATTTTCATACTGTGAGGTTTGGGCTGAAGTGACTTTCTACAGGTACATAACAACGCTTTCGAGTAGTACGTATTAGTTACGTTACAAGAGATCGTTGTATGCCACCGTTTATTCCGTTAGTAGTTATTAGTTTTCTAAGTTTGTGAGGACGTACGGAACGTGCATGTATCATGTTGTGCATTTCATTCATGGCATTGTTCCTCCCCTTATAAGTTGATTATCTCATTTCGATAAAAATGCCAACTTAAAAATCTGTTCGCACCATGGTAATAAAATTTTGCTACAGATGGCACGTACCAAGCAGACAGCCCGCAAGTCCACCGGCAGAGCTCCCCGTCATCAGCTTGCTCCACACACTCGTCAGCGCCACACTTTTCTTGGAGAGTTTGGGATGCCTACGCTCTTGTGGAGAGTACTCAGCTATGTAGGCTATCCTAATGGGATGGAGCCCCGCTACTTTTGGTCGAATGAGCGGTTGGGGGAAGGACTTTTAGTGACTGTGGAAGCAGTAGTTCGTCCCCGAGGTGATGGTTCTGAGTGGACCGGTTGGCATTTTGAGTCAACTGGCAGGACCCCTGAAGAAGCTGCTGAGAGGGCAGCCTTTGGGATCCTGAGGGATATCATGGATCGCTTTCCTCAGGAGTTGGCAGCAGCTATAGTTAGAGTCTTTCCGAGGGGCAACCCCTTCACTGACTCGTGGCAGTAGGCAAGAGGAAGATCTCTGGAGATTAGCGCCGTAGAAGCACAGAACAGTGACAACCCCACTATGAGTGCCATGTTCGCAGTGATGAGGGCCTTTGATGGAGTGGAAGGTAGCCTGAGACGTGTGTCTAGTGCTCTTAGTCAGGCTCGTGATGACCGCCGTCAGCTTCAGAGAGATCACGATGCCAAGATTAAGAGGCTCAACATAGAGATGGCTCAGTTGACTCGTTAGAGAGATCAGGCTACCTAGAGGACTGTGGCTTTCAAGGGAGATGTACGTGCCCTGAGAGAGCAGGTTGGGTGACTGACCACCGCCAACAGGAACGCTCAGCGCATGTTGACTCATGTGCTCCATCAGAGGAATAAAGCCTGGTCCACAGAGAATGTGTTGAGGGTTAGACAGTTTGAGCTAGAGCAACAGCTGGCATATGCAGAGGAATATATTGACAATCTGCATGAGGAGGTTCATCGGCTGAACAATCAACTCAACCCCTATGTTCCTCCTGGTGCGACAGAGATGGATTTGGATGAAGACGAAGGTCATGAAGAGCCCGAAGCACTAGTTGGGGAGCGGGGAGTCGCCTGCTACTGACCTCGTCGCCGGCGACCTCGCCGACGGCGAGATTCCCCCGGTCAGCGCCTTCCCCGACTCGGCTCCGGTTGACCGGTGGGGTCAGCTGACCCGTGGGACCCATCTGTCTGTCTCTCGATGGGAGTTGGGGGTGAAACCGCGGTGTGCGCGTAGAGTTGAAGGCCGGTTAAATTTTCGGTTTTAAAGAAATTGATTTTCTCAGAATTATGAAACAGCTTTGAAAAATCATATCTCAAGATTTATAGCTCCAAAAATGATGAAACAAATTTTGAAATGTTCCTCTTGAATAGATCTACAGTTTAAAAATATCTCATATTATTTTTGTAACACTTTACTGTTCAAATTTATTTAATTGCTATAAATGCTGATATCTTAGAAAATATGTAGTAAATAAAATAATAAAGGGAAAAATGTGATTCTTATTGCTTTAATCTTTATTAGTGATGTAATTTCTAGGAAAAATATTAGTGAAGCATGTTCTGTGAGAAATTTTTGAAGTGTAGTTCAAATGCTTTTAATTGATAATCTTTGTTATTTTTAGTAGAAAGCTAAATTTGTATAGAACATACATGTGATAATTTTTGTAGTGCGTTAGTTTACTGTTAATAACATAGGAAAAATGTGAAATCTGTTGTTTGATACTTTTTCTAGTATAAAATAATTTCATGCTCATATTTAGGCTATAACTTGTTTATTTTGTACAAACAGTTTTACATAGGCAATTCTCATGAAAATTTAGTAGTAGGTTAGTTAGGGTAAGAGTAATCTACTGTAATTTTTGTAGATTTTTATCTACACCCGAAATAGGTGTTGCTGTGTAACCCTAGTTAAATAGGGAATAAAAGATTATTCTTATGAGAAATTAAGAGAAATAAAATATGTTTGGTGTATCTTTGAAGCATCATTATGCCTTGCTGATGTTGTGGTTGAGTTAGGTTGGTAAGCTTTGGTAGCTTAGGTTCACTTGTATGTGTAGATGATAGGCTAGCTAATAGAAGAATAAGGTGCATGTTTTAGGGTACATGTTCTTGGATGACGTGGACTACCTTGTAGAAGAAATAGTTATATTCAAACTGCTCATTCCATGTGCTCATCTGCATCTCATGTCATCAAAGCACTCCACCACAATCCGATGCATCATTCGCATGTTTACTTATGCACTTGCATCATTCGCATGTTTACTTATGCACTTGCATCATCTCATGTCATCAATGCTGCCAGAGTGCGTCGACCACCATCCTAGCTCGTTCGAAAGAGGCAAGCCCCGAAGCATTTTAAGTCCCCTATTTTATAAAAGTTGTTCCTTACTACATGAACTATAGTTAAATATATAGTTGCATTAAGTTATAGGAGTTGAGTGAAACTATTCTTGCATTATTACCTTGGCCACTGGATCATCTTTCACCCTGTTAGGTCAGGATCGAGTAAATTGCTTAGCCATGCTTAGACCGGTAGAAGTCGGGTGATTTCCTGTCACTTGCGAGTTATAGGTGGATACCGGGTTATGGTTAGCTGTAATTGTGATCATAAAAAGTAACCAAGTGTTGATGGATAAACGAAGACTGGGTGGAGTCTTATAGGGTTTTGGACTATAGTGATTTCGTCTGTGTCGATTAAGGACCGATTGTTGCTCGTCCCTCTTGTCATGTTGAACGCATGCCTCACATTTAGCTGGCCGAATAAAGTACCTTTCGACCGTGAAGCTAGTGACACTTTTCGAGCCAGGATAAACTCAGGTTGGCAGACTAATGTTGAAGGGGGTGTAACGGGGATGCGAAGAGTGAGCCCAAGGTGCATCCTGGCAGTCGGGCGGTCCCTGGGTAGTGCGATCCATGATTGTTATCCCACGGCTTCTTGGAAAGTGTCATTGGTGATCTACGCGACCCTAACGGGGGAAAGCAGGGTTTGTGTGAGGAATAAATCTCCAGCTGGATAGGAATTCGATTCGAATCGCCGTCGCTCCTGGTTAGTGAGCACTTGACTCGAGCTATGGCATCGTAGTAACATTAATGGAACACTGATGGTTAAGTGAATGATGTTGGAAATGCTAAACCTGATATGGTAATCTAGATTGTTAATGATGAATCAAGTGATTGTTTTAGTAATAGGTGCTTACCTAGCTCGAATAGGTTATACTAAAAGTGATGCAAAAAGTATTGGTATAGTTTTTCATAACAACTTATGCTTTTCGCAAATGAGTCAAGCCCATCCAATCTATAAAGCCTTGCATGATCCTTGGTGTCTTTTATTTCTGGTTTATGACGGGTAAGTCTAGCTGAGTACATTCTCGTACTCAGGGCATTGTTCCCATTGTTGTTGCAGATGGTCAGATGTACTATGGGTACTGCTCCAACTGTTTGTATCCGGCGATGGGTGACAACTAGGACCTTGGGCAAGGGTCACTCTGTTCGTCTTATCTAATGCTTTTGTGGACCATGACTATCTACTAGCACTGTATTTGAACTAAGCGTGTGTGTAAAACTACTTGCTTCCGCTATGTTATTTTGAACTATGTTGTAATAACTTTTATTCCGAACTCCGATGTACTCCACTTTTATTGTGAACTCTATGTATCATGTGAATTGTGGCTGCTAAATCAGTACGATCTTGGTTGTATGTTGGTTGGTTTGAAATCCCTCGTGATTTCACAGAATCTCGGGTTATACGTGTTTAAGTTTGATAAATTAACTGCCTCGGTGGAAGATTTTATTACTTAATCTCGTATAATTACGTTGATCCGTTACAATTATCTTGTACCTTGTTACCGATGGGTTACACTTGCATATGGGTAGTTGCTAGCGCTTCACTTAAATACTATGAATATGGACAATGACTACTGATTATATGCAACCTTTGTTAAAACTTGATTTTGAGAAACATTAACGTAGGGTGAGAGAGCTTGTGTATCACGATGCTCTTGGCCCTCAATAAGGACTTATTCATTGGCAAAAGTTGGGACCTATGGTACAACTATGAGGGCCATATGGCTCTAGCTTTAGTCAAGTATGAAAACCTTTTCTAGCATGTTAGAGGTTACCCGAAAGGGTGCAAAAGGGGTCTGCCGACTCGGGTATAGTTTGGCTCCTGTTCCTATGTGTATAGGCTGTGTGTCATTGTGCCATTTGGGAAAGGGGGACCTATATCTATTTGCCACCGAAACCTAGCGGCCCTAACATGTTAGATGAACTTTTGAAAGGCTTCATAGTGTACCCTGCCCACTCACCCTGCAAGTGTTAGGGGGTCGACGGGCCCCGGGCATATGGGAATCATGACTCATAGTGAAAGTGTACACCTCTACGCAGAGTTTAATAAACTGTTATAATAGTCATGCCCACGGTTACGGGTGGCCCGGAAAACTGATGGAATAAATGAATCTTTGCTGTGATGTTAATAATAATGATCAATGATGATGTTTACTTATTCATGATACTGCTGTGGTTACTTGGGGCTTAAGCATAACCTTAACTTAATTAATATTAGGATGTTACTTAATAAAAGCTAACTACAGTACAACCAGTGTCAACTTTTTGAGCCTCATGAACCCCATATTATCTTGTTAAGTATGAGATGTATTTATGCTTGTTTATTTTTCATTATTGGATAAAAATCTCGGATGGGTACAGATGGCAATGACTACGACGATTTCTTTGAGGACAACTAGGTTTGTTGTCAACCAGTCGACCAGATCCTATGGTGATGGAGACGCCCTTGGAGTGTTTAGTTTATTTTATCAGATCTCCAGACTTTGAGATGTTTTTATTTATGTAATGAACTATGGTTCGCTATTGTAATAAGGCACTAAGTATGATACTTCTCCTTGACAATTTGTTCTCTATGTTCTACACATATGGTTTGCATCCAAATTTTATGGTTACAAAATATGGGTGTGACACTATCCCTGTGCTCTATTTGGGGTTGCTACCCCAGGTTACTTTTGATGTTGCTACCTCAGATACTCTTGAGGTCGCTACCTCCGTAAATGATGATGGTTAATAAATTTGATAATCTTTACCCCATTAATTAAGGGTTGGGATATTTTACACACTGTTGACACCTCTAACGCGCACCTAAGCTAGGTTGTCATCCCTAGCATGGCGCCAGAGGTGCTGGTATTAATAAATGCAAATGCTCCTCTAGAATGAATATGAAATCCGCAAGCACACAGATAATATCGATGTAGCATTTTAACTAGGAGTAATCTAGGTATCGTTATTTATATTTTTACCACTAGGAAGGGAGTGCTAAGGATAATGAGCAATGAGCATCACTACATGTGGTAATGGAGAGCATAACCATGTCTTTATCTATCTTCTCATACAGGGTAAGTGTCACAAGATAAATATTATATATAAATGATAAAGAATAACTGATAAGCACATGGCCACATAGTAAAAGATAAACATCTCAATAGGTTACTCTAAGCTTATAGCACTAGCATGGATTAGGACAAACTACAAAGATAACTCCTAAGTTATTCTAACTATAAGGTCAAAGCATACGATGATTAGTGCAACTACACTTGGCAATCATAGCAAGAGAAGGTTATACCTACGCATAGTGATATTACGAAGGAAGATGAAGAACATAGCAATCACTTCCCTGTAATAGTTGTGTTCTGCCTGCCCTATACTCGGGAGCTGGACTACGAATGACTCAACAGGACTGTCACTCCCACGATCTACCACACGGTCTGAAATATAGGGTGCAATCGTAGGAAAATACGGTATAGGCACCACGCCTACACAATATTTACCACTCACCCATCAATGTAATGAGCAAGCACTATACGATCCTATACTTGAATATAATTCTAATCTAACTATGCCAAGCATATAATCAAAGTAGACTAAGAACAATATAATTGAGAACATAATCAAATAGAGCAAAGTCATATCCAATATGATAGAATAGACTAAAGTCATATTCATACAAATGATGAACTAGATGAATAATACAAGAACGAATATAAAAGTAGGAGAGAATTACCAAGAATCCTCTTGACAGATCTAGAATCCAAGCAATGATTGCCTCCTTCTAGTTCTAATCCTATGTAGCTATGCTACTAAACTATAGAGATCTAATTGAGATGGTGGCTCTGAGGCTTCTCAGAGAAATGCTCTGTATCTTGGAATGAATTAAGGTTTCTCCTAGGGCCAGGGGCCTTGCTTATATAGCCCTCTAGGAAGCACCATAGCCCTTGGATCAAACCGACCTTGATGGACAATTATTATTGATCCTCAAAGGCGGTGGAGGCATGATCCGCGAGGTGGTTCCTGATTGGCCACCTAGGTAGGGCGGCCGCCCAGGGGGTGGGGCGCCCACCCCTATTATAGTGACAGGTGGGTCCCACCTCCTAGGGTTTTTGCTTCCCGTATCTTCTAGATTATTCTTTTTATATATGTGGCCCTTTTCTCTTTACGTAAATATGACATGTGGGCCTCCTTTGGTTGTTTCCTGATAACCCCCTACAGAAATAGACATTTACCAAAACTCGTGGAATTCTGTTAGTGTAACCCCTATATCTAGCTAGTAATTATTTTTAGGTCCTTTCTCATGCTATGTTGACGATTAAAAATGACACTTATCTACCATCAATAGACTCCCCCAAACTTACCTTTTGCTCATCCCTAAGCAAAGATTGACTAAGTGACGGATCAGGAGTTGCTACAATGCTTTCATGCCTTTTAGGTACACATGCGTTCAAACTAGAATTCTCCTTCGGATTAGAATGAACTATTCTGATAAAAAAACTTACTCATATTATCTTCCACCATGGGGCTTGTAGCCATCACTTGAGTCTTGAGTAGTTCAAAGACAGAACGGTCAAGTCATGCGCCACGTTTCAAGTTCTTTGATCAACTATTATTCTAGAGTTTTGCACAATTTTCAAAATAAAAGTTAGAGATTCCTATGTATGACCCTTTTAAGTCTCTCCTTTGTGGTATTTTTGGATTCTCTCCAAGGCATTTATGGTCTATGTCTTTTCTCTCCTCTCAAGATATGTGATATTTTTGGTATTTTAGGCATAGTAACATTGCCTTCTCTCTCTCACCCTACTTCTAATAGGCTTATGTGGAGCTCATAGGTGGGGAGATAGCGAATACATACTTGCAAACATTTATTGCATAGTCAAACTACGGATCCAGAGAAACAAGTCATACAATCAAATCAAGATATGCATGTGTATAGGTTGGATGGTAGGTGGTATATGGGTTAGGAGTGATGATGTAGGGGTGAAGGAATGGTGATGGTGAATACTTAGCTCCTTTGAGAAACTTTTTTTTCTCATACCCCTCTTGAAAACTTGAAAATTTTTGGGAGAACTTGGGCTGCTCAATGGATCTTTTTCTTCTCTCTCTTCTTTTTTTCATAGTGGGACATTTGTCCTCTTTCTTTTATTTCTTCTTCTCTCTCTTTCTTTTTTTAGAGCACCCAAGCCTCTTTTTCTGGGATATAATAACAAGTGGTAATATAGCTGGATATTTGGAGCTTTATTGGCTAGCAAGGGATAAATAAGGGTGATAGGAATATTTTTGGGTAGTTCACTCTCAGTGTAAGAGTAGAACTATTTTTGGATGGATCTGAATGGTGTATATGTGGATTCGTACTTCTAGGATAGAAGCAAAATATATAGGTGGATGCATATGGATGCATACTTCTAGGATAGAAGTAGCATGTATAGGTGGAGAATATATGTGGATCTTGATTTTAACTGCATGACCTCCTAAGGGTCGACACAGGTTGACCACACTTAATGCTTACAAGCAGTAAATATGAATGTAGGGCTTCCTAATCTAGCAAGCATGTATATGGCTGTGGTAGGAATTTTAAACTCTCGTCATACAGGAACTCATCATGTAGCAAGTTAATTTTTAAAAGATAAATTCTCTAGAACTCTAGTATCTCTAGGAACATGAAAAACAACAGCTCAAAACATTCCCATATCATATCCGTCAACTACCTAGACTTAGATCAAGCATTTACTACCCACAAATCAGGTTTAGAGAAAATCTTAAATCAAAACCATTGTATCCAAAAACTCAGGAGAATTTGAGGTTGAAAACTAGGTACTTGAAAGGAATTACGATAGAGCAACTATTCATCATTTTCACATAAGAGTTTATTCTAGGGGTTCATTTTAGCAAGATAAAAACTTAGCACACTCTCCTCTAATTATTTAGCAAACTTAAAGATCATACAAAAACATATAAATATAAAGGAAAATATTTATTTGGTTTTCTAAAGGTTATGCATCTTTTTATCAAAGCAGAAATAAATAAGTAAATAGATAGGTAAGGAAATACATAGCTAGATACAGGGGGGTGCTGTTCCCCAAGCTGGATGTTGACGTAGTCTTGATTGATGTAGCTAATATAGACAGTGAAGGTGTATTCCCCTTGTCAGAGTGCTTATGATGATGACTGTTGAGATAGCACTCCGATAGGGGTTAGAGTGTCCTTCCGTTTGTTAGCTTTTCTTGATCCTTTGAATTCTATGAAGCTCAAATAGACAACAAAGCTTGTGGAACTTGATTAAGTGTTAGTGATAAACCTCTAAGTCTTAGATATCTAGAACCACTTAACATATGAATCTTTCTAGCAAGATCTTCAAAGTAATCTTTTTGTACTTTTATACTATGGAAGGAATTATAAAGAATGATGCATGCTTCTTTATTTTTATTTTTATTTTTATGCCACCACAGCACTAGACTTATGGGATTTATGCCACAAATTTTTTTGCATGGGGCTTAGCAGTTTTAGAATGCAATGCACAACAAATTTATTTTCTTTTTCTATGCAAGAATAAAATGTAACATGCAATTAAGGAAAGTAAACATGATACGGAAAATTAAATGCTGGAAGGGAAATATGATAACTACCAAGTTACCTCTTGGTGCGGTGTTCGATGATTTTAAGTCATTCGAACAGGACCTCTTGTCTGTTTACTCCTTCTAAGGCACCTTGAGTGATGCCTCCGTCTGATCCTCTTCTTGTATTGAATCTGAAACTGATTTTACCTTTACTCTCCATACTTATTTTGTTGGTGAGGTCGATTTTGAGGGAGAAGCCTACTCTTCTGTCTTCTCTTCTTCTTGATTCTTGGTGTCAAGGTCACTCTCAGTTGGTGGTACCTCTGGAGGTGTATTGTCTTCAGGGAATAAATCTTCATGTCATGTTACTTTTCCTTCATAATCAGCCCAGCCGTCCATAGCTAACTGGCTCTTATTGGTGCGAGTACAACGCCTTCTCCTTGATCTGTTCTTCTTGGGTTCTTCAACAATTATATAATTATTATTGAAATGGTGGCGTACCTTGTAACACCCTAAAATTTGTTTCTTTGAAAATAGAGCTAAAATGAGTTAATTTTGAATTTTTGTGCTCATGAAAACATAGGGAAATAATATTTTCACTAAATTGAAATTTATCATAAGGTTTAGCAACTTGTTAATGCATTCATGCTGATGTATTTGTGTTTTTGTATTGCTTGGTTTTGACCAAAGATCAAAATGAATTCAAGTTGTTCTTTCAAAATGCGTTTAGGTCAATTTTCCTTCTCCGATATACATATATCATTTTTCTACAATCAAATCCCTTGTTTCTCATCCGTCAATCAACCTCTACAAACTTCTCGAAAATTTTTCCGACTTTTCTGTAGCTTGTTTTCACTTATCTGTGAGCATAATCTAATTTTTAGATGCTCCAAATTATCTTATCATGAGTTCCAAATACTTTATTTAGGTTCCTCATGTTCCATAATGTCTCTAGGAATTTTTTCCGAATTTTCGGAGCTTTCGGAGTATTTTTTGCGGCTTAAATAATAATTCTAGACTTTTCTAGAATTATTTTATCCATGAAAATAATTAATTCCGAAAATAATAAATCTCTCATTTTCCCCAACGCTCAAAGCCCATGTGCAATAATCTTAATAAATCTCAAAGGCCCATACATTTGTTTACTAATGGGCTTTAATAATTAATTAGGCCTACTAGTAAAGATAGAGGGTGCAACATCAATTAGTACCATATTGCTAGTTGATGTTAAGGCGAGGATTTTTCTCCCAATAAGTATGGACCTACCCCTTGGGCAAAGCACACCAAAACTACCGTAAGAGGAGCCCCTAGTTTGAAAAATCTCTCGTGTAGTAAATTAGATTTTTCTCCTCCTTCTCATGCCGCCACCGGAGAATCGTCGCGTGCGAGCCTTCCTAGGAGAGTTCATCGTCTTATTCGTGTTCAAAAGAGTCGGGCAACGTGGTTGATCTCCTGATTCATGTCTTTTCTTTTTTTCTATCTCTGCCTTTCACCGATCTAGTATCGCCTGCTGCAGGAGGTAGGCTACTGCACGGAATCTAGGGCTTCCGTGAAGAGGCTCAGGTCGTCCAGAAGTCCATGGAAGCAAATCACAGCCAGAGGCGGCCACGTGAAGCAATTGCTGCTAACTTCGTTCTCCTCGTCGTCCGGTCAAGCGGCCAAGCTAGGCGCCACCTGCACGTAGGCGCAACTCCACCAGTGCCATGCGCCTGAAAAAACATGAAGCAATCATCGGCAATTCAACCAGAAACCACCAACGTGAGCCCCTGTCACCTTGCCTTTCAGTTTACCCTTTCTTTTCTAACCAGTTCTATATTCCTTGCTTGGTCTTTAAACATCTCCCGCACCTTTGGTTAGATTTACGATCGGGATGCATGCGTTCCTGGCTGCTTGTCTGTCTTGAGGCCAAGCAAGCTCGCTCCAAGCTAATCCTGCATCTATCATCTGTTTCTCGCCATGACTAGAGCAAGCTACGGATGACATGCATGGTAATCTTGTCAACTTCCTCCACCATTCGTCTATTTCATCAACTAGCTACATGTTTTGTTGTCGTTTTCCATTATAAAAACAAACCTTGAAATACAATAGAAATACACATCATCCTGAGCCGTCTGTTTTTAGATCAATGGCCCAGATTAAAACATATCCTTTCGCCATTTTTTTCTAAAGAGTCCCTGTATTCTTGGAGAATAAACCCGCAGACCAAAACATGTTTACAGATTTTGTTTTCTTCATTTGAAAGCGTATTTTGTTTTGGTTAAGAATAAATTACGTTTTCAGCTATTTACAGAATTGCCACTGATTTTGTTTTAGCCATAACTTCTCCGTTTTAACTCCGATTTGATCCGTTCAACTTGCGTTAGATTCATAATTTCATAATCTACATGTTAATAATTCTGTTAAGTAGGTTTTCAACTTTTAAAATTCATGATTAGATTTACTCTATTATTTTAATAGAGGAAATCTTGTTTATTTCATATCTTCTACGTTTCAACTTTGTTTTGAGCCTTTCAAGTTGCGTTAGATTCATAGCAACGAGATCTATGCATTTGTAACAGTGTTTATCATGTCACTAATATTGGAATTTCATCATATCTTAAATAACAATTATGCAACTAGGTTTCGTAGATAAAATATGATTTGTTTTACTTTAGTTTTATAGTTCGAATCTAAATTTGACTTAAATTATAATCTCTATAAAATATCTTATATATGTTTTTATACCATTAAGATACATGAAGCTAATAGTTTTATGGGTAAATCTATCGGTAGTTGTAACTTTTCAACCGTAGCTCCGATTAGCATGCTTTCCGCGTCTGTGTGTTCGTAGGAACATATAGAATATCTTTAAAACCTTTTTACTTGTTGTTTCACTTGTTTGGTGTACTGTTCTAATTATTATTTATTGTTTGCTTCATGTATGATTGTATGGATGCTTGTGTGGTGCTATATGGTTCAGTCAATCGATGAGGTTTACGTGGTGATTAAGAAGCTATTCTCTGAAGACTAAAAGCTGAGAATTGGAAGCAAAAGATTGAAAGTTGAATACTAAAGGCTTTCGAGCGTATTGCTCTGGGGAAAAGCAAGTTAAGACAAGTATAGCATGGGATAATCCTTGTTACCTAATCACTTTTAAAGCACTTAAATCACTATGCATGTGTCTCCTTGTTAAGAATGCCTTAGAAATTGATCTTGTACCTTGTCGCTTATGGTTTTGCATTGGGTAGCTATTGCTAGTGCTCAACATAAACTATGATCTTGTAATTTGACTAATGGAATATGCAATAACGTTAAAATATGACTTTTTAGTAACATAATGAAAGAGGGCTAGAGCCTTGGGCTATCTTTTGGTGCTCTAGTTTCTCTCCATAAGGACTTATCTGTAAGCGAACATCCGGGACTTACAGTATAGCTGTGAGGGCTACATGGCTCTGGCTTTAGTCATATAAGAGGTCCTTTTCTAGCTTGTTAGAGGTTACCCGAAAGGGCGCAAAAGGGGTGTTTCTCGGGTTGGGTGTAGTGTGGCTTCTGTCCTTATGTGTATAGGTTGCGCGTCATTGTGCCATACGGAAGGGGAGCTCTACATTCGCAGGTTACAGAAACCTAGCGGCCCTAACTTGTTAGACGAACCTTGGAAAGACTTTATAGTGAAACTTGTCTGCCCATTGAGGCCTTGCAAACCTCGGGCTTATGGGGATCATGACTCACAGTGAAAGTGTACAACCTCTGCAGAGTGTAAAACTGGTATATTAGCCGTGCTTACGGTCACGAGCGGCCTTGGACCCTTATGGAATAGATGATCACTATTGAACTGTAATATGCTTATGTTTTGCTATTCATTCTTCATATTACCTGATCATATGTTGATTCTAGAATTAAAGACAACTTGATGCTACTCATATGCTAAAACTTTGCCAACTAAAAGCTACATGCAGTTAAACCAGTGTCATGCCTTTTGAGCCTCATGAACCTCATGTTATGTTTGTTGAGTTCGACATGGACTCACCCTTGCTATTTCCCCCACATCTCAGGAAGGGTACCAGACTGCTAGATTTTGGAATTGTTAGGCTTGTGATCAACCAGTCAGTTTGATCCTGGAGTGAAGGTTACACCGGTGTTCGGAGTTGTCTTGCTGCTGTGTTGCTCTCTAAGGTTATATCTTATACTATTGCGTTATGTTTAATAAGCATTTGTCTTTTGATATTAAACTTATCTGCAGCTATATGTGAGATTTGACCTCTTTATTTCACATATAGTGTATATCTGGTTTTGTCCTTAAAACTGGGTGTGACAGAGTGGTATCAGAGCAATGCTGACTGTAGGACGCAAGCCTCATGAGAAATTGATCGTCTTAAGGTTTTGAACTTGTAATAAAATCCTTGTTCTATAATCCTTGATATTTTCTTCCCTACTATATATCTACCCTTGATATTTTTCTCCTCCTTGATGCTTATTTTAAGCCTTTGCTCTCATCTATACTCATTGCTTTGATATGCTTTTAGAACTGTTCCTCATCCCCTTGTTGCGTAATCTAAAGATGAATCTTAGGATTGTTACCCCTAGCATAATGAGGACGATAGTATCGCAAGTTGAGTCAATGTTGAGTTGTGCTCCTATATTGCCTTGTTGGATTGTCTTTATGCCTATGCTTGTTTTGGATCTTCGTAATGATTGCAATGAACTTGTTGGGTGTTCCCATAATTTCATTCAGTTTATAGGCCTAAGGTATAAGGATTAGTGAAATAAATAGTTGGGATATGGTTTTCTTCTATTCTCTCCATCCTGTCTTTTTGAAGCAGCCTGCACTCTTCGCTTTATATCTCTGATTTTGGACAATCATAAATCATGAGAAAATTCTAGACAACATTAGACTTCAATATTTTTCTCTGAGTGCAAGAATCACCTTGATAGCTATTTTGGGTATGGAGATACGAAAATCACAAGGCGATGCATCTGTACTGTTTAGAACATGGAACAGTTCTGTTGTACATTGTTTTCGACCAAATTAGCTGCAGAATCTGAAAAAGTGTTCTATAAGGAAGTTGTAGGGACTTTTGTAAGCTTTCCAACGGTATAAGACACAACTTCATCGGACTTGCAGAATAAGAGTTATAGCTGTTTTACTGCACTGCTAATTTTCTGCTCGCAAGAAATTTCAGATTTCTTATTCTTACCCATACACCAGAGTATTATTGGGATGATAGAATGCCTTGATGTTAGTTAGATCATCTAGAATAAGGTGCAAGATACCCTTTTGGTGTCCCCTAATTTAATTTTTTAAGGGGGGTAGCAAAGTCATAGAAGTTGCAAGATTAAGGTTTCATACATTTAGTGCTTCGCTTGGAAGTATTGGTTAACCCTCATTATTGAGATGTCGTTAGTTGGGAGTTCAACCATCAACATACCCAAGTTAAATTGGCATGGATAACGTAGGAAGGCGATGTTGGAAATCTGGGGTAGGTTCTACAGAGACTTAGGAAACCTCACTGCTATACCAAGCATGTCTAGTAAGTTTTGGATAGGTTATCCCTAACGGTAGAATTATGAAGAAGAGCACAAAAATTGATGTGTTGGGTTAGAACCCCAAGGATGAGGTGTGACTTAAAGTTACTTTGGGATAGTGAGAATCTGTTAGAGGATCATTGGAGGTATTACAATGATGGACAAATATCTCGTCAAGATTTGGGATGTGCCCTACGCAAGAAAAATATGCATTAAGTGAGCTAACTGAGTTGGACCACCTGACACATGATATGGAGATAACCACTGTGGAACATGATATGCTCTCTTCTTGGACATAAGAGAGATATCTACATGGAATTAAGAGTCTAGAAGGTATTTACACTAAGTTGGGGTTGAGTTAGTGACATTATCATTGGATTTGAGTTGATTAAGACATGGAAGGTGCTATCATTTGGAAGAAGCAAAAGTCTTGCTGATGCCCTTAGCAAGGGAGAGTGTGCTATGAAGATTTTGACGACACCAAGGACTAAGCACTGTTCTTGAGTGTTTAACAACTTAACCTGTACATGAATGGACATATGTTTTCAAGATTGGTGATAGAACCTACTTTGGACAAAGAAAGTAAGAAGGCTCCATTGGAAGGTGAACATATGAAGAAAGAGATTTGATAGTATGGACTAAAAAGGAAAGATGACCAAGTGATTGGAGCTACCTAAGAGTTATTCGGAGTACCCGTAAAGATTTTGGAATTAGTTGAGCAAGTTACTTGTGGTAAGGTTATCCTCAGCAAAGTAAGGCAGAATCTTTACCAAGGAGATGGAACTACTCAAGAAAGTGAGAAGGATTCCAAGATAGAGTATGCCTATCTCTTTGACCACTATCTTCCGAATCTCGGGACGAGATTCATCTTAAGGGGGGTAGAATTGTAAAACCCTAAAATTTGTTTCTTTGAAAATAGAGCTAAAATGAGTTAATTTTGAAATTTTGTGCTCATGAAAACATAGGGAAATAATATTTTAACTAAATTTAAATTTATCATAAGGTTTAGCAACTTGTTGATGCATTCATGCTGATGCATTTGTGTTTTTGTATTGCTTGGTTTTGACCAAAGATCAAAATGAATTCAAGTTGTTCTTTCAAAATGCGTTTAGATCGATTTTCCTTCTCCGATATACATATATTATTTTTCTACAATCAAATCCCTTGTTTCTTATCTGTCAATCAACCTCTACAAACTTCTCGGAAATTTTTCTGACTTTTCTGTAGCTTGTTTCCACTTATCTGTAAGCATAATCTAATTTTTAGATGCTCCAAATTATCTTATCATGACCTCCAAATACTTTATTTGGGTTCCTCATGTTCCATAATGTCTCTGGGAATTTTTCCCGAATTTTCGGAGCTTTCGGAGTATTTTTCGCGGCTTAAATAATAATTCTGGACTTTTTCTAGAATTATTTTATCCATGAAAATAATTAATTCCGAAAATAATAAATCTCTCATTTTCCCCAACGCTCAAAGCCCATGTGCAATAATCTTAATAAATCTCAAAGGCCCATACATTTGTTTACTAATGGGCTTTAATAATTAATTAGGCCTATTAGTAAAGACGGAGGGTGCAACATCAATTAGTACCATATTGCTAGTTGATGTGAAGGCGAGGAGTTTTCTCCCAATAAGTATAGACCTACCCCTTGGGCAAAGCACACCAAAACTACCGTAAGAGGAGCCCCCAGTTTGGGAAATCTCTCGTGTAGTAAATTAGATTTTTCTCCTCCTTCTCATTACGCCACCGGAGAATCGTCGCTTGCGAGCCTTCCCAGGAGAGTTCATCATCTTCTTCGTGTTCAAAAGAGCCAGGCAACGTGGTTGATCTCCTGATTCATGTCTTTTCTTATTTTTCTACCTCTGCCTTTCGCTGATCTAGTATCGCCTGCTGCAGGAGGCAGGCTACTGCACTAAATTTAGGGCTTCCGTGAAGAGGCTCAGGTCGTCCAAAAGTCCATGGAAGCAAATCACAGCCAGAGGCGGCCACGTGAAGCACTTGCTGCTAACTTCGTTCTCCTCGTCATCCGGTCAAGCGGCCAAGCTAGGCGCCACCTGCACGTAGGCGCAACTCCACCAGTGCCATGCGCATGAAAAATAAGAAGTAATCATCGGCAATTCAACCAGAAACCACCAACGTGAGCCCTTGTCACCTTGCCTTTCAGTTTACCCTTTCTTTTCTAACCAGTTCTCTATTCCTTGCTTGGTCTTTAAACATCTCCCACACCTTTGGTTAGATTCAACCAGAAAACAAGAAGTCTGTCTTGAGGGCAAGCAAGCTCGCTCCAAGCTAATCCTGCATCTATCATTTGTTTCTCGCCATGACTAGAGCAAGCTACGGATGACATGCATGGTAATCTTGTCAACTTCCTCCACCATTCGTCTATTTCATCAACTAGCTACATGTTTTGTTGCCGTTTTCCTTTATAAAAACAAACCTTGAAATACAATAGAAATACACATCATCCTGAGCCGTCCGTTTTTAGATCCATGGCCCAGATTAAAACATATCCTTTCGCTGTCTTTTTTACTAAAGAGTCCCTGTATTCTTGGAGAATAAACCCACAGACCAAAACATTTTTACAGATTTTGTTTTCTTCATTTGAAAGCGTATTTTATTTCGGTTAAGAATAAATTACGTTTTTAGCTATTTACAGAATTGCCACTGATTTTGTTTTAGCCATAACTTCTCCGTTTTAACTCCGATTTGATCCGTTCAACTTGCGTTAGATTCGTAATTTCATAATCTACATGTTAATAATACTGTTAAGTAGGTTTTCAACTTTTAAAATTCATGATTAGATTTACTCTATTATTTTAATAGAGGAAAACTTGTTTATTTCATATCTTCTACGTTTCAACTTCGTTTTGAGTCATTCAAGTTGCGTTAGATTCATAGCAACGAGATCTATGCATTTGTAACAGTGTTTATCATGTCACTAATATTGGAATTTCATCATATCTTAAATAACAATTATGAAACTGGGTTTTGTAGATAAAATATGATTTGTTTTACTTTAGTTTTATAGTTCGAATCTAAATTTGACTTAAATTATAATCTCTATAAAATATCTTATATATGTTTTATACCATTAAGATACATGAAGCTAATAGTTTTATGGGTAAATCTATCGGTAGTTGTAACTTTTCAACCGTAGCTCCGATTAGCTTGCTTTCCGCGTCTGTGTGTTCGTAGGAACGTATAGAACATCTTTAAAACATTTTTACTTGTTGTTTCACTTGTTTGGTGTACTATTCTAATTATTATTTATTGTTTGCTTCGTGTATGATTGTATGGATGCTTGTGTGGTGCTATATGGTTCAGTCAATCGGTGAGGTTTACGTGGTGATTAAGAAGCTATTCTCTGAAGACTAAAAGCTGAGAATTGGAAACAGAAGATTGAAAGTTGAATACTAAAGGCTTTCGAGCGTATTGCTTTGGGGGAAAAGCAAGTTAAGGCAAGTATAGCATAGGATCATCCTTGTTACCTAATCACTTTTAAAGCACATAAATCACTATGCATGTGTCTCCTTGTTAAGGATGCCTTAGAAATTGATCTTGTACCTTGTCGCCTATGGTTTTGCATTGGGTAGCTATTGCTAGTGCTCAACATAAACTATGATCTTGTAATTTGACTAATGGAATATGCAATAACATTAAAATATGACTTTTTAGTAATATAATGAAAGAGGGCTAGAGCCTTGGGCTATCTTTTGGTGCTCTAGTTTCTCTCCATAAGGACTTATCTGTAAGCGAACATCCGAGACTTACAGTACAGCTATGAGGGCTACATGGCTCTGGCTTTAGTCATATAAGAGGACCTTTTCTAGCTTGTTAGAGGTTACCCGAAAGGGCGCAAAAGGGGTGTTTCTCGGGTTGGGTGTAGTGCGACTTTTGTCCTTATGTGTATAGGTTGCGCGTCATTGTGCCATACAGAAGGGGAGCTCTACATTCGTAGGTTACAGAAACCTAGCGGCCCTAACTTGTTAGACGAACCTTGGAAAGACTTCATAGTGAAACTTGTCTGCCCATTGAGGCCTTGCAAACCTTGGGCTTATGGGGATCACAACTCACAGTGAAAGTGTACAACCTCTGCAGAGTGTAAAACTGGTATATCAGCCGTGCTCACGGTCACGAGCGGCCTTGGACCCTTATGGAATAGATGATCACTATTGAACTGTAATATGCTTATGTTTTGCTATTCATTCTTCATATTACCTGATCATATGTTGATTCTAGGATTAAAGACAACTTGATGCTACTCATATGCTAAAACTTTGCCAACTAAAAGCTACATGCAATTAAACCCGTGTCATGCCTTTTGAGCCTCATGAACCTCATGTTATGTTTGTTGAGTTCGACATGGACTCACCCTTGCTATTTCCCCCAAATCTCAGGAAGGGTACTAGACTGCTAGATTTTGGAATTGTTAGGCTTGTGATCAACCAATCAGTTTGATCCTGGAGTGAAGGTTACACCCGGTGTTCGGAGTTGTCTTGCCGCTGTGTTGCTCTCTAAGGTTATATCTTATACTATTGCGTTATGTTTAATAAGCATTTGTCTTTTGATATTAAACTTATCTGCAGCTATATGTGAGATTTGACCTCTTTATTTCACATATAGTGTATATCTGGTTTTGTCCTTAAAACTGGGTGTGACATACCTTCTCTGAGGGAAATTGGAAATGCACTTCTCCTATTGTGATGTAGATGATGGCCTTGGTGGTGCTTAGGAATGGTCTTCTAGGATGATTGATGGATCGTACTCATCTTCTCCCATGTCGACGACTAAGAAGTCAATTGAGATGAAGTGGTCATCAATCTGTGTGGGGACATCCTTCCATGAAGCGAAACATTTGGTCCACCATCTACAGCTGCGCATATGTAGGTTCCAAGGGCATAGTACCATATAGATATTCATAAGTTACCTTGACCATTATGTTGATGCCCGATCCGGTGTCATAGACAGCTTTTTGAAAAGAGCTTCTATTGATGGTGCATTCAATGGTTGGGACACCTTGGTCATCCTTCTTGATCAAGTAGGGGGACTTGAGCTGACGATCATGCTCTCTATGGACTGCGTTGATCATCCTTACTGACTCCATCTGTTGTGGCTTCTTGTTCCTGTTTCTGTTCTTGTTCTTCTGATTGTTCTTCTTCTTTGGCTCATAGGGATGTTGTGGGTGTGCAGGGAACTGTAGTACTCTATTCTTGAAGAAGAAGGTCTCTCTCTTACCTTTCATATTAAAACAGATCTTGGCAGTGTTGGCATACATGATAGCTCCAGTGGTGTTCAAGAATGGTCGTCCCAAAATGATGGGCTACCTCTCATCACCACCTGTCTCTATAACCACAAAGTCTACAGGAACATATGAGCTTCCTACTCATACATAGATGTCATCTAGGATCCCTTTGGTGTAACAAAGTCACTTGTCTGCAAGCTGCAAGCACATGGTTGTATACAATAAAGGATAATTGAACATTTTATCATAAATCACCTTAGGCATAATGTTGACGCTTGCATCGAAGTCACAGATAGCCTCATTGAAGTTCATGCTTCCAATGAAGATTAGGATGACTGGTCTCCCTAGATCACCTTTCTTAATTGGCAGAGTCTCGTTGTTCCACCCTTTTGAGATAGGGTTACTCCAATAGCTTCTTGCATTGAATATGTCTATAAGATTTGTAGTTTCTAGATCTTCCAGTTGTCCTAGAAACTTACCTAGTTAGCAGGAGGGACAGCACTTGCAAGCTGTTGCAACTAAGACTCTAGCATTTTATAAAAGCTAAGTTGATTCTTAATGGTAGTAGAAAAGTTATCCATCCTATTATTAATTGTCTCTAGCACTTTGTCATTTGATGCTAACTTCTTAGACACGTTATCCATTAACTTTCCTTGATTAAGCACTAACTCTCTCAAAGGCGGCTGATTAAAATTATTATAAGAGTTATTACCTTGATAGTTACCTAAGTAGTTAGGCCTTTGCTATTGGTTCCAACCATGATTTTATTGAGGGTGATAGTAGTTGTTTTTGTTGAGGTAGTTCACATCCTCTTGTAGCTCTGGGCAACTGCCTGAATGCCTAGTTTCTCCACACTCTTCACAAGTCATGCGAGAATCATGAATATGCATGACTTCATTCTTCTCGCCAGCTCTCTCATCGAGCCTCTTCATAAGTAGGTCCATCTTGGCAGACAGCATGTCTACCTCCTTCAACTAGTGCATAGCTCTACCTCTCTTGTGGGTTTGGGTTCTCTCTTCATTCTAACCTTGGTTGGATGCCATCTTTTCCACAAGAGCTGTGGCTTGAGCAATTGTAAGTGATAAGAATGCTCCTCCAGCGATAGCATCCATGGTCTCATGGGTGCTATTGGTGAGCCCGTGATAGAAGGTCTGCAAGAGTAGCCAATTCTCCATTCCATGACGAGGACATTCCATGATGTAATCTTGAAAGCACTCCCATGCTTCTAGATTGACTCATCATGTTGTTGCTGAAAACTTGATATCTTGACACGGAGAGCATTTGTCTTGCCCACGGGAAAGAACTTTGCTAAGAAATTGATGGAGCAGAGTGCCCACATAGTATTCTTCTCTTTAGTTGCATAGAACCACTGCTTCGCTCTCTCCAAGAGTGAGAATGGGAAGAGGCGAAGTAGTATAGCATCTCTAGGGACATCCTTGATGGTGAAAGTGCTACAAATCTCCAAGAAGTGTTAGAGATGAGCAATAGCATCTTCATGTGCCTTTCCACAAAACTGGCTAGCTTGCACCATGTTGATCAGTGCTGGCTTGAGCTCGAATGACTTCTCAATGTCCGTAGCAGGTCCAGTACGGATGTTGTCCGTAGTGGGAGTTGAGAACTCACGGAGTGACTAGTTGGCCATGGCGTCGAACTCTGGTGTTAAGCTTCGAAATACGCTTGGTTGAACTCCCAACTCAGAAGGTGGAGCTTCAAGCTGAGATGTTGATGATGATGCTTCTGTTTAAACTTTCTTTAGCTTGGCTCTCATCCTTCTGATTAATGCTTCTAGGTTGTCGATGAAATTATCTAGAAGATCAAACCTACTCATACATTACCCTATATATGATATATAAATAGACAAAAGACAAGGGTAAGGCTATATGAGTAGAGAAGGATGATGGTTTCTCAACCTCATTAGTGGATGCAAGCGATGGCTCGTTATCCTTTGAATAGCAATTCAACCTTCCCCGACAACAGCACCAAAAATGCTTGTTGACACCTCTAATGCCACCTAAGCTAGGTTGTCATCCCCAGCATGGCACCAGAGGTGCTGGTATTAATAAATACAAATGCTCCTCTAGAATGAATATGAAATCCACAAGCGCACAAATAATACCAATGTAGCATTTGAACCAGGAGTAATCCAGATATCGTTATTTATATTTTTACCACTGGGAAGGGAGCGCTAAGGATAATGAGCAATGAGCATCACTGCATGTGGTAATGGAGAGCATAACCATGTCTTTATCTATCTTCTCATACAGGGTAAGTGTCACAAGATAAATAGTATATATAAATGATAAAGAATAACTGATAAGCACATAGCCACATAATAAAAGATAAACATCTCAATAGATTACTCTAAGCTTATAGCACTAGCATGGATTAGGATGAACTACAAAGATAACTCCTAAGTTATTCTAACTATAATGTCAAAGCATACGATGATAAGTGCAATTACACTTGGCAATCATAGCAAGAGAAGGTTATACCTACGTATAGTGATATTACGAAGGAAGATGAAGAACATAGCAATCACTTCCCTATAATAGTTGTGTTCTACCTGCCCAATACTCAAGAGGTGGACTATGAATGACTCAATAGGATTGTCACTCTTGTGATCTACCACACGGTCCAGAATATAGGGTGCAATCGTAGAAAAATATGGTATATGCACCACACCTACAAAATATTTACCACTCACCCATCGACCTAATGAGCAAGTGCTATACGATCCTATACTTGAATATAATTCTAATCTAACTATGCCAAGCATATAATCAAAGTAGACTAAGAACAATATAATTGAGAACATAATCAAATAGAGCAAAGTCATATCCAATATGATAGAATAGACTAAAGTCATATTCATACAAATGATGAACTAGATGAATAATATAAGAATGAATATAAAAGTAGGAGAGAATTACCAAGAATTCTCTTAACAGATCCAGAATCCAAGCAATGCTTGCCTCCTTCTAGTTCTAATCATATGTAGCTATGCTACTAAACTATAGAGATCTAATTGAGATGGTGGCTCTGAGGCTTCTCTAAGGAATGCTCTGTATCTTGAAATAATTAGGGTTTCTCCTGGGGCCAGGGGCCTTGCTTATATAGCCCTCTAGGAAGCACCATAGCCCTTGGATCAATCCGACCTTGATGGACGATTACTATTGATCCTCAAAGGTGGTGGAGGCATGATCTGCGAGGTGGCTCCTGATAGGCCACCTAGGTAGGGTGGTCGCCCAGGGGGTGGGGTGCCCGCCCCTATCACAGTGATAGGTAGGTCCCACCTCCTAGGATTTTGCTTTCTGTGTCTTCTAGATTATTCTTTTTATATATGTGGCCCTTTTCTCTCTACGAAAATATGACATGTGGGCCTCCTTTGGTTGTTTCCTGATAACCCCCTGCAGAATAGACATTCACCAAAACTCATGGAATTATGTTAGTGTAACCCCTATATCTAGCTAGTAATCATATTTTAGGTCCTTTCTCATGCTATGTTGATGGTTAAAAATGACACTTATCTACTATCAACACTCACAATAGTAATAGATTATTTTAATAGAAGTTTACCAACTAAAATGCTAATCTACAATTAAACCAAGTCACCCTACCTTTTCTTATAGCCTTGCATATCATATACTTTTTGCCTGTAGTTGTTGAGTTTGACATGGACTCACCATTGCTATCCCCCATACCCCTAGTGTGTGGTAGAGTGCTGCTCAGAAGAAAGATGACTATGCAAAGGAGATTTCCAAGGTCTGTCAGAAGTGCTTGGCATACGGAGCCCTAGTCAGCCATCCCTGAGATGAATGGAGCCCAAGAAGAAGTTTAGCAAATGTTCCACGTACTCTGATAAACATTGTTTCTGATATTTCTATTATGTTGTTGTATGTGTGGACTTCTTGGGCGCACATATGACGAGTGCTTGGTATTCTTTTGAAAACCGAGCGTGGTAGAGTGATATCAGAGCGGTGTTGACTGTAGGAAGTATGCCTAGATAGCACTGGCCATTTTCTAAAACCTATTTTGCTATTAAACTATTTTCTCATCCCTTGACTCTTTGATTTTGTCTATTTCCTCATTCTTGTCTTGTTGTATCCCTTCCTTGATAGCTTCCTTTGAGCTATTTCTTCTTATTCCCTTGGCTTTTGGTTTGTGTTGTTTTACAATTTTCTAGTCTCATCTTGCTCAAAACTTGGATGGCTTTTCATTGTCCATAATCTACCCTTAGGATGACCACCATTGCTGAAGAAGCACGTGCCTCGATGATGTGATGCTTGTATGTTGTCTCTATTCCTGTGTTGAAGGAGGCTCGAAAGGTACCATCTTGGGGATTAGCTTGATCTATGTTAAGTGGGGTAGTGTCCTCTCTTATCCCACCTATCTTTTATCAATCTTGATCCTTTCTAGTTTTTCTCTTACTCTGTGCCATGCTCTTTGTCCATGTACTCTTGCACATTCTACCATTATCTAATGTCAGATGGTGGACACAAGAGGTGAAATCAGAGGAAAGAATACTAGTGATCAGAGTCAGCAAACAGCTTCTGTGACCTAATTAACTAGTGAATAGATGATAGCCTGGCATGCTCAGATACTAGAGATGGTAGCTAATCAGATGGCTAGACTCCAGAACATTCTATCAGTACAAGCATTACTTCTCAAGGGTGATATTGAAGGAGCTCGCATCAGAAGTCAAGAGGATCTAGCTATGCTATCTTTGTCCCCAATGAGCGAGGAGAAGCCCTAGTCTATGCAGGACTAGGTACTAGATGGAGTGAAACCACAGGAAGACTCTTAGTTTCATTTAGAGAAGGCCCCGACCGAAACTCAGGAAGGATCAATGAAGAGACAAGTAGCCAAAGCTTGGAAGAACATGGAATCCAAAGAGGGTAATATCAATGAGGTGCTTGGGATTTAGGAGCCGTGTCATTGTTGCAGACATTATGGTATTGGAGTTTGGCCCAATTTTTTAGGTACCCATGTTCGCCCTCCCTAAGGACCTGTTTGTGGAGCAGCCACCTAGGACTTACCGTACAACTTCAAGCTATATGGCTCTGGTTTGATGTAGTATTAGGACCTCTACTAGTAGAGTGTAGCTTACTGGGTGGGCGTAAGGGAGTAGCCTAAGTATGGTATGTATTAAATGGCGGTTGTCCGGGTTCCATGGCTTTGGGGACCGTTGCCGTGCGCATAGGCAAAACCTTGCGGGTTGCATTCTATTAGGTGGAACCTGTGAATAGTCTCATAGTGAGAACCTGCCTGCTCATCTTGGTAGTGTTTTAGGGAATGGACCTCCCCAAGCCAATGGGAGTCATGACTTGAAGTGAAAGTGTACACCTCTATGGAGTTAAAACAGATATATCAGGCATGCTCATGGACACGAGCGACCCAGACTCTAACATGATTAGAATATGACTCACAACTAGACAGTGGAGGTGGATTTATGGATGGAGGTGGCTACCTCGTGCTTTGGCGGGATGGCTATCCCGTGTGCTCTATTTGGTGTTGCTACCCCAGGTTACTTTTGAGGTTGCTACCTCAGATACTCTTGAGGTTGCTACCTCGGTAAATGATGATGGTTAATAATTTTGATAATCTTTACTCTATTAATTAAGGGATGGGATATTTTACTCATAGTAGTAATAGATTGTTTTAATAAAAGTTTACCGATTAAAATTGCTAATCTACAGTTAAACTGAGTCAATCTATCTTTCTTATAGCCTTGCATGTCATATACTTTCCACCTGTACTTGTTGAGTTCAACATGGACTCACCCTTGCTATCCCCCATACCCCTAGTGTGTGGTAGAGTGTTGCTCAGAAGAAAGATGATGATATAGAGGAGATTTCCAAGGTCTGTCAGAAGTGCTTTGCGTACGGAGCCCCAGTTAGCCATCCCTAAGAAGAATGGAGCCTGAGAAGAAGTTTAGCAAATGTTCTGCATACTCTGATAGTTGTAAGTGTTAATTTAAGTATGTTGTTATATGTGTGGACTTCCTAGGCACATATATGATGAGTGCTTGGTCTTCTTTCAAAAACCGTGCGTGATAACATTATATTGGGATCGACCAACCAAGACTATTGTGAAGAGTTTGGGAAGATGATGGCTAATAAGTTTGAGATGTCATGATTGGAGAGTTGAGTTACTTCCTTGGTCCTTGAATCAAGCAATTGAAGAATGGTACATTTGTGAATCAAGGCAAGTATATCAAAGACATGCTTAAGAAGTTTGGTATGAATGAAGCAAAGCCAATTAGTACACCAATGGGAACAAATGGTAATTTGGATACTGATGAAAGTGGCAACATGATGGATGAAAAGTTGTATCGTTCTATGATTGGAAGCTTACTCTATGTGATCAGATGTTATGTTTAATGTATGTATGTGTGGAGGATTTCAAGCCTCACCAAGAGAAAGTCATTTGAAGGCAACAAAGAGAATATTAAGGTACTTAAAGCATACATAAAATGTTGGTTTGTGGTATCTCAAAGGGGCAAAGTTTGAGTTAGTTGGTTATTTTGACTCGGATTATGCGGGATGCAAAGTTGAGAGAAAGAGCACATTGGGAACATGTCAACTATTGGGAAGGTCACTTGTTTCTTGGTCATCAAAGAAGCAAAATAGTGTGGCACTTTCAACCGCCGATACCAAATACATATTCGCCAGTAGTTGTTATGCACAAATTCTTTGGATGAAGGCCACCTTGAATGATTTTAGAATTAAGTTCAAACAAGTGCCATTGCTTTGTGACAATGAGAGTGCTATCAAGCTCACCAATAGTCTAGTTCAACATGCAAGAAAAAAAGCACATTGATATCTGCCACCATTTCATTAGAGACCACCAACAAAAAGGTGATATTTCAATTGAGAGTGTGGGCACCGAAAAATATATGCACCAAGCCACTTGATGAGAAAAGGTTTTCAAAGCTAAGGAATGAGTTGAACATATTGAATTTCTCAAATATGTGTTGATGCACCCCACTAATATGACATGCCTCTCCTTCGAACAATCCAAGGTAAAATTTGATTGGCATGACATACATCCTTTGCTATGGACATGTTTAGTGCATCTAGTCATTCCTCATGTTTTATAGGCTTATTCATGAAAATCAAATGAATTTAAAGCTTTTATGGTACCACTATTGCTTCTATGCTTGACTTGATCTAGTGGTAGCATATGACATGTGTTGTGGGCTTGTGAACCTAGTGTTTGATCTAGAAAACAAACTATAAGTGCCTAACTGAACATGGTCAAGATAACCTTTGAAACGAGGTGTGAAGAAGCTTATCCTTAGATCAAACTGAGTTAACTATCTTTGGCAAGTGCTCTAAATTGATAAAAAAAACTAGAAAATGATCCTCATCCCAATGATTGACATTGATAATCTCATCCTATCTAAAATTGAACCTTTGTGGTCACTGATGACAAAGGGGGAGAAGAACAAAGATATAAGTGATATGGGGAGAGATATGACAAAGCAAGGGGATCAATTAAAATTTGAGTACACAAGTAGGGGGAGCATGCTGATGGACTTGGTTGATGCATTTAAATGTGCATTTACATATGCTTGCTTGTATTTGTCAAGTTTAAATTCAATATACATGCTTATGTGGTGTATGCTAGTTGTAGGTCTGAATGATAAAATGAAAAACTAGCATGCATATGAAAATAGTTGGATATGCCTTACTTTGGTTTCCACAAGTGGTACTAGAACCTTGCTTATAATGTTGATCTCATGAGGTATCTAGTGTTTGTGTTATTTTCAAGTGGTATATAGCTAACCATGGTGCTAAGGATGGTGTTATTGGTGCAGTCTAATTGGTATCACCCTTCAAAGGTCCATCTCTTACACCTTAGCATTATTTGGTAGACATTACTCTCCCACATTTCTTATCTATGCATATGTGCAACCTCCAATCCAAACTCCTAGCACATATGTAGGGGGAGCTAATGCTACCAATTTAGGTTCATGAAACTTGTCGAAATCCTTTACAAATGGTAAAAATGCTTAGGCAAGCAACTTGGATTCAAAATGATTTTAATTCATATCTTTGTGAAAGGGTTGTTATCAATTAACAAAAAGGGAGAGATTGAAAGCTCTAGTTTGGTTTTGGTGAATTGATAAAACCCTAGGTGCTAATCTTTGGCTCTAAGTGATTATGAGATAGGTTAGTACAATCCAAGTGATGGAGCAAGTGAATGAAGATCATGATGGTGGTGATGGTCGTGGTGATGATCAAGTGCTCAAAGCTTGGAAAAGAAGAAAGAGAAAAACAAAAAGGCTCAAGGCAAAGGTATATTTGATAGGAGCTTTTTATTTTGGCACTTAAGACACCAAGTGGGTGTGAGTGTGTTTAGGATAGATAGCCATACTATTAAGAGGGATAAAACTCATGAAATGCGGTTATCAAAGTACCACTAGATGTTCTAATTCATTGCATATGCATTTAGATTCTATTGTATGCTAACACCCTTGAAAATATTTGTGAAAAGTTGCTAACATACGTGTAAGCACATTTGGGGAAGGGTGGAGGAGTTTGGTTTGAGAAAAGAGTTGATCGCGCTAGTCATAGAGTGACCGGACATGTCCGTCATTGAGACCAGAGGTGTTCGGTGCATTACCCTAGCTCAGGCTTATGGATCCTCATCTTATGTTGGTTGTGTGGCACCTGATTATGGGTTAGGCGTGTGATGCCTATTAGCATGTGAACCTCGAAGTGAGTGTATCGCCACAACGGGGACTAGCTTGCCAACAAGTGAACCTTAGTGAAAATCATTATGTCATCTTGTCTCCGAGTATTTCATTGATATTGATTGATTGTCACTTGCCATGGTGGTATATTTATCTCACTATCTCTTGTATTTACATTCCTAGTGTAGCTAAGCTCTTTAGTGTAATTAGTTTTGAGGGCTAGCTTGTGTCTTGTTAGTTTGGTTAGTGAGGCTCTTTAGTTAGTCTTTGAGAGCTCACTAACTTAGAGAGTAGTGACTTAGCCTTTGTGTGAAATAGAGACTATAGCAACTAGAATTATGGATAGATGGCTTGCATTTTTTAGTAGGCTAGCGCAGCATTTGCTTCACTACTTAATTGTCTAACCACTTGGTTTAAGTATTGTTGTAGAAATTTTTATAGCCAATTCACCCTCTCTAGCCATTTAGGACCTTCCAGGGTTGGGGAGGCAACTGCTCATAGTGCATGGGCAGTGGTGCGGGGTTTTCAGAGCAGTCGGCGGTGGCTGCCCAGTGACCTAAGCGTCACCCGCCTCAACAGAATGGGATGATGGGCGAAGCACTCCACCTTGGGGTGACCCAGGGGAAGACTTTGGCCTTAGACTATGGCACCCCTCATTTGTAGTGGATCTATGCTAGATCCAGCTAGTCTAGACCTCAAGATCCACTCCTAGAAGTCGAGGCGAAGGGGGTGGTGCTAGGAGCTCGCCGCTCGCCGGCACAGCCCCACCAAGTGGGCAAAGATCACCGTAGTAGTCGACGATGTAGGCCAGGCTCCCAAAGTTGAGGACCTGGTGTTGATAGTCATTAAACTCCAAATCTAACCATCAACTATTGCATAATTTGACATGAAATGAATCACAAACTATAGTTATAGGGTTTGATTCTAACAAGTTTCACAAGTTTTGGTGCTCTCACTTGTTTTGCAGGATATTTAATTTTTCACCAAATAAAACTATCTCAAATGATGAATTGGAGCGCACCATTATGAAGAGCTCGTCGAGCTGATCAAAATAGATATATCACTTGCTATATTTGGAGCTCAAAATAAAAAGATATCAATTTTGCAAATTAAAAAGGAGCGCTAACGTCATTGCTGACTCTAGCACCCCACATCAACATTGCCATGTAGAGCCAATGGATGCCGAGCACGTGGCGCCAGGTGGGTCTAGGCCTTATTAGCGTGGCACGGAGATAGCTGCCGCAAGCGAGCCCTACACACGGACACTGCTAGCTCTGGGGGAAGCAGGCAACCGAGAGGGCTACCCTTTTTCTCGATATTTCATCAGGAGGATCGTTCTCTCATAAAACTATTCATGAGGGGAAAGTAATCCTTGATAAAATCCTTGAAAACACCCCTTACACTGGAGTCCATGATGAATTCCCTAAAGAAGATGATGAGCCAAGCCTCGAGCCAAAAGAGGAGGAACATGCAACCAAATTAGAAATTTCAATTGATTCTTCTCATGATTTGGTTGTTGAAAAACCTCCCATTGAGGGAACACAAAACAAACTAGAGGATGATGAAACATTTCCTTTAGAGCTTCCCTTTGAATTTGAGGAAGATATCCTTGAAGATTATGGAAATACCTCGAATTTGCCTGTCCAGGCGAGACCTCTAGCACGTCCTAGTTCATCTGACCTGCATGAAGAATCGGTCCACATAGAACACATAAAAAATCTCTCATTAGTCATGAGTTATGAATGGCTGAGGGAAGCGAAGTTATCTCCTGAGGTAGCTCAAATCATCTCCCCTTCAACTATTCATTTGTGCCAAGTTAGGGGGTCTGCTATGAAAATCCACTATAATCGTTCTATTGAGATAAACTTCATTTCAAAGGCATTAGCTAAAACTCTTTACCCCAACACATCCTTAACCCCATCTCGAAAACTTCTACAATCCTATCAGGATTTATTCTTGAAAGCCATGGGGTCACGAGTTGTTCCTTTTATAATCAATAACTTAGGGATATGTTTAGATTTTCATATCTTTGACATCTTAGAGATTCCTCTCTTGATTGGCAAACCAATCATGAGACCTCTATTGGAAAAACCACTATGAGGTCAATTAGACTTCAAGGTTAGGAATTCCACTATTGCCATTCCTCTTGCCCATTCAATTAACACAATGGTGGAACCCAAACCTGAACAAGACTCCACTGAGGAGGTTTTAATGGTGTTTCTAGAAGAGATGGCTCAACCAGCCCTTGATGATGAACACTTCATTCAAGAAGAGGAAGAGCTGGTAGAGCCCATTGAGCTCAACAAAAATAAGGAGCCATCACCTCCTTCAATTGAGCTAAAACCTCTTCCTCTTGGTCTAAAGTATGTCTTTCTTCACAATAATCGGGAAACGCCGGTGATCATTAGTGACAAGCTCTCCGAAGATGAAACACAAAAGCTTATCACCATTCTTGAAAAACATAGATCCGTTATAGGCTACTCATTCTAAGACCTCAAGGGCATCAGCCCCACTCTTTGTACTCATCGCATCCCTACAGAGCCCAACTACACAACTTCAAGGGAGCCACAGCAAAGACTTAACAACGCTATGCGAGAAGTTGTTAAGAAAGAGGTCCTTAAACTTCTGCATGCTGGGATTATTTATCCCGTGCCTCATAGTGAGTGCGTTAGCCCTGTCCAAGTTGTGCCAAAGAAAGAAGGAATGGTGGTTGTTAGGAATGAGAAGAATGAACTCATTCCTCAACAAACTATCACTAGGTGGCGGATGTGCATTAACTACCGAAACTAAACAAGGCCACTAAGAAGGACCACTTCCCACTGCCATTCATTGACAAGATGTTAGAACATCTCATGAATCATTTCTTCTTTTGTTTCCTTGACGGGTACTCTAGGTATCATCAAATCCCAATCCACCCAAATGACCAAAGTAAGACTACTTTCACATGCCCATTGGAACTTATGCATACTGACGAATGTTGTTCGGGTTGTGCAATGCTCCAACTTCATTCTAACGATGCATGATGTCTATTTTCTCAGACATGATCGAGAAAATCATGGAGGTATTCATGGAAGACTTTACTGTCTATGGAAAAACCTTTGCTGATTGTTTGAAGAATTTAGACAGTCTTACAATGGTGTGAAGAAAAGCACTTAGTCCTAAACTAGGAGAAATGACATTTTTTGGTTTAGAAAAGAATTATGCTAGGACACAAGGTGTCCGAATGTGGGAAAGAGGTGGATAGAGCAAAGATCAAAATTATTGAACAACTTTCACCTCCCACGAATGTGAAAGGAATCTATAGCTTTCTGGGACATGCGGGGTTCTACAGGCGCTTTATCAAAGACTTCTCACAAATCGCTAGACACCTAACTAGTCTCCTTGCTAAGGATGCACTTTTCATCTTTAATGATGAGTGCCATGAAGCCTTTCAAATCCTTACAAAGGCACTCATCTCATCTTCAATTATTCAACCACCTAATTGGAAGCTTCCTTTTGAGATCATGTGTGATGCTAGCGACTTTGCAGTTGGAGCCATTTTAGGCCAAACCAAGGATAAGAAGCATTTTGCCATATCCTCTGCTAGCAAAACCTTGGTTGGACCTCAGCTCAACTATGCTACCACTGAAAAAGAGCTATTGGCTATTGTCTTTGCTATAGACAAGTTTAGATCTTACTTAGTGGGGGCAAAAGTAATTATTTATATAGATCATGCTGCTCTTAAGTACCTCCTCACTAAGAAAGATGCTAAGCCTCGGCTAATTTGATGGATCCTTCTACTCCAAGAGTTTGGCATACAAATTCGAGATAAAAAGGGAGTAGAAAACTCGGTAGCCGACCACTTGTCTAGGCTTGAGTACAAGGAAACACATGCATCAATGACTACCTAAGGGATGACACACTCCTCAAGTAACTGTCTCTGACCTATGGTATGCTAACATCGTGAACTTTATAGTGGTAGGCTTTGTCCCACCTGGTGAGAACAAAAGAAAGTTGATCCATGAGATTAGTTTTCACCTGTGGGATAAGCCATGACTTTTCTGACTTTGTGCTGATAGATTGTTGAGAAGATGTGTCCCTATGGCTGAGGCTACCAAGATTATGGAGAGATGTCATGCCTCACCATATGGAGGACATTATGAAGCATTCTAGACAAATGCGAAGATCTGGCAAAGCAGCTTTTTCTGGCCAACGATGTATGAAGATACAAGGGGGTTTGTCAGGAGATGCCACTGATGTCAGAAACAAGGGAACATCAACTCACGAGATGCTATGCCTCCCATGAACAATCTCCAAGTAGAACTCTTTGATGTGTGGGGGATTGATTTCATGGGGCCATTCCCTAAGTCCAAGAACTATGAATACATCTTGGTGGCCATGGACTATGTGTCCAAATGGGTAGAAGCACTGCCATGTCTAACTGCCAATTCAAAACATGCCAAGTGAATGTTCCACAAAGTCATATTTCCTCGCTTTGGTACACCTCAGATGGTCATAAGCAATGGAGGATCCCACTTCATAGATAAAGTCATCCAGAAGTACCTAGCAGAACATGGAGTTTGTCACAACATCGCAACACCATATCGTCCCCAGACTAGTGGCCGGGTGGAAATGTCTAACAAGCAAATCAAGAATATTTTGCAAAAGACTATGGATGAAATGGGTAAGGGATGGAAGGACAAACTCCCTAATGCACTTTGGGCTTACTGAACTACACACAAAACACCATAGGCATGTCACCTTATCAACTTGTATATAGAAAACATGCCATTTGCCTGTTGAGTTGGAATTCAAGGCCTGTTGAGCAATCAAGAAATGTAACATGGATCTTTACCTAGCTGGCAATAATCGTCAAATGCAACTATCTAAGCTTGAAGAATGGAGAGAAAAGGCTTATCACAACTCCATGATTTACAAAGAAAGAACAAAGAGATGGCATGATAAGAGAATCAAGTACAAGGAGTTCAAGCCTAGAGACAAAGTTCTACAATTAAATTCAAGAGTAAAGTTCTTTGGACATGGTAAACTGCGAACCAAGTGGGATGGACCTTACAAAGTCGTTGACACTTCAACTCACGGAGCCATCACCATCCAAGATGATACAGGTAACACCTTTAAGGTAAATGGTCAACGCTTGAAAATTTATTTTGAGCCACAAATTAACATGGTTGAGGAACTTGATGTGAATGAGTTCATAGAATTCTCGCATTAAAACTCATTCAACCTTCTTCATAAAATTAGAACCTTTCTTTAGTATAAAATTTTGAAAATTTAAATTTTGTCTTCATCTGATTTTAGTTAAATTTTGTAGTTGAATAAATGTTGACTCTCTAGTGCCTCTCATCAAAAGAGTCCCTTTTATTTTCATCATTTCTGTCTATGAATTAAAGTCAGGTACAGTTTTGAAAAAGTGTGGGGGTGTGCAACACTCCCATTGTGAACAAAAGCATTAAAGCGCATCATGAACTAGTGAAGGAGTCTGCACACAACTTCTGGAATTTGGTTTGATCCTTCTCCACTAGTTCATAAGCTTACTCCTAGTTTTGCACTTGTTTAAACATGCAAATTAAAAAGAACCAAGTAGCACATTTCAAGTTAAAATTTTGAAAGTGAATATAAATATAGCTCTTTAAGATTGGCATGCATAATGTATATTTCTTATATATACTTAGTGCTTGTGGGAAAAATATTTATAGGACAATCATATTGACTAAGTTGTTGTGGATTATGATATAGTTCTAGCTTAGAAATCCTACCGATTCTGGTCAAGGTGCTTGGAGAATTTGTTTTTGATAAAAAATGATATTAAACCATAGTGTCATATATTACTCAATGCTGATAAATTCCTACCAAAGCCATATACATAAATTTAGGATACAAACATTTCACATAAGCTGCTTGCACTATACCACAACCAATCTATAGTGTCGGATAATGGTCGCTAAAACGTAATATTAACGTCCAACAATCAGTCGCTATAACTTTGTAACATATTAGCGGTCGCTACTTTATTTGTATCGATGGTGCATCGGTCGCTACAAATATTTAGTTCTTTACCTCAGATCATCGATCGCTAAAAACACATCTTAGAGTCAAATGATTAGTCGGTATAGCCCGATTCCATATTGGCGTGCTCAGCCTAGTCCACTCGCTCGCACTGAAATTGGTAGGGTCCACCAATCAGTTAAAGTGTCAGCCGAAACCCTAAACCATTCTCAGAAGAAAAGGCCGCATATCCACATGCCTATCTCAACCGCTTCATCTCTCCACACCTCACGCCACTCCTCTCGTCACGCGAGCTCGCGGCTGGGGGGGGGCGTCATCCCTTCTGTGGCCACCGTCCCCGGCACCGCGTCTGCCGACCTTGCCATCACGGACGCGTCCCCACTGCCACCCTTGCCGACCTCGCCATCACGAACACGTCCCCAGTGCTGCGCCCTCTATCCTCACCGTCCAGCCGTTGTCCTCGCCGTCGTCCCTGTTGCCGTGGCCGTCTTCTGGGCCATCGTCCCCGCTGCGTGCTCGTTAGGGTTGCCGTACCCGCCATCTTCTTCCTCATGGTAGGCGAGGGCATGGAGATCTGCGACCCTGATGCCATCTTCTTCCTTGAGATATCGCCATCTGCATCTCAAGTCATTGATTCCTCCCTTATCTTATTACTTGAGCCTGGCATCTCTAGATCTGAGTGTCCGTGACGGCACGACGACCATGGCTGCTATTGCCACAACTTGGCTGGGGCCGATGTATGCTACTGATGGCGACTTAGCTTCAGGTTCTGAGGAGGATGAGGGCGGAGGCAGAGGACCATAGCACGAATTCGGCTGGCGATGGCAGCTGCTTCAGCGCTTCCTCTCCAGCTACGATCCTACGAGACCATGTCCCAGACGAAGCAACAGGCAAGTTTCCTTGTGCAAATGGCTCTGATCTTGTGTGGTATTTTCAAGCCTTCAACAACATAGAAGATTAGATAGATCTTGGAAACAAGGAATCACAGGTCTCTGTTCTTGTGTGCAAATTAGGTTGAGTTCATTTGTTCTCAATCTGAAGTACTGTACTTGTGAAAAAAGTTGAATAGGTGTTGCATGACCTGAATATTTATACAGAAATTACTAATGCATGACTTGCAAGCTAATATGATTCTGGTGTTACAGTATTCTGTTCTTGAAGTTTCAAAAAAAAGTACTCTGTTTATTTGAAGGAAAAAGTTACTCTGTTCGTGTGTAAATTAGATTGAATTCATAATGAGTAAAACTAAAGAACATTGTTCACTGCTCATAATTGCCACAGTATAGGGATACAGACCTAAAGAGCATGTTCTGATTTTTTTTCCATTACACAATCTTGCATGACTATTTGACAGGCCAGAACAAAGAAATTTGATACTCCTTTGCCCCTTGTGTTACTTGCTTAATCTTGGGGTGGCGAAGTCCACAAATCAGCAGCAAGTTTACGGCAACCCTGCAGCCACAGGTTTGTTTCATTTCTCTCCCTTTTCCTTCCTATCTTGGATATGAGTTCTAATTTGGATTTCATATACAATTTTTTTTGTTAATCAAGGCAAAATAAGCTATACATGCATATTGGATTTTTAGGTTTTGCTTCTTGTGATAAATAATTGACCTTACAGTATGGCTGTATGCATTCTTTAGTAAGTGAATACATTCCTTTTCTATTTTAGTCATATTATGATAACCAAACAAAGACAATATAGGCTGTGTTCCAGTATAATATATAATTGATATAGATAGGTACCGAGTCATGCAAACGAATAGAACAAATTTTAGCTTCATAGTTGCAATGTGATTACTCTCTATTTTATAATTCAATCTGATGTCTAAATATATTTTCAATGCATTCCATTAAAACCAGCCATGTAGCGTCGAACTTTTTATACGATTACTACTGGAAGGGTATGACTATCCCATTAGTATACCAACAAGTGTTACTGCAGTCTTTTGTATGGTACAACATTATATTACAACTTTGCTCCACTTAGCTAAGATAACCTTAACTAGTACATCCCAGTGCAATACATGCGTATACTATACTGGTAGTATGTGACAGTGAAACTTTGGAGGGGTGGTGACTGATGACTAGTGAGCTCATTTGGCCTCTGAGTTAAAAAAGTGCTTATAAAAGTTGAAAAAAATGGAATGCATGGTGGCTCTTTCCATCTTGCATATATACTGAGTTCCTGCCAATAATTTCTTAGTCATCATGGACTAAACATGTATATCTCTTTGAGTGCCGCCAAATCCATCTTAATTATACATATAGTTGAATGGCATACATATATATCATCTATTGTTTCAAGAACAAGTTGGATTGTTATCACTCTATCATCCCAATAGAAAAATCCAAAAAAAAGGCTAACACTAATCATAATGAGTTCAGTTGTACCTGCAGAATAGATTGCTGCAATGTGTCTGTAAGGGCAAAAAGCATAGGAATCTAGTTTGAAGCAGCAGATAAACCGTATAGTCATCTTTATCTGTATTTTTTACCTATATACAATTCCTATAATTAACTTCATGTGGGCATTGTGCTGTTTCGTGTTCAGGTGGGAGGGATGCCTTGGAGGTGTGCATGATGTTGGATAAACACCATGAAGCCAACATATGACATTTTGCTTTTGATAAGTTGGAGATGGGGCATTTTGTAGTGAATCTATTTAGATTGTGCAAGCAAACATATGGCTTGTGCCTGCCATTTAACCTAGCTAGGTTATATGTGTTCTTTTCCTCTATCAGGGGTCAGAATCTCAGATGATAGAACTGAAGTATTGCTATACGTTGGCTTCAATGAAAACTTGAGATATCTTTATCTAGTAATGTGGTTGATGATGCTGTGGGCAACTATGGTTACTTATGTATGCGGTTGACGAATAATGTGACATGTTATGGATGTTTATTATGTTTGAAATATGGTTAATATTAAATTAATATTATATATAATTGTGTCAGTACATAGCGATTGATTATTGGTTGTTAAAAAGTTTGATATCCTCAAACCATTGGTCGCTAAAACATATAACAGGTCATCGGTCAGTGTAAATATTTGCATCCAACTATCGGTCGCTATAAACCCTGTTGATCGCTATAGACTTCGAAGTCACTTACAGCGACTTATACATCGGACCGATCATTGGTTGCTATAACGTTATAGCGACCGATGCTTATAGCGACCATTTTGGAGAAGCTACAAATTGGTTATGGTATAATGTTGCTTTGTGTTGAGTTTTGTCAAGTCTTGTTGACCCTTGTTGAGAGATTTATCATGCTCATAAGATCAAGATCACGTACACATCACATATATGTACTGCTTCTACACTGGAAGTACGCAAAAACATGTTTTTCATCCACCTCAAAATGTTTGACTCCTACACTAGGGGTGAACAGGAAAATATGCTTGATAGGTTTATCCACCAAATAAATGCTCCAAGTTCTTGTGAATATTTCTCTTGAAAAGTTTTGTTGCAAAAAAAAAGACATGGGGCTATACAAAATAAAAAGTGAAGAAAAAAGTTAAAAAAAATAGACACAAAGATGTCTGGAGTATTGAAAACAATGGGTACAAAGATCACACTATGAAAAAAGAGAGATAGCCCCTGTTCTTGCAAATATTTCAAGTTTCAACAAGAGAGACATATTTTCAAGGAGCAAAGTAGAATTAGGATAGCCACCAAATATTCCACACACATGCACATCTTAATCTAAGAGTATGACATTTCCCTTCTTGATCCAGGATTTAACTTTACAATATATGCAAGGTATGTATGCTACATATTTTATCCCTACCTAAAATTCCACATAAGCTTTTTAGAAGTAGAAAGAAAAAGAAGGCATTGTTAATTTGTGCCTTGGCGAGGAATCATACATCATTGAGCGATTTAAGAGTACCATTTGAGTATAAAGTGAACTATGCTTTTCTCGTGAAAACTTTAAAAACTCCAAGTTACTGAGATGAGATTTGGGAAGATGACTTCACATTGAGAGTTGTTCCACTTTTCAACCACTCAAGGAGATATGTTAGCCACTCCACATATCCGCAGGCACAAGGAATGTTTTGGAATAATTCGTATGCTAGTCCCATATCTTGAATATCTATGTTTATGTTTATCTTAACCTTTACTTGAGGACGAGCAAAGAACAAGTTTGGGGAACTTATTGATGGTCATTAAACTCCAAATCTAACCATCAACTATTGCATAGTTTAACATGAAATGAATCACAAACTATAGTTATAGGGTATGATTCTAACAAGTTCCACGAGTTTTGGTGCTCTAACTTGTTTTGCAGGATATTTAATTTTTCACCAAATAAAACTATCTCAAATGATGAAGTGGAGTGCACCATTATGGAGAGCTTGTCGAGCTGATCGAAAAGAATATATCACTTGCTATATTTGGAGCTCAAAATAAAAATATATCAATTTTGCAAATTAAAAAGGAGTGCTGACGTCATCACGGACGCCAGCACCCCACGTCAATAGTGCCATGCGAAGCCAATGGGCACTGGGCACGTGGCGCTAGGCGGGCCTAGGCCCAAGGCGTCGACACCTAGGCGCTCAGCGCACTCGTCCAACCACACCTGAGGACAGCGGCTGGCAGGCGAACCCCACATGGCGGTCCTTGTTGGCGCAGCAAGGAGACAGCAGCGGCAAGTGGGCCCCACAAATAGTTGCTACTGGCTCCAAGGGAAGCAGGCGACTGAGCGGGCCAATTACGCACTGACACATGGCGGGTGGTCGGCCACACCGCGGGCACGCGCGTAGGCAGGAGCACCAAGCAGCGCGGGTTCACTCGGTCCGGGGAGACGCGTGGTCAGCCAGCATTGGCGGATGAAGGCGGTGGCATAGTTTGCTGCCCTGAGGCATGGTTGGACTGCCAGGACCAGCCGGTTCAGCTAGCCAAGAGCCCTATTTCCTCTCCAGAAATGCAAAACAGCGACGGTTTCTTTGGTTTAGCTCCGATTCGGGCATCTAGAGGCCGATACTCCTACGGTTTTCTACGTAGGTCGGTGGGGAGCTTACTTGGTGCCTAATCTATGATCTCCACCACCCAATTAAGGTCGGTTCGATCCGATAGTGGCCATTAAATGAGACATGGATTGATGACGTGGCACTTTGTTGCACCCTACTCCTCCTCGGCCTATATAAGGATGCCTAGACCCCCTCCAGGAGACACACATCTACACACCCTATGCTCTAGAGCTTTATAATTTCATACACCTTCTAGTAGTGTCCCTCTAGATGATTCCCATCTAGTTGTAAAATAGAAAATAGGGAGAGAGAAGTGGAGAGAGCTAAGGAGGAGCCGAACCTATCGGATCTTCCTCGATTTTGTACTTCTACATATTTGACTCATCCTTGAGTAATATCTAGGTACTTCAATTATTATTTCTAGGTTCTTTATTTAATTAACTTTAGTATTACTTTAAGTTATTTATTGGATTCTCGCTTGGATCAAGTGCTCTAGTCTTTGCAAAACTAGAGTAGTAACTAATAGAATGGGCGAGGTGCTTAGCCTTGTGATTACTTGGAATTGCACCAAGCGCTACGCATAGTTGTGGTAGCCCTAGGTGGTGACAACCCTGACAATCGACGTAGTCCACACGTTTGGGTTGGAGTTAGCAGGACCGTTGTCTGAACTTCCTAGCTCCTTTCTCATCTCAGTCTGAAGCTAGTGTTCTGATGTTCCGAAGTAAGTAAACCTTGATGTAACCTTGATTCTTAGATCAACTAGAGAAACATAAGGAAATTCTTCTCTACACATACAAACACTTATCTATCTTTATCCTTGGACAACCTTGATCCTTGATTAGTACACTTTGCATTCCCTGTGAAAATCGATACCTTGGATACTCCTGGGTGAAAGCTACATCGGTATCCATGCGCTTGCAGATTTTTCTATTTGTGTTAAAAAATACCAACACCTGGCCTAGAGCGAAGGTACTGGCTATGATGAAGAACTCACCAGGGAGGCTGACACTGCCGTCTGGGGCAGTGCCGCTTGCTCCGGTGACAAGGCGGGTGGCTCCGGCCAATGTAGAGCCTGAATGCACTTGATGCTTCTCCCTACCTGGCACGCTAGCTGTCACAGGGTCAAAACCGAGGCAAGCACTGTTGTTCGAGTCAGTGTTAGAGATATCTCTGGTGGCTCGGGTGGACTCAAGAACACAAGAATCATAGAGGGCTTGCACTGGTTTATCCTGGTTTGGGCCGATCGATGCCCTACGCCCAACTGCTAATGATCCTTATACTCAAGAGCACACAAAATCAGAGGGTTACAACAGAGTTGTACAGGAGGAAAAGAGAGATTTAGTAGGGGGTTAGCTCGGTGCTAATCCTAAGGTTGCCTCACCACTGGTGGAGCCTTGCCCTCGTTGGAGAGAAGGAAGATGACAGGTGTGGTGGAGGAGCTCTTGGTGCCCCTCGCTAGGTTACTCTACTCTTGGTGTCAAGCATGAGTAGATCGGTGAGGAATGGAATGGTCTGTCTCGGTGTAACACCCTAAATTTTTGGGATATTTAAAAATAGGTAAATATGATTTTTTATGTAATTTTGTGAGCAAACAAACTTAGAATAATAATAATTTTTATTAACTTAAAATCAAATATAAGGGTAGAAACATGTTTGTGCACTATGCTGTTGCATTTGAATTTTTTGTATTGAGTGGTTTGATTCAAATTCAAAAGAGGATTCAAAATATTTTGAAAATGCTTTGAAATGTTGTGAAAAGAAAAAGAAAAGGAATTTTTCTCTCTTTTGGCTTTCTAGACCAGCTCAGCTAAGCCCAGCAAGGCGCCCGCTCGTTCTCCTCGCACGCGGCCCGTCTTCCCTTCCCCGCTTCCCCGCTTTGGGCCGAGCCCAGCGAGCGCCGCTGGCCCAGCTCGCGCGCGCGCACCGCCTGCCTCTCCTTGCTGCTCATTGACGAGTCGGCCCCGTCCCTTGTTTCACCGACCGGTGGACCCCACGCATCAGGGTTTCCTTCTTCCTCGTCAAGACGTCGGCTGATTTCTTTCCTTGCTTCTATTGACCGAATCCACCTCCAAATCTTCTTCCTTCCTTGTTTAGAGCATCTTCGGGTTATAAAAACGGGATGCGAACCCCCTCCGCTCCATATTGCACCGAAGCAAGGGATCGACATCGTCCCGAGGAGGCTACGCAGGAGCCACAGCCCTAGCCGTCCGCCATCCCGAGCTCCACGCCGTTTTCGATTCGACTCCGTCTCCGTTTTCTACCTCGGTGAGTTCGCATTGAGTTTCTCGTTCGTGTGGTACCGATCGCATGTTTATTGGTGGTCGGAAATGTCTGATTGGGTTGCGCCGGCGAGATTCCTCGCCGCCGGCCATGGAGGCCGCCGTGTAGTTCATCTTTTTCGCCGGCCGGTCCTCTCTCTCTTCCATCTAACAATCTCGGCCATCCATTTTAAATCTGACGGTTGATAATCAAAGATACCGGTTTGGCGGGTACTTTTGCTAAAGAGCCCCTGTAAGTTTTAAATATAGAACCCGCAGTCCATGGCGTATTCCCACATCATGTTTTATTCTTTTGAAAGCGTAGTTTGATCTTGGTAATTCAAGAATATGTTTTCTGATATTTACAGTTTTGCCATTAATCTTGTTTTAGTCATAAAATCTCCGTTTTAACTTGGATTTGACCCGTTCAAATTGCGTTAGGTTCGTATTTTGCGAGCTCTACATGTTAGTAGTACTGTACAGTAGGTTTGTGACATTTTATTTTTGAGTTTGAATTAAAGTAATTATTTTTCTATAGGAAATCTTCATAAATTCATAACTTCGTCGTTTTAGCTCCGTTTTTCGTGATCTTCACGTCTATGTGATCCTAGCAAGTTGTAGATTTGTTTTAAAGACTTTTTATCTTATTTTATTACTATTGATATATTATTCTAATTATAGTCTTGTTTGTTTATGCATGATTGTTTCTGGATGAATGTTGTTGCTATTGTTGATCGAGTATAGACGGTGAGAAATTCATTGGGGATCAGGAGTTTTTCTACGAGCAAGATCATTAGGACCAATTTGAGCAAGGCAAGTATAGCATGGGATTATCCTTGTTGTCCTATTCACATTAAGCAAATAATATCATTATGCATATATTTCCCTTGTTAAGGATGACTTAGTGTTGATCTTATTCCTTGATACCTATTATATTGCATGGAGTACCATTGCTAGTGCTTAACATGGACTATGATCATGTAATTTGACTAAAGGAATATGCAATAAACGTTAAAAGATGACTTTTTATTACTGTCTAAAGTGGACTAGAGCATGGGGTTATTTTGGTGCTCTCGTTACTCTCCTTAAGGACTTATCTGTAAGCGAACATCCGGGACTTACAGTACAACTGTGAGGGCTATATGGCTCTGGCTTTAGTCATATAGAAGTGATGAATACTGGCCCAATCTTCCGAGAGGTAACCGGTAAGTTCGATTTGTGGAGATCTCGATGTTGGTGATCCGGCTTCAAATCAGACACGATTTGAACCCTGCAACCGTTACACCACTGCTCCGTTGGTTATCAACCAAGCACAACTTGATTGACCGCGCCAAGAAGGATTTTCCTGCAAGTGAATCGAAGAGCACAAGCAAGAAGGTAAAAACATGCAATTTGAAATTGCAAATATGAATGATGTGAATATCAATACAGGGTTCAAGAACTCGGTTCCAAAGGACTAATCGACATAGTGGAGGAGATCAAGAACAGGGGCCCTGGATCACTGTAAAAGGATTTGTCACCACAGTTACAATGAATGATTCAGTTTCTCGATGGAAAACTAAACTCTAAACAAAAACCAATTGTCTAACAGTGGCGGCGGCTGTGTTTATAGTCTAAGACTCAACCTAGGGTTGGGAACGGCCAGGGGTTGGGCGCCCACAACTTGGGCTTAAGGCCCGACACGATACATGGCCAAGTTGGCCCAAATAGGTGACGCAGCACCTTGACGTGGTCACACAGAATGATCCACGGACCTTCTAGAGCTAGGACCAGATCCAAAATGACGACGTCGTCGTCCCCTTTCCAACGCATCCAAGAACGCCCCATTTTGATGTCGTATGAGAGAGTTATGACCAAAACTGTACGACGTGTCTGCTGAATCCGAGGGTGATGTGACAGCTGAGTTGGGGACGAATTGCAACTTGGGAAAGACCATAACGTCGGTGTGTCCAGTGTGGTGATATCCTCATCATCCTCCCCTTCTTGAATTAGAGTCGTCCTCGACTCCATCTTGGCGATGTCCTCATCATCCTCTCCTTTTAGAATTGGAGTTGTCCTCGACTTCATCCCATCATCAGTGAACTCCTGCAAAAGGTTAGTGACAGCAGGCAATGCACCAGACAGAATAGGTTGACAAAACATAGTATAACATGGCGCATCAGGATTATCACATAACTCAGCAGTAGCAGAAGTTGTAGCAAGAAAAGTACCTCCTTTTAACTTAATCCCATTATTTTTAGCAATATGAGTTGGAGGTTTATTTTTAATCTCATTAGCATGTTTAATAATATCCATAGGAGACAAAGGTAGCAATGTAATTTTCTTGTCCTTATGTATGATAGTGTATGTATTAGTCAAGAAGGACCTTTTCTAGCTTGTTAGTGGTAACCTTATTGGCGTAAGAATGGCTTGACGAATCGGGTATAGTGCGGCCTCTGTCCTCATGAGTATAGGTTGCGAGTCATTGTGCCATTTGGAAGGGGGGCTCTACATCTATTTGCCGAGTGAATCTAATGCCCCTAACTTGTTAGACGAACCTTCGAAAGACTTCATAGTGTTCCCCTGCCTGCTCACCTTGGAAGTGTTTTGGGAGTAATTAACCCGGGCATATGGGCGACACGACTCATAGTGAAAGTGTACAACCTCTGCAGAGTGTAAAACTGGTATATCAGTCGTGCTCACGGTCACGAGTGGCCTTGGACCCTTATGGAATAGTTGATCATTAATAATGAATATGTTTTTGCTATTCGTTAATCATTTCACATGGATCATATGTTTATTGTTTACATTGAGACATTTTGATATTATTGATATACTAAAATAAAGCCAATTAAAAGCTACATGCTGATAAACCAATGTCATGCCTTTGAGCCTCATGAACCCCATGTTACACTTGTTGAGTACGAGATGTACTTACACTTGTTTATTTTTCTAACTTGGATAAAAATCCCGGATGGGTAACAGATGGTGCAAATATTGACTACTACTCCTATTTCCCTGAAGATTACTAGACTTGCAGTCAACCAGTCAATGTGCCTGTGTTTGGAGCTACCATGAGAGTTTTATATTTTTACTTCTGCTATATTTGTGTAAAGACTATGTGATAATAATTGTGATGTAATAACATTTGTGATGATACTTCCTTTATAATTTGTTAACTTATGTGTGATTGATCTCTGGGCACACATAAGAGTATGCACTCCATTTGGTCGTTAAATGGGTGTGACAAATTGGTATCAAAGCTTTTGTTGACTATAGGACGCAGCCTAGCTAGAAATGGTCGATTTAGTATCTTCTTTTTCACTATTTTATGCTTATTATCTTGCTCTTGTTATTTGATAAATTTTTATGCTTCTTATGTCTCATTCTATTATGAAATTTTGCCTCTATTCTAACTACATCTAAAAACTCTATAGATGGTTCATGGCCGTAAGACTGCCCGCATCACCACTGGAGGACACTACCCACCTCGTGCTTTGCTTGCACCTAAAGAGCCACAAGGGGAAGCACCCCAGGAGCAGGAGCAGGCCCCTGAAGCACCAATCCAAGCGCCAGCAGCTCCCCAGGAAGAATCCGAGCCTGAAGAAGATCTTGAGATCATTGAGATTGAAGATGATGAAGAGGAGAAAGCTAATGGAGGAGAGCAACCCCCGTCTCCACCACATGATGCAGCTGCTGAGGATGTGCCCCTCCTCCAATGGGATGGACTGTGAAGATCTACCACAAGGATGGAGGAGATGTTGTCTCTCACCATCGACTTATGGGAATGCTCTCTGCCTATATCACTGATTGGCACCTAGCTGTGGAGTACGTCTATTGGGAGTATACCCATCCGCTGGAGGACACTTACTGGAAGACAAGAGCGAGTATTTTTCCTAAGGATGAGGAAAAAGGGGCATACCAGCTGGACAGGATGTATGCTCACATGGGTCGTCGAGCTACCATGGAGGCTAGCATTGAAGACACCGCTTTTGAAGCATGTATGGGCCTCCGCTACCTTCGCTTTGACAGCATGAAGCATGATGTTCACCGTTACTTCCCTTGTGCACACCCCGACCTTGGATGGGCCATGATGGATCCAGTGCAGTTGGAACCACTTCCTCAGGTGATGGTGAACCTTGTATATGATATGATGGAGAGGAAGCTGCAGTTAGAAGAGATGGTGAAGGCACAGGGGAAGACCATCAAGAGGTGCCAAGCAATGATTGATGAACTCCGAGCAAACCAAGGCATGGCCAAGATTTATGAGACATTAGAGCATGAGCCACATCATTAGAAAATAGGAGTCCTTGATATAATAACAATGTTCTTAGTAACGTCAGTTGAGTCTTCGAGTCTGTCGTGTGGTTTGAACTTTGGTGTGATAGTTGCTTTATCATTATGCTTATGTGTGAGTTGGATTTTTGTTATGAGTGTTGGGGCTTGTAGGCATGTCTACAATTTCCATTTTTAAGAATAATAAGTTTATTAGTCAAGGGAATGATAGTTGGGTTTGGTATTGTCACGTTTTTATCCTTGCTGTTTTCTGGAGCAGTCTGCAATGTTTCTACTATGGTTCAAAAATGGTTGGTGCAATATTTATGAAATTTTTATGAGAGAAACTAGACTTAATCATCTTTCAAATGCCACTGGAATCACCTTTTTATCTGATCTGGTTCGAGAGATATAACTATCACAAGTTAAAGTTTCTGCACAGTCTGGAATCTAGAACAGTTTCTGTTGCGCCTTATTTTTCATTAACTTAACTACAGAATCTGGTCTTATGGTCCAAATAAAAGTTGTGGAGAACTTTATAAGATTTCCAGCCATATAAAGCACGCCTCTATTTGACTTCTGTAGCTCGAAATATTATTGATTTACTGAACTGTTAATATTGATATTCGCCCAGAAAACTTTCATATATCATTCTTTATCTTATAAGTGGTTGATAACATGGAAATCTCAAAGTTTGCATTTTCATGGATGGCAGATGGTCGGAAGAGGAAGAGACAGGGGTCGTGGAGGTGTTCTCCCAAATCCACCACCACCAACGCCACCAACTATTGAACAACTATTGGCAGTGCAGACACAGCTTATGCAACAACTGGTGTAGAACCAACAGAATCAGCCAGTTGCTGGGGCACAACCACGTGATAAGCATGGTGAGTTTTTGAAGGGTCGTCCCCCAGTGTTCATGCATGCCGCTGATCCATTGGAAGCAGATGATTGGCTTCGTGCCGTGGAAAAGCAGCTCAACATTGCACAATGTGATGACTGGCAGAAGGTGTTGTTTGCTTTTAGACAACTCCAAGGAGAAGCTCAGGATTGGTGGGAATTGTATGAGTATGGTCGCCCCGCCAATGCTCCCATGGTCACTTGGTAGGAGTTTAGAGAGAACTTCAGGGCTTACCATATACCAGAAGGGATGATAGAACTAAAGGCAGAGGAATTCAAGAACTTGACCCAAGGGTCATTGTCTGTAGCTGAGTATCATGACAGGTTTGCCCAGTTATCACGATATGCTCCACATGAGGTGGCTAATGACAATGATAAGCAGCGCCGCTTCTTGAAGGGATTGTATTATGGACTACAATTGCAGCTGATGTCCAATACTTATCCCAATTTTCAGACGCTTGTGAACCGCGCTATCGTGGTGGATAACAAGCACAAGGAGATGGATGCCAAGAGGAAAAGGCTTCAGGGACAGACTTCTGGTAGTAACACTCATCCGCATACTGGTTTCTAGCAAGGTAATCAATAGAGGCCTCCTTCTGGTCAGTGGAATCGTGGTCAGGTCCCTTTTCGCAATAAGTTTCCGCAACGTCCCCCATTCTAGCCACAGAATGGCAACCAACGCCCTCCATAGCAGAGTGGGAATTATACTCAGCGTCAGGGCCCTTCCAATAATACTCCCATGAAGACTAGTGTTCCCAATACCCCCAACAAATGTTTTCGATGTGGGAAAGAAGGTCACTTGTCTTACAATTGCCCTGAGAAGCCCAACCAGTAGACTGCCTAGAGGCAAGGTAGTCACTAGAAGCCTGTGCCTAACACTGGAAGGGTGAACCACTTGTCTCAAGAAACAACAGTGGAGGAACCGGAAATTATGCTTGGTACGTTCGATGTCCATTTCACTCCTGCCACTGTTCTTTTTTATTCTGGAGCATCACATTCTTTCATATCACAAGCATTTGTTAGAATACATAGAATTTATTTGTGTGCCATGAAGAACCCTATATTAGTAAACTCACCTGGTGGAAGCTTGCCAGCATCTTATCGTTGTCTCCCGATTAGTCTCATTCTAAGGGGGGTAGAGTTTAAGGTGAGTCCTATAGTATTGAGAACAGCTGGGATTGATCTCATATTGGGAATGGATTGGATGATGCAACAAGAAGCATAGATTCAGTGCAAGGGGAAATCAGTAGTGCTGACAACACCGAATGGAGATAGGATCAGAGTTGATGTGAAAGTGCAAAAACAGAAGACCGCTACAGTGAACCAGCTTAATGATGGTGCCAACAAGGAGGACCCGGTTGTGGAGGAGTTCTTCGATGTGTTTCCTGAGGAATTGACAGGTATGTCACCAGACCGTGACATTGAATTTATTATTGAATTATTACCTAGAACTGCACCCATAGCTAAGCGTCCATATAGAATGGGAGTAGATGAATTAGAAGAACTTAAAAAACAAATTAAGGAATTGCAGGATAAGGGTTTCATTCGTCCTAGTTCTTCACCTTGGGGAGCACCAGTGATTTTTGTGGACAAGAAAGATGGCACTCATAGGATGTGTGCAGATTATCGGTCTCTCAATGAGGTTACTATCAAGAATAAGTACCCGTTGCCTAGAATTGATGACTTGTTTGATCAGTTGAGAGGTGCTTGTGTATTCTTCAAGATTGATCTTCGTTCTGGATATCACCAGTTGAAGATTAATGCTAGTGATATACCAAAGATAGCTTTTACCACATCGTATGGGTTATATGAGTATACAGTGATGTCTTTTGGTCTGACTAATGCCCCTGCATACTTTATGTATTTGATGAATAAGGTGTTCATGGAATATCTTGACAAGTTTGCTGTGGTATTCATTGATGATATTCTAGTATTCTCCAAGACTAAGGAGGAACATGTTGAACATTTGAGGTTGGTCTTGCAAAAGCTCAGAGAACACCAGTTATATGCCAAGCGGAGTAAATGTGAATTTTGGTTGAAGAAAGTTTCCTTTCTTGGTCATGTTGTCTCAAATGGAGGAATATCAGTAGATCCTAGTAAAGTGAAAGATATATTGAACTGGAAGCCACCAACCAATGTAAGTGAGATCCATAGTTTCTTAGGATTAGCAGGCTATTACAGGAGATTTATAGAGGGATTTTCTAAGCTTGCGAAGCCAATGACTGCACTATTGGAGAAGAATGCCAAGTTTGTGTGGTCTAAGAAGTGTCAGGCTAATTTTGAGGAATTAAAGAAAAGATTGACCACTGCACCAGTATTAGTCTTGCCAGATCTGAGTAAACACTTCTCTATCTACTGTGATGCATCTCGTTTGGGTTTAGGATGTGTTCTTATGCAAGAAGGTAGAGTTGTGGCATATGCATCGAGACAATTGAGAAAGCATGAATTAAATTATCCTACTCATGACTTGGAATTAGCTGCAGTGGTTCATGCACTAAAGATATGGAGACACTATTTGATCGGACATAAGAGTGATATATACACTAATCACAAGAGTCTGAAGTATATCTTCACTCAATTAGATCTGAATTTGAGGCAGCGTAGATGGTTGGAGTTGATAAAGGATTATGATCTGGAAGTGCATTATCACCCAGGAAAGGCCAACGTCGTTGCTGATACTCTTAGTAGGAAAAGCTACGCTAATGAAGTGCAAGTAATGCCTATGCCAAGAGAGTTGTGTGCTGAATGTGAGCATCTGAACTTAGAATTTACCACCAATGCAGTAGAATTGGTACTAGAACCTACTCTGGAGCAAAAAATACGCAAGTGTCAGTTGAAAGATGCAAAGTTGAGAGAGATAGCGGAGAATATAGCGAAGGGTAAATCACCAGGATTCCATAAGGATGATAAGGGTATGCTATGGTTTGGAAAAAGGTTGTGTGTGCTAGAGGATAAGACTATTAGAGAGGCAATTCTGCGTGAAGCTTATGAGTCAGCTTATTCCATACATCCTAGGAGTACTAAGATGTATCTGGATCTGAGAGAGAAATATTGGTGGTATGGTTTAAAAAGAGATGTTGCTGAATATGTTGCTTTGTGTGACACTTGCCAAAGGGTGAAAGCTAAACATCAGAGACCTGCAGGATTGTTACAGCCTATGCATATACCCAAATGGAAATGGGAAGAAGTTGGTATGGATTTTATAGTTGGGTTGCCGCGTACTCAGAGAGGGTATGATTCAATTTGGGTAATAGTAGATCGTCTAACAAAGGTTGCTCATTTTCTGCCAGTTAAGACTACATATAGTAGTGCAAGGTTGGTAGAATTGTATATGGAAAGAATAGTGAGTCTACATGGAGTTTCTAAGAAAATTATGTCTGATCGGGGTACCCAGTTTACATCTCATTATTGGCAAAAGATACATGAATCAGTAGGAACCAAGCTGAACTTTAGTACAGCCTACCATCCACAGACAAATGGACAGACGGAGAGAATTAATCAGATATTGGAAGATATGTTGAGAGCTTGTGCTTTACAATATAGTACTAGTTGGGATAAGAGTTTGCCTTATGCAGAGTTCTCTTATAACAATAGTTATCAGAAGAGTCTTCAGATGGCACCGTTTGAGGCTCTGTATGGACGAAAGTGTAGAACCCCGTTGTTCTGGAATCAGATAGGGGAAAGTCAAGTGTTTGGGCCTGATGTACTCAAGGATGCTGAAAAGAAAGTAAGAATGATTAGAGATAATCTAAAAATAGCCCAGTCCCGACACAAAAGTTATGCTGATACTCAGAGGAGAGAGTTGACTTTTGAAGTAGGGGATTATGTCTACTTGAAAGTATCACCAATGAGGAGTGTGAAAAGGTTCAACATGAAGGGAAAATTGGCACCAAGGTATATTGGACCTTTCAAGATCATAGAGAGACGTGGTGAGGTGGCGTATCAGTTGGAATTACCTGAGAGTTTGACAGGTGTACATGATGTGTTTCACGTGTCTCAACTTAAGAAATGTTTGCGAGAACTAGAGGAGCAGATTCCGTTAGAGGAGCTCACTATTAAAGAGGAGCTCACTGTTAAAGAGTTTCCAGTTAGAATTTTAGAGACTGCTGAAAGAGTCACGAGGAGTCAAACTATCAAGATGTGTAAGGTTCAGTGGAATCGATACACTGCGGAAGAGGCCACCTGGGAGAGAGAAGAGGATCTGAGGAAAACCTACCCGTAACTGTTCGAGTAAGCACCAGTCGAATCTCGGGACGAGATTCATCTTAAGGGGGGTAGAATTGTAACAACCTAAAATTTTGGGATATTTAAAAATAGGTAAATATGATTTTTATGCAATTTGTCAGCATACAAACTTAGAATAATAATAATTTTTATTAACTTAAAATCAAATATAAGGGTAGGAACATGTTTGTGCACTCATGCTGTTGCATTTGAATTTTTTGTATTGAGTGGTTTGATTCAAATTCAAAATAGGATTCAAAATATTTTGAAAATGCTTTGAAATGTTGTGAAAAGAAAAAGAAAAGGAATTTTTCTCTCTTTCGGCTTTCTGGCCCAGCTCAGCTAAGCCCAGCAAGGCGCCCGCTCGTTCTCCTCACGCGCGGCCCGTCCTCCCTTCCCCGCTTCCCCGCTTTGGGCCGAGCCTAGCGAGCGCCACTGGCCCAGCTCGCGCGCGCGCACCGCCTGCCTCTCCTTGCTGCTCACTGACGAGTCAGCCCCGTCCCTTGTTTAACCGACCGGTGGACCCCACGCGTCAGGGTTTCCTCCTTCCTCCTCAAGACGTCGGCTGATTTCTTTCCTTGCTTCTACTGACCGAATCCACCTCCAAATCTTCTTCCTTCCTTGTTTAGAGCATCTTTAGGTTATAAAAACAGGATGCGCACCCCCTCCACTCCATATTGCACCGAAGCAAAGGATCGGCATCGTCCCGAGGAGGCTACGCGGGAGCCGTAGCCCTAGCCGTCTGCCATCCCGAGCTCCACGCCGTTTTCGATCCGACTCCATCTCTGTTTTCTACCTCGGTGAGTTCGCATCGAGTTTCTCATTCGTGTGGTACCGATCGCATGTCTATTGGTGGCCAGAAACATCTGATTGGGTTGCGCCGGTGAGATTCCTCATCGCCGGCCATGGAGGCCGCCGTGTAGTTCATCTTTTTCGTTGGCCAGTCCTCTCTCTCTCTTCCATCTAACGATCTCGGCCATCCATTTTAAATCTGACGGTTGATAATCAAAGATACCGGTTCGACCAGTACTTTTGATAAAGAGCCCCTGTAAGTTTTAAATATAGAACCCGCAGTCCATGGCGTATTCCCGCATCGCGTTTTATTCTTTTGAAAGCGTAGTTTGATCTCGGTAATTCAAGAATACGTTTTCTGATATTTACAGTTTTGCCATTAATCTTGTTTTAGTCATAAAATCTCCGTTTTAACTCCGATTTGACCTGTTCAAATTGCATTAGGTTCGTATTTGCGAGCTCTACATGTTAGTAGTACTGTACAGTAGGTTTGTGACATTTTATTTTTGAGTTTGAATTAAAGTAATTATTTTTCTATAGGAAATCTTCGTAAATTCATAACTTCATCGTTTTAGCTCTGTTTTTCGTGATCTTCGCGTCTGTGTGATCCTAGCGAGTTGTAGATTTGTTTTAAAGACTTTTTATCTTATTTTATTACTATTGATGTACTGTTCTAATTATAGTCTTGTTTGTCTATGCATGATTGTTTCTGGATGAATGTTGTTTCTATTGTTGATCGAGTAAAGACGGTGAGCAATTCATTGGGGATCAAGAGTTTTTCTACGAGCAAGATCATTAGGACCAGTTTGAGCAAGGCAAGTATAGCATGGGATTATCATTGTTGTCCTATTCACATTAAGCAAATAATATCATTATGCATATATTTCTCTTGTTAAGGATGACTTAGTGTTGATCTTATTCCTTGATACCTATTATATTGCATGGAGTAGCATTGCTAGTGCTTAACATGGACTATGATCATGTAATTTGACTAATGGAATATGCAATAAACATTAAAAGATGACTTTTATTACTGTCTAAAGGGGACTAGAGCATAAGGTTATTTTGGTGCTCTCGTTACTCTCCTTAAGGACTTATGTGTAAGCGAACATCCGGGACTTACAGTACAACTGTGAGGGCTATATGGCTCTGGCTTTAGTCATATAGAAGGACCTTTTCTAGCTTGTTAGTGATAACATTATTGGTGTAAGAATGGCTTGACGAATCGGGTATAGTGCGGCCTTTGTCCTCATGTGTATAGGCTGCGAGTCATTGTGCCATTTGGAAGGGGGGCTCTACATCTGTTTGCCGAGTGAATCTAATGGCCCTAACTTGTTAGACGAACCTTCGAAAGACTTCATAGTGTTCCCTTGCCTGCTCACCTTGGAAGTGTTTTGGGAGTAATTAACCCGGGCATTTGGGCGACACGACTCACAGTGAAAGTGTACAACCTCTGCAGAGTGAAAACTAGTACATCAGCCGTGCTCATTGTCACGAGTGGCCTTGGACCCTTATGGAATAGTTGATCATTAATAATGAATATGTTTTTGCTATTCGTTAATCATTTCACATGGATCATATGTTTATTGTTTACATTGAGACATTTTGATATTATTGATATACTAAAATAATGCCAATTAAAAGCTACATGCTGATAAACCAATGTCATGCCTTTGAGCCTCATGAACCCCATGTTACACTTGTTGAGTACGAGATGTACTTACGCTTGTTTATTTTTCTTACTTGGATAAAAATCCCGGATGGGTAACAGATGGTGCAAATAGTGACTACTACTCCTACTTCCCTGAAGATTACTAGACTTGCAGTCAACTAGTCAATGTGCCTATGTTTGGAGCTAGCACGAGAGTTTTATATTTTTACTTCTGCTACATTTGTGTAAAGACTATGTGATAATAATCATGATGTAATAACATTTGTGATGATACTTCCTTTATAATTTGTTAACTTATGTGTGATTGATCTCTGGGCACACATAAGAGTATGCACTCCATTTGGTCATTAAATGGGTGTGACACTCGGATAGTCCTCCCCCTCTAAGGTCTGACCTTATACCTTATATACTAAAATAGGTCGGGTACATGACGGTGGGGTACATGATGGTCTACATGCATCGGAGTCCAAGAGGGTCTTGCATCAATGCTCTATGGACCGTGACGATGTTGTGGAGCCAAAGAAGCCTTGGGCGTCATCCGGCTGGCCTGTTCTAACACCCTAAGTGTCAGGCTATGTTGGCTTGGACCAGCCTCCCCTAGGTGTGCCTTCTAGAGTCTTCTTGGTGGCAAAGGAGGTCGGCTCCAGGAGCTGATGTGGGGGCTCAGAAGCCCCTAGAGGCTGTAAAGGGACTTGTATTCTTGTGTCACACCCCATGTGTTACCCTATCGGGGGTGTGGTTGACAGAGCTGCACCCAAGGGGCAGCATTGGGGAGCCCCCGAGCCTCGGTGGCTCAGGGTGTGTCTTCTTACGCTCAGGCCTTGGCTGGCATCGTAGGCTGGGCAGGAGCTAAGGACTAGGCTCGAGCTTCTCATCAACTGAGAGCATGGGGCTCGGGCCATCCCCTAAGCCCCAAGCAAAGGTGGCGCCTTGCTCGAGCTCGGGCCATCCCCTAAGCTCATCAATTGGGCAGGAGCTAAGGTCTGAGGGTGCACGTGAGCGTACCCAATGGGTATAGCCCCCAATCCCCTGGGTGATCCAAGAGGGGTCAGTCAGAGGGTTTGTAGGTCGAGAACCCTTGATCCCAAGACTTAACATACCCATATGTTAGGATCTCATCAATGGGCGTGGTGCTCGGGTATATAGGAACCTTTGAATGTGATAGGGCTCCATGGTTGTGTCGGGCCCCTAATTTAGGGTTCTCTATGCATCCTATATTAGTCCCTAGATCAGTATCTGACATGCACAATTCGAACAAGGTTATATCAAAAACCATACTTTTGTTGCTAATGGGGAAAACAAGTTACAAGGTTTGGATTACATAGCTTGGACCATTGGCCTTATATCATATATCAGAGTTCTAAGATAGCGATTCTATATCAATGTGGCTCCATTTCTATAGGCAACTTAGAGTGTAGATGTAACCCTAGACTTATTCATTGAAGCATACTCCTATATCCCAATGTCGTAGTCCTAGTGTAGCTCCTTCGTGTAGTGTATGGATCCATCTTCGAGTATACTCCGGGTGTCCTATCCTCACATAGTCCTCGATAGCTCCATACTCGTACATTCTTGTATTGTCCTATCCTCATGTAATTCTAATAGTTCCATCACGGTATGTTCTCACTTTACTCCTAAAAACATAGAATGCAGGGGGTTGAGTACATAAAGTACTCAACAAGCCCTAAACTTTGGGTCAAGGATAGGTGGAAGGAAAAGGCTATATGTGGAGATGGTTATGGTTTAAGGTGGAGGTAAAAGTGGTAGAGTGAAGTAATTATAGTTATAGATTGGATCCTGGCAGAGTATTACCATTCTCACAAGTTTCTGGGTTAATTATAGTTTACCAAATTAGTAAAATATATCTTACCACACTATCATAGTTGTAGAAGTCTAATCATAGTATCTCATCCTAGCATCTGCCCATTCCAAGGGTGTGGCTATTTGAATAGATTTAATAAACTTTGCAGAGGTGTACAAATTTCCCCACATAATAGACACAGTTCCTAACCATGCGCGTTAGCAAGAATAGGCCGAACGGGAGCCCGTACCTGAAACTACGCGACCTTAGATGTCCATATAATCTACCATGGCTTCTTTGGGTTGGAAAACACATAAATCTCAGGAGGGTACCTAATCGTCCCAACATGATGACACCTAATCATCATAAAATAATAACATGGCTCGAATGCAGCCAAAACAATAATCATGGGCTCGAATGCAGCCAAATACTCTAAAGCTTAATGTGGAAGATCACATAGCATCCATGCCAACCGAACCACGGAAGATCACATACCATCTGTGTCTTCTGATATTCCACTGCCAACACAGGTCTCCTGGTAGAAATTATACTTCAATCTAACGGGGTGTGAGATCAAGTATACCCATATAGACATGTGGTTGTAAGTAATATCTCACTATGTGAGAGGGACTATGAATCGGTCCTTATGTTACCGAGGTGAGTGTCTCCCACAGGAACCCTCACCAAGCGATCCTGCCAAGGTAATTTATCTCACATACATTACCCCTACTCGTCGCCTATCGATGTTTAGTCCAGTTTTACCATATTAATAAGTTCCATAGTTATTATCCTCAAGTTCATAAAGCTCATATCATATCAAGGTAACCATTACCTTATCATCATTAATCATATTATCATAATCAAGCTCATAATTATAATTTCATTAATTCATAAGGGGTTTCAAGTAATATATGTTGGGCTTATTAATTAGTGGAGATGAACAATGGAGGGTTTATGGTGGAGGCTAGCAAAATATAGTGGTGGTGGAAGGGAGGTGGTTAAGGGATGGCAAATAATGTAGAGGGGAAGAATAGGTGGGTGTTAGGACTTGCCTCCATTTGATGATGATTATATTCTTTCTCCGATTCATGTGTCCTTTGCTCCTGTCTTTGGGACTCAATCGAGTTCTCTCCACATCTTCTATCCTATGTGGTCTAGCATCGACAAACAAGGAAACAAAAACAACAAAAATAACAAGCAAGCATAATTAATCAAAGTAAGGAAAATGATCCTAGATGGGTTGGTCCTATTAGGTTGGTCTTATTGGTCGTATTATGTCAATTTGAAGTAAGGTTTGGATAGAGGTATTACATCAAAAAAGTAGGGCTTCTACGGGTCAGGATAAGGCGGGTGGTTGGTTTGATGGAAAACCAGACCACATTATTAGGTTTCACTATTATGTGAACCTGAAAGAGAAAGTCTGACCTAGCGCATACCCGGGTATCGGGCATATCTATGTATGTATAGATGTCTACTCATTTTGGGTGATTGGGTATGGGTATATTCGACTATGTATCATGGTACATGCACAAACATGAATATGCAGGGTCAACTACTGCTACGGTGATGGGCTTCTACTATAATTAGTATTAAATTAAATATAGAAAAGGAAAAGCAATCAAACTAGATTTTAAATGGGCACCAAATAATAGAACAAGGAGTATGAATAAATAAAGCTTGAATTCAGAAGATTTTTGGTGGTGGAATCAATTAATTTGGAGCTAGGATGAAAAGATATGATTTATCAATGTTTAATAGGGAAAAGAATATGTGGAATATAAACTTGGGAATTATCTCTAGAAATTGTAATGATGGAAATGAGATGTAAATGCTTGGGTAGGATCTAGGGCGTACCCAATTTATTTAGGAATTTTTTTTGAATTTTTCTATGCCTGGAAAATGTTTTTTCACTCCTCTATGTACACTGCTCAGGGTGAATCTAGCATTTTCCTCCTGAGTTGGGTGGTTGATGCTTGGATAGGAACGGTGGGGTTAGCTGCTAGTTTCATAAGTCACCGACACATGTGCCATCTCACCTCCACTCGTCTTACAAGTGTGGACATCATTGCTCTTTGGGCCCACCTAACAGAGAGATGGGGGAGGGCAGAGACGGAACGGCAATATGGCAGCGGCATTAATGTGCTGGCATGCATCGAGCAAGGCAGAGGAGTGCACTAGAATGGCTTACGCCAGTGGTGTTTTTGCTCAGAGCTTGATGGGGTGAGGCAGATGGCGTGCCTGCGGTCATGCCGCAACCTCCAAGGCAATCGGAGGTGCCCACAGAACCTCGAGGTGGCCACAGTGGCTCATCAGAGTCGGTGCGGTGACGTGGGGTCATGTCCCCACTTAGTCGAGTCGATCTAGTATGGAAGGAGGAGCGCAGCATGGTCACAGGATGTCCTTGAGTGCATAGTGGGTTCTTGCTATTCCTCACTAGTGATGAATCAAGGCCAAGGCAGCTTGGCGGTGAGTGGACATCAGGGACAGGACAGCGTAGCGAGGGAGAGAGGGCTTGCAGTGGTGGAGTGGGTGGTGGGAAGGTCGAGGGACATGCTGGCTAAACCTATTGATCTAGTGTTCGTCGGAGAGGGAGAACTTGGATCTCAGCTCGCATGGCGAACGCAGTGGAAGGGATTGGAGAAGAACGAGCTAGTGCTTGGGAGAAGAGGGGAGAAGGGAAAATGGAGGAGAGGTGGCATGTTCTAGACCTAGGCGGAGCTTGTGGGGTGATGGTTGAAGCGAGGGAGCTCTGGCTATGCCTATTTATAGGCGGCAGAAATTGGTTTGCACCGGCGAGATATTTTCTCGCCATGCCTCGGTTACGCAAGCGCCACACAACTTTCAGCGCATGAGTTTGACCCTAAGGCAGTGGCGCATAGGGTTTCCTTAACTATCTCTTGGCTGGTGGTGAGCTAGCATGGAGCACGACCATGGCAGTGACTCAGTGGGTCGACGAACTTGGCGACCTGGTCACAGTGCTTCATTGATGACTAGGGAGAGGAGAAGGATGACAGATTGCGTGCTCAGGCGGGAATGGTGGATGATGATGTTGAAGGAAGGCGGTGTTGCATATCGCTCACAAGTGGAGTCATTGACTCTATGGAGAAGACGAAGCTGACGGAAGGGTCCACCCATTGGTGAAAGTGGAGAGGGGAGAAGGGCTGTTGCGCTGCTGAGCCAAGTGGGCGGGCCGGTCCAATGCAGGGAGAAGATGGGAGAGGAGGAAGGCAGTGCAGGCTTAGGTTGGGCCGGTGTTGGCCCAGTGTAGGGGAGGGCAGGCCACAGCGCGGGCCAGAAGAGTGAGTGAGCCCGTGAGCCATTTCCTATTTTTAAATTCCTTTTCTATTTCCAGGAAATAAACAGGGGATGTATATGCATGGTTTGAATTTGAATTCAAGGGTGTCTGAAATGAGCTAGGCTTAGTAAATCAAGGAAGGTCAAGGAAAAGTATTTGGTAGAGATTGTCAAGGATAATTATTTGATGCTAGATAAATTCTAGGGCAAGCAATCAAGCATACACACCAGCATTCAAACAAACAAAGCGCAAACGATGAAGTTAAGTGCAAAGCGATTTTCTAATCCTAGAAAATATTCCTAGTGCTACAACTAAATGCTACATGGCATAGAATTGCATATGGTGGAGTTTTGATGCAAGCTTTTTAGAAATATATTTTCAAATCAGTTGTGCAGATAATAAATAGTCAAGGTTTTAATTTGTTATAAAGTAAAAAAATTCAAATTTTTAGTGATTTTTAACATGATGCAAAACATGGGTGTTACAGGTTGAGTGGTAGGCGGCAGGTGGTAACAGCCCTGTCCATCCCTTATAATCCCCATGTTCGGGTATTCATATAGGAGTTCATAAATGCCTCCTTGGCTTGCTGGCAGACTAGTGCCCAAAGGTCACACCGTTCATCTTACACTTAGGTCTAGGTCTAACCATGTATTTTTATGATCACTCACTATTCTTTGCATGACTATATTAGGATAAGCCTGCTCTAGTTAGAAAACATTCTTTTATTATTTCTTCCTCATTTATCCTTGAGGTTGGCCCAAGTATGTGTGTCACATATCTTGAAATCATCATGGCTTACCCTTGTATTGAGTATTGGTCTAGTATATAGTCACGTTATCTTGTCCATGTCCTCGCTAGAATCTTTTACACTATTCCTTCATTTGGGAAAATATAAATTAATGATACCCTAAAATACTTCTGGGTGAAATGCTATAACAATAATTCCGTGTGCTTGCTGATTCTTTTTGTACTTGCTAAGAACTATCGTCAAGGTATTTCTTGGCGGCGTTACTAGGAAACACAAATCTTAGTAACAACGTTAATAAATGCCAACACATGTGATGTTGGAGCGGGACCCAAGATGGTGTTGGTGGACCCATCCCAAAGACGGAAGGACCCATGGAGTGCATGCCTAGAGTGGAGATGTTCCCCAAGACAGTGCAAGCTAACTGACTTTGTGTCAGATCCCAAGCAAGCCTTGGAGCGTTATAAGCTTTCCTTCTCTTATAAAATGCACTTGAGTATAATCTTGTATTGTGCATTAGGTTGATAGGAGTTGGATGAAACCGTTGTTGCATTACCTACCTTGTCTACCGGGTATATAAATATCGGTACCCATACTAGTATGAGTAGGTTGTTCTATGCTTGGGCATTCTTATACTAGTAGAAGTCAGGTGATTACTGTCCCCTGCAAGTTAGGTGGCTGCCATGACACGGTTGGCTATATTTGCTATCGTGAAAAATAACCATGTGAGAATGGATAAATCGAGACTGGGTGAGATCTGGTGATTGAAAGGCAACATGACATGGAGGTCTTGTGTGCATGTTTTATCCTGCCTTGTTAGTTAAGGACCATATCATTGTTGGACCTTAGTTGAGATTGAACACTGCCTTTCATTTAGCTGGCCAGATAAGTCATTCTGACCGTGAAGCTGAGTAGCTCAATTCAGGCTAGAAATTTGAGATGTATGGCATGCACATTGGAGAGTAGGATGTATGTGCAGGGACATGGATGGACCTTGGGCAAATCGTTGTCTGAACATTCTAGTTTCTGGTTGGTCCCTGAGTGTGCAGCTCAGCTCAAACCCATGACATGTTCCTGAATTATAGCAAAGGTGAACTAAGGCTACTATTGCGCTAGTATGCCTAGGTTTGTGTTGTGGGTTTCTTCTCAGCTAGTTGCAGTTGATTCGAATCACCGTCTCTCCCAGATAGTGAGAAACTTGCTCACTATCTAGCATTCATCGTAACAATTGATGGAACATGATGGTTATGCTGATTATATGATAAACTAGATATGGTTACTAATCTAATACTTATTAATCAAGTGATTGCTATAGCATAGGTGCAAACTTAGCCTTAAATAGCTTCACTAAACTTGATGCTAAAATATTGAATAGAATATTGAAAGTAAGGACTTATGATAGTAATGTTCTTTTGCAAAGTTATGGTATCCAATCAACTCCACCAAATAAGCCTTGCATATCCTTGAGAGCCTTTTTATTTCTCTCTCCTGTTGGGTAAGTCTAGCTGAGTACATTCTAGTACTCAGGGTTTTATCCCATCATGTTGTAGGTGAAGTTCTAGTTTGTTGGAGGTGGTGACAAAGTGTTGGCAGACTCAGCAACTTCGTATTTATTTGTTGTCTACATGCTTTTGTTAGAGGATGTCATTTGAGCTAGCGGTGTATTTCAACTTATGTTATTATAATCATTTCAAAGCTATGTTGTTTCTTCTAATTAGATTTGAACTCAGTATGTATTATTTATTTGTGAACTCAATTGTAATATTATTTTTGCTACAAACTACGTGTATGTGATGTGTATTTGCTTAACCTATTACGATCTTGGTTGTGATGTGGATTTACCGAGGTAATTTCTGACACTCGGCGGATGTTGACAGTAGTTAACAACCATATTTTATAGACAAATAAACATGCAAAAGGGCATATATGAGAGAACCAACAAAGGTTTAGGGTTTAAACTAACAAATTTCATGAGTTTTGGTGAATCTTTGATTTCTGCAAGGTTTATCCAAAAAACCGTCAAGGGGGACCTATTCGTCAAAAGAAATCAAGGAATTATTCTATGGCATCTACGTGGGAAGATTTTAGAGGACTCCAGGAGGTTCTCCACCGAGGAGGGAGGCCAGCCACCTCCATGTGTATGCCATCCAGCCCCCTATGGGCCCCATGCACCGGCATCTTCTAGAATATTTCTCCACCGCCTCTTAGGGTTGCATCTATGCCGTCCTTCAAGTTGGTTTGATTCAAGTGCTCACGTTGCACCCCCTAGGCTATATAAGCAGACCCCAGCCCCCCTCCCTGAGACATAAGTTATTTGGAGAAGACAGAAACCCAAATCATCCTTAGTGCTCCTCTAGTTTATAGGGCATAGCTAGTTAGGCTATGTCTAGAGGGAGGCAATCTGATCTTTGCATGGATTCCCGATATTGTCAAGAGCTTGGTTTGGTATAATTCTTATACCCCTCGTGCCTTTGTATCTCTATTATTTTTATATGCTTTGGTACAACTATCAAGACAATATAGTATTCATCTTATTCATGTTCAAGGTTGCAATGTTCATCGTCTACTTTGATTATATGCTTAGTATAGTTAGTTTATCAATGTGTTTATGCATAAGTTCATATAGCGCTCACCCCAATGATCATAGGGTGGGTGGTAGAGATCAGGTAAGCATGGTGCTTAGATGTTATTTACATATGAATATACTCTATATTTCGGGTCATGTGGTAGATCGCGGGTCTGACACTACTGTTGAGTCCTTTGAAGTCCACCCCCGAGTATAGGTTGAGGAAGTAGGGCCAGATTACAAAGGAAGGTAGAGGTTTTCGTACTCAAACTTCCCAAAGTAATGCCCCTTATTTGTAGATATGATGATGATCTTAGCCATGATTACTAGGTATAATTACACTAATCAACGTATGCTTTGACTTGTAATTAAGAATAACTTAGGAATTATTCCTCTAATATTCTAACTTGACCATGCTAGTGCCATAGATTGGAGTGCTCTAAGTGATTTATCATTAATCAATACTTATCATATACATATGTTATCTTATGACTTACGGCTGTTGTGAGCAGGATCGTGGTTATGGTTTACTTCTCCATTAATAGTATAAGTTATCAATATATATCCTGCCAGACCTTCCCTATGGTAAAATATAAATAATGGTACCTAGAATACTCCCGGGTGAAGTGGTATAATAGTATATTATCTATGTGCTTGCGGATTTCTTATTGTTGATATAATCTTTCCTCGGTTACAAGTGTCATGTTAATAAATACCAACAAGCATTTCTGGCGTCATTACCGGGGAAGATAGCTAGGCAATCAAAAGGAATATTGATAAACTTATACTTATTGATGTGATCAAGATAACCATAAACCCCTGCTCAAGCAAGATTACCCTTGTTTTGTCTACTTTTATATCTTATGCAGGGTAATGAATGACCGGTTTTCGACCTTCTGGCAAGCATCCATAAGAAAAAGAAGAAATGCATCGAAGAACCTAGGATTGGAGAAAGAGGTCGACATCATAAGAATTCAAATCACATCTCAAGTGATGGAAATAGATGGCGCATTACTCACAAATTCCATCATGTGAGTCATGGTAAGTATGATCAAGAAAGGTGAGATAGTCTTGCTCATGGACTTAAAACTTGATGAGTAGTTACCTTTTAATTCTTTCATTCCACTGCATGTTTACTTTGAACAAACCATGCATCCTCCCATTAGAAGAGGAAAATCACAAAATGTATGGACAACAAAAACCTATGTTTCAAATTTGTTATATTCCCTCGGGTATGTGTCCATTAACATTTTGCAGGAAAGAATGAATATAAGTTGTGCCTATCCATGGTTTGGTATGAATCGATGAACAACCAAACCACCACTTCAGGAATAGAATGAAGAGAAAATGAGATAAGTGCCACAAAAAGGATTTACAATAAAAGCACTTACTCACAGGAAGTGGACAGACAAATCAACTGGTCATGTGTAACATCGATGGCAGCCTTCCATTGAGCCTTTCTAGGACTCAAGCTAGGAGGCTCTGAGAAGCAGGGAGCAACTCACCTCATATCAGCCAATTAATGCATGTTTTCATCACCCTCGAAGATACCATCTCGTATGTTAGCAACAAGGACCAAGATGACGGGATGCCACCATATCATGGCATACATTCATGGTCAATGGACTACCTATGGTGTCTCATAAGGCCGTAAACGACCATGGTCACGCAAAAAGACACCAATAAACCATTGGAGATGAAGCTTTCATGTGAATTCTAAAGAAGATCCTTCTTTGACCATCAAGATGGCTACCGCGTTGTTAATAAACAAAGAAGAACAACTCTCCGTCATGCCACTAGAAGACAAAAACAATCAAGGATGAACTAGAGTTTGCATCTTCAATGGACCCCAACTCATCAATCAAGAAACTATAAAAATCAAGAAAGGTTGACGAAAGAAAAGCATGCAATTGTCCATATTTCCATCGGATGGTGAAAAGGCAAAACTTAATGTAAGGAAAGGCCCTACTCAATGGACCACGAGCTCTCACCAACAGTAAATTGGATAAGCTTCCTCCTTCTGGTATGTTTGTCACTACTCACTTCAAAAGAAGGAAGGATAAAGATATAAGGTATGCTCAACCAAGCATTATGCAACATTAAATTATATTCATATGAGAGTTTTATCATTCAAACTTGCTTCTGCATTTTGCAAAACTCAAGTGTGGGATGGAATTCTTTAAAACATCTCATACCATGTTGATAATTTGTCTTGGTCATCTATACCTTTATGTCATGCTTGCTCAATCACTAACAAATAAAAATTTAAACAATCATGTTCCTTTGGTTCACCATACATATTCTTGTTTCTACTTGAATGGATCTCTTTAGTCTTTTAAACTTCCTTGTACTATTATAAGTATGCTTTAGAATATTATTCAAACACAAACATCAAAACATACTTGTATAGAATTTGGTTGTATATGTAGACTAATCCTTACAAAAAAATATTCAAATTTTATTAGGAATGTTAGGAGATCATTCATAGAAATAAATCAAGGTTAGAGGTATTCTTCAAAACAATTTCACACATCGTTGCCATGTTGAAAATTTTAAGTAGTGGTGAATAATAAAGGCATATGATTTAATGGAATACAGATTGACCTTTAACTCCTTGGCAACACTATCCTTACTTTAAATCATTTGTATACTCCTTCGGTTATATGTTGTCTACTAATCCCTTGTAGAGAAGAAATAATAAGAGGAGCAGAGAGTCTGAAGAGTGAGAAAGGAGTGCCACATATGAGACAAGATGCTCATGAATGACCCAAGATGCAAGGAAGGAAGGGACCACCGTAAGTCATCTACCCTTCATTACATGGTGTCATTGACGGGGACGAGATTCCTGATCTTTCGTCAGGTTCAAGATAACTATCGATTTGGTCAGAAGCGATACACCAATCCAGCTTCAGATCACAAAGACCCGAACCCTGCAACATGGCACCACGTCTCCTCTGGTTACCAACTGTGTCACAATCTAGTTGACCTCACCATGAAGGCTAATCTCTGTTGCGAATCCAAGAACATAAGCAAGAACAAGATAAAACACAACTCAATTGAAGTGACAATTGTAGATGAATGATTAAGCACTCGAAGTTGGGGTCTCGCAAACCGATAGATGGTGACTCAATGGATAGAATGATCTAAGAAAAACCCAAACCCTAACATAGGTGGTATCTACTGATTATAAAGCCTAAGGGGCATCCAAGAACCCCTACTCACGTCGCTAAGGAGTCTCGACACATTACAAGGCCAAAACGGCCCAAAAGACGACGACGCAGCGCCCTGACAGATTATGAATGTCAACTTATTTCGATGATTCCTATTGACTCTGATAAAATTTTGGCCTCAAACCAAATCCATTGGTTAGCTTATGAAATTATCTTTCCATCCATATATGGATCGTTGAAAACGGAGTCCGTATGCGACCTGGGCATCTATTTTACTATAGACTGCTCCTGGAGCCCGAGATGGACTCGAACTTCACATGGATTGGGCCTCCAACATGGCTTGGATGGCCTTGGTTGCCTCCTAAGGTGGTGGCCAAGGTGGAGGACGTCCTTGAGCATCTCTTGGGTTTTCTCCATCTTCTTGGGGCGTGATCCAACTTGGGCCTGGGTCCCAAGTGTGAATAACAAGCCCACGGCGATGTCGTAGCTCTCGACAGAAATAGCGACAACTCGTCACAATGATTTGGAGAACTTGCTGACATGATATTGAGGTGAGACTAGATCTATTTGAGATCTTATCAAATAATCTTTCTATCAAGTGCTCATTGACCTCAGACGCACTCCGGATGGATGACTTATGACCTTCGCAATGAAGCACTATCGGGCTGCCGACGAACTAAAAGTTTAACTTTGATGGACTTGCACTTTGAGACATATTTGTACCTATATTCAAATAATGACATGTACATATGGAACCAAGTGAATTATACCAAAAATCACTGTGCAAATGTAGGAACGAGCTCACCTTATCATCAATGTTTGTATCTGAAGGTGTCATGTCCTCATCATCCTCCCCTTCTTGACAATAAACCATCCTCGGTTTGAGCTTTGTTGGAGGACATGTTGTAGGTAGTAGCCAACATTACTCCCCTTCTTGAAATTTAGCCTGTTTCTTTATAACAAAACTTGGGGATCTCAACATTACATGATTATATCTAATGCGGCCCTTTGATTGGTCATATTGATGCACAGAAAAAGGAGATTTCAGATTTGAACAAATATAAACTTGGTGTACCATATATTCTCCTTTACAATTATATTTGTCAATAAATTTATATATACATGTAGACAACCATGGTAATTCAGCACATAAAAATTTCTTCTCCAAACTACTCAGAGCACACAGTGTTTCAAACTCAATATATCCCAAAGTATTAAAAGAAGACAACAATTTTAGTTCATCTTGTTCAGTAGCAATTGGAAGCAATTGTTTATCTTTAGCACAAGTATTTTGTTCCAAAACAAAAGAAGCATTCTCATTCACTAGTTGCTGCACATGAATAATCATACCACTATCACACAACTCTTCTTTATCACAAAGATCAGTAGAACATTCGCCATGTGACAAAGGTAAACCAATAGAAGATTTTAGTATAGGATTATTAGCATCATTGGTGGAAAAATTCAGTACAATAAGAGAGCTCTTATCAGATACATTTACCTGTTCTTTCTCAGTCACCTTGTCCTCGTTTTTGGATACACGCTACAAAATATTAGTTCCAACAAGTGGCAAAGTAATATCTTCATTTTGTAAAAATACAGATCTAGTTGAATGTATTATAATATTTGAAATAACTCATTCTTTTCTAAAAGGCTCATTCTTTCTCCTCTCGGCCCTTAGGAGATCTTCCCTTAAAATTTGAACTGTAGTGATAGGTACAAGTGTAATTTTATACTATTATATTTGAAGAAATATTTATTAGTAATTGTATTGTGCACAACATATTTTCAGATATCCATAGTTTACCAAATAACAATTGACATGATTGCATAGGTACTATATCAAATTCAGTGCTATCCTTATAAAGACCAAGGGAAAACTCAATGCGTGCAATTTTAGTTACCTTTATCTTATCCCAAGAATTTACCCATTGGACGTAGTATGGATGTGGATGTGGCTTTGTGGTTAGACCAAGCTTCTCAACCATCTCTAAGCTTGCAAGGTTGTTGCAAGTGTCACCATCAATCATAACACGACAATGCCATTCATTCACAACAAAGTATGTTTAGAACAAGTTGTTGAACTGGTTTTGCTCTGCCTTCTCCATTTGAGAGTTTAGCACTCGCTGTGCAAACTCCGTAGATAGTCCATCCATGATGTCCTGTAATTCACTCTTAAAAAGAAACTCGTTGTTTGGCATATATCATTAGAATCAAAATAAATGCCCTATCAACTATTTATGGGTCAGTGGAATCACACCCTCACACATGTCTTACCGAGTTCTTACCAAGTTCTTACCAACACAAGCAGTAGATGGTACAACCGACGGCTGGTTCGTGATACCGATGAGGGCGTGGTACCGAGATTGCAAGGATCTTTTTATGTACCGATCTGAAGTATATATGTAGAGCTTTGGGAGGCTTAAAATATGGTAGTAAGGAATAGTAATAATTTAATTCAGAAATTGCATGACTAAAAAGTTGTCCTGTCACACCCGATTTTCTAAAGAACAAAACCAGGTTCGCCATATGTGTGCCCAGGAAGTCCACACATATGTCAGAATGAAAAAGTATTAGAAATAATATTATTATATAACGTATACATAGCTATATTAACACTTACATCAGAGTATCGCGGAACGGTGACTAAACTTCAGGCTCCATTCTTCTCAGAGTCGGCTGACTGGGGGCTCCGTATGCTAAGCACTTCTGAAAACTCCACTACACCTTCATCATTCTTCTAAGTAGCACCTTACTACACACTGGAGTATGGTAAAAATAGCAAGAGTGAGTTCATGTCGAACTCAACAAGTATAACACAGGGTTCATGAGGCTCAAAAGGCTAGACACTGGTTTGACTGCATTTAGCTTATAATTGTCACAATTTTATTACATAAGTAGCATCAAGTTTGCATTAATCCCACAATAAACATATGATCAATGTAAATATGAATAACGAATAGCAAAACACATATTAAACCAATAAATGTTCATCTATTCTGTGAAGGTCCAAGGCCACTCGTATCCATGAGCACAGCTAGTATACCAGTTTATTAAACTCTGCGCAGAGGTATACACTTTCACTGTGAGTCGTAATTACCCATATGCCCGGGATCGCGACTCCCAAAACACTTCCAAGGTGAGCAGGCAGGGAAACACTATGAAGCCTTTCAAAGGTTCGTCTAACAAGTTAGGGCCGCTAGGTTTCCAAAGTCAGTCTGTGTGATACAACCACGCAGGGATCCATAGTCTGCTTTTCCCCATTTGCACCACAAGGGTAACCTCTAACAAGCTAGAAAAAGTCCTCATACTGAGCTAATGCTAGAGCCATATAGCCCTCACAGTTGTATTGTAAATCCCGGATGTTCGTCCACAGATGAGTCCATGTAGAGAGAAACTAGAGCACCAAAAATAACCCCATGCTCTAGCCCTCTTTAAACAGTAATCAAAAAGTCATATTTTAGTATTGTTGCATATTCCATTAATCATATTACAAGATCATAGTTTATGATCAGTGCTAGCAAAACTACTCAATGCAATATCATGGGTGCCAAGGTAATGGATCAAGACTAAGTCATCCTTAACAAGGGAATACATGCATAATGAATTTAATTATTTATTATGAATAGGACAACAAGGATAATCCCATGCTACACTTGCCTTTTTCCCAGAGTTAAGCTGCTCAGAAGTCTTCAGTTGCTATCTTTCAGTCTCCACTTTTGCTTCAACTGTCAGTCCTCAGCTCTTAGTCTTCAGCGCTGACGAACCACGCTTCCTCTACTCGCAGTAACCAAGCAACACAAATAGAGAAACAATACACACAACTAAGAACATGCATCAAACAAAAGAAACGTTTTAAAAGAGAGCGCACTAAACGACACGGTACGTTGCTACAGTTACGAGAACGCAAGAACAATGGAGGATAGAGCTATGGTTAAAAAGTGCACAACTATCAAGACGATTACAACATATCGGAGAAGACAAACTATACGCTTGATCTATTTTAAACATATCAGAGAATTATCTTAAAGTTGAATTAACCAATTTATATTGAATTATAAAGCCAAAACTAAACCTTGGTTATATTTTATTTAGAATAAATGAGTATCTATTATTTAATCATTTAAAAATTTATAAATTAGAAAGCATAGAGCAGGTGATAACAACTAATTGAATCATTATATGTTTCTAGCATAAACTATACAAGTTATATTTAAGAAACATTTAAGTTTTTATTAATCATGATAGCATTTGATTACTAAAGATTGAAGTATAAACCTATATTGTTTTATTTAGAAATGGTAATTGAATATCATTAATCATATTTAATTTCTAAAGTCGAGTTAAAGCTAATCATGATTTATTTATAAACATGCATGTATCCGTTAATCAAATTAAACTGAAACTTTGCAAAAGAAAAGTGTGTCTGATAGCATCTCCTCAAACTGTATATGACGTGGGTTCAGCTAGACAAATTATAATTTAGAATCACATTGATGATAGCAATTAATCGGTTCATCATGTTACATATTAAATTAAGCAAGTTATAATTAACAAAGGAACATTTAACTTGATATTTATCTAGTTAACATTTTATTATTTATAAAAGACCGGAGATAAACCTGAATTACTTTTAATTCAAAAAGGCATTGAATACATATTAATATAAGTGCATCTAAATTGGATTTATATGATTCATGTTTAACTATACAACTTATAGTAAATAAATACATATTTAAGTTAAAAGATAATAATAAAAGATCGATATTGTCTATGTTGCTTTTATTTAGAAACAAATTTGTGTAATCATTAATCAAATTAATTTAATTAACAAGTGATAGGGTAAATATTGCCGCTAGCATTTAGGTTACATCGACACGGTCGCATCGCATCGATAACGAAATTATAACTCTACGTTGTTTTTAACAATAAAATTATGTGCATATATTAATTAATTAAATATTCAACTATATATTCAAAGACATGTGACACAAAAAAAACAATGTTACTACTATGTAGAGCGTGTCAACACGAACCTAACGCAAGTTGAATGGATCGAAACGGAGTTAAAACATAAATGATATGGCCTATGTATTTTTATTGTATTTCGGGATTTATTTTACTAAAGGAAAATGGCAATAAAGTGCGGGTGATGTCGGGATGATGTCATCATGCTAACAAGAGTTCAATGGACACGCATGACTGCTCTGCTGTTGTACAAACTGAGTAGCCATGATTTACATCTACTAAACATGATTATCGTTGAGCTCTCAAAGACATAGGATGAATTGATATAAGGAGATAGCTTGCATTGATCTACGGAGTAAGATTTTGAATATGCATGATTAACCATAGGCATGTAGACATATGTCACAGGAAGGAAAACTTGAGGTGCTCACCAACGAACAGCTGCGAAACGGCAGTGGTTCCACAGCGGCCGGCGGCTCCAGATGTTGGACACGGCGACTTGCATCTATCTCGTCTCGGCAAGTTGGCGTGTCCTCAGCTTCAAGCTCGGCCGGTGTCACACCCCAAAATTTTCAATTTTGGGTTGTGCTTGGAAAACACTAAATAAAATAAATGATTTCAATATTTGAATAAATTTATTAGATAAGTTAAGTTGTTGCTAATTTAAATATAGAAAATTGTGGTTTTAAACTTTTTCATATTAATTTGATAATGTGGTGTTTGTGTGATGCTTGTCTTTGGTGTTGGTGAGTGCTTTTATTTTTAAATTACCATAGGACGACGTTTGCTTCTCACCGGAAAACTTTTTGGTATTTTCTGGATTTAAAATTTTAATTTCCGTGAGCTTAATCATTTCCCTTGATCTCTTCATCAATCTTTTAATGAGCTCAAACCCATTTAGTTGAGTTCCTTATCTCTCCAAGAGTCTCCAGGATTTTTCCCGTGAATTTTCTGAGCTCCGGGCTATTTTTCATGGCTTAAAAGGAAATTCTGGATATTCTGTAATTATTTTAATCCCGAAATCAATTAATTCTAAAAATAATAAAATATCTCGTGCGTCCAAAAGTTTCCAAACCCTACAACTATATATATGCCGGCGTAGCCCTCGACGCCCTAGTCTCAGAAGTACAACCCTTATCCAGAGCCGCCGCTCGTATCTCCCTCCACCCCTCGCTGAAGTTTTTCATCTACAGCTTGCGTTCCGGCAAACTTCCGGCGACGGTTCGGCGAGTTTTTCCGGCCACGTTTCTCATCTTCGGCGAATTCCGCTTTCACCCCGAGGTTCATCTCGATCTTCTCTACACCGTCATGTATTTCTTTCCATGAATCCATGTCTGTTTGGTCACGTCTCCATCTTTCCTTCTCTAACTCCGGCGAACCACCGTGGCTAACCTTATTTTTCTCCGTTTTCCAGTCATCTCCGCGAAGCTCTCGGCCAACGCACCCGCGGGCCCTTCTCGCGCCGCCATCCCGCGCCCCAGGCCCATCCCCTCCGCGCACGCCTTGCTGCTCGCGAGCAGCAGCGTTGCCAGCGCTCGTGGTGCTGCTCGGGCTGCAGGCCTAGCCCCAGCCGTGCGGGTACCGCGGCTGCCGTCCAGCGCCGCTGCTACGCTGCCTGCTGGCCGGAAGGCCGAGGCTGAGCCCTCCCTCTCCCTGCGTGCGAGCAGCAGCAGCATGACTGTCATGGCCACGTTCGTGAAGTTGGAAAAGACAAGGTAGAAGATGCTCTTATTTACAGAATTGCCATCGATCGTTAATCCTTTACCGTTTCATCGTTTTAACTCCGATTCGAGTCGTTTCGGTTGCGTTAGATTCGTGTAGTCGCGCTCTACGCGGTAGTACCAACGTTGGTCATGTCTCATAAATATAAATTTATTGATTTAGAAACTTTTTGATTAATAATTATTTAATCGTTGTTAATTAGAAAATAACTAAGGGTTGCAATTCCATTGGCGTCGTGTCGTGTTTGTATCGACATAAACTATGTATTAGCAACGATATTTATCATGTCACTTGATTATGAATTTATTAACTTAAATAGTAAATAGATTAATATATTTATTTAATAGCTTTCCAATTAAAAGAAATCCCGGTTTGAATCCGTTCTTGTTGTTTTGCAATAGTGCTGATCGAAGTTATGTGTTAGCAACCATGTTTAACATGTCTTATATCTTTGAAATTTATAAGTTAGATATTAATTTGATTTACGCTTGTATAATTGAGTTTCTAATTAAACGCAACACGGGTTTATGTTTTAGTCTGTCCTAAATTAATGTTAATATAATTAATATTAAACTAAATGTCTTTTGAATTATAAGATGCTTAGTTCAACCTTGAAACATAAGTGCTTTCGTTCAGTTGCCACATGTTTTATATATATATAGTTCAATATTAAATTGATTAATATGATTAGTGTACAGTATATTTTAAATTAAAATTTGCTTAGTCTAAATACGTTACATATATGATAGACTTGGATAGATAATTTCATATTACAGTACGTATCTGCTCTTCATAGTTATACGGCTTTAATTCCTCGAGCATTTATTCGTTTGAAATTTATTTTGCTCCAATTAAGTTGCGTTAGATTCGCATCGACGTTCTCTGTGCAGTAGCACTAATGTTTTTCATGTCATATGCTTTTCCATATATAGCTGAATATTATATTAATTAATATGTTTGTTATTAGTTTTATAATTAAAAATAATATATAATCTTGTCACGTCAGTCCTTTGTAACTAAGCATGAACTTAGCTAATGGCAACTTAAATATGTTTAAATTATAATTTACTTAGCCCAACCACATATCTCATATAATTAGAGTAGTTGTTCTCACATGTTCTTTTATCTCTGCAAAGTCGGCAATACTTATAAATAAAATATGACCAGGGTTAAACCTAGTTTTGTAATTCAATTGATTAATCTAATTTCAGAATATTTCTTTAGAATGTTTATCACCTTATTTCAATAACTAATATGCATTAAATTTATAGTCGGTCTTCTGCGTTATGTTGTAATCGTCTCGATAGTCGCGTGCTCTCTTTAATGGTAGCTCCGTTATCCGCCGTTCTTGCGTTTTCGTGACTGTAGCAATGTACCGTGTCCTTTAGTGTGTTTTCTTTTAAAGCGTTTCTTTTGTTGGATGCATGTTCTTAGATGTGTGTATTGTTTGTTTATTTGCGTTGCTTGGTTGCTGCGAGTAAAGGAAGTGTTGTTCGTCAGCGCTGAAGACTAGGAGCTGAGGACTGACAGTTGAAGCAAAAGTGGAGACTGAAAGATAGCAACTGGAGATTCTGAGCAGCTAACTCTGGGAAAAAGGCAAGTATAGCATGTGATTATCCTTGTTGTCCTATTCATATTAAGGAAATAATATCATTATGCATATATTCCTAGTTAAGGATGACTTAGTATTGATCTTATTTCTTCATACCTATTATATTGCATGGATTAGTTTTGCTAGTGCTCAACATGAACTATGATCATGTAATTTGACTAATGAAATATGCAATAAACATTAAAAGATAACTTTTATTACTGTTAAAGGGTACTAGAGCATGGGGTTATTTGGTGCTCTTGTTACTCTCCATAAGGTCTTATCTGTAAGCGAAAATCCGGGATTTACAGTACAACTGTGAGGGCTAAAATAGCTCTGGCTTTAGTCATATAAAAGGACCTTTTCTAGCTTGTTAGAGGTTACCCTTGTGGCGCAAATGGGGTAGAGCAGACTGTGGATCCCTGCGTGGTGAATCACATAGACAGACTTTGGAAACCTAGCGGCCCTAACTTGTTAGACGAACCTTCGAAAGACTTCATAGTGTTTCCCTGCCTGCTCATCTTGGAAGTGTTTTGGGAGTAATTAACCCGGGCATATGGGCAACATGACTTACAGTGAAAGTGTACAACCTCTGCAGAGTGTAAAACTGTTATAACAGCCGTGCTCACGGTCACGAGTGGCCTTGGACCCTTATGGAATAGTGGATCATTAATAATGGATATGTTTTTGCTATTCGTTAATCATTTCACATGGATCATATGTTTATTGTTACATTGAGACACTTTGATATTATTGATATACTGAAATAATGCTAATTAAAAGCTACATGCTGATAAACCTATGTTATGCCTTTGAGCCTCATGAACCCTATGTTATATTTGTTGAGTTCGATATGGACTCACTCTTACTATTTTCACCACACTCTAGTGTGTAGTAAGGTGCTGCTTAGAAGAAGGATGAAAGTATAGTGGAGTTTTCAGAAGTATTTTCAAAAGTGCTTGGCATACGGAGCCACCAGTCAGCCGTCCCTGTGATGTTGGAGCCTGAAGAAAAGATTAGTGACCGTTCCGCGACACTCTAATAGTTGTAAGTGTTAATATAGTATGTTTCCCGCTTTATATAAACATTGTTTTGATACTTTTTTATTCTGACATATGTGTGGACTTCCTGGGCACACATATGATTAGTCTGGTTTTGTTCTTTAGAATACCGAGTGTGACAGAGTGGTATCGGAGCGGTGTTGACTGTAGGATGTATGCCAAGTAGCACTGGACGTATTCTAAAACTTATTTTACCATAAAACTATTATCTCATCCCTTGACTCATTGATTTCGACTATTTCCTGTTCCTTGTCCTGTTGTATCCCTTCCTTGATAGCTTCCTTTGAGCTATTATTTCTTACTCTCTTGGTTTTTGATTTGTGTTGTTTTTACCTAAAGGTTTCTGATCTTACCTTGTTCAAAAGTTCGATGGCCTTTCATCATCTCTAATGTGCCATTAGGATGACCACCATTATTGAAGAAGCACGTGTAGTATCGATGATGTGATGTATGCTTGTTTTGCTTGATGTGTTGCTTGTGTGTTGTCTTTGTTCTCGTGTTTTGAAAGGTGGATCGAAAGGTATAAGTCTTGAGGAGTAGCTCGATCCATGTTAAGTGGGGTAGTGTCATCTTCTATCCTACTTATCTTTCAATTGATCCTAATTCTTGCCATTTTTTTCTTACACCGTCTTTGTCTACCCTTGGTTGTCATGCTACCTTCTTTATCTCATCTTAATGGAGGATCAACACATGAAGGACTCATCAATAGCAGCAAACCTTAGAGAAAGTGTTGCCTTCAGTGACATCGCCAGGTGGACCAAAATCTTTATTAAGTGGGTTAGCGTCTACTACCATCATTAATATCAAGCATCTCAAGTCACGAGAGAAGAAGACATAAAGACCAATCGTTATCATAATATCATCTTTTGCTTGTCCTTGCCTCTTAACCAGTCTCACCTTCTTGCCCTCAATCTTTATTTTTCTTATCAACATTTGACAATTTTTGACCCTTATCCTTACATCTTATAATTTCTGATTCAAGGACTTACAAAGACTTGAAGATCAATTTATCCTTCTCACTGGTCTTCCTAAATGGTAAAATGGAAAACTAGTCTTTACCTTTCTTCAGCCAATGCTAGTCTGTCACTTTTTCATGATGTCTCATAAATCTTGAATCCAGGAGCTATGAGCACCTTAAGATCTATCTTTATCTCTTATGATATCTCTTGCTAATCTCCACCCTTATTCTTAGACCTTATAAAGTGAAGACTCGATGATCAACTTTGATCTATCTTTTCAACCTCCTTTGATCTTCCTTTTCACCTATGTTGACCTTCAATCCTTTGACCCTCAGTCATTAGCTCGAATCAATCTTAACGATCAATCCAATGTTCTCTTGTCAACCTTTGATAATCCTCGACACTTATATCCGAACTTATCAAAAAGTCTCAAAATAATCTTATTGGTCTGCTTTATCTTTCCCTAGTCTCTCCAAATCTCGGGACGAGATTCCTGTTAAATGGGGTAGAATTGTCACACCCCAAAATTTTTAATTTTGGGTTGTGCTTGGAAAACACTAAATAAAATAAATGATTTCATTATTTGAATAAATTTATTAGATAAGTTAAGTTGTTGCTAATTTAAATATAGAAAATTGTGGTTTTAAACTTTTTCATATTAATTTAATAATGTGGTGTTTGTGTGATGCTTGTCTTTGGTGTTGGTGAGTGCTTTTATTTTTAAATTACCATAGGACGATGTTTGCTTCTCACCGGAAAACTTTTTGGTATTTTCTGGATTTAAAATTTCAATTTCCGTGAGCTTAATCTTTTCCCTTGATCTCTTCATCAATCTTTTAATGAGCTCAAACCCATTTAGTTGAGTTCCTTATCTCTTCAAGAGTCTCCAGGATTTTTCTCATGATTTTTCTGAGCTCCGGGCTATTTTTCGTGGCTTAAAAGGAAATTCTGGATATTCTGTAATTATTTTAATCCCGAAATCAATTAATTCTAAAAATAATAAAATATCTCGTGTTTCCAAAAGTTTTCAAACCCTACAACTATATATATGCCGGCGTAGCCCTCGACGCCCTAGTCTCAGAAGTACAACCCTTATCGAGAGCCGCCACTCGTAGCTCCCTCTACCCCTCGCCGAAGTTTTTCATCTACAGCTTGCGTTCCGACGAACTTCCGGCGAAGGTTCGGCGAGCTTTTCCGACCACATTTCTCACCTCCAGCGAATTTCGCTTTCACCTCGAGGTTCATCTCAATCTTCTCTACACCGTCATGTATTCCTTTCCATGAATCCATGTCCGTTTGGTCACGTCTCCATCTTTCCTTCTCTAACTCCGGCGAACCACCATGGCTAACCTTATTTTTCTCCGTTTTCCAGTCATTTCCGCGAAGCTCTTGGCCAACGCACCCGCGGGCCCTTCTCGTGCCGCCATCCCGCGCCCCAGGCCCCTCCCCTCCATGCACGCCTTGCTGCTCGCGAGCAGCAGCGTTGCCAGCGCCTCGTGGTGCTGCTCGGGCTACAGGCCCAGCCCTAGCCGTGCGGGTACCGCGGCTACCGTCCAGCGCCGCTGCTGCGCTGTCTGCTGGCTGGAAGGCCGAGGCTGAGCCCTCCCTCTCCCTGCATGCGAGCAGCAGCAGCATGACTGCCATGGCCACGTTCGTGAAGTTGGAGAAGACCAAGCTAGAAGATGCTCTTATTTACAGAATTGCCATCGATCGTTAATCCTTTACCGTTTCATCGTTTTAACTCCGATTCGAGTCGTTCCGGTTGCGTTAGATTCGTGTAGTCGCGCTCTACGCGGTAGTACCAACGTTGGTCATGTCTCATAAATATAAATTTATTGATTTAGAAACTTTTTGATTAATAATTATTTAATCGCTGTTAATTAGAAAATAACTAAGGGTTGCAATTCCATTCGCGTCGTGTCGTGTTTGTGTCAACGTAAACTATGTATTAGTAACGATATTTATCATATCACTTGATTATGAATTTATTAACTTAAATAATAAATAGATTAATATATTTATTTAATAGCTTTCCAATTAAAAGAAATCCCGGTTTGAATCCGTTCTTGTTGTTTTGCAATAGTGCTGATCGAAGTTATGTGTTAGCAACAGTGTTTAACATGTCTTACATCTTTGAAATTTATAAGTTAGATATTAATTTGATTTATGCTCGTATAATTGAGTTTCTAATTAAACGCAACACGGGTTTATGTTTTAGTCTGTCCTAAATTAATGTTAATATAATTAATATTAAACTAAATGTCTTTTGAATTATAAGATGCTTAGTTCAACCTTGAAACATAAGTGCTTTCATTCAGTTGCCACATGTTTTATATATATATATATAGTTCAATATTAAATTGATTAATATGATTAGTGTACAGTATATTTTAAATTAAAATTTGCTTAGCCTAAATACGTTACATATATGATAGACTTGTGTAGATAATTTCATATTACAATACATATCTGCTCTTCATAGTTATACGGCTTTAATCCTCGAGCATTTATATTTTTCTCCAATTAAGTTGCGTTAGATTTGCATCGACGTTCTCTGTGCAGTAGCACTAATGTTTTTCATGTCATATGCTTTTCCATATATAGCTGAATATTATATTAATTAATATGTTTGTGATTAGTTTTATAATTAAAAATAATATATAATCTTGTCACGTCAGTCCTTCGTAACTAAGCATGAACTTAGTTAATGGCAACTTAAATATGTTTAAATTATAATTTACTTAGCCCAACCACATATCTTATATAATTAGAGTAGTTGTTCTCCCATGTTCTTTTATCTCTACAAAGTCGGCAATACTTATAAATAAAATATGACCAGGGTTAAACATAGTTTTGTAATTCAATTGATTAATCTAATTTTAGAATATTTCTTTAGAATGTTTATCACCTTATTTCAATAACTAATATGCATTAAATTTATAGTCGGTCTTCTGCGTTATGTTGTAATCGTCTCGATAGTCGCGTGTTCTCTTTAATGGTAGCTCCGTTATCCGCCATTCTTGCGTTTTCGTGACTGTAGCAATGTACCGTGTCCTTTAGTGCATTTTCTTTTAAAGCGTTTCTTTTGTTGGATGCATGTTCTTAGATGTGTGTATTGTTTGTTTATTTGCATTGCTTGGTTGCTGCGAGTAGAGGAAGTGTGGTTCGTCAGCGCTGAAGACTAGGAGCTGAGGACTGACAGTTGAAGCAAAAGTGGAGACTGAAAGATAGCAACTGGAGATTCTGAGCAGCTAATTCTGGGAAAAAGGCAAGTATAGCATGTGATTATCCTTGTTGTCCTATTCATATTAAGCAAATAATATCATTATGCATATATTCCTTGTTAAGGATGACTTAGTGTTGATCTTATTTCTTGATAGCTATTATATTGCATGGATTAGTTTTGCTAGTGCTCAACATGAACTATGATCATGTAATTTGACTAATGGAATATGCAATAAACATTAAAAGATAACTTTTATTACTGTTAAAGGGTACTAGAGCATGAGGTTATTTGGTGCTCTTGTTACTCTCCATAAGGACTTATCTGTAATCGAAAATCTGGGATTTATAGTATAACTGTGAGGGCTAAAATAGCTCTGGCTTTAGTCATATAGAAGGACATTTTCTAGCTTGTTAGAGGTTACCCTTGTGGCGCAAATGGGGTAGAGCAGACTATGGATCCCTGCGTGGTGAATCACATAGACTGACTTTGGAAACCTAGCGGCCCTAACTTGTTAGACGAACCTTCGAAAGACTTCATAGTGTTTCCCTGCCTGCTCATCTTGGAAGTGTTTTGGGAGTAATTAATCCGGACATATGGGCAACATGACTCACAGTGAAAGTGTACAACCTCTGCAGAGTGTAAAACTGTTATAACAGCCGTGCTCACGGTCATGAGTGGCCTTGGACCCTTATGGAATAGTGGATCATTAATAATGGATATGTTTTTGCTATTCGTTAATCATTTCACATGGATCATATGTTTATTGTTACATTGAGACACTTTGATATTATTGATATACTGAAATAATGCTAATTAAAAGCTACATGTTGATAAACCTATGTTATGCCTTTGAGCCTCATGAACCCCATGTTATATTTGTTGAGTTCGACATGGAGTCACTCTTACTATTTTCACCACACTCCAGTGTGTAGTAAGGTGCTGCTTAGAAGAAGGATGAAAGTGTAGTGGAGTTTTCAGAAGTATTTTCAAAAGTGCTTGGCATACGGAGCCACCAGTCAGCCATCCCTGTAATGTTGGAGCCTGAAGAAAAGATTAGTGACCGTTCTGCGACACTCTGATAGTTGTAAGTGTTAATATAGTATGTTTCCCGCTTTATATAAACATTGTTTTGATACTTTTTCATTCTGACATATGTGTGGATTTCCTGGGCACATATATGATTAGCCTGGTTTTGTTCTTTAGAAAACCGGGTGTGACAGCCGGCTAGCCGCATGCGCAGGGCAGGGTGCATGGTCGACATTGAGTGCTAGCAATTGCCGTGCTAATGAAGCTCCTGGATGTCGATCAAGTAGATGCTTGCAAGAAAATCAGCAAAGGGTGCATACTGATCGATGGAGATGGCGGACGAATAGTTTTCGCACAGCGGAGCTCAGCAAAAAATCGAAGGCGGCGAACTTACTTGTTGCCGAGGAGAGTATGGCCGGGCTAAGCAGCGCGGCGGCGACGGTGAGAGAAAGAGGAGAAAAATATAATTTACTACACGAGAGATTTTCCAAACTAGGGGCTCATCCACGGTAGTTTTGGTGTGCTTTTACCCAAGGGGTAGATACATATATATAGGGAGGAAAACTCCCTACCCCCACATCAACTAGCGATACGGTACTAATTGATGTTGCACCCTCCATCTTTACTAATAGGCCTAATTAATTATTAAAACCCATTAATAAATAGATATATGGGTCTTTGAGATTTATTAGGATTATTGCACATGAGCTTTGAGCGTTGGGAAAAATGAGAAATTTATTATTTTCGGAATTAATTATTTTCATGGATAAAATAATTCTAGAAAAGTCCAGAATTATTATTTAAGCCGCGAAAAATACTCCGAAAGCTCCGAAAATTCGGGGAAATTTTTCAGGGACATTAAGGAACATGAGGAACCCAGATAAAGTATTTGGAGCTCATGAAGAGATCAAGGAAAAAGATTAATCTTGCGGAAATTAAAATTTTAAATCCAAAAAATACCAAAAAGTTTTCCGGTGAGAAGTAAACGTCGTCCTATGGTATTTTGAAAATAATAGCACTCACCAGCACCAAAGAAAAGCATCACACAAACACCACATTATCAAATTAATATGGAAAATTTTAAAACCACAATTTTCTATATTTAAATTATCGGCAACTTAACTTATCTAATAAATTTATTCAGATATTGAAATTATTTATTTTATTTAGTGTTTTCTAAGCACAACCCAAAATTGAAAATTTTAGGGTGTGACAGTCCCAAGCTAGTCTATGCGTCGGCCTAAACTCGTTCTGGACCTAGTTCAAGTAAGCAATGATACAACTTAGCAAAGGGACATGAAAGGATGCAAGCATTTCTAAATTTTGTTCTCTTTTTATTATTATTGTTTTGGCGCGGCTCTTTTTTAGCACCACTTTGCCTTTTGTGTTTTCTTGTTTTTTTACTTTGGTGTGGCTCTTTTCTTTTTGCACCTATTGCCTTTTTCTCTTGTTATTTTTTTCAATCAGAAAGTGCCGCAAGAAGTTTTTTTACAAATAAATCAAGGCCGTATCAACGTGCAAAGATCCTCTAGCAGCTGGACAATGTGCTCCACAAAATAATGTGCCAACCGATAGCCTACTTCCTTTTTTGAAGGTTCCGTAACAAAAAAAATTCACCTTTCCTTATCTATGAATCAGGTCCAGTACAGCCCAAAACAATGTACTTTCCTTCCTGCTCAACTTAAACCAAGATTGCTCTCTTGATAACGATCAGAAAGTATATTTCTATGCAACTATCACAAAGAAGCCTATATATTCCGAAGGAAACAGCTGCTGTGCAGTAATTTTTCCCCCTTTTTTTATTCCAGCGGCAAAGCACTACACGTTTGATGTTGCCTAAACATAAGCACGCCAAAAGCAGGGCACAACGATCAACGCAGAAATATCTGAGAAAAATTAAGGAGATAAACCTAACCAACCAAAACTTAGACACTATGACCAAGAACAAAATCTAGGAACGACAAACACTAACCCACACAAGGGACAACCGTTCAATAAAGCAAACTGAAAATAAAAATATGGCAATGGCACAATGGGTGATGGGATAAGGGGAAAACGATGACGAACACAATATTTTTGTGGGGTAATTTTCAAGATTTGTAGGACGAAGACAAAATCACAACTAATCTAGGGTAAATGCGAACTCGATGGTATACCTAAGGCTCTGAATACCACTTGATGGAGACAAGGTTTCCGATCTTCTGTCAGGTTTAAGATAACTATCGATTTGGTCAGAAGCGACATACCGATCCGGCTTCAGATCACAAAGACCTGAACCCTGCAACCTCAGCACCACGTCTCCTCTGGTTATCAATCGTGTCACAATCTGGTTCACCTCGTCACGAAGACTAATCACAGCTACGAATTGAAGAACACAAGTAAGAACAAGATAAAACGCAACTCAATTGAAGTGACAATTGCAGATGAATGATTAAGCACTCAAAGTTGGGGTCTCGTAAACCGATAGACGATGACTGTAAGTAGAGAGAATGATCTAAGCAAAACACAAACCCTAAAGTAGGTGGTGGCTACTAATTATAAAGCCTAAGGGGTGTCCAAAAAACCCTACTCATGTCGCTAAGGAGTCTTGACACATTACAAGGTCCAAATGGGCCAAAAGACGGCGACACAGCGTCTTGACAGATTCTGGACGTCAACTTATTTCGATGATTTCTATTGACTCCGATGGAATTTTAGCCTCAAACTAAAGCCATTGGTTAGCTTATGAAATTATCTTTCCATCCATGTATGGATTGTTGAAAACGGAGTCCGTATACGACCTGGGCGTCTATTTTACTACAGACTGCTCCTGGAGCCAGAGATGGACTCGAACTTCACATGGATTAGGCCTTCAACTTGGGTTGGACACCCTTGGTTGCCTCCAAAGGTAGGACGTCCTTGAGCATCTCTTGGGTGTTCTCCATCTTCTTGGGGCATGATCCAACTTGGGTCTGGGTCCCAAGTGTGAATAACAAGCCCACAATGATGTCGTAGCTCTCGGCAGAAACAATGACAACTTGTCACAATGATTTGGAAACTTTGCTGACATGATATTGAGGTGGAACTAGATCTATTTGAAAGCTTATCAAATAATCTTTCCATCAAGTACTCATGGACCTCAATCGCACTCCGGACGAATGACTTATGACCTTCGCAATGAAGCACTATCAGGCTGCCGACGAACCAAAAGTTCAACTTTGATGGACTTGCACTTTGAGACATATTTGTACCTACATTCAAATAACAACATGTACATATGGAACCAAGTGAATTATACAAAAAAATCACTGTGCAAATGTAGGAACGAGCTCACCTTATCATCAATATTTGTATCCGAAGGTGTCATGTCCTCATCAGTCATCACGCTCCATAATGAAAGTAACATCTTAAGGTAAGTGATCATCGTTTTTCTCTTGACACAAACATGTTAGAGTTATAACTTTGATTGATTCAACATGATTAACTCAACATGATTTATTCTTTAAGTTTGTTCATGGCATCACTTTCTTGATCTCGATCTTAACCAAACAAGCTAAAATATTGCTATCTTATCTCTAGAAGATGATAATCATAATCATATAACTTTGATACATTACATAAAGATATACAATCCTTCCATTGGTTAAGCAACTCCACTCTTTTTGCCACAATCAAAATACTACACTCATGCTCATGCTTATCACCCATGTTATAAATGAGCAATGTACACAACATCAATCTTATCATGTCTAAGCCTAGAGAAGAATGAATAAATTTTTGGTTCTGTTGGTGTTTTTCCACCTATAGAGCCCTTGCGTTTGATCTCTACCTTGTCCTTATGAGCAGAGCATATTTAAAGCAAAGTGTGCAGGGAGACGATCCCCCAAACTCTATAAGTGGAAGTTCTAAACTGGTAAAGCGAGGCACATAAGATTGTCACTAAAGATTAGCTTCAAAATACTAAACAAGGAGGAAGAAGAAGGTGGCACCACCATTGGGAGCACCACTAATAGAGGCACCACCACAAGAATCCTTATCCTTAAGAGCGAACCGAGGTACTCGATTAGTGAACCACCGCAAGAAAGAGCCCTGTCTGGAGGACTTTAAAATCCTAACCCTTGTCATGAGATAAAATTGGTAATTATCCATATTTATTTTTTAGCATTGCATTAGAAAAGAACACAACAAATTTATTATTACATCATAAACCTTAAGCCCCATGTGAATAGATCTAGGAGTATTCATCATGATGGCATAAAAATAAAAATACCATTCATACATTTATGTATTATTTTCTGCATACATATTTTCTTTTTTGCATTATAAAAATAAAAAAAATAAAAAAAACATATAAAAAATACATCCTGTTAAAATTCTATCAAAAGAAAAGTTGTCTAAACCCACAAGAACAAATCCTCAAATGGCTGACTGCTAACCCCTCATCCTAATCCACGCCTCAAGTTTTTGGTGTTCTTATTGGAGTATTTTTGCAGGATGGTACATATGATTAAGAGCTAGTTCACTCGGTTGACCTCATCTTACTTCACCCAAAGTACATCTTCCCGATTCAACCTCCGGGTGGATACGATGGACGTCTGCTGACAAACATGCTCTAAAAAGGATCACTAAACTTTCAACAATTGACCACGACAACAATTAGCTTGGGGGAGGAGCATTCCCCATGTATATATCTATTTCTTTCCCTTTTCAGTTTTACTATTTTTTCACTTTGCTTTCTATTAGCTAAAATAAATAAAATAAATAAATAACCAAGAAAATAAAATAAATTTTTTTCCTAAGTTAATTATATATTAGTAAGGTATGATCTTAAACTTTGAAAACAAAATAAAGAGTGTGTGTTTAGTCTTTTGTTTTTAAGAGCTAAATAAAATAATGGAGCCTAGGATAAACTCTTGCATTAGAACTGATGAATAGTTACTTTGTCGTAATTCCTTTTAAGTGCCTAGTCTTTAGTCATGAATTCTTCCAAGTTTTAGATACGCCTGATTTGATATAAGGATTTACTCTGAATTTGAAACTCATGGGTAGCATATGCTTGATCTAAGTCTAGGTAATTGACGGATATGATATAAGATGGTCTGAGCTACTATTTATCTTGTTAATAGCGATACTAGAGTTCCAGAGATTTATCTTTTGAAAAACATAAAATCTTACATGATGAGCTTCTGTATGACAAAACTTGATTTCCTACCAGAGCCATATATGATGTTAGACTAGGAAAACTTCCACTCATATATGCTACTTGCATTTGCGTTGAGTTTAGTCCAGCTTTGTTGATGCCTTATGAGAGGTTTGTCATGCTCTTAAAATCAAGATTACGTACACATCACCTATATATACACTACTCCTACACTGGGGTAGGCGCAACAACATGTCATTCCATCTACATCCATGTAAAAATGTTTAACTCCTTCACTGCGAGTGAAAACCGAAAAGAGAGATGAATAAGATAGCCCATATTTTTTTTCTAAAGTTGTTTTCCATGTTCCAAAAGAGAGATATGTTTTCAAGGAGTATAGTAGAATTAGGTTAGCCAACATATTTATATCCCCCATATTCCATACACATGCACATCTTAATTTGATTGTATGACTTAACTCTCTTTGAATCCGAGGTTCAACTTTACAATATATGTATTGCAAGTATGCTCTTTCATATTTTCTTCATTCCTATGAGCTCCACATAAGCCTTAGTTGTAGGAAGAGAAAGGCATAACATCACTATTGCCTTGGTAAGAATCCATAAATACCACATATATTGAGAGACTTGACGGTGTCATACAATAGAAACTCTGAGTTTTATTTTAAAAAACTTATAAAAACTCTAGAATAATGGTTGAACGAAGAACTTGAGACATAGTGCTTGACTTGATTGTTTTGTATTTCAATTGCTCAAGATCTAAGTGAAGGCTAAGAAGTCTCATGGTTGAAGGTAATATGGGTAAGTTTAGAAGTCAGATTGGTTTATTCTAATCCGGAGGAGAATTTTTGTTTGAACGCATGTGTACTTTTAAGGCGTGAAAGCATGGTAGCAACTCCAGATCTAAGTTTGCTGAATTTAGCTTTACTAAGGGACTAGCAAATGTTAAGTTTAGGGGAGCTTGTTGACGGTTGTGAACAACCATATTTCATAGATAACTAAACATGCAAAAGGACAAATAAGAGAGAACCAACAAAGGTTTAGAGTTTAAACTGATAAATTCCATGAGTTCTGGTGAATCTCTGATTTCTGTAGGGTTTATCCAGAAAACCGTCAAGAGAGACCTATTCGTCAAAAGAAATCAAAAAATTATTTTGTGGCATCTACGTGAGAAGGTTCTAGAGGACTCTAGAAGGCTCTCTACCGAGGGGAGGCTAGCCACCTCCATGTCGGGGTGGCTAGCCCCACATGTATGCTGCCCGGCCCCTGTGGGCCTCACGTACCGGCATCTTCTAGAATATTCCTCCACCGCCTCCGAGGATTGCATCCACGCCGTCATTCAAGTCGATTTAATTTAAGGTCTCACATTGCACCCTCTAGGCTGTATAAGCAGACCCCAACCCCACTCCCTGAGGCATAAGTCATGTAGAGAAGATAAACCCTAATCATCCTCAGAGCTCCTCTATTTTCTAGGGCATAGCTAGTTAGGCTAGGTCTAGAGAGAGGCAAATAGATTTTTGCTTGGATTCTCGACATTGTCAAGAACTTGGTGCGGTATAATTTTTGTACCCCTCTCGCCTTTGTATCTCCATTATTTTTATATGCTTTGGTACAATTGTCAAGACAATATAATATTCATCTTATTCATGTTCAAGGTTGTAATGTTCATCATCTACTTTGATTATATGATTAGTATAGTTAGTTTATCATTGTGTTTATGGATAAGTTCGTATAGCGTTCACCCCATTGATCACAGGTGGGTGGTAGAGATTATGTAAGCATGGTGCTTAGATGTTATTTACCTGTGAATACACTATATATTCCCGATCATATGGTAGATTATGGGTGTGACACTACCGTTGAGTCCTTTGTAGTTCACTCCCCGAGTATAGGTTGAGGAAGTAGGACCTGGTTACGAAGGAAGAGAGAGATTTCTGTACTCAAACTTCCCTAAGTAATGTCCCTTATGTGTAGATATGATGATGATCTTAGCCATGATTACTAGGTGTAATTACACTGATCGTATGCTTTGACTTGTAATTAAGAATAACTTAGAAATTATTTCTCTAATATTCTAACATGACCATGCTAATGCCATAGATTGGAGTGCTCTGAGTGATTTATCATTAATCAATACTTATCATATACATATCTTATCTTATGACTTACCCCTGTTATGAGTAGGATCATGGTTATGGTTTACTTCTCCATTAATAGTATAAGTTATCAATATATATCCTCTCAGACCTTCCCTGTGGTAAAATATAAATAACGATACCTGAAATACTCCTGGGTGAAGAGCTACAATGTTATATTATATGTGCACTTACGGATTTCTTGTTGTTGATATAATCTTTCCTCGGTGACAAGTGTGATTTTAATAAATACCAACAGTGTACTACCGGATTTATATAAGTGAAAGTGTGTGCATGCGAACGTATTTAGCAGGGGCAGCCGTACTTTATCTTGTATAAATTGGGCGGTTTTGTCACATAGATGGTGTGGTATATCACAGCTATTATTGTAAGAACTATTTCTCTCCAGCTGTGGTCAAGGAGTAAGCCATGGGCACGGCATCCCTACCTTAGCTTATCTATATTGCTTTTGTTGGACATGATCTATAGAACTGATATGTACTTGAACTAAGTAGTGTATGTGTTTTAAAACTATTTTTCTTCGCTACTGAATTTGAACCTGGTGTTGTAACTTATATTTGAACTCCAATGTCGAACTACTTATGAACTTTAGGTAATATATGATGTGGGGATGCTGAATTTGGTACGATCTTGGTTTGTACGTGGCTTATTTCGAGATCCTTCGTGATACTCAATGAACTACCGGGTTTATATGTGATCAAGTATGAGATAGCGGTTGTCTCGACAGCTACCATTTTACTTATGCTCTTATAAATTGGACGGCTTCTGTGATACCTACAGGCCTAATCGCTGCTCTCTTGATGCCTGATCATGACACGCCTACCATCTCCTCCATTCTATAATGCTGTTCCTTTTCGACTTTCCGCAGCGCCACAGCAGTAGCTGCCGATGGAGACAAAGATGAGATGTCGAGAGTCGACGACAACGGCCACACCAAATCATGCGAAGTTCCGAATACAAAGCGCCGCAAGCGCCGCGCGGGGACAAAGGGTCGTGGAGTAAAACCTAGATGTCTGGGTTGATCAATGAATACCGAGACCAATTGTGCTAAGTCCAAATACAAATACTGTACATACATATACTCATATACTCAAGGGCCCTCTGGCGTCATGGGCCCCCGTCCGTCCCTCCCCCCCAAGACGGGCCTGAGCGTCTTCTCTTTATGAACTGCATGTGAAGGAAATCGCATGCATCAGGAAAAACTGATTCTGTGCTAGTGGGATGCCTTCAACAAAGCAGATGCTAGAGCGACTAAGACCCATCTCAACTTAGGTTCTGCTAGTCGAGATCGATTCAGGATGAATGTTAATGTGCTTATTAATGACAGCCTAGCTGGTGCTAAAAAGTTGGATGGTACAAATTCACCACTATCTTTATTTGTGACAATGAAAGAGCCTAGTGCTAGAAGATGGAATATGTAGTGTCACCACTATTGTTACTCATGATATATAGGTCTATTAGTAAGTCATTTCGTATCATTCAAGATATATAGATCTACCTGTAACGTGTTTATATGTCAAAACTTATAAGTTTGAACGGGTTTAATTTTAGTCAGAACGTCTTTTAATGTTTACAAACCGTTTCATCCCCTAGTTATTAGTATCATTTACATCAATGCCTAAAAATACTAAGCTAGCTTGCAGCAAATAGGTACGTGCACGCGGAGCGCCACCAGTATACCACTCCTCTTTGGCCTCCTATCCATCGCTCCTTCCCCCTTGGTCGTAGGCTGCACGACGGGTGGGGAGGGAAAGGAGAGGAAGGGAGGGAGGGATCGTGGAGGGCGACGCGCACGTAGGACGACAATGGACAACGCGGCGGCGGAGGCGTTGAAGCCAATGAAGGCAACGTCGGACGGCGTGTTCCAGGGAGAGAACCCGCTACACTCGGCACTTCCGCTCGCCATCCTGCAAATTTGCATTGTCGTCGTGCTCACCCGCGTGCTCGCCTTCATCCTCCGCCCGCTGCGGCAGCCGCGCGTCATCGCGGAGATCATCGTGAGTGCTTGTTGCCGCCCACGTACTGTTGTTTGTTTGACGCGTCCAATAATGTTATTATTGCTTGGCTTGTTTGATTTCAAAAATCCGGATATATAATTAATATTAATATTCTACAATAATTAATCAGGGCGGGATTCTTCTTGGCCCGTCGGCGGTGGGCCACAGCACCGCATTCCTCAACACCGTGTTCCCGAAGCAGAGCCTAACGGTTCTTGATACCCTCGCCAACATCGGCCTCCTCTACTTCCTCTTCCTGGTCGGCCTTGAACTGGACCTCCGCGCCATACGCCGCACTGGGAGCGCGGCCCTCGTCATCGCTGTCGCCGGGATTTCCCTTCCTTTCATCATGGGCATCGGCACCTCCTTTGTCCTCCAGCACACCGTCGCCCGCGGTGTGCCCACGGGGCCGTTCCTCGTCTTCATGGGTGTCGCGCTCTCCATCACGGCATTCCCGGTGCTGGCACGCATTCTCGCCGAGCTCAAACTGCTCACCACCGACCTCGGGCGCATGGCCATGTCAGCTGCCGCCGTCAACGACGTTGTTGCGTGGATACTTCTAGCCCTCGCCATTGCTTTGTCAGGCAGCGGCTCCCCTCTTGTCTCGTTGTGGGTGCTGCTAGCGGGAGCTGCCTTTGTCCTCGCTGCATTCTTGTTGCTCCGCCCTGTCCTCACCTGGATGGCACGGCGATCCCCTGAAGGTGAGCCAGTGAAGGAGCTTTACATATGCGCGACTCTGGCCATCGTGCTTGCCGCCGGGTTCGCCACGGACACCATTGGCATCCACGCGCTCTTTGGCGCGTTCATTGTCGGCATCGTCGTTCCTAAGGACGGGCCCTTTGCCGGGGTTCTCCTGGAGAAGGTGGAGGACCTCATATCTGGCCTGTTCCTGCCGCTCTACTTCGTGTCCAGCGGCCTCAAGACAAACGTAATGACCATCAAGGGTGGTGACTCGTGGGCGCTCCTCGTCCTCGTCGTTGCCACCGCGTGCATAGGAAAGATCGGCGGCACGGTTATCGCGTCGCTCATCGTGCGGGTGCCATTCCGTGAGGCGCTCACGCTCGGGTTCCTCATGAATACCAAGGGGCTCGTGGAGCTCATCGTCCTCAACATCGGCAAGGACCGGCATGTCCTTAACGACGAGACTTTCGCCATCCTCGTGCTAATGGCGCTCATAACAACCTTCATCACGACGCCGGTGGTCATGGCAATCTACAAGCCAGCACGGCGGGGGGCGCCTTACAAGAACCGCGCTGTCCAGCGCGCGAACCCACACGAGGAGTTCCGCATGATGGCTTGCTTCCACAGCACGCGCAACATCCCCACCATCATCAACCTGATGGAGTCCTCGCGCGGCACACGGAAGCGTGGCATAACCGTCTACGCCATGCACCTCGTCGAGCTCTCTGAGAGATCGTCCGCCATCTCCATGGTCCACAAAGCACGGCGCAACGGCATGCCATTCTGGAACAAGCGACGCAACGGCGACGGCGATGGTGACCAGCTCGTTGTCGCCTTCGAGACGTACCAACAGCTGAGCCGCGTGTCTATCCGGGCCATGACGGCCATCTCCGACCTGCAAACGATCCACGAGGACGTTGTCACCAGCGCGCACCAGAAGCGAGCCGCGCTCATCGTGCTCCCCTTCCACAAGCTCCACCAGATGGACGGCCACATGGAGTCGCTTGGCGACCAGTACCAGCACATCAACCAGCGTGTGCTCCACCACGCGCCCTGCTCAGTAGGCATCCTCGTCGACCGTGGGCTAGGAGGTGCCGCTCAGGTGGCTGCCAGCGATGTGTCGTACACCATCGTTGTCATCTTCTTCGGAGGCCGCGACGACCGCGAGGCCCTGGCCTATGGTATGCGCATGGTCGAGCACCCAGGCATCGGGCTCCATGTGCTACGCTTCTTGATACAGTCCGGCGGTGCCAACGCCAGTGACCGCTCCACTGACGACGCGTTCCTTGAAGAGTTCTGCACCAAGGTGGCCAACGGGAACGATTCTGTCCGTTATGAAGATAAGCCAGTGGGAGGGAAAGAGGAGGTCGTGGAAGCAATCAAGGCAACAGGGCGGTGCAACCTGTTCCTTGTCGGGCAGGGCACGCCCTGCATGCCGCTGGTTGACTGGAGCACGGACTGCCCGGAGCTCGGGCCGGTCGGTACTTACCTGGCGCTACCTGAATTCTCGACGGTAGCATCTGTGCTGGTCATGAAACAGTACGATCCGACGGCGAAGCACTACGAACTCGTTGAGGAGGTGGCCGACATAGCGGTGGACGTCGATACGCCGGGCCCAAGCAACAGGGGCACCAACACTAGCTTCCGTGCCAGATGATACGTGCTGGTGTAAGAGGTATTCTATTATTAACGTGTCGAGAAAACAAACTATGCAGAATGATTGACATTTTGTAACCTAATCTGAAGTGGTGTGTAAATGGATGGAGAGAGGTATAGGATCCCTTCGATCTGGACTGTCCAGTCGGCAATGGAAACTAATACCTTTTCAAATTAAGATGTGATTCAGAAATGTAAAGTTCAGTTTTTAATTAATCCTTAGCAAACGTACCCGTGTATTGTTGTTGGCACGCGAAATTGATCCATGTAACAACACAATAACTATCGTACTTTCGCAACGATGAGCAACTAGTTTTCAGGACAAACTAGCAAAAGAGTTCCTTGCTTTCGTGGAGGAGAGCCGACTGTTTTTCAGTGCAAAATGGTAAAGATTACCAATCCCTTGGCATGTACTACTGTCCTAAGGTAGAAGAAAGAACAAATAACGATGAAAAATAGTAGATATATTATGTCGAGTGGCTAGAGGCTAAAAACAATCGGTCACATATATATATATATATATATATATATATATATATATATATATATATAGGTCTGCCCGGTCTTTGGCAGGATTACAAGAGTAGGAGTCCTAAAAACACATACGAATACTGGAATAAAATACTCCTCGTAATATGGAAATAAAATACTCCTAACATAATCCTTGCTTGGCCTTGTACGTGAGACGTATATATCAGGTATCAGGTATTCCAAACAGAACTTGTATTCTTCAACCAAAGAATTCATCTACGCAAAATCTCATCCCGTGATCTCTCCTCCTTCTGGCTTCTGAGTTACTTCTTTGCTTTCTTTTCCTTCACTCATGCACTCCAACATGCATCAAAGTAGCATCTGACCTCCATGCTGCACATACCCTTGACCTGTAGCAACTCTTTCCGCTCCTCCAAATATGCATAGAACTCCTATCTGATCTGGCTCTTCAAGATGCAAAACTTCACACAACACATGCACGTTTGGCTTGGTAAAAATAATCTGGACGCCTAACGATCTTCACCATTGATATTGCTGCATCCTGCGCCACGCATCAGCCAGGCCTGCTTCTAACCTGTCAAACATCTTAAGAAATGTGCGTCTCTGCTGATTAACATGACTACTATTAGTCAAAGCAATTTGGCTAACCAAATAAACTAACATGCCAAATTACATTGTCAACAATGCCCCCTATTTTTGGTATAATTGTGTTTACCAAAAATACTTGACATGTACCATTTTATTCACAAATTCGGTCAACACCTTGCTATAACAATGCTCACGAAAACTCTAGAATGACTAACACCGAATTTTATGTATCTCTATAACCAAAAACTGATCCAAGCTGGTAGAAATATTTCTTACCATTCTTATGAAAGAACACAAGCGCGTCACCCTCCTTACAAAATTAGTAGCCACATCATCATATCAAAATCTTAGCCATAATGACTAACACATCGGCTACATTGTTTTTCTTTTATTTAGAGCGATATTCCATCATATATCGGCCAAAGTTTGTTATAAAGGCAGTATAAACTCATGATCCCACATTTCATTCTAAGGCAACCATGAACTAGTATCGGCCATATATATATGTGTGTAATATGCAAATATATGTATTCAATCATCCCTCAATAACCCTAAGATTTTATATTATTATTATTCAGCAAAAACAACTTATCATGTAGCAAGAAGCCGAATAACCATCTTGTATATCATAGAGATATTGCATTTACCAAAAACACAAGACACATAACTCTTACTTACAAATTCGGTCATAGTCTACCTACCATAATGTTTAATAGTCGCCTTCGGCAAAATCTAAAGACAAAATTTTGAGTTGTACGCAAAAACAAACTCACTTGAGTCATCTCAAATAATTCTTTATTATTACTTCTTGTGAACCAGCACAAGCTTGTTATCCACATGCAATCCGTCATACAAATTTTATCGGATGAATCAAAATCTAAAAGCCATGACCACTAAAGCATCGGCTACATTATTTTTCTTTTCTCAGAACATGCTTACACGACACAACAGCCAAATCTTATTATTCTCTTTTACCTAGGTCAATTTTAAATTGTATGTCAGCCAAAATTTGCTCGAGAGACAATGATGAACCAAGACCCCATATTTTCACTCTAGAGGCAACGATGAACTATCATCGGCCATATATATATGTAAGCAAGTATGCCTGAGAGTTCCATCAATGGATCGAAAGACTTCATGTACTTCACCCATAGCTATTCTAGATTGATCAAAACCCAAGCACTTCAAGAGTAATCCATCTATGGTTTGGCGGTATAATTCATTATTTAGCAAAGTATATTTAAGCTTGTTGCCAAATTTTCCTATCTCTTGTTTGACTTGAATTCTTTAAATAATTAACTATAGGGCTTCTCCAATCACTAGGCTCTAACTCACTAACAGATTGGGTTATTTGTGAACCCTATACCGAATCTTCTTTGCCCTATACTGGTTGTGGTTGGACTAAACTAGCACCTGATACACCATGTACCCCAAAACTACTAATCTGTTCAGCTCCAGAACTCCCAATTTGACCCAGAACCGAACTAGCAACCTGCAGATCGGTCTCCCTTTCGATAACAGCTAGCATCGGTTTTTCTATTATTAAAAACTTTCCACTGGTAACCTTGAAACCAGATGCTTGTTGGGCCAAATGATTAGCTCTAAAATTTATTGTTATTCAGCAAAAATAAACTATCAGGTATCAACTTCCTTTAAGAAGTAGCCAAATAACCACCTCATATATCATATAGTTCGGTCATCCATAATTTTCAAGTAAAACAAAGCAAACTAACTAGGGAGCGTATGCTATAGAAACTAGCTTCTTGTGGAAACTATGGAAACTTTAATCTAAGTCCACATGATTCTAATCCAATGATCTCAGATGAAGGTGGGTCATTTATTCACTTAAACCCTCCCACCAAGATTCTAATCCGATGATCTCAGATGAAGCACAACCCACCTTCAGCTGAGGCCATCGGATTAGAATCCTGTGGACTTGATTGAAGTTTCCATAGTTTCCACAAGAAGCTAGTTTCCATAGCATACGCTCCCAACTAACTATCCCTAACCGAACTCTTGGTCTATATAATGTTTACCTATTCTAAGGACAATAGTAATAATGTAAGTTGCACACTTTAATTCTAAGGATGATAAATAAATTACAGTCTAAGTACTTGTTCTTAGGATGATGAAACAGTAACCATCGGCCATGCATATATTCCTTTTCAACACACCAATGCAACCGAAATATAATTCTAGCAGCTCCTATTGACACATAGCGTGTAATCAATTATTTCGGTGTATTTAACATTCGAACATGCATGTTAAATAAACAGAATATACATACTCGTCACTTAATCATAGATCAGGCTAATTAATTAGCAAGTAATGATCTAATCTGGCCAAAATAATGTTTAATAAATAGACCGATTAATCATTAACTTGTTAGTGTAATTTGGCCTAAACTATATATGTCATCTTTTATCAATACAAATTAATATGACTACAAGTAATATAATATTTTTAGCTTCCTTTGGATGATGATAAATAAAGCATTGGCCTTAATTTAGGTGTTCATATAGTTTCACTCACAACAAAACATATTCATACCTTTGTGATGTGGAGTACTATGCTAGTTCGACAATGAACCTCCATCGACCAAGCTTCTATTTTCATTATCACTAGTCAACACCTTCACTTGTTTTGGTCTCCACAAATTCCTAGTGGACGCAGTCTTATTCTTGTCAAATCCCAAATCGCCCAATTTTTGCTCTTCCTTAATTTCTATGGCTCGAAGTCGTTGTACCCGTCACTTTTGTGTGTGTGTGTGAGACCTGCCGGGCACCACTGAGGTTTGGGGTCAGTTCCTGGTGCAACTGACTTAATCCTCCTACCCCCAAGTTTCTTGACCTGTAGCGAGGTGCTGCTATTTTCGGCCTAAACCAGATGCCTTCGGTCGAAAATGTTCTCGATATGGCTCTAGACCAAATCCCCTTGCTGCTCCTACTTTCTGAACTCTTATGCTGCATAGGCATGCTAGTGTTCAATTTAAAGCCTGCAGGAAACACATCCTTGGGGATCCTTGTGCTACTGCTTCTCATGACTAAGTTGGCAGGAATACTGGACGATTCAAGCTTCCGACTAGTACTAGTAATAGCAACTGGCTTCTCTGAATCACACTCTGAATTACGAGACTCTTGATGTTGTTGCCGTGCACCATCACTAGACCCCTCAAGCTCTAGGAATCTGTTTACTAACTGAACCAAATCCTAATCCGGTAACATTGCTTGTTTTTGAATTACGAACACCACCTACAATTGATTTGAGATCGACTATTTTCAAATCATGAGCAGCACCTTGCCCATTTGAACATGTCATAGGTTGATCAGCTCCACCCATGTCACCCGATTTTGAATCCTTTGTGTGACACCTAAGTTTGACCGGCACCCACTTAAATTGCTGCTTGCCGATTCGAATCAGCCCATCAACACCATATGCTCTGTGATCGGCATCATGCTTAGGCAACGTCCTCCTAGGCCCCAGAATATGATTGCTAATTTCTAGATTTCCAATAGAACTATCATCACTACCTAAACTAAAAGGTTCACCGACTAGAATCTCTTCTCCACCATGAACAAATATTTTGTCCCTTGGCCTGTAACCTTGATTTGAAAACCTTCCAGCACCTGTAACACCCCTGGGCGTTAAGCATGCATTAACATTCCGAAGCATGATCATTTGCATCACATTCATTCTATCATCACATGCAATATAAGTTGAATGTAAATTGAAGTGTGAAAAACATCTGTTTGAACCCTAAATTATTGCATTTGCTTGCTAAGAGTGGTAAAATTTATTGGGCTATAACTCTAAATGACTTAGAATTAATTAGCATGATTTTTGGAGCAACTTTTGTATTCAAAATATCCCCAAATTTTGCTTTTAAAAATATTCTAGAAAAATGAGTTTTTATTTAAAAATTGGACTTTAAATCACTAATTCAAAATCTGTTTAGAATTTTGAAAAGTGCCCTAAATAAAAGTTGTAGAGAATTAAATTTTGAACAACTTTTATTTTGGGGACTTGTGAAAATATCTTTTTCATCTTTAAAATTTGAATTTGAATCAATTTAGAAAATCTGGAAATTTATTTATAAAAAGAAAACGAATTCTCCGGCCTTAACGGGCCGCCGCCTCCGCTCTGGCCCAGCTCGGCAGGCCGGCCCGGTCCGCGTCAGCGCCCGCGCGCTCGCCCGCGCGCGCCCCGCGCCAGCGCACGACCGCGTCAGGGCGCGCTCGCCGCGTGGACGCCGCTCGACGTCGCCAGCGTACGGGTGGCGCCTCGACGGGTCCCACCTCCTCGTCCGCGCCTTAAGCAGCCACAACACCGGCTTCACTTCACCTACCTCGCCTCCATTCTCCATTTCCTCCCCGCTCGCCAGCAGCAGCTGCGGAGCCGTGGCGGATGCTCGCGCCACCGCTCGCCGTCGTCGCTCCGCCACCACCGCATGCCCCCACGAGCACATCTTAGCCCCGCCTCGCTTCCCTCCATCTGGTGCTCGCGCCATTTCCGCCGCTCGAGCAAAGGTGAGGCCGATTTCAGTCGTCCGTCCGCCACGGGCGCCATGGCCGCCGCTCGGCCTACGCTGTGGCCGAGGCCCGTCTGCCATCCCATCTTCCCCAACTTCCACCCTTTCGCGCCCGCCTTCCTCTTGCGAACCCGGTGCTCGCTTCACCGTGCCCCGTCGTGGCCGGCAACGCCGCCGGACCGCCACCGCCGCGCGGCCACGCCACCGTGAATGTCGGCACCCCATGGCCACGCCCCGCTCTCGCCCCCCTCTCTGTTCGCTGGGCCAAGTTGGCCTTGGGCCAAGGTCCCGAGCCGGGCCGTCTTGCCCCTCTCCCCACTCAGTTGCTCGGGACAAAAATGGCCGTGGGCCGGTGGCTCCCGTTGGGCTAGCCCGTTAGCCGAAAAGATAAATGAGTTTCGGTTTTCTATTATGTGTTGGAAAAGAAAATGCTCTAGAAAAATATTGTGTACTAAAAAATGCTCCAAAAGTTGTGAAACAAATTTTGTAGTGTTTCTCATAAGTAGATCTATGATCTAAAAATATTGCATGTCAAGTTTGAAATACTTTTCTGTATGGTTTTTATTTAATCACTGAAATTGTTGTTTTCTTGATAAATATGTAATAAATCATAGAAAGCTCAGAAAAATATGGTTCCACTTGAAATAAATTTTCTTTTGTGATGTACTTTCTAGGAAAAATATGTTCCATGCATGTTCTATAGAAAATTTTTTATATTTAGTACAAGTGCTAATTATTGTTAATAATTGTTATTTTTGATAGAGAGAAAAAATATGAATAAAACATGCATACAATATTTTTCCTATAGTGATTGTTTATTGTATAGAATGTAGGAAAAATGCTAAATCTGTTGTTTGACACTTTTCATAGTACAAAATATTTTTATGCTCATTTTTAGGCCCTAGCTTGTTATTTTTGTGTAGGCAGTTCTATTACTCCAAATGTAATGAAATTATTGTGGCATACTAGATTAGATGACAGTAAGCTACTGTAATTTTCTCAGATTTTTCTATGCCACCAAAATAGATGTTGCTGTTCAAACCTAGTTACAATTAGGGTTTAATTAACCTTGTTAAAGCATGACTAATTAATAGATTTACTTTGGTGTATCTTCGAAGCATCTTAGATTTCTGTGGTGACTTGGTATGGTAGAGAATGTTGGTAGTATACGAGTACATGTTCTTGGATGATGTTGACTACCTTGTAGAAGAGTTGTATTCCTACTTTATGCCATAAAGTAAACATGTTCATCTATCTACATCTCATTCATCATGATCATTACATGTCATCTCTGCAATGCACCTAGGCATGAGCACTTATACATTTGCATCGTACAGGATCGCAAGAAGTAACTCTAGTAGCAGTTCCCGAGGAGCCGGAAGAACAGCCCGAGGTGCAAGAGCAGGAGGTGCCCGAAGCCGAAGAGGAGGTCGGTGAGGATCTTCCAGAGTGTCCCGACCACCGCCCGAGCTCGTTCGAAAGAGGCAAGCCCCAGAGCATTTTCTCTCCCGGTTTGCAATTATTTTATTAATACTTTACTTTAACTAACGCATTACGTTTAGGAGTTATTTGCAACCGTTGCTGCATTATTCCTTGTTTACCCTGTTCTACCATATCCTTGTTACCTTGGTATTCGCAGTCAAGAAATTCTTAGCTTGCTTAGGCCGGTAGAAGTCGGTGATTTCCTGTCACCTGCGAGCTATAGTTGGTTACCTGTGAAAGGTCTTGATGGCTAGAGGGGGGTGAATAGCCCATTAAAATTTTCTACAAAGACAAGCTAAACAAGTTTATCAACAAAACAAATAGCGAGATGCGAGTTTTGCTTAGCCTACTGGGTGTTTGCAAGCCACCTAACCAAAACACAATTCTAGTGTATGTGCACTCAACCACACAAGTGGAACCGAGAAGGAAAACTACAACTAGCAAGCTACACAAAGAAGCTACTCTAGCAAAGCTAACTTGCTAGCAAAGATAACTAAGAAATTAATACAAGAGAGAGTTAGGAGGGTATCACCGAGGGGCGAAGAATTGAGCCAATCAATCAATATAATCAAGAGATGAATACCAAGATAACCGAACACCGGGATCAATCAATCACAATATGAAAGTGATGACACAAAGATTTATCCCGAGGTTCACGTGCTTGTCGGCACGCTAGTCCCCGTTGTGTCCCTCTTCACCACGTGGTTCGGTGGCTAATCGGTCACACACCGAGCCTCTCAAAAGGCACCACAAGAACCTACCAAATGGCAAAAGGTTGCAATGACACGAGCAATATACTAACGTTGCCTTTGGCGCTTCGCCGAGGTAGGCACAAACCCCTCACAATCACCGGAGGTGGCCAAGAACAATCACCAACTCTTGCCAACGCCTTCAAGCTGCTCCCAAGCCGTCTAGGTGGCGGCAACCACCAAGAGAAACAAGAATCCCGCAGCAAATCAACCACCAAGTGCCAACTAGATGCAATCTCACAATGCAAATGCACTTGGATCACTCAATCTCACTTCGAATATGCAAAGAAGCAAGAGAGATGAGTGGGAGGGGAGTTGCTTAGCTCAAAGTGCTCACAAGTATGTCAAAATGTTCGAGAGATGGAGCCTTGAGCCGGCCAACGAGTATTTATAGACGTACCCCTTCGAATATAGCCGTTAGAAACTTAAACAGCCGAAATCGGGCTGACCGGACGCGCTGGTCCAACTGACCGGACGCGCCGGTCGCCCAACGGCTAACTCGTGAAGTACTGACCGGACGCGCTGGTCCAAACGACTGGACGCGCTGGTCGCCCAACGGCTAACTGCGAAGCAACGACCGGACGCGCTGGTCCAACTGACCGGACGCGCCGGGAACGACCGGACGCGCTGGTCCCGTGAAGGACCAGACGCGCTGGTCGCCTAAGCAGCGCTCAATGAAATAGTGACCGGACGCGCTGAAGAAAATGACCAGACGCGACAATGACAGCGTCCGGTTAGAGTCCAGTAAGCTCCCTGAACGACCGGACGCGTCCGATCATCAGTGACCGGACGCGCCTCGCGTCCGATCATCGAACTGAAAAACACGCAGACACTGAACACTGACCGGACGCGTCCGGTCATGCAAGGACCGCGTCCGGTTCAGCGTCCGGTCACCTCTGTGACCTCCGTTCGCCTCCGTTTCTTTTCCGGACTTCCGGCGTAGTGGAAAATAATCGTTTCAACTTCTCGAAAACGCCTGAATCCCGCCTCGCAAGCTCGGCGGGAGGGAGAGAGGAACCCAAACCCTCTCTACCGCTCAAACTCCACTGCCGTCGTAAACGTGCTAACATCACCAAGTGATCTCGTCATGTGTGAGTGCGTTAGCATTTTCACAATCATTTTTCGAGGCGATATTAGTTCTATCCAAATGCATATGATCATGAAATGCACATCTAGAGGCACTTAGGAGTTCAATAGCCGCGTCATTCCCCTCTTTATAGTACGGCTATCTATCCTATAATGTAACCACACCCACTAGGTGTCTTGGTTACTAAAACACAACCCTTAAGCATATACCTTTGCCTTGATCACGTAGGGTTACGTCCAAATCCAAGTGTGGCCATCATGATCACCATGTCCATCTTGCCACCAACCTTGGAGTGTACTAATCCTCATATGCTACATACAACTTAGGCATGGGATTAGTACTTAGGCATTGTCACTAATTACCAACACCAAACATAGGACTTTCAATCTCCCCCTTGTTGGTAATTGGTGACAACCCTTTCACAAAGATGTTATAATAAAATTTTAATTGAATCCATGTCACATTGTCCAAGTATATTACCATGTGTAAGAATTATGGACATGTGATCATGAATTCAAATTGATAGCAATGGCTCCCCCTACATGTATGCTATATGTTTGGATTTTGGAAGCATACATGTTAGATAGGAAAGATTAGGAGCATTGACTACCAATAGGTGCTAAGTGTTTAAGATTATAGACCTTTGAAGCGTGATACCATCGGAGTAGCGATAAACACCATCTTAGCACCTTGTGTAGTTAGATTCCACTTGGAAAAACACAAACATAACTAGAAATCTCGTGAGATCAACATTATAAGCAAGGCTCTAGTACCACTTTGAAAAAACATGAAGCAAGAAAAATCTAATTACTTTCTATTCATGCTAGTACCTTAATGCAACATTCAAATTATACTATCAAGACACCACACAAGCAAAGTATCGGAGAAAACAAAATGCATAACTATGCATCATACATATGAAGTGCACATGGAAATGCAACATTCATGCTTAAGAGCTTGCTCCCCCTACTTGTGTGCTCAAAATTTTAGTTGATCCTCTTCTTTTATCAATTCTCCCCCTTTGTGCTTCTTCCTCTTTGAGTTCTATCTTTGTGAACAACAATTTCAATTTCTCCCCCTTTGGCACCAATTGACCACAAGGAGCAAACTTTAGATAGATTATCATGTTGAAATATGGGGTGAGGATCAAGTTTATGATTCAACCTAGATTGCTTGCATAAATAAAATACTTCGGTTTGATCCAAGGGCAAGCTTCTTCACACCTCACTAGAAGGGTTATCATGCACCATGTTGAAGCAAATATTTAGACAAGTTTTCTAGATTAAACACTTAGGATCACAAGCTACTTAAACAAGTTATATGCTACCACTAGATCATACAAGTCATGGAAACAATAGTGGCACCATATAAACTTCAAATTCATTTAATTTTCATGAATGATCCTAGAACATAAGAAATCATGACTAGATGCACTAAACATGTCCTTAGTATAGAATGTATGACATGTCAACCAATTGTACCTTGGGGCTCGAAGGAGAGGCATGTCATATCATGGGAGTGCATCAACTCATGTTGGAGAAATCAAGTATGTTCAACTCATTCTTTAGCTTGTGAAATCTCTTCTCATCAAGTGGCTTGGTGAATAGAACGGCTAATTGATCTTCGGTGCCCACACTCTCAATGGCAATGTCACCCTTTTGTTGATGATTTCTAATGAAATGATGATGAACATCAATATGCTTTGTTCTTTGATGTTGAACCAGATTGTTGGTTAGCTTCACGGCACTTTCATTGTCACATAGCAATGGCACATTCTTGAAATTGATTCCAAAATCTTTCAATGTTGCCTTCATCCATAAGATTTGTGCACAACAACTACCCGCGGCAATGTATTCGGCTTCGGCGGTAGATAGTGCAATACTATTTTACTTCTTGGATGACCATGAGACAAGTGATCTTCCCAACAATTGATAAGTCCCGAAAGTGCTCTTTCTCTCCACTTTGTCACCGGCATAGTCGGAATCCGAATATCCAACTAGCTCAAAGCTTGCACCTTTGGGATACCATAATCCAACATCTTGTGTATGCTTTAGGTACCTCAATATTCTCTTTGTTGCTTTCAAATGACTTTCTCTTGGTGAGGCTTGAAATCTTGCACACATGCATACACTGAACATCACATCGGGTCTTGATGCCATCACATAGAGTAGGCTACCAATCATTGATCTATATAGCTTTTGATCCACCATGTTGCCATTCTTGTCACTATCCAAACTTCCACTAGTGCTCATTGGAGTTGTAATGCCCTTTGCATCTTCCATGCCAAACTTCTTGAGCATATCTTTGATGTACTTGGTTTGGCTCACAAATGTACCTTCTTTCATTTGTTTGATTTGAAGTCCAAGAAAGAAACTAAGTTCACCAATCATTGACATTTCAAATTCCTTGGCCATCATTTTACCAAACTCATCACAATAATCTTGAATGGTTGAACCGAATACGATATCATCAACATATATTTGCAACACAAACAAGTCTTTCTCAATCTTCTTGGTGAATAGTGTTGTATCAACTTTTCCCATGACAAATCCTTTGGATAGCAAGAAGTCCCTCAATCTTTCATACCATGCTCTAGGTGCTTGCTTTAATCCATACAAAGCCTTCCTTAACTTGTATACATGATTGGGTTTCTTGTCATCTTCAAAACCGGGAGGTTGCTCCACATACACCTCCTCTTGAATGTACCCATTGAGAAATGCACTCTTTACATCCATTTGATATAGCTTGATATTGTGAGCACAAGCATAGGCAAGTAAGATCCTAATTGCTTCCAATCTTGCAACCGGGGCATAAGTTTCACCAAAGTCAAGACCCTCTATTTGTGTGTAACCTTGAGCCACTAGTCTTGCTTTGTTCCTTACTACTATCCCATCTTGATCTTGCTTGTTGCGAAAGACCCATCTTGTTCCAATGACATTGTGATCCTTAGGCCTTTCAACTAGTTCCCATACTTCATTTCTCTTGAAGTTGTTGAGCTCTTCATGCATTGCATTTACCCAATCCGGATCTCTCAATGCTTTATCAATGTCCTTGGGTTCTTCCATTGACACAAAAGAAGAGTGAGCACAAAATGATGTCAATCTTGATCTAGTTTGAACTCCTCTTTGTATGTCACCAATGATGGAATCCAACGGATGGTCTCTTGCAATGTTAGTTGGTTGAAGCACTTGGACTTGATTGCTTGGATGTTGATGTTGATCATGAATTGGAGATGATGAACTAGCCACTTGTTGATCTTGTTGCACTTGAGATGATGTACTAGCTTGATTTTGCATTAGAGAACCACTAGCTTGTGTAATTGGACTTTGAAGCACTTGATCTTTGTTGTCATCCACATTAATCACTTGCTTTGGCCTAATATCACCAATATCCATTTCTTTCATAGCATTGGTCAATTGAGTTCCTCTCACATCATCCAAGTTATCTTGTTCATCTTGAGAACCATTTGTTTCATCAAACTCAACATCATGCACTTCTTCAAGTAAACCACTAGCTAAATTCCAAACTCTATAAGCTTTGCTAGTAGTTGAGTAACCAAGTAGGAAGCCTTCATCACATTTCTTCTCAAACTTGCTCAATCTAGTGCCCTTCTTCAAGACGTAGCATTTGCAACCAAATACTCGAAAGTATGCAATGTTGGGCTTTCTTCCATTTAAGATCTCATATGGTATCTTCTCTAGGAACTTGTGGCAATAGAGGCGGTTGCTATAGAAGCAAGCCGTGTTGATTGCTTCGGCCCAAAATGAATGACTCACATTATACTCATTCAACATTGATCTTGCCATGTCAATTAAGGTTCTATTTTTCCTCTCAACTAGGCCATTTGATTGAGGTGTATACTTGGCCGAGAATTGATGTTTGATTCCGAGCTCTTCACATAGCTCATCAACTCTTGTGTTTCTAAACTCACTTCCATTGTCACTTCTCACTTTCTTGATTGTGGTTTCAAACTCATTTTGCACTCTCTTGATGAACTTCTTGAATATGTCAAATACATCACTTTTGTCCACAAGAAAGAATACCCATGTGTATCTAGTGAAATCATCCACAATCACAAAGCCATACTTGTTGCCACCAATGCTTGTGTATGTAGTTGGCCCAAATAGATCCATGTGCAACAACTCAAATGCCTTGGAAGTACTCATAATGCTTTTCAATGGATGAGTGTTGCCTACTTGCTTTCCGGCTTGACATGCACTACATAGCTTATCTTTCTCAAATGTGACATCCTTCAAGCCTCTAACTAAGTCATGATTCACTAACTTGTTCAATTGCTTCATGCCAACATGACCTAGTCTTCTATGCCATAACCAACCCATACTTGATTTGGTGATCAAGCATGTTGAAAGTTGAGTGTCACTAGCATTGAAATCAACCAAGTATAGATTCTCAAATCTAAAGCCTTTGAAGATCAAGTTAGAGCCATCAACACTAACTATCTCCACATCATCAACACCAAATATGCACTTGAAGCCAAGATCACACAATTGAGCAACCGACAACAAGTTGAAATTGAGCTTTTCAACTAGTAGCACATTGGAGATGCTATGATCATTTGATATTGCAATCCTTCCAAGAGCCTTCACATTACCCTTGCTATTGTCACCAAATGTGATACTATCAATGCCACTATCATTTGATTTGAGAGAGTTGAACATTCTTGAATCACCGGTCATATGTTGAGAGCACCCACTATCAAGCACCCAATGCCTTCCTCCGGCCTTGTAATTTACCTACAAAACAATTTAATATTTCTTAGGTACCCATACTTGCTTGGGTCCTTGGAGGTTAGTCACTAAGCTCTTTGGTACCCAAATGGCCTTCTTCTTTGGGCCCATAATTGGTGTACCAACAAACCTAGCATGCACACCTTTATCACCCTTGGTAAGCACATAACAAGAATCAAAAGGAATATAAGGTACATTAGCATTTTTCTTGTTCTTGTTCATTTTATTACAATTAATCTCTAGATGCCCAACTTGCTTTGGAGTAGCAAAGGCCGCCTTGCCCTTCTTGGGAGTATAGCCCAATCCCTCTTTGTTAAGAGAGAACCTTTGGCTACCCAAGCATTTTAGCAAGCGGGCATCCCCACCATAGGCGTTGCCTAATGCGCGGGTGAGATCATCCACCTCTCCCTTGAGAGTCTCAACCACAAGTGATAAATCACTAGTAGTAGAGGTAGAGTTGGTTGTGGTGGATGATGATGAGCTACATGAAGCATTAGTAGGACTAACAAATAAAGAATCATCAATAATATGACATGTTAGTCCAATATCACAAGTGACAATCACTTGCTCCTCCTTAGCTTCCTTCATGAACTTCTCCAACTTAAGGTCCTTTTCCTTGATGAGCTCAAGTAGAGTGGAGTGGGCTTCCTTAAGCCTAGTGTGAGCAATTTCAAGATCCTCGTGGTCTTCCTTTAGACACTCACGAGAAGCCTCTAGCTCATCAAAGGATTTCCTAAGAGCTTTGAGCTCTTGTTCAATTCCTTTGCACTCCTTACTCTTTTTTAGAGCAACAAGCTCCACCATCAAGGCATCATTTTCATTGCTCTTGGCAATGAGCTCTTGTTCCAAGATTTTATATTTCTTGGTTGTCCTCTTGTAGCCCTTGCTCATTTGATCTATTATGCCTAATAGATCATCCTTGGAGTAGTCCTCATCCTCCTCATCATCACTCCTACAATCATCACTAGCACAAGAATCATCATCACTATCATCATGTTTTACCTTGGTAGGCTTGGCCATAAGGCATGTTGATGTAGTGTCGAAGATGGATGGCTTGTTGGAGAGGGCGATGTTTGCAATGGCTCGCCGAGTGATCCTCTCATCATCACTAGAGCTTTCATCATCATCACTATCGGAGTTGTCACTATCCTAAGTGACTACATAACCACCACCCTTCTTCTTCTTGTTGAAAGTGAAGCTCTTCTTTGTTTTCTTCTCATTCTCTTTCTTATCCTTCTTGTTCTTCTTGAGCTTCAAGTCCCCATTATGAAATCTCTTATCTTTATAGGGGCAATCCGCCACTATGTGATCGGGGCTATTGCAATTGTAGCAAAGGGTCTTTGCCTTTATAGTGTCTCTCCTCTTCCTTGCCCCATATCCTTTCTTCTTCATGAACCTTCCCATCTTGTGCACAAGGAGGGCCATGGTCTCATCATCGAATGGATCATCATCATCACTTTCTACCTTGCTCTTGCCCTTAGAGGATGAAGCCTTGAATGCAATGGGCTTCTCTTGCTTGACCTTGGTCTCCTTCTTCTCTTCTACCTCATCTTCATCATCATTGTATTGGGCATCGGTCATTATATCTCCAAGCACATTGGTTGGTTTGACCTTGGCTAATCCCTCTCTAAAGATCATTCTTCTCAAGGTGGCAAACTTCTTGGGTAAGCACATCAAGAACTTGTGTGAGAAGTCCTTGTCCTCAACCTTCTCCCCAAGCCCCTTGAGATCATTGACAATGACTTGGAGCCTATAGAACATCTCCGGGATGGATTCATCATCCTTCATCTTGAATGTGGAGAACTTGTCCTTGAGCATATATAGTTTGGCACTTTTTACCATTGAAGTACCTTCATATGTTTCTTCAAGCCTTATCCAAAGCTCATTTGCCTTTTCAAGATCTTTGATTTGCTCAAATACTTTATCATCAATGGCACGATAGATTGTGTCAAGTGCCGCCGTATTGCATTGTTTGTTGATGCGGTCATTGGGAGTGAGGTTTTCCTCATCAAGAATGACGTATCCTTCTTTGGTCACATCCCAAACCTTCTCATGTATATTGCCTAGATATTGCTTCATCTTCCTTTTCCAATGATCAAAGGAAGAGACGCCATCAAAGAATGGAGGCTTGCCATTAACATGATTGAACATAACTTGAGCCATCTTACACCGAGGTTGTTAAGCCTTACAAACGGTGACCACGGCTCTGATACCACTTGAAAGGTCTTGATGGCTAGAGGGGGGGGTGAATAGCCTATTAAAATTTTCTACAAAGACAAGCTAAACAAGTTTATCAACAAAACAAATAGCGAGATGCGAGTTTTGCTTAGCCTACTGGGTGTTTGCAAGCCACCTAACCAAAACACAATTCTAGTGTATGTGCACTCAACCGCACAAGTGGAACCGAGAAGGAAAACTACAACTAGCAAGCTACACAAAGAAGCTACTCTAGCAAAGCTAACTTGCTAGCAAAGATAACTAAGAAATTAATACAAGAGAGAGTTAGGAGGGTATCACCGAGGGGCGAAGAATTGAGCCAATCAATCAATATAATCAAGAGATGAATACCAAGATAACCGAACACCGGGATCAATCAATCACAATATGAAAGTGATGACACAAAGATTTATCCCGAGGTTCACGTGCTTGTCGGCACGCTAGTCCCCGTTGTGTCCCTCTTCACCACGTGGTTCGGTGGCTAATCGGTCACACACCGAGCCTCTCAAAAGGCACCACAAGAACCTACCAAATGGCAAAAGGTTGCAATGACACGAGCAATATACTAACGTTGCCTTTGGCGCTTCGCCGAGGTAGGCACAAACCCCTCACAATCACCGGAGGTGGCCAAGAACAATCACCAACTCTTGCCAACGCCTCCAAGCTGCTCCCAAGCCGTCTAGGTGGCGGCAACCACCAAGAGAAACAAGAATCCCGCAGCAAATCAACCACCAAGTGCCAACTAGATGCAATCTCACAATGCAAATGCACTTGGATCACTCAATCTCACTTCGAATATGCAAAGAAGCAAGAGAGATGAGTGGGAGGGGAGTTGCTTAGCTCAAAGTGCTCACAAGTATGTCAAAATGTTCGAGAGATGGAGCCTTGAGCCGGCCAACGAGTATTTATAGACGTACCCCTTCGAATATAGCCGCTAGAAACTTAAACAGCCGAAATCGGGCTGACCGGACGCGCTGGTCCAACTGACCGGACGCGCCGATCGCCCAACGGCTAACTCGTGAAGTACTGACCGGACGCGCTGGTCCAAACGACTGGACGCGCTGGTCACCCAACGGCTAACTGCGAAGCAACGATCGGACGCGCTGGTCCAACTGACCGGACGCGCCGGGAACGACCGGACGCGCTGGTCCCGTGAAGGACCGGACGCGCTGGTCGCCTGAGCAGCGCTCAACGAAATAGTGACCGGACGCGCTGAAGAAAATGACCGGACGCGACAATGACAGCGTCCGGTTAGAGTCTAGTAAGCTCCCTGAACGACCGGACGCGTCCGATCATCAGTGACCGGACGCGCCTCGCGTCCGATCATCGAACTGAAAAACACGCAGACACTGAACACTGACCGGACGCGTCCGGTCATGCAAGGACCGCGTCCGGTTCAGCGTCCGGTCACCTCTGTGACCTCCGTTCGCCTCCGTTTCTTTTCCGGACTTCCGGCATAGTGGAAAATAATCGTTTCAACTTCTCGAAAACGCCTGAATCCCGCCTCGCAAGCTCGGCGGGAGGGAGAGAGGAACCCAAACCCTCTCTACCGCTCAAACTCCACCGCCGTCGCAAACGTGCTAACATCACCAAGTGATCTCGTCATGTGTGAGTGTGTTAGCATTTTCACAATTATTTTTCGAGGCGATATTAGTTCTATCCAAATGCATATGATCATGAAATGCACATCTAGAGGCACTTAGGAGTTCAATAGCCGCGTCATTCCCCTCTTTATAGTACGGCTATCTATCCTATAATGTAACCACACCCACTAGGTGTCTTGGTTACTAAAACACAACCCTTATGCATATACCTTTGCCTTGATCACGTAGGGTTGCGTCCAAATCCAAGTGTGGCCATCATGATCACCATGTCCATCTTGCCACCAACCTTGGAGTGTACTAATCCTCATATGCTACATACAACTTAGGCATGGGATTAGTACTTAGGCATTGTCACTAATTACCAACACCAAACATAGGACTTTCAACCTGGATCTGCTTGAAAAAGTATGTCATCTGAGAATGACTAAGTGTTAATGTGAAATTGAGACCGGATGGAGACTTACAGGGTTTCGGACTGTAATGCTTTCCATCTATGTCGATTAAGGACCGACCGTTGTTGGGCCTCGAGTCATGTTGAACGCATACCTTACATTTAGCTGGCCGAATAATGTACCTTTCGACCGCGAAGCTGAGAGATTATTCGGGCCGAGTGGATTGCCCGCAACACACTGTACCAGAGCAGATGTGGTAGGACACGAGGGTGTGATGATAAGGCCAAAGAGCAGTCGGACGGCCCTCGGGTACATGTGGTTCCTGGCAAGCTCGAGACTTTACCTGAATGGTTAACTCGGTGACCAATATCTCACTTTAGCGGGTGAGTGAGGTTTGTGTGAGGAATAAATTACCAGTTGGTTAATAATTGATTCGAATCGCCATCGTTCACTGGATAGTGAACACTTGACTTGAGTTACTTCATCGTAGTAATCTTGATGGAACACTTAGACAGTTATATGGAATATGACATGATGGAAGTTGTTAATGATCATTGGTCAACCTTACCTGTTTAATTACATGTTACTCTAGTACAGATGCAAATGTAGTTGACATGTTAATAAAGATTTAACTTGATGCAAAGCTTCTGGAAAAGATTCTTTAAATGCTAAAAATGCATTTTTGCAAATGAGTCAGCTACCCCACCATAAAGCATGTCATGATCCTTGGTGTCTTTTATTTTTAGTTATGTCGGGTAAGTCTAGCTGAGTACCTTCTCGTACTCAGGGCTTTGTTCCCACTTGTTGCAGATGGGCAGATGTATTACGGCTACTGTATCAACTGCCTTTATCCTACGATGGGTGAAGCTTAGGACCATGGGCAGTGGTCATTCACTATGTCTCATCTGATGCTTTTGTTGGAGATAATCCTGAGCTAGCACTTTATTTCAAACTCGGTGTGAGTGTGTGTGTTTGAACTAAATGCTTCCGCTACTTTTATTTGAACTTGATTTGTAATAACTATGTTTAAACTCCGATGTATTTGCGACACGAACTTTTATGTAACTTGTGATGGTGACCGCTAAACTTATTACGATCTTGGCTGGTATGTAAAGTTGGTTTGAAATCTGTCGTGATTTCACGGACTACCGGGTTTTACGGGCTTAAGTTTGCTAAATCGTCTGCTCAGTGGATGATTTTCTTACTTAATTTCGTATAATTGGTCAGTTCTGCTACTGCACCATGCTGTTGTAACAACCATCTCCTTTTGTTGTGCACTTTCTGCCCAAACAGCTGCCCTGCAGGTTGCCAACCATGATAGAGGAGATGTACATTTTCTGTAAAGTCCGGATTGTGGCAGCTAAACCCACGTGATGGATATGACATTGGCATATTAGGTGGTCATTCCCAGTACATATACTCCATTGGAAAATATGGCATTTGTGTGTAATCATTTTCTTGCAAATGCTTGTAATCATCAAAACATCGCCTAGAAAAAGATTTAGTATGCCTGAAATAATTAGGCCGATTAGAACCTTTGTCGACCTTTTCTTTTTCATATTTAGCCAAAAGCTGTTGGAATGTCACCTTCAGCTTTTTTGATTTTGTAGCGCTAGGGATAGATGTTTGGGACTCACTCTTAATATCTTTGCTAATTTTAGGGACCTAAACCATTTTTTTTGGCTCACAACTTTGCTAGGCTTTTCAATCTTATCATGAAAAAGGTCATTGTTGATTTCAGTGGACAACACTACTTTCTTGCCTCTCGTTGAAGCTACCTATTCTGGCCGAATCAACACCTTTTTATCCTCAAAATTAATTGCATGTTCAGGGTTAGCTTTTTCAATTGACCTATGCCCCCAATCCCTTGAGGTTCCACAGAATCCAACATATCTTTGACAATAGCTGATTGAACATTGTCTGATGCTTTAGAATTACATTCTTTCACGTTGCTAACATCGGTCATTTTGCCTTTACTAATTTTCATATTTTTGTCACTACTTTTAACACCACCCGAATTACTCTCTAATTTGGCTATCTGAACCTTGCTTGGACTTGTATTATTTGATAACTCAGAAGCGTATTCGATCCCATTAAAATCAGACTCTTTTATTTTACCAGTTATCAATTTCATATTTTTAGTAGCAAAATTATCATAAAACATGTTCCTTAATTTGGAGCAAGCATAAATTGACTTTGGAACAGAAGAGGTGTACTTCACTAAAATATTATTGCTCAAGACATATAACAGAGGACTCCTAAGATCATTACCAAATTTATCTGATAAGATTTTATTAAATTGAGAAATAGGCAATGTATTTGTGATCCGTACCTCTTTAAATTTGGTGGAGAAAAGTGATTTACTTACCTTGGTGCTAGGTGAAGCAGAGTGGTCTGATACAGCTACCTTTTTTATGACGCCGTCCTTGTCTTTTGAAGGCCTGCTAATTTTCTATGTGGACTCTCCTGCCTCTCTTCCTCAAGCTCCAACTAAATTTCCCACCGTTCATCTTCAGTTAGATCGTCGAGCGTGATTGAATCGGAACAAGTATTGTTTTCTTCAGCTCCTTCAATAGCCAAATTATCATTCATATCCGAATCAATTTTATTTTCTTTTAAACTTGCACTAGGTTTGAAACCACATTCTATAAGAATCTTGTCAATTAGGTCCTTACAAAATTGAGATCGCTCTAGAGAATTAGGTTGTGACACAGATGCAACATAGCTATGTGATTGTAACTCCGGCAAAAAGGGTTGAGCATGCGACGTATGCTGCGGAGATACATTAGAATACACATTTGGAACTGGCTCACATGGAACCCTGGTACTTATAGGTGGCGAAGGTGGTGTGCTACATGCTACTGCTTGATAAAAAGGTTGTTGCATATTAGAACTAAAGCCAACACTTTGGTCATATGTGCTGAAATTTTGTGAAACCGAAGTTAAGACGGTAGAATTATTAGTGTTAGGTACAAAACAATTGGCCGAATAAACATTATTATACTAGCCATCATGATTATACAACGGCATGTGCATTTGTGATGATATAGGTGTCATAAGCATTGCCGATGTACTAGAGTCAAAAAAAATCTTGTTGCATTTTGCTAGCATGACTAAAACTCGTACTCTGCATAGGCTCTATACAATTCTGAGATTGGTAATTTGGGTGTACAAAACATCCATCTAAACAACTAATAGCCGATGCAATGGGTCTCAACATGCCTAGCAACATGACTATATGAATCCATCGTAGCCGCAATAAGATAAAAACCGCACATGCAGATTATGCTGACGCGGACGAAAAGAGTTGAAGCAGATGCTCCAGCGCTTCCACAAAAGCAGCAGAAGCTTCTAGGTCAAAGAACAAAGATAGATTAATCCTGTCAGCTTTTCTTGCTGCCGTGCGATGTGGTAATATCGTTGGTGCCAGCCTGGATAGCCGAACCAATCCAAGACAGATCAAAGGCACTGCCCGGTGATATTAGCTGAAGAAAGCGTCTGTCCAATGAACATAGGATTTGAACCGGCCTTGAAACCAAACGTGGATGTCGGCTTTTGATGAAATTACTGGTGGCATTTTGATAGATGGCCGTTAGAATCAGCCTCTTGTTTTGTCTATGAAGAACTTCTTCCCTAGTGAAGTCGCCAATTGTGTTGGCACACGAAATTGATCCGTGCAACAACACGATAACTATCGTACTTTCACGACAATGAGCAACTAGTTTTCATGACAAACTAGCAAGAGAGTTCCTTGCTTTCGTGGAGGAGAGCCGACCGTTTTCCAGTGCAAAACGGTAAAGATTACCAATCTCTAATGAAGATTAGGGTTTGGCATGTACTACTGTCCTAAGGTAGAAGAAAGAATAAATAATGATGAAAAATAGTAGATGTATTATGTTGAGTGGCCAGAGGCTAAAAACAATCGGTCACACCCCATATATATATATATATATATATATATATATATATATATATATATATATATATATATATATATATATATAGGTCTGCCCGGTCTTTGGCAGGATTACAAGAGTAGGAGTCCTAAACACATACGAATACTGGAATAAAATACTCCTCGTAATATAGAAATAAAATACTCCTAATATAATCCTTGCTTGGCCTACCAAAGAATTCATCTACACAAAATCTCATCCCGTGATCTCTCCTCCTGGCTTCTGTGCACTCCAGCACGCATCAAAGTAGCATCCGGCCTCCATGTTGCACATACCCTTGACCTGTAGCAACTCTTTCCGCTCCTCCAAACATGCATAGAACTCCTATCTGATCTGGCTCTTCAAGATGCAAAACTTCACACAACACATGCACGTTTGGCTTGGTAAAAATAATCTGGACGCCTGACAATCTTCACTATTGATATTGCTCCATCCTGCGCCACGCATGAGCCAGGCTTGCTTCTAACCAGTCAAACTTCTTAAGCAATGTGCGTCTCTGCTGATTAACATGACTACTATTAGTCAAAGCAATTTGGCTAACCAAATAAACTAACATGCCAAATTACATTGTCAACAATTGTAACAGGAGAAAAACTATCAATGATTCAACATTTTTGCTTAGCTTGCTGCACACAACCACAGCAGCTGCAGCGGCTTGACTTTTATAGGTGCTACAGTTGTGTTGCGAGTGGTTGTTGGCTGCTGCAGCAAGCATGAGCGAACGGTTCTGTTAATGGGAATGTTACATATGTATTTATTTTTACCCATTCTATAAAATTGAAAAGGAATAATTTATTTTATGATGACCATTACATTAATAATTTATAATATAAGTTAATATTGGTAATAATATGATATTTTTCTATTAACTTTGTATGAATATAAATACAACATTGATAGATGTTTTTCTTCTGTTGAAAGTAATGGCGGATCTAGGATTTTATCTTAAGGTATGCCATCAAAAAGTTTTCGCATACAATTCCGTAAAAAACCATTTGGTAATTCGGTAGCGATCTTTAAATTTGCAACGTAATTCCGTATATATGCACCAAATAACACGATAGCTCCTAAATTTGATGATTAAATTGAAAACATTCACAAATTACAATATAAATAGTTCAAACGCGTACTTACGGTTTAAAGTATAGGCATAAAGAGACTAGGAGACTTACAATACTAGCTAACTGACTTTTTTGTCTGACACTTTGTAAGGATTTGCAGTAGTAGCAATAGCTACCGCCTTCTTTGCTGCATGCTTCTGAAAAAAAAAAAGATGCAATATCTCTACTTCTCTTCAGAAATACACAATTATTAAAAAACACAATGCCAAACAATTAAACAACTGTACTTGCACAGATAAACCTTAGTTTTCACATGTGATTACATAAATCATCACATAATATATAGTGAATTGTTGATTAATCTTGATTATCTCCAATGTTGGGTGAAACACCAATCTCGCTGTGTGAGGAATGACTTGATGACGTTAGCAATGCAAATAGACATGATTTTTTCTATATAAGAAGAAAAGGGAAAAGCAAAGATGGCCAGCAGTCGAACTCTATACTTTAGTCGTGCAGGCGCAGCCATCATATCACAGAGGAGCTGCTTAGGCGAATCTTGATCCGACAATCTCCATCACAGTTAGTCATGACGTCATGTACTTGCAACTGGATGCCTGTGAAGATTAGTCGACCTGAGAGAGTCGATACAGCACACGGCGGTGGCGAGACTCCATGGCTGCATTGCTCCAAATCTCCATCTGATGAATGGACGCGTGATGGATTGGAATTTGGATGCCAAGCGTCCTCTCGATCGGTTGCTGAGGGCCGGGCGTGTTAGTGCCCATAGACGTGGTCCACGTGGGCTGGAACAAGCCTGGAAAGGCCTTCGGGTCTTTCCTAGTGCTAATGATTCGCATAGCGTTCGTTCTCATGTACATTTTTTGTTTTTTATTTTATATTATTAGTACAAATATAGATATATAAATATGTCTTGTACTCACTAGGCACGCAACCCACCACTGGCTGTATAAGTAAGGAACATAAAGAGGAAAAATCACAGCTAGTCCTTGAACTTGGCATAAGGTGCCATATGATGATCCCTATACTCTTAAAATGCTATTTTTTGTATCCTTAAACTTAGTTCCGAGTCTTATCTAGGTCCAAACTGGGCTTAACTCACTCTATATAGTCTGGCATCGAATGCCCATCCAGCATCGTGCTTTTTCTTCTTCACTTTTCTCTCTCCCTTTCCTTCCACGTCCATGGCAGCCGTTCAGCCCAGTGCTCCTTAAGCCCTCCCTGGTGCCACTACGCATGCTTGCACCAACCGATAGCAGCAAGTGTGCCTAGGGGACGCGCCCTTCTACCAACTTGTCCCCATTCCCGCTAATCTTCATGTTGGCAGCCACGAAGCAGAACAACGAGCTATGGTCGAGGGGTCGCCGGGGAGCCTCACCCATTGGGGTTCACATGAGGTCCGGCCGTGGAGGCTGTTGTGAGCTCCATTGCTACAGTGGCCACAGCCTTGCTACTTGTCCTCACCGACCTCCTTGTCCTCTCAGCCGACGACCCCACGGATGTCTTCTCCTTTGCTTGGATGTACCACTTCCTTACGCCTTCCTTCTCTTCATCGAGGAGTTTTGCACCCTGCTCTTGGGCTCTAAGGATATGTCCACTTTGTTGTTGGCTTCTTCGACCGCACGGTTATTGACAGCAGCGGTGCAGCCCTCTAGGCCGACAAAGGTTGTGCCCGAGGCCAACGCTAGAAATGGAGGCAATGGTGCCAGCGTACACCTAGCCAATAGTGGCAACTACATCACACGGGGTGTCCTGGCCTACTCGGCATAGGTTGGCAATCGACCGGTGACAGTGGACGTAGGCCTGTCCAGCTATAGTTCCTCAAGGGATCATCATGGCCGTGGCTATCTTCAAAGGTGTCGCGCCCAACTCACCAGTTTGGTGGCATGGAGGCATAATCGTGATGACGTTTCTCAGTAGAGGATCAAAAAAGAGAAGAAAAATATAATATAAATATATTCCACTAACACATAGGTTTCACATGCAAGAGACAAGGAACATGTGGACTTGACATGTGGTCCCCTCATGTCGGTCGACATTAATGTACAATCAACATGCCATGTCAGCATATAGAGTGGGTTAGGCCCAATTTAGATCTAGATGACACCTTGTTGGATGAATTGGCTCCGGCAATGCCTAGCAACATGATTGCGTAGACGGAATCAGATGATAGCACACAAGACACAAGGATTTACATTGGTCAAGCCGCGGTGTGTTGGCAGTCCTTAACACCTAAAAATAACCATCGACACTCACATAAAAACCACTCAAATGAACACCAAACTTAGTGATAGGGATTATAACTAACGAATTCCACGAGTTTTGGTGATTTACCATTTGCAGGAGTGCATGTGGAAATACACATAAAAGGCTAAAGAACAAAGGATAAATATAATTCTACTCAAGCCCAAGGGGGAGAAGGCCACTACCAGGCAAATCAGGGCCCAGTCATGTGGAGAAAAAGGGCCCAAACCTAAATCAAACTTTCTGCAATTGGCGTAAAACTCTACAAGAATGGTCCACACATCCCTAGAGGCCCACTAGACAAAACTTGGGCTAGGACGGCTCCTCCAGTGTGCGGCCACACCAAGGGGGTGGCCGCCCCCCTATTGGCGCGCTTGAGGCTCAAATTTGGTAAGGCAGTGTATTAAAGGCTCTATAGGATGGTGCGGGGTGGATTCCTAGGATATTCCCTTCGGAACCGACCAACCACCACCTATAAAAAGGAGGAGGGACCCCCAAGAGAACAGCACACAAGAGGGGAAGAGCACCAAAGAAGAGCAAAAGCAACACCACTCCATGGGCTTAGGCCCTAGTGTTGGTACTTCCTAGTATCACAACTAGTAATGACACTAACTTCACCCGGGAGTATTCTAGGTATTATTATTTATATTTTTACCTCAGGGAAGGACTAGCAAAGGAAATATATTGACAACTTATACTTATGATGGACCAACCATCTACTCTAAGCAGGGGTAAATCAAGAGGTAAAATGAGATATATATGATAATTGAACACTCAGAGTACTCCTTGTGATAGCAATAGCAAGACTAAGTAGATACAATAGAGAAACTAGTTCATAAGTTATTCTTAATTACAAGTCAAAGCATACATTGATTAGTGCAATTGCACTTAATAATCATGGCTAAGGATTAACTTTATATCTATACATAAGGTACATTACTAAGGAAGATCAAGAACATAGCCTGACTTCCTTCGCAACTAGGTCCTACTTGGCCCACATTTGGGGAGTGGACTACAAAGGACTCAACAGGAATGTCACACTCATGGTTTACTACGTGGCTTGGAATGTAGGGTGCATCCGTAGGTAATCAACGTATAAGCACCACGCTTACACAATGTCGATCACTCACCCGTGTACTTAAGAATGAGCGCTTTGTGAACATATGTGATGGTGCCATACTCCCAAGATTCTCGACTACTGGATATGCTGGCTACCAAATCCGTACTGAAGAAGATCCAAAGGTTCATGACTCACCTATTTAAGGAAGGATATCTGAAGATCACGCCAAGACTTCAACTAGGGCATGACAGTGTAACTTGTAGGGCAAGTAGGCCTTGGATATAAATAGCTATCTATCTGCCCTGTTGTAATCGTTGAAACTCTTATAGGCATAGCCATCTTGTACGCCGTCTTGCTATTTGACGAGATCGTAATACAAACAAGTAGCAACTGGACATAAGGCTTTTACTCGCTTCCCAGGGGGCCCAAACCAGTATAAATCTCATATCCCAACTTGGTTGCTCTCTGCATCAAGTGAATTCCTCCAAGAACTGAATATCTACCGGTAAAAAAACATTGACAGAGGAGCACCAGGTAGGGGGATTTTGTGCAAAGAGTGATCATGCTGATCATTAGCGGAGTTTGGTACACCGATCCGATGCAGTCCGACATCGAGGTGTTGCCAACTTCGGTGAAGTTTGAGATCTTGGGTGACTACCACTCAGGACCTCAGATCTATTCACCATCCCGCAACATGCCACCAACTATCCACTTTGGAAGCTTGGTATTCAAGCATGACGCAACTTCAATCTCAAGTGGATGGGAATTGATGATCCCAATCTAACCTAGGCATGAAGTTTTTGCCTCCTGGGGACATCCAACCGAGGAGGAGAAGAATGACAAAACCGCTCAGCTCGGTCTAGACTTTGAGGACTCTGTTGGCGGTCCTTAACTCACATTTTCAACTGCCAACTGTCACATAAAATCATAGCATACAAGCACCAAACCTAGAAATAGGGCTTTAAAACTAACACTTTCCACAAGTTTTGGTGTTTGATCTGTTACAGGAGGACATGTCGGAATAACATAAGAAATATACCTAAAGTATACAAGAAATACAACAATACAAATACCTGACATGAGCCAAAGGGGAAAGAGGCCCACAACCAAGCAAATCAAGGCCTAGAACAAGTGGGAGAATGGCCAAAACCCAAATGAAATCACCTTATCTTCGCAGAATACCATCATGGGCTAAGTCCAGATGATCATAGAATTTCACACACCAAAGATGGGCTTGATCTAGCCCAGCCAAGGTGGGTGCGGCCGCACTGCCACTGACTCCTCTTGGGCCCATCCTTCACAGATGGTTGCATGGTGGCATGCTTGGTTGGTTTGCGTCGGTTTCCTAATTTATCTCCTCCAACCCGTCCTACTTGAGCTATAAAAGGAGGAGGCCACCCTCTCACAATAATTCATCAACACTTGGGAAAACACAACAGAAAGGAGACACAATGTAGCAAGAAGAGAGAAGAGCTCCATTCATATCTTAGATCTCTAGCTAGTCTAGTTTAGGGAGTAAGGAAGATAAAGAGATGGAGAAGTACCAGAATTGTCAGCTCCCTCCATTTGTAGCAGAAGGAATGCTAGGAATGTCAGCTCCCTCTTCACTTGAACCACGACAGACCTAGTACTACTTGAAGTGCAAAGGTTACTATTTGTCTTTAGTGTTGAGTTCTACTTTAAGTTAGTCTTGTTTACTATTTACTTACGGGTTCGTCATCTGCTCTCATAGCGGATACTCTAGTAGAGGGCCCTGATAAAGACGGATAACCCTAATCACGCTAGAGTAGTAGTCGATAGTGTAGACGTGGTATCTAGGATAGAGGCTACCTTTGTTTGCCTTGTACCCTACGGTTGAGGAGTAGGTGGCAGGTGGTGACAGCCCTGTCCATCCCTCATAATCCCCCACATCCGGGTATGGCATAGAGCCATAGGCCAGGGTTGCCTGGCAGACTAGGTGTGCTCCAGTGCCCAAAGCAAGTCTATAGTGGCAAAGCTATCTTAGCTTAGGATCTCTATCCTAAAAAACCTTGCTGCCCGAGCTATCTTTCTTCTTTTGCCTTAGGTGAACTATCTAAGAGACTTTTACACATCGGTTCCTCATGGAAATACGATACCCTGAATACTTTCAGGTGAAATGCTACAATGGTAATTCCGTGCGCTTGCGGATTATTTTTATACGCGTTAAGAAATACCAATAAGCATTTCTAGCACCGTTGCCAGGGAACGGTTGTCGTAATTATCTCTGAATCTAGTTCACCCGTGTATTCTTGTGTTTTATCTTTCTTTTCAAAAGAACAAAGTTATTCCTTCTATCCTTTCTCGCCATGAAACCCTTCCATTCAAAAATATATGTATTTCTCTCCTAAGGATGAGTTTAGAGCCACCACCATCGATGCTAATCACAGCTGCTGGTTATGAACTCTGTCCTGGCTTTGGCGGTCAAGCTTATGACCATAAACTAAGCATTGCCGAGAGATACCCTGGATTATCATAAAACAAAAACAACTTTCTTATTAATAAAAGCAAGAACATGTTGTCAGGATAGTATGCACTTTTGGGTATTCTTATGTGATAACCATTTCAGGTTAAGAACAAGAAGAATAACAGGGGACAAATGATGCCTAAAAACATGGGAGCTGCATCAACCATACACCTTGATAACCATTAGTGATGGAACACACTCCAAAGGAGACCCCAACATGGCACACTTGACTTTTTCACAAAAGTCCAAGTGTGGGGGAGAACGGTGAGAGTCTCACCACAAGTTCCATACATATGTTGATATTTATTACGCACACAGAAGAATCAAAGATAAATAATCTGCAAGTGCACGGATATCGATGAGCACTTCACCCAGAGATATTTCTAGAGTATCATTATTTATTTATCCACAAGGAGAAAATGTGCGATGACTAACCAACTCTATGCTAAACCTTTGATCTGCAAACAAGGTCTGAGATATAAGGGATATAGAGAAGACTGCTACGACACCCTAGTTCTAACCTTTGGCAAGCTATGCAATCACTGTTCTAATGGGGATGTATTTAGAGAGAAGACACCACAGAGGATGCTTAACCCTAGCACATAGGTCCTACCAAACCTACTGATAGGAGGAGGCTCTGAAGGATCAACGACGCTATATGAGTCACCCCCACGATCTACCACCGATCCGGATAGTTAGGGGATATCTACGAGTACCCAAGCCCAAGCACTACGCTTACACTATGGATGATTACTCTAAACTCTACGCGAAGAGAATAAAGTAAACTCGCAAACCAAAGAACAATAATAACAATGTACTTACTAGTATTAGAAGTTGAATTACTGAAGAATCTCAGAAGCAAGCCCCATGTTAAGGAGACTTGATCCCGCAGGTACAAGCTAGAGAGGAGACACCGACAGGTCGGACTTCCTTCAACTCTTCCCTCCACTCTATCTCTCAATCTAAAGAATAACTATAATCTCACATAGAGACTATAAAGCTAAACTCTCTTGAATGCTAGGCTCTAGAGAGGAGATCCATTCAAGGGACCCCTCTTAGGCTGATCTTGACTGGAAATAATGAATTATGAATTGAGGATTGCTCTGACCCAAGGGCTAGGGACCTTGCTTTATATAGCCCCCTTGGATGAACGTCAGCCCTTGTATCAAACCGACTTGAATCAACGATTGAGATTGGACCTCAATGGCGGTGGGAAACCGACCTAGCAAGCAGAGGCTAAAAGGTAGGGCCCATAAGGCGGGCGCCCTAGGGTCCAGGGTGGCCGCCTTGGCTTTCTGCTAGGTGGGGTCCATCTCTAGTGGGTCGTCCTCTCGAGGTCTAGAATCTTCTTTTGTATACGTAGCTTAAATATCTCTTCATAAACTTAACATGTGGGTCACCTTTGGTTATTTTCATGTTTAATCCCTACAAAACACAGATTCACCAAAATTCATGGAATTCTATCAGTTAAACCCCTATTCTATGTTGGTGATTCTTTTTATAACATTTTCTCGGTCGAGTTGACGGTTAAAATTGATAGTTAACTACCGTCAACAAACTCCCCCATACTTAGGCTTTTACTCATCCTTGAGAAAAGGATGGATTACCTTAGGCATAATCTCTAAACAAGACATCAACATTAGATTGTTCCTTAGTCATACATGTACTATGGGATTCCATGTGTCTACCCTAAAACTTTTGGTAGTTGGAGAATGGAACAGCTTGAAGTAGAGCCCCTTTCTTCCTTTAGCCCTGTCACTTGGAGTTTTTGTATAGGTTTTTGAAATAAAAACTTAGCTTACTTTCTCCTTCATGTGGTTCACTCAAGGCACTCATTATATGTGGTATTTGTGGATTCTCACTGAGGCATGTATAATTAATGCCTTGCATTACATCCTATTCTAAAAGCTTATATGGAGTTGAAGGTATTTCAAGGATGTAGCATACTTACCTTGCATGTATTGCCCAGTCAAAATGGGATCCTTAGAGGGGAGTGTCATACCTTTAGATCAAGATGTGCATGTGTGTGGAAATATTTGGTGGCTAATCCTAATTCTACTTTTGCTCCTTGAATAGGTTTTTCCACGATGAAGACTTCTTTAGGCAGGGATCATGAGCTATCTTTTTTTAATGCTAGGATTTTTTATCTTTTTTTTTCTTTTAATAATTTATGTTGCATAGTCTCATGTCCCATACTTGGAATACAATAAACTTGGAAGAGGAAAAAGAACAAACTAGAGCATTTATTTGAAATCCTAATAATCTTCTTAAATCTTCTCGCAGTGTAGGAGATAGACCATTAGCGGAAAGCATGTTTTTACGTACTCCCAGGGTAGGAGCAACAGATATATATATGGGTGTAAGTGATCTTGATCTTGGGAGCATGACCTTCCTCTTGACAAGGGTCTTACATGGGTTGACCAAACTCAATACAAAGCAAGTAAGTTATGTGCTAGTCTTTCATACTTTATAAGGCTCTACTAGGTATTTATTCTTTCCAAAGAGGAGAAGCATAGCTATTAAATTTAATACTTTTAAAAGAAATTCTCCAAATGACAAAGCATCAGAAATTAGAATCTCATTAATCTACTATCTCACATTCCCTAATAACTTAAATGATATGGGGTCCCTATAAATTAAGTTCTCAGCAGCAATAGGACTCCTAGGAAAAATCATGGTGTGAGTCTATCTTGAGATCATGACTAAAATAATCTACCTTTTATTTTCATCATTTATATGCTTTTATTCAAAAAGTTTCAATATGAATTGGAACAGAAAATAAGGTGTATAAAAATGTAACGTGGGGAGAGCGAACCTGACCGCGGTCGAAGGACGGGACCAAGGGGCCCACACCAGGGCGGGCGCCCTAAGCAGGGGGTGGTTGCCCCCTCTAGGTGGCCTCTCGGGCTCTACCTCGACGTGCAGGGTCCTCGTGTTATATCTTTCCAAAAATTTTAATTTTAGCGGTTAAATCTGTTCGTTACGTCGTCGGGTGGCTCTCCCACACTTGTTTCCTATTATCCTTCATACACAGCATGGTGGAGACAAAAAGGCAAATATATCCAGAATAATAATAACCAACTCTTTATTGCAATCTCATATAGGCATTTTATTACATTGATCGAATGAATTGAACTGAACTAAACTTTAACTAATCTTTTAACTAATCACTCTTAAATCCAACTTAACGGTGCCTCATCAATTGCTAATCTATCTCGATCTAGTTTTCTAGATGTTCTAAGGCGGTCACTCTATCGCCTATCTTCTTGCTGCGTCGCTCAACACTGTCTACTTTTTCATTTAAGTTGAGAACACATCTACTTAGGAAGCAGTAGCTAGATTCTAAAGATATAGTGACTTCACGCTGCACCTGAAGCTCTTTCTCTAGATCAGCTACAATTTTGTGGTGCTTAGGTGGAGCTTCAGAGGCTGCAAGAGCGCACTTGGGAGCTTCCTTCGGCAGGATGAACTTGACTTTGCTAGGATGAGCGTGAACTCCTTCGACATAGGGACGTTCTCAGTGCAGACGATCTCGCCACTCCTGTTCTTCTTCACTCCCAACAGTGTCTCATTGGGCTTCGGCGAAAGGACCTTGGTTCCTTCGGGTAGCTTGACAATGGGTCCCTTCGGTGGTGCTCCTTTTAGCAGAAGAGGCTGAGGAGGTGAAGGAAGGACCGATCGAGTGAAGTAGGATTGCCCACAGCTATGAGGCTTTGGTGGTGGGATGACAGCGAGAGGCCGAGCATCGTTAACAAGGACTAGAGCTTTGGAATTTGGGTCTTCGACTGGGATTTTGTTGAGGTCAATTCCATAGGGGGTCATCCTCCTCTTGGTGTTTTAGTTGTCTTGGTTGGCCATTGGAGCGTGGAGAGAGCGCTAGCAAGCTTCTAAAAAGAGGAGAGGAGAGCTTTGATGGAATGAGAATGGCTGATGTCATGGGTTGTTTATATAGGAGGGCTTGGAGGATGAGAATGGCATCTAAATGGCATCTCGTGACGGAAAATGATCGAATAAACTAGGAATCAATTTTTTTAGATGAAGAGTGTAGAAGGATCGCGACTGCAAAAAGGTGGTGGCGAACGGAGGCAGGCATAGGGCGGCTGCCTTAGCTAGGAGGGCGGGCGCCCTGCCCCCGTGCCGGATCGCGGACTTCTTTTTCGTAACATTTTTATTATTCAAAAAAATATGTTAGACCTCGAAAACCAAAGTTAAAAAGGTTGGGCCTAGAACCAACTTAAGTAAGAAAGAAATTAATTACGTCTATTTTCTCTAAATCTTTATTGGGCTCTAAAAATAATTTAAGGTGTTGACCATTTACCTTGAATAACGTACCTTCATCATTTTCAAGAGTTACTGCTCCATGCGATGATACGCTTATCACTTTGAATGGTCCCTCCTATTTACTCCAAAGTTTTCCATATCCGAAGAGCTTCACCTTGGAATTTAAAAGTAGTACCTTATCTCCCGGGGCGAACTCCTTCTTCTTGATTCTCTTGTCATGCCATCTTTTGACTCTTCTTTATAAATCTTTAAATTGTGATATGTTTTTTCTCTCAATTCTTCTAGTTCTGAGAGTTGTATTTTTCTCTTCTCTCCAGCAGCCTCTAGGTCCATATTCCATTTCTTGATAGCCCAGTGAGCCTTGAATTCTAGCTCAACAGGCAGATGACAAGTTTTCCCATACACTAACTGATATGGAGACATTCCAATTGGTGTCTTGTATGTTGTTCGGTATGCCCAGAGTGCATCGGGTAACTTGTCCCTCCATGCAGTACCCATCTCATTTACTATCTTCTGCGGAATATTCTTGATTTGTTTGTTTGATGTCTCTACCTGGCCACTTGTCTGAGGTTGGTAAGGAGTAGTAACATTGTGATGTATCACATGTTTCGACAAGTATTGTTTAAAGTGCTTGTCGATGAAGTGAGATCCTCCATCATTTATTACTATGCTTGGAACTCTAAATCTTGAAAATATTATCTCTTCAAACATTCTCTTAGAGCTTATGTTGTCAGTATTCTTGCATGGCAGTGCTTCAACCCACTTGGAGACGTAGTCCACTGTCACTATAATGTATTCACACTTCTTCGATGGTGGGGAATGGTCCCATGTAATCAATCCCCTAGACATCAAAGAGCTCGATCTGAAGGTTGTTGGTGAGTGGCATAGCATCTCTTGAATTGATTTTTCCGTGCCTCTAACATGGTCCACACCTTCAGATAAAATGTCTTGTGTCTTCATACATTGTCGGCCAAAAGAATCCACACTGCCAGATCTTTGCATGTGTGCGGAATGCCCTATAATGTCCTCCATATGGTGATGAATGACATCTTTCAATAATTTTGATTCCTTCTTCAGTAGGTACATATCTCATGAGCAGGCCATCTGAGCAAACTCGAAAAAGGTATAGTTTATCCCATATGTGAACACGACTCTCCTAGACAAGCTTCTTTTTGTTCCCTCCTGACGGTATATATCCTGAAACCATAAAATTAATAATATTTGCGTACCAGGGGTCAGATCGGTTGATCCCGAAGAGCATGTCATCCTGGAGTGCATCATTGATGGGCAGTTCCTATGGATTCTCAAACTGCACTCTAGACAAGTGATCGGTAACAAAATTTTCTACTCCCTTTTTATCTTTTATTTTTAAGTCAAATTCTTGGAGTAACAAAATTCAAAAATATGGTTTAGCATATTTCTTAGTGAGCAAATATTTTAAAGCAACATGATCAGAATAAACAATTACTTTAGCTCCTATTAAGTACTCCCTTCGTCTCAATGAATATGCAATTCTCGCATCCCGAGAAGTCAGCCATCGCAAATTTTGATTAAAATTATATAAAAAAATACTAACTTTTATGAGACAAAATAAGTACTGTTAGATTGGTTATGAAATATATTTTCATAATAAATTTATTTCGAGACATAAATGCTAATACTTTTTACTATAAATTTGGTCAAAGTTGACACAGTTTGAACGACACGTTTCCCATAGTTGCACAATCAATGGGACGGAGGGAGTAAGACCTAAACTTATTAATAGCAAAAAAACAATAGCTAGGAACTCTTTTTCAGTGATTGCATAATTAAGTTGTGGTTGTATTTGTTTCGCTACACTACTACGCCAACCCCACTGTAGCATCGGATAGCCTACAATGCATATATTTAGGGGGTGTTTGATTTGAGGAATTAAAGTTTAACAAACACTATAACACTTTCGTCTTATTTGACAAAAAGTTTCCAATGTGGGACTAATTAGGCTTAATAGATTTGTCTCATAAATTACTCTTAATCTGTACCGACATGCATGCAATTAGTCTACATTTAGTACTCCATGCATTTGAGGAAAAATTGATGTGATAGGAGTTAAACTTTAACCATTTCAACCAAACATACCCTTAGCATTGTTATTCAGATCGCTAATAATAGATGGATCGAGTCTAGAAGTCTGGCCCACACCCACCACGTCAAAGCATCCCTCTGCAAAAAAAAAAAAAAAAAGCAAGGGGAAACTACCGAAGTCTCATCGAAACCCTCCCCCGCATATCCCTCTTCTTCCTCGCACATCTGGATCTCCCTATGGCCCTGAAGCCTGGTGGCGGCGGCGATCTTCTTCCTCCCACATCTGGATCTCCATATGGTGGTTTCCTGAAGCCTAGTGGCGGCGGCGGTTCTGGAAGCCTGGTTGCAGCGGCGGCGGTTTCGGAAGCCTGGTTACAGTGGCGGCAACGAAGCGCATTGCCGGCCACAGCGGAATCCCGATCTGCGTCAGTAGCAGCAGGGTGCTGGATCCTGACCTGCACCTGTGGCGGTAGCGACAGCGGCTATATCTACCGTAGTGGTACTGATGAACCCCAGATGGTTAGTTACCTTCCCCTCCTATTGTTCATCTAGACTGATATTATGAATGGTTATTCGATCTGTCGGTTTGCCTTGTCCCTTTCAATTTGCATTTGGTTTACTGAGATGGGGATATAACCCAGATTGATATTACACTATTGACCAAAGATGAAGCCGTTACCTATAGAGGAGGATGCCAGACTATTACTTTTGCATCTGTATATTATTGAGTTGCTAAGGGAAAAAGTGCGTCCTTTAGCATAAATAAGAATGGTCTATATTTTCTAGTGAACTTCATCAGATTACATATCATATAAGATATGTATTCCTACCGGGGACTGGTGACAGGTCAGATGTTAAGAAAATTGTCTTGGTAAATTACTACTTATATAATTTACAGGTGAAAATATTTTATCTTTTGAATGACATACTTTTTCTGGATCTGCAGGTTGTAGAAAATTTGAATTATTCCAAGTGGACTTCAATGTTTCAGTGTTGTTTATCTTCCGACATGATCCAAACAGATTATATAGGGCCCTCTACTCTACAACTCTTAATGAATAAACATCTAGAGTCCCATTGACGTGAACCAAATTTTATTTTGTTCTGTACTTGACATCGATTTTAGCATTGAACTTTAATTTCACAAACATAAGTGATTAGTTTATGCTATTTTCTCTTTTGGCAAGCAATCATGGATTTGAAGCGCAAGATCACAGGGGTACATATGTGACTAATTTAACTTCCTTTAGCATGGATTTTAATATTTCTGAAATTTTGTTTCAGATCGACAAGCTTAATTCCAATCACTTTGCTATAGATATTATGTCTTTGTAGTCTGACAGCTTTTATCAGGTATTCTTTTGGTGTCCAAAATCATTTATGCTTTGAAATCATGATGCTTAACAGATCCTGCAGTGTTTACTTTTTTCTTGATATAATCTCTAATTTCAGTACATATGTAAATGCTCCCAACAATTTCTTTGTAGATCATCTGAATGTTTAAATGACTGCAGATTTGCTGAAGCCACAGGGTCCGAGAACAAGGATTATATTACGAACGTAAGCACTGTACTATGTTCTTTGTTTTGTTAGCATGCATAATCTAATCTGCAGTCGCCTACTTATTCTGTCAATCTAAACCTGTAGAGAAATCATCTTTAGTATATCTGAACCCACTACAACACATTCAGGTTTCAGTACTTTCCATCTGTTTTCCTCAATTGGTAGTTCAATTGTATTTATCATGTGTGATAGTTACAATGAGGATTTTTTACATTAATAATTTTCTAAGATATATGCGTTGTTCTTTAGTTTTTCTAGGTTTATAATTTATTGAATTTTATTAAATTGTTGAGAAAATTGTTGTAATCAAACTAGGAAACATCTTCCAATTGCTCAAATCATGAAACATCTTAAAGAGTAGGTAAATACTCTCTTAAAAATATGCTGTTATTATATGCAAATTTCAAAATATTAGCTACCCTATTTCGACCTCTAATATTCTCCGAAAAATAAAGTTCTCAACACTGCAGTCATAATTACTAGTGTATGAGATACGTCTTCTAAAGTGCACTTCTAATCTCCTAATTGTCCCATACTAATATACTATAATTTTCATCTGTAGGTTTTGTGATGAAATAGCCTAAACGTGATATGTGGATCGAGAAGAAAAAATGGATGAGATACCCTAGACTTCATAATGGAGGGCTATGGAGACCGAGAACAAATGGACGAGATAGCCTGGACGTGATAATGGAGAGCTGGTGGCACTGAGGACTTATTTGTTGTTTTTTATATTTAACTCCCATAAAAGAACATGTGTTGTGAATACAAATTACATTGATTATGTAGATGTTCTCATTGTAATTCAAAATTTATTTTTTTAATATATGGCTGTGTGTTGTTATTTCTTATGTGAGAACATCTAATTTTCCAATTATTGTTTGATAAGCTGAAATAATTGTTAATATTGTTTATTAGATGGTTAATTCCTAGCTACACATATATCCGTTGCAATAATCAAATTCTAAATATTGCAATGAACTATAGAAGTAATCTGTCCGTTGTCGGTACAAACACATATAAGCGTTGCTATAACCTATCATATCCGTTGTAACTTTGCAACACTTATTTGTGGGTGTTACCAACACATGTATAAGTGTTGCAATAAATCCTTGCAACGCCACTTTTAGCAACACATAGCAAATGCGTTGGTATATACCCTACCGACGCATATATGGACCTTTAGCAACACATATATGCGTTGCAAAAAGGGGTGTCATCTTGTAGTGCTAGTATAGGCTATTGCATGATGCTTTTTATTTTTTTTGTCTATCTTAACACTGCCCTCATTGCATAATCACTTACATCACACATAATTTCAAAAGGTAAAGATCAATCAGGGGTTGAATAATTGGTACTGAGATGAGTGCTTTCTTTAAAATTTCAAAAGATCTTAAACATGCATCATCAAATTCAAAAGGAACATCCTTGGCTAGCAAATGAGTAAGTGGTCTAGCAATATACGAAAAATCTTTTATAAATATGCGATAAAAACCAGCATGGCCAAGAAAACTTCTAATTCCTTTCACATTTATAGGTGGAGGTAGCTGTTCAATTGCTTCAATTTTATCTCTATCTACCTCAATTCCTCATTTAGACATTAGGTGTCCCAGCACTATACCTTCTCTAACCATTAAGTGTAATTTTTCCCAGTTAAGAACTAAGTGCTTTTCTTCATATTTTTGCAAAACTCTATCTAAGTTTTCAAGACAATCATCAAAAGTTTTTCTATAAACAGAAAAGTCATCCATGAAAACTTCCATAATCTCTTCAATCATATTAGAAAATATATACATCATGCATCTTTGAAAAGAAGCTGGAGCATTCATAGCACAAAAGATATTCTACGATAAGCATAAGTTCCATATGGACATGTAAAAGTAGTTTTGCTTTGATCATCGAGATGGATAAGGATCTGATGATACCCAGAATATCCATCAAGAAAACAGAAGAAAGAATGATTGACTAAATGCTCTAACATCTCATCAATAAAAAGTAATGGAAAATGATCTTTCTTTGTTGCTTTATTAAGCTTTCTATAATCTATGCACATCCGCCATCTTGTGACGGTTCATTGAGGGATTAACTCATTCTTCTCATTTTTAACAACAGTCCTGCCTTCCTTTCTAGGCACAACTTGGACAGGGCTTACCCACTCACTGTGTGGCACATGATAAATGATCCTAGCGTGCAACAGCTTTAAAACTTCCTTTTTAACAACTTCTCTCATTGCATTGTTAAGTCTACATTGGGGTTCTCTAGAAGGTGAAATATTTGGATCTATGGAAATGCAATGGGTGCAAAGAGTATGACTGATTCCTTTGAGGTCTTAAAGTGAGTAGTCAAAAGCTGAGCGATGTCTCTCTAAGACAGTTATTAAGCAAAGAGTTTGTTCCTAAGAGAGCTTATCACTTTTGATCACAGGGGAATCTGGATCATTATCTAGAAAAGCATATCTAAGACCGGTAGGTAAAGGTTTTAGCTCTATAGGAGGTTTATGTGGCTCTACAAACTCATCTAAAGGTTCAGGCTCAGAAAAGTCGGCTTCTTCTATGAAGAATTGAGCATCATCTTCTAGACCTGGTTTAGTCAAGAATTCTAGAGAGGTAGCCTTAAATTCCTCTAGTGGATCAAGTTTAAAACAAGATTCGGTCCTAGTGTTTAGAGAGTGAGATATGGACATCGAGAATTGGAAATTTTTTCCAAAACAAATGTTTAATTTCTCAGTTTGTCCTTTATAAATAAGTCTTCTGAGGGGTTGTCCTATCAACAGGTCAAAGTCCCATATATCAAAGATATAAAAGCTTAAATGAACCATGGTTCCTTCCACCTTGATGGGTAGGACATATAAAACTCCCAAACTGGGGACAATGTGTCCTGAGGGGCTTTTTATCAATTTCGCTGTTGGGGTCAATGGCATGTGTTTCAATAAATTTTGTGCAAGTGAAGCAGACATGATATTAATACCCACAACTGGATTATAGAGAGCATCAAAGTGGTCTGAATCAATTTTGCAACGTATTAGGATAGAAGGTGAATCCAAACGGATCACATCAGAGGAAAGCTCTGATTCTTCCAACCATTCATTGCTTATGATTGACACTAGCTCTCTTGAGGTTCTTTTATAAGAAGAAATCTTATAAAGATCTAAGGATTTTCCAAAACATTTACGATGATTCTGTGGTTTCTTTATAGAATAGTAGTTTGAGATGTTTCCAAAATCAGCAAAAAGATCAGTCTCGATATCAAGCATAAAATCAGGAAACGCCTCTTTGGGTGGCACAGAACATGGGGTAGCTAAAGTAGATGGTATGTCTAGTAAATGATTAGGTTCAGCTACTTGAGGTTCTACTTCTAGTATATTATCAGATTTAGATGCTAAGATTTGATCTAGGATCAATCTTGCTTTCTCAAAGGAAAGATTCAAAAATGATCCTCCAGAAGTTGTATTGAGCAACTGTGAATTGTCTCTATGAAGACCTTTGTAAAAATGTTAAAGAAGAATAGGGTCTTGTAAACTAAGGTCTAGGCTAGAATCTAAAAGAGTGGTAAAATGATTCCAGGATGAAGCCAAAGATTCATTATGTTTTTGTTTGAAGGTCAAAACCTTGACTCTAAGGTTAATGATTTGGGAGATAGGGTAGAAATCTATGCAAAAATTGGAATGTAAGGATCCCCAATCTCCTTGTTGCTTACCTACAGCTTTATTATACCATTGTCTAGCTTTTCCCATTAAAGAAAAAGGAAATAGCTTCCAACATAAAGTTTTATCAGATATGCCCTCTATACAGAGGCAATCACATGTTTGTTCAAAATCTCGTATGTGAAGGTAAGGATTTTCGTCTTCCTTTCCTGAAAAGGATAGGCTTTGGACCATTGCAATCAACCACGAACTCATCGATAGTTAGGTGTTTGGATTGGTTGTGATGATTCCTGTAACGGAACCGTCCAAATTATAAGAGCACAAGTTCAAAAACAATCGCCGAAATGATCAAATTCTCAAACATGAGCCTATATAACTCCGGTAGTCCACGAAACCACGAGGGATTTCAAACCAAACCGAGAGCAACCAGATCGTAGTGATTCAACATAACACAACACTTGTTACAACAGTTCGTAAATAGCTCTCATACATTGGAGTACAAATAATTTTATTACAGAACTAAAATAAAGATTAGCGGAAGCAACATAATTTCTGAAATCATTTTAAGTCAAATACTGCCAGTACATAGTCACATCCTGCAAAAGCATACCAGAAGAGATACTACAGAGACCATACCCATATGGTCTAGTCTTCACACCCACATGGCGAAGACAATACTTGCAGCAACAAGTACGAATCTGCTACCTGCAACAGGTGGGAATAAACCCTGAGTACGAGAAGGTACTCAGCTAGACTTACCCGTCAAAAACCAGAAACAAAGGTGACACCAAGGATTATGCAAGGCTTTATAAAGTGGGCTAGCTTGACTCAATTGCAGAAAAGCTTATTACAGATAAGTAATCATTAATGCTTAAGCATCAAGTTAATAATCATTAACCTGTCATCTAGATTAACACCTGTACTAGAGCAATCACTTTATTAGGAGCAAACAATATTAACCATAGCAGGTATAATAAGGCCATCATCATCATTATCCTCAATTCCGAACCATCATTAATCATTAGTGTATCTACGCTGGAGATAACCAGTCAAGTTTCTCACTATCCGAGAGAGACGGCGACTCGAATCGATTCCAACTCAGTTGAGGGGGGTATTCCTGACACTCACCCGGCAAACCCCGCTAAAGGTAGCCGTAGATAACCTTTGGTACAACTCAGGGTGGGCCCGAACAGCGCCGCGTTCTCGGGGATACCAGTGGCCAGGATGCTCAGGACTTTTAACTCACCTGCCCTTGGACCCTCTGGCTCCCTTCCGAGGCGACTTTCACTTTTCGACTTCGCAGCCTGAGTTGAGCTACTAGGCTTCGCGGTCGGCAACCTCAGGCCGGCCAACTAAATGTCAGGCATGCGTTCAAAATGACATAGAAGGCTACAGGTCTCGGTCCTTAATCGACACAGACGGGGATAGATCCACACCCAAGACCTCCATGCCTTGCTGTTTCACTATCATCGTCCCGCCCGGTCTCATTTCATTTTATTACACATGGTTCACTTTCACGATAGCAAATATAGCCAACCGTGACCTGATAAAGCCCTATATCTCGCAGGTGACAGGAAATCACCCGACTTCTACCGATCTAATTTAGCAGGGCTAAGCATAGATACGATCCTGTCTACTTAGGATTCAAGGTTCGAATTGCTGGACAAGGAGTGTTATCAATGCAGCAAGGGTTTCCAACTAACTCCTATCACGTAATGCAACAATACATATAACATGTATAGATAGATAATTGCTTTGAAAGTAGGAGGCTTATAATGCTCCGGGGCTTGCCTCAACCGAAAGAAGAGAGATCGAGGTTCGGCTTCACGAATGGTTCCCACGTCTTATCCGGCTTCGTCGGACTGGACCTCCGGTTCTCGAACGGACCTCAACTTCGGGTTCCACGCCCAGCGGAACTTCGCTTGTAACACGATTCTCGGCACACCTATTGCATGTATATGCATCCAATGAATTTCATGTATGCATCCAAAAATGACATGATGATTTATGGATGTGCATGAATGATGTGAAGATGAATGCAATGATATTGCAACGCTGTAAGCACAAAACCAAGTTAAAATAGCATATGAACAGAATCTGTTCTAAAAGACAGACAGCACTGCCAAAACTGAACCCAGATTGGAAGAGCTATCATTTCTAAACTATAAGTCCAAATGCTACCAAAACTTACCAGCAACTAGTTCATAAAATTCTCAACAACTTTGCTACAGATCACCAAGCATGAAAACATCATTATCATAGGTTAATTCTCTTAACTAGCAAATCTGTCCAGAATGGCAGATTCTCTAAATTAAATAATTAATGATGATGCAAAAGCATAATTGGACCAAATCAAGTTTACCAACTTGTTGTGCATATCAAAGGAACATCAGAAAGTATAGTGCCAACTTCTAAATAAATTATTTAATATTCTTTTATAATTTATTTAGTTAATTAGGTGATTAAAGAAACATACAGTAAAACTATATATAAAAATCTACAAAATTTACAGTAGCCACCTAATGCTTCACATAGGCTACCATAAAAATCTCACTTCATTTTGACAAGCAGATATGGAGATATAAAAAATAACAGATGGCAGGTCTATTTCTAGCATAAATAGGAAACCCTATTTAAAAGTATCAAACAACAGATTTCATATTTTTCCTAACATCTTTCTAACATGAGAACAACATTCACCAAGTTTCACCCTTACTGGATCTACAGAAAAATTATGAAAATTTACACAAGATCCATTCAAGCAAACAAGATAATTATATAACTCCACAAAACCACATCCAATTTGTATGAAAATTTAACCATAAGCTATTCATGGTATGAGCAGTTCACTAAAAAAATTTCATATCATTTGGAGCTTCACAGAAAAAGATATCATTTTCTCCTTTTTCCACATGAATAAAAGAGATAAATAATAACTATTTAATTAATCACAAAACACGGTACACATTATATTTTTATAATAAACTAGACCTCTCATAGAGAAGAACACATTTTGAACCAGATCATTTGGATCTCTAAAACAAGATATATGAATTTTCAAAGCTTGCATTCAAATTCTAGAAAAAAGAATAAAACATACATCAATATTTCTTGGCCTACTCGGTTACTAGGCCGGCCCGAAAGCCTAGCTCGGCCCACGGCGGCCCAGCCAAACAACACAGGGAAGACCCCGCGCCGACAGACGGGGCCCGCCCGTCATACACACAGGGAGCAGGGGAGGAGCTCCGGCGAGGGATTCCTCGCCGCCGGCGGCCCCTCCGGCGGAACCAAGCGCTCCTACGGACTCCGAGTCCTATCCCGCACCTAGGCCACCCCTTTTCTCCCACCCTACTGTAGCGAATCCGACGCGTTGGTGGCAATGGCGGACTGCGGCGGGCGGCTCATGTCGACGGCGATGAAAACGAGCATCGTAAGCCCAACCAAGCATAGCTACGCGTTCACCACCCTTCAGGGAAATCTAAAGAGACCGACCCTTGCCCGACCGAAGCTCTGGTGAAGCCTAACCACGTGAGCTTGGTTTGTTGGTGACGGAAACGACGGTGAAATGGCGACGCGGTGACCACCGTGCGTCGCGGCTCGATGGTTAAGGTAGAAAGGTGGGGAGGCGCAGGGGCGTCGCTGGGTGCACAGAAATGGGAAGCAATGGAGCAAGGGCGGCACGGCTTGCGGTGGAGCTCGCGACGGCCAATGGCGAGCGGAGGAGGAAGAAGATGGAGGAAAGGCAGGGAGAGGAAATGGAGGGAGTGGGCAGCAGGAGGGGGTGGCGTGGCGTTTCAACCCTGCGAGCAAGACACAACTTCGATGCATGGAGACCACGCGGCGTTCTGGCCCTGTGCGCGGTCGGCCACGGTCGACGTGCCTGAACCCGAATCCCCGATTCAGTCATAACCACGACGACTGACAGCGTGATTTCATCGCCCCACCGCTCGTGATCAAGGTTGATTCGATGAGAGCCGTAGTTAACAAAAGTGTAGAGCTATGCGTGTACAACAAAATTGTCAATAGGGTCATGAGCTAACTCGGCTTGGTTAGTGAGATATAACTTGCCAAAGTAGGTCACCTAGAAACTGGAACTAAGTTTCAGTTAAGGCTCGACTGAACCCTGATTTTCAAAGCACTCTAACTCCTAAACCATTGAGAATTAAGTGATGGTACTATTGACAAAATCATAGAGCTATGTGAGTACTACAAATATGTCAATAAGAACTTGAGCTAATTCAGCCTAGATTAGTAACTATAGAGCCCTAAAGTGATGTACATTGAAACTGGAATGCACCCTGACTTAGAAAAATTTTGCTAAGTGTTGGGCAGTCCACTTACTGACTTGTGGGCCCAGTTTGAGCATTTTCCAGCCATTTTCATGAGATGGTCATATTGAGACTTTTGTTCCTTGATAAATTTTCTACAACTTTGGTAAAGGGTGCACCTCCATGCAAGGTCTCTAGGTACCACTTTTAAATCGGTCAAAGCAGATAAGTGCTATGGTCAAACTAGGGTCAAACCTCGTCAAATAAGATTTTGGTCAAAACATGAATATAGACCCTAGCTCATTTTGCTCCACTAACATATCAAAGATGTTTTCAAGCCCTCAAGTCACACAATAGCATCACATATATCATCTATACAAAAACCCTAGCAACACATAAAGGAAGCACATAGAAACCACAATATTGCAAGGTCATGTTTCAAACAAGGATGCACATGAATGACGATGCTTATAGTAATGTCATGCCATGATCATGCATTATGAATGCATTATGAGGCTAACTAACACCAGGGTGTTACAGCTCCCATGTCATAAGGCTAGTCTTCGTGGGTGCAGCAAAGTGATAGATAGGAATGGAATTTATGTCATCCATAAGGATGGTGAAAGCATCTAGGCCCGGTGTTGGTTTCGGCAATTGATGACAACGCATTATTACCATGACTAACATGTGTTTTGCAGAAACTTTGATAAGTTAGGTCATGGAGTTGATAACTGCTTTGGGCACTATGGTATTCATGTCCCTTGATGGAAATCATTTCGGTTTTCAAAGGATCAATGACAAGATTAAGGACGGTTAGTTCCGAATGTCAAGGTGTTGGGTTACATCCGGAATAGTCGTTAGAATCTTTGTTTCTTCCTTTGGCCGTACTATAAAGGGGGGCATGAGCGAGTAGCTTGACCTAGGTGAGTCTTTTGTTTAGGTGTGGTGCACACTTGTCAAACTTAGCACTAGGTAGCTCTGATAAAGCTCAAAGTTCAGTTGGAAGCAACTTGGTTCAAGTTGCGTCGCGTTTCTAAGTCGTTTGAGCAGTTTACCCTTGACCGGACGCGGTTTCTGTCACAACCAGACGTGTCCGGTCAGTACTAACAGTCACTGCTAGTTGACCGGACGCGGTCCTTGCGAGGACTGGACGCAGTGATCAGTCTGACATGAGTTTCAGAGGGTAAAAGTCTAATCGGACGTGACTGTGAAGTGATCGGACGCGTCCGGTCATGTTCCAGTAAAGTACTTACCTGACCTGACGCGTTGTAAGGTCCTAGATGGCTAGAGGGGGGGTGAATAGCCTATAAAAAATTCTACAAGAACCACTAAGCAAACTTGTTAGAAAAACAAACGACGTTAAGCGAGTTTTGCTTAGCCTACGGTTGTGATGCAAGCCTCCTATCCACAAGTCTAGTAGACTATGATCTCTAGTTCACACAAGGGCTAAGTTACTAAACTTACACTAGTGACTAAGCTAGCAACTACTTAGCAAAGTCTAACACTAGAGCTACATAAGATAACTAGTAAAGTAAATACGAGAGATAGGATTGTGAGTCTTATACCGACGGTGGAGTGAAGATGTTGCCAATCACCAAGATGATATACAATCAATCAATATTAACAACAACACAATATGAAGACCAATCACCGGGAGACAAGTGACACAATATTTTTATTCACCCGGTGTTCACTTGTGCACCGACAAGCTACGTCACCGGTTGTGTCGACCAACACTTAGATGGTTCCTCGGTGTGACCCTCAAGTCACTTGCCCCTCAAGGCACGCCTCGCAAGGCACCATAAGACACCACTCCCAAGTGAGGTAACTCAATGACACGCACAATTCACTAGAGTAGCTTTTGGCGCTCCGCCGAGGAAAGCACAAGAACCTCTTACAATCAACCGGAGGTGGCCAAGAACAATCTCCTTCTCTTGCCAACGCCTCCAACAATCTCCAAGCCAGCTAGGAGTGGTACTCTCCAAGAGTAACAAGAAATCCACCGGCTAAACCACCCACAAGTGCCACTAGATGCCCTCAAGCTATGCAATGCACTTTGGGATCACTCAATCTCACTTATGATTTGCAATCAAGCAAGAGAAATGAGTGGAAGGAGAAGCTCTAGCTCAAAGGATGCACAAGAATGTTAGAAATTATGAGTCACCTCCCCAAGGGCCGACCAACAAGTATTTATAAGCATCCCATCTGAATAGAGCCGTTATACCCCTTCACTAGGTCTTTTCGGGATGACCGGACGCGCTGGTCATAACTGACCGGACACGCTCAACCGCATCCGATCCTCCAACGGTCACTGCGCCAACGGTCAAACCCAATGACCGGACGCGCCTCTCATAACGACCGGACGCGCCGGTCCCAAGTGACCGGACGCGCTCCAGTCAATGACCGGACGCGCCCGTCAAACGACCGGACGCACCCCTCGCAACGACCGGACGCGACAGTGCCCGCGTCCGGTTAGAGTCCAGTAAGCTCCCTCAACGATCGGACGCGTCCGATCACGTGTGACCGGACGCGCCGCGTGTCCAATCGTCCTTGCGAACCTTAGTTCTCTCTAGGCACCTGACCAGACGCGCCGGTCCCGCGAGTGACCAGACGCGTCGGTTGCAAACCCTAGCACCCGCGCGCCTGACTGCTGCGAAGTACTGACCGGACACGTCCGGTGCAGCGTCCGGTCACCTCTGTGACCTTCGTTCACCTCCGTTTCTTTTCCGACTTCCGACGTAGTGGAAAATAGGCATTTCAACTCCTCAAAAACACCTGAATCCCACGCTCGCAAGCTCGACGGGAGGGAGAGAGAGACCCAAACCCTCTCTATCGCTTAAACTTCAACGCCTTCGCAAATGTGCCAACACCAACAAGTGATCACCACCTTGTGCACGTGTGTTAGCATTTTCATAATCATTCTCGAAGGTTTTCCAGTTATCTCACTAGGCCCTACATGCAATGCACTTCATGAATTCAGCTAGTGGCACCCATGCATCGAATAACCGATAAGACTTCCCCTCTTAATAGTTTGGCTATCGATCCTAAACAACTCACACCCTCTATGGTGTCTTGAGTGCAAAACAAAATGGCCCTATGGTCATACCTTTGTCTTGAGCCCATTTTGTTTTTCCAAAGATATGATCCACTTCATATCATCACATGACCGTCTCGATCCATCGACCTCGACTTCACTTGCTCTTCACCGTTGCATCGGTTCATCGGCGCCAAGTCTTGCTCAAGCTTCACCATCGCATGGTCCTTCGCTTCGAAGCCTCGACTTTCCCTTCACCTTCACAACCGGTCCATCGAGCCAAGCATCACCTTGGTCTTCATCATCTTGGTCACATGAGTCAATGTCATATCTCATATTCAATGACCACCTTTATCTAAATCATCCACTTAAATACAAAGGTTAGTCCTAGGTTTCATCAATTAGCCAAAACCAAACTAGGGACTTTCACGCGTCCGGTCATCACAGATCGGACGCGGTCGAGCGTCAGGTCAAAGTCTAGTAAGGTTCTTGCACAATCGGATGCGTCCGGTCACCCCTGACCGGCGCGTCCGGTCACTCAGCGCTGACTTTCGGCTTTTCGACCGTCACACTCGACCGGCGCGTCCGATCACGACGACCAGCGCATCCGGTCAGTGCGTGTTTTGCTGATTTGGTAGGTAATGATTAGATTTGTCTGAGGGGTGTATAAATACATCCCCTCCACCTCTTTTAGAGGTCTCTTGCTCATTTGTTCAGCTGAGAAACACCTTTCAAGTGCAAGGGATTGCAAGAGCCCTAGTGAGGATAGTGACTTGAGAATCAAAGTTTGAGATCCCTCACTAGTGACTAGAGAGTAGCAAGTGTGCATCCATCTTCTCATTAGGCTTGTTGTGGTCAAGTGAGAGTTCTAGCTTGTTACTCTTGGTGATCGCCATCACTTAGATGGTTTGGTGGTGATTGGGAGTTTGGTGATCATCCGGCGAGCTTTTGGATGACCCAACTCATCTTGTGAGCGGTTTTGGGCGATTTACCACGATGGAGTGTCGAAGAATCAGCCCGTAGAGAGCACTTGATCCTTGCGCGGATCAAGGGGGAGCTACACCCTTGCGCGGGTGCTCCAACGAGGACTAGTGGGGAGTGGCGACTCTCCGATACCTCGGGAAAACATCGCCATGTTTCTAACCCTTACTTTCAAGCATTTACTTTCGTGCATTACTTTCATTGCTTGTTTACTTTCCTAGAATTGCCATGCTAGACTAGGATTGGAACTTAGGGTGCAAAACTTTTATCGGTAGATTATTTCATCATTCAAGTTCTATACTAGCATTGCACCACACAAGCATGTATATTGAATTTAAATACATGTGCAATGAGCAAGTCATATGAGAATGCACAAACAAATGCAACAACTTTGTTTATGAGCTTGCTCCCCCTACTTGTGTGCATCAAAATTTTATTTACCCCTTTATCATGTTGAATCATCTTTTTCTCTCCCCCTTTGTCAACAACTTACCCAAAAATGGGATCAAATTGTGGAGAGAAAAACAATGTTTGATGGAGTAGGTTAGAATTTATCAAATTTGGTTCAACCTAGAACACTTGCCAAAGATATTTAATTCGATTTGAACCAAAGACAAGCTTCTTCACACCTCATAATAAGGGTTATCTTGCCTATGTTGAATTAAACACGTATAGCAAAACTTCTAGATTCAACACTAGGTTTACAAGCTCACAAACATGTCATATGCCACCACTAGATCAAAATAAGCATAGAAGCAGTAGTGGTAACATATATCCATCAAATTCATTTGATTTATCATGAATGCTCATGTGTACCACTTATTATGTCTACATGCTCTAGCAAGTCCTTAGCATAGGATGAATGACATGTCAATCAACTTTACCTTGCAATGTCGAAGGAGAGGCATGTCAATAAGTGGGTGGGGTGCATTCAACTCATGTTTGAGAAATCAAGAATGTTCAATTCATTCCTTAGCTTGCAAAACCTCTTTTCATCAAGTGGCTTGGTGAGAATATTGGCAAGTTGATCATCGGTGCCAACACTTTCAATGGCAATATCTCCCTTTTGTTGATGATCTCTAATGAAATGATGCCTTATGTCAATATGCTTTGTTCTTCCATGTTGAACCAGGTTTTGTGTTATCTTGATTGCACTTTTATTATCACATAGCAATGGAACATTCTTGAAGTTGAGGCCATAATCCTTCAAAGTTGATTTCATCCATAGCAATTGTGCACAACAACTCCTCGCACTCACATATTCGGCTTCGGCGGTAGAGATTGCCACACTATTTTGTTTCTTTGAGGACCATGACACAAGTGATCTTCCAAGTAATTGACATGTGCCACTTGTGCTCTTTCTATTGATCTTGCAACCCCCATAGTCGGAGTCCAAATATCCAATTAATTCAAACTTTGACCCCTTGGGATACCATAGTCCAACATCTCTTGTTTGCTTCAAGTACCTCAATATTCTCTTTGCGGCCGTGAGATGACTCTCTCTAGGTGAGGCTTGATATCTAGCACACATACAAACACTAAACATGACATCCGACCTTGATACGGTGACATAGAGTAGACTTTCAATCAAAGACCGATATTCCTTTTGATTCACCATTTTGCCATCAAAATCACTATCCAAATTGCCATTTGTACTCATTGGAGTTGAAATTGGCTTTGCATCTTGCATTCCAAACTTCTTCAACATGTCCCTTATGTATTTCCCTTGACTCACAAATGTCCCATTCTTCAATTGTTTGACTTGGAGACCAAGGAAGTAGCTAAGTTCACCAATCATAGACATTTCAAACTCTTTGGTCATCATAGCACCAAATTCTTCACAATAAGCCTTATCGGTTGATCCAAAGATGATGTCATCAACATATATTTACACTATGAATAGATCATTCCCAATCTTCTTGGTGAATAGAGTTGTATCAACCTTGCCCATCTTGAATCCCTTAGAGAGAAGGAAATCCCTTAGCCTCTCATACCATGCTCTAGGTGCTTGCTTTAAGCCATATAAAACCTTCTTCAACTTGTATACATGGTTGGGTTTCTTGTCATCTTCAAATCCGGGAGGTTGCTCAACAAAGACTAACTCATTGATGATTCCATTGAGAAATGCACTTTTGACATCCATTTGATATAGTTTGATGTTGTGTGCACAAGCATAAGCCAATAGAATCCTTATTGCCTCCAATCTTGCCACGGGAGCATATGTCTCATCATAGTCAAGACCTTCTACTTGAGTGTAACCTTGAGCAACTAGTCTTGCTTTGTTTCTCACCACAATGCCATCTTGATCTTGCTTGTTTTTGAACACCCATTTGGTTTCAATCACATTGTAGTCATTTGGCCTTTCTACCAATTCCCAAACATCATTTCTTATGAAATTGTTAAGCTCTTCTTGCATAGTCATGATCCAATCGGCATCCCTCAAAGCTTCCTCTATTTTCTTTGGTTCTATGGTTGACACAAATGATGCATGCTCACAAAACATAGCCAATCTTGATCTTGTTTGCACACCACTTCTAATATCACCAATAACACTATCAATGGGGTGATCTCTTGCAACATGTTGTGGTTGGAGTACTTGCACTTGATTGCTTGAGCTTGGTTGATCACTTGATGTATCTTGGTGAGATGAACTAGCACCATGATCTTGCACTTGAGAGTTACTAGCTAGCTTGAATGGAGAATTGAGCACTTGATCTTTATCATCATCTTGAATATCAATTACTTGCTTTGCTCTAATGTCCCCAATGTCTATGTTCTTCATTGCTTCCACCAATAGAGTTCCACCAACATCATCTAGATTCTCTTCTTCATCTTGTGACCCATTGGTTTCATCAAATTGCACATCATGAACTTCTTCTAGAATGCCACTTGAATTGTTCCAAACTCTATAAGCTTTGCTTGTAGTTGAATAACCAAGTAGGAACCCCTCATCACATCTCTTGTCAAACTTTCCCAATCTAGTGCCCTTCTTCAAGATATAACATTTGCAACCAAACACCCTAAAGTAAGAAATATTGGGCTTTCTTTCATGAAGTAGCTCATATGGGGTCTTCTCTAGCAACGGATGACAATATAGTCTATTGATGTAGTAGCAAGCGGTATTGATTGCTTCATCCCAAAAAGATTGACTCACATTGTACTCATGAAGCATTGATCTACCCATATCAAGCAATGTTCTATTCTTTCTCTCAACTAGGCCATTTGATTGTGGAGTGTACTTGGCCAAGAATTGATGTCCAATGCCATAGTGATCACAAAGTTCTTCAATTCTTGTATTTTTGAACTCACTTCCATTGTCACTTCTCACTTTCTTGATTCTAATCTCAAACTCATTGTGAACTCTAGTGAGAAAGGTCTTGAAGGTGTCAAACACTTCACTTTTATCACTAAGAAAGAATACCCATGTGAATCTTGTGAAGTCATCCACTATGACAAAACCATACTTATTACCACCTATGCTTGAGTATGTTGTTGGGCCAAATAGATCCATGTGCATCAAATCAAATGCTTTGCATGTGCTCATTGTACTCTTCTTTGGATGTGAGCTTCCAACTTGCTTCCCGGCTTGACATGCACTACAAAGCTTATTCTTCTCAAATTCAACATCTTTCAAACCATTGACAAGATTATGAGTTGTAAGCTTCTTCAATTGTTTCATGCCAACATGACCAAGCCTTCTATGCCAAAGCCAACCCATGCTTGATTTGGAGATTAAGCAAGTTGTCAAAGAAGTTTCTCTCGCATTGAAGTCAACTAGGTAGAGATTCTCATATCTAAAGCCCTTGAATGCCACATTTGAACCATTCATACTAATGACCTCCACATCATCAACCCCAAAGATACATTTGTAACCAAGATCACATATTTGTGCCATGGATAGAAGATTGAAATCCAAGCTTTCAACTAGCAACACATTGGAGATACTCAAGTCATTTGATATTGCAATCTTGCCCAAGCCAATAACCTTGCCTTTCTTGTTATTGCCAAATGTGATAGAATCAACACCACTATCATTGTCATTGATTGAGTCAAACATTCTTGATGTATCGGTCATGTGTTGAGTGCACCCACTATCAATAATCCAATGCCTTCCTCTGGCTTTGTAATTGACCTACAAGCAAATCAATGAAGCTTAGGTACCCATTTTTGCTTGGGTCCTTGTAGGTTAGTAACTAAGCTCTTTGGTACCCAAATAGCCTTCTTCTTTGGGCCAACAATGGGTGTACCAATAAACTTAGCTTTCACACCTTTCACACCTTTGGTAAGCACATAGCAAGAATCAAAAGATATAGCATTAACAAATTTCTTGCTTTGGTTCTTTTTATTGCAATTATGCTCTAGGTGCCCAACTTGCTTGCATCTATTGCAAAACCGACCATTACCCTTCATAAAGCTAGGCTTTAGAGCTGCAAAGGCCGACTTGCCTTTCTTGGGGTTGTAGCCTAATCCCTCTTTGTTAAGAGAGAACCTTTGGCTACCCAAGCACTTAAGCAAGCGGGCCTTACCACCATAGGCCTTGCCTAGGGCGTGAGTGAGCTCATCCACCTCTTTCTTGAGAGTCTCATTCTCAACCATTAGTGAGGCATCACAAGTGAAACCATCACTAGTAAAGGAGGTAGAGTCGGTGGTGGTGGATGAAGAGCTACAAGAAGGGTTAGCATTTGACATGATGATAGGTTCATACGAGGATTCATTAATTATATCATAAGTAACACATATATCACATGATACAACAACCTCCTTCTTTGCTTGTTGCTCAAGTAGCAATGAGTGAACTTTTTCAAGCTTGGAATGAGCCTTACCAAGATCCTCATGGTCTTCCACTAGACTCTCATGAGTGGTCTTAAGCTCACTAAGAACTTTCTCAAGTATTGCTACTTTCATTGAAAGCTTCTTACACTCCTTGTTCTTGGCAATAGCTATGTCTCTAGTTTGTTGTATCAAGTCATATAGTTATTCTTTAGTTGGTTCATCATCATCATTTTCATTATCATTATCATTATCATTATCACTATCACTATCATGAGTATATTCCATTTCACTTTCATCATCACTCTCATCATATAATACCTTAGTTTCTTTGGCCATGAGGCATGAAGAGGATGAATCAAATAGTGATGGCTTCTTGTTGATAGCAATGGAAGCAAAAGCCTTGTTGGATGATGATTCTTCTTCTTCATCATCATCACTTTCCCAAGTGACCACATAAGCTCCATTCTTGCCCTTCTTGAAAGTCATCTTGGCTTCTCTCTTTTTCTTCTCAAACTTGCCCCTCTTGTTGTTCTTCTTCTTGTCATAGGGACATTCGGCTTGAAGATGTTCGGTGCTATCACAATTAAAGCACTTTCTTTGTTGCTCATTGCTCTTGAAATTGTCATTTCTCTTTTTGAAGCCTCTTCTCTTAATGAACATGTGACCCATTTTCTTGACTACAAGAGCAAGTGCCTCATCATCAATTTCAAAATCTTCATCTTCTTCATTATCATCTTCTTCTTGAATTGAAGCTTTGCCCTTAGAGGAGGTGGCCTTAAATTCCACAGTCTTCTTCTTTTCTTCCTCCTTCTCCTTCTCATCAACATCTTGATCATACTTGTCAAAGGTCAATACCTCTCCAAGCAAATCATTGGGCTTCATTGCATCAAGCCCATCTCTTTGTAGCATCATGATCAACATTTTGAATCTTTTTGGTAAGCTCAACAAGAACTTGTGGCAAAAATCTTAGTCTTGTGTCTTGTGCCCTAAGCTCTTGAGATCATTCACAATGACTTGCAATCTATGAAACATCTCTAAGATTGTTTCTTCTTCTTTCATCTTGAAGTTCTCAAACTCACTCTTGAGCCCATATAGCTTGGCACTCTTCATAACCTTAGTGCCCTCATATGTTTCACTCAACCTTGTCCATACTTCATTTGCCAATTCTAAATCCTTGATGCCCTCAAATACTTTTGTGTTAATACCATTGTACAATGTATTGAGAGCCATTCTATTGCATGTTCTATTTGCTCTATCTTCATCGGTGAGATGATCGGGATCAATGATAGCAAAATCATTCTCGGTGACTTGCAGAACTTTCTCATGAATAGAACCAAGGTACATTGTCATTTTTCTCTTCCAATGAGCAAAAGAACTAAGACCATCAAAGAACGGTGGCTTGCCCCCAACATGATTGAACACAATTTGAGCTATTTTTCACACCGAAGGATGTTAAGCCTTGATTAAAACGGTGACCATGGCTCTGATACCACTTGTAAGGTCCTAGATGGCTAGAGGGGGGGTGAATAGCCTATAAAAAATTCTACAAGAACCACTAAGCAAACTTGTTAGAAAAACAAACGGCGTAAAGCGAGTTTTGCTTAGCCTACGGTTGTGATGCAAGCCTCCTATCCACAAGTCTAGTAGACTATGATCTCTAGTTCACACAAGGGCTAAGTTACTAAACTTACACTAGTGACCAAGCTAGCAACTACTTAGCAAAGGCTAACACTAGAGCTACACAAGATAACTAGTAAAGTAAATACGAGAGATAGGATTGTGAGTCTTATACCGACGGTGGAGTGAAAATGTTGCTAATCACCAAGATGATATACAATCAATCAATATTGACAACAACACAATATGAAGACCAATCACCGGGAGACAAGTGACACAATATTTTTGTTCACTCGGTGTTCACTTGTGCACCGAAAAGCTACGTCACTGGTTGTGTCGACCAACACTTAGATGGTTCCTCGGTGTGACCCTCAAGTCACTTGCCCCTCAAGGCACACCCCGCAAGGCACCACAAGACACCACTCTCAAGTGAGGTAACTCAATGACACTCGCAATTCACTAGAGTTGCTTTTGGGGCTTCGCCGAGGAAAGCACAAGAACCTCTTACAATCAACCGGAGGTGGCCAAGAACAATCTCCTTCTCTTGCCAACGCCTCCAACAATCTCCAAGCCAGCTAAGAGCGGTACTCTCCAAGAGTAACAAGAAATCCACCGGCTAAACCACCCACAAGTGCCACTAGATGCCCTCAAGCTATGCAATGCACTTTGGGATCACTCAATCTCACTTATGATTTGTAATCAAGCAAGAGAGTTGAGTGGAAGGAGAAGCTCTAGCTCAAAGGATGCACAAGAATGTTAGAAATCACGAGTCACCTCCCCAAGGGCCGGCCAACAAGTATTTATAAGCATCCCATCCGAATAGAGCCGTTATACCCCTTCACTTGGTCTTTTCAGGATGATCGGACACGCCGGTCATAACTGACCGGACGCGCTCAACCGCGTCCGATCCTCCAACGGTCACTACACAAACGATCAAACCCCATGACCGGACGCGCCTCTCATAACGACCGGACGTGTCAGTCCCGAGTGACCGGACGCGCTCTAGTCAACGACCGGACGCGCCGATCGCACAACACTGCGCGCCCGCGAAGTAATGACCGGACACGCTCCAGTCAATGACTAGACACACCCGTCAAATGACCGGACGCACCCCTCGCAACGACCAGACATGACAGTGCCCGCGTCCGGTTAGAGTCCAGTAAGCTCCCTCAACGATCGGACGCGTCCGATCGCGTGTGACCGGATGCACCGCGCGTCCGATCGTCCTTGCGAACCTCAATTCTCTCTGGGCGCCTGATCGGACGCGCCGGTCCCGCGAGTGACCGGACACGCTGGTTGCAAACCCTAGCACCCACGCGCCTGACTGCTGCGAAGTACTGACCGGACACATCCGGTCATACCTTGACCGCGTCCGATGCAGCGTTCGGTCACCTCTGTGACCTCCGTTCGCCTCCGTTTCTTTTCCGACTTCCGGCGTAGTGGAAAATAGGCATTTCAACTCCTCGAAAACGCCTGAATCCCGCGCTCGCAAGCTCGACGGGAGGGAGAGAGAGACCCAAACCCTCTCTATCGCTTAAACTTCAACGCCTTCACAAATGTGCCAACACCAACAAGTGATCACCACCTTGTGCACGTGTGTTAGCATTTTCATAATCATTCTCGAAGGTTTTCCAGTTATCTCACTAGGCCCTACATGCAATGCACTTCATGAATTCAGCTAGTGGCACCCATGCATCGAATAACCGATAAGACTTCCCCTCTTAATAGTTTGGCTATCGATCCTAAACAACTCACACCCTCTATGGTGTCTTGAGTGCAAAACAAAATGGCCCTATGGTCATACCTTTGTCTTGAGCCCATTTTGTTTTTCCAAAGATATGATCCACTTCATATCATCACATGACCGTCTCGATCCATTGACCTCGACTTCACTTGCTCTTCACCGTTGCATCGGTTCATCGGCGCCAAGTCTTGCTCAAGCTTCACCATCGCATGGTCCTTCGCTTCGAAGCCTCGACTTTCCCTTCACCTTCACAACCGGTCCATCGAGCCAAGCATCACCTTGGTCTTCATCATCTTGGTCACATGAGTCAATGTCATATCTCATATTCAATGACCACCTTTATCTAAATCATCCACTTAAATACAAAGGTTAGTCCTAGGTTTCATCAATTAGCCAAAACCAAACTAGGGACTTTCACGCGTCCGGTCATCACAGATCGGACGCGGTCGAGCGTCAGGTCAAAGTCTAGTAAGGTTCTTGCACAATCGGATGCGTTCGGTCACCCCTGACCGGCGCGTCCGGTCACTCAGCGCTGACTTTCGGCTTTTCGACCGTCACACTCGACCGGCGCGTCCGATCACGACGACCAGCGCGTCCGGTCAGTGCGTGTTTTGCTGATTTGGTAGGTAATGATTGGATTTGTCTGAGGGGTGTATAAATACATCCCCTCCACCTCTTTTAGAGGTCTCTTGCTCATTTGTTCAGCTGAGAAACACCTTTCAAGTGCAAGGGATTGCAAGAGCCCTAGTGAGGATAGTGACTTGAGAATCAAAGTTTGAGATCCCTCACTAGTGACTAGAGAGTAGCAAGTGTGCATCCATCTTCTCATTAGGCTTGTTGTGGTCAAGTGAGAGTTCTAGCTTGTTACTCTTGGTGATCGCCATCACTTAGATGGTTTGGTGGTGATTGGGAGTTTGGTGATCATCCGGCGAGCTTTTGGATGACCCAACTCATCTTGTGAGCGGTTTTGGGCGATTTACCACGATGGAGTGTCGAAGAATCAGCCCGTAGAGAGCACTTGATCCTTGCGCGGATTAAGGGGGAGCTACACCCTTGCGCGGGTGCTCCAACGAGGACTAGTGGGGAGTGGCGACTCTCCGATACCTCAGGAAAACATCGCCATGTTTCTAACCCTTACTTTCAAGCATTTACTTTCGTGCATTACTTTCATTGCTTGTTTACTTTCCTAGAATTGCCATGCTAGACTAGGATTGGAACTTAGGGTGCAAAACTTTTATCGGTAGAATCACAAGGAACACTAGTAGGCACTAGGGGTGAAGTTTGGCTTGTAGGATTTAATTCTTGCAATTAATTTTTAGAAAATCCCAATTCACCCCCCTCTTGGGCATCTTGATCCTTTCAATTGGTATCAGAGCCTAGTTGCTCCTTATTTAGGCTTCACCGCCTAGAGCAAGATGTCTAATGGGGAAGGACCACCTCCCACCTTTGAGGGAGACGATTTTCCATATTAGAAAATTTGTATGGAGGCGTACCTTGAAGCCATAGATGTTGGGTGCCTTAGAGCTGCAACCGAAGGGCATCCCGCTATTAGGGATCCCGCTAACCCAAGTGGTAACGAGGAGAAGTACGACCAGTGGAATGCAAAGGCACAAAAATGCACTCTACCGGGGCCTAGGCAAGGATATCTTCAATCGTGTGCGTAATGCCAAAAACGCTCATGAATTGTGGGAAAACCTTTGTGCTCTCCATGAGGGAACTTAGAGTGAGCGTGAGGAACACTATCATATTGCTCTAAAGAAAATAAATTCTTTTGAGATGCTTCCCAAAGAAAGTGCTAATGAAATGTACAGTCAATTGAATGTTCTTGTAGAGGATCTCAATGCTCTTGGACTCACTCAAATGAGTCAATCAGATGTTGCAAGGAGGATCTTGAGTGTTCTTACCATTGAGAAGTATGGGCACATTGTCACCGTGCTTCATCAAAGTGATCTCTCCACCGCAACACCGACACAAGATTGGGAAAGATCAATGCACATGAGATGTACATGCACATCACTCCAGAAGAGGACTCATCATCTTCCAAGAAGAAGGACTTGGCCTTCAAAGCTTGCCATGATAAGAAAAAGAAGAAGGGCCAAGCCATGATGGTGCAAGAAAGCTCAAGTGAAAGTGATATTGATTATGCATCACTTGCACTCATGGTGAGAAAGACCACCAAGATGTGAAAGAAGCTCAACAAGAGTGGCATCAAGTTCGATGGAAAGAAGAAGAAGTTCTTCACAAGTAGCAAAAGGAAGCCAATATCCGAGATGGATTGCTACAATTCTGCTGAACTTGGCCACTTAGCTCATCAATGCCCGAAGCCTCCAAAAGATAAGTACAAAAACAACAACAAGGGCAAGAAAAATGATTAAAGTGATGAAGAAGATGACAAAAAGAAGAACAAGCCATATAAAAAGAAAGATGGCAAGAGAAAAGAGTTTTACAAGAAGAAGAAGGGAGGCAAAGCCTACATTGTCGGTGATTGGCTCACCGACATTAAGTCATCATGTGAGTCCTCCGGCGATGAGAGCGACGATGAGAAAGAGAAGGTCGCCGCATTTGTGATTGGGCCATCATCATCTTCGCCGACATCTTCATCACCACCTTCACCGCCACCTTCACCATCATCGTTCACTTCTCACCTGTGCCTTATGGCCAAGGGTGAACGAAAGGTACAAAACAATAAGAGTGATGATGATGATAGTGATAGTTATGATGAATATGATGCACCTTCTTATGATGAACTTGTAAAATTATTGAACAAATATTCTAAAATCATAAGAAGAACTAGAAATGAAAATGATGAGCTCCAAAATGAAAATGACTCACTCTCATCTAAGCTTGAGAATGCACATAAGACTAGTGATGAGCTCAAAGATCAAAATGAAATTATATCTTCTACTCTCAAGGAGCTCAAAACGTCTAACAAAGAGCTTAGAGATGAACATGATAAATTTGAAAAGAAGCATGATGAACTCATTACTAGGCTCAACTTGCTAAAAGATGAATATACTACATTAAAAATCAACTATGATAGTCTTATTGTTGCTAATGAGCTTGCTCTTGAGACACATAATGCTACTAACCAAGTTGTTAAGATTGATATAGCTACATCATGTGATGATTTGATTATTGAGAACTTTGAGCAAGGCTCTAGCGGCAAAGGCAAGAATGTGGTTGAGTCCGACAACTATGATGAGTATGTCAAGCTCAAGAGTGAAAATGAGATGCTTAAGAATGAGAACAAGAAATTGATGGCTCTTGAAAAGCAAACATCAAATGAGTCACTTATTGAAGAGAACAAAAAGCTCAAGCAAGAAAAAGAGCATCTCAAGACCGGCCTAAGCAAGTTCACAAGAGGCCAACATTTGCAAAGTGAGCTACTCATGAACACCGTCATGAAGTTGGATAGAAGTGGCATTGGTTACTTGGCAAATCAAGAGAAGAAGGCTAAAGCTCAGCAACAACAAAGCAAGTCAAAGCCCAAGCCAAAGAGGTGTGTTGAGTGTGGACAAGAAGGCCATTTTGCTCATGAGTGCAAAACTCCACCACCACAACCCTTGCCCAAGCATGCTAGACCCTTTGCTTTCAATGCTCATTACATGCTTAGAAAAAGATTCAAGTGGAAAGATGAAAGTCATGTTCTTGGGTCCCCCTAACAAAAATAGGCCTAAGAAAATATGGGTTGCAAAGTTACTAGTTGAGAAAGTCAAGGGTCCCTCTTAAGTTTGGGTCCCTAAACAAAAGGCTTGATCTCTTGTGTGTAGGTGAACTACAAGACCGGTGGATCTCGTTGGGTTATTGATAGTGGTTGCACTCAACATATGACCGGTGACCCTCGTATGTTCACCTCACTTGAAGAGAATGTTGTATGTCAAGAGAAGATCACATTTGGGGACAATTCAAAGAGCAAAGTCAAGGGTATAGGCAAGATTGCAATATCAAATGATCACTCTCTTTCAAATGTGCTCTATGTTGCTTCATTGAGTTTCAACTTACTATCCGTTAGGCAACTTTGTGACCTTGGCTACCAATGCTTGTTCACTCCTAATGAAGTGGTAGTTACAAAGATAGATGACAAACAAATGATTTTCAAAGGCTTTAGATACAACAATCTCTATCTTGTTGATTTCACCTCCGAAGATGCAAACTTTATGACATGCTTGTTCACCAAAACTTCACTTGGGTGGCTTTGGCATAGGAGGCTTGCACATGTTGGAATGAACACTCTCAACAAGCTATTGAAGAAAGAATTAGTGAGAAGTTTGAAGGATGTAAAGTTTGAGAAGGACAAACCTTGTAGTGCATGTCAAGCCGGCAAACAAGTTGCAAATACTCATCCAACCAAAGCTTACATGTCAACATCAAGAGTATTAGAACTTCTTCACATGGATTTGTTTGGTCCTACAACTTACAAGAGCTTGGGTGGAAATCTCTATTGCCTAGTGATTGTGGATGACTACTCAAGATACACTTGGACTTTCTTCCTTCATGACAAATCCGAAGTGGCAAATTGCTTCAAGAAGTTTGCAAAGAGAGCTCAAAATGAATTTAAAGTCAAGATAAAAAAGATTAGAAGTGACAATGGCAAAGAGTTTGACAACACACACATTGAAGCTTATTGTGATAAAATTGGAATCAAGCATGAAGTTTCATCAACCTACACTCCTCAACAAAATGGTGTAGTTGAGAGAAAGAACCGGACTTTGATCACCCTTGCAAGAACAATGCTAGATGAGTACAACACACCGGAGAAATTGTGGGCCGAGGCAATCAACACCGCATGCTATGCTTCAAATCGTCTCTTCCTACAAAAATTTCTTGGCAAGACCCCCTATGAGTTGCTAAATGGGAAGAAGCCGGACGTCTCATTCTTCTGGGTGTTTGGTTGCAAATGTTACATCTACAAGAAGCATCAACACCTAGGGAAGTTTCAAAGACATTGTGATATTGGTTTTCTTGTTGGTTACTCATTAAAGTCCAAAGCATATAGAGTATTTAACCATGCCACCGGTTTGGTTGAAGAAACATATGATGTGGAATTTGATGAATCTAACGGCTCCCAAGGAGCAATTGAGAATTGTGATGATGTAGGTGATGAACCATTGAGAGAGGCAATGAAGAACATGCCGGTGGGAGACATCAAGCCTAAGATGATGAAGACGATGTACAAATTGTCAATCCACCGTCTTCATCACATGTGCCTCAAGATGATGATAAGAATGAGAGATTTGAAAAATGAAGATACTCATGTCTCTCATGAACAAGCCGAGGCACAAGCTCAAGATGTTGATGCTCCCCAACCCTCTCCTCAAGTGGTTGATAGAAGAAACTCACCTCTACTTCAAGCACATCCACAATATCTCATCATAGGGAGTCCTACAAAGGGTGTAATGACTCGATCTCAAAAGCTTGCTTCTTTTGTTGAACATCACTCTTTTGTCTCTTGTCTTGAACCTAAGAATGTAGAAGAAGCTCTTCAAGATCCAGACTGGGTGAATGCTATGCACAAAGAATTGAACAACTTCGCCCGCAATCAAGTTTGGACACTTGAAGAGCACCCAAAAGGTGCAAGAGTCATTGGAACCAAGTGGGTGTTCCGCAACAAGCAAGATGATCAAGGCGTAGTAGTGAGGAACAAGGCAAGACTAGTTTCAAAGGGGTTCTCTCAAGTTGAAGGTCTTGATTTTGGAGAGACCTTTGCACCCGTTGCAAGACTTGAAGCCATTTGTATCCTTCTTGCATATGCATCGCATCATGAAATGAAACTATATCAAATGGATGTGAAAAGTGCATTTTTAAATGGTTTCATAAATAAACTAGTCTATGTTGAACAACCTCCCAGGTTTAAAGACCCTAGATATCCTAATCATGTTTATAGGTTGTCCAAGGCGCTATATGGGCTCAAGCAAGCCCCTAGAGCGTGGTATGAGCGCCTCCGGAACTTCCTCATTGAGAAGGGCTTCACTATTGGGAAGGTTAACACCACACTATTCACCAAGAAGCTTAATGGAGAGATCTTCATTTGTCAAGTCTATGTTGATGATATCATCTTCGGGTCAACAAATGAAGATTATTGCAAAGAATTTGGTGAATTGATGTCAAAGGAGTTCGAGATGTCCATGATTGGTGAGCTAACATTCTTCCTTGGTTTTCAAGTCAAGCAAATAAGAGAAGAGATTTTTATCTCTCAAGAAAAGTATACCAATGATCTTCTCAAAAGATTCAAGATGGAAGAGTGTAAGCCAATCAAGACCCCAATGCCATCTAATCGACATCTCGACCTAGACGAGGGAGGTAAACCAATTGATCAAACTCTTTACTATTCTATGATTGGTAGCTTGTTGTACCTTACCGCATTTAGGCCCGATATCATGTTTAGTGTGTACATGTGTGCTCGCTTTCAAGCGTGCCCTAAAGAACCTCACCTAAGTGCCGTAAAAAGAATTTTAAGATATCTTAAGCACACCCCAAGCATCGGTCTTTGGTACCCCAAAGGAGCTAGATTCTAACTAGTTAGCTATTCCGATTCAGATTATGCCGGTTGCAAAATTGATAGAAAAAGCACATCCAGAGGGTGCCATTTGCTTGGGAGGTCCTTAGTATCTTGGTCATCTAAGAAGCAAAATAGTGTGGCTTTGTCCACCGCCGAGGCAGAATACATTGCCACAGGGGCTTGTTGTGCACAAATCTTATACATGAAACAAACCCTCCTAGACTATGGAGTTGTTTTTGAAAAGGTGCCGCATTTATGTGACAATGAAAGTGTCGTTAAAATTGTTAATAATCTATTACAACACTCATGCACCAAGCACATTGATATCTGCCACCACTTTCTAAGAGATCATGTTGCTAAAAATGATATATCACTAGAAGGTGTAAGAAGTGAAAATCAATTAGCGGATATCTTCACTAAACCTTTAGATGAGGCTACCTTTTGTAGGTTGAGAAGTGAACTAAATGTGCTTGATTCTAGTAACTTTAAAAAATGAGCTTGTGTTGTCCCTTGCATTACATTGTATTATATGTCATATTTAATTCCCCGCAATGCATCTAGAACTTGTCTAACACGGTTATGATAACCCTCCTTTGGAGGAGTGAAGAAGCCTAACCGTGGATCAAACTTGACAAGCAACTTAGTCTTTCTTTCTCGCTTTGCATTGCATATGCATGGTTGTTGCTTTGTCGTTTCTTTTCGGTTTAGCTTTGAGTAACCTCTATGTTCGTCCATGAATAGAGAGAGCATTTGAAGCTCCCAAGGGTTCATAAACTCTATTGCATGGCCATACATTGCTCCTCGGGTGTTTATTGTGTATTTTCTTAAAAATAATACTAGCCTAAGGCAAAATACTTTGAAAAACTTGAGGGTTTGAGTGAGGTCACTCATATCAGGTTCTAATTGGTGTTTATTTGAGTCTCTTTGAATTGGAACTTGATTGAGAGAAGTCACGTCGAAGATCGGATTGAAGAAAGGCGTTAAACAGCGACCGGACGCTGGACCGGACGCTGAATCGGACGCGGTGCTGCTTCACCACCGCGTCCGGTCCCGGCGACCACCAGCACGTCCGGTCATCCTAAAGAATTTCTCTAGGATCTGTGACCGGACGCTGCACCGGACGTGACGTTGCGACCACCGCGTCCGGTCCCAGCCACCACCACCGCGTCCAGTCATGCGCTTGAGTTTCCCAGGCAATCTCTAACCGGACTCTGTCAGCGTCCGATCATCCCTAACCGGACGCGTCTGATCGCTCTAGGAGCTTACTGGACTCTGACCGGACGCTGCACCACCGTGTCCGGTCATGCGACCACCGCGTCCGGTCATCACGTGAAAAGCGGATCTAAGCCTTTTTAACCGTTCGTTCAGATCTCGTTTTTTTCCTTCTTCCTTCTCAATCCGCCGCTGCTCCTTGCCCTAGCCGCCTCCTCGCCGTGTCTCCAGCGCTGCTACAGTCGAGCGCCGCCGTAGCCACGCGCCGCCACAGCCGAGCGCCGCCGCAGCCGTGCGCCATCGCAGCCGCGCGCCACCTCAGCCACGCGCCATTGCAGCCGCCCCACGCGCCGCCGTTCCTCCACGCTGCCGCGCCGTCATTCCTCTCCCGTGCTCCCAGCTCCTTGGCCCTACACTCCCGTTCTTCGCCTTCGGCAGCCGCTCAACCGGATCGCGCCACCAAGTTTGCCTCCGACCGTCGTGCCTCGACCTAACCCTAACAATCGCGTCGTCTTCAATTTGCCATTCTCCGGCAAAGGACTTTCGCTCGAGTTCGACTCCGTAAGGTGATTTCATTGCCTTGAATTAGGGTTTGCCGATGGATTTCCGATGAATTTCTAATACAACCTTTGATCTCATCGGTACTCTAGGGTTTTGTTCGTCGTTTCCGGGAACCCTAGCGCGTCAAGATCACTTTCCTTCCATCGGAGTTTCGCTTCGCTCATCCGAGGTAGCTATCACGGTCTATTCACATCTTATCTAATATGCTTGCTTTCATTATGATCTCACCCATCTATTAGATAATATATGTTGCTTATAGTAGCTCTATCTATTCTATCCTTTCAGTGCGTCCTATCGGTGCTTTGTGTGTCAGGTGATCAGCTGTGAATCCGAGGCCAAGCCTATGGATACGGATTGAGGCCAAGCCTCACGAGTGTCAGTACATCATCTTTCACTATCTAGGTTTTCTCAGTCACAGTAGTTTGTTAGTATGGTTCGCTGCAAGAATGCTGGTGGTGCACCTAGTGACGGGGACGAAAGTCCTCCTAGGATGACAGAGGTGGCTCATGTTAAGCGAAAGAAGATAGCCACCAAGAAGAGAAAGGGGACACTCACAGAGGCAGAGGTGGCTCAGGCAGTTGCAGATGCAGCAGAGCTAGCAGAGAGAGGTGGCAGGAGCAGTGGGATTCATATTGGCGAGCGTCGCTTTCACCTTAAAGGTCGACAGCTCGGTACTGAGGCCATAGAAGAGACCGAGGATGCACCTGTAGAGCAGCCCACAGAGGACCCAGAGGAGCAAACAGTTCACTCTCCACAGCGTCGTTGCTCAGGACGTACGCGAGCTCAGGTGAGTCCCAGGCCAGAGGGCCAGCGTCGTGGAGGTCGTCCACCTCCCAGGGCTCGAGGTCACCCCCCAGTTGAGCACTTTGACCTCAGGGGAGCTACAGCACGACAAGTATAGGCTCTCAGGTTCGTTGAGGTCTGAGGTGGTTCCCACCTCAGTGGGATCCCCGGGTTTCAGAGGGCTTCTACACACCTCTGCACGAGGACTTCTATAGAGCCTATGTTGACAGCGGGATTGCATTTAGACCTCAGAGAGTCTGTCGACTGGAGGTTTTAATTGAGGTGGTTGGTGAGCAGCTCCGTCCGCACTTGTCCTTTCTACCTGGCTTGTCAGACCTTCTTGGACGGACTGGAGCCTACTACGGGACTTGGGTTAGAGAGTTATACTCTTCACTTTGGATTGACCCAGCACATGAGTTTATTCACTTTGCATTCCGCGGCCGTGACCGCAGACTGTACAACACCAGGGTATGGGAGATCCTCAGACTCCTAGCTTTAGAGACGAAGATACACCAGCTGTGCTTTGAACAGACTTCACCTCCGAGACATCCTCATGGAGGGACAGTGCCACCCACAGACATGATCAGACCCTGCTTCAGTGAGCCGTTTGGCGAGGGGTCTAGACGTACACCTGCCAGCCTGACACCCCTAGCTAGAGTACTCGATGCTATTATGAGGCGGACCCTTCTTCCGAGGCTGGTTTACAGAGAGGGACTGACTCATATGCAGTTATGGGTGGTGCATCACCTCATCTCATAGACACCGTTCGATATTTGGGATCTGATGCTATGTGAGATGGAGGATACCTTGGCAGAGGGATTCAAGGGTCACCGACAGCTACCTTATGCTCATTGGATCTATTTTATTATTAGATCTGCGTGTGACCTGCCTATAGAGATTAGAGCTGAGATATCTGATACCACCACTGCATTTCCAGAGTATGATATTCGACAGCTGTGGGCTTCAGTGACCAGAGAGCAGGCACCTGGCCCAGGATAGCGTTAGAGGCTAGAGGTTCCAGAGACAGCTACTGAGCAGGACGAGACCGTTGAGGGTCTTGCTGAGGCCGAGCTTGCAGATCTTCATGCTCAGCCAGCTGATCCAGTTGAGGATGTTGCTACTGACAGCACTAACGAGGATTACCAGCCCATCCCCCGGTACCGCTCTCCTCGGTCTCATGACCATGAGGCCGGTGGTTCAGGCTTAGCCTCCCGCTCAGACCCAGCCATGGTGGCTATACTTGAGAGACTGACCCAGGCCTAGAAGAGACAGGAGGTTCAGATGCAGCGACAGACTCAGGACACAGCTGCCGCATTTGCTCAGATTCAGGCTCGTCAGGACGAGTTCTAGAGGCAGCAGGTGGAGTTTCAGAGGCAGCAGTTTGAGATGCAGAGGCAGCAGGCAGCCACCCAGCAGCAGTATCTTGAGATCCTGCGACACCTTGTCACTATTGGGGTACCTCCACCATCGGCTGTCCTTACTCCTGCACTACAGTCTAGTGGACCTCAGAGTCAGGGACAGCCGAGCTTTCAATTCACCTCTCCCCAGCAGCAGGTTCCTCAGACCTTTCAGTCCCCGAGCTACACTCCTATTCAGACGGGGTTCACTCCACCAGCTTAGCCTAGACCTCACCTTCTCTCAGGCACTCCTTTCACTGACTTGAGTGCCTCCTACAGTGAGCTGACTGGTCAGCCGACACCCTCGCACACCATTGTTGTGACCACTTCAGGGATGTCAGCTTTCGAGCCTGCTTTTCCTCCAGTGTCAGGGGCCGGGACTACAGAGACTGTGCCATCATCAGTTGCATCGACAGATCCTCCTACTCTTGGTATTTTTTAGGCTCAGGCGACAGTGACTGCTCCTATTGTTGCTACTACACCTTCAGTTCCTGCACCTGCTCTATAGACCCAGAACGCTTCACTGTCACGTCTATCTACAAAGGGTCAGCCTAATAGTTCAGAGTCTGAGGAGGATACTTCACAGTTTGTGATCACTCCACGCTCCTCGGCACCCAACACGACAGCTTCTGTTCCCCCATCGGATCCTTAGTTTTGTTTTTGGCGTTTGATGCTAAAGGGGGAGAGAGAGTAGATTCAGGGGGAGTGTTAATAGAGGGTTTCATTTTCCTTGTGTGCTACATTCATGCATCATGTTTAATTTCTCGCCCTGCATTTTGTGACTATGAGCTTGTGAGACTTTATTTTATATCATGTCACTTAATTGGTTTTAGCTCATAAGGTTGTGCTTCAGTGCCTTACTCCGATTTCGTATGAGCTATGTTTTATGTGTACTAACTCTTCATGTTTTATCTTGTGAGTACACTAAGTTGGCTTGGAACACATAAGCATTTCCTATTCCCTTGTGCTTACAACTTTTTGCTTATGTGAACCAAGCATGTTCGAAAACCTCAACTCTTATATCTTCTGAATCTAAGTGTTGTCATCAATCACCAAAAAGGGGGAGATTGAAAGCATCTAGGCCCTGGTGTTGGTTTCGGCAATTGATGACAACGCATTATTACCATGACTAACGCGTGTTTTGCAGAAACTTTGATAAGTTAGGTCATGGAGTTGATAACTGCTTTGGGCACTATGGTATTCATGTCCCTTAATGGAAATCATTTCAGTTTTCAAAGGATCAACGACAAGATTAAGGACGGTTAGTTTCGGATGTCAAGGTGTTGGGTTACATCCGGAATAGTCTTTAGAATCTTTGTTTCTTCCTTTGGCCGTACTATAAAGGGGGCATGAGCGAGTAGCTTGACCTAGGTGAGCCTTTTGTTTAGGTGTGGTGCACACTTGTCAAACTTAGCACTAGGTAGCTCTGGTAAAGCTCAAAGTTCAGTTGGAAGCAACTTGGTTCAAGTTGCGTCGCGTTTCTAAGTCATTTGAGCAGTTTACCCTTGACCGGACGCGGTTTCTATCACAATCGGACGCGTCCGGTCAGTACTAACAGTCACTGCTGGTTGACCGAACGCGGTCCCTACGAGGACCGGACGCGGTGATCAGTATGACACAAGTTTCAGAGGGTAAAAGTCTAATCGGACGCGACTGTGAAGTGATCGGACGCGTCCGGTCATGTTCCAGTAAGGTGCTTACCTGACCTGACGCGTCCGGTCATCATAGATTGGATGCAGTCCAGCATCAGGTCAAAGTCCAGTAAGGTTCTTGCACGATCGGACGCGTCCGGTCACCCCTGACCGGTGCGTCTGGTCACTTAGCGCTGACTTTCGGCTTTTCGACCGTCACACTCGACCAGCGCGTCTGGTCACGACGACCAGCGCGTCCGGTCAGTGCGTGTTTTGCTGATTTGGCAGGTAACGGTTGGATTTGTCTGAGGGGTGTATAAATACATCCCCTCCACCTCTTTTAGAGGTCTCTTGCTCATTTGTTCAGCTCAAAAACACCTTTCAAGTGCAAGGGAGTGCAAGAGCCCAAGTGAGGATAGTGACTTGAGAATCAAAGTTTGAGATCCCTCACTAGTGACTAGAGAGTAGCAAGTGTGCATCCATCTTCTCATTAGGCTTGTTGTGGTCAAGTGAGAGTTCTAGCTTGTTACTCTTGGTGATCGCCATCACCTAGATGGTTTGGTGGTGATTGGGAGTTTGGTGATCATCCGGCGAGCTTGTGGATGACCCAACTCATCTTGTGAGCGATTTTGGGCGATTCACCACGACGGAGTGTCGAAGAATCAGCCCGTAGAGAGCACTTGATCCTTGCGTGGATCAAGGGGGAGCTACACCCTTGCGCGGGTGCTCCAATGAGGACTAGTGGGGAGTGGCGACTCTCCGATACCTCGGGAAAACATCGCCGTGTTCCTAACCCTTACTTTCAAGCATTTACTTTCGTGCATTACTTTCATTGCTTGTTTACTTTCCTAGAATTGCCATGCTAGACTAGGATTGGAACTTAGGGTGCAAAACTTTTATCGGTAGAATCACAAGGAACACTAGTAGTCACTAGGGGTGAAGTTTGGCTTGTAGGATTTAATTCTTGCAATTAATTTTTAGAAAATCCCAATTCACCCCCCTCTTGGGCATCTTGATCCTTTCAGATGGAAATAGGTAAGATAAAAGAAAAGAAAAGATAAGGAATAAAAAGAATAAAAAGGTAAAAGTATGAATACAAGGTAGGGCAAGACTTAAGGTTAACCCAGCAGACCATCTTTCTCCCTGGCAACGATGCTAGAAATGCTTGTTGATATTTATTACGCACACAAAAGAATCAAAGAGAAATAATCAGCAAGCGCACGTATATCGGCGAGCAGTTCACTCGAGAGATATTTCTAGAGTATCGTTATTTAATTATCCGTAAGGAGAAAACTTGCGATGACTAACCAAGTCTATGCTAAACCCCTAGCTACAAACAAGGTCTGAGATATAAGGGATATAGAGAAGACTGCTACGACACCCTAGTTCTAACCTTTGGCAAGCTATGTGATCACTATTCTAATGGGGACGTACTTAGAGAGAAGACACCAAAAAAGGATGCTTAACCCTAGCACACAAGTCCTACCAAACCTACTGATGGGAGGAGCCTCTGAAGGATCAACGAGGATATATGAGTCACCCCTGTGATCTACCATCGATCCGGACAGTTAGGGGATATCTACGAGTACCCGAGCCCAAGCACCACGCTTACACTATGGATGAATACACTAAACTCTATGTGAAGAGAATAAAGTAAACTCGCAAACCAAAGAACAATAATAACAATGTACTTACTAGTATTAGAAGTTGAATTACCGAAGAATCTCAGAAGCAAGCCATGTGTTAAGGAGACTTGATCCCGCAGGTACAATCCAGAGAGGAGACATCGACAGGCTGGGCTTCCTCCAACTCTTCTCTCCACTCTATCTCTCTTAATCTAAAGAATAACTCTAATCTCACATAGAGACTATAAAGCTAAACTCTATTGAATGCTAGGCTCTACAGAGGAGATCCATTCAAGGGACCCCTCTTAGGCTAGTCCTGACTAGAAATAATGAATTATGAATTAAGGATTGCTCTGACCCAGGGGCTAGGGACCTTGCTTATATAGCCCCCTTGGATGAACATTAGCCCTTGGATAAAACTAACCTGAATCAACGATTGAGATTGGACATCAATGGCAGTAGGAAACCGACCTAGCAGGCATAGGCTGAAAGGTGGGGCCCATAGGGTAGGCGCCCAAGGGTCCAGGGCAGCCACCCTGGCTTTCTGCCAGGTGGGGTCCATCTCTGGTGGGTCATCCTCCCGAGGTCTCTAAAATCTTCTTTTGTATATGTAGCTTAAATATCTCTTCATAAACCTGACATGTGGGTCATCTTTGGTTATTTTCCTGTTTAATCCCTGCAAAACACAGACTCACCAAAACTCGTGGAATTCTATCAGTTAAACCCCTAGTCTATGTTGGTGATTCTTTTTATAGCATTTTCTCGGTCGAGTTGATGGTTAAAATTGATAGTTAACTACCGTCAACAACACACCAGAGGCTATCTTGGTTAAAAATAAAAAAATTGATGTCAGCTCTACCTTGCCAAAAAAAGGACAAAAAACAAGAAAAGTAATATATGAAAAAAAGAAAGCTAACTCCTATGTCATTCTAATATGTGTTTTGCAGGGATTCTATTAGTTTTGGTGAATCTGTGTTTTGCAGGGATTCTATCAGATAGCCTCTGGTGTGTTGTTGATGGTAGTTAACTATCAATTTTAACTGTTAACTCAACTGAGAAAATGCTATAAAAAGAATCACCAACATAGACTAGGGGTTTAACTGATAGAATTCCATGAGTTTTGGTGAATCTGTGTTTTGCAAGGATAAAAACTAACTCCTATGTCATTCTAACTATAAGTCATAGAATACATTGATTAGTGTAATTACATTTAGTAATCATCGTCTAGACTACTTTATATCTACACTCAAGAGAGATTACAATGCCAGATTAAGATCAGAGCATAACCACGCTGTGCAACCAGAGGTCTTGCTAGGCCTATATTTGGGGAGTGGTCTATAGAAGACTCAACAGGAATGTCACACCCATGATCTACCACATGGCCTAGAATATAGAGTGCATTCACAGATAAACAAGGTATAAGCGCCACACTTACACTATGTCTACCACTCACCCACAGATCTAATGAATGAGCGCTATACGAACATGAGCTTGAACATAAATATAATCTAGCTATGCTAAACATATAATCAAAGTAGACGATGAATGTTATAATTAAGAACACATAAATAGCTAAGAACTTAGTCATATCTATTGAGAACAATATGATCAACTAGAAAAGAAATAGAATAAGAACGAGAAAATGAACTAAATGAACTAGAAGAACAAATAAGAACTAAAACAAGAACAAGATGAGCTAGAAGATGTACTAGATGAACTAGAAGAACAAATAGATCAATATTGTTATTACAAGAGAGAAGTACAAGGCTTTACTGAGCCTCCTCATTACTTGATCTGGAATCCAAGCTATACTTGCCGCCTCTAATTCTATTATATTCTAACTATGCCCTAGGATTGGTGGAGCTCTAAGGTTATCCTTTCAAGGGACTCCTCTGACTGATTATGAATTGATTGATTCTCTAGAGGGGGGTCTGGGTCTGGTTTTATACCCCGGTGGGATGAACCACAGCCCTCGGATCAAACCAAACTTGAACAACGGCCAAGATGTGAAGCTTATGTCAGTTGTAAGCCGCCACGTGAAGGGGAGGTCACTTCTAGGTGGGACCATATCGGTCGACCTATGGGTAGGGCCGACCGGCTCCCCTATCAGTGCTTTGGCTCTGTCTTTGTTCAGGTGTCTTCTCGCGTCTTCTAGAGTCTTCCAGTGCTGATGCCTGTCTAGTTTGCGTAGATAGTCATGTCTTCTAGAGTCTCCATATTATTTCCTATTTTCCTATTTAATCCCTATAAAACGTAAATTCACCAAAACTCATGGAACTTTGTTAGTTTAAACCCTAAACCTATGTTGGTGATGACATACATGCCCTTTTTCATGTTTAATTGACCTTTAAAAGTGATAGTTAATTACCGTTAACAAACTCCCCCAAGCTTACCCTTTGCTAGTCCCTTAGCAAATTATTAAGATGGATCAAGAGTTACTGCAATACTTTCACACCTCAAAAGTATACATGTGTTCGAACAAGAATTCTCCTCCAGATTAGAGTAAACTATTCTGACTTTCAAACTTACCCATATTACCTTCAACCATGTGTCTTCTTAGCCTTCACTTGGGTCTTGAGCGGTTGAAAAGAAGAATGATCAAGTCAAGCACTATGTCTCAAGCTCTTTGCTCAACTTTCATTCTAGAGTTTTGCAAGATTTTTAAAATAAAACTCAGAGTTTCTTTTGTATGACCCTCTCAAATCTCTCAATATGTGGTATTTCTAAATCCTCTCCAAGGCATATGTAGTATTTTTGGAATACGGCAAAATACATTATGCCTTCTCTCACCTCACCCTATAACTAATAGGCTTATATGGAGCTCATAGGTGGGGAGAAACAACACATACATACTTGCAAAGCATATATTGTAAAGTCAAACAATAGATCCAGAGAATCATGGCATACAATCAAATCAAGATGTGCATGTGTGTGGAATATATATGTGGAGTGGGTGTATATGGTGAAAGCGGATATAAGGGGTGAGAACTTGGTGGGAACCTAATTCTACTTTTGCTCCTTGAAGAAAATATATCACTATTTTGGGAATTTGGAAATCTTGAGAGAACTTGGGCTGCACTTTTTTTTCTCTTCTTCTTTTTTCCGATGAGACACTTGTCTCTTCTTTTTTTTCCTTTTTTTTAATGCCAACCCAAACCTCTTTTCTGCAAATGGAACTTTTGAGAGATAACAACAAAAAATAATTGGAGCATTTATAACTGGGGCTATGGAGTGAAAAGGGTAGGTGGAAAATTCCTATAAGGCATATTTTTGGTTGCTCACTCCTAGGATAGGAGTAGAACACTTTTGGGTGAATCTAAATGGAATGGCATGTTATTGCATACTTCTAGTATAGAAGCAGCATATTTGGGTGGAGTGTATGTGATCTTGATTTTAAAAGCATGACAAGTCTCTAGGGGTCAACAAAGCTTGACAAAACTCAATGCATATACAAGCAGCAAATATAAAAGTGAAAGTTTTCCTATTCTAGAAGGCATGTATATATGACTATGGTAGAAATTCAAGCTCTCGTCATATAGAAACTCATCATGTAACATTTTAAAGATTTTCAAAAGATAAATTCTCCAAAACTCGAGTATCACTAGGAACAAGATAAACAGTAGCTCAAACCTTCTTATATCAAACTCTTCAACTACCTAGACTTAGCTCAAGCGTATGCAACCCATAAGTTTCAAGTTTAGAGCAAATCTTAGATCAAATCATGTCCAAAATTCAGGAGAATTCAAGGCTAAAAACTAGGTACTTGAAAGAAATTACGGTAGGGCAACTATTCATCATTTCCATGCATACAGGTTATCCTATAGAGCTCATTTATTCTTAGGCAGTAAAGCAACATGTACAATCTCTCTTTTCATTTATTCAAACATATTCAAACCCTACTATATAATATTATAAGCAAGCAAACTTTTTATTTTGTTTTCTTAGTTATACATCTTTTTATTTCTTTTCTAAATAACTAATATAGATAAATCACACAAAAGGACAGAAATACTTATCTAGATACATAGGGGATGCTTCTCCCCCAAGCTGGATGTTGACGTAGTCGTTCATGTTTAATCTTTGACAGCTTAGATGTAGTTCACTCCTCTGAGACTATTGATGTGGTAGTTCTTCTCAAAGTGGATGAAAACATATATTCATGTCTTTTCTTTGCTTTCTCAAATCCTGCTAAGCTCAAATAGACAACAAAGCTCGTGGAACAGATTAAGCGTTAGTGGTAAACCATATATGCCTTTATTGCTTAGAGCCTCTTGGATGTTTCTTGTAAATAGGATTTCTCTATCTCAATATTTTTGGATTTTCAATTTATATGCAGATGACTAATGCAATTTTTTTAGATGCAATGATGCAATGAATTTTTATTTATTTTTCCAATGCAATACAGAAATATAGATATGCTAAACTAGATATGCTTGTGCAGATTATTATGATAAGGGTTGTGCCAGAAATTCTTTGTATGAATAAGTAAACATGCTAGAGTGAAACTATGCAATGCAGAGAAAATAAATATGCAAATAACTTACTGAGTTTACCTTTCGGTGAAGGTCCAGAGACTTAGGTCTATCGAACCGGACCTCTCTCTAGTTCAATCCTCAGGAGCATTCTCCAATCCTGCTGATAAGGACTTGGATGGTTGCTCTTCTTGTATCGGCATATCTGATGGTGTTGTTTCTTTCTTCTTCCACACTTTCTTGGTCTGAGGTTTCTCTTCCTGTGGTTCATTGTTTTGAGGTTCTGTATCTTCATTGTTCTTTGCAATGAATGGTACATTTTCTAATGGTGGTATGACTTCTTTCTCAGGAGAACTTTTATTTTCATCATTGAATCAGTCCTCATATCTTGACACTTCTCCTGAGTAGTCTGCCCATCCATCCTTGGTGGCTTCTTTCTTTTGGCGCTGAGAGCGGTGTCTTCTTGACTTGTTCTTCTTAGGCTTCTCATAAGTGGTGTAGCTATTGAAGTAACAGCGTACCTTCTCTCCAGGAAATTGGAAGTGGATCTCTCCTGATTTCATGTAGATGATCGCGCTGGTAGTGTTGAGGAAAGGTCTTCCTAGAATGAGGTGGACCTTATCTTCATCTCCCATGTCTAGAACCATGAAGTCGGCGGGAACATAGTGATCTCTGATGTTGACCATGATGTCTTTTGCTTTTCCCTCTAGAAATCGAAATGATTGATCCACTAGCTATAGCTGCACATATGTCGGGTACCGAGGTCTATTGCCATATAAATGTTGATACGTTACCTTAGACATTATGTTGACTCTTGATCCAATATCGCAAAATGTCTTATAGAATGTACTTTCCTTGATCTTGCAATCTATGGTAGGTACTCTTGGATCATCCAACTTAGCGAGGTATGGTGATGGAAGAAATTGGTCATACCCTGAATCAATAGTGTTGACCATCCACACCGAGTCATCTCTTGGTTGCTGAGCTTTGCTCTTCCTTCTCCTATTATTGATGTTCTTCTTCCTTGTGGCAGCAGTTGGATCCTCGTAGATGTATGATGCCTGAGGATGGACATGAGCCTTGAGTGTATGCTTCTTGAAAGTGAACTTCTCCTTCCTATCCTTTATTGTAAAACAGATCTTGGCGCTATCTGCATAGATGATGGCTTTAACTATGCTCAAGAATGGTCATCCCAAAATGATGGGTGCTCTTTCATCTCCACCTGTTTCTACAACCACAAAGTCTACTAGTATGAACGAGTGTCCAACTCGAATGCAGACATCTTCAAGAATTTCCTTGGGGTAACACAGTGTCTGATCTACAAGCTGCAAACATATGGTTGTGTATAATAAAGGTACACTATGAATCTTCTCATAAATTACCTTCGGCATAATGTTGACACTTGCTCCAAGGTCACAGATAACTTCTTCAAAAGTGTAAGCTCCAATGGAGATAGGGATGACAGGTCTTCTTGGATCTCCTTTCTTCATTGGTAGGGTGTCATCCACCCAAGCTCTTGATGACATAGTGAAGTAGTGTTCTGCATTATAAATGTCTACAAGATTCATAGTTTCTAAATCTTCTAGCTTCCTCAGAATCTTACCTTTTCGATCACAGGAACTAAAGCTACTAGCTGAGATATTTGTGATTCTATCATCTTGTTAAAGCTATATTGATTCTTTATGGCAGAAGTAAAGCTATCCATTCTATTATTAATGGTTTCTAGAATTTTATCATTAGAAGCTATCTTTCTGGACATGTTCTCAATAACTTTATTTTAATTAGAAATCATTTCTCTCAAGGGTGGTTGATTTAAATTATTACCTTGGTAGTTACATGAGTAGTTACCTGAGTAATTGGGCCTTTATTGCTGATTCCATCCTTGATTCTGTTGAGGGCGATAGTTGTTGTTATTGTTGATGTAGTTCACATTCTCTTGGATCTTAGGACAGTTGCTTCCTGAGTGACCCACTCCTCCACACTCTTCACAAGTCATGCGAGAACCATGGATGTGCATGACTTGTTTCTTCTCATTGTCTCGTTCATCAAGCTTCTTCATGAGTAGGTCCATCTTAGCAGACAACATGTCTATCTCTTTAAGTTGATGCATTCCTCCTCCTCTCTTGCATGGTTGAGTGTGTTCTTCGTTCCATCCTTGGTTGGAAGCCATCTTCTCCACAAGAGTGGTTGCATCATGAATAGTGAGTGACAAGAACGATCCTCCAGCAGCTGCATCCATGTTCTCACGGGATTAGTGGTTAGCCCGTCATAGAAAGTCTGCATGAGTAGCCAATTCTCCATCCCATGATGAGGACATTCTGATATGTAATCTTGAAAGCGTTCCCATGCCTCAGGGACAGATCCATCGTACTTCTACTGAAAGCTTGAGATTTTTTCATGTAGAGCATTGGTCTTGCCTACTAGAAAGAACTTTGCTAGAAAAGGTTGTGGAGCAGATTTTCCATATAGTGTTTTCTCTTTGTTGGCATAGAACCATTGCTTCGCCTTTCCCAAGAGTGAGAATGGGAATAGACGGAGTAGTATGGATCTCTAGAAACTCCCTTGATGGTGAAAGTACTACAAATCCCCAGAAAGTGTTAGAGATGAGCGCTTGCATCTTCATTAGCCTTCCCACAAACTTCCTAGCTTGCACCATGTTGATCAAAGCTGGCTTGAGCTCAAATCCATTATCCCCCACATTGATTGTTGGTCCAGTCCGGATATTGGTAGTGGTTAGAGCAGAGAATTCACGGAAAGTCTTGTTAGCCATGGCTTCAAAATCTGGTGTTAAGCTTCTTCTTATCTGGTTGACATCTGATGAAGTGGTTGGAACCTTCTTAAGCTTGGCTCTAGTCTTTCTGAATAAAGCTTCGGGATTCTCAACGTAGTTTGTCAGAAGTTCAAAACCTGTCATACATCACCCTACTTAAGATATAAAAATAGACAAAGCTAGGGTGAGCCAGTTTGAGTAAAGGATCAATAGTGTATCTCAATTACCACAGTGTAAAAGTTATTCCTAGATATTCAACTCTTTATCCTAGCTAGCTCCTTTCCTTCCCTGGTAATGGCGCCAGAAATGCTTGTTGACATCTCTTAGCATCACTTAAGTTGTCGTCCCTAACATGACACTAGAGACATGGTTGTACTTATGATTATGACACTTACTCAAAAGATATAGAATAAAGATTATCCGCAAGCGCACAAATAAAATACACCCGTTGTAGCATTTCACCCAGTAATGTTCTAGGTATCGTTATTTATACTTTACCACTCAAAAGGAAAAGGGGTACAAAAGATAACAACTATAACTTTTACACACACGTGATAAGAGTTCCACTAGATGACTTACTCAAGCAGGGCATCAATCTCATAATAAAGATAAATATATATAAAGGTAAGTCCAAGATAAATCTTAGAGCACTCCAACCTATAGCACTAGCATTGATTAGAACAAAAGATTAAAAACTAACTCCTATGTCATTCTAACTATAAGTCATAGAATACACTGATTAGTGTAATTACATTTAGCAATCATTGTCTAGACTACTTTATATCTACACTCAAGAGAGATTACTATGGCAGATTAAGATTAGAGCATAACCATGCCATGCAACCAGAGGTCTTTCTAGGCCTATATTCGGGGAGTGGATTATAGAAGACTCAACAAGAATGTCACACCCGTGATCTACCACGTGGCCTAGAATATAGGGTGCATTCACAGATAAACAAGGTATAAGCACCACGCTTACACTATGTCTACCACTCACCCATAGATCTAATGAATGAGCGCTATACGAACATGAGCTTGAACATAAATATAATCTAGCTATGCTAAACATATAATCAAAGTAGATGATGAACATTATAATTAAGAGCACATAAACAACTAAGAACTTAGTATATCTATTGAGAACAATATGATCAACTAGAACAAGAACTAGAATAAGAACTAGAAAGTGAACTAGATGAACTAGAAGAACAAATAAGAACTAGAACAAGAACAAGATGAACTAGAAGATGTACTAGATGAACTAGAAGAACAAATAGATCAATATTGTTATTACAAGAGTGAAGAACAAGGCTATACCGATCCTCCTCGTGACTTGATCCGGAATCCAAGCTATACTTGCCACCTCTAATTCTATTCTATTCTAACTATGCCCTAGGATTGGTGGAGCTCTAAGGTTATCCATTCAAAGGACACCTTTGACTGATTATGAATTGATTAATTCTCTGGAGGGGCGTCTAGGTCTGGTTTTATACCCTGGTGGGATGAACTGCAACCCTCGGATCAAACCGACCCTGAACAACAGCCAAGATGCCAAGCTTATGTTGGTTGTAAGCCATCATGGGAAGGGGAGGTCACTTCCAGGTGGGACCAGGCTAGCCGCCCTATGGGTAGGGTCAGCCAGCCCCCCTATTGGCGCTTCAGCTCCATCTTCATTCAGGTGTCGTCTCGCATCTTCTAGAGTCTTCCAGTGCCGATGCTCGTCTAGTTTGTGCAGATAGTCATATCGTGATGGGATTCTCTCCATATTAATTCATGTTTTCCTGTTAATCTCTCTAAAACACAGATTCACCAAAACTCATGAAACTTTATCAGTTTAAACCCTAAATCTATGTTGGTGATGACATCCATGACTTTTTCCATGTTTAATTGACCTTTAAAAGTGATAGTTAATTACCATCAACAGTTTTTTGTTTTGCTATTCAATAAAGCAGGTACAAGAATAAGTGTGGGGAGATCTCTCAAGTAGAACAACCACACATTTCAGATCTCCCCTGCATGTTGCACAAACATCAAGCAATCATTATGCAGAAGGACATGGCCAAATGCTGCAGAGAGGATTGACTGAACTTCTAGTTCAGCCAAACCATCTCTGACTCCCCTCAACTCCTTCCACGATGGTTTGTGTAACACTACCCTCACTCCCTACATTTACAAAAGATTAAAATTGCATAAATTTAAAATATAAAACAAATGATGCTCCTTCTCCATGCCATCCTTTGATGAGAAGTTTTTATACTCTTTATTCCTCGCCAATATTCCTAAACTTATGAATCATAGGGACCCCATTTATCTAGGTAACTGGAATATGAGATATAGTAGGATGGAAATAAAACTTGCTCACTTTTGCAAAGTACTTGGGATTTATTTATAAAATCAAAATCTAGATTAGCATGCTCATCAAATGATTATAATTCATACCAAGGCCATATGACAATATTCCATGATACAAAACCTTAGTCATATGCTGCTTGTATTTACATTGAGCTTTGTCAAATTATTGTGACCCTTGTTGAGATTCTTGTCATGCACCCATGATCAATATTCATGTACACCCACAAAATAATATGTTGACTCTTACACTGAGAGTTAAGCAAAAACATGCTTTTTCATCCACCAAATAAAAATACTCCAATCATTTGACATGAGTCTCTCTCTCAAAAGATTTCATATGCTAAAAGAAAAGTATGGGCTATGCTAAAAAGAAGAAAAAATATATATCCATGCTAAAAAAGCATGAATGGAAAAAAAGAGAAAGTCCATGCCAAAGAGCATGAATAATCCCATGCTAAGAAGCATGAAGAAAAAGAAAAGAAAAGAAAAGAAAAGAAAAAGAGAGCCCGTACTTGCAAATAAAAGTCAATCATCAAAAAGAGAGAGGGTCATGATCAAAGGAGTACAAAAATATTTAGAATTAGGAAAAAAATTCAAAATTCCACACACTTGCATAATATTGATCAAAGTGTATGAAATGCATCTCCTTGGATCTAGTTTTTGACTTAGCAATATTATGTGATGCAAGTATGCCTCTCTTTCATACCTACCCAAAACTCCACAAAAAACCTCTAGAGGAAGGATGAAAAGAAGGCAAATATCAAAAACCTTTGGTGAGGACTATACACATTGAATGATCAAGTGAATCATTTTGAGGAGCAAAGCTAAAATTCATATTTTCAAAATCAAATAGAACCCAAGTTTCTGAGCAAGGTGTAGTAAGGGGATTTGAATCCTTACTATTCCATTATCCAATCACTCAAGATTCTATGGCAGACACTCAGAATGTTGACAGGTGCAGGTGAAGCTTGGAATAACTTGTATGCAGATATCATATCAAGGAGATGACCCATCTTAGTCCTTAACTTTACTCGAGGACAAGCAAAGGGCTAAGTGTGGGGGAGTTTGTTGGTAGTCCTTAACTCACATTTTCAACCACCAACTGTCACATAAAATCATAGCATACAAGCACCAAATCTAGAAATAGGGCTTTAAAACTAACACTTTCCACAAGTTTTGGTGTGTGATCTTTTGCAGTAGGACATGTCAGAATAACACAAGAAATATAACAATACAAATACCTGACATGAGCCAAAGGGGAAAGAGGCCCACAACCAAGCAAATCAGGGCCCAGAACAAGTGGGAGTAAGGCTAAAACCCAAATGAAATGACCTTCTCTTTGCAGAATACCATCGTGGGCCAAGTCTAGATGATCATAGAAGTTCACACACCAAAGATGGGCTTGATCCAGCCCAGCCAGGGGTGCGGCCACACTACCACTAGCTCCTCTTAGGCCCATCCTTCATAGGCAGTTGCATGGCGACATGCTTGGTCGGTTTGCGTAGGTTTCTTAATTTATCTCGTCCAAACCGTCCTACTTGAGCTATAAAAGGAGGAGGCCACCCTCTCACAATCATTCATCAACACTTGGGAAAACACAACACAAAGGAGATACAATGTAGCAAGAGGACAAAAGTGCTCCAATCATATCTTAGCTCTCTAGCTAGTCTAGCTTAGGGAGTCAGTGAGGAAGAGAAATAGATGGAGAAGTCCTAGAATTCTCGGCTACCTCCATTTGTAGTGGAAGAAATACTTGGAATGTCGGCTCCCTCTTCATTTGTACCTTGACAGACCTAGTACTACTTGAAGTGCAAATGTTCGTGTTTGTCTTCGGTGTTGAGTTCTACTTTAAGTTAGTCTTCTTTACTATTTACTTATGGGTTCATCATTTGCTCTCATAATAGATACCCTAGTAGAGGGCCCTAATAAAGATGGATAACCCTGATCACGCTAGAGTAGTAGTCGATAGCGTAGATGTGGTGTCTAGGCTAGAGGCTACCTTTATTTGTCTTGTACCCTACGGTTGAGGGGTAGGCGGCAGGTGGTGACAACCCTTTCCGTCCCTCGTAATCCCCCACATTCGAGTATGACATATAGCTATAAGCCAGGATTGCTTGGCAGACTAGAAGTGCTCTGGTGCCTGAAACAAGTCTATAGTGGAAATGCTATCTTAGCTTAGGATCTCTATCCCTAGAAAACCTGCTACCCGAGCTATCTTTCTTCTTGTTATCTTAGGTGAACTAGATAAGAGACTTTTACACATCTGTTCCTCATAGAAATACGATACCCTAAATATTTCTAGGTGAAATGCTACAACAGTAATTCCGTGCGCTTGCGGATTATTTCTGTATGCATTAAGAAATACCAATAGACTCACAGAGTGAGTTAGATCCCTTTAAGAGTCATCGAATCTATATGGCTAGTCGTGGTCAGACTCCGGTAGATGAGGCTGGGTCATCGGCCACCTAACCACCTCCATTCCTTAGCAACACTCCAACACTCAATACAGTTGTGCCCCAAGCATCGACTTAGTCAACCTTAGCTCCGAGAAATCTAATTTTTGACTTCCAAGCAGCCTAGAAAGACAACATATAGCTTAGAACGCTCCTAGGCACTATGGGGGCTCTAGCAGAGAAGGGCTCACCTTTGGTAAAAATCATAGAGCAAGCCCAAAATCTGGCTGACCAGACGAAGCAGCATATGGATGACAAAGTAGCCAAATCCCAATCTCAATCTAGAGGTTGTAACCCCCTCCTGAGAGACTAATCAATCGGTAGGAAATCGCTATCAACCAAGGCGAGGCTGAGATCTATGGCCTGAACTTGAGAGGCATCGTAGAAATCACAATGCTCGAGAAACCATCAATATCAACATGGCCTAGCACAGGAACTATTCGGTCACCCCCTATTCGGCATTTGCACATAGATCACGCCAAGTGATATGGCCTGACAAGTTCCATCCTAGACCCATTGAGAAGTATGATGGGACTACCAACCCCAAGGAATGGATTTAGATCTACGAGATGGTGATCGAGGCAGCAGCAGGAGATGACTATGTAAAAGCTAATTTCCTACCGACTGTCCTTCAAGGATCTGCTCGAACTTGGCTAATGAATCTGCCCAAGTGCATAGACCAATCTTGGAGCCATCTACACCAGCTATTCAAAGCCAACTTTCATGTAACCTATAGCCATCCCAACCATGAGGATGATCTATTCACATATGTTTAGAAATCCAATGACCATCTTCAAGATTTTATCTGTAGATTTAGCGAGATTCATAACACGATCCTCAATAGGAGTGAAGATCAGGTGATCATGGCCTCCAAGCAAGGGTGCAAGGACGAGCGTACTAAGGAAAAGCTTGCTACTATTGGTGGTGCTTAACCCACATTCTAACCACCAACTTTCATATAAAAACTACTAAAATAAACACTAAACTTAGAATTAGGAGTTATAACTAATCAATTCCATGAGTTTTGGTGACTATTCATTTGTAGGAGGACATGTCGGGATTGCACAAAAATATGCCTAAAGTATACAAGGAATGCAACATTATAGACATCCGACATGAGCCCAAGGGGGAGGAAGCCCACAACTAGGTGAAACAGGACCCAAAAGAGAGGAGAATATGGACAAGCCCAAATCAAATCACCTCATCTCTATAGAATACCTACAAAGTCCCACTATAGAAGCCCAAAGGAGGCCACCCACTGAAGATGGGCCAATTTGGCCCCAGTGAAGGGGCGGCCGACCGCCGGGGGTGGCCAACCCCCCATTGGCTCTATTCGGCCCGAACTTTGGTCGGTTGGTTCCTACCACCTCACCAATGTCGGTTGCATGGGTATTCATGAAGGATTTGGTCTGGAGGATGGCGGTTTGCTCAAGATAGGAAGGCATGTAAGGAAACACAACTCCACTCCATCACCACCATCCATCTTATGATGGCTTGATCCAAGGGCTATGGTGGAGAGACCTCCATTCCTCCTCTAAACTTATAAATACCCCCTCACTCCCTATCATTTAGAACAACACCACACCAAGGATCAAGAGCACCACACTTGAGTTTCATTCTAAGGGCTTAAGCCCTAGTAGCTAGCTAGAGTTGTAAGGGAGAGATGTGAGGGAGAGCTTAGGGAAGCGCTAGACTTGTCGGTGTCTCCCCAGCTTGTACCTCGACACACATCTTTACTTCAATGGGTTTTTCTGCTGAGTGAGTGTTCATGATTCTTATAGTATAAAATATTTTGATTAGATAAACTTCACTCTTTCTTGTTTGTGGGTTGGTCGTTCGTCCTTATGGTGAATGCTCTAGTAGAAGGGCCTTAATAAAGATGGATAACCCTTGTTAACACACTAGAGTAGTAGTCAATAGCATAGACGTGGTGTCTAGGCTAGAGGCTACCTTCATTTGCCTTGTTCTCCATGATTGTGAGGTAGGCAGCAGGTGGTGATAGCCCTGTCCATCTCTCGTACTCCCCCATATCCAGTTCAACGTAGAGCTATAGGCCATCAATGCTTGGCAGACCAGGTATTAAGCGGTGCCCAAAGTAAGCGAGTAGAAGTAAAGCTTATCTATCTTTAGACCCTACTACCATAGGAATCCATCTCAACCTCTGCTAACTCTACCCTTGTGTTGTCGTTGGACAAATTAGCTAGAAGAGTACATCTGCTCCCTATGGAAAATATGATACCCTAAATACTTTCGGGTGAAGTGCTACAATGGTAATTCCATGCACTACAAGGATTCACCTCTAATGCCACACCACACGATTGCAACAGCACTAATTTAGTTGCCAAAGGGGTGTCATATTGCAACCTTTCTGTAAAATGGTTGCAATATGTGCATATAATGCAACAGACTAAATGTTTTGCAATATGTGTGGTTTGTTGTTGCAACAAGCATGTGCTATTGCAACCATTTTAGAATTGTGTTGTAATTAGTTGGCATTATTGCCATGGCACTTTGGAGTTGCATTAGTATTGATTTCTGTTGCAATTACTTAGTGTTATTGCAACTATATTGGATTTGGTTGCGTTTTCTTCTAACTATTGCCATGGTTGTTCTGGGTTGCAATAATCTTTAGTGGTGTTGCAATTGGTAGGCTGTTATTACAACAAGAATTCTAAAATGGTTGTAGTAGCAGGTTCCTATTGCCATAGTGTTGTGGGGTTGTAATAATGTACTATGATGTTACAATTGTTAGGTACTTATTGCAACTACAATCCTAAATGGACGCAATATCATGTTACTATTGCCATGGTTTTTTTGTGTTGCTATAGACTAATGGATTTGGCGGGCCTTTCTTTGTCTAGGGCCAACAACATTAAAACATACGTGAGCATCCCTTCTTCACTCGATCACCATGAGACACTGTTGTTCAATGTCTAAGGCCTAGCAACATTAACACATACATGAGCATCCCTTCTTTGCTCGATTGCCAAGAGACATCGTTGCAATGCTACCAATTTGGTTGCAATAGGTAGAACACCATCGCACATATGTTTTTATAATTTTTCTTTGGTTTCAAAGTCGTACACGGATACATATATGGCTACGGATTGTCTTGATTGCTATATGGCTACAGATTGTCTTGATTGCTATGCAACCAGTTGGGTGCAGATAATGTTGGTAACAAATATCTCTTCGGATATCAAGTAAAACAACATGCATACACATTTTTGGGCAATCACAGTCATAGAACATAAATAGACCAGTCATTCATTTGCATTTCCTCGGGTTGGCACAACTTAGTGTTCTAGTGGTGCTTAGCATTCAAGTGGTTCCAAAACATGAAGGTGCCATGTTTAGTAGTATACATATAATGCAGTGACTAGTGAGGCACAACTAAAAATTCACAAGTAATATATATAATGCACGTGCATCCACACAATAGCAAAAGTTCAGCGCAAGGGAGATTTCTAGGGTTTAAATAATTTTTTTGATCACTTCATGTCATAAGAGCCAGCCCCACCTCCGCCTGTGCACTCCCTCAAAAAAAAACCTCCGCCTGTGCACCGCCGCCCCTCCATGGCTCAAGCGACCGCCGACAGCGTCACTTCGTTAGTTGCTAAGCTCGCGCCCGCGCTCTGCCTCCCCTACGCCCTTAGAAGCCACCTGGAAGCGCCGATGTCCTCTGTCGCTGCCAGCGCCCGTGCTCTACTATACCCCATCGATGGATCGAAGGTTTTCGGTGGTGTTGCTACCCGTGGATTCGCTCATGGACGTCGTGGTTGCTGTGGATTTGCCCGCGCACCGCACGCTTGTGCTACCCTCACACCCGTGACCTTCGGTGCCTCTGCTCACCGTGACAAGGGCACTCGCCACTGCCGCCGGGCTTCCTCAACGCGCCGACTCACTGATGTCTCTTGTCACTCCAACGACCTTGCGCATATTCTTTGGGTGGTCCGAACCACTGCTCCGGTGATCCCTTGGGTGGAAGTGTCCTCTCCCCTAGTGTGCACCCCTGCTGCGCTCCAGGTACTATGAAAGCCTCTCGTCTCTGGTGACCGGCCATGGGGTCCTCCTCGGACCTTGCCGATCGGTTTGACTTCAACATGGGACTATAATTCCAAGATGAAGTACGCTGCCTCTACAGGTCTCTAGTTCACCACCCATCCCCCAACCCCGATGGCTCCTTCTTCCTTCTCGTTACCTCCGGTGCTTTCTCTTTCATTTAACAGAAGAATCCATCTCTCTTGCTCTTCAATCTTGTTTGGGGGGACATGCTTTGGATTTTCATGTCAAATTCTTGAGCAACAATCACTTTTGCTTCTCTGTGTTCTCAAAACAGGTTGGTTTTCATGTGTATCGACTCCATAGAGTCATCAGTGCCACCTTTGATTGCTATTTCCACCTTTGGAACAATGGCACCCCTCACTAGGAGAAGGAGAAGCGCGCCTGGGAATTGGAGCAGGAAAAAGATTGGGCTGCAGTTCTTTCTAAAAGTTCAAAGAAAGCGACTGCTAAAGCCAAACCTCAACAACATGTCTGCTTTGACAAAAACTTAGTTCATCATTCCTCGCTAGATAAAACCCACCCCAAACATTCCCCTGTTCTTCAGAATATTTGCTTTGGATCTTTTTCATGCCCAATTAATTCTTCTCCCAAGTCTATTTTGTTTGGCAACACCTCGATTTTGAATGGGGGACATGATCGTCATCAAGTTCGTTCTCATTCTGAGGAACACGTGCATGCTACCATGCAATGGTAGGGAGATCCACCCGCTTATGATGGTCATGTTCTATGGCCTTTTAAAAATAATCCAATTCAAATCTTCCTATTGTGGGGCCCAGCTCTCGTTGTTGTGATTTGGGCCACGCCGCTCACAAATGCCCTGGAAGGATCCGTTGCTGGAGTTGTGGAAATTTTGGACATACCCGTTTCTCATGCCTGTCACGTTACAGGGTCTGTTTTTAGTGGGTTCCGAAATCATGGAAACATGTGACATTTACCAAGCCCATACTGATATGGAAGCCAAAATTTTCGCTGCAATCTGCTAAAGAGAAGGGGGAGCTGACAAGGGAACATGAGGACTATGCCACCCTCACCATCAACCCAATGCTGATGGAAGATGATCAACTCCGGCCTCACCTCGCCTCTATTTGTTTGGAGATAGTACCATGGAAGCCAGTTCGACATGTCATTGCTCTCCAACTCTTGCCAGCCATCATTGATAGCCATTGTGCAGCAGAAACTCAAACTGCATCTGAGCCAGTGATCCTCCTTGGTAATGTGCCATAGAAACAATAGCATGACCCAGTCGGTTCTGGTAAAGATAGCCCAAATGATTCAAGTCGGTTCTGGTAAAAATAGCATGACCTAGAGAAATCAAGCCCCAGTGATGTACCACAGGAGCAGCAACATAGCCCAAATGATTCAGATCAGCCTGGCTTCAAAGGCCCATTAGTGTTTGCTTCTAATGCAGTACAGTTTCAGCCCAGCCCAGTTGCTCAGACCAAGCATCGTGACCATGGAATCAGCATGGCCCTGCCCAAAGTTATTGGGAATGTAACTACTCCATTTGATGATAGTGCAGTCAGGCGCAGCACAAGACTGAGTAGTGCCAGTGAAGGTTTCCATGAGGTCAGGATGGAGCAGGAACCATCCAAGAAAAGGAAAGGCTCTGTCATTCTGATAAACGACAAAACCGGCAGCTCAGGACCTATTCCTATTGACATCCTTCAAGGCTAGGGAATCAAGTGTGGGGTACCTCCAGTGGAGCTATCTCTAGAGGCGCTGATGCAGGCGCCATCGTCCAATTCTTCTGCCAATGATGATACAACTGCTTAGATGCTGCGCTATTAGGACTAATCATTGTTATATGATGATGTTTGGTTCCCCCGCTACTGTTTGTGCTAGGCACGATAGTTCATTTAATGGCCACCCTTTGTTTCCTGATGAATACACGTGATTGAAATATACTTTGTTGGAATATACATGGGTTAAATGGCTCTAGAAAGTGGGATGCGATGCGTGATAAAATCAAAGAAAGTGCTACCTCAGTCATTTGTTTATAGGAAACAAAAAAAGAGTCTGTTGATATGTCCTTCATCAGGAAATTTGCCCCACGCCGATTTGACCATTTTGATTTCATCCCATCGGTCGATGCATCTGGTGGTATACTCGTTGTCTAGAATAGTAGTATTTTTCTAGGATTGTGCTTGACAAACGAAGCTATGACATAACAGTACAGTTCACCTCCGTGCATAACTATGACAGCTGGAAGCTTACCAATGTCTATGGTCCTTGTGATGAGCCGGCTCGCTCTGAATTTATTCAGTGGTTTCGTGGTCATGACATCTCTGATTCTGATAATTGGATTTTTCTTGGTGACTTCAATTTCTACCGCTCACTCAATAATAGAAACAGACCGGGAGGTAACATTGCTGATACTTTCATCTTCAATGACGCCATCTGTCACCTCGGTTTGGTGGAGTTACCTCTTAAGGGCCGCTCCTTCACATGGAGCAACATGCAAGCTAATCCACTACTTGAGTAGTTGGACTGGTTCTTTACGTCCGCTAACTGGACTATAGAATTTCCCAACACAGAAGTATTACCGCTGGCAAAAATTACTTTTGATCATATACCTTGCAAAGTGGTGATTAGTACAAAAATCCCAAAAGCTTCTGTGTTTTGGTTTGAAAGTTTCTAGCCAGAACAAGATGATTTTCTAGATGTTGTCAGTAACTGTTGGTCTACTACTCCGATGCTTTCAGATTCAGCTAAAATCTCTGCAAAGTTTAAAGCTCTGAGGGCTACACTAAAAGAGTGGAGCAAACATCTCTTGAACTTGAGGCTTCTCATCAGTAATAGTAATCATGTCATATGTTTCCTGGATACTCTAGAAGATAGAAGGGGCCCCTTCAACCCTGAAGCCAACTTGAGGGCTGCAGTCAAGAGACAGTTGGAAAAATAGTTACACTCAAGAACCTCTACTGGAGAAAGCGATACACTGTCAACATAATAAAATTTGGTGATGAGTGTACCAAATTTTTTCACGGCATGGCAACCATATCTCATAGAAGAAATGCAATCTCCCAGATTATGAATGATGAAGGAGTTTGGATCCAAGACCATGAGGGGAAGGCTGGTCTCCTATGGAACTCATTTAGAAATAAAATGGGAACTACTTCATCACCCACTATGTTTTTTGACCTTGCTGATCTGATCCCACAAGTTTAAAATCTTGAACTGCTTGTAGCCCCAATATTGAATGAAGAGATAGACCTTATCATAAAGTGCGTGCCGAATGACAAAGCTCCCGGACCGGATGGTTTCAATGGGATGTTCCTAAAAAAATGTTGGCAGTTCGTCAGGGGTGATTTTTACAGGCTTTGTGCAAATTTCTTTACTGGACACCTAAATCTGGAGTGTATAAATACATCATTCATCACACTTTCCCCAAGAAGGATAGCCCAAAAATAGTTAGTGACTACTGCCCTATTTCCCTTATGAACATTTCGCTCAAGATCATCACTAAAGTATTGGCTGATAGACTCCAAACAATTATTCTCCGAGCTATTCATCAGAACCAATATTGTTTCATATGATCACGCACCATCCAAGATTGCCTGGCATGGAGCTATGAGTACATAGATCAGTGCCACCAATCAAAGAGAGAAGTAATCATACTGAAACTAGACTTCGAGAGAGCATTCGATACTATTGAGCATTCGGTCATTTTGCAAGTTATGACGCACATGGGATTTCCTCAGAGATGGTTGATGTGGGTAAAGGCCATCCTCTCCTCGGGGTCGTCTGCTGTTCTGTTAAATGGTGTACCTAGGAAAATTTTTAGATGCAAAAGGGGAGTTCGCCAGGGTGGTCCCCTATCACCACTGCTCTTTGTCCTCACAGTTGAACTGCTATAGATCCTTGTTAACCATGCTGCCTCAATGAACCTACTGAAACTGCCAATCCCACAGCCCTCCGATGACTTTCCCATTGTACAGTACGTGGATGACATGCTGTTGCTGATGCAGGCTGATACACGGTGGCTGTTCTTCCTCAAAAGCTTGCTACACAGCTTCTCGGAGTCCACAGGCCTCAAGGTGAACTGTCACAAGTCACACATGTATCCAATTAATGTTGTCAGTGAGAAGATGATCCATCTAGCTGCCACCCTAGGATGTGACATTGGCAAGATGCCCTTCACTTACCTTGGTCTGCCCATGGGGACAACCAAGCCTCATATTGAAGACTTCACACTGATGATGGACCGAATAGAGAGAAGATTGTCTGCATGTTCGACATGGCTGTCCTATTCAGGTCGGTTGGAGATGGTAAATTCTGCTATAACCCCCATCACAACATATGCTATGTGCACTATCAAGCTGCCAAAAGGGGTGATTTAAAATGTCGACAGAGCTAGAAAGCAATGTCTCTGGAGGGGCAGTGATCTACAGAAGAAAGGTGGAAATATAGTGGCATGGGAAGTCATGATGCAACCCAAGGAGAAAGGTGGACTAGGCATCATCAACCTACGCCTCCAGAATGATGCACTTCTTTCGAAGCAGCTGTTCAAGTTCTACAACAATGTTGATACTCCCTAGGTAAAACTAGTATGGAGCAAATACTACCAGACCAAAGTACCACATGCAGCAAGGAAGGTAGGATCCTTCTGGTGGAAGGATGTTCTTCACCTTCATGTGATCTTTCTTAATATTGCAAGATGTGATATAGGTGATGGTGCAATAGCCTGCTTCTGGGACAATGTGTGGGATATGTCCATTATTTCACAAGATTACCCAAGGCTAGCTCCTTTCACTTTGAGAGAAAAAGCTTCTATTAAAGAGATCATGTAGGCTGAAAATCTTGATGAAATATTCTTCCTCCCACTCTCGCAGCAAGCACATGAAGAATTCCAACATCTCCAGAATCAATTACAGAACTTGCCATATAATGATACTACTATGGATCATTGGGCACCTGTATGGGGCAATAGGTACACTTCACGTCGCCTCTATCACCATATTTTCAGTAATATAGAAGCGCATCTCATCTTCAAGATTATCTGGAAGTCAAGATGCACCCCAAGGATAAAGTTCTTTGCATAGCTTGTCCTTGTTGACCGACTAAACACTAAGTCAATGCTTAGAAGGAGACACCTGAATACCCAAGACACTGACATCTGTATCATGTGTATTGATGGCATGGAGGAGACCATAGAACACCTATTCTTCGATTGCACCTTTGCTAGAGAATGCTGGTCAATGATAAACTTCCAGTGGGACACTTCACTCAATCTCTGGGATAGATTGATGCATGCAGGGACAGTCCACAACCTTCCTTTCTTCGTGGAGGCTGGGTTGATTGCTTCTTGGGAATTGTGGAAGCTCTGCAACGACAAGGTTTTCCATAGGCGCGACCCTACACCTTCTATGTGGCTTCACAATTTCAAGAACCAATGTATCCTCCAATGTGTTCGTTTCAAGGATGATCTGAGGTCATCCTTCTGTGTTTGGCTTGATGCTTTTAGTTAATCATGGATGTAAGAACGTTTTACTTGTTTTAATAGAAAATTCTCTCACTATGGGGTTCTCCCCCACAGTTCTTTGCATAAAAAAATAGCAAAAGTTCAGTAGTTTAGCCATTAACGAGTTAGCATATATATCACATAGACTAAATTACTTGCAACATACATAACATCTACATGGTCTTACTAAGCTAAACTAATACTACTTTACTAGCATCTAGATTCAGACTCTCAAAGCCATGAATAGATCAACTGCAGCAGCCAGTAAGCCATCCCGTCATGTCCAAAATGAGAACCATATTATAGTCAAATAACAAAAGAAAGTGATGTAGGGAAGTAAGCATCTAGCCATGTCGACATCTACAAAATGGAACCGCAGTCACAGAAGTACAGGAAAAAGAAAGTGCAGCAGGTGAGCTTTTTGCAAGCCATCTCAAAAATCCATGTCATAAATGTCACAGTCCTCTTCACTGCCCCCGCCATTCCAATCTGCTCCTATGTAGTCTGCTTCTCAACCTAAAAAAAGTTACAGCAGATCTGCATATGCAAATAGAAAACGGATATGTGAGAGCATATATCTAGCCGACAACCAAAAGAAAATTTACATGTTTATAGGTGAGACACTCTTCCCAACTTGCTGGGGATGGAAAAGAAAAGGTGAAAATTGTTGCTAAGAAATTAGGACTAAACAAACACGCATCACCCTGGGAAGCATCTGGCCATCCAGATCCAGGAGCCCATGGAAGAGGAAGGAGTGGTTTACCAGCTACCACAACTCAGTTTATATTGTAGAAATTGACATGTTATGTCATATCACTATAGATCATTATTTATGATATCATTTTTTTCTAAACTCAGTTATACATGGTAGATATTGACATTGTTAATATGAAATCTAATCTAGTGTTAAGCTAATGTTCTGCAGGACTCTGTCAGCAACTGGTTAGGAAGTTCGAGTGAAGTTGTACATTGTTAGGAAGAGGATAACTCAGAGGAGCTATCTTGCCTTAAAAAAGCACACAACCTTCTAGCACCTTCCTGCACACATGCCATTCAAAAGAGAACTCCATGTCACAGAAGGAATACAAAATAGTGTAGGACCTACGATGTTGAACGAAAATGAAATTTATATCAAAATTGTAGCTCTCGATAAGATCTATAACTTTGTAGTTTTGAGTTTTTTCATTTGAGGACATTAAGATTCTCAAAAAAATTAATATATAATTTTAGGAGCATAATAACCACGTATAAGTGCTTGTCGTATTTGAAAAATAATATCATTTTTGTACGGTATCAAATGAAGATCTTCTTAAATAAAACTTGTAGCTCTCAATGATATCTATAACTTTGTATTTTTGAGTTTTTACATCGGTTGAGATGGTTTGGACATGTCCAACGGAGGCTTCCTGAGGCACCGGTGCGTAGTGAGGTTCTAAAGCGGGCCAATAATGTAAAGAGTGGAATATCTTTAAGGATTTAGCTATGAACAGAAGCACTTGGAGACTGACAATCAATGTGTCTGAACCGTGACCTCTTTCTGTCTTATGCCCTTTATGTCCCTTTATGTGTCTCCCTATTTCTCGTCTCTTTTGGGTTTCATATCTAGCCTACCCCAACTTGCTTGGGACAAAAGACTATGTTGTTGTTGTAAAATACACAAAAAAAATAATATAAAATTTCAGCAGCATAATAATCACGTATTAGCGCTTGTCGTATTATAAAAACAATATTATTTTTGTATGTCGTCAAATGAATATACATTTTATATCAAAGTTGTTGCCCTTAGTGAAATCTACAAGTTTATAGTGTTGAGTTTTCACATTTAGAGTCATTAAGATGCTCAAAAATAATATAAAATTTCGGTCGTTAACATGCTGCTAAAACATTATATTAATCTTTAGAGTATGTTAACGACCTCAAATATGATAGCTCAGAACTATAAACATGTAGATCTCACTAAAGGCTATAACTTTGATATAAAATGTATCTTCATTTGACCCTATACGAAAATGATATTATTTTTCTAACGTGACAAGTGCTAGTACGTGATTATTATGCTGCTGAAATTTTATATTATTTATTCATGCATTTTAAGGATCTCAAATGTAAAAACTCAAAACTATAAAGTTGTAGATATCACTGAGAACTACAGCTTTCATTTAAGAATATCTTCATTTGACACCATACAAAAACGATATTGTGTTTCTAATACAATAAGCACTTGTACATGGTTATTATGTTCTTGAAATTATATATTAATTTTTTGAGCATCTTAATGTCCTTAAATGAAAAGACTCAAAACTACAAAGTTGTAGATCTCATCGAGAGCTACAATTTTGATATAAATTTCATCTTCATTCGACATCATATGAAAGAGTTATAATTTTTTAAGTTTCGGTCTTGTCACGCCACTCCTGATGGCGCGACAGAACAGTACTGTCACGCTGGCATGGCGTGCTAGCGTTTTTCACGTCGAAAACACCGTCTAACGTAATGGATATTGCCGTGCCAATGCATGTGGCGCGACAATGTTATTTGGTCACGCTAGCGACCAAAATGGTCAAATCCGCAAAAAAAATAGAAACGATTATTATTGAAACATTGAATAAAAAAGATTAAAAAATAAAAAATTTCCTGGTGCATCCTGAGGAGGAGGTTGTGCCTTGACAAAGACTGAGAAGGAGAGAAAAAACAGAGTCCATTCATTGTTCTTTTAGCTGAACACATCCCCTGAAAAAATAGAGAATTTGAGGAGTCAGGACGAAAAAAAGGAAAAAGAGGAAGATTGATTTTACTTGCATCGTAGGAAGTTTGACACAAAATCCACTACTCGTCCTTGCTCCATCAAATGAACCAGCGGGTGTAGATCCACACCAGGAGGTTGACTCTGATCTTGCCTTTGCAAACCTCAGATTTGGCAATGAATCAGAAAACAAAGGAGATGAGGGATTATGCCTTTGTGAGAGACAAAGTAGCTGATGTCTCTGCAGCCAGTTGAGTTCATGTGGCAGACTGCCAGGCATGACTGGTGGCGTGAAGAGGTCAGCCATGGAATCACTTGTTACAGCACAAAAATAGAAATTAAGTAGAAATTCGACTCTAGGGAAAAAGAGATCCCTCGCCTTCAGCTCAAGGGAGCACCTACTTGTTGACAACCAAAATTGTTCATTTTGTGAAGTTGTCAAAATGCGAAATAGACTTCACAATTACGTTCTTCTCATCGAGATGGTAAAAAAAACATATATGGAACGTATAATTCGGAGTCCGGATAAAGGAGTAAATTGTCCTTTGCCTTTGTGCGAAAATCAGAACTTCTGACCCCCTACCAGAACTTCTAAATTTCGCGCATAGGAGTTTTAGCTCTGCACGAACATCAGAACTTCTGACCTCCTACCAGAACTTATGGTTTCTACAGTCCGTATCAGGAAGAGTCCAAACTCGATCCCAACTCTTCCAAACTCGTGGAAAACTTGGAAAATAAGTCCTGGAGAGGTTTCCTACGGGGATAAGACCAGCCCCTCTTTATTATGAGAGGATCATGGCCGATTAAGTTTCTATATATCCAATCATAAAAAACACAACATATCAACTACCATTTACCATAATTCTCCTCTCTCAACCCCTCCCGCTATTCGGTGACATCTCTTCATGAGATTCATCGGCATCCTAGGCAGCCTTGCTGGTCCTACGAGATCCTCCATATGCTCCTCCTTGTTGGATCCTTCTAGGAGTGGTTTGAGAGCCTTTTAGCCAATAACAAGCCCTACATTGGCCCTATTGGTCCTTAGATCGGGTTGGCCGATTACGCTGCATTCTTACTGCGTTGTAGTTTGTGTGCAACTTCTTTGGGCATCCAAGGCTCTCATTGATGTGTTGGCTTGACGTCATCTTCAACGTCAATATACTTTTGGGTGACTCCGCTAGGGAATGCTAGGTGAAAGATCAAGTTTTCCTCTAGCAACATGGAAAGCAATGGTGAAGATACTGAGGATAGGACCTAGGTCCCTCATGAGGGCAACATCAATCATCCCATGAACATCGATGAGCTCCCTACGGAATTAAAGCAACAAGTGGAGGCCATGTTCAACGCCATTTTGATGGCTTTTCTTCAGAGTTGCACTAAAGATCGATGGGAAAAGGTCACTCAATTTAGGAAGCCAGATTTCAGCGTGTTGATCACTTCTACATCTTATGCACCTGCTGCACCTAAGGTAAGGATTTCTAAACCTAAGTACGATGATATTGTTGATTCTTATCCTACGCATGCCAATTATGGTACTATGATGGATGATCATAAAAGAGTAATAGATAATAATCTTTTGAGTGCTGTAAGCATGATCATGGCTCGATTTGATAAGCTAGAAGGGAAAACGACCGATGGAAATGCATCGAGTGTTGATTCTTCTTCTAAACAAACTAAATTTGGCATGCCTTTAAATTTTTATGACAATCAAGGTTTATATGCAGCAGCAAATAAAGGCAAGTCGGTCTCTTTGGCAATTGATGTCAATAAGATCGGTTTAGCCAGTAGTGCTTCAACTAATCAAGTGGTTGTCTATGGTCAAAATTTACCTCAAAACACTCGAACGATCAAAACCAACAAGTCAAGCTTCGGCGGGGCAAAACATTCTTACCAACCCGCCGAAGTCACCAAGCTAGGCTTCCATACTTAATGATACACCTACTGCACCTATTGCTCCCTTGTTGGTATTTATTAACGCGAATAGAAAAGATCTACAAGTGCACGGATACCATTGTAGCTTTCACCCGGAGGGTTTTAAATATCGTATCCACAGGGAAACGTGTAAGTTAACTACGTGTTCTAACTTAACCAGAAAAGATGAATGAGTTGGAAATATAAATAAGGTGGGAACAACTAAAGTGAAAACAAGACTAAAACGTAAGAGAGGATCAATCTAGTATGGGGTCGATAGTAGGAGTATAGAGAGGATAACTCGATCAGGGTTTTCTACTTCTAACTTGGGCAGTCCACATCTTCTACTATTCAACTGGGGAATTACTATGGAAGACCGCAAACAGAGTACGAATCTACCATGTAATTATATATCCTGCTAGGCCTACAGACGGGAGGTGGACTATAGAGGACTCAACAAAGCTGTCACCTTTGTGATCTACCACCGATCCAGAATATAGGGTGCATCTATGAGTAACCCTAGTCTAAGCGCCACGCTTACACTACGAATTATACTCTAACCTAGTCGACTAGATTAAAACGCTCAAAAGAGACTCGCAAACCAGAAGAATAATATAAACATGAATCTTACTTGAATCAGAAGTTGATTGCCAGAGCCTGAGCCATCTCAAGAGCAAGCCCATGTAGAGCTCGATCCTGCCGAAGTACAAGTTGTTGAAGAGATACCGACAGGCCAACACCTCCTCCAAACTCCTCCCTCGCTCTCCATCTCTCTACTATCTAGAAGACTAGATCTATTCTAACTTGGGAGTTGAGAGGACATCCATTCGAGGGACACCTCTCTTCCCCAAACCCTAGCTTTTCTCTTAAAGGTGATTATGATGATGGATTGAATGAATTCCCCTCGGATGGGGGTCTGGGGCCTCGTTTATATAGCCCAGAGCATGGAACCGTGGCCCTTGGATCAAACCGACCTTCACATGGGGTTAGGATGCATCCTTGGAGGCGGTTGAAGTAGCTTGCAAAGGAAGGAGCCGAGGGGCGGTGGCCAGGGGCTAGTCGGCCTAGGGTTGAGGCCAGTCGGCCCCACCTGGCGGCGCCTCGTGGTGGCCCTCCTCGTGGAGTCCTCTGGTGTCCTCTAGAAGCCTCTTGCGTATTCATGATGTGGAGATTATGCCGATTGACGTGGGTTCCTTCTCGTGGAAGATATCAATTCCTGAATTATTCTGATAACCCCCTGTAGAATATAGATTCACCAAAACTCATGGAATTTCGTTAGTTGACACCCTAAACCTATGTTGGTGATCATTTATTAGCCCTTTATATATTTATTTTAACCCTTTATTATGGTAGATAACCATCGTCAACAACTCCCCTAAGCTTACCTTTTCCTAGTCCCTTAGCAAATATACATAATGGATCAAGAGTTGCTACAATGCTTTCACGCCTCAAAAGTACACATGCGTTCAAACAAGAATTTTCCTCCGGATTAGGTCTAACCACTCTAACCTTTAGACTTACCCATATTACCTTTAACTATGGAGCTTATTAGCCTTCACTTGGGTCTTGAGCAGTCGAAAAGTAGAACAATCAAATCAAGCACTGTCTCAAGCTCTTCATTCAACTATTATTCCAGAATTTTGCAAGATTTTTTTAAAATAAAACTCAGAGTATCTTTTTGTATGACTCTCTCAAATCTCTCAATATATGTGGTATTTCTAGATCCTCTCCAAGGCAAAGTGAGATTTGCCTTCTCTCATCCTACATCTAATGCTTTATCTGGAGCTTATATGTATGGAGACAGCGTGTACATACTTGCAAAGCATATTTTGTAAAGTCAAACAGTGGATCCAGAGAAACAAGACATACAATCAAATCAAGAAGTGCATGTGTATGGATCAAGGAGTGGTTTATTTATGATGAAGGTGATAGTGGATCTAATTCTACTTTTGCTCCTTTGAAAGGGATTTTAATCTCTCTTTGAATAATTGAAGAACTTAGACTAAGAGATATTTTGGTCTATAGTTTTTTTAGAGAGGCAGGCATCTAAGTACCCATTATTTTGGTAGGACACTTGTCCATGTTTTACTCTCTATATATTTCTCTTTCTTATTTTTTATAAATATATAAGCCCAAAACATTCTTGTCTATAATGAAAGATTGAGAGATAATAATAACCTGGAGCAACAATAACTGGGGCTTATGAAATGTATGGATATGTGACAAAAATCCTATAAAACATGTGAGTGGTGTTCTCTCCCAGTGTAGGAGAAAAATATATTTGGTGGATCTAAAGGCATGTTGTTGCGTACTTCTAGAGTAGAAGCAGCATATTTGAGTGGAGTGTACGTGATCTTGATTTTAAAAGTATGATAAGCCTCTAAGGGTCAACAGAGCTCGACAATGCTCAATGCAAGTATAAGTAGTAAAATGTATTAATGGAGTTTTCTATCCTATGTATGGCTGTGGTAGGAATTTTAAGCTTTGTCATACAAGTACTCATCATGGTATTTTAAGCTTTTAAAAGATAAAATTCTCCATAACTCTAGCATCAGTAGGAGCAAGATAAATAGCAGCTCAAACTTTCTCATATCATACTCCTCAACTGCCTAGATTTAGATCCAGCATTTGCAACCCACAAGTTTTAGGCTTAGAGTTTATCTTTAGATCAAGACAGTTCTACCCAAAACTCAGGAGAATTCGTGTTTGAAAACTAGCCACTTAAAAGGAATTATGGCAAAGCAACTATTCATCATTTCCATAACAGAGATTATTCTGAGTGCTCTCTATTCACAAACTAATTCAAGCAAACTTGACACACTCTAACTAACACACATTATTACAAAATAGCACAATATAAAACAAATACTCGACTAGATAAAGTAGACACAATAAAAATCCATAAATATTAAAAAGTATGTCTCCTGACCATAATTATTTAAGTGTGAACCTTCATGTGCTCACTATTTTTTTCTTTCTTTTTGAATTTATTTATAGAAAGAAAACTTTAAGGGGGTAAGGATACTTACCTAGAATACACGGGGGTGTCTTCCCCAAGCTAAATGTTGATGTAGTCGTTCGATCTTGTAATGTAGCAGACTGGCAGTGGAGATGTACGTCTTCTGTCAGAAATTGATTGATGTTGATGACTGATGAGATAGTGCTCCAACAATAGAAAGAGCATCCACTTGCTTGTCAGCTTTTTTTGGTCCTTCAAATCCTGTAAAACTCAAATAGACAACAAAACTTGTAGAACATGTTAAGCGTTAGTGGTTTGGCCACTTAAGCCTCAGTTGTCCAAAGCTTTTCTTCTAGGCAGAGTTTCAGTGGGATTTCTTTCTCAATATTTTTGTATTTTTATATTTTCTATGATGCAAAATAAAATGCAATAGGATGAATGCATGCATATTTATTTTTATTTTTATGCCACCATGGTGAATATTCCTATGGATTTTTTATACACCACAAAATTATCTACATGGGGCTTTAGGATTTATGATGCAGTATATATTATTTGCTGCAATGCTAATGCAGAAAAGTAAATATGCTAAATGAAAATGATTATGCAGAAAAGATAAATATGGATAACTATCGATTTTACCTCCCGACGAGGGTTCATTGTTTTAAGTCCTCTAAACAGGACTTCTCACCATGTTCATTCCTTAGGTGAATCATCTAGTCTCAGAGGTGGAGACCTTGATAACTGCACCTCTTGATATGGTGTTACCCATGTTCTTCGTTCGTCCAACAGCCGTTTAAAATAAAGCATTAATTGTGAAAGTTGACAGCATCTTGCTCAGTGTGCATGTTCTTATAGATCCAGGACCTTCACTTTGTAGAATTTGGGAGAGTTGACAAACTCAACCATGTTTTGTTCAAAGTGTGTCCTGCTCATAAAGACAAGGTAGAGATCAAGTGCATGGGCTCTGTTGGTGGAAAAACACAAACAGAACCCAAAGTTTTATTCGTTCTTCTCTAACCTTAGGCATGGTGAACAAGATAAAGTTGAAGTTATAGGTGATAAGATCAGAAGATGAGCATGAGTGTGAATATGCAATATTTTTAGCTCATTTGTTTAAGACAGTGAGATCAAGAGAGTGGAAGATATCAATTCCTGAATTATTCTGATAACCCCCTGCAAAATATAGATTCACCCAAACTCGTAGAATTTCGTTAGCTGACACCCTAAACCTATGTTGGTGATCATTTATTAGCCCTTTATATATTTATTTTAACCCTTTATTATGGTAGATAACCATCGTCAATATTCCTCTACTGATTTCAATGATACTTTGAATCGGTTTAGGGAAGAATTGTCTAAATCGCCTGGGCAAAGTTTAGGTGTACAAATCAAGCCTAGTAGGACTACTTACTGCAAGCTATACCCTTCACACTTTGATTTCATGAAAGCACCTTATGGGTGGAACGTACCTAATTTTAATAAATTTAATGGTGATGATAGTAAATCTACCATGGAGCATGTTAGCCTATTTCTCGTGCAATTGGGTGAAGCTAGTGCTTATTGTTGACAGTCATTAACGTCAACAATTTATGGTACAATAAATGGTTCACAAACATGAAAACACATAAATAGAGGGTTTAAACTGACAAAATTCCACGAGTTTTGGTGAATCTCTGTTTCTGCAGGACTATTTTAGAAAACTGCCAAAAAGGACCTACACGTCACACGAATTATCGGAATTTCACCACGGCAATTGTGTGTTCGGACCTAGGAAGGTGCTAGAAGACACTAGAATGAAGCAGAGGCCTAGTCGTGGAAGTAGAGGGCCAGGTGGCCTGGCCCATGGCTGGGTGGCCACCCCTCTCCACATCCTTCTACGGTCTTCTAGAGTATTCCCACGCCGACATCAAGGATCGATCCTAGCCCTACGTCAAGTCAGTTTGATCCAATGAATGACATTTCTCCCACCAGGGTATAAATATAGGGGCAGACGCCCTCCCTAAGGCATCCCAGTTCATAATTCATATATCTAGTTAGGATCAGACGAGTGGTCCCTCGAATGGATCTACCTCATAGAGCTAGCCATCAAGAGAAGATCAGTTCTCCATAGGATCTAGTCTTATGAATAGAAATAGTAAGATAGAGAGTGAGGGAAGAGTTAGGAGGAGGTGTTGGCCTGTCGGTGCTCCCTCTATGGCTTGTACTTCCATGGATTCAAGTTCATCTTGAGCTTGTCTTTGAGATTTCTCTAGTAATATACTTTTGATCTAAGTTTACTTTGTCCATATTGTTATATCTAGTTTACGGCTCTTTGAGTGCATTATTCTAGTTCCGGAGGGAGTAGAGTATTGATCTTAGGTGTAGGCATAGTGCCTAGGCTTAGGTTCACTGTAGGCACCTCTTGATTTGCTAGATCGGTGGTAGATCGTAGGTGTGACAGACCTATTGAGTCCTCTGTAGTCCACCTCCTGTTAATAGGATTGGTAGGCTTTGTGGTGTTGGTAGGGAGCAAACTCTGTCTTTGTTCTTTATTGAGTTATCGGCCTGTGATTGATAGTAGACGACATTGTTTACCCAAGTTGGAAGTAGAAACCCTTAGTTATTCTCTCTACGCTCCTGTTTATCCTAACCTTATTGCTACTCTTAGTTATCATAAAATTCAACCTAGTTATCCTTTACTTTAAATTCCCAATCTAGTTATCCTTTTTGTTGAGTTAGATCGTAGTTAGTTTCACATGTTTTCCTGTGGATACGATATTTAAAACCTCCGGGTGAAAGCTACAACGGTATCCGTGCGCTTGCGGATCTTTCTCTGTGATTATTTCTGTGTGCATTAAAAATACCAACAAGCTTTTCTAGCGCCGTTGTTGGGAAAACGGTTGTTGAATTGACTACGAGCCTAGCTTAGCATTTTATCTTTATTTTTTATTTCTTTCTTTTTATTTTTCTTTCATTATGAATTCCACTCCTATAAACTTATGTGGCATGAGAGCGAGCCTTGGGCCACCAAAATCTATCGAACCTATCCTAACACCTGGCTATGAGCTGTGCTCGTGCCTAATAAAAATGATTTGGAATAATTATTTCTTCTCGAGAGAAGATGATGGAAACTCATACTCGTCGGCATGTCAGACAATACCTTAAGATGGAAGTTGTTTCCGTTCTCTTTGATGGGAATAGCTAAACGATGGTACGATCGAAACATAGGAAGTATGGGGGAGATTGGGAAACTTTATGCTCTGAATTTTGTCTACATTTCTTTCCCATCTCTAAATTAGCCAGCCTTCGAAGAGAGGTTCTAACTTTTAGGCAACTAGAAGAACAATCTTTTGACAAATCATGGGAGCGCTTTAATGACCTTATCCTTACTGGCCCTAACCTTGGTATTCCAGATCCAATACTTCTTCAACATTTTTTACATGGGTCTTGGAAAGGAGTCTAGGGAATCCCTTGATTTATCCTCTGGAGGAGCCTTCCTTCATTTGCCTACAAGTGAAGCTAGGGCTAAACTCGAAAAGTTTAGTGAAGCCACTCGTTTGAGTAATGAGCTCTCCGAGGAAGAGGAGGAATCATCTCTCGAACAAGAAGCGGAAGTTTTGATAGCTAAAACACAATCACTCCAATCCCAAGATTTAGCTATCAACACTAAACCATCAAAATCCTAGATTGATGATTTAGACTCCCAATTTATCAAGATGTTTGTAAATCGATGGAAATCATATCTTCTTAGTATAGCATCTTGGAAAAAGTGTTCTCAACTTCCTTTTCGCCCTGTAGGCTATCGGTCAACATGTAGGGATGGCATGCCTGGTGAATCCATAGAAGGTGACCTAAACTATTTAAGAGAATTTTCTATCTTAACTCCTATGCCCATCGTTGAACCCATCCTTGACCCAGATGATACCTCGTATGCTCTCTTTCCTGATCCCCATAATGACCCTAGAAATCCACAACAAAATCATAGAAGTCATTAAGACCACATGGATAATGAAGAAGAGCTACGACAATGGCTACAATGTGTTAGAAATTAGTTAGAATGTATTAAAGATTCATATGCCATTGCAAAAAATTATTGGAAGGACAAGGAAGAAGCCTTATGGCCTGTAACGTCCCACCTTGAGGCTAGGCCCACTTACATCTAGCCACTTTTCTAAGACATAGACTGCCCTCACAGACCAACATAAGTCTTTTATGCGCACTTTGTCCTCACTCATGCACACCTGGGAAGAACTTCCCGGTCAGTCACCCATCGCTCCAGGTAAAGCACACTTAACCTGAGAGTTCTTTGGAGATGGACTTCCAAAAAAGAAGTTGCAACTTGTTAGTATGAGTATCCTATTAATCCTGTTAAGCCCTGGGCCAGGATATTACACCCTCACCCCCTTAAGAGACTGACGTCCTCGTCGGTCAATCCTAAACCGGGAACGTCCCCCTCTTGGCCACGTTCGTGTGTCTAGTGCCAGCACATGTGTCATACTATGTGACCACTCTCGATCCACACCAGCCATGCACACCATGCCTACGCAACTATGACACACGCGCCCGTGAAACCATGAGGGTTGGCTCTGATACCATTCTGTAACATCCCACCTTCTCGAGGTTGGGCTCGCTTACATCTGGCCGCTTTTCTATGACATAGACTGCCCTCATAGACCAATACAAGTCTTTTCTGCGCACTTGGTCCTCACTCGTGTGCACCTGGGAAGAACTTCCTGGTTGGTCACCCATCGCTCCAGGCCAAGCACACTTAACCTGAGAGTTCTTTGGAGATGGGCTTCTGAAAAAGAAGTTGCAACTTGTTGGTATGAGTATCATATTAATCCTGTTAAGCCCTAGGCCAGGATGTTACATCCTCACCCTCTTACATCTTTGCCCAAATGACTCTAGATGAACTCTACAACAAAAGTCCTAAAGGGTTCATATTGAGCAAATGCCAAGAAAATGCCCCAATTGGCCTAAAACCCTAGTTTAGGCTTTATTGAGTTGATACATTGACCAAAGTGAAAGTTTGACTTCTGTACTAGTTATGAGGTTTGACCTTAAAGAAAAGTTGTAGTTCATCTTATGTAGAATAAACTTTGTTCAATGGTCAAGAGCTAGTTTGGCTTCTAGCTTGGTCAAATAGAGCTCCCAAGATTCAATGAAGTGCTGTTTTGGATCTCAGAAATTTGGTTGTCATAATGGAGTTTTAGTTTCGGGTACCCCACTTTGAGCTTTATATCTTGCAACACAAACTGATCCAGACCTTGATCCTTTAATAGAAGTTGTAGTTTAGATTATGTACTACAAACATTGTTTAAGCACCAAGGCCTGGTATGACTTCTAACCTAGCCAAATAAGGTCACCAAGTTTGAATGTGGTGTTGTTGTCTAGTCTTCAATAATCCTATGTCACTAGATTGGCATGCCATGTTCTCATGATTTTGTTAACAAACTTGACTTGGCTGCAAAATAGAACTTGTAGCCAATATCATGAAGGAGAGCATGTCAAAAGTTGGTTTAAGTTTGACTACATTTGACCTAGTAATTAGAGGCCCAATCAAGTGAAGCTTAAACATCATTAAGTTGTTGACAGTGTCTATTTGGAGCTTAATTATTCACTAATCCGTGGCTCTAATGACTTTACACCTTAAATGGAATTTGTAGACCTTTGTGTGGGATTTGGCTTTGATTTTGGGCCCATAGTCCAATTCAGCCCGGAAGTAGCCCAAAAACGCGTCTCAACCGGCCCCCTCCGTCACCCGCCAGCTGCTCGGTAGAATGCCTCAAAGGCCAGCACATGCCGCGGGCGTGGCGACCATGCAGGAGCCGACGCCCCACCTCCTCTAATGCATGCCTTGTGCCCCTAAGTCGATGAGGCGATGCCCTGGCTCGCCCTCTACTTCTCCCTCACTCACTCTCACACTCCCCTCGCCCTTGCCGCTCGCACGCATAGGGCACGGCCTTGTCCGCCATGGCCAGCGGGCCAAGCCCGCTGCCGCCCGCGAACACGCTGCTCTACACCTCCTCAACCTTAGCCATCAATGTCAGTGCCCTCACCAGCGCTTGGCCCAGCTTTGGTGCCTGTTTCCCAGCCACGAACTTCGCCGGAGGTTGCTGCCACCGGGAGCACTGTTGTCGGCATCACCTGCTGTCGTGGCCTTGTAGCCACAGGCCGTCTCGAGCCGAACTAGCACCACCACCAGCTCTACCGTCCTCTCCTTGTCCTCGCCCCCTCCGCGGCCTCTCTTCACTACTGTAGAGCACGGCCACTGGAGCTGTGGCCACCACGGATGTCTGCACGCATGGTTAGGAGGCCACAGTTCATCTCCGGTCGTGATTCCACCACCCATGGGTGCGCACAGGCCCCCTGGTCGTCCCTTGCCATGTCTCTACCACCGACGTGCCGCTCTGGCCGGCCAAAACTGCGAGCCGACGATCTCCTCTGTTCAGTTCGTGTGAAGGGCCTTGCGCAAGAATTCGAAGAAGGGTAGGGTTCCAGATGCGAAGCCAAGACTTATATGAATAGTGTCATAAGGACTGGTTTGTAATTATTTTGCAGAAACTTTGAAAATGCATAGTACATCATAGGAAATTCATAAAATAGCAAATGAGGACTTTTTAGAATCCTTGTGCAATTGTCTATGCAATGGATCTATAATATTACCTGTTTTAATTTAAGGTTTTAGCTGTAAAAATAGATTTATGCAACTAGGTTTTGAATGCTAGCTGCATTTGTCTTTTTCATAACTATAGTTGTAGGGCTCCAAATGAAGTGATTTTTTTTCATGCTACACATGCGATGTTTGATGTGTGGTAAAAATTTCATGAATTTTGGTTGCTGTATGAGTGAGTTATTAGTGTATCTTGCTCTCACATGATTTCTTGTAATAGCAATTTGTCTTTTTCATAGAGGTTGCTATGCTTACTCAAATGGCATGAAATTTGTATAGTAGACTAGCGAGAGTATATGCAGGCCACTATAATTTTGATAGAATTTATTGTGCACTTTTGATATGTGTTCATAATTCCACCTAATTATCTAAATAAATTAAGAAAATACATGTTGGTAAAGTTTTTTTTGTCCAATTATGTATTTGCAACATAAGTTAGTATTTCTTTCTTGCAAATGAGGTTTCTGGACAGATCTAGGAACTTAGCAAAGTTCTTCATGATAATGTACTTTCTTGTGAAACTTGTTTATACAAAAGTTGTATATAATTCATGTATCTGAGTAGCAATTTTCTTTGCATTAGTATCAACAAACTCAGTTACATACCTTGCAAGTTTATTGAAGGCTTACAGGTATTCAGTCAAACTCTTATTACCTTGAGTTAACTTCATAAACTCAGTGTGCTTCATCACCATCAAACTAGGAGGAATATAATTCCCACAGAAAGTCGTCTTAAACTGGTCCCAAGTAATTGGGACATTAGGGGGCAGCGTAGAGCGGTAATGGCTCCACCAAATACCAGCTGGACCATGCAATTGGTGGGAAGCATACTCAGTCTTCAGCTCATCGGTCAGACAAAGCAGATGGAATTTCTACTCAATGGTATTTAACCACTCATTAGCTTGCAGAGGTTCCTGTTGACATCTCTAACACGATTACAAATAAGGTAGGTCAAACCCTTCCTTAGCAAAGGCATTAGAAATGTTCAGGACATCTCTTAGCATTGCTTAAGCCAAGTTGTCATTCCCAACACAATACCAAAAGATATGGTTGTACTTATGATCATAGCACTTATAAAATATGAATAAAGGTTATCCACAAGCGCACATATAAAATACACCCGTTGTAGCATTTCACCCAGGAAAGTTTTAGGTATCGTTATTTATAATTCTACCACTAGGAAGGCACTTGGAGGTATAAGAATAAAAACTATAACTTACACTTGTGATAAGAATTCCACTAGATCAGTCTCAAAACTAGGATCAATCATATCATAATAAAGGATAATTAATAACAGATCATAGCAATCCTAAAAGGGGTTCCACCAAGCATTTTCCTACTTGGGCATGACTCTAGAAAGAACTAGAAAATAGAGACTAACTCCTAGGGTTATTCTAACTATAGGTCATTGAGCTACATCAATTAGTGCAATTACATTTAGCAATCATGGTCAAGGTAACCACATATTCATACTCAAGAGACATTGCTAAGGTGGATCAGGAACAGAGCAAGATATCACCCCGCAACTCAGCCTTACTAATCCTATATTTAGGGAGTGGACTACAGAGGACTCAACAAAGCTATAATAGTCACCTTCGCGATCTACCACATGGCTCGGAAACATAGGGAGCACTCGTAGATAGATATTGTCTAAGCACCATGCTTACACAACTTCTACCACCCACCCCTTCATCATCGGAATGAGCGTATACGAACAAGAGTATAAACACAAAACTACTTCGACTATATTAAACATATAATCAACATAGATAATGAATATTATAATTATGAATCTAGAATTATACCAAGTCCTATCAAGTATTCGACTCATACACAAACTAGAACAAGAACTAAAGGATCAACACAAACTAGACAAGAACACGATGAACTAGACGAACTAGAACGATGAACTAGACAAGAATATGATGAGCTATAAGATGAACAAGATGAACTAGAAGATGAACACAATGAACTAGAAGACAAATAGCACAAATAGATTAATAATATTGAATACAAGAGAGAAGTACAAGGCTATACCTAGCCTCCTCGCGACTAGATCCGAAATCCAAGCGTTGCTTGCCTCCTCTAATTCCTATTCTTATATTCTAGCTATGCCTTAACTAGTGGAGCTCTAGGTTATCCTTTCAAGGGACTACCCTGAACTGAACAATGATGGATGATAGATTGATTATGAGACATGATTCAGGGGGGTCTGTCTTTGTTTATATAGACCAGTGGGATGAACCGCAGCCCTCAGATCAAACCGACACGAAACAATGGTCAAGATGCATCGTAGAGGTCGGTTGGAGACCGCCACGCGAAGGGGGTCCCACCTGGCAGGGGAGCTAGGCCGATCGGCCTGACATGTGGGGCCGGCTGGCCCTACCTGGCAGCCACCGAGCCTCCGCTTCGTTTCCGTGCCTTTTGTCGTCTTCTACATCCTTCTAGTGCCACTTTTCAATCCGTTCGTGTAATCAGTCGTGTCTTGGGTGGATTCCTTCCTTTCCTAGCTTCTGGATAAATCCCTGAAAATGATTATTTCACAAAGCTATGGAATCTTGTCGGTTTAGTCCTTGGTCTTATGATGATGATGGTTCTAGGGTCTTCTAGAGTGTTCCGAGTCGTACCCATCGAGGACTTCTTCTCCGGTGCTCCAAATATGGCAAATGATATGTCTGTCTTGATCGTCTCGATGATCTCTTTGCAATGGTGTGCTCAGATTCATCACTTGATATACTTTTACATAATAAAATACTACATATCCTGCAAAACAAGTGAGAATAACACAACTCGTGGAACTCATTAGAATAAACCCCTATAACCCTACTTCACACATTATTTCAGACCTTTTCCTGAAGTAGTTGACGGTTAAAAATTGGAGTTAATTAACATCAACAAACTCCCCTAAGCTTACCCTTTGCTAGTCCCTTAGCAAACAGTGGTTTGGTTTAATATGATGGATCAGGAGTTGCTACAATGCTTTCACACCTCAAAAGTACACAGATGTTCAAACAAAAACTCTCCTCCGAGTTAGAATAAACCATTTCAAGTTCCAACTTACTCATATTACCTTCAGCCGTGGGGCTTGTAACCTTCACTTGGGTCTTGAGTAGTTGAAAAGCAGAATGATCAAGTCAAGCACTATGTCTCAAGCTCTTCGATCAACCTTTATTCTAGAGTTTTGCAAGATTTTCAAAATAAAACTCAGAGATTCCTTCGTATGATCCTTTCAAGTTTCTCATATGTGGTATTTGTGGATTCCTCTCTAAGGCAACAATGATGTTCTGCCTTCTCTCCTCTCAAAATTTATGGTATTTTTGGCACAAGGCAAAGTAGCATCATACCTTCCCTCTTCTCTCCCTATAACTATCAAGCTTATGTGGAGCTAAAGGTATTTCAAGGATGTAGCATACTTACCTGGTATGTATTGCCTAATCAAAACCGGGATCCTCGGAGGGGAAATCATACCCTTAGATCATGATGTGCATGTGTGTGGAACTATATATGTGGAATGGGTATGTATGTGGTGGTGGATATATGGTGGAATAATGGTGATAAAGGGTGTAACATGGCGAGGGTGAAAACATGAAACCTTATCTTACTTTGCTCCTTGAGGGGATACTTCTCTCTTTTGAACTTTGAAGACTTTGAAGAATACTTGGGCTCAATACTTTTTCTTCTCTTTTTTTTCTTTTTTTTCTTTTTTTAAAACCCAAGCTTCTTTTGCTAGTACATATCAAGAGACAAATAACAAGGACTGTTGGAGCAATTTAATAAATGACAATGAGGACAATGACAAGGTTTAATGGATGAAATGGGAAAAGAGGATATTTTTGGTTGTTCATTTCTAGGGTAGGAATAGAACATTTTTGGTGGATCTAAGTGAAAAGCATGTTGTTGCATACTTCTAGGGTAGAAGTAGCATATTTAGGTGGAGTGTATGTGATCTTGATCTTGGGAGTATGATGAACCTCTCGACAAGGGTCCTACACAGGTTGATCAAACTCAATACAAAGCAAGTAGCCTATGAGCTGGTTTTTCTAGTCTAGCAAATATATAGCCATGGTAGGAATTTAATCACTCATCATACAGGAACTCATCATGTAACAATTTTAAGTTTTCAAAAGATAAATCTCCAGAACTCTAGTATCACTAGGAACAAGATAAATAGCAGCTCAAAACCTTCTCATATCATACTCATCAAACACCTAGACTTAGATCAAGCTTTTGCAACCCACAAGTTTCAGGTTTAGGGCAAATCTTCATGTCAAAATAATCTTATCCTAAAACTCAGGAGAATTTAAGGTTAGATTGACTTCCTCCAAGGTACAAGCCATAGAGGGAGCACTGACAGGCCGACACCTCCTCCAAACTCTTTCCTCTCTCTACCTCCTTCTATTCTAAAGACTAGATCCTATGGAGAACTAATCTTCTCTTGATGGCTACTTAGATTCTAACTAGAGATAATGAATTAAGGTTTTAGGATGCTTTCAGCCAGGGGGGCAGGGGCCTGCTTATATAGGGAGGTAGGATGAACTGTAGCCCTCGGATCAAACCGACTTGCAACAACGGTGCAGATGTGATCCTTATGTCGATTGGAGGAAAGTTCCAAAGATGGAGGCGAGCGGACCTGGGGGGAGGGCGGCCGCCCGGGCCCACGGTCGGCGGACCGTCCACACTGCTAGGTGGGCCCCATCTTTGCTGACATGTCTTCTTGTGTCTTCTAGTCTTCTTAAGTCGGTGCCATAGATAAATATCAATTTTAATCCGACTGTGGGTCTATCCTTGCGTATTTCCTGATAACCCCCTGCAGAAATATAGTTTCACCAAAACCTATGGAATTCTGTCAGTGTAAACCATATCTCTATGTTTGGTATTGATTTATGTCCATTTCCATGCTTAGTTGACGGTATATTTTAGTAGTTATTGACCGTCAACACCCAACCCAAGGCGAAGGCACCGGCTATGACGAAGAACTCACCGGGGAGCCGTCTAGGGCGGCCTACTCTGACGACGAGGTGGTTGGCTCCGGCCACCATAGATCCTTGATCACACTTTACGCACTCTCCTACCTAGCACGCTAGCTATCACAGGTTGGTTGTCACGACAAGCATTGTTGTTCGTCGAGTGTCACTGAGTATGGGTCTCCGGTGACTCAGGTGGACTCAAGAACACAAGAGAAGACATTGCGATGAATCCTGATTCAGGCTATCGTAGCCCTATGTCTAGTAGCAGTTGTTCTTTGTATTCGAGAGCACCCAAATCAAGGGGTTACAACGAAGAAGAAAGAGACTTGGCAGGGGATCGCTCGGTGTTATCCTAGGCTCGTCAGTGGTGAGGTTGGTTTCCCCAACGAGGGAGAAGAACACTCCTCTCTCCCCCTGATTGCCGTGGGGAGGAACGCTCGGTCGTTCCTCTCAGCTTGCTCTGCCTCTTTGCCGAGCTCCGACTAGATTGCTCGGTTTTGTCTTGCCTCTCTGGTCTCATCCTTCCCCTCTCTATAGGATCTAATCCTTCCCTCATAGACTAAGGAAGGTCAGGTACAAGGCGGGTCGAGGTTTTAAGTCTATGGTCTACATGCGCCAGAGTCCAGGGGTGTTGTTGCAGCATGGAAGGTGTCTAGTGTTGTCGTCGAGTCAGGGGAGCCTCGGACGCCACCTAGCTCTTCTGGCCCTGATGCTCTGACTGTCAAGGGTTGTCAGCTTGGACCGACCACCACCTAGTAAGCCTTCTCGAGGCTTCTTTGGAGGCAAAGGCGCCTACTCAGAGCGCTAGCGAATGGGCCCAGGAGTCCCCGTGCCCGTAGAGCCAACGCTGGGAGTTGTCTTCTTGTGTCATGCCGCCTATGTGACTTTGTCATAGGAGTGGGCGACAGCATCGCGCGCCCATCAACCGGGGCGACGCTGAGGAGCCCCGAGCCTAGGATGCTCTGCGGGCTGAGTGATGATGCTCGAGGCCATGGATTCCATCCAGGGCACTCAGTTGGGCTGAGGGAGAGCTAGGGGATCAGGCTCGAGCTGTCATCGGTCAAGAGCCCGAGGACTTAGCAAGCCCCCGAGTCCTAAGCAGAGGCCAAGGGCATGCTGGGGCTCAACCTGAACCTTGGCCGAAGGTTATGCACGAGCGTACCCGATGAGTAGAGCCCCCAAGCGATCCTGATGAGATCGGTCAAGGGATCTCTTAATCGAGAGCCTATCTCCAAAAAACTTGACATACCCATATGTTTGACTCTTGTCACCCTACGACAAAAACACTGAGACGAAGAACCACGTTGTCAATCAGCAAAATGCGAGGGGACGGTGTGTCCAAAGCCCCCACCCCCCGCACGACAAACTGCTGCATACTACAAGAGTAGTTCATGGACTCATAGGTCACTAAGGCACCCGCAAAAGTAAGAGCTAGTTACTAGCTCTAGCTAACCTCTTCAATAGTGTTAGCTTTTAGCAATGACCCATAGTATGAGTAAACCAACATGACACTCACACATTCTTAAAATGTGTACAAGTCAAACTCTTAATCAAGAGTTAGCTTTCCTCTTATATTAAAATATGTAAAAATATATTTTAAGGTGGCTTGAGTCAACCATTACAGATGCCCTAAGGGCGTGTTGCGTTTGATGACAAGGATGGATGAGATATGCCATCCATAGATTACAAAATATGAATATCCATATTGCTTGTTTAGTTGGATGGATAAAACGAGTCATTTTTCTGTTTACTTAGATAAAAGAGAGTGGATGGGATGAGAATACTTGAATAATTGTATTTATGTTATTTAAAAACAAAAACTAATTATACACTAATAAATATGCACTAACACTAACTTTATCGTGATAACCGCTAATTACAAATAAAATATATTAATTAGCACCACTATTGTCCTAATTAACATACAAAACATGCACTAATCAACATATAAGCACTTACTAAAATTAATCTTGTCATTATAATTACTAAAGAAATATAGCATACTTATAATCATTAATTATTTGCTAATGTCAAAGATTAGAAAACGTGGATAAGCTCCCAAGGCTTTTTTTTTGACAGATACCCAGAATCTGTTAGAATATTACCCTATCAAGGATATCCATATCCACACTTCCCGCGAACCAAACATCACTTCTCCATGACCGTCATCTCCTATCAAGGATATCCATCAAACCAAACACACCCTATGAGAAACCATAAAACTCGTCAGGACATTTCTTTGCTTCAGTAATCAATGATCACCAGCAACAGCAGAGCACGAGTCCCAATACGACCACGAGATTAGGACGTGGTGGTGGAGGCGTTCGGTGAACTGAACCGATCATCTAAATATATGAGGTTTTGGTGCCATTGTACGTGTTAAAGAGCAGCCCTCTATATTAAAAGTCCATGAACGGATCAACTGATTCAGCATTAGTCTTGGGGCCTCGTGCGGATCTGTCCCAAAGAATCTGATGAGAAGGAAATCTGCAGTATGCTTGATTCTTGTCTTGGTAGCATATTGCATGTTAAGAAAGTAGGAATACCAAAACTGCGTAAAGGGCTACAAAGCCTCCATCTGTGGTTGATGAATGGGCATTACAACTCGGACTACAAATGTAAGCATAACTAATCCTTCTGGTGTATTCTCATTCATCTGGCAAACTCTGCATAAAAAATCAGGACAATAATAAGATAAAATAGTGTCTAGATTTTTTTAATAGACCTTGTCCAAGCTAAACAATAGAGCAGGCTCCGTAGGAGAAATAAGCAGAAATATGGCCAGAAAAGAATAAATCATGGGTCATAGTTGGTAATTTATTTCTATGCTCTTAATATTTCAATTCAATCAATTTGTTCAACTGCATTTCATCATAAAGATAGTTTAACCCCACGTATAATCATATAATTCAAGAGTGTATATGCAACGGATAGGTCCGTGAGACCAAAAAACATATTTGAAAAATAGGTGGTCCCACATGTTGTCACTTTACTAGTTATACATTAGAGAAAATTCCAATGTGCTTACTTCAGTCGAATACAAATAAGTAGTCACTCCGTTCCAAATTATTGGTCATTTTGGCTCGTATAGAAACATAATTTTTACTATATATGTCCAGACATAGCATATACCTTAGGTGCATAGCAAAGGCTAAAAAAAACAAAAACAACCTATAATTTAGGATGGAGAGAGTATTTAGGTGAAGAGTTCCCATTCAGTGTGATCTCTACAATGTAACACAAGTTTTCATGGTGCAGGATAAACCACGTGTATGGAAACTATTAGATGTACTCCCTACATCCCATATTATAGGACGTTTTTACTTTTCTAGATACATATCTTTTGTTATCCACTTAAATATACACTATGTCTAGATATATAATAAAAGCAATATATCTAGAAAAGCCAAAACATGGTAACATGGTAACAGAGCTCTAGTGATAGGATTCGACACTTGGCTGCTGCCGTCGCCGCCGGATGGCAAGCTTTCACCGGCGAGCAACTCCACTTTTTTCCCTCCCCTCTTTTTTTTTCCTGCCTCCACGGGTCACACAACCCCATTCGCGGCCGCCGCATACACTGGCCATGCAAGCCCTGAACGGTAGCCACATCTGCACTCTGGGCCGTTGGTAGCTCCACAAAAAGAGAGAAGAGAGACAAGACGGTTGTGCCTTAGTGTCATTCATGTTCCTTGATGCCCGATTATTTTCAGTGGCACCAATTAGGGAGAGTTTGTTTTTCACACGGAGATCCATATGGGTGGGCAGCAGCTATGGGCTTATCTCACTGGTGAGGCGAAAATGTCTGCTATGTCCGATTCTCTACACACCAACCACGTATCCCCCCAATGTTGAGGATGCCATCAAGACTATCTGATTGGAGGTGGATTATGATGGAGGCCTATCAGTCTGATCTTGCTGTCTATGACACTTGGCTGTGTGAGAAAGCCTGTGCTAATGTCATCTTGCTTGCAAGCATTGCGATTGATCTCTCAATGTCTCTCAAGGGTCTTGCCTCCACATATATACTTCGTGGTAGTTATGAGGTCCGTAACGAGGCTATGTATCTTATATAGAGTTGCTTCGTCAGCTAGACTTCTAGCTTGACCGTGGAGGGACTTCCATCGTCAGATTGCCTGGACAGCTTGGGAGCTGAGTTCTGTGGTGCCAACACTTGCATGTTGCAAGTGTTGTGACGGTCACCGGAGTCAAAGAGACTCTCCGTCTTCACGAGTTTCTCTCTCGGCTTTGTCCTGAGTTCAAGACTGTTCAGTTGCCAAGGCAATGCCTGAGGTATAGGCTGAGGAGATGTGTCTTTGCACTGGTGGTGTGAGTCAGGCTCAGCAACAGGACAGTAGCTCTACATGCCAGCTGCTACGACCTCACAAGTGTCTTTGTTGCCGCCTCCCTCGCTGCCTCAGCCCTAGCTAGTGGCAGACTTCTTCTATTCTTTGTGGCCATTGTGGCCGGCTAGGCCATGAGGAGCCGACTTTTCACAAGAACATGGCTGCAAGGGCCACAACCGATGTTCCTCTCTAAGCTCGAGTGGTTCTACTCCTCAAACCTCTCAATCAGTGCCTACTACCAAGCAAAAGGTCCTCCTTGTTTTGTTGCCTTACTACCTTGATCTCCGGTACGGATTGTTGCTGCTCGAGGAAAGAGAAAAAGGAGAGGGAGAGAAGAGTGTGGGTGAAAGAGGTAGACGAAATCTCAAACGTACATTTTGATCCAATGGTTAAAGGACAAGGCCTTGGGGATGAGATATTGGAAGACTGCAAAAGCATCCCCCCAATAATACTGGATATTGTATTGCGGTAGCCCCATTACCACTTTATTGGGGAATCATATGGGAGGACTGCTGGAGATGCTCTTAAGGCGTGTTTGGTTTGCATGGGCCAGGCGTGCTTTCCGGGGTGGAAAGCAAACAGCCCCTTTTAGTCACTAGTAGGGATGAAAACGGTACGGATATTTTCCGACCGTAATCGAGACCGAATCCGTTTAGAGGGGTTTTAATCCGTCCGTATCCGAGTACGGATATTTAACATCCGATACCGTATTCGTATCCGAATATTTAAATCACATATTTATGATGTCGATATCCAATCATATCCTATCCGGCATTTTTTATACTATCCGTATTCGAATCCGAATCCGGACATAAATATGAAAACAAATACGATATCTGTGATATCCGTCCGTATCCGATCCGTTTTCATCTGGAGTCACTAGTATAGGGTGGTGGTATTTGCACTTTGTATATGATTATATCCAGCCCTTCACATAGCAATAGATCTAAGTTGCATTTCTAACAGAAACTACTTACCAGACCAAGAGCCTCTGCAGCTGTTTTTAAGTTACCAGCAGTACAAGCGCTCCTGTATAGATATAGAAGGTGAACCCTCTCGGCAACATGCAAATTCTTTTCTAGTCCAGCAGCCACCATTTCCATCTCTGCCTGTACGAAACAATAAAATGCGATTATGCTTGTAAGGATAATAATAAAAAAAGGGAAGACCCAGTACCAGAGGCTCCCACACGAGTGGGGTCTGGAGAAAGGAATAACCGAAGCAAAGTCTTACCCCCGCAGAAATTCTGCAGAGAGACGGCTTCGAACCCAGGACCTGGTGACTCGGCGAGCTAGCACTCACCAACTGCACCAGGCCTGCCCTTCACAAAACCGAACAGTGCATACTTCAGACAAATAAATAATCATCTTGCATACAAGTGACAAATATATGCTCTCAGCTATGTACCAGGGAAACTATTTAACAGAGGCATGACAAAAATATCAATCAAACTGGCACAAAAAAATATAAGCTTTATATGAGGCATCATCTGCTGCTCCAGGCCTCCAGGTCTAAACATGCTATGTCCTAGCTCAGGCGCACAGGGCATAAGCAACTTACTTGGACTTGCTTCCTAGCTTTAATAAGCCTTTAACTAACAAAGAATTAATATTGTCTAGTTATACTCCTACACAGGTCCAGATGCACAATTTTGAACCCACACAGTTCAACCAGCACATCAAGACACAGAGTGAAAATAGAATGAATGCAGAACAAATGTAATGCCAAAAGACAAGCTTTCAAGCTTAAAACAAAATGACATACAGAATTGTCCTCTGGAGGAAATATGTAATGAATTCTACAAATCTTCACAAGTTCATCCAGTGCTTCTGGCCGTTTTCCTTGAATCTCTAGAGCCTAAGGACGAAAAAAACATGGAATCAACATTGCAAGAACATGGAATCTCTGCAGCTATGTTCTCTGCAGCTATGTATAGGTAAATCCATACCCAGCATTGCAAGAAGCATGTCCGTGTACGAGTAGCAATTGATGCACATACAAGAGTGGCAGCACGAAACTTGTCTAATCCAATATTGCTAGCAAGACCGGCGAGAAACTCCCTTGGATCCTCACCATTAAGTTTTGCTGCACCGATGTCTTTTGCTGCTCTTTATTAAGCACAAAATATCAACGAGTCCAGATCAAGCATGGTGGATGGCAATGATAAAATAAGAACAGTATGTACAAAGAAATACGTAAAATTAAAAAAAAAACTGTCTGGCAGCAGAAATTTACAAATAGCTGATGAACGGAGTAACTGAAGCCAAAACAAATTCTTTGAACAAAAGCAATAAATACCTGCTGCAATCATCGAAAACAAAGTTCACTGCTGCTCTGTAGAAAGAATCACGAGCATTTTCAGTATCAAAGCAGACCTTTACCCCCGATATCTTGCATAATTGCCTAAGCTGCATATCAAAGCATGATTACACAATGATGACAAGCACATGGAACAAATTGCAGCATCAATCCAAAATAAATTCAGGTATACCAAAGATTGTGAAACTTATATGTTTAATTTATTTACCCAAATAAATCATGCGTCTGCTCAGAACTATGGCTAAGCATAACATTACCATCTGCAATTGTTAGGTTCATTGTGTAATAAAAGGAACAAACAACAACTTCTATAGATTGTATGGTCATATAACAGGGAACAAAGTAACTTCATTTAGGTTCGCAGTTTAATGCTACTTGCTTGGTAGCTTCTTCCCTCATAAGTGTTTCGCCTCAACGTCCAGATGGAGATTGGAGAAAGATGAAACTGACACCACCACAATAATGACACACCACGGACAGGCGGGCAAGAAGCTCACCAAAACTCAGAACACATTTTGTTATGACCGGCGTCTCATACAAGAGGAGAGCGTCAAGTGGCTAGGAGCAGCTGGCCACCAGGGCTCGGTCGGTGTTTGGGGCTGGAAGCCCAATTATCTTCATCAATATTATTATTAGGAATATTATTATTATTAGGGAGTATTTTATAAATTAGGAGGAGACAAGGATATATATATTTGTAAGACTCTATGGGATAATCAAGCAGAAACAATACAGTTGTCTCCGGCTTCCTCAGGGAGCCGGGAGTTGCCCTAGCCGCCGCTGCCCCTCGCGCCCGCGCAGCCATGGCGCCCCCGCGCCGTCTTCCTCGCGTGCTCAAGCCTCGACCTCCTCCCTCCTACTCGTACAACCTGAGATCAATCCCCAGTAGGACTAGGGTTCCTAGCACATTTCTCCCCAGTCCCAATCAGTTTGCAGCTCTGAGTCCACTCACCTTTACCAACTGCCGTGGGCATTAAGAGATCGACCATGACCTTTGCCCTTCATTATCAATCACAGACAGGCAGGCAAGCGGCTTCATCAACTATCTCATTCCCATCATATCCGGTTCTCCTTCACCATGGAAAGGTTTTCACCTGTTGGCTGACAGCCACAGCACCACCTGATTGGATGGTCTCATGGTCATCACTCAACAAACTTTGTAGTGGCTCTAACCTCCCAAGACAACACCGATGGTCACCATTGCCTGCACACCAATCATGTCTTCTCATCATTTTTTCCTCAGAATGGTTCCTCACAACTTTTTATCACATTCACATCAGTGCCATGAAATTAACAACCTCCTCTGCCAAAGCGTCCTCGCAGCCACTGTTGAGAAGAATTATTCCTCACCTATTTTGATAACATTCACATCAGTGTCGTGAAATACACGGCCTCCTCTTCAAGACGTCCTCGTGACCACTGTTGAGAAGAGCATCAGAGATATGCCAAGCCATCGACAAGCGTATATGATGGTCGTTTCAAGGTCATATTGGGCTACTTCAGAAGATCGGACATTCAGAGATTTCCTGCCATTACCTTCTATGTATTGATAAATTTTCTGACTTTAGAACTGCCACATCAGCAGGTCTTACTTTGCAGGTCCTTTCTTATTTCTGATACATTCATTTACTAACTGCTGACTTAGTTTACCTTCTCAAGCACAACTACGCTTTAATATTTATCTACTACATTCAAAATATGTATACGTGTACTTATTTCCTAGTTTGGTGGTAGGTAATGAAGTTCCTCACTGCCTAATATCATTGAAAATATGATTCGAAAGATATGGTTAAGGATTTGACACTATGATCAAGCAACAAAACTGATTTGAGTCTCCAGGTCTTCTTTTTTGCTTTTCCTCTACTTCAATGTCATCCTCACAACTATACAAATATAAACTCAGATATCATACAGGGTGCAGATGGCGACACGAGCGCGTCCCACTGCGGTCGAGGCTGCAGCCGACCCTATGGCCGGAGAAGATCACACTACCGAGCAGTGTATGACACCCCCATACAACCGTACCTCTGAGCAACTCGATGAACATTCTATTGAAAAGCCTGTTTCTTTTTCCTGAAGACCAGCGGAAGAAGTGCTACCCACGGAACTGAGTTCTCATGATGAGGCACCTGTCGAGCAATCAGGTGAAGCAGGCATTCTTGTCTACTCAAGGCGTCCAAGAAAGAAGCATACCGAGACAGTTGTAGAGTTGGGGCCTACGGAGGATTTCATCCACCGGATCTCCAGGCCCTTGCCAACTCTCTCCACCCCAGCTATTCCGAAGCATCGTTGCCAACCCACTGTTTCAACTCTCCCTCCAAGACGAAGTAGGCGGATAGCCAAGCTGCCGCCAGTAACCAACCCACAGGCAGCCGGGACAGTATGTCGACAACTAGGCTTTGCAGAGAACCATAGCTGTCACTCAGAAGCCTCCAAAGAAAAATGCGCTCGCTTCTTCGACAAACCTCTCTCAAAGAGCCATGTGACTGCCCTTGCTAAGCTCCTGGGCAAAGAGGTGTCGCCGGATGTGCTCGGCGTCCCCGTGGAAGACGCTATGGCTGTGTAATTCTTTGAATCTGTGGTTGCATTTCTTTTCCAATGGATTCCCCAAATTTTTTGGTGTGGAATATTCGAGGTCTTAATAAACGGGCTCAACGAGACAGTGTTCGCAAGGTCGTTGATTCTTGTCGCCCAGCAGTTGTATGCTTGCAGGAAACTAAGCTTGCCCACATATCTCTCTGGGATGTCATGTCCATTCTTGGTCGAGACTTCAAAAAGTTTGTTTTCCTCCCTTGCACAAGGAACTCGTGGTGGCATCCTTGTTACGTGGCGCGATGGAGTGTTTGAGGCTGATGTATGGCGCATACAGCGGCATTCGGTGTCAGTCAAATTTAAGTCCGGCGATGAGCATGTTTGGTGGTTCACCGGGGTTTATGGAGCACATCAAGATGCTGAGAAGATTGCTTTCCTAGATGAAATCATGGAAGTGCGGGCTAACTGTGGAGGGCCATGGATGATGGCCGGTGATTTTAACATGATTTACTCGACTGATGACAAAAACAATGAAAACTTAAACAGAGCGATGATGGGTCGATTTCTCCGACTAGTGAATGATCTAGAGCTGAAGGAAATTCCACTGATGGGAAGACGCTATACTTGGTCCAACGAAACAGATGCTCCAACAACAACAACAACATAGCCTTTTGTCCCAAGCAAGTTGGGGTAGGCTGAAACAGATGCTCCAACCCTGGTTAAATTGGACCGTGTCCTTTGCACGGCAGACTGGTAAGCATTGTATCCAGAGTGCATTTTGCAGAGTCAAGCTACCGAGATATCTGATCACTGCCCTCTCTTACTCGGTCTCAAGGAAGGAATTCAAGGCAAAAAGAGATTTCACTTTAAGAGTTTCTGGACCAAGCTTGAGGGCTTCCACGAAGCTGTAGTGCAATCTTGGTCCACGCCGGTTACAACCAGCTGTCCTCTTCACCGTATCTCAATTAAGCTCAAAAGGCTAGCGCGTGCTCTTCAATCTTGGAGTCAGAAAAAAGTTGGTAATATCAGTGCACAGCTTGGAATAGCCCATGAAATCTTGCATCGACTAGAAATCGCAAGAGACAGCTGGTTATTGATAAGAGAAGAGGGTTGGTTGCAGTGTGAATCCAAGCGACACTGTCTTGTCTTGGCATCACTTGAGCATACTATTACTAACCTTGGAAATCTGAGAAGATGAATAATCACTCCATTAGTGGAGAGGTATATATAGACACTCATATGGGCCAATAGTAGATGGGCCTTCACTTAACACCCCCCCCCCCCCTTCAAACTCAAGGCGGAAGTGGAGGATCTAAAGCATTGAGTTTCAACAAGCGAAGCCGATGTTGCTCTCGAGTTTGCGCTTTAGTGAAGAAGTCGGCCAATTGCAGCTCGGATGGCACATACTGAAGAACAATGGTATGCTGATTACAATGAAACCGAGTAAAGAAAGCATCGACACCAACAATGAAACCATCCATATTACCAGCTTCACAGGATCATTGGCAATCTATATAGCTCCTATATTATCGCATAGAAGAGGTGTGGCAGCATCACAAGAAATCCCAAAATCAGCCAACAACCATCAAAGCCATATGATTTCTAAAGTAGTGGTGGCAAGTGCTCGAAGTTCTGCCTCTGTACTAGAACGAGATACAACAGCTTGTTTCTTAGACTTCCATGCAATAGGAGAGGACCCAAGAGTACCTTGTGATGGAACGACGATCTGTTGGGTCACTCGCCTAAGTGGAGTCCGAGTAAGCATGAAGCTGAAACGGACTATCACAAGCATAAAATAAGCTGCAAGATGTTGTCCCCCTCAAGTATCGCAAGACACGAAGTAAATGTCCAAAATGAACGTGTTGGAGTATGTGTTTAGGCCCATGTGGCTAAGGCCCATGTGGCCCATGTATGGAACCTATATAGCTACCCTTCTAGGGTTAGCCCTAATCAATAGAATCTCAGTTTGCAACATGGTACCAGAGCCTCTCTCTTCCCTTCTCTGTTCCTTCCCAGCCGCCGGCTAGCTTCCAGGCAGGGCGCCGCCGCCTGCTGCCTCCTTCTCAGCCGGCCATGGCTGATCCCTCTCCTCCCTCCCTCTTCCAACACTTCCCTCCTCTCTCCCACCCCACTTCCTGGGCCCAGGTGGCCAGATCCGCCCCTCCTCTGCGCCCCCAGTCCCCTACAGCGGCCGCCGCATCCCTGAGCGCTGCCCGACCTGGCGCCGCCGTGGCTCGCCCCCTGGCACCGCCAGCCACCGGCGGGACCCCAGGCGTGGGTGCGGGCCCATCCTGGCCCCCACCTGGCGCAGCCATGGGCCCCACCGCGCCCCTGCAGGCCGCGGTTTTCTCCCCGGCCCCTCCTCTGCGCCCTACAGCCGCTGCAGCACCCCTGGCGCCGCCAACCACCGCCGTTGGCACAGCTCAAGGGGGCCGCCTTTCCCCTGCACTCTCTCCTGCCTTCAGCGCCACCCTTCCTCCTCACCTTCACTCCGCCACTGCCCTCACAACAGCCGCCGCTACTGAGGGTGCCGCAGGGGGCGCCTCCTCTGTTACCGCTGCTGCGGTCGGGGGGAGCGGGGGGGCTCCTGAGGCAACCGCTGCTGCAGGAGGCGCTGAGGACGGGGGGGCTGCTGCTGCCCTGACAGAGCGCCCCGCCGACGCCGTCCACCTTCCCGGCGCCGGGCTGGACGCCGGCAACCTCCTTCCTACCGGTACCCAGACCTTCCCGGCCCCGACACCACCACTGCTTTCCCACATCTACGCCGGCCGTGACGTCTCGTCTCTCGCCGCTGCCCTCGCCGCCGCACGTGCCTCTGCCGCGGAGGGGCAGGCCCGGGTGCGGGCGGCCGCCCTCGTGTGGGAGCACGAGCGCGAAGCGGCCGACGCCATGGCTCGCCAGATCGCCGAGGCGGAGCGGCTCCTCTCTCCCGCCTCCCCGGTCGCTGGGGCCAACTCCTCTGCCTCGCCAGGTCGCCGTGTGTCTCACACCGCTATCCTCTGGCACGACCCGGCTGACCCGCTCGTGGCGCAGCTTCACTACCAGGCCGGGGGGTCCAGAACATTCGCCTCCTCGTGCCGGTCGTCCTCGAGCCGGAGTCGCCCTCCTACGCCCGCTGGCGGGACCTCGTGCTTCTCACTCTTCGCCGCTACGCCCTCGACGACCACGTCCTCGTTGATGCTTTGGCCGTCGTCCAGACCCCGTCATGGCTTCGTCTGGACAGCATCGTCCTCTCCTGGATCCTGGGGACGATCTCTCTGGACCTCCACGACCTCGTCCGCACCTCTCCTGACGCGCGCCGGGCATGGCTCGCCCTTGAGGGCCAGTTCCTGGGCAACGCTGAGGCCCGGGCTCTGCGCCTCGACGCGAGCTTCCAGACCTTCGTACAGGGTGACCTCTCCGTCGGCGAGTTCTGTCGTCGGATGAAGGGCATGGCCGACTCCCTGGGGGACCTTGGGTGGCCCGTGGAGGATCGCATCTTGGTCCTCAACGTGCTTTGGGGGCTCAGCGACCGCTACGCCCACCTCCGGACGTGGATCACCCGCCAGAGGCCCTTCCCCACCTTCCTAGAGGTTCGCGACGATCTCATCATGGAGGAGCTCACGCAGGGCCTCCAGCCGGGATCCACCACTTCCGCGGGGTCCTCGTCCTCCTCGACGGCCCTGGCTGCCTCTTCGCCGCGCCCGTCTGCTCCACCGCGGTCCACTGCTCCACCGCCACCGTCGTCTCTCCTGGGCCCTCCTCCCTCCGGGCCGAGCGGAGGTGGGGGGGTCGTGGCTCTCGTCGTCGCCGTGGAGGGGGCCGCGGGGGTGGCCGGGGCGGTCACCCCCAGGCTCCGGCACCGGCCGGGACACACGGGGGGCACCATGGCCTTCGTTCCAGAACCCGTGGTCCGGTCGCATCTCCATGTGGCCCTACCACGCCCCCGGAGCCGACACTCGCCCACCAGTGGCCATGCTCACCGGAGCTCCTCCTGCTGGTCTTCCACCCGGCGCCTTCCCTGCTACGCCGTGGGTTCCACCCTCCGGGACTCCACCGGGGGTTACCGGCTGGGACCAGGCGGCCCTGGCTCGCTCGTTCAGCACCATGGGCCTGACACCTCCGGTCGGACCCGAGTGGATCACTGATTTAGGGGCCACCTACCACACTACTCCTGACCCCGGTATACTTTCGTCGATTCACTCTCCCTCTTCCTCTCTTCCTTCGTCCATTATGGTCGCAAATGGTTCTTGTATTCCGGTCTCGTCTGTGGGTACCGCCGGTGCTCATGGCTCCTTTCGTCTTCCTGATGTTCTTGTTGCTCCTTCTATGGTTCATAATCTTCTTTCTATTCGACGTTTTACAGCTGACAATTCTTGTTCTGTGGAATTTGACTCTTCTGGTCTTACTGTAAAGGATTTGGCTTCCCGGCGTCCTCTGCTCCGATGTGACAGCACCGAGCCCCTTTACACTCTTCGCTTCCCGGCGGCTCCTTCGTCTTCTTCGCCGTCCGTTTTGTCAGCTGCCTTCGTCGCTTCTACTTCCTCTACTACCTGGCACCGGCGCCTCGGCCATCCTGGATGTGATGCCCTGATACAGCTCAGTCGTAGCTCCGATCTTCCATGTACTCGAGCTCATGATGAGCAACTGTGTCATGCGTGCCAATTGGGCCGACATGTTCGTCTTCCGTTTTCTAGTTCTACTTCCCATGCGGCCCGTATTTTTGATCTTGTACATTGCGACCTATGGACATCTCCTATTCTGAGTATTTCCGGTTATAAGTACTATCTTGTGGTTGTTGATGATTTTTCGCATTATTCGTGGACTTTTCCTCTCCGTGCAAAGTCAGATACGTTTACCACGCTCCTTCACTTCTTTTCTTGGGTGTCTACATAGTTCGGCCTCCCCATCAAGGCCGTCCAGTGTGACAATGATCGCGAGTTTGATAACTCCACCTCCCGCGATTTCTTCCTCTCTCACGGTGTTCAGCTCCGCATGTCTTGTCCATACACCTCTTCGCAAAATGGCAAGGCTGAGCAGATGATTCGCACCACCAATGATACCGTGCGTACCCTTCTGTTTCAGGCCTCTCTTCCCGCTCGCTTCTGGGCTGAGGGCCTGCACACCTCCACCTACCTTCTTAACCGCCTTCCTTCCGCGGCCTGCCCCGCTCCCACTCCTCACCACGCCCTCTTCGGTACCCCGCCTCGGTACGATCACCTCCGCGTGTTTGGGTGTGCGTGTTACCCCAACACCGCTGCCACTTCTTCTCACAAGATGGACCCTCGCTCCACGCTCTATGTCTTCCTCGGGTACTCCCCGGATCATAAGGGGTACCGGTGCTTTGACCTTACCTCCCGACGGGTTCTCATCTCTCGCCATGTGATGTTCGATGAGACCGTCTTTCCCTTTTCTAGCACCACCACCCCACCGGTACCTGACCCACCCTCCCTGTTTCCCACTGACCCGGTGGTCCAGCCACCTTTTTCGTGGTCTCCTGCAGGTACCGCTTCGCCGCGCGCCGGGCCGGCCTCCTGTCCCGGATCCCCAGCAGGTCCGTGCCCGTCGTCCTCGGGTGCGGCCCCGTCCTCTCCGGTTGGTGCAGACCCGAGGTCTTCGTCCCCCGCTGCTGCCCCGGGGGGGGGGGGGGTCGTGTCGGTCGACGACGCCGGATCCCATCCCGGCACCTGTCCCGGCACCTCCGTCGAGGTTCGCCGCGCCGGTACGAGTGTACCAGCGCAGACCGCGGCCGCCGCCGCTCGCGCTCCCTTCTCCACCGGGGACACCGACACCACCGCCGCTGTCTCCGCCGGCTCGTGGTGCCCCGCCGATCTACCACCCGCCACTGCTGCACCGACACCCGCGGCATGTTCACCCGATGGTGACACGACACGCGGCCGGCACCCTACCGCCTCGTGCCCTCGAGGCTTCGACCGGCGATGCGGTGGTCTCTCCGGTACCCTCCTCCGTCCGCGACGCCCTGTTGGACCCTCACTGGCGCCGCGCGATGGAAGAGGAGTACGCCGCGCTACTCGCCAACCAGACGTGGGAGTTGGTGCCCCGGCCGCCAGGCTCCAACGTCGTCACCGGCAAGTGGATTTGGACCCACAAGCGCCGGGCCGACGGCTCTCTCGAGCGCTACAAGGCTCGCTGGGTCCTCCGGGGTTTCACTCAGCGCCCTGGCGTCGACTACGATGAGACTTTCAGCCCGGTGGTCAAGCCGGCCACCGTTCGTACCGTGCTATCGCTGGCACTTGCTCGGTCTTGGCCCGTCCACCAGCTGGACGTCAAGAACGCCTTCCTCCATGGCCTTCTTACCGAGACGGTGTACTGCAGTCAGCCGGCGGGGTTCGTCGACACCACCCGTCCTGACATGGTCTGCCGGCTCAACACAAACTGACTCAAAATATGGACGGCATGAGCAATATCAGGTCGGGTAACAGTGAGATAAACAAGGTTGCCCACAACATGCCAATATCTAGAGGGATCCTCAGGAGGAGTACCATCAGTGGGACGAGTACCAGCCGCCACCGCCGCCGCTTCCACCTCCGCTCTAGCTGCTGCTAGCTCTGCTGCTGCCAGCCTCGATGCCCTTGCCGCCGCTGTTACGGCGTCTGCCGCCGCTCGCTCGCGCTTCTCTGCCGACGCCGCGTGCTCGAGGCGACCGAGCCCTGAGACTGTCCTGCGGACATGGCGCGCTATCGAGGGGGCTGCTGTGTGGAGAGCTGGGGCAGCCGGAGCTGCTGCTGCTACCGGCTGCGGCTGGGGCTGCTGTGAGACCGGGGAAGGAGATGAGCAAGAGATGCTCAGGCTACAGGATAGTACGGCTCCGTTACCACTTGTTAGTCGCTGGATTCGCACTCTTGGTAGCAGTAGAATCCTTACTCTCATCGGGAGAGGATGACACTAGGAGTTAGGGTAATTTTCTGGTTTATTTCTCACACAAACTCATACAATGCCATGCCAATCTGAGGGGTTGGGGATACATATTTATATGGCTGCTAGTCAGCCAAGCATATGCTAAGATGCTGCTAAGATGCTAGTCTAAGATGTTGTCCTAGATGCTACTCAAGATGCTGTCCTAAGATGCCGATGTTGTCCTAAGATGCCTGTCCTAAGATGCTAACTGCTGTCCTAAAAGCAGTCAAGGATGCTGTTACAAGAACACAAGGACCATGTGTTGCAGTCCCACAAAGACCAGCCACACATAGACTTATTTCTGTCAAGCATAAGAATTTTATCCCAAAGCTCATGGACGGTGATCAAGTAGTGAGCAATCAAGAGGGCAAGCAAGACATGTTTGATTATTTCAATAACCTGCTCGGTACAGCATTACCACGGGTCTCTACCTTGGACCTTCCTTTCTTCCTTGGACCTTCCTTTCTTCCATAGAGCAGGGATCGACCTCTCAAGCTTGGACGACACCATTACCGAGGACGAAGTGTGGAATACTATCAAGGATCTACCAGTTGATAGGGTGTCGGGGCCTGACGGTTACACGGGCCAGTTCTATAAATCATGTTGCTTGATAATAAAGGCGGATTTCATGGCTGCTATCATCACATTACAGCAAGGGGATGCAAGGAAGCTATGGCTGCTCAATTCAGATATCTCACGTTGATTCCTAAAAAAGAAGCCCTCAGTCCCTCACTGCCAAGGATTTTAGACCAATTAGTCTTGTACACAGTTTTGCTAAATTGGTGACCAAGATTATGGCTAACCGGCTAGCTCCGTTCATTGATTGTTTGGTAGCAGTCAGAGTGCTTTTATTCGGGGTCGTTGCATACACGACAACTATATCCTAGTGCAGCAAACCATTAAATTGCTACATAATCAGAAGATACCGAGTCTTCTCCTCAAGCTTGACATTTCGAAGGCATTCGATTCAGTTTCTTGGTCTTTTCTTATGGAAGTGCTTGCTCATCTGGGCTTTGGTTCAACTTAGCGCAATCTCATTTCCAATTTGCTGCGCACGGCATCCACTCGAATCCTTGTGAACGGGCAACCAGGCCAGGAAATTAGGCATCAGCGTGGTTTGAGGCAAGGGGATCCTCTGTCTCCCATGTTGTTCATTTTGGTCATGGATGTGTTAAACAATCTCTTTAGCAAAGCAGGGGAAATGGGGCTGCTGCAACCTCTATCTCACCGTAACCCCAATCAGCGTATTTCACTATGCTGATGATGTAGCACTCTTCATCAAGCCTTCCGAAGATGAGATGAACCTGACCATGGAAATTCTTGGTAAATTCGGAGAAGCTTCTGGGCTCCACACCAACCTACAGAAAAGTTGTGTTATCCCGATAATATGTGAGCAGCCGGTTGTAGACAATGTCAACATGATCCTGCCTTCCACAGCAGCACAATTCCCATGCACTTACTTGGGATTGCCAATATATGATCTTCTACCATGGATTGACAAAGTTGCAGACAAGCTGCCTGGATTCCAAGCGGCCCTCATGAGCACAGCTGGACGTATCACTTGGGTACGTTTCGTCTTGTCAGCGATGCCTATTTATGTGTTGATTGCTGTTAAGGCGCCGAAGTGGTTCATCAAGGCCGTGGACAAACTTCGGTGTGCGTACTTATGGTCAGGTCACAAGCAAGTAAATGGTGGCAGTTGTCTGGTTTCGTGGGAAAAAGTGCAGCAGCCGCTTGAGTATGGTGGGCTGGGAATTCTCAAACTTGAATATATGAGCTGGGCACTGCATATAAGGTGGCTGTGGCTTGCAAAGACAGACAAAGAGAGACCTTGGTCAGGCCTAGAGGTGCCGGTCCACCAAAATGCAAAAGCTCTCTTTGCCATTGCTTTACAATCTCATGTTGGCAACGGAAATGACACGTATTTTTGGACAGATAGGTGGCTGTTGGGTGTTGCATTGAGGATCTTGCACCAAATGTTTGTGCATGGGTACCTCAGAGGTTTCGCAACCGTACAGTTTGCTGCTGCACTGCATGATCAACAGTGGCCTAGCGACTTACAGGGAGGACTCTTGATGATCGGTCTCTGAGTACTTCCAGCTTTGGGACATTATTCAGGATTTCATGCTCTCCAAACGAAGACTCTCATAGTTGGAGGTTTAAAACTTCAGGCGCCTTCACAACAGAATCAGTGTACCGAGCCTTCTTCCATGGATCGATCAACTTTGAGCCTTGGCGCCGAATCTGGAAAACTAGGGCACCACCCAAGTGCAAAGTGTTCCTGTGGCTGGCTGTACGGGATAGACGTTGGCCAGCGGATCGTTTGGCGAAACGGAACTTGCCCCATCCCAACCAATGCCCGCTTTGTGATCAAGTGGACGAAACCATCCAACACCTGCTGACTTCATCTGTCTTTGCACGCGAGTTTTGGTTCCGGGTCCTGTCATCACTTGGTCTCCAACATGGTGTGCCAAGCTTAAACAAGCAGAATTTTGCAGAATGGTGAAGAAAGGCATGTAAGCGCACCCCAAAGGACAAGAGGAAAGGATTCAATTCACTTGTGGTCATGTGTGCATGGTTGATTTGGAAACACAGGAATGCCTGCGTCTTTGAGGGTGCCAGTCCCAACATGAATGACCTGTTGCGTGCCTTTGGCGATGAACGCCACTTGTGGTGTCTTGCGGGTGCACGGAAGCTTGATGCCTTAGGTCCAGCTCTAGCGACAGGGTAGGTAGGCGTTTAAAGCATTGGTCAGGTCTCACCTAGAGTGTGTGTTTTTATTGGTTAGAAAAACTTTGTTTCAGGACCTCCTACGGCTCGGTCTGGAGTAGGGGGTATAATTGTACGGGACAGTTTTTTTCCTCTCTTAATACAATGATACGCAACTCTCCTGCGTATTCGAGAAAAAAAAAAGATATCATACAGAACGACTATTCCAGAATGCTATTTTATTTTTGGTGTTTTAACCATTGTGGCTACATTCTACAACTGCACGGTTCCAATTTCACACCAGACAACAAAGATTATAAGCAAATGGAAGGCACCGATGAACTCACAGCAATTGGTGCATGGAAGAGTCTAATAAAAATAGTATATTCCCTTCCATGACTTCACTATTTCTCACTAAATCCTCCTGAAGTCCCACAGCAATGCGCGGTGTATCATCTAATCATTAAAATAATTAAATAATATATTTTCTTCCATCATTTTACTATTTCTCACTACATTATAAAAATATATATTTCCTTTCATAATTTTACTATTTCTCACAACATCAAACCTCTAAAATCCCACAGCAATGCGCGGGGTATCATCTATCTAGTTACTAAATAGAGAAAGCAAACAGCTATGCTATCAGCAGACTGCATGCTCAAGACGAGCATCGAGCCATCGATACCACCAATTGTCTATCCGCAATGACACTATTGGGCCTGCTGATGACCACATGGTGACCCTCTTCCACGAGTTCGACAATGTTACAACCGGCATCCAATATGCCAGGCGCCGGCATGGCTAAGTGGTGCCCAGATCAATAGATGGCACCTAGATTAGATGGGCTAGTATCCCAATTATCCTTATGCTTTATTATTTGCTATTTTCCCCAATAGGATATTTATTTCTTAAAATAGGATTGCTTATATATATATATATATACAACAACAAACAACAACATAGCCTTTTGTCCCAAGCAAGTTGGGGTAGGCTAGGGATGAAACCCAAAAGAGACGAGAAACAGGGAGACACATAAAGGGATAAAAAGGACACAAGAGAAAAATAGATCACGGTTCAGGCACGTTGATTGCCTATATAAAAAAAGGGCAGACCCAGTGCCAGAGGCTCCCACACGAGTGGGGTCTGGGGAAGGGAATAACCGAAGCAAAGTCTTACCCCCGCAGAAATTCTGCAGAGAGCAAAGCAACAATATTGGTTGCTCGGCTTCCCTGAAGCCCTAGCCGCCACCCCTCTCTGTTGCTGACGCTGTGGATCACCACGGCGCCAACTCGCCGCCGCCACTTCCCAGGACCTCGCCCTCCTCTCTTCCATCCCTACAATCTACGTAGCAACTCCGATAGGAGTCCTAGTCCCATCAGAGATGTCAAGTCCTCCTCCCACCACCACCCTGCCGCCGCCTACCGCCACCTCTGCACCGCCAGCCACCACGTCTGCGCCGCCCATCTCCCCGGCACCGACTGCACCTTCCTCGTCGACTCCTGGCCCCCTGGTCAAGGCGATCGCCAATCTTGCTCGCTCCGTCGCTGACATCTACTCCCGCCTTGCCAGCATGGAGACATAGAGGCAGCCGCCCCCATCGGCCACGGCCTCCTTGCCGCCGGTTTTCCCTTATGGGATGCCAGGGTACGGCACGACGGCGCTGCAGGTCCAGGGCGTGCAGGCAACCGTGTCGGCTTCGTCCAGGCGACAGCCCCGGTTCCGCTCCATCAGATGCAGTGGCCGTCGTCCCCCTCGCCGATCCCGTCCTATGTCATGGCGCCAACAACCGAGCTAGTGTTCACCACAGCGCCGCCCTTCACTGCCGCGACAATCGCGTCGGCAGCCACCACCACCAGCGCCGCGCCCCAGCTCGGTGGGCCGAGCCACTAGTACCAACACACTGATGGCACCTTCTATGAGGGCTCGGACAGGACCCTTCTCTTTGGCGGCAATTCGCTGTACCTGTTTTGTGCCGGCCCAACCGGTGCGTCGCCATACCTGCGCGGCGTTCCAGAGCAAGGCCATCCATAGAGCCGGCCCGCGCATGGCTCCTCCGCGCTTCTACAAGCTCGAGTTCACGACATATGACGGCACCGAGGATCCCCTAAACTAGCTCAACTATTGTGAGCAGTTCTTCCGTGGACAGTGCACCCTGGCTTCGAACCGTGTCTGGCTCATGTCTTATCACTTGACCGGGGCGGCCCAGACCTGGTACTATGCCCTAGAACAAGGCGAAGGCATGCCCACCTGGGATCGCTTCAAGGAGCTCTACAACCTCCGTTTCGGGCCGGTGGTTCGTGGCACCTGCCTATCTAAGCTTGCCCGGCTGCCGTGCCTATCAACAGTCTAGGACTACTTTGACTACTTCAATGCGGTGTTGTGCCATGCCCGCAACTTGTCCGCCCCCGAGAAGGGGGAACTCTTTGTGGGAGTCTCACCGGAGCACATCAAGGTTGACGTGGAGTTGCGCGAGCCTCAAGATCTCCAGACGGCCATGCATCTGGCACAGGCCTTCGAGCGCCGTGCCACGGCCATAACGTTGGCCCTTGCCTAGCGTGGGGCATGACTGCCATAGCGCCCAGGCCTACCAGCGCCTCCCCGGCTGGCTATAGCAGTACCAGTGGGCACAGGCGCCCCCTGGCGTTGCCCGCTCCCCCACCAGCGGCCGGGCCAATCAGCTCCGGCTCGTCCCTTCCGTTGGCTGACGCCATCTGAGCAGCTGGAGCGCCGTCGCTAGCAGCCTTGTTACAATTGCGACGAGCCCTATGTCCGCAGCCATCAGTGCCAGCATCTCTTCTACTTGGAGTTGGCCGATTTCGTTGACGACGACGTCCCAGCTAAGGTGGCCGTCGTGGCTGCTTTCTAGGAGGCTGCTGCCCCTGAGGCTACGCAAGATGCAACAGCCCAGCCAGTCTCCCTCTACGCCATCGCCGGCATTCAGATGGAGAACGCCATGCACCTACCTGTCTCCGTCCACGGCCACCGCCTCGTGGCGCTTCTCAACTCTGGCTCCACGCATAACTTCATCGATGCCGACCGCATGCGCCGCCTACGCCTATCAACAGTGCCACATCCCACCATGAGGGTCTTGGTGGCCAACGGGGAGTGCCTTGTGAAGGGGTCGCCCATGATGTGGCGCTGGCCATCGGCGCGTAGAAGAGTTCTCCATCAGTTGCTTCGGCATCAACCTCGACGGTTTTGTTGTCATCCTCGGCGTCGACTTCCTCTGCATGCTCGGCCGTATCCTCTGGGACTTCGAGGACTTGTGCATGGCCTTCACGCGGGGCTCTCGGCATATCTTGTGGAAGGGCCTCGACTCCCCCCGTGACGACAATTGGGAGCCGGCGGCTCGTGCAGTGGCTACAGCACCTGACCAGCCCCTGTTGGACCGCCACCTTCGCCAGTTCGACGACGTCTTCGCGGAGCTGTGCGGTCTGCCTCCAATGCGCCCCTACGACCACTGTATCCACCGCAGCTCCAGAAGGATGAGTTGGAGTGGCAGTGTGATGCCATGCTCACTCAGGGCGTCATTCAGCCCAGCACATCAGCGTTCTCCGCGCCCTTCCTCTTGGTGCGGAAGGTCGAAAATACTTGGCGCTTCTACATCGACTACCGCGCACTCAACGACAAGGCGTCCAAGGACAAGTACCCATCCCGATGGTCGATGAGCTCGACGAGCTCCATGGCGCCCGCTGCTTCACCAAGCTCGACCTCTGCTCCGGCCATCACCAGGTGCGCATGCACCCGAAGGACATCGAGAAGATGGCGTTTCGCACGCATCATGGCCACTTCGAGTTCCTGGTGATTCCTTTTGGCCTCACCAATGCACCGGCCACCTTTCAGGTCCTGATGAGCGACGTCCTTCGGCTGTTCCTGCGCAGGTTCGTCCTTGTGTTTTCGACGACATACTGATCTACAGCTCGTCGTGTGACGAACATTTGCAGCACATCCACCTCGTCCTCGACGCGCTCCGGGCGCACCGCCTCCACCTCAAGTGTTCAAAGTGCTCCTTCGGGGTGCCTTCAGTCGCTTACTTTGGCCACATCATCTCCGCCGACAGCGTCGCCATGGACAGCAACAAGGTGGACGTCGTCGCATCGTGGCCTACACCACGCTCGGTGCGCGGCCTGCGTGGCTTCCTCGGCCTCGCGGGATACTACCGCCAAAGGTAAGCTTGGCCCTCGCTACGCTGGGCCATTCCAGGTGCTTGAACGCATTGGACAGGTTGCCTATCGTCTTCGGCTGCCCGAGGGTGCTCGCATGCATGATGTCTTCCATGTGGGGCTGTTGAAGCCGCACAAGGGTGACCCTCCAGCCGCTCCAGCAGCCCTGGCTCTGTCGCTGGATGGTCGTCTTCTTCCGGCACCTGATCGTGCTCAGCTTCGTCGGAGCGCTTGGCAGGTCCTAATCAAAAGTGGCACGAAGATGAAGCTACTTGGGAGCCACTCCAGGAGTTCAAGGATCTCTACCCCAACTTCCAGCTCGAGGACAAGCTTTTTGTCGAGGGCGGGAGAGATGTTATGACCGGCATCCAATATGCCAGGCACCGGCGTGGCTAAGTGGCGCCCAGATCAATAGATGACACCTAGATTAGATGGACTAATAGCCTAGTTATCCTTATGCTTTATTATTTGCTATTTTCAGCGCTATTCTACACCCTAGGTGTAGAATATTATTCTACACCACAAGCCAAAACTGACCTAAAAAAATACTAAGTACTACTGAACCGTGTTCAGTATTAGTCAGTACTACGCATAGTACCACGAAATACTGAATAATACTAAAACACGACTACTAAACAGTACTGAATTTTGTTCAGCATAACAGCTCGGTGTAGAATAGTATTCTACACCTAGGGTGTAGAATAGCACGTGTGTGTGTGTGTGTGTATATATATATATATACACTATTGTGGAAATTAAGTAAAGCAACAATATTTGTTGCTAGGCTTCCCTGAAGCCCTAGCCGCCACCCCTCATTGTTGTTGGCGCTGTGGATCATCACGGCGTCAACTCACTGCCACCGCTTCCTAGGACCTCGCCCTCCTCTCTTCCATCCCTACAATCTATGCAGCAACTCCGATAGGACTCCTAGTCCTCTTAGACAATCTCTTCGATGAACCACATGGGCCTACTACCTCATTACCATTTGCGTCATCGGATCCGTGGTCACAAATCGAATGGCAGTGTGATGAGATGTGTCTACATGTGATCTGGCCAAGCTCGTCTCCATTCTCCTTCCCGGCTCTTCTCGTCACGAAGCAGGACGGTGCCAAGCGATTCTGTGTGGACTACCGCATGCTCAACATAAAGGCAAGTTCTACATTCTAGTGTGGAGGAACTCCTAACAGGCTAAAGGTGTGAAGTTCTTCACCAAACTCAAGATGTGTTTCCACTATCACCTAGTGCTCATGCACCCAGACAACATGGAGAAGACCATGTTCCACACATACTAGGGCCTCTTAGTTCACTTTCATGCCTTTCGTCCCGACAAACGCACCCATGACATTCCAGGCATTGACGAATGACATCCTTCTCCATTCTTCCACCGGTTTGTGCTGGTACTTTTCAATGATATCCTTATATTTAGTCCATCGTGGTCAAAGCATATCCTCCAGGTACATACCGCGTGGTAGAGGATCACCTATTGTTCTTGAAGCGCTCCTAGTGCAATTTGAGCATGACCTCAATCACCTACTTAGGTCACGTGATCTTTGAGCACGATGTCACCATGGGTGAGTGATAGGATCTAGATGGCTAGAGGGGGGTGAATAGCCTATAAAAATTCTCTACAAAGACAGCCGAACACACAAAGGGGCGAGTACTCTGGTAAAGTGTGATGGAGCCAGTATGGAATTTTGTTGCCTACAGAGGAGGAGGGGTGCCGATTAAGCACATAAGTGATGGTAGCAAGCGCCCGGCCAGTAAGCCAGCGGCATGGAAGCGTGAAGGAGTAGGGTGTTGATGGTACTGTTGATGGTGCGAAGCATATGCTCAGCTTTGCCATTCTGCTGAGAGGTGTAGGGGCAAGAAAGGCGAAGCAAAATGCCACGACTAGGCAAGAAGCTAGACATGGCGTTATTGACAAACTCAGTGCCATTGTCTACCTGAAAGCACTTGGGAACGGAACCAAATTGAGTGTGAATGTAAGCAACAAAACAACTAGATGAATATAGACTTCGGAATTTTTTACACAGCGAAAAAGTCCAGCAAAAGTGACTGAAATCATCTAGCAACAACAACAACAACCAAGCCTGTCAGTCTCAAGCAAGTTGGGGTAGGCTAGAGTTGAAACCCAACAAACACCCTCAGTCACGGGCTGAAATCATCTAGCATGACCAAATAATATTTGTGACCTGAATTGCTAGGGATAGGGGAGGTCCATACGTCACAATGAAGTAGAGTAGAAGGTTCGGATGTAGTAGATGCTGGGGGGCAAAAGGTAGACGTGTGTTTGCCGAGATGACGGGCATGACACAATGATCGCGCTGCTTTGTTGCACGTGATAGCTGACAGGTTTTGAAGATGAGCCACGCCAGAGGGCGTTAGATGACCTAGGCGGTGATGCCATAAGGCGATCGAGACAGCGAGGCTGCAACTAGCAATGGGGGATAGGGAAGCTAGTGAAACGGTGTTTAGGTCTCCACTGCTGTTACAGCGAAGGAGCACGCGTCCCAATGATGGGTCTTTGATAGAGAAACCAAAAGCATCAAATTCAATGGAATAGCTGTTAAAGCGTGTAAACTGACCAACAGAGAGGAGGTTGCGCACAAGAGCAGGGGCAACAAGAACATTGTTAAGGGAAAAAGAAGCATCGGCTATGGGAAGAGTGAAGGTTCCACGACTTATGACGGGAATGGATTGGCCATTGCCCACAATTATATACGGAGAAGAGGAAGGCGAGTGAGTAAAAAGACCTGCCAAGTAGGACATGTTGGAAGTAGCACCCAAGTGGTGGCACCCGGAAAGGAAATACCACTGTCCCTAGGAAATACCCAAGCGCACCATTCCTAGCTTTGTTCCTCTCCCACTCGTCTTCTCATTCTCTATCCAAGGCCGCCAGCAATGTACAAGAAGGCACTAGGCGGTCTCTAGGCAGTGACCCACCGCCTAGAGCCTAGGCAAGCCTAGGCGTTTGCAAGGCGTTCTCTAGGCGTTAGTATATACACATATGTTTCAAAAAGAAAAAGAAAACAGGAGATAAGTGGACTTCACTGAGGAGAAAGGCCCATAAACCAGTAAAAGGCCCAAAGCCCAAGTCCCCCACGCATCGGCTTATCCCTTCCCCCTCTGCTTGGTCTACCGCATGGCCGCCGCACACGCATACGCATACCGCCGCCACCGCCGCTGGTTCCTCTCCGCATCTCTCTCTCCCTTCGTCTCCTCTGGTCGGCGCGCCGCCCACACGCGCACGCCACTCCTCGCCCCCACTGCAAACCTCCGCCCGTCGTCCGTCGGTCCTCCTCCCCCACCGGCGACTTCCGTCCACCGCCCGCCGGTCCTCCTCCCCCATTGGTGACCTCTGCCCACGGCGCGGCTTCCTCCCTCAGGCAATGCGGCTCTGGATTTGGGTGGGTGTCGCCTATCCCTCCGCCTACTTTAGGCGAGGTGGCACCCCTCCACCCAGCGCGTAAGCGCGCCTAGGCGAGCACCTAGGAGCGCCTTTTTGAACATTGGCCGCCAGCAATAGGGCTATGGGACAGGCCAAATCCGTTGGTGGTCATGATCGCTCTGAGGCGGTTGGCGCGGTCGCGGTAGTCGGCGCTCGCCCGCTCGAGGCCCACTGAGCGTCGCGGAATGGCTGCCCAAGCCCAGAGCGCAATGGACCACCTAGACCGATCAAGCTAGGGAGGAGGTTTGCGGTAGCAAAATTGCTCAAGCCTGGTAGGTGGGAGGCGACGGCGCGAAGGCTTGGGCCAAGGGCATGGGCACTCGTGCCACTCATGCTAGGGGCACGGGCAATATTCAAGCCGAGAGCGCGGGGCTTCGTGCTCGGTGTTAGCCTAAAGTCGATCTCCATGAGCTCCGAAGTGTTGATGGACAACAATGTTGACCGAAAGCTTATGGCAACTGCAACACATTGAGCGCAGAGGAAGATAGGGAACTTTAAACTTTTGAGGGTCATGCAAGGAATAAGTGAGTTTAGCAGTGTCATACAGGGAATTTTTCTCATGATTTTGTTGGTTAGCTTAATTATTGGTCTATTAGAGTGTTTTGCAAATCTTTGTGACCGAACACATGCACCAAGTAAACTATGATCCAGCCTAGGTTAGGCAGGCATTACTAGATTGATTATATAAATAGTTCCTCACGTGCCACGCCTCATCTAGACAACATCGAGCAACACCATAGCTCCACAGCACAATCAAGGGCCTAGACCATGTCCAGCTACATCTTTCAAATACAATGTTTACCATAAACCTTCCTCCAATTTCCCTTCATCTCTAGCATGTGACAATCGCTCTGTTACTTCTAACAAAGGGACAATTTAAAGTGGGAATCTATGCTTCTTTTTTCTCAAATGCACTTGAGAAGCACATAGCCATTGCATTAAAGAAGAGAAATCAATGCTTCTCAAACATAATGATACAACTCAGAAGTCATTCGCATATATGAAAGATTATAGCACCAATGCTAAAAAGCAAAAAGCACTAACTTGAATTGCATCATCATATCTGTAATCCCTCCCCATGACTCTATTATCAATTATTGCTGGCACAAAAAAAAAAGGATTTACAAATTTCAGTAATAGCAACAAGTAATTCTAGGACGAAGGACAATCCACTTTACTTCGCAAAGAAAAAGGGTAAATATGTTATATGTACCTATAATTCTGGTTGACCGATTGTGTACATTAATATATATGGAAAACAATAGTAGCATCCCACAATGCAAGTATGAAGTGGGTAACTTGATTTCAAATACAGTAACAACAAGGTTCCTCCTTTTTGTTTCACATTTGGACTATGTAGTACATTGCTAAAGATAATAAGATTCCACGCAATATCTTATTCACGTGCCAAATTTTAGTCATTGATAGATTTCTAGCAAAACTGTAAGAACTATTACAATTTCAAGGTAATAATCATGACAAGAGCTAAGTTATCATGCAAATTTCAAATAATCGTGACAAGCATTAGGGCAACACATTCAGAATTATACCAGCAGCCTAGAATTGAAATTTACGGGCATTCACCTCGGACCAATCTGTTTGCCATCCTTGCCCACTTCTCCATCTCTGGCCCAGATTTCATCACCGTTGCTCCAACCTTCGGCCACCAGTCTGGCAACTTCGCTTGTGAGTACCTCCTCCAGACCTCCTTTGCTGGTTCTGGGACACGACTGATCCGAGCTGCCTCCATAGGCGACGACGACACAGCAACCACCACCTCTTTCCCTCCCAGGCTGCGGTCCCTCCTTAGCACAACCGCCCTGCCGCCTTCACCTCCACCCCACAATCCCCTCCCCAACCCTCGCCGCCACCAAGCCCGTAAGACCATCCCCAGCAGCACTCGCGCTGCGACGGCGCAGGCGAACAAGAAGAGGAGCGCTCCGGCGAAGTAGCGCAGCGACGAGCGGCGGAAGGTTAGGACCACGCGGTCCCCGCTGACCTCGCGCACCGCCGAGCGTAGGTCGCGGTAGGCGGCGTCGGCCTCGGTGCCGAAGCGGTGGATCTGCAGCTCCACGAGGCGGCGGAGGCGCCAGAGCTCCGCTTCGAGTGCGCCGAATCCATCGTCGGGGTGGGCGACCGGGGCGGACTTGCCTCGGGAGCGGTTGGGGCTAGGTTTTACACCGCGGAAACGGCGTGCGGAAAAAGTTATCGTCGTGGTGGAGGCAGGCCGGTGGCCACGACGGAGGTGGGAGTTGAGGAACGACGGGGGAGACGGCGAGAAGGTGACGGTGGCAGTGGCCGCGGCCATCGACAGTCTTACGGCGACGGCGGAAGCGACAGGAAAGAGCACCCTCTTGGTTGGGGAAATTTAAATATTTCCATCCTCACTGGTCAATCTCTATCTCTATGTCTGTCTCTAGGTATCTAAACGCAACCCCAAGCTCGTGCCAATGGAGCGAGCCACGTCGCCTGTAATCATGTGAAAAATCGCTTTCGTGTTTACTGTTTACCCACCGTTAATACAAGCTCGCGCCAATGGAGCTGCCACGTCGCCTGTAAATATTGGGCCGTCGATCGGACGGTCGAATCATGTGAAAAAATCGTTTTCGTGCTGTTCATACACTGTTTATTACTGTTTGTACTGTTTATGCATTTTTGCTACGCGCACATGACAAACGTACCCAAAAGATCAAAATAAGCCCTTCTCCTTCGTAGAAAATTTTAAAAAAAACGTAAATAAACTAGAAGCAACCTAGAATGTACCTAGATATTTTTTAACTCTTCAGTGTCATAAAAAAAATCTAGATTCCTCTCGTTCACATTTGACCGATAAATTTAGAAAGTCTATACCTTATTCACAAACACACAAAGTAGATCATTTTCCTTTACAAATAAATTCCAGAAAAATAATAAATAGACTTAAACAAATCTAGAACGTATCTAAATATTTTCCGCCTCTTCTTTATCATAAAAAAAATAAATACTCCATGACACCTACTGTGTATTCTATTACGCCTATAAATAATCACTAAAACCTACGGTACCCAAATCTCCAAATTATAAAACATTGTTTCAAAAAAAAGACAGGGTCCATAGCAATATAAATGCATAACAAATTGCCTCAAAATGTTAGACACCCTGCCCGCTAAAAAATTAATCAATAATTGATCTATGCTCCTACACAACTGGTTCTATCTCATGAGGCCGCGCGGCAACGCCGCGCGTTGTTTCTAGCTACCAACTTTAGTTTGGTAATTACACATTTACCACATGAACAGTAGAAGTTAAATTATATTTGCCACTCTTCACGACGTGTCACATCAACTCACCGCACCCGCATGGAAAAATGCTTGGGAAATGACTGTCTTGCCCCTGTCTCCTTATCCTCGCGTCCTCTATGTCACGTGGACCCCACCTGTCAGGTTCATCCTCAACCTTCAGCCGGCCTTGCCGGTCTCTCTGAAAATCCGTCGAGCCTCCTCCTTGATGCCATTGTCCTTCATCAGGTCCGGGTCGAACACCTTCGACATCTAATCCTCCCGCACCACAGACTGCACCCATCAGGGCAGCTCCGTCACCACGCCGCCGTTGGAGAGCTTGCTCCCAGGGTACCAACCCATCAGGAGCACCACGCATTCATGCTCGCACCTCTGTTTGAATGATTATTGTGTAGTCTATCTTGCTTTCTTTTTCTATTTTAGTATGCTTTAGTTTGGGGGTGTTTAGCTCATATTTTCATAGGGTTTTAAGTTAAGCATGGTGCTTAGGTTAATTAGCCTCCTTAATCAAATTAGGCATGGTGCCTAGTTTAATTATTGAAATAAAAATTACTTGCTTAGAATTTAGTTGCACATATGGACTAGCCCCTGCAAGAAATTATCAAATTCAAAAGGGCAAGTCTTTCAGATGAATTCATAAACGGAGGTAAGTCATGGATCGTGGTTCTTTTCAAACTATCTTGCACATCTTGCCTTGGCCTCATTTGAGTTTTGAAAGAATTTGGTGAAACAATAAATGAACATAGTTCAAAACATGGGTAATAGGACCTACACTAACTAAATATTAAAATCCACTCTTCTCTAGTGTAGATGAAAAGTTGTTAACCCAAGACAACCACCCATGTTTCCAAACCTCTTTGCAATCCCTTGGATTTGTGTTGTCCACTAACCGATCAAAATAAAAAAAAGAAACTCAACATTCACATCTATTGATCATGGAGAAATGAAACGTTGATTCATCGCAAGCGGAAGTTCCTTCATCGACAAGATAGGTAAGCCTAGAGCATATTATGAAGGAAAGGATTTCCCACTAAGGACATGAGCAAGAAGGAGGGGAAGTCTACTCCAACACAAACGAATTTGTCAAACCAAAATTGAAAGAAGCATCAAGAGGTTGAATTCAACGGAGAAAGCCCTACTCATTGGACCTAAAACTAAGAGCCCTCACCAGCAGGTAATCGGAAAGATGACATACTCAAGAAGGTGTCTAAGAAGGCGCAACAAGTGCAAAAGGAAGTTCATCAAGATGTACTAAGAGCGTCTCACAAAGCTCACAAATGGAGCATCAACTCATGACACCGAGGTATGATGCTTGAGCTCAACCATGATCATTGCAAATGGAGGATCGGCCATGTGCACTCACCCGCATGTGCCATGACCCGAACCCTCTACACAAAATAGGTATGGATGATGATTGAGAATCTTTCTAGCATACTAAAATTGGACAACTCAACTATGAAGATCCTTAATCCATTAACTTTTGTAATCCTACTTTGTGTCTCATGCTTCGTTAGTTGACCATGGCTATGTTTTCTAAAATCTATTGTGAGAACTTTAAAAAATGATGAACTAATGATGCTCTATGCTTTGCCAAAAAGGATCTGTGTTTTGCCTATAACCCTATGACAAGGTGTCTTTCAGAACATAGTCTCATTTTGAATAATCTTTCCTTGTCACTAGAGTTTCATGTTCTTCATGCTTGCTAATGATGCCTTGGTGCTTTGCGTACCTACACTTAGAATGTTGATAATTTAAGAATACTTTATCCACACATGCTTAAAATGGACCAAACTAGTCTTTGATTTTGCTTTACTGTGGTTATACAACCAAGATTCCTCTTCCATACGAGAGGTATTGGTTGTATAAATTACATAAACCAACCATTGACTTGGAGAATGTGGAAAGGTGAAGAAGTGTTTCAAGTATAGGGCGTTGAAAAGAACAAGCTTGAGGAAGGCTCCCTCCCCCACCAAGGATACAAGCTTGGGGGAGGAGCCCCTCCCCTACTAACCATGGTGACACAAGGGCACTGAAAAGAGTAAGCTTTGGGGAGGAGCGCTTCCCCCACTGAGGTAAGTGTTCTTATCCCTTCACTTTTGCTTTATTACATTCAAAAAGTATATATACATATCTCTTGAATAAAAAGAACAAACAAACCTCCATTATGCTTCATGAATGTCTTACTGTTTCTATCTTGGAAATCATGAATAGTTGTTCTGTTAATGTTTCTCTAGTCCCTAGTATACAACTTGGTATTTATCTAAGTTTGGAATTCTTAGCAAGGAACCATCATGAATCTAAAACTTTGTGGGTTGCACGTGCTTAAACTAAGTCTAAGTTGTTGTGAGATATGAGATAGCAAAGATAAGAGCTGCTATAATCTTGTTTCAAATAAGTATGATTATCAGAGTTTCTTTTGAAAAATAATAAAAACCTTAATGTTCCTTAATGGTGATAAATTATTACCATAGCCATATATGACCTTCCATGATATAAGCTTTTTACATAAGCTACTTGCTTTGTGTTGAGTTTTGTCAAGTCCTGTTGACCCTTGCAGAGAGATTTATCATAATCCCAAGATCAAGATCACGTACACGCTGCATATATATGCTGCTTCTACACAAGAAGTACGCAAAAACATGGCATTCATTTCCACCAAATAAATGCTCCATGTTCTAAAAGAGTGATCTCTCTCTAAGTATGTTTTTTAGTAGAAGAGACATGGGCTATGCAAAAGTATGAAAAGAAAAAATATGGACACATGAAGGTCCAAGGTATTGAAAAAAAGAAAAAAATGTGAGCACATGAAGGCTCATATAAAAAATGATGATAGTCATGTCTCAAAGTAATAAGGTAGAGAGAGATCATATCAAATGAAGGAGTCATTTTCATATACCACGTCCCACACACATGCACATCTTGATATAAGAGTATGACACTTCTCTCCTTAGATCTGAGTTTTGACTTTACAATATACGCAAGGTAAGTATGCTACATCTTTTATCCTACCTAAAGCTCTACATATGCCGTTAGAAGTAGGATCAGAAGACAACATGAAATTATGCCTTGGTGAGAAAACATACACCATATGAGCGACATGAGAGTACCATATGAGGAACTTAAGTTCTCTTTTGAAAAATTGCAAAACCTCCGTTATGAAACATGCACCAAGCACTTCACCTCTAGTATAAATACCCCTCACTCCCTCTCATTCAAGACATCACAACAAGGAGCTCTTGACTCTCTCTCTCTCTCTCAAGATGTATTAGTAGTAGTGTTAGGAGTTAGAGTCAATCTTGGGTCTCCAGCTCTAGTCTTCAAGGAGGTCTGGTATGGTTTTAGTGTTCATTTTTTTCTTTGTAAGACTTGAGTTATCTTATATAGTTATCTTCTCTACTTTGCCTTAGTACTTTACTTTATTGCAACATGACTAGTTTTATGTTGTAGTGGTTGTTAGCATAGTCACAGATGTATGATAGTGAGATAATGTAGTATACCTTTGCGCTGGTTCACTGCCCTTAACCTGGTGCTCTGTAACCCCCTAGGTGTTTGCCACCAGTTAAGCAGTGGGTTTGAGCTCAAACATGATAGATCAAGTGGAGATAACGATGTCAAGGTCAATCTATGAAGATGAGCCTAACCTAAACTTGGATGCTGCACCATTGCTTTACATATAGGCCATTTTCAAGATATATGCTTGGATGGTGTTATTACAATATCTTCATGTGTCTCACCTTAGTACCTATCTATATTGATCCCTGGAAAAGTTTCATGAAGTTTAAAATCAAAAAGTCACATGAAATGACAAGTTATATCCTTGTTGGAATGGTTTTACTAAGTGCTTGAATTGCACTATTAAGTGAATGAAAATATAGGTCATCAACCAAATCTTGCAACCTTGCCCAAAAGACTCTAGATGGACTCTACAACAAAAGTCATAAAGGGTTCGTGTTGAACGGAGGACAAGAAAATACCTCCATCGGTCTAAAACTTGGATTTAAGCTTTATCGTGATGCTACTTTGACCTATGTTGACCAATCACTTATGGTGCTTGCATGGAGTTGCACCTTAAATCAAAGTTGAAGTTTGAGTAGAGTAGAACAAACTTTGTTTAATGGTCAAGAGCTAGATCAGCTTTGAAGAAAGTCAAACTGAGCCCTCAAGTTGGAATCCATGGTTGTTTTGGAGCTCAAAAATTTGGCTAAGTCTCTAATGGACTGAAACTGAGATTTCAGTTTTTGTTTACCCTTCTTTGGAGCCTTGTATCTCTCCAACCAGGCCGAATCACACTTTGACGCTTTAAGAAAAGTCGGAGATGTCGCGTAGATCTACAACTTTTATTAATAGAGTTTTTGCTAACTCATCGTGGTTTAGGAGTTATGGATGCACGAAATATGGAGTTTCAGTTGTACGTTTGAGGTGGTATTAAAAATTTGAAATTTCAGAAGCAGTAGCAATGGCCGACCGGCTCTGCTCCCGCGCGCCGCGTGGCTCCTTCGCGCTGACTCCACTTGCCACCTCGCGCCCACGCGTCGTCAAGACGAGTAGAAAACCCGAGCACCCTGCCCTTCTCCCCCGCTCACATATCTCTCGCTCTCTGCGCCGCACCGCGCGCCAGAGCACCCCGTCATGCCCGCCATGCTGAGCTCGTCCGCCACCGTCGTTCCTCCGCTCCATGCCTCCCCATCCTAAGCCATGAAAACCAGCACCCTCACCGTCGCGCGGTGCACCCCGACACCCTTTTTACCCGGCCCCAATCATCGCCGGAGGCCGCTGCCACCATGGCCGCTGCCGCCATGGGCAGCCCGCGCCATGGCCGAGCCGCTGCACCCTTCCCTGGCCCTGGTGGAGCCTAGCCACAGGTGCTCCGTGGTCGCCCGATGCCGTGCGGTCCGCCTTCGCCGGCCGCCACGCCCCATAGCACCCGCAGTTGTAGGTCGCCGCCGCCTCCTGCCACCACTGCTCGTGGGCAGCAGGCCTCACGCCACCTCCGGCCGAGCCAAGGGAACCAGAAGGTGCGAGGAGACCCCCTGGTGCTCCCCCGCCCCTCAGCCGCGGCCGACGAGTCTCCTACGGCCAGCTTCCGTGAGCTCCAGCGCCCTCCTCTGTTCCAAATTCGCGTCAAGGACTGCATACAAGAATTTGACTCAAGGAAGGGGCCTAACTGCAATGTCATAGACTCATATGAATAGTACCTAAAGGACCTAGTTGTGGTAGTTTTTGCTGATTTTTGGAAATTCATAGTAAATCATAGGAAATTCGTAAAATAGCAAATGAGGACTTTTTGGAATCCTTGTGAAATTCTCTATGCAGTAGATCTATAATATCACATGTTTTAGTTCAAAGTTTTCTCTGTAAAAATAGGTTTGTGCAGCTAGGTTTTTAATGCTAGTTGTATTTGTCATTTTCATAACTGCAGATCTAGGTCTCCAATTGAAGTGAAATTTTTGTGGCATGCTACTCATATGATGTTTAATGTGTGGTAATTATTTCATGAATTTTGGTTGCCATATGAGTGAGTTATTAGTGTATCTTGCTCTCACATGAATTCTTGCAATAGCAATTTGTCTTTTTCTTAGTGGTTGATATACATGTCCAAATGCCTTGAAATTTGTACAATAGACTATTGGGTGTATGTAAGAGCTACTGTAATTTTTATAGATTTTATTATGGACTTTTGGTATATGTTTATTATTTCACCTTGCTATCTAAATAAATTAAGAAATGCATTAAAAGAATTTATTTAGTGATGAGAACTATGTTTTTTGGTGATCATTTAACATGCACTTTATGATGGTTACATTGGTTGTGGCCAAATATATGTTTGAAATATAAGTTAATATTTATTCTTGCAATTGATGCTTTCCTGGACAGTTTCTGAGACTTTGGTAATTGCACCATGAAAATGATGTTTGATGAGAAACATGTTTATAACAAAGTTGTAAATAACTCATTAACCTAGCTTGTGTTAAATTTTTGTGGCATTTGGCCTTATAGTTTGTGAGTAATGACTGTTTCAAGTTGGGTTCCAGAAATAGTTGTTCTCTGGAATCTTTGGACCAGATTATGTAATTATGCATGTTTGACTTGGTTAACTTGAGAATCATGCTAAGAGGATTAAAGATGAATTGTAGAAAATTTCATAAGATTTCTAGAATGTCTTGTTGCATGGCTATTGGATTTGTATAACTCCAGTTATGATCCAAACATGTAGCTGTTGTTTGCAGTCCAGAATTTGTCAGATGCTAGTTATGGTTGTTTACTCCATGTGTTGCTAAGTGTGGCTTATGCCCTTGATGATGGTCAAGTTAAGATACTTGTGATCTTGTTAAACTTGTGTTATGCTTGATGTGCTTGCCCTCTTTAATTGGTTGTGTGATGTTAGTTAAATAGCTTTTGGTGTCTATGTCTTAATTGTGTGTTTACTTGAATGATTATGTGATGCATCTTGTGTTACCATTCATCATATTCATACACATGCATCTTGTATCTCATCTAGGTACGCTAGATGCACCACGTGAAGGATGAGATGTTGGAGTCAAACCTGAAGACGGTGTTTGGTGGACCTATCCCGAAGATGAAAGGATTAAGCAAGTGCCGAGATGGGAGATGCTCGCCAAGCGAGTGTCATATGTCAATCACTAACCTAGTGTTCGATCCCAGGCAAGTCCCGAAGCATTCTAAGCCTCCTACTTTACAAAAGCAATTGAGTATATACATGTTATATATGTATTGTTGCATTAAGTTATAGGAGTTGATTGGAAACACTTGCTGCATATATACCCTTTCCTTGTCCCATAAATATGTCTGAAATCCTATTTTGGTTCAGGATCGAAAATATTGCTTAGCCCTGCTTAGACCGGTAGCGATCGGTGATTTCCGGTCACCTGCAATTATAGGTGGTTACTGGAATATTTTAGCTAAGGAATGGTGATATCCTGGAAATAACCAAGTGTTGATGGATAATTGGAGACCGGGCGGAATAAGTATTGGGCAACCAGACAGGGTTCTGGGGTGCTTGTAGTTTCCGTCTGTGTCGATTAAGGACCGACCGTTGTTGGGCCTCGGGTCATGTTGAACGCATGCCTCACATTTAGCTGGTCGGATAAAGTACCTTCCGATCGCGAAACTGTGAGATTATTCGGGCCGAGTGGATTGCCTGCAGCGCACTGTACCGGAGCAGTAGTGGCAGGATATGGGGGCGCGATGATAAGGCCAAAGAGTAGTGGGGCGGCCCCCGGTACATGTGGTTCCTGGCAAGCTCGTGACTTTACCTGGATAGTTGACTCAGTGACCAATATCTCAGTTTAGCGGGTAAGTGAGGTTTATGTGAGGAATAAATTACCAGCTGGTTAATAATCGATTCGAATCGCCATCGTTCACTGGATAGTGAACACTTGACTCGAGTTACGACATCGTAGTAATGATGATGGAACACGGATGGTTATGTGGATGATGTTAGAAATGCTAAACCTGAAATGGTAACCTTTGATGTTAATGGTTAATCAAGTGATTGCTTTAGCATAGGTGCTTACCTGGATTAACAGGTTATAATAAAGATGATGCAAAAGTGCTCAAAACGGTTTATTCATGATAACTTATGCTTTTCGCAAATGAGTCAAGCTAGCCCACTGAAAGAAAGCCTTGCATAGTCCTTGGTGTCATTATTTCTTGTTTATGACGGGTAAGTCTAGCTGAGTACCGTCTCGTACTCAGGGTTTATTCCCACTTGTTGCAGGTTGTGTTGTATCATGGCTACTGCAAGAATTGGATGGCTCCTGCTGTAATGGCGGAGTGTGATCATGGGCATGATCCTTCTGAGCTATCTTGTCTCTCATGCTTTTGTTGGAATTTGACCTTGGTACTGGCATGTATTTGAATTAAGGTGATATTAGTTTCAAACTATTTTGCTTCTGCTACTTTTGAACTTGAGTTGTAATAACTCTACCGAACTCCGATATATGTTGAATTACTTATGAAATGGATGTAACATGTGACCTGTTATGTTGGACCACTACGATTTTGGCTTGTATGTTGGTTGATTTGAAATCCCTTGTGATTTTATTGGACTACCGGAGTTATAGGAGCTTAAGTACGAAAATTTAATTGCTCCGACGATTGTTTTTGTACTTTTGTTCTTATAATTTGGGTGGTTCCGTGACATGCTCTAATCAGTTCCACCGGACATTAGATTAGAGTAGTGAGATATTGTCGATGTTTTGTCACCTGACGAGTGAATTTATACGTATGTCGCGCTGCTCTAGAAAGACGATGGTAGCATCCAAAGACATAAGGAATTATATTGGTTTAGGTCGGACCCTATGTCCAGCCTCAAAGAAGATCGAGTGCGTGTTCCTCGGTTGAATGCTCTGAAGTTCTTACAATGGGGTGTGTAAGAAGAGGGAAAGAGGTAGGAGAAGTGAGGTGAGGGACTGCCCAAATGAAGTCTCGTGAGTCCATCCCCTTGGATAGGAGCCCTGGCCTTCCTTATATAGAGTCTGAGGGCCAGGTTATAATTAGAGATGGGTTCTCCCGACCGAGTGGTCATGAGCTTGAGGGAGGGAAAACTAGTAAACTTGGCTTGCAAGGAAGGCCGTCTTGTCTTGACGTCAGCGCACATCTAGGCATGGTTGCTGTCATGGTCTTATGCCCATGTTGCAGCATGGAGTGACATGATGCTACAGTGCCGGTCGTGACGGCACTGTTGGCACGGTGGTGATTTGCTAATTCTCCTGGTGACATCGTGGCGATAGTGGGGGAGTAGATAGCTACTCCTGGGTCATCGGTCGCCTTGTTGGTCATGTGGCCAGTGGCCTCGAACCCGAGCTGCAGGGTTGAAGCCCTTGTTGTCTTGATTGATCTTGAAAGTTAAGGTCATGGTTTTATGCCCCATCCCGTCGCAGGTTGGGCCATACACCCATCTTGTCGAGCCGTATTTGGACGGTGGGTTACCATACCGGTCGTCACTGCCCTGTGGTGTTGTCTTGTCCACGTAGCGTGGCGCAGGGATGATGTTTGTCCTGACTAAGGGGATAGCCATCCCCTCAGTCCTAGTAGAGTGAGTGGGGCACGTCTGCCCCTGTCAAGGCTGGCGTACTTGCTAGGGCTCGACCCCTCCTCATCCTTTTCTGGGGGTCAGAATGGAGGAGAGGTCGTGTGGTGCTACGTAGCGTGCAGTGGATGGAGAAGGAAGAGGTCGTGATGGACCTCGTGACTTGTTGCTTGGCCCGAGGCCTTTGTAGTTTAGGCGAGCCACAATTGCTGGGCTTCTGCTAATTGGGCCTACATGGGCTGCCCAAGCGGCTAATTAATCGGTGTCCTGAGATACCCGAGGTATCATAACCCCGACACTAGGCCCCGAGCGTCGTCATGATCTTGAAGTGATCATGGAGACACTGATGTCTGCGTGCGTTAAGTGTAGGCTTGAGGTCATGGTTAGCCTGAGCTCAGAGTTCGACCCCTTGCTGGCAAGAGCGTTCAATGTAGTAGGTGGCTATTGTTGGTATTTTTAAACGCACACAGATAAATCCGCAAGCGCATGGATACCGCTGTAGCTTTCACCCTAGAGTATTCCAAGGTATCATATTTATCCACAGGGAAACAATGGTTAAAGAAGTTGATAATTCACCATCATGTATCTACTTACTAGTATAACGACTAGACTAACATGGGGGTAAGTGTTGATAATGATAAGAGTTATGAATAATAACACACATGTAGGAGAATTCCAAGGTAAAATAAATGAGTGATCTAGAGGACAACGATTGAGTTCAAGGTTCCTAAATACTTCTTTATTACTTTGATTCTATTCTAGTTTAGACTAGAGGGCATAACTAAAGCATGGGTAGATATAGCGGTCACACACAATAGCACTTTGGGACATCGGAACACTAGTCATAGAAAAGGGATGAGAAAGGGACTAGGAAGCTCCGACTATGGTCCTACAAACACCAACCCGAACGTGGTGGACTACATCGTCCGTCAGGGCTGTCACCACCCGGGGCTACCACAACTATCTGTGGGGTTAGGTGCAATCTCAGGTAATCCATAGTATAGACACCATGTCTATACTACCAATTACTACTCTAGTCACGTACTATAACTAGATCACTTGATGTGAGCGGAGATCCTATGTTAAGGTGTGATAACTATACTAACCATACACATGAAAGGCTTAAAAGTAAATAGAAAAGATAACTATATGAAAGCATAAGTCTTACAAAGGTATACCCAATCTTTGAAGATAAATCCTCCTGCATACAAGTACATATGCATGTTATATTGACGGTTTTCTAGATAAATCCTCCTGCATACAAATATTCACCAAAGCTCGTGGAATTCATTAGTTTAAACCCCTATACCTATGTTTGATGATGGAATTAAGTATATATGCATGTTATGTTGACAGTTTAAATTTGATGTTAGTGATCGTCAACACTAGGATCGAGTGGCGTGGCAAGTTGAGTGGTTAACTCCTTAAAAATGATTTTGAAAATGCTAACACACTTGCACAAGTTGGTGAACACTTGGTGGTGTTGGCACATTTGCAAAGGAGAAGTTGAAAGGTGAAGAAAGGAGACGAAACCAGGCTTGGGGTGCTGCCCTAGGGGCACCGCCACCCCCTGTCCAATGCAACGCCACCCCTATGACGGTGGTCGGCTGCATAAGGCCGGCTAGGAGGAGTTGGGGTGGCACCGTCCTCCTATGTCTGGTGACCGTTTGGCAGTGGCCGAGAGCAGCAGTGAAGAAGGTAGCCACAGGAGCGATTGGTGTGCACCACCATACGCAGGGCGGTGCACCGCCGATGGCACCACCATGTGTGTTTGGTGGTACTGCCATAAAAATCCAGAGTGGGGGAAACTGGCCTGGTCACCGCCGCGGGCATCGCCGCCCTGAGGGTGGTGCACTGCCGTTTTTATCTAGTGACTGGTGCTTTCGGTGGGTTGGCCGGGTGGTCACCACCACCTTAGGGGCGATGCGACCGCCACCTATCCGGTGCCCACCTGGCCAGTCAAACTAGCCATTGAGCCGACCGTTGGGGGGGCACCGCCACCCTTAGGGCGGTGCCACCACCGCCGTGTCCGGTGCCCTTGCAGAAACCATCAGCTTTGCTCCAACAACTCTATTTGGCTTGGGGGCTATAAACAGAGGTGGAGCTCGGGCATTCGGCTAGTTGAGCACCCTTGGGACTGAGTGTCCATGCTTGGGGAGTGCTTGGGAGCCCTCTAACTCACTAATGCTTGTAAGAGTGAGATCTGATTACGAGTGATTATGATTCTAGTGTGTTGCATTGTGAGGTTGTATCGAGTTACACTAGGTGATCGAGTTGTAAGCCGGTGGTGCTTGTTACTCTTAGAGGTTGCCACTATTGACGATGGTTATCTACCATAATAAAGGGTTAAAATAAATATATAAAGGGCTAATAAATGATCACCAACATAGGTTTAGGGTGTCAACTAACAAAATTCCATGAGTTTTGGTGAATCTATATTTTGCAAGGAGTTATCAGAATAATTCAGGAATTGATATCTTCCACGGGAAGGAACCCACATCAATCGGCCTAATCTCCACGTCACGAATACACAAGAGGCTTCTAGAGGAAACCAGAGGACTCCACGAGGAGGGCCACCACGAGCCGCCGCCATGTGGGGTCGACCGGCCTCAACCCTAGGCCGACCGGCCCCTGGCCGCCGCCCCTCGGCTCCTTCCTTTGCAAGCTACTTCAACCGCCTCCAAGGATGCATCCTAACCCCACATGAAGGTCGGTTTGATCCAAGGGCCATGGTTCCATGCTCTGGGCTATATAAACAAGGCCCTAGACCCTCCTCCGAGGGGGAATTCATTCAATCCATCATCATAATCACCTTTAAGAGAAAAGCTAGGGTTTGGGGAAGAGAGGTGTCCCTCGAATGGATGTCCTCTCAACTCCCAAGTTAGAATAGATCTAGTCTTCTAGATAGTAGAGAGATGGAGAGCGAGGGAGGAGTTCGGAGGAGGTGCTGACCTGTCGGTGCCTCTTCAACAACTTGTACTTCGGCAGGATCGAGCTTTACATGGGCTTGCTCCTGAGATGGCTTAGGCTCTAGCAATCAACTTCTGATTCAAGTAAGATTCATGTTTATATTATTCTTCTGGTTTGCGAGTCTCTTTTGAGCGCTTTAATCTAGTCGACTAGGTTAGAGTATAATTCGTAGTGTAAGCGTGGCGCTTAGACTAGGGTTACTCGTAGATGCACCCTATATTCCAGATCGGTGGTAGATCACGAAGGTGACAGCTTCGTTGAGTCCTCTGTAGTCCACCTCTCGTCTGTAGGCCTAGCAAGATATATAATTACGTGGTAGATTTGTACTCTGTTTGCGGTCTTCCATAGTAATTCCCTAGTTGAATAGTAGAAGATGTGGACTGCCCAAGTTAGAAGTAGAAAACCCTGATCAAGTTATCCTCTCTATACTCCTACTATCGACCCCATACTAGATTGATCCTCTCTTACGTTTTAGTCTTGTTTTCACTTTAGTTATTCCCACCTTATTTATATTTCCAACTCATTCACCTTTTCTGGTTAAGTTAGAACACGTAGTTAACTCACACGTTTCCCTGTGGATACGATATTTAAAACCCTCCGGGTGAAAGCTATAACGGTATCCGTACGCTTGCGGATCTTTTCTGTTCGCGTTAATAAATACCGACAAGCTTTCTAGCGCCGTTGCCGGGGAAACGGTTGCTGAATTGACTACGAACCTAGCCTAACCTTTTTCAAAAAAAATAAATAAATAAATAAATAAATATATATATATATATATACATTAAAAAATCTCTCTTTTCTTATCTTTACCCTTTTGTTTTCGTAAAAGAAAAAAATCTTTTCTCATACCTTCTTTTTATCCTTCACCTCATCCCTTCTATTCTTTTTCCTTTCATCTTTTGTTAGCATGGATAATAACACTCCTATCTATCAATATGCTAACCCTATGGGCACACACCTTAGACCACCAGAACATTCCGAGCCTATCATAGCATATGGTTTCGAGATAAGCCCGGATTTCATAGAATTTGTTCAGAAAAAACCCTTCATGGGGGAAATTGAGGAAAACCCATATTCGCACCAACGAGAGTTTAAGCGGATCTGTGACCTCATTCGCATAAAGGGCATGTCCGATGAGACCATCCAATGGAAGCTATTTCCATTCTCTTTAACAAGAAAAGCTAAACATTGGTATAAACTCAATGTAGAACATGCACAAGGAGATTGGAAGACACTATGCAATGAATTTCTATCAAAATTCTTTCCCATCTCCAAAGTGAATGACCTACGGAAAGAGGTTCTAACTTTTAGACAACTAGAAGAAGAATCTCTTGCTAAATCATGGGATCACTTTATTGACCTTACCCTCATTGGCCCAGACCTTGCTATTCCAGACCCAATACTTTTTCAACATTTTTACGAAGGTCTTAGCAAGGTTTCTAGGGAATTTCTTGATTTATCCTCTGGAGGAGCTTTTCTTCATTTGCTTACAAGTGAAGCAAGGGTCATGCTTGAAAAAATTACTAGTCAAGCCACTCGCTGGACTAAAATTCATTTTAAGCCCCCCAAGAAAAAGAAGTTCTCTCCTGAACAAAAAGAGGAAGTTTTGATAACTAAGTCACAACCACTTCAATCCCGAGGTTCAACTATCAATTCTAAGACATCAATACCCCAACGTAATGATGATAGCTTAGACTTCCAGTTTTGTAAGATGTTCGTAGATTAATATAAAAATAGAATGGCATCTAGAAAAAGTGTTCTCAACTACCTTTTCCCCATAGAGCACATTGGTAGAAATGCAAGGATGACATGTCTAGCGATGCCATAGAAGGAGAGCCAAGCAATTTTGGAAAATATTCTATCTTATCCCCTTCTATGCCCACATCAGATGACTTACCTCAACCTATTTTTCAATCCATCCTTGACCCCGATGATCCCTCGTATGCTCTCCCTCCTAAGTCTCATGATGATCCTAGAAATCCATTAAAACAACCAAACCATAGGACTCATAATGACCACCTGGACGACGAAGAGATGCTACGACATTGGCAAGATGTGTAGAATGGATAGACAAGAAAGAAGCCTTAATGGAATCTAATCTTGGCTCAAGCTCAAATGGTGAGTTTTAACTCCCTTTGACTTTGAGGACGATACTTATCCATCTATGGAGGAAGCCCTAGACGAGGCCAATTCAAGAGTCACCCATCCAAGTGAAATTCTAAACATTCAGACTAGAGACAAAGATGACATCAATGAGCATGGAATCTATTCCATAACCACCTTATTAAATCCATGTTCATATGAGACATCTCCTAATTCAATTGGTCTCTTCAACCTCCCCACATTCGAGATCTCCAACCCCCTCACTCTTTCTATTTATAAAAATTTCAAAAGGGTGGTTGTAGATGCATATGTTTATCATAAATATTGCAGATCTCGTTGTGCTCTTAAGGTTGGTGTTGGAGGGGAACCTACTTCACCAAAACACATTTTGAAGGTTTCCCAAGGACAAGCTTAGTGTCCTAAAACGAGCACTTTTCAGATCCTAACATGAGTATTCACCTTTCTGCTACACTGCCCTTGTGAAACGAGCATAGAGATATAATTGTAAAAATATTCCTTCGGGTACTCTTGTCACTAACCTTTCTAGGTCTGGAGCAAAAAGATCGAAGGAATAACAAACACAAGGTATGTCCAACCAATCATCATGCAACATTGAATTAAATTCATCCAATCTTGATTTTTGCAAAAATTCAAGCTTGGGGGAAAACTTTTTAAGAACATCCCCTGCCATGTTGCTATCCTAGTTGTCCCTACTTTGAAGGCATGCTCAATTTGCTAAAACATCAATCATGTTCTCTTCCATCACCACTTGAGTAAATATCTATAATGCTTGCATACTACCTTTGTCCATCATAAGTAAGTATTGGTTTGGAAGTACTCGAAATACTTTCATTGGCTTTTAATGTAAGCATGATGCTTAGGTTAAATAGTCTTCCTTAATCCAACTAGACATGGAGTCTGGTTTGGTTATTGAACTAAAAACTGCCTGTGTACACATTGTATATTTTGTTGGACTAACCCCTGCAGAGAAAAAAAACTTTCAAAAGTCAAACTGGGAAGTCCTGAGATGAACTCACATGGAGAGAAAAGAGATACATGAACTTCAACAACTTTGCATAAGGGAAACACAGCTCACGCATCATGAAGAGATCCATGGAATAAGAATATGAGTGCCACGAAACAAGATCTATAATCAAAGCACTCACTCCATGAAAGAAGGTGAACAAATCTCCACCAAGCCCCTTTAAGACAAAGACCATCATGGAGAAATTCTCAAGACAATAAGGGGAGCACAAGGACCAACAAGAATGTCAAGATCAGGAGAACAAAAAGATGGTGAAGGCAAGCCATTCATGAGCAGAACCAGCTGGGCAAGAGAAGCTTCCATAGGGTGGTTCAGTACCATCACTCTTCAATGATAAAAGTAATATCTTGAGGTACATAATCACTATTCAAAAAGCTTTTCTCGATCCTGGTATGCACATAAATGAAGAACCAAACATGTTTAAATTACAACTTCGTTTGATCCTACCTGATCAACTTAACATGTTCAGTTCTTTAATCTTTGTTCTTAGCTTCACTCTCTTAATCTCACTGTCTTAACCAAATAAGCTAAAAATATTGCATATTCACACTCATGCTTATCTTCTGATCTTATCCCCCATAACTTCAACTTTATCTTGTTCACCATGCCTAAGGTTAGAGAAGAACAAATAAAACTTTTGGTTCTGTTGGTGTTTTTCCACCAACAGAGCTCATGCACTTGATCTCTACCTTGTCTTTATGAGCAGGACACACTTTGAACAAAACATGGATGAGTTTGTCAACTCTCCCAAATTCTACAAAGTGAAGGTCCTGGATCTATAAGAACATGCACACTGAGCAAGATGCTGTCAACTTTCACAATTAATGCTTTATTTCAAACGGCTGTTGTATGAACGAAGAACATGGGTAACACCATATCAAGAGATGTAGCTATCAAGGTCTCCACCTCTAAGACCAGATGATTCACCTAAGGAATGAACATGGTGAGAAGTCCTGTTCAGAGGACTTAAAACAATGAACCCTCATCGAGAGGTAAAATCGGTAGTTATCCATATTTATTTTTTCTGCATAATCATTTTCATTTAGTATATTTACTTTTCTGCATTAGCATTGCATTATATATATATATATAATTTGTTGCATCATAAATCCTAAAGCCCCATGTGGATAATTTTGTGGTGTGTAAAAAACCCATAGGAATATTCACCGTGGTGGCATAAAAATAAAAATAAATATGCATGCATTCATCCTATTGCATTTTCTTTTGCATCATAAAAAATATAAAAATATTGAGCAAGAAATCCCATTGAAAGTCTGCCTAGAAGAAAAGCTTTGGACAACTAAGTCTTAAGTGGCCAAACCACTAACGCTTACACATGTTCTACAAGTTTTGTTGTCTATTTGAGTTTCACAGGATTTGAAGGACCAAAAAGAGCTGATAAGCAAGTGGATGCTCTATCCATTGTTGGAGCACTGTCTCATCAGTCATCAACATCAATCAATTTCTGACAGAAGACGTACATCTCCACTATCAGTCTGCTACATTGCAAGATCGAACGACTACGTCAACATTTAGCTTGGGGAAAGGCACCCCCGTGTATTCCAGGTAAGTATCCTTACACCCTTAAAGTTTTCTTTTTATAAATAAACTCAAAAAGAAAGAAAAAAAAATATAGTGAGCACATAAAGGTTCACACTTATATAATTATGGTCAGGAGACATACTTTTTAATATTTATGGATTTTATTGTGTCTACTTTATCTAGTCAAGTATTTGTTTTATATTGTGCTATTTCATAATAATGTGTGTTAGTTAGAGTGTGTCAAGTTTGCTTGAATCAGTTTGTGAATAGAGAGCACTCAGAATAATCTCTGTTATGGAAATGATGAATAGTTGCTCTGCCGTAATTCCTTTCAAGTGCCTAGTTTTCAACCTCGAACTCTCCCGAGTTTTAGAAATGATTGTTTTAATCTAGGATTTACTCTAAACCTGAAACTTATGGGTTGCAAATGCTAGATCTAAATCTAGGTAGTTGAGGAGTATGATATGAGAAAGTCTGAGCTGCTATTTATCTTGCTCCTACTAATGCTAGAGTTCTAGAGAATTTTATCTTTTGAAATCTTAAAATACCATGATGAGTACTTGTATGACAATGCTTAAAATTCCTACCACAGCCATACATAGGATAGAAAACTCCATTCATACTTTTTACTACTTGTACTTGCATTGAGCATTGTCGAGCTCTGTTGACCCTTAGAGGCTTGTCATACTTTTAAAATCAAGATCACGTACACTCTACTCAAATATGCTGCTTCTACTCTAGAAGTACGCAACAACATGCCTTTAGATCCACCAAATATATTTTTCTCCTACACTGGGAGAGAACACCACTCACATGTTTTATAGGATTTTTATCACATATCCATACATTTCATAAGCCCCAGTTATTGTTGCTCCAGGTTATTATTATCTCTCAATCTTTCATTATAGACAAGAATATTCTGGGCTTATATATTTATAAAAAAAAGAAGAAAGAGAAATATATAGAGAGTAAAACATGGACAAGTGTCCTACCAAAACAATGGGTACTTAGATGTCCACCTCTCTAAAAAAACTATAGCCCAAAATATCTCTTAGTCTAAGTTCTTCAATTATTCAAAGAGAAATCAAAATCCCTTTCATAGGAGCAAAAGTAGAATTAGATCCACTATCACCTTCATCATAAATAAACCACTCCTTGACCCATACACATGCACTTCTTGATTTGATCGTATGCCTCGTTTCTTTGGATCCACTGTTTGACTTTACAAAATATGCTTTTGCAAGTATGTACACGCTGTCTCCATACCTATAAGCTCCAGATAAAGCATTAGATGTAGGATGAGAGAAGGCAAATCTCACTTTGCCTTGGAGAGGATCCAAAAATACCATATATATTGAGAGATTTGAGAGAGTCATACAAAAAGATACTCTGAGTTTTATTTTAAAAATCTTGCAAAACTCTGGAATAATAGTTGAATGAAGAGCTTGAGACATAGTGCTTGATTTGATTGTTCTACTTTTCGACTGCTCAAGACCCAAGTGAAGGCTAATAAGCTCCATAGTTAAAGGTAATATGGGTAAGTCTGAAGGTTAGAGTGGTTAGACCTAATCCGGAGAAAAATTCTTGTTTGAACGCATGTGTACTTTTGAGGCGTGAAAGCATTATAGCAACTCCTGATCCATTATGAATATTTGCTAAGGGACTAGCAAAAGGTAAGCTTGTGGGAGTTGTTGATGATGGTTATCTACCATAACAAAGGGTTAAAATAAATATATAAAGGACTAATAAATGATCACCAACATAGGTTTAGGGTGTCAACTAACAAAATTCCACGAGTTTTGGTGAATCTATATTTTGCAGGAGGTTATCAGAATAATTCAAGAATTGATATCTTCCATGAGAAGGAACCCACGTCAATCGGCCTAATCTCCATGCCACGAATACGCCAGAGGCTTCCAGAGGACACCAGAGGACTCCACGAGGAGGGCCACCACGAGGTGCCGCCAGGTGGGGCTGACTAACCTCAACCCTAGGCCGACCAGCCCCTGGCCGCCGCCCCTCGACTCCTTCCTTTGGAAGCTACTTCAACCGCCTCCAAGGATGCATCCTAACCCCACATGAAGGTCGGTTTGATCCAAGGGCCACGGTTCCATGCTCTGGGCTATATAAACGAGGCCCTAGACCCCCCTCCAGGGGAATTCATTCAATCCATCATCATAATCACCTTTGAGAGAAAAGCTAGGGTTTGGGGAAGAGAGGTGTCCCTCAAATGGATGTCCTCTCAACTCTCAAGTTAGAATAGATCTAGTCTTCTAGATAGTAGAGAGATGGAGAGCGAGGGAGGAGTTCGGAGGAGGTGCTGGCCTATCGGTGCCTCTTCAACAACTTGTACTTCGGCAGGATCGAGCTCTACGTGGGCTTGCTCCTGAGATGGCTCAGGCTCTAGCAATCAACTTCTGATTCAAGTAAGATTCATGTTTATATTATTCTTCTAGTTTGCGAGTCTCTTTTGAGTGCTTTAATCTAGTTGACTAGGTTAGAGTATAATTCGTAGTGTAAGCGTGGCGCTTAGACTAGGGTTACTCGTAGATGCACCCTATATTCCGGATCGGTGGTAGATCACGAAGGTGACAGCTTCGTTGAGTCCTCTGTAGTCCACCTCCCGTCTGTAGGCCTAGCAGGATATATAATTACGTGGTAGATTCATACTCTGTTTGCGGTCTTCCATAGTAATTCCCCAGTTGAATATTAGAAGATGTGGACTGCCCAAGTTAGAAGTTGAAAACCCTGATCGAGTTATCCTCTCTATACTCCTACTATCGACCCCATACTAGATTGATCCTCTCTTACATTTTAGTCTTGTTTTCACTTTAGTTGTTCCCACCTTATTTATATTTCCAACTCATTCACCTTTTCTAGTTAAGTTAGAACATGTAGTTAACTCACACGTTTCCCTGTGGATACGATATTTAAAACCCTCCGGGTGAAAGCTACAACGGTATCCGTGCGCTTGCGAATCTTTTCTGTTCGTGTTAATAAATACCAACAGCCACCTCCTAGACAACTTGGTGGTGGTCTCCATTGAAGCCCGTGAGAAGATCATGCGGTGATCTGGAGAAGTGGTTGTGAGGGGTATTGTGCTCACCTCGCGGGAGCCGCGAAGAGCAACTCTAGTAGAGCGAGACGCGAGGGGACAAGTGGTCTGGCCGTGTCAAGTGCTAGAGCTTGTGATAAGCACTCCACGTGGGAGAGTGTGACTTGTGGGTCACCACTAGCAAAAGGACCGGTGGCAACCTTAAAACTTGTCTCAACGAGTACTAGTGTGTTGGCAAACACGTGAACCTCGGGATAAAAATCACTATGTCAACATTGTCTTCATCATCTTCTTGGTGGTTTGCATTCCGTGCAACACAAGCTTGTATTTATATTTCATATATTGTGCTTGTCTAGTTGCTCTTGTAATTAGTTAGCTAGTGTAGCTTGCTAGTTACCTTGTTGCTTGTGTAGCATAGAAGTAGCTCCCTTGCATGACTAATTTGGTTTTAGTAACCTTGTTAGTCACATTGCTTAGTTTGTATTGCTAAGTAATTTGCTCTCTCTAATTTGGCTTATGTAGCCTTGGTATTGAGCATTGCTAGTGAGCTTAGGAGCTTTGTGCTTTTACTTACTAGTTGCGTAGGAGCTCCCTTGGTTGTTTGAGTACTAGTTACATAGGTTTGTGTGACCTTGCTAACTAGAATTATTTAGATGAGCTCTAGCTAGCCCGACACCTTTGTCGCTTAATTAGTATCTTTGTAAGGTGTTTGAGAAGTTAGATAGAGCGGTGTAGTCTTAGTTAGACCGATAGTTTTAATTTCGCATTTGTTTCGGTTAGTCGACGCGATTAATTTTAGAAATAACTATTCACCCCCTTCTAGTCTGGCATCTCAATCCTACACATGGTATCAGAGCTTAGTTCCTCATTTGAGGTCCTCACCAACCGAGAGGATGACGTCTAGTGGGATAGATGAGTGTGACACACATTTTTATGGCACACACTTTGTATGGTGGAAACACCATATGCTTGATCATTTTCGTGCAAAGAGACCTAAGTTTTGGTGGATTGTCACAAGTGGTCTCACTCATGTCTTAGACCATAAAAATCTAACCAAAGCTCAAAAGGTTCTCTTTGAACTTGATTTCGATGCTTATTTATTTGTAATGGATGCTTTGAGCTTTGAGTTATTTTACAAGGTGAACCGCAAAGGAACCGTCCATGAGTTGTGGGAATCAAGGAAGCACATCTTCGGTGACTCCTCCACATGGGATGATGGCAAGTTCAAGAAGGAGGATGAGCCCAAGGTGGAGGCACGTGAGTGTGTTGAGCATGACCACAATTTGGTGATTATGGAAGATTGCTCCACCTCATGGTCAAGTGATGATGATGATGATCGATCCACTACATGTTTACTTGACAAGATTGATGATGATGCCTCAAGTGATGCAAATGATGATGCTACTCCATGCACACTTGAAGGTGATGATGATGGTTCATGCTCGGATGACATTGCTACTACAAGCCCATTCGCGACACCACATTGCTTCATGTCACAAGGTAACACCAAGGTATCAAATGCTAATGTGGTTGATCATGTTGATTCATATGATGAGCTTGTTAGTAGACTTGCTAGCATGACCATGTCTTTAGAAAATAAGAAAGCTGAAACAATGAAATGGGAAAATAAAAACTCATTTCTAAAGAACTCATGTGAAGAACATAAGAAATTAATTGATGTTCTTAAATCTTCATATGGTGAGCTAAAATTGACTCATGAGACACTACTTGCATCTCATGAAGAATTATTAGATCAACATGCTTCTCCCATTAAATTGTTTTTTAGAGAAAATTAAAAAGAATGAGAGCTCATCACATGAGTCAAGTGATCAAATGCAACATGTGACTAACTCTTGTGATATAGGGAAGAAGCATGTATCCAACTCTTGTGATGATTTATTAGATATGTGTTGGCATCTCTTAGCATCGCTTAAGTTAAGTTGTCATCCCTAACATGACACTAGAGATGTGGTTGTACTTATGATCATGAAACTTACATAAAATATAGAATAAAGGTTATCCACAAGCGCACAGATAAAAATACACCCGTTGTAGCATTTCACTGAGGAATGTTCCAAGTATCATTATTTATAGTTTACCACTAGGAATGGATATGAAATATATAGGATATAGGCTATAACTTTTACACTCACATGTGATAAGAGAGTAACTAGATCACTATCTTTACTCAGAACAGGGATTCAATCATATGATAAAGATAATAAGATAACTAGTTCAAGATCATCCTATAAATGTCCTAAAGCATTCCCACCCTATAGCATTAGCATTGATTAGAACAAGAGATTAGAGACTAATTCCTAGTTATTCTAATTATAAGTCATAGTATACATTGATTAGTGCAATTACATCTAGCAGTCATTGTATCAATTATATTATATCTTCACACAAGAGACATTTCTAAGGCGGATTAAGAACAAAGCGTAATCTAGCCTTGAAACCAGGCCTTACTAGGCCTATATTCGGGGAGTGGACTATAGAGGACTCAATAGGAATATCACACCCGCGATCTACCACTTGATGTTCCGGAATATAGGGTGCATCCGCAGGTAAACAAGTATAAACACCATGCTTACACAATGTTGACCACTCACACTTTGATCACAAGAATAAGCGCTATACGAACATGTGCTTGATTATAAATATAATCTAACTGTGCTAGATATATAATCAAAGTAGACAATGATCATTATAACTAAGAATATATAATCGATTAAGAATAAAGTCATATCAAGTAGAACAATATGATCAACAAGAACAAGAATTAGAAGAATAATAAGAATTAGATTAAGAACACGATGAACTAGACGATGAACTAGATCAATACGTTGATACAAGAGAGAAGTTGTTGGTAGAAATTAAGTGCAACTAAAATATGAAGGATTCTGCAAGCGCATAGAATATACCATTGTAGCATTTTACCGGGAGTAAACCATGTATCGTTATTTATATTTTACCACAGGGAAACAAGAGTTAAAGAATCTAATAATTCACCATCATGTACCTACTAACTTAGTAAACCAACTAGACTAAAACAGGGGGTAAATGATATATGATAGGTATATGAATAAAAGCACACATAGGAGAATTCTATGATAAATGAGTAGCTAGCTAAAGTGAGAGGACAATAGGATGGATCAAGGTTCCTATGTACTTCTCTATTACTTTGGTTCTTTAATAACTAAAGCATGAATAGATATAGCGATCATACACATGACAATTTGGAGCAATAGTACCTTTCTGACTCTCGAAAGAGACTGGGAAGAAAGTAGTCGGGGAAGGCTACCAAAAGCTCTACGAACATCAACTCGAACGTGGTGGATTACAAAGGCCTTATAGAGCTATCACCTCTAGGGCTACCACAACTATATGTGGGGTTGAGCGCAACTTTAGGTAACCTATAGTCTAGACACCATGCCTAAACTATCGATTACTACTCTAGATATGCGCAATAACTAAAGCACTCAATACGAGCTAAGATCTCATGCCAAGGTATAACAACTATACTAACCATACATAATAAAGGCATAAAGTAAATAGAGAAGATGAAAATATATAAAGCATAAGTCTTGTAAAGAATAGATACAAAGACATACCAAATCTCTAAAGACTTCTCTAGAATCAAAGCGCAGCTCCGCTCTCCCTAACTCCCATCTAGATCTAATCTACTACATTGGAATGTCTAGCCCTAATTCTCTAGGGAGGAGAGGTCATCCTTTCATGGGACACCTCTGCCTCTAATCCCAGCTGAGAGATAATGAAATTAGGGTTTATGGGATGCCTCCTCCAGGGGCTAGGGGCCTTGCTTATATAACCCTCTAGGAAGCACCATAGCCGTCGGATCAAACCGACCACAATGAACGAATATTATTCATCCTCAAAGGCGGTGGAGGTAGGATCCACGAGATTGCCTCTGATTGGCTCTGTAGCCCGGGCACCCGCCCCTACCCCTTGGGCGGCCGCCCGGCTTCCGGGCCTGTTTGGCCTTCGGCTTGTTTCTAGAGTCTTCTCGTACCTTTCAGATTCTAGAAAAGTTGTTCGTACCCCTTTTGTCTCTATGTAAACCTGATATGTGGGCCTTCCTTGGTTCTTTTCAGCTGACACCCTGTAGAAATAGACATTCACCAAAACTCATGGAATTTTGTGAGTAAACCCCCTATATCTAAGTGGTAATTATGTTTAGGCCCTTTTTCATGTTTCGTTGATGGTTAAAAATAAGAGTTATCTACCGTCAACAAACTCCCACAAGCTTACCCTTTGCTCGTCCCTGAGCAAAGATAAACTCAGTGATGGATTAGGAGTTGCTACAATGCTTTCACGCCTCAAAAGTACACATGCGTTCAAACAAGAACTCTTCTCCGGTTTAGAGTGAACTATTTTGACTTTTAAACTTACCCATATTACCTTCCACTTTGGGACTTGTAGCCTTCACTCGGGTCTTGAGTAATTAAAAGACAGAACAGTCAAGTCAAGCACTATGTCTCGAGTTCTTTGATCAACCTTTATTCCAGAGTTTTTGCAGATTTTCAAATAAAACTCAGAGATTCCTTTGTATGACCCTTTCAAGTCTCTCCTTTGTGGTATTTCTGGATCCTCACCAAGGCATTAATAGTATATGCCTTCTCTCTTCTCTCAAGATATATGGTATTTTTGGCATAAAACAGAATAACATTGTGCCTTCTCTCTCTCCCTACAACTAATAGGCTTATGTGGAGCTCATAGGTGGGGAGACAGCTAATACATACTTGCAAACATTTATTGCACAGTCAAACCATGGATCCAGAGGAATGAGTCCAGCCATATAGTCAAATCAAGATGTGCATGTGTGTGGTCCTAAGTATATGGTTTGAGTGGATATATGGTGGTAGTGGAAAATGGTGATGATGGTGAGTAGAAATGAAGGGCTAAGAAAATGATAGTGGTGAACACCTAATTCTACTTTTGCTCCTTGAAGAGATTTATACCTCTTTTGAACTTTGAAGAACTTGGGGAGAACTTGGGCTAGTTAAAAATCTCTCTATGTTAGGACATTTGTCCTCTTTCCTTTATTCTCTCTCTTTTTTTTCTTCTCTTTTCTCTCTTTTTTTTTCTGAGCACCCAAACCTCTTTTTGGATATATGGATAGAGGTAGTAGCAAAAGGGATACTTGGAGCTTTATTGCATAACAAAAGGGGCTAGCAATGGATGAAGGGAATTTTAATTTATGCTCCTCCCAGTGTTGGAGTAGAACAATTTTGGGATGTGTCTAAATGGAAAAATATGTGGATGCGTACTTCTAGGGTAGAAGCAGCATATATGGCTAGAGTGTACATGATCTTGATTTTAACCACATGACCAATCCCTAAGGGTCGACATAGCTTTACCATACTCAATGCTCACAAGCAGTAAATATAAGTGGAAGTTTTCCTAGTCTACAAGCATGTACATATGACTGTGGTAGAAATTCAAGCTCTCGTCATACAGGAACTCATTATGCAGTATTTTTATGTTTTTCAAAAGATAAAATCTCTAGAACTCTAGTATCTCTAGGAATAAGATAAACAGCAGCTCAGACCTTCCCATATCATATCTGCCAACTACCTAGACTTAGATCAAGCATTTGCTATCCACAAGTTTTAGGTTCAGAGCAAATCTTAGATCAAAATAGTTGTGTTCAAAACTTGGGAGATTTCGAGGTTGAAAACTAGGTACTTGAAAGGAATTACGATAGAGTAACTATTCATCATTTCCACATAAGAGTTTATTCTAGGGGTTCATTTTAGCAAGATGAAACTTAGCACACTCTCCTATATTTATTTAGCAAGCTTAAAGATCATACGATATATATATATATATATATATATATATATATATATATATATATATATATATATATATATATATATATATATATATATATATATATATATATATATATATATATATATATATATATAAAGGAAAACATTTGTTTGGATTTCTAAAGGTTATGAATCTTTTTATTTGTTTCATATCTCAAAGCATAAATATATAAGTAAATAGATAGGTAAGAAAATACTTAGCTAGACACGTGGGGGATGCTCTCCCCCAAGCTAGATGTTGATGTAGTCTTGCTTGATGTAGCAGACAGGCAGTGAAGCTGTACTCGCCTTCATCGGAGTGCTCATGATGGTGACTGCTGAGACAACACTCTGATCAGGGACCGATCATCTTTCCGTTGGCTAGCTTTCCTTGATCCTTTAAATTCTCCCTGGCGAGGGTTTGGTGACTTAGGTCCTTTGAACATGGCTTCTCGTTATGTTCACTCCTTAGGTGCACCATCTGATCCCAAAGGTAGAGACCTTGATAACTGCACCTCTTGAGATGGTAACTCTGAGGAAGGTGTCACCCATGTTTTTTTGCTTGTCCAGTAGTTTGAACTGAAACTTTAATTGTGGAAGCTGACAACATCTCTTTCAGTGCGCATGTTGCAGGTTCAGACTCTTACATATAGGGTTTGGGAAATCAACTAATTCCTCTTCATTTTTCTTGAAGTGTGTCCTGCTTGCAAAGACAAGGTAGAGATCAAGTGCACTAGAAACAATACACGGCGTTGCCGCACGGCGCCGCGCGGCCTCATGGGATGGAACCAATTATGTAGTGCTTAGATCAATTGTTGATTAATCTTTTAGCGGGTAGGGTGTCCGTGCGGCCTCATGGGATGGAACCAGTTGTGCAGTGCTTAGATCAATTGTTGATTAATCTTTTAGCTGGTAGGGTGTCTAGCGTTTTGAGCTAGTTTGGTTATGCGTTCATGTTGCTACGGACCCTTTTTTAAGCAATGGTGTATAATTTGGAGATTTGGCTAGCATAGATTTTAGCGATTATTTATAGGCGTAATAGAATAGGCAGTAGTTGTCATGGAGTATTTTTTTATGACAAAGAAGAGGCGAAAAATATTTAGATACGTTGTAGATTGATTTTAGTTTATTTATGAATTTTCTAGAAATTTTCTGCAAAGAAAATGGTCTACTTTGAGAAAAGGTGAATGATAGTTTTTTTACGGTAAAGAAGTGCAAAATTTTTTTCTACAAAAAAATGGGCTACTTTGACAAAAGGCGAACGATAGGAATTTTTTTTGTTGTGACGACAAAGAAGAGGCTAAAAAATTGAGATATGTTTTAGATTGGTTCTAGTTTATTTATGAATTTGTTGGAAATTTTCTACCAAGGAGAAGGGTCTAATTTGATTTTCTGGGTACGTTTCTCATGTGCGCGTAGCAAAGATGCATGAACAATAGTGATCAGTGCATGAATAGTGACATTCTGGGTACGTTTCTCGTGTGTGCGTAGCAAAGATGCGTAACCAGTGTATGAATAGTATGTGAACAGTGACCATGAAAGCGATTTTTCACGTGATTCGAGCCGTCCGATCGAGATCCGACGGCCCAGGATTGACAGGCGACGTGGCCATCGTCTCCTGCGCGAGCTTGGCTCGCGTTTAGAAGTGTAGAGATAGGTCCTGTTGGTGGAAAAACACCAACAGACCCATAACCCTATTTATTCTTCTTTAACCTTAGGCACATTGAACATGATGAGATTGATGTGTGTTGTTTAGTTTATGGATGGCAAGATTAGAAGGACGGGCATGAATGTAGCATTTAAATACTTTTGTCAAAAAGAGTAGAATTGCTTAACCAATGGAAGAATTATCAACTTTACATTTATGTATCAAACATTTTCAGGATTAAGACAATCATCTCCCAAAGATGCAACATTTAACTCATTTAATTATGTCTATAAAATCAAGATAGTGATGTTATGAACAAGCTTAAGAAACAAGACATGTTTAGTCAGATTGAATCAAGCAAGTTATAACTCAAACATGTTTATTATTTTCTTTAGGTGCATTCCAGAGTCATGGTAAAGCTTTATAAATAATGACTACTTACCTTAGGATGTTACCTTTATAACTGGAGCACCATGTGATGAAGAGTAGATGCTTCTAGTGGTCCTTTCCTTCTTCTTGGATTTTGCCTCGCTCGGTGCACCTCTCTCCTTGACTTGTTCATGAGCATCTTGTCTTCTAGATTTGCACTCATTCTTTCCCCTCCATCTTGTCTATTTTTTATGTCTAGACCTTTGGCTCCACTTATTGTTTCTTCTCTATAGAGTATTAGTGGACAACACATACCCGAAGGAATAACAAGGTCATAGAGCTAAAGGTCATATTCTATGCTACAGAAAAGTTGGTTTGAATATTTTACTTAGCATAGAACATTTACTCACCATTACTTCTTCTCTTAAGGATTGATTTTACTTTGTCTTAAGTTTGATTTGCATATATGACATCTATAGAAACATTTATAGAGAGAAAGTAATTATGAGTGCAGGGATTGCAAACCAGCGTGCCAGAGTGACGCGGGCTTGAGAAGAGGAAGAGCATTGCTGGATCATCATTAGAGGAGTCGGTGGCCTTTTTCCCCGAAGCTTGAGCCTTGCTATCACTCGTCACTTGAAGCCAAGTGTGAGTGTTGAATTATCCCTCAAAGTGTGTTATAACTTCATGTCCTTAGACATTATTCATCCTCTGTGTAACGCCCCAGAGTCCAAACGGCTCAGATCCACTCTGCACGCTGAATGAACCACACCTATCACCATCCCACTTACACTTTCGTCCTCGCTTCGCGTAAAAGGATTAACCCGGGGATGGTGAGATGGACTCTAGAAGCCTTATATGTTGATCTATCCCACTCTAAACAACCAAGGTGGGACTAAACTCTCCACAATATGTCATAACATTCACATGGGCCACTATGGGCCAAATTCCAAATTGGGCCGGGTGTGACACTCTGTCCTTCAATCTGTCGGAGAGGACTCTTGATTCTAGGTCCATTGAGCAAAGATCTCTCCTTTGCATTCTGCTTTTCTTTAGACTATCCAATCCAGGAGATGAGGATACAGACAGTTGCATGATCTTCTTTCATCAACCACTCTTGATTTTTTTGTCGAGTCTTGGTTGACGAATTGATGTTCATTGGATATATAGACTCGAGTTCTTCCTTGATGGTCTTTGTCTTCTGGCGGCATGGCGAAGAGTTGTTCAATTAATGATATGCCATCTGTCTTGATGATCAAGGAATGAGCTTCATTAATATTTGCATGCAGGCTTCATCTCCAATGGCTTAGGGACATCATCTTGCAACCATAGTCATTGTCTTTCAAGGCTTGGTCGGTAGTCAACCCTTGATTGGTGATTGGTTGACACAAGGATTCATGCTATCATGTCATCCTTGTCCTTGCCACCGACGTGCAAGATGGTGTCTTCAAGAACAATGAGAGCAGGTCTTTGGTTGGCTAAAATGAGGTTAGTTGCGCCCTGCTCCTCAAGTTTTGGGCTCAATGCTATGATGTCTTCAAGGTTGCTCATAGCTTGTCACCTTGTTCATCCACTTCTTTTGAGTGAGTTCAAGATGTTGATCCTTCTTATGGCACTCTTGTCTCCTTCTTTGTCCCATCACCAAAGTGGTGATTTGGCAGGTTCATGACAAACCATGAACAGGCACATCGTAGATTCTTTCCTACAAAATGTTAGTGGACACATACCCGAAGGATTGCAACAATTTCAAGCTATGGGCTATTATCCACTATTTATTTGAATTTCATCTATGCTAACAAAGAGATGGTTTCAAGTTACTTTAGCATAGGATTTATTTATCATGTTTTCTAACAACTTTTTTTATGCCACTTTAACATGGTTCAAGGCAAAGGTAACATGTAGCAAAAGACAATGTGAATGATATTTGATACTTACAATTCTTCCTTGGACGATGAATGAGCTGTGTATTTTGTGCGAAGTTGTTTGAGTTCATCATATGCCTTGCTTCACCTCTCGTGTGAGTTCTTCTCTTGACTTACCCAAATTGGATTTTTGAATTTTCTACAGGGGTTAGTCCGATAAAATAACCAATATCTTCTAAAGCATAATTTTAGTACAATAACCAAACGAGACTCCATGTCTAATTGGATTAAGGAAGGCTATTTAACCTAAGCACCACGCTTAATTTAAAAGCCTCTAGAAGTATAGCTAGTACTTCCAAACTGAAACATACTTTAGCAAACAAAGGTAGCATGAAAGCACTATAGAGATTTTACTCATGTGGAGATGAAAGAGCATGATCACAGTAAGAATTATTTTTTTATATATAAAGATGCAGGCAACATGAATTGTATGCAAGGAACTAATCATGCAATGGGTGAGAAAACATTATAAACTAAATGGAGTGAATGCATGAATTGTTGAAAGTAAACATGCTGTGAGATACAAGAATTTAAAAGATAACTACTCATCAATTTTAAAGTCTATGAGCAAGACTATCTCACCTTTCTTGATCATACTTACCATGACTCACAAAATGGTTGTGAGTGGTGTAGCTTCTAATTTCGTCACTTGAGATGTGAGTTGAATTCTTGTGATGACGACCTTGTCTCCAATCTACACATGGTTAGAATAACATATATGTATATGCAAACCTAGCAGGGTTCCAATGTTGATGAATGTTGAGGCACTCTGAGTTCTTCAATCTTGTGAAAACTTGTTGGAAGGTCGAAACGACATCTTTTGTCCTGTCTATTCCAACTCAACAGAACAAGGGGTAATCCTACTAATGCTAATGATACACTAAATTAGCATACATCAAGATCATTATCAAAATCTTTACGCCACATTGCTTCCCCGGCAACGGCGCCAAAAATACTTGTTGGTAGAGATTAAGTGTAACTAAAATATGAAGGATTCCGCAAGTGCACATAATATACCATTGTAGCATTTTACCAGGAGTAAACCAGGTATCGTTATTTATATTTTACCACAGGGAAGCAAGGGTTAAAGAATCTGATAATTCACCATCATGTATCTACTAACTTAGTAAACCAACTAGACTAAAGCAGGGGGTAAATGATATATGATAGGTATATGAATAAAAGCACACCTAGGAGAATTCTATGATAAATGAATAGCTAGGTAAAGTGAGAGGACAATAGGAGAGATCAAGGTTCCTATGTACTTCTCTATTACTTTAGTTCTTTAATAACTAAAGCACGAATAGATATAGCGATCATACAAATGACACTTTGGAGCAACAATACCTTTTCAACTCTCAAAAGAGACTAGGAAGAAAGTAGTCAGGGGAAGGCTGCCAAAAGCTCTACGAACATCAACCCGAACGTGGTGGATTACAAAGGCCTTACAGAGCTGTCACCTCTGGGGCTACAACAACTATACATGGGGTTGAGCGTAACCTCTGGTAACCTATAGCCTAGACACCATGCCTAAACTATCGATTACTACTCTAGCTATGCACAATAACTAAAGCACTCAATACGAGCTAAGATCCCATGACAAGGTATAACAACTATACTAACCATACATAATAAAGGCATAAAGTAAATAGAGAAGATGAAAATATATAAAGCATAAGTCTTGTAAAGAATAGATACAAAGACATACCAAATATCTAAAGACTTCTGCAGAATCGGAGTGCAACTCCACTCTCCCTAACTCCCATCTAGATCTAATCTACTACATTGGAATATCTAGCCCTAATTCTCTAGGGAGGAGAGGTCATCCTTTCATGGGACACCTCTGCCTCTAATCCTAGCTAAGAGATAATGAAATTAGGGTTTATGGGATGCCTCCTCCAGGGGCCAGGGGCCTTGCTTATATAACCCTCTAGGAAGCACCATAGTCGTCGGATCAAACCGACCTCAATGAACAATTATTATTCATCCTCAAAGGCGGTGGAGGCAGGATCCATGAGATTGCCTCTGATTAGCTCTGTAGCCTGGGCGCCCGCCCCTACCCCTTGGGTAGCCGCCCGGCTTCTAGGCCCATTTCGCCTCCGGTTTGTTTCCAGAGTCTTCTCGTACCATCTAGATTCCAGAAAAAAGTTGTTCGTACCCCTTTTGTCTCTATGTAAACCTGACATGTGGGCCTTCCTTGGTTCTTTTCAGTTGACACCCTATAGAAACAGACATTCACCAAAACTCATGGAATTCTATCAGTAAACCCCTATATCTAAGTGGTAATTATGTTTAGGCCCTTTTTCATGTTTCGTTGACGGTTAAAAATAAGAGTTATCTACCGTCAACAGAAGTACAAGGCTTTACCAAGCCTCCTCGTGACATGATCCGGAATCCAAGTGAAACTTGCCTCCTCTAATTCTATTCTATATAGCTATGCCCTAGGTTTAGTGGAGCTCTAAGGTTATCCATTCGAGGGACACCTCTTGCTATGATTATGATTGATTGAATATGGAGGGGGATCTGGGGTCTGGTTACATAGTCCGAATGGATGAACCGCGGCCCTCAGATCAAATCAACATTGATCGATGGTGTAGATGCGTAGTTGAGTTTGGTTGGAACACATTGCATGAAAGAGAATGTGATTGGTATCTCTGACAGGCTGGCCGGCCTAGGGATGGGGCTAGCCAGCCCCCTGGCGGCGTCTCGCCTCCCGCGTCGTTCTGGTGTCTTCTTGTGTCTTCCACGTCCTTCCCGTGCCAAGGTTCAGTCCGTTTGCGTAATTAATCGTATCGTGATAGGTTTCTCGTCATCCCAGATCTAGTTTTAATCCCTGAAATATAATAATTCACAGAGCTATGGAATTCTGTCAGTTTAGTCCCTGAAGCTTATGGTGGTGATAGTTCTAGGATGTTCTAGAGACTTCCCAAGTTGTATTCCACCAAAGATGTGATATCTTTCTCTCTGGAACTCCAAATATAGCAAGTGCTATGTCCGTTTCGATCATCTCGACGAGCTCTTCACAATGGTGCACTCTATTTCATCACTTGAGATACTTTTATATGGTGAAATATTGAATATCCTGCAAAATAAGTGAGAACTCCAACACTCGCGGAACTCGTTAGAATCAAACCCTACAACTATGCTTTATAAGTTTTTATATCAAATCAGGCATTAGTTGATGGTCTATAGTTGACATTAAGGATTGTCAACAAGTTTCCCCAAGCTTTCCCTTTGCTAGTCCCTTAGCAATTTATTATGATGGATCAGGAGTTGCTACTATGCTTTCACACCTCAAAAGTACACATGCGTTCAAACAAGAATTCTCCTCCAAATTAGAATCAATCATTCTAACTTTCAAACTTACTCATATTACCTTCGACCATGGAGCTTCTTAGCCTTCACTTGTGTCTTGAGTAATTGAAAAGCAAAACAATCAAGTCAAGCACTATGTCTCAAGTCTTTGATCAACCATTATTCCGGAGTTTTGCAAGGCTTTCAAAATAAAACTCAGAGTTTCCTTTGTATGATCCTATCAAGTCTCTCATTTGTGGTATTTATGGATCCTCACCAAGGCAATAGTGATGTTTTGCATTTTCTCTTCTCTCAAAATATGTGGTATTTTTTTGGCATAAGGCAGAATAACATTGTACCTTCTCTCTTCTCACCCTATAACTAATAGGCTTATATGGAGTTCATAGGTGGGGAGACAGCCTATACATACTTGCTCAGCATATATTGCACAGTTAAACCATGGATCCAGAGAAACGAGGCATACAATCAAATCAAGATGTGCATGTGTGTGGACCTATATATATGGAGTGGATATATGGTGGAAGTGGTATGGACACATAGTGGAACTGGTGGAAACATGGTGGTAACTTGATTGGAAACATAGTTCTACTCTTGCTCCTTGAAAACATACCTCTCTTATTGAAATTAGAAACTTTTGAGAGAACTTGGGTTGCTCTTATACTTTTTTTCTTTTTTTCTTTTTTTTCTTTTCTTCTCTTTTTTTACAGTCCGAGACTCTTTCTGTAACAAAATTTTGAGAGATAACAACAAGAATACTGGAGCATTTATAACTGGGGCTATGGAGTATTAGGATAGGAAATATTTTTGGTTGCTCACTTCTAGTGTAGGAGTGGGTGGATCTAAATGGAAAACATGTTGTTGCGTAATTCTAGGGTAGAAGCAACATATTTGGGTGGAGCGTACGTGATCTTGATTTTAAAAGCATGACAAGTCTCTAAGATATCAACAAAGCTTGACCACACTCAATGCATATAGAAGTAGCAAATCTATAAGTGGACTTCCTAGTCTATCAAGTATGTATATATGGCTATGGTAGAAATTTAAGCTCTCATCATACAGGAACTCATCATGTAGCAATTTTAAGATTTTCAAAAAAAATAAATCTCCAGAACTCTAGTATCACTTAGAACAAGATAAACAGTAGCTCAGACCTTCTTATATCATACCCATCAACTACCTAGACTTAGATCAAGCATATGCCCCACAAGTATCAAGTTTAGAGTAAATCTTCATGTCAAAATAATCTTATCTAAAACTCAGGAGAATTCGAGGCTGAAAACTAGGTACTTAAAAAGAATTACAACAGAGTAACTATTCATCATTTCCATGCCTACAGGATTATCTTAAAGAACTTATTTATTCTAAGACAGTAAAGTAACTTTGCATACTCTCTCTTTTTATTACTTAAATATCTTTAAACAAAATCATACTAACTAATTATATATAGTCTAACAAGCAAACTTTTTATTTTGGTTTTTAGTTATGCCTCTTTTTATTTCTTTTCTATAATAACTAATATAGATAAATCACACATAAGAAAAGAAATACTTATCTAGATACATAGGGGATGCACCTCCCCCAAGCTGGATGTTAACATAGTAGTTCATCTTGAATCTTTAATAGCATAGACACACTTCTCTTCTCTAGAGCTCTAAAGGTAGCGCTCTTAGAGTGGATGAAAACATCTATCTGTTCTTTTCAAATCCTACTAAACTCAAATAGACAACAAAGCTCGTGGAATAGATTAAGCGTTAGTGATAAACCTTCTATGCCTTATTTGTCTAAAGCTTTTCAATAATTGATAGGGTATCTCTATCTCAGTGTTTTTGGATTTTCATTTTTATGTGTTATATATATATATATATATGCAAGATATATTATTTTTTATGCCTCCACAGTAAATAACTGGAATACTTATTTACATGGGGCTTAAAAGTTTTCTTCTTAAATGTAATTAGATGATGCAATAAAATATATTTTTATTCTTTTCTTTTTCCAATGCAAGAATATTAAAGACAGAAATGCTTATATAGATGATTATATTAAAAACTAAGGGTAGCGCCAGAAATAACTATGATCAAGTAAACATGGTAGAGTAAAATTAATTAATGCAAAAAAATAAATATGTAGATAACTACCGAGTTTACCTTCCGACGAAGGTTCAGAGATTTAGGTCCGTCGAACCAGACCATATGCCCTTACACCTTTGCTTGTGTTGATGTATCTGGTGGTGTTCTCTCTTTCTTCTTCCACACCTTCTTGGACTGAGGACTCTCTTTCTATGGTTCATCTTTCGTAGATTCTTTCTCTTTGCATATTGTGATGACCGGTGTGTCTGTTGGTGGTGTAACTTCCTCAAAGGGACTTTCATTTTTCTTAGGTTCATCATTCTAATGGTCTTCATATCTGGACACTTCCTCTGGATAGTCTGCCCATCCATCCTTAGTGATTTTCTTCTTTTGGCACTAAGAACGATGTCTCCTCGACCTGTTTTTCTTGGGCTACTCATAAGAGGTATAGCTATTGAAATAGCAGCACACCTTTTCTATAAGAAATTAAAAGTGGATCTATCCTGATTTCATGTAGATGATCGTGCTAGTGGTGTTGAGGAACGGTCTTCCTAGGATGAGGTGGACGTCATCTTCATCTCCCATGTCTAGAATCATGAAGTCGGTTGGAAATAGTGATCTCGAATGTTGACCATGATGTCTTTTGCTATTCCCTTAGGAAATCGGAATGATTGGTCTGCCAGCTGCAACCGCACATATGTCTGGTATAAATGTCTATTAACATACAAATATTTATATGTTACCATAGACATTATGTTGACGCTTGAGCCGATGTCGCAGAACGTCTTGTAAAAGGTACTTTCCTCGATCTTGCAATCTATTGTTGGTACTCCTAGATCATCCTTCTTGGTGAGATATGGTGACAGCAGAAGGTGGTCATACTCTGTCTCAACAGTGTTGACCATCCACACTGGGTCTTCTCTTTGTTGCTTAGCCTTGTTCCTCCTCCTGTTCTTCTTCTTCTTCTTTGGAGCAGCAGTTGGATCTACGTAGATGTACGGTGTCTGGGGATGGACAGGAGCCTTGAGTGTACGCCTCTTGAAACTAAACCTCTCCTTCTTATCATTGATTGTGAAATAGATCTTGGCACTATCCGCGTAGATGATGGCTTTGGCTATGCTCAAGAATGGTCATCCCAAAATAATGGCTGCTCTCTCATCTCCTGTTTCTACAACCACAAAGTCTACCAGTACACCTGAGTGTCCAACTCGTACGTATACATCTTCAAGAATTCCCTTAGGGTAACATAGTGTCTGATTTGTAAGCTACAAACACATGGTTGTGTATAACAAAAGTTTACCATGAATTTTCTCATAAATTTCCCTTGGCATAATGTTGACACTTGCTCCAAGGTCACACACAACTTCTTCAAAAGTGTGAGCTCCAATGGCGATAGAGATGATAGGTCTCCTTGGATCACCTTTCTTCTTTGGTAGGGAGTCATCCTCCTATGCTCTTGATAGTGCGGTGAAGTAGTGTCCTACATTGTAAATGTCTACAAGATTCACAATTTCTAAATCTTTTGGCTTCCCCAGAATCTTACCTTTTTCAGTCACAGGAACTGAAGCTGCTAGCTGAGATATTTATGATTCTATCATCTTATTAAAGCTATGTTGATTATTTATTGCATAACTAAAGCTATCCATTCTATTGTTAATGGTTTCTAGAATTTTATCGTTGGAAGCTAACTTCCTGGACATGTTCTCAATAACTTTATTTTGATTAGTAATCATTTCTCTCAAGGGTGGTTGGTTGAAATTATTACCTTGGTAGTTACCTGAGTAATTAGGCATTTGTTGCTAACTTCATCCTTAATTCTATTGAGAACGATAATTGCTGTTGTTGTTGTTGTTGTTGATGTAGTTCACATCCTCTTGAATTTCAGGGCAATTACTCCCTGAATGGCTAGTGCCTCTACACTCCTCACAGGTTATGCGGGAATCGTGAATGAGCTTGACTTCTTTCTTCTCATTGTCTCGTTCATCAAGCTTCTTCATGAGCAGGTCCATCTTAGCAGACAACATGTCTACCTCCTTGAGTTAATGCATTCCTCCTCTCTTGCGTGGTTGAGTGTGTTCTTCGTTCCATCCTTGGTTGGAAGCCATCTTCTCCACAAGAGCGGTTGCATCATGAATAGTTGTAACAAGAACAATCCTCCAGCAGCTGCATCCATGTTCTCACGGGTACTAGCAGGAGCCTATGGTAGAAAGTCTCCATGAGTAGCCAATTCTCCATCCTATGATGAGGACATTCTGATATGTAATCTTAAAAGCACTCCCATGCCTCAGGGACAAATTCATCATACCACTGCTGAAAGCTTGAGATCTTAGCACATAGAGCGTTGGTCTTGCCTACTGGAAAGAACTTTGCTAAGAAAGCAGTGGCACAGATTTGCCATGTAGTGTTTTTTATCCTTATTGGCATAGAACCATTGCTTCGCCTTTCCCAAGAGTGAAAATGGAAACAAACGGAGTAATATGGCATCCTTGGAAACTCCTTTGATGGTGAAAGTACTACAAATCTCCAGAAAGTGTTGGAGATGAGCACTTGTGTCTTCAAGTGCCTTCCCACAAAACTGATTGACTTGCACCATGTTGATCAAAGCTGGCTTGAGCTCGAATCCATCCTCCCCCACATTAACTGTAGGTCCAGTCCGGATGTTGGTAGTGGTTGGAGCAAAAAATTCACGAAGGGTCTTGCCTGCCATGACTTCAAACATTGGTGTTAAACTTCTTACTTGAGTATCTTTCGACACAGAGGGTGAAACCTTCTTGAGTTTGGATCTAGTCTTCTTGAGTAAAGCTTCTGGATTGTCAACAAAGTTGTTTGGAAGATCACGCATGCATTACCCCTGCATAAGATACAAAAGTATACAAAGCTTGGATAAGCATGTTTGAGCAAAGGGATCAATAGTGTATCTCAATTATCACGCTGTAAAAGTTATTCCTAGATATGAAATTCTAGCTACCATATTTCATTCAATTCCCCAATAACAGTGCCAGAAATGCTTGTTGGCATCTCTTAGCTTCGCTTAAGTTAAGTTGTCATCCCTAACATGACACTAGAGATGTGGTTGTACTTATGATCATGACACTTATATAAAATATAGAATAAAGGTTATCCACAAGCGCACAGATAAAAATACACCTGTTGTAGCATTTCACCCAGGAATATTGTAGGTATCGTTATTTATACTTTACCACTGGGAATGGATATGCAATATAAAGGATATAGGCTATAAATTTTACACTCACATGTGATAAGAGAGTAACTAGATCACCATCTTTACTCAGATCAGGGATTCAATTATATGATAAAGATAATAAGATAAATAGTTCAAGATCATCCTATAAAGGTCCTAAAGCATTCCCACCCTATAGCATTAGTGTTGATTAGAACAAGAGATTAGAGACTAATTCCTAGTTATTCTAATTATAAGTCATAGTATACATTGATTAGTGTAATTACATCTAGTAGTCATTGTATCAATTATATTATATCTTCACACAAGAGACATTTCTAAGGCAGATTAAGAACAGAGCGAAATCTAGCCTTGAAACCAGGCCTTACTAGGCCTATATTCGGGGAGTGGACTACAGAGGACTCAACAGGAATATCACACCCGTGATCTACCACTTGATGTCCCGGAATATAGGGTGCATCCGCAGGTGAACAACGTATAAGCACCATGCTTACACAATGTTGACCACTCACCCTTTGATCATAAGAATGAGCGGTATACGAACATGTGCTTGAATATAAATATAATCTAACTATGCTAGATATATAATCAAAGTAGACAATGATCATTATAACTAAGAATATATAATCGATTAAGAATAAAGTCATATCAAGTAGATCAATATGATCAACTAGAACAAGAATTAGAAGAACAATAAGAATTAGATTAAGAACACAATGAACTAGATGATGAACTAGATCAATAATGTTGATACAAGAGAGAAGTACAAGGCTTTACCGAGCCTCCTGGCAACACGATCCGAAATCCAAGTGAAACTTGCCTCCTCTAATTCTATTCTATCTAGCTATGCCCTAGGTTTGGTGGAGCTCTAAGGTTATCCTTTCAAGGGACACCTCTTGCTATGATTATGATTGATTGAATATGTAGGGGGTCTAGGGTCTGGTTATATAGTCTGAACGGATGAACCACGACCCTTAGATGAAACTGACATTGATCGATGGTGGAGATGCATAGTAGAGTTCAGTTGGAACGCGTTGCGTGAAAGAGAACATGTTTGGTATCTTTGACAGGCCGACTGGCCTAGGGGTGGGGCCAGCTAGCCCCCTGGCGGCGTCTCACCTCCCGCTTCGTTCTGGTGTCTTCTAGTGTCTTCCACGTCCTTCCCGTGCCAAGGTTCAGTCTGTTTACGTAATTAATCATATCGTGATAGGTTTCTCCTCATCCTAGATCCTGTTTTAATCCCTGAAATATAATAATTCATAGAGCTATGGAATTCTGTCAGTTTAGTCCCTGAAGCTTATGGTGGTGATAGTTCTAGGATGTTCTAGAGACTTCCCAAGTTGTATTCCACCAAAGATGTGATATCTTTCTCTCTGGAACTCCAAATATAGCAAGTGCTATGTCTGTTTCGATCATCTCGACGAGCTCTTCGCAATGGTCACTCTATTTCATCACTTGAGATATTTTTATATGATGAAATGTTGAATATTCTACAAAACAAGTGAGAACACCAACACTTGTGGAACTCATTAGAATCAAACCCTACAACTATGCTTTATAAGTTTTTATATCAAATTAGGCATTAGTTGATGGTCTATAGTTGACATTAAGGATTGTCATCTTGCTAATGGTTGCCTCAATGAAGAGAAGCTCAAGTTGAAGAAGGAAGAGGAGAGGCTAAAGCATGTCAAATGCTTCAAGTGCTACACTTGGGGACATCTCACCTCAATGTGCCCAACCAAGCAATTGGTGAAGCAACATGAAGAGCCTCAACCAAAGCCACAAGTTGAGCAAGAAAAGACACCCCAAGAGCAAGTCAAGATCAACCATAAAGATGGTGATGACTTGATGGTAAAGAAGAAGAAAACTAGAAGGGGTGGAAAAGCAAGAGAAAGAGCAGTGTGTCCAAGGATGAATCAAGATGCAAAGAAAGTGAGCAAGAACAAAGAAGAGAAGATGAAGGAAGTTGCTCACATCAAGAGCCATAGTTGTGATGAATTGGGCCACCTAGCTTCGGGTTGCCCAAACAAGCTTGAGAAGAAGGCTCAAGCAAACAAGAAGAAGCAAGACAATGAGAAGCACCACATGAGCAAAGAAGAAAAGGCTTAATCAAAGAGAAAGTGCTACTCATGCCGGAAAAGAGGACACATGGCTAATTCATGTCCCCTAGGTAATTGTTCTAAGCCTATTTCAATTGATGATAATATTATGCTTAGAAAGGATGGTGATGGTACCTCATTGGTTGCAATTTTTAAAATATCCCACTACTCATACTAAGGCTATGCCTAAGTATGCTTTACCTAACTTGAGAGTATCCAAACTTGTTTGGGTACCATCAAAAAGTGGATGAATATGTGTAGGTACTAGGGATGAAAATGGTATGGATATTTTCCGATCGTATTCGAGACTGAATTCATTTAGAGGGGTTTAAATCTATCCATATCTGAGTCTAGATATTCAACATCTGATATTGTATCCATATCTGAATACTCAAATCACATATTTATGATGTTGATATCCAATAGTATCCTATCCGGTATGGTTAGCACTATCCGTATTCGAATCTGAATCCAGACAGAAATATGAAAACAAATATAATATCAGTGATATCCATCCATATCCGATCTATTTTCATCCCTAGTTGGTACCATCATCTTTGGAGACTTGGTTCAAGTGGTATTCATGAGTTGATCATGTGATTGAGCCAAGTATTGAAAATCAATGATCATTATCCCAATGCCAAGTCAAGTTAGTAAAGTCCAAAGTGCTACAACATACAAGTGCCATAATTCAAGTTGTGGTGATTTATTAAAAATATTTGGTGGCTTGAAAATATTTGAGTTGAAGCTTGCTAATTGGATGATCATGAGCTAACCAAAGTATATCTCTTGTTGATCATTTCATTTGGATGCATATGAGTTGATTGAATTGGATAAATATGCAATGGTGCTTACTATAAGATGTTTGAATGGATAAATGCTTAGTAATCAAGTTTGGATTGATTTGTGTTGGATAAATTCATGAGATGACTTTTAGTAAGTGGATTGAATGGATATATGTCTTGTGAAAGTATTCAAACAAGTCTATTTTAAGTTTGGTTCAATTTGAAGAAGAATAACTCAAGTAATTGAAATCTGTCCTATATTGCAAAATCTGAGCTAGCTGTGATCTTAGCCATGCTCGAGTGATCAAATCTTATTGGATTGGCTTAAAAATTGGTATGCATGCTCTAGACTTATGATATAAGTTGTTGTATGAATTTCATGAGAATTGGATAAGAGATGCTTCAAATTTAGAGTAGATCTTGTCAGCTATAGTGCAGCAGTTTTTAGCATGTAGCAGTGGTGGAAGAATTGAAATCTGGTAGCAATCTAGAAGTCAAATGAAGCTCAAATTTTTATAGCTGCTAGATGACTTAGTAAATCACATCACCACCAAATTTTGTTGTATTTGGAATTGTAAATTGGGATATATAGATATTTCTTTGAAGGGTACATAATCTGCTAAAAAAGTGACATCTATTGGATTGATCAAGAGTCACTTTGATTGAAAGGTCCTCAAGTTGAAAACATGTTTATAAGTGATTGAGTCACCTAAGTTTGGTTTTGAGATGATCTATAAGCATGATAAGTAAAGAGTATGAGGCCATTTGATTGTGGAGTGTATTTGGCACACATTTGGTACTCAAATTGAAGATCAAGACCAAGCTCAAGATAAAGATGAAGTTTAAGTTCTAGATATTATTGGAGATCATTTGGTAGAAAGAAAAGGACTTAAAGAAGGATTCATGGTTACTCATCAAATTAAGTCCATCACTTGGATCAATCAATTAGGTTAATTCAAGTAAGTATCAAGAATGGTTCTTTGGAAAGAGGTTACTTCTCCCTAGTGTAGGGGCTTGCCGCCTATGTGTAGGTAAACCAAGTGTGGTGCTTAAAGACTAATATGGAAGTGGTGATCTAAGGGACATTTTGAGATGCTTAGTTGAAGCAATCAAAAGTGTTGATTAAGAAAAGCAAGCAACTCCCAAAAGAGATCTAGTCATAGCAATTCAAGTGGTACTCCAAATAGTTCTCTCATGCAAGCATTGATCAAAGAATGAAGCAAGTCAACCACATCATGATAGTGCACTTGATCATATTAAGTTGTTTTCAATTCATATGGGTGAAGAATGGACTCTATCTATGATGATTGGTCTTCACCAAGCTATAAATTGGACTTTACACTGCTATTGGAGTAATGAATTGGAATCTATGTGACTATCCTATACTCCAAGATAGCAAAAGTATTATTGTAATGTGCATGATCACTTCACCCCTTACTAGTATGCGGTTAGTGCATATAGTACATTCTTATTAGGATCATGCATGATAAATGAAAATCTTTAAAATTCATATGCTACCACTATTGCTTGAATGGTTGATTGATCTAGTGGTAGTATATGAATTTGTTCATGAGCTAGTAAACCCAAGTACTTGATTTAATTTAGATTGCCAACAAGTAACAAGTACAACATTGGCAAGATAACCTTTGTAAGAGGTGTGAAGAAGCTTGTCATTGGTTCAAACCGGGCTTGAAAGCTTAGACAAATCAATTTAGTTCAAGTCAACTCAGAAGCTCATGATAGTAACAAGAGTACTAGAACAAGACAACAATGCAAATGAATATCTAGTTTGATTGTTTCAAGTGGTATCTGGACACAAGTATTTCATCAAGAATTCACAAGTGGTGTCTAGATCAACTTACAAGTGATATCCTATAAGTGGTACTCATGAAGAAAGCAAAGGTTCAAGAAATGGTTCTTATTGACAAATCCAACAAGTGGTTCCATGCTAGAAAATTCTTTCAAGTGGAATCACATCAACACATGGTGTCAATCATAAAGATGGTGGTTCCACAAGTGATCCTCAACTTTAAGTGATCATCAAATAAAGCAAGTTCCCTCACACAAGAGCTTAAGTTTATCAAGTGGATGACCCATGCTATAACATAGGGGGGGTGCCCCACCAATTGGTATCAAGGTCAAAAGATCCTATGTGTGGATATCTCAAGTGCTATACATGTAGTGTCATTCCAACAATCAAGTGATGTCCATAAAAAATGCAAGATTCAAGACTCAACTATCTACCCCAATGCAAGCCTTTGCATCAATGAGAAGCACACCTTTTATAGAAATTGATGACAAAGAGGGAGAGATTGTACAAAGATATAAAAGCTTGAGGGAGAGATTGAGATGAAGAAGCAAAGTTGAGACGAAGAAGCAATGTTGTACATAGAGGGAGCAACATTGAAGAATGTGAAGGGATCAAAATTCTTGGACAAGAGAAGCACACAAGTAGGGGGAGCAAGCTTAGGAACTTGTTTGATTGCATTTGATTTGTGCATATTCATGTGCTTGCTTGCATTACATAAGTTTTTAAATTTGATATGCATGCTTGTGTGGTGTATGTTAGTTGTAGAATTTGAATGATGATATGATAACTAGTTTGCATAGGATGGTAGCTAGACTTGTGTTGATCATACAAAAACTAGAACCTTGCTTATAATGTTGATCTCATGGGGTTTCTAGTATTTTTGTTGTCTAGCTACTCATGGTGCTAAGGATGGTGTTAAAAGTGCAACTTCGATTGGTATCACGCTTCAAAGATTTATTCTATACACCTTAGCATCGTTTGGTAGTAATTACTCTCCCATAATTCCAATCTATGCATATGCGCGAGCTTCAAACCAAACACTAGCACATATGTAGGAGGAGCAAATACTACCAATTCGGGTTTGTGGTACTTATCCAAAATCATTTACACATGGTAAAATTACTTGGGCAAGCAACATGAATCCAAAAGAGCTTAATTTCCATATCTTTCTAGAGTTGTCATCAATTACCACAAAGGGGGAGATTGAAAGGTCATTGTTTGGTTTTGGTAATTGAGTGACAACCTAGGTAGACTAATTGTGTTTATGTAAGATACATAGGTGATTAGTCCACAGGTACATTTGTGTGAGCAACATATGCCATAGAGGTGGAGGTGGACATGGCTCGGAGATGTTGCAAAGCTCACACATTGATGAAGGAGCTCATTGCATATGAGACATGACATGGAGTCATGTGATCAAGGTGGAGAAGATCAAGACATGACTTGGCTCGATGGACCGATCGCAAGTGTGAAGGGCAAGTTGAGTAATGACTTGGCGCCGATGGACTGAGGCAACGATGAAGAGCAAGTGAAGTCAAGATCGATGAACCAATATGGTCACATGATGATATAAAGTGGATTATATCATTTGTGATTGGTTGGTGCATGTGTTGCATCAACATTGGAGGAGATAGAATGGAATACGCTAGGCAAAGGTATAACCTATAGGGCATTTTATTTCACCAGTCATAGGTGAGTAGAGAAGTTGATGACCGAGTTTAGGATAGATGGCCATACTATTAAGAGGAGCAAACTTGTTTGCATATCGGTCATTTAGTGCCACTCAAGTGATCTAACTTTGCATCATTGCTAGGTGTTGATATAAATTAACTCAAACAGATAAATCCACAAGCGCACAGATACCACTATAGCTTCCACCCAGAGGTATTCAAATATCGTATCCACAGGGAAACATGTGAGGCTGTCACACCCATTTAAAGACCAAATGGAATGCATACTCTTATGTGTGCCCAGAGATCAATCACACATAAGTTAACAAATTATAAAGGAAGTATCATCACAAATGTTATTACATCATGATTATTATCACAGTCTTTACACAAATGTAGCGGAAGTAAAATATAAATCTCTCGTGGCAGCTCCAATCACATGCACATTGACTGGTTGACTGCAAGTCTAATAATCTTCAGGAAAGTAGGAGTAGTAGTCACTATTTGCACCATCTGTTACCCATTCAGGATTTTTATCCAAGTAAGAAAAATAAACAAGCGTAAGTACATCTCGTACTCAACAAGTGTAACATGGGGTTCATGAGGCTCAAAGGTATAACATTGGTTTATCATCATGTAGCTTTTATTTAGCATAATTTTAGTATATCAAAAGCATCAAAATGTCTCAATGTGAACAATAAACATATGATCCATGTGAAATGATTAACGAATAGCAAAAATATATTCATTATTAATGATCCACTATTTCATAAGGGCCCAAGGCCACTCGTGACCGTGAGCACGGCTGTTATAACAATTTTACAATCTGCAGAGGTTGTACACTTTCATCGTGAGTCGTGTCACCCATATGCCCGGGTTAATTACACCTAAAAAACTTCCAAGGTGAGCAGGCAGGGGAACACTATGAAGTCTTTCGAAGGTTCATCTAACAAGTTAGGGCCATTAGATTCACTCGGCAAACAGATGTAGAGCCCCCCTTCCAAATGGCACAATAACACACAGCCTATATACATAAGGACAGAGGCCACACTATACCCGATTCATCAAGCCATTCTTACGTCAAAAAGGTTACCACTAACAAGCTAGAAAAGGTCCTTCTATATGACTAAAGCCAGAGCCATATAGCCCTCACAGTTGTACTATAAGTCCCAGATGATCGCTTACAGATAAGTCCTTGAGGAGAGTAACTAGAGCACCAAAAATAACCCCATGCTCTAGTCCCCTTAAACAGTTATAAAAAGTCATATTTTAATGTTTATTGCATATTCCATTAGTCAAATTACATGATCATAGTTCATGTTAAGCACTAGCAATACTACTCAATGCAATATAATAGGTATCAAGGAATAAGATCAACACTAAGTCATCCTTAACAAGGAAATATATGCATAATGATATTATTTGCTTATTGTGAATGTGACAACAAGGATAATCCCATGCTAAACTTGCCTTGCTCAAACTGGTCCTGATGATCTTGCTCGTCGAAAAACTCCTGATCCCCAACGAATTGCTCACCATCTATACTCGATCAACAATAGCAACAACATTCATCTAGAAACAATCATGCATAAAAAAACAAGACTATAATTAGAATAGTACACCAACAGTAATAAAATAAGATAAAAAGTCTTTAAAATGAATGTACAACTCGCTAGGATCACACAGACGCAAAGATCACAAAAAACGGAGCTAAAATGACGAAGTTATGAATTTACGAAGATTTCCTATAGAAAAATAATTACTTTAATTCAAACTCGAAAATAAAATGTCACAAACCTACTGAACAGTACTACTAACATATAGAGCTCGCAAATACGAACCTAACGCAATTTGAACGGGTCAAATCGGAGTTAAAACAAAAATTCTACCAAGAAATAACATAATGGCAAAACTGTAAATAAGTGAAAACGTATTTTTTGAATTAACTGAGATCAAACTATGCTTTACGAAAAAGAAAACGAAATTCGGGAATACGCCATGGACTGCGGGTTCTATATTCAAACTTTCCAGAGACTCTTTAGCAATTTTACCGGCCGAACTGGTATCTTAGATTTACGGCGCTGGATTTAAAACAGACAGCTGAGATCGGATCGGGAAACAACCGGCGGCGGCGCTCCGTCCGGAACAGGAACCCGACGGTGTTCTGTGGCGGCGCCATGGCCGAAAAACGCGAGAGCTCGATTTTGAGCACCATTCAACGAATAGAAAGTATCGGGATGGAGTGGAGAACATGGCGAGCTCACCTAGGGCAAGATCGAAGCCGAGGGCGAACCAAGGTAGTCGCGCGGCTCGGAGAGGCAGATGGCTAGGGCTACGGCTCGCGCGTGGCCTCCTCGGGACGATGTCGATCCCCTGCTTTGGTGAAAGATGGAGCGGAGGGGTGCGGCATCCCGTTTTTATAACCCGGAGATGCTCTAAACAAGGAAGGGGAAGATTATGGCGGCGTATTCGATCGGGTGATACAAGGAAAGCGTCGTGGACGATGACTTGAGGAGGAAGGCGGCCCTGACTGGTGGACCCGTGGTGTCAGCAACGACAGAGAAAGGAAGGCACGCTCGCTCACGCGAGCTGGGCGAGCGGCTTGCTGGGCTCGCGACGTTTGGCCCAGAGCGGGAAACGGAGGGGGAAGAAGGAAACGGGCCGCGCGCGGTGAGAAGCAGGCCGAAGCGGCGTGACTTGCTGGGCTCGGCTGAGCTAGGCCAAAACCTAAGAGGAGAGGAAATCCCTTTCTTTTTTTTTCTTTTCCAATTTTTCAAAACATTTTCCAAATGAAATTTTGAATCCTCTTTTGAATTTGAAACCAACCACTCAATACAAAAATTCAAATGCAACAACATGAGTGCACAAACATGTTCCTACCCTTATATTTGATTTTAAGTTAATAAAAATTATTATTATTCTAAGTTTGTATGCTCACAAAATACATAAAAATAATATTTACCTATTTTTAAATCTTTCCAAAATTTTAGGGTGTTACAATTCTACCCCCCTTAAGATGAGTCTCGTCCCGAGATTCGACTGGTGCTTACTCAAATAGTTCGGGTAGGTTTTCCTCAGATCCTCTTCTCTCTCCCAGGTGGCCTCATCTGCAGTGTACCGATTCCACTGAACCTTACACATTTTGATAGTTCGACTCCTCATGACTCTTTCAGCAGTCTCTAGAATTATAACTAGAAACTCTTCATATGTGAGGTCCTCTTTAACAGTGAGCTCCTCTAACAGAATCTGCTCCTCTAGTACTCGCAAACATTTCTTAAGTTGAGACACGTGAAACACATCATGTACACCTGCCAAACTCTTAGGTAATTCCAACTGATATGCCACCTCACCATGTCTCTCTATGATCTCGAAAGGTCCAATATACCTTGGTGCCAATTTCCCCTTCATGTTGAACCTTTTCACACTCCTCATTGGCGATACTTTCAAGTAGACATAATTCCCTACTTCAAAAGTCAACTCTCTCCTCTAAGTATCAGCATAACTTGTCTTGTCGGGACTGGGCTATTTTTAGATTATCTCTAATCATTCTTACTTTCTTTTCAGCATCCTTGAGTACATCAGGCCCAAACACTTGACTTTCCCCTGTCTGATTCCAGAACAACGGGGTTCTACACTTTCGTCCATATAGAGCCTCAAACGGTGCCATCTGAAGACTCTTCTGATAACTATTGTTATAAGAGAACTCTGCATAAGGCAAACTCTTATCCCAACTAGTACCATATTGTAAAGCACAAGCTCTGAACATATCTTCCAATATCTGATTAATTCTCTCCGTCTATCCATCTGTCTGTGGATGGTAGGCTGTACTAAAGTTTAGCTTGGTTCCTAGTGATTCATGTATCTTTTACCAATAATGAGATGTAAACTGGGTACCCTGATCAGACATAATTTTCTTAGGAACTCCATGTAGACTCACTATTCTTTCCATATACAATTCTGCCAACCTTGCACTGCTATATGTAGTCTTAACTGGCAGAAAATGAGCAACCTTTGTTAGATGATCTACTATTACCCAAATTGAATCATACCCTCTCTGAGTACGCGGTAACCCAACTATGAAATCCATACCAACTTCTTCCCATTTCCATTCGGGTATTTGCATAGGCTGTAACAATCCTGCAGGTCTCTGATGTTTAGCTTTCACCCTTTGACAAGTGTCACACAAAGCAACATATTCAGTAACATCTCTTTTTAAGCCATACCACCAATATTTCTCTCTCAGATCCAGATACATCTTAGTACTCCTAGGATGTATGGAATAAGCTGACTCATGAGCTTCACTCAGAATTGCCTCTCTGATAGTCTTATCCTTTGGCACACATAGCCTTTTTCCAAACCATAGTGTACCATTATCATCCTTATGGAATCCTGGTGATTTGCCCTTCACTATATTCTCCGCTATCTCTCTCAATTTTGCATCTTTCATCTGACTCTTGCATATTTCTTGCTCTAGAGTAGGTTCTAGTACCAATTCTACTACATTGGTGGTAAACCCTAAATTTAGATGCTCACATTCAGCACACAACTCTCTTAGCATAGGCATTACTTGCACTTCATTAGCGTAGCTTTTCCTACTAAGAGCATCAGCAACGACGTTGGCCTTTCCTGGGTGATAATGCACCTCCAGATCATAGTCCTTAATCAACTCCAACCATCTACGCTGTCTCAAGTTCAGATCTGATTGAGTGAAGATATACTTCAGACTCTTGTGATTAGTGTATATATCACTCTTATGTCTAATCAAATAATGTCTCCATATCTTTAGTGCATGAACCACTGCAGCTAATTACAAGTCATGAGTAGGATAATTTATTTCATGCTTTCTCAACTGTCTCGATGCATATGCCACAACTCTACCTTCTTGTATAAGAACACATCCCAAACCCAAACGAGATGCATCACAGTAGATAGAGAAGTGTTTACTCAGATCTGGCAAGACTAATACTGGTGCAGTGGTCAATCTTTTTTTAAATTCCTCAAAATTAGCTTGACACTTCTCAGACCACACAAACTTGGCATTCTTTTCTAATAGTGCAGTCATTGGCTTCGTAAACTTAGAAAATCCCTCTATAAATCTCTTGTAATAGCCTGCTAATCCCAAAAAACTACGGATCTCACTTACATTGGTTGGTGGCTTCCAGTTCAATACATCTTTCACTTTGCTAGGATCTACTGATATTCCTCCATTTGAGACAACATGACCAAGAAAGGAAACTTCCTTAAACCAAAACTCACATTTACTCCGCTTGGCATATAACTGGTGTTCTCTAAGCTTTTGCAAGACCAACCTCAAATGTTCGGCATGTTCCTCCTCAGTCTTAGAGAATACTAGGATATCATCAATGAATACCACTACAAACTTGTGCAGATATTCCATGAACACCTTATTCATCAAATACATAAAGTATGCAGGGGCATTAGTCAGACCAAAAGACATCACTGTATACTCATATAACCCATACCGTGTGGTAAAAGTTGTCTTTGGTATATCACTAGCACGAATCTTCAACTGGTGATATCCAGAACGAAGATCAATCTTAGAGAATACACAAGCATCTCTCAACTGATCAAACAAGTCATCAATTCTAGGTAACGGGTACTTATTCTTGATAGTAACCTCATTGAGAGACCGATAATCTACACACATCCTCTGAGTGCCATCTTTCTTGTCCACAAAAATCACTGGTGTTCCCCAAGGTGAAGAACTAGGACGAATGAAACCCTTATCCTGCAAGTCCTTAATTTGTTTCTTAAGTTCTTCTAATTCATCTACTCCCATTCTATATGGACGCTTAGCTATGGGTGTAGTTCCAGGTAATAATTTAATAATAAATTCAATGTCACGGTCTAGTGGCATAACTGACAATTCCTCAGGAAACACATCGGGGAACTCCTCCACAACCGGGTCCTCCTTGTTGGCACCATCATTAAGCTGATTCACTGTAGCGGTCTCCTATTTTTGCACTTTCACATCAACCCTGATCCTATCTCCCTTCGGTGTTGTCAGCACTACTGATTTCCCTTTGCACTGAATCTCTGCTTGTTGTTGCATCATCCAATCCATTCCCAATATGAGATCAATCCTATATGTTCTCAATACTATAGGACTCACCTTAAACTCTACCCCCCTTAGAATGAGACTAATCGGGAGACAACGATAAGATGCTGGCATGCTTCCACCAGGTGAGTTTTACTAATATAGGGTTCTTCATGGCACACAAATGAATTCTATGTATTCTAACAAATGCTTGTGATATGAAAGAATGTGATGCTCCAGAATAAAAAAGAATAGTGGCAGGAGTGGAATGGACATCGAACGTACCAAGCATAACTTCCGGTTCCTCCACTGTTGTTTCTTGAGACAAATGGTTCACCCTTCCAGTGTTAGGCGCAGGCTTCTGGTGACTACCCTGCCTCTAGGGAGTCTGCTGGTTGGGCTTCTCAGGGCAATTGTAAGACAAGTGACCTTCTTTCCCTCATCGAAAACACCTGTTGGGGGTATTGGTAACACTAGTCTTCATGGGAGTATTATTGGAAGGGCCCTAACGCTGAGTCTGATTCCCACTCTGCTGCGGAGGGCGTGGGTTGCCATTCTACGGCTGGAATGGGGGACGTTGCGGGAACTAACTGCGGAAAGGGACCTGACCACGATTCCACTGACCAGAAGGAGGCCTCTGTTGATTACCTTGCTGGAAACCAGTACGCGGACGAGTGTTACTACTGGAGGCCTGTCCTTGAAGCCTTTTCCTCTTGGCATCCATCTCCTTGCGCTTGTTATCCACCATGATAGCGCGGTTCACAAGCGTCTAAAAGTTGGGATAAGTATTGGACATCAGCTGCAATTGTAGTCCATCATACAATCCCTTCAAGAAGCGGCGCTGCTTATCATTGTCATTAGCCACCTCATGTGGAGCATATCGTGACAACTGGGCAAACCTGTCACGATACTCAGCTACAGACAATGACCCTTGGGTCAAGTTCCCGAATTCCTCTACCTTCAGTTCTATCATCCCTTCTGGTATATGGTAAGCCCTGAAGTTCTCTCTAAACTCCTGCCAAGTGACCGCGGGAGCATTGGTGGGGCGACCGTACTCATACGATTCCCACCAATCCTGAGCTTCTCCCTGGAGTTGTCCAGAAGCAAACAACACCTTCTGCCGGTCATCACATTGTGCAATGTTGAGTTGCTTTTCCATGGCACGAAGTCAATCATCCGCTTCCAATGGATCAGCAGCATGTGTGAACACTGGGGGACGACCCTTCATAAATTCACCACGCTTATCACGTGGTTGTGCCCTAGCAACTGGCGGATTCTATTGGTTCTGCACCAGTTGTTGCATAAGCTGTGTCTGCACTGCCAATAGTTGCTCAATAGTTGGTGACGGTGGTGGTGGTGGATTTGGGGGAACACCTCCACGACCCCTGCCTCTTCCTCTACCGGCCATCTGCCATCAATAAAAATGCAAACTTTGAGATTTCCACGTTATCAACCACTTATAAGATAAAGAATGAGATCTAAAAGTTTTCTGGGCGAATATCAATGTTAATAGCTCAGTAAATCAATCATATCTCGAGCTACAGAAGTCCAATAGAGGCGTCCTTTATATGGTCGGAAAGCTTATGAAGTTCTCCACAACTTTTGTTTGGACCATAAGACCAGATTCTGTCGTTAAGTTAATGAAAAATAAGGCGCAACAGAAACTGTTCCAGATTCCAGACTGTGCAGAAACTTTAACTTGTGATAGTTATATCTCTCGAACCAGATTAGATAATGTAACACCCTGAAATTTTGAAGAAATGAAAAATAGGAAAAAAAAAATATGATTTTTATATATTTTTGTGAGCATGCAAATTTAGGATAAGAATAATTTTTATAAATTTAAAAGCAAATATAAGGGTAGAAACATGATTGAGTATTCATGCTGCTGCATTTGAAATTTTGTGTTGAGTGGTTTAATCAAATTCAAATTGGATTTGAAAATCTTTTGAAAAATGGTTTTGAAAAATTAGAAAAGAAAAAGGAAAGGAATTTTTTTCTTCTCTCGGGCCGTTTTCCTCCCGCAGCCCAACTCCCCGGCCTGCCTCAGCGGCCCGCTTCCTCCTCCCGCGTCCGCTCCCGCATGGGCCGAGCCCAAGCCGCAGCCGCCGGCCCAACCCGCGCGAGCGCTCGCGTCCCGCACCCAGTCGCCGCCCGTTTTCCCTCTCCGAGTCGCCGACATGTGGGGCCCGCCTGTCAGCGTCTCCTTCCCCTTTCCTTCTTCTTCCTCCGGCGTTTTCCTCCGGCCGAACGCCGCCTTCTCTTTTCCCCGATCCGTATCGATCTTCAAATCTTCCTCCTTTCCATAACCGGAGATGCCTACGGGCTATAAAACGGAGCCCCGCATGATTCCGCCCTCATCCCGTCTCATTGGTAGCCGATTTGGTGCTCGGGAGCTAGGTCACCGCGAGCACGAGCTCCACCGTCCGCCCCTTCAAGCCGCACGCTCTCCTTGCTTCATCCCTGGCCACGATTTTGCCCTAGGTGAGTTCGCGTTCGAGTTATCTACCCGCAGGTGCTTTTCGTTTGCGTTTTCGTGCTCCGTAGTGCGAGTTAGCCGTCTCCGGCCATGGCGCCGCCGCGGGAGGTCGCCGTCGGGTTCGACTCCGGCCGGAGCGCCGCCCGTTTGCCCCCGTTCCAATCTGGACCGTCCGATCTAAATCCGACGGCTAGAATTAGAAGATACCGGTTCGTTTGTAAAATTGTAAAAGAGTCCCTGTGATTTTTAAGTATAGAACCCGCAGTCCTAAAACGTAAAGCTCAGAGTACGTTTTGATCTGTTGAAAGCGTATTTCGTCTCGGTAATTGAAAAATACGTTTTCTGATATTTACAGTTTTGCCACTGAGATTGTTTTAGTCATAAATTATCCGTTTTAACTCCGATTTGATCCGTTCAAATTGCGTTAGATTCGTATTTGAGAGCTCTACATGATTATAAAACTGTACAGTAGATTTGAGATAATTTATTTTCGAGTTTATATTAAAGTAATTATTTATCTATAGGAAATCTTAGAAAACTCATAACTTTTACGTTTTAAATCCAAATTTCGTGATCTTTATATCTATGTGATCGTAGTAACGTGTAGAAGAGTTTTACAAACTTGTTATATTGTTAGTGTTACTGTTGGTTAGGTTTTCTATTTTTAAGATTCGATGTTAGATTTAATCTATTACTTTAATAAAGTAGATCTTGTTTAAATCATATTTTCTACGTTTTAGATCCGTTTTAGTTTATTCGAGTTGCGTTAGATTCATAGCAACGAGATCTACGCGTTAGTGACAGTGTTTACCATATTACTAATTCTGAAATTTTATGGTTTAAATCATATCTTGATTAATAATTATGCAACTGGGTTTTGTAAATAAAATATGATTTATTTTACTTTAGTTTCATAATTTGAATCTAAATTTGACTTAATTCCGTATATAGTATTTATAAAATATCTTATATATGTTATTATATAATTTAAACTCATGAAGCTAAATAGTTTTATATTTTCTCCTATGAGCAAATTTTTCGGTAGATGTATCTTTTCAACCGTAGCTCTGATTAGTGTGTTTTCGCGTCTGTGTGTTCGTAGTGATGCGTAGAATCGTGTTTCAAACTCTTTTATTTATTTTTGTATGATTGGTGTCATGTTCTAATATAGATCTATTGTTTGCTTCGTGTATGATTGTATGGATATGTGTGTGGTGATTTGTTGATCAAGTCCAGTCGGTGAGATATACGAGGTTATCAAGAAGAAGAAGAAGAACGTTGAAGATTAAAGCTTACCGAAGGATCGGTGTTTAAGGCAAGTATAGCATGGGATTATCCTTGTTTCCTATTCACCTTTAATATACTTAATTCATGTGCATGTGTCTACCTTGTTACCACTAAGGATATCCTAGTTTTTGTATCTTGTACCTTGACACCTATGGGACATTGCATTGGGTAGTGATGCTAGTGCTCTTTTTGAATAACCATGATCTGTAACTTGACTAATGATATATGCAATAAACGTTTAAATGATGCTTTAAAGCAATATGGCTCAAGAGGGCTAGAGCATGGGGTATTTTTGGTGCTCTAGTTTCTCTCCATAAGGACTTATCTGTAAGCGAACATCCGGGACTTACAGTACAACTGTGAGGGCTATATGGCTCTGGCTTTAGCTCAGTATGAGGACCTTTTCTAGCTTGTTAGAGGTTACCCTTGTGGCGCAAATGGGGTAGAGCAGACTGTGGATCCCTGCGTGGTGTATCACACGGACTGACTCCGGAAACCTAGCGGCCCTAACTTGTTAGACGAACCTTTGAAAGGCTTCATAGTGAACCCTGCCTGCTCACCTTGGGAGTGTTTTGGGGATTGGCCGCCTCGGGCATATGGGTAATCACGACTCACAGTGAAAGTGTACAACCTCTGCAGAGTGTAAAACTGTTATAACAGCCGTGCTCACGGTCACGAGTGGCCTTGGACCCTTACAGAATAAATGATGAACACTGATGATAATGATAATACTGATGATATTGATGCTCACTAATGATTATTGTTTCTTGCTATACATTAATCTCGTTTACATGATCATGAGGTTATTTGGGATTTTGGTAAACTTGTTGCTACTCAATTGCTAAAAGATGACTCACTAAAAGCTATTGCAGTAAACCCGTGTCAAACTTTTTGAGCCTCATAAACCCTATGATATATTTGCTGAGTTCGACATGGACTCACTCTTGCTATTTCCCCACATCTCAGGAAGAGTACCAGATTTCTAGATTCTGGAATTGTTAGGCTTGTGATCAACCAGTTAGTTTGATCCTGGAGTGAAGGTTGCACCTGGTGTTCGGAGTTGTCTTTCCGCTGTGTTGCTCTTTAAGGTATATTTTATACTATTGAGTTATATATATTAAGCATTTGTCTTTTGATATTACACTTATCTGTGGCTATATGTGAGATTTGTCGTCTTTATTTCACATATAGTGTATGTCTGGTTTTGTCCTTAAAACCGGGTGTGACAGAGTGGTATCAGAGCAATGCTGACTGTAGGACGCAAGCCTAGTTAGAACTGGACGTTTAGCATGTTCTCATTGTTGCCTATTTCTTGCTTCTCTTTAACTTTGTTATTTTCTCAAAGTTATGCTTAATTCTATCCCCGTTCTGTTATAAAAACCTTGTCTCTATTTTGAACCTTTTCTCCTTGTCTATTAGACGGCTCGTGACGAGAAGACTATGGATTTCAGAGGTTAAGAGGACTGAATTGTGTCGCTCTTGCTCACTTTTGACAAGAAACCATTAGCGATGCAAAATCAATTACTAGAAGAAATGGCTCAACATGGGAATTCTCAACGATGCTTATCTCAAGGTCAAGCCAACATATCCAAGGGGTCAGAGAAGATACAAGTAGCAGAAGTTTGGAAGAATATGAAATCCAATAAAGATGTTGATAATAAGGCATTTGGAGAGCAGGAACAATGCCACTGCTGTAAACATTATGGTTTTCCCTGTCTTCGAAACGAGTCTAATAAGGGGAAAGTCAAGGTGGATCCAAATTTTGAGATCAACATGGACAAGAAGAGAAAGACAATCTCATTAGAACCACTAGTGGAAAGCAATCAGCAAGCGAGTTCTACTACATTGTCACATGCAGCTCTGATCCCCTGTCAAACAAATCCAAACCCTGAAGAGTTAGAATCCACTCCTGCTAAAACTACTCCCCATGAAGTAGTCATAGATGGATGGACAATTACTTATAAGGAGTATCAACCCCGAAAGGCCAAACAAGCTAGGAAACAAGCCAAAGGGACGAAGGTGAACTTTCATGGCCAGCAAGATAGCAACATACCAAACAATAGTTCCTTGGAGTATGACATCACAAAAGATCCAGCTAAGAGAAAGTGTTATCATTGCCAGCAGGAAGGACATTATATCAAATCTTGCCCACAGAAGAATCAACAACAGCAAGACCCAGGACAGGATGTCCAAAAGGAGCATGTGCAGGGAAATAAATTAAAGAGAAATTACATCCATGGAAGGTTGAAACATATGGATATTTCCACTATTCCCGGAGCTAAGGAGGTCGTGTTTGGATCAATACCAGTAAGTTCAGGAAATGCCAAGGTTTTGTTTGACCCCAGTGCCTCACATTCGTTCATATCTAGACAATATGCAAAAGATCATAACATACTTATGCTTCCAAAGGGAAAAACAGTTATGGTTGAAACTCCAAGAGGTGAAATAAAGGCAGACCGCGTATGCCCAAAAGTTAGTTTGGACATAAAGGGGGTAAATTTTAAGGTAAACCTCATTGTTTTGGAATTAATGGGCATTGATGTTATCCTTGGAATAGACTGGTTATCTACTTGTAAAGGAGTGATTGAGTATGCCCAATGTTCAGTGTTTCTAACTACACTTTCAGGAGAAAGGATTAAGTATGAGGGTATTAAATCTATACCTGAGGGATACCAGGTTGACCCATCTTAAGGTATGAGTTATAAAAAAATGGTAAAGCGAGATGCAGAGATTCAGATGTCCATATGAAGCAATAAGGAATGTAAGAGACGTTATCTACTCTGGATACTGCTACAATCACACCATGTTTAAGGAATAGGAGTTATGTCCCGTGTAATAAAACCGTTAGTAGCCAAGTTGAGTCGTCTTAATGTGTGGCTAATGAACATTTAAGTGTTTAGTTGTTTTATGCTTATGTTTATGCTTGAGTTGGAATTTTGTAATGAGTGGAATGATCTCGTGGGTTTTGACCATGATTTCATTTAGTTTATATGTATAAGGTATAAGGATTAATGAAATAAATAGCTGGGTTTTGGTTATCTCCTGCTTTCTATATCTTGTCTTCCGGAGCAGCCTGTCTTTATCAACTTATATCTTTGTTCTCGAAAGACCAAAAATCATGAGAAAATTCTGGACAAGAGTGGACTTCAACATCCCTCTCTAAATGCAAGAACCACCCTCATAGTTGTTTTGGTTTGGGAGATACAAAAAGCATAAGGCAATGTATATGTGCTGTCATAAACCTGGAACAGTTTCTGATAAGTACTGTTTTCGACCAAGTTAACTACAGAATCTGGAAGTGTGTTCTATAAGAAAGTTGTAGAGAATTTTATAAGCTTTCTATCGGTGTAAACTACAGCTTCATTGGATTAACAGAATGAGAGTTACAGCTGTTTTACTGCACTGCTGATTTCTGCTCGTGAGAAATTTCAGATTTCTTGTTCTTACCCATACACAAGAGTATCATTGGGATGTCAGAACACTTTTATGCTAAGTAGCTCATCTAGAAGAAAAAGGTTCAAAGTTACCTTATTTGGTGTCTCTTATTTTAAGGGGGATAGCCAATGTAAAGAAGGATTATTAAGATTGAACTCTTTAGTTGGAAGTATTGGTTAGTCTCCATGATTGAGTTGCCACTCTTGAGCAAAAATGTCATGTGAACAAGGTTGATAATTTTGGATCCATGGAGACAAGAGTTGTCCTTTTGGATAGTTCATGATTATGATCATCTATACTTGCTCGTGTTGCTGATGTTGGTCACTTGATGACAGGAAGTGTAGTGTCTCATGACTCAGGAGTCCTATATGACGTCTCGCACTGATATGTGGGAAAAGGTTGATGTTTCTGCCATTGAAGGATGTTATGGGTATGATGAAGCCGAGCACTATCAAAACAACAATGTTGAAGAGCAAGTTGGGAGTGAACTAAGTCAGAATCCACAACAACGAAAGCGAAAAAGGAAAGCCCATAAGAAGCCTGCTCAAGGAAGCCAAGCGCAGCAAAACTATGTCAATGGAAGACTGAGCAATGTGGATATGGATAAAATTCATGGAGTTACCAAAGCAGTGGGAGGTTATATTCAAGTAAGCTCAGTACAAGTTTTTGCTTTATTTGACCCTAGTGCTTCGCATTCTTTCATTTCCGCCGATATGGTAGAGACGTGCAAGATGGTGAAGTGTCCAATGAGGAGGCCTTTGCTAGTTCAAACCCCAGTGGGAGAAATGCAGGCAGATCAGATATGCCCGAATGTCAGTCTTGTCATAAACAAGGAAAAATTCACCGCGACACTCATTGTGTTGGAGTCACTTAAAATTCGCGTGGTTCTTGGTAATGGATGGCTCTGTGCACACAAAGGAGTGATTCATGGTACTCGGTGCACCATGCTCTTAACAACACCGTCAGGGAAAAGAATTGAGTATCAAGGTGGTCGACTTTTACCTGAGGGAGACGAGAATGATCAATTAGAAGATAGGTACACCAAGGATAGCAAAGTGGACCATGAGTTTACAGAAGTCATAGCAGAGGAACAAACAACTTTGGAGGAGCTCAATAGGAGAGATGATTATGTTTAGGTAGATTAGTCAGTTAGGATTTGAGAAACTGCCTCATGACTCTGAGCGAAAGATGTAATTTGGAAAATGAAGATCAAATAAAGACAAAGTGTCATTATCTCTTTTATCATCATCTTCCGAATCTCGGGACGAGATTCATCTTAAGGGGGGTAGAATTGTAACACCCTGAAATTTTGAAGAAATGAAAAATAGGAAAAAAAAAATATGATTTTTATATATTTTAGTGAGCATGCAAATTTAGGATAAGAATAATTTTTATAAATTTAAAAGCAAATATAAGGGTAGAAACATGATTGAGCATTCATGCTGCTGCATTTGAAATTTTGTGTTGAGTGGTTTAATCAAATTCAAATTGGATTTGAAAATCTTTTGAAAAATGGTTTTGAAAAATTAGAAAAGAAAAAGGAAAGGAATTTTTTTCTTCTCTCGGGCCGTTTTCCTCCCGCAGCCCAACTCCCCGGCCTGCCTCAGCGGCCCGCTTCCTCCTCCCGCGTCCGCTCCCGCATGGGCCGAGCCCAAGCCGCAGCCGCCGGCCCAACCCGCGCGAGCGCTCGCGTCCCGCACCCAGTCGCCGCCCGTTTTCCCTCTCCGAGTCGCCGACATGTGGGGCCCGCCTGTCAGCGTCTCCTTCCCCTTTCCTTCTTCTTCCTCCGGCGTTTTCCTCCGGCCGAACGCCGCCTTCTCTTTTCCCCGATCCGTATCGATCTTCAAATCTTCCTCCTTTCCATAACCGGAGATGCCTACGGGCTATAAAACGGAGCCCCGCATGATTCCGCCCTCATCCCGTCTCATTGGTAGCCGATTTGGTGCTCGGGAGCTAGGTCACCGCGAGCACGAGCTCCACCGTCCGCCCCTTCAAGCCGCACGCTCTCCTTGCTTCATCCCTGGCCACGATTTTGCCCTAGGTGAGTTCGCGTTCGAGTTATCTACCCGCAGGTGCTTTTCGTTTGCGTTTTCGTGCTCCGTAGTGCGAGTTAGCCGTCTCCGGCCATGGCGCCGCCGCGGGAGGTCGCCGTCGGGTTCGACTCCGGCCGGAGCGCCGCCCGTTTGCCCCCGTTCCAATCTGGACCGTCCGATCTAAATCCGACGGCTAGAATTAGAAGATACCGGTTCGTTTGTAAAATTGTAAAAGAGTCCCTGTGATTTTTAAGTATAGAACCCGCAGTCCTAAAACGTAAAGCTCAGAGTACGTTTTGATCTGTTGAAAGCGTATTTCGTCTCGGTAATTGAAAAATACGTTTTCTGATATTTACAGTTTTGCCACTGAGATTGTTTTAGTCATAAATTATCCGTTTTAACTCCGATTTGATCCGTTCAAATTGCGTTAGATTCGTATTTGAGAGCTCTACATGATTATAAAACTGTACAGTAGATTTGAGATAATTTATTTTCGAGTTTATATTAAAGTAATTATTTATCTATAGGAAATCTTAGAAAACTCATAACTTTTACGTTTTAAATCCAAATTTCGTGATCTTTATATCTATGTGATCGTAGTAACGTGTAGAAGAGTTTTACAAACTTGTTATATTGTTAGTGTTACTGTTGGTTAGGTTTTCTATTTTTAAGATTCGATGTTAGATTTAATCTATTACTTTAATAAAGTAGATCTTGTTTAAATCATATTTTCTACGTTTTAGATCCGTTTTAGTTTATTCGAGTTGCGTTAGATTCATAGCAACGAGATCTACGCGTTAGTGACAGTGTTTACCATATTACTAATTCTGAAATTTTATGGTTTAAATCATATCTTGATTAATAATTATGCAACTGGGTTTTGTAAATAAAATATGATTTATTTTACTTTAGTTTCATAATTTGAATCTAAATTTGACTTAATTCCGTATATAGTATTTATAAAATATCTTATATATGTTATTATATAATTTAAACTCATGAAGCTAAATAGTTTTATATTTTCTCCTATGAGCAAATTTTTCGGTAGATGTATCTTTTCAACCGTAGCTCTGATTAGTGTGTTTTCGCGTCTGTGTGTTCGTAGTGATGCGTAGAATCGTGTTTCAAACTCTTTTATTTATTTTTGTATGATTGGTGTCATGTTCTAATATAGATCTATTGTTTGCTTCGTGTATGATTGTATGGATATGTGTGTGGTGATTTATTGATCAAGTCCAGTCGGTGAGATATACGAGGTTATCAAGAAGAAGAAGAAGAACGTTGAAGATTAAAGCTTACCGAAGGATCGGTGTTTAAGGCAAGTATAGCATGGGATTATCCTTGTTTCCTATTCACCTTTAATATACTTAATTCATGTGCATGTGTCTACCTTGTTACCACTAAGGATATCCTAGTTTTTGTATCTTGTACCTTGACACCTATGGGACATTGCATTGGGTAGTGATGCTAGTGCTCTTTTTGAATAACCATGATCTGTAACTTGACTAATGATATATGCAATAAACGTTTAAATGATGCTTTAAAGCAATATGGCTCAAGAGGGCTAGAGCATGGGGTATTTTTGGTGCTCTAGTTTCTCTCCATAAGGACTTATCTGTAAGCGAACATCCGGGACTTACAGTACAACTGTGAGGGCTATATGGCTCTGGCTTTAGCTCAGTATGAGGACCTTTTCTAGCTTGTTAGAGGTTACCCTTGTGGCGCAAATGGGGTAGAGCAGACTGTGGATCCCTGCGTGGTGTATCACACGGACTGACTCCGGAAACCTAGCGGCCCTAACTTGTTAGACGAACCTTTGAAAGGCTTCATAGTGAACCCTGCCTGCTCACCTTGGGAGTGTTTTGGGGATTGGCCGCCTCGGGCATATGGGTAATCACGACTCACAGTGAAAGTGTACAACCTCTGCAGAGTGTAAAACTGTTATAACAGCCGTGCTCACGGTCACGAGTGGCCTTGGACCCTTACAGAATAAATGATGAACACTGATGATAATGATAATACTGATGATATTGATGCTCACTAATGATTATTGTTTCTTGCTATACATTAATCTCGTTTACATGATCATGAGGTTATTTGGGATTTTGGTAAACTTGTTGCTACTCAATTGCTAAAAGATGACTCACTAAAAGCTATTGCAGTAAACCCGTGTCAAACTTTTTGAGCCTCATAAACCCTATGATATATTTGCTGAGTTCGACATGGACTCACTCTTGCTATTTCCCCACATCTCAGGAAGAGTACCAGATTTCTAGATTCTGGAATTGTTAGGCTTGTGATCAACCAGTTAGTTTGATCCTGGAGTGAAGGTTGCACCTGGTGTTCGGAGTTGTCTTTCCGCTGTGTTACTCTTTAAGGTATATTTTATACTATTGAGTTATATATATTAAGCATTTGTCTTTTGATATTACACTTATCTGTGGCTATATGTGAGATTTGTCGTCTTTATTTCACATATAGTGTATGTCTGGTTTTGTCCTTAAAACCGGGTGTGACAGATAAAAAGGTGATTCCAGTGTTATTTGAAAGGTGCTTGAACCTAGTTTCTCTCATAAAAATTTCATAAATGTTTCACAAACCATTTTTGAACCATAGCAGAAACATTGCAGACTGCTCCAGAAAACAGCAAGGACAGAAACGTGACAATACCAAACCCAACTATTATTTCCTTGACTAATAAACTTATTATCCTTAAAAATGGAACTTGTAGACATGCCTACAAGCCCCAACACTCATAACAAAAATCCAACTCACACATAAGCATAATGATAAAGCAACTATCACACCAAAGTTCAAACCACACGACAGACTCGAAGACTCAACTGACGTTACTAAGAACGTTCTTATTACATGAAGGACTCCTATTTTCTAATGACGTGGCTCATGCTCTAATGTCTCATAAATCTTGGCCATGCCTTAGTTTGCTCGGAGTTCATCAATCATTGCTTGGCACCTCTTGATGGTCTTCCCCTGTGCCTTCACCATCTCCTCTAACTGCAACTTCCTCTCCATCATATCATAGACAAGGTTCACCATCACCCAAGGAAGTGGTTCCAACTGCACTAGATCCATCATGGCCCATCCAAGGTCGGGGTGTGCATGAGGGAAGTAATGGTGAACATCATGCTTCATGTTGTCAAAGCGAAGGTAACGGAGGCCCATACATGCTTCAAAAGTGGCGTCTTCAATGCTAGCCTCCATGGTAGCTCGACGACCCATGTGAGCATACATCCTGTCCAGCTGGTATGCCCCTTTTTCCTCATCCTTAGGAAAAATACTCGCTCTTGCCTCCCAGTAAGTGTCCTCTAGCGGATGGGTATACTCCCAACAGACGTACTCCACAGCTGGGTGCCAATCAGCGAAGTAGGCAGAGAGCATTCCCACAAGTCGATGGTGAGAGACAACATCTCCTCCAGCCTTGTGGTAGATCTTCATAGTTCACCCCATTAGAGGAGGTGGCACATCCTCAGCAGCTTCATCATGTGGTGGAGACGGGGGTTGCTCTCCTCCATTGGCTTCCTCCTCTTCATCATCTTCAATCTCAATAATCTCAGGATCTTCTTCAGGCTCTGGTTCTTCCTAGGGAGGTGCTGACGCTTGGATTGGTGCTTCAGGGGCATGTTCCTGCTCCTGGGGTACTTCCTCTTGTGGCTCTTCAGGTGCAAGCAAAGCACGAGGTGGGTAGTGTCCTCCAGTGGTGATGCGGGCAGTCTTGCGGCCACGAACCATCTACAAAGTTTTAGATGTAGTTAGAATAGAGACAAAATTTCGTAATAGAATGAGACATAAGAAGCATAAAAATTTATCAAATAATAAGAGCAAGATAATAAGCATAAAAATAGTGAAAAAGAATATACTAAATCGACCATTTCTAGCTAGGCTTGCGTCCTACAGTCAACAAAAACTCTGATACCAATTTGTCACACCCATTTAAAGACCAAATGGAATGCATACTCTTATGTGTGCCCAGAGATCAATCACACATAAGTTAACAAATTATAAATGAAGTATCATCACAAATGTTATTACATCACGATTATTATCACATAGTCTTTACACAATATAGCAGAAGTAAAATATAAATCTCTCATGGTTGCTCCAATCACAGGCACATTGACTGGTTGACTACAAGTCTAATAATCTTCAGGGAAGTAGGAGTAGTAGTCACTATTTGCACTATTTGTTACCCATCTGAGATTTTTATCCAAGTAAGAAAAATAAACAAGCGTAAGTACATCTCATACTCAACAAGTGTAACATGGGGTTCATGAGGCTCAAAGGCATAACATTGGTTTATCAGCATGTAGCTTTTATTTAGCATAATTTTAGTATATCAAAAGCATCAAAATGTCTCAATGTAAATAATAAACATATGATCCATGTGAAATGATTAACGAATAGCAAAAATATATTCATTATTAATGATCCACTATTTCATAAGGGCCCAAGGCCACTCGTGACCGTGAGCACGGCTGTTATAACATTTTTACACTTTGCAGAGGTTGTACACTTTCACTGTGAGTCGTGTCGCCCATATGCCTGGGTTAATTACTCCCAAAACACTTCCAAGGTGAGTAGGTAGGGGAACACTATGAAGTCTTTCGAAGGTTCATCTAACAAGTTAGGGCCATTAGATTCACTCGGCAAACAGATGTAGAGCCCCCCTTCCAAATGGCACAATAACACGCAACCTATACACATAAGGACAGAGGCCACACTATACCCGATTCGTCAAGCCATTGTTATGCCAAAAAGGTTACCACTAACAATATAGAAAAGGTCCTTCTATATGACTAAAGCTAGAGCCATATAGCCCTCACAGTTGTACTGTAAGTCCTGGATGTTCGCTTACAGATAAGTCCTTGAGGAGAGTAACTAGAGCACCAAAAATAACCCCATGCTCTAGTCCCCTTAAACAGTAATAAAAAGTCATCTTTTAATGTTTATTGCATATTCCATTAGTCAAATTACATGATCATAATTCATGTTAAGCACTAGCAATACTACTCAATGCAATATAATAGGTATCAAGGAATAAGATCAACACTAAGTCATCCTTAACAAGGAAATATATGCATAATAATATTATTTGCTTATTGTGAATGGGACAACAAGGATAATCCCATGCTAAACTTGCCTTGCTCAAACTGGTCCTGATGATCTTGCTCATAGAAAAACTCCTAATCCCTAACGAATTGCTCACCGTCTATACTCGACCAACAATAGCAACAACATTCATCTAGAAACAATCATGCATAAATAAACAAGACTATAATTAGAACAGTACACCAACAGTAATAAAATAAGATAAAAAGTCTTTAAAACGAATCTACAACTCGCTAGGATCGTACAGACGCAAAGATCACGAAAAACAGAGCTAAAACGACAAAGTTATGAATTTACAAAGATTTCCTATAGAAAAATAATTACTTTAATTCAAACTCGAAAATAAAATGTCACAAACCTACTGAACAGTACTACTAACATGTAGAGCTCACAAATACGAACCTAACACAATTTGAACGGGTCAAATCGGAGTTAAAACGGAAATTCTACACAAGAAATAACATAATGGCAAAACTGTAAATAAGTGAAAACGTATTTTTGAATTGACTGAGATCAAACTACGCTTTACGGAAAAGAAAATGCAATTCGGGAATACGCCATGGACTGTGGGTTCTATATTCAAACTTTCTAGGGACTCTTTAGCAATTTTGCTGGCCGAACCGGTATCTTAGATTTACGGCCGCTGGATTTAAAACGGACGGTTGAGATCGGATCGGGAAACAATCGGCGGCGGCGCTCCGGCCGGAACAGGAACCCAACGGTGTTCCGCGGCGGTGCCATGGCCGGAAAATGTGAGAGCTCGATTTCGAGCACCATTCAACGAATATAAAGTTTCGGGATGGAGTGGAGAACATGGCAAGCTCACCTAGGGCAAGATCGAAGCCGAGGGCAAACCAAGGTAGTCACGCGGCTCGGAGAGGCGGACGGCTGGGGCTACGGCTCGCGCGTGGCCTCCTCAGGACGATGTCGATCCCCTGCTTCGGTGAAAGATGGAGTGGAGGGGTGCGGCATCCAGTTTTTATTACCCGGAGATGCTCTAAACATGGAAGGGGAAGATTATGGCGGCGGATTCGATCGGGTGATACAAGGAAAGCGTCGTGGCCGACAACTTGAGGAGGAAGGCGGCCCTGACTGGTGGACCCGTGGTGTTAGCGACAGCAGAGAAAGGAAGGTGCGCTCGCTGATGTGAGCTGGGCCAGCGGCTTGCTGGTCTCGCGACGTTCGGCCCAGAGCGGGAAACGGAGGGGGAAGAAGGAAACGGTCCGCGTGCGGTGAGAAGTAGGCCGAAGCGGCGTGACTTGCTGGGCTCGGCTGAGCTGGGCCAAAACCAAAGAGGAGAGGAAATCCCTTTCTTTTTTTTCTTTTCCAATTTTTCAAAACATTTTCCAAATGAAATTTTGAATCCTCTTTTGAATTTGAAACCAACCACTCAATACAAATATTCAAATGCAACAACATGAGTGCACAAACATGTTCCTACCCTTATATTTGATTTTAAGTTAATAAAAAATATTATTATTCTAAGTTTGTATGCTCACAAAATACATAAAAATCATATTTACCTATTTTTAAATCTTTCCAAAATTTTAGGGTGTTACAGAGGCTAACTATGGTCCAACTTAACCTAGAGTAGCAATAAGACTTAAGAAGGTCGATAGTGTAGAGGAGATCGCTAAGGTCTTCTAGTTCTAATCTCGGTAAGCTATGCCTTTTGCAGTTCTATCTATGGAGATGCCTTATAAGGAACAAATGCAGAGTTTCTTTCCTATAAGCAACTAAAAGCCCTGCTAGTCCTATTAATTGGAGGTGGACTATAGAGGATTTAATGAAGCTATAAAAGTCACCTTTGCGAGCTACCATCGATCCAAAAAATGAGGGTGCATTCATGAGTAACCCGAGTGTAAGCACCACACTTACACTATGAATTATACTTTAACCTAATGGCCATAGATTAAATCACTCAAAAGAGACTCGCAAACCAGAAGAATAATATAAACACATTGCTTACCTGAATAAGAAGTCGATTACCAGAGAAATTACAGACGTAGATTAATTTCTATCTAGGTACAAGCCATAGAGGGAGCACCGACAGGCTGGCACCTCCTTCAAACTCTTTCCTTCTCTCCTCTCTCTATTTCTAAAGACTAGATCCTAATGAGGACTAATCTTCTCTTGATAGCTGGCTCTGAGAGCTAGATCCTTTTATGGGACCCCTCTCAATTGATCCTGACTAGAGAATGTGAATTAGGGTTTCAAGATGACTCTAGGGCGAGGGTGCAGGCCTATATTTATAACCCTAGGAGTGCAATGTGAGCCCTTGGATCAAACCGACTTGAAGGACGGTGTAGATGCAATCCTAGGAGGCGGTGGAGGAAGCTTCTAGAAGCAGACTACCAAGTGGGGCCACAGGGGTCGGGCGGCCACCCCCAAGGGCTGGGCGGCCTGCTACAGTGGCCTCTCAGCCCATGCTTCATCGTGGTGTCTTCTAGAACCTTCTAGAGTTGTCTTTCACAGTTTTCGCGGATAGAATCACTTGTTGCCGTCGGGTGGCTTGTTTGGGGTGTATGACAGTGGTCCTAGGGTTATTTTATGGATAAATCCTCCTGTATACAAATATTCACCAAAGCCCACGGAATTCATTAGTTTAAACCCCTATACCTATGTTTGGTGATGGAATAAAGCATATATGCATGTTATGTTGATGGTTTATATTTGATGTTAGTGACCGTCAACAAGCTCCCCCAAGCTTAACCTTTGCTAGTCCCTTAGCAAAGCTTAACTCAATAATGGTTCAGGAGTTGCTACAATGTTTTCACGCCTCAAAAGTACACATGCGTTCAATAAAAAATTCTCCTCCAGATTAGAATAAACAGATCTGATTTTCAAACCTACCCATATTACCTTCAACCATGGGGCTTCTTAGACTTCATTTGGGTCTTGAGTAATTGAAAGACAGAATGATCAAGTCAAGCACTATGTCTCAAGTTCTCTGTTTCACCATTGTTTCAGAGTTTTTTTTATAAGTTTCCAAAATATAACTTAGAGATTCCGTTGTATGACACTCTCAAGTCTCTCAATATATGTGGTATTTGTAGATCCTTACCAAGGCAATAAAGATGTTATGCCTTTTCTTCTTCCTACCACTAAGGCTTATGTTGAGTTCATAGGTAGGGAGAAAGTTAGAGTATACTTGTATTGCATATATTGTAAAGTCAAACAATGGATCTAAAGAGAGTTGAGTCATGCAATCAAATCAAGGTGTGCATGTGTGTGGATATATGGTGGCTAATCCTAATTCTACTTTGCTCTTTGAGAACATATCTCTCTTTTGAATTTTTGAAACACTTGCTAGAGAGCAGGGGCTATCTTATTCATCTCTTTTTTTTTCAGGTGGGCATCTAAGTACCCATTGTTTTAGATCTCAGACACATGTCCATTTTTGTTCTCAACAACTTTTTTCCTTTCTTTCTCTCTTTTTTTTATAAATAACTTTTGCATAGCCCATGCCTCTTTTCTACAACAGAACTTTGAGAGATAGCAACAAGGACTTTGGAGTATTTATTTGGTGGATGGAAAACCTAGCATGTTTTGTGTTCACCTCAGTGTAGGAGTAAAACTTTTTTGGGTGGATCTAGATGGAAGGCATGTTTTTGTGTCTACCCCCATTGTAGGAGTAGTGCATATGTGGGTGGTGTGTACATGATCTTGATTTTAAGAGCATGACAAACCTCTTATAAGGCATCAACAAAGCTTGACAAAACTCAATGCAAAAGCAAGCAGCATATATGTGAAAGTTTTTCTAGCCTAAATAACATATATGGCACTGGTGGGAATTGAAGCTTTGTCATACATGAACTCATCATGTAATATTTTTGTGTTTTTTCAAAAGATAAATCTCTAGAACTTTAGTGTCACTAGGAACAAGATAAACAACAGCTCAGACCTTCTCATATCATATTCATCAATTACCTAAACTTAGATCAAGCATATGCTACCCATGAGTTTCAAGTTCAGAGTAAATCCTTATATCAAAATAGTCTTATCCAACACTTAGGAGAATTCAAGGCTGAAAGCTAGGTACTTGAAATGAATTATAACAGAGTAACTATTCATCATTTCCATTAAGAGATTATTCTGAGTCCTCTTATTTATTCAACTCCTAAAAGCAAACTAGACACACCTTTTATTTTGTTTCTAAGATCACACCTTGCTAATTTATATAACTAGCTAAGATAAGTTTTTATTTTGTTTTGTATGTTATGCATCTTTTTATTTCTTTAGAAAATATATAGCAAACTTAAAAATAATAAAACTAAAAGAAAAAGGAATACTTAGCTAGATACATGAGGAATGCTCCTCCCCCAAGCTAGATGTTGTCGTGGTCGAATGTTGAAGTGATCCTTCTTAGAGCAGGTTTGTTGGTGTATGACATTTAGCGCAAACCGTGCACCTATCTTGCGTGAAGATTACCATGATCTCCAAACGGACTAAACCGAGCTTTCACTTGAGCCTCATCACCTAGGAGTACCATCGGGAGCATCCAAAATAATTTCTAACCATATGGTACGTTTGGCACAAATCTTGCACCAATCTTGCACTGACGCTAACACCGTCCTCAAATGCGCCAAAACAAGATTCCACATCACCCACGTCACCTTAGAATTCCATCAGGTGCATCCAAAATGATTTCAGAGCCTACGGTATGTTCAGTGCAAACAGTGCACTCATCTTGCATCAAGATTAGCAGTATCTCCAAATGGATAGAAACAAGCTTGCACTTAAGCCTAGTCACCTAGGAGTACCATTGGGTGTGACCAAAATGATTATTGAGCATATGGTACATTTAGTGCAAACCATGTACCTATCTTGCACCGACACTAACACCATCTCCAAACGGACCAAAACAAGATTCGACATGACCCACGTCACCTAGGAGTTCCATCAAGTGTGTCCAGAACGATTCCAAGCCTATGGTGCATTCGGCGCAAACGTTGTGCCTATCTTGCGTCAAGATTAGCACTATCATCAAATGGATAGAAATGAGCTTCCACTTAAGACTCGTCACCTTGGAGTACCATCGGGTGTGTCCACAATGATTCCTGAGCCTATGGTACATTTGGCGCAAATCTACACCTATCTTGCACTGACACTAACACCGTCTCCAAACAGACCAAAACAAGATTCAACTGACCCGTGTCACCTAGGAGTTCCATCGGGTGTGTCCAAAATGATTTCCGAGCCTATGTGATGTTCGGCACAAACTAAGCCCCTATCTTGCGTCAAGATTAGCAGTATCTCCAAACAAACCAAAACAAGCTTCCACCTGAGGCTCGTCACCTAGGAGTACCATCGGATACATCCAAAACAATTTTGGAGCATATGGTACGTTTAGCGCAAGCTATGCACCTTTCTTGCACCAACACTAACACCATCTCGAAACGGACCAAAACGAGATTCCACATGACCTACGTCACCTAAGAGTTCCATCGGGTGTGCCAAAACAATTCCTGAGCCTATGGTACGTTTGGCGCAAACCGTGCAACTATCTTGCACCGACACTAACAACGTCTCCAAACATACTAAAACAAGATTCGACATAACCCAGGTCACCTAGGAGTTCCATCTGGTGCGTTCAAAATGATTTCTGAGCCTATGGTATTTTCATCGCAAACGGTGCACCTATCTTGCGTCAAGATTAGCACTATCTCCAAACAAACCAAAATGAGATTCCACCAGAGCCTCGTCACTTAGGAGTACCACCGGGTGCATCCAAAATGACTCCGGAGCCTATGGTACATTTGGTGCAAGCCTTGCACCTTTCTTGCACTGACACCAATACCATTTCAGAATAGATCGAAACAAGATTCCACATGACCCACGTCACATAGGAGTTCCATCGGGTGCGTCCAAAAATGGTTTCTAAGCCTATGGTACGTTGGGCGCAAACTTTGCGTCTATCTTGCGTCACGGTTAGCACTATCTCCAAATGGACCAAAACAAGCTTTCACTTGAGCCTGGTTTCCTAGGAGCACCATCGGGTGTGTCCAAGACAATTCCGGAGCCTATGGTACATTTGGCGCAAGCCATCCACCTTTCTTGCACCGACACCAACACCATCTTAGAACAGACTAAAACGAGATTCGACATGACCCACGTCACCTAGGAGTTACATCGGGTGTGTCCAAAAAGATTTATGAGCCTACGGTATGTTCTGTACAAACTGTGCACCTATCTTGCATCAGGATTAGCACTATCTCTAAACAGACCAAAACGAGCTTCCACTTGAGCCTCGTTACCTAGGAGTTCCATCGGGTTCGTCCAAAACAAATCCCGAGCCTATGGTATATTTGGCATAAACCGTGCACCTATCTTGGAATGACACCAACATCGTCTCCAAACGGACCGAAACGAGATTCGACATGACCCACATCACCTACGAGTTCCATCGAGTGCGTCCAAAATGGTTTCCGAGCCTATGGTACGTTCGGTGCAAATCATTCACCTATCTTACACTGACACTAACATGATTTCCAAACAGAATGAAATGAGATTCCACATGACCCATGTCACCTAGCAGTTCCATTGGGTGTGTCCAAAACTATTTCCAAGCCTATGGTACGTTCGGTGCAATCTGTGCACGCCAAGATTAGCACTATCTCCAAACAGACCAAAACGAGCTTCCACTTGGGTCTCGTCACCTAGAAGTACCATCAGGTGTGTCCAAAATGATTCTTGAGCCTATGGAATGTTTGGCGCAAACCGTGCACCTATCTTGCACCGACAATAACACTGTCTCCAAATAGACTGAAAAGAGATTCGACATGAACCACGCCACCTAGGAGTTCCATCAGGTGCGTCCAAAATGGTCTTAAAGCCTATAGTTCATTCGGCGCAAATCGCGCACCTATCTTACACCAGCACTAACATCGTTTCCAAACGGACTAAAATGAGATTCCACATGACGCACGTCACCTAGTTGTTCCATCAGGTGCATCCAAAACTTTTTTTTTTCTGAGCCTATGGTATGTTTAGCGCAAACCAAACACCTATCTTGCGTCAAGATTATCACTATCTCCAAACAGACTAAAATGAGCTTCCACTTGAGCCTCATCACCTAGGAGTACCATCGGGTGCGTCCAAAATGATTCCTGAGCCTATGGTACGTCTGGTGCAAACCGTGCACCTATCTTGCACCAACACAAACACCATGTCCATACGGACCGAAACGAGATTCCACATGACCCACGTCACATAGGAGTTCCATCGGGTGCGTCCAAAATGGTTTCCGAGCCTGTGGTATGTTGGGCGCAAACTTTGCACCTATCTTGCGTCACGATTAGCATTATCTCAAAACGGACCGAAACAAGCTTCCACTTGACCCTGGTCACCTAGGAGTACCATCGGGTGTCTCCAAGATGATTCTGGAGCCTACGGTACGTTTGGCGCAAGCCATCCACCTTTCTTGCATCAACACTAACACCATCTTGTAACGGACTGAAACGAGATTCGACATGACCCATGTCACCTAGGAGTTACATCGAGTGTGTCCAAAAAGATTTCTGAGCCTACGATATGTTCTACGCAAACTATGCACCTATCTTGCATCAGGATTAGCACTATCTCCAAACAGACCGAAATGAGCTTCCACTTGAGCCTCGTCACCTAGGAGTTCCATCGGGTGCATCCAAAATGATTCCTGAGCTTATGGTATGTTTGGCACAAACCATGCACCTATCTTGCAACGACACCAACACCGTCTCCAAACAGACCGAAATGAGATTCGACATGACCCACGTCACCTACAAGTTCCATCGAGTGCATCCAAAATGGTTTCCGAGCCTATGGTATGTTCAGTGCAAATCGTGCACTTATCTTACATCGACACTAACACGATTTCCAAACAGACCGAAATGAGATTCCACATGATCCACGTCACCTAGAAGTTCCATTGGGTGCGTCCAAAACTATTTCCAAGCCTATGGTACATTCGGTGCAATCCGTGCACATCAAGATTAGCACTATCTCCAAACAGACCAAAATGAGCTTCCACTTGGGTCTCATCACCTAGGAGTACCATCAGGTGTGTCCAAAATGATTCTTGAGCCTATGGAATGTTTGGGGCAAACCATGCACCTATCTTGCACTGACATTAACACCGTCTCCAAACGGACTGAAAAGAGATTCAACATGAACCACAGCACCTAGGAGTTCCATCGGGTGCATCCAAAATGGTCTCAGAGCCTATAGTTCGTTCGACGCAAATCGCGCACCTATCTTACACCGGCACTAACACCATTTCCAAATGGACCAAAATGAGAATCGACATGACCCACATCACTTTGGAGTTCCATCGGGTGTGTCCAAAATGATTTCCAAGACTATGGTATATTCAGCGTAAACCGTGCACCTATATTGCATCAAGAATAGCATTGTCTCTAAACAGACCGAAACGAGCTTCCACTTGAGCCTCATCACCTAGGAGTACCATCAGGTACATCAAAAAACAATTCCTAAGCCTATGGTATGTTTGACACAAACTGTGCACCTATCTGGCACCGACACTAACACCGTCTCCAAATGGGCTAAAATGAGACTCGACATGACCTAAGTCACCTAAGAGTTCCATCGGGTGCATCCAAAAATATTTCTAAGCCTATGGTATGTTTGGGGAAAATCGTTCACCTGTCTTGCGTCAAGATTAGGACCACCTCCAACACAGACCGAAACGAGCTTCCACTAGAGCCTCGTCACCTAGGAGTACCATCGGGTGCGTCCAAAACGATTCCTGAGCCTATGGTATGTTTGGTGCATACCGTGCATGTATCTTGCCCCGACACTAACACCATCTCTAAACGGATTGAAAGGAGTTTTGACATGAACCAAGTTAGCTAGGAGTTCCATTGGGTGCTCCCAAAAGATTTCTAAGCCTGTGGTATGTTTGGGGCAAACAGTTCACCTGTCTTGTGTCAGGATTAGCACTATCTACAAATAGACCGAAACGAGCTTCTACTAGAGCCTCGTCAACTAGGAGTTCCATCGGGTGCGTCCAAAATGATTCCTGAGCCTAAGGTATGTTTGGCACAAACCGTGCACCTATCTTGCACCAACACTAACACTATCTCCAACCGGACTGAAATGAGATTCCACATGACCCAAGTCACTTAGGAGTTACATAGGGTGCGTCTAAAAAGATTTCTGAGCCTATGGTATGTTTATGGCAAACTATTCACCTATATTGTGTCAAGATTAGCACTATCTCTAAATAGACCAAAACGAGCTTCCACTTGAGCCTTGTCACCTAGAAGTACCATCGGGTGTGCCCAAAACAATTTCAGAGCCTATGGTATGTTTGGGGCAAACTGTGCACCTAACTTGCACTGACACTAACACCGTTTCTGAACAGACCGAAATGAGATTCGACACAACCCACGTCACCTAGGAGTTCTACCGGGTGCGTCCAAAATGGTTTCCAAGCCTATGGTACGTTCAGCGCAAATCGTGCACCTATCTTACACCAACACTAACACCATTTTCAAATGGACCGAAACGAGATTCCACATGACCACGTCACCTAGCATTTCCATTGGGTGCATCAAAATGATTTTCGAGCCTATGGTATGTTTGGCGCAAACTGTGCACCTATCCTGCATCAGATGAGCATTATCTCCAAATAGACGAAAACAAGCTTCCACTTCAGCCTCGACACCTAAGAGTACCATCGGGTGCGTACAAAATAATTTTTGAGCCTATTGTACGTTTGGCGAACACTGTGCACCTATTTTGCACTGACACTAACACTGTCTCCAAATGGACCATAATGAGATTTGACATGACCCACGTCACCTATGAGTTCCATCAGGTTTGTCCAAAACTATTTCTGAGCCTATGGTACGTTTAGCGCAAACTGTGGATCTATCTTGTGTCAAGATTAGCATTATCTCCAAATAGACCAAAATGAGCTTTAACTTGAGCATCATCACCTAGGAGTACCATCGGGTGCATCCAAAATGATTCCTGAGCTAATGGTACGTTTGGCGTAAACCATGCACCGGTGTTGCACCGACACTTACACCATCTCCAAATGGACCAAAATGAGACTCGACATGACCCACGTCACCTAGGAGTTCCGTCAGGTGCATACAAAACCATTTCTGAGACTATGGTACGTTTGGAGCAAACCGTGCACCCATATCGCGTCAAGATTAGCATTGTCTCCAAACAGACCAAAACGAGCTTCCACTACTGCCTCGTCACCTAGGAGTAACATCGGGTGTGTCCAAAATGAATCCTAGCCTATGGTATGTTTGGCGCAAACCGTGCACCTATCTTGCACCGACACTAACACCGTCTCCAAATGGACTGAAACGAGATTCGACATGACCCAAGCCACCTAGGAGTTTGATTAGGTGCGTCTAAAAAGATTTCTGAGCATGTGGTATGTTTGGGGCAAACCATTCACCTGTCTTACATCAAGATTCACACTATCTCCAAATAGATCAAAACGAGCTACCTCTTGAGCCTCATCACATAGGAGTACCATCGGCGCGCCCAAAATGATTCCTGAGCTATGGCATGTTTGGCACAAATCATGCACCTATCTTGCACCGACACTAACACCATCTCCAAATGGACCAAACGTGATTCCACATGATGCACGTCACCTATGAGTTCCATCGGGTGCGTCCAAAACTATTTTTGAGCCTATGGTACGTTCAGCACAAACTTTGCACTTATCTTGCATCAAGATTAGCACTATCTCCAAATAGACCAAAATGAGGTTCCACTTGAGCCTCGTCACCTAGGAGTACCATCGGGTGCGTCCAAAATGATTCCTAAGCCTATGGTACGTTTGACGCAAACCGTGCACCTATCTTGAACCGACACTAACACCGTCTCCAAACGGACCGAAACGAGATTCGACATGGCCCACGTCACCTAGGAGTTCCGTCTAGAGCATCCAAAACCATTTTTGAGACTATGGTACATTAGGTGTAAACCGTGCACCTATATTGCGTCAAGATTAGCACTGTCTCCAAACAGATCAAAACGAGTGTCGGGTACCTACAACAAGGGGTACCCACAATCAATGATTAAGAAAAACAAAACCGCTACCCACAAGAAACGGGACGAGCCAAAATAACGAATGAAACACCTCGACTACGTTCTGACTCGTATGAGGCACGCTCGACGGGATGCCTCGACCACATTCTGACTCATACGAGGCTCGCTCGACAAGACGCCTCGACTATCGAGAAATCTCCGACTCGCACGACCCGGGGTCAGGCCACTCGACCCACCTTATTTACTAACTCTGAGACAAAAGTTAGAGCATTTAATGCGACTACCAACAACTTCCTACCCTTATGGCTACAACAACAATCGACATGGGGGTAGTACCGGTGTCAAATCCTACTTTTTACTACCCATCCCGAGATGGGAGGTGAAAACCTGTCACTGTACGCACCATACCATGCACTATTTTGCCACTGATCACCCTCGAGGGAGAATACGACAAGGACTGTACCCCACGATCCTAGGGACTCGGCCTTATCCACTCACCGTCGATCCACCTCGACCCGTCCTCGACCCGACCTCGACCCCGCCTCGACCTACCGCCGGTCAACAAGGAAGAAAGGCCGACGTGACACAGGACCTGGAGTTTTTTCACCGTCTCATCCTCTATGTCACCATGGTGTCTAGGGATGGCCGGTCATTCTTGGGGCACGTCGCTACAGCAACCTCCACAACGATCGACAAAACTCCACCTCAAAGACACCTCTGGCGTCCCTGCCTCCTCTAAACCCTATAAAAGGGCAGGCAGGGGCTCTACAAGGGGGGGCGAACAACAGACGACGAAAAATCAGTCTCCATCCCACCAAAAAAGATCAACATCTCAAGCAATCACCTTTGTACTCTCACTTTTTCTCTGAGACCTAGGCTCGGTTCCCTCTCTCACAGCTTGTAACCCCTACGCAAGCACTTAGGTGCAAGGAAATACAATACTCCCCCTGCCCACTAGACGTAGGGCTTTCTTTTGCTCGAACCAAGATAAACCTCCATGTATTCCCCTTGCATCACCATCCAAATTAGGGACACGCAACATTTCACTCACTTGTTGGCTTAGGACCCCCGCAGGACCGAATGCCGACAGTTGGCGCGCCAGGTAGGGGATGATGCATGCAAACATCATTTTCCTGCCATTTTTTTGGATGGCTGACCCCGAACATCCACTCCTGTTGGCCACGGTGATCTGGTTTGGGAGCATGGAGTTCATGTCCCTTGGCCACGGCTATGACATGGTCCTCCTCCCGCCCAGGCACCCGACTGATAGTGACCATGAGCTCTCCCAACCTAGGGGAGCCCTGCACCGGTATCGTCGCTCTTGTTATGCACGCGCCGCCAGGCGACGGCGAGCCCAGCGCAGCCGCCATCATCGCCTTGCGGAGGGTGATGGTATTTCCCGATCCGGCGCCTCTCAAGCAGACGCCGACATGGATTTCCTCACTGAGGATCTATGTACGATGAGCTTGGCTGAGGGTAAGATGCTGACAGGGAGTCCCATCGCTCTATCGCCTGGTGCGGCGCCACCACCACCCAGTTCGACTACACCGGCACCAGAAATGATGCCTTCATCGGCATTCCTGTTTGGACTAGACTCGGTTGCCCGGGCGTATGCTTCTTCTGTGAACACCAGCATGAGTGCTTATGAAGAACTCCCTAGACACCATCTACGCTCCACCCTTGACCTCGTTACATCCACATCAGCTTCCGAGTACCTGGACTCCATGGAGACCCAAGATACGGAGGTCCATGCAACGGCCTTTCGACATCATGACCCTAGAGACGCACGGCCTCACATGCACCATTATACTACTATTTTAGTGCTCCAGACTCCAACTCTGCCGATGACAACTATGATCTGACTCGCGAGTGCTTCAATATCGATGGAGCTATCGCGTTAGATTTGGAGGATGAGGCAACCGTTGGAGGAAGGAACACGCCACCTTAGGTCGAGCTCCCTGTTGAACGGGATGAGGCTCAATTCCTTGCAGATCAAGGAATGCAGCTCGAGCAAATCCACGAGTTGCAAGATAGGCTTGACGAGGAACAAGAAAATCTACACCTACTTCAGCAAACCCTCAAGCAATAGTGCATGGCACGTGCACACGGCGGAGGAGCTCGAGAGAGAGCTCGTGACATCAATCGTCGCATCGTCGAGGATCGAGCAGTTGAGCCCCCGGTTTTCGGTTGAGCCAGCCAGAACATGGTCGCAGCCACCATGCTACTTCGTAACATGCCCAAGCCATCGAATCCCAAGGCCCATCGAGCCCGTGATGAAATCCGAGGACTCCTCGAGATCACTGCCATGCAGCAGGCTGAGAGTTCTGCCTCGAGGCGACGCGGGCTTGCCTCAGAGCAGCCTACGGAGCCCTCCCGACAGGAGAGAGAGGCCTCGGTTCGTCCCGAGCACGCCCAAGAGAACAAGGCGGCCTCGGTCCATGAGCGCATCGTAGGCAACCGTGAACCTCGAGATGCCCGTGACAACATCATTGAGCGACAGAGGCGCAAACATGGTGACGGTGCAGCTCGAGGCTACCATGAGCATAGAGGTGGGCGCTACGACAGCTCGGAGGATCGAAGCCCTTCACCCGAGCCACCGGGACCTCGGGTCTTTAGCAAGGCCATTCGCGAAACGTTACTCCCGGCTCGGTTCCGCCCCCCACGACTCTTACCAAGTATAACGGTGAAACCAAACCCAAACTTTGGCTCGCTGACTTCCGCTTGGCTTGTCAGTTGGGTGGGGCCACCGACGATCGGTTCATCATTCGACAACTCCCACTGTTCCTATCGGACACTGCTCGAGCCTGGCTCGAGGACCTCCCACCTCGACAAATCCACGACTGGAACAACCTTGTAAGAGTGTTCGAGGGGAACTTCAAAGGAACCTACATGTGCCCTAGCAACTCGTGGGATCTCCGGAGCTGCAAACAAAAGCCGGGCGAATCCCTCTAGGACTACATCCGATGTTTCTCCAAGCAGCGCACCGAGCTCCCCAACATCACCGACTCCGACGTCATCATGGCCTTCTTCTCTAGTACCACCTGTAAAGAGTTGGTCCGAGAGTTAGGCCGCAGCACTCCCATCACTGCCAACGGTTTGATGGATATTATCACCAACTTCGCCTCTAGTGAGGAGGCAGTTGGTGCCATCTTTAGTAGCGACCAGGACAAAGGGAAGCGAAAGGAAGAGGATCCCGCGGGCTCCAGCCGGGGCTCGAAGAGGAACAATAGGAAGAAGAAGAAGAACTAGCAGGGCAAACAAGAGGCTTCGGCCGACGACTTTGTTGTTGCTGCTGATCATAAGAAACCTCGAGGGCCCCCCGGTAGGGGCATTTTCGACAAAATGCTCAAAGAGCCATGTCCCTACCATAAAGGGCCCACGAACCACAACCTCGAGGACTACCACATGCTCCGAAGATACTTTGAAAGCATAGGCATCAAGAAAGATGACAAGAAGGAAGATCCCAAGGGAGACGATAAGGACGAGGGGTTCCTCGAGATCCATGACTGCTTCATGATATATGGAGGACCCTCGACGCGCCTCTCAACATGGTAGCGCAAGCAGGAACATCGAGAGGTCTTCTCCGTGCAACTCGCAACCCCCCGTCTTCCTTGACTGGTCTGAGGTGGCCATCACTTTCGACCATGATGACCACCCAGACTACGTCCCCAATCCTAGGGTCTACCCACTTGTTGTCGATCCCATCATCACCAACACTCACCTCACCAAGGTGCTCATGGATGGTGGCAGCAGTCTTAACATCATCTATGCCCAGACCCTCCACCTTCTGGGGATCACGAGGACGCACCTCCAACCCAGCGTCAGGGGCTTCCATGGAGTCGTGCTAGGGAAGCGAGCAGAGCCCGTCGGGCGAGTCGACCTGCGTGTCTATTTCGGCACTCCCGCCAACTTCAGAATAGAAACTCTCACTTTCGAAGTGGTTAGATTCCATGGAACACACCACACCATCCTTGGGCGCCCATGCTACGCCCGGTTCATGGCGGTCCCCAATTACTCCTATCTCAAGCTCAAAATGTTGGGCCCCAACAGTGTCATAACTGTCGGGCCCTCCTATGAGCACGCCTATGAGTGCGACGTGGAATGCGTCGAGCATGGAGAAGCCATCTTGGAGTCGGCGACCTTGGCGGCAAACCTCGATGGTTTGGCCAACAAGATCCCTGACCCCAAGCGCCATGCCTGAAACTTCGAGCCCACGGAAGACGTCAAGCTCGTACCCCTCGATCCCACCGACCCAAAGGAAAAGTCGTTGAGCATCAGCGCCACCCTTGATCCCAAATAGGAAGCAGTGCTCGTCGACTTTCTCCGCATAAACATCGACATCTTTGCGTGGAGCCCCTCGGATATGCTGGGCATACCCAAGGAAAGTCACCGAGCACGCCTTCGAGATCCGAGCTGGCTCCAAACCGGTGAAGCAACGCTTGCGCCGCTTCGATGAGGAAAAGAGCAAGGTCATCAGTGAAGAGATCCACAAGCTATTAAAGGCCGGATTCATCAAGGAGGTTCGTCATCCCGAGTGGCTAGCTAACCCTGTATTAGTTAAGAAAAAGAACGAGAAGTGGAGGATGTGTGTAGACTATACTAGTTTGAATAAAGCATGTCCAAAAGTTCCTTTTCCTTTGCCACGCATTGATCAAATCGTTGATTCTACTGCAGGATGTGAAACTCTGTCATTCTTAGATGCGTACTCCGGCTACCACCAGATCAAAATGAAGGAGTCCGACCAGGTCGCGACTTCGTTCTTCACCCCATTCGGCATGTATTGCTATGTTACTATGCCCTTCGGCCTCCGGAACACAGGGGCTACGTACCAGCGATGCATGCAACACATTTTTGGGGAACACATTGGACCAACCGTCGAGGCTTATGTCGATGATATCGTTGTCAAAACCAAGAAGGTCAGTAATTTGATAAACGACCTCGACGTTGCGTTCAAGTGCCTTAGGGCAAAGAATATTAAGCTCAACCCTGAGAAATGTGTCTTTGACGTTCCTTGAGGCATGCTCCTAGGGTTCATCGTTTTCGAGCGTGGCATCAAAGCCAACCCAGAAAAAATCATAGCAATTACAAAAATGGGCCCTATCCGTGATCTAAAGGGTGTGCAGAGGGTCACGGGCTGCCTAGCGGCCCTCAGTCGCTTCATTTCATGCCTCGGCGAAAAAGCGCTCCCACTGTATCGTCTCCTAAAGAAATCGGAACACTTCTCATGGAACCTCAAAGCCAAAGAAGCCCTTGACAAGCTCAAGGCTACGCTGTCCAACTCACCGATCCTCGTCCCTCCAACCACAGGGGAACCCCTCCTACTTTACGTCGCCGCAACAACACAAGTAGTTAGTACAGTCTTGGTTGTCGAGAGGGGAGAGGAAGGACATGCCCTGCTCGTCCAGAGACCGATCTACTTCATCAGCGAGGTGCTCTCGGAAACCAAGGTTCGCTACCCGCAGATCCAGAAGCTGCTGTACGCCATCGTCTTAACGCGGCGCAAACTCCGTCACTACTTCGAGGGCCACCCAGTGACTGTGGTCTCTTCTTTCCCTTTGGGTGAGATAGCATAGAACTAGGAAGGCTCAGGTAGGATAGCCAAGTGGGCGGTCGAGCTCATGGGTGAGACCCTCTCTTATGCGCCACGCAAAGCCATCAAATCCCAGGTACTAGCAGATTTCCTAGCAGAGTGGACCGAGACTCAACTTCCCCTGGTTCAGCTCTAGGCCAAGCTTTGGACCATGTATTTCGACGGGTCACTGATGAAAATAGGAGCAGGCACAGGTCTGCTCTTCATCTCACCCCTCGGAGTCTACATGCGCTATATCATCCGGCTTCATTTTCCTGCCTCCAACAACGTCGCCAAATACAAGGCGCTCGTCACGGGCCTATGAATCGCCGTCGAACTAGGGGTCCGACACCTTGACGTTCAAGGTGACTCTTAGCTCATGATTGACCAGGTCATGAAGAGCTCGAGCTGCCGTGATCCCAAGATGGAGGCCTACTATGAGGAGGTACGGCGCCTTGAAGACAAGTTTCATGGCCTCGAGCTCAACCACATCGCACGTAGATATAATGAGGCCACCGATGAACTCACGAAAATCGCTTCTAGTCGAACTACAGTTCCACCTGACATTTTCGCGAAAGATCTCCATCAACCATCCTTCAACATCAGGGCAGACAGAGGGGTCGATGGGCCGTCACTTGATCCCCCACCTAAAGCGAAAGCCCCCTCGACCGGGGCTGAAGCCATGCAGGCGAAAGGCTCGAGCCCGCCAGCCAACCCCGAGCCTAACTGGCGTATTCCGTACCTTGACCATCTCACTGAGGGGACCTCCCCTCGGATAAGATCGAGGCTCGACGGATCCCTCGCCGGCCCAAATCCTTTGTGATATTTGGTGACAGCAGGGAGCTGTATCGCCATAGCCCTACTGGCATCCTCCAACGCTGTATCACAAATGAGGAAGGCAGGAACTTGCTCAATGATCTACACTCGGGGGCTTGTGGTCATCACGCAGTGCCTCAAACCCTCGTTGGAAACGCATTCCGACAAGGTTTCTATTGGCCGACCATAGTCTCCGATGCTGTCAAGCTAGTACGCTCCTACAAAGGATGCCAGTACTATGCAAGACAAACCCACCTCCCGGCTCATGCCCTGCAAACTATTCTCATCACATGGCCGTTCGCTATTTGGGGGCTCGACTTGGTCGGACCCCTAAAAAGGATAACTGGTGGCTTCCCCCACTTGCTCATTGTCGTTGACAAATTTTCCAAGTGGGTCGAGGCCCGTCCTATCACTAGCATCAGGTCTGAGCAAGCTGTGCTATTTTTTACCGACATCATCCACCGCTTCGGGGTTCCTAACTGCATCATCACGGATAACGGCACCCGATTTACCGACAAAAAGTTTTTGGATTTCTGCGACAACCATCACATCCGTGTGCTCTAGTCGGCCATAGCTCATCCAAAAACAAATGGCCAAGTAGAACGTGCCAACGACATGGTCCTACAAGGCCTGAAACCAAGAATTTTTGACAAGTTAAACAAACACGGCAAAAAATGGGCCACCGAGCTCCCCTCGGTCCTACGGAGCCTAAGAACAACGCCGAGTCGAGCTACGGGGTTCACTCCGTTCTTCTTAGTCTACGGGTCCGAGGCCATGCTCCCAACTGATGTAGAATATGGATCCCCGGGCTTAAAGCCTACAATGAGCAAAACAATGACGCCACAAGAGAACGCCCTCGACCAGCTCGAGGAAGCTCGCGATGTGGCTCCGTTACACTCTGCCAGGTATCAGCAAAGTCTCTGACGCTACCATGACAAACACGTCTGTAGGCGGGACCTCAATGTTGGTGACCTGGTGCTACGGCGAAGCCAGAACAAGGGACGACACAAGCTTACTCCGCCGTGGGAAGGGCCAAACATCATCGCAGAAGTATTGAAGCCTGGCACCTACAAACTATCGAACGAGAAAGGCAAAATCTTCAGCAACGCATGGAACATTGAATAGCTACGTCGCTTTTTTCCTTAAAGCCTCGAGGCTCTGTAAATTGTTTCACAATCCCATGATAGAATAAAGAATACATCGGTGTTCAAAGCATTTCTTCATAACAACCAGGAAGGATCGACCCTGTTTTCTTAGAGTCGACCCTCCCTCGGGGGCTGCAAGGGGGGAACCCCCTAAGTATCCCCCAAAAAATTTGCCTTTTTTTCAAAAAAGAAGAGAACTATTACATAAGTCAACAAGGCCACAAGAGCACCCTAAGGCTCGAGGGCCACCGAGCCACGAGATCACCTACGCCTCCGAGCTATGGTACCTCCACTCACCCCCACACCAAGGGGTGCAACCACGCGCTAAGTAGACCTAGTAATAGTTCATGACTTTGAAAAAGCTCTTGACTAACATTCCTGTTCGCTTTGAATCAAGTTCTTACACGATCTACGAGGCCGCAAATGCACCCTAAAGCTCGAGGGCAGCCGAGCCACGAGATCACTTATGCCTTCAAGGCCATGGTACCTCCACTCGCTCCCTTATGCCAAGGGGCGCAACCGCGCGCTAAGAAAATCATGCGAGAACGCGATTCAAGCAAGAAAGGGAAGAAAAAACTCAAACAAAAATTGACATTAAGTACAAATTTACATCTAAGTGTTTCAAGGCCCCCGAGGCCATCACGACCAAAGTTACGAATATAAACTTATTTACACGGGTCCTCATGCCCAGTTTTGGCTCACAGGCCCTCGTCATCGGCAGGCGGGACCATCTCGACCTCGAAAAGCTTTGCAAGGCGACCCCCGGGCTCCTCAACGGCTTCGATCAGGTTTAGGCAAGCGACTTCATTCTCCTCGTCGGTTCGGTCTAGATCCATGATGAAGCCATCAGCGATAAGGTCCATATCATACTCGAACCCAGACTGAACAACCACCATGGCCCTCTTCACGCTGTGATGCAGCCCACCTTGTATCCTCTCGCAGACGAGGCGGCCCAGCGCCACCATCTGATGGACAAAGGAGTTCCCCGGTGCGTCCTCCTCGGTATCTGCATCGGGCTCGACCCCCAGGCCGTCACACACTAAGGTGATGTCACCCTGGAGTAACTGAGTCTGCCCGGCCTCGGCCTCAAAGAGGTTCTAGAATGAGGTGGCCGTCGCCTGGGCCGCATGCTGCTGCTTCTCTAGCTCTGAAACACAAACACCAAGTTAGCATAAGCCTGCAACCTTGAGGCCAAGGCCAAAACATGACAAAGAGGTTTACCCTCAGAGTGGGTCTACCAACCCACGACCTCATCGCACAACTCCCTACACGTCTTCTTAGACGCTCGAAGAGCCTTGTCCTTGTTGTGGACCGCCGCCCTCAGTGCCTCAATCTCCCGACCGGTGCCCAAGAGTGCCTCGTCCCTCTCTCGGACCGTCCCCTTTAACGTTGCAACCTCATCTTCTAAGATTCTGATGCAAGCGAACACCATCCCAATATGGATGCTGAGGGCATCACCTTGACCACCGACCAAGGCGACATCTTCCTCGAGCTCCTTCACACGCGCCAGCAGGGGCACGAGGTCCTCACAAGCTTTAGCCGCCTCCTCCCGAGCCCTTGCCGCGTCTTCACGTGCCTTGGCCTCGGCTTCCCGGGCCTGCGCCGCCTCCTTCCTAACCGCCGCATGGGCGACGCGGAGCTCATCCGCCTTGACGCTCTTCTAGGATAGCCGCTTGTTGGCTTCCTCGACCAGGGCCCGTTGACGAGCAAGCGCCGCCCACACACCACTCTCATGACGAACAAAGAGTGACTTGCGGCGAGAACGCTCCTTGAGCTCCTAACCATAGTTAAAACCTAAAAATCAGAACCAAGGAAAAGGAAAGGATAAAACACAAGGAAAGACTAGCGAACCCGGCTTACGTCGAAAGCCCCCGACATACCCCACACCAAGGTATCCATAACCATGCACAGGGACTACAGGGAGTGCTTACGGAGTCCCTTGAGGTACTCCCAGTGTTGCACCTCGTCCTTATCGTCGAGGGCGAAGAAGGGCTCAGCGCTAGGGTTGGACGTGTCCCTAAACTCGAGGGTCGACCGGCCCCAGCGTGGAAGCTCCTCCTCCGCCCGTACAAGCGCCAACCTGGCGTAGTCAGGCCACCTAGCCGACGCCTCGGCCAGGGCATCCCCCAATGCCGCAGAGGTACCAGGCCAATCCAGGGCCTCGGCCGCCTTGACGTCCGCCTTGTGCTTCCCCTTGTCAGAAGGAGGGTCGTCGACGGTAAGGTCGATCATGGCCAGGGTCGACCCCTGGGGCGGGGCTAGCATCTCGACCGTCGGCACCACTGCCTATACGATGGACGGTGGCACGACCACCCCCCGTTCCGCCTCGACCACCTGCTCCATTGGCTGGTCCTGCTGCGGCTGCGGCTCCTCCCACGCCGGTTGTGACTCCGGCTGCACCGCCTCTTGCCCCGCCTCTGGCGAGGCCTCCACCACCTCCTTTGACTTTTTGACATCCGCCCGCCCCGTGTCACGGACGGATGATTCGGCCTCAGCAGCCTCGACGGTCGCCTGGTTCATCACGATCGACCTAGGCTCTGACCCACCAGTGCTAGGCACCTCGAGCCTGGCATCGCCCAGGACTGCCTCAGCTGGCTCTGACCCTTGCGTGGCGACACCAGAACTAGGGACCTCCTGGGTGCTTGCCCCCGCCTTGGCGGCCACCTCCTCAGCCTAAGCCACTCCGTGGTAGCCTGGCACCTCGCGACCCAGGCGACGTCGTCGGCCGATATCCACATCATCATGGCCGTCACTCGATCCCCCACCTAAAGCGAAAGCCCCCTCGACCGGGGCTGAAGCCATGCAGGCAGAAGGCTCGAGCCTGCCAGCCAACCCCGAGCCTGACTGGCGTATTCCGTACCTTGACCATCTCACTCGAGGGGACCTCCCCTCGGATAAGATCGAGGCTCGACGGATCGCTCACTGAGCCAAATCCTTTGTGATATTTGGCGACAGCAGGGAGCTGTATCGCCGTAGCCCTACTGTTATCCTCTAACACTGTATCACAAATGAGGAAGGCAGGAACCTGCTCAATGATCTACACTCGGGGGCTTGTGGTCATCACGCAGCACCTCAAACCCTCATTGGAAACGCATTCCGATAAGGTTTCTATTGGCCGACCGCAGTCTCCGATGCTGTCAAGCTAGTACGCTCTTGCAAAGGCTGCCAGTACTATTCAAGACAAACCCACCTCCCGGCTCATGCCCTGCAAACTATTCTCATCACATGGCCGTTCGCTATTTGGGGGCTCAACTTGGTCGGACCCCTAAAAAGGACAACTGGTGGCTTCACCCACTTGCTCGTTGCCGTTGACAAATTTTCCAAGTGGGTCGAGGCCCATCCTATCACCAGCATCAGGTCTGAGCAAGCTGTGCTATTTTTTACCGACATCGTCCACCGCTTTGGGGTTCCTAACTGCATCACCACGGATAACGGCACCCGATTTACCAGCAAAAAGTTTTTGGATTTCTACGACAACCATCACATCCGTGTGCTCTAGTTAGCCATAGCTCATCCAAAAACAAATGGCCAAGTAGAATGTGCCAACGACATGGTCCTACAAGGCCTGAAACCAAGAATTTTTGACAAGTTAAACAAACACGGCAAAAAATGGGCCACCGAGCTCCCCTCGGTCCTGCGGAGCCTAAGAACAACGCCGAGTCGAGCCACGGGGTTCACTCCGTTCTTCTTAGTCTATGGGTCCGAGGCCATGCTCCCAACTGATGTAGAATATGGATCCCCGAGGCTTAAAGCCTACAACGAGCAAAACAATGACGCCACAAGAGAACACCCTCGACCAGCTCGAGGAAGCTCGCGATGTGGCTCTGTTACACTCTGCCAGGTATCAGCAAAGTCTCTGACGCTACCATGACAAACACGTCTGTAGGCGGGACCTCAATGTTAGTGACCTGTTGCTACGGCGAAGCCAGAACAACAAGGGACAACACAAGCTTACTCTGCCGTGGGAAGGGCCAAACATCATCGTGGAAGTATTGAGGCCTGGCACCTACAAACTATTGAACGAGAAAGGCGAAATCTTCACCAACGCATGGAACATTGAACAACTACGTCGCTTTTTCCTTAAAGCCTCGAGGCTCTATAAATTGTTTCACAATCCCATGATAGAATAAAGAATACATCGGTGTTCAAAGCATTTCTTCATAACAACCAGGAAGGATCGACCCTGTTTTCTCAGAGTCGACCCTCCCTCAGGGGCTGCAAGGGGGGAACCCCCTAAGTATCCCCCCAAAAAATTGCCTTTTTTCAAAAAAGAAGAGAACTATTACATAAGTCGACAAGGCCACAAGAGCACCCTAAGGCTCGAGGGCCACCGAGCCGCGAGATCACCTATGCCTCCAAGCTATGGTACCTCCACTCACCCCCCACACCAAGGGGTGCAACCGCGCGCTAAGTAGACCTAGTAATAGTTCATGACTTTGAAAAAGCTCACGTCTAACATTCCCGTTCGCTTTGAATCAAGTTCTTACACGATCTACGAGGCTGCAAATGCACCCTAAAGCTCGAGGGTAGTCGAGCCATGAGATCACTTATGCCTCCGAGGCTATGGTACCTCCACTCGCTCCCTTACGCCAAGGGGCGCAACCGCGCGCTAAGAAAATCATGCGAGAACGCGATTCAAGCAAGAAAGGGAAGAAAAAACTCGAACAAAAATTGACATTAAGTACAAATTTACATCTAAGTGTTTCAAGGCCCCTGAGGCCATCACGACCAAAGTTACAAATATAAACTTATTTACACGGGTCCTCATGCCCAGTTTTGGCTAACAGGCCCTCATCGTCGGTAGGCGGGACCACCTCGACCTCGAAAAGCTTTGCAAGGCGACCCCCGGGCTCCTCAGCGGCTTCGATTAGGTTCAGGCAAGCGACTTCAATCTCCTCATCGGTTCGGTCTAGATTCGTGATGAAGCCATCAGCGATAAGGTCCATATCATACTCGAACCCAGACCGAACAACTGCCATGGCCCTATTCACGCCGTGATGCAGCCCACCTCGTATCCTCTCACGGACGAGGCGGCCCAGCGCCACCATCCGACGGACAAAGGAGTTCCCCGGTGCGTCCTCCTCGGTATCTGCATTGGGCTCGACCCCCAGGCAGTCACACACCGAGGTGATGGCACCCTGGAGTAACTGAGTCCGCCCGGCCTCGGCCTCGAAGAGGTTCTGGAATGAGGTGGCCGTCGCCTAGGCCGCATGCTGCTGCTTCTCTAGCTCTGAAACGCAAACACCAAGTTAGCATAAGCCTGCAACCTCGAGGCCAAGGCCAAAACACGACAAAGAGGTTTACCCTCAGAGTGGGTCTGCCAACCCATGACCTCATCGCACAACTCCGTGCACGTCTTCTCAGACGCTCGAAGAGCCTTGTCCTTGTTGTGGACCGCCGCCCTCAGTGCCTCAATCTCCCGACCGGTGCCCGAGAGTGCCTCGTCCCTCTCTCGGACCATCCCCTTTAACGTTGCAACCTCATCTTCTAAGATTCTGATGCAAGCGGACGCCATCCCAATCTGGATGCTGAGGGCATCACGTTGACCACCGACCAAGGCGACATCTTTCTCGAGCTCCTTCATACGCGCCAGTAGGGGCATGAGGTCCTCACGAGCTTTAGCCGCCTCCTCCCAAGCCCTTGCCGCGTCTTCACGCGCCTTGGCCTCGGCTTCCTGAGCCTAAGCCGCCTCCTCCCTAACCGCTGCATGGGCGACGCGGAGCTCATCCGCCTCGATGCTCTTCTAGGATAGCCGCTTATTGGCTTCCTCGACCAGGGCCCGTTGACGAGCAAGCGCCACCCACACACCACTCTCATGACAAATAAAGAGTGACTTGCAGTGAGAACGCTCCTTGAGCTCCTAACCATAGTTAAAACCTAAAAATCAGAACCAAGGAAAAGGAAAGGATAAAACACAAGGAAAGACTAGCGAACCCGGCTTACCTAGAAAGCCCTTGACATACCCCGCACCAAGGTATCCATAACCATGCGCAGGGACTGCAGGGAGTGCTTACGGAGTCCCTTGAGGTACTCCCAGTGTTGCACCTCGTCCTTATCATCGAGGGCGAAGAAGGGCTCAGTGCTAGGGTTGGACGCATCCCTAAACTCGAGGGTCGACCGGCCCAGCGTGGAAGCTCCTCCTCCGCCCGTACAAGCGCCGACCCGGCGTAGTCAGGAAACCTAGCTGACGCCTCGGCCAGGTCATCCCCCAATGCCGCAGAGGTACCAGGCCGATCCAGGGCCTCGGCCGCCTCGACGTCCGCCTTCTACTTCCCCTTGTCAGAAGGAGGGTCATCGACGGTAAGGTCGATCACGGCCGGGGTTGACCCCTGGGGTGGGGCTAGCATCTCGACCGCCGGCACCACCACCTGTACGATGGACGATGGCACAACCACCCCCCGTTCCGCCTTGACCGCCTGCTCCGTTGGCTGGTCCTGCTGCGGCTGCGGCTCCTCCCATGCCGGTTGTGACTCCGGCTGCACCGCCTCTTGCCCCGCCTCTGGCGGGGCCTCCACCACCTCCTTTGACTTTTTTACATCCGCCCGCCCCGCGTCGTGGACGAATGTTTTGGCCTCAGTGGCCTCGATGGTCGCCTGGTTCGTCGCGATCGACCTAGGCTCTGACCCACCAGTGCCAGGCACCTCGAGCCTGGCATCGCCCGGGACCGCCTCAGCTGGCTCTGACCCTCGCGTGGTGACACCAGAACCAGGGACCTCCTGGGCGCTTGCCCCTGCCTTGGCAGCCACCTCCCTTAGCCTGAGCCGCTCCGTGGTAGCCTGGCACCTCGCGACCCAGGCGACGTCGTCGACCGGCGTCCGCATCATCAGGGCGGTGCCTGACCTGAGCGCCTTGATGAGAGTCCGATTCGCGAGCTCCGCCTTACGCTTATGGCTGAGCAACAAACACATCAGAAAAAGAAGGCGTGATACTTACCCGGATATGGGAACTAGGGGCCTAAACCCCGGCAAGACCGAGCCACCTGGCGGCACCTGTGACGGCCCTACCATTGAGCCTCCTGTCGGCCGGGTGCTCCTTGGGGCCCGGGCTAATGGGGCATCGGAGGATCTCTGCGCTGCTGAGGCTATTTTGGCTCGGGTCCTTACGCCCGTCGACGACGCCCTGGCTTCTGACACCAACGCTGCTGCTCCGACTGCCGGCTGAGTCTAAGGTGATCGGGCTCACGGGAGCGGTGTCACCAACCCCCCCTGCGGGGCCCTAGATGAGGTAGCTCCTCTGGCTGAAGGACCCGCTCGGGCCCTTCCCTCTTTTGGCTCTCCTTCCCCCTCAATGGGTGCCGAGACTTCCCTCGACACCTGGGAAGTCGACCCCCCGACGGGCTCCAGCAGGGGCCGCACGTCGAGGAGGTGCGCCAAAAAAGTCGCGGTATCATACCGTGACCCGATGTCGTCGTCACCGCTGTCTTCGTCCTCCCCCGAGACCGTCTCGGAGGGGGACTCCTCGAGCGGGAGCCCATCGAGGCTCTATTGGCGGTGGTGCTTCTTCAACGCCTCGCACTCGAGGGTCTTCTCGACTTGATGCTTCTTGGCAGCGTCCTTCTCCTCCTTCTGGGCCGCCAAGAGGCGTCTAGCCTCTTGAGCGGCTCGATCCTCCAGAACCGGTGGCCGCGATTCCTTGATCGCCGACAGATCCTGCACACAGGCCTCGACCGACTTAGTCGAGGGAATATGGAAACAAAAGGACTTATGACTGTCAAAAACGACAATTACCAGAGGCTCAAAGCCATGAGTGGGGCACATCGGGACCCTGTCGATGTCCTCCTGCTTGAAACTCCCCACCATCCACCGTGCACGCCGGGCGACCTCATCAAGGGGGAGGGACTCATGCGACATCTGACTCCCCTCCAGTGACGCATTTGGCGTCATGTCGTCGAGCTGGAGCCGACGCTGCATCAGCGGTAGCACCCTCCGGCGGTGGAATGCTACGGCCACCATCCCCGCCGTCAACCCGCGCTGACGAAGTCTCCTCAACGCCTCGAGGAGTGGCTGTAGTTTCGGCTTGTCATCCTCAACAATGCCATACGTCCAGTTCTCCTCGTGCGACATCAGCACCCGGCCGGAGAACCTAGGCAGCTGGTCGTCGTCGTTGCACAAGTAGAACCTTCCGTCGTGCCAGCCGCTGCTCTACGAAATCAGTTGCGCTAGGATGTACTGATCACCTCGACCCGCCCAAACTTGGAGAGTGCAGCTCCCCGCATGCACTGCGTGCCACACCCCTTGCTAGCTCGCCTTCTTGGCAAAGTGTTCCACCCTGAAGAGGTGGAGCCACAGATTCTAGTGTGGCTCCATCCCCAGGTACCCCTCGCAGACCACCGTGAAAGTGGCAACCTACAAGATGGAGTTGGGGGCGAGATGGTGTAGCTCCACCTTGTAATAGTAGAGGAGCACCCGCATGAAGTGGCTCGGCGGCACTCCGAGCCCCCTCTCGTGAAAAGCCACAAAGCTTACCACATAGCCCTCCGGGGGCGCCGGCTCCAGGTGGTCGGACGGCGGCACCCTCCATTCCGGCTGGGTCTGGCTCGCCCTTGGTCACAGAAGCCCATCGCGGACCAACTCCTCCAGCCACCTCTCTGTCACCGAGGAATGAGCCCACACGTCCGTAGGAAGGATCTGGCTCTTGCCCGCCATGATTGTCAGAAAACGGCGCGCGGCGACGGCAGACGAAGGAGCAATGGCGACGGTGGATGGCGGCTGAAGGGCACAAAGGAGGCAAAGAAGGCAAAGACGCAAAAGGCCTGTAGGGGGCATATGAAACCCCGAGCCTCACACTTATACCCCGATGGAAGGCCAACGAGCGGGCGAAAAGGTAGGAACAGTTGTCACATTCAATGACCTTACCTAACCGCTCCCTCAAAATCCACAGATAAGGGCACGTGTCCGCTGTGCACTCCGTAACCGTCGCACCACGCCGCCTACTACCGCACCGGTCTCGCTTCCCCTCCTAAAAAGATGCACCCCAGATGGGTAGGAAAAGGATCCGTGGACGGATATTCCCAGACAAATGGGTAACGGGCTCCGAGCCCGATATAAACCTCAAGGGATCAAAAGCTGGCCCTTTACCAGGGTTCGATAGCTGCCCTCGAGTGACGGAGTCAGGGACGACTAGGGACGCACCTGTACAAGGTTAGGGCTCGAGCCGTGCTCTCGAGGCGCCCCAGATGTATTCGAGGCTAAAAAGAGAGGTCGACGGAGGAATCCCCTCAGAGGGAGGCATCGAACCCTCGGATCCTATCGCAAGGAACCGAGATCCACGTGACTACTCTTTGGCATTTTTCGAGGGCGCCTCCATGGCCGCTAGCTGATTCTTACCGAATGGAGCACGGGCTCCCACTCGAATTCCCCATTAATAGCTCACTAGAGACTGCCAGAACTCGCCCGATGAGGGTAGTACAACGTTCCCCACCCCTCGTTTTTCCTAAAAAAAGCATGAGGGTCAAATGATAAAAGACGGCCAAGACTCTGATCGACCTCGTGCATACGAGGCTCGGGGGTTTGACCGCAGAAAGCCAAACCTCGAACAAAAAAAGACAAAACATGCCGCGATATGAGAGCATTCCTCGATAAAACATACAAAAGACCTTGGAGGAGTCAAAACACTCCACCGAGGCCTCGGGGGCTACACCTAGCGGGTGCGCTCGCACGCACCCACCGGAAAAGCTACAACGCTATGACTCCAGTTAATGAACCGCTGAGCCTCTGTGAGAGTGATCCACACTTGCCCAAAGGCTCGGGGGCTACAGTCGGGTACCTACAACAAGGGGGGCCCACAATCAACGATTAAGAAAAACAAAACCGCTACCCACAAGAAACGGGACGAGCTGAAATAATGAACGAAACACCTCGACTACGTTTTGACTCGTACGAGGCACGCTCGACGGGATGCCTCGACCACATTCCGACTCATACGAGGCTCGCTTGACAAGACACCTCATCACCAAAGAGTAGCATTGGGTGTATCCAAATTGATTCCTGAGCCTATGGTACATTTAGCGCTAACCATGCACCTATCTTGCACCGACACTAACACCGACCCTAAACGGACTGAAACGAGATTTGACATGACCCGAGCCACCTAGGAGTTCCATTAGGTGCGTCTAAAAAGATTTCTGAGCATGTGGTATGTTTGGGGCAAACCATTCACCTGTTTTACGTCAAGATTCACACTATCTCCAAATAGATCGAAACGAGCTACCTCTTGAGCCTCATCACATAGGAGTACCATCGGCGCACACAAAATGATTCCTGAGCTACGGCATGTTTGGCACAAACCGTGCACCTATCTTGCACCGACACTAACACCGTCTCCAAATGGACCAAACAAGATTCCACATGATGCACGTCACCTATGAGTTCCATCAGGTGCGTCCAAAACTATTTTTGAGCCTATGGTACGTTCAGCATAAACTTTGCACTTATCTTGCATCAAGACTAGCACTATCTCCAAACAGACCAAAATGAGGTTCCACTTGAGCCTCGTCACCTAGGAGTACCATCGGGTGCGTCCAAAATGATTCCTAAGCCTATGGTACGTTTGACGCAAACCGTGCACCTATCTTGCACCGACACTAACCCTGTCTCCAAACAGACCAAAATGAGATTCGACATGGCCCACGTCACCTAGGAGTTCCGTCAAGAGCATCCAAAACCATTTTTGAGACTATGGTACATTAGGCGTAAACTGTGCACCTATATTGTGTCAAGATTAGCACTGTCTCCAAATAGATCAAAACGAGTGTCGGGTACCTACAACAAAGGGTACCCACAATCAACGATTAAGAAAAACAAAACCGCTACCCACAAGAAATGGGACGAGCCGAAATAACGAACGAAACACCTCGACTACGTTTCGACTCGTATGAGGCACGCTCGATGGGACGCCTTGACCACATTCCGACTCGTACGAGGCTCGCTCGACAAGACGCCTCGACTATCGAGAAATCTCCGACTCGCACGACCTGGGGTCGGGCCACTAGACCCACCTTATTTACCAACTCTGAGACAAAAGTCAGAGCATTTAATGCAACTACCAACAACTTTCTACCCTTATGGCTATAGCAACAACCAGCATGGGGGCAGTACCGGTGTCAAATCCCACTTTTTACTACCCATCCCGGGATGGGAGGTGAAAACCTGTCACTGTACGCACCATACCATGCACTATTTCGCCACTGATCACCCTCGAGGGAGAATACGACAAGGACCGTACCCCGCGATCCTAGGGACTCGGCCTTATACGCTCACCGTCGATCCACCTCGACCCGTCCTCGACCCGACCTCAACCCTGCCTCGACCTACCACCGGTCAACAAGGAAGAAAGGCCGACGTGACACAGGAACCGGAGTCTTTTCACCGTCTCATCCTCTACATCACCATGGTGTCCAGGGATGGTCGGCCATTCTTGGGGCACGTCGCTACAGCAACCTCCACAGCGATCGACAAAACTCCACCTCAAAGACACCCTCGACGTCCCTGCCTCCTCTTACCCTATAAAAGGGTAGGCAGGGGCTCTACAAGGGGGGGCAAACAACAGACGACGAAAAACCAGTCTCCATCCCACCAAAAAAGATCAACATCTCAAGCAATCACCTTTGTACTCTCACTTTTTCTCTGAGACCTGGGCTCGGTTCCCTCTCTCATAGCTTGTAACCCCTACGCAAGCACTTAGGTGCAAGGAAATACAATACCCCCTCCCCGCTGGACGTAGGGCTTTCTTTTGCCCGAACCAAGATAAACCTCGTGTATTCCCCTTGCATCACCATCCAGATTAGGGACACGTAGCATTTCACTCACTCGTTGGCTTAGGACCCCCACAGGACCGAACACCGACAACGAGCTTCCACTAGAGTCTTGTCAGCAAGGAGTACCATCGCGTGTGTCCAAAATGATTTCTGAGCCTATGGTACGTTTGGCGCAAATCGTACACCTAACCTACATCGAAACTAACACTGTCTCTAAATGGACCGATATGAGATTCGACATGACCCACGTCACCTAGGAGTTCCGTCGAGAGCATCCAAAATGGTTTTTGATTCTATGATACGTTCGGCGCAAACCGTTCACCTATCTTACATCAACATAAACACCTTGTCCAAATGGACCGAAACGAGATTTCACGTGAAGCACGTCACCTAGGAGTTCTATCGGGTGCGTCCAAAACTATTTCTGAGCCTATGCTACATTTGGCGTAAACCATGCACCTAACTTGCATCAGATTAGCATTATCTCTAAATAGACCGAAATGAGCTTCCACTTCAGCCTTGACACCTAGGAGTACCATCAGGTGCGTCTAGAACGATTCCTGAGCCTATGGTATGTTTAGCGCAAAATGTGCACCTATCCTGCACCAACACTAACAACATCTCCAAATGGACTGAAACGAGATTTGACATGACCTAAGTCGCCTAGGAGTTCTATTGAGTGTGTCCGAAAAGATTTCTGAGCCTATGGTACGTTTGGGGCAAACTGTTCACCTATCTCACGTCAAGATTAGCACTATCTCCAAGCAGATCGAAATGAGCTTCCACTTGAGCCTCATCACTTAGGAGTACCATTAGGTGTGTCCAAAATGATTCCTGAGACTATGGTATGTTTGGCGCAAACAGTGCACCTATCTTTGCACCGACACTAACACAGTCTCCAAACAGACTAAAACGAGATTTGACATGACCCAAGTCACCTAGGAGTTCCATCGGTTGTGTCTAAAAAGATTTTTGAGCCTGTGGTACGTTTGAGGCAAACCATTTACCTGTCTTGCATCAAGATTAGCACTATCTCCAAACAGACAGAAATGAGCTACCTCTCTAGCCTCATCGCCTAAGAGTACCATCGGTGCGTCCAAAATGATTCCTGAGCCTATGGCATGTTTGGCGCAAACTGTGCACCTATCTTACACCGACACTAACACCGACTCCAATTGGACTAAAATGAGATTCGACATGACCCAAGTCACCTAGGAGTTACACTGGGTGTGTCCAAAAAGATTTCTGAGCCTATGGTTCATTTGGGGCAAACCGTTCACCTATATTGCGTCAAGATTAGCACTATCTCCAAACAGACCGAAACGAGCTTCCACTTGAGCTTCGTCACCTAGGAGTACCATCGGGTGTGTCCAAAATGATTCCTGAGCCAATGGTACGTTTGGCACAAACAGTGCACCTATCTTGTAGTGACACTAACACTGTCTCTAAATAGACTGGAACAAGATTCGACATGACCCATGTCACCTAGGAGTACCATCGGGTACGTTCAAAACGATTCTTCAGCTATGGTATGTTTGGCGCAAACCGTGCACCTATCTTCAACTGACTCTAACACCATCTCCAAACAGACCGAAATGAGATTCGACATGACCCACTTCACCTTGGAGTTCCATCTGGTGCGTCCAAAACTGTTTCTGAGCCTATGGTACGTTCAGCGCAAACCGTGCACCTATCTTACACCAACACTAACACGATTTCCGAATGGACCGAAATGAGATTCAACATGACCCACGTCACCTAGCAGTTCCACCGGGTGTGGCAAAAACAATTTTTGAGCCTATGGTACGTTCAGCACAAACCATGCACGTGTCTTATGTCAAGATTAGCACTATCTCTAAACAGACCAAAACGAGCTTTCCCTTGACCCTCGTCACCTAGGAGTACCATCGGGTGCATCCAAAACGATTCCTCACCCTATGGTACATTTAGCGCGAACTATGCACCTATCTACCATCAATACTAACACCATCCCAAACATACTAAAATGAGATTCAACCTGACCCACATCACCTAGGAGTTCCATTGGGTGTGTCCAAAACGATTTCCGAGGCTATGGTACGTTCGGCGCAAACCATGCACCTATCTTGCATGAAGATTAGAACTATCTTCAAATAGACCAAAATGAGCTTCCACTTGAGCCTCGTCACTCACGAGTAGTATCGGGTGCGTCCAAAATAATTCCTGAGCCAATGGTACGTTTGGCGCAAACCATGCATCTATCTTGCACCGACACTAACACTGTCTCTAAATGGACTGAAACATGATTCGACATGACCTATGTCACCTAGGAGTACCATCGGGTGCGTCCAAAACAATTCCTGAGCCTATGGTATGTTCGGCACAAACTGTGCTCCTATCTTCAACCGACACAAACACCATCTCCAAGTGGACAGAAATGAGATTCGACATGACCCACGTTACCTAGGAGTTCCATCGGGTGCGTCCAAAATGGTTTCTGAGCCTATGGTACGTTCGGTGCAAAAACACTAACTCCATTTCCGAATGGACCGAAATGAGATTCCACATGACTCACATCACCTAGCAGTTCCATCGGGTGCGATCAAAACAATTTTTGAGCCTATGGTACGTTTGGCACAAACCGTGCACCTATCTTGTGTCAAGATTAGCACTATCTCCAAACAGACAAAAACGTGTGTAACGTCCCAACTCCTTGAGGCTGGGCCCGCTTACATCTGGCCGCTTTTCTAGGACATAGACTGCCGTCACAGACCAACACAAGTCTTTTATGCGTACTTTGTCCTCTCTCGTGCGCATCCGGGAAGAACTTCTTGGTCGGTCACCCATCGCTCCAGGCCAAGCACGCTTAACTTTGGAGTTCTTTGTAGATGGACTTCTGAAAAAGAAGTTGCAACTTGTTGGTATGAGTATCCTATTAATCCTATTAAGCCCTAGGCTGGAATGTTACATCCTCACCCCCTTAAGAGACTGACGTCCTCGTCGGTCAATCCCAAGCCAGCAATGTCCTCTCTTGGCCACGTCCGCGTGTTCAGTGCCAGCGCATGTGCCATGCTGTGTGACAACTCTGGGTCCACACCAGCCATGCGCACCATGCCTGCGCAACTGCAACACACGCGCCTGTGAAACTGCGAGAGTTGACTTTGATACCATTCTATAATGTCCCACCTCCTCGAGGCCGGGCCCGCTTATATTTGGCCGCTTTTCTAGGACGTAGACTACCCTCACAGACTAACACAAGTCTTTTCTACATACTTTGTCCTCACTCGTGCACAACCGGGAAGAACTTCTCGGTCGGTCACCCATCGCTCTAGGCCAAGCATGCTTAACTTTGGAGTTCTTTGCTGATGGGCTTCCAGAAAAGAAGTTGCAACTTGTTGGTATGAGTATCCTATTAATCCTGTTAAGCCCAAGGTCGGGATGTTACAACGAGCTTCCACTTGACGCTCGTCACCTTGGAGTACTATCGGGTGCATCCAAAATGATTCCTGAGCCTATGGTACATTTGGCGCAAACCGTGCACCTATCTAGCACTGACACTAACACCATCCCCAACATAGACTGAAACGAGATTCGACATGACCTATGTCACCTAGGAGTTCCATTGAGTGTGTCCAGAATGATTTTTGAGGCTATGGTACATTCGGCACAAACCATGCACCAATCTTCCGTCAAGATTAGCACTATCTCCAAATAGAAAAAAATGAGCTTTCACTTGAGCCTCGTCACCCAGGACTACTATCGGGTGCATCCAAAATGATTCCTGAGCCAATGGAACGTTTGGCGCAAACTATGCACCGATCATGCAGTGACACTAACACTGTCTCCAAACAGACCGGAACAAGATTTGACATGACCCATGTCACCTAAGAGTACCATCGGGTGCGTCGAAAATGATTCTTGACCAATGGTATGTTTGGCACAAAAGGTGCACCTATCTTCAACTGACTCCAACACCATCTCCAAATGGACCAAAATGAGATTCGACATGACCCACGTCACCTTGGAGTTCCATCTGGTGCGTCCAAAATGGTTTCTGAGCCTAGGGTACGTTTGGCGCAAACCGTACACCTATCTTACACCAACACTAACTCCATTTCCAAATTGACCGAAATGAGATTCCACATGACCCACGTCACCTAGCAGTTCCATCGGGTGTGGCAAAAACAATTTTCGAGCCTATGGTATGTTCGGCACAAACCGTGCACCTGTCTTGTGTCAAGATTAGCACTATCTCCAAACAGACCAAAACGAGCTTCCCCTTGACCCTCGTCACCTAGGAGTACCATCGGGTGCATCCAAAATGATTCCTAACCCTATGGTACATTTGACGCAAACCATGCACCTATCTACCACTAATACTAACACCATCCCAAACAGACTGAAATGAGATTCGGCATGACCCACGTCACCTAGGAGTTCCATTGGGTGCGTCCAGAACGATTATTGAGGCTATAGTATGTTCGGCACAAAGCGTTCACCTATCTTGCATCAACATTAGCATTATCTCTAAATAGACCAAAATGAGCTTCGACTTGAGCCTCGTCACTCAGGAGTACTATCGGGTGCATCCAAAATGATTCCTGAGCCAATGGTACGTTTGGCGCAAACCATGCACCTATCTTGCACCGACACTAACACTATCTCCAAATGGACCGAAACATGATTTGACATGACCCATATCACCTAGGAGTACCATCGGGTGCATCCAAAACTATTCCTGAGCCTATGGTATGTTTGGCGCAAACCGTGATCCTATCTTCAACTGACACTAACACCATCTCCAAGCGGACCAAAACAAGATTCGATAAGACGCACATCACCTAGGAGTTCCATCAGGTGCGTCCAAAATGGTTTCTGAGCCTATGGTACGTTTGGCGCAAACTGTACACCTATCTTACACCAACACCAACTCTATTTCCAAACGGACCGAAACAAGATTCCACATGACCCACGTCACCTAGCAGTTCCATCGGGTGTGGCCAAATCAAATTTCGAGCCTACAATACGTTCGACACTAACCGTGCACCTATCTTATGTCAACATTAGCACATTCTCCAAACAGACCAAAATGAGCTTCCACTTGACCCTCATCACCAAAGAGTAGAGTCAGGTGTATCCAAAATGATTCCTGAGCCTATGGTACATTTAGCGCAAACCATGCACCTATCTTGCACCGACACTAACGCCAACCCTAAACGGACTGAAACGAGATTCGACATGACCCACGTCACCTAGGAGTTCCATCGGGTGCATCTAGAACGATTTCTGAGACTATGGTACAATTGGCGCAAACTGTGCACCTATCTTGCGTCAAGATTAGCACTATCTCCAAATAGACCAAAATGAGCTTCCACTTGAGCCTCATCACCTAGGAGTACCATCGGGTGCGTCCAAAACAATTGTTGAGCCTATGGTATTTTTGGCAAAAACCGTGCACCTGTCTTGCACCGAGACTAACATCGTCTTCAAACAGACTGAAACAAGAATCGACATGACCCACGTCACCTAGGAGTTCCATCGGTTGTGTCTAAAATGATTTCTAAGACTATGGTATGTTCGGCGCAAACCATGCACCTACATTGCGTTAAGATTAGCACTGTCTCCAAATAGACCAAAACGAGCTTTCACTTGAGCCTCGTCACCTAGGAGCACCATTCGGTGCTTCTAAAACAATTTCTGAGCCAATGGTACATTGGGCACAATCCATGCACCAATTTTTGAGCCTATAGTACGTTCAGAGCAAACCATGCACCTATCTTCCACCAACACTAACTAATTTTCCAAATGGACCAAAATGAGATTCCACATGACCCACGTAACCTAGCAGTTCCATCAGGTGCGTCCAAAACGATTTCTGAGCCTATGGTACGTTCGACGCAAACCGTGCACCTATCTTGCATCAGATTAGCATTATCTCCAAATAGACCAAAACAAGCTTCTACTTTAGCCATGACACCTAGGGTATCATCGGGTGCGTCCAAAATGATTTCAGAGCCTATGATACGTTTGGCACAAACTGTACACCTACCTTGCACCGACACTAACACTATCTCCAAACGGACCAAAATGATATTCGACATGACCCACGTCACCTTGGAGTTCCATCGGGTACGTCCAAAATGGTTTCTGAGATGATGGTACATTCGGCGCTGAAGGGTCAAGATGGCGGACTAGAGGTGGGTGAATAGTCCTTTCTAAAACTTAATCATGCCGACTAACTAAAACAAATGCGAAATTAAAAACTATCTGTCTAGCCAAGACTATACCCCTCTATCTATAACTTTAGCACCTTACAAAAGATCCTAATCAAGCAAATAAGGTGCCTTCCTAGCAAGAGCCCACCTAAATAGTTCTAGCTTGCAAGGTCACACAAACCTATGCAACTAGTACTTCAAGCACTAAGGAGCTCCTACACAATTCTAGTAAGCAAAAAGCATAAAGCTCCTAGGCTCACTAGCAATGCTCAATAACAAGGCAACCAATGTCAAATTAGAGAGTGCAAATTACTTAGCTACATAAACTAAGCAATGTGACTAACAAGGTTACACAAACCAAATTAGCCACGTGAGGGGATACTTCTAGCTACACAAGCAAGAAGATATCTAGCTAGCTACACAAGCACAACTAGATATAAGAGCAACTACACAAGCAAGATATATAAATGAATGTAAATACAAGCTTGTCTTGCACAAAGGCAAACTGTAACACCCCAGGTGTTTGTCACTCACTAAGTAGTGGGTTTGAGCTCAAACATGATAGATTAAGTGGAGGTGAGCCTAATCTAAACTTGAATGTTACTCCATTGCTTTACATATAGGTCCCTTTTCAAATTATATGCTTGGGTAGTGTTATTACCATATATTCATGTGTCTCACCTTAGTACCTATCTATATTGATCCCTGGAAAAGTTTCATGAAGTTTGGAATCAAAAAGTCACATGAAATGATAAGTTATATGCTTGTTTGGATTATAACTGGAACATGCCTTACATCCCATGGGAACTACTGTTTATGCAACATACAAATGCAACATGTGCAACAAACTTTTGCAACATGTGGAACAACCTAGGGAAACATAGGTAGCATGTATCTTGAAACAACCACATGAAACAACTATAGCATTTCACTGAATTCTATGTTTCAGTGCATGTAAGGCCTACACTTTTGTGCAACCTATGCATGGTGTGTATGTTTGGACTCTATGACACCTTAACTACACTTAGGACACTTAATGGAACAATGTTCATGTTGATCATTTTGCATAAATGTGCTTCTAAGTGATGGTTGACCATGTATGGACCCTAGAACCCTTTTTGTTTGACTATTTCAAAAGTGTGACCTTGAAGCTTTGTGGGACTGTGCACCCTTTTACAAAGTTGTATAGAATTTTATAAGGAACAAACTTTGTTTAAGAGTCAAGTCATGAAAATATGTGGAACATGCTCAAAAAGGGCCCACAAGTCAGAAATAGGGCTGATTTCAGCACTTATAAATTTAAAGCCCTGATTTCAGTGTCATCGACATTGGCATTCCGCGTTCTCCGAAATTTGTTAAGCAACTTGAGTTGGTCCAAAAATAAAAGTTGAAGGTTATATTATGGGGAAGAGCATGCATGAAGATGGCACTTGTTGGAGTCCATGTTGCCCAGCATTTTTGAAGGTTCATCAATTGTTGATAATGCATTGACAATGCTGGTTTGGAGCCTCATTATCCACTAATCCATAACCCTAAAGACCATGACCCTTAAACAAGTTTTGTAGAGGGTTATGTGGGCTTCAATTTTTCTTTTAGGCCCATGACTTAATTCGGCCCATATCCAGCCCAAAATCGCATCTCCCCTTACCCAAACTGCTGTCTGTCACGTATTCGGCAAAATGCCTCAGAGGCTGGCATGTGCCACGGGCGTGGCGACCATGCAGGAGCCAATGCCCTACCTCCTCTGACGCGTGTCCCATGCCCCTGAGTCATCGAGGTGATGCCCTGGCTCACCCTCTGCTTCTCCCTCCTCACTCGCCTTGACTCCCCGCTTCCGTTCTCGCCGTGCACGCGCACAAAGCGCAGCCGCGCCATGGCCGGGCCGACAGAGCTCCCTGCTATCGCCTGTGCTTTGCCTCCACGCCACCTTTGCCTAAGTCAACCATATCATCGCATTCTTCAGTTCTTACCGCCACCACCGGCACTCTCTGGCAGCGCCGCTAACCGCTGCTGCTCCTCACCGGTGGAGCAGCTGCCGTCGATCCGTGCAGACAAGCGACCGGCCCTGCACGCCGCGTCTCCAGCCAAGTCAAGTCTAGCCAACCCTCCCCAGCATCGCCACCACCCTCCTGCGAGCCTAGCGCACCATTTACCCGCCTCCCTCTGTCGCCGGAGCAGCGCGCCGTCGTGCCGTGTCGCCTCCGCACCGGGGTCGTACGTGGTCGGGCCTCCTCGGGCCACCTCGGGTCAAGCCGTGGGCACCTAAGGATGCGCCTGGTGATGGGGATGTTTCCCCACCATTTCACCATCGCCGGCAAGCCTCCTCCGGCCGCCACTGTCCGATTCCCCCTCCATCCACTGCCCTCTGTTCGTGGGAAGAAGAAGGAGGACTCCGCGCTCGAATTCGAGAAAAGACAGGGGGTTAAGTGCAGAAGCAGTGACTCGAGTGAATAGTGCTGTGGGGACTCCCTTGCGTGATTTAATTAAAATTCTTGCAGGGGCCTAAATGAAGAACCTATGACTCAGTTGAATAGTTCCTTTGTACTGCGGGTTGATTCCTAGAAAGTCCAGGGGTCCCGAGGCGAAAGTGGTTTCCTTTTTCCTTTTTCCTTTTTCTTTTATACAAATTTTGGCTAGATCTTTGAAAATTATTATCTCATCCTAGGAAGCTCCAAAAATAGTAAATAAGGAATTTTTGGAATCCTTGTGAAATTATATATGCAGTGGATCTATAATATGTCATGTTTTAGTTTAAAGTTTTAGCTCTAAAAATAGATCTTTGCATCTAGGTTTTCTTTGTTATGTGTATTTGTCATTTTCATAACTGTAGTTGTAGGGCTCCAAATCAAGTGAAATTTCTGTGGCATGCTACTCATGTGATGTTTGATGTGTGGTAAAAATTTCATGAATTTTGGTTGTAATATGAGTGAGTTATTGATTCATCTTGCTCTCCCATGATTTATTGCAATAGCTATTTGTCTTTTTCGTAGAGGTTGGTATACTTGTCCAAATGACTTGAAATTTGGACAATAGACTATATAGAACATATGTAGGCCACTGTAATTTTGGTAAAATTTATTGTGCACTTTTGATAGGTGTTTATAATTCCACCTAATTAGCTAAATAAATTAAGAAAATGTATTAAAAGAATTTATTTAGTAATTGACACTATGTTTTCTGATGTTCATTAGTCATGTATGAAATGTTGGTAAAGTTGGTTTTGCCCAATTATATGTTTGCAACGGAAGTTAATAATTATTTCTTGCAAATGGGGTTTCTGGACAGATCTGGGAACTTAGCAAAGTTCTTCATGATAATTTGCTTTGTTGTGAAACTTATTTATACAAAAGTTGTAGATAATTTATGTATCTAGCTTCTGTTAAAATTTGGTGGCATTTAACAATGTGGTTTAGGAGTTATAGCTGTTTAAAGTTAGGGTACAGAATTGCTTGCTCTCTGTTTGTCAGGAACAGATTCTGGAACTTTGTATTTTTGACTTGATTAGCTTATGAATCATGCTGTGATGATATTATATGAAATGTAGATAATTTCATAAGCTTTCCATAATGTCTTCTTGCAAGTCATTTGGATTTATAAAACTCCAGATATGATTGATTTATGAAGCAACTGTTTGCTAGTCCAGAAATTGGCATATTCCAGTTATCGTTGTTGCTTCACCTTGAGTTGCTTTGCATGTTGCTAAGTGTGATTCATGTCCTTGGTGATGAAGTTAGTACACCTGAAACTTGTAAAGATTATGCTTTACTTATTATGCATGGAATGGTTGGTGTGCTATAGTCAGTGAGTGGCTATGAGGGCTTGTATCTTGTTTAAATATTGTGCTTGTCTTATGTGATGCATTCTTATTGCCATTCATCATGTTCATACACATGCATCGTCATATCTCATTTAGGTACGTTAGATGCACTACGTGGATGGCAAGATGTGGAGCTGAACCGAAGATGGAGTTGGTAGATCCATCCCGAAGATAGAAGGACCGGACAAGTGATAGATTGGGAGATGCTCGCCAAGTGAATTCATCTGACATACTCTAACTTGAGTCGGATCCCAGGCAAGCCCCGGAGCATTATAAGCCTCCTATCTTCAAAGCAAATATATATATATATATATATATATATATATATATATATATATATATATATATATATATATATATATATATATATATATATATATATATATATATATATATATAGTGTGTGTGTGTGTGTGTTATAGTGTGTGTGTGTGTGTTATAAGTATTGTTGCATTAAGTGGTAGGAGTTGGTTGGAAACCCTTGCTGCATTATATCATTCCTTGTCCAGATATATGAATCCTTGAATCCTACATAGACTAGGACCAAGTAGATGCTTAGCCCTGCTTTAAGCGGTAGAAGTCAGGTGATTTCCTGTCACCTGCGAGATATAGGGATATTCATATATGGCACGGTTGGCTATATTTGCTATCGTGGAATGGAACCTTGTGTTAATAAAATGAAATGAGACCGGGCGGGATGACGATAGTGAAGCAACAAGGCATGGAGGTCTTGGGTGTGGATCTATCCCCGTCTGAGTCGTTTAAGGACCGATTCGCTGTACGTCCTTGAGTCATATTGCACTTAGTTGGCCGGATAAGCCGTTCCGACCGCGAAGCCGAGTAATATGGTTCAGGCCGGGAATCGAATGGTAGGTTGCTTCTTGGAGGAGAGAAAGGATGTGCTTGGGACATTGGCGTGAGACCAAGGGGGGTTAGAGTCCCTATCACCTGCAGAGTATCGCCCTTGGGGTCGCGACATCATTTGGACCCGTGATTCCTGAATCATATGAAAAGGTGGCTTGTGCGACCCTGGCAGGGGCCTGCGCGGTGAGTGTTAGAAATACCCCTCCAGCTGGATAGGAATTCGATTCGAATCACCGTCGCTCCCGGTTAGTGAGCACTTGACTTGAGCAGCGGCAACGTAGATTTCATTAAATTGAACGGATGGTTAATTGGATAACGATGGAAATGTTGCCTCAATTTATACCTGCTATGGTTAATATTGTTTGCTCCTAATAAAGTGAGTGCTCTAGTACAGGTTCTAATATAGATGATAGGTTAATGATAATTAACTTGATGCTTAAGCATTAATGATTGATCATCTATATTAAGCTTTTATGCAAAATGTTGTCAAGCTAGCCCCACTTCATATCAGCCTTGCATGATCCTTGGTGTCACCTTATTTCTGGTTTCTGACGGGTAAGTCTAGCTGAGTACCTTCTCGTACTCAGGGTTTTATCCCCACTTGTTGCAGGTTGTGATGTATCATGGCGGCTGCAAGAGTTGGTTGGCTCCTGCCTTGTGGCAGAGTGTGATCATGGGCATGATCCTTCTTATGTACCTTATCTCTAATGCTTTTGTTAGAAGTCGACCGGGGTACTGGCATGTATTTGAAATAAGATTAATGTTAGTTTCAAATTACTTTGCTTCCGCTACTTTTCAATGTAAGTTGTAATAACTTTGTTGAACTCCGATGTAAATTGATTTACTTGTGAAATGGTTGTAACATGTGACTTGTTATGTTGAATCACTACGATCTTGGCTTGTATGTTGGTTGGTTTGAAATCCCTCGTGATTTCATTGGACTACCAGAGTTATATGGGCTCAAGTGTGAGAATTTGATCACTTCGGTGATTGTTTTTATACTTATGCTCTTATAATTTGGACGGTTCTGTTACAGCTGGTATCGGTGTAAGATTCAACATTAAACTTGTCGTATGTGGATTTAAAACAAAGGTTTTGTTTTATAAAATCAGTTTTATCAACTTATAGCTATATATAGGTTTGTGAACTCTGAATTCTAAACCTAAGTATGCTAGTGGTCAATTTCCTTATGCCCATATAAGGATTATTAGGTGGCTTATATAAGTACTAACTTGGGGGTTTTTCATTTATGCATCTACGCCCAGGCCAAGGTATGTATGTGTGATGACTCTCCCACACTATGCTACCTGGTGTGTCAGATTAGAGGTAGCCTTCATATATGAAATAGCCATATATGTTGCTAGTTTACTTTTATGCAACATCGCACCTACGCTCAGGTAAGTGTGAGTTGTGAGAGCATGACCGTACAACTTGCGGTCTAGGGGAGAGCTAGTTCTGGTTACTAGATTATTTACATGTCATACACATGTATATATGAAGGTACTTAATTGTGGGTGATTAATGATTCGGGTAGTTTTGGTGCTACATGTATATATACAGGGGTATATGTATATCAGAGTACTTAAAAATTTTACTTTCCTGCTTTCATTGTGTGCTATATTGGGGAATTGTTGGGCTGCAATGAAACTTTTCTGCAGGTACGCTAACCACAAATGCGTAAGTCGAATGTAGCTGACGACTAGCTATATATCGAGAGAGTGCGTGTTATGCCACCAACATAGAACGTGATCGCCACCTTAGTTTGGCAATCTTGTGAGGATGAATAGGATGAAGCATGCATCTTCATGATTGTTGCTTTATGCATAGCCATGCTCCTCTCACCCTTATCCTATATTAAGTAACTTGTGATCAATGTAGTACACTATCTTTGTTGTGTGAAGCTAAACAAGAATGCCTTACTCTATGTTGCTCACCCAAGCGTTGGACAATGCTTTAGACCTCACTTAAGTAATTATGAATTCTCATGAATGAAATAAATTCATGTTGGTCTAAGGTAACAAAAATTTAGAGCTACTAGAATAACATGTTTGTGTGCTCTCTTGTTAAGTAGAACAAAGGCAAGCTTGGTTTTGCTTGTTGGACGTTGGCTGCTAGAACGATTTCTGTTGTAGTGATGTTTTTGTGGTCATAATGGTGTTTTCTTTAGTTATAGAGAATACAAAAGTTATAGCTAACTTACTTATCTAGCTTGTCCTAAAATTTCATGTCCCTAGGTCTTATGGTTTGAGAGTTAAGAATTTTAGAAGTTTACTGTCAAGTTTTGCTTATGCTCTGAATAGATCTGAATGTTTGGTTTGTTTGACCTATGTGCATATGGAATCATGTCTTGGAGATAATAGAAGAAGTGTAGTACTTTTTCTAAGCTTTCCAAAGTGTCCTATAGCACTAATTTTGGTGGTCGAAATTTCTAGTTATGAGCTTGCCAAGTGGAATGACAGAATCTGTCCACATCAGGGCAGAGATGTCTTCTTTGTCTTGTTTGGCCTTGTTAGCTATAGAATCATCTTAATATGATAATGAGAAAGTTATAGACAACTTAATAAGCTTTACATAAAGTTAAGGCTCAGCCTTGTTGTGTCCCTAGAACTCCAGTTTTGCATTTTTGAAGTTCTTGTTAGTTTTCTGTCCATATTGGTACAGATCTAAAACATTAGCATTTTTGGTCATGTTAATCTATGAATTTGCTTTTGGTATGAATAACTAGTGTAGTCATCTTCCTAATCTTTCTAGAAAGTCTAGGATCACCTTTGTGGGATGTCTACAACCTTAGTCATGGTTGAAACAAGTAACTACTGTGCTGCTGTCCAGATTCTATGCACATGCTAAGTTGGCTCCCTTAGCTAGCGTTTGTTTAGAGCTAAACTTGTAGTTAGTTCATGCTTGAGATAAATGCTTATTTTGGGTGAGCCTTGTGTCTTGTATTGGTTGCTTAAACCCATTCGTTTGAATTTTCTCAAATGATTGCTTGATTGTGATGTTGTGTGTATGCTTGTTATCTTGGTAGTGCCCTATTTGTCACCTCGTTTGTCCTCGGTGAGCATACGAGGGTCACATAGCTTTATCCTATAACAAAGTTCACATACGTAATTGTATGGTTGTTATCTTCCATTAGGTTCTCTATCTTAGGAGCCTGAGCCTATAGACTTAGTGGTTAGTCCTTGAATGTTTGTATCCATGCCTTTGCTTGGCCAAAAACCCAAAGTTTAGTTCTCCTATATGTTTGCCTAAGCCGTGGATGTTTTGCAACCCTCTTTGTGAAGACCCTTGTTGACTGATCCACTAAGTTAACTTCCATCAACGCTAGCCCTTGACCATGGTTCGTACGTTGCCAGTTGTGGAGACCGTACCCAAATCCATGTTGGACCTTCCGGTTACCTCTCTCAAAGGTTAGCCAGTGTGACGCAACGTCTCTCTATTATGGCTTCTAAATTGTGTGCTTGCAAATTCATGCATCTACCTTATCAACTCAATCTATGACTACATATCGATTTTTGCCCTGAAAATTTTGCTTAATCTGTCCCCAACCTTCCCAAGTCTTAAGATGTTCATCAGTCTTGATCTCATGTTATTGCTCAACATGATTGAATCTTCTGTTAATCTTTTATCTGGTACTCTCCTCGGTGGACGCAAGTCGTACGTAGAATTTAAGCAAGAGCCTCTTGCTCAGTTATCCTTGGCAATTGCGTGATGTTCTCTTGTGCTATATTTTGATCTTCGGATCATTTTCGTGTTGATTTTAAACCTTGTGACTACCTTTGTTTCCTATCCCTTCTTGGATGGCGCTTGTTCTTACAGCCCATTGGTGCCACTTGAAATTTCACTTTCGTTATGTGTTTAGTATTGGTGTTATGAGTAGTCGCTAATGGTGCCGCGATGAAACCAAGGGCCTTGTGTGGCTGCAGACACATGGCTGGCTGCTTGGCACGCGCTGGTATCATGGTTTCTAGTCATGATCCATTATGAAATGATAGACGATGTGTTATTTTCTCATGTTCCTTTTCTTGGTTATATCTCTATATCGTATCGTAAGATCCATATCTTAGACCAAAAGTAGTGGAGTGTCCTTCTGAAGTTGCTAAGAGAATAACTTTGAAGAACAGGTCACCGACATAAATATTAACAGACCACAATAGGTGGTATACAAGTGACTCTACTTAGTTGTCCCCGTATTGATGAACGACATCTAGTGAGTAAAGTATCTCATCTCTGTTGGATAAAAAGGACACACAACATTTAATGTTGGACAAGTCATCTGTTGGATAAGAATCGATTGTCACATTACGCAAGTCTTAACCTTTGTATGCATAATGACCATCCCATTGAGATCAACCATCTCTGGTGAGACTCCGTATCTGTTGACTTCGATGGCAACCATCTGATTTGTATCAACCAAAATTATTGTGATCAAGAATAAAGATTTGGAACTTTTTAGTGTTGAGAGACAACTAATTAGTTACCAATATGAAGGTTAATCTCTAGCTAGGTAACGATTCTTTGGTAGCTACGAAGGCTAGGTCTTACAGAGCAATAACCAACAAGAAGTTAATCAACTAGCCAATAACTGGAGTGATACTCTATCATCCAGAGTCATTGCAACCAAGTCAATTCCATCTTGGACAATCACACAGATAGTGCAAGGTGTTCTATCAGCTAAGGTGAAGAAGTAGTGAAAGTATGTGTTTTGCCTTACAAAAGTAACCCGCAAGTTCAAAGCGTGTGCATCCTCGAATTGATATGTAAATTAATAGTCGAGATTTGCTGTTGGATGGCCCTTTTGAGGTCTCACAAATACTAGTTTACACTCTTTCATTTGCTTTTGCTTTCTCGTATCCCTAATGTACGAGCAGCATTGGTTTCTGCAAATCAATTTATACCATCGTGAATCAAAAGCAATTTGAAAAGTGTCAAACAACAGATTTCCATCTTAGAGCTGTTGTTTGATCCTAAAAAGGAAGCCTCAAGGTGAAAGGTTGGCCTGACAAAGTTGCTACACTGCAAGTCAACTTAACTTATAGTGCAACTAAGTCACAAAGGAAAATTTTACTCAACCGCTTGGTGGTAGACTACTTCCCGCGGTTTAGTAAATATTACAACTTTTGTTGTCCTTAAGGCCTCGTTACATCTTTCTTTGGGAATTATTTTCCAATGATGACATACTTTGGTACCTTATACATGTTTTTACCAAGAGGTTGCATCTGATTCAACCTAGATAACTGTTGTCTTTGGATAAAAGAATCTTATTAGGTAGCTGTTGGCAGGAATACGAAGCCGACAGAGTCAGCTATCACATTCACTAACCCATCGATAGACTCAGATAATACAGTGTTGTCATCAGAGAAAGAGAACTGCACGCATGGAATAGTAAGTAGCTTTCCATTAGTTGATATATGAATGTTTGAACATTTACGACCAACATAGACCCTGTCTATTGGTTAGTCAGTATCCTATAGACTCAGAGTATATTTGTCGTCTATGATCTCACCCAATTTGGAAGGTTGCGCTCAAGCCATTCTGGTAGAGGGCTACTTTTCAAACTTTGTCAACATAGAGTCATTTCGACGAGTATATTTCTGAAGATTTCGGTCTAGTGTAAAGTTCATACGGACCATGTTATGTTCATTAAAGAATCAGATACTTGTGAGTGGTCGCTCATGGACCCAATGATCTCTATACATTGAGAACAAAGTACTGTGTTGTCTTGGATTCCTCCCAAAGTAACAATGCTTTAGGGAAGTCAATGAAGGAAATTCTTCAGACAAATTTTACCATGAAGAGTAAGTATCAGAAAATGCCTTGACCAAATTAGTTCCACCAATGTCAAAGCTTTGTAGCCGAATGCTATAGCAGATGATGGGAACTAGATAACGTGCCTCTCTTCCTTAAAAAGGTCTTCCATTCCGAATCTCGGGACGCGATTCTTTTAAGGGGGGAGGGCTGTAACATCCCAGGTGTTTGTCACTCACTAAGTAGTGGGTTTGAGCTCAAACATGATAGATTAAGTGGAGGTGAGCCTAATCTAAACTTGGATGTTACTCCATTGCTTTACATATAGGTCCCTTTTCAAATTATATGCTTGGGTAGTGTTATTACCATATATTCATGTGTCTCACCTTAGTACCTATCTATATTGATCCATGGAAAAGTTTCATGAAGTTTGGAATCAAAAAGTCACATGAAATGATAAGTTATATGCTTGTTTGGATTATAACTGGAACATGCCTTACATCCCATGGGAACTAGTGTTTATGCAACATACAAATGCAACATGTGCAACAAACCTTTGCAACATGTGGAACAACCTAGGGAAACATGGGTAGCATGTATCTTGAAACAACCACATGAAACAACTATAGCATTTCACTGAATTCTATGTTTCAGTGCATGTAAGGCCTACACTTTTGTGCAACCTATGCATGGTGTGTATGTTTGGACTCTAAAACACCTTAACTACACTTAGGACACTTAATGGAACAATGTTCATGTTGATCATTTTGCCTAAATGTGCTTCTAAGTGATGGTTGACCATGTATGGACCATAGAACCCTTTTTGTTTGACTATTTCAAAAGTGTGACCTAGAAGCTTTTTGGGACTGTGCACCCTTTTACAAAGTTGTAGAGAATTTTATAAGGAACAAACTTTGTTTAAGAGTCAAGTCATGAAAATATGTGGAACATGCTCAAAAAGGGCCCTCAAGTCAGAAATAGGGCTGATTTCAGCACTTAGAAATTTAAAGCCCTGATTTCAGTGTCATCGACATTGGCATTCCGCGTTCTCCGAAATTCGTTAAGCAACTTGAGTTGGTCCAAAAATAAAAGTTGAAGGTTATATTATGGGGAAGAGCATGCATGAAGATGGCACTTGTTAGAGTCCATATTGCCCAGCATTTTTGAAGGTTCATCAATTGTTGACAATGCATTGATAATGCTGGTTTGGAGCCTCATTATCCACTAATCCATAACCCTAAAGACCATGACCCTTAAACAAGTTTTGTAGAGAGTTATGTGGGCTTCAATTTTGCTTTTAGGCCCATGACTTAATTCAGCCCATATCCAGCCCAAAATCGCATCTCCCCTTACCCAAACCGCTGTCTGTCACGTATTCGGTAAAATGCCTCAGAGGCCGGCACGTGCCGCAGGCGTGGCGACCATGCAGGAGCCGATGCCCTACCTCCTCCGACGCATGTCCCATGCCCCTGAGTCATCGAGGCGATGCCCTGGCTCGCCCTCTGCTTCTCCCTCCTCACTCGCCTTGACTCCCCGCTTCCGTTCTCGCCGTGCACGCGCACAGAGCGCAGCCGCGCCATGGCCGGGCCGGCAGAGCTCCCTGCTATCGCCTATGCTTTGCCTCCACGCTGCCTCTGCCTAAGTCAACCATATCATCGCATTCTTCAGTTCGTACCGCCACCACCGGCACTCTCTGGCAGCGTCGCTAACCGCTGCTGCTCCTCACCGGTGGAGCAGCTGCCGTCGATCCGTGCAGACAAGCGACCGGCCCTGCACGCCACGTCTCCAGCCAAGTCAAGTCTGGCCAACCCTCCCCAGCATCGCCACTGCCCTCCTGCGAGCCTAGCGCACCATTTACCTGCCTCCCTCTGTCGCCGGAGCAGCGCGCCGTCGTGCCGCGTCGCCTCCGCACCGGGGTCGTACGTAGCCGGGCCTCCTCGGGTCAAGCCGTGGGCACCTAAGGATGCGCCTGGTGATGGGGATGTTTCCCCACCATTTCCCCATCGCCGGCAAGCCTCCTCCGGCCACCACTGGCCGATTCCCCCTCCATCCCCTGCCCTCTGTTCATGGGAAGAAGAAGGAGGACTCCACGCTCGAATTCGAGAAAAGACAGGGGGTTAAGTGCAGAAGTAGTGACTCGAGTGAATAGTGCTATGGGGACTCCCTTGCGTGATTTAATTAAAATTCTTGCAGGGGCCTAAATGAAGAACCTATGACTCAGTTGAATAGTTCCTTTGTACTGCGGGTTGATTCCTAGAAAGTCCAGGGGTCCCGAGGCGAAAGTGGTTTCCTTTTTCCTTTTTCCTTTTTCTTTTATACAGATTTTGGCTAGATCTTTGAAAATTATTATCTCATCCTAGGAAGCTCCAAAAATAGTAAATGAGGACTTTTTGGAATCCTTGTGAAATTATATATGCAGTGGATCTATAATATGTCATGTTTTAGTTTAAAGTTTTAGCTCTAAAAATAGATCTTTGCATCTAGGTTTTCTTTGTTATGTGTATTTGTCATTTTCATAACTGTATTTGTATGGCTCCAAATGAAGTGAAATTTCTGTGGCATGCTACTCATATGATGTTTGATGTGTGGTAAAAATTTCATGAATTTTGGTTGTAATATGAGTGAGTTATTGATTCATCTTGCTCTCCCATGATTTATTGCAATAGCTATTTGTCTTTTTCATAGAGGTTGGTATATTTGTCCAAATGACTTGAAATTTGGACAGTAGACTACTGAGAATATATGTAGGCCACTGTAATTTTGGTAGAATTTATTGTGCACTTTTGATAGGTGTTTATAATTCCACCTAATTATCTAAATAAATTAAGAAAATGTATTAAAAGAATTTATTTAGTAATTGACACTATGTTTTCTGATGTTCATTAGTCATGTATGAAATGTTGGTAAAGTTGGTTTTGCCCAATTATATGTTTGCAATGGAAGTTAATAATTATTTCTTGCAAATGAGGTTTCTGGACAGATCTGGGAACTTAGCAAAGTTCTTCATGATAATGTGCTTTGTTGTGAAACTTATTTATACAAAAGTTGTAGATAATTTATTTATCTAGCTTCTGTTAAAATTTGGTGGCATTTAACAATGTGGTTTAGGAGTTATAGCTGTTTAAAGTTAGGGTACAGAATTGCTTGCTCTCTGTTTGTCAGGAACAGATTCTGGAACTTTGTATTTTTGACTTGATTAGCTTATGAATCATGCTGTGATGATATCATATGAAATGTATATAATTTCATAAGCTTTCCATAATGTATTCTTTCAAGTCATTTGGATTTATAAAACTCCAGATATGATTGATTTATGAAGCAACTGTTTGCTAGTCCAGAAATTGGCATATTCCAGTTATCGTTGTTGCTTCACCTTGAGTTGCTTTGCATGTTGCTAAGTGTGATTCATGTCCTTGGTGATGAAGTTAGTACACCTGAAACTTGTGAAGATTATGCTTTACTTATTATGCATGGAATGGTTGGTGTGCTATAGTCAGTGAGTGGCTATGAGGGCTTGTATCTTGTTTAAATATTGTGCTTGTCTTATGTGATGCATTCTTATTGCCATTCATCATGTTCATACACATGCATCGTCATATCTCATTTAGGTACGTTAGATGCACTACGTGGATGGCAAGATGTGGAGCTGAACCGAAGATGGAGTTGGTAGATCCATCCCGAAGATAGAAGGACCGGACAAGTGATAGATTGGGAGATGCTCGCCAAGTGAATTCATCTGACATACTCTAACTTGAGTCGGATCGCAGGCAAGCCCCGGAGCATTATAAGCCTCCTATCTTCAAAGCAATTATATATATATATATATATATATATATATATATATATATATATATATATATATATATATATATATATATAGTGTGTGTGTGTGTGTGTGTTATAAGTATTGTTGCATTAAGTGGTAGGAGTTGGTTGGAAACCCTTGCTGCATTATATCATTCCTTGTCCAGATATATGAATCCTTGAATCCTACGTAGACTAGGATCGAGTAGATGCTTAGCCCTGCTTTAAGCGGTAGAAGTCAGGTGATTTCCTGTCACCTGCGAGATATAGGGATATTCATATATGGCACGGTTGGCTATATTTGCTATCGTGGAATGGAACCTTGTGTTAATAAAATGAAATGAGACCGGGCGGGATGACGATAGTGAAGCAACAAGGCATGGAGGTCTTGGGTGTGGATCTATCCCCGTCTGAGTCGTTTAAGGACCGATTCGCTGTACGTCCTTGAGTCATGTTGCACTTAGTTGGCCGGATAAGCCGTTCCGACCGCGAAGCCGAGTAATATGGTTCAGGCCGGGAATCGAATGGTAGGTTGCTTCTTGGAGGAGAGAAAGGATGTGCTTGGGGACATTGGCATGAGACCAAGGGGGGGTTAGAGTCCCTATCACCTGCAGAGTATCGCCCTTGGGGTCACGACATCATTCGGACCCGCGATTCCTAAATCATATGAAAAGGTGGCTTGTGCGACCCTGGCAGGGGCCTGCGCGGTGAGTGTTAGAAATACCCCTCCAGCTGGATAGGAATTCGATTCGAATCGCCGTCGCTCCCGGTTAGTGAGCACTTGACTTGAGCAGCGGCAACGTAGATTCCATTAAATTGAACGGATGGTTAATTGGATAACGATGGAAATGTTGCCTCAATTTATACCTGCTATGGTTAATATTGTTTGCTCCTAATAAAGTGAGTGCTCTAGTACAGGTTCTAATATAGATGATAGGTTAATGATAATTAACTTGATGCTTAAGCATTAATGATTGATCATCTATATTAAGCTTTTATGCAAAATGTTGTCAAGCTAGCCCCACTTCATATCAGCCTTGCATGATCCTTGGTGTCACCTTATTTCTGGTTTCTGACGGGTAAGTCTATCTGAGTACCTTCTCGTACTCAGGGTTTTATCCCCACTTGTTGCAGGTTGTGATGTATCATGGCGGCTGCAAGAGTTGGTTGGCTCCTGCCTTGTGGCAGAGTGTGATCATGGGCATGATCCTTCTTATGTACCTTATCTCTAATGCTTTTATTGGAAGTCGACCGGGGTACTGGCATGTATTTGAAGTAAGATTAATGTTAGTTTCAAATTACTTTGCTTCCGCTACTTTTCAATGTAAGTTGTAATAACTTTGTTGAACTCTGATGTAAATTGATTTACTTGTGAAATGGTTGTAACATGTGACTTGTTATGTTGAATCACTACGATCTTGGCTTGTATGTTGGTTGGTTTGAAATCCCTCGTGATTTCATTGGACTACCAGAGTTATATGGGCTCAAGTGTGAGAATTTGATCACTTCGGTGATTGTTTTTATACTTGTGCTCTTATAATTTGGACGGTTCTGTTACACAAACCACCGAGAAGAGTAGACAATGTTGACACGATGATTTTCTCCTGAGGTTCACTTGGTTGCCACCAAGCTACGTCCCCGTTGTGTCAACAAACACTTCATGGTTCAACGGCTAATCGGTATCCACAACTGAGCTCTCCCAAAGAGCATCGCAAGAACCCACCATCAAGTATGGTAGCTCCATGACACGCTCTACTAGAGTTGCTCTTCACGTTCCCTGCGGGGTGGGCACAATCCCCCTCACAAAGCTTCTTCGGAGCCTCGCACAATCTCCTTGTGGGCTTCGAAGGAGCCACAAGTAACCAAGCCGTCTAGGAGATGGCAACCTCCAAGAGTAACAAGCATCACTGGCTTGCAACTCGAACACCTAGTGCCACTCGATGCAATCTCACGATGCAACACAATAGAATCACACTCACTCGCAATTCGATTCACACTCTTGCAAGCACAAGTGAGTTAGAGGCTCTGCTAGCACTCCTAAAGTATGGACACTAAGTCCCAAGGGTGCCAAGCACCAGCCAAGGCCGGCCACCACTTCTATTTATAACCCCACAAACGAATATAGACGTTGCCACTTCACTAGGCATTTTTCGGGGGCACCAGACGCATCTGTTGCCATTGCAACAGACGCGTCTAGCGTCTGATGCTCGTCTGACACGCGCGCTCGATCTACGCCACATGTCCTCGATTGATTGTGGACTATAAAACTTCAACGATCACTAGGAACTCAGCTCGTTTAGCAACCAACCATCAGACGCGTCAAGTGCTTGCCATTGGATGTGCGGCCACAGCAACAGACGCACTCTAGAGAGGTTTGTTTACGATGAACGTGCAATAGACGCGTCTATCTGTGTGGCAATAGACGCGTGCCCACGTTCGATGCTCCACGATCCTCTACCGCCTCTGCTCACTGCTGACGCCACCTTCACCAGACGCTGACGCCACGCGTCTGTCGCCCGACCACCAATGCATCTGGTGCTCACACACTAGCATAGCGCAACTCAGGTTAGGCAACAGACGCGGTGGCCACGTCTGACGCCTCTGAACCCCATGTCTGACGCCTGTTTCTCATTGAGAAACACTTCTGCGACTTCGCCTCGTTTTTCATCTTTTGGCGTAATAGAAAATAAGCGTTTCATCTCCATGAAAACGCCTGAATCCCGCTAAGCTTGCGAGGCGGGTGGAAGAAAGGACCTCAAACCCCTCTCTACCGCTCAAACTCCACTTCCTTCACAAAAGTGCCAACACCAACAAGTGTTCACCACCTTGTGCACATGTGTTAGCATTTTCACAATCATTTTCTCAAAGGAGTTAGCCACTCAACTTGCCACACCACTCGATCCTAGCAATGATGCAAAGTTAGATCACTCAAGTGACACTAGATGACCGATATGCAAACAACTTTGCCCCTCTTGATAGCACGGCCATCTATCCTAAACCCGGTCATCAACTTCTCTACACACCTTTGACTAGTGAAATGAAATGCTCTATGGTTATACATTTGCCTTGCGCATTCCATTCCATCTCCTCCAAGTGTCGATGCAACACACGCACCGACACGATCAATAATGATGTGATCCACTTCATATCATCACGTGACTGTATTGGTTCATCGATCTTCACCTCACTTGCTCTTCACCGTTGCCTCGGTCCATCAGCTCCAAGTTACCACAACTTGCCCTTCACTCTTGTAGGAGTTTCACAACCTCTTTCTTAACAACATCCCTCATCACATTATTAAGCCTACATTGGGGCTCCCTAGATGGTGTATAAGCTGGGTCTATAGGGATGTGATGAGTGCAAAGAGCAGGACTAATCCCCTTGAGGTCTTGGAGTGAGTAGCCAAAAACAGAACGATGCTTTTCTAAAACAGTAAGGAGTCGGATGGTCTCATATTTAGAAAGTTTATCACTAATTATCACAGGAGACTCCTCGTTGTCATTCAGAAAAGCGTATTTCAATCCCAAAGGAAGGGGTTTGAGCTCAATGGGGGATTTTGGCGGTTCCTAAGTTTCATCCAAAGGGAAAGGATTTCATGGTTGTTCTATTTCTTCGATGAAATCTTTGGTGACTTCTTCGAGATCTTTGTCGGATGATTCTAGGAAAGACATTGCCATTGTCTCCTCCATTGGTTCTTGCTCGGGGCTTAACTCCATCTTGGTGTGGAGTGATTGGGTGATAGGAATGGAAAGATTTAAGCTTTTCCCAAGATGTACATTTACACTCCCCTTTTTCCTTCATGGATAAGTCTCTCTATTGGATGCCCAATCAAAAGGTCAAATTCCCAAGTATAAAAAATATAGAAACTAAGGTACACCTTGGTTTCATCTACTTTGATAGGGATGAGGTGGAAGATTCCTTCACTAGGAAGGATTTGGCCTGAGAGACTTTTTAGAAGCCTAGTCATTGGAGTTAATTTTATGTATTCAAAAAGTGTATGTGCAAAATATTTAGACATGATATTTACTCCTACAACTGAATTATAAAGAGCATCAAAGGAGGTTTGATTAATCTGACAACTAATAGAGGTGGAAGGAGAATCTAGACGAATGACTTCATGAGAAAGCTCGGATTCTTTCAACCAATCATTGCTTATAATTGTTGTCAATGCCTTCACAATATTTTTAAGGAACTTATCTTCGGTTGGATTGGAAAGGTGCTGGTTAGGTGCAGACGGTGCCGAAGATTTCCTTATTGTAGAATAATTCGAGGTGTTTCCAAAATTGGGGAAAATATCTTCCTCGAATTCAAACATATCTTCCGAAAGTGGAATTTTTTCCTCCTTCAGCGGTTCAGGAACTTGGAGGATAGTTGAGGCTTCAAGTGGAGTAGCTAAAGGTTCAGGCTCAACTATCATAGGTTCTTCCTTAGGAGCTGTCTCAACTATGTCTTCTGGGGGATCATCGCGAATGCTAGTGTAAGGGGTGTTTTCAAGGATTTTTGTAAGGATCTCTCTCCCTTCACTAGCTGAGAGATGCAAGAAAGAACCTCCAGAGGACGTATCAAGAAGTTGTGTGGTTTTTCTACTAAGACCCACATAAAAGTGTTGCAAGAGCATTTGGTCTTGAATGGAAAGGTCAGGGCCACAATTGACTAAGTCATTAAAACGTGCCCAAGCCGCACCAAGAGATTATTTTTCTTCTTGTTCAAAAATTAGAACCTTTGTTCGAAGTTTAACCATAGAGAGAATGGGAAATAAATGTAAGCAAAAGCTAGAGCGTAAAGTTCCCCAATCTCCCTGTACACTCCCTATGGTTCGGGAATACCAGTGTCTAGCTTTTCCCATTAAAGAGAACAGAAATAGCTTCCACCTTAAGGTTTCATGTGACATGCCCTCAATTTGTAAGCATGCACAAATTAGCTCAAATTCCCGTAGGTGTGTGGGTGGGTTTTCATCGTCTTCTCCTGAGAATGAATGGTCCTTGACCATTTTTATCAAACACAGACGCAACTCATAGCCAGGTGTAAGGATAGGTTTGGAAGATTCCGATGGCTCTAGTTGCGCACCCGTGGGAGCAGCATATTGATTGATAGGAGTGATGTTATCCATGCTTGAAAAGGAAAGATACATGGACAAATTTGGTTTGATGAATCACAGCAACCGTTTCACCGGCAACGGCGCTAGAAAGCTTGTTGGTATTTTTAACGCACATAGATAAATCTGCAAGCACACGGATACCGTTGTAGCTTTCACCTAGAGAGTTTTAAATATCGTATCCACAGGGAAACGTGTGTGAGCCACCTAACCACTAGTTTATCCAAAGGTAGCAATCAAGGTTAAGATATGATGGGTAGAGAGGATTCCTATGGTAATGATCCTATGCAAGGTAAGGTTATGATTCAAATGTCCTTCTAATGTTCACTTCGGGACGCCACTAGACGAGAAAGCACCACTAAGGATAACTCTACCGACGCGACTACAGTCCTACTAATTTAAGAACCTACTCAATTCGGTGTGGACGGGGCTGTAACCTCCCGTAACTACCACACAACCAAAGAATAGGGCGCAAACACAGGTAACCAATAGCCTAAGCACCACGCTTATGCTAACAATTACTACTCTAATTCAGAGCGCTACAAGAACTAGAGCAATCATAAGAACTGTGAACCAATGAACAAAAGAGTAAGATAAATACTTGAATAAAGATCAATTACCAGAAGTATCTCGGATGCAGACTCAGAGAAGCCTGAATCCGTCAAAGTACAAGCCGGAGAGGAAGCACCTACATGCCGGCACCACCTCCAACTCTTCCCTTGCTCTTTATCTCTCTATTTTGCTAAGACTAGATCCTAATGAGGACTAATCTTCTCTTGATGGCTTGCTATGGAGAGGAGATCCATTCATGGGACCCCTCTCAGCTGATCCCAACTGGAGCAAATGAATTAGGGTTTCATGGGATGCCTCCTCCAGGGGCCAAGGGCCTTGCTTATATAGCCCTCTAGGAAGCACCACAGCCCTCGAATCAAACCGACCTTGATTTACGATTATTATTGATCCTCAAAGGCAGTGGAGGCACGATCCAGGAGGTGGAGCCTGATTGGCTGAGCAGGTAGGGCGGGTGCCCAAGGAGGGATGTGGGCGCCCCACTTCCGGGCCCGTTTCGCCTCCCGTTTGTTTCCAGAGTCTTCTCGTACCTTCTAGATTACAGAAAAATTGTACGTAGCCCTTTTTTGTCTCTATGTAAACCTAACATGTGGGCCATCCTTAGTTCTTTTCAGCTGACCCCCTGCAGAAACAAACTTTCACCAAAACTCGTGGAATTATGTCAGTAAACCCCCTATATCTAAGTGGTAATTATGTTTAGGTCCTTTTTCATGCTATGTTGACGGTTAAAAAATGATACTTATCTACCGTCAACAAACTCCCCCAAGCTTACCCTTTGCTCATCCCTGAGCAAGGATAAATTCAGTGATGGATCAGGAGTTGCTACAATGCTTTCATGCCTCAAAAGTACACATGCGTTCAAACAAGAACTTTCCTCCGGATTAGAGTGAACTATTCTGACTTTCAAACTTACCCATATTACCTTCCACCATGTGGCTTGTAGCTGTCTCTTGGGTCTTGAGCAGTTGAAAGATAGAACGGTCAAGTCAAGTGCCATGTTTCAAGCTCTTTGATCAACTATTATTCCAGAGTTTTTTGTAAGATTTTCAAAATAAAACTCAGAGATTCCTATGTATGACCCTCTCAAGTCTCTCATTTGTGGTATTTCTAGATCCTCACCAAGGCATTTATGGTGTATGCCTTCTCTCTTCTCTCAAGATATGTGGTATTAGGCATAGTAGCATTATGCCTTCTCTCTCTCACCCTACTTCTAATAGGCTTATATGGAGCTCATAGGTGGGGAGACAAGGAATCCTTACTTGCAAACATTTATTGCACAGTCAGACACATGGATCCAGAGGGACAAGTCCGGCCATACAGTCAAATTAAGATGTGCATGTGTGTGATCCTAAATATGGGCTGAGTGGATATGTAGTGGAAATGATGGTGGATGTAAGATATAAGTGGAAAATCAAGGGGTAGAGGAAAAATGGTGACTATCTAATTCTACTTTTGCTCCTTTGAAGAAATACACACCTCTCTTGATCTTTGAAGAATTTTTGGAAAGAACTTGGGCTGCTCAAAATCTCTCTATGTTGGGACATTTGTCCTTTCTTTTATTTTTCTTTTTTCTCTCTCTCTTTTCTTCTTTTTTTCTCTTTTTTGTTTAGAGCACCCAAGCCTCTTTTTGGATATATGGATAGAGGTAGTAGTAAAAGGGATACTTGGAGCTTTATTGCGTAACAAAAGGGCTAGCAATGGATGAAGGGAAATTTTTGATGCTCACTCCCAGTGTAGGAGTAGAAAAATTTTGGCTGACCCCTGCAGAAACAAACTTTCACCAAAACTCATGGAATTATTGTAACACCCCAGGTGTTTGCCTTGCATCTATGCATCCATATGAGCATGGCATGAGCATGTGCACCATCATTTCTTGTGCATTGTTCTTGAAACATGATCATGAAATGTATGCAACATCTCTGTGTCACTAATGAAACATAGCTTGCACCTTGTGTTTCCATGTATTGCATGCTAGGATCATGTGTCACCAATGCAAGTACTTGTCATGTATGTTTGTAAATATCTTAGTGGTGCTTGAAACTAATGAAATAGTGCCATGCAACTAGTGAAACATAGTGATGAAACTTGTGAAACAATGCTTGTTATTCTATGTTTCTTTTATTTGTTGCTTAGGATCATGTGTAGATGATGCAAGTGGTGGTCTAACATACTCCTTAGTACCTTAACTATGCTTAGGACACCTAATGGAATAAGGTCCATGTTGACCATGTTGCTTAATTATGCTCCTAAGCCTTTGTTTGACTTGTGATGACCTCTAGACCTTGTTCGTTTGACTGTTTAAAAAGTGCTACTAGGAGCGTTTGCATGTTTGTGCACCCTTAAGAAAAGTTGTAGTAAATTTTATAGGGAACAAAAGTTGTTTTATGACCTTGGGCTAGAAATGAGCAGAACCTGCTCAAAATTGGCTTGCTATTCAGTTTTGGGGGCTGTTTTGGGCTCAGCAGATTTGGCCTAGTGTAGGAGCCTGACGAAACTGAATGTCAGTTTCAATGTTGGGTACTTTGGCGATTTGTAGTTTGCAAACCAAGCGGAACCAGGCCAAACCCATATAAGGAAAGTTGGAGTACTCGTATAGCTCTACAATTTTTGTTAATGGAGTTTTTGCTAGAACTGAACGGTTTGGGAGTTACGAAGGGGATAAAAAGGAGTTTCAAATGCGTTTTTGCAGTAGTATTGGTTAGCTGCTGAACTGATTCAATTGAGTTGGAGCTCGGAAGTGGCCGACTGGTTCAGCTCTCGCGTGCCGCGTGTATGCTGTACACCGGCGTCGAGCCAGTGCGTCAGGCCTGAGGGGGCTTTAAGGCCGAGCCAACCCACCGCTGCTGCATCCCTAACCCATTCATTTGCCTTCTCCTCTGCCCGTTCGCCTCCATTAGCCAAGAACAGCAGCACGGCAGCAGGCAATAGCAGCGCCGCCGCCGTGAAATCCACCACGCCATCGCCGTTTCCTCCCATTTGCAGCGTCGTCATGGTCTCCTCTCGCTCGCCAACCTAGCTGCGTCATCCGTTGTCGCAAGGTAAGGGCCCTCCTGGGTCATGGCGCCGCCGCTGCCATGAACGTCGAGCAGAGCTCGTGCATGTCCCTGTACTTGGCGTCCCCACCTGCTCTCCATCTCTTCCCTTCTTTTAGTTTCCTAGGATTGATGCTGCTCTCAGGTGGCTGGCCTCCGGCCAATGCCGAAGCCAGCAAGGCCACAGCGCCGCTCGTCGCCCGCCACCGTAGTATGTAGGTACGTACAGAGCCACCGGAGCCATTCCTTCGGCCGCCGTTGTACGGAAGTCGAGAAAATCGTTCTCTAAACTATCTTGATAGATGCGTCTCGGCGAGACGAGTCCGTTGGTGGTAGTCACGTCGCCAGAAAGTTCGCCGCCGGCGAGCTATGGCCGGTCAAAGTGGTGCCCTGTTTCTGTGCTTGTGACAGGTGGGTCCGAGTTGACCTTGGGTCCCAGCCGTCAGCCCCTTGGGTGCATAGCGCTGGGTGCGCGTAGCTATTTCTTGGGTTTGGGTTTTCGTTTTAATCTTTTCCAGATTTGAGATCCAACTTTGGAAATTCATATAAAATTTTATAAATATCATAAAAAGGTAAATGAGGACTTTTTGGAATCCTCATGATGTGTACTATGCAGTTGTGTATTAAACTGTTACATGTTAGTTGATGTTTTCTGGAGTTTGAAATTACTTTTGTTAGGCACTTTATTTAATTGTGTGATTTTGGTAATTCGATATCTCACTGTACGTTGATCCTTTTGCTATGAAAATTTTGTGGGGGTGCTAATCATGATATGTAGATGCTACTATTAAATTTTCGTCATGTTTGGATGAAATATGCTTCAATTATAAATACTTCTTTATATATGCCTTATATTGATTATCCATTTGTTTATTTTGATATCTCCATATCTGCTTGTCAAAATGGGGTGAAATTTTTATGGTAACCTCCTCATAGCATGTAGTTACCTCTGTAATTTTATTAGAATTTTCTAGGTACATTTTATATGTGATGCCATTTATGCTTATGCACTCTAAATAAATAGAAAAGGGTGATTAGATAAATATTTATGCTAGTGCCATGACTTGATTGGGTGTTACTTAAACATGACCTAACTATTAGTAAGGTTGGGCAGGTCATTTGTGATGCTCTCAACATCACTTAATATTTAATTGTACAAATTTATCTTTTCTGGATAGATTTGGTAGTGAAGCAAATTAGGCTATGTTAATGATGTTTTCATGCTGGGTGATCTATAGCAAAGTTGTTGAGAACTTCATGAACTAGTTGCTGATAAATTTTGGTAGCATTTGGACTAGTGTAGAAATGGCAGCTGTTCCAAGCTGGGTGTAGTTTTTGAAGTGCTCTCTGTCTTCTAGAACAGATTCTGTACTTGTGCCATTTCGACCTGGTAAATGATGAAATCATGCTTAGATGTTTATAAATGAAATATAGAAAATTTCATAAGCTTTCCAGAATGTCCTCTTGCAAGTCATTTGGATTTGTAGAACTCCAGTTGTGAGTTTTCTTATCTACTGTTGATAATATGTTGTAAATACTAAATTTCTGGAATCTTGTTATGTACGTGTTTAGTCTTAACCGTGTGGCACTTAGTGGTTTCTTAGAGGTGTTCAAACGTATTAATACCGGAGAGGAAGTTTGCACCTAATCTTGAAGTGATTTGAGTAGAGCACCACATGACTTGGTTTTGTGCTCATGTTGTTGCAATGTCATTGCATTCATCTTCACATCATTCATGTATGTTCATAAATCATCATGTCACCCTTGGTGCATACATGAAATTCATTGGGTGCATATACATGCAATAGGTGTGCCGAGAATCGTGTTACGAGTGAGGTCCCGCTAGGCGTGGAACCCGAAGTTGAAGTCCGTTCGGGAACCGGAGGTCTAGTCCGACGGAGCCGGAGAAGACGTGGGAATCGTTCTTGAAGCCGAACCTTGATCTATCTTCTTTCGGTTAAGGCAAGCCCCGGAGCATTATAAGCCTCCTACTTTTAAAGCAATTATCTTTATATACATGTTATATGTATTGTTGCATTACGTGATAGGAGTTGGTTGAAAACCCTTGCTGCATTGATAACACTCCTTGTCCAGCAATTCGAACCTTGAATCCTAAGTAGACAGGATCGTATCTATGCTTAGCCCTGCTAAATTAGACCGGTAGAAGTCGGGTGATTTCCTGTCACCTGCGAGATATAGGGCTTGATCAGGTCACGGTTGGCTATATTTGCTATCGTGGAAGTGAACCATGTGTAATAAAATGAAATGAGACCGGGCGGGATGATGATAGTGAAACAGCAAGGCATGGAGGCCTTGGGTGTGGATCTATCCCCGTCTGTGTCGATTAAGGACCGAGACCTGGAGCCTTCTATGTCATTTTGAACGCATGCCTGACATTTAGTTGGCCGGCCTGAGGTTGCCGACCGCGAAGCCTAGTAGCTCAACTCAGGCTGCGAAGTCGAAAAGTGAAAGTCGCCTCGGAAGGGAGCCAGAGGGTCCAAGGGCAGGTGAGTTAAAAGTCCTGAGCTTCCTGGCCACTGGTATCCCCGAGAACGCGGCGCTGTTCGGGCCCACCCTGAGTTGTACCAAAGGTTATCTACGGCTACCTTTAGCGGGGTTTGCCGGGTGAGTGTCAGGAATACCCCCCTCAGCTGAGTTGGAATCGATTCGAGTCGCCGTCTCTCCCGGATAGTGAGAAACTTGACTGGTTATCTCCAGCGTAGATACACTAATTATTAATGATGGTTCGGAATTGATGATAATGATGATGATGGCCTTATTATACCTGCTATGGTTAATATTGTTTGCTCATAATAAAGTGATTGCTCTAGTACAGGTGCTAATCTAGATGACAGGTTAATGATTATTAACTTGATGCTTAAGCATTAATGATTGCCTTTCTGTAATAAGCTTTTCTGCAAGTGAGTCAAGCTAGCCCACTTATGTAAGCCTTGCATACTCCTTGGTGTCACCTTTGTTTCTGGTTTTTGACGGGTAAGTCTAGCTGAGTACCTTCTCGTACTCAGGGTTTATTTCCCACCTGTTGCAGGTAACAGATTCCTACTTGTTGCTGCAAGTATTGTCTTCGCCATGTGGGCGTGAAGACTAGACCATATGGGCATGGTCTCTATAGTATCTCTTCTGGTATGCTTTTGCAGGATGTGACTATGTACTGACAGTATTTGACTTTAAATGATTTCAGAAATTATGTTGCTTCCGCTAATTTTTATTTTAGTTTTGTAATAAAATTATCTGTACTCCGATGTATGAGAGCTATTTACGAACTGTTGTAACAAGTGTTGTGTTATGTTGAATCACTACGATCTGGTTGCTCTCGGTTTGGTTTGAAATCCCTCATGGTTTCGTGGACTACCGGAGTTATATGGGCTCAAGTTTGAGAATTTGATCGTTTCGGCGATTGTTTTTGAACTTGTGCTCTTATAATTTGGACGGTTCCGTTACAGCTGGTATCGGAGCAAGATTCAACAGTAAACACTTCATTTGTGTATTTAAATAAATGCTTTTGTGAAAAATCTTAATTCTAATTTAAAGAGTGCCAGTGGTCATATCCTATATGCCCAAATAAGGATTATTAGGTGGCTTACTAAGGTGCTAACTTGGGGGTTCTTGCTTGTTTTCTGTTTCGTTGTCCTTACGGCGTGCTATTATATGGATGCCATCCGCTTGGGTGGTAATGTATGGATCAAAATACCTCTACGCCCTGGTAAGTGGGAGTTGTGAGAGCATGACCGTCCAACCGTCGGTCTAGGGGAGAGTAGTCGTGGTTACTCGCATACTTACATGTTTAATCATGTGATTATGAAAGTACTTAATTGTGGGTATATCTGTCGGGTAGCTTTGATACTGAAGTATATACATCGGGGGATGTATGTATGGAAAGTATTTAGTTTACCGCTTTCTTGCGTGCTATATTGGGAATTGTTGGGCTGAAATATAATTTTCTGCAGGTACACTAACAACGTTTCCTATAGAACGACTAGTTATCGTTATTGAGAGAACGTGTGTATGCCACCGAACTATACGCTAGAAATTTGAAATTCTTCCTAGGTTTGTGAGGACGTACAGTTCGTGCATGCACCATGTTCGCATCATACATTGCATTCTGCATTACTCCCTCCCTTATAAATTACTTATCCCATTCTTTCAAAATTTCCTTCCCTCCAAACAATTGTCCCATAAATGGTTGCATTTCTTTCGTGAAGAATTGTGGTAGTCAACCAACCCAGTGGAGTGGTTAGTGGTGTCAGCCTTAAAGCCCAATTCATATCTGGCCCGTGAAAGAAAGCAAGACACAATTTCAAGATGTATCTCCTCGATTGGGGATGTGTTTTGATCTGCAACTCGCCTCTCCATTGCTTCTAACCTTGTATCCATCCTTGTTTGCTACCCCTCTTTGGATGATGTTGTTTCTACACGCCTAATTCCTGACACGTGAGGATTCCCCATGGGTGTGTGTTCGGTAATGGTGTTGCGATTAGTACTCCATGGTGCCGCGACGAAACCGGGAGCCTCCTGTGGCGCGCGACACAAGGTTGTGCTGCTCGGCACGCGCAGGTATCAAGGATTGCTAGTCATGATCCATTATAGAGCTACACCAATGTGTTATCTTCTCGTGAACCTTTTCCTTGAAGGTCATTCTTTATCTTGTCAGAAGGTCCGTGCCTCAATCTAAGAAATTTCCTTCTTTTGGAGATTGGAATTTGCATAGTTGGATATAATCTCTTCCTCCTGCCTATAAAATTCGTCAGCAGCCTTCCGACGTCATCAATGCTTACTAGTTTCAACTACTTGCAGATGTCTCGTCAACTTCGCTCTAGCAGTCGGAGTCGTGGCAATACAGGACTGTCATCGTCTCCTCCGCAACCTATCTCTGCTGAGTTGCTGCAAATGCTTGCCGAAAGTCAGCGAGCCTTGGATGAGAGTGTCAGAAACCATGTCCATCAGGAACCTGAGCCTGCCCAGTACAGCAGCTATAAAGATTTCTTAGATACTGAGCCTCCTATTTTTCGAGAAGCGGAAGAACCACTTCAAGCAGACGAATGGTTGAACACTATCGAACAGAAGTTTCGTGTGCTCAAGGTGGCAGATGATATGAAAACAGAATATGCTTCGCAACAGTTGCAAGGACCTGCAGGTGTTTGGTGGTGTCACTATCGGAGTACCCTGCCTAAGAATATGGAAGTAGTTTGGGGTCAGTTCAAGGAAGCATTTCGGGGGCATTACATTCCTGCTGGTCTCATGGCAATCAAGCACACCGAGTTTATGAAGCTCACTCAAGGAGACAAAAGTGTAACAGAATATCTACACGCTTTCATCAACTTGTCAAGATATGCTTCGGAATTTGTTAATACGGAAATTAAAAAGATTGCAAGTTTCAAAAGAGGATTGTGTCCTAAATTGATGAAGGCCATGTGCAATAGCAAGTGTGCAATTTTCAACGAGTTTGTCAGTGATACTATCCTTCAAGAGAACTGTAATGCTGTGTATGCTGTTTCTAAGAGCCAAGAGAAATCTCATGAATCTAATGCACCTACGACCCATACTCTGGTGGTGATTACACCTCAGTATTGTTCGCCTGACATATCTACCAGATATCACCCATATCAGAAACAGGATCCGGTCAAGAGGAGCAGTATTAAGAAAGGAAAGCCTAAGGCACCGCCAAGTAACCGGCCATGTTGGAATTGCAAGATGTCAGGTCATTGGGCCAAAGATTGTCCTCGTCCGCAGAAGAAATCAAATGATAATAAGACGGATGTGTGTAAAGGATGGGTTCGATACACCACGGTGGAGTCCATTCCTACGGGTGAGATTATCACTGCCGGTGCATTTTTAGTAAATCAACACCCTGCAATTGTGCTGTTCGATTCAGGTGCTTCCCACTCTTTTATCAGTTCAACGTTTACAGCCAAGCATGGTATGAAGGTCGTTACTTTAGATAATGGTGGTTATAATATTAGTGCTGCCGGGAATAATATTTCAACCAACCAGTTGGTCTTAGGAGGAAAGATCGAGATAGAAGGACGTCTGTATGATCTAGATCTCGTGGTATTACCAGGATTGGGCCTAGATGTAATCTTAGGTATGAAGTGGATGAGTGGGAACGGTGTTCTAATCGATACCTCTACGAGAGTGGTTATGTTGAGGGATCCAAAGGATCAACAAGCTTTTCTAGTGCAACTTCCTAGAGACATTAGTCCTCTGACTACAGTTAACGCTATGATAGCAAAAGCAAAAGAGATTGCAGAAGTTCCAGTAGTGTGTGAATTTCCAGATGTCTTTCCAGATGAATTGCCAGGATTACCTCCAGATCGTGATGTAGAGTTTAAGATTGAGTTAATTCCGGGTACCGCTCCAATTTCCAAAAGACCGTATAGAATGCCGCCGAATGAGTTAGCTGAACTCAAGACCCAACTTAGTGACCTTTTATTAAAAGGGCTGATCCGTCCTAGTTCTTCTCCGTGGGGTTGTCCTGCTATCTTTGTGAAGAAGAAGGACCAGTCTCTACGTATGTGTGTAGACTATCGACCACTCAATGCAGTCACTATCAAGAACAAGTACCCGTTGCCTCGTATTGATATCTTGTTTGATCAGTTGTCTAAAGCAAAGGTATTCTCGAAGATTGATCTGAGATCTGGTTATCATCAAATTAAAATCCGTCCGGAAGACATACCAAAGACCGCTTTCTCTACCAGATATGGGTTATATGAATATCTTGTCATGTCTTTTGGTCTGACCAATGCTCCTGCACATTTCATGTACCTGATGAATTCAGTATTCATGCAAGAGCTGGACAAGTTTGTGGTGATATTCATTGATGATATTCTCATCTATTCTGAAAATGAAGAAGAACATGTCGAGCATCTGAGAATTGTTTTATCCAGATTACGTGAACATAAGCTTTACGCCAAGTTCAGTAAATGTGAATTTTGGTTAAAGAAGGTACCTTTCCTCGGTCATGTATTGTCTGGTGAGGGAATTTCAGTAGACCCGACTAAGATACAGGAAGTTTTGGATTGGAAGGCACCAACTACAGTACATGAAGTTCGAAGTTTTCTTGGATTGGCTGGCTACTATCGTCGTTTTATTCAGGATTTCTCTAAAATAGCTAAGCCTATGACTCAACTACTTGAGAAAGATAGGAAGTTTGATTGGACTCCGGAGTGTGAACAAGCTTTCCGCACTCTACGGACTTTGTTAACATCAGCTCCGGTATTAGCGCAACCTGACATTGAGAAACCGTTTGATGTGTATTGTGATGCATCAGGTACTGGTTTAGGTGGCGTACTGATGCAGGGAGGTCGAGTTATTGCGTATGCTTCGCGTCAGTTAAGAAAACATGAAGTTAACTATCCGACTCATGACTTGGAGTTAGCTGCTGTTGTTCATGCTCTGAAAATCTGGAGACACTATTTGCTTGGAAATATATGCAATATTTATACAGATCATAAGAGTCTTAAGTACATATTTACTCAACTTGAGTTAAATATGCGCCAAAGAAGATGGTTAGAGTTAATCAAGGATTATAACCTCCAGGTGCATTACCATCCGGGTAAAGCAAATGTGGTTGCCGATGCCTTAAGTAGAAAATCTCATTGCAACTCTCTGATAGAAGAAGATTTTCATTTGTCTCACCTCTTACATCCTATTGTAATCCATCATATCACTGTAGATTGTTCTTTGAGAAGTAGAATCATTGAGTTACAAAAGACTGATGCTGGTGTATTTCACATCAAGAGAAAGATGAAAGAGCAAGAAACTAAGCATTTTCGAATCAATGAGAAGGGAATTCTCTGGTTCAAAGATAGACTCGTTGTGCCAAAAGATAAAGAGCTCAGAAATCAAATCTTATCTGAAGCCCATTCTTCTAAGTTGTCCATCCATCCTGGTAGTAGTAAGATGTATCAGGACCTCAAGCCGTACTATTGGTGGACCAAGATGAAGAAGGAAATTGCAGCTTATGTCGCTAAGTGTGATAATTGTTGTAGAGTTAAGGCCATTCACATGAAGCCTGGTTTACTCCAGCATTTGTCTGTTCCAGGTTGGAAGTGGGATTACATTGTTATGGACTTTATTGTCGGATTACCAACCACCCAAAAAGGTTTTGATTCTATTTGGGTTATAGTTGATCGTTTGACAAAATCTGCTCACTTTATCCCCGTGAAGAGTAATTATCACCCACACCAATATGCTGACATTTACTTCCAAGAAGTCGTACGTCTTCATGGAGTGCCTGGGTCTATTGTCTCTGACAGAGGACCACAGTTTACTGCTCGTTTTTGGGAGCGCCTACATCAGAATATTGGAACTAATTTGGTCCGTAGTTCTGCTTATCATCCACAGACGTCGGGGCAGACTGAGCGTGTGAATCAGATTCTTGAAGACATGCTTAGAGCTTCCATCATCTCTTGTAATGGTTCCTGGGAGAAATGGTTGCCTCTCGCTGAATTCTCTTACAACAACAGTTATCAAGAGAGCATCAAGATGGCTCCATTTGAAGCTTTATATGGTCGCAAGTGTAGAACTCCGTTGAACTGGGTGGAACCAGGGGAAAGAAGGCTCTATGGTATTGACTTTGTAAAAGAAGCCGAGGAGCAAGTTCGTGCTATACAGAAAAATATAGCAGCCGCTCAGGCTAGACAAAAGAGCTACGCAGATAACAGGAGGAAACCTATTGAGTTTGAAATAGGTGACCATGTCTATCTGAAGGTGTCCCCTATGAGAGGAGTAAAGCATTTTGGGATCAAAAGAAAGCTTGAGCCTCGATATGTTGGACCTTATCGGATTATTGAGAAAAGTGGAAGAGTAGCCTATAAGCTCAATCTACCTCGTGAAATGGGAACTATCTTTCCAGTCTTCCATGTTTCTCAATTAAAGAAATGCCTCCGTCTTCCTGAGGAAAGAGTAGAAGTGAGACGCATCAAATTGAAATCTGATCTTTCTTATGAGGAGAAACCGGTATATGTTCTAGATACTCTGGAAAGGGTGACTCGAAATCGAGTAGTCAAATTATACAAGGTGGTTTGGAGTAATCACGGTGAACGTGATGCAACTTGGGAAAAAGAGGATTATATAAAGGACAACTATTCTGCTTTCTATGAAAAATGGTACGACTTTTAAATCTCGGGACGAGATTTTTATAAGGGGGGAGGGCTGTAACACCCCAGGTGTTTGCCTTGCATCTATGCATCCATATGAGCATGGCATGAGCATGTGCACCATCATTTCTTGTGCATTGTTCTTGAAACATGATCATGAAATGTATGCAACATCTCTGTGTCACTAATGAAACATAGCTTGCACCTTGTGTTTCCATGTATTGCATGCTAGGATCATGTGTCACCAATGCAAGTACTTGTCATGTATGTTTGTAAATATCTTAGTGGTGCTTGAAACTAATGAAATAGTGCCATGCAACTAGTGAAACATAGTGATGAAACTTGTGAAACAATGCTTGTTATTCTATGTTTCTTTTATTTGTTGCTTAGGATCATGTGTAGATGATGCAAGTGGTGGTCTAACATACTCCTTAGTACCTTAACTATGCTTAGGACACCTAATGGAATAAGGTCCATGTTGACCATGTTGCTTAATTATGCTCCTAAGCCTTTGTTTGACTTGTGATGACCTCTAGACCTTGTTCGTTTGACTGTTTAAAAAGTGCTACTAGGAGCGTTTGCATGTTTGTGCACCCTTAAGAAAAGTTGTAGTAAATTTTATAGGGAACAAAAGTTGTTTTATGACCTTGGGCTAGAAATGAGCAGAACCTGCTCAAAATTGGCTTGCTATTCAGTTTTGGGGGCTGTTTTGGGCTCAGCAGATTTGGCCTAGTGTAGGAGCCTGACGAAACTGAATGTCAGTTTCAATGTTGGGTACTTTGGCGATTTGTAGTTTGCAAACCAAGCGGAACCAGGCCAAACCCATATAAGGAAAGTTGGAGTACTCGTATAGCTCTACAATTTTTGTTAATGGAGTTTTTGCTAGAACTGAACGGTTTGGGAGTTACGAAGGGGATAAAAAGGAGTTTCAAATGCGTTTTTGCAGTAGTATTGGTTAGCTGCTGAACTGATTCAATTGAGTTGGAGCTCGGAAGTGGCCGACTGGTTCAGCTCTCGCGTGCCGCGTGTATGCTGTACACCGGCGTCGAGCCAGTGCGTCAGGCCTGAGGGGGCTTTAAGGCCGAGCCAACCCACCGCTGCTGCATCCCTAACCCATTCATTTGCCTTCTCCTCTGCCCGTTCGCCTCCATTAGCCAAGAACAGCAGCACGGCAGCAGGCAATAGCAGCGCCGCCGCCGTGAAATCCACCACGCCATCGCCGTTTCCTCCCATTTGCAGCGTCGTCATGGTCTCCTCTCGCTCGCCAACCTAGCTGCGTCATCCGTTGTCGCAAGGTAAGGGCCCTCCTGGGTCATGGCGCCGCCGCTGCCATGAACGTCGAGCAGAGCTCGTGCATGTCCCTGTACTTGGCGTCCCCACCTGCTCTCCATCTCTTCCCTTCTTTTAGTTTCCTAGGATTGATGCTGCTCTCAGGTGGCTGGCCTCCGGCCAATGCCGAAGCCAGCAAGGCCACAGCGCCGCTCGTCGCCCGCCACCGTAGTATGTAGGTACGTACAGAGCCACCGGAGCCATTCCTTCGGCCGCCGTTGTACGGAAGTCGAGAAAATCGTTCTCTAAACTATCTTGATAGATGCGTCTCGGCGAGACGAGTCCGTTGGTGGTAGTCACGTCGCCGGAAAGTTCGCCGCCGGCGAGCTATGGCCGGTCAAAGTGGTGCCCTGTTTCTGTGCTTGTGACAGGTGGGTCCGAGTTGACCTTGGGTCCCAGCCGTCAGCCCCTTGGGTGCATAGCGCTGGGTGCGCGTAGCTATTTCTTGGGTTTGGGTTTTCGTTTTAATCTTTTCCAGATTTGAGATCCAACTTTGGAAATTCATATAAAATTTTATAAATATCATAAAAAGGTAAATGAGGACTTTTTGGAATCCTCATGATGTGTACTATGCAGTTGTGTATTAAACTGTTACATGTTAGTTGATGTTTTCTGGAGTTTGAAATTACTTTTGTTAGGCACTTTATTTAATTGTGTGATTTTGGTAATTCGATATCTCACTGTACGTTGATCCTTTTGCTATGAAAATTTTGTGGGGGTGCTAATCATGATATGTAGATGCTACTATTAAATTTTCGTCATGTTTGGATGAAATATGCTTCAATTATAAATACTTCTTTATATATGCCTTATATTGATTATCCATTTGTTTATTTTGATATCTCCATATCTGCTTGTCAAAATGGGGTGAAATTTTTATGGTAACCTCCTCATAGCATGTAGTTACCTCTGTAATTTTATTAGAATTTTCTAGGTACATTTTATATGTGATGCCATTTATGCTTATGCACTCTAAATAAATAGAAAAGGGTGATTAGATAAATATTTATGCTAGTGCCATGACTTGATTGGGTGTTACTTAAACATGACCTAACTATTAGTAAGGTTGGGCAGGTCATTTGTGATGCTCTCAACATCACTTAATATTTAATTGTACAAATTTATCTTTTCTGGATAGATTTGGTAGTGAAGCAAATTAGGCTATGTTAATGATGTTTTCATGCTGGGTGATCTATAGCAAAGTTGTTGAGAACTTCATGAACTAGTTGCTGATAAATTTTGGTAGCATTTGGACTAGTGTAGAAATGGCAGCTGTTCCAAGCTGGGTGTAGTTTTTGAAGTGCTCTCTGTCTTCTAGAACAGATTCTGTACTTGTGCCATTTCGACCTGGTAAATGATGAAATCATGCTTAGATGTTTATAAATGAAATATAGAAAATTTCATAAGCTTTCCAGAATGTCCTCTTGCAAGTCATTTGGATTTGTAGAACTCCAGTTGTGAGTTTTCTTATCTACTGTTGATAATATGTTGTAAATACTAAATTTCTGGAATCTTGTTATGTACGTGTTTAGTCTTAACCGTGTGGCACTTAGTGGTTTCTTAGAGGTGTTCAAACGTATTAATACCGGAGAGGAAGTTTGCACCTAATCTTGAAGTGATTTGAGTAGAGCACCACATGACTTGGTTTTGTGCTCATGTTGTTGCAATGTCATTGCATTCATCTTCACATCATTCATGTATGTTCATAAATCATCATGTCACCCTTGGTGCATACATGAAATTCATTGGGTGCATATACATGCAATAGGTGTGCCGAGAATCGTGTTACGAGTGAGGTCCCGCTAGGCGTGGAACCCGAAGTTGAAGTCCGTTCGGGAACCGGAGGTCTAGTCCGACGGAGCCGGAGAAGACGTGGGAATCGTTCTTGAAGCCGAACCTTGATCTATCTTCTTTCGGTTAAGGCAAGCCCCGGAGCATTATAAGCCTCCTACTTTTAAAGCAATTATCTTTATATACATGTTATATGTATTGTTGCATTACGTGATAGGAGTTGGTTGAAAACCCTTGCTGCATTGATAACACTCCTTGTCCAGCAATTCGAACCTTGAATCCTAAGTAGACAGGATCGTATCTATGCTTAGCCCTGCTAAATTAGACCGGTAGAAGTCGGGTGATTTCCTGTCACCTGCGAGATATAGGGCTTGATCAGGTCACGGTTGGCTATATTTGCTATCGTGGAAGTGAACCATGTGTAATAAAATGAAATGAGACCGGGCGGGATGATGATAGTGAAACAGCAAGGCATGGAGGCCTTGGGTGTGGATCTATCCCCGTCTGTGTCGATTAAGGACCGAGACCTGGAGCCTTCTATGTCATTTTGAACGCATGCCTGACATTTAGTTGGCCGGCCTGAGGTTGCCGACCGCGAAGCCTAGTAGCTCAACTCAGGCTGCGAAGTCGAAAAGTGAAAGTCGCCTCGGAAGGGAGCCAGAGGGTCCAAGGGCAGGTGAGTTAAAAGTCCTGAGCTTCCTGGCCACTGGTATCCCCGAGAACGCGGCGCTGTTCGGGCCCACCCTGAGTTGTACCAAAGGTTATCTACGGCTACCTTTAGCGGGGTTTGCCGGGTGAGTGTCAGGAATACCCCCCTCAGCTGAGTTGGAATCGATTCGAGTCGCCGTCTCTCCCGGATAGTGAGAAACTTGACTGGTTATCTCCAGCGTAGATACACTAATTATTAATGATGGTTCGGAATTGATGATAATGATGATGATGGCCTTATTATACCTGCTATGGTTAATATTGTTTGCTCATAATAAAGTGATTGCTCTAGTACAGGTGCTAATCTAGATGACAGGTTAATGATTATTAACTTGATGCTTAAGCATTAATGATTGCCTTTCTGTAATAAGCTTTTCTGCAAGTGAGTCAAGCTAGCCCACTTATGTAAGCCTTGCATACTCCTTGGTGTCACCTTTGTTTCTGGTTTTTGACGGGTAAGTCTAGCTGAGTACCTTCTCGTACTCAGGGTTTATTTCCCACCTGTTGCAGGTAACAGATTCCTACTTGTTGCTGCAAGTATTGTCTTCGCCATGTGGGCGTGAAGACTAGACCATATGGGCATGGTCTCTATAGTATCTCTTCTGGTATGCTTTTGCAGGATGTGACTATGTACTGGCAGTATTTGACTTTAAATGATTTCAGAAATTATGTTGCTTCCGCTAATTTTTATTTTAGTTTTGTAATAAAATTATCTGTACTCCGATGTATGAGAGCTATTTACGAACTGTTGTAACAAGTGTTGTGTTATGTTGAATCACTACGATCTGGTTGCTCTCGGTTTGGTTTGAAATCCCTCATGGTTTCGTGGACTACCGGAGTTATATGGGCTCAAGTTTGAGAATTTGATCGTTTCGGCGATTGTTTTTGAACTTGTGCTCTTATAATTTGGACGGTTCCGTTACAATTATGTTAGTAAACCCCCTATATCTAAGTGGTAATTATGTTTAGGTACTTTTTCATGCTATGTTGATGGTTAAAAAATGATACTTATCTACCGTCAACAAGCGGTCCATAACAAGCCTAACTTTAAGAAGAATGGCAATGCTTGGAGGAAGCAAAAGGGCAAAGGCATGGCCAAAGGTGAGACCTCTAAGCCAAACCCACCTGTGCCCAAGGATGGACCATGTACTAATGAAGAGTGCTTTCATTGTAAGGGTAAAGGTCACTGGAAGAGGAACTGCAAGCTGTATTTGGAGTCCTTAAAGGAGGATGGTGGTAAAGGTACTTCCATTGCTCATACACTTGTTGTTTATATTACAGACATTTTCCTTGCTAACTCTTATATTAATTGTTGGGTATTTGATACTGGATCGGTTGCTCATATTTGCAATACGATGCAGGGAATGATAAGAAGTAGAAGCGTGGGAAAAGGAGAAGTTGATTTCCGCATGGGGAATAATGCAAGAGTTGTTGCGTTGAACGTCAGGACGATGCAACTCCACCTGCCGTCTAGATTTATTTTGGAATTGAATAATTGTTATTATGTTCCTAGTATAAGTCAAAACATTGTGTCACCTTCATGTTTGATGAAAGATGGTTATTCATTTGCGAGTAAAGACAATGGTTGTGTAATCTCCAAGGATGATATGTTTGTGGCTTTTGCATCCATTGTGAATGGGATATTTATTTTAAATCTTGATGATGCACCTGTCTATAATGTTAATGCTAAAAGGCCTTGGCTTAATGAGTTAAGTCCTACTTATATGTGGAATTGTCGTTTAGGTCATATAAGTGAGAATCGCATGAAGAGGCTCCATTGTGATGGGCTTCTAACTTTGTTTGATTTTGAATCATATGAGACGTGTGAGGCTTGCTTAATGGGAAAGATGACCAAGGCGCCTTTCACAGGTTTTCCTGAGAGGGTAGCAGACTTGTTGGAACTTGTACATACTAATGTATGTGGACCAATGAGCATGACAGCTAGAGGTAGATTTCAATACTTAATAACCTTCACTGATGATTTCAGTAGATATGGCTATGTCAAACGACTTATATCAGATAAACTAACACTCAAGTCGGACAAGTGCTTTTTCGTGGGATATCCAAAGGAAACTTTAGGGTATTATTTCTACAACAGATCAGAGGGCAAAGTGTTTGTTGCTTGAAACGGTGTTTTCTTAGAGAAAGAGTTTCTCAAAAGAGAGAAGTGGACAGAAGGTGTATCTTGAAGAAGTTCAGGATGAGCCAATAGGGAATGATTCTACGAGTGATGCTAATGTAGCAGAACAAGTTGACATACCTTTGGCAATAGAGACACCGCCACAACCACGAAGGTCAGCTAGAATCCGTGCATTACGTGGCGATTTGTTATTATTAGACGATGATGAACCTGCGACATACGTGGAAGCAATGATGGACCTAGATTATGAGAAATGGCAAAGTGCCATGAGATCTGAGATAGATTCCATGAGTGAAAATCAAGTTTGGAACCTGGTTGACTAGCCTGATGGGGTTAAACCAATTGAGTGCAAATGAATCTATAAAAAGAAAAAGGATATGGATGGAAATGTTCATGTCTAAAAAGCTCGACTTGTCGCAAAGGGTTTTCGGCAAGTTCAAGGAATTGACTATGATGAGACTTTCTCGCTGGTAGCGATGCTTAAATCTATCCGGATCATTCTAGCAATAGCTGCTTATTCCAATTATGAGATTTGGCAGATGGATGTTAAAACAACCTTTCTAAATGGAAATTTGGAAGAGGACGTGTACATGATACAGCCTGAAGGTTTTGTTGATCCTAATAATGCTGGAAAAATATGCAAGCTTATGAAATATATTTATGGGTTAAAGCAAGCATCTCGGAGTTGGAATATTCGTTTTAATGAGGCAGTCAAAGGGTTTGGCTTCTGTCAGAATGATGAAGAACCTTGTGTTTACAAGAAGGAAAGTGGGAGTGCTGTAGTATTTCTAATCTTGTATGTGGATGACATACTATTGATTGGAAATGACATTCCTATGTTGCAATCTGTAAAGACTTCACTGAATAATACTTTTTCTATGAAGGATTTAGGAGAACCAATATACATTTTGGGCATAAAAATCTATAGAGATAGATCAAAGAGGCTTATAGGTTTAAGCCAAGATACATACATTGACAAGGTGTTGAAACGGTTCAACATGGAGCAGTCCAAGAAAGGGTTCTTGCCTATGTCACATGGTATGCGCTTCAGTGAGAAACAGTGTCCTTCGACAGCTGAAGAGCGGGAGCGCATGAGTAAGGTTCCATAAGCCTCGGCTATTGGTTCTATCATGTATGCCATGATATGTACTCGCCCAGATGTCTCATATGCTCTAAGTGTTACGAGCAGGTACCAAGCTGATCCAGGTGAGAGTCACTGGACACTTGTCAAAAACATCCTTAAGTACTTGAGAAGGACTAAAGATGTGTTCCTAGTCTATGGAGGTGAGGAGGAGCTCGTTGTAAATGGTTACACCGATGCTAGCTTCCAAACTAACACGGATGATTCACAATCTCAATCAGGTTTTGTGTTCACAATAAATGGTGGTGTTGTAAGTTGAAAAAGTTCCAAGTAGGAGACGGTGACCGATTCTACAGCAGAAGCCGAGTACATTGCAGCCTCTAGAGCTGCAAAGGAAGGTGTTTGGATGAGGAGGTTCCTCATTGAGCTTGGTGTGTTTCCTGATGTGTCTAGCCCATTGAATCTACATTGTGATAATAATGGGGCGATAGCACAGGCTAAGGAGCCAAGGAATCACTAGAAGAATAAACATGTACTGCGAAAATTTCATCTCATTCGAGAGTTTATTAGACGAGATGAGATCAAGATGTGCAAGATACACACGGATTCAAATGTTGCAGATCCTTTGAGAAATGCTCTTCCACAGTCTAAGCATGAGGTGCACGTGAGAGCTATGGGAATTAGATATCTTTAAGATTAACTCTAGTGCAAGTGGGAGATTGTTTGGAGTATGCCTTAGACGTTATCATAGAGATGATTGTATTGCCTTGTATCCATGACATATTATGAGTCCATTGAATATCCATTAAAGGCAACTTGTATCGATTAGCAATTATGTGAATTGTTTGTGAAACTCTTTTACTTGTATGGTTATTTGAAAATGGTCCCTGATCGAAGTTCATGTTAGGACACACATGAATATTAGATCAGCTCATTATTAGTTGATGACTATGTTTCACAAGTCATAGACATAGAGATATCGAACTAATAATGTGGGCACATGTGTGACATGTAGGCTGGACTGACCCAACATGAGATGTTGTTATTGTCTCAATTCACATCATGTATGTTATGTCCTTAGACCTAAGATTGTTGTATGTACTCAAGATGTGAAATGACCTACTAGAGACTATCAAACGCTACTCCATAACTGGGTAGTTATAAAGGTGGTCTTCGGGTTTGTCAAGAAACATGCTGTGAGACAGACAATCAAGATGGAATTTGCCCCTCTCTATGTGAGAGAGATATCAATGGAACACTCTAATGATTGGATCAATAAATGCATGGCCGTGTTTAGGTTAAGTGTTAACCTATGAGTTGGACCAAATATCGTGTGGCAAAAGGAATAACATGTATATGGTTTGTGGTGGTTCGTCTGATATGATCTTTGTGTACATATAGGAGTTGACACGTCTTGCTAGAGACTTCTATCTACTAATGGCCGAGTAGGAGTACTCAGGCCACATCTATGTGTGCGTGAACCTATAGGGTCGCACGCTTAAGGGGCTGGAAGCCTATTTTCGGGTTGGACCCGAATTTGACTAGGCTTAGGGTTTTCTAATTGGGCCTCCAACTTGGGGCTGATTAGAGGTGCCTATATAAGAGAGGGAGGGGGCGCGGCCAGGGGATTCACGCGAGTAGGCAGCCGCCGTCGTCCCCCCATGCTCACGCCTGCTGCTCTTCATGGACCTAGCAGTTTGGAGGCGCAACGCTTCCTCCCATATGTGTGGGATACCTCGGAGGTGCTGCATCTTGGAGCACAAGGACGAACCGCACGAGAGGGACGATCCGCGAGCGGAGGGTGGACGTGACAGACGACCATGCATCTGCACGGCATTGCTATGACGTGTTCGACTACATCGAGTCGCTTTCGCTGCACCTGCGTGTCTAGTGGTAATCTCGTAACCTGTAACTAGCAGTAGATCCTAGTTTATGAGGTCAAAAATTTTGATTTTATGGCTAGCGTAGCACCCTCATAACCCTATAGTGCACCTATCTTGCACCGATAATAACACTGTCTCCAAACGGACTGAAACGAGATTCGACATGACTCAAGTCACCTAGGAGTTACATTGGGTGTGTCCAAAAGAATTTTTGAGCCTATGGTATGTTTGGGGCAAACCATTCATTGGTCTTGCATCAAGATTAGCACTATCTCTAAACAGACCAAAACGAGCTTCCACTTGAGCCACGTCACCTAGGAGTACCATTGGGTGCGTCCAAAACGATTTCTGAGCCTATAGTATGTTTGGTGCAAACTATGCACCTATTTTGCACTCTCACTAAGACCATCTCCAAACGGACTGACACGAGATTCGACATGACCCACGTCACCTAGGAATTCCATCAGGTGTGTACAAAATGGTTTCCGAGCATATGGTATGATCGGCGCAAATCGGCACCTATCTTACACCAACACTAACACCATTTCCAAACAGTCCAAAACGAGATTCCACATGACCCAAGTCACCTAGCAGTACTAACGGGTGCATCCAAAATGATTTTCGAGCCTATGGTACGTTCGGCGCAAACTATGCACCTATCTTGCGTCAAATTAGCATTATCTCCAAATAGACTGAAATGAGCTTTCACTTTAGCCACGACACCTTGGAGTACCATCGGGTGCGTCCAAAACAATTTCTGAGCCTATGGTACGTTTGGCGCAAACCGTGCGCCTAGCTTGCACAACCACAAACACTGTCTCCAATTAGACTAAAATGAGATTTGACATGACCCACGTCACCTAGGAGTTCCATCGGGTGCATCCAAAATAGTTCTAATCCTATAGTACGTTCTGCACAAACCGTGCACCTATCTTGCACCAACACAAACACCGTGTCCAAATGGACCGAAATGAGATTCTATGTGACGCATGTCACCTAGGTGTTCCATCAGGTGCATCCAAAACTATTTGTGAGCCTATGGTATGTTCAGCGCAAATCATACACCTATCTTGCCTCAAGATTAGCACTATCTCCAAACAGACCAAAATGAGCTTCCACTTGAGTCTCATCACCTAAGATTCTATCGGGTGCGTCCAAAACGATTTCTGAGCCTATGGTATGTTTGCCGCAAACCGTGCACCTATCTTGCACCTATACTAACACCATCTCTAAATGAACCAAAATGAGATTTGACATAACCCACGTCTCCTAGGAGTACCTTCGGGTGTATCCAAAATGATTCCTGAACTAATGGTATGTGTGGCACAAACCGTGCACCTATCTTGCACCGACACTAACACCGTCTCCAAATGGACTAAAATGAGATTCGACATGACCCACGTCACCTAGGAGTTCCGTTGGGTGCGCCTAGAATGATTTCTAAGGCTATCGTACGTTCGGTGCAAACCGTGCACCTATCTTGCGTCAAGATTAGCACTATCTCCAAACAGACCAAAATGAGCTTCCACTTGAGCCTCGTCACTCAGGAGTACTATCGGGTACGTTCAAAATGATTCTTGAGCCAATGGTACATTTGGCGCAAGCCATGCACCTATCTTGCGCCGACACTAACTCTATCTCCAAACGGATCGAAACAAGATTTGACATGACCCATGTCACCTTGGGGTACCATCGGGTGCATCCAAACTGATTCCTGAGCCTATGGTATGTTTAGCGCCAACCATGCACCTATCTTCAACCAACACTAGCACCATCTCCAAACAGACCAAAACGAGATTCGACATGACCCATGTCACCTAGGAGTTCCATCGGTTGCGTGCAACATAGTTTTCGAGCCTATGGTATGTTCGGCGCAAACTGTACACCTCTTACACCAACACTAACTCCATTTCTAAACAGACCGAAATAAGATTCCACATGACCCACGTCACCTAGCAGTTCCATCGTTTGTGGCCAAAACAATTTTCGAGCCTATGGTACGTTCGGCACAAACCGTGCACCTATCTTGTGTCAAGATTAGCACTATCTCCAAATAGACCAAAACGAGCTTCCACTTGACCTCGTCACCAAGGAGTACCATCGGGTGCATCCAAAATGATTCCTGAGCCTATGGTACATTTGGCACAAACCGTGCACCTATCTAGCACCGACACTAACGCCGTCCCAAAATGGACTGAAACGAGATTTGACATGACCCACGTCACCTAGGAGTTCCATCAGGTGCATCTAGAACGATTTCTGAGACTACGGTACAATCGATGCAAATCGTGCACCTATCTTCCGTCAAGATTCACACTATCTCCAAACAAACTAAAATGAGCTTCCACTTGAGCCTCATCACCTAGGAGTACCATCAGGTGCGTCCAAAATGATTACTGAGCCTATGGTATTTTTGGCGCAAACTGTGCAACTATCTTCCACCAGGACTAACACCGTCTCCAGACGGACCGAAACGGGAATCGACATGACCCACGTCACCTAGGAGTTCTATCGGGTGCATCCAAAATTATTTCTAAGACTATGGTATGTTCGGCGCAAACCATGCACCTACATTGCGTTAAGAATAGCACCATCCCCAAACAGACCAAAATGAGCTTCCACTTAAGCCTCGTCACCTAGGAGTACCATCGGGTTCATCCAAAACAATTTCTGAGCCAACGGTACATTTGGCGCAAACCATGCACCAATTTTCGAGCCTATGGTACGTTCGGCGCAAACCGTGCACCTATCTTCAACCAACGCTAACATTGTCTCCAAACGGACCAAAATGAGATTCGACATGACCATTGTCACCTAGGAGTTTCATCGTGTGCGTCCAAAATTATTTTCTCACCATATGGTACGTTCTGCGCAAACCGTGAACCTATCTTGCACCAACACAAACGCCATATCCAAATGGACCGAAACAAGATTCCATGAGATGCACATCACCTATGAGTTCCATCGGGTGCATCTAGAACGATTTCTGAGACTATGGTACGATCGGTGCAAACCATGCACATATCTTGCGTCAAGATTCACACTATCTCCAAACAAACCAAAATGAGCTTCCACTTGAGCCTCATCACCCAGGAGTACCATCGGGTGTGTCCAAAACGATTACTAAGCATATGGTATTTTTGGCGCAAACTGTGCACCTATCTTGTACCGAGACTATCACCATCTCCAAATGGACCGAAACGAGAATCGACATGACCCACGTCACCTAGGAGTTCCATGGGGTGCGTCCAAAAATGATTTCCAAGACTATGGTACGTTCAGCACAAACCATGCACCTACATTGCGTTAAGAATAGCACCATCCCAAAACAGACCAAAACGAGCTTCCACTTAAGCCTCATCACCTAGGAGTACCATTGGATGCTTCCAAAACAATTTCTGAGCCAATGGTACATTTGATGCAAATCATGCACCAATTTCCGAGCCTATGGTACGTTCGGCAAAAACCGTGCACCTATCTTCAACTGACACTAACACTGTCTCCAAACGGACCAAAATGAGATTCGACATGACCCATGTCACCTAGGAGTTCCATCATGTGCGTCCAAAATTGTTTCTAATTGTATGGTACGTTCTGCGCAAACCGTGCACCGATCTTGCACAACACAAACACCGTGTCCAAATGGACTGAAACGAGATTCCACGTGATGCACGTCACCTATGAGTTCCATCGGGTGCATCCAAAACTATTTGCAAGCCAATGTTTTGTTCGGCGCAAGCCGTGCACCTATCTTGCGTCAAGATTAGCACTATCTCCAAACAGACCAAAATGAGCTTCCACTTGAGCCTCATCACCTAGGAGTACCATCGGGTGCGTCAAAAATGATTCTTGAGCCTATTGTATATTTGGCACAAACTGTGCACCAATCTTGCACCGACAATAACACTATCTCCAAATGAATTGAAATGAGATTTGACATGACCCAAGTCACCAAGGAGTCACATCGGGTGCGTCCAAAAAGATTTTTGAGCCTATGGTCTGTTTTGGGCAAACTGTTCACCGGGCTTGCATCAAGATTAACACTATCTCCAAACAGACTGAAACGAGCTTCCACTTGAACCACGTCACATAGGAGTACCATCGAGTGCGTCCAAAATGATTCCTGAGCCTATAGTATGTTTGGCGCAAAAACATGCACCTATTTTGAACTGACACTAATACCGTCTCCAAATGGACCGAAACGATATTCGACATGACCCACGTCACCTAGGAGTACCATTGGGTGTGTCCAACATGATTTTAAGCCTATGGTACGTTAGGCGCAAACCATGCACCTATTTTGCACCGACACTAACACCATCTCCAAACGGACCGAAACGAGATTCGACATGACCCACATCACCTAGGAGTTCCATCAGGTGTGTCCAAAAAGATTTTTGAGCCTATGTTACGTTTGGGCCAAACCGTTCACTGAGCTTGCATCAAGATTAGCACTATCTCCAAATAGACCGAAATGAGCTTCCACTTGAGCCAAGTCACCAAGGAGTACCATCGGGTGCGTCCAAAATGATTCCTGAGCCTATATTATGTTTGGTGCAAAACGTGCACCTATTTTGCACTGACACTAACACCATCTCCGAATGGACTAAAACGAGATTTGACATGACCTACGTTACCTAGGTGTACCATCGGGTGCATCCAAAATGGTTTCCGAGCCTCTGGTACGTTCGGTGCAAACCATGCAGCTATCTTACACCAACACTAACACAATTTTCAAACAGGCCCAAACGAGAGTCCACATGACCCACGTTACCTAGGTGTTCCATCAAGTGCGTCCAAAATGATTTCTGAGCCAATGGTACATTTGGCGTAAACCATGCAGCTATGTTGCACCGACATAACACCATCTCCAAATGGATCGAAGCGAGATTCGACATAACCCACGTCACCTAGGAGTTCCATCGGGTACGTCCAAAATGATTTTCGCCGAGACTTCGGTACGTACGGCGCAAACCGTGCACCTGTCTTGTGTCAAGATTAGCAGTATCTCTAAACAGACCGAAACGAGCATCCACTTGAGGCTCGTCACCTAGGAGTACCATCGGGTGCGTCCAAAACGATTCCTGATCTTACAGTATGTTTGGCGCAAACCGTGCATCTATCTTGCGTCAAGATTAGCACTCTCTCCAAACAGACCAAAATGAGCTTCCACTTGAGCCTCGTCACCTAGCAGTACTATCGGGTGCATCCAAAATGATTCCTGAGCCTATGGTATGTTTGGTGCAAACTGTGCACCTTTCTTGCACCGACACTAACACCGTCTCCAAACGGACCGAAACAAGATTCGACATGACCCACGTGACATAGGAGTACCATCGGTTGCGTCCAAAGCGATTACTAAGCCTATGGTACATTTGGTAGAACCGTGCACCTATCTTGCACCAACACTAACACTATCTCCAAACAGACTGAAATGAGATTCGACATGACCCACGTCACCTAGGAGTTCCATCGCGTGCGTCCAAAATGGTTTATGATCCTATGGTATGTTCTGTGCAAACCATGCACCTATCTTGCACCAACAGAAACATAGTGTCCAAACAGACCAAAATGAGATTCCACGTGATGCACGTCACCAGGAGTTCCATCGATTCTGTGCAAAATGATTTTCGAGCCTATGTTATGTTCGGCACAAACTGTACACCTATCTTGCGTCAAGATTAGCACTATCTCCAAATAGACCAAAATGAGCTTCCTCTTGAGCCACGTCACCTAGGAGTACCATCGGGTGCGTCCAAAACGATTCCTGAGCCTGTGATATGTTTCGTGCAAACTGTGCTCCCATCTTGTACCGATAATAACACCATCTCCAAATGGATTGAAATGAGATTCGACATGACCTAAGTCACCATGGAGTTACATCGGGTGCGTCCAAAAAGGTTTTTGAGCCAATGTTACGTTCGGGGCAAACCGTTCATCGAGCTTGGGTCAAGATTAGAACTATCTCCAAACAGATCAAAATGAGCATCCACTTGAGCCACGTCACCAAGGAGTACCATCGGGTGCATCCAAAACGATTCCTAAGCCTATAGTATGTTTGGCGCAAAACATGCACCTATTTTGCACAGACACTAACACCATCTCCAAACGGACTGAAATGAGATTCGACATGACCCACGTCACCTAGGAGTTCAATTGGGTGCCTCCAACAAGATTTCTAAGCCTATGTTTCATTCGGCGCAAACCATGCACCTATCTTACACCAACACTAACACAATATCCAAATAGACCGAAACAAGATTCCACAGGACCCACGTTACCTAGGAGTTCCATCGGGTGCGTCCAAAATGATTTCTGACCCAATGGTACATTTGGCACAAACCATGCACCTATCTTGCACCGACACAAACACCATCTCCAAATGGATCAAAACGAGATTCAAATAACCCATGTCACCTAGGAGTTCCATGGGGTGCGTCCAAAAGGATTTTCTCCTTGACTAGGGTACGTTCAGCGCAAATCGTACACTTATCTTGTGTCAAGATTAACACTATATCCAAACAGACCGAAATGAGCTCCCACTTGAGCCTTATCACCTAGGAGTACCATCGGGTACGTCCAAAATGATTTCTGAGCATATGGTATGTTTGGCGCAAACCTTGCACTTATCTTGCATCAAGATTAGCACTATCTCCAAACAGACCAAAATGAGCTTCCACATGAGCTTTATCACCTAGGAGTACTATCGGGTATGTCCAAAATGATTCCTAAGCCTATGGTATGTTTGTCATAACCATGCACCTATCTTGCACCGACACTAACACTGTCTCCAAACGAACCAAAACGAGATGTGACATGACCCGTGTCACCTAGGAGTTCCATTGGGTGCGTCCAAAATGGTTCCCGAGCATATGGTACGTTTGGCGCAAACCATGCACCTATCTTACACCAACACTTACACCGTTTCCAAACAATCTGAAATGAGATTCCACATGACCCATGTTACCTAGCAGTTCCATCGGTTCCGTCCAAAACGATTTTTGAGCCTATGGTATGTTCGGCGCAAACCGTGCAACTATCTTGCGTCCAATTAGCATTATCTCTATATAGACCAAAAACGAGCTTCCACTTCAGCCTCGACACCTAAGAGTACCATCGGGTGCTTCCAAACAAATTTCTGAGCCTATAGTCCATTTGACGCAAAACCGTGCACCTATCTTGCACCGACACTAACGCTGTCTCCAAATGGACCAAAATGAGATTTGACATGACCCACGTCACCTTGGAGTTCCATCGAGTGTGTGCAAAATTGTTTTATGGTACATTCTGTGCAAACCGTCCACCCATCTTGCACCAACACAAACACTGTGTCCAAATGGACCAAAATGAGATTCCACGCGATGCACGTCACCAAGTTGTTCCACCAAGTGCATCCAAAACTATTTCTGAGCCTATGGTATGTTTAGTGCAAACCATACACCTATCCTGCGTCAAGATTAGCACTATCTCCAAACAGACTAAAATGACCTTCCACTTGAGCCTCATCACCTAGGAGTACCATCAGGTGCATCCAAAATGATTCCTGAGCCTATGGTACATCTGGCGCAAACCGTGCACCTACCTTGCACCAACACAAACACCATGTCCAAACAGATCGAAATGAGATTCCACATGACGCACGTCGCCTAGGAGTTCCATCGGGTACTTCCAAAACTATTTCTGAGCCTATGGTATGTTCAGCGCAAACCGTACACCTATCTCACGTGAAGATTAGCACTATCTCCAAACAGACCAAAACGAACTTCCACTAGAGCCACGTCACCTAGGAGTACCATCATGTGTGTCCAAAATGATTCCTGAGCCAATAGTATGTTTGGCGCAAAACGTGCACCTATTTTGCACCGCCATCTCCAAACGGACTGAAATGAGAATCGACATGACCCATGTCACTTAGGAGTTCCAACAGGTGCATCCAAAAGGATTTTCAAGCTTATGGTACATTCGGCGCAAACCATGCACCTATCTTACACCAACACTAACACAATATCCAAACAGACCGAAACAAGATTCCACATGACCCACGTTACCTAGGAGTTCCATCGGGTGCGTCCAAAATGATTTCTGCCCCAATTGTACATTTGGCACAAACCATGCACCTATCTTGCACTGACACAAACACCATCTCCAAATGGATCAAAACGAGATTCAACATAACCCACGTCACCTAGGAGTTCCATCGGGTGCGTCCAAAACGATTTTCTCCTTGACTAGGGTACGTTCAGCGCAAATCGTACACTTATCTTGTGTCAAGATTAACACTATCTCCAAATAGACCGAAATGAGCTCCCACTTGAGCCTCATCACCTAGGAGTACCATCGGGTATGTCCAAAATGATTTCTGAGCATATGGTATGTTTGGCGCAAACCTTGCACTTATGTTGCATCAAGATTAGCACTATCTCCAAACAGACCAAAATGAGCTTCCACATGAGCTTCATCACCTAGGAGTACTATCGGGTATGTCCAAAATGATTCCTGAGCCTATGGTACGTTTGTCATAACCATGCACCTATCTTGCACCGACACTAACACTGTCTCCAAACAAACCAAAACGAGATTTGACACAACCCGTGTCACCTAGGAGTTCCATTGGGTGTGTCCAAAATGGTTCCCAAGCATATGGTACGTTTGGCGCAAACCGTGCACCTGTCTTACACCAACACTTACTCCATTTCCAAACAATCCGAAATAAGATTCCACATGACCCATGTTACCTAGCAGTTCCATCGGTTCCGTCCAAAACGATTTTTGAGCCTATGGTATGTTCGGCGCAAACCGTGCAAATATCTTGCGTCCAATTAGCATTATCTCTATATAGACCAAAATGAGCTTCCACTTCAGCCTCGACACCTAAGAGTACCATCAGGTGCTTCCAAACCAATTTCTGAGCCTATAGTCCATTTGGCGCAAAACCGTGCACCTATCTTGCACCAACACTAACGCTGTCTCCAAATGGACCAAAATGAGATTTGACATGACCCACGTCACCTTGGAGTTCCATCGAGTGTGTGCAAAATTATTTTATGGTACATTCTGTGCAAACCGTCCACCCGTCTTGCACCAACACAAACACCGTGTCCAAACGGACCAAAATGAGATTCCACGTGATGCACGTCACCTAGTTGTTCCATCAAGTGCATCCAAAACTATTTCTGAGCCTATGGTATGTTTAGCGCAAACCATACACCTGTCCTGCGTCAAGATTAGTACTATCTCCAAACAAACTAAAATGAGCTTCCACTTGAGCCTCATCACCTAGGAGTACCATCAGGTGCGTCCAAAATGATTCCTGAGCCTGTGGTACATCTGGCGCAAACCGTGCACCTACCTTGCACCAACACAAACACCATGTCCAAACAGATCGAAATGAGATTCCATGTGACGCACGTCACCTAGGAGTTCCATCGGGTACTTCCAAAACTATTTTTGAGCCTATGGTATGTTCAGCGCAAACCGTACACCTATCTCACGTGAAGATTAGCACTATCTCCAAACAGACCAAAACGAACTTCCACTAGAGCCACGTCACCTAGGAGTACCATCGGGGGTGTCCAAAATGATTCCTGAGCTAATAGTATGTTTGGCGCAAAACGTGCACCTATTTGGCACCGCCATCTCCAAATGGACTGAAATGAGAATCGACATGACCCATGACACCTAGGAGTTCCAACAGGTGCATCCAAAAGGATTTTCGAGCTTATGGTACGTTCGGCGCAAACCATGCACCTATCTTACACCAACACTAACACAATATCCAAACAGACCGAAACAAGATTCCACATGACCCACATTACCTAGGAGTTCCATCGGGTGCGTCCAAAATGATTTCTGCCCCAATTGTACATTTGGCACAAACCATGCACCTATCTTGCACCGACACAAACACCATCTCCAAATGGATCAAAACGAGATTCAACATAACCCACGTCACCTAGGAGTTCCATCGGGTGCGTCCAAAACGATTTTCTCCTTGACTAGGGTACGTTCAGCGCAAATCGTACACTTATCTTGTGTCAAGATTAACACTATCTCCAAACAGACCGAAATGAGCTCCCACTTGAGCCTTATCACCTAGGAGTACCATCGGGTACGTCCAAAATGATTTCTAAGCATATGGTATGTTTGGCGCAAACCTTGCACTTATCTTGCATCAAGATTAGCACTATCTTCAAATAGACCAAAATGAGCTTCCACATGAGCTTCATCACCTAGGAGTACTATCGGGTATGTCCAAAATGATTCCAGAGCCTATGGTACGTTTGTCATTACCATGCACCTATCTTGCACCGACACTAACACTGTCTCCAAATGAACCGAAACGAGATTTGACACGACCCGTGTCACCTAGGAGTTCCATTGGGTGCGTCCAAAATGGTTCCCGAGCATATGGTACGTTTGGCGCAAACCGTGCACCTATCTTACACCAACACTTACACCATTTCCAAACAATCCAAAATGAGATTCCACATGACCCACGTTACCTAGCAGTTCCATCGGTTCCGTCCAAAACGATTTTTGAGCCTATGGTATGTTTGGCGCAAACCGTGCAATTATCTTGCGTCCAATTAGCATTATCTCTATATAGACCAAAATGAGCTTCCACTTCAGCCTTGACACCTAAGAGTACCATCGGGTGCTTCCAAACCAATTTCTGAGCCTATAGTCCATTTGGCGCAAAACCGTGCACCTATCTTGCACCAACACTAACGCTGTCTCCAAATGGACCAAAATGAGATTTGACATGACCCACGTCACCTTGGAGTTCCATCGAGTGTGTGCAAAATTGTTTTATGCTACATTCTGTGCAAACCGTCCACCCGTCTTGCACCAACACAAACACCGTGTCCAAACGGACCAAAATGAGATTCCATGTGATGCTTGTCACCTAGTTGTTCCATCAAGTGCATCCAAAACTATTTCTGAGCCTATGGTATGTTTAGCACAAACCATACACCTATCCTGCGTCAAGATTAGCACTATCTCCAAACAGACTAAAATGAGCTTCCACTTGAGCCTCATCACCTAGGAGTACCATCAGGTGCGTCCAAAATGATTCCTGAGCCTATGGTACATCTGGTGCAAACCGTGCACCTACCTTGCACCAACACAAACACCATGTCCAAACAGATCAAAATGAGATTCCACGTGACGCACGTCACCTAGGAGTTCCATCGGGTACTTCCAAAACTATTTCTGAGCCAATGGTATGTTTAGCTCAAACCGTACACCTATCTCACGTGAAGATTAGCAATATCTCCAAACAGACCGAAACGAACTTCCACTAGAGCCACGTCACCTAGGAGTACCATCAGGGGTGTCCAAAAGGATTCCTGAGCCAATAGTATGTTTGGCGCAAAACGTGCACCTATTTGGCACCGCCATCTCCAAACGGACTGAAATGAGAATCGACATGACCCATGTCACCTAGGAGTTCCAACAGGTGCATCCAAAATGATTTTCGAGCTTATGGTACGTTCGGCGCAAACCATGCACCTATCTTACACCAACACTAACACAATATCCAAACAGACCGAAATGAGATTCCACATGACCCACGTTACATAGATGTTCCATTGGGTGCGTCTAAAATGATTTCTGCCCCAATTGTACATTTGGCGCAAACCATGCACCTATCTTGCACCGACACTGACACCATCTCTAAATGGACCAAAATAAGATTCGACATAACCCATGTCACCTAGGAGTTCCATCGGGTACGTCCAAAACGATTTTAGCCGAGACTAGGGTACATTCAGCGCAAACCATGCACCTATCTTGTGCCAAGATTAACACTATCTCTAAACAGACCAAAACGAGCTTCCACTTGAGCCTTGTCACCTAGGAGTACCATCGGGTGCGTCCAAAATGATTTCTGAGCAAATGGTATGTTTGGTGCAAACCAGGCACCAATCTTGCACAGACACAAACAATGTCCCCAAATGGACTAAAAGGAGATTCGACATGACCCACATCACCTAGGAGTTCCATCGGTTGCATCCAGAGCGTCCAGAATGATTTCTAAGACTATGGTACAATCAGTGGAAACCATGCACCTATCTTGCATCAAGATTAGCACTCTCTCCAAATAGACCAAAAAGAGCTTCCACTTGAGTCTCATCACCTAGGAGTACCATCGGGTGCATCCAAAACGATCCATAAGACTATGGTATTTTTGGTGCAAATCGTGCACCTATCTTGCACCGACACTAACACTTTCTCTAAATGGACCGAAACGAGAATCGACATGACCCACGTCACCTAGAAGTTCTATCGGATGTGTCCAAAATGATTTCTAGGACTATGGTATGTTCGGCACAAGCTATGCATCTATATTGCGTCAAGATTAGCACTGCCTCCAAGTAGACCAAAATGAGCTTGCACTTGAGCCTCGCCACCTAGGAGTACCATTGGGTGCTTCCAAAACGATTTCTGAGCCAATGGTACATGTGGCGCAAACTATGCAATAATCTTGCACTAGCACTAACACCATCTCCAATTGGACTAAAACGAGATTCGACATAACCTATGTCACCTAGGAGTTCCATCGGGTGCATTTGAAATGATTTTCTCCGAGACTATGGTACGTTCGGTGCAAACCGTGCACCTATCTTGTATCAAGATTAGCACTGTAACACCTCGGTGTTAGCATGCATTAGCATCCCAAAGCATGAGCATTAGCTTCAAATGCATTTCATAATCACATGCAATGTAAGTTTAAAACTGAATTAAAACGTGTGAAACATCATTTTGAAACATGTATGTTGCATATGATTGTTAGTTTTACGTTTGCCCTAATTATATTTGCTAGGTTAGGGAAACATGTTTGGCTATGATTTAAAATAACCTAGAATTAATTAGCATGATTTTTGGAGCAACTTTTGTATTCAAAATCTCCCCAAATTTTTCTTTTAAAAATATTCTAGAAAATTGAGTTTTTATTTTAAAAAATGGACTTTGAATCATTAATTCAAAATCTATTTGGAATTTTGAAAAATGCCCTAAATAAAAGTTGTAGAGAATTAAATTTTGAACAACTTTTGTTTTGGGGTCAACTTGTGAAAATGCCTCTTTCTTCCTCAAAATTTGAATTTGAAATGGTTTAGAAATTCTGGAAATTGAAAATAGAAAAGAAAAAGCATTTTCGCAGTTAACGGGCCGCCGCCCCACTTCCGGCCTAGCTGGCCAGGCCAGCCCGGCCCGCGTCTGCGCCTGCCCCCGCGCGCGCGCGCTCGCGCCCGACCGCGGTAGAGCCTCACTGCCCCGTGGCCGCCATACGCCGGCGCCGCCCTCCGCATGGCCGTCCGTGGCCCCCACGCGCCCAGCTCCTTGGCGACACGCCCACGCCCCTGCTTCCTCCCTCTCCCTCACTCGTTCTCTCTTTTGCCCGCAGAGAGAACACAGCGCGCCCTCGCATCGTCTTGCACGCTCGCCACCGCTGCCGCTTGCTTCATCGCCACGTTCCGCCACCGGCAAGCTTTCTCCGAGCAATTGCTTGTGCGTCACGCTCCGCCATCTCCTCCACTCCTCCGAACGCACCTCCGCGCTCCACCTTCGCCTCCGGTAAGGCTCCATTGTGCGTGTCCCGCCGCGCCACCATTTCCGGCCACCGAGCTCGCGTTCCGCCCCTCCAGCATCCTCGCCCTCTATCGACCCCCACGCGCTGCACTCTGATGTTCGCCATCTTCCCGCGAGTCTTGTGCGCCCGCTCGCTGGTCCTCGCTTGGCCGGAGTTGGCCATTGGCCACCAGCGAGCACCGCACCGCCGCGACGTCACGGGCACCGGCGTCATGCCCATGCCCTAGTTCCCCCCTCTCTGTTTTTCCTTAGGCCGCAGCGCCAGTGGGCCGCGCCACCGAGCCGGGCCACTCGTTTCCCCCACGCGGGTTGCTGGGGCTGTTTTCGGCAGTGGGCCAATGGAGCTCACGGGCCGGCCTGTTAGGCAGAAAAAGGAAACAGATTTCGATTTTTGTTTTCTTTTGAAAGGAGAAATGCTTGGGAAAAATGTTGTGTATCCATTTTAGCTCCAAAAATTATGAAACAAATTTTGGTAGACTTCTTAAGGCCAAATCTATGATGTAAAATTATTGCATGTCAAGTTTGAAATACTTTTCTGTGCAGATTTATTTAATCCTTGTTTTTGCTGATATCTTAGAAAATGTCTAATAAATAGAATATTGATTAGAAAAATATGGTTCTAGTTTCATTAGTCTTCTTTAGTGATGTACTTTCTAGGAAAAATGTATGTGATGCATGTTCTGTGAAAAATTATTGAGGTGTAGTTCAAATGCCTTTAATCGATGATTTTTGTTATTTTTGATAGAGAGAAAAAGTTGTATAAAACATGCACATGATAATTTTTGTATACTGATGGTGTGTGGTGTAGAACATAGGAAAAATGCTAATTCTGTTGTTTGATACTTTTCATAGTACTAAATGTTTTCATGCTCAATATCATACTAGAACTTGTCATTTTTTTGTAGGTTGTAGTACTTATCCAAATCTCCTAAAATTTTTATGGTGTGCTATTTATAGTAACACTAGGCTACTATAATTTTTGTAGATTTTTCTAGGCACTAGAAATGCTTGTCGCTGTTATAACCCTAGTTTAAATAGGAAATAAAATGTCATTTTTATGAATAATTAGAAGTATTAAGGAGTGTTTGGTGTATCTTTGAAGCACCCCAACCACCTTGCTGGTGTCACTTAAAAATTTAAGTGTAGTGTTGTTGGTGAAGAGTAGTGGCACTTATGATAGGGTTACATGCTAGCTATGGTATGAAAAAGATGACTTGTTTGTTTAATGATTAGGCTTGGATGATGTGGACTACTTTGCAGAAAGCTTTTCGTTTCTAATCTATACCATAGGTTTCAATGTGTTCATCTGCATATCATGACATCATGAGCATGGCATTCCACTGCATTTGATGCACCGTTTGCATGTTTATTTATGCAATTGCATCATATAGGATCGCATGAGTCGCCAATAGCAGTGCCGGAAGAGCAGACCAGAGCAGATCCGCAAGATCCCCAGGCACAGGAGGTGCCTGAGGATGAGGAGCAAGGAGAGGAGTTGCCTAAGTGCGTAGATCACCAGCCTAGTTCGTTTGAAAGAGGCAAGCCCAGGAGCATTCTAAATTCCCTATTTTATTTAAACAATTCTTTATATATGAGTTATATATATTGTTACATTAAGTTATAGGAGTTGAGTGAAAACACTTGCTACATATATACCTTTTCCTTGTCCTATAAATATGCCTAGAATCCTATTTTTGTGTAGGATCGAAAGTATTGCTTAGCCATGCTTAGACCGGTAGAAGTCGGGTGATTTCCTGTCACCTGCGAGATATAGGTGGATACCTGGTTATGGTTGGCTATAATTGTTATCATGGAAAGTAACCAAGTGTTGATGGATAAATGGAGACCGAGCAGAGTTTTATAGGGTTTTGGAATATAGTGATTCCGTTTGTGTCGATTAAGGACCGATCGTTGTTCGTCCCTCGTGTCATGTTGAACGCATGCCTCACATTTAGCTGGCCGAATAAAGTACCTTTCAACCACGAAGCTAGTGACATGATTCGGGCCGGGACCTACACGGGTGCACGTACTGGTGCTAAAGGGAGTATGACAGGGACACGAAGAGTGAGCCCAAGGTGCGTCCTGGCAGTCGGGCGGTCCCTAGGTACTGCGGCCCCAGTTTATCCCGCGACATTTATCGGAATCTTGTCATTGGTGATCTGTAGCTCACTTGATCGGTGAGTGTGGTTTGTGTGAGGAATAAATCACCAGCTGGTTAGGAATCGATTCGAATCACCATCGCTCCTGGATAGTGAGCACTTGACTCGAGCTACGGCATCGTAGTAATAACAATGGAACACGAATGGTTATGTGGATGATGTTGGAAATGCTAAACCTGAGATGGTAACCTTTGATGTTAATGGTTAATCAAGTGATTGCTCTAGCATAGGTGCTTACTTAGATTAATCAGGTATAATCAAGTTGATGCTTGTATTTTAAATGGTTCATAGATAATAACTTATGCTTTTCTGCAAAACAAGTCAAGCCAGTCCACCTTATAAAAGCCTTGCATACTCCTTGGTGTCATTTATTTTTGGTTTAAGATGGGTAAGTCTAGCTGAGTACCTTCTCGTACTTAGGGCGTTGTTCCCATTATTGTTGCAGATGGTCAAATGTACTACGGCTACTGCATTAACTGCCTGTATCCAACGATGGGCGACAACTATGACCAAGGGCAATGGTCACTCCGTATCTCTCCTCTGATGCTTTTGTGGGAGATGACTACCAGCTGGCACTGTATCTGAACTAAGTGTGTGTGTGGTTTTAAAACTACTTGCTTCCGCTATGTTAATTTGAACTTGTGTTGTAATAACTTTATGTTCTAAACTCTGATGTATTCAACTATCATTGCGAACTTTATGTAAGATGTGACGGTGACTGCTAAACCAGTACGATCTTGGTCAGATGTTGGTTGGTTTGAAATCCTTTGTGATTTCACGGCATCTTGGGTTGTACGGGCTTAAGTTTGGTAAATTATCTGCCTCGGCGGAAGATTTTCTTACTTAATCTCATATAATCGTATTGATCTGTTACAAGCACTATCTCTAAACAGACCAAAACGAGCTTCCACTTGAGCCTCATCACCTAGAAGTACCATCGGGTGCGTCCAAAACGATTCCTGAGATTATGGTACGTTTGGTGCAAACCGTGTACCTATCTTGCACCGACACTAACATCGTCCGCAAATGGACCAAAATGAGGTTCGGCAAGACCCACGTCACCTAAGAGTTCCATCAGGTGCGTCCAGAATGATTTCTGAGACAATGGTACGTTCAACACAAACTATGCTCCTATCTTGTATCAAGATTAGCACTATCTCCAAACAGACCAAAATGAGCTTCCACTTGAGCCTCATCACCTAGGAGTACCATTGGGTGCGTCCAAAATGATTCTTGAGCCTATGGTACTTTTGGCACAAACTATGCACCTATGTTGCACCGACACTAACACCATCTCCAAACAGACCGAAATGAGATTTGAAATGACTCACGTCACCTAGGAGTTCAGCGCAAACAATACACCCATATTGAGTCAAGATTAGCGCTATCTCCAAACAGACTAAAACAAGCTTCCACTTGAGCCTCATCACCTAGGAGTACCATCGGGTGCTTCCGAAACGATTCCTAAGCCTATGGTATGTTTGGCGCAAACCGTGCAAGTATCTTGCACCGACACTAACACCGCCTCCAAACGGACTAAAATGAGATTCGACGCGACCCCAGTCACCTAGGAGTTCCATCGGGTGCATCCAAAAAGAATTTTGAGCCTATGGTACATTTCGGGCAAACCGTTCACCTGTCTTGTGTCAAGATTAGCATAGCTACACCGAAATGAGCTTGCACTTGAGCAACGTCACCTAGGAGTATCATCGGGTGCGTCCAAAATGATTCCTGAGCCTATGGTATGTTTTGTGCAAAAAGTGCACCTATGTTGCACCAACACTAACACTGTCTCCAAACGGACCAAATTAAGATTTGACATGACCCACATCACCTAGGAGTTCCATCGAGTGCGTCCAAAATGGTTTCTGATCCTATGGTACGTTCTGCGCTAACCAAGCACCTATCTTGCACCAACACAAACACCGTGTCTAAACAGACCAAAATGAGATTCGACATGACCCACGTCCCCTAGGAGTTCTATCTGGTGCGTCTAGAATGATTTCTAGGACTGTGGTACGTTCGGCGCAAACCATGCACCTATCTTGCACCAACACAAACACCGTGTCCAAAACTATTTTTGAGCCTATGGTACGTTCAGGACAAACCGTACACCTATCTCGTGTTAAGATTAGCACTATCTTCAAACATTCCAAAATAAGATTCCACATGAGCCTCGTCACCTAGGAGATACATCGAGTGTGTGCAAAATGATTCCTGAGCTGATGGTACAATTGATGCAAACTATGCATGTATCTTGCACTGACACTAACAGCGTCTCCAAAAGGAACAAAATGAGATTTGACATGATCCATGAGACCTAGGAGTTCCATTTAGTGCATCCAGAATGATTACTGAGACTATGGTACGTTCGGTGCAAACCGTGCACCAATCTTGCATCAAGATTAGCACTATCTCCAAACAGACCAAAATGAGCTTCCACTTGAGTCTCGTCACCTAGGAGTACCATCAGGTGCGTCCAAAATGATTCCTGAGCCTATGGTATGTTTGGCACAAATCGTGCACCTATCTTGCACTGACATTAACATTGTCTCCAAATGGACCGAAATGAGATTCATCACGACCCACGTCACCTAGGAGTTCCGTTGGGTGCGTACATAATGATTTTTGAGACTATGGTTCGTTCGGTGCAAACCGTGCACCTATCTTGCGTCAAGATTAGCACTATCTCCAAATATACCAAAATGAGCTTCCACCTGAGCCTCGTCACCTAGGAGTACTATCAGGTGCGTCCAAAATGATTCCTGAGCCTATGGTATGCTTGGCGCAAACCGTGCACCTATTTTGCACCGACACTAACACCATCTCCAAATGGATCGAAGCAAGATTTGACATGACACACATCACCTAGGAGTACCATCGGGTGCATCCAAAATGGTTTCTAATTCTATGGTACGTTCTACACAAACCAAGCACCTATCTTGCACCAACACAAACACCATGTCCAAACGGACCGAAATGAGATTCCACATGATGCACGTCAGCTAGGAGTTCCATCGGGTGCATCCAAAACTATTTTCTGAGCTTATGGTATGTTCGGCGCAAACCATGCACCTATCTTATGTCAAGATTAGCACTATCTCCAAGCAAACAAAAATGAGCATCCACTTGAGCCTCATCACCTAGGAGTACTATCGGGTGCGTCCAAAACGATTTTTGAGCCTATGGTACGTTTGGCGCAAACCGTGCACCTACCTTGCGACAGGTTTAGCACTATCTCCAAACAGACCAAAATGAGCTTCTATTTGAGCCTCATCACCTAGGAGTACCATCGGGTGCATCCAAAATGATCCCTGAGCCTATGGTAAGTTCGGCGGAAACCGTGCACCTATCTTGCACCAAAACCAACACCGTCTCCAAACGGACTGAAACGAGATTCAACATAACCCATGTCACCTAGGATTTCTATTTGGTATGTCTAGAGTGATTTCTAAGGCTATGGTACATTCGGTGCAAACCGTGTACCTATCTTGCATCAAGATCAGCACTATATCCAAATGGACCAAAATGAGTTTCCACTTGAGCCTCGTCACCTAGGAGTACTATCGATGCATCCAAAATGATTCCTGAGCCTGTGGTACGTTTGGTGAAAACCATGCACCTATACTGCACTGACACTAACACTGTTTGCAAATGGACCAAAACAAGATTCAACATGACCCACGTCACCTATGAGTACCATCGGGTGCGTCCAAAATTATTCGTGAGCCTATAGTATGTTTGGCGCAAACCGTGGACCTATGTTGCGTCAAGATTAGCACTATCTCTAAATAGACCAAAATGAGCTTTCCACTTGAGCCTCATTACCTAGGAGTACTATCGGGTGAGTCCAAAACGATTCCTGTGCCTATGGTACGTTTGGCGCAAACTGTGCACCCATCTTGCACTGACACTAAGACCATATTCAAACAGACCGAAATGAGATTTGACATTACCCACGTCACCTAGGAGTTCCATCGGGTGCTTCCAAAATTGTTTTCGAGCCTATGGTTAATTCGGCGCAAACCGTGCACCTATCTTACACCAACACTAACTCCATTTCCAAATGGACCGAATGAGATTCCACATGACCCACGTAACTTGGCAGTTCCATCAGGTGCATCCAAAACAATTTTCAAGCATATGGTAATTTCGGTGCAAACCGTGCACCTTTCTTGCGTCAGATTAGCATTATCTCCAAATAGATCGAAATGAGCTTCCACTTCAGCCTTGACACCTAGGAGTAGCATCAGGTGTGTCCAAAATAATTTTTAAGCCTTTGGTACATTTGGTGCAAACCGTGCAACTATCTTACACCGACACTAACATTGCCTCCAAACGGACCGAATTGAGATTCGACACGACCCACGTCACCTAGGAGTTCCATCGGGTGCGTCCAAAGTGGTTTCTGATCCTATGGTATGTTCTACGCAAACCATGCACCTATCTTGCACCAACACAAACACCGTGTCCAAACGGACCGAAACGAGATTCCACATGACGCACGTCTCCTAGGAGTTCCATTGGGTGTGTCCAAAACTATTTCCTAGCCTATGGTAAGTTCAGCGCAAACCGTGCACCTATCATGCGTCAAGATTAGCACTATCTCCAAACAAACCAAAATAAGCTTCCACTTGAGCCTCGTCACCTAGGAGTACCATCGGGTGCGTCCAAAATGGTTCCTGGGCCTATGGTAAATTTGGCGCAACTGTGCACCTACCTTGCACTGACACTAACACCGTCTCCAAATGGACTAAAACGATACTCGACGTGACCCACATCACCTAGGAGTTCCATTAGGTGCGTCTAGAATGATTTCTGAGGCTGTGGTACATTCGGCGCAAACCGTGCACCTATCTTGCATCAAAATTAGCACTATCTCCAAATAGATAAAAATGAGCTTTCACTTGAGCCTCGTCACCTAGGCGTATATCGGGTGTGTCAAAAATGATTCCTGAGCCTATGGTACGTGTGGCGCAAACCGTGCACCTATCTTGCACCGACACTAACACTATCTCCAAATGGACCAAAACAAGATTCGATATAACCCACGCCACCAAGGATTACCATGGGGTGCGTCCAAAATGATTCCTGAGCCTATGGTACGTTTGGCGCAAACCTGCACCAATCTTGATCTAACACTAACACCGTCTCCAAACAGATCGAAACAAGATTCGACTGACCCGCGTCACTTAGGAGTTCGATCGGGTGTGTCCAAAATGATTTCCAAGCCTATGTGATGTTCGGCACAAACTAAGCCCCTATCTTGTGTCAAGATTAGCAGTATCTCCAAACAAACCAAAACAAGCTTCCACCTGAGGCTCGTCACCTAGGAGTACCATCGGATACATCCAAAACAATTTCAGAGCGTATGGTATGTTTAGCGCAAGTCATACACCTTTCTTGCACCAACACTAACACCGTCTCAAAATGGACCAAAACGAGATTCCACATGACCTACGTCGCCTAAGAGTTCTATCGGGTGTGCCAAAACAATTCCTGAGCCTATGGTACGTTTGGCACAAACCGTGCAACTATCTTGCACCGACACTAACAACATCTCCAAAGTGACTGAAACAAGATTCAACATAACCCAGGTCAACTAGGAGTTCCATCTATAGCGTTCAAAATGATTTCTGAGCCTATGGTATGTTCATCGCAAATGGTGCACCTATCTTGTGTCAAGATTAGCACTGTCTCCAAACGAACCAAAATGAGATTCCACTAGAGCCTCGTCACTTAGGAGTACCACCGGGTGCGTCCAAAATGACTACGGAGCCTATGGTACATTTGGTGCAAGCCTTGCACCTTTCTTGCACCGACACCAATACCATTTCGAAATAGATCGAAACAAGATTCCGCATGACCCAATTCACCTAGGAGTTCCATTGGGTGCGTCCAAAATGGTTTCCGAGCCTATGGTGCGTTGGGCGCAAACTTTGCACCTATCTTGCGTCACGACTAGCACTATCTCCAAACGGACCGAAACAAGCTTTCACTTGAGCCTGGTCACCTAGGAGTACCATCGGGTGTGTTCAAGACGATTCTGGAGCCTATGGTACGTTTGGCGCAAGCCATCTACCTTTCTTGCACCGACACCAACACCATCTTGGAACGGACTGAAACAAGATTCGACATGACCCACGTCACCTAGGAGTTACATCGGGTGTGTCCAAAGAGATTTCTTGGCCTACGGTACGTTCTGCGCAAACGGTGCACCTATCTTGCATCAGGATTAGCACTATCTCCAAACAGACCGAAATGAGCTTCCACTTGAGCCTTGTCACCTAGGAGTTCGATCGGGTGCGTCCAAAACAATTCCTGAGCCTATGATATGTTTGGCATAAACCGTGCACCTATCTTGGAACGACACCAACACCGTCTCCAAACGGACTAAAATGAGATTCGACATGACCCACGTCACATACGAGTTTCCATCGAGTGCATCCAAAATGGTTTCTGAGCCTATGGTACGTTCGGTGCAAATCGTGCACCTATCTTACATCAACACTAACACCATTTCCAAACAGACCGAAACGAGATTCCACACGACCCATGTCACCTAGCAGTTCCATTGGGTGTGTCCAAAACTATTTCCAAGCCTATGGTATGTTCGGTGCAATCTGTGCACGTCAAGATTAGCACTATCTCCAAACAGACCAAAATGAACTTCCACTTGGGTCTCGTCACCTAGAAGTACCATCAGGTGTGTCCAAAATGATTCTTGAGCCTATAGAATGTTTGGCGCAAACCATGCACCTATCTTGCACCGATAATAACACTGTATCCAAACGGACTGAAAAGAGATTCGACATGAACCACACCACCTAGGAGTTCCATCAGGTGCGTCCAAAATGGTCTCAGAGCTTATAGTTCATTTGGCGCAAGTCGCGCACCTATCTTACACTAGCACTAACATCGTTTCCAAACGGACCGAAATGAGATTCCACATGACGCACGTCACCTAGTTGTTCCGTCAGGTGCATCCAAAACTATTTCTAAGCCTTTGGTATGTTTAGCGCAAACCATACACCTGTCTTGCGTCAAGATTAGCACTATCTCCAAACAGACTAAAATGAGCTTCCACTTGAACCATGTCACCTAAGAATTCCATCGGGTGCATCCAAAATGGTTTCTGAGCCTGTGGTATGTTGGGTGCAAACTTTGCGCCTATCTTGCATCACGATTAGCATTATCTCCAAACGGACCGAAACAAGCTTCCAGTTGACCCTGGTCAGCTAGGAGTACCATCGGGTGTGTCCAAGACAATTCTAGAGCCTACGTTAGGTTTGGCACAAGCCATCCACCTTTCTTGCACCGACACTAACACCATCTTGGAACGGACTGAAACGAGATTCGACATGACCCATGTCACCTAGGAGTTACATTAGGTGTGTCCAAAAAGATTTCTGAGCCTACGATATATTCTGTGCAAACTATGCACCTATCTTACGTTAGGATTAGCACTATCTCCAAACAGGTCGAAACGAGCTTCCACTTGTGCCTCGTCACCTAGGAGTTCCATCGGGTGCGTCCAAAATGATTCCTGAGCTTATGGTATGTTTGGCACAAACCGTGCACCTATCTTGCAATGACACCAACACCATTTCCAAACGGACCGAAACAAGATTCGACATGACCCACATCACCTACGAGTTCCATCGAGTGCATCCAAAATAGTTTTTGAGCCTATGGTACGTTCAGTGCAAATCGTGCACCTATCTTACACCGACACTAACACGATTTCCAAACAGACCGAAATGAGATTCCACATGACCCACGTCACCTAGAAGTTCCATTGGGTGCGTCCAAAACTATTTCCAAGCCTATGGTACGTTCGGCGCAATCCGTGCATGTCAAGATTAGCACTATCTCCAAACAGAACAAAACGAGCTTCCACTTGGGTCTTGTCACTTAGGTGTACCATTGGGTGTGTCCAAAATGATTCTTGAGGCTATGGAATGTTTGGTGCAAACCATGCACCTATCTTGCACCGACATTAACACTGTCTCCAAACGGACTGAAAAGAGATTCGACATGAACCACGCCACCTAGGAGTTCCATCGGGTGCGTCCAAAATGGTCTCAGAGCCTATAGTTCATTCGGCGCAAATCGCGCACCTATCTTACACCGGCACTAACACCATTTCCAAATGGACCAAAATGAGAATCGGCATGACCCACATCACCTCAGAGTTCCATCAGGTGCGTCCAAAATGATTTCCATGACTGTGGTACATTCGGCACAAACCGTGCACCTATATTGCGTCAAGAATAGCATTGTCTCTAAACAGACCGAAACGAGCTTACACTTTAGCCTCGTCACCTAGGAGTACCATCAGGTACGTCCAAAACAATTCCTAAGACTTTGGTATGTTTGGCACAAATTGTGCACCTATCTGGCACCGACACTAACACCGTCTCCAAATGGGCTGAAACCAGATTCGACATGACCTAAGTCACCTAAGAGTTCCATTGGGTGCATCCAAAAAGATTTCTAGGCCTATGGTACGTTTGGGACAAATCGTTCACCTGTCTTGCGTCAAGATTAGCACCACCTCCAAACAGACCGAAACGAGCTTCCACTAGAGCCTCATCACCTAGGAGTACCATCAGGTGCGTCCAAAATGATTCCTGAGCCTATGGTATGTTTGGTGCATACCGTGCACCTATCTTGCCCCGACACTAACACCATCTCTAAACGGATTGAAAGGAGTTTCGACATGACCCAAGTCAGCTAGGAGTTCCATTGGGTGCGTCCAAAAGATTTCTAAGCCTGTGGTATGTTTGGGGAAAACAGTTCACCTGTTTTGTGTCAGGATTAGCACTATCTACAAATAGACCGAAACGAGCTTCTACTAGAGCCTCGTCACCAGGAGTTTTATCGAGTGCGTCCAAAATGATTCATGAGCCTAAGGTATGTTTGGCACAAACCGTGCACCTATCTTGCACCAAAACTAACACCATCTCCAACCAGACTGAAACAAGATTCCACATGACCCAAGTCACCTAGAACTTACATCGGGTGCGTCTAAAAAGATTTCTGAGCCTATAGTACGTTTATGGCAAACTATTCACCTATATTGTGTCAAGATTAGCACTATCTCCAAATATACCAAAACGAGCTTCCACTTGAGCCTTGTCACCTAGGAGTACCATTGGGTGCGCCCAAAACGATTTCAGAGCCTATGGTATGTTTGGGGCAAACTGTGCATCTTACTTGCACTGACACTAACACCGTTTCCGAACAGACCAAATGAGACTCAACACAACCCATGTCACCTAGGAGTTCTATCGGGTGCATCCAAAATGGTTTCCAAGCCTATGGTACGTTCGGCACAAATTGTGCACCTATCTTACACCAACACTAACACCATTTCCAAATAGACCGAAACAAGATTCCACATGACCACGTCACCTAGCATTCCCATTGGGTGCATCAAAATGATTCTTGAGCCTATGGTATGTTTGGCGCAAACTGTGTACCTATCCTACATCAGATGAGCATTATCTCCAAATAGACCAAAACAAGCTTCCACTTCAGCCTCGACACCTAGGAGTACCATCGGGTGCGTCCAAAATAATTTCTGAGCCTATGGTACGTTCGGCGCACACCGTGCACCTATCTTGCACTGACACTAACACTGTCTCCAAACGGACCAAAATGAGATTCGACATGACCCACGTCACCTATGAGTTCCATAGGGTTTGTCCAAAACTATTTCTGAGCCTATGATACATTTAGCGCAAACTGTGGATCTATCTTGTGTCAAGATTAGCATTATCTCTAAATAGACCAAAATGAGCTTTGACTTGAGCATCGTCACCTAGGAGTACCATCGGGTGCATCCAGAACGATTCCTGAGCTAATGGTACGTTTGGCGTAAACCATGCACCGATGTTGCACCGACACTTACACCATCTCCAAATGGACCAAAATGAGACTCGACATGACCCACGTCACCTAGGAGTTCCGTCAGGTGCATACACAACCATTTCTGAGACTATGGTACGTTTGGCACAAACCGTGCACCCATATCGCGTCAAGATTAGCATTGTCTCCAAACAAACCAAAACGAGCTTCCACTACTGCCTCATCACCTAGGAGTAACATCGAGTGCGTCCAAAACGAATCCTAAGCCTATGGTATGTTTGGCGCAAACCGTGCACCTATCTTGCACCGACACTAACACCATCTCCAAATAGACTGAAACTAGATTCGACATGACCCAAGTCACCTAGGAGTTCCATTGGGTGCGTCTAAAAAGATTTCTAAGCATGTGGTATGATTGGGGCAAACCATTCACCTGTCTTACGTCAAGATTCACACTATCTCCAAATAGATCGAAACGAGCCACCTCTTTAGCCTCATCACATAGGAGTACCATCGGTGCGTCCAAAATGATTCCTGAGCTATGGCATGTTTGGCACAAACCGTGCACCTATCTTGCACCGACACTAACACTGTCTCCAAATGGACTTAACGAGATTCCACATGATGCACGTCACCTATGAGTTCCATCGTGTGCGTCCAAAACTATTTTTGAGCCTATGGTACATTCAGCACAAACTTTGCACTTGTCTTGCATCAAGATTAGCACTATCACCAAACAGACCAAAATGAGCTTCCACTTGAGCCTCGTCACCTAGGAGTACCATCAGGTGCGTCCAAAATGATTCCTAAGCCTATGGTACGTTTGACGCAAACCGTGCACGTATCTTGCACCGACACTAACACTGTCTCCAAACGGATCGAAACGAGATTCGACATGGCCCACGTCACCTAGGATTTCTGTCGAGAGCATCCAAAACCATTTTCAAGACTATGGTACATTAGGCGTAAACCATGCTCCTATATTGCATCAAGATTAGCACTGTCTCCAAACAGATCAAAACGAGCTTCCATTAGAGTCTCGTCAGCAAGGAGTACCATCGGGTGCGTCCAAAATGATTTCTGAGCCTATGGTACATTTGTCGCAAATCGTACACCTATCTTACATCGAAACTAACACTATCTCCAAATGGACCGATATGAGATTCAACATGACCCACGTCACCTAGGAGTTCCATCGGGAGTGTCCAAAATGGTTTTTGATTCTATGATACGTTCGGCGCAAACCGTGCACCTATCTTACATCAACACAAACACCATGTCCAAACGGACCGAAACAATATTTCATGTGACGCATGTCACCTAGGAATTCTATCGGGTGCGTCTAAAACTATTTCTGAGCCTATGCTATATTTGTCATAAACCGTGCACCTATCTTGCATCAGATTAGCATTATCTCTAAATAGACCGAAATGAGCTTTCACTTCAGCCTTGACACCTAGGAGTACCATCAGGTGCATCTAGAACGATTCTTGAGCCTATGGTATGTTTAGCACAAAATGTGCACCTATCCTGCACTGACACTAACACCATCTCCAAACGGACTGAAACGAGATTCGACATGACCTAAGTCGCCTAGGAGTTCTATTGAGTGTGTCCAAAAAGATTTATGAGCCTATGGTACATTTGGGGCAAACTGTTCACCTATCTCGCGTCAAGACTAGCACTATCTCCAAGCAGACCAAAATGAGCTTCCACTTGAGCCTCATCACCTAGCAGTACCATCAAGTGTGTCCAAAACGATTCCTAAGACTATGGTATGTTTGGCGCAAACCATGCACCTATCTTGCAATGACACTAACACTGTCTCCAAATGGACTGAAACGAGATTCTACATGACCCAAGTCACCTAGGAGTTACATCGAGTGCGTCCAAAAAGATTTCTAAGCCTAAGGTACATTTGGGACAAACCGTTTGCCTGTATTGCATCAAGATTAGCACTATCTCCAAATAGACCGAAACGAGCTTTCACTTGTGCCACATCACCTAGGAGTACCATTGGGTGCATCCAACATGATTTTCAAAGCCTATGGTATGTTTGGCGCAAACCGTCTCCAAACGGACCGAAACGAGATTCGACAAGACCCATGTCACCTAAGAGTTCCATCGGGAGCATCCAAAACCATTTTCGAGACTATGGTACATTCAGCGCAAACCGTGCACCTATTTGCATCAAGATTAGCACTGTCTCCAAATAGATCAAAACAAGGTTCCACTAGAGCCTCATCACCTAAGAGTAGCATCGGGTGCACCCAAAATGATTCTTGGGCCTATGGTATGTTTGGCGCAAACAGTGCACCTATCTTTGCACCGACACTAACACAGTCTCCAAACAGACTGAAACGAGATTTGACATAACCCAAGTCACCTAGAAGTTCCATCGATTGTGTCTAAAAGATTTATGAGCCTATGGTATGTTTGAGGCAAACCATTTACCTGTCTTGCGTCAAGATTAGCACTATCTCCAAACAGACCAAAATGAGCTACCTCTCGAGCCTTGTCACCTAAGAGTACCATCGGTGCGTCCAAAATGATTCCTGAGCATATGGCATGTTTGGCGCAAACTGTGCACCTATCTTACACCGACACTAACACCGTCTCCAATTGGACCAAAACTAGATTTGACATGACCCAAGTCACCTAGGAGTTACACTGGGTGTGTCCAAAAAGATTTCTGAGCCTATGGTTCATTTGGGGCAAACCGTTCACCTATATTGCGTCAAGATTAGCACTATCTCCAAACAAACCAAAATGAGCTTCCACTTGAGCTTCGTCACCTAGGAGTACCCTCGAGTGCATCCAGAATGATTCCTGAGTCAATGGTACGTTTGGTGCAAACCATGCATCTATCTTGCACCGACACTAACATCGTCTCCAAATGGACCGAAACATGATTCGACATGACCCATGTCACCTAGGAGTACCATTGGGTGCGTCCAAAATGATTCCTGAGCCTATGGTATATTTGGCACAAACCGTGCTCCTTTCTTCAACCGACACAAACACCATCTCCAAGTGGACCGAAACGAGATTCGACATGACCCACGTTACCTAGGAGTTCCATCGGGTGCGTCTAAAATGGTTTCTGAGCCTATAGTACGTTCGGTGAAAAACACTAACTCTATTTCCAAATGGACCGAAATAAGATTCCACATGACACATGTCACCAAGCAGTTCCATCGGGTGCGATCAAAACAATTTTTGAGCCTATGGTATGTTTGGCACAAACCGTGCACCTATCTTGTGTCAAGATTAGCACTATCTCTAAACAGACCAAAACGTGTGTAATGTCCCACCTCCTTGAGGCCAGGCGCGCTTACATCTGGCTGCTTTTCTAGGACATAGACTGCCGTCACAGACCAACACAAGTCTTTTCTGCGTACTTTGTCCTCACTCGTGCGCACCCAGGAAGAACTTCCAGGTCGGTCACCAATCGCTTCAGGCCAAGCATGGTTAACTTTGGAGTTCTTTGCAAATGGGCTTCCCAAAAAGAAGTTGCAACTTGTTGGTATGAGTATCCTATTAATCCTGTTAAGCCCTGGGCCGAAATGTTACATCCTCACCCCCTTAAGAGACCGACGTCCTCATCGGTCAATCCCAAGCCAGTAACGTCCTCTCTTGGCCACGTCCGTGTGTTCAGTGCCAGCGCATGTGCCATGCTATGTGACCACTCTGGGTCCACACCAGCCATGCGCACCATGCCTGTGCAACTGCGACACATGCGCTAGTGAAACTGCGAGAGTCGGCTCTGATACCATTATGTAATGTCCCACCTCCTCGAGGCCGGGCCCGCTTACATCTGACCACTTTTTTAGGACGTAGACTACCCTCACAGACCAACACAAGTCTTTTCTGCATACTTTGTCCTCACTCGTGCGCACTTCTCGGTCGATCACCCATCGCTCCAGGCCAAGCACGTTTAACTTTGGAGTTCTTTGTTGATGGGCTTCCGGAAAAGAAGTTGCAACTTATTGGTATGAGTATCCTATTAATCCTGTTAAGCCCTAGGCCAGGATGTTACAACGAGCTTTCACCTGACGCTCATTATCTTGGAGTACCATCAGGTGCATCCAAAACGATTCCTGAGCCTATGGTACATTTGGCATAAACCGTGCACCTATCTAGCACCGACACTAACACCGTCCCCGAACAGACTGAAACGAGATTTGACATGACCTATGTCACCTAGGAGTCCCATTGGGTGTGTCCAGAATGATTTTTGAGGCTATGGTACATTCGGCACAAACCATGCACCAATCTTGCGTCAAGATTAGCACTATCTCCAAATAGAAAAAATGAGCTTTCACTTGAGCCTCGTCACCCAGGAGTACTATGCACCAATCTTCCTGAGCCAATGGAACATTTGGCGCAAACCGTGCACCTATCATGCAGTGACACTAACACTATCTCCAAATAGAATAGAACAAGATTCGACATGACCCATGTCACCTAGGAGTACCATCAGGTGCGTCAAAAATGATTCCTGAGCTATGGTATCTTTGGCGCACACCGTGCACCTATCTTTAACCGACTCCAACACCATCTCCAAACAGACCGAAATGAGATTCGACATGACCCACGTCACCTTGGAGTTCCATCTGGTGCGTCCAAAATGGTTTATGAGCCTATGGTACGTTTGGCGCAAACCATACACCTATCTTACACCAACACTAACTCCATTTCCAAATTGACCGAAATGAGATTCCACATGACCCGCGTCACCTAGCAGTTCCATCGGGTGTGGCAGAAACAATTTTTGAGTCTATGGCATGTTCAGCACAAACCATGCACCTGTCTTGTGTCAAGATTAGCACTATCTCCAAACAGACCAAAATGAGCTTCCCCTTGACCCTCGTCACCTAGGAGTACCATCGGGTGCATCCAAAATGATTCCTAACCCTATGGTACATTTGACGCAAACCGTGCACCTATTTACCACTGATACTAACACCATCCCAGATAGACTGCAATGGGATTCGACATGACCCACGTCACCTAGGAGTTCCATTGGGTGCATCCAGAACGATTACTGAGGCTATAGTATGTTCGACGCAAAGCCTTCACCTATCTTGCGTCAACATTAGCACTATCTCCAAATAGACCAAAATGAGATTCCACTTGAGCCTCGTCACTCAGGAGTACTATCGGGTGCACCCAAAATGATTCCTGAGCCAATGGTACGTTTGGTGCAAACCATGCACCTATCTTTCACCAACACTAACACTGTCTCCAAATGGACCGAAACATGATTCCACATGACCCATGTCACCTAGGAGTACTATCGGGTGCATCCAAAACGATTCCTGAGCCTATGGTATGTTTGGCGCAAACCGTGCTCCTATCTTCAACTGACACTAACACCATCTCTAAGAGGACCGAAACGAGATTCGATAAGACGCACATCACCTAGGAGTTCCATCGGATGCGTCCAAAATGGTTTCCGAGCCTATGGTACGTTCGGCGCAAACCGTACACCTATCTTACACCAAGACCAACTCTATTTCCAAAAAGACCGAAACGAGATTCCACATGACCCACGTCACCTAGCAGTTCCCTCGGGTGTGGCCAAATCAAATTTCAAGCCTATGGTACGTTCGGCACTAACCGTGCACCTATCTTATGTCAACATTAGCACATTCTCCAAACAGATCAAAATGAGTTTCCACTTGACCCTCATCACCAAAGAGTAGCATCGGGTGTATCCAAAATGATTCTTGAGCCTATGGTACATTTAGCACAAACCGTGTACCTATCTTGCACCGACACTAACGCCGACCCTAAACGGACTGAAACGAGATTCGACATGACCCACGTCACCTAGGAGTTCTATCGGGTGCATCCAGAACGATTTCTAAGACTATGGTACAATCAGCGCAAACCGTGCACCTATCTTACGTCAAGATTATCACTATCTCCAAACAGACCAAAATGAGCTTCCACTTGGGCCTCATCACCTAGGAGTACCATTGGGTGCGTCCAAAATGATTGTCGAGCCTATGGTATTTTTGGCAAAAACCGTGCACCTGTCTTGCACCGAGACTAACACCGTCTCCAAACAGACTAAAACGAGAATCGACATGACCCACGTCACCTAGGAGTTCCATCGGTTGTGTCTAAAATGATTTCTAAGACTATGGTTCGTTCGGCGCAAACCATGCACCTACATTGCATTAAGATTAGCACTATCTCCAAATAGACCAAAACGAGCTTCCACTTGAGCCTCGTCACCTTGGAGCACCATTCGGTGCTTCCAAAATAATTTCAGAGCCAATGGTACATTGGGCGCAATCCATGCACCAAATTTGAGCCTATAGTATGTTCAGAGCAAACCATGCACCTATCTTCCACCAACACTAACTCCTTTTCCAAATGGACCAAAATGAGATTCCACATGACCCACGTAACCTAGCGGTTCCATCGGGTGCGTCCAAAACGATTTTTGAGCCTATGGTACGTTCGGCGCAAACCGTGCACCTATCTTGCATCAGATTAGCATTATCTCCAAATAGACCAAAACAAGCTTCTACTTCAGCCATGACACCTAGGGTATCATCGGGTGCGTCCAAAACGATTTCGGAGCCTATGATACGTTTGGCACAAACTGTACACCTATCTTGCACCGACACTAACACTATCTCCAAATGGACCAAAATAATATTTGACATGACCCACGTCACCTTGGAGTTCCATTGGGTACGTCCAAAATGGTTTTTGAGCCGATGGTACATTCGGCGCTGAAGGGTCAAGATGGCGGACTAGAGGCGGGTGAATAGTCCTTTCTAAAACTTAATCATGCCAGCTAACCGAAACAAATGTGGAATTAAAAACTATCGGTCTAGCCAAGACTACACCCCTCTATCTATAACTTTAGCACCTTACAAAAGATCCTAATCAAGCAAATAAGGTGCCTTCCTAGCAAGAGCCCACCTAAATAGTTCTAGCTTGCAAGGTCACACAAAGCTATGCAAGTAGTACTTCAAGCACTAGGGAGCTCCTACACAATTCTAGTAAGCAAAAGCACAAAGCTCCTAGGCTCACTAGCAATGCTCAATAACAAGGCAACCAATGCCAAATTAGAGAGTGCAAATTACTTAGCTACATAAACTAAGCAATGTGACTAACAAGGTTACACAAACCAAATTAGCCATGCGAGGGGATACTTCTAGCTACACAAGCAAGAAGATATCTAGCTAGCTACACAAGCACAACTAGATACAAGAGCAACTACACAAGCAAGATATATAAATGAATGTGAATACAAGCTTGTGTTGCACAAAGGCAAACCACCGAGAAGAGTAGACAATGTTGACACGGTGATTTTCTCTTGAGGTTCACTTGGTTGCCACCAAGCTACGTCCCCATTGTTTCGACAAACACTTCGTGGTTCGATGGCTAATTGGTATCCACAACCGAGCTCTCCCAAAGAGCGTCGCAAGAACCCACCATCAAGTGTGGTAGCTCAATGACACGCTCTACTAGAGTTGCCCTTCACGATCCCCGTGGGGTGAGCACAATCCCCCTCACAAAGCTTCTTCGGAGCCTTGCACAATCTCCTTGTGAGCTTTGACAGAGCCACAAGTCACCAAGCCGTCTAGGAGGTGGCAACCTCCAAGAGTAATAAGCACCACCAGCTTGAAACTCGAACACCTAGTGCCACTCGATGAAATCTAACGATGCAACGCACTAGAATCACACTCACTCGTAATTCGATTCACACTCTTGCAAGCATAAGTGAGTTAGAGGCTCTCCTAGCACTCCTAAAGTATGTACACTAAGTCCCAAGGGTGCCAAGCACCAGCCAAGGCCAGCCACCACTTCTATTTATAACCCCACAAACGAATATAGGCGTTGCCACTTCACTAGGCATTTTTCGGGGGCACCAGACATGTCTGTTGCCATTGCAATAGACGCGTCTAGCGTCTGATGCTCGTCTGATGCTCCACGTCCATCGGTGTGGCAATAGACGTGTGCCCACGTCTGATGCTCCACGATCCTCTATCGCCTCTGCTCACTGTTGACACCACCTTCACCAGACGCCACGCGTCTGTTGCCCGACCACCAACGCATCTGGTGCTCACACTGGCATAGCACAACTCAGGTTAGGCAACAGACACGGTGGCCACGTCTGATGCCTCCAAACCCCACGTTCGACGCCTGTTTCTCAGCGAGAAACACTTCCGTGACTTCGCCTCCTTTTTTATGCTTTGGCGCAATGGAAAATAAGCGTTTCATCTCCACGAAAACGCCTGAATCCCGCTGAGCTTGCGAGGCGGTTGGGAGAAAGGACCCCAAACCCCTCTCTACCGCTCATACTCCACTTCCTTCGCAAAAGTGCCAACACCAACAAGTGTTCACCACCTTGTGTACGTGTGTTAGCATTTTCACAATCATTTTCTCAAAGGAGTTAGCCACTCAACTTGCCACACCACTAGATCCTAGCAACGATGCAAAGTTAGATCACTCGAGTGGTACTAGATGACCTATATGCAAACAAGTTTGCCCCTCTTGATAGCATGACCATCTATCCTAAACCCGGTCATCAACTTCTCTACACACCTTTTGATGAGGACATGACACCTTCGGATATGAACAATGATTATAAGGTGCGCTCGTTCCTACATTTGCATAGTGGCTTTGGTTATAATTCACTTGATTCCATATGTACATGTCACTATTTGATTGTAGGTTCAAATGTGTTTCATAATGGAAGTTCATCAAAGTTGAACTTTCGGTTCGTCGGCAGCCCGATAGTGCCTCATTGGGAAGGCCATAACTCATCCATCCGGAGTGCGATCGAGGTCAATGAGCACTTGATGGAAAGCTTGTTTGATAAGCTTTCAAATAGATCTGGTCCCATCCCAATATCACGTCGGCAAGGCCTCTAAATCACTAATATATTCTATCGCTATTTCTGGCGAGAGCTATACTGTCATCATGGGCTTGTTAGACATCCTTGGGACCCTGGCCCAAGTTGCAGCATGCCCCAAGAAGATGGAGAACACCTAAGAGATATCCTTAGACGTCCTCCTCCTTGGCCACCACCTTAGGAGGCCAGCAAAGACGTCCAAGCCAAGCCAGAGGCCCAGTCCAATCCAAGTTCGGGTCTGCCTCAGCCATCAGGACTAGTCTGCAATAAAATAGATGCCCAGGACGCATTCGAACTCTGTCTTCGATGATCCACATATAGATGGAAAGATAATTTGATAAGGAAGCCAATCCAAGTGGTTTCACATCAAAAGCTCTTCGAAATCAACGGGAATCATCAAAACAAGTCAGCATCCAGAATCTGTCAGGGTGCTGCGACACTTTCTTTTGGGCCGTTGGGCCTTGTAACGTGTTGGGACACCTTTAGGACGTGAAGAGGGGTCCTTGGACGTCCCTTAGGCTATATAATCAGGAGCCCCCACCTACTTAAGGGTTTGGGTTTTGTTTTAGATCAATCTGTCATTGAACAGTCGCCGTTATCGGTTTGCAAGACCCCAACTTCGAGTGCTTAATCATTCATCTGCAATTGTTACTTCAATTGAGTTGCGTTTTATCTTGTTCTTGCTTGTGTTCTTCGATTCGCAGAAGGGATTAGCCTTCTTGGCGAGGTCAACCAGATTGTGACACGGTTGATAACCAGAGGAGACGTGGTGCTAAGGTTGTAGGGTTTGGGTCTTTGTGATCTGAAGCCGGATCGGTGTGTCGCTCTCCGAACAAATCGTTGTGTATCTTGAACCTAACGGAAGATCAGGACCTCATCCTCATTACGTGGTAATCAGAGCTAAGGTATACCGTCAGGTTCACATTTATTCCCTCGTTTGAGTGTTTCGCATTCATCCCGTAGTCCAGTGCCATACTTGTTTTTCTGTCCTAGAACCTTCCGCGCCATAGCCTTTGCATATTTCAGTTTCAGAGTTCGCTTTGTTGAGTTTGTGTCCTAGGTCAAAGTCTTGTTGCTGGTTTAGATTGTGTTCTTTTCTAGTTTGTGTTAATCCCTCCACCCGCCGCTATTCCGTATCACCATCGGTTTGCATCTTGTGTCCACTAAAACCCTTATTCGAGCAGCTTCCTTAAAACAGTCATAACTTTTGCATCCGAACTCGAAACGGGGAAGGTTTTATATCTACGGAGAACGCTAGAAAATTTTAGATCTATTTCATCCCAGCATAGCTGGGTTCACAAAAATTAGATTTGCGAAATTCGATTAGGAAAATTGAGTTTCTGGGCCCACACGTTTTGGTATGCCTTTTAGAGCACAGTCCTAATTTTCTATAGACCACATCTTTTATTCAATTGAGCTCAAATTTTTTGTGGTTTATTCTTGTGTGCTCCTTGCTGAGAAAAAAATATCAAAAGAGCAAAAGCAAGAAAAAAAGATTGGATAAAAAAAATAAAAGAAAAAAATAATAAAAGAGAATAGAAGATATCGAAAAGGAGCACATAAGGAACACTCAATAGCTCTATTGTTTGTGGTACCTTTTGCTTTGTTCATATCCGTTGCTACCTTTAATACTTGTTTCCTTTCATTCTTGTTTCCTCTCTTGTTTATCACAACTGGTGATAGGAACACGTATAGGCTAGCAACTAGGACAAGTGCTCTGGACATTTATTCAATATTGCTGTCTGTCACTGACTTGTGTGCCACATATATATATTTGTTTTTTTTTCGTGCCTCCCAAGCTCCACATATATACTTTAGATCAGTATAGAAAAAAGGTCCTTGCAATCTCGGTACCACTACCTTATAGGTATCACGAACCAGCCGCCGGTTGTACCGCCTACTGCTTGCATTAGTAAGAACTTTGTAAGAGCTTGGTAAGACGCTTCCACTTGCTGTCAAAAGTGATACCACTACAACCATGTAGTCATTTGATAGGGATAATATTTTTGTATTGTCTTTTGCTGTCTTCTAACAATGATAGCTTGTTCGTATCCACCGACTTATGATAGTATAGGTGCTGATGAGTACATGGAGTGGGAAATTGCCATCGACAACATATTTGCTACTCGCTTTATGTGTCCAAGGAGGAAGGTAAAAAATGCAGCTAGTGTTTTACGATATTCTGCTTTACCTTGGTGGGAGTCTTTAGATCCTTCTGATAAACCTCAAACTTGGAATGATATGAAACTTCTTATGCGAGAAACCTTTGTTAATCCACCTCCTGTTTTGACTTCGTATGCTGAGGTGCACCATTTAGAGGAAGAGTCTGTTGTTATTCCTCTTGCTATGACTAACCTTTTGCAGAATAATGTACATAAGCAAGAGGATGACGTGGAAGAAAATGAGGAGCTCACAACCTTATATGCAAATTCAGAACCATCACTTCACCATGCACCTATTACTCCTACTGAGAACACAGGTAATGCCCATGGTCCTACACTCACGGAAGGTGAAAATTGTCTTAATGTACTAAATTTTTCCATAAACCATGCTATCATAGAGCAATTGTTAGTGGAACCCTCTCTTGATTTATCTTTGTCCCATAATAATTTGCTTGATGTTCCTTGTGATAAAGATGAATTAGTTGATGATGCTTCAGTTTTCCATGTTTTGGAACCAATTACTTATGTTGAACATAAACGTTTGCTTCCCATTGCTACCAAAAAAAAGAAAAGAAATTATTGTATTCTTCAAATACTTTGGGTTATATTGAGTTTGATACTTTATATGCTCTTAGTAGTTTAGAAGAGAAACTTAAATGTGTTGAATTTCCATGGTTGTCTACTTGTACATATCACTTTATTGACAAATATAATTGTAAAGAAGAGTATATGGTGCATCGTGTTTATATTTGTTCAACTCTGAAATCTCCTTTCATTGTGCAAAAATATGATCAACTAGAGGGCACCAATAGCGATAATGTTGTCATGTCGAAATCCCCAAGTTTTGTAATGAGGCAATAGGTTAAATTTCAAGAAGGGGAGCAATGTTGGCTACTACCGACAACTTGTCCACCAGCTAAGCTCAAACCGAGGACGGTTTGTTGTCAAGAAGGGAAGCATGATGAGGACATGGCACCTTCGGATATGAACAATGATTATAAGGTGCGCTCGTTCCTACATTTGCATAGTGGCTTTAGTTATAATTCACTTGGTTCCACATGTACATGTCACTATTTGATTGTAGGTTCAAATGTGTTTCATAATGGAAGTTCATCAAAGTTGAACTTTTGGTTCGTCGGCAGCCCGACAGTGCCTCATTGGGAAGGCCATAACTCATCCATCCGGAGTGCGATCAAGGTCAATGAGCACTTGATGGAAAGCTTGTTTGATAAGCTTTCAAATAGATCTGGTCCCATCTCAATATCACATCGGCAAGACCTCCAAATCACCAATATATTCTGTCGCTATTTCTGGCGAGAGCTATACTGTCATTATGGGCTTGTTAGACATCCTTGGGACCCAGACCCAAGTTGGAGCATGCCCCAAGAAGATAGAGAACACCTAAGAGATAGCCTTAGATGTCCTCCTCCTTGGCCACCACCTTAGGAGGCTAGCAAGGACGTCCAAGCCAAGCCAGAGGCCCAATCCAATCCGAGTTCAGGTCTGCCTCGGCCATCAGGACCAGTCTGTAATAAAATGGATGCATAGGACGCATTTGAACTCCGTTTTCGATGATCCACATATAGATGGAAAGATAATTTGATAAGGAAGCCAATCCAAGTGGTTTCACATCAAAATCTCTTCGAAATCAATGGGAATCGTCAAAACAAGTCAGTGTCCTGAATCTGTCAGGGTGCTACGACACTTTCTTTTGGGCCGTTGGGCCTTGTAACGTGTTGGGACATCTTTAGGACGTGAAGAGGGATCTTTGGACGTCCCTTAGGCTATATAATCAGTAGCCACCACCTACTTTAGGGTTTGGGTTTTGTTTTAGATCAATCTGTCATTGAACAGTCGCCGTTATCGGTTTGCAAGACCCCAACTTCGAGTGCTTAATCATTCATCTGCAATTGTTACTTCAATTGAGTTGCGTTTTATCTTGTTCTTGCTTGTGTTCTTCGATTCGCAGAAGGGATTAGCCTTCTTGGCGAGGTCAACCAGATTGTGACACGGTTGATAACCAGAGGAGACGTGGTGCTAAGGTTGTAGGGTTTGGGTCTTTGTGATCTGAAGCCGGATCGGTGTGTCGCTCTCCGAACAAATCGTTGTGTATCTTGAACCTAACGGAAGATCAGGACCTCATCCTCATTACGTGGTAATCAGAGCTAAGGTATACCGTCAGGTTCACATTTATTCCCTCGTTTGAGTGTTTCGCATTCATCCCGTAGTCCAGTGCCATACTTGTTTTTCTGTCCTAGAACCTTCCGCGCCATAGCCTTTGCATATTTCAGTTTCAGAGTTCGCTTTGTTGAGTTTGTGTCCTAGGTCAAAGTCTTGTTGCTGGTTTAGATTGTGTTCTTTTCTAGTTTGTGTTAATCCCTCCACCCGCCGCTATTCCGTATCACCATCGGTTTGCATCTTGTGTCCACTAAAACCCTTATTCGAGCAGCTTCCTTAAAACAGTCATAACTTTTGCATCCGAACTCGAAACGGGGAAGGTTTTATATCTACGGAGAACGCTAGAAAATTTTAGATCTATTTCATCCCAGCATAGCTGGGTTCACAAAAATTAGATTTGCGAAATTCGATTAGGAAAATTGAGTTTCTGGGCCCACACGTTTTGGTATGCCTTTTAGAGCACAGTCCTAATTTTCTATAGACCACATCTTTTATTCAATTGAGCTCAAATTTTTTGTGGTTTATTCTTGTGTGCTCCTTGCTGAGAAAAAAAATATCAAAAGAGCAAAAGCAAGAAAAAAAGATTGGATAAAAAAAATAAAAGAAAAAAAATAATAAAAGAGAATAGAAGATATCGAAAAGGAGCACATAAGGAACACTCAATAGCTCTATTGTTTGTGGTACCTTTTGCTTTGTTCATATCCGTTGCTACCTTTAATACTTGTTTCCTTTCATTCTTGTTTCCTCTCTTGTTTATCACAACTGGTGATAGGAACACGTATAGGCTAGCAACTAGGACAAGTGCTCTGGACATTTATTCAATATTGCTGTCTGTCACTGACTTGTGTGCCACATATATATATTTGTTTTTTTTTCGTGCCTCCCAAGCTCCACATATATACTTTAGATCAGTATAGAAAAAAGGTCCTTGCAATCTCGGTACCACTACCTTATAGGTATCACGAACCAGCCGCCGGTTGTACCGCCTACTGCTTGCATTGGTAAGAACTTTGTAAGAGCTTGGTAAGACGCTTCCACTTGCTGTCAAAAGTGATACCACTACAACCATGTAGTCATTTGATAGGGATAATATTTTTGTATTGTCTTTTGCTGTCTTCTAACAATGATAGCTTGTTCGTATCCACCGACTTATGATAGTATAGGTGCTGATGAGTACATGGAGTGGGAAATTGCCATCGACAACATATTTGCTACTCGCTTTATGTGTCCAAGGAGGAAGGTAAAAAATGCAGCTAGTGTTTTACGATATTCTGCTTTACCTTGGTGGGAGTCTTTAGATCCTTCTGATAAACCTCAAACTTGGAATGATATGAAACTTCTTATGCGAGAAACCTTTGTTAATCCACCTCCTGTTTTGACTTCGTATGCTGAGGTGCACCATTTAGAGGAAGAGTCTGTTGTTATTCCTCTTGCTATGACTAACCTTTTGCAGAATAATGTACATAAGCAAGAGGATGACGTGGAAGAAAATGAGGAGCTCACAACCTTATATGCAAATTCAGAACCATCACTTCACCATGCACCTATTACTCCTACTGAGAACACAGGTAATGCCCATGGTCCTACACTCACGGAAGGTGAAAATTGTCTTAATGTACTAAATTTTTCCATAAACCATGCTATCATAGAGCAATTGTTAGTGGAACCCTCTCTTGATTTATCTTTGTCCCATAATAATTTGCTTGATGTTCCTTGTGATAAAGATGAATTAGTTGATGATGCTTCAGTTTTCCATGTTTTGGAACCAATTACTTATGTTGAACATAAACGTTTGCTTCCCATTGCTACCAAAAAAAAGAAAAGAAATTATTGTATTCTTCAAATACTTTGGGTTATATTGAGTTTGATACTTTATATGCTCTTAGTAGTTTAGAAGAGAAACTTAAATGTGTTGAATTTCCATGGTTGTCTACTTGTACATATCACTTTATTGACAAATATAATTGTAAAGAAGAGTATATGGTGCATCGTGTTTATATTTGTTCAACTCTGAAATCTCCTTTCATTGTGCAAAAATATGATCAACTAGAGGGCACCAATAGCGATAATGTTGTCATGTCGAAATCCCCAAGTTTTGTAATGAGGCAACAGGTTAAATTTCAAGAAGGGGAGCAATGTTGGCTACTACCGACAACTTGTCCACCAGCTAAGCTCAAACCGAGGACGGTTTGTTGTCAAGAAGGGAAGCATGATGAGGACATGGCACCTTCGGATATGAACAATGATTATAAGGTGCGCTCGTTCCTACATTTGCATAGTGGCTTTAGTTATAATTCACTTGGTTCCACATGTACATGTCACTATTTGATTGTAGGTTCAAATGTGTTTCATAATGGAAGTTCATCAAAGTTGAACTTTTGGTTCGTCGGCAGCCCGACAGTGCCTCATTGGGAAGGCCATAACTCATCCATCCGGAGTGCGATCAAGGTCAATGAGCACTTGATGGAAAGCTTGTTTGATAAGCTTTCAAATAGATCTGGTCCCATCTCAATATCACATCGGCAAGACCTCCAAATCACCAATATATTCTGTCGCTATTTCTGGCGAGAGCTATACTGTCATTATGGGCTTGTTAGACATCCTTGGGACCCAGACCCAAGTTGGAGCATGCCCCAAGAAGATAGAGAACACCTAAGAGATAGCCTTAGATGTCCTCCTCCTTGGCCACCACCTTAGGAGGCTAGCAAGGACGTCCAAGCCAAGCCAGAGGCCCAATCCAATCCGAGTTCAGGTCTGCCTCGGCCATCAGGACCAGTCTGTAATAAAATGGATGCATAGGACGCATTTGAACTCCGTTTTCGATGATCCACATATAGATGGAAAGATAATTTGATAAGGAAGCCAATCCAAGTGGTTTCACATCAAAATCTCTTCGAAATCAATGGGAATCGTCAAAACAAGTCAGTGTCCTGAATCTGTCAGGGTGCTACGACACTTTCTTTTGGGCCGTTGGGCCTTGTAACGTGTTGGGACATCTTTAGAACGTGAAGAGGGATCTTTGGACGTCCCTTAGGCTATATAATCAGTAGCCACCACCTACTTTAGGGTTTGGGTTTTGTTTTAGATCAATCTGTCATTGAACAGTCGCCGTTATCGGTTTGCAAGACCCCAACTTCGAGTGCTTAATCATTCATCTGCAATTGTCACTTCAATTGAGTTGTGTTTTATCTTGTTCTTGCTTGTGTTCTTCGATTCGCAGTAGGGATTAGCCTTCTTGGCGAGGTCAACCGGATTGTGACACGGTTGATAACCAGAGGAGACGTGGTGCTAAGGTTACAGGGTTTGGGTCTTTGTGATCTGAAGCCGGATCGGTGTGTCGCTCTCCGAACAAATCGTTGTTTATCTTGAACCTGATGGAAGTTTGAGACCCCCGTCCTCATTACCTTTGACCAGTGAAATGAAATGCCCTATGGTTATACATTTGCCTTGTGCATTCCATTCCATCTCCTCCAAGTGTCGATGCAACACACGCACCGACACGATCACTAATGATATGATCCACTTCATATCATCACGTGACCGTATTGGTTCATCGATCTTGACCTCACTTGCTCTTCACCGTTGCCACGGTCCATCAGCGCCAAGTTACCACAACTTGCCCTTCACTCTTGCAACCAGTCCTTTGAGCCAAGTCTTGCCGTGATCTTCTCCACCTTGATCACATGACTCCATGTCATATCTCGTATGTAATAAGCTCCTTCATGAAACAATCACTTGTGGACTAATTTCCTGTGTATCTCACATTAGACACAATTAGTCCACCTAAGGTTGTCACTCAATTACCAAAACCAAACAAGGACCTTTCAGGCGCAAACCATGCACCTATCTTACACTAACACTGACTCCATTTCCAAATGGACAGAAATGAGATTCCACATGATAGATGTCACCTAGCAGTTCCATCGGGTGTGGCCAAAATGATTTTCGAGCCTATGGTACGTTCGGCGCAAACCATGCACATATCTCACGTCAGATTAGCATTATCTCTAAATAGATAGAAACGAGCATCCACTTCAGCCTCGACAGCGAGGAGTACCTTTGGGTGCGTCCAAACCGATTTTTTGACCCTATGGTATGTTTAGTGCAAACCGTGCACCTATCTTGCACCGACACTAACACTTTATCCAAACAGACCAAAATAAGATTCGACATGACCCACGTCACCTAGGAGTTCCATCAGGTGCATCCAAAATGGTTTATGATCCTATGGTATGTTCTGCATAAACCATGCACCTATCTTGCACCAACACAAACACCGCGTCCAAACGGATCGAAACGAGATTCCACGTGATGCACGTCACCTATGAGTTCCATTGGGTGTGTCTAAAACTATTTCTGAGCATATGGTATGTTCAGCGCAAACCATACATCTATCTCGCATCAAGATTAACACTATCTCCAAACAGACCAAAATGAACTTCCACTTGAGACTCATCACAGAGGAGTACCATCAGGTGCGTCCAAAACGATTCCTGAGCCTATGGTACGTTTGGCGCAAACTTTGCATGTAACTTGAACCGACACTAACACCGTCTCCAAATAGACCAAAATGAGATTTGACAAGACCCATGTCACCTAGGAGTTCCATCGGGTGCATCCAAAATGGTTTCTGATCCTATGGAACGTTTTGCACAAACCGTGCACCTATCGTGCACCAACACAAACACCGTGTCCAAACAGACCAAAACGAGATTCCACGTGATGCACGTCACTTGGGAGTTCCATCGGGTGCATCCAAAACTATTTCCTAGCCAATGGTACGCCCAGCTCAAACTGTGCACCTATCTTTCGTCAGGATTAGCACTATCTCCAAACAGTCCAAAATGAGCTTCCACTTGAGCCTCGTCACCTAAGATTACAATCGGGTGCATCCAAAACGATTCCTGAGCCTATGGTACGTTTGGCACAAACCGTGCACCTATCATGCACCGACACTAACACCATGCCCAAATGGACCGAAATAAGATTTGACATGACCCGTGTCACCTAGGAGTACCACAAGGTGCGTCCAAAATGATTCCTGAGCCCATGGTATGTTTGGTGCAAACCGTGCACCTATCTTCAACCAACACTAACGCCGTCTCCAAGTGAATCGAAATAAGACTCGACATGACCCTCATCACCTAGGAGTTCCACCGGATGCATCCAAAATTATTTCTGAGCCTATGGTATGTTTGTCGCAAACCGTGCACCTATCTTGCGTTAGATTAGCATTATCTCCAAATAGACCGAAACGTGCTTCCACTTCAGCCTTGACACCTAGGAGTACCATCAAATGCGTCCAAACATTTTTTGAGCCTATGATACATTTGGCACAAATCGTGCACCTATCTTGCACCAATACTAACAATGTCTCCAAACGGACCGAATTGAAATTCGATATGACCCACGTCACCTATGAGTTCCATCAGGTGCGTCTAAAATGGTTTCTAATCCTATGGTAAGTTCTGCGCAAACCATGTACCTATCTTGCGCCAACATAAACAATGTCTCTGAACGGACCAAAACGAGATTCCATGTGACACATGTCACCTAGGAGTTCCAACGGGTGCGTCCAAAATGATTTTCGAGCCTATGGTATTCAACGCAAACTGTGCACCTATCTTGCATTGACACTAACATCATATCCAAACGAACTGGAACGAGATTCGACATGTCCCACGTCACCTAAGAGTTCCACCGGGTGCATCTAGAACTATTTATGAGACTATGGTACATTCAGCGCAAACCGTGCACCTATCTTGCATCAATATTAGCACTATTGGTGCGTCCTAAAAGATTCCAATTGGTGCATCCTAAAAGATTCCTAAGCCTTTGGAACGTTTGGCGCAAACCGTGCACCTATCTTGCACCGACACTAACACTGTCTCCAAATGGACCAAATCGAGATTCAACATGACCCACCTCACGTAGGAGTACCATCGGGTGTGTCCAAAATGATTCCTGAGCCTATGGTATGTGTGGCGCAAACCGTGCGCCTATCTTACACCGACACTAACAACATCTCCAAATGAATCGAAACGAGATTTGACATGACCCACGTCACCTACGAGTTCTATCAGGTGCGTCCAAAATGGTTTCCAAGCCTATGGTACGTTCGGCGCAAACCGTGCAACTATCTTACGCTAATGCTAATACCATTTCCAAATGGCCTGAAATAAGATTCCACATGACCTATGTCACCTAGCAGTTCCATCTAGTAGATCTAAGAAGATTTCTGAGCCTATGGTACGTTCGGTGCAAACCATGCACCTATCATGCGTTAGGAGTACCATCACATGCGTCCAAAATGATTTATGAGCCTATGCTACGTTTGGCGCAAACCGTACACCTATCTTGTACTAACACTAATAGTCTCCAAATGGACTAAAATGAGATTCGCATGACCCACGTCACCTAGGAGTTCTATCGGGTGCGTCCAAAATGGTTTTTGATCCTATGGTACATTCTACGCAAACCGTGCACCTATCTTTCGTCAAATTAGCATTGTCTCCAAATAGACCGAAATGAGCTTCCACTTCAGCCTTGACACCTAGGAGTACCATCGGGTGCGTCCAAAACGATCTCTAAGCCTATAGTACATTTGGCGCAAATCGTGCACCAATCTTGCACCAAAACTAACGCTACCTCCAAACGGATCGAAATGATATTCGACATGACCCATGTCACCTAGGAGTTCTATCAGGTGTGTCCAAAATGGTTTCTGATCCTATGGTACAATCTGTGCAAACTATGCACCTATCTTGCACCAACACAAACACCATGTCTAAACAAACCGAAACGAGATTCCACGTGATGCACGTCACCTTGGAGTTCCATCAGGTGCGTCCAGAACTATTTGCGAGCCATTGGTATGTTTGGCACAAACCATGCATCTATCTTGCGTAAAGATTAGCACTATCTCCAAATAGACCAAAATGAGCTTCCACTTGGGCCACGTCACCTAGGAGTACCATCGGGTGCGTCCAAAATGATTCCTAAGGCTATGGTATGTTTGGCACAAAATGTGCATGTTGGGAGTATGCCCTAGAGGTTATCATAGAGATGATTGTATTGCCTTGTATCCATGACATATTATGAGTCCATTGAATATCCATTAAAGACAACTTGTATCGATTAACAATTATATGAATTGTTTGTGAAACTCTTTTACTTGTATGGTTATTCGAATATGGTCCCTGATCAGAGTTCGTGTTAGGACACACATGAATATTAGATCAGAACATTATTAGTTGATGATTATGTTTCACAAGTCATAGATGTAACAGAACCGACCAAATTATAAGAGCACAAGTACGAAAACAAGCACCGAAGCGCTCAAATTTTCAAACTTGAGCCCATATAATCCCGGTAGTCAATCGAAATCACGAAGGATTTCAAACCAAACTGCTTACAACCAGGATCGCATCATTCAACATACAACATCATACGATACATTTCGCAAGTAGTTCTGAAATAAGTTTACACCACGGAGTAGCAATTATTACAAACCAAGTTTGAAAGTAGCGGAAGCATAACACACACACTAGTTAATTAAATACTGCCAGTCTGAAAGATCGTCATCCCGCAAAAGCATGAGGAAAGTACATAAGATGATCACGCCCTGGTGATCTAGTCATCATCACCCGCAGGGTGGAGACACGTCTTGCAGAATCCCTGATAAAGCATGTCATCTGCAACAGGAGGGAATAAACCCTGAGTACTGGAATGTACTCAGCTAGACTTACCCGTCGAAAACCAGAAATAAGATGACACCAAGGATTATGCAAGGCTTACACAAGAGGCTAGCTGACATAACATTTTGCATAAAGGCATAAGTAGTTGAAACTCTTGTAGCCTGTACTAGCAGTTATTTTTAGCATTTGCCTGTCATCTATCTTAGCACCTGTACTAAACATGCACTTGATTATAATCAAACAACATTATTATTATATCCATAGCAGGTATATCATTGCGGCAACATTGTATCATTCCCTTAACCACCAGTTCATTTAATGAGATCTACGTTGCCGCTGCTCAAGTCAAGTGCTCAATAACCGGGAGCGACGGCGATTCGAATCGAATTCCTATCCAGCTGGAGGGGTATTTCTAACACTCACCGTGCAGGCCCCTGCCGGGGTCGCACAAGCCACCGTTTCATATGATTCAGGAATCGCGGGTCCGAATAATGTCGCGACCCCAAGGGCGACACTCTGCCAGGTGATAGGGACTCTAACCCCCCCTTGGTCTCACGCCAATGTCCCCAAGCACATCCTTTCTCTCCTCCAAGAAGCAACCTACCATTCGATTCCCGGCCTGAACCACATTACTCGGCTTCGCGGTCGGAACGGGTTATCCGGCCAACTAAGTGTTAGACTGCGTTCAACATGACTCAAGGACGTACAGCGAATCGGTCCTTAAACGACTCAGACGGGCATAGCTCCACACCCAAGACGTGAAGTGTCTTGCGGCTGTACTATCGAACTCCCGCCCGGTCTCAATTTCATTTTTAAGCATGGTTCCCTTCACGATAGCCATAGAGCCACTCGTGACTCCTTCCTACATCTCGCGGATGACCGGAAATCACCCGACTTCTACCGTACTAAGCAGGGCTAAGCATTGACACGTGCCTAAACCTAAAATAGGATTAAGTACGATATCTGGACAAGGACAGGTATAATGCAACAAGTGTTTTCATATAACTCCTACAACTTAATGCAGTAAACAATTAAAAGTACTCAAGATTTATTTATAAATCAGTAGGTTCAGCATGCACCGGGGCTTGCCTTTCAGAAAGGTTGCGGGCCGGTGGTCTGGACACTCAGGAAGGTCGTCTGCGGGCACTCCTTCGCCTGCTGGATCCTCGGGCTCCTGCTGCTCCTGGTCCTCCTCCGGAATCACAGGCTCGAATTCGAGGAGAGTTACCCCCTCTGGTGCACCTATTGCATGAATGCACAATAAATATAATGGATGCATAAATGGGTGCAACATGCTCGGAATGAAATGCATTTCAGAATAAAATACTCTATTCAAGTTATTTTATTAGTACGTGTAAATCTCTTCTCCAGTAGAGAAGTACTCACCTAATCTACTTAACCTAAGATAAAGCTGTTCATCCTCAGTTAAGGCCCTAACACCTAACAATTACAAAAGTAGCATGTCTTAGGATATCACACCATATCAATCAGCAAAGCACCACAGTAAGCATTCTGGACAGCAGCTACTTGTTTTTATCACAACTGGAGATTTACAATTCCAAAAGATATGATCTAAGCCAATCTGGAAAGCCTAAGAAATGTACTACAATTCATTTTCAGACCTCAACTCCAAACTCCTAAGTTTTCTATGTCAAACTTCACAAGTTCCAGAATCTGTCCTCTCCAAAATAGAGAGTAGCAGATTTTTAACTGCCACTTTAAACAACAGTAACTCTCAAACTACTAAGCCAAATGCTTCCAAATTTTAACACAAGCTAGTTCATCAAGTTTACTCCAACTTTGGTATTTACAAGTTGTCCAGCAACCAATTTTATCAAAGCCAAATTTAGAATTACTACTTAGCTGTCCAGAAAACCTAAAATTACAAAGGTTAAATATTTATTGATGTGGCAAACATTCTCTAAAACCAAACTAATGCTACTACAAGTTCACAAATATCACAAAGACACCAGGAAGTAAGGTGTGCCCACCTAGAATATTTATTTATACTCATTTCTTATTTTACTTAATTAATTAGGTGGAATTTTAAACATATATGTAAACTGCTCCTAAAATTCTACAAAAATTACAGGGGACTCTCTGATCCAAGAAGAGGCTACTGTAAAAATTTGAACTAAATTTATTCACAGGAACTCCCTACACAAAATTCACAAGCTAATAAGGCTGATTTTTGCATAAATAGGAAACCCTATTGAAAAGTGTCAAACAACAGATTTCATATTTTTCTTAGACACTTTAAGACACCAAGACATTCTCCAAAAATTTATAAGAACATTACACATGTAGAAAAATTACTAAAATTCATTTTAGTATTTCCTAGAATAACAAGATAGCATTATAACTTGGAAATTACTTAATCACTGATGCCCCAATTTTTACCAGAGCTAGGGCTAGCATAGAGTAACCTACCCACCAAATTTCATGATTTATGGAACACTACAGCTCAAGTTATAAATTTAACAAATTTGCATGCATTCCAAAACACATTTAAAGGATCTATTAAATTCTCCTAGAAATTAAACATCACATTCCAGATTTATATTTTTTTAAAATACTACACATCAAGTAGATCCTAATAAAATTTATCTCATGATTTTTGAGCAAGTAAAACCCTAGATCTACATTTTCCAAACTTAACCATATTTCTGTAGCAATATAAATAAAAATGAAAAAGATCTCATTTATACTGGGCCGGCCCGGAAGACGCGGCCCACGACTCGCGCGCGCGGCCTGCTCGGCCGTCCCGCCCGCGCGCGCGCTCTGACGAGCGGGCCCCACTTGTCATCGAGACGAAGGCGGGGGAGGAAACGGTCGACGGCAAGCTCGCCGCCGGCGGCAGCTCCGGCGAGACCAAGGACACAGGCACGTTCGCCTCATCCATGCGAACCTAGGGGTGCTACTAATTGGAGCAATGGCTGCGGCTATGGAGGACGGTGGCGTGCAAGGCGGACCGGCGGGGCGGTGGTGGTGCTCCTCGCCGGCGGTGGCCTCGGGATCCCCTCCTAGCCCCATGGTGAGCATCCCCGTACTACCCCGATCCTAAAGCACCTACTAGCGCTCGCCGTGGAAGCGCCGAAGACCTCGGCCACGGTGAGCCGCCGCGCGGAAGAACGCCGACGAGGTCTGACGGTGGCGGAAATGACAATTCGTCCTTACCAAGGTGCGTCTGAGGGCAGTGGCGGAATGAGTGGGTAGAGGGGCTCAAGGCGCAGCTGTTGGCCGGACTTTTTAATTGGTCAAACCAGATCACTCTAGGGTTCCAAACTTGGTCAACAACATTTGAAAGGGCAATTTGGTAATTTTGGTCAACATGAACATTGCTCCACTACTTACCCTAAATGTAATTAAGGTGTTATAAGACCTAATTAACCACTCTACATATTGGTTTTACAAAGTTCCTAGTGTCACATTCTTTGGAACAAGTATTTCAATACTTTCACCCAAATGTTGCAAGCCCATGTTGCACATGTCGCATGAGTGGGTTGCATAACACTTGCTAGTTATGTTACACTAAAGTGGTTGACATGTCTCACAAGGAGATTGCACATAAGGTACTTATGTTTTGCACACTACTCACTTCTTACTTCACATGAAATATAAACATATCATAAGCTTATGCATGAAATGAATGATGCTTGCTTATGCTCATGCCATGCAAATGCAATGCAATTAAGGACTAAACACTTGAAGTGTTACAGCCCTCCCCCCTTATAAAAATCTCGTCCCGAGATTTGGAAAGCGTACCATTTTTCATAGAATTCCTTATAACCATCCCGCAAATAGTCCTCCCATTCCCACGTAGCATCACTCTCACTTCCCTGATTACTCCACATCACTTTGTACCACTTAACCACTTTACTTCTAGTTACTCGTTCCTGAGTATCGATCACTCGGACTGGCTTTTCTTCATAGGTTAGGTCGGATTCCAGCCTGATATCACCTAAAGGAACTTGTTCCTCAGGAACTCGAAGACACTTTTTAAGCTGAGATACATGGAAGACGTTGAATATGGCACTCATTTCTGGAGGTAACTGAATTTTGTACGCAACAACTCCACTGTTACCTATGATCTGGAAAGGACCCACGTATCTTGGCGCAAGTTTCCGCTTAACACCAAAACGTTGGACACTCTTCATTGGAGAAACTTTCAGATACACGAAGTCTCCAACTTCAAATTCGAGTGGTTTTCTACGACGATCAGCATAACTTTTCTGTCTAGCTTGGGCTGCAGCCATATGTTTTTGGATGGTACGGACTTGTTCCTCAGCTTCCTCAACAAAAGCAATACCATAAAATCTTCTCTCACCAGATTCTATCCAATTTAGTGGGGTTCTACACCTACGACCGTACAAAGCTTCGAATGGAGCCATCTTAATACTCTCTTGATAACTGTTATTGTACGAGAATTCGGCTAAAGGTAACCATTTTTCCCAAGAACCCTTGGATGAAATGACGCATGCTCGCAACAGATCTTCCAAGATTTGGTTAACTCGTTCTGTCTGACCCGATGTCTGGGGGTGATAAGCAGAGCTTCTCACTAACTTGGTTCCCAGAAGGTGATGCAAGTGCTCCCAAAAGCGAGCAGTGAACTGGGGACCACGGTCAGATATGATAGTACGAGGTATCCCATGAAGCCGGACTATCTGATTGAAGTACAACTCAGCATAGTCAGTGGGACGATAGTCCACTCTCACTTGGATGAAGTGAGCTGATTTGGTCAAACGATCAACAATTACCCAAATAGAGTTATGATTTTTGACAGTAGGAGGAAGTCCGACAATGAAATCCATACTTATCTCTTCCCATTTCCAGCCTGGAATGGAAAGTGGCTGAAGTAGCCCAGCTTTCATGTGCACAGCTTTAACTCTGCAACAGGTGTCACATCTAGCAACATATGCAGCTATCTCTTTCCGCATCTTGGTCCACCAATAAAGTGGTTTCAAATCATAATACATCTTATTGCTGCCAGGATGGATGGACAACTTAGAGGAGTGTGCTTCAGACATAATATCATTTCGAAGCTCTCGGTCCTTAGGCACAACTAACCTATCCTTGAACCATAGTACACCCTCTTCATCTATCCTGAACTGTGTAGTTTCTTGCTCTTTCATCTTACGCTTGATGTGGAATATACCAGTGTCAGTCTTTTGGAGCTCAATAATTCTGCTTTTGAGAGTACAACTGACAGTGATGTTGTACAAGACTGCTGGATGTAGAAGGCGAGATCGATGAAAATCAGTTTCAACTAAGGAATGACAATGAGACTTACGGCTTAAAGCATCCGCAACTACATTTGCCTTTCCTGGATGATAGTGCACTTGAAGGTTATAATCTTTAATCAACTCGAGCCACCTTCTTTGACGCATATTCAACTCGGGTTGGGTGAAGATGTATTTGAGGCTTTTATGATCGGTGTAGATATTGCAGACATTTCCCAGCAGATAATGCCGCCATACTTTCAAAGCATGAACAACTGCAGCCAGTTCTAAGTCATGCGTTGGATAATTCACCTCATGCTTCCGAAGTTGTCGAGAAGTATATGCAATTACTCGGCCTTCCTGCATCAACACACCTCCCAAACCTATGCCTGAGGCATCACAATAAACATCAAATGGTTTCTCGATATCCGGTTGTGCCAAAACCGGAGCTGAGGTTAGGAGGGTTCGCAGTTGGTGAAAAGCCGCATCACACTCAGGAGTCCAGACAAACCTGGTGTCTTTTTGCAGCAACCGAGTCATTGGCCTGGCTATTTTAGAGAAATCCGGGATGAAGCGACGATAATAGCTAGCCAAACCAAGAAAACTTCGGACCTCGTGAACCGAGATAGGAGCCTTCTAGTTCAGTACTTCCTGTACCTTGGTGGGGTCCACCATAATTCCTCCATCGGACAACACATGCCCAAAGAAAGGTACTTCACGAAGCCAGAATTCGCACTTACTGAACTTTGCATATAGTTGATGTTCACGCAGTCTTGTGAGGACTATACGCAGATGTTCAGCGTGATCCTCCTCATTCACAGAGTATACCAGGATGTCATCAATAAATACCACCACAAACTTGTCCAATTTAGGCATAAACACCGAATTCATCAAGTACATGAAGTGTGCGGGGGCATTTGTCAAGCCGAAGGACATAACAAGATACTCATAAAGACCGTATCTGGTAGAAAAGGCTGTCTTTGGAACATCTTCCGGGCGAATTTTAATTTGATGGTAGCCCGATCTTAGATCGATCTTGGAGAAAACTTTAGCTTTAGACAACTGATCGAACAAGATGTCGATTCGCGGTAGAGGGTAATTATTTTTGACAGTGACTGCATTGAGAGGTCTATAATCTACGCACATCCGCAACGACTGATCCTTCTTCTTTACAAAGATAGCAGGACATCGCCACGGCGATGAACTAGGACGAATCAACCCCTTCTTCAAAAGTTCATTCAATTGCACCTTCAGTTCAGCGAGTTCATTTGGAGGCATCCTATAGGGTCTCCTAGAGATGGGAGCCGTGCCAGGCAACAATTCAATTTTAAACTCCACATCCCGATCCGGAGGGAGTCCCGGCAAATCATCGGGAAAAACGTCCGGAAACTCATTTAATACTGGAATTTCGGCCAACGACTTTGCTTGCACAGCATGAATTTCCCCCGACAATTCAACCTTTCTGGGAAGTTGTACTAGAAAACCCTTTTGATCTGTAGGATCTCTGAGCATAACTACTCGAGCGGATGTGTCAATGAGTACCCCATTCTGACTCATCCAATTCATGCCCAAGATAACATCTATGTCTAAACCAGGTAAAACCAGTAGGGCAAGCGAATAACTTCGCCCTTCTATCTCAAACTTAAGGTTCCCCACTACTTTGTTTGTGGAAATATTCCCACTTGCAGCGCTAATACAATAACCCACACCTTCAACAGTATGCAACTTATGTGCAAATTTAGATGCAAACTTAGGACTGATAAAGGAATGCGAAGCACCTGAATCAAAAAGTACCACTGCGGGGTGTTGGTCAACTAGAAACTTACCAGCGGTGACCACCTCACCAGATGGAATTTCCTCAATGCTGTTATAATGGGCGTGTCCCTGATGACTACCTTGGTTGACATTTTTCTTAGGGTACGGACAGTTCCTGGACCAATGGCCTGGCTTGTTACAGTTCCAGCAAGGCATGTTGCTAGGGGGAACACTGGAGCTGCCTTGGCCCGCATTACTCTTTGGCAGAGCCACTGTATATGCCTTACGAAACCCAGTTTTCATTGGCACCTTCTTTTGTGGAGGACGGAACTTAGCATTTGTGGCAGGAGGGCGAGGAGGAGCCCTCGGGGCAGCTGGAGCTCGAGACTGTGAAGCACTCGCCTCAATGGCCCTTTTGCGGCTCTTAGAGGCAGAATAGATAGCATTGTTGTTCTCTTGGGTCAAAGCATCGCTGATGAAATCATTGAAAGTAGTACATTTGCTAGTGCCCATTGTTTTCATCAGTTTTGGGCCGAGGCCCCTTTTGAAGCTAGCTATCTTTTTGGCATCGGTATCCACAAACTCAGTGGCATACCTTGCCAGGTTGTTGAAGGACTGCAAGTATTCAGTCAGGCTTTTGTTTCCTTGCGACAGCCTCATAAACTCTGTGTGCTTGATTGCCATAAGACCGGGAGGGATATAATTTCCCCGGAATGCCGCCTTAAACTGATCCCAAGCAATCGGGACATTGGCAGGTAGTGTGGAACGATAGTGGCTCCACCAAATTCCCGCCGGACCATGCAACTGATGGGAAGCATACTCAGTTTTCAGCTCATCAGTTAGACGTAGCAGACGAAACTTTTGTTCAATGGTATTCAACCACTCGTCAGCCTGCAGTGGTTCTTCCGCTTCCTTGAAGAGCGGGGGCTTTGTATCCAGAAAGTCCTTGAAATCACTGTACTGATTTGGCTCTGGGCCCTGGCGGCCAGGACGAGCCTCCCGGTTAGCCAGCTGGCGCATAGCATCCGCCAACATGCGCTGCCCTTCGACCACTGTCTGCATCAACTCGGCCGGAGTAGGTGGTGGCGGAGGGGGCGGCTGTTCCTCCTCCTCATTTCCACGACCCCGGCGTAGATTGTACGACATCTGCAAAATGCATAGCCAATGAGCACTGACGATGTGGGAAATTTGTAGATGAATTATTGCGAAATATCAATCTGACTGTATGAATAGATTTCTCATAATAATTAAGGCACAATAATTCATCACAACCGCACAATCCATTCTAGCGCATCATTTGACGAGATCATACTTGGTAATCCAACAAGATGCTCTTTGATAAAGGCTCACTCACAGGGAGCACAACGGTTACCGGACCGTTTTGCATTGCTATCTACGTGATTTTTGACCTTTTGCACGGTACTTGGATTTGATCTCAAGATTTTTAGTTGACTATGAAAGGCTACGTCAAACTGACCACAAAGAGACTTCTCAATGAAGAGTTCCATGGTGGATCATGACTAGCCACCTCGATACCTGCGCGTGCCAAGCAGCACAGCCTTATGTCGCGCGTCATAGGAGGCCCTCGGTTTCGTCGCGGCACCGAAGGGTGCTAATCGTGACACCATCATCGAACGCAACATAATAAGACATCAAGTTGTGATCGAAATTAACAAGTTCAAACTACATTCAGGAAACATACGGTTCAGCCTTACATCCCAAAGTCAAGTTATTACAAGGCCTCACTCCTTCACAGGGAGGGCACAAAAGACGATCCTAACATTAAAGGCACATGATGACTACTCTAAGCATCATCCTCCGAGTCGGTGTCATGGATCTCCCCGCCGTCCTCATCACTGACAGGCTCTAACTCCTCGTCTTCTTCTTCTTCTGGTGCTTCTGCAGGTGGGGCATCCTGTGGTCCATCAACCTCCACTTCATCATCATCCTCCGCCATGAAGATTCCCGAACCCATGTCCTCATCGACGTTGTTGTTTCGAGGCAGCAGGGGATTAAGCTCGTTGTTCAGGCGGTGCACTTCTTCATGCAGGTTGTCATTGTATTCTTCAGCATTTTCTAACTGTTGCTCGAGCTCAAACTGACGAGCTCTCAGAACGTTCTCCTCGTGCCAGGCTTCATCCCTCTGTTCCATCACACGGACCAACATGCGTTGACAGTTGCGGTTTGCCACTGTCAACCTCTGGACTGCAAGGGTTTCCTGGTCACGATCATGAATCACTTGCTCCAGTTGCTGACGCGCTGCATTCCTGGCAGCCGTTACTTCAGCCAACTCTGCCCTCAGCCTTTCCACCTCAGTAGGCTCAGGGCGGGGCTCACGTGGAGCGAGCTGGTGTCGCGGTGCCCTACCTCCAGTGGACTTACGAGCGGTCCTCTTGGTACGTGCCATCTGTAGCAACAGATAAGATACGACTTAAAGTGAGGATCATTTAGGGGATACGAAATTTACTTTAGTCGGAAGTACTGAAATTTTTAGGGAGGGAGTAAATGATATGTATGATATAATTAAACATGATGCATGTACGTTCCGTACGCCCTCTCACCTTAGTAGAAACCTAAAGTTCTATCGCTAGGCGGTGGCATACATACGTTCTCTCATATAAGCGAAACTATCGGTCTACTCGTTACGCTATTAGTGTACCTGCAGAAAACCTCATTTCAGCCCAACAGTTTCCCAAAAAGCACACAAGAAAGCAGTAATTTAAATACTTTCCATATACACATCCCCAGATGTATATACTTCAGTATCAAAGCTACCCGATATAAAGGTGCCCACAATTAAGTGCTTACGTAATTACATGGTTTAAACATGTAAGTATGCAAGTCACCAAAACTACTCTCCCCTAGACCGCCGGTTGGACGATCATGCTCTCACAACTCACACTTACCAGAGCATCGAGGCAATTGATCCATACATTACCACCCAAGTGGATGGCATCCATACAATATCACGCCGTATGGACGACGAAATAAAAACAAACAAGGCCCCCAAGTTAGTCTTTATAACAAGCCACCTAAGAGTCCTTATTTGGGCTAAGGGATGTGATCACTGGCATACCTATAAAATAATTTTTTAGAGTTTAACCCTTTTCGCAAACAAATACTTTTTGTTTTTAATTACTCGTAAGATGTGTTTAATGTTGAATTATGCTCCGGTACCAGCTGTAACAGAACCGACCAAATTATAAGAGCACAAGTACGAAAACAAGCACCGAAGCGCTCAAATTTTCAAACTTGAGCCCATATAATCCCGGTAGTCAATCGAAATCACGAAGGATTTCAAACCAAACTGCTTACAACCAGGATCGCATCATTCAACATACAACATCATACGATACATTTCGCAAGTAGTTCTGAAATAAGTTTACACCACGGAGTAGCAATTATTACAAACCAAGTTTGAAAGTAGCGGAAGCATAACACACACACTAGTTAATTAAATACTGCCAGTCTGAAAGATCGTCATCCCGCAAAAGCATGAGGAAAGTACATAAGATGATCACGCCCTGGTGATCTAGTCATCATCACCCGCAGGGTGGAGACACGTCTTGCAGAATCCCTGATAAAGCATGTCATCTGCAACAGGAGGGAATAAACCCTGAGTACTGGAATGTACTCAGCTAGACTTACCCGTCGAAAACCAGAAATAAGATGACACCAAGGATTATGCAAGGCTTACACAAGAGGCTAGCTGACATAACATTTTGCATAAAGGCATAAGTAGTTGAAACTCTTGTAGCCTGTACTAGCAGTTATTTTTAGCATTTGCCTGTCATCTATCTTAGCACCTGTACTAAACATGCACTTGATTATAATCAAACAACATTATTATTATATCCATAGCAGGTATATCATTGCGGCAACATTGTATCATTCCCTTAACCACCAGTTCATTTAATGAGATCTACGTTGCCGCTGCTCAAGTCAAGTGCTCACTAACCGGGAGCGACGGCGATTCGAATCGAATTCCTATCCAGCTGGAGGGGTATTTCTAACACTCACCGCGCAGGCCCCTGCCGGGGTCGCACAAGCCACCGTTTCATATGATTCAGGAATCGCGGGTCCGAATAATGTCGCGACCCCAAGGGCGACACTCTGCCAGGTGATAGGGACTCTAACCCCCCCTTGGTCTCACGCCAATGTCCCCAAGCACATCCTTTCTCTCCTCCAAGAAGCAACCTACCATTCGATTCCCGGCCTGAACCACATTACTCGGCTTCGCGGTCGGAACGGGTTATCCGGCCAACTAAGTGTTAGACTGCGTTCAACATGACTCAAGGACGTACAGCGAATCGGTCCTTAAACGACTCAGACGGGCATAGCTCCACACCCAAGACGTGAAGTGTCTTGCGGCTGTACTATCGAACTCCCGCCCGGTCTCAATTTCATTTTTAAGCATGGTTCCCTTCACGATAGCCATAGAGCCACTCGTGACTCCTTCCTACATCTCGCGGATGACCGGAAATCACCCGACTTCTACCGTACTAAGCAGGGCTAAGCATTGACACGTGCCTAAACCTAAAATAGGATTAAGTACGATATCTGGACAAGGACAGGTATAATGCAACAAGTGTTTTCATATAACTCCTACAACTTAATGCAGTAAACAATTAAAAGTACTCAAGATTTATTTATAAATCAGTAGGTTCAGCATGCACCGGGGCTTGCCTTTCAGAAAGGTTGCGGGCCGGTGGTCTGGACACTCAGGAAGGTCGTCTGCGGGCACTCCTTCGCCTGCTGGATCCTCGGGCTCCTGCTGCTCCTGGTCCTCCTCCGGAATCACAGGCTCGAATTCGAGGAGAGTTACCCCCTCCGGTGCACCTATTGCATGAATGCACAATAAATATAATGGATGCATAAATGGGTGCAACATGCTCGGAATGAAATGCATTTCAGAATAAAATACTCTATTCAAGTTATTTTATTAGTACGTGCAAATCTCTTCTCCAGTAGAGAAGTACTCACCTAATCTACTTAACCTAAGATAAAGCTGCTCATCCTCAGTTAAGGCCCTAACACCTAACAATTACAAAAGTAGCATGTCTTAGGATATCACACCATATCAATCAGCAAAGCACCACAGTAAGCATTCTGGACAGCAGCTACTTGTTTTTATCACAACTGGAGATTTACAATTCCAAAAGATATGATCTAAGCCAATCTGGAAAGCCTAAGAAATGTACTACAATTCATTTTCAGACCTCAACTCCAAACTCCTAAGTTTTCTATGTCAAACTTCACAAGTTCCAGAATCTGTCCTCTCCAAAACAGAGAGTAGCAGATTTTTAACTGCCACTTTAAACAACAGTAACTCTCAAACTACTAAGCCAAATGCTTCCAAATTTTAACACAAGCTAGTTCATCAAGTTTACTCCAACTTTGGTATTTACAAGTTGTCCAGCAACCAATTTTATCAAAGCCAAATTTAGAATTACTACTTAGCTGTCCAGAAAACCTAAAATTACAAAGGTTAAATATTTATTGATGTGGCAAACATTCTCTAAAACCAAACTAATGCTACTACAAGTTCACAAATATCACAAAGACACCAGGAAGTAAGGTGTGCCCACCTAGAATATTTATTTATACTCATTTCTTATTTTACTTAATTAATTAGGTGGAATTTTAAACATATATGTAAACTGCTCCTAAAATTCTACAAAAATTACAGGGGACTCTCTGATCCAAGAAGAGGCTACTGTAAAAATTTGAACTAAATTTATTCACAGGAACTCCCTACACAAAATTCACAAGCTAATAAGGCTGATTTTTGCATAAATAGGAAACCCTATTGAAAAGTGTCAAACAACAGATTTCATATTTTTCTTAGACACTTTAAGACACCAAGACATTCTCCAAAAATTTTTAAGAACATTACACATGTAGAAAAATTACTAAAATTCATTTTAATATTTCCTAGAATAACAAGATAGCATTATAACTTGGAAATTACTTAATCACTGATGCCCCAATTTTTACCAGAGCTAGGGCTAGCATAGAGTAACCTACCTACCAAATTTCATGATTTATGGAACACTACAGCTCAAGTTATAAATTTAACAAATTTGCATGCATTCCAAAACACATTTAAAGGATCTATTAAATTCTCCTAGAAATTAAACATCACATTCCAGATTTATATTTTTTTAAAATACTACACATCAAGTAGATCCTAATAAAATTTATCTCATGATTTTTGAGCAAGTAAAACCCTAGATCTACATTTTCCAAACTTAACCATATTTCTGTAGCAATATAAATAAAAATGAAAAAGATCTCATTTATACTGGGCCGGCCCGGAAGACGCGGCCCACGACTCGCGCGCGCGGCCTGCTCGGCCGTCCCGCCCGCGCGCGCGCTCTGACGAGCGGGCCCCACTTGTCATCGAGACGAAGGCGGGGGAGGAAACGGTCAACGGCAAGCTCGCCGCCGGCGGCAGCTCCGGCGAGACCAAGGACACAGGCACGTTCGCCTCATCCATGCGAACCTAGGGGTGCTACTAATTGGAGCAATGGCTGCGGCTATGGAGGACGGTGGCGTGCAAGGCGGACCGGCGGGGCGGTGGTGGTGCTCCTCGCCGGCGGTGGCCTCGGGATCCCCTCCTAGCCCCATGGTGAGCATCCCCGTACTACCCCGATCCTAAAGCACCTACTAGCGCTCGCCGTGGAAGCGCCGAAGACCTCGGCCACGGTGAGCCGCCGCGCGGAAGAACGCCGACGAGGTCTGACGGTGGCGGAAATGACAATTCGTCCTTACCAAGGTGCGTCTGAGGGCAGTGGCGGAATGAGTGGGTAGAGGGGCTCAAGGCGCAGCTGTTGGCCGGACTTTTTAATTGGTCAAACCAGATCACTCTAGGGTTCCAAACTTGGTCAACAACATTTGAAAGGGCAATTTGGTAATTTTGGTCAACATGAACATTGCTCCACTACTTACCCTAAATGTAATTAAGGTGTTATAAGACCTAATTAACCACTCTACATATTGGTTGCACAAAGTTCCTAGTGTCACATTCTTTGGAACAAGTATTTCAATACTTTCACCCAAATGTTGCAAGCCCATGTTGCACATGTCGCATGAGTGGGTTGCATAACACTTGCTAGTTATGTTACACTAAAGTGGTTGACATGTCTCACAAGGAGATTGCACATAAGGTACTTATGTTTTGCACACTACTCACTTCTTACTTCACATGAAATATAAACATATCATAAGCTTATGCATGAAATGAATGATGCTTGCTTATGCTCATGCCATGCAAATGCAATGCAATTAAGGACTAAACACTTGAAGTGTTACAATAGACATAGAGATGTCGAACTTATAATGTGGGCACATGTGTGACATGTAGGCTGGACTGACCCAACGTGAGATGTTGTTATTGTCTCGATTCACATCATGTATGTTATGTCCTTAGACCTGAGATTGTTGTATGTACTCAAGATGTGAAATGACCTACTTAGAGACTATCAAACGCTACTCCGTAATTGGGTAGTTATAAAGGTGGTCTTCGGGTTTGTCAAGAAACATGCTGTGAGACATAGACAATCAAGATGGAATTTGCCCCTCTCTATGTGAGAGAGATATCAATGGAACACTCTAATGATTGGATCAATAAATGCATGGTCATGCTTAGGTTAAGTGTTAACTTATGAGTTGGACCAAATATCGTATGGCAAAAGGAATAACATGTATATGGTTTGTGGTGGTTCGTCTGATATGATCTTTGCATACAAATAGGTGTTGACACGTCTTGCTAGAGACCGCCATCAACTAATGGCCGAGTAGGAGTACTTGGGCCACATCTACGTGTGTGTGAACCCATAGGGTCGCACGCTTAAGGGGCTAGAAGTGTAATTCAGGTTGGACCCAAATTTGACTAGGCTTAGGGTTTTCTAATTGGGCCTCCAACTTGGGGCTAATTAGAGGCACCTATATAAGAGAGGGAGGGGGCGCAGCTAGGGGATTCACGTGATTAGGCAGTCACCATCCCCCCGTGCTCACACCTACTGCTCTTCATGGACCTAGCTATCCGGAGGCGCAACGCTTCCTCCTGTACATGTGGGATACCTTGGAGGTGCTACATCTTGGAGCACAAGGACAAACCACACGAGATGGACGATCTGAGAGCGGAGGGTGGACGTGACGGATGACCATGCATCTGTACGGCACTGCTATGACACGTTCGACTACATCAAGTCACTTCTGCTGCACCTGCGCGTCTAGTGGTAATCCCATAAGCTGTAACTAGCAGTAGATCCTAGTTGATGAGGTCAAAAATTTTGATTTTATGGCTAGCGTAGCACCCTCATAACCCTATAGTGGTATCAAAGCTATAGCTACCTCATTATAGGTTTGGTTGTATGCATGTGGAGATATGCACGGTTGTAGATGAGTCTCTGATCATGGTTCGTGATCTTGCTGTGTTGGTCTTGTAACGATCTACTCGTACCGGTTGGAATTCCACCATCCGAGTTAAGTGATACATGTAAACCCAGTTATGGCGAGATGGAGATCAATCAGATTGATCGAATCAAACCTAGGTCAAGTGCCAAGCGCATATGATGCTCGGTGGTGGTAGATTGGATCTACTGTCAGGCGCCGGGGTGCAGGAAAAGTGTTGTTCGGTAAAACAACCATAACTTTTGCATACGACCTCGGATTGAGACGCATTTTAGATGAAAATTGATCTACAAAAAATTTTACATCTGATTCTGCCCCACTTTGGTAGGTTTGCCTAAATTAGATTTGCAAAAAAAGGTTAGGAAGATGGTGTTTTTGGTGTTTTAAGATTGGACATCGGAATCGGTTAACTCTGTTTTACAGGATTTCATTACTGGTATAGCCCTTATGTGTATGTGATGCATGTATGTAATTACTTCATGGCTTGCACATCATGAGGAAGACAATATGGGCTGGAGCCAAGTAGATATTGTCAATTTAATGTAATGGCTTGCATGCCAATCTGTGATGACCACGACTATGTAATTATATTTCACTACCCTGCGTTAGTGATAGATAGTCTTGGTGGATTCATCACTGATGGACGGCGTACATGGATCATGGAGATGGAGATCATCATGATGTATAGATTGATGGAGATGGAGATCCCCAAAGTGACAATGGGCTATACCAAGTCATATATGTGATAATGTCGTTCTTACTATTATGTTCTACTTTCACATGATAGTGTTTTTGTCTACATATGCGATAGTGAAGTAGAACGATCCCTCAGCAATGTTTAAGTTATAATGCTTCCCCAAACCATGCACTGTCACATGTCTTGTACAATCGGTGGTGGGTCTATGAAATTAGGGTGCCACTGATTTTCCTTGACTTGGCAGGTTCGTATCGGATACTATAGCGAAAGGGTTGGTTACTTGAACAAGGTCATCCTAACGGTTAGGGACCTTGGAGCATAAGGAGTTGGGCACCACAACATAGAGGTGCTACCCGACAACAAGAGTCATATGTGATATGATTAGCAAAGAGTTGCTTACCGATCTACCATGTCTTCTAGCGGTGATGCTAAAGCTTACTAGTAGACTTGTTAGTTGTGGGTCTTGAATCACTAAGTTTCAATTGAGGGATATTAATTTTAGTGGGAGTAGATTCTATTAAGATTTTAATATGATTTACTCTGTCTTGGATACTTTGTCTTAGTATTTTGCATTACTTTTGTTGTAGATAAATGGCGCCTAGCAATCAACCATTTACTTTGCGCTCAATTCTTGGGAAAGATAAGTTGAATGGAACAAACTATGCGGATTGGATCCGCAACCTGAGAATTGTTCTCAGAGCTGAGAAAAAGGAAGAAATTCTAGACAACCCATTACCTAAAACACCTGCTGACAATGCACCCGCTGCTGAGAAAAACGCTTACAAAAGGGCATGTGATGCTGATCTTGAAGTGAGTTGCCTTATGCTTGCATGTATGGAACTAGATCTGCAGATGCAGTTTAACAACAACCATGTAGTGCATGATATGATCATGGCGCTGAATGATATGTTCCAGACTCAAGTTAGTGCTGAAAGGTTCAATGTCTCTAAGGCGTTTGTTGAAACCAAGCTTGTAGAGGGCGCGCCTGTCGGGCCACACGTGATCAAAATGGTTGGTCACACTTAGAGGTTGGAGAAGCTAGGCTTCCCAATTGGTCTACAGTTGGCTACTAATTTCATTCTCGTGTCTCTTCCGCCTAGCTATGGGAACTTCATCTCGAACTACCATATGCATGGGGCGGAGAAGGGCTTGAATGAATTGTATGGCATGCTTAAGACAGCTGAGGCTGATATTAAGAAAGGTGCTAGCACTAGCCATGTGATGGCGGTCCATAACAAGCCTAACTTTAAGAAGAAGGGCAATGCCTGGAGGAAGCAAAAGGGCAAGGGCAAGGCCAAAGGTGAGACCTCTAAGCCAAACCCACCTGCGCCCAAGGCTGGACCATCTACTGATGAAGAGTGCTTTCATTGTAAGGGTAAAGGTCACTGGAAGAGGAACTACAAGCTGTATTTGGAGTCCTTAAAGGAGGATGGTGGTAAAGGTACTACCGTTGCTCATACACTTGTTGTTTATATTACGGACATTTTCCTCGCTAACTCTTATATTAATTCTTGGGTATTTGATACCGGATCGGTTGATCATGTTTGCAATACGATGCAGGGAATGATAAGAAGTACAAGCATGGGAAAAGGAGAAGTTGATTTCCGCATGGGCAATAATGCAAGAGTTGCTGCATTGAACGTCGAGACGATGCAACTCCACCTACCATCAGGATTTATTTTGGAATTGAATAATTGTTATTATGTTCCTAGTATAAGTCAAAACATTGTGTCACCTTCATATTTGATGAAAGATGGTTATTCATTTGCGAGTAAAGACAATGGTTGTGCAATCTCTAAGGATGATATGTTTGTGGCTTTTGCATCCATTGTGAATGGGATATTTATTTTAAATCTTGATGATGCACATGTATGTAATGTTAATGCTAAATGGCATCGGCTTAATGAGTTAAGTCCTACTTATATGTGGCATTGTCGTTTAGGTCATATAAGTGAGAATCGCATGAAGAGGCTCCATTGTGATGGGCTTCTAACTTTGTTTGATTTTGAATCATACGAGACGTGTGAGGCTTGCTTAATGGGAAAGATGACCAAGGCGCCTTTCATAGGTTTTCCTGAGAGGGTAGCAGACTTGTTGGAACTTGTACATACTGATGTATGTGGACCAATGAGCATGACAGCTAGAGGTGGATTTCAATACTTCATTACCTTCACTAATGATTTTAGTAGATATGGCTATGTCTACTTAATGAAACATAAGTCTGAGACTTTTGAAAAGTTCAAAGAATTTCATAATGAAGTAGATAATCAACGTGGCAAGAAAATTAAGGCCTTGCGATCTGATCGTGGAGGCGAATATTTGAGCCACGAGTTTAGCAATCATCTAAAGAGTTGCGGAATTGTTCCATGGCTTAAGCCACCTAGAACAGCTCAGAGAAACAGCGTGTCTGAGCGATGTAACCGGACTTTGTTGGACATGGTTCGGTCTATGATGAGCCAGTCGGACCTTCCTTTATTGTTTTGGGGATATGCTCTAGAAACAGTCGCTTTCACACTGAATAGGGTACCATCTAAGTCTGTAGTTAAGACACCATATGAGATGTGGACTGGTAAGAGTGCTAGTTTGTCTTTTCTAAAAATTTAGGGTTGTGAAGTTTATGTCAAATGACTTATATCAGATAAACTAACACCCAAGTCAGACAAGTGCTTTTTCGTGGGATATCTAAAGGAAACTTTAGGGTATTATTTCTACAACTAATCAGAGGGCAAAGTGTTTGTTGCTCGAAACAATGTTTTCTTAGAGAAAGAGTTTCTCAAAAGAGAGAAAAGTGGACAGAAGGTGTATCTTGAAGAAGTTCAGGATGAGCCAATAGGGAATGATTCTACGAGTGATGCTAATGTAGCAGAACAAGTTGACATACCTATGGCAATAGAGACACCACCACAACCACGAAGGTTAGCTAGAATCTGTGCATTACATGGTGATTTGTTATTGTTAGATGATGATGAACCTGCGACATACGTGGAAGCAATGATGCACCTAGATTCTGAGAAATGGCAAAGTGCCATGAGATCTAAGATAGATTCCATGAGTGAAAATCAAGTTTGGAACCTGGTTGACCAGCCTGATGGGGTTAAACCTATCAAGTGCAAATGAATCTATATAAAGAAAAGGATATGGATGGAAATGTTCATGTCTAAAAAGCTCGACTTGTCGCAAAGGGTTTTTGGCAAGTTCAAGGAATTGACTACGATGAGACTTTCTCGCTGGTAGCGATGCTTAAATCTATCCGGATCATTCTAGCAATAGCTGCTTATTCCAATTATGAGATTTGGCAGATGGATGTTAAAACAGCCTTTCTAAATGGAAATTTGGAAGAGGATGTGTATATGATACAGCCTGAAGGTTTTGTTGATCCTAATAATGCTGGAAAAATATGCAAGCTTAAGAAATCTATTTATGGGTTAAAGCAAGCATCTCGGAGTTGGAATATTCGTTTTAATGAGGCAGTCAAAGGGTTTGGCTTCCGTCAGAATGATGAAGAACCTTGTATTTACAAGAAGGAAAGTGGGAGTGCTATAGTATTTCTAATCTTGTATGTGGATGACATACTATTGATTGGAAATGACATTCCTATGTTGTAATCTGTAAAGACTTCACTGAATAATACTTTTTCTATGAAGGATTTAGGAGAAGCAACATACATTTTGGGCATAAAAATCTATAGAGATATATCAAAGAGGCTTATAGGTTTAAGCCAAGATACATACATTGACACGGTGTTGAAACGGTTCAACATGGAGCAGTCCAAGAAAGGGTTCTTGCCTATGTCACATGGTATGCGCTTCAGCGAGAAACAGTGTCCTTCGACAGCTGAAGAGCGGGAATGCATGAGTAAGGTTCCATATGCCTCAGCTATTGGTTCTATCATGTATGCCATGATATGTACTCGCCCAGATGTCTCATGCTCTAAGTGTTGCGAGTAAGGATGAAAACGGAACGGAAATATCCCGAACTGACCGCTTTCGTTTTCTATATTATGGTTCCATTTTTAAACATAAAAAATTTTCAGTTTCAATTGATTTCACAACCATTTTCAACCATTTTTTGTATTCTTTAATTGCTAAAATGTAGAAATGTACCAAACAAACCGCTTTCGTTTTCTATTTCGTAAGTTCGTTTTTGACCGTTTCCGACCATTTTCATCCTTAGTTGCGAGCAGGTACCAAGCTGATCTAGGTGAGTCACTGGACATGTAACAGAACCGACCAAATTATAAGAGCACAAGTACAAAAACAAGCGCTGAAACGCTCAAATTTTTGAACTTGAGCCCATATAATCCCAGTAGTCAATCGAAACCACGAATGATTTCAAACCAGCTCGTTTACAACCAAGACCGCATCATTCAACATAACACATCACACGTTACATTTCACAAGTAGTTCGGAAATCCACTTACAACACATGGACTCGCAAATTATTACAAACCGAGTTCATAAACTAGCGGAAGCATAATACACGCATTTAGTTCAAATACCACTGCCAGTCTTACAGATCAACATCCCACAAAAGCATTTAGGAAAGTAAACTAATAGACGATCACGCCCGAGTGATCTAGTCCTCATCACCCACGGGGTGGAGGTAGTTCTTGCAGAAGCCCTGATAAAGCATGTCATCTGCAATAGGAGGGAAATAAACCCTAAGTACTGGAATATACTCAGATAGACTTACCCGTCGAAACGGAAAATAAGAGACACCAAGGATCATGCAAGGCTTTCATAAGTGGAGCTGGCTGACATCACCTTTGCGGAAAAGCATAAGTAATTTAAACTCTTTTAACCTGTACTAGCAGTTATTTGAGCATTAACCTATCATCTATCTTAGCACCTGTACTAAACATTCACTTGATTATAATAAAATAATAATATTATTATATCCATAGCAGGTATAAATTTGTGGCAACATTATATCAGTCATTTCACCATCTGTTCAATTTAATGAGATCTACGTTGCCGCTACTCAAGTCAAGTGCTCACTAACCGGGAGCGACGGTGATTTGAATCGAATTCATATCCAGCTGGAGGGGTATTTCTAACACTCAACGAGTCACGCCTGGCGAGGGCTGCTCAGGTCACCTTTGGTACAGTTCAGGAGCCACGGGTTCGACTGATGCCGCGTCACCAAGGGTGACACTCTGCCAGGTGCTATGGACTTTAACCCCGCCTTGGTCTCACGCCAATGTCCCCAAGCACATCCTTACTACCTCCAAGATGCGACCTACCAATCGATTCCCAGCCTGAATTGTATTACTCGGATTCACGGTCGGAACGACTTATCCGGCCAACTAAGTGTTAGACTGCGTTCAACATGACTCAAGGACGTACAGTGAATCGGTCCTTAAATGACTCAGATGGGCATAGCTTCGCACCCAAGACGTGAAGTGTCTTGCGGCTGCACTATCAAACTCTCGCCCGGTCTCAATTTCATTTTAAGGCATGGTTCCATCCACGATAGCCAACATAGCCACTCGTGACCCATTCCTACATCTCGCGGATGACCGGAAATCACCCGACTTCTACCGACTAAGCAGGGCTAAGCATTGACACGTGCCTAAACCTAATTTAGGGTTCAAGTACGATATCTAGCCAAGGACAGGTATAATGCAACAAGTGTTTTCACACAACTCCTACAACTTAATGCAATAAACAAGTAAAAGTACTCAAGATTGATATATAAAACAATTGGGTCAGCATGCACCAGGGCTTGCCTTTTAGGAACGAGGACGGGCGATGATCCGGACACTCCAGTAACTCGTCAATGGCATTTCCTTCGTTGGCTGCCTCTTCGGGTTCTCCCGGCTGCTCCTGAACCTCCTCCGGAATCGCTCCCTCGAACTCGAGGAGTGTCACCCCCTTCGGTACACCTATTGCATGAATGCACAATAAATCTCATGGATGCATAAGAAAGAATGCAGCATGCTCAGAATGGAATGCACTTCAGCAATTCTAGTGCTCTAATCAAATCACTTCAAATATAAGTGCAAATCTCTTCTACGGTAGAGAAGTACTTACCTAGTCTACACAACCTAATGTATAATTGTTCCTCCTCAGTTAAGGTCCTAACACCTAACAATCAACAAGAACAACATTACTCAAGGTTACCACCAACCCAATCATAAAATATTGCAGCAACACCTTCTGGACAGCAGCTAGGTATTTCCATCACAACTGTAGATTCAAAAATCCAAATGGCATGATACAAGATAATATGGAAAGCTTATAAAATTCTCTACAATTGACTTTCAGACCTCAACACTTACTTCCAAAGGTTACCTAATCGAAATTCTAAATTTCCAGAAATTTGTCCTCTCCCAAACAGAGAGCATCCATTTCTGGACAGCCACTTTAAATAGCTACAACTCCTAGACTACTAGGCCAAATGCCACCAAATTCTGACACAAGCTAGTTTAACAAGTTTAGTACCACTTTGGTATTCACAAGTTTCCCAGCAAACACTTTTATCAAGGTTCAAATCCAAAAATGCTACCAGCTGTCCAGAGAACCTAGAAATGTGAAAATTAAATATTTATTCATGTGTCAAACTACCCTTATGACCAAACTAATGATGCTACTAGTTGACACATGACCCAAAACCACCATAAAGTAGGGTGTGCCAACCCAAGACATTTATTTCAACCCCTTTCTTAATTTACTTAATTAATTAAGTGGGAAATTAAACGCATATGAAAACTGCTTAGAAAATTCTATAACAATTACACGAGGCTCTCTGGCCTACTAGGAGGCTACTGTAAAAATTTGAACTAAAGTTGTTCAAAGAAACTCCCTACACAAAATTCACAAGCCAAAAAGGCTGATTTTTGCATAATTAATAAATCACATTGAAAAGTATCAAACAACAGAAACCATATTTTTTTTAGCAACCTTATGGTACCAAGACACTTTCCATAAAGTTTCATGAGCATTGCACATACAGAAAAATTATAAAAATTCATTCAAGTATCTTCTAATATAACATGATAGCATCATAACTTGAAAAGTACTCAAGTACTACTACCCCAAATTTTTACCAGAGCTAGCGTATACACAAAATAACCTAGCCACCAAATTTCATAATTTTTGGAACAATACAACTCAAGTTATCCATTTAACAAGTTTATATTCTATTTAAGACACATTTTAAAGGCCTACTTAAATCTTCCAGAAACTAAACATCACATGTGCATTTGATATTTTTCCTAAATACTACACTTTATCTAGAACTAAACACAATTGGAATCACCTCATTTGGATCTATATTGCATGAGATATGGATTTTACAATGTAGCAAGAAAATTTGTGAAATAAATAAACAAAAACCAAAATTTCAAAACCCTAAAGATCTACCGGGCCGGCTCAACCACGCGCGGCCCGTTTACCCCGCGCGCAGCTTTACCTGGGTGACGCGGCCCACAAGCGCGCGTGACCCACGGCCGTGGCCTGCTCGCGCTCCCTCCCGCGCGCGCACTAACAGACGGGGCCCGCTAGTCAGAGGGACAGGGAGCAGGGGAGCGTCGGTGCCGGCAAAGCTCACCGCCGGTGGGTCAGCCGGTGAAGCCGAGACCACAATTGTGCTCTCCACGTGATCCTGAACCAGTTGAGGTACTATAGTGACCCTATGGTTAGCCAGGAGGGCACGCCGTCGGTAATGGCGGTTGCGGTGGCGCTGTGCGGTGTGCGTCGGCCAACTCTGACCACGGCGGCCCATCCTGAGGCTGGCGTGAGCATCACGGTGACCTAGTCAACTCACTAAGCTACTAAGAAGAGAGAGATGGAGGCACCAGCGGGGTCAGCCACTATGAGCTCAAGCACGGCGGAGCTCCGGCGAGCCTCCCGCTGTGATTACATAAAAAACGCCACCTTACCACGGCTCGGCTTGATGCGCAAGGAGGACGTGGAGGTAGCGAGGCTTAAGGCGGAGCGAGGGACGCAATTTGGTCGGTGGTGATGCGGTGGCGAGCGCTCGCGAGCACGTCGGAGCGGGCGGCCGCAATGGCGGCTCTGTTTTCTCCGCTAGGAGGGAGAGCGAGGAAGGAAGAAGGAATGAGAGCAGCAGCCGCGCCTGTGGCGTCTTGAGGACCTTGCGGCCTGACCGGTGGGACTGCGGCCGACGTACGGCTGCCACGGCGCGCCCACGCGGCAGCACTACCCTGCGGCCGGTCGGCAACGACTGAACTCAAACGCCTGAATTTGACTGAATCAAGGTTTGCGATGACCGACTAATAGACAATTTTCGACGCCCTAGATCTCCCTGACCAGACCGAATTAGTGCAAACTATAAACAACAAAGTTGGAGATGTATATGTGATCTACAACTTTTTCAATACTGGCTCGACCTAGTTTGGCATGGTTTGAGAGTTATAGGTTTCCAAAGTAGGGTACTGTGAAACAATTTTCAGCTTAAAACTTAGTCAAAATTGCTAAGTCACAAAATAGCCTCTAAGACCGACTTGTGAGCTATTTTTGAGCATGTTGTGGTCATTTTCATGAGATGGCCATATTAGAACTTTTGTTCCTTATGAAATTCTCTACAACTTTGCTTAAGGTTGCTTCTCCATGCAAGATCTCTAAGCTGGACTTTTTAAATAGTCAAACCAAGGCATTCTAGGGCTAAGGGCTTGGTCAACACCACATAGGAGGGCAATTTGGTCAATTTGGTCAACATGAACATTGTTCCACTAATGATCCTAAGTGTAATTAAGATGTTGTAGGGACTAATTACCCATACCACACATTGATCACACTAAAATCAAGCATCACATGCATTGAAACAAGGAAAAACAAGTGAATTGCTACTTTTGTTTCCAAGCCATGTTTCATATGTTTCATGAGTGTGTTGCATAGCACTTGCTAATCATGTTTCACTAATGTGGGTGACATGTCTAAAAATAAGTTACACATGTTGCACTTGGGTGTTGCACACTACTCATCTCATAAACACACATGAAATATAAGCATATGTTGTAATGTTTCAAAAGCATGTTTCACACATTATAGCTCATGCATGAATGAATGATGCTCAAGTTTATGAAATGCAATGCAATTATGGAAGCCAAACACCTGAGGTGTTACAGACACTTGTCAAAAACATCCTTAAGTACTTGAGAAGGACTAAAGATGTGTTCCTAGTCTATGGAGGTGAGGAGGAGCTCGTTGTAAATGGTTACATTGATGCTAGCTTCCAAACTGATACGAATGATTCACAATCTCAATCAGGTTTTGTGTTCACAATAAATGGTGGTGCTATAAGTTGAAAAAGTTCCAAGTAGGAGACAGTGACCGATTCTACAGCAAAGTCAAGTACATTGCAGCCTCTGTAGCTGCAAAGGAAGGTGTTTGGATGAGGAGGTTCCTCATTGAGCTTGGTGTGTTTCCTGATGCGTCTAGCCCATTGAATCTACATTGTGATAATAATGGGGCGATAGCGCAAGCTAAGGAATCAAGGAATCACTAGAAGAACAAACATGTACTATGAAAATTTTATCTCATTCGAGAGTTTATTAGACGAGATGAGATCAAGATGTGCAAGATACACATGGATTCAAATGTTGCAGATCCTTTAACAAATGCTCTTCCACAGCCTAAGCATGAGGCGCACGTGAGAGCTATGGGTATTAGATATCTTCAAGATTAACTCTAGTGCAAGTGGGAGATTGTTGGGAGTATGACTTAGAGGTTATCATAGAGATGATTGTATTGCCTTGTATCCATGACATATTATGAGTCCATTGAATATCCATTAAAGATAACTTGTATCGATTAGCAATTATGTGAATTGTTTGTGAAACTCTTTTACTTGTATGGTTATTCAAAAATGGTCCCTGATCGGAGTTCATGTTTGGACACACATGGATATTAGATCAGCTCATTATTAGTTGATGACTATGTTTCACAAGTCATAGACATAGAGATGTCGAACTAATAATGTGGGCACATGTGTGACATGTAGGCTGGACTGACCCAACGTGAGATGTTGTTATTGTTTCGATTCACATCATGTATGTTATGTCCTTAGACCTAAGATTGTTGTATGTACTCAAGATGTGAAATGACCTACTTAGAGACTATCAAACACTACTACGTAACTGGGTAGTTATAAAGGTGATCTTCGGGTTTGTCAAGAAACATGCTGTGAGACAGACAATCAAGATGGAATTTGCCCCTCTCTATGTGAGAGAGATATCAATGGAACACTCTAATGATTGATTCAATAAATGCATGGCCATGCTTAGGTTAAGTGTTAACCTATGAGTTGGACCAAATATCGTGTGGCAAAAGGAATAACATGTATATGGTTTGTGGTGGTTCGTCTGATATGATCTTTGCGTACACATAGGAGTTGACACGTCTTGCTAGAGACTGCTATCTACTAATGGTCGAGTAGGAGTACTCGGGCCACGTCTACATGTGCGTGAACCCATAGGGTCACACGCTTAAGGGGCTAGAAGCTTAATTCGGGTTGGACCCGAATTTGACTAGGCTTAGGGTTTTCTATTTGGGCCTCCAACTTGGGGCTGATTAGAGGCGCCTATATAAGAGAGGGAGGGGGCGCGGTCATGGGATTTACGCGATTAGGCAGCAGCCATCGCCCCCCATGCTCACGCCTGCTACTCTTCACGGACCTAGCAGTTCAGAGGCGCAACGCTTCCTCCCATACGTGTGGGATACCTCAGAGGTGCTGCATCTTGGAGCACAAGGACGAACCGCACGAGAGGGACGATCCGTGAGCGGAGGGTGGATGTGATGGATGACCATGCATCTGCATGGCACTGCTATGACGCGTTTGACTACATCGAGTCACTTTCGCTGCACCTGCGCGTCTAGTGGTAATCCCGTAACCTGTAACTAGCAGTAGATCCTAGTTTATGAGGTCGAAAATTTTGATTTTATGGCTAGCGTAGCACCCTCATAACCCTATAGTGCACCTATCTAGCACCGATAATAACACTATCTCCAAACGGACTGAAACGAGATTCGACATGACTCAAGTCACCTAGGAGTTACATTGGGTGTGTCCAAAAGGAATTTTGAGCCTATGGTACGTTTGGGGCAAACCATTCATTGGTCTTGCGTCAAGATTAGCACTATCTCTAAACAGACCAAAATGAGCTTCCACTTGAGCCACGTCACCTACGAATACCATCGGGTGCGTCCAAAACAATTTCTGAGCCAACGGTACATTTGGCGCAAACCATGCACCAATTTTCGAGCCTATGGTACGTTCGGCGCAAACCGTGCACCTATCTTCAACCAACGCTAACATTGTATCCAAACAGACCAAAATGAGATTCGAGACCAATATCACCTAGGAGTTTCATCGTGTGCGTCCAAAATTGTTTCTCACCATATGGTACGTTCTGCGCAAATCATGCACCTATCTTGCACCAACACAAACACCGTGTCCAAATGGACCAAAACGAGATTCCACGTGACACACGTCACCTATGAGTTCCATCGGGTGCATCCAGAACGATTTCTGACACTATGGTATGATTGGTGCAAACCATGCACCTATCTTGCGTCAAGATTCGCACTATCTCCAAACAAACCAAAATGAGCTTCCACTTGAGCCTCATCACCTAGGAGTACCATTGGGTGTGTCCAAAATGATTACTGAGCATATGGTATTTTTGGCGCAAACTATTTACCTATCTTGTACCGAGACTAACACCGTCTCCAAATGGACCGAAACGAGAACCGACATGACCCACGTCACCTAGGAGTTCCATCGGGTGCGTCCAAAAATGATTTCCAAGACTATAGTATGTTCAGCGCAAACCATGCTGCTACATTGCGTTAAGGATAGCACCATCCCCAAAATAGACCAAAACGAGGTTCCACTTAAGCATCGTCACCTAGGAGTACCATTGGGTGCTTCCAAAACATTTTCTGAGCCAATGGTACATTTGGCGCAAACCATGCACCAATTTTCGAGCCTATGGTACATTCGGCACAAACCGTGCACCTATCTTCAACCGACACTAACACTGTCTCCAAACAGACCGAAATGAGATTCGACATGACCCACGTCACCTAGGAGTTCCATCGCGTGCGTCCAAAATTGTTTCTAACCATATGGTACGTTCTGCGCAAACCGTGCACCGATCTTGCACAACACAAACACCGTGTCCAAATGGACTGAAACAAGATTCCACGTGACGCACGTCACCTATGAGTTCCATCGGGTGCGTCCAAAACTATTTGCAAGCCTATGGTTTGTTCGGTGCAAGCCATGCACCTATCTTGCGTCAAGATTAGCACTATCTCTGAACAGACCAAAATGAGCTTCCACTTGAGCCTCATCACCTAGGAGTACCATCGGGTGCATCCAAAGCGATTCTTGAGCCTATTGTATATTTGGCACAAACTGTGCACCAATCTTGCACCGACAATAACACCATTTCCAAACGGATTGAAACAAGATTCGACATGACCCAAGTCACCAAGGAGTCACATCGGGTGCGTCCAAAAATATTTTTGAGCCTATGGTCTGTTTTGGGCAAACCGTTCACCGGGCTTGCGTCAAGATTAGCATTATCTCCAAACAGACCGAAACGAGCTTCCACTTGAGCCACGTCACATAGGAGTACCATCGAGTGCGTCCAAAATGATTCTTGAGCCTATAGTATGTTTGCCGCAAAAACATGCACCTATCTTGAACTGACACTAACACCGTCTCCAAACAGACCAAAACGATATTCGACATGACACACGTCATCTAGGAGTACCATTGGGTGTGTCCAACATGATTTTTGGGCCTATGGTACGTTAGGCACAAACCGTGCACCTATTTTGCACCGACACTAACACCATCTCCAAATGAACCAAAACAAGATTCGACATGACCCACATCATGCGTCCAAAAAGATTTTTGAGCCTATGTTACATTTGGGCAAAACCGTTCACTGAGCTTGCGTCAAGATTAGCACTATCTCCAAATAGACCGAAATAAGCTTCCACTTAAGCCAAGTCACCAATGAGTACCATCGGGTGCGTCCAAAATGATTCCTGAGCCTATATTATGTTTGGTGCAAACCGTGCACCTATTTTGCACTGACACTAACACCGTCTCCAAATTGACTGAAACGAGATTCGACATGACCCACGTTACCTAGGTGTACCATCGGGTGCATCCAAAATGGTTTCCGAGCCTATGGTACGTTCAGCGCAAACCATGAAGCTATCTTATACCAACACTAACACAATTTTCAAACAGACCGAAACGAGAGTCCCCATGACCCACGTTACCTAGGCGTTCCATCAGGTGCGTCCAAAATGATTTCTGAGCCAATGGTACATTTGGCGCAAACCATGCAGCTATCTTGCACCGACATAACACCATCTCCAAATGGATCGAAGCGAGATTCGACATAACCCACGTCACCTAGGAGTTCCATCGGATACGTCCAAAATGATTTTTGCCGAGACTTCGGTACGTTTGGCGCAAACTGTGCACCTATCTTGTGTCAAGATTAGCACTATCTCTAAATAGACCAAAACGAGCATCCACTTGAGGCTCGTCACCTAGGAGTACCATCGGGTGCGTCCGAAACGATTCCTGAGCTTACAGTATGTTTGGTGCAAATCATGCACCTATCTTGTGTCAAGATTAGCACTCTCTCCAAACAGACCAAAATGACCTTCCACTTGAGCCTGGTCACCTAGGAGTACTATCGGGTGCGTCCAAAATGATTCCTGAGCCTATGGTATGTTTGGTGCAAACCGTGCACCTTTCTTGCACCGACACTAACACCGTCTCCAAACGGACCGAAACAAGATTCGACATGACCCATGTGACATAGGAGTACCATCGGTTGCGTCCAAAGCGATTCCTGAGCCTATGGTACGTTTGGCGCAAACCGTGCACCTATCTTGCACCAACACTAACACTGTCTCCAAACAGACTGAAATAAGATTCGATGTGACCCACGTCACCTAGGAGTTCCATCGTGTGCATCCAAAATGGTTTATGATCCTATGGTATGTTCTGTGCAAACCATGCACCTATCTTGCACCAACAGAAAGACAGTGTCCAAACAGACCGAAATGAGATTCCACGTGATGCACGTCACCAGGAGTTCCATCGATTCTGTCCAAAACAATTTTTGAGCCTATGTTATGTTCGGTGCAAACCATACACCTATCTTGCGTCAAGATTAGCACTATCTCCAAATAGACCAAAATGAGCTTCCACTTGAGCCACGTCACCTAGGAGTACCATCGGGTGTGTCAAAAATGATTCCTGAGCCTCTGGTATGTTTGGTGCAAACTGTGCTCCCATCTTGTACCGATAATAAAACCATCTCCAAACGGATCAAAACGAGATTCGACATGACCTAAGTCACCATGGAGTTACATTGGGTGCATCCAAAAAGGTTTTTGAGCCAATGTTACGTTTGGGGCAAACCGTTCACCGAGCTTGGGTCAAGATTAGAACTATCTCCAAACAGATCAAAATGAGCATCCACTTGAGCCACGTCACCAAGGAGTACCATCGGGTGCATCCAAACTGACTCATGAGATTCGACATGCACCTAGTTTGCACAGACGCTAACACCATCTCCAAACGACTGAAATGAGATTCGACATGACCCACGTCACCTAGGAGTTCGATTGGGTGCCTCCAACAAGATTTCTGAGCCTATGTTTCGTTCAGCGCAAACCATGCACCTATCTTACACCAACACTAACACAATATCCAAACAGATCGAAACAAGATTTCACATGACCCACGTTACATAGGAGTTCCATCGGGTGCGTCCAAAATGATTTCTGACCCAATGGTACATTTGGCACAAACCATGCACCTATCTTGCACCGACACAAACACCATCTCCAAATGGACCGAAACGAGATTCAACATAGCCCACGTCACCTAGGAGTTCTATCGGGTGCGTCCAAAATGATTTTCTCCTTGACTAGGGTACGTTCAGCGTAAACCGTGCACCTATCTTGTGTCAAGATTAACACTATCTCCGAATAGACCAAAACGAGTGTCCACTTGAGCCTTATCACCTAGGAGTACCATCAGGTACATCCAAAATGATTTCTGAGCATATGGTATGTTTGGCGCAAACCTTGCACCTATCTTGCATCAAGATTAGCACTATCTCCAAACAGACCAAAATGAGCTTCCACATGAGCTTCATCACCTAGGAGTACTGTCGGGTGTGTCCAAAATGATTCCTGAGCCTATGGTACATTTGTCACAAACCATGCACCTATCTTGCACCGACACTAACACCGTCTCCAAACGAACCAAAACGAGATTCGATACGACCCGCGTCACCTAGGAGTTCCATTGGGTGCGTCCAAAATGGTTCCCGAGCATATGGTATGTTTGGTGCAAACCATGCACCTATCTTACACCAACACTAACACCGTTTCCAACCAATCCGAAATGAGATTCCACATGACCCACGTCACCTAGCAGTTCCATTGATTCCGTCCAAAATGATTTTCGAGCCTATGGTATGTTTAGCGCAAACCATGCAACTATCTTGCGTCCAATTAGCATTATCTCTATATAGACCAAAATGAGCTTCCACTTCAGCCTCGACACCTAAGAGTACCATCGGGTGCTTCCAAAACAATTTCTGAGCCTATGGTACATTTGGCGCAAAACCGTGCACCTATCTTGCACAACAACTTGAAGATCTTCAAATATAAAAGTTGTTCACTGATCCTTGGTCTCCATCTTTGCTTACAAGCCGAAGCTCCAAAAGTCACTGGATCGAAAGATACAAGGTAAGGAAGAAGAGAACATTAAAACTAAAACCAAGTTTTAGTAAAGAACAACAGGTCCTCCCTTGCAACATAGGAAGATGTTGCAATGTTTCACATCTTTGTTTCAGCTCTTTCTTGCATCTTTTCTCCAATTTCCAAGCAGAATTCTAAAAAACTCTAAAAACAAAAGTTGTTCCTCTTGAGTTGATCTCCAACGTTGCTTTAAGCATGAAAACCTAATTCTAAAAGGATTGAGAGGAAGAGATTTGAACAAAAGAGTTATAACTGAAACATCTTGTTTCAATACGTGAAACCCTATGTTTCAACAATAAGGGTTTTTGAAAGTAGATTGATTTAACTTATTTAATCAACTTTTATACTTTATTAAAGAGCACCGCACATCATACTAGCAATGCAATAAAATAAATATTATTTTTAGCGAATGCACAACATGGTGAGCTACTACATATGATGCACTATGCTTGATGATGACATGAACAGCTTTTTAGTGGCACTTAACATTAGGGGTGTTACAGACATGACCCACGTCACCTAGGAGTTCCATTGGCTGCTTCCAAAACAATTCTAGAGCCTATGGTATGTTTGGCGCAAATCGTGCACCTATCTTCAACCGACACTAACACCATCTCCAAACGGGACCGAAACGAGATTTAACATGACCCATGTCACCTAGGAGTTCCATCAGGTGTGTCGAAAATGGTTTCCGAGCCAAAGGTACATTCGGCGCAAACTGTGTACCTACCTTACACCAATACTAACATCATTTCCCAACGGACCGAAATAAGATTCCACATGACCCACATCACCTAGTAGTTCCATCGAGTGCATCAAAAATAATTTTTGAGCCTATGGTACATTCGGTGCAATCCGTGCACCTATCTTGCGTCAGATTAGCATTGTCCCCAAATAGACCAAAACGAGCTTCCACTTTAGCCTCGACAGTTAGGAGTACCATCGGGTGCGTCCAAAATGATTTTTTGAGCGTATGTTACGTTTTGCGCAAACTGTGCACCTTTCTTGCACCAACAGAAACACCGTGTCCAAATGGACCGAAACAAGATTCCACGTGATGCATGTCACCTAGGAGTTTCATCGGGTGCGTCCAAAACAATTTTCAAGCCTATGGTACGTTTAGCGCAAATTGTCTCTAAACGAACTTCCACTTGAGGCTCGTCACCTAGGAGTAACATCGGGTGCATCCAAAATGATTCCTAAGCCCATATATGTTTGGTTGAAACCGTGCACCTAGCTTGAACTAACACTAAGACCACCTCCAAACGGACCAAAATAGGATTCCATATGATCCATGTCACCTAGGAGTTTCATCGGGTGCGTCCAAAATGATTTCTGAGGCTATGGTACATTCGGCGCAAACGATGCACCTATCTTGCCTCAAGATTAGCACTATCTCCGAATAGACCAAAATGAGCTTCCACTTGAGCCTTGTCACTTAGGAGTACTATCGGGTGCGTCCAAAACGATTTCTGAGCCTATGGTACATTTGGCACAAACCGTGCACCTATCTTGCACCGACACTAACACTGTTTCTAAACGGATCGAAATGAGATTCGACATGACCCACGTCACCTAGGACTACTTTCGGGTGCGTCCAAAATGATTCCTGAGCCTATGGTATCTTTGGCGCAAATCGTGCACCTATCTTATACCAACACTAACTCCATTTCCAAACGGACCGAAAATAGATCCACATGACCCATGTCACCTAGCAGTTCCATCGAGTGCGTCCAAAACGATTTTCGAGCCTATTGTACGTTTGGCGCAAACTGTGCACCTATCTTGCATCAGACTAGCATTATCTCCAAATAGACCGAAATGAGCATCCACTTCGGCCTCCACAACTAGGAGTACCATCGGGTGCGTTCAAAATGATTTCTAAGCATGTGGTACATTTGGCTCAAACTGTGCACCTATCTTGCACCGAAACTAACATTGTCTCCAAACGGATCGAAATGAGGTTTGACATGACCCACGTCATCTAGGAGTTCCATCGGGTACATCCAAAATGGTTTCTGATCCTATGATACGTTCTACGCAAACTGTGCACCTATCTTGCATCAACACAAACATCGTGTCCAAACAGACAGAAACAAGGTTCCACGTGACGCACGTCACCTATGAGTTCCATCGGTTGCGTCCAAAACTATTTCCGAGCCTATGGTACGTTCAGCGCAAACCGTGCACCTATATCGTTTCAAGATTAGCACTATCTTCAAACACACCAAATGAGCTTCCAATTGAGCCTGTCCCCTAGCAGTACCATTGGGTGGTCCAAAATGATTCCTGAGCCTATGGTACGTTTGGCGCAAACCATGCACCGAAACAAGATTTGCACGACCCATGTCACCTAGGAGTTCCATTTGGTGCGTCCAAAATGGTTTCTGATCCTGTAGTATGTTCTACACAAACAATGCACCTATCTTGCACCAACACAAACACCTTGTCCAAACGGACCGAAGTGAGATTTCACGTGATGCACGTCACCTACGAGTTCCATCGGGTGCGTCCAAAACAAATTTTGAGCCAATGGTACGTTCAGCGCAAACCGTGCACCTATCTTGCGTCAAGATTAGAACTATCTCCAAACAGACCAAAATGGGCTTCCACTTCATCCTCGTCAGCGTGGAGTACTATCGGGTGCGTCCAAAACGATTTTTGAGCCTCTAGTATGCTTGGCAGAAACCATGCACCTATCTTGCACCAACACTAACACCGTCTCAAAACAGACCGAAAAAAGATTCGACATGACCCACATCACCTAGGAGTACCATCGGGCGCGTCCAAAATGATTCCCGAGCCAATGGTATGTTTGGCGCATACCGTGCACCTATCTTGCACCGACACCAACCCAGCCTCTAAACGGACTGAAACAAGATTCGACATGACCCACGTCACCTAGGAGTACTATCGAGTGCTTTCAAAATAATTCCTGAGCTTATGGTATGTTTGGCGCAAACCGTGCACCTATCTTACACCAACACTAACTCCGTTTCCAAATGGACCAAAAAGGGATCCACATGACCTACGTCACCTAGCAGTTGCATCTAGTGCGCCCAAAACGATTTCTGAGCCAATGGTACGATCAGCGCAAACTGTGCACCTATCTTACGCTAGATTAGGATTATCTCCAAATAGACCGAAACGAGCATCCACTTCAGCCTCGACAGCTAGGAGTTCCATCGGGTGCGTAAAAAATGATTTCTGAGCCTATGGTATGTTTAGCTCAAACCGTGCACCTATCCTGCACCGACACTAACACTGTCTCTAACGGACCGAAATGAGATTTTACATGACCCACGTCACCTAGTAGTTCCATCGGTTGTGTCCAAAGTGATTCTAGAGCCTATAGTACGTTTGGCTCAAGCCATGCACCTATCTTGCACCGACACTAACATTGTCTCTAAGTGGACCGAAATAAGATTTAACATGACCCACGTCACCTAGGAGTTCCATCGGATGCGTCCAAAATAGTTTCTGATGCTATGGTATGTTCTGCGCTAACTATGCACCTATCCTACACGAACACAAACACCGTGTCCAAACAGACCGAAATGAGATTCCACGTGATGCACATCAACTATGAGTTCCATCGGGTGCGTCTAAAACTATTTCTGAGCCTATGGTATGTTCAACGCAAACCGTGCACCTATCTCGCGTCAAGATTAGAACTATCTCAAAACAGACCAGATGAGCTTTCACTTGAGCCTCGTCACCTAGAAGTACCATTGGGTGGTCCAAAAACAATTCCTGAGCCTATGGTACGTTTGGCGCAAACCGTGTAGCTATTGTGCACCGAGACTAACACCGTCTCCACATGGACCGAAATGAGATTCGACATGACCTAGGTCACTTAGGAGTTCCATCGGGTGCGTCAAAAATGGTTTCTGATCCTGTGGTACATTTTGCACAAACCATGCACCTATCATGCACCAACACAAAACCGTGTCCAAATGGACCAAAACAAGATTCCACGTGATGCACGTCACTTAGGAATTTCATCGGGTGCGTCCAAAACTATTTCTGAGCCAATGGTACGTTCAGCGCAAACTGTGCACCTATCTTGCGTCAAGATTAGCTCTATCTACAAACAGACCAAAATGAGCTTCCACTTTAGCCTCGTCACATTGGAGTACTATCGGGTGCGTCCAAAATGATTCCCGAAACTATGGTACATTTGGCGCAAATTGTGCACCTATCTTACACCGACAATAACACCATCTCCAAACGTACCGAAACGAGGTTCGCCATGACCCAGGTCACCTAGGAGTACCATTGGGTGCATCCAAAATGATTCCCGAGCCAATGGTGCATTTGGCGCAAACCATGCACCTATCTTGCACCAACACCGACACCGTCTCCAAACAGACTGAAACAACATTCGACATGACCCATGTCACCTAGCAGTTCCATCGGGTGCGTCCAAAATGGTTTCCTTGCCTATGGTACGTTCAGAGCTAAGCGTGCACCTATCTTACACCAACACTAGCACTGTTTCCAAACTGTCTGAAACAAGATTCCACATGACCCATGTCACCTAGTAGTTCTATCGGGTGCGTCAAAAACGATTTCTGAGCCTATGGCACGTTTGGCACAAAACCATGCACCTATCTTGCATCAGATTAGCATTATCTCCAAATAGACCAAAACGAACTTCCACTTCAGCCTCGACAGCTAGGAGTACCATTGGGTGCATTCAAAACGATTTCTGAGCCCATGGTACGTTTAGCGCAAACCGTGCAGCTATCTTGCACCAACACTAACACTGTCTCCAAACGGACCGAAATGAGATTCAACATGACCCACGTCACCTAGGAGTTCCATTGAGTGCGTCCAAAATGGCTTCTGATCGCATGGTATGTTCTACGCAAACCATGCACCTATCTTGCACCAACACAAACACCATGCCCAAACGGACCAGAATGACATTCCACATGACACATGTCACATAGGAGTTCCATCTGGTGCATCCAAAACTATTTCCATGCCTATGATACAATCAGCGCAAACCATACACCTATCTCCCGTCAGGATTACCACTATCTCCAAACAGACCAATTGAGCTTCCACTTGAGCCTCGTCACCTAGGAGTACCATCGGATGCATCCAAAATGATCCTAAGCCTATGATACGTTTGTTTCAAACCGTGCGCCTATCTTGCACCGACACTAACACCATCTGTAAATGGATGAAAATGAGATTCCACATGACCCACGTCACCTAGGAGTTCCATCGGGTGTGTCCAAAACGATTTTTGGGCTATGGTATGTTCGGCGCAAACCGTGCACCTAGCTTGTGTCAAGATTAGCACTATCTCCAAACAGACGAAAATAAGCTTCCACTTGAGCCTCGCCATCTAAGATGACTATCGGGTGTGTCAAAAACAATAACTAAGCCTATGGTACGTTTGGCGCAAACCGTGCACCTATCTTGCACCAACACAAACACCGTCTCCAAACGAAGTAAAACGAGATTCGACATGACCCACGTTACTTAGGAATACCATTGGGTGCGTCCAAAATGATTTCTGAGCCTATGGTATGTTTGGGGCAAACCGTGCACCTATCTTGCACCGAAACTAACATCGTCTCCAAACAAGCACTAACACCATCTCCAAACGGATCGAAAAGAGATTCGACATGACCCACGTCACCTAGCAGTTCCACCGGGTGTGGACAAAATGATTTCTAAGCCTATGGTATGTTAGGCACAAACCATGCACCTATCTTGCGTCAGATTAGCATTATCTCCAAATTGACCAAAACAAACTTGCACTTCAGTCTCGATAGCTCGGAGTTCCATCGGGTGTGTCCAAAATAGTTTCTGATCCTATGGTACGTTCTACGCAAGCAGTGCCCTATCTTGCACCAATGTAAATACTATGTTTAAATGGACTGAAACAAGATTGCATGTGACACACGTCACAAGGAGTTCCATCGGCTGTGTCCAAAATAATTTTCGAGCCGTTCAGCGCAAACTGTGCACCTATCTTACTTCATGATTAGCACTATGTCCAAACAAACCAAAATGAGCTTCCATTGGAGCCTCATCACCTAGGAGTACCATCGAGTGCGTCCAAAACAATTCATGAGCCTATAGTAAGTTTGGTGCAAACTGTGCACCTATCTTACACCGAAACTAACACCGTCTCCAAACGGACCAAAACAAAAATTGACATGACCCATGTCACCTAGGAGTTCCATCTGGTGAATCCAAAACAATTTCTGAGGCTATGGTATGTTCAGCATAAACGGTGCACCTATCTTGCATCAAGGTTAGCACTATCTCCAAACAGACCAAAATAAGCTTCCACTTGGACCTCATGACCTAGGAGTACTATCGGGTGAGTCCAAAACGATTCCTGAGCCTATGGTACGTTTGGCGCAAACCGTGCACCTATCTTGCACCAACACTAACACAGTCTCTAAACGGACCGAAACCAGAATCAACATGACCCACATCACCTAGGAGAACCATCGGGTGCGTCCAAAATGATTCCAGAGCCTATGGTATGTTTGGCGCAAACTATGCACCTATCTTCAACCGACAATAACACCGTCTCCAAATAGACCAAAATGAGATTCGACATGATCCATGTCACCTAGGAGTTCCATCGGATGCATCTAAATTGGTTTCCAGGCCTACGGTACATTCGGCGCAAACCGTGCACGTAACTTACACCTACACTAACTCCGTTTCCAAACAGACCGAAAAGAGATCCACAAGACCCGTGTCACCTAGCAATTCCATTGGGTGCGTCCAAAATGATTTCTGAGCCTGTGGTACGTTCGGCGCAAACCGTGCACCTATCTTGAGTTAGATTACCATTATCTCCAAATAGACCGAAACAAGCATGCACTTCAGCCTCGACACCTAGGAGTACCAACGGGTGCGTCCAAACCGATTTTTGAGCCCATGGTTGTTTGACTCAAACCATGCACCTTTCTTGCACCGACACTAACATTGTCTCCAAATGGATCAAAATGAGATTTGACATGACTCACGTCACCTAGGAGTTCTATCGGGTGCGTCCAAAATGGTTTCTGATCCTATGGTACATTCTGCGCAAACTGTGCACCTATCTTGCACCAACACAAACACCGTGTCCAAACACACCGAAACAAGATTCCATATGACACGCATCACCTATGAGTTCCTTCGAGTGTGTCCAAAACTATTTCTGAGTCTATGGTACGTTGAGTGCAAACCGTGCACCTATCCCGCGTCAAGATTTGTACTATCTCCAAACAGACCAAATGAGCTTCCACTTGAGCCTCGTCACCTAGGAGTACCATCGGGTGGTCCAAAATGACTCCTGAGCCTATGGTATGTTTGGCACAAACCGTGCACCTATCTTGCACTGACACTAATACCGTCTCCAAATGGACCGAAACAAGATTTGGCATGACCCACGTCACCTAGGAGTTCCATCTGGTGCATCTAGGATGATTTCAAAGACTATGGTACATTCGGCGCAATCCGTGCACCTATCTCGCATCAAGATTAGCACTATTTCGAAATAGAACAAAATGTGTTTCCACTTGAGCTACGTCACCGAAGAATACTACTGGGTGGGTCCAAAACGATTCCTAAGCCTATGGTACATTTGGTGCAAACCGTGCACCTATCTTGCACCGACACTAACACCGTCTCCAAACAAATCAAAACGAGGTTCGACATGACTCACGTCACCTAGGAGTACCATCAAGTGCATCCAAAACTATTCCTGAGCCTATAGTGTGTGTGGCGTGAAGTGTGCACCAATCTTGCACCTATCTTGTGTCAAGATTTGCACTATCTCCAAACAGACCGAAACAAGCTTTCACTTGAGCCACGTCACCTAGGAGTACCATCGGGTGCATCCAAAACGATTCCTTAGCCTGTAGTATGTTAACGCAAAACGTGCACCAATTATGCACCGACTAAGACCGTCTACAAAAGGACCGAAACGAGATTTGAAATGACCCACGTCACCTAGGAGTTCCATTAGGTACGTCCAAAATGGTTTCCGAGCCTATGGTACATTAGGCGCAAACTGTGCACCTATCTTACGCCAACACTAACACCGTTTCCAAACAGTCCGAAATAAGATTTCACATGATCCACGTCACCTAGCAGTTCCATCGAGTGTGTTCAAAACAATTTTTGAGCCTATCATACATTCGGTGCAAATAGTGCACCTATCTTGTGTCAAATTAGCATTATCTCCAAATAGACCAAACACAAGCTTCCACTTAAACCTCGACACCTAGGAGTACTATCGAGTGCATCCTAAATGATTTTCTAGCCAATGGTACGTTTGGCGCAAACTGTGCACCTATTTTTCATCGACACTAACACAGTCTCCGAACGGACCGAAATGAGATTCGACATGACCCACATCACCTAGGAGTTCCATCGGGTGTGTCCAAAATGCTTTCCGAGCCTATGGTACGTTTGGCTCAAACCATGCACCTATATTATGCCAACACTAACACAATTTGCAAACAGACAGAAATGAGATTCAACATGACCCACGTCACCTAGGAGTTCTATCGTATGCATCCAAAATTATTTCCAAACCAATGGTACATTCGGCGCAACTAGGCACCTATATTACACCAACACTAACACAATTTCCAAACAGACCGAAATAAGATTCGACATGACCCACGTCACCTAGGAGTTCCATCGGGTGCATCCAAAATGGTTTCCCAGCCTATGGTACGTTTGGCGCAAACCATGCACCTATCTTAAACCAACACTAACATAATTTTCAAACAGACCAAAACGAGATTCGACATGACCCACATCACCTAGGAGTTCCATCGAGTGTGTCCAAAATAGTGTCCGAGCCTGTGGTACATTCGGCACAACCATGCACCTATGTTACACCAACACTAACACAATTTCCAAATAGATCAAAACGAGATTCGACATGACCCACGTCACCAAGGAGTTCCATCGGGCACGTCCAGAATGGTTTCTGAAACGAGATTCCACATGACCCATGTTACCTAGGAGTTCCATCGGGTGCGTGCAAAACGATTTCTGAGCAAAGGGTACATTTGGCGCAAACCACGCACCTATCTTGTAGAAAAACTAACTCCATCTCGAAATGGACCGAAATGTGATTCGACATAACCCACTTGACCTAGGAGTTCCATCGGGTGCATCCAAAACTATTTGTGAGCCTATAGTATGTTCAGCGCATATAGTGCACCTATCTTGTGTCAACATTAACACTATCTCTAAACAGACCATAATGAGCTTCCACTTGAGCCTCGTCACCTAGGAGGACCATCGGGTGCGTCCAAAATGAATCCTGAGCCTACAGTATGTTTGGCGCAAAATGTGCACTTAATTTGCACCGACACTAACACCGTCACCAAACGGACCGAAACAAGATTCGACATGACCCACGTCACCTAGGAGTTCCATCAGGTACGTCCAAAATGATTTCTGACACTATGGTACGTTCGGCGCAAACCACACCTATCTTACACCAACACTAACACACTTCGAAACAGACCGAAACGAGATTCCACAAGTCCCACATTACCTAGGAGTTCCATCGGGTGTGTCCAAAATGCTTTCCGAGCCTATGGTACGTTTGGCTCAAACCATGCACCTATCTTATGCCAACACTAACACAATTTGCAAACAGACAGAAATGAGATTCGACATGACCCACGTCACCTAGGAGTTCTATCGTATGCATCCAGAATTATTTCCAAACCAATGGTACATTCGGCGCAACTAGGCACCTATATTACACCAACACTAACACAATTTCCAAACAGACCGAAACAAGATTCGACATGACCCACGTCACCTAGGAGTTCCATCGGCTGCATCCAAAATGGTTTCCCAGCCTATGGTACGTTTGGCGCAAACCATACACCTATCTTAAACCAACACTAACATAATTTTCAAACAGACCAAAACGAGATTCGACATGACCCACATCACCTAGGAGTTCCATCAAGTGTGTCCAAAATGGTGTCCGAGCCTGTGGTACATTCGGCGCAACCATGCGCCTATGTTACACCAACACTAACACAATTTCCAAATAGATCAAAACGTGATTCGACATGACCCACGTCACCAAGGAGTTCCATCGGGCGCGTCCAGAATGGTTTCCAAAACGAGATTCCACATGACCCACGTTACCTAGGAGTTCCATCGGGTGCGTGCAAAACGATTTCTGAGCAAAGGGTACATTTGGCGCAAACCACGCACCTATCTTGCAGCAAAACTAACTCCATCTCGAAATGGACCGAAATGTGATTCGACATAACCCACGTCACCTAGGAGTTCCATCGGGTGCATCCAAAACTATTTGCAAGCCTATAGTATGTTCAGCGCATATAGTGCACATATCTTGTGTCAACATTAACACTATCTCTAAACAGACCATAATGAGCTTCCACTTGAGCCTCGTCACCTAGGAGGACCATCGGGTGCGTCCAAAATGAATCCTGAGCCTACAGTATGTTTGGCGCAAAATGTGCACTTAATTTGCACCGACACTAACACCGTCACCAAACGGACCGAAACAAGATTCGACATGACCCACGTCACCTAGGAATTCCATCGGGTACGTCCAAAATGATTTCTAAGCCTATGGTACGTTCGGCGCAAACCACACCTATCTTACACCAACACTAACACACTTCGAAACAGACCGAAACGAGATTCCACAAGTCCCACATTACCTAGGAGTTCCATCGGGTGTGTCCAAAATGATTTATGAGCCAATGGTACATTTGGCGCAAACCATGCACCTATCTCGCACCGACACTAACACCATCTCCAAATATACCGAAACGAGATTTGACATAACCCACATCATCTAGGAGTTCCATCGGGTGCATCGCAAACTATTTGCGAGCCTATGGTATGTTCGGCACAAACCGTGCACCGATCTTGCATCAAGATTAGCACTATCTCCAAACAGAATAAAATGAGCTTCCACTTGAGCCTTGTCACCTATGAGTACCATTGGGTGCGTCCAAAACGATTCTGAAGCCCATGGTATGTTTGGCGCAAACTATACACCTATCTTGCACTGACAATAACACTTTCTCCAAATAGACTAAAATGAGATTTGACATGACTCAAGTCACCTAGCAGTTACATTAGGTGCATCCAAAAAGATTGTTGAGCCTATGGTACGTTTGGGGCAAACCGTTCACCGGGCTTGCGTCAAGATTAGCACTAACTCCAAATAGACCGAAACGAGCTTTCACTTGAGCCACGTCACCTAGAAGTACCATCGGGTGCGTCGAAAATGAATCTTGAGCCTACAGTATGTTTAACACAAAACGTGCACCTATTTTTCAATGACACTAACCCCATCTCCAAATGGACCAAAACAAGATTCGACATGACCCACATCACCTAGGAGTTCCATCGGGTGCGTCTAGAATGATTTCCGAGCCTATGGTATGTTCAACGCAAACCATGCACCTATCTTACACCAACACAAACCAATTCCAAACAGACCAAAACGAGATTCCACAAGACCCATATTACCTAGGAGTTCCATTGGGTGCGTCCAAAACAATTTCTGAGCCAATGGTACATTTGGCACAAACCATGCACCTATCTTGCACCGACACTAACACCATCTCCAAATTGACCGAAACGAGATTCGACATAACCCATGTCACCCAGGAGTTCCATCGGGTGCATCTAAAACTATTTTCGAGCTATGGTATGTTCGGCGCAAACCGTGCACCTATCTTGCGTCAAGATTAGTTCTATCTCCAAACAGATCAAATTGAGCTTCCACATGAGCCTTGTCACCTAGGAGTACCATCGGGTGCGTCCTAAACAATTCCTAAGCCTATGGTATGTTTGGCGCAAACTATGCACCTATCTTACACCGACAATAACACCGTCTCCAAATAGACTGAAACAAGATTCGACATGACCTAAGTCACATAGGAGTTACATCATGTGTGTCCAAAAAGATTTTTGAGCCTATAGTATGTTTAGGGCAAACCGTTCGCTGGGCTTGCATCAAGATTTGCGCTATATCCAAATAGACCAAAACGAGCTTCCACTTGAGCCCCATCACCTAGGAGTACCATCGGGTGCGTCCAAAATGAATCCTGAGCCGACAGTATGTTTCCCCAAAACGTGCACCTATTTTGCACTAGCACTAACACCGTGTTCAAATGGACCGAAACGACATTCGACAAGACCCACGTCACACAGGAGTTCCATCAGGTGCATCCAAAATGAATTTCGAGCCTATGGTATATTCGGCGCAAACCATGCACCTATCTTACACCAACACTAACACAATTCCAAACAGACCGAAACAAGATTCAACAAGACCCAGGTTACCTAGGAGTTCCTTCAGGTGCATCCAAAACAATTTCTGAGCCAATGGTACATTTGGCGCAAACCATACACCGATATTGCACTGACACTAACACCATCTCCAAACAGACCAAAACAAGATTCGACATAACCCAAGTCACCTAGGAGTTCCATCGGGTGCATCCAAAACTATTTGTGAGCCTATGGTATGATGGGTAGAAATAGTGCACCTATCTTGTGTCAAGATTAGCACTGTCTCCAAACAGACCAAAATGAGCTTCCCCTTGAGCCTCGTCACCAAGGAGTACTATCGGGTGCGTCCAAAATGATTCCTGAGCCTATGGTACGTTTGGCGCAAACTGTGCACCTATCTTGCACCAACAATAACACCATCTCCAAACGGACCGAAACGAGATTTGACATGACCCAAGTCTCCTAGGAGTCACATCAGGTGCGTCCAAAAAGATTTTTGATCCTATGGTACGTTTGGGGCAAACCGTTCACCGGGCTTGCACTAGAGCCACGTCACCTAGTAGTACCATCGGGTGCGTCCAAACTAAATCTTGAGTTACAGTATGTTTGGGGCAAAATGTGCACCTATTTTGTACCGACACTAACACCGTCTTCAAACGGACCGAAACGAGATTTGACATGACCCACGTCACCTAGGAGTTCCATCGGGTGCGTCCAAACTAATTTCTGAGCCTATAGTACGTTCGGCACAAACCATGCACCTATTTTACGCCAATACTAACATAATGCCAAATAGACCAAAACGAGATTCCACAAGACCCATGTTACCTAGGAGTTCCATCGGGTGTGTCCAAGATGATTTATGAGCCAATGGTACATTTATCGCAAACCATGCACCTATCTTGCACCGACACTAACACCATCTCCAAATGGACCAAAACGAGATTCGAGATAACCCACGTCACCTAGGGATTCCATCGGGTGCATCGAAAACTATATGGGAGCCTATGGTATGTTCGGTGGAAACCATGCACCTATCTTGCGTCAAGATTAGCACTATCTCCAAACAAACCAAAATAAGCTTCCACTTGAGCCTTGTCACCTAGGAGTTCAATCGGGTGTGTCCAAAATGATTCCTGAGCCTTTGGTATGTTTGGCGCAAACTGTGCACCTATCTTGCACCGACAATAACACCATCTCGAAACGGACCAAAACAAGATTTGACATGACCCAAGTGTCCTATGAGTCACATCAGGTTCGTCCAAAAAGATTTTTGAGCCTATGGTACGTTTGGGGCAAACCGTTCACCGGGCTTGCGTCAAGATGAGCACTATCTCCAAACAGACTGAACTGAGCTTCCACTAGAGCCACGTCACCTAGAAGTACCATCGGGTGCGTCCAAACTGAATCCTGAGCCTATAGTACGATTGGGGCAAAATGTGCACCTATTTTGTACCGACACTAACACCGTCTTCAAACGGATCAAAATGAGATTTGACATGACCCACGTCACCTAGGAGTTCCATCGGGTGCGTCCAAAATAATTTCTGAGCCTATAGTATGTTCGGCACAAACCATGCACCTATTTTATGCCAATACTAACATAATGCCAAATAGACCAAAATGAGATTCCACAGGACCCATGTTACCTAGGAGTTCCATCGGGTGTGTCCAAGATGATTTATGAGCCAATGGTACATTTATCGCAAACCATGCACCTATCTTGCACCGACACTAACACCATCTCCAAATGGACCAAAACGAGATTTGAGATAACCCACGTCACCTAGGAATTCCATCGGGTGCATCCAAAACTATTTGGGAGCCTATGGTATGTTCGGTGGAAACCATGCACCTATCTTGCGTCAAGATTAGCACTATCTCCAAACAAACCAAAATGAGCTTTCACTTGAGCCTTGTCACCAATCGGGTGTGTCCAAAATGATTCCTGAGCTTGTGGTATGTTTGGCACAAACTGTGCACCTATCTTGCACCGACAATAACACCATCTCCAAACGAACTGAAACAAGATTTGACACGACCCAAGTCACATGGGAGTTACATCCGGTGCATCCAAAAAGATTTTTGAGCCTATGGTACGTTTGGGGCAAACCGTTCACTAGGCTTGCGTCAAGATTAGCACTATCTCCAAATAGACTGAAACAAGCTTGGCATTGGGTGCTTCTAAAATGAATCTTGTGCCTATAGTATGTTTGGCACAAAATGTGCACCTATTTTACACTGACACTAACACTGTCTCCAAATATACCAAAACAAGATTTGACATGACCCACGTCACCTAGGAGTTCCATGAGGTGCATCCAAAATGATTTCCGAGCCTATGATATGTTCTATGCAAACCATGGACCTATCTTGCACCAACACTAACACAATTCCAAACGGACCAAAATGAGATTCCACAGGACCCATGTTACCTAGGAGTTCCATTGGGTGCGTCCAAAATGATTTCTGAGCCAATGGTACATTTGGCATAAACCATGCACTATCTTGCACCGACACTAACACCATCGCCAAATGGACCAAAACAAGATTCGACATAACCCAAGTCACCTAGGAGTTCCATCGGGTGCATCCAAAACTATTTGCGAGCCTATGGTATGATGGGCAGAAATAGTGCACCTATCTTGTGTCAAGATTAGCATTGTCTCCAAACAAACCAAAATGAGCTTCCCCTTGAGCCTCGTCACTTAGGAGTACCATCGGGTGCGTCCAAAACGATTCCTGAGCCTATGGTACGTTTGGCGCAAACTATGCACCAATCTTGCACCAACAATAACACCGCCTCTAAACGGACAGAAACAAGATTTGACATGACCCAAGTCTCTAAGGAGTCACATCAGGTGCATCCAAAAAGATTTTTGAGCCTATGGTACGTTTGGGGCAAACCGTTCACCGGGCTTGCGTCAAGATTAGCACTATCTCCGAACAGACAGAACCGAGCTTCCACTAGAGCCACATCACCTAGTAGTACCATCGGGTGCCCCCAAACTGAATCTTGAGCCTACAGTATGTTTGGGGCAAAATGTGCACGTATATTGTACCGACACTAACACCGTATTCAAACGGACCGAAACGAGATTTGACATGACCCACGTCACCTAGGAGTTCCATTGGGTGCGTCCAAAACAATTTCCGAGCCTATAGTATGTTCGGCACAAACCATGCACCTATTTTACGCCAATACTAACATAATGCCAAATAGACCAAAACGAGATTCCACAAGACCCATGTTACCTAGGAGTTCCATCGGGTGTGTTCAAGATGATTTATGAGCCAATGTTACATTTATCGCAAACCATGCGCCTATCTTGCACCGACACTAACACCATCTCCAAATGGACCAAAACGAGATTCGAGATAACCCACGTCACCTAGGAATTCTATCGGGTGCATCCAAAACTATTTGGGAGCCTATGGTATGTTCGGTGGAAACCATGCACCTATCTTGCGTCAAGATTAGCACTATCTCCAAACAAACCAAAATGAGCTTTCACTTGAGCCTTGTCACCTAGGAGTTCAATCGGGTGTGTCCAAAATGATTCCTGAGCCTATGGTATGTTTGGCACAAACTATGCACCTATCTTGCACCGACAATAACACTGTCTCCAAACGAACTGAAATGAGATTCGACATGACCCAAGTCACTTGGGAGCTACATCCGGTGCGTCCAAAAAGATTTTTGAGCCTATGGTACGTTTGGGGCAAACCGTTCACTAGGCTTGCGTCAAGATTAGCACTATCTCCAAATGGACTGAAACAAGCTTGGCATTGGGTGCTTCTAAAACGAATCATGTGCCTATAGTATGTTTGGCACAAAATGTGCACAAATTTTGCACCAACACTAACACTGTCTCCAAATAGATAGAAACAAGATTCGACATGACCCACGTCACCTAGGAGTTCCATCAGGTGCATCCAAAATGATTTCCGAGCCAATGATATGTTCTGTGCAAACCATGCACCTATCTTGCACCAACACTAACACAATACCAAACGGAGCAAAATGAGATTCCACAGGATCCATGTTACCTAGGAGTTCCATTGGGTGCGTCCAAAATGATTTCTAAGCCAATGGTACATTTGGCACAAACCATGCACTATCTTGCACCGACACTAACACCATCGCCAAATGGACCAAAACAAGATTCGACATAACCCAAGTCACCTAGGAGTTCCATCGGGTGCATCCAAAACTATTTGTGAGCCTATGGTATGATGGGCAGAAAATAGTGCACCTATCTTGTGTCATGATTAGCACTGTCTCCAAACAGACCAAAATGAGCTTCCCCTTGAGCCTCGTCACTAAGGAGTACCATCGGGTGCGTCCAAAACGATTCCTAAGCCTATGGTACGTTTGGCGCAAACTGTGCACCTATCTTGCACCAACAATAACACCGTCTCCAAACGGACCGAAACGAGATTTGACATGACCCAAGTCTCCTAGGAGTCACATCAAGTGCGTCCAAAAAGATTTTTGACCCTATGGTATGTTTGGGGCAAACCGTTCACCGGGCTTGCGTCAAGATTAGCACTATCTCCGAACAGACTGAACCGAGCATCCACTAGAGCCACGTCACCTAGAAGTACCATCGGGTGCGTCCAAACTGAATCCTGAGCCTACAGTATGTTTGGGGCAAAATGTGCACCTATTTTGTACCGACACTAACACCGTCTTCAAACGGACCAAAACGAGATTTGACATGACCCACGTCACCTAGGAGTTCCATCGGGTGTGTCCAAAATAATTTCTAAGCCTATGGTATGTTCAGCACAAACCATGCACCTATTTTACGTCAATACTAACATAATGCCAAATAGACCAAAACGAGATTCCACAAGACCCATGTTACCTAGGAGTTCCATCGGGTGTGTCCAAGATGATTTATGAGCCAATGGTACATTTATCGCAAACCATGCACCTATCTTGTACCGACACTAACACCATCTCTAAATGGACCAAAACGAGATTTGAGATAACCCACGTCACCTAGGAATTCCATCGGGTGCATCCAAAACTATTTGGGAGCCTATGGTATGTTCGGTGGAAACCATGCACCTATCTTGCGTCAAGATTAGCACTATCTCCAAATAAACCAAAATGAGCTTTCACTTGAGCCTTGTCACCAATCGGGTGTGTCCAAAATGATTCCTAAGCCTATGGTATGTTTGGTGCAAACTGTGCACCTATCTTGCACCGGTAATAACACCATCTCCAAACGAACTGAAACGAGATTTGACACGACCCAAGTCACCTAGGAGTTACATCCGGTGCGTCCAAAAAGATTTTTGAGCCTATGGTACGTTTGGGGCAAACCGTTCACCGGGCTTGCGTCAAGATTAGCACTATCTCCGAACAGACTGAACCGAGCTTCCACTAGAGCCACGTCACCTAGAAGTACCATCGGGTGCGTCCAAACTGAATCCTGAGCCTACAGTATGTTTGGGGCAAAATGTGCACCTATTTTGTACCGACACTAACACCGTCTTCAAACGGACCCAAATGAGATTTGACATGACCCACGTCACCTAGGAGTTCCATCGGGTGCGTCCAAAATAATTTCTAAGCCTATGGTATGTTCGGCACAAACCATGCACCTATTTTACGCCAATACTAACATAATGCCAAATAGACCAAAACGAGATTCCACAAGACCCATGTTACCTAGGAGTTCCATCGGGTGTGTCCAAGATGATTTATGAGCCGATGGTACATTTATCGCAAACCATGCACCTATCTTGCACCGACACTAACACCATCTCCAAATGGACCAAAACGAGATTTGAGATAACCCACGTCACCTAGGAAATCCATCGGGTGCATCCAAAACTATTTGGGAGCCTATGGTATGTTCGGTGGAAACCATGCACCTATCTTGCGTCAAGATTAGCACTATCTCCAAACAAACCAAAATGAGCTTTCACTTGAGCCTTGTCACCAATCGGGTGTGTCCAAAATGATTCCTGAGCCTATGGTATGTTTGGTGCAAACTGTGCACCTATCTTGCAGCGACAATAACACCATCTCCAAATGAACTAAAATGAGATTTGACACGACCCAAGTCACCTAGGAGTTACATCCGGTGCGTCTAAAAAGATTTTTGAGCCTATGGTACGTTTGGGGCAAATCGTTCACTGGGCTTGCGTCAAGATTAGCACTATCTCCAAATAGACTGAAACAAGCTTGGCATTGGGTGCTTCTAAAATGAATCTTGTGCCTATAGTATGTTTGGCACAAAATGTGCACCTATTTTGCACCGACACTAACACTATCTCCAAATAGACCGAAACAAGATTTGACATGACCCACGTCACCTAGGAGTTCCATCAGGTGCATCCAAAATGATTTCTGAGCCTACGATATGTTCTGTGCAAACCATGGACCTATCTTGCACCAACACTAACACAATTCCAAATGGACCAAAATGAGATTCCACAAGACCCATGTTACCTAGGAGTTCCATCGGGTGCATCCAAAACGATTTCTGAGCCAATGGTACATTTGGCACAAACCATGCACAATCTTGCACCGACACTAACACCATCGCCAAATGGACCAAAACAAGATTCGACATAACCCAAGTCACCTAGGAGTTCCATCGGGTGCATCCAAAACTATTCGCGAGCCTATGGTATGATGGGCAGAAATAGTGCACCTATCTTGTGTCAAGATTAGTATTGTCTCCAAACAGACCAAAATGAGCTTCCCCTTGAGCCTCGTCACCAAGGAGTACCATCGGGTGCGTCCAAAACGATTCCTGAACCTATGGTACGTTTGGCGTAAACTATGCACCAATCTTGCACCAACAATAACACCACCTCCAAATGGACAGAAACAAGATTTGACATGACCCAAGTCTCCAAGGAGTCACATTAGGTGCGTCCAAAAAGATTTTTGAGCCTATGGTATGTTTGGGGCAAACCGTTCACCGGGCTTGCGTCAAGATTAGCACTATCTCCGAACAGACTGAACTGAGCTTCCACTAGAGCCACGTCACCTAGTAGTACCATCGGGTGCGCCCAAACTGAATCTTGAGCCTACAGTATGTTTGGGGCAAAATGTGCACCTATATTGTACCGACACTAACACCGTCTTCAAACGGACCAAAACGAGATTTGACATGACCCACGTCACCTAGGAGTTCCATTGGGTGCGTCCAAAATAATTTTCTGAGCCTATAGTACGTTCGGCACAAACCATGCACCTATTTTACGCCAATACTAACATAATGCCAAATGGACCAAAACGAGATTCCACAAGACCCATGTTACCTAGGAGTTCCATCGAGTGTGTCCAAGATGATTTATGAGCCAATGGTACATTTATCGCAAACAATGCACCTATCTTGCACCGACACTAACACCATCTCCAAATGGACCAAAACGAGATTCGAGATAACCCACGTCACCTAGGAATTCCATCGGGTGCATCCAAAACTATTTGGGAGCCTATGGTATGTTTGGTGGAAACCATGCACCTATCTTGCGTCAAGATTAGCACTATCTCCAAACAAACCAAAATGAGCTTTCACTTGAGCCTTGTCACCTAGGAGTTCAATCGGGTGTGTCCAAAATGATTCCTGAGCTTACGGTATGTTTGGCCCAAACTGTGCACCTATCTTGCACCGACAATAACACCGTCTCCAAACGAACTGAAATGAGATTCGACATGACCCAAGTCACCTGGGAGTTACATCCGGTGCGTCCAAAAAGATTTTTGAGCCTATGGTACATTTGGGGCAAACCGTTCACTAGGCTTGCGTCAAGATTAGCACTATCTCCAAATAGACTAAAACAAGCTTGGCATTGGGTGCTTCTAAAATGAATCCTGTGCCTATTGTATGTTTGGCACAAAATGTGCACCTATTTTGCACCGACACTAACACTGTCTCCAAATAGACCGAAACAAGATTCGACATGACCCACGTCACCTAGGAGTTCCATCAGGTGCATCCAAAATGATTTCCAAGCCTATGATATGTTCTGTGCAAACTATGCACCTATCTTGCACCAACACTAACACAATTCCAAGCAGACCAAAATGAGATTCCACAGGATCCATGTTACCTAGGAGTTCCATTGGGTGCATCCAAAACGATTTCTGAGCCAATGGTACATTTGGCACAAACCATGCACTATCTTGCACCGACACTAACACCATCGCCAAATGGACCAAAACAAGATTCGACATAACCCAAGTCACCTAGGAGTTCCATCGGGTGCATCCAAAACTATTTGTGAGCCTATGGTATGATGGGTAGAAATAGTACACCTATCTTGTGTCAAGATTAGCACTGTCTCCAAACAGACCAAAATGAGCTTCCCCTTGAGCCTCGTCACCAAGGAGTACCATTGGGTGCGTCCAAAATGATTCCTGAGCCTATGGTACGTTTGGCGCAAACTGTGTTCCTTTCTTGCACCAACAATAACACCGTCTCCAAACGGACCGAAACAAGATTTGACATGACCCAAGTTTCCTAGGAGTCACATCAGGTGCGTCCAAAAGGATTTTTGAGCCTATGGTATGTTTGGGGCAAACCGTTCACCGGGCTTGCGTCAAGATTAGCACTATCTCTGAAAAGACTGAACCGAGCTTCCACTAGAGCCATGTCACCTAGGAGTACCATCGGGTGCGTCCAAACTGAATCCTGAGCCTACAGTATGTTTGGGGCAAAATGTGCACCTATTTTGTACTGACACTAACACCATCTTCAAACGGACCAAAACGAGATTTGACATGACCCACGGCACCTAGGAGTTCCATCGGGTGCGTCCAAAATAATTTCTAAGCCTATAGTACGTTCGGCACAAACCATGCACCTATTTTACGCCAATACTAACATAATGCCAAATAGACCAAAATGAGATTCCACAAGACCCATGTTACCTAGGAGTTCCATCGGGTGTGTCCAAGATGATTTATGAGCCAATGGTACATTTATCGCAAACCATGCACCTATCTTGCACCGACACTAACACCATCTCCAAATGTACCAAAACAAGATTCGAGATAACCCACGTCACCTAGGAATTCCATCAGGTGCATCCAAAACTATTTGGGAGCCTATGGTATGTTCGGTGGAACCATGCACCTATCTTGTGTCAAGATTAGCACTATCTCCAAACAAAACAAAATGAGATTTCACTTGAGCCTTGTCACCTTGGAGTTCAATCGGGTGTGTCCAAAATGATTCCTGAGCCTATGGTATGTTTGGCGCAAACTGTGCACCTATCTTGCACCGATAATAACACCATCTCCAAACAAACTAAAACGAGATTTGACATGACCCAAGTCACCTGGGAGTTATATCCGGTGCGTCCAAAAAGATTTTTGAGCCTATGGTACGTTTGGGGCAAACCGTTCACTGTGCTTGCGTCAAGATTAGCACTATCTCCAAATAGACTGAAACAAGCTTGGCATTGGGTGCTTCTAAAACGAATCCTGTGCCTATAGTATGTTTGGCCCAAAATGTGCACCTATTTTGCACCGACACTAACACTGTCTCCAAATAGACCGTAACAAGATTCGACATGACCCACGTCACCTAGGAGTTCCATCAGGTGCATCCAAAATGATTTCCGAGCCTATGATATGTTCTGTGCAAACCATGCACCTATCTTGTACCAACACTATCACAATTCCAAACAGACCAAAATGAGATTCCACAGGACCCATGTTACCTAGGAGTTCCATCGGGTGCGTCCAAAATGATTTCTGAGCCAATGGTACATTTGGCACAAACCATGCACTATCTTGCACCGACACTAACACCATCGCCAAATGGACCAAAACAAGACTCGACATAACCCAAGTCACCTAGGAGTTCCATCGGGTGCATCCAAAACTATTTGCGAGCCTATGGTATGTTGGGCGCAAACCGTGCACCTATCTTGCGTCAAGATTAGCACTATCTCCAAACAGACCAAAATGACTTCCACTTGAGCCTCGTCACCTAGGAGTACCATCGGGTGCGTCCAAAATGATTCCTGAGCCTATGGTACGTTTGGCGCAAACTATGCACCTATCTTGCAGCAACAATAACACCATCTCCAAATGGACTGAAACGGGATTTGACATGACCCAAGTCTCCTAGGAGTCACATCAGGTGCAGCCAAAAAGATTTTTGAGCCTATGGTACGTTTGGAGCAAACCGTTCACCGGGCTAGCGTCAAGATTAGCACTATCTCCAAACCGACCGAAACTGAGCTTCCACTTGAGCCACGTCACCTAGTACTACCATCAGGTGTGTCCAAAATGAATCCTGAGCCTATAGTATGTTTAGCGCAAAAATGTGCACCTATTTTGCATCGACACTAATACCATCTCCAAATGGACCGAACCAAGATTTCACATGTCCCACGTCACCTAGGAGTTCCATCTGGTGCATCCATGAGGTTTTATGAGCCAATGGTACATTTGGCACAAACTATGCACCTATCTTACACCAACACTAACACCATCTCCAAATGGACCAAAACGAGATTCGACCTAATCCACGTCAGCTCGGAATTCCATCGGGTGCAGCCAAAACTATTTGGGAGCCTATGGTATGTTCAGTGGAAACCATGTACCTATCTAGCGTCAAGATTAGCACTATCTCCAAATAGGCTAGAATGAGCTTCCACTTTTGCCTTGTCACCTAGGAGTACCATCGGGTGCATCCAAAATGATTCTGGAGCCTATAGTATGTTTGGCGCAAAACGTGCACCTATTTTGCAACGACACTAACACCGTCTCCAAACGAACCGAAATGAGATTGGACATGACCCACGTCACCTAGGTGTTCCACTGGGTGCGTCCAAAATGTTTTCCGAGCACATGGTATGTTCGGCACAAACCATGCACCACTCTTGCACCAACACTAACACCGTTTCTAAATAGTCTGAAACGAGAATCCACATGACCCACATTACCTAGCAGTTCCATCGTGTGCATCCAAAATAATTTATGAGCCCATGGTATGTTCAGTGCAAACTATGCACCTATCTTGCATCAAATTAGAATTATTACCAAATATAATGAAATGAGCTTCCACTTCAGCCTCGACACCTAGGAGTACCATCGGGTGCATCCAAAATGATTTCAGAGCCTATGGAACGTTTCGTGCAAACCGTGAACCTATCTTGCACTGACACTAACACTGTCTCCAAAAGGACCAAAATGAGATTCAACATAACCCACGTCACCTAGGAGTTCCATTAGGAGCATCCAAAATGGTTTCTGGTCCTATGGTACGTTCCGCGCAAACAATGCACCTATCTTGCACCAACACGATAACCATGTCCAAACCGACCAAAACGAGATTCCACGTGACGCACATCACCTAGGAGTTCCATCAGCTGCGTCCAAAACTATTTTCATGCCTATGGTATTTTTGGCACAAACCGTGCACCTATCTTGCATCAAGAATAGCACTATCTCCAAACAGAACAAAATGAGCTTCCACTTGAGCCTCGTCACCTAGGAGTACCATCGGGTGCGTCCAAAATTGTAATAGAACCGTCCAAATTATAAGAGCACAAGTATAAAAACAATCACCAAAGTGATCAAATTCTCACACTTGAGCCCATATAACTCCGGTAGTCCAATGAAATCACGAGGGATTTCAAACCAACCAACATACAAGCCAAGATCGTAGTGATTCAACATAACAAGTCACATGTTACAACCATTTCACAAGTAATTCAATATACATCGGAGTTCAACATAGTTATTACAACTTAAGTTCAAAAGTAGCGGAAGCAAAGTAATTTGAAACTAACAACACCCTTATTTCAAATACATGCCAGTACCAAGGTCGACTTCCAACAAAAACATTATAGAGAAGATAACTCAGAAGGATCATGCCCATGATCACACTCTGCCTCTACGGCAGGAGCCAACCAACTCTTGTAGTCGCCATGATACATCACAACCTGCAACAAGTGGGGATAAAACCCTGAGTACGACAATGTACTCAGCTAGACTTACCCGTCATAAACCAAAAATAAAGTGACACCAAGGATCATGCAAGGCTAATAGGAAGTGGGCTAGCTTGACAACATTTTGAATAAAAGCTTAATATGGATAAGTAATCATTAATGCTTAAGCATCAAGTTAATCATCATTAACCTATCATCTATATTAGCACCTGTACTAGAGCACTCACTTGATTAGGAGCAAACAATAGTAACCATAGCAGGTATAAATTGAGGCAACCTTTCCATTGTTATCCAATTAACCATCAGTTCAATTTAATTTAATCTATGTTGCCGCTGCTCAAGTCAAGTGCTCACTAACCGAGAGCGACGGCGATTTGAATCGAATTCCTATCCAGCTGGAGGGGTATTTCTAACACTCACCACGCAGGCCCCTGCCAGGGTCGCACAAGCCACCTTTTGTACAAATCAGGAGTCATGGGTTCGACTGATGCCGCATCCCCAAGGGCAACACTCTGCCAGGTGATAGGGACTCTAACCCCCTCTTGGTCTCACGCCAATGTCCCCAAGCACATCCTTACTCTCCTCCAAGATGCGACCTACCATTCGATTCCCGGCCTGAACTGTATTACTCGGCTTCGTGGTCGGAACGACTTATCTGGCCAACTAAGTGTTAGACTACGTTCAACATGACTCAAGGACGTACATCGAATCGGTCCTTAAATGACTCAGACGGGGATAGATCCACACCCAAGACCTCCATGCCTTGTTGCTTCACTATCGTCATCCCGCCCGGTCTCATTTCATTTTATTAACACCTGGTTCCTTTCCACGATAGCAAATATAGCTAACCGTGCCATATATGAATAACCCTACATCTCGCAGGTGACAGGAAATCACCTGACTTCTACCGCTTAAAGCAGGGCTAAGCATCTACTCGATCCTAGTCTATGTAGGATTCAAGGATTCATATATCTGGACAAGGAATGATATAATGCAGCAAGGGTTTCCAACCAACTCCTATCACTTAATGCAACAATACTTATAACATACATAGAATTAATTGCTTTGAAGGTAGGAGGCTTATAATGCTCCGGGGCTTGCCTAGGATCTGACTCAAGTTAGAGTGTGTCAGATGAAACCCGCTTGGCGAGCATCCTCCATTCCAACACTTGTTCGATCCTTCAATCTTCGAGATGGATTCACCTACACCATCTTCGGGTTCAGCTCCACATCATGTCTTTCACACGTTTCAGCTAGCATACCTAAATGAGGTGCAACAATGCATATGTATGAATGCATAGAAGTGCAATAAACAAAGTAAATCAAGCACTAGAACTAGAAATTGCCACATCCTGGGCATCAGAATAACAGCTGAGTAATTTAATCATAACTGGAGATCTACAACTCTAAATGACTTCCAAGAAGACATTATGGAAAGCTTATAAAATTCTCTACATTTCATCTAATATCACCATAGCATGATTCTAAAGTTTAACATGTCCAATTTACACAAACACAGAAACTGGTCTAACAAGGCAGAGAGCAAGCAATTCTGTAACCCGACTTTAAATAGCTATAACTCCTAAACCACATGGCCAAATACCACCAAATTTTAACAGAAGCTAGATATATAAATTATCTATAACTTTTGTATAAACAAGTTTCACAACAAAGCAAATTATCATGAAGAACTTTGACAAGTTTCCAGATCTGTCCAGAAACTTCATTTGCAAGAAATAATTATTAACTTATGTTGCAAACATATAATTGGACAAAACCAACTTTACCAATATGTCACACATGACTAATGAACACTAGAAAACATAGTGCCCATTCTTAAATAAATTCTTTTAATGCATTTTCTTAATTTATTTAGATAATTAGGTGGAATTATGAACACCTATCAAAATGCATAATAAATTCTACCAAACTTACAGTGGCCTACATATGCTCCCAATAGTATACTGTACAAATTTCAAATTATTTGGACATGTATACCAAGCTCTATGAAAAAGAAAAATTGCTATTACAAGAATTCATGTGAGAGCAAGATGAATCAATAACTCACTCATACTACAACCAAAATTCATGAAATTTTTACCACACATCAAACATCACATGAGTAGCATGCCACAAAAATTTCACTTCATTTGGAGCCCTACAACTGCAGTTATGAAAAAGACAAATGCAGCTAGCATTCAAAACCTAGTTGCATAAATCTATTTTTACAGCTAAAACTTTAAACTAAAACATGCCATATTATAGATCTACCACATAGATAATTTCACAAGGATTCCAAAAAGTCCTCATTTGCTATTTTACGAATTTCCTATGAATTACTATGAATTTTCAAAGTTTAGCAAAAATAATTAAAAAGCAGTCCTCATGGCACTATTCATATGAGTCATAGGTTCTGCAGAAAGGTCCCTGTCTTTTGTCGAATTGCTGCCCGAAGTCCTTGGTCGGGGCACACGGAGACTCGCCATCTCCGACCGATGGGCGCCTCGTCGGCGTCGAGGGAGTGGCGGGGGAGGACCGCGGTGCCCGGACACACCCGCAGGTGGCCTCGGCACGGCCTGAGGCTGCGCGTGGCGAGCTGCCCGCGTGTGTCTTTGTTTCTCGCGGCGATGGCTCCATGCAGGGGCTGCTCCGGCGACAGGGGAAGGTGGAGAAGCGGCGCGACATGCTTGCAGAGCGGCAGCAATGGTGTTGGTGCGTGCGGTGAGGCGCGAGATGGCTCAGAGGTGGGAGGATGACGACGGCGGCGAGCTCGACAGCTCAGCCATGGCTGTAGGCGAGCCGAGACTGCCTGGCATGAGCACCGGCGACCGGCTGGGGAGCATCGACGACGACGGCTGCGGCAGTGGCGCTGTGGGCGCGGCGGCCGGCGAAGTAGGACCACGCGGCACAGGGCGGGGCGCAAGAGGTGGAGCAGGAGGACGCAGCACCACGCAGTGAGGAGAAGAGCAGTCCAGAAATAGCAGTGGTGGAGCTCCCTGCTCGACTCTGAGCGAACAGAGAGGGATGGAGAGGGAGCGAGTGAGGGAGACCGGAGGGGGCTTAGGTTCTTTCCATTTTGTCGAGCACGGGGGCGAGGTGACGAGCATGCAAGTGTGCGAGGGTGAGCGAGGGCGCCACACAGCCTGCAGCACCAGCGCACGGTGAGCCATGACGAGCTCCAGTTCGAAATCAACTCTGGAGCTGACAATACCACCACAAAAATACACTGAAACACCAAACTTCCTCCCTTTGTAACTCCGAATCTGTTCCGTCTTGGCAAAAGCGGTAGTAACCAAAGTTGTAGAGCTACATGAGGTCTCCAACTTTGCTTATAGCGCCAAAGTTTGATTCGTCCTGGTTCAAGAGATATAAGGCTCCAAAGTGGGGTAGGCGAAACTTGAAAACTGAATTCAGTTTCAAGCCAACTGAAACTGCAATTTTCTTCCATCTCCATCTCCCAAACCGAGCAAGCAAAAGCTAAACCAATTCCATAGAGTTGTAGAGGTATATGAGGACTACAATTTTTCTTAAAGGATCTAGGTTTGGTTCGACTTGGTTTGAGATATATTCTGTGAGATATATTCTGTCGTAAAGGAGGGTACATCAAAACTGAATTCAGACTTGAAAATATTTTCTGCTCTTCATGAACAGCAGCTACTTCTTGGCTCTGTAACTCAGAATCCAACCCGAATCTCGAGGTGAGCCAATTGACAAAGTTGGAGATTAATAAATTCTCTACAACTTTGTTAATATGAGCTAAGACCAGATCAGCATAGTTGGAGAGATAATGAGCAAGAACAGAATCTGTTTTGAGGAAACATTGGAATTTCAGCAGAACAGAAAATTGGACTTTAGAGGGACTTAGAGGCTGAATCATGAGATGAGCCAATTGACAAAGTGGGAGCTTATAAAATTTTCCACAACTTTGTTATAGTTGACTTGCATAGATTCAAACCCTAAGTTAGAGATTCAGAAGGATCAGTTTGGATCACTCCACTAATCAACTTGGAAAACAGCACTTGGGTGCTTACTTAGCATAACCACCCAACATGAGAAATGTTCCAAAAGGCTAATTAAGTACTCCTAAGGTGTTTACAAACACTCATGGACATCACTTGCATTAGTACAAAGCAATGTTTCATTATTTCTGAAACATGTTTCAGTTATAATCCAAACAAGCATATAACTTATCATTTCATGTGACTTTTTGATTCCAAACTCCATGAAACTTTTCTAGGGATCAATATAGATAGGTACCAAGGTGAGACACATGGAGATATTGCAATAACACCATCCAAGCATATATCTTTGAAAATGGCCTATATGTAAAGCAATGGTGCAACATCCAACTTTAGGTTAGGCTCATCTCCATAGGTTGACCTTGACATTGTCATCTCCACTTAATCTGTCATGTTTGAGCTCAAACCCACTGCTTAATGAGTGACAAACACCTGGGGTGTTACAAAAATGATTCCTGAGCCTATGGTATGTTTGGCACAAACTGTGCACCTATCTTGCATTGACAATAACACCGTCTCCAAACGGACTAAAACGAGAATCGACATGATCCAAGTCACCTTGGAGTTACATCCGGTGCATCGAAAAAGATTTCTGTGAGTATTATATGTTTGGGGCAAACCACTCACCGGGCATGCTTCAAGATTAGCACTATCCCCAAACAGATCGAAACAAGCTTCCACTTGAGCTGCGTCACCTAGGAGTACCATCGGGTGGAGAAGCGGCGCGACATGCTTGCGGAGCGGCGGCGATGGTGTTGGTGCATGCGGTGAGGCGCGAGATGGCTCGGAGGTGGGAGGATGACGACGGCGGCGAGCTCGACAGCTCAGCCATGGCTGTAGGCGAGCCGAGACTGCCTGGCATGAGCACCGGCGACCGGCTGGGGAGCATCGACGACGACGGCTGTGGCAGTGGCGCTGTGGGCGCGGCGGCCGGCGAAGTAGGACCACGCGGCACAGGGCGGGGCGCAAGAGGTGGAGCAGGAGGACGCAGCACCACACAGTGAGGAGAAGAGCAGTCCAGAAATAGCAGTGGTGGAGCTCCTGCTCGACTCTGAGCGAACAGAGAGGGATGGAGAGGGAGCGAGTGAGGGAGACCGGAGGGGGCTCAGGTTCTTTCCCTTTTGTCGAGCACGGGGGCGAGGTGACGAGCATGCAAGTGTGCGAGGGTGAGCGAGGGCGCCACGCAGCATGTAGCACCAGCGCACGAGTGAGCCATGACGAGCTCCAGTTCAAAATCAACTCAGGAGCTGACAATACCACCACAAAAATACACTGAAACACCAAACTTCCTCCCTTTGTAACTCCGAATCTGTTCCGTCTTGGCAAAAGCGGTAGTAACCAAAGTTGTAGAGCTACATGAGGTCTCCAACTTTGCTTATAGCGCCAAAGTTTGATTCGTCCTGGTTCAAGAGATACAAGGCTCCAAAGTGGGGTAGGCGAAACTTGAAAACTGAATTCAGTTTCAAGCCGACTGAAACTGCAATTTTCTTCCATCTCCATCTCCCAAACCGAGCAAGCAAAAGCTAAACCAATTCCATAGAGTTGTAGAGGTATATGAGGACTACAATTTTTCTTAAAGGATCTAGGTTTGGTTCGACTTGGTTTGAGATATATACTGTCGTAAAGGAGGGTACATCAAAACTGAATTCAGACTTGAAAATATTTTCTGCTCTTCAAGAACAGCAGCTACTTCTTGGCTCTGTAACTCAGACTCCAACCCGAATCTCAAGGTGAGCCAACTGACAAAGTTGGAGATTAATAAATTCTCTACAACTTTGTTAATATGAGCTAAGACCAGATCAGCATAGTTGGAGAGATAATGAGCAAGAACAGAATCTGTTTTGAGGAAACATTGGAATTTCAGCAGAACAGAAAATTGGACTTTAGAGGGACTTAGAGGCTGAATCATGAGATGAGCCAATTGACAAAGTGGGAGCTTATAAAATTTTACACAACTTTGTTATAGTTGACTTGCACAGATTCAAACCCTAAGTTGGAGATTCAGAAGGATCAGTTTGGATCACTCCACTAATCAACTTGGAAAACAGCACTTGGGTGCTTACTTAGCATAACCACCCAACATGAGAAATGTTCCAAAAGACTAATTAAGTACTCCTAAAGTGTTTACAAACACTCATGGCCATCACTTGCATTAGTACAAAGCAATGTTTCATTGTTTCCGAAACATGTTTCAGTTATAATCCAAACAAGCATATAACTTATCATTTCATGTGACTTTTTGATTCCAAACTCCATGAAACTTTTCCAGGGATCAATATAGATAGGTACCAAGGTGAGACACATGGAGATATTGCAATAACACCATCCAAGCATATATCTTTGAAAATGGCCTATGTGTAAAGCAATGGTGCAACATCCAACTTTAGGTTAGGCTCATCTCCATAGGTTGACCTTGACATTGTCATCTCCACTTAATTTGTCATGTTTGAGCTCAAACCCATTGCTTAATGAGTGACAAACACCTGGGGTGTTATAGCCCTCCCCCTTAAAAGAATCACGTCCCGAGATTCGGAATGGAAGACCTTTTGAGGAAGAGAGGCACGTTATCTAGTTCCCAACATTTGCTGTAGCATTCAGCTACAAAGCTTTAACATCGGTGAACAATTTGGTCAAAGGCACTTTCTAATACTTACTCTTCATGGTAAACTTTATTTGAAGAATTTCCTTCATTGACTTCCATGAAGCATTATTACTTTGGGAGGAATCCAAGATAGCACAGTATGACATTCTCAATGTACGGAGATCATTTAGTCCGTGAGCTGACCACTCACATGTATCTGATTCTTTAGTAAGCACAGCCTAGTCCGTATGAACTTTACACTAGACTGAAATCTTCAGAAGTATACTCGTTGAAATGTCTCTAGGTTCACAATGTTTGACAAGCAGTCCTCTACCAAAATGGCTTGAGTACAACCTTCCAAAGGGTGAGATCATAGATGACAAACAACCCTTAGAGGTTATATGATACTGCGTAACCAACAGACAAGGTCTATGTTGGTCGTAAATGTTCAATCCTTCCGATATCAACTAATGGAAAACTACTTAACGTTCCATGTGTGCAGCTCTCTTTCTCTGATGATAACATTGTATTGTCTGAGTCTGTCAAGGGGCTAGTGAATGTGATAGCTGACTTTGTCGGCTCCATATTTTAGCCAATAGCTATCTAAAAGATTCTTTTATCCAAAGACAACAGTTATCTGGGTTGAAGCAGATGCAACCTCTTGGGTAAAAAAACATTTATAAGGTACTAAAGTATGTCATCATTGGAAAATTAGTACCAAAGCAAAATGTAGTGAGGCCTTAAGGACAACAAAAGTTGTAATATTTACTAAACAGCGGAAAGTAGTCTACCACCAAGCGATTGAGTAAAATTTTTCTTGGTGACTTAGTTGTACTGTAAGTTGAGTTGACTTGCAGCATAACAACTTTGTCAGGCCAACTTTCACCTTGAGGCTTCCTTTTTAGGATCAAATAGCAGCCCTAAGATGGGAAATCTGTTGTTTGACACTTTTCAAATTGCTTTTGATTTACGATGGTATAAATTGATTTGCAAAAACCAAGGCTGCTCGTACATTGGGGATACGAGAAAGCAAAAGCAAATGAAAGAGTGTAAACTAGTATCTGTGAGACCTCAAAAGGGCCATCCAATAGCAGATCTCGACTATTAATTTACATACCAATCCGAGGATGCACACGCTTTGAACTTGCGGTTTACTTTTGCAGGGCAAAACACATACTCTGCCTGGAGGATCTTTCTACAAGAATAAGGAATCGCTTCCGAATATTCTTCGACACTTCGTCCAATAGAGTCTTGAATAAAAAGTTTGTGGCACCTAGGGGCACAAGGATGCTAATTGAAACTAAGGCTATGCTTTCTCTAATTCTTCACTTTAGCTGATAGAACACCTTACACTATCTGTGTGATTGTCCAAGATAGAATTGACTTGATCACAATGGCTCTAGAAGATAGAGTATCACTCTAGTTATTGGCTAGTTGATTAACTTCTTGTTGGTTATTGCTCTATAAGACATAGCCTTCGTAGCTACCAAGGAGTCATTACCTAGTTGGAGATTAACGTTCCTATTGGTAACTAATCAGTTGTCTCTCAACACTAAAAATTCCAAATCTTCACTCTTGATCACAATAATCATGGTTGATGCAGAACCGATGGTTGCCATCGAAGTCAGCAGATAAGGAGTCACACCAGAGATGGTTGATTTCGATTGTATGGTCATTATGCACACAAGATTGAGATTTGGATGGCTCTGGTCATATGCACAATGCGACAATCGATTCTCCTCCCACAGATAACTTGTCCAACATTAAATTTTGTGTGTCCTTTGTATCCAATAGAGATGCGATACTATGCTCACTAGATTGTGGTCATCAATACTGGGACAACTAAGTAGAGTCACATGTCTACCACTTCTTGCGGTCCATTAATGTTTATGTTGGTGACCTGTTCTTCAAAGTTATTCTCTTAGCAACTTTAGAAGGACACTCCACTACTTTCGGTCTAAGATATGGATCTTACGATGCGATATGGGAAGATAACCAAGGAAAAGTTCACATGAGAATAACACGTTGATGTTGTTCCATAATAGATCATGACTAGAAACCACGATACCAGCGCGTGCCGAGCAACACAACCTTGTGTCGGCCGCCCACAGGAGGCTCTCGGTTTCGTCGCGGCACCATTAGTTGCTACTCATAACACCATTACCGATCACACCACCAAGGTGAAATTTCAAGTGGCACAAATTAGGTGGTAAAAACAAGCATTATACAAGGGAGGGATAGCAAGCAAAGGTAGTCACAAGGTTTGGAATTAACTAGGAAAGCTATTTGCAGATCAAAACACCTCACAAGAGAACATAGCTCCATTGCCGAAGGCGACTGAGCAGGCAATTTTTGCGTAATTCCACGGATACCCGGCATCGACAAAGGAAACTACCAGATAATTAATTAACGGAGATTCGATCATGTTGAGTAACAACATGAGATCAAGACTGATAAACATTTCGAGACTTGGGAAGGTTGGGGGCAGATTAAGCAAATTTCAAGGGCAGAAACCGATATGTAGTCATAGATTGAGTTGATAAGGTAGATGCATGAATTTGCAAGCACACGATTTAAAGGCCATAGCAGAGAGACGTTGCGTTACACTAGCTAACCTTTAGGAGAGGTAACCGGAAGGTCCAACATGGATTTGGGTACGGTCTCCACAACTGGCAACGTACGAACCATGGTCAAAGGCTAGAGTTGATGAGAGTTAACTTGGTTGGTCAGTCAATAAGGGTCTTCACAAAAAGGGTTGCAAAACATCCACGACTTATGCAAACCTATAGGAGAACTAAACTTTGGGCTTTCGGTCAAGCAAAGGCATGGATACAAACATTCAAGGGCTAACCACCAAGTCTACAGGCTCAGGCTCCTAAGAGATAGAACCTAATTGAAGACAACAACCATACAATTACATAACGTGAACGTTGTTCTAGGATAAAGCTATCTGACCCTCGTATGCTCACCGAGGACAAACGAGGTGACAACTAAAGCACTACCTAGATAACAAGCATACATACAACATCACAGTCCAGCAGACATTTGAGAAAATTCAAACGAATGAGTTTAAGCAACCAATACAAAGCACAAGGCTCACCCAAAATAAGCATTTATCTCCAGCACAAACAAACTACAAGTTTAGCTCAAAACAAACGCTAGCTAAGGTGACTAACTTAGCATGGGCACAGAATCTGGACAGCAGCATAGTACTACTTGTTCCAACCATAACTGAGGTTGTAGACCTCCCATAAAGGTGATCCTAGACTTTCTAGAAAGCTTAGGAAGTTTTCCACACGTTTGTTATTCATACCAAAAGCTAGATCACAGGTTAGCATGACCAAACATGCTGATGTTTCAGATCTGTACCAATATGGACAGAAAATAGACAAGAACTTCAAAAATACATAACTGGAGTTATAGGGACACAACAAGGCTGGGCCTTAACTTTATGTAAAGATTATTAAGTTGTCTATAACTTTCTTATTATCATATTAATATGATTCCATAGCCAACAAGGCCAAACAAGACAAAGAAGACATCTCTACCCAGATTTGGACAGATTCTGTCATTCCACTTTACAAGCTCATAAGTAGAGATTTAGACCACCCCAATTAGTGCAATAGGATATTTTGGAAAATTTAGAAAAAGTACTACACTTCTTCTATTATCTCCAAGACATGATTCCATATGCCCACAGGTCAAACAAACTAAACATTCAGATCTATTCAGAGCATAAGAAAAAACCTGACAGTAAACTTCTAAATTTCATAACTCTCAAACTTTAAGACCTAGGCTCATGAATTTTTTTAGGACAAGCTAGATAAGTAAGTTAGCTACAACTTTGGTATTCTCTATAATTACAGAAAACACCATTATGAGTACGAAAGCATCACTACAACTGAAACTATTCTAGCAGCCAACGTCCAACAAGCAAAACAAAGCTTGCCTTTGTTCTACCTAACAATAGAGCACACAAACATGTTATTCTAGTAGCTCTAAATTTTTATTACTTTAGACCAACATGAATTTAATTCATTCATGAGAATCCACAATTACTGAAGCAAGTTCTAAAGCCTTTGCAGTGCTGGTATGATCAACATATCCACCACTTAGCTAAACTAGAGGGCATCTATAGGTTCAAGCATGTACCCACAATTATTTCTAGCAAAGCTAAACACACATTATCTTCAAACACTCCCTATTCAAGCAACATGGAAAAAGGCATTCATGTCTAACTCCACACTAGAAAGATAGCATAACACATTGATCACAAGTTACTTATCATTTCAACAAGGGTGAGAGGAGCATAGCTATGCATAAAGCAACAATCAGGATGATGCATGCTTCGTCCTATTCGTCCTCACAAGATTGCCAACCTAAGGTGGCGATCACGTTCTATGTCGGTGGCATAACACGAACTCTCTCGATATATAGCTAGTCGATAGCTACATTCGACTTACGCATTCATGGTTAGCGTACCTTCAGAAAAGTTTCATTGCAGCCCAACAATTCCCCAATATAGCACACAATGAAAGCAGGAAAGTAAAATTCTAAGTACTCCCATATACATATACCCCTATATATATACATGTAGTACCAAAACTACCTGAATCATCAATCTCCCACAATTAAGTACCTTCATATATACATGTGTATAACATGTAAATAATCCAGTAACCAAAACTAGCTCTCCCCTAGATCGCGGGTTGTACGGTCATGCTCTCACAACTCACACTTACCTGAGCGTAGGTGCGACGTTACATAAAAGTAAACTAGCAACATATATGGCTATTTCATATATGAAGGCTACCTCTAATCTGACACACCGGGTAGCATAGTGCGGGAGAGTTATCACACATACATACCTTAGCCTGGGCATAGATGCATAAATGAAAAACCCCCAAGTTAGTACTTATATAAGCCACCTAATAATCCTTATATGGGCATAAGGAAATTGACCACTGGCATACTTAGATTTAAAATTCAGATTTGACAAACCTATATATAGCTAAAAGTTGATAAAACTGATTTTATAAAATAAAACCTTTGTTTTAAATACACATATGACAAGTTTAATGCTAAATCTTGCTCCGATACTAGCTGTAACAGAACCGTCCAAATTATAAGAGCACAAGTATAAAAACAATCGCCGAAGTGATCAAATTCTCACACTTGAGCCCATATAACTCCGGTAGTCCAATGAAATCATGAGGGATTTCAAACCAACCAACATACAAGCCAAGATCATAGTGATTCAACATAACAAGTCACATGTTACAACCATTTCACAAGTAATTCAATATACATCGGAGTTCAACATAGTTATTACAACTTAAGTTCAAAAGTAGCGGAAGCAAAGTAATTTGAAACTAACAACACCCTTATTTCAAATACATGCCAGTACCAAGGTCGACTTCCAACAAAAGCATTATAGAGAAGATAACTCAGAAGGATCATGCCCATGATCACACTTCGCCTCTACGGCAGGAGCCAACCAACTCTTGCAGTCGCCATGATACATCACAACCTGCAACAAGTGGGGATAAAACCCTGAGTACGACAATGTACTCAGCTAGACTTACCCGTCATAAACCAAAAATAAAGTGACACCAAGGACCATGATGGCTGATATGAAGTGGGCTAGCTTGACAACATTTTGCATAAAAGCTTAATACGGATAAGTAATCATTAATGCTTAAGCATCAAGTTAATCATCATTAACCTATCATCTATATTAGCACCTGTACTAGAGCACTCACTTGATTAGGAGCAAACAATAGTAACCATAGCAGGTATAAATTGAGGCAACCTTTCCATTGTTATCCAATTAACCATTAGTTCAATTTAATTTAATCTATGTTGCCGCTGCTCAAGTCAAGTGCTCACTAACCGAGAGCGACGGCAATTTGAATCGAATTCCTATCCAGCTGGAGGGGTATTTCTAACACTCACCACGCAGGCCCCTGCCAGGGTCGCACAAGCCACCTTTTGTACAAATCAGGAGTCACGGGTTCGACTAATGCCGTATCCCCAAGGGCAACACTCTGCCAGGTGATAGGGACTCTAACCCCCTCTTGGTCTCACGCCAATGTCCCCAAGCACATCCTTACTCTCCTCCAAGATGCGACCTACCATTCGATTCCCGGCCTGAACTGTATTACTCGGCTTCGTGGTCGGAACGACTTATCTGGCCAACTAAGTGTTAGACTACGTTCAACATGACTCAAGGACGTACATCGAATCGGTCCTTAAATGACTCAGACGGGGATAGATCCACACCCAAGACCTCCATGCCTTGTTGCTTCACTATCGTCATCCCGCCCGGTCTCATTTCATTTTATTAACACCTGGTTCCTTTCCACGATAGCAAATATAGCCAACCGTGCCATATATCAATAACCCTACATCTCGTAGGTGACAGGAAATCACCTGACTTCTACCGCTTAAAGCAGGGCTAAGCATCTACTCGATCCTAGTCTATGTAGGATTCAAGGATTCATATATCTGGACAAGGAATGATATAATGCAGCAAGGGTTTCCAACCAACTCCTATCACTTAATGCAACAATACTTATAACATACATAGAATTAATTGCTTTGAAGGTAGGAGGCTTATAATGCTCCGGGGCTTGCCTAGGATCCGACTCAAGTTAGAGTGTGTCAGATGAAACCCGCTTGGCGAGCATCCTCCATTCCAACACTTGTTCGATCCTTCAATCTTCGAGATGGATTCACCTACACCATCTTCGGGTTCAGCTCCACATCATGTCTTTCACACGTTTCAGCTAGCATACCTAAATGAGGTGCAACAATGCATATGTATGAATGCATAGAAGTGCAATAAACAAAGTAAATCAAGCACTAGAACTAGAAATTGCCACATCCTGGGCATCAGAACAACAGCTGAGTAATTTAATCATAACTGGAGATCTACAACTCTAAATGACTTCCAAGAAGACATTATGGAAAGCTTATAAAATTCTCTACATTTCATCTAGTATCACCATAGCATGATTCTAAAGTTTAACATGTCGAATTTACACAAACACAGAAACTGGTCTAACAAGGCAGAGAGCAAGCAATTCTGTAACCCGACTTTAAATAGCTATAACTCCTAAACCACATGGCCAAATACCACCAAATTTTAACAGAAGCTAGATATATAAATTATCTATAACTTTTGTATAAACAAGTTTCACAACAAAGCAAATTATCATGAAGAACTTTGACAAGTTTCCAGATCTGTCCAGAAACTTCATTTGCAAGAAATAATTATTAACTTATGTCGCAAACATATAATTGGACAAAACCAACTTTACCAATATGTCACACATGACTAATGAACACTAGAAAACATAGTGCCCATTCTTAAATAAATTCTTTTAATGCATTTTCTTAATTTATTTAGATAATTAGGTGGAATTATGAACACCTATCAAAATGCATAATAAATTCTACCAAACTTACAGTGGCCTACATATGCTCCCAATAGTATACTGTACAAATTTCAAATTATTTGGACATGTATACCAAGCTCTATGAAAAAGAAAAATTGCTATTACAAGAATTCATGTGAGAGCAAGATGAATCAATAACTCACTCATACTACAACCAAAATTCATGAAATTTTTACCACACATCAAACATCACATGAGTAGCATGCCACAAAAATTTCACTTCATTTGGAGCCCTACAACTGCAGTTATGAAAAAGACAAATGAAGCTAGCATTCAAAACCTAGTTGCATAAATCTATTTTTACAGCTAAAACTTTAAACTAAAACATGCCATATTATAGATCTACCACATAGATAATTTCACAAGGATTCCAAAAAGTCCTCATTTGCTATTTTACGAATTTCCTATGAATTACTATGAATTTTCAAAGTTTAGCAAAAATAATTAAAAAGCAGTCCTCATGGCACTATTCATATGAGTCATAGGTTCTGCAGAAAGGTCCCTGTCTTTTGTCGAATTGCTGCCCGAAGTCCTTGGTCGGGGCACACGGAGACTCGCCATCTCCGGCCGATGGGCGCCTCGTCGGCGTCGAGGGAGTGGCGGGGGAGGACCGCGGTGCCCGGACACACCCGCAGGTGGCCTCGGCACGGCCTGAGGCTGCGCGTGGTGAGCTGCCCGCGTGTGTCTTTGTTTCTCGCGGCGATGGCTCCATGCAGGGGCTGCTCCGGCGACAGGGGAAGGTGGAGAAGCGGCGCGACATGCTTGCGGAGCGGCAGCAATGGTGTTGGTGCGTGCGGTGAGGCGCGAGATGGCTCAGAGGTGGGAGGATGACGACGGCGGCGAGCTCGACAGCTCGGCCATGGCTGTAGGTGAGCCGAGACTGCCTGGCATGAGCACCGGCGACCGGCTGGGGAGCATCGACGACAACGGCTGCGGCAGTGGCGCTGTGGGCGCGGCGGCCGGCGAAGTAGGACCACGCGGCACAGGGCGGGGCGCAAGAGGTGGAGCAGGAGGACGCAGCACCACGCAGTGAGGAGAAGAGCAGTCTAGAAATAGCAGTGGTGGAGCTCCTGGTCGACTCTGAGCGAACAGAGAGGGATGGAGAGGGAGCGAGTGAGGGAGACCGGAGGGGGCTTAGGTTCTTTCCATTTTGTCGAGCACGGGGGCGAGGTGACGAGCATGCAAGTGTGCGAGGGTGAGCGAGGGCGCCACGCAGCCTACAGCACCAGCGCACGGTGAGCCATGACGAGCTCCGGTTCGAAATCAACTCAGGAGCTGACAATACCACCACAAAAATACACTGAAACACCAAACTTCCTCCCTTTGTAACTCCGAATCTGTTCCGTCTTGGCAAAAGCGGTAGTAACCAAAGTTGTAGAGCTACATGAGGTCTCCAACTTTGCTTATAGCGCCAAAGTTTGATTCGTCCTGGTTCAAGAGATATAAGGCTCCAAAGTGGGGTAGGCGAAACTTGAAAACTGAATTCAGTTTCAAGCCGACTGAAACTGCAATTTTCTTCCATCTCCATCTCCCAAACCGAGCAAGCAAAAGCTAAACCAATTCCATAGAGTTGTAGAGGTATATGAGGACTACAATTTTTCTTAAAGGATCTAGGTTTGGTTCGACTTGGTTTGAGATATATTCTGTCGTAAAGGAGGGTACATCAAAACTGAATTCAGACTTGAAAATATTTTCTGCTCTTCATGAACAGCAGCTACTTCTTGGCTCTGTAACTCAGAATCCAACCCGAATCTCGAGGTGAGCCAATTGACAAAGTTGGAGATTAATAAATTCTCTACAACTTTGTTAATATGAGCTAAGACCAGATCAGCATAGTTGGAGAGATAATGAGCAAGAACAGAATCTGTTTTGAGGAAACATTGGAATTTCAGCAGAACAGAAAATTGGACTTTAGAGGGACTTAGAAGCTGAATCATGAGATGAGCCAATTGACAAAGTGGGAGCTTATAAAATTTTCCACAACTTTGTTATAGTTGACTTGCACAGATTCAAATCCTAAGTTAGAGATTCAGAAGGATCAGTTTGGATCACTCCACTAATCAACTTGGAAAACAGCACTTGGGTGCTTACTTAGCATAACCACCCAACATGAGAAATGTTCCAAAAGACTAATTAAGTACTCCTAAGGTGTTTACAAACACTCATGGACATCACTTGCATTAGTACAAAGCAATGTTTCATTATTTCCGAAACATGTTTCAGTTATAATCCAAACAAGCATATAACTTATCATTTCATGTGACTTTTTGATTCCAAACTCCATGAAACTGTTCTAGGGATCAATATAGATAGGTACCAAGGTGAGACACATGGAGATATTGCAATAACACCATCCAAGCATATATCTTTGAAAATGGCCTATATGTAAAGCAATGGTGCAACATCCAACTTTAGGTTAGGCTCATCTCCATAGGTTGACCTTGACATTGTCATCTCCACTTAATCTGTCATGTTTGAGCTCAAACCCACTGCTTAATGAGCGACAAACACCTGGGGTGTTACAAAAATGATTCCTGAGCCTATGGTATGTTTGGCACAAACTGTGCACCTATCTTGCATCGATAATAACACCGTCTCCAAACGGACTAAAACGAGAATCGACATGATCCAAGTCACCTTGGAGTTACATCCGGTGCATCGAAAAAGATTTCTATGAGTACTATATGTTTGGGGCAAACCACTCACCGGGCATGCTTCAAGATTAGCACTATCCCCAAACAGATCGAAACAAGCTTCCACTTGAGCCGCGTCACCTAGGAGTACCATCGGGTGCGCCCAAAATGATTCCTGGGCCTAGAGTATGTTTGGCGCAAAACGTGCACCTACGTTGCACCGACACTAATACCATCTCAAAATGGACCAAAACGAGATTCCACATGACCCACATCACCTAGGGGTTCCATTGTGTGCATCCAAAATAATTTCTGAGCCTATAGTATGTTCGGCACAACCCATACACCTATCTTATCCATAATTCCAAATAGACTAAAACAAGATTCCACAAGACCCACATTACCTAGGAGTTCCATTGGGTGCGTCCAAAACAATTTCTGAGCCAATGGTACATTTGTCGCAAACCATGCACCTATCTTGCACCGACACTAACACCATCTCCAAATGGACCGAAACGAGATTTGACATAACCCACGTCACCTAGGAGTTCGATTGGGTACGTCCAAAATGATTTTCTCTGAGACTATGGTATGTTCGGTGCAAACTATGCACCTATCTTATATCAAGATTAGCACTATCTCTAAACTGACCAAAACAAGATTCCACTTGAGCCTCGTCACCTAGGAGTACCATTGGGTGCGTCCAAAATGATTCCTAAGCCTATGGTATGTTTGGCGCAAACCGTGCACCCATCTTGATTCAAGATTAGCACTATCTCCAAACAGACTAAAATGAGCTTCCACTTAAGTCTCATCACCTAGGAGTACTATCGGGTATGTCCAAAACGATGCCTGAGCCTACGGTACATTTGTCGCAAATCGTGCTCCTATCTTACATCGACACTAACACCATCTCCAAATGGACCAAAACGAGATTCGACATGACCCACGTCACCTAGGAGTACCATCGGGTGCGTCCAAAATAATTCCTGAGCCTATGGTATGTATGGCGCAAACTATGCACCTATCTTGCACTGACAATAACACCGTCTCCAAACATACTGAAACAAGATTCAACATGGCCCAAGTCACGTAGGAGTTACATTACGTGTGTCCAAAAAAAAATTTGAGCCTATGGTACGTTTGGGGCAAACTGTTCACCGAGCTTGTGTCAAGATTTGCATTATCTCCAAACAGACCAAAACGAGCTTCCACTTGAGCCACGTCACCTAGGAGTACCAACGGGTGCGTCCAAAATGAATCCTAAGCCGACAGTTTGTTTGGCCCAAAACATGCACCTATTTTGCACCGACACTAACACCATCTCCACATTGACCAAAACAAGATTTGACATGACCCACGTCACCTAGGAGTTCCATTCGGTGCGTCCAAAATGAATTCTGAGCCTATGGTACGTTCAGCCAAAACCATGCACCTATCTTACACCAACACAAACACAATTCCAAACAGAACGAAATGAGATTCCACAAGATCCAGGTTACCTAGGAGTTCCATCAGGTGCGTCCAAAATGATTTCTAAGCCAATGATACATTTGGCACAAACCATGCACCTATCTTGCACCGACACTAACACCATCTCTAAATGGACCAAAACGTGATTCGACATAACCCACGTCACATAGGAGTTCCATCGGGTGCATGCAAAACTATTTGCAAACCTATGGTATGTTAGGTGCAAACCGTGCGCCTATCTTGGTCAAGATTAGCACTATCTCCAAACAGAGCAAAATGAGCTTCCACTTGAGCCTCGTCACCTAGGAGTACCATCGGGTGCATCCAAAATGATTCCTGAGCCTATGGTATGTTTGACGCAAACTGTGCACCCATCTTACACCAACAATAACACCGTCTCCAAACGGACTGAAACAAGATTTGACATGACCCAAGTCTCCTAGGAGTCACATCGGGTGCATCCAAAAAGATTTTTGAGCCTAAGGTACATTTGGGGCAAACCGTTCACCGGGCTTGCGTCAAGATTAGTACCATCTCCAAACAGACCGAACCGAGTTTCTACTTGAGCCACGTCACGTAGTAGTACCATCGGGTGCATCCAAAATGAATCCTGAGCCTACAGTATGTTTTGGCGTAAAACGTGCACCTATTTTGCACCGACACTAATACCGCCTGCAAACGGACCGAAACGAGATTTGACTTGACCCACGTCACCTAGGAGTTCTATCGGGTGCGTCCAAAATATTTTTCTGAGCCTATGGTATGTTTGACACAAATCATGCACCTATCTTACGCCAACACTAACATAACTCCAAACAACCAAAACGAGATTCCACAAGACCCAAGTTACCTAGGTGTTCCACCGGGTGCGTCCAAGACGATTTCTGAGCCAATGGTACATTTGGCGCAAACCATACACCTATCTTGGACTGACACTAACACCATCTCCAAATGGACCGAAACAAGATTCGACATAACCCACGTCACCTAGGAATTCCATCGGGTGCATCCAAAACTATTTGCTAGCCTATGGTATGTTGGGCGCAAACCATGCACCTATCTTGCATCGAGATTAGCACTATCTCCAAACAGACCAAAATGAGCTTCCACTTGAGCCTTGTCACCTAGGAGTTCCATCAGGTGTGTCCAAAACGATTGATAAGCCTATGCTATGTTTGGCGCAAACTGTGCACCTATCTTGCACCAACAATAGCATCATCTCCAAACAGACTGAAACGAGATTCGACATGACCCAAGTCATCTAGGAGTGACATCAGGTGCGTCCAAAAAGATTTTTGAGCCTATGGTATGTTTGGGGCAAACCGTTCACCGGGCTTGCGTCAAGATTAGCACTATCTCCAAATAGACCAAATGAGCTTCCACTTAAGCCTCCCCACCTAGAAGTACCATTAGGTGGTCCAAAAATGATTCCTGAGCCTATGGTACATTTGGTGCAAACAATGCACCTATTTTGCACCGACATTAACACCGTCTCCAAACGGACCGAAACGAGATTCCACGTGACGCACGACACCTAAGAGTTTCATTGGGTGCGTCCAAAACTATTTCTGAGCCAATGGTACATTCAGCGCAAACCGTGCACCTATCTTGCATCAAGATTAGCACTATCTCCAAATAGACCAAAATGAGCTTCCACTTCAGCCTCGTCACCTTGGAGTACTATTAGGTGTGTCCAAAATGATTCCTGAGCCTATGGTACGTTTGGCGTAAACCGTGCACCTATCATGTACCGACACTAGCACCATATCGAAATGTACCGAAACTAGGATCACCATGACCTAGGTCACCTAGGAGAACCATCGGGTGCGTTCAAAACAATTCCTGAGCCAATGGCACGTTTGGCACAAACCATGCACCTATGTTGCACCGACACCAACACTATCTCCAAACAGACTAAAAACAAGATTTGACATGACCCATGTCACCTAGGAGTTCCATCGGGTGCGTCCAAAATGGTTTCTGAGCCTATAGTACGTTCAGCGCTAACCGTGCACCTATCTTACACCAACACTAACACCGTTTCCATACTGACCAAAACAAGAATCCACATGACCCATGTCACCTACTAGTTCTATCGGGTGCGTCTAAAACGATTTTTGAGCCTATGGCATGTTCGGCACAAACCGTGCACCTATCTTGCGTCAGATTAGCATTATCTCAAAATAGACCAAAACCATGCACTTATCTCACATCAAGATTACCACTATCTCCAAACAGACCAAATGAGCTTCTACTTGATCCTCGTCACCCAGGAGTATCATCGGGTGCGTCCAAAACGATTCTTAAGCCTATGGTACGTTTGGTTCATACCGTGCGCCTATCTTGCACCGACACTAACAACGTCTCCAAATGGACCAAAATGAGATTCTACATGACCCACGTCCCCTAGGAGTTCCATCGGGTGCATCCAGAACGATTTTTGGGACTATGGTATGTTTGGCGCAAACCATGCACCTAGCTTGCGTCAAGATTAGCACTATCTCCAAACAGATAAAAATGAGCTTCCACTTGAGCCTCGTCATCTAAGATTACTATCGGGTGCGTCGAAAACGATAACTGAGCCTATGGTACGTTTGGTGCAAACCGTGCACCTATCTTGCACCGACACAAACACCGTCTTCAAACAGACCGAAACGAGATTCGACATGACCCACGTCACTTAGGAGTACCATCAGGTGCGTCCAAAATGATTCCTGAGCCTATGGTATGTTTGGTGCAAACCGTGCACCTATCTTGCACCGAAACTAACACCGTCTCCAAACGAACACTAGCACCATCTCCAAACGGACCGAAACGAGATTTGACTTGACCCACGTCACCTAGCAATTCCACCAGATGCGTCCAAAATGATTTATGAGCCTATGATACGTTAGGCACAAACCGTGCACCTATCTTGCATCAGATTAGCATTATCTCCAAATTGACCAAAACGAACTTGGACTTCAGCCTCGACGGCTAGGAGTTCCATTGGGTGCGTCAAAAATGGTTTCTGATCCTATGGTACGTTCTGCGCAAGTCATGCACCTATCTTGCATCAACATAAACACCGTGCCCAAACGGACCGAAACAGGATTCCACATGACACACATCACCTAGGAGTTCCATCGGGTGTGTTCAAAATAATTTTTGAGCCTATGGTACGTTTAGCGCAAACTGTGCACCTATCTTACTTCAAGATTAGCACTATGTCCAAACAAACCAAAATGAGCTTCCATTGGAGCCTCATCACCTAGGAGTACCATCGGGTGCATCCAAAACGATTCATGAGCCTATAGTAAGTTTGGTGCAAACTGTGCACCTATCTTGCACTGAAACTAACACCGTCCCCAAATGGACCGAAACGAGATTCGACATGACCCATGTCACCTAGGAGTTCCATCAGCTACGTCCGAAACGATTTCTAAGGCAATGGTATGTTCGGCACAAATGGTGCACCTATCTTGCGTCAAGATTAGCACTATCTCCAAACAAAGCAAAATAAGCTTCCACTTGAGCCTCGTCACCTAGGAGTACTATCGGGTGCATCCCAAAATGATTTCTGAGCCTATGGTACGTTTAGCACAAATCGTGCACCTATCTTGCACCGACACTAACACGGTCTCTAAACGGACCGAAACAAGAATCAACATGACCCACGTCACCTAGGAGAACCATCGGGTGTGTCCAAAATCATTCTAGGGCCTATGGTACGTTTAGCGCAAACCGTGCACCTATCATCAACCGACAATAATGCTGTCTCCAAATAGACCAAAATGAGATTCGACATGACCCACGTCACCTGGGAGTTCCATCAAATGCGTCCAAATTGGTTTCCAATCCTATGGTACATTCGGGGCAAACCATGCACGTATCTTACACCTACACTCACTGTGTTTCCAAACGGACCGTAAAGAGATCCACATGACCCACATCACCTAGCAGTTCCATCAGGTACGTCCAAAACGATTTCTGAGCCTTTGGTATGTTCGGTGCAAACCATGCACCTATCTTGAGTTAGATTAGCATTATCTCCAAATAGACTGAAACGAGCATCCACTTCAGCCTTGATAGCAAGGAGTACCATTGGGTGCGTCCAAACTAATTTCTGAGCCTATGGTATGTTTGGCTCCAACCGTGCACCATTCTTGCATCGACACTAACACTGTCTCCAAATAGACCAAAATGAGATTTGACATGACCCACGTCACCCAAGAGTTCCATCAGGTGCATCTAAAATTGTTTCTGATCCTATGGTACGTTCTGCGCAAACTGTGCACCTATCTTGCACCAACACAAACACCATGTCCAAACACACCGAAAGGAGATTCCATGTGACGCACGTGACCTATGAGTTCCTTCGAGTGCGTCCAAAACTATTTTTGAGCCTATGGTACGTTCAACACAAACCGAGCACCTATCTCTCGTCAAGATTAGCACAATCTCCAAATAGACCAAATGAGCTTCCACTTGAGCCTCGTCACCTAGGAGTCCATCAGGTGGTCCAAAACGATTCATGAGCCTATGGTACATTTGACACAAACCATGCACCTATCTTGCACCGACACTAACACCGTCTCGAAACGAACCGAAACGAGATTCGACATGACCCACGTTATCTAGGAGTTCCATCTGGTGCGTCCAAGATGATTTCTGAGACTATGGTATGTTCGGCGCAATCTGTGCACCTATCTTGCATCAAGATTAGGACTATCTCCATACAGAACAAAATGAGCTTCCACTTGAGCCACGTCACCTAAGATTACTATTGGGTGCATCCAAAATGATTCCTGAGCCCGCGGTACATTTGGCGCAAACCGTGCACCTATATTGCACCGGCACAAATACCATCTCCAAAGAGATCAAAACGAGATTCGACATGACCCACGTCACCTAGGCGTACCATCGGGTGCATCCAAAATGATTCCTGAGCCTATGGTGTGTGTGGCACAAACCGTGCACCTATCTTGTGTCAAGATTAGCACTATCTCCAAACAGATCAAAACGAGCTTTCACTTGAGCCACGTCACCTAGGAGTACCATTGAGTGCATCCAAAACGATTCCTGAGCCAGTAGTATGTTTGGCGCAAAACGTGCACCTATTATGCACCGACTAACACCATCTACAAAAGGATCGAAACGAGATTTGAAATGACCCACGTCACCTAGGAGTTCCACCAGGTGCGTCCAAAATGGTTTCCGAGCCTATCGTACGTTAGGTGCAAACCGTGCACCTATCTTACACCAACACTAACACCGTTTCCAAACAGTTCGAAATGAGATTCCACATTATCCACGTCACCTAGCAGTTCCATCAGGTGCGTCCAAAATAGTTTCTGAGCCTATCATACGTTAGGCGCAAACCGTGCACCTATCTTACACCAACACTAACACTATTTCCAAACAGTCCGAAATGAGATTCCACATTATCCACATCACCTAGCAGTTCCATTTGGTGCGTTCAAAATGGTTTCTGAGCCTATCGTACGTTAGGCGCAAACCGTGCACCTATCTTACACCAACACTAACACCATTTCCAAACAGCCTGAAATGAGATTCCACATTATCCACGTCACATAGCAATTCCATCGGGCGCGTCTGAAATGATTTTCGAGCCTATCATGTCTTCAGTGTAAACCGTGCACCTATCTTGTGTCAAATTAGCATTATCTCCAAATAGACCGAAAAGAGCTTCCACTTCAGCCTTGACACCTAGGAGTACCATCGGGTGCATCCTAAAAGATTTCTAAGCCTATGGTACATTTGGCGCAAACCGTGCACCTCTTTTGCACTGACACTAACACAGTCTCCAAATGGACCGAAATGATATTCGACACGACCGACGTCACCTAGGTGTTCCATCTGGTGCGTCCAAAATGGTTTATGAGCCTATGGTATGTTCGGCTCAAACCATGCACCTATCTTACCCAACACTAACACAATTTGTAAATAGACCGAAACGAGATTCGACATGACCCACATCACCTAGGAGTTCCATCGCGTGCGCCCAGAATTGTTTTTGAGCCTATGGTATGTTCGGCACAACCATGCACCTATATTACACCAACACTAACACAATTTCCAAATAGTCCAAAACGAGATTCGATATGACCTACATCACCAAGGAGTTCCAATGGGTGCATCCAAAATGGTTTCCGAGCCTATGGTACGTTCGGCGCAGACCATGCACCTATCTTACACCAACACTAACACAATTTTCAAATAGACCGAAATGAGATTCGACCTGACCCACGTCACCTAGGGGTTCCATCGACTGCGTCCAAAATGGTTTCCGAGCCTATGGTACGTTCGGCGCAACCATGCACCAATTTTACACCAACACTAACACAATTTCCAAACAAACCAAAACAGGATTCGACATGACCCACACCACCTAGGAGTTCCATTGGGCGCGTCCAAAATGGTTTCCGAGCCTATGGTACGTTTGGTGCAAACCATGAACCTATCTTACACCAACACTAACACAATTTTCAAACAGACCAAAACAGGATTCCACATGACCCACATTACCTATGAGTTCCATCGGGTGCGTCCAAAACGATTTCTGAGCCAAGGGTACATTTGGCGCAATCCATGCACCTATCTTACACCAACACTAACACCATCTCCAAATGGACCGAAACGTGATTCAACATAACCCATGTCACCTAGGAGTTCTATCGGGTGCATCCAAAACTATTTGTGAGCCTACAGTATGTTCGGCACAAACCGTGCACCTATCTTGCGTCAACATTAACAGTATCTCTAAACAGACCAAAATGAACTTCCACTTGAGCCGAGTCACCTAGAAGTACCATCGAGTGTGTCCAAAATGATTCCTCAGCCTTTGGTATGTTTGGCGCAAACTGTGCACCTATCTTGCACCGACAATAACATTGTCTCCAAATGGACTGAAACGAGATTTGATATGACCCATGTCACCTAGGAGTTACATCGAGTGCGTCCAAAAAATGGTACGTTTGGGGCAAACCGCTAACCGGGCTTGCGTCAAGATTAGCACTATCCCCAAATAGACCGAAACGAGCTTCCACTTGAGCCATGTCAACTAGAAGTACCATTGGGTGCGTTCAAAACATATCCTGAGCCTATAGTATGTTTGGTGCAAAATGTGCACTTAATTTGCACCGACACTAACACCATCACCAAACGGACCGAAACAAGATTCGACATGACCCACATCACCTAGGAGTTCCATCGGGTCCGTCCAAAATGATTTCTGAGCCTATGGTATGTTCGGCACAAACCAAGCACCTATCTTACACCAACACTAACACAATTCGAAATAGACCGAAACAAGATTCCACAAGACCCACATTATCTAGGAGTTTCGTCGGGTGTGTCCAAAATGATTTCTAAGCCAATGGTACATTTGGCGCAAACCATGCACCTATCTCGCATCAACACTAACACCATCTCCAAATAGATCGAAATGAGATTCGACATAACCCACATCAGGAAGGAGTTCCATTGGGTGCATCCAAAACTATTTGCGAGCCAATGGTATGTTTGGTGCAATCCGCACCTATCTTGCATCAAGATTAGCACTATCTCCAAACAGACCAATATGGGCTTTCACTTGAGCCATGTCACCTTGGAGTACCATCGGGTGCGTCCAAAATGATTCCTGAGCCTATGGTATGTTTGGCGCAAACTGTGCACCTATCTTGCACCAACAATAACACTGTCTCCAAACGAACTAAAATGAGATTCTACATGACTCAAGTCACCTTGGAGTTACATTGGGTGTGTCCAAAAAGATTGTTGAGCCTATGGTACGTTTGGGGCAAACCGTTCACTGGGCTTGCATCAAGATTAACACTAACTCCAAACAGACCGAAACGAGGTTCCACTTGAGTCATGTCACCGAGAAGTACCATCGGGTGCGTCCAAAACGAATCCTGAGCCTATAGTATGTTTAGCGCAAAACCTGCACCTATTTTGCAACGACACTCACACCATCTCCAAATGGACCAAAACAAGATTCGACATGACCCACGTCACCTTAGAGTTCCATCGAGTGCGTCCAAAATGATTTTCTGATCCTATGGTACGTTCGATGCAAACTATGCACCTAGCTTACACCAACACTAACCAATTCCAAATAGACCGAAACAACATTCCACAAGACCCATGTTACCTAAAAGTTCCATCGGGTGTGTCCAAAACAATTTATGAGCCAATGGTACATTTGGCGCAAACCATGCACCTATCTTGCACCGACACTAACATCATCTCCAAATGGATCGAAACAAGATTTGACACAACCCGCATCACCCAGGAGTTCCATCGTGTGCATCCAAAACTATTTGTGAACCTATAGTATGTTCGGCGCAAACCGTACACCTATCTTGCATCAAGATTAGCTCTATCTCCAAACAGATCAAAATGAGCTTCCATATGAGCCTTTTCACCTAGGAGTACCATCGGGTGCATCCAAAATGATTCCTGAGCCTATGATATGTTTGGCGCAAACTGTGCACCTATGTTGCACCAACAATAACACAGACTGAAACGAGATTTGACATGACCCAAGTCAGGTAGGAGTTAGATCTGGTGTGTCCAAAAAGACTTTTGAGCCTAGGGTACGCTTGGGGTAAACTGTTCACCGGGCTTGCATCAAGATTAGCACTATCTCCAAACAGACCGAAACAAGCTTCCACTTGAGCCATGTCACCTTGGAGTATCATCGGGTGCGTCCAAAAGAATCCTGAGCATACAGTATGTTTAGCGCAAAACGTGCACCTATTTTGCAATGACACTAATACCATCTCCAAATGGATCGAAACGAGATTTGACATGACCCACATCACCTAGGAGTTCCATCAGGTGCGTCCAAAATGATTTCTAAGCCTATGGTACATTCTGCGCAAACCATGCACCTATCATACACCTACACTAACACAATTCCAAACAGACCGAAACAAGATTCCACAAGATGCACATTACCTTGGAGTTCCATCGGGTGCGTCCAAAATGATTTCTAAGCTAATAGTACATTTGGCGCAAACCGTGCACCTATCTTGTACCGACACTAACACCATCTGCAAATGGACTGAAACGAGATTCAACATAACCCACATCACCTAGGAATTCCGTCAGGTGCATCCAAAACTATTTGGGTGCCTATGGTATGTTCGGTGGAAACCATGCACCTATCTTGCATCAAGATTAGTACTATCTCCAAACAGATCAAAATAAGCTTCCACTTGAGCCTTGTCACCTAGGAGTTCCATCGGGTGTGTCCAAAACGATTCTTGAGCCTATGGTATGTTTGGCACAAACTGTGCACTTATCTTGCACCAACAATAACACCGTCTCCAAACAGACTGAAATGAGATTTGACAAGACCCAAGTCACCTATAAGTTACATCAGGTGCGTCCATAAAGATTTTTGAGCCTATGGTATGTTTGGGGCAAACCATTCACCGGGCTTGCATCATAATTAGCACTATCACCAAACAAACCGAAACGAGCTTCCACTTGAGCCACGTCACCTAGTAGTACCATTGGGTGCGTCGAAAATGAATCCTGAGCCTATAGTATGTTTGGCGCAAAACGTGCACCTATTTGCACCAACACTAACACCGTCTCTAAATGGACCGAAACGAGATTCAACATGACCCACGTCACCAAGGAGTTCTATCGAGTGCATCCAAAATGATTTCTAAGCCTATGGTATGTTCGGCGCAAACGATACACCTATCTTACACCAACACTAACACAATTCCAAACAGACCAAAACGAGATTCCACAAGACCCGCGTTACCTAGGAGTTCCATCGAGTATGTCCATATTCTTCTGTATTAATATAAAGAGAGACTATAGGCACCCTATAATGAATAACACAACATACTAACCAATCCAACGCAAAAGGCTAACGCCGACTGGACGTAGAGGCTATTACTCGATCATAGTCGAGGGCCCAAACCAGTATAAATTGACTATCTCTTGCATTCACTGTTGAGTTTCGCACCAGCCAAAACTCGAACAACTATCCTGGGTACCCCCGTGATAGGCTATCAATGGTGAAACATCGACAGCTGGTGCGCTAGGTAGGGGTGTTTCGACGGATTTGCATCCAAGAGCTCAACAGACCTCGACAAGATGATCTTCTCGATGGGATCAACCTTCATCTTCGGATCATGGATCTGCGAGGCGGACGACAAAGGCAAGCTCCAAGGACGTCTCCTCGAGGATCAAGAAAACTAGGAAGACCTCACTCTTTCGGTGAAATCAACAAAAGAACTCGCTAGAAGGCTCTCATGTCTCGTGATGTCTGAATCAATTTAGGTTTTCCCGATGATCAAATTCAACTCAAACTCTAGGATAGAATCCGCCTTGAAAACCAATCCGAGATCTTTTCATGGCAAACTGGGTTCTTTTCTGATGGGACTCCAAAACATAGCTTCAATCCATCAAGAGATCAACTTAAGCTTACTTTAGAATTCTTCCATAAAGTTGGGTCTCTTCCCATTCGGACTCAACAACATGACAAAGTTATGCCAGATTCTACTCCAAGAAGCAGCCGAATCGGTGCGAGGGGTACCACTCACGGGAGCCCAAGAAGGCCTTGTACTGACCATGGCTCCACAAGATTGCCTCATCCACTAGACGAGTTCTGTCTCTGGGAGTGGCACCATCTGACTAGTTGATGAAGCAACGATTCTACCTTACCAAGAAGGAAGTACGCTCTATGACACCGGTGCCTCTATAGAGATCATTAGCAACTCTAATGGCACAATCATAGATGCGGAAGCAGCGCACGCCCAAGAAGTATTCATGATTCGGTGATCGCCTCTAATTCCACCAAAAGCACCCGACATCAGGTCCTCAGATGAATCAGAGTCCAACGTATCACCCAATGCTTCGGAGTACGATGGTGATGCTGAAAGCTAGAGACAAATCAGAGAAAGAAGGAACAAACTAAAGTAGGGACGTAGATGGCAGGCCTAGTAGCACAAAGAAGCTTGGGTCAAGTACGAACCAGATATGGCCGAGTATAATAAGAAGAAATCAGAACAAGAAGCAGAAGAATGGCGTGTAACCAGGATGCACAATTCCCCGTATGACAAAATTCGAGAAGCACTAGAAGAACTTGAAGCCATCTCGCATCCCAATGAAGAACAAGAATGACTCTAGGAGGTTCTCCGATCGATAGCCTTAAGAGCACACGACGGAATGACCCTCTCAAGACTACTCGCTAGATCAGCATCTCACAGACAAGAAAATCAATGTCAAAGGAAGTCCGCTTTCATAAGACTAGGGCCAAGCGGAAGCCACAACAGAGAAAAGTAGAAGGGACCATAGTCAAAGCAATCAAGTTGAGCAACTGAGGGAAAGCAGGAGCAAAGTACCCACCCAAACAGCCCTAGGGAACTACTCTCACCAGAATGGTCGCTGGTAGGAAGGAGGGTCTAAATCAAAGTATAGAGAAGCCGGAGCACACGATAGGTTCCCTTGCTTTGCAAACTGACTTGCTTTGGTACGGCTACCTCACAAATTTAAGCCTTCAAACCACTCCAAGTATGATGACAAAACTAAACCTAGGCAGTGGCTCAGGATCTCTCAATCAATTGAACTAGCCAGTGGTGATGACAACATCAAAGCACTCTTCTTTCCCATGGCGCTGGAAGCCATCCCACTCCAATGGTTTGATAAGCTAAGCCCTGGATCAATTAGGGGATGGGAGGACTTGCAGAGAGCCTTTTGTGAAAATTTTGCATGCATCATCACGTACCCTATCACCCATGCAGAACTGAAGGGACTCAAATAGAAAGGTGGCGAGAGCCTAAGAGATTATTACCGACGATTTGGTGAACTACTTGCTCAAGTACACGACATCACTAATTGAGAATTAATCGAAGCCTTTTGCCATGGTATCATGGCCAAGTGGCAGTTTTAAGACTTTTGCAAAGAGAACCCGAGAAATAATGAAGAATTCAGGCGCACAGTGGAACAGATGATCACTACAGAGGAAAAGACTCAAGAAAGGTTTCCAGATAGAAACAACCGAGACAACTCAGATAGGCAAAATCACTAGAATAATGGACATCAAGACAGAAAGCGTGGACCTGACAACACCGTAGCTATGGCTGACAAATCAAAGAAATTCTCAAAATTCAAGAAGTTTGAAGACATTGAAAATATGCATTGTATATGGCACCCTGAAGGAAATCATACAACTAGAGATTGCCGCATCTTCCTCGACAGATATACAAGAAAGGGCAACAACGAAAACAAGAAAGAAGATAACCAGAAGAAAGATGATGACAACCCATAGGATAAGGGGTTCTAGAAATCAAAGGGAACTGTAGCAGTAATCGTTTCAGGAGTTTTGGGTTCTAGGAGCAAACACCAAGACAAGTTGGCCCTTCAAACCATCATGGCTACAGAACTGGCTACTCCAAGGTACCTGAATTGGTCACAATATCTAATCCAATTTTTAAGGGAAGATCAATGGACAAGCGTAGGGAACGCTGGCCTATACCCACTAGTTTTGGATCCAACTATTGCTGGAATGACCGTCACAAAGGTCTTGATCGATGGAGGAGCGGGACTCAACATCATATTTTAGAAAACGCTAAGGAAATGAGGCTAGACCTTGCTGGGTTGATCACTCTGACAAGTGTACCTTTCTACAAGATAGTACTCGACAAAACTGCCATGCCTCTTGTACATATCACCCTGCTAGTCACATTTGGAACACCCACCAATTACCGCACCAAGTTCATCAAGTTTAAAGTTGCAGACTTCGAATCTTCTTATCATGCTATCCTTGGGCGACCAGCATTAGCCAAGTTCATGGCGATACCGCACTATCCATATCCCTTGCTTAAGATGCTAGGACCCAACGACGTACTCTCCCTCTGAGCTGATTTGAATCATGCTTTTGACTGCAACGTTCAAGCAATCCAAATTGCGGCCAAGGCATAAGCAGCCAGCGAAAGAGAAGAAATAGCTGACGTTGCTACGAAAATGAACCCGAAGGAGCTAGAGATCTTGGCTAAGAGGCCTAGCATCCTCACACCACCAAAAGAAGCTGATGTGAAACAAATCAACTTGGGCACCAGTGATCCCGCCAAAATGGCGACCATCAGTGCCCACCTCTCTAAAAAATAGGAACTCGCGCTCACCAACTTTCTCCAGGACAACAAAGATATCTTCGTGTGGAAGCTGGCCGAAATGCTAGGTGTGAAGCAACGGCTACGACGATTCTCACCCAACAAAAAGGCAGTAATTAAAAAAGAGATTGCAAAGTTGATGGTAGTAGGGTTCACAAGAGAAATCCTTTATCTAGATTGGCTGGCCAACCTAGTTTTAGTATAGAAAAAGAACATGACCGAGTGGCGCATGTGCGTCAACTACACAGATCTCAACAAACATTGCCCGAAAGATCCATTTGGACTACCACGCATTGATGAGATAGTTGATTCAACAGCAGGATCTGTCCCATTGTCTTTTCTTGATTGCTATTCAGGATATCATCAGATCACATTAAAGGAAGAAGACAAGAGCAAGACATCTTTCATCACTCTGTTCGGCGCCTAATGCTACAAAACCATGTCGTTTGGACTCAAGAACACTGGTGCTACTTACCAGAGAGCTATCTAGACATGCCTTGGTGATCAGATCGTCGAGAATGCGGAAGCATATATGGATGACATAGTAGTAAATACAGAGAACACAGACACACTAATTGAAGACTTTAAATAAACTTTTGAGAATCTAAAGAAGTGGAAGTGGAAATTAAACTCAAACAAATGTGTATTTGGAGTACCATCAGGACAACTACTTGGATTCTTGGTTAGTCATCGTGGAATCAAGGCCAATGCCAAGCAAATTTGAGCTATAACAGAGATGGGCCCTCCTCAATGTGTCAAAGATGTGCAGAAACTAACAGGTTGCATGGCAGCCCTCAATCATTTCATATCATGACTCGGTGAAAAAGGGCTACCTTTCTTCAAGTTACTAAAGTAGACAAGCAAGTTTGAGTGGACAGAGGAAGCCAAGGAGGCTTTTGAAAGCCTTAAGGCATACCTCACCTCCTCGCCTGTTCTCACACCTCCAAAGAAGCACGAGACATGATGCTATACATTGCGGTAACTTCTACGATGGTCAGTGCAGCGATCAACGTCGAGAGAGAAGAAGGATGCATGTACAAAGTATAGTGTCCCATTTACTACATCAGCGAGGTACTGTCAGATTTCAAAATCTGATACCTGCATGTACAAAAACTACTCTACGCCCTCCTGATCACCTCCCACAAGCTACTTCACTACTTTCAAAGCCTCAAGATCACTATGGTAATAGACTTTCCACTCGGAGATATCATACACAATAGAGATGCAATCGGGCACATATCTAAGTGGGCTGTTGAACTCGGAGCTCTCAACATTGATTTCACCCTACGCAAAGCGATCAAGTCCTAAGCGCTTGGTGATTTTGTTGCCGAGTGGACGAAAATCCAACAACCAATGGCAGATACAATCCTTGATCATTGGAAGATGTACTTTGATGGATCACTCAAATTAGGTGAAGCTGGCGTAGGTGTCCTCTTCATCTCCCCAGATGGGAAACAACTCAAATACATCCTCCACATACTTTGGCAAGCCACAAATAATGAAGCAGAATATGAAGCACTCATCCACGGGCTCTGAGTTGCTACATCCCTTGGAATAAAACAACTACTAGTCTACGGCGATTCAGCAGTAGTTGTCAATCAAGTTAACAAGGATTGGGACTGCACCAAAGACAACATGGATGCCTACTGTACTGAAGTACGTAAACTAGAGCCATGGATGCCGATTCAGTCAAAATGAGCAACGATCAGAAAACATCATGGCTGACTGGCCACAGGTCCGCGTCGACGCGTGGACGCGTTGTGGCGACCGTACGTCGGCCATGGCCCCACCTGTCAGGTCATGACGTCTTGAAGGGCGCCACAGAGCCACCACTCACCTTCACTCGCGCCCCTGCCCTCTCTCTCGCCCTCTCCAAGCTAGAGCAGAGCACCGAGGCGCCATTGCCGCCGCGGGCTTCCTCACGCTCGTCCACCGTCGTCGTCGCGCCATGCCCCAATTCCTTCCAGCAGCAGCACCATAGCGCCTTCCTCTACCCCTTCCACCCCTTCCACGGGTCGTTGGAGCGAAGGTAAGGCCGCATTGACCGATTTCGCCACCGCGCCATGTGCGGGACCTCGCCGGAGTCGAGGCCACCATGGTCAGAGTAACTAGGACCCTCCCTAGCCTCCCTTTCTCCCTCCATTAGATCCCTGGTTCCCTCGTGAAGCTCGTACCGAACTTAGACGGGGTGTTGTGACCTCGCCGTCGCCGGCGCACCATCACCGGAACACCGTCGTCCGCCTTCGTCGTCGGCAGGTGCGCTCCGGTGCGGTAGCATTGGGGGAAAAGGACATGCCTAGGTGCGGTTTGGGGTGGTGAGCACGATGGTGTGCTCGTCTTCATCGGAGGGGCCGCCGGCGGTGAGAACCCGCTCACCGGAGTTCTCCCCCTGCCTCTATCTCTCTGACCCGGGGACCCGCCCTGTCAGGGACCCCGAGCGTGCGCGGGAGACCGAGTGCGGGCCGCGCGCGTGAGCAGGCCGAGGGCAGGAATAGGCCGCACTGTTTGCTGGGCCGCGCTGGCGGGTCAGGCAGCCCAGTGCTCTCTTTTTGTTTTGGAAAAATTCAGTTCTTTCTTATTTCACAGATTTGAGTGCTGTTTGTGATTTTCTTATCTAGGGTTTGGTAGATCCAAAAATTATGATCCAAATTTTGTTGCGCTACAAATAAAGTGTAGGATCTAGGAAAAATATCGAATGCTTATGTGAGGTTTAATTTCTAGAATAATTAATTAGGGTTTTGAAATGTGTTTTAAATTGCATGCAAACTTGTTTAAATCATATCTTGAGCTTTTTTGTTCCAAAAATTATGAAATTTGGTGAGTATGTTATTTCATATATATACCAGCTCTGGTAAAAGTTTGGATCCTATTGCTTGAGTAGTTTTCAAGTTATGGTGTTGTCATTTTATTTTAGGAGATACTTTAATGAATTTTCATAATGATTCTATAGTTCCAGTAAAGGTAAAATTTGGGGAGTGTTGTTCTTAGTTTGGAATGGTACTAGGAAAAATATGAAATCTGTTGTTTGACACTTTTCAATAAGGTTTCCTATTTATGCAAAAATCAGCATTCTTGGCTTGTGAATTTTGTGTAGGGAGTTTCTGTGATTAACTTTAGTTCAAATTTTTACAGTAGCCTCCTAGTAGGCCAGGGAGACTCCTGTAATTTTTATAGAATTTTATAAGCTTCTTACATATAAGTTTAATTTTCCACTTAATTAATTAAGTAAATTAAGAAAGGGGTTAAAATAAATGTTCTGGGTTGACACACCTTACTTTTTGGTGTTTTCATGACATGAGTGAACTATTGTTATCATTGGTTTGGTCATAGGGGAAGTTTGAAACTTGAATAAATATTTAATTTTCACAATTCTAGGTTCTCTAGACAGCTGGTAGAAATTTTGGATTTGAGCTTTGATAAAATTGTTTGCTGGGAAACTTGTGAATACCAAAGTGGTAGTAAACTGGTTAAACTAGCTTGTGTCTAAATTTGATGGCATTTGGCCTAATAGTCTAGGAGTTATAGCTGTTTAAAGTGGCTATCCAGAAATGGCGGCTCTCTGTTGGAGAGGACAGATTTCTGGAACTTTAGAGTTTCGACTAGGTAAACTTTAGAATTTAGTGTTGAGGTCTGAAAATGAATTGTATAGTATTTTATAAGCTTTCCAGATTGTCTTGTATCATGCCTTTAGGATTTGGGAATCTCCAGTTGTAATAAGAATACGTAGCTGCTGTCCAGAATATGTTGTTGCAATATTTGATGATTTGTTGTTGGTAACCTAAGTAATGTTGTTCTTATGATTTTTAGGTGTTAGGGCCTTAACTGAAGAGGAACATCTTTACATTAGGTTGTGTAGATTAGGTAAGTACTTCTCCACCGGAGAAGAGATTTGCATGTAATATTGAAGTAACTTGAATAGAGTACTTAAATTGCTGCAATGCATTCCATTCCGAGCATATTGCATTCATTATGCATCCATGAGATTTATTGTGCATTCATACAATAGGTGTACCGGAGGGGGTGACACTCCTCGAGTTTGAGGGAACAATTCCGGAGGAGGACCAGTGTAACACCTCAGGTGTTTAGCTCCATAATTGCATTGCATTACAGGAGCATAAGCATGCATCATTTCATGCTATTTCATATGGTTGCAACAAATGTGATTTGTTTTAAAGTTTTGGTTTGGCTCACATCATGTGACACTAGGGAGTTGGTGTAACTAAAGGGTGGAGTAGCCAATTATATCTCACAACACTTTAGTTATACTTAGGGTTACTAATGGAGCAAGGTTCATGTTGACCAAAATCACCAAAATGCCCTCCAAGGTGTAGTTGACCAGCATTTAGCCCTAGGATGCTCTAGTTTGACCAATTAAAAAAATCCAGCTTAGAGATCCTGCATGGAGGAGCAACCATAAGCAAAGTTGTAGAGAATTTCATAAGGAACAAAAGTTCTAATATGGCCATCTCATGAAAATGATCAGAACATGCTCAAAAATGGCCCACAAGTCAGTATTAGAGGCTGTTTTGGGACTTAGCAAATTTTGGCTAAGTGTGAAGCTGAAAACCATTTTACTTTACCTCACTTTGGCAACTTGTTACTCACAAACTAGGCCAAACCAGTCCTTGAGCCAATTGACAAAGTTGTTGTCCACACATAGCTCTACAACATTGTCAACATGACCATCACCTAGTTCTAAATGGTTTAGGAGTTGTGGTGTCTTGAAAATAGGGTTTCAGTCGGTTTCACTGACTGAAAACACGTTTCAGTTTCCAAGTACACCACTTTGGAGCTTTGTAGTTTCAAATCCAAACCGAATCTGTTCTTGAGCCAATTAGCAAGATTGTAGCCCTCATGTAGCTCTATCATTTTGATGTTATCACCTTCGGCTAAATCGAGCTGTTTTCGGAGCTAATCATCGTTGAAATCACGCTGTTAGTCGAAGGATGACGGCCTCTATTCAGTCAACACCGACGCCATTCAGCTGGACAGCCGGCTCGCGTCGTGGCGCTCGGGCAGAGCCCGGTGGCCGCGTGGCGCGTGTGTTCTGCTGTCGTCTCCACGTCGCAAGCCCAGGCACGGAGATGAACACCGAGCGGACACCTCCACCCCCACACTCGCGCTCACTCTTCTCTCCTTCACTCTCGCTCTGGCCGGGTTCACCAAGGCGGAAAACAAAGGCGCCATTGCCGCCGCAGCCCGCTCCGTGCTCGTGCAAGCTCACCGTCGCACCCCCGTCCTCCAAATCCCGTCCACCGCTCCACCTGAATCCCCTCCACCTCCTCCACCCGTGGCTTGACCGGATTGTGTCGAGGTGAGGGCAAATTTCAGTTTCCGCCACCGTGAGTCCTCGCCGGCGCACTGTCCGCGCAGCGGCTCACCGTGGCCAGCTCCCTACGGTCACCATCCAGTCTCCCCGCTAAGTGTTCTGGGTTCTGGGGTGGGTAGAGCAGCCTAGGTGATGACGCTACCGGTTGGGATGGCCGGTACACGTCGGAACACCGTCATGCGCTGCCGCGCCATGGCCGCCGGTGCGGTGCTCACGCGGCCAGCGGCACTCACTCCACCTCTGTCCTCTTCCTTGGCATGGAGAGATCCGCCATGTCCTCAGGAAGCCGTAGTACACCTCACTTAGGTCCCTGGCCCACGGAGCTCGCCGGACCGCCGTCGGGTGCCGTCTCCGAGCGTGCGGTCGCCATGGCCGTCGTAGCTAGGTTGGGATATGGTCAGCAAATCTAGGTTTGGTCGATGCGGGAAGTCGCGGGGAAGCCGTTGGTGCTCTTTCCGTCGCCAAAGGCGCCGTCGTCGGCGAGCTAGAGCTCGCCGGAGTCGCGGCCGTCTTCCCCCTTCGCTCTTCTCTCTCTGGCCTGCGGGCCCGCGCTGTCAGCGCCACGCGCGCGCGGGCGGGAGTCCGGGGCAGGCCGCGCGCTGGCTGGGCCGCGCTAGCAAGCCGGGCCGGCCCAGTAGCAGTAGCGAGTTAGGGTTCGGTTTTAGTTTTTTTCTTTTCATATTATCACAGATTTTTGTTGTTGTTTGGAAAATGTAGATCTAGGGTTTTACTTGCTCAAAAATCATGAGATAAATTTTGTTAGGATCTACATGATGTGTAGTATTTTAGAAAAAATATGAATTAGTTATGTGATGTTTAGTTCCTGGGAGATTTAAATAGGTTTTTGAAATGTGTTTTAGATTGCATGCAAAATTGTTTAAATCATATCTTGAGTTTCAGTGTTCCGAAAATTATGAAATTTGGTGGGTAGGCTAATTTCTACTTGCTCTAGCTTTGGTAAAAATGTGGGTAGTAGTGCTTAAGTACTTTTCAAGTTATAATGTTATCTTGTTATTTTAGGAAATGCTTGAATGAATTTTAGTAATTTTTCTACATGTGCAATGTTCTTATAAATTTTTGGAGAATGTCTTGGTACCTTAAAGTGTCTAAGAAAAATAGGAAATCTATTGTTTGACACTTTTTAATATGACTTGTTAATTATACAAAAATCAGCCTTTTGGGATTGTGAATTTTGTGTGGGACGTTCCTGTGAATAAAATTAGTTCAAATTTTTACAGTAGCCTCTTTTTGGGTCATAGAGTCTCCTGTAAATTTTGTAGAATGTTTGGAGCAGTTTACATATATGTTTAAAATTTCACTTAATTACTTAAGTAAATTAGGAAATGGGTTTAAATAAATATTTTAGGTGGGCACACCTTACTTTCTGGTGTTTTTGTGACCTTTGTGAACTTGTGGTAACATTAGTTTGGTCTTATGGGATGTTTGCCACATAAATAAATATTTAATCCTTGCAATTCTAGGTTCTCTGAACAGCTGGTAGTATTTCTAGGTTTGACCCTTAATGGAAGGGTTTGCTGGAAAACTTGTGAATACCAAAGTTGTAGTAAACTTGATAAACTAGCTTGTGTCAAAAATTGGGAGCATTTGTATTAGTAGTTTAGGAGTTATTGCTGTTTTAAGGGACAGTCCAGAATTGGCTGCTCTCTGTTTAGAGAGGACAGATTCTGGAACTTTGGCATTTCGACTAGGTAAACTTTGGAATTAAGTGTTGTGGTCTGAAAATATTTTGTGGTGCATTTCATCAGCTTTCCAGATTGTATTAGATCATATCTTTTGGAGTTGGGAATCTCCAGTTATGTTAGAATCCTTGAGCTGCTGTCCAGAATGTCTTACTGTGGTAACCTAAGTAATATTACTCTTGTATTGTTAGGTGCTAGGGCCTTAACCGAAGAAGAACATCTATATCTTAGGTTGGGTAGATTAGGTAAGTACTTCTCTACCGGAGAAGAGATTTGCACGTACTGATAAAGTAACTGGATTAGATTATTGTTTTTATTTCTGAAATGCATTTCATTCCGAGCATGTTGCACCTTTATGCATCCATGATATTTATTGTGTATTCATGCAATAGGTGTACCGGAGGGGGTAACTCTCCTCGAATTGGAGCCTGTAATTCCGGAGGAGACCAGGAGCAGCAGGAGCCCGAGGATCTAGCAGGCGAAGGAGTGCCCGCAGACGACCTTCCTGAGTGCCTAGACCACCGGCCCTCGACCTTTCTGAAAGGCAAGCCCCGGTGCATGCTGAACCTACTGTTTTATAAATTAATCTTGAGTACTTTTAATTGTTTAATGCATTAAGTTGTAGGAGTTGTATGAAAACAATTGTTGCATTATACCTGTCCTTGTCCAGATATCGTACTTAACCCTATATTAGGTTTAGGCACATGTCAATGCTTAGCCCTGCTTAGTACGGTAGAAGTCGGGTGATTTCCGGTCATCCGCGAGATGTAGGAAGGAGTCATGAGTGGCTTTATGACTATCGTGGATGGAAACATGCTTAAAAATGAAATTGAGACCGGGCGGGAGTTCGATAGTACAGCCGCAAGACACTTCACGTCTTGGGTGTGGAGCTATGCCCGTCTGAGTCGTTTAAGGACCGATTCGCTGTACGTCCTTGAGTCATGTTGAACGCAGTCTAACACTTAGTTGGCCGGATAAGTCGTTCCGACCGCGAAGCCGAGTAATGTGATTCAGGCCAGGAATCGAATGGTAGGTTGCTTCTTGGAGGAGAGAAAGGATGTGCTTAGGGACATTGGCGTGAGACCAAGGGGGGGTTAGAGTCCCTATCACCTGGCAGAGTGTCGCCCTTGGGGTCGCGACATTATTCGGACCCGCGATTCCTGAATCATATGAAAAGGTGGCTTGTGCGACCCTGGTAGGGGCCTACGCGGTGAGTGTTAGAAATACCCCTCCAGCTGGATAGGAATTCGATTCGAATCGCCGTCGCTCCCGGTTAGTGAGCACTTGACTTGAGCAGCGGCAACGTAGATCTCATTAAATGAACTGGTGGTTAAGGGAATGATACAATGTTGCCACAATTCATACCTACTCTGGATATAATAATGATAATTGTTTGATTATAATCAAGTGCATGCTTAGTACAGGTGCTAAGATAGATGATAGGTAAATGCTAAAAATAACTGCTAGTACAGGTTATAAGAGTCTCAATTACTTATGCCTTTATGCAAAAATGTGATGTCAGCTAGCCTCTGGTGTAAGCCTTGCATAATCCTTGGTGTCATCTTATTTCTGGTTTTCGACGGGTAAGTCTAGCTGAGTACATTCCAGTACTCAGGGTTTATTCCCTCCTGTTGCAGATGATATGCTCTACCAAGGCTTCTGCAAAAATTGTCTCCACCCTGCGGGTGACAAAGACTAGATCACTTGGGCGTGATCATCTTTTATGTACTTTCCTGATGCTTTTGTGGGTTGTTGATCAACAAGACTGGTAGTAGTTAAACAACGGGTGTGCGTTTGCTTCCACTACTTTTATAAACTTGGTTTGTAATAATTTTGCGACTCCGTGTGTGTAAACTTATTTCGGAACTACTTGCGAAATGTAACGTACGATGTTGTATGTTGAATGATGCGATCTTGGTTGTAAGCATGTTGGTTTGAAATCCTTCGTGGTTTCAATTGACTACCGGGATTATATGGGCTCAAGTTCGAAAATTTGAGCGCTTCGGTGCTTGTTTTTGTACTTGTGCTCTTATAATTTGGTCGGTTCTGTTACAGCTGGTACCGGAGCATAATTCAACATTAAACACATCGTACGAGTATTTAAAAACAAAAGTATTTGATTATGAAAAAAAAAGGATTAAAACACTAAAAATTATTTTCATAGGTATGCCAGTGATCACATCCCTTAGCCCAAATAAGGACTCTTAGGTGGCTTATTATAAAGACTAACTTGAGGGCCTTGTTTGTTTTTGTTTCGTCGTCCATACGGCGTGATATTGTATGGATGCCATCCACTTGGGTGGTAATGTATGGATCAGTTGCCTCGATGCCCTGGTAAGTGTGAGTTGTGAGAGCATGATCGTCCAACCGGTGATCTAGGGGAGAGTAGTTTTGGTGACTTGCATACTTACATGTTTAAACCGTGTAATTATGTAGGCACTTAATTGCGGAAACCTTTATATCGGGTAGCTTTGATACTGAAGTATATACATCAGGGGATGTGTATATGAAAAGTATTTAATTTACTGCTTTCTTGTGTGCTGATTTTGGGGAAACTGTTGGGCTGAAATGAGATTTTTCTGCAGGTACACTAACAGCGCAAACGAGTAGACCGATAGTGTCGTCTATATGAGAGAACGTATGTATGCCACCGCCTAGCGTTAGAAATTTATGATTCTACTAGGATGAGAGGGCGTACGGAACGTGCATGCATCATGTTTAATTATATCATACATATCATTTATTCCCTCCTTAAAAATTTCAATAGTCCCGACTAAATTAAATTTCGTATCCCCTAAATGATCCTCACTTTCAGTCGTATCGTGTTGCTACAGATGGCACGTACCAAGAGGACCGCTCGCAAGTCCACTGGAGGCAGGGCACCTCGTCACCAGCTCGCTCCACGAGAGCCCCGCCCTCAGCCCACTGAGGTGGAAAGGCTAAGGGCTGAGTTGGCTGAAGTGACTGCTGCCAGGAATGCAGCGCGTCAGCAACTGGAGCAAGTGATCCATGATCATGACCAGAAAACCCTTGCAGTCCAGAGATTGACAGTAGCAAATCACAATTGTCAACGCATGCTGGTCCGTGTCATGAATCAGAGGGATGAAGCCTGGCACGAGGAGAACGTTCTGAGAGCTCGTCAGTTTGAGCTCAAACAGCAGTTGGAGAATGCTGAAGAATACAATGACAATCTTCATGAAGAAGTGCACCGCCTGAACAACCAGCTAAATCCTCTGCTGCCTAGAAATATCAACGCAGATGAGGACATGGGTTCGGGAATCTTCATGGCTGAAAATGATGATGAAGTGGAGGTCAATGGGCCCCAAGATGCCGCACCAGAAGAAGAGCCAGAAGAAGAAGAAGACGAGGAGTTAGAGCCTGTTAGCGACGAGGATGGCGGGGAGATCCTTGACACCGACTCTGAGGACGATGCTTAGAGTAGTCATCGCGTAGCTACGAAGTTAGAATCGTCTTTTGTGCCTCCTGGGGTTGGAGTGAGGCTTTGTAATAACTTGACTTTGGGATGTAAGGTCAAACCATATGTTTCCTAGATGTTTATTTGAACCTGTCAATTTCGATCACAATTGGATGTCTTATTGCGTGCGTTCGATGATGGTGTCACGATTAGCACCCTTCGGTGCCGCGACGAAACCGAGGGCCTCCTATGGCACGCGACATAAGGTTGTGCTGCTTGGCACGCGCTGGTATCGAGGTGGCTAGTCATGATCCACCATGGAATTCTACCGTTGAGAAGTCTCTTTGTGGTCAGTTTGAAGTAGCATTTCTCGGACAACTAAAAATGTTGAGATCGAATCCAAGTACCGGGCGAAAGGTCAAAAATCACGTAGATATTAACGTAAACGGTTCAGTAACTGCTGTGCTCCTTGTGAGTAAACCTTTATCAAGTACATCTTGTTGGATCCCCTCGCATGATTGCACCAATTGATCCGCTTGAATGGATTGTGCGGTTGTGATGAATTATTGTGCCATGAGTATTTTGAGAAGTCTATTTCATGAAGTCAGTTTGACATATTTACAATAATTCATCTACAAATTTCCCACATCGTCAGTGCTCATTGGCTATGCATTTTGCAGATGTCGTACAATCTCCGTTGGGGTCGTGGCAATGAGGATGAGGAACAGCCACCCCCTCCGCCACCACCTACCCCGGCTGGTTTGATGCAGACCGTGGTCGAAGGGCAGCGCATGCTGGCAGATGCTATGCGCCAGCTTGCCAACCAGAAGGCTCGTCATGGCCGCCAGGGCCCAGAACCCAATCAGTACAGTGATTTCAAGGACTTTCTTGATACTAAGCCCCCGCTCTTTAAGGAGGTGGAGGAACCACTGCAAGCCGATGAGTGGTTGAACACTATTGAACAAAAGTTTCGTCTTCTTCGCTTGACTGATGAGCTAAAGACTGAATATGCTTCTCACCAACTGCATGGTCCAGCGGGGATTTGGTGGAGCCACTATCATTCCACACTGCCTGTAAATGTCCCGATTGCTTGGGACCAGTTCAAGGCCGCATTCCGTGGGAACTATATTCCTCCAGGTCTTATGGCTATCAAACACACATAATTTATGAGGCTGTCGCAGGGCAATAAAAGCTTGACTGAATATCTGCAATCTTTCAACAACCTGGCAAGGTATGCCATAGAGTTTGTGGATACCGATTCCAAGAAAATTGCTAGCTTTAAAAGAGGCCTCGGCCCAAAGCTGATGAAGACTATGGGCACTAGCAAGTGCACTACTTTCAATGAATTTATCAGTGATGCTCTGACTCAAGAGAACAATAATTCTATCTATGCTGCTTCTAAGAGCCGCAAGAGGGCACTTGAGGCAGCTGCTTCACAGTCTCGAGCTCCAGCTGCCCCGAGGGCTCCTCCTCGCTCTCCTGCCACCAGTGCTAAGTTCCGTCCTTCGCGAAAGAAGGTATTATGGTATTGATTTTGTTCAGAAAGCTGAGGAACAAGTCCGTACCATCCAAAAACATATGGCTGCAGCCCAAGCTAGATAGAAAAGTTATGCTGATCGTCGTAGAAAACCGCTCGAGTTTGAAGTTGGAGACTTCGTTTACCTAAAAGTTTCTCCAATGAAGAGTGTCCAACGTTTTGGTGTTAAGCGGAAACTTGCGCCAAGAAACGTGGGTCCTTTCCAGATCATAGGCAAGAGTGGTGCTGTTGCGTACAAAATCCAGTTACCTCCTGAAATGAGTGCCATATTCAACGTCTTCCATGTATCTCCGCTCAAAAAGTGTCTTCGAGTTCCTGAAGAAAGGGTCCCGTTAGGAGATATCAGGCTTGAGTCTGATTTAACTTACGAAGAAAAGCCAGTCCGAGTGATCGATACTCAGGAACGAGTAACTAGAAGCAAAGTGGTTAAGTGGTATAAAGTAATGTGGAGTAATCAGGGTAGTGAAAGTGACGCTACATGGGAACGGGAGGACTATTTGCGGGATGGCTATAAGGAATTCTATGAAAAATGGTACGCTTTCCAAATCTCGGGACGAGATTTTTATAAGGGGGGAGGGCTGTAACACCTCAGGTGTTTAGCTCCATAATTGCATTGCATTACAGGAGCATAAGCATGCATCATTTCATGCTATTTCATATGGTTGCAACAAATGTGATTTGTTTTAAAGTTTTGGTTTGGCTCACATCATGTGACACTAGGGAGTTGGTGTAACTAAAGGGTGGAGTAGCCAATTATATCTCACAACACTTTAGTTATACTTAGGGTCACTAATGGAGCAAGGTTCATGTTGACCAAAATCACCAAAATGCCCTCCAAGGTGTAGTTGACCAGCATTTAGCCCTAGGATGCTCTAGTTTGACCAATTAAAAAAATCCAGCTTAGAGATCCTGCATGGAGGAGCAACCATAAGCAAAGTTGTAGAGAATTTCATAAGGAACAAAAGTTCTAATATGGCCATCTCATGAAAATGATCAGAACATGCTCAAAAATGGCCCACAAGTTAGTATTAGAGGCTGTTTTGGGACTTAGCAAATTTTGGCTAAGTGTGAAGCTGAAAACCGTTTCACTGTACCTCACTTTGGCAACTTGTTACTCACAAACTAGTCCAAACCAGTCCTTGAGCCAATTGACAAAGTTGTTGTCCACACATAGCTCTACAACATTGTCAACATGACCATCACCTAGTTCTAAATGGTTTAGGAGTTGTGGTGTCTTAAAAATAGGGTTTCAGTCGGTTTCACTGACTGAAAACACGTTTCAGTTTCCAAGTACACCACTTTGGAGCTTTGTAGTTTCAAATCCAAACCAAATCTGTTCTTGAGCCAATTAGCAAGATTGTAGCCCTCATGTAGCTCTATCATTTTGATGTTGTCACCTTCGGCTAAATCGAGCTGTTTCCGGAGCTAATCATCGTTGAAATCGCGCTGTCAGTCGAAGGATGACGGCCTCTATTCAGTCAACACCGACGCCATTCAGCCAGATAGCCGGCTCGCGTCGTGGCGCTCGGGTAGAGCCCGGTGGCCGCGTGGCGCGTGCGTTCTGCTGTCGTCTCCACGTCGCAAGCCCAGGCGCGGAGATGAACACCGAGCGGACACCTCCACCCCCACACTCGCGCTCACTCTTCTCTCCTTCACTCTCGCTCTAGCCGAGTTCACCGAGGCGGAAAACAAAGGTGCCATTGCCGCCGCAGCCCGCTCCGTGCTCGTGCAAGCTCACCGTCGCACCCCCGTCCTCCAAATCCCGTCCACCGCTCCACCTGAATCCCCTCCACCTCCTCCACCCGTGGCTTGACCGGATTGTGTCGAGGTGAGGGCAAATTTTGGTTTCCGCCACCGTGAGTCATCACCGGCGCACTATCCGCGCGGCGGCTCACCGTGGCCAGCACCCTACGGTCACCATCCAGTCTCCCCGCTAAGTGTTCTGGGTTCCGGGGTGGGTAGAGCAGCCTAGGTGATGACGCTACCGGTTGGGATGGCTGGTACACGTCGGAACACCGTCGTGCGCTGCCGCGCCATGGCCGCCGGTGCGGTGCTCACGCGGCCAGCAGCACTCACTCCACCTCTGTCCTCTTCCTTGGCATGGAGAGGTCTGCCATGTCCTCAGGAAGCCATAGTACACCTCACTTAGGTCCCTGGCCCCCGGAGCTCGCCGGACCGCCGCCGGGTGCCGTCTCCGAGCCGCCGTCGTCATGGCCGTCATAGCTAGGGTGGGATAGGGTCAGCAAATCTAGGTTTGGTCGATGCGGGAAGTCGCGGGGAAGCCGTTGGTGCTCTTTCCGTCGCCGGAGGCGCCGTCATCGGCGAGCTAGAGCTCGCCGGAGTCACGGCCGTCTTCCCCCTTCGCTCTTCTCTCTCTGGCCTGCGGGCCCGCGCTGTCAGCGCCATGCGTGCGTGGGCGGGAGTCCGGGGCAGGCCGCGCGCTGGCTGGGCCGCGCTAGCAAGCCGGGCCGGCCCAGTAGCAGTAGCGAGTTAGGGTTCGGTTTTAGTTTTTTTCTTTTCATATTATCACAGATTTTTGTTGTTGTTTGGAAAATGTAGATCTAGGGTTTTACTTGCTCAAAAATCATGAGATAAATTTTTTTAGGATCTACATGATGTGTAGTATTTTAGAAAAATATGAATTGGTTATGTGATGTTTAGTTCCTGGGAGATTTAAATAGGTTTTTGAAATGTGTTTTAGATTGCATGCAAACTTGTTTAAATCATATCTTGAGTTTCAGTGTTCCAAAAATTATGAAATTTGGTGGGTAGGCTAATTTCTACTTGCTCTAGCTTTGGTAAAAATGTGGGCAGTAGTGCTTAAGTACTTTTCAAGTTATAATGCTATCTTTTTATTTTAGGAAATGCTTGAATGAATTTTAGTAATTTTTCTACATGTTCAATGTTCTTATAAATTTTTGGAGAATGTCTTGGTACCTTAAAGTGTCTAAGAAAAATAGGAAATCTGTTGTTTGACACATTTTAATATGACTTATTAATTATACAAAAATCAGCCTTTTGGGCTTGTGAATTTTGTGTGGGGAGTTCCTATGAATAAAATTAGTTCAAATTTTTACAGTAGCCTCTTTTTGGGTCGTAGAGTCTCCTGTAAATTTTGTAGAATTTTTGGAGCAGTTTACATATATGTTTAAAATTTCACTTAATTACTTAAGTAAATTAAGAAATGGGTTTAAATAAATATTTTAGGTGGGCACACCTTACTTTCTGGTGCTTTTGTGACCTTTGTGAACTTGTGGTAACATTAGTTTGGTCTTATGGGATGTTTGCCACATAAATAAATATTTAATCCTTGCAATTCTAGGTTTTCTGAACAGCTGGTAGTATTTCTAGGTTTGACCCTTAATGAAAGGGTTTTCTGGAAAACTTGTGAATACCAAAGTTGTAGTAAACTTGATAAACTAGCTTGTATCAAAAATTGGGAGCATTTGGCTTAGTAGTTTAGGAGTTATTGCTGTTTTAAGGGACAGTCCAGAATTGGCTGCTCTCTGTTTAGAGAGGACAGATTCTGGAACTTTGGAATTTTGACTAGGTAAACTTTGGAACTAAGTGTTGTGGTCTGAAAATATTTTGTGGTGCATTTCATCAGCTTTCCAGATTGTATTAGATCATATCTTTTGGAGTTGGGAATCTCCAGTTATGTTAGAATCCTTGAGCTGCTGTCCAGAATGTCTTACTGTGGTAACCTAAGTAATATTACTCTTGTATTGTTAGGTGCTAGGGCCTTAACCGAAGAAGAACATCTATATCTTAGGTTGGGTAGATTAGGTAAGTACTTCTCCACCGGAGAAGAGATTTGCATGTACTGATAAAGTAACTGGATTAGATTATTGTTTTTATTTCTGAAATGCATTTCATTCCGAGCATGTTGCACCTTTATGCATCCATGATATTTATTGTGCATTCATGCAATAGGTGTACCAGAGGGGGTAACTCTCCTTGAATTCGAGCCTGTAATTCCGGAGGAGGACCAGGAGCAGCAGGAGCCCGAGGATCCAGCAGGCGAAGGAGTGCCCGCATACGACCTTCCTGAGTGCCCAGACTACCGGCCCTCGACCTTTCTGAAAGGCAAGCCCCGGTGCATGCTGAACCTACTGTTTTATAAATTAATCTTGAGTACTTTTAATTGTTTAATGCATTAAGTTGTAGGAGTTGTATGAAAACAATTGTTGCATTATACCTGTCCTTGTCCAGATATCGTACTTAACCCTATATTAGGTTTAGGCACGTGTCAATGCTTAGCCCTGCTGAGTACGGTAGAAGTCGGGTGATTTTCGGTCATCCGCGAGATGTAGGAAGGAGTCATGGATGGAAACATGCTTAAAAATGAAATTGAGACTGGGCGGGAGTTCGATAGTACAGCCGCAAGACACTTCACGTCTTGGGTGTGGAGCTATGCCCGTCTGAGTCGTTTAAGGACCGATTCGTTGTACGTCCTTGAGTCATGTTGAACGCAGTCTAACACTTAGTTGGCCGAATAAGTCGTTCCGACCGCAAAGCCGAGTAATGTGATTCAGGCGGGGAATCGAATGGTAGGTTGCTTCTTGGAGGAGAGAAAGGATGTGCTTGGGGACATTGGCGTGAGACCAAGGGGGGGTTAGAGTCCCTATCACCTGGCAGAGTGTCGCCCTTGGGGTCGCGACATTATTCAGACCCGCGATTCCTGAATCATATGAAAAGGTGGCTTGTGCGACCCTGGCAGGGGCCTGCGCGGTGAGTGTTAGAAATACCCCTCCAGCTGGATAGGAATTCGATTCGAATCGCCGTCGCTCCCGGTTAGTGAGCACTTGACTTGAGCAGCGGCAACGTAGATCTCATTAAATGAACTGGTGGTTAAGGGAATGATACAATGTTGCCACAATTCATACCTGCTCTGGATATAATATTGATAATTGTTTGATTATAATCAAGTGCATGCTTAGTACAGGTGCTAAGATAGATGACAGGTAAATGCTAAAAATAACTGCTAGTACAAGTTATAAGAGTCTCAATTACTTATGCCTTTATGCAAAAATGTGATGTCAGCTAGCCTCTGGTGTAAGCCTTGCATAATCCTTGGTGTCATCTTATTTCTGGTTTTCGACGGGTAAGTCTAGCTGAGTACATTCCAGTACTCAGGGTTTATTCCCTCCTGTTGTAGATGATATGCTCTACCAAGGCTTCTGCAAAAATTGTCTCCACCCTGCGGGTGACGAAGACTAGATCACTTGGGCGTGATCATCTTTTATGTACTTTCCTGATGCTTTTGCGGGTTGTTGATCAACAAGACTGGCAGTAGTTAAACAACGGGTGTGTGTTTGCTTCCGCTACTTTTATAAACTTGGTTTGTAATAATTTGCGACTCCGTGTGTGTAAACTTATTTCGGAACTACTTGCGAAATGTAACGTACGATGTTGTATGTTGAATGATGCGATCTTGGTTGTAAGCAAGTTGGTTTGAAATCCTTCATGGTTTCAATTGACTACCGGGATTATATGGGCTCAAGTTCGAAAATTTGAGCGCTTCGGTGCTTGTTTTTGTACTTGTGCTGTTATAATTTGGTCGGTTCTGTTACAACCAGGAGCAGCCAGGGGAACTCAAAGAGGCAGCCAACGAAGGACACGCCGTTGACGAGTTACCAGAGTGTCCGGATCATCGCCCGTCCTCTTTTCTGAAAGGCAAGCCCCGGCGCATGCTGACCCCATCGTTTTAAATATAAATCTTGACTACTTTTATTTGTTTACTGCATTAAGTTGTAGGAGTTGTATGAAAACACTTGTTGCATTACACCTGTCCTTGTCCAGATATCGTACTTAAACCCAAAATTAGGTTTAGGCACGTGTCAATGCTTAGCCCTGCTTAGTCCGATAGAAGTCGGGTGATTTCCGGTCATCCGCAAGATGTAGGAAGAGGTCACGAGTGGCTATGTTGGCTATCGTGGATGGAACCATGCCTAAAAATGAATTTGAGACCGGGCGGGAGTTCGATAGTGCAGCCGCAAGACACTTCACGTCTTGGGTGCGGAGCTATGCCCGTCTGAGTCGTTTAAGGACCGATTCGCTATACGTCCTTGAGTCTTGTTGAACGCAGTCTAACACTTAGTTGGCCGGATAAGTTGTTCCGACCGTGAATCCGAGTAATACAGTTTAGGCCGGGAATCGACTAGTAGGTCGCATCTTGGAGGAGAGAAACGTTGTGCTTGGGGACATTGGCATGAGACCAAGGGGGGTTAGAGTCCCTAGCACCTAGCAGAGTGTCGCCCTTAGGGATGCGGCATCAGTCGGACCCATGGCTCCTGAACTGTACCAAAGGTGACCTAAGCAGCCCTCGCCAGGCGTGACTCGGTGAGTGTTAGAAATACCCCTCCAGCTGGATAGGAATTCGATTCGAATCACCGTCGCTCCCGGTTAGTGAGCACTTGACTTGAGCAGCGGCAACGTAGATCTCATTAAATTAAACAGATGGTTAAGAGAATGATATAATGTTGCCGCAATTTATACCTGCTATGGATATAATAATATTATTGTTTGATTATAATCAAGTGATTGCTTAGTACAGGTGCTAAGATAGCTGATAGGTTAATGCTAAAATAACTGCTAGTACAGGTTAAAAGAGTTTAAATTACTTATGCTTTTCCGCAAAGGTAATGTCAGCCAGCTCCACTTATGAAAGCCTTGCATGATCCTTGGTGTCTCTTATTTTCCATTCCGACGGGTAAGTCTAGCTGAGTACATTTATGTACTCAGGGTTTATTCCCTCCTGTTGCAGATGACATGCTTTATCAGGGCTTCTGCAAGACCTGCCTCCACCCCGCGGGTGATGAGGACTGGATCACTCGGGCGTGATCGTCTGTTAGTTCCTTTCCTTAATGCTTTTGTGGGATGGTGATCTATAATACTGGCAGTAGTATTTAAACTAAATGCGTGTGTTATGCTTTCGCTACTTTATGAACTCAGTTTGTAATAATTTGCGACTCCGTGTGTTGTAAGTGAACTTCCGCTCTAGTTGTGAAATGTAATGTGTGATGTGTATGTTGAATGATGCGATCTTGGTTGTAAAAGAGTTGGTTTGAAATCCTTCGTGGTTTCGATTGACTACCGGGATTATATGGGCTCAAGTTCGAAAATTTGAGCGTTTCAGCGCTTGTTTTTGTACTTGTGCTCTTATAATTTTGTCGGTTCTGTTACAAACACCGTGACAACACCTGCACAGGCATGGCCTCAGCGAGCTCCCTCGTCGGACTCATAAAGGCACGGCGAGCGCGGCTCGACACTATCACACCTCGGGCATGGCAAGCCCCGTGATCCCGCCGTAGCACTTGATCGCCCAAATGCCTAGCGCCTCCTCTCCCATCTAGGGCTGCAAGCCGAGTGACCAGCCTGCTCATTTGTTCAGCAGTGACTTGGAGCCCAGCTATCATCCCGCGTCTTTTTCTTTTGTTCTAATTTTTAGAACACCATGCCACCCTCTAAAATCCTTAGGATTTCATCTTAGCCCCAAAAATTATGAAACCAATTTCATAATTTTTCAAAAATCCCGCCCTACCTCCGAGTGCACTTTTTGAGTCTGGTTGAGTTAGGTTTTTGTTGTGGTTCTATGGCTTCTTGATTCTACCCCTTCGATTCTCGTCGACTACCATGGCGTGTGGATCGAAGGGAGGTGAATCCCTATTGTCTCCTTTGGCTTTTCTTACCTAAACCCTTGTATGCTCGTACCCACTATGAACCGCAGTGCGCCTTGGGTTCTCACGGTGACAACCGCACTGCTAAGAACCTTAGGGGTGTCTAGTGCCATTTAGTGCACATAGGTTGCGGTACCCTACGAGTGGATCAGGCGTTGTGTTCTTTTATGTGCCTCTCTTCTCCTCTTCTCTCTCTTGTTCCTCCCTCTCCTGGTTCCCGTCAAGTACAGTGGCATGCGGACTAAGGGAGATATCGTAATTGCAGTAGTCACTCTTTCCGGTTCCCGTTATTTCCCCATGATGTTTGGATCGGAAGCCACGAGCCGTGGTGTTTGCTTGAGATGGGATAGGGCCTATGCCACTTCTATTTAAGCCGTACAGGTCGACGCGATCGGCCCGAGAAGTACTGGCTAGGCAAGGGCTCAAGCTCATGCTTAGCAAACCACCACTTGTGTTTCTTTGGCCCAAGGATCAGACATTCGCCGAGAGGGCTCAGTCATTCATTCTTTTGTGCCTTGTTGCCTCTCTTTTTGCAGTCTTTCTAGGCTTAGCGTTCTGATTGCTCTTTCGCTTGTCATTGGAACAAGGTAAATGCGTTTTGGATAACATGGATCGGACTGGAACCTATTGGAGGAGGAGAAAGTAGAGAATAGCAGAACCTGTGGAGTGGAGTTGTCCTGGGAGATGAAGACCTGTACCGATTGACTATAGTAGCTGACAGAGAGACTTGTACCTCTACTACCTCAACATCACAGGTGTCATGGCAGCACCTTACTTTAGAGAATTCTTTCAGGAATGCAATAATGTAGATGCTAGTGCTTTACTTTATGCAAATGAACTGCGATAGGTTGCATGGTAGATTGCTTGTGAGCCATTACCTTGTCTCAGCCTATTCCCCTGCACATCCGCTATTAGGCTAGATGCTTGCTTACTACTTACTGCTTTACTCTTACTCGCATTATATCTGTGATGTGATGCTGGTGGGTGAGAGGCATAATGAGATAAGGCATGAGGTGCCAATAACCAGTAATAACTTGGTAATGAACTTGGGGAGATCTTGGCGTGCGTCTTGGGTGTGTGGTGAGGGTTGAGTCGACCGAGCAGGATCTACGACGAGTCACAAGGACGAGTCTTGCTAGAGGGCGCTACCTGGGCATTCGCCATGTGAGATGCCCGTGGCGGGCAATGTGACAGGGAGAGGTCTCGGGGTGGAGTGTCTTCGTGGGATGATGCCCCGGGAAGGGAGGTGCTGTGATGGCATGGCGTGCAGGGTGTCCCATCGAGCGGGAAACAGTTACCCCTTGTGAAGATATCCTACTTAGTCACCCTAAGGAATGATATGTCTTGTGGACCGGGTCTTAGGAAGCCTTACACTCCCATTCGCTCTAAATGGGTACGAGGCGGACGTTCAACTTTCTAGTGCGGTGCCACTACTATTGGGAGGTTAGCGGATAGCGTCGGGAGGTACGGGCATCGAACGCCCACACCCTCCTAAGACAGCGTAGTACCCAAGGGGCCAAGTACTATGTCTCACAGTCTTAGCGTGCCGGTGTACGAGGTACTCCGACATGGTCCTAGTTCTGAGTGATAGGGTGGCATCGTGTCTAGTTGGAAGGCGACCCGTTATCAGCCTAGACGGCCCGGATCGTCGATGATGGTGATCTTGTGGGTAGTGCAAACCTCTGTAGAGTTTTGGTTGATCGATCGATACATATGCTGACTTGTCGGCTATGGATCTTTCCTAAGTACAGCTTCACTTGACTAGTTGAGAGGAGTCCTTCTACCTTCCCTAGGTTTCTGTGTTCTGACTTTAGCCGATGAGACATGGGTGAGAGGGAGTCACCCGTGCCGATGAGATGTGGAGATGAGATATGTGTTGGGATTGGAGAACGTGTGTGAATGAGATGGGTTAAAATTTGATGAACTATTATTATATACTTATTAATGAACATGCATTATAGGAAACCCATAGCCAAATATCCTAGGATCGCTAGATCCCTTTTCTTTTTTCCACTAAAGCTCATCGGTGCTGACCATGGCCTGCACACATCTGGCGATGTGTAGATTTCCTGACTTGCAGTATTAATGAAGTTAGAAAGATTAGGTGGTCTTGTTCCTACGCTCAAGTTTGGTTTGGAAGATGGAGTCTACGCCCGCTGACTTTCTTCGCCAACTCTGATGATTTCCCGAGGAGGAGGAGCCTTCACCTGCTGATGTGCTACGAGGACTCTGATGAAGACGTGTGTGTTTCCGCTAGAATACGATGTAATAAGTGTGTTAACCAGTGTTGCAAAACCTTGTTACTTGTAATTCTATGATGTATGACTGTGATATCATCTGATAATTGATAATGTGATGGATTGCTCTCAAGGACTATCACATTATAATTCGTATCTGTGGATTTCCCCTTTGAGAAAAATCGAGATCGTTTTAGGTGGTATCAGAGCCATACTTGACCCTAGGATGAGACCCATAGAGCCAAACACTAGTTTAGAGGCCAAACAATCTGTCTGCTATAGGGTTAGAGATGCTAACACTTGATTTCCCCCCTCCGCCTTAAATTCTGCTGCTAACTGACCTTCCCAAACCTGGAAAGTGGACCTTTATGGAATATACCCCTACCGCCCACGTTAGATCGGTAGTGTGTGAGACTTTGAAGGCATTGCAGTCACCTTAAGTCAACACTATGCATTAGGAGTTGTATTGCTGTTTGAATGCTTGGGTCTTAAGTCGTTGTTCCATCATGCTTCTTGTTGCCTGAATGTAGGCTACAGAACCTATTTTTGCGTGTGACTCTAGGAACCTATCTAGTCAACTAGGCTAAACCCTAGGTCGTCCCCTAACTAGGTAAATCACCCCGACTAATAGGGCTAAAATATAAAAGAAAATGCATCATATCTTCACCAACTCTATTTCAAAAATAGTTTTTGGTTTCCAACTAAATGTATATTCAAAAATACCCTCCCATTTTCTGGTTGAAAAAGTCCCTTTTTAAACAAAAGCAATTCTAATTCAAAGGAAACTGGTTTTCAAACTTCTTAAAAAAGCTTTGCTTTTTCAAAAGAAAAATAGTTTCAAATCTCTTCTCAACCCAATTTGAGTTTAAAAAAACCATTTGCGAAACGATTTGAAAACTCGTTTCCCTTCAAAAAAAGTGTTACAATTTCACTTCCGAGAAACAAAAGTTTTGCTTTTGAATAAACAAAACGTTTTCAAACCAAATTCTTTGGCTCACTTTTGTTTTAAAACTTTTGATTTCAACTTAAGAGCCAAGGTCCTTTCCAAAAAATTTTAGCAAAACCAAAATGAGCTTTCCAAAACCTAGTTCAAAAGTTTTGGTTTGAAAAAGGTTTATGAAAAACGAAGTTTGATTGCGAAAGTTTTACCTTTCAAGGGTGAATGATTTCAAACTATTTCCAAAACTATCTCTTTTTAACTACAAAAGAAGGGAAGCAACTCTTGTTTGCAAACTAAAACGAGCTTCAAATCCTTGATTCAAAATCTTTCAAAAGAGCAAAAGCTTTCAAAAGATTTTGTTTTGAAACTCACATAGATTTCAACCCGTTTTTTTTTAAAAAAGTTCTGCAACTCGCCCTCCCTCACTATACCAAACCAAATCTTAAAATTGCATGTTTTGAAAAGTTTTGGGGAAAGCCCCGGTAATTGCAAAATGTTTTCATTCAAAATGAGTTCAAACTCCGAGTACCCGCTAATTCAAAACCTCTTTTTCCAAAAAGCCCATTTGGAAAAGTTTATAAAATGATTTGATTTCTAAAAACTCTTGTTTCAAAAGGCTGAATGTTTCAAAAAAAACGTTATAAAGGCTTTGATTTGCGCTTCAAAAACCAAAGTGGGTTACAACCTATTTCAAAATCTTTGTTTTGAATTCAAATCCAAGAGTTGTGACCTGTCTTCTCAAAAGAATTACGAAACAAAGGATCTAAAAATTATGTTTTCAAAAACATGATTTTCAAAAACCATTTTACAAAGGTCTTTCCTCGTCCTTTCTTAAAAACTCTTCCCCCTCCCCTCTGAGCTTCGGATGCTATTGTTGCCGGGGACTTATTTGGAAGAGTGTCGAAATCATAACCCTTGGTGCTGCTATGAAACTTGGGGCCCCATGTGTGATGCATCCACATGGCTACTGTCGGGCGTATGCAGGTATCGAGGTATGTGACTGTGACCGCTTCCGAGTGGTACCCGCATACAACTTTCATCCTAAGCTTAGCTTCTAAAAAACCATGTCTTGTTTCTATCAAAAGGTTTCAAAACTCAAAGTTTTGTGAAAATAAACTCTTGTTTTGGAGTAAAAATGGCTTTCGAAGAAAAAGAAGTTGTAAAAAGTTTTGCCCCATTCAAACTTTTGGCCTCTTTGGAATGTTTTTAAAGCCCTACCCCTATTTCAAAGTGCCTTGCGAAAAAGGTATTTCAAACCATTTGTGTGTGTGTACTTCAAAAACTTTGAGAAAACTCTTTTCTTCAAAATGCGTTCTTCAGCGTTCTTCAAAAGTGCATTCTTATGAAAACCCGTTTTCAAGTCTCTTAAAAATGCATCATGCAAAAGGATTTTTGGTTTCCAAAAGTCCAAATCCAATTTCAAAAGTGATTTTGTTTTCAAAAAGATAAACAATTTCAAGTTGCTTCCCTATCTTGCAAAAACAAAAAGGGATTTTGTTTCAAAAAGAAAGCTCCTTCAAAAGTGTTTTGTTTCAAAAACCCTTGTTTAAAGGAAAAGAGATTTCCCAACTGGTTTCCAAACTCGGCTTACAAAAATTTTGGGTGCAAGAAAAAAAATTCAACTGATCTTTAATCTTGCTCCTCAAAAACATTTGTTTACGAAAGCAAATCATTTTAAAAAGGAATTTTTGACTTGGTTTGCAAAGTGCTCTCCCTCTTTTTATAAAAATGAACTTCTCTGTTCAAAAGGTTTTGTGAAAAACTGATTCCCAGAAGTCCCCACTTCAAAAGCTTTTCATAGAAACCAGGATGCATTACATGCAAGTATAATGCCGGCAAAAGCCATCGACCTTAGACAAACTAACAGGACCTCCTCCAAGTGTAGTAACCCCTAAATCTCGTGGACGAAATTCCTGTAAGGGAGGGTGGACTGTAACATCCCGGGTTTTCAGGAAGCCAAAAATGCGAACTTTTTTAAAAAATTTCCTGCAATTGTGTAAAGCATGTAGTTTCTAGGTTCGACCTGCTAACAAACTATTGCATACATGTAGAATTGTTTGTAGGAGTGTGCCAGAGCTCCTTAGTTGGTTAGGGTTTTGTGTTGGAGTGCACAAGTCCATAGCAAAATTCCCCTCTAAGATTTCCATCTCGAATCCTTTCCAAGCTCCTCCCAATCTATCTTGGGTTACATCTCAATTCCCATCTGGATCTTCCCCAGACTTCCATGGAAATTTTCCACTCTGTGGTCGCCATGTAAAAATCCCTATCAAAGTCATCTTAGAATTTCATTTGAATCTCTACCAAAATTACTTGTGTAGAAAATAGAGAGCATTTCCTTAAATACTTGGGCCAAAGCTCTCTTTTTCACCTCCCTTTAAGCCTAACACGTGGCCTCCCTCTTGGCCACACGGCAAGCCTGCACAAGCAGCGTACGTGCATGCTCCTATACCCCAAGTGTATACGTGTATGTATGCAAGCAAGCCAAAGCCTCATCACGCACGCGCTGCCCTTGTTTGGCCAAGCTCCAAAACCGAAGAAGCAGCAGTCAGCTGCCGCCTGATGCCTCTCCTGCAGGCAGCGACATGCATAGGGCGCTTCTAGCGCCCGGACACCCGGATGCATGGGGCCATCCGGACGCATCTAGATGGTGCGCGCGCTCCACACAGAACGGCTCCCCCCACGAGAAAAAAAACGCCCTCACTCCACCCGCAACACGAGTGGGATCTGCCCTATCGCCGACCTCGCCCACTGTAGCACCTCCGCACGCCCGCCAGCTCATTCTCTAGATCCACCAGCTTGCACGGGGTCCGCCCATCGCCATCCTCGCCCGCCATAGCACCTCTGCACGCCCCGCTAGCTCGTTCTCCAGATCCCACCCCCTAGGTTGCATAGGGTCCACCCACCGGCGACCTCGCCCAACCCCCAACACCTCCACACAGCTGCCATCTCATTCTCCAGAGGCCACCCCCCTTCCCTTGCCACTGCAACGGTAGGTGAAGAAACTAAAACAACAAAGCAACACTAGTGAAACATCAACTGAAACCCTATTGCAAGATCAACTGAATATTTGTTGCAACAAAGAAAATTGCTTGTTGAAACACCAAATCAGAGCAAGTGCAACAAACATAAGAAAGCTACTGAAACTTCCAAAAAATAGTAATGCATACATGTTGAAACAAAAGGGACTTACTCGTTGAAACAGCAAATCAAAATAACTGAAACAAACATAACAAAACTACTGCAACATCCGAGAAAGTGCTAATGCATACTTGTGCAACAGCAACCCAAAAGCTACTACAACAAACTACAATGCAAGAATGAAATATCAACAAAAAACTAGTGAAACAAAAAGAAGAAAGAGCCTGTGCAACAGCAAAAAGACACTACTACAACAACATAAATAGGCCTGGTGCAACAAAAAAATGCCACAAACCCTAGCCCCACCGCTGCATCTCAGATCCAGTGGAGGAGTGAAGGAGTAGGAGGAGGAAGGCCAGATCTAGAGGAGGAGGAGGGAGGAGACCTTAGATCCAGAGCAGAACGGGGGGAGGAGGAGGGGATGGCTGCAACATTAGAGAATCGTGTAAAAGCATTTCACATCATCTGTTGCGTGTAGATCTCAATCGCCACCAACCCTAGCCACCATCAAAACCATAGATCCAGAGAGGGGAGAGAGGAGGAGGAAGAGGAAGAGGAAGAGGAGGAGGAGGGAATAGATCAAGAACCAGAGGGGGAGGAGGAGTGGTGCCTTAGATCTAGATCCCTCCCTCCCTCCCTACCTCATTGGAGTCCATGGAGCTAGCAGCGCGTGAGGGCGAGAGCACCAAGGAGGGAGGGGGAGGTGCGTGGGCTGACCAGATGCTACCGCCGTCACCCCCAACTCCGGTGGCGAGGAGGGTGTGCATGTCGCAGCGATGGGGAGGAAGAGGGGGAAGGTGGGGAAGGGAGGGAGGAAGGGAGGGGGAGGGGAGGGAGGGGGAGGCTCGTCGCCGGCGTAGCACTAGACGCGCGCGAGGGGAGGAGCGCGCCGGTGCGACGTTGGAGGAGCACACATGGGGGAGCGATGGAGACAAAGAAGAGAGAAGGCGGAATGGATAATGTGAGGAGGAGGCGAGTGAGTCCGCGAGTGGAGATGGGAAGGAGGCGAGCGAGTGAAGATGGGGCATCCGACGCGGGTCAGACGCCCTGTATGTATCATTACCGACATGCATAGCCATGCAAAGGCTCTTTACGTATACGTGTATATACGTATTTTGCCCCAACAGCGAATACCAGAAGCCCAACTCCCTCCAGCCTCGTCCGAGCACGAGCACCAGCCACCATAGCCTAGTCCTCCCTTTTGCTCCTCACGAGCGCTGCACACACAGGACGCCGCTGCCCCTGCTCACGTACGCAGCATGCTGCTCCCTCGGATGCTCTCCCCGTCATGGGCATGCCCCCTGTGCGTGGGCTCGCTTGCCAGCAGCAGCCATCAGAAGAGCAGAGGAAACCGTTTCCTTTTTCTCTGACTCTGCCCCGACGTTTTCCAACGGAGCAGTGTCGTCTTCCTCCTCCAAACCACTCCGTCCGTCTGGGCAGTCGCTGCTTTCCGTCAGAGGTAGCCAGCGCCGCAAGAAGCCAACTCGTCTTTTCTCAGACGCCAGCCAGTGACGTAGCCGCGGACCCCGCCTTGACCGCACAAACAGAATGCCGACGCTTAGCTTCCAAGCCATGCCACCTGCTCCACATCCTGGATAACCGCCGCGTGTCCCAGCGGCACGGGCTCCAGAGATCGCCGCCGTTCCCTGGCCCTCGCGAACCCTAGCCTAGGTGCTATAAAGACCCAGTTGGCCGTCGCCCTTTCCATCTTCCCCTGGCCGCCGCCACCCCTCATCTCCTTTCTTCCCTGTTCCTAAACCCAGCGCGCCACGGAGTGCCACCGAGCTGAGTCTCCTCGACGAACCCCAGAGGTCGCCATGGTCGTCACCGTCTCCAACAGAGAGGCATCGCACGGCCAACTGGTTAGAAACTTAGTTAATTAAGTGGGAAATTAAACTCATAAGCAAACTGCTTAGAAACTTCTAGAAAAATTACAGGAGGCTCTCTGGCCTACAAGGAGGCTACTGTAAAAATTTGAACTACAGTTATTCATAGAAAATCCCTACACAAAATTAACAAGCCAAAAAGGCTGATTTTTGCATAAAAAGGAAACCCTATTGAAAAGTGTCAAACAACAGATTTCATATTTTTTCTAGTATCATTCTATCCTAAGAACAACACTCCCAAAATTTTACCTTCACTGGACCTATAGAAAAATTATGAAAATTCATTCAAGTATCTCCTAATATAAAATGACATCATCATAACTTGAAAACTACTGAAGCAATAGGATCCAAACTTTTATCAGAGCTAGTATATACATGAAATAACATACTCACCAAATTTCATAATTTTTGGAATAGAGAAGCTCAAGATATGATTTAAACAAGTTTGCATGCATTCAAAAACACATTTCAAAACCCTAATTAATTCTTCTAGAAATTAAACATTACCCAAGCATTTGATATTTTTCCTAGATACTACACTTTATCTGGAGTCCAACAAAATTTGGATCACTTCAAATGGATCTATAAAATAGGAGATAAAAATTTCACAACAAGGCATATAGATCTACGAAATAAATAAAAGAAACCACAAAATAAAACCTAAACTGCTAATGGAACTGGGCGCGCGCGCTCTCCCACGACAGCGCGGCCCAATCCGAGCGGCGCGGCCCACATCCGCACGCGGCCCGCGCTCGGTCTCCCGCCCGCGCGCGTGGCTGACGAGCGGGTCTCGCTGGTCAGCGAGACAGACGCAGGGGGAAGAATGGCCGACGGTGAAACTCGCCGCCGGTGGCAGCTCCGGCGAGACCAAGGGCACAGGCATGTTCGCCTCTCCCTTGCGCACCTAGGGGTGCCACTAAGTGACGCTAAGGCTACGGCGGTGGAGGATGGCGGCGGCCATGGCGGCTCACGGCCGTGGTTCGGCCGGCTCCGGTGACTAGACGGCGGAGCGACCCTATTGGTCGGTCCCGTGAGTATCAGTGGCTCAAGGCGGACTCAAAATACCAGAGAAGGGAGGCTGTGGGTGTCACAGAACCGCCCAAATTATAAGAACAAAAGTACAAAAACCATCGCCGGAGCAATTAAATTCCCGTACTTAAGCTCCTATAACCCCGGTAGTCCAATGAAATCACAAGGGATTTCAAACCAACCAACATACAAGCCATGATCGTAGTGGTCCAACATAACAGGTCATATGTTACATCCATTTCATAAGTAATTCAACATATATCGGAGTTCAGTAGAGTTATTACAACTCAAGTTCAAAAGTAGCGGAAGCAAAGTAGTTTGAAACAAATATCACCTTAATTCAAATACATGCCAGTACCAAAGTCAATTTCCAACAAAAGCATAAGAGACAAGATAGCTTAGAAGGATCATGCCCATGATCACACTCTGCCACTACAGCAGGGGCCATCCCATTCTTGTAGTAGCCATGATACCTCACAACCTGCAACAAGTGGGAATAAACCCTAAGTACGAGAAGGTACTCAGCTAGACTTACCCATCATAAACCAGAAATAATGGCACCAAGGAGTATGCAAGGCTTTCTTTCAGTAGGCTAGCTTGACTCATTTGCGCAAAGCATAAGTGATCATGAATAAAGTAATTTAAGTCCTTTTGCATCATCTGTATTATCACCTATTAATCTAGGTAAGCACCTATGCTGAAGCAATCACTTGATTAACTATTAACATCAAAGGTTACCATCTCAGGTTTAGCATTTCCAACATCATCAACATAACCATCCGTGTTCCATCATCATTACTACGATGCAGTAACTCGAGTCAAGTGTTCACTATCCAGTGAACGATGGCGATTCGAATCGATTATTAACCAGCTGGTAATTTATTCCTCACACAAACCTCACTCACCCGCTAAAGTGAGGTGTTGGTCACCGAGTCAACCATTCAGGTAAAGTTGTGAGCTTGCTAGGAACCACATGTACCCGGGGGCCGCCCGACTGCTCTTTGGCCTTGTCATCGCGCCCCCGTATCCTGCCACTACTGCTTCGGTACAGTGCGTTGTGGGCAATCCACTCGGCCCAAATAATCTCCTAGCTTCGTGGTCAAAAGGTACATTATTTGGCCAGCTAAATGTGAGGCATGCGTTCAACATGACCCGAGTCCCAACAACGGTCGGTCCTTAATCGACACAGGCGAAAACTACAAGCACCCCAGAACCCTGTCTGGTTGCCCAATACTTATTCCGCCCGGTCTTCAATTATCCATCAACACTTGGTTATTTCCAGGATATCATCCATTCCATAGCAAAAGTATTCCAGTAACCACCTATAATTGCAGGTGACCGAAAATCACCGATCGCTACCGGTCTAAGGAGGGCTAAGCAATATTTTCGATCCTGAACCAAAATAGGATTTCAGGCATATTTATGGGACAAGAAAAGGGTATATATGCAGCAAGTGTTTCCAATCAACTCCTATAACTTAATACAACAATACATATATAACATATATATACTCAATTGCTTTTATAAAGTAGGAGGCTTAGAATGCTCTGGGGCTTGCCTAGGATCGAACACTTAGGTTAGTGATGACAGATGACACTCGCTTGGCGAGCATCTCCCATCCTAGCACTTGCTTAGTCCTTTCATCTTCGGGATAGGTCCACCAAACACCGTCTTCAGGTTTGGTTTCAACATCTCATCCTTCACGTGGTGCATCTAGCGTACCTAGATGAGATGCAAGATGCATGTGTATGAATATGATGAATGGTAACATAAGATGCATCACATAATCATTCAAGTAAACACACGATTCAGACATAGACACCAAAAGCTAATTAACTAACATCACACAACCAATTAAAGAGGGCAAGCACATCAAGCATAACGCAAGTTTGACAAGATCACAAGTATCTTAACTTGACCATCATCAAGGGCATAAGCCACACTTAGCAACACATGGAGTAAACAACCATAACTAGCATCTGACAAATTTTGGGCTACAAACAATAGCTACATGTTTGGATCATAACTGGAGTTATACAAATCCAATAGCCATGCAACAACACATTTTGGAAAGCTTATGAAATTGTCCATAATTCATCTTTAATCATCTTAGCATGATTCTCAAGTTAACCAAGTCAAACATGCATAATTACATAATCTGGTCCAGAGATTCCAGAGAACAACTATTTCTGGAACCCAACTTGAAACAGTCATTTCTCACAAACTATAAGGCCAAATGTCACCAAAATTTAACACAAGCTATATTAATGATTTATTTACAACTTTGTTATAAGCATGTTTCTCATCAAACATCATTTTCATGGTGCAATTACCAAAGTCCCAGAAACTGTCCAGGAAAGCATCAATTGCAAGAATAAATATTAACTTATATTCCAAACATACATTTGGCCACAACCAATGTAACCATCATAAAGTGCATGTTAAATGATCACCAAAAAGTATAGTGATCATCACTAAATAAATTCTTTTAATGCATTTCTTAATTTATTTAGATAGCAAGGTGAAATAATAAACATATACCAAAAGTCCATAATAAAATCTACAAAAATTACAGTAGCCCTTACATACACCCAATAGTCTACTGTCCAAATTTCAAGTTATTTGGACATGTATATCAACCTCTATGAAAAAGACAAATTGCTATTGCAAGAATTCATGTGAGAGCAAGATACACTAATAACTCATTTATATGGCAACCAAAATTCATGAAATTTTTACCACACATTAAACATCATATTAGTAGCATGCCACAAAAATTTCAACTAGCATTAAAACCTAACTGCACAAACCTACTTTTACAGAGAAAACTTTAAACTAAAACATGACATATTATGGATCTAATGCATAGAAAATTTCACAAGGATTCCAAAAAGTCCTCATTTGCTATTTTATGATTTTTCTATGATTTACTATGAATTTCCAAAGTTCCTGTAAAATAATTATGAATCAGTCCCGAGAGCACTATTCATTTGAGTCTATGACAGTGCAGATAGGCCCCTGGATTTAGTCAAAATCTCCCGCGAGGTCCCCGGTCGCGATTTACAGCAGAGTAGGCAGCAGAGCTCGTGGATTCGGCTGGAGAAGGTCAGTCGGAGTCAATGGAGTGGTGGGGGAGCACAAGGGGGGCCGCGCGAACTCAAGGAGGGACTCAACGTGGCTGGAGGCCTGTGGTGGTGCCCTAACCACGCATCTAGCAGCAGCTCGAGCGGGGCGGCCGCGGCGACGGCATGGCTTCGGCGGCGAACTGCAGCAAAGCTGCAGCGGCAGTGATGCAGCAACAGCCACGACGCAGCAGCAGTAGCAGCCATGACGCAGCAGCAGTAGCACGGCGGGCGCAAAGGAGACGACGGCGGCGGTGCATCGGTGGTCATGGCGAGCAGTGTGGCCGGCAGCGCGAGAGATATAGCTGAGGGCGAAAAGGGTGATGCGGAGTGAGCAAGAGGGAGTGGAGAGCTCGGGCGTTCACTTATGGAGTAGCAGGGCACACTAGGACACGCGGTACAGAAGGTCAGCAATGGTGGGGGCGCTCCCGGTGCATGGCCGCCACGCGGACATTTGATCAAACACGTGGTGCGCGGCAGAGTGGCAAAGGTGGAACACGATTTGGGCCAGATCTGGGCTGATTTGGGTCTTGGGCCCAAAACCAAAGTTGGAGCCCGCATGAAGCTCTACGTTTTTCATTAAGGAGCCAAGGTCATTAGAGCAACGGATTAGCGGTTAACTAGTTGCCAAAACTGCAGTGTCAACACCTTGATGGAAGTCACCGAAACTCACTTTCGATGGTCAAAACTTCGTCAAAATTAACTCAACTTTTTGTATGCTCTTCATCATCATGTAAACTCCAACTTTCACTTTTGGGTCAACTTGAGATGCTTAACAAATTTTTGAGAACGCGAGACGCCAATGCCGATGTCGATGAATTTCCAGACTTAGAAATATTCTAAGTGCTGAAAACTGCAGCAAATTCAATCTTTGTGCACCAATTAGACTCGCTTCCATGCTGATCTAGCTTTTTGTCTAAAAACAATGTTTCTTCTACATAAAGTGAACTACAACTCTTATTTAAGGTTCAACCTCAAAACTGGTATAGAAACTACTTGTTATACTTTGACCAAAGTAGGATCACGATGAAGCTCAAATCATCCTTTTTGATCCATTGGAGCATTTTTAGGGCATTTGCTCAACACGAACCTTTCACGACTTTTGTTGTAGAGTCCATCTAGAGTCTTTTGGGCAAGGTTGCAAGGTTGGGTCGGTGACCTATATTTCCATTCACTTGATAGTGCAATTCAAGCACTTAGAAAAATCATTCCAACAAGGATATAACTTATCATTTCATGTGACTTTTTGATTCTAAACTTCATAAAAATTTTTGAGTGACCAATATAGATAGTTACTAAGGTGAGACACATGAAGATATTGTAAAAACACTACCCAAGCATATATATTGAAAACTGCCTATATGTAAAGCAAGGGTGCAATATCCAAGTTTAGGTTGGGGCTCATGTCCATAGGTTGACCTTGACATCGTCATCTCCACTTAATCTATCATGTTTGAGCTTAAACCTACTGCTTAATTGGTGGCAAACACCTGGGGTGTTACAACCCTCCCCCCTTAAAAGAATCGCGTCCCGAGATTCAGTGTAAAGGACTTTTCAAGGGAAGAGAAGCATGCTATCTAATTCCAACATCCATAAGCGCATCAGGCTACTTAGCTTCAAGCATCAAAGAGGTTAACTAGTAAGACAACTTTTTGATACTCGCTCTACGTAGAAACTTTTGTCTAAATAATTTTCTTCACTGACTTCTATGAAGCATTGTTACTTTAGGAGGAATCCAAGACAATACTGTACTTCGTTCACGGTGCACGGAGAGTACTACGAGCATGGACTAATTACTCATAGCATCTACTTTTCTAGTGGCATAGCATGTACAACTTCTGATAAGGGTTGGATCCATATACGAGGTAATCATTCTTCGAGGCTATCAGAAACCGTCTAACCAATAGACAATGTCTATACCGGTCATAGACTATTCACTCACTCAGATGCCAACTGATGGAACACTACATATTGCTCCACGTGTGCAGTTCTCTTTCTCTAATGCCAACACTGTATTATTGAGTCTGTTGAGGGAACAGTTAAAGTGATAGCTGACTCTGCCTGTCCTGGATTTCTGCCAAAAGTCACCTAAAAAGATTCTCTTATACAAAGGCAACAGTTATATGGGTTGAATCAGAGACAATCTCTTGAATAAAAACACATATAAAGTACCAGAGGCACATTAGCACTAGAGAACCATTACTGCAAAAGGATAATAGCTAGGTCTAGAAGACAACAAAAGTTGCAAGTATCCACCAAACTAGGGAACTAGTTCACCACTAAGCAGGTTGAGCACAATTTTCCTTCGTGGTGCAGTTGCGTAATAAGTTGGGTTGACTTGCACTATAGCAAAACTAGCCTTCTTGATCTATTTTTGACATTGAGGCTTCCATTCTAATGCCTATCGATACCTCAAAACCATAATCCGAAAATCTATGGTTTGACACCTTCCCAAATGCTTTCAACTCGCAATGGCACAATTTGACTTGTAGAACACCTTGACTGCTCATGCATTGTTGATCTAAGAGGCCAAAAGAAAGGCACATAGGGGTGCAATTTAGTCTTCTCAAGAGTATCAAGGGTTATCTAACAGCAAGATACTTATCAATTGTAAGTTCTTGGCCTGCATTACAACGTAACCTTCCAATGCAAAGGATGATCGCAGTCAACAGAGAAATTACCGATTATGTAGCCTTTTGTTTTCTATTCATATCACACAAACTACTGTTCCAATATGCACAAATTTTTGGTGGGCATCTAGATCCATGGGTCTTCTAATTGCTTGCCAAAATTCAGCTCAACAGACACCATTTGACTATCTAGACAATCCATCCACCAAAATAGCTCTATTTTGAAATGGTAGCACACCGAGCTGACAAGTCATCTCTCAATCCGATGTTTTACTCAACCAATACTCCTACCAACTTAAGACATTGAAGGGTCCTAAGCAAGGAATGAGGTTACCAGGTTTGGGGTCAATCCAACTTTGTTTGGGTCACTAACCGTCGATTTGAAGATAACCGGTGTAGTACCACAAAATCTAGACAGATTTTGTGTTCTTCCTTTGCTTTTGCTTCACAGGTTGAGGTGTGTGTTTTGCACTCTCTGATCTTTCTCATAGTAGCAGAAGCCTTTCTCTAGCTGAGGATGGAGGCTATAGTCTTCCTGACATGTTTCTCAGGGAACAATTTCCGTTGTTGAGCTAGACACCAATCTTGACGATGCACAAGCATTGGACTTGTGGGCTGTTTTCACATAGCACAAAGCATTATTCCACATGGAGGGCATCCCTACGTAGATAAGAAACCATTTCTGAATATTTTCTGGCACTTCATCCAATAGAACCTTGAACCAAAACCGTTTGAGGTACTTAGGGGCACAATGATGCTGATCGAAACTAGGGACATGCTTTCTCTAGTTCTTCACTTGGCTAATACAACATCTTGCACTATATACGTGATCGTCCAAGATAGAATTGACTTGATAGCACATTTGGAGAAGATGCAACACCTGCATTGTTGACCGGCTTCATGGCCTCTTCGCTTACTATTGTTCGTTGAGACATAACCATCATAGCTATCGAAGAATCGTTACTTGGTTGGAGATTAACCTTCTTACTGGTAACTAATCAGTGGTCTCACAACACTTAAGTTCTAAATCTTCACACTTGACCACAACAATAATTGCAGTCGAGGCACAAACAGGTGGTCATCATCGAAGTCCGTAGATAAGGAGTCACACCAGAGATGGTTGATTTTGACTGTATGACCATCATACACGCATGGACCAAGACTTTGATAACTAGGTCAAATGCACAATGTGACGATAAATTCTTATCCCACGGATAACTTGTCCAATAGTAAGTGTTATGTGCCCTTTTGATCTAACAGGGATGACGTATGTTGCTCACTCGATGACCGACGTCGGACAAGGACACATAGGGAGAGTCACTTGTCTACCACCTCTTGCAGTCTGTTAATGTTCATGCCTGTGACTGTCCTTCAAAGGTTATCCTCTTAGCAACTTTAGGAGGAAGCTCTACTACATAAGGTCTAAGATATGAATCTTCAGATAAGATATAGGGAGATAACCAAGGAAAACGGTCACGAGAAATAACACATCGGCTGTCGTTTCATAATGGATCATGACTAGCAACCCTGATACCAGCGCGTGCCGAGCAGCATAACCTTGTGTGTGCACCCACAGGAGGCTCTCGGTTTCATCGCGGCACCATAGAATGCTAATCAGAACACCATTATTAAACGCACAAACAAAGTGGAATTTCAAGTGGCACCGATTGGGTGGTAAGAACAAGCACCAGACAAGGGAGGAGTAGCAAGCAAGGGTAGTTACAAGGTTTAGAGTCAACAAGGAGGCGATTCGAAGATTAAAACACAGCGCAAGGGAACATAGCTTAATTGCCGAAGACAACTGAGCAAGGGTTCTCGGTTAATTCCACGCACGCCTTGCGTCCACCAAGGTGATTACCCGATGAAAGGTTCTGGTCACGTTGGACAACAACATGAGATCAAGATTAATAATGTTGAGAGACGTCAGAAGTTGAGATGGACTTAGCAAACTTCCAAACAAAATGATACACCGATCAGAGATTGTGTCGATAAGATAGCCACTTGATGTCGCAAGCAAAGATTTCTAGATCAGACAACGAGAGATTAGCGTTGCTCGGATCATCTGTAGGAGAGACAATCGGGAGGTCCAACATGAAATTGGGTATGGTCTCTAGAACTTGGCAAGCAACAATTGTGGCCAAGATCAGCGTTCGTTAGGAATTAACTTGGTTGGTCAATCGAACAAGGGTATTCTCCAAAAGGTAGCGGATGTCCAAGGCCTAAGCAAACATATAAGGGGATTACGCTAGGGCCTACGGTTCAAGCAAGGCATAGATACACAAACATTCAATGGCTAGCAACCTCATCTACAGGCTCAGGCTCCTAAGAGAGAACCTAATTCAAGACGACAACCATGCGATTACGCAACATGAGCATTGTTCTAGGATAAAGCTATTCGACACTCGCATGCTCACCGAGGACAAAAGAGAGGTCAACTATGACACTACCTAGATAACAAGCATCTACACAACATCACTGTTTTAAGTGGACACTTGAGACAATGAGTCAGGTTAGCTTAAGCACTCGATACTAAGCAGAAGGCTCACACCTAACAAGCATTTATCCAACAAGAACTAACTACAAGTTTAGACAAACAAAAGCATGCTAAAGTAACCAACTTAGTACATACACAGATTCTAGACAGCAATGCAGCAGACACGTGTTTTAAACAAAACATAAGTTGTAAGCATCAAACTAAGGTGGTACTAGACTTATTGGAAAGCTTACTAAGTTATCTATAACTTTCTTATTAACACTAAGTACTAATTCACAGATTACATTATTATGACCATGAAAATACTACTACAACAGAAATTGTTCTAGCAGCCAAAGTTCATTACATGCAAAACAATATTTAACCTTGTTGTGTTAACACGAGAGCACACAATCACATCATTCTAGTAACTCCAAACATTCTTACTTTAGACTAATCAATAGTTTAGTTTATTCATAGGAATCACAATTACTTGAGTAAGCATTTGCAAGAGCTTGCAGGAGCAACACATCCACCACTAGACTAAACTAGAGGACATTTATAAGTTCAAACATATAACCCTAATTATTTCAATCAAGGCTAAGCACACACTATTTCAAGCACTTTCTATTCAAGTAACATGGAAAAGGCATTCTTGACTAACTCCATACAAGGAGGATAGTGCAGCACATCAATCACAAGTTACTTATTTATTATGACAAAGGTGGGAGGAACATAGTTATATGCACAAGCAACAATCATGATGATGCATGCTTCGTCCTATTTGTCCTCACAAGATTGCCAGCCTAAGGTGGCAATCACGTTCTATGTCGGTGGCATAACACGCATTCTCTCGATATAGAGCTAGTCGTCAGCTACATTCAACTTACGCATTCGTGGTTAGCGTACCTGCTGAAAATTTCATTGCAGCCCAACAATTCCCAATATAACACACAATGAAAGCAGTAAACTAAATACTCTCCATACATACATCCCCTGATGCATATACTTCGGTATCATACCTACCCAACAAATGTACCCACAATTAAGTACTTTCATAAATACATGGTTAAACATGTAATTATGCCAGTAACCATAGCTAACTCTCCCCTAGACCGATGATTGAACGGTCATGCTCTCCCAGCTCACACTTACCTTGGCGTAGGTGCGACGTTGCAAGAATATAACTCTAGCGACATATATGGCTATTTCATATATGAAGGTTACCACTACCATTCGACCACATGGTAACAGTGCGGTCAAGTTATCACTCATACATACCTTGGCTTAAGTACGGGAATTTAATTGCTCCGGCGATGGTTTTTGTACTTTTGTTCTTATAATTTGGGCGGTTCCGTGACAGCCCCATGTTAGTACTTAATTAAGCAACCTAAGGGTCCTTAATTGGGCATAAAGGAAATGACCACTGGCATACTTAGATTTAAAAATTCAGATTTGGACAAACCTATATATGTAGTAGCTATAAGTTGTCAAAAACTGATTTTTGCAAACAAAACCTTTGTTTTCAATACACATGTGACATGTTTAGTGTTGAACCTTGCTTCGATGCCAGCTGTCACGGAACCGCCCAAATTATAAGAACAAAAGTACAAAAACCATCGCCGGAGCAATTAAATTCCCGTACTTAAGCTCCTATAACCCCGGTAGTCCAATGAAATCACAAGGGATTTCAAACCAACCAACATACAAGCCAAGATCGTAGTGGTCCAACATAACAGGTCATATGTTACATCCATTTCATAAGTAATTCAACATATATCGGAGTTCAGTAGAGTTATTACAACTCAAGTTCAAAAGTAGCGGAAGCAAAGTAGTTTGAAACAAATATCACCTTAATTCAAATACATGCCAGTACCAAAGTCAATTTCCAACAAAAGCATGAGAGACAAGATAGCTCAGAAGGATCATGCCCATGATCACACTCTACCACTACAGCAGGGGCCATCCCATTCTTGCAGTAGCCATGATACCTCACAACCTACAACAAGTGGGAATAAACCCTGAGTACGAGAAGGTACTCAGCTAGACTTACCCGTCATAAACCAGAAATAATGACACCAAGGAGTATGCAAGGCTTTCTTTCAGTGGGCTAGCTTGACTCATTTGCGCAAAGCATAAGTGATCATGAATAAACTAATTTAAGTCATTTTGCATCATCTGTATTATCACCTATTAATCTAGGTAAGCACCTATGCTAAAGCAATCACTTGATTAACTATTAACATCAAAGGTTACCATCTCAGGTTTAGCATTTCCAACATCATCAACATAACCATCCGTGTTCCATCATCATTACTACGATGCAGTAACTCGAGTCAAGTGTTCACTATCCAGTGAACGATGGCGATTCGAATCGATTATCAACCAGCTGGTAATTTATTCCCCACACAAACCTCACTCACCCGCTAAAGTGAGGTGTTGGTCACCGAGTCAACCATTCAGGTAAAGTCGCGAGCTTGCCAGGAACCACATGTACCCAGGGGCTGCCCGATTGCTCTTTGGCCTTATCATCGTGCCCCCGTATCCTGCCACTACTGCTACGGTACAGTGCGTTGCGGGCAATCCACTCGGCCCGAATAATCTCCTAGCTTCGCGGTCGAAAGGTACATTATTCGGCCAGCTAAATGTGAGGCATGCGTTCAACATGACCCGAGGCCCAACAACGGTCGGTCCTTAATCGACACAGGCGGAAACTACAAGCACCCTAGAACCCTATCTGGTTGCCCAATACTTATTCCGTCCGGTCTCCAATTATCCATCAACACTTGGTTATTTCCAGGATATCATCCATTCCATAGCTAAAGTATTCCAGTAACCACCTATAATTGCAGGTGACCGGAAATCACCGATCGCTACCGGTCTAAGCAGGGCTAAGCAATATTTTCGATCCTGAACCAAAATAGTATTTCAGGCATATTTATGGGACAAGAAACGGGTATATATGCAGCAGGTGTTTCCAATCAACTCCTATAACTTAATGCAACAATACATATATAACATATATATACTCAATTGCTTTTATAAAGTAGGAGGCTTAGAATGCTCTGGGGCTTGCCTGGGATCGAACACTTAGGTTAGTGATGACAGATGACACTCGCTTGGCGAGCATCTCCCATCCCAGCACTTGCTTAGTCCTTTCATCTTTGGGATAGGTCCACCAAACACCGTCTTCAGGTTTGGTTTCAACATATCATCCTTCACGTGGTGCATCTAGCGTACCTAGATGAGATGCAAGATGCATGTGTACGAATATGATGAATGGTAACATAAGATGCATCACATAATCATTCAAGTAAACACACGATTCAGACATAGACACCAAAAGCTAATTAACTAACATCACACAACCAATTAAAGAGGGCAAGCACATCAAGCATAACGCAAGTTTGACAAGATCACAAGTATCTTAACTTGACCATCATCAAGGGCATAAGCCACACTTAGCAACACATGGAGTAAACAACCATAACTAGCATCTAACAAATTCTGGACTGCAAACAACAGCTACATGTTTGGATCATAACTGGAGTTATACAAATGCAATAGCCATGCAACAAGACATTCTGGAAAGCTTATGAAATTGTCCATAATTCATCTTTAATCATCTTAGCACGATTCTCAAGTTAACCAAGTCAAACATGCATAATTACATAATCTGGTCCAGAGATTCCAGAGAATAACTATTTCTGAAACCCAACTTGAAACTGTCATTTCTCACAAACTATAAGGCCAAATGCCACCAAAATTTAACACAAGCTAGATTAATGAGTTATTTATAACTTTGTTATAAGCATGTTTCTCATCAAACATCATTTTCATGTTCCAATTACCAAAGTCCCAGAAACTGTCCAGGAAAGCATCAATTGCAAGAATAAATATTAACTTATATTCCAAACATACATTTGGCTACAACCAATGTAACCATCATAAAGTGCATGTTAAATGATCACCAAAAAGCATAGTGCTCATCACTAAATAAATTCTTTTAATGCATTTCTTAATTTATTTAGATAGCAAGGTGAAATAATAAACATATACCAAAAGTTCATAATAAAATCTACAAAAATTACAGTAGCTCTTAAATACACCCAATAGTCTACTGTACAAATTTCAAGTTATTTGGACATGTATATCAACCTCTATGAAAAAGACAAATTGCTATTGCAAGAATTCATGTGAGAGCAAGATACACTAATAATTCATTCATATGGCAACCAAAATTCATGAAATTTTTACCACACATTTAACATCATATTAGTAGCATGCCACAAAAATTTCACTTCATTTGGAGCCCTAGATCTACAGTTATGAAAATGACAAATTCAACTAGCATTGAAACCTAACTGCACAAACCTATTTTTACAGAGAAAACTTTAAACTAAAACATGACATATTATGGATCTAATGCATAGAAAATTTCACAAGGATTCCAAAAAGTCATCATTTGCTATTTTACGATTTTTATACGATTTACTATGAATTTCCAAAGTTCCTGCAAAATAATTACGAATCAGTCCTGAGAGCACTATTCATTTGAGTCTATGACAGTGCAGATAGGACCCTGGATTTAGTCGAATTCTCCTGCGAGGTCCCCGGTCGCGATTTATAGCAGAGGAGGCAGCAGAGCTCGCAGATTCGGCCGGAGAAGGTCAGTCGGAGTCGATGGAGTGGTGGGGGAGCACAAGGGGGGCCGCGCGAACTCAAGGAGGGACTCAACGTGGCTGGAGGCCTGCGGTGGTGCCCTAACCATGCATCTAGCAGCAGCTCGAGTGGGGCGGCCACGGCGACGGCATGGTTTCGGTGGCGAACTGCAGCAAAGCTGCAGCGGCAGCGATGCAGCAGCAGCCACGACGCAGCAGCAGTAGCAGCCATGACGCAGCAGCAGTAGCACGGCGGGCGCAAAGGAGACGACGGTGGCGGTGCATCGGTGGTCGTGGCGAGCAGCGTGGCCGGCAGCGCGAGAGAGAGAGCTGAGGGTGAAAAGGGTGATGCAGAGTGAGCAAGAGGGAGTGGAGAGCTCGGGCATTCACTTATGGAGTAGCAGGGTGCACTGGGACACGCGGTATAGAAGGTCAGCAATGGTGGGGGCGCTCCCGGTGCATGGCCGCCACGTGGACATTTGATCAAACACGTGGTGCGCGGCAGAGTGGCAAAGGTGGAACGCGATTTGGGCTAGATCTGGGCTGATTTGGGTCTTGGGCCCAAAACCAAAGTTGGAGCCCACACGAAGCTCTACGTTTTTTATTAAGGAGCCAAGGTCATTAGAGCAACGGATTAGCGGTTAACTAGTTGCCAAAACTGCAGTGTCAACACCTTGATGGAAGTCACCGAAACTCACTTTCGATGGTCAAAACTTCGTCAAAATGAACTCAACTTTTTGTATGCTCTTCATCATCATGTAAACTCCAACTTTCACTTTTGTGTCAACTTGAGATGCTTAACAAATTTTTGAGAACGCGAGACGCCAATGCAGATGTCGATGAATTTCTAGACTTAGAAATATTCAGTGCTGAAAACTGCAGCAAATTCAATCTTTGTGCACCAATTAGACTCGCTTCCAAGCTGATCTAGCTCTTGGTGCAAAAACAAAGTTTCTTCTACATAAAGTGAACTACAACTCTTATTTAAGGTTCAACCTCAAAACTGGTATAAAAACTACTTGTTATACTTTGACCAAAGTAGGATCACGATGAAGCTTAAATCATCCTTTTTGATCCATTGGAGCATTTTTGGGGCATTTGCTCAACACGAACCTTTCACGACTTTTGTTGTAGAGTCCATCTAGAGTCTTTTGGGCAAGGTTGCAAGGTTGGGTTGATGACCTATATTTCCATTCACTTGATAGTGCAATTCAAGCACTTAGGAAAATCATTCCAACAAGGATATAACTTATCATTTCATGTGAGTTTTTGATTCCAAACTTCATGAAACTTTTTGAGTGACCAATATAGATAGGTACTAAGGTGAGACACATGAAGATATTGTAAAAACACCACCCAAGCATATATATTTAAAACTGCCTATATGTAAAGCAAGGGTGCAACATCCAAGTTTAGGTTGGGGCTCCTATCCATAGGTTGACCTTGACATCGTCATCTCCACTTAATCTATCATGTTTGAGCTTAAACCTACTACTTAATTGGTGGCAAACACCTGGGGTGTTACAGTGGGACCCTAGAGAAGCATGGCCACGACGACGGTGGCTCTCCGGCGAGAAACGCCTGAGGCGGACGATGGTGGATACGGCAATGCGGCCTTACCTTCACACGATTGACACAACTTTGAGGTGGAGGAGATAGAGGGGTTCAAGGTAGAGCGATGGGTGAGATTTGGTGGATAGGGGTGCGGTGGTGAGCGCGCGCGAGCTCGCCGGAATAGAGGCGGCAATGGCGGCTCGGTTTCTCCACTTTGAAGACGATAGAGGGAGGGAGAAGGAAATGGGGCAGCACCGGCGTACCGTGGCAACTTGAGGACCTCGCGGCCTGCCCGGTGGGGCCAAGGCCAGCTTACGGTTGCCACCGCGTGTCCACGCGTCGGCGCGGGCCTGTGGCCGGTCAGCCACCGCTGACTCTGAAAACTCTGAAAGGAGGCCAACACTAGTGACTGACAGCGCCATTTTGAGGCCATATTACTCCAAATCAGGCCCGAATTAGCAAGATGTGATAGCATCAAAATTGTAGAGCTACATGAGTCCTACAACTTTGCCAAAAGGAGCTTGGACTGGTTCGGCCTAGTTTTTGAGTTACACGGCGTTGAAGTGGGGTACATTGAAACTAAAATTCCCAAATCCAGACTTCGAATTTTTCTGTGTTGAGCACCCCTCAAGCTGACTTGTTGGCCACTTTAGAGCATGTTCTTGTCATTTTCATGAGATGGCCATATTAGAACTTTTGTTCCTTATGAAATTCTCTACAACTTTGCTTAAGGTTGCTTCTCCATGCAGGATCTCTAAGCTAGACTTTTTAAATGGTCAAACCAAAGCACTCTAGGGGTCAAAACCTAGTCAACAACAATTGGAAGGGCAATTTGGTCATTTTGGTCAACATGAACATTGCTCCACTACTTACCCTAAATGTAATTAAGGTGTTATAATATCTAATTAGCCACTCTACACATTAGTTACACAAACTTCCTAGTGTCACAAAAGTTGAAACAAGCAAAAACCAATTTCCCCCAAAATGTTGCAATAACATGTTGCACATGTTTCCTGAGTGTGTTGCATAGCACTTGCTAATCATGTTTCACTACAGTGGGTGACATGTCTCAAAAGGAAGTTGCACATGTTGCACTTGGGTATTGCACAGTACTCACTTCATAACAAACATGAAATATAAACACATGTTGCAATGTTTCAAAAGCATGTTTCACATATTATAAGCTCATGCATGAATGAATGATGCTCAAGTTCATAAAATGCAATGCAATTAAGGAAGCCAAACACCTGAGGTGTTATAGCCCTCCCCCCTTATAAAAATCTCGTCCCAACATTTGGAATGCGTACCATTGTTGATAGAATTCCTTATAACCATCATGTAAATAGTCTTCTCACTCCCACGTAGCATCACCCTCACTACCCTGATTACTCCACATTGCTTTATATCACTTAACCACTGGACTTCTAGTTACCCATTCTTGAGTGTCAATCACACAGACAGACTTTTCTTCATAAGTTAAATTGGATTCTAGCCTGATATCCTCTAACGGAACTCTTTCTTCAGGAACTCGAAGATACTTCTTTAACTAGGATACATGGAAAACATTGAAAATGGCGCTCATTTTAGGAGGTAATTGGATCTTATATGCGACAGCACCACTCTTTCCTATGATCTGGAAAGGACCCATGTATCTTGGTGCAAGCTTCCGCTTCACACCAAAACGTTGTACACTCTTCATGGGGGAAACTTTCAGATATACGAAGTCTCCAACTTCAAACTCGATCGGTTTTCTACGGCGATCAGCGTAACTTTTCTGTCTAGCTTGAGCTGCAGCCATATGGATTTTGATGGTATGAACTTGTTCCTCAACTTCCTCAACAAAATCAATACCATAATACCTTCTCTCACCAGCTTCTATCCAATTTAGTGGGGTTCTACACTTACGACTGTACAATGCTTCGAATGGGGCCATCTTAATGCTCTCCTGATAACTATTATTATACGAAAACTCAGCTAGAGGCAACTATTTCTCCCATGAACCCTTGGATGAAATAACACAAGCCCGTAACATATCCTCCAAGATCTGGTTAACTCGTTCAGTCTGACCTGACGTCTGGGGGTGATAAGCAGAGCTTCTCACTAACTTGGTTCCCAGAAGATGATGCAAGTGCTCCAAAAAACGAGCAGTGAACTGTGGACCATGGTCAGAAATGATAGTACGAGGTATCCCATGGAGCTGGATTATCTGATTGAAGTACAACTCGGCATAGTCAGTAGGACGATAGTCTACTCGAACAGGAATGAAGTGAGCCGACTTGGTTAGGCGGTCTACAATTACCCATATAGAGTTATGATTCTTGATAGTAGGAGGAAGTCCAACAATGAAATCCATACTTATCTCCTCCCATTTCCAACCTAGGATAGAAAGTGGCTGAAGCAATCCAGCTTTCATGTGCACAGCCTTAACCCTACAGCAGGTATCACACCTAGCAACATATGTAGCTATCTCTTTCCGTATTTTGGTCCACCAATAGTATGGCTTCAAATCGTAATACATCTTATTGCTACCAGGATGGATGGACAACTTAGAGGAGTGTGCTTTAGACATGATATGATTTCTAAGCTCTCGGTCCTTAGGCACAACTAACCTATCCTTGAACCACAGTACACCCTCTTCATCTACCCTGAAATGTGTAGTTTCTTGCTCTTTCATCTTACGCTTGATGTGGAATATACCAGTGTCAGTCTTTTCAAGCTCAATAATTCTACTCTTGAGAGTGCAACTGACAGTGACGTTGTACAGAATTGCTGGGTGTAGAAGGCGAGACAGATGAAAATCACTTTCAACTAATGAGTGGCAATGAGACTTATGGCTTAAGGCATCGGCAACCACATTTGCCTTGCCAGGATGATAGTGCACTTGGAGATTATAATCTTTAATCAACTCAAGCCATCTTCTTTGATGCATATTCAACTCGGGTTGGGTGAAGATATATTTGAGGCTTTTATGGTCAGTATAGATATTGCAAACATTGCCCAACAGATAGTGCCGCCAGGATTTCAAAGCATGAACAACTGCAGTGAGTTCTAAGTCATGCATTGGATAATTCACCTCATGCTTCTGAAGTTGTCGAGAGGTATATGCAATTACTCGGCCTTCCTACATCAGAACACCTCTCAAACCTATGCTTGAGGCATCACAATACACATCAAATGGTTTCTCGATATCCGGTTGTGCCAAAACCGGAGCCGAGGTTAGGAGAGTTTGCAGTTTGTGAAAAGCTGCATCACACTCAGGAGTCCAGACAAACCTAGTGTCTTTTTGTAGCAGCCGAGTCATTGGCTTGGCTATTTTTGAGAAATTCGGGATGAAGCGACGATAATAGCTAGTCAATCCAAGAAAACTCTAGACCTCGTGAACCGAGATAGGAGCCTTCCAGTTCAGTACTTCTTATACCTTGGCGGGATCCACCATAATTCCTCCATCGGACAACACATGCCCAAGGAAAGGTACTTCTCAAAGCCAGAATTTGCACTTACTGAACTTTGCATATAGTTGATGTTCACGCAATCTTGTGAGGACTATACATAGATGTTCAGCGTGGTCTTCCTCATTTTTAGAATATATCAGGATGTCATCAATAAATACCACCACAAACTTGTCCAATTCGGGCATAAACACCGAATTCATCAAGTACATAAAGTGTGCGGGGGCGTTGGTCAAGCCGAAGGACATAACAAGATACTCATAAAGACTGTATCTGGTAGAGAAGGCTGTTTTTGGAACATCTTCTAGACGGATTTTAATTTGATGGTAGCCAGATCTTAGATCGATCTTGGAAAATACTTTAGCTTTAGACAACTGATCAAACAAGATGTCGATGCGTGGTAGAGGATACTTATTTTTTACAGTGACTGCATTCAGAGGCCTATAATCTACGCACATCCGCAACGACTGGTCCTTCTTCTTTACAAAGATAGCAGGACATCCCCACGGAGACGAACTAGGACAAATCAGCCCCTTCTTCATAAGTTCATTCAACTGCACCTTAAGTTTAGCTAGTTCATTCGGAGGCATCCTATAGGGTCTCCTAGAGATAGGTGTCGTGCCAGGCAACAACTCGATTTTAAACTCCACATCCCGATCCAGAGGTAGTCCCGGCAATTCATCGGGAAAAACGTCAGGAAACTCACTCACTACGGGAATATCAGCTAATACCTTCGCTTGCACCGCATGAACTTCACTAGAAAGGTCAATTTGCCTAGGAAGTTGCACTAGAAAACCTTTCTGATCAGTAGGATCTCTGAGCATAACTATCCGGGTGGATGTATCAATGAGCACCCCATTTTGACTCATCCAATTCATGCCCAAAATAACATCGATGCCTAATCTAGGCAAAACCACTAAGGTAAGCGAGTACTTTTGCCCTTCTATTTCAAACTCTAGATCTCTTACTACTTGATTTGCGAAAATATTCCCACTTGCCACTCTAATACAATAACCCTCACCTTCAACAGTATGTAATTTATGTGCAAACTTTGATGCAAACATAGGACTGATAAAGGAATGCAAAGCACCTGAATCAAATAGCACCACTGCAGAATGTTGGTCAACTAGGAACTTACCAACAGTGACTACCTCACCAGATAGAATTTCTTTAATACTATTATAATGAACATTCCCCTGACGGCCACCTTGATTTGCATTCTTCTTAGGATATGGACAGTTCCTAGACCAATGACCTGGTTTGTTGTAGTTCCAGCAAGGAATGTTGCTTGGAGGGACACTGGAGCAGCCTTGACTAGAACTACCCTTTGGCAGAGACATGGTATATGCTTTGTGAAACCTAGTCTTCGCTGGTGCCTTCTTTTGCGGGGGACGGAACTTAGCACTTGTGGCAGGAGGGCGAGGAGGAGCCCTCGGTGCAGCTAGAGCTCGAGACTGTGACGCACCTGCCTCAAGGGTCCTCTTGCGGCTCTTAGAAGCAGCATAGATAGAATTATTGTTTTCTTGGGTCAGAGCATCACTGATAAAATCATTGAAAGTAGCACATTTGCTAGTGCCCATGGTCTTCATCAGCTTTGGACCGAGGCCGCGCTTGAAGCTAGCAATCTTCTTAGCCTCAGTATCCACAAACTCAGTTGCATACCTTGCGAGGTTGTTAAAGGCTTGCAGGTATTCCATCAAACTCTTATTGCCTTGGTTTAATCTCATGAACTCAGTGTGCTTCATAGCCATCAAACCTGGAGGAATGTAATTCCCGTGGAAAGCCGTTTTAAACTGGTCCCAAGTGATCGGGACATTAGGAGACAACGTGGAGCGGTAGTGACTCCACCAGATACCAACCGGGCCATGCAGTTGATGGGAAGCATACTCAGTCTTCAGCTCCTCAGTTAGACGAAGCAGACGGAACTTCTGCTCAATGGTATTCAACCACTCATCAGCTTGCAGAGGTTCCTCTGCCTCCTTGAAGAACAGGGGCTTGGTGTCAAGAAAATCCTTGAAGTCACTATGCTGATTTGGTTCCGGCCCTTGACGACCATGGTGAGCATCCCGGTTGACCAGCTGGCGCATAGCTTCTGCTAATAGGCGCTGACCTTCAACCACCGTCTGCATCAGTTCCGCCGGAGTGGGCGGTGGCGGAGGGGGTGGCTGTTCCTCATCCTCAACGCCACGACCACGACGGAGGTTGTACGCCATCTGCAAAATGCATAGCCAATGAGCACTGACGCTGTGGGAAATTTATAGATGAATTGTGTAAACATGCCAAACTGATTTAATTAGAAATGAATTCACAAACAATCGAGGCGCAATAATTCATCACAACCACACAAACTCATCAAGTGCACCAATTGACGCAATTATGCGATGGACATAACAACAAGATATCTTCAGATGATAAGATGGAATTTATTAATGGCTCGCTGTAGGGAGGACAAACGTGACTGAACAGGTTACATTGATATCAACGGAATTTCAACCTTACGTAACGGGGGTCCAGATTTAAACTAAACTTCTAGCCAAATAGGAAAGGCTAACCAAGAATTGACCACGAGGAGACATCACATGGGTAGGGTTCCATAGTGGATCATGACTAGCCACCTCGATACCAGCGCGTGTCAAGCAGCACAGCCTTATGTCGTGCGCCACAGGAGGCCCTCGGTTTCATCGCGGCACCGAAGGGTGCTAATCGTGACACCATCACCGAACACAACACAATGAGACATCCATTTGTGACCGAAATATAACACGTTCAAACTAACATCCATGATAACATAGGGTTCGATATTACATCCCAAAAGCTAAGTTATTACAAAGCCCCACTCCCACACATGTAGGGCACAAAAGATAACTCTAGCGTCATAGCTAGGTGATGACTACTCTAAGCATCGTCCTCAGAGTTAGTGTCGAAGATCTCCCCGCCATCCTCATCACTAGCAGGCTCTAACTCCTCATCATCATCATCATCTTCTTCTTCTTCTTCTTCTTCTTCTTCTTCTTCTTCTTCTAGTGGGACATCCTGTGGCCCATTAACCTCCACGTCTTCATCACCTTCAGCCGTGAAGACTCTAGAGCCCATCTCCTCATCCTCGTAATTGTCATGAGGAAGCAGAGGATTGAGCTGATTGTTTAGGTGGTGCACTTCCTCATGAATATTGTCATTGTATTCTTCTGCAGCTTATATCCGTTGCTCAAGCTCCACCTGACAAGCTCTTAGGATGTTCTCTTCGTGCCAGGCTTCATCTCGCTGGTTCATCACGTGGACCAACATGTGCTGATAGTTGTGATTCACCACAGTCAACCTCTAGACCACAAGTATCTCCTGATCTCTGTCATGTATCACTTGCTCCAGCTGTTGCTGAGCCGCATTTCTAGCGGCAGTCACCTCAACCAACTCGGCCCTCAACCTTTCCGCCTCGATGGGCTCAGGGCGGGGCTCACGTGGAGCGAGCTGGTGGCGAGGTGCCCTGCCTCCAGTTGACTTATGAGCGGTCCTCTTGGTGCGAGCCATTTATAGCAACAAGATATGACTTAAAGTGAGGATAATTTAGGGGATATGAAATTTAATTTAGTTGGGACCATCGAAATTTTTAAGGAGGGAGTAAAATGAAATGTATGATATGAATTAAACATGATGCATGCACGTTCCGTATGCCCTCTCACCCTAGTATAATCATAAATTGTTAACGCTAGGCGGTGGCATACATACGTTCTCTCATATAGACGAAACTATCGGTCTACTCGTTTGCACTATTAGTGTACCTGTAGAAAATCTCATTTCAGCCCAACAGTTCCCGAATATAAGCACACAAGTAAGCAGTAAACTAAATACTTTCCATATACACACCCCTGATATATATACTTCAGTATCACAACTACCCGACAGATATATCCCCAATTAAGTACTTTCATAATTACATGGTTTGAACATGTAAGTATGCAAGTAACCACAACTACTCTCCCCTAGACCGCCGGTTGGACGATCATGTTCTCACAGCTCACACTTACAAGAGCGTCGAGGTGTTTGATCCATACATTACCACCCAAGAGGATGGCATCCATACAATACCACGCCATATGGACGATGAAACAAAAACAAACAAGACCCCCAAGTTAGTCTTTTTAATAAGCCACCTAAGAGTCCTTATTTGGGCTAAGGGATGTGATCACTGGCATACTTATAGAAATAATTTTCAGATTTTTAACACTTTCCGCAAACAAACACTTTTGTTTTCAAATACTCATATGATGTGTTGAATGTTGAATTCTGCTCTGGTACCAGCTGTAACAGAACCAACCAAATTATAAGAGCACAAGTACAAAAACAAGCGCCGAAACGCTCAAATTTTCGAACTTAAGCCCACATAATCCCGGTAGTCAATCGAAACCACAAAGGATTTCAAACCAACTCTTTTACAATCAAGATCGCATCATTCAACATACACATCACACGTTACATTTCACAAGTAGTTCGGAAGTTCGCTTACAACACACGGAGTCGCAAGTTATTACAAACCGAGTTCATAAAGTAGCGGAAGCATAACACACGCATGTAGTTCAAATACTACAGCCAGTCTTATAGATCACCATCCCACAAAAGCATTAAGGAAAGTAACTAACAGATGATCACGCCCGAGTGATCTAGTCCTCGTCACCCGCGGGGTGGAGGCAGGTCTTGCAGAAGCCCTGATAAAGCATGTCATCTGCAACAGGAGGGAAATAAACCCTGAGTACGGGAATGTACTCAGCTAGACTTACCCGTCGAAATGGAAAATAAGAGACACCAAGGATCATGCAAGACTTTCATAAGTGGAGCTGGCTGACATCACCTTTGCGGAAAAGCATAACTAATTTAAACTATTTTAACCTGTACTAGTAGTTATTTTAGCATTAACCTATCATCTATCTTAGCACCTATACTAAACATTCACTTGATTATAATCAAACAATAACATTATTATATCCATAGCAGGTATAAATTTGCGGTGACATTATATCATTCACTTAACCATCTGTTCAATTTAATGAGATCTACGTTGCTGTTGCTCAAGTCAAGTGCTCACTAACCGGGAGCCACGGCGATTCGAATCAAATCCCTATCCAGTTGGAGGGGTATTTCTAACACTCACCATGCAGGCCCCTGCCAGGGTCGCACAAGCCACCTTTCATACAATTTAGGAATCGCGGGTTCGAATGATGCCACATCCCCAAGGGCGACACTCTGCCAGGTGCTAGGGACTCTAACCCCCCTTGGTCTCATGCCAATGTCCCCAAGCACAACATTACTCTCCTCCAAGATGCGACCTACCATTCGACCCTCGGCCTGAACCGCATTACTCGGCTTCGCAGTCGGAACGACTTATCCAGCCAACTAAGTGTTAGACTGCGTTCAACATGACTCAAGGACATAGAGTGAATCGGTCCTTAAACGACTCAGACGGGCATAGCTCCGCACCCAAGACGTGAAGTGTCTTGCGACTGCACTATCGAACTCCCGCCCGGTCTCATATTCATTTTTAGGCATGGTTCCATCCACGATAGCCAACATAGCCATTTGTGACCCATTCCTACATCTCGCGGATGATCGGAAATCACCCGACTTCTACCGGACTAAGCAGGGCTAAGCATTGACACGTGCCTAAACCTAATTTCGGGTTTAAGTAAGATATCTGGACAAGGACAGGTATAATGCAACAAGTGTTTCCATACAACTCCTACAACTTAATACAGTAAACAAGTAAAAAGTACTCAAGATTTATATTTAAAACAATTGGGTTAGCATGCACCGGGGCTTGCCTTTTAGGAATGAGGACGGGCGATGATCTGGGCACTCAGGCAGATCGTCTACGGGAACTCCTTCGCCAGCTGGGTCCTCGGGCTCCCTCGGCTGCTCCTGATCCTCCTCCGGAATCGCTCCCTCAAACTCGAGGAGTGTCACCCCCTCCGGTACACCTATTGCATGAATACACAATAAATCTCATGGATGCATAATGAATGCAACATGCTCGGAATGGAATGCATTTCAGAAGTTCCTAGTGCTCTATTCAAATCACTACAGTAATACGTGCAAATCTCTTCTCTGGTAGAGAAGTACTTACCTGCTCTACACAACCTAATGTATAAATGTTCCTCTTCAGTTATGGTCCTAATACCTAAAAATCACAAGAACAACATTACTTAGGTTACCCACAACCAATCATAAAATATCGCAACAACACATTCTGGACAGCAGCTACGTATTTCTATAACAACTGTAGATTACCAAATCCTAAAGGTATGATACAAGACAATCTGGAAAGCTTATAAAATGCTCCACAAATCACTTTCAGACCTCGACACGTAATTCCAAAGTTTACCTGGTCAAAATTCTAAAGTTCCAGAAATCTGTCCTCTCCAAACAGAGAGCAGCCATTTCTGGACAGCCACTTTAAACAGTTATAACTTCTAGACTACTAGGCCAAATGCCACCAAATTTTGTCACAAGCTAGTTTATTAAGTTTCCTACCACTTTGGTATTCACAAGTTCCTCAGCAAACACTTTTATCAAGGATCAAATCCAAAAATGCTACCAGCTATCCAGAGAACCTATAATTGTGAAAATTAAATATTTATTCATGTATCAAACTTCCTCTATGACCAAACCAATGATACTACTAGTTCACACATATCATAAAAACACCAGAAAGTAAGGTGTGCCAACCCAGAACATTTATTTTAACCCCTTTTCTTAATTTACTTAATTAATTAAGTGGGAAATTAAACTCATAAGCAAACTGCTTAGAAAATTCTAGAACAATTACAAGAGGCTCTCTAGCCTACAAGGAGGCTACTGTAAAAATTTGAACTACAGTTATTCACAGAAACTCCCTACACAAAATTCACAAGCCAAAAAGGCTGATTTTTGCATAAAAAGGAAACCCTATTGAAAAGTGTCAAACAACAGATTTCATATTTTTCCTAGTATCATTCTACCCTAGGAACAACACTCCCAAAATTTTACCTTTACTGGACCTATAGCAAAATTATGAAAATTCATTTAAGTATCTCCTAATATAAAATGACAACATCATAACTTGAAAACTACTCAAGCAATAGGATCCAAACTTTATCAGAGCTAGTATATACATGAAATAACATACTCACCAAATTTCATAATTTTTGGAATAAAGAAGCTCAAGATATGATTTAAACAAGTTTGCATGCATTCAAAAACACATTTCAAAACCCTAATTAATTCTTCTAAAAATAAACATTACCCAAGCATTTGATATTTTTCCTAGATACTACACTTTATCTGGAGTCCAACAAAATTTGGATCACTTCAAATGGATCTATAAAATAGGAGATAAAAATTTCACAACAAGGCATATAGATCTGTGAAAAATATAAAAGAAACCACAAAATAAAACCTAAACTGCTACTAGAACTAGGCCGGCCCGGGAATTTGCTGTGGCCTAGAGATGCGCGCGCGCTCTCCCGTGACAGCACGACCCAATCCGAGCGGCGCGGCCCACATTCGCGCGCGGCCCGCGCTCGGTCTCCTGCCCGTGCGCACGGCTAACGAGCGGGTCCTGCTGGTCAGCGAGACAGAGGCAGGGGGAAGAACGGTCGACGGTGAAACTCGCCGCCGGCGGCAGCTCCGGCGAGACCAAGGGCACAGGCATGTTCACCTCTCCCTTGCACACCTAGGGGTGCCACTAAGTGATGCCAAGGCTACGGCTATGGAGGATGGCGGCGGCCATGGCGGCTAATGGCTGCTGTTCGGCCGGCTCCAGCGACTAGACGGCGGCGCGACCCTATTGGTCGGTCCCGTGAGTATTAGTGGCTCAAGGCGGACTCAAAATACCAGAGAAGGGAGGCTGTGGGACCCTAGAGAAGCACGACCACGATGACGGTGGCGCTCCGGCGAGAAACGCTCGAGGCGGACGGTGGCGGATACGGCAATGCGGCCTTACCTTCACACGATTGACACAACTTCGAGGTGGAGGAGATAGAGGGGTTCAAGGCGGAGCGATGGGCGAGATTTGGGGGACAGGGGTGCGGTGGTGAGCGCGCGCGAGCTCGCCGGAGTAGAGGCAGCAATGGCGGCTCGGTTTCTCCGCTTTGAAGACGAGAGAGGGAGGGAGAAGGAAATGGGGCAGCACTGGCGTATCATGGCAACTTGAGGACCTCACGTTCTGCCTGGTGGGTCCATGGCCGGCGTACAGTCGCCACCGTGCGTCCACGCGTCGGCGCGGGCCTGTGGCCGGTCGGCCACCGCTAACTCTGAAAACTCTGAAAGGAGGCCGACACTAGTGACTGATAGCGCCATTTTGAGGCCATATTACTCCAAATCTGGCCCGAATTAGCAAGAGGTGATAACATCAAAATTGTAGAGCTGGATGAGTCCTACAACTTTGCCAAAAGGAGCTTGGAATGGTTCGTCCTGGTTTTTGAGTTACACGGCGTTGAAGTGGGGTACATTGAAACTGAAATTCCCAAATCCAGACTTAGATTTTTTTTCTAAGTGTTGAGCACCCCTCAAGCTGACTTGTGGGCCACTTTTGAGCATGTTCTGTTCATTTTCATGAGATGGCCATATTAGAACTTTTGTTCCTTATGAAATTCTCTACAACTTTTCTTAAGGTTGCTTCTCCATGCAAGATATCTAAGGTGGACTTCTTAAATGGTCAAACCAAAGCACTCTATAGGTCAAAACCTAGTCAACAACAATTGGAAGGGCAATTTGGTCATTTTGGTCAACATGAACATTGCTCCACTACTTACCCTAAATGTAATTAAGGTGTTATAAGATCTAATTAGCCACTCTACAAATTGGTTACACAAACTTCCTAGTGTCACAAAAGTTGAAACAAGCAAAAACCAATTTCCCCCAAAATGTTGCAATAACATGTTGCACATGTTCCTGAGTGTGTTGCATAGCACTTGCTAATCATGTTTCACTACAGTGGGTGACATGTCTCAAAAGGAAGTTGCACATGTTGCACTTGGGTATTGCACACTACTCACTTCATAACACACATGAAATATAAACACATGTTGCAATGTTTCAAAAGCATGTTTCACATATTATAAGCTCATGCATGAATGAATGATGCTCAAATTCATAAAATGCAATGCAATTAAGGAAGCCAAACACCTGAGGTGTTACAAATAGCATCTAAGCACCACTCTTACATGTGATCTACCACTTAACCCCCTCACGAAGAGAGCTAAGCGCTTTGCAAACATGTACATAAACTCATTATTAATCATAACCATATCAAATGTACTACTAGAGCAAACTAGGAACATAATAAATGAAAACATAATGATATTAGAATAAAGTCATAGAGCAATGACACAAAATAATACCAATACTTTGATGACGAAGATTCGAATCCCGAGCACAAGTCGCCCGACTCTTCCTCTATCTAGTCTAAACATATGTAGAACTTGAAGAATTGGAGTAGCTATTCTAATTCTCTGGTGGAGAGAAACTCTCTAAACCCTAGCTCTACTGATGGCTCCCTCTGCGAATGAATTTCTAATGAATTCTAGGGTTTCTCCTGGGGTCATGGGCCTTGCTTATATAGCCCTCTAGGAAGCACCACAGCCCTTGGATCAAACCGACCTTCATCAATAACTTTTTATTGATCCTCAAAGGTGGTGGAAGCAGGATCCGCGAGATGGAGCCTGATTGGCTCTGTGGCCGGGGCGGCCGCCCATGGGGTGGGGGCGGGCGCCCCACCTGTCAGCCCAAATGGCCCTCCCCTTCGAGGGGGTGCCTTCTCGAGTCTTCTAGATTATTCTTTTTCATAGTAAGATTGATTTCTCTCTATATAAATCTGACATGTAGGTCTACTTTGATCTTTTCCTGATAACCCCCTATAGAAATAGACATCCACCAAAACTCGTGGAAATTATTAGTTTAAAACCCCTAAGTCTATGGTGAAGCTCATTTTAACCCTTCTCTTGACTCTTGTTGACTTATAAAGTTGATGGTTAATTACCGTCAACAGCCATCCCTAAATAAATTCTTTTCATGCCTTTATTAATTTATTTAGATAATTAGGTGAAATAATGAACATATACCAAAAGTGTGAAATAAATTCTAAGAAAATTAAAGTGGCTTTCACATGCTCCTAATAGGCTACTGTAAAAGTTTCATATCATTTTAACTTGTATAACCTCCTCCACAAAAATGACAAGCTAGCATGGCTTATAATAGCATAGGAAATCATAGTGAAAAGTTGTCAAACAATAGATTTCATATTTTTCCTAGCTTCACCAAGATGCAAGAACATTGCCCACTAAATTTCATGTCATTGGATGTATATTTTTACCATGAAAATTAGAACAAGAAACTAACATTTATTCAAAGAAATTAATAACTCAAACATACAACATCTAGAAATCATGAGATTTTTACTGCAGCACTCATAAATCCCAACTAGTCTCCCATAAAAAATTCACATCAAGTGGAGCACTACAACTTGGGTTATAAATTTCCCTTGGAAAAACTGTAAATAAAAGGGATAAATAAAAACAGCAAAAACTTTTCACTATATCCTATCATTTTATCACACCAATAGATAGATCCACTCTCAAGGATTCTAAAAAGTGTTCATTTGCATTTTTCTAATTTTTCTATGATTTACAATGAATTTTCAAAGTTCATAAGTATTTCTTAGAAAGAATAAAAGAAAATCAATTCAAACTGCACACACGCGCTGACCATGGGGACCTGCAGGTCAACGGGCCCACCTGCTAGAGACGCAAAAATAGAGGTGGCCAGTCAACCGACGATATCTCGCTGCTTGTGACACCTCCGGTGAGACCATGGGCATCGACGTGCTCGCCTCGATGCCTCGCACCTAATCGTACCAAGAAACCAACCCTTACTGGCATCTAGCTAAGGCAGTGGCGTCATTGGCAGCACGGTGGTGGAGTATGGCGGTGAGCTCCTCGTCTCTAACGATGACATGCACTGGTGATTAGGGTTACGGCCTTAGGGTCGCTTAGGGAAGCTTTAGGACTCAGTTAGGGGCTTGGTGAGGGCGTCAGTGAGCTCGGCATTGAGTGTGGCGGCTGGTGACTAGAGCGTGGCAATGGTGAGCAATGGCACGACTAACCCACAATGGCATTGGTCTGCTGGCTTTCACTCCACCTATAGTTAGCTATGGTTGATCTAAAACATGATAGGAGCAAGAGAGAGAAGGGCGAGACATGCATTGCCACGGTGAGCTCAAGCTTGTGGCCATGGTGTCCACGGTAGCGACGACGAGGTTGCCGCTCGAGCTACCTTGCAACAATCAAAGATTCACCGCATTGGGGCACTAGAGGAGGCTATGGTGGTGCTATGGTGGCAATGAATTGGAGCGGGGTGCGGTGGCAACGATGAATTGCAGTGGCGGTAGTGCTCGGTCATTGTAGCGTCAACATGAGAAGAAAATGGCGAGAGAGATAGGGCAGCGAACTGAGGAGAGGGGAGGCATGACCGTGTGACCCATGGCCTTGTCTGAGCGGGAGTAGGGGCGCCGGCGATGTACGGTTGCCACAGGGCGTCCATGTCCTATGCCCGGTCGGCCACTGCCTCCCCATCTGTCGATTCAAATCGGCTTGACGCCAACTGAAACCAGCCATTAATGCCGACTGACAGCGCGATTTCAACCACCTCAAGCTCCTAATCCATTCGTCCATTGCAAAAAGTTTATTAACAAAAGTTGTAGAGCTTCATGCAAGCTCCAACTTTGCTTAGACATACTTGGCCTAATTCTGCTTAGATTTTAAACTGCAGAGCTCTAAACATGGCCACATTCAAACTGCTATTCCCTTTAACTGAGCCAAAAATTCTAAGTGTCCTAAATAGTACTATTTTTCACCTTGAGAGCCATTTTTGAGCATGTTAGGAACATTTTAACATGAAATTTACTACAACTTTTATTAAGGGTGCACAAACATGCAAACACTCCAAGCAACACTGTTTTATTGGTCAAACAAAACACTCTAGGGGGTCAAACTTGGTCAACCCCTATTTCAAATTTGAATTTGACCAAAGTATACATACAAACTTTGTTTCATTTATTGTCCTAAGTGAGTCTAAGATATTTTTGTGACCCTAAACACATATTTGCATAAAGTATGCATAGCCTTAAGCCCATAAAACACATGAAACAAGTATTTGACACATATGAAACATATTCTTACTACAATTGAAACATAGAGTTCTATATTGAAACATTGGTCATGCAACACATGAAACATGGCTTATGAAACATGTGAAACATCATTAGGGTACCATGTGCAATATAGGATGGTTACACATAGGTGGAATATATACTTTATAAATATATGAAACATATGTTGCAGTAATGAAACATAACCTATGCAACATGTGAAACATTCATGATGCATTTTAGGGAATGGAATGCATAAGCTCATGTTTCATGCATTGCAAGTGCACATGCTAGCTTAACCCAAGTCACCTATGAGTCACATCGGATGCGTCCAAAAAGATATATGAGCCTATGGTGCGCTTGGGGCAAACCATTCACCTGTATTGCGTCAAGATTAGCACTATCTCCAAATAGAAGAAACAAGCTTCCACTAGAGCCTCGTCACCTAGAAGTACCATCGGGTGGGTCCAAAACGATTCCTGAGTTTATGGTATGTTTGGCGCAAACCGTGCACCTATCTTGCACCAACACTAACACCATCTCCAAATGGACAGAAAGGAGTTTCGACATGACCCAAGTCACCTAGGAGTTACATCAAGTGCGTCCAAAATGATTCCTGAGCCTACGACATGTTTGGCACAAACCGTTCACCTGTCTTGCATCAAGATTAGCATCGTCTCCAAATAGGCCGAAACAAGATTCGACATGACCCACGTCACCAAGGAGTTCCATCTAGTGCGTCCAAAATGGTTTCTGAGCCTATGGTACGTTCGGCGCAAACCGTGCACCTATCTTACACCAACACTAACACTGTTTCCAAATGGACCAGGATGAGATTCCACAAGACCCACATCACCTAGCAGGTCCATCGGGTGCATCCAAAACGATTTTCGAGCCTATGGTACATTTGGAGCAAACCGTGCACCTATCGTGTGTCAGATTAGCATTATCTCCAAATAGAACGAAACAAGCTTCCACTTCAACCCCGACGCCTAGGAGTACCCTTGGGTGCGTCCAAAATAATTTCTAAGTCTATGGTACATTTGGCGCAAACCGTGCACCTATCTTGCACCGACACTAACACTATCTCAAAATAGACCGAAGTGAGATTCGACAAGACCCACGTCACCTAGGAGTTCGATCGGGTGCGTCAAAAATGGTTTCCGATCCTATGGTACGTTCGGCGCAAAACCGTGTAACTATTTTGCACCAACAAAAACACCATGTCCAAACGGACCAAAAAGAGATTCCACATGACGCACGTCACCTAGGAGTTCCATCAGGTGCGTCCAAAACTATTTCTGAGCCTATGGTACGTTCGGCGCAAACCGTGCACCAATCTTCCACCGTCTCCAAATAGATCAAAACAAGATTTGACATGACCCACGTCACCTAGGAGTTCCATCGGGTGCGTCCAAAACGATTTATGAGGCTATGGTACGATCGGCGCAAACCATGCACCAATATTGCGTCAAGATTAGTATTGTCTCCAAATAGACCAAAACGAGCTTCCACATGAGCCTCATCACCTAGGAGTTCCATCATGTGCGTCCAAAACGATTCCTGAGCCTATGCTATATTTGGCACAAGTCATGCACGTATCTTGCACCAACACTAACACCATCTCCAAACGGACTGAAATGAGATTTGACATGACTCACGTCACCTAGGAGTTCCATTGGGTGCGTCCAAAATGATTTTCGAGACTATGATACGATCAGCACAAACCATTCACCTATATTGCGTCAAAATTAGCACTGTCTCCAAATAGACCAAAGCGAGCTTCCACTAGTGCCTCGTCACCTAGGAGTACCATTGGCTACGTCCAAAACTATTTCTGAGCCTATGGTACATTCGGCGCAAAGCGTGCACCCATCTTGCATCAAGATTAATACTGTCTCCAAAACGAGCTTCCACGTAAGCCTCGTCACCTAGGAGTACCATCGGATGCATCCAAAACCCAAAACGATTCTAGGGGCTATGGTACGTTTGGCGCAAACCATCCACCTATCTTGCACCGAGACTAACACCATCTCCAAACGGACCGAAACAAGATTCAACATGACCCATGTCACCTAGGAGTTCTGTTAGGTGCTTCCAGAATGATTTTTGAGACTATGGTACATCTGGCACAAAATCGTGCACCTATCTTGTGTCAAGATTAGCACTATCTCCAAATAGACCAAAATAAGCTTCCACTTGAAACTCGTCACCTAGCAGCACCAATAGGTGCGTCCAAAATGATTCCTGAGCCTATGTTTCATTTAGAGCAAACCGTGCACCTATCTTGCACCGACACTAACACCATTTCAAAATGGACCGAAACAAGATTCGACATGACCCACGTCTCCTAGGAGTTCCATCAGGAGCGCCCAAAATGGTTTCAGAGCCTATGGTATGTTTGGGGCAAACCATTCACCTGTATTGCGTCAAGATTATCACTATCTCCAAATAGAGCAAAATGAGCTTCCACTTGAGCCTTGTCACCTAGGAGTACCATCGGGTGTGTCCAAAATGATTCCTAAGCCTATGGCATGTTTGACGCAAACCATGCACCTATCTTGCGTCGACACTAACACTGTATCCAAACAGAGTGAAACAAGATTTGACATGACCGAAGTCACCTAGGAGTTCCATCGGGTGCGTCCAAAAAGATTTCTGAGCCTATGGTACTTTTGGGGCAAACCATTTACCTGTCTTGCATCAAGATTAGCACTATCTCTAAACAGACCGAAACGAGCTTCCACTTGAGCCTTGTCGCCAAGGAGTGTTGTAGGGTGCATTTAAAATGATTCCTGAGCCTATAGTATGTTTGGTGCAAACCGTGCACCTATCTTGCAACGACACCAACATCGTCTCTAAATGGACTGAAACGGGATTCGACATGACCCAAGTCACCTATGAGTCACATCGGGTGCCTCCAAAAAGATTTCTAAGCCTATGGTGCACTTGTGGCAAACCGTTCACCCTTTTTGCATCAAGATTAGCACTATCTCCAAACAGACCAAAACGAGCTTCCACTTGAGCCTCGTCACTTAGAAGTACCATTGGGTGTGTCCAAAACGATTCCTGAGCCTATGGTTTGTTTGGCGCAAGCCATGCACCTATCTTGCACCAACACTAACACCATCTCCAAATGAACTGAAAGGAGTTTCGACATCACCCAAGTCACCTAGGAGTTACATTGGGTGCATCCAGAACGATTTCTAAGCCTATGGCATGCTTGGCGCAAACCGTTCACCTGTCTTGCATCAAGATTAGCTTCGTCTCCAAATAGGCCGAAATGAGATTCGACATGACCCGTGTCATAGGGAGTTCCATCGGGTGCGTCCAAAATGGTTTTTGAGCCTATGGTACGTTCGGCGCAAACCGTGAACCTATCTTACACCAACACTAACACTATTTCCAAATGGACCGAAACAAGATTCCATAAGACCCACGTCACCTAGCAGTTCCATCGGGTGCGTGCAAAATGATTTCCAAGCCTATGGTACGTTCGGAGCAAACCGTGCACCTATCATGTGTCAGATTAGAATTATCTCCAAATAGAACGAAACAAGCTTCCACTTCAGCCTCGACACTTAGGAGTACCCTCGGGTGCGAACAAAATAATTTCTGAGCCTATGGTATATTTGGCGCAAACCGTGCACCTATCTTGCATCAACACTAACACTATCTCCAAACAGACTGAAATGAGATTCGACATGACCCACGTCACCTAGGAGTTCGATCGGGTGCGTCGAAAATGGTTTCCGATCCTATGGTATGTTCGACGCAAAACCGTGTATCTATCTTGCACCAACAAAAACATCATGTCCAAACGGACCGAAACAAGATTCCACGTGACGCACGTCACCAAGGAGTACCGTCGGGTGCATCCAAAATGATTCCTTAGCCTATGGTATGTTTGGCGCAAACCGTGCACCTATTTCGCACCGACACCAACACCTTCTGTAAATGGATTGAAACAGGATTCAACACAACCCAAGTCACCTATGAGTCACATCGGGTGCCTCCAAAAAGATTTTTGAGCCTATGGTGCGCTTGGGGCAAACCGTTCACCTATTTTGTGTCAAGATTAGCACTATCTCCAAACAGACCGAAACGAGCTTCCACTTGAGCCTCGTCACCTAAAAGTACCATCGGGTGGGTCCAAAACGATTCCTGAGCCTATGGTATGTTTGGCAAAAGCCGTGCACCTATCTTGCATCGACACTAACACCACTAAATGAGATTCAACATGACCCAAGTCAACTAGGAGTTACATCAGCTGCATCTAAAAAGATTTCAAAGCCTATGGTATGTTGGGGCAAACCGTTCACCTGTCTTGCGTCAGGATTTGGACTATCTCCAAACAGACCGAAACGAGCTTCCACTTAAGACTCATCACGTAGGAGTACCATCGGACGCGTCCAAAATGATTCCTGAGCCTATGGCACGTTTGGCGTGAACCAAACACCTATCTTGCACCGACACTAACACCGCATCTAAACGGACTGAAACTAGATTTGACATGACCCAAGCACCCGGGAGTTCTATCGGGTGCATCCAAAAAGATTTCTGAGCCTATGGTACGTGGGGGCAAACCATTCACCTGTCTTGCGTCATGATTAGCACTATCTCCAGATAGACCAAAATGAGCTTCCACTTGAGCCTCGTCATAATGGAGTACCGTCGGGTGTGTTCCAAAATGATTCCTAGAGCATATGGTATGTTTGGCATAAACCGTGCACCTACCTTGCATCGACACCAGCACTGTCTCCAAATGGACTGAAACAGGATTCGACACAACCCAACACACCTGAGTCACATCGGGTGCGTCCAAAAAGATTTCTGAGCCTATGGTGTGCTTGTGGCATACCTTCACCTATATTGAATCAAGATTAGCACTATCTCCTAACAGACCGAAACAAGCTTCCACTTGAGCCACATCTCCTAGAAGTATCACCGGTGGGTCCAAAATGATTCCTGAGCCTACGGTATGTTTGGCACAAACTATGCACATATCATGAACCGACACTAACACCATCTCCAAACGAACTGAAACGAGATTTGACATGACCTAAGTCACCTATGAGTTACATCGGGTGCATCCACAAAGAATTTTGAGCCTATGGTACACTGGGGCAAATCGTTCACCTATGTTGCGTTAAGATTAGCACTATCTCCAAAAAGACTGGAATGAGCTTCCACTTAAGCCTCGTCACCTAGATGTATCATCAGATGCGTCCAAAATGATTCCTAAGCCTATGGTACGTTTGGCGCAAACCATGCACCTATCTTGCCCTGACACTAACACCATCACCAAACGGACGAAAATGAGACTCAACATGACCCATGTCACCTAGGAGTTCTGTCGGGTGTGTCTAGAATAATTTCTGACATTATGGTATGTCTGGCGCAAACCGTGCACCTATCATGCGTCAAAATTAGCACTATCTCCAAACAGACCAAAATGAGCTTCGATTTGAACCTCGTCACCTAGGAGTACCAACAGGTGTGTCCAAAATGATTCTTGAGCCTATAGTATATTTGGCGCAAACCGTGCACCTATCTTGCACCGACACTAACACCATCTCCAAACGAACCGAAACGAGATTTGACATGACTCACATCACCTTCGGTTTCCGTCGGGTGCACCCAAAATGTTTCAGAGCCTATGGTACATTTGGGGCAAACTGTTCACCTGTATTGTGTCAAGATTAGCACTATCTCGAAACAGACCAAAATGAGCTTTGACTTGAGCCTCGTCACCTAGGTGTACCATCGCATGTGTCCAAAACAATTCCTGAGCCTATGGTATGTTTGGCACAAACCATGCACCTATCTTACACCGACACTAACACTGTATCCAAATGGACTAAAATGAGATTCGACATGACCCAAGTCACCTAGGAGTTCCATCAGGTGTGTCCAAAAATATTTCTGAGCCTATAGTATGTTTGGGGCAAACCGTTCACATGTCTTGTGTCAAGATTAGCACTATCTCCATACAGACCGAAATGAGCTTCGACTTGAGCCTTGTCACCAAGGAGTACCATCGGGCACGTCCAAAATAATTCCTGAGCCTATGGTATGTTTGAAACAAACAGTGCACCTATCTTGCACCGACACCAACACTGTCTCCAAAAGGATTGAAACGGGATTCGACACAAACCAAGTTACTTATGAGTCACATCGGGTGCATCCAAAATGATTTCTGAGCCTATCGTTTCAAGCAAACCATTCACCTATATTGCATCAAGATTAGCACTATCTCCAAACAAATCGAAATGAGTTCCAGTTGTGCCTCATCACCTAGAAGTACCATCGGATGCATCCAAAATGATTCCTAAGCCTTATGTTTGGCGCATCCAAGAAGATTTCTGAAACTATGGTACATTCGGCGCAAACCGTGCACCTATCTTGCACTGACACTAACACCGTCTCCAAATGAACTGAAATGAGGTTCGACGTGACCCAAGTCACCTAGGAGTTACATTGGGTGCGTCCAAAAATATTTCTAAGCCTATGGTACGTTGGGGCAAACCGTTCACCTGTCTTGCATCAAGATTAGCACTATCTCCAAATAGACCGAAAACGAGCTTCCACTAAAGCCTCGTCACCCAGAAGTACCATTGGCTGCGTCCAAAATGATTCCTGAGCCTATGGCATGTTTGGCGCAAACCATGCACCTATCTTGCACCGACACTAACACCATCTCTAAACAGACCGAAACGAGATTTGACACGACCCTCGTAACCTAGGAGTTCCATCGGGTGCGTCCAAAATGGTTTCCGAGCCTATGGTATGTTCGGCACTAATCGTGCACCTATCTTACACTAACACTAACACTCTTTCCAAATGGACCAAAACGAGATTCCACTTGACCCACATCACCTAGCAGTACCAACGGGTGCGTGCAAAATGATTTATGAACCTATGGTACGCTCGGCGTAAACCGTGCACCTATCGTGCGTAAGATTTGCATTATCTCCAAATAGAACAAAACAGGCTTCCACTTCAGCCTCGACACCTGTGGTACATTTGGCGCAAAACCATGCAACTATCTTGCACCAACAAAAACACCATGTCTAAATGGACCAAAATGAGATTCCACGTGACGCACGTCACCAAGGAGTTCAATCGGCCGCATCCAAAACAATTTTCGAGCCTATGGTACGTTCGGCCCAAACCGTGCACCTATTTTGCATCAAGATTTCCACTATCTCCAAAGAGACCAAAATGAGCTTCCACATGAGCCTCATCACCTAGGAGTACCATCGGGTGCATCCAAAATGATTCCTAAGCCTATAGTATGTTTGATGCAAATCGTGCACCTATCTTGCACCGTCACTAACACCTTCTCCAAACGGACCGAAAGAACAATCGACATGACCCACGTCACCTAGGAGTTCCATCGGGTGCGTCCAAAATGATTTCTGAGACTATAGTACGTTTGGCGCAAATCATGCACCTATATTGTGTCAAGATAACGTTGTCTCCAAACCAACTAAAACGAGCTTCCACATGAGCCTCATCACCTTGGAGTTCCATCGGGAGCGTCCAAATGATTCCTAAGTGTATGGTATGTTTGGTGCAAGTCGTGCATGTATCTTGCACCGACACTAACACCATCTCCAAACAGATCGAAATGAGGTTTGACATGACCCACATCACCTAGGAGTACCACCAGATGCGTCCAAAATGATACCTAAACCTATGGTACGTTTGGCGTAAACCGTGCACCTATCTTGCATTGACACTAAGACCATCTCCAAGTGGACTGAAACGAGGTTCGACTTGACCCAAGTCACCTAGGAGGTACATCGGGTGCGTCCAAAAAGATTTGTAAGCCTATGGTACGTTGGGGCAAACTGTTCACCTGTCTTGCGTCAAGATTAGCACTATCTCCAAATAGACCGAAACAAGCTTCCACTAAAGCCTTGTCACCTAGAAGTACCATTGGCTGCGTCCAAAATGATTCCTAAGCCTATAGCATGTTTGCCGCAAACCATGCACCTATCTTGCACCGACACTAACACCATCTCTAAACAGACCGAAACGAGATTCGACATGACCCTCGTCACCTAGGAGTTCCATCAGGTGCGTCCAAAATGGTTTTCGAGCCTATGCTATGTTCGGCACTAACCATGCACCTATCTTACACTAACACTAACACTATTTCCAAACGGACCGAAATGAGATTCCACATGACCCACGTCACCTAGCAGTACCAACGGGTGTGTGTAAAACAATTTCTAAACCTATGGTACGCTTAGCGTAAACCGTGCACCTATCGTGCGTCAGGTTAGCATTATCTCCAAATAGAATGAAACGAGCTTCCACTTCAGCCTCGACACCTAGGAGTATCCTCGGGTGCGTCCAAAACGATTTCTGAGCCTATGGTACGTTTGGTGCAAACCGTGCACCTATCTTACACCGACACTAACACTATTTACAAATGGACTGAAATGAGATTTGACATGACCCACATCACCTAGGAGTTCGATCGGGTGTGTCAAAAATGGTTTCTGATCCTATTGTACATTTGGCGCAAAACCATGCAACTGTCTTGCACCAACAAAAACACCGTGTCCAAATGGACCGAAATGAGATTCCACGTGACGCACGTCACCATGGAGTTCAATCGACTGCATCCAAAACTATTTTTGAGCCTATGGTACGTTTAGCGCAAACCGTGCACCTATTTTGCATCAAGATTTGCACTATCTCCAAGGAGACCAAAATGAGCTTCCACTTGAGCCTCATCACTTAGGAGTACCATCGGGTGCATCCAAAATGATTCCTGAGCCTATGGTACGTTTGGTGCAAATCGTGCACCTATCTTGCACTGTCACTAACACCATCTCTAAATGGACTGAAAGAACATTCGACATGACCCACATCACCTAGGAGTTCCATCGGGTGCGTCTAAAATGATTTCCGAGACTATGGTACGTTCTGCACAAACCTTGCGTCAAGATAATGTTGTCTCCAAACAGACCAAAACGAGCTTCCACATGAGCCTTATCACCTAGGAGTTCCGTCGAGTGCGTCCAAAATGATTCCTAAGCGTATGGTATGTTTGGTGCAAGCCGTGCATGTATCTTGCACCGACACTAACACCATCTCCAAACAGATCGAAACGAGATTCGACATGACCCACGTCACCTACGAGTTCCATCAGGTGCATCCAAAATGATTTCTAAGACTATGATATGTTCGGCGCAAACCGTGTACCTATATTGCGTAAAGATTAGCACTGTCTCCAAACAGACCAAAGCGAGCTTCCACTTGAGCCTCGTCGCCCAGGAGTACCTTCGGTTGCGTCCAAAACTATTTGCAAGCCTATGATACGTTCGGTGCAAACTATGCACCTATCTTGTATTAAGATTAACACTATCTCCAAATAGACCAAAACGAGCTTCCACTTAAGCCTCGTCCCATCGGATGTGTCCAAAACGATTCCTGAGTCGATGGTACGTTTGGCGCAAACCGTGCACCTATCTTGCACCGATACTAGCACCGACTCCAAACAGACCAAAATGAGATTCGACATGACCCATGTCACCTAGGAGTTCCATCAGGCGCGTCTAGAATGATTTCTAAGATTATGGTACGTCTAGCGCAAACCATGCACCTATCTTGCGTCAAGATTAGCACTATGCGCAAACAGACGAAAATGAGCTTCGACTTGAGCCTCATCACCTAAGAGTACCAACGGGTGCGTCCAAAACGATTCCCGAGCCTATGGTACGTTTGGCGCAAACTGTGCTCCTATCTTGCACCGACACTAACTATATCTCCAAACGGATTGAAATGAGATTCAACAAGACCCATGTCACCTAGGAGTTCCATCGGGTGCGCCCAAAATGATTTCAAAGCCTATGGTACATTTGGGGAAACCATTCACCTGTATTGCATCAAGATTAGCACTATCTCGAAACAGACTAAAATGAGCTTCCACTTGAGCCTCATCACCAAGAGTACCATCAGGTGTGTCCAAAACGATTGCTGAGCCTTTGGTATGTTTGGCGCAAAATATTCACCTGTCTTGCATCAAGATTAGCATTATCTCCAAATAGACCGAAACAAGCTTCCACTTGAGCATTGTCACCAAGGAGTACCATCGGGTCGTCCAAAACGATTCATGTGCCTATGGTATGTTTGGCACAAACCGTGCACCTATCTTGCACCGACCCTAACATTATCTCTAAATGGACTAATACGGGATTCGACACGACCCAAGTCACCTATGAGTCACATCGGGTGTGTCCAAAAATATTTCTGAGCCTATGGTGTGTTTGGGGCAAACCGTTCACCTATATTGTGTCAAGATTAGCACTATCTCCAAATAGATCGAAACAAGCTTCCACTTGAGCCTCGTCACCTGAAGTACCATCGGGTGCATCCAAAATGATTCCTAAGCCAATGGTATGTTGGCACAAACTGTGCTCCTATCTTGCACCGACACTAAAACCATCTCCAAAAGGACTAAAATGAGATTCGACATGACCCAATTCAACTAGGAGTTACATCGGGTGCGTAAGATTTCTAAGCCTATGGTATGTTGGGGAAAACCGTTCACCTGTCTTGTGTCAAGATTAGCACTAGCTCCAAATAGACCGAAACGAGCTTTTACTAGAGCCTCATCACCTAGGAGTACCATCGGGTGCGTCCAAAAACGATTCCTGAGCCTATGGCATATTTGCTGCAAACCGTGCACCTGTCTTGCAGTTACACAAACACCATCTCCAAACAGACTGAAACGAGAAACATGACCCACGTCACCTAGGTGTTCCATCGGGTGCTTCCAAAATGGTTTCTATGCCTATGGTATGTTCGGCGCAAACCGTGCACCAATCTTACACCAACACTAACACTGTTTCTAAACAGACTGAAATGGACCTATCTTGAGTCAAGATTAGCGCCATCTCCAAACGGACCAAAATGAGATTCTACTTGAGCGTCGTCATCTATGAGTACCATCTGGTGCGTCCAAAATGTTTCTTGAGCCAATGGTACATTTGGCGTAAACTGTGCATCTATCTTGCACCGACACTAACATTGTCTCCAAATGGATAAAAAGAATATTTGACATGACCCACGTCACCTAGAAATTCCATCAGGTGCGTCCAAAATGATTGTCGAGCCTATGGTACGTTCGGCGTAAACAATGCACATATCTTGCGTCAAGATTAGCACTATCTCTAAATGGAATGAAATGAGATTCCACTTGAGCTTGGTCACCTCGGCATACCATCGGGTGCGTCCAAAATGATTACTGAGCCTATGGTATGTTTGGCGCAAACCATGCAGCTATTTTGCACCAACATTAACACCGTCTCCAAACAGACCAAAACAAGATTCGCCATGACCTACGTCACCTAGGAGTTCCATCGGGTGCGTCCAAAATGATTTCCGAGCCTATGGTCAACGCAAATCGTGCACCAATCCTGCATCAAGATTAGCACTGTCTAAAAATGGATCGAAACGAGCTTCCAGTTGAGCCTCGTCACCTTGGACTTCTATCAGGTGCATCCAAAATGATTTCTTAACCTATGGTACATTTGGTGCAAACCGTGCACCTATTTTGCACCAACACTAACACTGTCTCAAAACGGACCGAAACAAGATTCGCCATGACCCACGTCACCTAGGAGTTCCATCGGGTGTGGCCAAAACGATTTCTGAGCCAATGGTCAGCGCAAATCATGCACCAATCCTGGATCAAGATTAGCACTGTTTAAAAATGAATCGAAACGAGCTTCCAGTTAAGCCTCGTCACCTTGGAGTTCTATCGGGTGCATCCAAAATGATTTCTTAACCTATGGTACGTTTGGCGCAAACCATGCACCTATCTTGCTCTTACACTAACACAGTCTCCAAACAAACCGAAACAAGATACGCCATGACCCACGTCACCTAGGAGTTCCATCGGGTGCATTCAAAATAATTTCCATGCCTATGGTACATTCGGCGTAAAGTATGCACCCATCTTGCAATAAGATTAGTACTATCTCTAAACGGACTGAAACAAGCTTCTAGTTGAGCCTCGTCACCTAGGAGTACCATTGGGTACATCCGAAATGATTTCTGAGCCTAAGGTAAGTTTGGCACAAACCATGCACCAATCTTGCACCGACACTAACACCGTCTCCAAACGGACCGAAACGATGTTTGACATGACCCAAGTCACCTAGGAGTTCCATCGGGTGCGTCCAAATTGACTGCCAAGCCTATGGTATGTTAGGCGTAAACAATGCACCCATCTTGCGTCAAGATTACCACTATCTCCAAATGGACTGAAACGAGCTTCCACTTGAGCCTCGTCACCTCGAAGTACCATCGGGTGTGTCCAAAACGATTACTGAGCCTATGGTACGTTTGGCACAAACCGTGCGCTATCTTGCACCGATACTAACACCGTCTCCAAACGGGCCAAAAAGAGATTTGCCATGATCCACGTCACCTAGGAGGTCCATCGAGTGTGTACAAAATGATTTCTTAGCCTATGGTACGTTCAACGCAAACCGTGCACCTGTCTTGCTCCGATGTTAACACCGTCTCTGAATGGACCGAAATGAGATTCCACGTGAGCCACGTCACCTAGGCATTCCATCGGGTGCGTCCAAAACTATTTCGAAGCCTATGGTACGTTCGGCGCAAACCGTATACCTATCTGCGTCAATATTGGTATTATCTCCAAATGGATCAAAATGAGCTTCCACTTGAGCCCACATCACTTTGGAGAACTGTTGGGTGTGTCCAAAACGATTTCTACATTTGGCGCAAACCATGCACCTATCTTGCAGTGACACTAACACCGTCTCCAAATGGACTGAAACAAGATTCGCCATGACCTAGGTCACCTAGGAGTTCCATTGGGTTCCTCCAAAACGATTTTTGAGCTTATGATACGTTCAGCGTAAACTATGCACCTATCTTGCATCAAGGTTAACACTATCTCCAAACTGACCGAAACAAGCTTCCACTTGAGCCTAATCACCTAGCAGTACCATCAGGTGCATCCAAAATGATTCCTGAGCCTACGGTACGTTTGACACAAACCATGCACCTATCTTCCTCCGACACTAACGCCGTCTCCAAATGGACCGAAACCTAGGAGTTCCATCAGGTGCATCTGAAATGATTGTCGTGCCTATAGTACATTCGGCGTAAATAATGCACCTATCTTGCATCAAGATTAGCAGTATCTCCAAATGGACCGAACCGAGCTTCCACTTGAGCCCTCGTCACCTCGGAGTACCATCGAGTGCGTCCAAAACAATTACTGAGCCTATGGTACGTTTGGCGTAAATCGTGCACCTATCTTACACCAACGCTAACACCATCTCCAAAGAAACCGAAGCAAGATTCGCCATGACCCACATCACCTAGGTGTTTCAATGGGTGCGTCCAAAATGATTTCTGAGCCTATGGTACGTTCGGCGCAAACCGTGCACATATCTCGTGTCATGATTAGCACTATCACCAAATGGAACGAAACAAGCTTTCACTTGAGCCTCTTAACATAGGAGTACCATCGAGTGCATCCAAATAATTTCTGAGCCTATGGTACATTCGGCACAAACCTTACAGCTATCTTGCTCCGACACTAACCCTATTTCTGATTGTACTGAAACAAGATTCAACATGAGCCTCGTCACCTAGGAGTTCCATCGGGTGCGTCCAAAATGATTTCCAAGCCTATGGTACATTCGGCACAAACCGTGCACCTTTCTTCCGTCAAGATTAGCACTATCTCCAAATGGACCGAAACAAGCTTCCACTTGAGCCTCGTCACCTAGGAGAACCGTCGTGTGCGTTCAATATGATTTCTACGTTTCGCGCAAACTGTGCACCTAACTTGCACCAACACTAACACTGCCTCCAAGCGGATAGAAAAAGATTCGCCATGACCCACATCACCAAGGAGTTCCATCAGGTGCGTCCAAAATGATTTCTGAGCCTATGGTACGTTCGGCGCAAACCATGCACCTATCTTGCTCTGACACTAACACCATCTCTAAATGTACCGAAACGAGATTCCACATGAGCCACATCACCTAGGAGTTTGATCGGGTGCATCCAAAACGATTTCCATGCCTATGGTACGTTCGGTGCAAACCGTGCACCAATCTTGCGTCAAGATTAGCACTATCTCTAAATGGACCGAAACGAGCTTCCACTTGAGCCTTGTCGCCTAGGAGAACCGTCAGGTGCGTCAAAAATGATTTCTACTTTTGGCAAAAACCGTGCACCTACTTTGCACTGACACTAACACCATCTCCAAACAGATCAAAACTTGATTTGACATGATCCACATCACCTAGGAGTTCCATCGGGTTTGTCTAAAACGATTTCTGAGCCTATGGTATGTTCGGCGTAAGGAATGCACCTATCTTGTGTCAAGATTAGCACTATCTTCAAATAGACCGAAATGAGCTTCCACTTGAGCCTCGTCACCTAGGAGTGCCATTAGGTATGTCCAAAATGATTTCTGAGCCTATGGTACGTGTGGCATAAACCATCCACCTATCCTACACCGACACTAACACCATCTCCAAATGGACCGAAACAAGATTCGCCATGCCCCACGTCACCTTGGAGTTCCATCAGGTTCGTCCAAAATGATTTTTGAGCCTATGGTGCATTTGGCGTAAACTATGCACCTATCTTGCGTCAAGATTAGCACTATCTCCAACCAGACCGAAACGAGCTTCCACTTGAGCCTCGTCACCTAGGAGTGCCATTGGTTATGTCCAAAATGATTTCTGTGCCTATGGTACGTTTGGCAGAATCGGTGCACCTATCTAGCTCTGACACTAACACCATCTCTGAATGTACCAAAATGAGATTCCACATGAGCCACGTCACCGAGGAGTTCCATCGAGTGCGTCCAAAATGATTTCCAAGCCTATGGTACATTTGGCACAAACTGTGCACCTATCTTTCTATGACACTAACACTGTCTCTGAATAGACCAAAACGAGATTTGACATGAGCCATGTCGCCTAGGAGTTCCATCGGGTACGTCCAAAAATGATTTCCAAGCCTATGTACGTTCGACGGAAACCGTATACCTATCTTGCGTCAAGATTAGTACTATCTCCAAATAGATCGAAACAAGCTTTCACTTGAGCCTCATCACCTAGGAGTACCATTGTGCATCCAAAACAATTACTTCGCTTATGGTACATTCGGCGTAAAGTATGCACCTATCTTGCATCAAGATTAGTACTATCTCTAAACGGACTGAAACAAGCTTCTAGTTGAGCCTCGTCACCTAGGAGTACCATTGGGTACATCCAAAAATGATTGCTGAGCCTAAGGTAAGTTTGGCACAAACCATGCACCAATCTTGCACCGACACTAACACCGTCTCCAAATGGACCGAAACAAGATTTGACATGACCCACGTCACCTAGGAGTTCCATCGGGTGCATCCAAAATGACTTCCAAGCCTATGGTATGTTAGGCGTAAACAATGCGCCCATCTTGCGTCAAGATTACCACTATCTCCAAACGTACTGAAACGAGCTTCCACTTGAGCCTCGTCAACTCGGAGTACCATCAGGTGTGTCCAAAATGATTACTGAGCCTATGGTACGTTTGGCAAAAACCGTGCGCTATCTTGCACCGATACTAACACCGTCTCCAAAATGCCCAAAAAGAGATTCACCATGATCCACGTCACTTAGGAGTTCCATCGGGTGTGTCCAAAATGATTTCTTAGCCTATGGTACGTTCAGCGCAAACCGTGCACCTGTCTTGCTCTGATGCTAACACCGTCTCTGAATGGACCGAAATGAGATTCCACGTGAGCCACGTCACCTAGGCATTCCATCGGGTGCGTCCAAAACTATTTCGAAGCCTATGGTACGTTCGGCGCAAACCGTATACCTATCTGCGTCAATATTGGTACTATCTCTAAATGGATCAAAACGAGCTTCCACTTGAGCCCACATCACTTTGGAGAACTGTCGGGTGTGTCCAAAACGATTTCTACATTTGGCGCAAACCATGCACCTATCCTGCACCGACACTAACACCATCTCCAAATGGACCGAAACAAGATTCGCCATGCCCCACGTCACCTTGGAGTTCCATCAGGTTCGTCCAAAATGATTTTTGAGCCTATGGTGCATTTGGCGTAAACTATGCACCTATCTTGCGTCAAGATTAGCACTATCTCCAACCAGACCAAAACGAGCTTCTACTTGAGCCTCATGACCTAGGAGTGCCATTGGTTATGTCCAAAATGATTTCTGTGCCTATGGTACGTTTGGCGCAATCGGTGCACCTATCTAGCTCTGACACTAACACCATCTCTGAATGTACCAAAATGAGATTCCACATGAGCCACGTCACCGAGGAGTTCCATCGAGTGCGTCCAAAATGATTTCCAAGCCTATGGTACATTTAGCACAAACTGTGCACCTATCTTGCTATGACACTAACACTGTCTCTGAATAGACCAAAACGAGATTTGACATGAGCCATGTCGCCCAGGAGTTCCATCGGGTACGTCCAAAAATGATTTCCAAGCCTATGTACGTTCGGCGGAAACCGTATACCTATCTTGCATCAAGATTAGTACTATCTCCAAATAGATCGAAACAAGCTTTCACTTGAGCCTCATCACCTAGGAGTACCATTGTGCATCCAAAACGATTACTTAGCTTATGGTACATTCGGCGTAAAGTATGCACCTATCTTGCATCAAGATTAGTACTATCTCTAAACAGACTGAAACAAGCTTCTAGTTGAGCCTCGTCACCTAGGAGTACCATTGGGTACATCCAAAAATGATTTCTGAGCCTAAGGTAAGTTTGGCACAAACCATGCACCAATCTTGCACCGACACTAACGCCGTCTCCAAACGGACCGAAACAATATTTGACATGACCCACGTCACCTAGGAGTTCCATCGGGTGCATCCAAAATGACTGCCAAGCCTATGGTATGTTAGGCGTAAACAATGCACCCATCTTGCGTCAAGATTACCACTATCTCCAAACGTACTGAAACGAGCTTCCACTTGAGCCTCGTCACCTCGGAGTACCATCGGGTGTGTCCAAAATGATTACTGAGCCTATGGTACTTTTGGCACAAACCGTGCACTATCTTGCACCGATACTAACACCGTCTCCAAAATGCCCAAAAAGAGATTCGCCATGATCCACGTCACCTAGGAGTTCCATCGGGTGTGTCCAAAATGATTTCTTAGCCTATGGTACGTTCAGCGCAAACCGTGCACCTGTCTTGCTCTGATGCTAACACCGTCTCTGAATGGACCGAAATGAGATTCCACGTGAGCCACGTCACCTAGGCATTCCATCGGGTGCGTCCAAAACTATTTCGAAGCCTATGGTACGTTCGGCGCAAACCGTATACCTATCTGCGTCAATATTGGTACTATCTCCAAATGGATCGAAACGAGCTTCCACTTGAGCCCACATCACTTTGGAGAACTGTCAGGTGTGTCCAAAACGATTTCTACATTTGGCACAAACCAAGCACCTATCCTGCACTGACACTAACACCATCTCCAAATGGACCAAAACAAGATTCGCCATGCCCCACGTCACCTTGGAGTTCCATCAGGTTCGTCCAAAATGATTTTTGAGCCTATGGTGCATTTGGCGTAAACTATGCACCTATGTTGTGTCAAGATTAGCACTATCTCCAACCAGACCGAAACGAGCTTCCACTTGAGCCTCGTCACCTAGGAGTGCCATTGGTTATGTCCAAAATGATTTCTATGCCTATGGTACGTTTGGCGCAATCGGTGCACCTATCTAGCTCTGACACTAACACCATCTCTAAATGTACCAAAATGAGATTCCACATGAGCCACGTCACCGAGGAGTTCCATCGAGTGCGTCCAAAATGATTTCCAAGCCTATGGTACATTTGGCACAAACTGTGCACCTATCTTGCTATGACACTAACACTGTCTCTGAATAGACCAAAACGAGATTTGACATGAGCCATGTCACCTAGGAGTTCCATCGGGTACATCCAAAAATGATTTCCAAGCCTATGTACGTTCGGCGGAAACCGTATACCTATCTTGCGTCAAGATTAGTACTATCTCCAAATAGATCGAAACAAGCTTTCACTTGAGCCTCGTCACCTAGGAGTACCATTGTGCATCCAAAACGATTACTTAGCTTATGGTACATTCGGCGTAAAGTATGCACCTATCTTGCATCAAGATTAGTACTATCTCTAAACGGACTGAAACAAGCTTCTAGTTGAGCCTCGTCACCTAGGAGTACCATTGGGTACATCCAAAAATGATTTCTAAGCCTAAGGTAAGTTTGGCACAAACCATGCACCAATCTTGCACCGACACTAACACCGTCTCCAAACGGACCGAAACAAGATTTGACATGACCCACGTCACCTAGGAGTTCCATCGGGTGCATCCAAAATGACTGCCAAGCCTATGGTATGTTAGGGTAAACAATGCACCCATCTTGCGTCAAGATTACCACTATCTCCAAACGTACTGAAACGAGCTTCCACTTGAGCCTTGTCACCTCGGAGTACCATCGGGTGTGTCCAAAATGATTACTGAGCCTATGGTACGTTTGGCACAAATCGTGCGCTATCTTGCACCGATACTAACACCTTCTCCAAAATGCCCAAAAAGAGATTCGCCATGATCCACGTCACCTAGGAGTTCCATCGGGTGTGTCCAAAATGATTTCTTAGCCTATGGTACGTTCAGCGCAAACCATGCACCTATCTTGCTCTGATGCTAACACCGTCTCTGAATGGACCGAAATGAGATTCCACGTGAGCCACGTCACCTAGGCATTCCATCGGGTGCGTCCAAAACTATTTCGAAGCCTATGGTACGTTCGGCGCAAACCGTATACCTATCTGCGTCAATATTGGTACTATCTCCAAACGGATCGAAACGAGCTTCCACTTGAGCCCGCATCACTTTGGAGAACTGTCGGGTGTGTCCAAAACGATTTCTACATTTGGCGCAAACCATGCACCTATCCTGCACCGACACTAACACCATCTCCAAATGGACCGAAACAAGATTCGCCATGCCCCATGTCACCTTGGAGTTCCATCAGGTTCGTCCAAAATGATTTTTGAGCCTACGGTGCATTTGGCGTAAACTATGCTCCTATCTTGCGTCAAGATTAGCACTATCTCCAACCAGACCGAAACGAGCTTTCACTTGAGCCTCGTCACCTAGGAGTGCCATTGGTTATGTCCAAAATGATTTCTGTGCCTATGGTACGTTTGGCGCAATCGGTGCACCTATCTAGCTCTGACACTAACACCATCTCTGAATGTACCAAAATGAGATTCCACATGAGCCACGTCACCGAGGAGTTCCATCGAGTGCGTCCAAAATGATTTCCAAGCCTATGGTACATTTGGCACAAACTGTGCACCTATCTTGCTATGACACTAACACTGTCTCTGAATAGACCAAAACGAGATTTGACATGAGCCATGTCGCCTAGGAGTTCCATCGGGTACGTCCAAAAATGATTTCCAAGCCTATGTACGTTCGGCGGAAACCGTATACCTATCTTGCATCAAGATTAGTACTATCTCCAAATAGATCGAAACAAGCTTTCACTTGAGCCTCATCACCTAGGAGTACCATTGTGCATCCAAAACGATTACTTAGCTTATGGTACATTCGGCGTAAAGTATGCACCTATCTTGCATCAAGATTAGTACTATCTCTAAACGGACTGAAACAAGCTTCTAGTTGAGCCTCGTCACCTAGGAGTACCATTGGGTACATCCAAAAATGATTTCTGAGCCTAAGGTAAGTTTGGCACAAACCATGCACCAATCTTGCACCGACACTAACACCGTCTCCAAACGGACCGAAACAAGATTTGACATGACCCAAGTCACCTAGGAGTTCCATCGGGTGCATCCAAAATGACTGCCAAGCCTATGGTATGTTAGGCGTAAACAATGCACCCATCTTGCGTCAAGATTACCACTATCTCCAAACGTACTGAAACGAGCTTCCACTTGAGCCTCGTCACCTCGGAGTACCATCGGGTGTGTCCAAAATGATTACTGAGCCTATGGTACGTTTGGCACAAACCGTGCGCTATCTTGCACCGATACTAACACCGTCTCCAAAATGCCCAAAAAGAGATTCGCCATGATCCACGTCACCTAGGAGTTCCATCGGGTGTGTCCAAAATGATTTCTTAGCCTGTGGTACGTTCAGCGCAAACCGTGCACCTGTCTTGCTCTGATGCTAACACCGTCTCTGAATGGACCGAAATGAGATTCCACGTGAGCCACGTCACCTAGGCATTCCATCGGGTGTGTCCAAAACTATTTCGAAGCCTATGGTACGTTCAGCGCAAACCGTATACCTATCTGCGTCAATATTGGTACTATCTCCAAACAGATCGAAACGAGCTTCCACTTGAGCCCACATCACTTTGCAGAACTGTCGGGTGTGTCCAAAACGATTTCTACATTTTGCGCAAACCATGCACCTATCTTGCAGCAACACTAACACCGTCTCCAAATGGACTGAAACAAGATTCGCCATGACCTAGGTCACCTAGGAGTTCCATTGGGTTCCTCCAAAATGATTTTTGAGCTTATGATACGTTCAGCGTAAACTATGCACCTATCTTGCATCATGGTTAGCACTATCTCCAAACTGACCGAAACAAGTTTCCACTTGAGCCTAATCACCTAGCAGTACCATCAGGTGCATCCAAAAAGATTCCTGAGCCTACGGTACGTTTGACACAAACCATGCACCTATCTTCCTCCAACACTAACGCCGTCTCCAAATGGACCGAAACCTAGGAGTTCCATCAGGTGCATCCGAAATGATTGCCGTGCCTATAGTACATTGGGCGTAAATAATGCACCTATCTTGCGTCAAGATTAGCAATATCTCCAAATGGACCGAACCGAGCTTCCACTTGAGCCCTCGTCACCTTGGAGTACCATCGAGTGCGTCCAAAACAATTACTGAGCCTATGGTACGTTTGGCATAAATCGTGCACCTATCTTACACCAACACTAACACCATCTCCAAACAAACCGAAGCAAGATTCGCCATGACCCACATCACCTAGGTGTTTCAATGGGTGTGTCCAAAATGATTTCTGAGCCTATGGTACGTTCGGCGCAAACCGTGCACATATCTCGTGTCATGATTAGCACTATCACCAAATGGAACGAAACAAGCTTCCACTTGAGCCTCTTAACATAGGAGTACCATCGAGTGCATCCAAAATAATTTCTGAGCCTATGGTACATTTGGCAAAAACCTTGCAGCTATCTTGCTCCGACACTAACCCTATTTCTGATTGTACTGAAACGAGATTCCACATGAGCCTCGTCACCTAGGAGTTCCATCGGGTGCGTCCAAAATGATTTCCAAGCCTATGGTACATTCGGCACAAACCGTGCACCTTTCTTCCGTCAAGATTAGCACTATCTCCAAACGAACCGAAACAAGCTTCCACTTGAGCCTCGTCACCTAGGAGAACCGTTGTGTGCGTTCAAAATGATTTCTATGTTTGGCGCAAACCGTGCACCTAACTTGCACCAACACTAACACCGCCTCCAAGCGGATAGAAAAAGATTCACCATGACCCACATCACCAAGGAGTTCCATCAGGTGCGTCCAAAATGATTTCTAAGCCTATGGTACGTTCAGCGCAAACCATGCACCTATCTTGCTGACACTAACACCATCTCTAAATGTACCAAAACAAGATTCCACATGAGCCACATCACCTAGGAGTTTGATCGGGTGCATCCAAAACGATTTCCAAGCCTGTGGTACGTTCGGTGCAAACCGTGCACCAATCTTGCGTCAAGATTAGCACTATCTCTAAACGGACCGAAACGAGCTTTCACTTGAGCCTTGTCACCTAGGAGAACCGTCAGGTGCGTCCAAAATGATTTCTACTTTTGGCAAAAACCGTGCACCTACTTTGCACTAACACTAACATCGTCTCCAAATAGATCGAAACTTGATTTGACATGATCCACATCACCTAGGAGTTCCGTCGGGTTTGTCTAAAACGATTTCTAAGCCTATGGTATGTTCGGCGTAAGGAATGCACCTATCTTGTGTCAAGATTAGCACTATCTTCAAATAGATCGAAATGAGCTTCCACTTGAGCCTCGTCACCTAGGAGTGCCATTAGATATGTCCAAAATGATTTCTGAGCCTATGGTACGTGTGGCACAAACCATGCACCTATCCTGCACCGACACTAACACCATCTCCAAATGGACTGAAACAAGATTCGCCGTGCCCCACGTCACCTTGGAGTTCCATCAGGTTCGTTCAAAATGATTTTTGAGCCTATGGTGCATTTGGCGTAAACTATGCACCTATCTTGCGTCAAGATTAGCACTATCTCCAACCAGACCGAAACGAGCTTCCACTTGAGCCTCGTCACCTAGGAGTGCCATAGGGTACATCCAAAATGATTTCTGTGCCTATGGTACGTTTGGCGCAATCGGTGCAACTATCTAGCTCTGACACTAACACCATCTCTGAATGTACCAAAATAAGATTCCACATGAGCCACGTCACCGAGGAGTTCCATCGGGTGCGTCCAAAATGATTTCCAAGCCTATGGTACATTCGGCGCAAACTGTACACCTATCTTGCTATGACACTAACACTGTCTCTGAATAGACCAAAACGAGATTTGACATGAACCATGTCGCCTAGGAGTTCCATCGGGTACGTCCAAAAATGATTTCCAAGCCTATGTACGTTCGGCAGAAACCGTATACCTATCTTGCGTGAAGATTAGTACTATCTCCAAATAGATCGAAACAAGCTTTCACTTGAGCCTCATCACCTTGGAGTATGCATCCAAAACGATTACTAAGCCTATGGTACATTTGGCAACAACTGTGCACCTATCTTAAGTCAAGATTAGCATTATCTCCAAACGAACCGAAACGAGCTTCCACTTGAGCCTCGTCACTTTGGAGAACCATCGGGTATGTCCAAAATTATTTCTACGTTTGGCGCAAACCGTGCACCTATCTTGCATTGACACTAACTCTATCTCCAAACGTACCGAAACGAGATTAGACGTGACCCACATCACCTAGGAGTTCCATTAGATGTGTCTAAGATTATTTCTGAGCCTATGGTACGTTTGGCATAAACAATGCACATATCTTACACTAACACTAACACCGTCTCCAAACAGACCAAAACTAGATTTGACATGACCCAGTCACCTAGGAGTTCCATCAGGTGTGTCCAAAATGATTTCTGAGCTTATGGTAGATTCAGTGCAAACCGTGCACCTATCTTGCACTAACACTAACACAATCTCCAAATAGACCGAAACAAGATTCGCCACGACCCACGTCATATAGGAGTTCCATCGGGTGCATCCAAAACGATTTTCGAGCCTATGATAGGTTTGGCGCAAACCATGCACCTATCTTTCTCTGACACGAACACCATCCCTGAATGTATCGAAACGAGATTCCACATGAGCCACGTCACCTAGTAGTTCTATCGGGTGCGTCCAAAACTGTTTCCAAGCCTATGGTACATTCGGCGCAAACTGTGCACCTGTCTTGCGTCAAGATTAGCACTATCTCCAAATGGATCAAAATGAGCTTCCACTTGAGCCTCGTCACATTGGAGAACCGTCGGGTGCGTACAAAACGATTTCTAAGCCTATGTACATTTGGCACAAACCGTACAACTATCTTGCTCTGAGACTAACACCATCACGGAATGGACCGAAATGAGTTCCCCATGAGCCACATCACCTACGAGTTCCATCTGCTTCATCCAAAATGATTTCTATGCCTATGGTACATTTGGCCCAAACCATGCACCTATCTTGCACCGACACTAACATCGTCTCCAAACAGACTGAAACAAGATTCGCCATGACCCACGTCACCTAGGAGTTCCATCGGGAGCGTCTAAAATGATTTCCAAGTCCATGGTACGCTGGGGGCAAACCGTGCACCTATCTTGCGTCAAGCACTCTCTCCAAATGGAACGAAACGAGCTTCCACTTAAGCCTCATAAGATAGGAGTACCATCGGGTGCGTCCAAAACAATTTCTGAGCCTTTGGCACGATTGGCGCAAGCTGTGCACCTATCTTGCTCCGACACTAACACCGTCTCTGAATGTATCGAAATGAGATTCCACATGAGCCACATCACCTAGGAGTTCCATCTGGTGCGTCCAAAACGATTTCCAAGCCTATGGTATGTTCGGCGCAAACCGTGCTCCTATCTTGCGTCAAGATTAGCACTATCTCTAAATGGACCGAAACGAGCTTCCACTTGAGCCTTATCACCTAGGAGAATGGTCAGGTGCGTGCAAAATGATTTCTACATTTGGCGCACACCGTGCAACTATCTTGCGCTGACACTAACACCTTCTCCAAACCGACCGAAATGAGATTTGACATGACCCACATCACATAGGAGTTCCATCGGTTGCGTTCAAAATGATTGCCGAGCCTATGGTATATTAAGTGTAAACAATGCACCTATCTTGCGTCAAGATTAGCACTATCTCCAAACGGACCGAAACGAGCTTCCACTTGAGACTCGTCATCTATGAGTACCATCAAGTGCATTCAAGATGATGCCTAAGCCTATGGTACGTTTGGCGCAAACTGTGCACCTATCTTGCTACGACCTAACACTGTCTCCAAACGGACCAAAACAAGATTTGACATGACCCACGTCACCTAGGAGTTCCATCATGTGCATCCAAAATGATTGTCGAGCCTATGGTACATTTGGCGTAAACAATGCACCTATCATGCGTCAAGATTAGCACTATCTCTAAACAGACCAAAACGAGATTTCACATGACCCACTTCACATAGGAGTTCCATCGGGTGTGTCCAAATCAATTTCCTAGCCTATGGTACGTTCGGCGTAAACAATGCACCTATCTTGCATCAAGATTAGCACTATCTCCAAGTGGACTGAAATGAGCTTCCACTTGAGCCTCGTCTCCTAGAAGTACCATTAGGTGTGTCCAAACTGAGTTTTGAGCCTATGGTACGTTTGGCGCAAACTGTGCACCTATCTTGCTCCAACACTAACACTGTATCTGAACAGACCGAAACGATATTCCACATGAGCCACGTCACCTAGGAGTTCCATCGGTTGCGTCCAAAATGATTTCCAAGCCTATGGTACGTTTGGCGTAAACAATGCACCTATCTTGCGTCAAGATTAGCACTATCTCCAAATGGATCGAAACAAGCTTTCACTTGAGCATCATCACCTCAGAGTACCATCGGGTGCGTCCAAAACGATTACTAAGCCTATGGTACATTTCGCACAAACCGTGCACCTATCTTGCACTGACACTAACACCGCATCCACACAGACCGAACTAGATTTGACATGGCCCACGTCACCTAGGGGTTCCTTCTGGTGTGTCCAACATGATTTCCATGCCTATGGTACGTTCGGCGCAAACTGTGCACCTATCTTGCGTCAAGATTAGCACTATCTCCAAATGGAACGAAATGAGCTTCCACTTGAATCTCGTAACACAGGAGTACCATTGGTTGCGTCTAAAAACAATTTCTGAGCTTATGGTAGGTTTTGCGCAAACCGAGCACCTGCCTTGCTCTGACACTAACACCTCCCTAAATGTACCAAAACAAGATTCCACATGAGCCACGTCACCTAGGAGTTTCATCGGTTGTGTCCAAAACGATTTCCAAGCCTATGGTATGTTTGGCGCAAACCGTGCACCTATCTTGCATCAAGATTAGCTCTATCTCCAAACTATCCGAAACAAGCTTCCACTTCAGCATCGTCACCTAGGAGAACTGTCGGGTGCGTACAAAATGATTTCTGAGCCTATGGTATAAACCATGCACCTATCTTGCTCCGACACTGACACCGTCATGGAATGGACCAAAACGTGATTCCACATGAGCCACATCACCTAGGAGTTTCATCGGCTTCGTCCAAAATGATTTCCAAGCCTATGGTATGTTTGGCGCAAACCTTGCACCTATCTTGCATAGACACTAACACCATCTCCAAACAGACCGAAACAAGATTCGCCATGACCCATATCACCTAGGAGTTCAATCGGATGCATCCAAAATGATTTTTGAGTCTATGGTATGTTTGGCGTAAACAATGCACCTATCTTGCATCAAGATTAGCACTATACCCAAACAGACCAAAACAAGCTTTCACTTGGGCCTCATCATCTATGAGTACTATCAATTGCGTCCATAATGATTCCTGAGCCTATTGTACGTTGGCATAAATCGTGCCCCTATCTTGCACCGACACAAACACCGTCTCCAAACTGACCAAAACAAGATTCGACATGACCCATGTAACCTTGGAGTTCCATTATGTGTGTCCAAAATGATTGCCAGGCCAATGGTGCATTCGGCGTAAACAATGCACCTATCTTGCATCAAGATTAGAACTATGTCCAAATGGACCAAAATGAGCTTTCACTTGAGCCTCGTCATCTATCTGTACTATCAGGTGCATCCAAAATGATTCCTATGTCTAATGTACGTTTGGCGCAAATCGTGCACCTATCTTGCACCGACACTAAAACTGTCTCCAAACTCACCGAAACGAGATTTGACATGACCCACGTCACCTAGAAGTTCCATCGTGTGTGTCCAAAATGATTGCCATGCCTATGGTACATTCGGTGTAAACAATGCACCTATCTTGCGTCAAGATTAGGACCATCTCCAAATGGACCGAAACGAGCTTTCACTTGAGCGTTGTCACCTCGGAGTACCCTCAGGTGTGTGCAAAACAATTACTGAGCCTATGGTACATTAGGCGCAAACCGTGCACCTATCTTGCACTAACACTACCACCGTCTCCAAACGTATTGAAATGAGATTTCACATGACCCACATCGCCTAGAAGTTCCATCGGGTGCATCAAAAAAAGATTTTCGAGCCCATGGTACGTTCAGCATAAACAATGCACCTATCTTGCATCAACACTAGCACTATCTCCAAGCAGACCAAAATGAGCTTTCACTTGAGCCTCGTCATCTATGAGTACAATCAGGTGCGTCCAAAATGATTCCTGAGCCTATTGTACATTTGGCGCAAATCGTGCACCTATCTTGCATCAAGATTAGCACTATCTCCAAATGGACCGAAACGACCTTTCACTTGAGCGTCGTCACCTCGGAGTACCATCCGGTGCGTCCAAAGAGATTACTGAGCCTATGGTACATTTGGTGCAAACCGTGCACCTATCTTTCACTGCCACTAACACCATCTCCAAATAGACCAAAACTAGATTTGACATGACCCAGTCACCTAGGGGTTCCATCAGGTGTGTCCAAAATGATTTCTGAGCCTTTGGTACATTCAGTGCGAACCGTTCACCTATCTCACACCAACAAAACACCATCTCCAAATGGACCAAAACAAGATTTGCCATGACCCATGTCACCTAGGAGTTCCATTGGGTGCGTCCAAAATGATTTTCGAGCCTATGGTACATTCGGCACAAACCGTGCACCTATCTTACGTCAAGATTAGCACTATCTCCAAATGTAATGAAACAAGCTTCCACTCGAGCCTCATAACATAGGAGTACCATCGGGTGCGTCCAAAATAATTCTTGAGCCTATGGTAGGTTTGGCGCAAACCGTGCACCTATCTTGCTTCGACACTAACACCATCCCCGAATGTACCGAAACGAGGTTCCACTTGAGCCTCATCACCTAGGGGTTCCATCAGCTGCATCCGAAATGATATCTAAGCCTATGATTTCTTTAGCTCAAACCATGCACCTATCTTGTGTCAAGATTAGCACTATCTCCAAATGGACCGAAATGAGCTTCCACTTGAGCCTCGTTAGCTTGGAGTACCGTCAAGTGCGTCCAAAATGATTTTTAGCCCTATGGTACGTTTAGCGAAAACCATGCACCTATCATGCTCCGACACTAACACCATCACGGAACAGACTGAAACAAGATTCCACATGAGCCACATCACTAGGAGTTCCATCGGCTTCGTCCAAAATGATTTCTAAGCCTATGGAATGTTTGGCGCAAACCATGCACCTATCTTGCATCGACACTAATACCATCTCCTAATGGACCAAACAAGATTCGCCATGACCCACGTCACCTAGGAGTTCCATCGGTAGTGTCCACAAGGATTTTCTATGCCTATGGTACGTTCAGCGGAAACCATGCACCTATCTTGCATCAAGATTAGCACTATCTCCAAATTGAATGAAATGAGCTTTCACTTGAGCCTCGTAACATAGGAGTACCATCGGGTGTGTCTAAAACAATTTTGAGCCTATGGTACATTTGGCGCAAACCGTGCACCTATCTTGCTCCGACACTAACACCGTCTCTGGATGTACCGAAATGAGATTCCACACGAGCCATGTCACCTAGGAGTTTCAATTGAGCCTCATCACCTTGGAGTACCATCGGGTGCGTCCAAAACAATTGCTGAGCCTATGGTACGCTAGGTGCAAACTGTGGACCTATCTTGAGTTAAGATTAGCACTATCTCCAAACGGACCGAAACGTGCTTCCACTTGAGCCTCATCATCTAAGAGAACCGTAAGGTGCATCCAAAACAATTTCTACGTTTGGCGCAAACCATGCACCTATCTTGCACTAACACCAACACCGTCTCCAAATGGACCGAAACGAGATTTGACAAGACCCACATTACCTAGGAGTTCCATTGAGTGTGTCCAAAACAATTTTCGAGCCGATGGTACGTTTGGCGTAAACAATGCTCTTATCTTTGTGTCAAGATTAGCACTATCTCTAAATGGACAGAAACAAGCTTCCACTTGAGTCACGTCAACTTGGAGTACCATCGGGTGCATCTAAAATGATTTCTAACCCTATGGTATGTTTGGCGCAAACCGTGCACCTATCCTGCTCTGAAACTAACACTGTCATGGAATGGACCAAAACGAGATTCCACATGAGCCATGTCACCTAGGAGTTTCAACGGCTTCGACAAAAATGATTTCCATGCCTATGGTACATTTGGCGTAAACTGTGCACCTATCTTGCACCGACCCTAACACCATCTCCAAACGGACCGAAACAAGATTCACCATGACCCACGTCACCTAGGAGTTCCATTGAGTGCGTCAACAATGATTGCCGAGCCTTTGGTACATTCAGCGTAAACAATGCACCTATCTTTCGTCAAGATTAGCACTATCTCCAAACGGACCAAAACAAGCTTCCACTTGTGCCTTGTGCCTTGTCACCTCGGAGTATGATCGGGTGCACCCAAAACGATTACTGAGGCTATGGTAGTTTGGCGCAAATCATGCACCTATATTGCACCAACACTAACACCATCTCTAAATGGACCAAAACAAGATTTGGCATGACCACATCACCTAGGAGTTCCATTGGGGGAGTCCAAAATGATTTCTGAGCCTATGACACGTTCGGCGTAAACTATGCACCTATCTTGCATCAAGATTAGCACTATCTCCAAACGGACCAAAATGAGCTTCCACTTGAGCTTATGGTACGTTTAGCGCAAACCATGCACCTATCCCGAGTCAAGATTAGTACTATCTCCAAACGGACCAAATCGAGCTTCCACTTGACCCTCATCACCTAATACCACCATTGGGTGCGTCCAAAATGATTACTGAGCCTATGGTATGTTTGGCGCAAACCGTGCACCTATCTTGAGTCAAGATTAACACTATCTCTAAACGGACCGAAATGATCTTCCACTTGGGCCTTGTCACCTAGGAGTACCATCGGGAGCATCCAAAATAATTTCTGACACTGTGATACGTATGACACAAATGATGCACCTATCTTGCTCGAACGCTAATTACATCTTCAAACGGACCAAAACAAGATTCCACATGACCCACGTCACCTTGGAGTTACATTGGGTGCGTCCAAAGTGATTTCTGAGCCTATGGTACGTTCGGCGCAAACCGTGCACCTATCTTGCGTCAAGATTGACACTATCTCCAAAGGGACTAAAACGAGCTTCCACTTGAGCCTCGTTACCTAGGGGTACCATCGGATGTGTCCAAAATGATTTCTGAGGCTATGGTACGTTCCATGCAAACCGTGCACCTATCTTGCATCAAGATTAGCACTATCACCAAACGGACTGAAACGAGCTTCTACTTGAACCTCGTCACCTTGGTGTACCATCAGGTGCGTCCAAGACGAGTACTAAGCATATGGTACATTTGGCCCAAACCGTGCACCTATCTTGCACTGACATTAACACCATCTCCAGACGGACCAAAATGAGATTCCACATGAGCCACGTCACCTAGGTGTTCCATCGGCTGCGTCCAAAATGATTTTCAAGCCTATGGTACGTTCGGCGCAAACCCTACACCTATCTTGCATCAAGATTAGCACCATCTCCAAATAGACCGAAACGAGATTCCACTTGAGCCTCGTCAACTTGGGGTACCATCGGGTGCGTCCAAAATGATTTCTAACCCTATGGTACGTTTGTCACAAACCGTGCACCAATCTTGGTCCGATACTAACACCATAATGGAACGGACCGAAACGAGATTCCACATGAGCCACATCACCTAGGAGTTCCATCCACTTCGTCCAAAACGATTTCTAAGCCTATGGTATGTTTGGTGCAAACCGTGCACCTCTCTTTCACTGACACTAACACCACCTCTAAACAGATCGAAACGAGATTTGACATGACCCACATCACGTAGGAGTTCCATCGGGTGTGTCCAAAGTGATTTCTGAGCATATGGTATGTTCAACATAAACAATTGACCTATCCTGCGTCAAGATTAGCATATCTCCAAATGGACCGAAATGAGCTTTCACTTAAGCCTCGTCGCCTAGGAATACAATTGGGTGCATCCAAAACGACTTCTGAGCCTATGGTATGTTTGGCGCAAACCGTGCACCTGTCTTGCACTGACACTAACACCATCTCTGAATGGACCGAAACGAGATTCCACTTGAGCCACTTCACCTAGGAGTTCTATCGGGTGCGTCCAAAATGATTTCCAAGCCTATGGTACGTTCAGCGCAAACCGTATACCTATCTTGCGTTAAGATTAGTACTATCTCCAAACGGATCGAAATGAGCTTTCAATTGAGCCTATCTTGCACTAACACTAACACCATCTCCAAACGGACCAAAACAAGATTTGACATGACCCACGTCACCTAGGGGTTCCATCGGGTGCGTCCAAAATGATTTCCGAGTCTATGACACATTCAGCGCAAACCATGCACCTATCATGCGTCAAGATTAGCACTATCTCTGAATGGACCAAAACAAGCTTCCACTTGAGCCTCATCAACTTGGAGTACCATTGGTTGCGTCCAAAATGATTTTCGAGCCTATGGTACATTCGGCACAAACCGTGCACCTATCTTGAGTCAATATTAGCACTATCTCCAAATGGAATGAAACGAGATTTGACATGACCCACATCACATAGGAGTTCCATCGGGTGTGTCCAAAATGATTTCTAAGCCCATGGTACATTCGGCGTAAACAATGCATCTATCTTGCGTCAAGTTTAGCACTATCTACAAATGGATCAAAATGAGCTTTCACTTGAGACTCATCATCTATGAGTATCATTAGGTGCGTTTAGGATGATTCCTGAGCCTATGGTACGTTTGGTGCAAAGTGTGCACCTATCTTGCACCGACACTAACACCGTCTCCAAACGGACCAAAACATGATTTGACATGACCCACGTCACCTAGGAGTTCCATCATGTGTGTCCAAAATGATTGCCGAGCCTATGGTACTTTCAGTGTAAACAATGCACCTATCATGCGTCAAGATTAGCACTATCTCCAAACAGACCAAAACGAGATTTGACATGACCCACATCACATAGGAGTTCCATCAGGTGTGTCCAAATCGATTTCCCAGCCTATGGTACATTCGGCATAAACAATGCACTAATCTGACATCTAGATTAGCACCATCTCCAAATAGACCGAAATGAGCTTCCACTTGAGACTCGTCTCCTAGAAGTACCATTGGGTGTGTCCAAAACAATTTTTGAGCCTATGGTACGTTTGGCGCAAACCGTGCACCTATCTTTGCTTTGACACTAACACCATCTCCAAACGGACTGAAACGATATTCCCATGAGCCACGTCTCCTAGGAGTTTCATCAGGTGCGTCAAAAATAATTTCTAAGCCTATGGTATGTTCGGCGCAAAACATGCACCTCCTATCTTGCGTCAAGATTAGCACTATCTCCAAACGAACCAAAACGAGCTTCCACTTGAGCCTCGTCACCTAGGAGAACCGTTAGGTGCATTCAAAATGATTTTTATGTTTGGCGCAAACCATGCACCTATCTTGCTCCGACACTAACACCATCTCTGAATGGACCGAAATGATATTCCACATGAGCCATGTCACCTAGGAGTTCCATCGAGTGCGTCCAAACGGTTTCCGGGTACTATGGTACGTTCAGGGCAAACCATATACCTATCTTGCGTCAAGATTAGTACTATCTCCAAACGGATCGAAATGAGCTTCCACATGAGCCTCATCGCCTAGCAGTACCATCGAGTGTGTCCAAAACGATTACTGAGCCTATGGTACGTTTGGCACAAACCGTGCACCTATCTGGAGTTAAGATTAGCACTATCTATAAACGGACCGAAATGAACTTCAACTTGAGCCTTGTCAGCTAGGAGAACCGTCAAGTGCGTCCAAAATGATTTCTACATTTAGCGCAAACCGTACACCTGTCATGCACTGACACCAACACCCGTCTCCAAACGGACCAAAATAAGATTTCACATGACCCACATCACCTAGGAGTTCCATCGGGTGTGTCCAAAATGATTTCCAAGCCTATGGTATGTTCGGCGTAAACAATGCACCTGTCTTGCATCAAGATTAGCACTATCTCCAAACGGACTAAAATGAGCTTCCACTTGGGCCTCGTCATCTATGAGTACCATCTGGTGCGTCCAAAATGATTCCTAAGCTTATGGTACGTTTGGCGCAAACCATGCACCTATCTTGCACCGACACTAACATCGTCTCCAAACGGACCGAATCAAGATGATTGCCGAGCCTATGGTGCATTTGGCATAAACAATGCATGTATCCTGCGTCAAGAATAACACTATCTCCAAATGGACCGAGACGAGTTTTCACTTGAGCGTCGTCACCTCAGATTACCATCGGGTGCGTCCAGAACGATTATTGAGCCTATGGTACATTTGATGCAAACCGTGCACCTATCTTGCACTAACACTAACATCATCTACAAACAGACTGAAACTAGATTTGAAATGACCCACGTCACCTAGGGGTTCCATCGAGTGTGTCCAACATGATTTTTGAGCCTATGGTATGTTCAGCGCAAACCATGCACTGATCTTGCAGCAATACTAACATCATCTCTAAACGGACCGAAACAAGATTCGCCATGACCCATATCACCTAGGAGCTCAATCGGATGCGTCCAAAACAATATTTGAGCATATGGTACATTCAGCGCAAAGCGTGCACCTTAGCACTATCTCCAAATAGAGCAAAACAAGCTTCCACTCGAGTCTCGTAACATAGGAGTACCATCGGGAGCGTCCAAAACAATTTTCTGAGCCTATAGTAGGTTTGGCGCAAACCGTTCACTTATCTTGCTCTGACACTAACACTATCCCTGAATGTACCGAAATGAGATTCCACATGAGCCACATCAGCTAGGAGTTCCATCGGGTGCGTCCAAAATGATTTCCAAGCCTATGGTACGTTTGGTGCAAACCACAAACCTATCTTGCGTCAAGATTAGCACTATCTCCAAACAGACCGAAACGAGCCTCCACTTGAGCCTCTTCACCTAGGAGAACCATCGGGTGCATACAAAACGATTTCTGAGGCTATGGTATATTTGGCACAAATGGTGCACCTATCTTGCTTCGACATTAACACCATCACGGAACAGACCGAAACGAGATTCCACATGAGCTACACCACCTATGAGTTCCATCGGCTTCGTCCAAAATGATTTCTAAGCCTACGGTACGTCTAGCGCAAACCGTGCACCTATCTTGCATGGACACTAACACTATCTCTAAACAGACCAAAACAAGATTCGCCATGACCCTTATCTCCTAGGAGTTCCATCAGATGTGTCCAAAATGATTTTCGGCCTATGGTACGTTCAGCACAAACCATGCACCTATCTTGCACCAGGATTAGCACTATCTCTGAATGGAATGAACTGAGCTTCCACTTGGGCCTCATAACATAGGAGTACCATCGGGTGCGTCCAAAACAATTTCTGAGTCTATGGTACGTTTGGCGCAAGCCGTGCAGCTAGCTTGCTCCGACACTAATGCCATCTCTAAATGTACCAAAATGAGATTCCACATGAGCCATGTCACCTTGGAGTTCCATTGGGTAAGTCCAAAAAAATTCTAAGCCTATGGTACGTTCGGCGCAAACCGTGCACCTATCTTGCATCAAGATTAGCACTATCTCCAAGCAGACCGAAACGAGCTTCCACTTCAGCCTCGTCACCTAGGAGAATGGTCGGGTGCGTCCAAAATGATTTCTACCTTTGGCACAAACCATGCACCTATCTTGCACTAACACTAACACCGTCTCTAAATGGACCAAGGCGAGATTTGACAAGACCCACATCACATAGGTGTTCAATCGGGTGTGTCCAAAACAATTTTCGAGCCTATGGTACGTTCGGCGTAAACAATGCACCAATCTTGCATCAAGATTATGACTATCTCCAAATGGATTGAAATGAGTTTCCACATGAGCACAGTCTCCTAGAAGTCCGTTGGGTGTGCGCAAAACGATTTCTGAGCCTATGGTACATTTGGCGCAAACCATGCACCTATCTTGCTCCGACACTAACACCATCTTTGAACGGACCAAAACGAGATACCACATGAGCCACATCACCTAGAAGTTCCATCAGGCGCATCCAAAATGATTTCCAAGCCTATGGTATGTTTGCCCCAAACCATATACCTATCTTGCATCAAGATTAGTACTATCTCCAAACAGATTGAAACAAGCTTGCACTTGTGTCTCATCGCCTAGGAGTACCATCGGGTGTGTCCAAAACAATTACTGAGCCTATGGTATGTTTGGTGCAAACCGTGCACCTATCTTGAGTCAAGATTAGCATTATCTCCAAACAGACCGAAACGAGCTTCCACTTGAGCCTCGTCACCTAGGAGAACCGTCGAGTGTGTCCAAAATGATTTCTACGTTTCACGCAAACCGTTCACCTATCTTCCTCTCACACTAACACCATCCATAAATGTATTGAAACGAGATTCCACTTGAGCCACGTCACCTAGGAGTTCCATCGGATGCATCCAAAATGATTTCCAAGCCTATGGCACGTTAGGCGCAAACCGTGAACCTATCTTGCGTCAAGATTAGCACTATCTCCAAATGGACCAAAACGAGCTTCCACTTGAGCCTCGTTAGCTAGGAGAACAGTCGGGTGCCTCCAAAGCGATTTCTACGTATGGCGCAAACCGTGCTCCTATCTTGCACTGACACTAACACCATCTCCAAATGGACCGAAACGAGATTTCACATGACCCACATCACCTAGGATTCCATCGGGTGTGTCCAAAATGATTTCCGAGCCTAGGGTATCTTCGGTGTAAATAATGCACCAATCTTGTGATAAGATTAGCAATATCTCCACACAGACCGAAACGAGATTCCACATGGGCCACGTCACCTAGGAGTTCCATCAGGGTCTAAAACGATGTCCGAGCCTATGGTACGTTCGCTGTAAACAATGCACCTATCTTGCGTCAAGATTAGCACCATCTCCAAACAGACCAAAACGAGCTTCCACTTGAGCCTCGTCGCCTAGGAGAACCACCGGGTGTGTCCAAAATTATTTCTACATTTGGTGCAAACCATAAACCTATCTTGCACTAACACTAACATAGTCTCCAAATGGACTGAAATGAGATTTCGCATGACCCACATCACCTAGTAGTTCCATCGGGTGTGTCCAAAATGATTTTCGAGCCTATGTTACGTTCGCCATAAACAATGCACCCATTTGCGTCAAGATTAGCACTATCTCCAAACGGACCGAAACGAGCTTCTACTTCAGCCTCGACACCTACGAGTACTATCAGGTGCATCAAAAATGATTCCTGAACCTATGGTATGTTTGGCGCAAATCATGCACCTATCTTGCACCGACACTAAAACCGTCTCCAAACTGACCGAAACAAGATTTGACATGACCACGTCAGCTAGGAGTTCCATCGTGTGCATCTAAAATGATTGCCAGACCTATGGTACATTTGGCATAAACAATGCACCTATTTTGCATCAAGATTAGCACTATCTCCAAACATACCAAAATGAGCTTTCACTCAAGCGTCATCACCTCGGAGTACCATCGGGTGCATCCAAAACAATTACTGAGCCTATGGTACATTTGGCACAAACCGTGCACCTATCTTGCACTGACACTAACACTATATCCAAACAAACTGAAACTAGATTTGACATGACCCAATCACTTAGGGGTTATATCGGGTGTGTCCAAAATAATTTCTGAGCCTATGGTACATTCAGTGCAAACCGTGTACCTATCTTGCACCAACACTAACACCATCTCCAAACGGACCGAAACAAGATTCACCATGACCCACATCATCTAGGAGTTCCATCGGGTGTGTCCATAATAATTTTCAAGCCTGTGGTATGTTCGGCGCAAGCCGCGCACCTATCTTGTGTCAAGATTAGCACTATCTCCAAATGGAACGAAACGAGCTGCCACTTGAGCCTCGTAACATAGGAGTACCATCGGGAGCATCGAAAACAATTTCTGAGCCTATGTTAGTGTAACACCCAAATTTTAGAGATAAAAAAAAATTGGAATAAGTTAGATAATAAATAATGGCCAATTTAAAATAATAGTAAAATAAATTTTGTGTTGCATTCATGCTGTTGCATTTATTTTGTTATGTGGAGTGGTTTTGTTTTATTTTAATTTGGATTAGAAAATTTATTTGAGATAATTTGTGAAAATAAATTAAAAAAAGAGAACTGTTGGCCTGGCGACCCAGCTACTCAGCGGCCGTTCCTTCCTTGCTTGGTGGGCCGGTCGGCGCCCCAGTAGTCCGTTTCCGCGTGGGCCGAGCCAGCTCTGCCGCGGCCCAAGCCAGCCCAGCGCCACAGCAGCCGCCTCCTTCTCTTTTCTTCCACTGACGTGTGGGTCCCAGTTGTTGGTCTCCGTTTCATCTTCAACCTCGTGACCGAGACGGACTCCGTCCGAACCGGTGAACTACCGCCGCCATATCCGCATTACCCGGGGTTTCCTACCCGAACACGTCTAGTAGAGGTCATAAATAGGAAGTGTAGGTCATCTAGTTTCCGTTTTTCATCTAAAACGCAAGTTCCACAACACGAAATCGAGCTCTAGGGTTGGGCGGTGCCGACGAGTTCGGTTGGAAGCGGGTGAGGCTTTCGGGTGGACCGGAGGCAAAGTCTTTCGCTTGGGTGAGTTTGTTTTCCTCTCCTCTTACTTCCCACGCTCTCCGTTGGAGTTTTGGTGATGTTTACTGTAGGTTTTGAAGTTCACCGTGGTTGGCAATGGCGCCGCCGTCCCCTTGTTGCCGTGCGGCGGTTACGGGTAGATGTAGCTTGTTTTGTCGCTTGGGTGAGTTCGCACGGAGAATCTCGATCGTTTGGTTCAAGTTTGGGCTTGAATGATGGTCTCGGTGGGGAGATTCATCACCTCCGGCCATGGTGGAGTCGCCGGCCATGGAGGAGCCGCCGGCCGGATGTGAAGAGGGTGGCCGGATTAGCACAGTGAAGTTGATGATGAATCTGAGCCGTCCGATTCGAGATCAACGGCCCAGAATAGAAGATACCCCTTCGCGGGTAATCTTTCTAAAGAGACCCTCGGGTTTTTGGAAATCAACCCGCGGTCCTTAGCGTAGTTTTGAAAATACGTTTTCGCGTTGGGAAGGCGTATTCTTTTCCGGTTTATTCAAAAATACGTTTTCAGGAAATTACAGATTTGCCACTAGAACTGTTTTAGTCATAAAAACTTCGTTTTAACTCCGATTTGATCCGTTCAAGTTGCGTTAGGTTCGTATTTGTGAATTCTATATGTTAGTATAGTTTACAGTTAGTTTTGATAATATATTTTTCGAGTTTATAATTAAGTATTTATTTATCTATAGGAAATCTTAGAAAATTCATAACTTTTACGTTTTAACTCCGAATTTGGTGATCTTTGCGTCTGTGTGATCGTAGAAACGTGTAGAAGAGTTTTATAAGCTTTTATTACTGTTTTGTTACTGTTGGTGTACTGTTCTAATTATATCTCTTTGTTTGCTTCGTGTATGTTTGATTGGATGCATGTGTGTTGTTGATTGATGATCGAATATAGAAGGTGAGCAGTATTTGGACGATTCGGAGTATTACTTTGAGCCAAGTCAGCAGTATCATTTGGAGAGCTTTGATCAAGGCAAGTATAACACAGGACTATCCTTGCTACCTATTCATCAAAATGATCATACATATGCATGTGCTTACCTTGACAACCTTAGAGATTATAACTTAGTGCTTGATGTCTTGATTCCTTGTCAACCTTGGGTATGCATATGGGTAGCTATGGCTAGTGCTTAAACTAAGAACAATGATCTTGCAATATGATTAATGGATCAAGCAACCAAATATTAAGATGATTTAATTTTTGTTAAAAGGGGGCTAGAGCATGTGTATTATTTTTGATGCTCTAGTTACTCTCCGTAAGGACTTATCTGTACGTGATCATCCGGGATATACAGTACAGCTGTGAGGGCTATATGGCTCTGGCTTTAGTTGTTCAAGAGACCTTTTCTAGCTTGTTAGTGGTTACCTTAAATGGCGTAAGAATGGCTTGACACTTTGGGTGTAGTGCGAGCCCCTGGCCTAGTGTGTATAGGCTGCGGTTGTTGTGCCACAGGGAAGGGGGGTTCTACATCTGCCTGCCGAGTGAAATCTAATGGCCCTAACTTGTTAGACGAACTTTTGAGTGGCTTTATATGGTTCTCGGGTGTTTGGGCTTGATCTCCCCACTCATTTGGAAATCATGACTTACAGTGAAAGTGTACACCTCTGCGCAGAGTTAAAAACTGGTATACTAGCCGTGCTCACGGATACGAGCGGCCTTGGAACATTTACAGATAGATGATCACCATTGTTATATCATGTTTAATTACTGTTGTTATTATTATGCTCTTGTTAATGCTATTCATTATCCTTATTACAATTGATCATTGGTTCTTTAATGGGAAGTGGTTTATCTTGATGCTACTCAATTGCTAATATATGATTAAAAAGCTAAACGCAGTTAAACAGTGTCTAGCCTTTTTGAGCCTCATGAACCCTGTGTTATATTTGTGGAGTTCGACATGAACTCACTCTTGCTATTTCCACCATAACAGATGAAGATAATGAGGAAGATTATCGGAATGAGTACTAGTCTTGATGTCAACCAGTCAACCGTGTCCCTGTGTGGAGTTTCCGCTGAAGAATTATTATTAGTTATTATTATCTATCGTTCAAGACTATGTCTTAAATACTTATTCGTTATGTAATAAGCACTGTGATGATACTTTGTAATTTGTCAACTTATGTGTGCGACTGTTTCCTGGGGCGCGCATGAGTCTTTTATACATCCTATTTTTGTCCTTAAAAATGGGTGTGACAGATTGGTATCAAAGCCGTGTTGACTGTAGGACGCAAGCCTAGTTAGAATGGTCGTTGATAGCATCCATACCTCACTTAATTCATGCTTCGTCTTTCACCTTGTTAATTACTAAAGTTTTATGCTTCCTCTACTTTATTCTATTGCGAAAATACATTGATTCTATCTAATCTATGTCTAAATTTTATAGATGCCTCCTCATCCCCGTTTGTCAGCTGCACAATATGTTGCCCGTTTCAAACCCCAGGAGCCAAAGGAAGAGGGCAATCAAGAGCTATCCGATGCTGAATCAAGAGTTGGTGATACGCCTATGGAGAATGTAGTTATGGGATGGACTACGAAGTTTCATATCATGGTTCCTAAAGCTGATGCTTTCTTCCATGACATGTTGACAAGAACCCTGGACAACTACTACTACGACTGGGAAGCTACGCTGGAGTATCGTAGTGCAGAGTATAGTCATCCATGGATGGATTCCTATTGGGAAACGGAGTTATGGGTTAAGAAAAGGGATCTTACCACTAAGGAGCCTAAGGTGGAGTCAAAGTTCATTACCCGAGTGAGCCGGGCAACTGTGGAGACAAGCATGGAGGATGTCGCTTTCAATGCGTTTGTTTACTACCATGGTCTACGCTCGGACAAGACGTTAAAGGGTGCACTTCGGCATTTTCCTTGTTTCTTACATGACAAGGGTATTTGGTCCGTGCCGCCTGCAGATGATTCCTCCTTGACTTTACAAGCTACGGTGGGATTAGCTCGTGAATTGGCTCTCCATGAGGTGGATTTGAAGGATGAGTTGCTAAAGGAAAAAGAACTTAAGGAGCAAGCTTACAAGGAGATTGACCAATTAAGGGCGGAGTTAGGTCGTCCCAAGATTTATGAGAAGCTTAATTAGGCAATAGGAAAAATCCCTATGTAATAGGAACGATAGTAGTTGCGAGTTAACTTTAAGTTTGGATTGTTTTAAGAGTCAGTTTGTGGTGTGAACAATTGTGTGATTGATGGATTGTTATTATGATAATGTGTGATTTGGATCTTTGTAATGTGTGCTGGAGTTTTGTAGACATGTCTACAAATTCCATGGTTAAGAATATTAAGTTTGATCAAGATATATTAGTTGAATATGAGGTTAAGTTAGTTCTGTCCTTTGCTGATTATTGGATCAGTCTGGGATGTTTTAGAAATAACTTAAAATCCGTTCATGAGAAATTTAAGAAATTTTACTGGGAATAGTTAGACTTCTATATCTTTCCAATCCCACAAGAATCACCTTAATATCTATTATGAGTTAAGAGATATACCTGTTTCAAGTTGGAGTTACTGCACAGTCTGGAAATCTGGAACAGTTTCTGTTAAGTTCAGTTTTTGACCAATTTATTGACAGAATCAAAAAAAGTGTTGTGAATACGAGTTGTAGATAATTTTATAAGCTTTCCAACCATGTAAAGATCATCTGATTTGGACATCTGTAGCTCGAGATATGACAGTTTTACTGAGTTGCTGAAATTGGAGTTCGCCCAGAAAATCAGATTTTGTTTATCTATTGTATACATCATCTCGGATTGTACTGAATTCCATCTTCTGTGTTTTTGGAAACAGATGTCAGGCAGAGGTCGTGGCAGAGGTCGTGGAGGTGCTAACATACCCGTTACTATGGAGGAACTTATGCAAACTCAGAACCAGATGATGCAGATGTTTATGCAGCACATGCAGAACAATTCCCCTGTTGGAGGACCACCACCTGTTCAAGTAAGGGATAAGCGTGGAGAATTTTTAAAGGGACGCCCTCCAGTGTTTTCTCATGCTGCTGATCCTTTAGAGGCAGATGATTGGGTGAGGGCAGTGGAGAAACAGCTGAATATAGCCCAATGCAATGATATGGAAAAGGTGTTGTATGCATCTGGTCAGTTACAAGGGACAGCTCAGACTTGGTGGGAGTCGTACCAGGCTGCACGCCCTGACAATGCTCCTCCTATCACTTGGAATGAGTTTGTTAGAGATTTTCGAGCTCGTCATATTCCTGAAGGAATAATTGAGCTGAAGCAGGAAGAATTCAGAAACCTGAGGATGGGACAGATGAGTGTGAGTGAATATCATGACAGGTTTACCCAGTTGGCTCGCTATGCTCCCAATGAAGTTAGGGAAGATGCAGACAAGCAGCGTCTTTTCTTGAAGGGAATATATTATGATCTTCGCTTGCAGCTGAAGGGGAATAACTATGCTAGTTTTCAAGAGCTGGTGAACAAAGCGATTGTGTTGGATAATGAGCGTAGGGAGATGGATAGAAAGAGGAAGATGAAGGTGCAAGGCTCAGGAAGCAACAACCGTCAACGCACAAATTCTCAGCATGGCTTTCATCAGAAGTTTCAGGGACCGGTTAGCCAGTGGAATCGCAATTCAAATCAGAGGTGGTCCCAAAATTGGCAAAACAATCAGTCGCAACAGCGTTCATCATATCCACAGCGTCAACAGTATCAGCAGACTGGGCAACAGACTCCTCGCACTGGAAATCCCAATGCTACCCCCATAAAGAATAGTACTCCCAGCACTCCTATTAGATGCTTTGTCTGTGGTAAAGAGGGTCATTTGTCTTATAATTGTCCTGAGAAACAGAACCAACAGACTCCTCAGAGCCAGAAGAGCAACCAGAGGCAATCCGGTGCTGGAAGGGTGAATCACGTGTCTTCTGATACAGCTCATAATGCACCAGAAGTTATGATTGGTACGTTCAATGTACATTCCACTCCCGCAACTGTTCTTTTTGACTCTGGAGCATCTCATACATTCATATCCAATATTTTTGTTAAAATGCATAGTATACCCATGCTAGCTATGAAAGAACCTCTCTTAGTAAATTCACCTGGAGGTACCATGCAAACTAGTAATCGTTGTCTTCCGATTAGTATGGTATTAAGGGGGGTAGAGTTTAAGATAACTCCTATAGTGTTGAGAACATCTGGGATTGATGTGATATTGGGTATGGACTGGATGATGCAAAATCAGGCAGAGATTCAGTGTCAGCAGAAAGTGGTAGTTGTGACTGCGCCTAATGGAGATAAAATCAATGTGGATGTAGCAATGCAGAAGCATCCAACCGCGGTGGTGAATCAGATTGAAGATACTATTAAGGAGAATTCAGTGATTGAGGAATTTCCGGATGTCTTCCCTGATGAATTGCCAGGTATGCCACCTGACCGAGACATTGAATTTCTTATTGAATTATTACCTGGAACTGCACCTATAGCCAAACGACCATATAGGATGGGAGTAGATGAATTAGAAGAACTTAAGAAACAAATTAAAGAATTACAAGAAAAAGGTTTTATTCGACCTAGTTCATCACCTTGGGGAGCACCAGTTATTTTTGTTGATAAGAAAGATGGTGGTCAGAGGATGTGTGTTGATTATCGGTCACTAAATGAAGTAACTATCAAGAATAAGTATCCTTTGCCCCGGATTGATGACTTGTTTGATCAGTTGAGAGGTGCTTGTGTGTTCTCTAAGATTGATTTACGTTCTGGATATCATCAGTTGAAGATTCGTGCCTCTGATATTCCAAAGACAGCTTTTACTACAAGGTATGGATTGTATGAGTATACTGTTATGTCATTTGGATTGACCAATGCACCTGCATACTTTATGTACATGATGAATAAGGTGTTCATGGAATACTTGGATAAGTTTGTGGTAGTGTTTATTGATGATATACTGGTATTTTCCAAGACAGAGGTAGAGCATGCTGAACATTTGAGGTTGGTATTGCAGAAGCTTAGAGAGCATAAACTGTATGCGAAGCGAAGTAAATGTGAGTTTTGGTTGAAGGAAGTTTCTTTTCTTGGTCATATTGTTTCTAATGGAGGTATATCAGTGGATCCAGGCAAGGTAAAGGATGTATTGAATTGGAAACCACCTACTGATGTTAGGGAGATTCGTAGTTTCTTGGGATTAGCTGGATATTACAGACGATTCATCGAAGGGTTTTCTAAACTTGCTAAACCTATGACATCTCTGTTAGAAAAGAATGCTAAATTTGTGTGGTCTGATAAATGTCAAGCTAGTTTTGAGGAGTTGAAAAAGAGGTTGACTACAGCGCCTGTTTTGGTTTTGCCAGATTTGAGTAAGAAGTTTTCTATTTATTGTGATGCTTCTCGTCAAGGTTTGGGATGTGTTCTTATGCAAGAAGGCAGAGTTGTGGCTTATGCATCCAGGCAGTTAAGAAAGCATGAGTTGAATTATCCTACACATGAATTGGAATTAGCAGCTGTAGTTCATGCTTTAAAGATTTGGAGACATTATTTGATTGGACATAAGAGTGATATATACACTGATCATAAGAGTTTGAAGTATATTTTCACTCAGTCAGATCTGAATTTGAGGCAACGCAGATGGTTGGAGTTGATTAAGGATTATGATATTGAGATACACTATCATCCTGGTAGTACTAAGATGTATTTGGATCTTAAACAGAAATATTGGTGGGTTGGATTAAAGCGAGATGTGGCTGAGTATGTGGCTTTGTGTGATACTTGTCAGAGGGTGAAAGCAGAGCATCAGAGACCTGCTGGATTGTTGCAACCAATGAAGATCCCTGAATGGAAGTGGGAGGAAGTTGGTATGGACTTTATAGTGGGGTTACCGCGTACTCAGAGAGGTTATGATTCTATTTGGGTGATAGTGGATAGGTTGACTAAAGTTGCTCATTTTATTCCAGTCAAGACTAATTACACGGGAGTACAATTAGCTACCTTGTATATGGAAAGGATAGTATGTTTGCATGGAGTACCAAAGAAGATTGTATCTGATCGAGGATCGCAGTTTACATCGCATTTTTGGAAAGCTGTGCATGAATCACTGGGAACAAAATTGAATTTTAGTACAGCATATCATCCACAGACAGATGGACAGACTGAAAGGACCAACCAGGTATTAGAGGATATGTTGAGAGCCTGTGCATTGCAATATGGAACTAGTTGGGATAAGAGTTTGCCTTATGCAGAATTTTCTTACAATAATAGTTATCAACAGAGTCTTAAGATGGCACCGTTTGAAGCTTTGTATGGACGAAAGTGTAGAACTCCATTGTTTTGGGATCAGACAGGTGAATCTCAGGTGTTTGGTACAGATGTTCTTAGAAACGCAGAAGATCAAGTGCGAGTGATTCGTGAGAATTTGAGAGTAGCACAGTCTCGTCAGAAGAGTTATGCTGACAATAGAAGAAGAGATCTAGTTTTTGAAGTAGGTGATTATGTTTATTTGAAGGTGTCACCTATGAGAAGTGTGAAGAGGTTTAACATGAAAGGTAAACTAGCACCAAGGTATGTTGGACCATTTAAAGTTATTGCTAGACGTGGGGAAGTTGCTTACCAATTAGAGTTGCCTGAGAATTTATCTGGAGTACATGATGTGTTCCATGTTTCACAACTTAAGAAGTGTTTGCGTGTGCCTGAGGAGCAGATACCTTTAGAAGAGTTGACTGTTAAGGAAGATCTTACATATGAAGAGTTTCCGATCAAGATTTTAGAAACGGCTGAGAGAGTTACTCGAAGTCGGATTATTAAGATGTGCAAAGTACAGTGGAATCGGTATTCAGAGGCAGAGGCAACTTGGGAAAGAGAGGATGAATTGAGGAAATCATATCCGCAGTTGTTTGAGTAAGCAATCCAATCTCGAGGACGAGATTCTTTTAAGGGGGGTAGAATTTGTAACACCTAAATTTTAGAGATAAAAAAAAAAATGGAATAAGTTAGATAATAAATAATGGCCAATTTAAAATAATAGTAAAATAAATTTTGTGTTGCATTCATGCTGTTGCATTTATTTTGTTATGTGGAGTGGTTTTGTTTTATTTTAATTTGGATTAGAAAATTTATTTGAGATAATTTGTGAAAATAAATTAAAAAAAGAGAACTGTTGGCCTGGCGACCCAGCTACTCAGCGGCCGTTCCTTCCTTGCTTGGTGGGCCGGTCGGCGCCCCAGTAGTCCGTTTCCGCGTGGGCCGAGCCAGCTCTGCCGCGGCCCAAGCCAGCCCAGCGCCACAGCAGCCGCCTCCTTCTCTTTTCTTCTGCTGACGTGTGGGTCCCAGTTGTTGGTCTCCGTTTCATCTTCAACCTCGTGACCGAGACGGACTCCGTCCGAACCGGTGAACTACCGCCGCCATATCCGCATTACCCGGGGTTTCCTACCCGAACACGTCTAGTAGAGGTCATAAATAGGAAGTGTAGGTCATCTAGTTTCCGTTTTTCATCTAAAACGCAAGTTCCACAACACGAAATCGAGCTCTAGGGTTGGGCGGTGCCGACGAGTTCGGTTGGAAGCGGGTGAGGCTTTCGGGTGGACCGGAGGCAAAGTCTTTCGCTTGGGTGAGTTTGTTTTCCTCTCCTCTTACTTCCCATGCTCTCCGTTGGAGTTTTGGTGATGTTTACTGTAGGTTTTGAAGTTCACCGTGGTTGGCAATGGCGCCGCCGTCCCCTTGTTGCCGTGCGGCGGTTACGGGTAGATGTAGCTTGTTTTGTCGCTTGGGTGAGTTCGCACGGAGAATCTCGATCGTTTGGTTCAAGTTTGGGCTTGAATGATGGTCTCGGTGGGGAGATTCATCACCTCCGGCCATGGTGGAGTCGCCGGCCATGGAGGAGCCGCCGGCCGGATGTGAAGAGGGTGGCCGGATTAGCACAGTGAAGTTGATGATGAATCTGAGCCGTCCGATTCGAGATCAACGGCCCAGAATAGAAGATACCCCTTCGCGGGTAATCTTTCTAAAGAGACCCTCGGGTTTTTGGAAATCAACCCGCGGTCCTTAGCGTAGTTTTGAAAATACGTTTTCGCGTTGGGAAGGCGTATTCTTTTCCGGTTTATTCAAAAATACGTTTTCAGGAAATTACAGATTTGCCACTAGAACTGTTTTAGTCATAAAAACTTCGTTTTAACTCCGATTTGATCCGTTCAAGTTGCGTTAGGTTCGTATTTGTGAATTCTATATGTTAGTATAGTTTACAGTTAGTTTTGATAATATATTTTTCGAGTTTATAATTAAGTATTTATTTATCTATAGGAAATCTTAGAAAATTCATAACTTTTACGTTTTAACTCCGAATTTGGTGATCTTTGCGTCTGTGTGATCGTAGAAACGTGTAGAAGAGTTTTATAAGCTTTTATTACTGTTTTGTTACTGTTGGTGTACTGTTCTAATTATATCTCTTTGTTTGCTTCGTGTATGTTTGATTGGATGCATGTGTGTTGTTGATTGATGATCGAATATAGAAGGTGAGCAGTATTTGGACGATTCGGAGTATTACTTTGAGCCAAGTCAGCAGTATCATTTGGAGAGCTTTGATCAAGGCAAGTATAACACAGGACTATCCTTGCTACCTATTCATCAAAATGATCATACATATGCATGTGCTTACCTTGACAACCTTAGAGATTATAACTTAGTGCTTGATGTCTTGATTCCTTGTCAACCTTGGGTATGCATATGGGTAGCTATGGCTAGTGCTTAAACTAAGAACAATGATCTTGCAATATGATTAATGGATCAAGCAACCAAATATTAAGATGATTTAATTTTTGTTAAAAGGGGGCTAGAGCATGTGTATTATTTTTGATGCTCTAGTTACTCTTCGTAAGGACTTATCTGTACGTGATCATCCGGGATATACAGTACAGCTGTGAGGGCTATATGGCTCTGGCTTTAGTTGTTCAAGAGACCTTTTCTAGCTTGTTAGTGGTTACCTTAAATGGCGTAAGAATGGCTTGACACTTTGGGTGTAGTGCGAGCCCCTGGCCTAGTGTGTATAGGCTGCGGTTGTTGTGCCACAGGGAAGGGGGGTTCTACATCTGCCTGCCGAGTGAAATCTAATGGCCCTAACTTGTTAGACGAACTTTTGAGTGGCTTTATATGGTTCTCGGGTGTTTGGGCTTGATCTCCCCACTCATTTGGAAATCATGACTTACAGTGAAAGTGTACACCTCTGCGCAGAGTTAAAAACTGGTATACTAGCCGTGCTCACGGATACGAGCGGCCTTGGAACATTTACAGATAGATGATCACCATTGTTATATCATGTTTAATTACTGTTGTTATTATTATGCTCTTGTTAATGCTATTCATTATCCTTATTACAATTGATCATTGGTTCTTTAATGGGAAGTGGTTTATCTTGATGCTACTCAATTGCTAATATATGATTAAAAAGCTAAACGCAGTTAAACAGTGTCTAGCCTTTTTGAGCCTCATGAACCCTGTGTTATATTTGTGGAGTTCGACATGAACTCACTCTTGCTATTTCCACCATAACAGATGAAGATAATGAGGAAGATTATCGGAATGAGTACTAGTCTTGATGTCAACCAGTCAACCGTGTCCCTGTGTGGAGTTTCCGCTGAAGAATTATTATTAGTTATTATTATCTATCGTTCAAGACTATGTCTTAAATACTTATTCGTTATGTAATAAGCACTGTGATGATACTTTGTAATTTGTCAACTTATGTGTGCGACTGTTTCCTGGGGCGCGCATGAGTCTTTTATACATCCTATTTTTGTCCTTAAAAATGGGTGTGACAGTTAGGATTGGTGGAAATCGTGCACCTATCTTGCTCCGACACTAAGACCATCCCTGAATGTACCGAAACGAGATTCCACATGAGCCATGTCACCTAGGAGTTCCGTCGGGTGCGTCCAAAATGATTTCCAAGCCTATGGTGCATTCAGCGCAAACCATGCACCTATCTTGCGTCAAGATTAGCATTATCTCCAAACGGACCAAAACGAGCTTCCACTTGAGCCTCATCACCTAGGAGAACCGTCGGGTGCATACAAAATGATTTCTGAGCCTATGGTACATTTGGCACAAACCGTGCACCTATCTTGCCCTGACACTAACACCATCACCGAACGGACCGACATAAGATTCCACATGAGCCACATCAACCAGGAGTTCCATCGGCTTTATCTAAAATGATTTCCAAGCATGTGGTATGTTTGGCGCAAACCGTGCACCTATCTTGCACCGACACTAACACCGTCTCCAAACGGACTTAAACAAGATTCATCATGACCCACATCACTTAGGAGCTCCATCGGGTGCTCCAAAACGATTTCTGAGTCCATGGTACGTTCAACGCAAACTGTGCACCTATCTTGCATCAAGGTTAGCACTATCTCCAAATGGAATGAAACGAGCTTCCACTTAAGCTCATAAGATGGGAGTACCATAGGGTGCATCCAAAATAATTTCTAAGCCTATGGTACATTTGGCACAAGTCGTGCACCTATCTGGCTCTGACACTAACACCATCACTGAATGTACCGAAACGAGATTCCACATGAGCCACGTCACCTAGAAGTTCCATCGGGTGCGTTCAAAACTATTTCCAAGCCTATGGTAAGTTCGGCGCAAACCGTGCTCCTATCTTGCGTCAAGATTGTCACTATCTCCAAATGGACCAAAACGAGCTTCCACTTGAGCCTCGTCACCTAGGAGAATGGCCGGGTGTGTCCAAAACGATTTCTACGTTTGGCGCAAACCGTGCACCTATATTGCATTAACACTAACACCGTCTCTAAATGGATCAAAACGATATTTGACATGACCCACATCACATAGGAGTTCCATTGGGTGTGTCCAAAATGATTTTTGTGCCTATAGTACGTTCGGAGTAAACAATGCACCACTCTTGCATCAAGATTAGCACTATCTCCAAATGGACCAAAACAAGCTTCCACTTGAGCCTCATCTCCTAGAAGTACCATTGGGTGTGTCCAAAACAATTTCTGAGCCTATGATATGTTTGGTGCAAACCATGCACCTATCTTGCTCCGACACTAACACCATCTCTGAATGGACAGAAATTAGACTTCACATGAGCCACGTCACCTAGGAGTTGCATCGATTGCCTCCAAAACGATTTTCCAAGCCTATGGTACGTTTGGCTCAAATCGTATACCTATCTTGCATCAAGATTAGTACTATCTCCAAACGAACCGAAACAAGCTTCCACTTGAGCCTCATCATCTATGAGTACTATCAGGTGCGTCCAAAATGATTTCTGACCCTATGGCACATTTGGCGCAAACCGTGCACCTATCTTGCTCTAACACTGACACCATCACAGAAAGGACCGAAACGAGACTCCACAAGAGCCACATCACCTAGGAGTTCCATCGGCTTCGTTCAAAATGATTTCCAAGCCTATGGTATATTTGGCGCAAACCGTGCCCCCATCTTGCACCGACACTAACACCGTCTCAAAACTGACGAAAACAAGATTTGAAATGACCCACGTCACCTAGGAGTTCCATCATGTGCGTCTAAAATGATTGCCAGGCCTATGGTACATTCGGCATAAACAATATAACTATCTTGCATCAAGATTTGCACTATCTCCAAACAGAACGAAACGAGCTTCCACTTGAGCCTCGTAACATAGGAGTACAATGAGGTACGTCCAAAACAATTTCTAAGCCTATGGTAGCTTTGGCGTAAATCGTGCACCTATCTTGTTCCGACACTAACACCATCCCTAAATGTATCGAAACGAGATTCCACATGAGCCACGTCACCTAGGAGTTCCATTGGGTGTGTCCAAAATGATTTCCAAGCCTATGGTATATTCAGTGCAAACCTTGCACCTATCTTGCGTCAAGATTAGCACTATATCCAAATGGACCAAAAAGAGCTTCCACTTGAGCCTCGTCACCTAGGAGAACCATCGGGTGCGTACAAAACGATTTCTATGTATGGTGCAAACCGTGCACCGATCTTGCATTGACACTAACACCATCTCCAAATGGACCGAAACGAGATTTGACATGACCCACATCACCTCGGAGTTCCATCAAGTGTGTCCAAAATAATTTCTGAGCCAATGGTATGTTTGCATAAATAATGCACCAATCTTGTGTCAAGATTAGCACTATCTCCAAATGGACCAAAACGAGATTCCACATGGGCCACGTCACCTAGGAGTTCCATTGAGGTCTAAAACGATGTCCAAGCCTATGGTACGTTCGGCATAAACAATGCACCTATCTTGCATCAAGACTAGCACTATCTCCAAACAGAATAAAACGAACTTCTAGTAGAGCCTTGTCACCTAGGAGATTCGTCGGGTGTGTCCAAAACAATTTTTTATGTTTGGCACAAACTGTACACCTATCTTGCACTGACACTAACACCATCTCCAATTGGACTGAAACGAGATTTCACATGACCCACATCACCTAGGAGTTCCATCAGGTGCATCCAAAATGATTCCTAAGCCTATCGTATGTTTGGCACAAACCTTGCACCTATCTTGCACTGACACTAACACCGTCTCTAAGTGGACCAAAACAAGATTTGACATGACCAACGTCACCTAGGTGTTCCATCATGTGCGTTCAAAATGATTGCCAAGCCTATGGTACATTTGGCGTAAACATTGCACCTATCTTGCACCAAGATTAGCACTATCTCCAAATGAACCAAAATGAGCTTTCACTGAGCGTTGTCACCTTGGAGTACCATTGGGTGCGTCCAAAATGATTATTGAGCCGATAGTATATTTGGCACAAACCTTGGACATATCTTGCATTGACACTAACACCGTCTCCAAACGAGTGAAACTAGATTTGACATGACCCACGTCATCTAGGGGTTTCAATGGGTGCGTCCATAACGATTTCCAAGCCTATGGTATGTTCGGCGCAAACCGTGCATCTATCTTGTGTCAAGATTAGCACTATTTCCAAATGGACCGAAATGAGCTTCCACTTGACCCTCGTGACTAAGGAGAACTGTCGGGTGCGTCCAAAACTATTTCTACGTTTGGCACAAACCGTGCACCTATCTTGCACTGACACTAACACCATCTCCAAACAGACCGAAACGAGATTTGGCATGACCCACATCACCTAGGATTTTCCATCGGGTGTGTCAAAAATGATTTTCGAGATTATAAGATGTTCAGCATAAACAATGCTCCTATCTTGCGTTAGGATTAACACTATCTCCAAATACACCGAAACGAGCTTCCACTTGAGCCTCATCACCTAGGAGTACTGTCGGGTGCACCCAAAATGGTTTCTAACCCTATGGTACGATTGGCGCAAATCATGCACTTATCTTGCTCTAACACTAACACAATCATGGAACGGATCGAAATGAGATTCCACATACGCCACATTACCTAGGAGTTCCATCAGCTTCGTCCAAAACAATTTCCAAGCCTATGGTACGTTTGGCGCAAACTGTGCATCTATCTTGCATCGACCCTAACACCGTTTCCAAATGGGCTGATACAAGATTCGCCATGACCCATGTCACCTAGGGAGTTCCATCATGTGTGTCCAAAATGATTGTTGTGCCTATGGTACGTTCGGCGTAAACAATGCATCTATCTTGCGTCAAGATTAGCACTATCCCCAAATGGACCAAAACGAGGTTCCACTTGTGCCTCGTCACCTCGGAGTACCATCGGGTGCATCCGAAACGATTACTGAGCCTATGGCACGTTTGGTGCATACCATGCACCTATCTTGCACCAACACTAACACCATCTTCAAATGGACTTAAATAAGATTCACCATGACCCACGTCACCTAGGATTTCCATCGGGTGTGTCCAAAACGATTTTCGATCCTATGGTACGTTCGGTGTAAACAATGCACCTATCTTGCGTCAAGATTAGCACTATCTCTAAAAGGACCAAAACGAGCTTCCACTTGAGCCTCGTCACCTAGGAGTATAATTGGTTTGCACCGACACTAACACCGTCTCTAAATGGACCGAAACAAGATTCCACTTGAGCCACATCACCTAGGAGTTCCATCAGGTGCGTCCAAAATGATTTCCAAGCATATGGTACATTCGGCGCAAACCGTATACCTATCTTGCGTAAAGATTAGTTCTATCTCCAAACGGATCGAAATGAGCTTCCACTTGAGCCTCATCACCTAGGAGTACCATCGGGTGCGTCCAAAACAATTATTGAGCCTATGGTACGTTAGGCGCAAACCGTGAACCTATCTTGAGTCAAGATTAGCACTATCTCCAAACGGACCGAAACGAGCTTTCACTTGAGCCTCGTCACCTAGGAGAACCGTTGGTTGTATCCAAAATGATTTCTATGTTTCGCGCAAACCGTGCACCTATCTTGCACTGAAACTAACACCGTCTCCAAACTGATCGAAACGAGATTTGACATGACCCACGTAACCAAGGGGTTCCATCGGGTGCGTCCAAAATGATTTCTGAGCCTATGGTACGTTCGGCGTAAACAATGCACCCATCTTGCGTCAAGAATAGCACTATATCCAAACGGACCGAAGCGAGGTTCCACTTGTGCCTCCTCACGTCAGACTACCATCGGTTGTGTCCAAAATGATTACTGAGCCTATGGTACGTTTGGCGCAAATCATGCACCTATCTTGTACCAACACTAACACCATTTCCAAACGGACCGAAACAAGATTCAACATGACCCACGTACTTAGGAGTTCCATCGGGTGCGTGCAAAACGATTTCTAATCCTATGGTACGTTTAGCGTAAACTATGCACCTATCTAGCATCAAGATTAACACTATCTCCAAACAGACCAAAACGAGCTTCCACTTGAGCCTCGTCTCCTAGAAGTACCATTCGGTACGTCCAAAATGATTTCTGAGCCTATGATACATTTGGTGCAAACCGTGCACCTATCTTAAGTCAAGATTAGTACTATGTCTGGATAAAAACGATTACTGAGCCATCGGGTGTGTCCAAAACGAGCTTCCACTTGAGCCTCGTCACCTAGGAGTACCATCGGGTGTGTCCAAAACTATTACTGAGCCTATAGTACGTTTGGTGCAAACCATGCACCTATCTTAAGTCAAGATTAATACTGTCTCCAAACGGACCGAAATAAGCTTGCACCTGAGCCTCGTCACCTAGGAGTACCATCGGGTGCATCCAAAATGATTTCTAACCCTATGGTACGTTTAAGCAAACCATGCACCTATTTTGCACGCACGCTAACTCCGTCTTCAAACGGACCAAAACAAGATTTCACATGACCCACGTCACCTAGGAGTTCTATCGGGTGGGTCCAAAACGATTTCTAAGCCTATGTACGTTCGGTGCAAATCGTGCACCTATCTTGCATCAAGATTGGCACTATCTCCAAACGGACCAAAACGAGCTTCCACTTTAGCCTCGTCACCTAGGTGTACCATCGGGTGTGTCCAATATGATTTCTGAGCCAACAGAACGTTCCGTGCAAACCGTGCACCTCTCTTGCACTGATGCTAACTCCATCTGCAATCGGACCAAAATAAGATTCCACATAACTCATGTCACCTTGAAGTTCCATCGGGTGCGTCCAAAACAATTTCTGAGCCAATGGTACATTCGGCGCAAACCGTGCACCTATCTTGCGTCAAGAATAGCACTAACTCCAAATGGACCGAAATGAGCTTCCACTTGAGCCTCGTTAACTTGGAGTACCATCGGGTGCATCCAAAACAATTTCTACCTATGGTATGTTTGGCCCATACTGTGCAACTATCTTGCTCCGACACTAACACCGTCGCGGAACGGACCGAAACGAGATTCCACATGAGCCACATCACCTAGGAGTTCCATCGGCTTTGTCCAAAACGATTTCCATGCCTATGGTATGTTTGGTGCAAACGGTGTACCTAACTTGCACCGACACTAACACCGTCTCCAAACGGACCGAAACCAGATTCGCCATGACCCATGTCGCCTAGGAGTTCCATCGGGTGCGTCCAAAATAATTGCCGAGCGTATGGTACGTTCAGCATAAGCAATGCACCTATCTTGCATCAAGATTAGCACTATCTCCAAATGGACTGAAATGTGGTTCCACTTGTGCCTCATCACCACATAGTACAATCGAGTGCGTCCAAAACGATTACTGATCCTATGGTACGTTTGGTGCCAACCATACACCTATCTTGCACCGACACTAACCTCATCTCTAAACATACCGAAACAAGATTCACCATGACCCATGTCATCTAAGAGTTTCATTGGGTGCGTCCAAAATGATTTCCGAGCTTATGCTACATTCGGCGTAAACTATGCATCTATTTTGCATCAAGATTAGCACTATCTCCAAATAGACCAAAACGAGCTTCCACTTGAGCCTCGTCACCTAGGAGTACCATTGGGTACGTCCAAAATGATTTATGAGCCTATGGTATGTTTGGCTCAAATCGTGCACCTATCTTGCGTCAAGATTAGTACTATCTCCAAACGGATCAAAATGAGCTTCCACTTGAAGCACATCACCAAGGAGTACCATTGGGTGTGACCAAAACAATTATTGAGCCTATGGTACATTTGGCGCAAACCATGCTCCTATCTTGAGTCAAGATTAACACTATCTCCAAACATACCGAAATGAGCTTCCACTTGAGCCTCGTCACCTAGAAGTACCATTGGGTACATCCAAAATAATTTCTAAGCCTATGAAACATTTGGTGCAAACCGTGCACCTATCTTGAGTCAAGATTAGTACTATCTCCAAATAGATCAAAACGAGCTTCCACTTGAGCCTCATCACCTAGACGTACCAGCGGGTGCGTCCAAAATGATTACTAAGCCTATGGTACGTTTTGCGCAAACCATGCACCTAGCTTGCACCGATCCTAACACTGTTTCCAAATGGACCGAAACAAGATTTGACATGACCCACATCACCAAGGGGTTCCATCGGGAGCGTCCAAAATAATTTTCAAGCCTATGGTACGTTCAACGCAATGCATTAAGATTAGCACTATCTCCAAATAGATCGAAACGAGCTTCCACTTGAGCCTCATCAACTTGGAGTACCATCGGGAGTGTCCAAAACGATATCTAGTCCAATGGTACATTTGGTGCAAACCGTGCACCTATCTTGCTCTGACACTGGCACCATCATGGAATGGACTAAAATGAGATTCCATATGAGCCACATCACCTAGTTGTTTTGTCGGCTTTGTCCAAAACAATTTCTAAGACTATGGTACGTTTGGTGCAAACCATACACCTATCTTGCACTGACACTAACACTGTCTCTAAATGGACCGAAACAAGATTCACCATGACCCACATCACCTAGGTGTTCCATCAGGTGCTTCCAAAATGATTGCCGAGCCAGTGGTATGTTCATCGTAAATAATGTACCTATCTTGCGTCAAGATTACTACTATCTCCAAAAGGACCAAAACAAGGTTCCACTTATGCCTCGTCACCTCGAAGTACCATCGGGTGCGTCCAAAATGATTACTGAGCCTATGGTATGTTTGGCACAAACCATGCACCTATCTTGCACCGACACTGACACCATCTCCAAACAGACGGAAACAAGATTCGCCATGACCCACGTCACCTCGGAGTTCCATCAGGTGCGTGCAAAACAATTTCTGAGCCTATTGTATGTTCAGCGTAAACTAAGCACCTATCTTGCGTGAAGATTAGCACTATCTCCAAACAGACTGAAACGAGCTTCCACTTGAGCCTCGTCACCTAGAAGTACCATTCGACACGTCCAAAATGATTTCTAGACCTATGTTACGTTTGTCGCAAACCATGCACCTATCTTAAGTCAAGATTAATATTATCTCCAAACGGACCGAAATAAGCTTGCACCTGAGCCTCGTCACCTAGGAGTACCATCGGGTGCATCCAAAATGATTTCTAACCCTATGGTACGTTTAAGCAAACCATGCACCTATTTTGCACGCACGCTAACTCCGTCTTCAAATGGACCAAAACAAGATTCCACATGACCCACGTCACCTAGGAGTTCTATCGGGTGGGTCCAAAACGATTTCTAAGCCTATGTACGTTCAGTGCAAACCGTGCACCTATCTTGCATCAAGATTGGCACTATCTCCAAACGGACCAAAACGAGCTTCCACTTTAGCCTCGTCGCCTAGGTGTACCATCGGGTGTGTCCAATATGATTTCTGAGCCAACAGAACGTTCCATGCAAACCATGCACCTCTCTTGCACTGATGCTAACTCCATCTGCAATTGGACCAAAATAAGATTCCACATAACCCACGTCACCTTGAAGTTCCATCGGGTGCGTCCAAAATAATTTCTGAGCCAATGGTACATTCGGCGCAAACCGTGCACCTATCTTGCATCAAGAATAGCACTATCTCCAAATGGACCGAAAAGAGCTTCCACTTGAGCCTCGTTAACTTGGAGTACCATCGGGTGCATCCAAAACAATTTCTACCTATGGTATGTTTGGCCCATACTGTGCAACTATCTTGCTCCGACACTAACACCATTGCGGAACGGACCGAAACGAGATTCCACATGAGCCACATCACCTAGGAGTTCCATCGGCTTTGTCCAAAATAATTTCCAAGCCTATGGTATGTTTGGTGCAAACGGTGCACCTAACTTGCACCGACACTAACACCGTCTCCAAACGGACCGAAACCAGATTCGCCATGACCCATGTCGCCTAGAAGTTCCATCGGGTGCGTCCAAAATAATTGCCGAGCGTATGGTACGTTCAGCATAAACAATGCACCTATCTCGCATCAACATTAGCACTATCTCCAAATGGACTGAAACGTGGTTCCACTTGTGCCTCGTCACCACAGAGTACAATCGGGTACGTCCAAAACGATTACTGATCCTATGGTACGTTTGGCGTAAACCATGCACCCATCTTGCACCGACACTAACCCCATCTCTAAACATACCGAAACAAGATTCACCATGACCCACGACATCTAAGAGTTTCATTGGGTGCGTCCAAAATGATTTCCGAGCCTATGCTACATTCGGCGTAAACTATGCATCTATTTTGCATCAAGATTAGCACTATCTCCAAATAGACCAAAACGAGCTGCCACTTGAGCCTCGTCACCTAGGAGTACCATTGGGTACGTCCAAAATGATTTATGAGCCTATGGTATGTTTGGCGCAAACCGTGCACCTATCTTGCGTCAAGATTAGTACTATCTCCAAATGGATCAAAATGAGGTTCCACTTGAAGCACATCACCAAGGAGTACCATTGGGTGTGACCAAAACAATTATTGAGCCTATGGTACATTTGGCGCAAACCATGCTCCTATCTTGAGTTAAGATTAACACTATCTCCAAACGTACCGAAATGAGCTTTCACTTGAGCCTCGTCACCTAGAAGTACCATTGGGTACATCCAAACTAATTTCTGAGCCTATGAAACATTTGGTGCAAACCGTGCACATATCTTGAGTCAAGATTAGTACTATCTCCAAATAGATCAAAATGAGCTTCCACTTCAGCCTCATCGCCTAGACATACCAGTGGGTGCGTCCAAAATGATTACTAAGTCTATGGTACGTTTGGCGCAAACCATGCACCTAGCTTGCACCGATCCTAACACTGTTTCCAAATGGACCGAAACAAGATTTGACATGACCCACATCACCAAGGGGTTCCATCGGGAGCGTCCAAAATGATTTTCGAGCCTATGGTACGTTCAACACAATGCATCAAGATTAGCACTATCTCCAAATAGATCGAAACGAGCTTCCACTTGAGCCTCATCAACTTGGAGTACCATCGGGAGTGTCCAAAATGATTTCTAGTCCAATGGTACATTTGGCGCAAACCGTGCACCTATCTTGCTCTGACACTGGCACCATCATGGAATGGACTAAAATTAGATTCCATATGAGCCACATCACCTAGTTGTTCCGTCGGCTTCGTCTAAAACAATTTCTAAGCCTATGGTACGTTTGGTGCAAACCATACACCTATCTTGCACTGACACTAACGCTGTCTCTATATGGACCGAAACAAGATTCACCATGACCCACGTCACCTTGGTGTTCCATCAGGTGCTTCCAAGATGATTGCTGAGCCAGTGGTATGTTCATCGTAAATAATGCACCTATCTTGCGTCAAGATTACTACTATCTCCAAAAGGACCAAAACAAGGTTCCACTTATGCCTCGTCACCTCGGAGTACCATTGGGTGCGTCCAAAATGATTACTAAGCCTATGGTATGTTTGGCACAAACCATGCACCTATCTTGCACCGACACTGACACCGTCTCCAAACAGACCGAAACAAGATTCGCCATGACCCACGTCACCTCGGAGTTCCATCAGGTGCGTGCAAAACAATTTCTGAGCCTATTGTATGTTCAGCGTAAACTAAGCACCTATCTTGCGTCAAGATTAGCACTATCTCCAAACACACTGAAACAAGCTTCCACTTGAGCCTCGTCACCTAGAAGTACCATTCGGCACGTCCAAAATGATTTCTGGGCCTATGGTACATTTGGTGCAAACCGTGCACCAATCTTGAGTCAAGATTAGTACTATCTCCGAATGGATCAAAATGAGCTTCCACTTGAGCCTCATCACCTAGGAGTACCATCGGTTGTGTCCAAAATGATTACTAAGCCTATGGTACGATTGGCGCAAACCGTGCACCTATTTTAAGTCAAGATTAACACTGTCTCCAAACAGATCGAAATGAGCTTCCACCTGAGCCTCGTCACCTAGGATTACCATCGGGTGCATCCAAAATGATTTTTGACCTTATGGTACATTTGAGCAAACCATGCACCTATCTTACACGCACGCTAACTCCGTCTTCAAATGGACCAAAACAAGATTCGCCATGACCCACGTCACTTAGGTGTACCATCGGGTGTGTCCAATATGATTTCTGAGCCAACAGAATGTTCCATGCAAACCGTGCTCCTCTCTTGCACTGATGCTAACTCCATCTGCAATCAGACCAAAATAAGATTCCACATAACTCACGTCACCTTGAAGTTCCATCGGGTGCGTCCAAAATAATTTCTGAGCCAATGGTACATTCGGCGCAAACCATGCACCTACTTGCATCAAGAATAGCACTATCTCCAAATGAACCAAAATTAGCTACCACTTGAGCCTCGTTAACTTGGAGTACCATCGGGTGCATCCAAAACAATTTCCACCTATGGTATGTTTGGCCCAAACCGTACAACTATCTTGCTCTGACACTAGCACCATTGTGGAATGGACCGAAACGAGATTTCACATGAACCACATCACCTAGGAGTTCCATCGGCTTCGTCCAAAACAATTTCCAAGCCTATAGTATGTTTGGCGCAAACTGTGCCCTATCTTCCACACACACTAACACCATCTCTAAACGGACCGAAACAAGATTCGCCATGACCCACGCCACCTAGGAGTTCCATCAGGTGCGTCCAAAATGATAACCGAGCCTATGGTATGTTCAGCGTAAACAATGCACCTATCTTGCATCAAGATTTGCACTATCTCCAAACGGACTAAAACGAGGTTCCACTTGTGCCTCGTCACCTCGGAGTACAATCGGGTGCGTCCAGAACGATTACTGATCCTATGGTACGTTTGGCGCAAACTATGCACCTATCTTGCACCAACACTAACACCGTCTCTAAATGGACTGAAACAAGATTCGCCACGACCCACGTCATCTAGTAGTTCATCGGGTGCGTCCAAAATGATTTTCGAGCCTATGGTACATTCGGCGTAAACTATGCATCTATTTTGTGTCAAGATTAGCACTATCTCAAATTGGACGGAAACGAGCTTCCACTTGAGCCTCGTCACCTAGGAGTACCATTGGGTACGTCCAAAATGATTTCTAAGCCTATGGTACATTTGGTGCAAACCGTTCACCTATCACATGTCAAGATTAGTACTATCACTAAACGGATCAAAACGAGCTTCTACTTGAGCATTATTACCTAAGGGTACCATCGGGTGCGTCCAAAACGATTATTGAGCCTATGGTACGTTTGGTGCAAAACCATGCACCAAGCTTGCACTGATAGTAACACCATTTCCAAATGGACCGAAACAAGATTCGCCATGACCCACGTCACCTAGGAGTTTCATCGGGTGCATCCAAAATGATTTCTGAGCCTATGGTACTTTTAGCGTAAACTATGCACCTATCTTGCGTCAAGATTAGCACTATCTCCAAACGCACCGAAACGAGCTTCCACTTGAGCCTCATCACCTAGATGTACCATTGGGTACATCCAAAATGATTTCTGAGCCTATGGTATATTTGGTGCAAACCGTGCACCTATCTTGAGTCAAGATCAACACTATCTCTAAACGGACTGAAATGAGCTTGCACCTGAGCCTCATCACCAAGGAGTACCATCGGGTGCATCCAGAACGATTTCTAACCCTATGGTACATTTGAGCAAATTATGCACCTATCTTGCACGGACGCTAACTCCGTGTTCAAACGGACCAAAACAAGATTCCACAAGACCCACGTTACCTAGGAGTTCCATCAGGAACGTCCAAAACAATTTCTGAGCCTATGTACATTCGGTGCAAACTGTGCACCTATCTTGCGTCAAGATAGGCACTATCTCCAAACAGACCAAAACGAGCTTCCACTTTAGCCTCGTCACCTAGGTGTACCATCAGGTGCGTCCAACATGATTTTGGAGCCAATGGAATATTCCGTGCAAACCGTGCACCTCTCTTGCACCGATTCTAACACCGTCTCCAATTGGACCAAAACAAGATTCCACATAACCCAAGTCACCTAGAAGTTTCGTTGGTTGCCTCCAAAATAATTTCTGAGCCAATGGTATATTTGGCGCAAACCGTGCAACTATCTTGCGTCAAGATTAGCACTATCTCCAAACGGACTGAAATGAGCTTCTACTTAAGCCTCGTCACTCCGGTGCATCCAAAATGATTACTGAGCCTATGGTATGTTTGCCACAAACTGTGCACCTATCTTGCACTGACACTAACACCGTCTCCAAACAGATCGAAACAAGATTTGACATTCCAACGCGTGCGTCCAAAATGATTTTTGAGCCTATGGAACATACAGCGCAATGCGTCAAGATTAGCACTATCTCCAAATAGATCAAAACGAGCTTCCACTTGAGCCTAGTCAACTTGGAGTACCATCGGGTGTGTCCAAAATGATTTCTAGCCCCATGGTACATTTGGCGCAAACCGTGCACCTATCTTGCTCTGACACTAACACCATCATGGAATGGACAAAAACGAGATTCCACATGAGCCACATCACCTAGGATTTCCATCGGCTTCGTCCAAAATGATTTCTAAGCCTATGGTACGTTTGGTGCAAACCGTACACCAATCTTGCACCGACACTAACACAGCCTCTAAACGGACCGAAACAAGATTCATCATGACCCATGTCACCTAGGAGTTCCATCCGGTGGTTCCAAAATGATTGTCGAGCCTATGTATGTTCATCGTAAACAATGCATCTATCTTGCGTCAAGATTAGCTCTATCTACAAAAGGAACAAAACGAGGGTCATCATCCAAAATGATTACTGAGCCTATGGTACGTTTGGCGCAAACCATGCACCTATCTTGCACTGATACTAACACCGTCTCCAAATGGACCGAAACAAGATTCGTGATGACCCAAGCCACCTAGGAGTTCCATCGGGTGCGTCCAAAATGATTTCTGAGCCTATGGTACGTTTAGCGTAAACTATGCACGTATCTTGCTCCAAGATTAGCACTATCTCCAAATAGACCGAAACAAACTTCCACTTGAGCCTCGTCACCTAGGAGTACCATTGATTACGTCCAAAATAATTTCTAAGCCTATGATACGTTTGGCGCAAACCGTGCATGTAACAGAACCGTCCAAATTATAAGAGCACAAGTACAAAAACAATTACCGGAGTGATCAAATTCTCGCACTTGAGCCCATATAACTCCGGTAGTCCAATGAAATCACGAGGGATTTCAAACCAACCAACATCAAAGCCAAGATCGTAGTGATTCAACATAACAAGTCACATGTTACATTCATTTCACAAGTAAATCAATTTACATCGGAGTTCAACATAGTTATTACAACTTAAGTTCAAAAGTAGCGGAAGCAAAGTAATTTAAAACTAACATTAATCTTATTTCAAATACATGCCAGTACCACGGTCGACTTCCAACAAAAGCATTAGAGGTAAGGTAAATAAGAAGGATCATGCCCATGATCGCACTCCGCCACTAAGGCAGGAGCCAACCAGCTCTTGCAGCCACCATGATACATCACAACCTGCAACAAGTGGGGATAAAACCCTGAGTACGACAAAGTACTCAGCTAGACTTACCCGTCAGAAACCAGAAATAAGGTGACACCAAGGATCATGCAAGGCTGATATGAAGTGGGGCTAGCTTGACAACATTTTGCATAAAAGCTTAATATAGATGATCAATCATTAATACTTAAGCATCAAGTTAATTATCATTAACCTATCATCTATATTAGAACTTGTACTAGAGCACTCACTTTATTAGGAACAAATAATATTAACCATAGCAGGTATAAGTTGAGGCAACCTTTCCATCGTGATCCAATTAACCATCAGTTCAATTTAATTGAATCTACGTTGCCGCTGCTCAAGTCAAGTGCTCACTAACCGGGAGCGATGGCGATTCGAATCGAATTCCTATCCAGCTGGAGGGGTATTTCTAACACTCACCGCGCAGGCCCCTGCCAGGGTCGCACAAGCCACCTTTCGTACAATTCAGGAGTCGTGGGTTCGAATGATGCTGCATCCCCATGGGCAACACTCTGCCAGGTGATAGGGACTCTAACCCCCACTTGGTCTCACGCCAATGTCCCCAAGCACATCCTTACTCTTCTCTAAGATGCGACCTACCATTCGACTCCCGGCCTGAACCGAATTACTCGGCTTCGCGGTCGGAACGACTTATCCGGCCAACTAAGTGTTAGACTGCGTTCAACATGACTCAAGGACGTACAGCGAATCGGTCCTTAAATGACTCAGACGGGGATAGATTCACACCCAAGACCTCCATGCCTTGTTGCTTCACTATCGTCATCCCGCCCGGTCTCATTTCATTTTATTAACACATGGTTCCATTCCACGATAGCAAATATAGCCAACCGTGCCATATATGAATATCCCTATATCTCACAGGTGATAGGAAATCACCTGACTTCTACCGCTTAAAGCAGGGCTAAGCATCTACTCGATCCTAGTCTATGTAGGATTCAAGGATTCAAATATCTGGACAACGAATGATATAATGCAGCAAGGGTTTCCAACCAACTCCTACCACTTAATGCAACAATACGTATAACATATATAAAATTAATTGCTTTGAAGGTAGGAGGCTTATAATGCTCCAGGGCTTGCCTGGGATCCGACTCAAGTTAGAGTATATCAGATGAAACCCGCTTGGCGAGCATCCTCCAATCTATTGCTTGTCCGGTCCTTCTATCTTCGGGATGGATCCACCAACTCCATCTTTAGGTTTGGCTCCACATCAGGTCCTTCACGTGCTTCAGCTAGCGTACCTAAATGAGGTGCAATAATGCATATGTATGAATGCATAGAAATGCAATGGACAAAGCATCACATACAGTAAGCAAGACAAACACCATAATACACTCCACATGCATAGACACTTCATGTTGCTTAAATAAACATCTCTCAACCTAATATAAAAGGTGGCAAGCATATTAGACATGGCACACAAGGTTTCACAAGATCTCAGGTGTATTAACTTAACTACCCTCAAAGGCATAAGTCACACTTAACAATATGCAAGCAAACAACTATAATTGGCATCTATCAAATTCTAGACATGCAAACATCAGCTACAAGATTTAGCTATAACTGGAGTTACACAAAGCCAAATGACTTACAAGAAGACATTCTGGAAAGCTTATGAAATTATCTACATTTCACCTAAAATCACCATAGCATGATTCTAAAGTTTAACATGTCGAATTTAAATAAACACAGAAACTGGTCTAACAAGACAGAGAGCAAGCAATTCTGTAACCCAACTTTAAACAGCTATAACTCCTAAACCACATGGCCAAATACCACCAAATTTTAACAGCAGCTAGATATATAAATTGTCTACAACTTTTGTATAAACAAGTTTCACAACAAAGCACATTATCATGAAGAACTTTGCCAAGTTTCCAGATCTGTCCAGAAACTTCGTTTGCAAGAAATAATTATTAACTTATGTTGCAAACATATAATTGGACAAAACCAACTTTACCAACATTTCACACATGACTAATGAACACCAGAAAACTTAGTGTCCATTTCTAAATAAATTCTTTTAATGCTTTTTCTTAATTTATTTAAATAATTAAGTGGAATTATGAACACATAACAAAATTGCACAATAAATTCTACTAAAATTACAGTGGCCTACATATTCTCCCAATAGTTTACTGTACAAATTTCAAACTATTTGGACAAGTATATCAACCTCTATGAAAAAGACAAATATCTATTGCAATAATTCATGTGAGAGCAAGTTAAACCTAAAAATCAATATTTTCTATGAACACAGGGCTATAGTATGAATCAATATGATATATAAACATCATACTAAGCTAATGAAACAACATTTTCCCATTTTATCATTTATATATTATTTATAAGCTATTTATCAAGCCATAAGCAAGTTAAATCAATAACTTGATCATGCAGTAAACAATGACCATGAAATTTATACCACAATACATTCATAGCATGGAAAGACTACCATAAAAATTTCACATCATTTGGAGCAACACAACTCAAGATATGAAAATGACAAGCAATATAATATAGATTTCCTTATTTCACAAGGTCAAATCAAAACCTTAAGAAAACAGTGAACAACTAGTTTGTTTAATATTTTTCCTAGCTAGTACATGTCATCACAAAATTAACAAAGCAAGAATCACTATTTTTGGGGTCCTAAAACTCAAGATATGGCTCTGGTCAAGTTTATAAGCATTTTAGAGTATTTTTAAAGCTTAAATAAAAACATCAGAAAACTTCTACAAACATGTAACATATTATGACTCCACTGCATAGATCTCTTCGCAAGGTTTCTAAAAAGTCCACTTTTGCTATTTTTGGAATTACCTAGCAGGAGATATGAATTTTAGAAGATTTACACCGATTTAAAATTCAAAATCAGAATTATCCACACCTAACTGAATTTGCTAGGCGCACCCGAAAGCATACCCAAAACAGCCACCGCATAACCGATGGATGGGACCCACTGCTCAGGCGAGCCCACCTGTCATGCTCACACACCGAGAGATAGAGAGAGGGGAAGCCGGCCTTCATCTTCCTCATGCCGACAGCAGAGCAAGGGAGACGGCTGGTCGCTCGCGGCTCCAGCGAGAGGGTCGCCGGCAGCGGTGGCCAAGGATGGCACGAGCACCAGCGTGCCTAACCGCACCCGTGGGGGGTCGAATCATGGCTGGAGATGCACCGTGACCTCCCGGCCACGTGCACGGCATCCATGGCCGGCCCGGCACCGGTGGCCACGCGGTACAGCGGCGAGGAGAGGCCGGGGAGAAGTGCTACGAGTTCGGCGTCGCAGGGCGAATCTGCTGGTGGTGCTCGTCAGAAGTGAGGGTGGTCGAGATGACAGGAACAAGGGGGCGTGAGGGCGCTGGCGGCCTTGGAGTTCGGCCGGTTGGCCATGGCGGGGGCACGCTCTAGTGCCCTGGAGCTTGGGCGAGCGTGCGCGTGGGGCAGAGCATGACACTATGAGGGCGGTGGTGCTTGTTGTGGGATGCTAGGGAGCTCAGAGATGGAGGGACGACGGTGGCAGCTCAGAGCTCCATGGACAGCCATGGCGGGCGCGTGCTCCCGTGACGAACAGAGCGAGGCGAAGGCGGAGGCAAGCTCAGGGACAAGGGAGGGGACTCAGACGTCCACCCTTGAGGACGCAGAGGCGCGGGGCATGCGTCTAGGAAGGTGGAGCGCATGGCAGCTGCGCTCGGCCATGGTGGGGGCACGGCCAGCGCATGGAGGGCGCGTGGACATCCTCCCGAACAGGTGGCGGGTGAAGGACTGAGCACCTCGGTTGCCGTTTTTGAGCATATTCCGTGAAGATTCAGCTCTAGCTCCTTAAACAAATTTTGTTGTTCTACTGATGCTCCACAACTTTCATTTAGGGTGCAAGATCATTAGTGCTGTAGATTAGGAGATAATTAGCATCTAAGTTAGCAATGTCAACACATTACTAATCAATAAGGAAACTCGATTTTTGCTGATCAATTGAGGTCAAACTTAAGCCAACTTTTTGCATGATCTACTACACCACATACACTCCAACTTTTGTTTTGGGACCATGTTAAGTTATTTAACAAAATTTCGAGAATGCGGCATGTCAACATGTCAAGGCCGATCAGTGATAAAACAACTTTTTGTTGTTTTGGAAGCTCTTATTGAAGGTCCAACTAAGCTCCATTTTGAGTGACACTTGATCCATTGTTTCCATCATAAAAAGTACTACAACTCATATTAAGGAACCTAATTGAGCTACCATATGAAATTGGAAGATAAAATGTCACGAACATGTTGACTTGATGCTGCCGATTAGGGACTTAGAATATGCTAAGTGTTGGGAAACAACTCTAAATTGCCTTGTGGGCCCTTTTTGAGCACGTTCCACACATTTTCATGACTTGACTCTTAAACAAAGTTTGTTCCCTATAAAATTCTCTACAACTTTGTAAAAGGGTGCATAGTCATGCAAAGCTTCTAGGTCAGACTTTTGAAATGGTCAAATGAAAGGGTTCTACGGTCCATACATAGTCAACCATCACTTAGAAGCACATTTAGTCAAAATGATCAACATGAACATTGTTCCATTAAGTGTCCTAAGTGTAGTTAAGGTGTTGTAGAGACCCAACATACACACCACACATAGGTTGCACAAAAGTGTAAGCCTCACATGCACTGAAACATAGAAGTCACTATAATTGTAGTGCTTGTCTCAAGGCCAGTTTACAAGTGTTTCCTGTGTTTGCTTCAAGGTACATGCTACACATGCTTCCCTAGGTTGTTCCACATGTTGCAAGGGTTTGTTGTACATGTTGCACTTGTATGTTGCATAAGCACTAGCTCCCATGGGATGTAAGGCAGGTTTTAGTGATAATCCAAACACGCATATAACTTATCATTTCATGTGACTTTTTTATTCCAAATTTCATGAAACTTTTCCAGGGGTCAATATAGATAGGTACTAAGGTGAGACATATGAAGATATTGCAATAACACTATCCAAGCATATATCTTGAAAATGGCCTATATGTAAGGCAATAGTGCAACCTTCAACTTTAGGTTAGGCTCATCTCCATAGGTTGACCTTGACATTGTCATCTCCACTTAATATGTCATATTTGAGCTCAAACCCACTGCTTAATGAGTGACAAACACCTAGGGTGTTACAGTGCACCTATCTTGAGTCAAGATTAGTACTATCTCCAAACAGATAAAAACGAGCTTCCACTTGAGTCTCATCACCTACGAGTACCATCAGGTGCATCCAAAATGATTACTGAGCCTATGGTACGTTTGGCGCAAATCGTGCACCTATCTTGAGTCAATATTAACACTATCTCCAAACGAACTGAAATGAGCTTCCACTTGAGCCTCGTCACCTAGAGTACCATTGGGTGCATCCAAAATGATTTCTGAACCTCTAGTACATTTGATGCAAACCATGCACCTATCTTGCACGAATGCTAACTCCACCTTCAAACAGACCAAAACAAGATTCCACATGACCCATGCCACCTAGGAGTTCAATCGAGTGCATCAAAACTGAACCTATGGTACGTTCGGCACAAACTGTGCACCTATCTTGTGTCAAGATTGGCACTATCTCCAAATAGACCGAAATGAGTTTCCACTTGAGCCTCATCTCCTAGGAGTACCATTGGGTGCATCCAAAACGATTTTTGAGCCTTTGGTATGTTCTACGCAAACCGTGCACCTCTCTTGCACCGATGCTAACTCTATCTCCAATCGGACCAAAACAAGATTCCACATGACCCACGTTACCTAGAAGTTCCATCTGTTGCGTCCAAAACGATTACAGAGCCTAGGGTACGTTTGGCGCAAACTGTGCACCTATCTTGCACAAACACTAACACCATATCCAAACGGACTAAACGAGATTTGACATGACCAACGTCACCTAGGGGTTCCATCGGGTGCGTCCAAAATGATTTCCAAGCCTATGGTACATTCAGCACAAATCGTGCACCAATCTTGCGTCAAGATTAGTAATATCTCCAAATGGACTGAAACGAGCTTCCACTTGAGCCTCATCAACTTGGAGTACCATCAGGTGCATCCAAAATGATTTCTAACCCTATGGTACATTTGGCACAAACCGTGCACCTATCTAGCTCTGACACTAACACCGTCATGGAATGGACGGACACGTGATTCCATAGGAGCCACATCACCTATGAGTTCCATCGGCTTCTTCCAAAACTATTTCCAAGCCAACGGTATGTTTGGCGCAAACCATGCACCTATCTTGCACCGACACTAACACCGTTTTCAAATGGACCAAAACAAGATTTGCCTTGACCCACGTCACCTAGGAGTTCCATCGGGTGTGTCCAAAATAATTGCCAAGCCTATGGTACGTTCGGCGTAAACAATGCACCTATCTTGCATCAAGATTAGCACTATCTCTAAACGGACTGAAACAAGGTTCACCTCGAAGTACAATCGGGTGCGTCCAAAACGGTTACTGATCCTATGGTACGTTTGGCAGAAACCAGACGCCTATTTTGCACCGACACTAACACCGTCTCCAAATAGACGAAACAAGATTCACCACGATCGATGTCACCTAGGAGTTCCATCGGGTGCGTCCAAAATGATTTTCGATCCTATGGTATGTTCGGCATAAACAATGCATCTATTTTGCGTCAAGATTAGCACTATCTCCAAACGGACCGAAATGAGCTTTCACTTGAGCCTCGTCACCTAGGAGTACCATTTGGTACGTCCAAAATGATTTCTGAGCCTATGGTACGTTTGGCGCAAACCGTGAATCTATCTTGAGTCAAGATTAGTACTGTCTTCAAAGGGATCAAAACGAGCTTCCACATGAGCATCATCACCTAGGAGTACCATTAGGAGCGTCCAAAATGATTACAGAGCCTATGGTACATTTAGCACAAACCATGCACCTATCTTGAGTCAAGATTAATACTATCTCCAAACGGACCAAAATGACCTTGCACCTGAGCCTCATCACCAAGGAGTACGATCGGATGCATCTAGAACGACTTCTGACCCTATGGTACATTTGAGCAAACCATGCTCCCATCTTGCATGGACACTAACTCCATCTTCAAACGGACCATAACAAGATTCCACATGACCCACGTCACCTAGGAGTTCCATCAGGTGCGTCCAAAATGGTTTTTGAGTCCATGGTATGCTCAGTGCAAACCATGCACCTATCTTGCATCAAGGTTAGCACTATCTCCAAATGGAACGAAACAAGCTTCCACTTAAGCCTCATAAGATAGGAGTACCATCGGGTGCGTCCAAAATAATTTTTGAGCCAATGGTACGTTTGGCGCAAGATGTGCACCTATCTTGCTCCAACACTAACACCGTCACTAAATGTACAGAAATGGGATTCCACAAGAGCCACGTCACCTAGGAGTTCCATTGGGTGCACCCAAAATTATTTCTAAGCCTATTGTACGTTCAGCGCAAACCATGCTCCTATCTTGCATCAAGAATAGCACTATCTCCAAATGGACCGAAATGAGCTTCCACTTGAGCCTCGTCACCTAGGAGAATGGTGGGTGCATCCAAGACGATTTCTACGTTTGATGCAAACCATGCACCTATATTACACTGACACTAACACCGTCTCTAAACAAACCAAAACGAGATTTGCATGACCCACATCACATAGGAGTTCCATAGGGTGTGTCCAAAATGATTTTTGAGCCTATGGTACGTTCGGCGTAAACTATGCACCACTCTTGTGTCAAGATTAGCACTATCTCCAAATGGACCAAAACGAGCTTCCACTTGAGCCTCATCTCTTAGAAGTACCATTGGGTGTGTCCAAAATGATTTCTAAGCCTTGATATGTTTGGTGCAAACCGTGCACCTATCTTGCTCCCACACTAACATCATCTCTGAATGGACAAAAATGAGATTCCACATGAGCCACGTCACCTAGGAGTTTGATCGGGTGCCTCCAAAACGATTTTCAAGCCTATGGTACGTTTGGCACAAACCGTATACCTATCTTGCATCAAGATTAGTACTATCTCCAAACAGATCGAAATGAGCTTTCACTTGAGCCTCATCGCCTAGGAGCACCATCGGGTGTGTCCAAAATGATTACTGAGCCTATGGTACGTTTGGCGCAAACCGTGCACCTATCTTGAGTCAAGATTAGCACTATCTCCAAACAGACCGAAACAAGCTTCCACTTGAGCCTCGTCATCTACGAGTACTATCAGGTACGTCCAAAATGATTTCTGACCCTATGGTACGTTTGGCGCAAACCGTGCACCAATCTTGCTCTGACAATGACACCATCACGGAATGGACTGAAACAAGACTCCACAAGAGCCACATCGCCTTGGAGTTCCATCGGCTTTGTCCAAGACAATTTCCAAGCTAAGGGTATGTTTGGCGCAAACCATGCCCCCATCTCGCACCGATACTAACACTGTCTCCAAACTGACCAAAACAAGATTGATGTGACCCACGTCACTTAGGAGTTCCATCATGTGTGTCCAAAATGATTGCCAGGCCTATGGTACATTTGGCGTAAACAATGCACCTATCTTGCGTCAAGATTAGCACTATCTCCAAATAGAACGAAAAGAGCTTCCACTTGAGCCTCGTAACATAGGAGTACCATCGGGTGTGTCCAAAATAGTTTTTGAGCCTATGGTAGTTTTGGCGCAAACTGTGCACCCATCTTGCTCTGACAGTAACACTGTCCCTGAATGTACCGAAACGAGATTCCACATGAGCCATGTCACCTAGGAGTTCCATCTGGTGCGTCCAAAACGATTTTACAAGCCTATGGTACGTTCGGTGCAAACTGTGCACCTATCTTGCGTCAAGATTAGCACTATCTCCAAACGGAACGAAACGAGCTTCCACTTGAGCCTCGTCACCTAGGAGAACAGTCGGGTGTGTCCAAACCAATTTCTACATTTGGCACAAACCGTACACTTATCTTGCACTAACACTAACATTGTCTCCTTACGGACTGAAACAAGATTTCACATGACCCACATCACCAAGGAGTTCCATCAGGTGTGTCCAAAATAATTTCTGAGCCTATGTTACATTCGGTATAAACAATGCACCTATCTTGCGTCAAGATTAGCACTATCCCCAAACGGATTGAAACGAGCTTCCACTTGGGCCGTGTCATCTATGAGTACCATCAGGTACATCCAAAATGATTCTTGAGTCTATGGTACGTTTGGCGCAAACCTTGCACCTATCTTGCACTAACACTAACACCTTCTCCAAACAGACCGAAACAAGATTTGACACGACCCACGTCCCCTAGGAGTTCCATTGTGTGCATCCAAAATGATTGCTGAGCCTATGGCACCTTCGGTGTAAACTATGCACCTATCTTGCGTCAAGATTAGCACTATCCCCAAATGGACTGAAATGAGGTTCCACTTGTGCCTCATCACCTCAGAGTACCATCGGGTCCATCCAAAATGATTACTGAGCCTATGGTACGTTCGGCATAACCAATGCATCTATTTTGTGTCCAGATTAGCACTATCTCCAAACATACCAAAATGAGCTTTCACTTGAGCCTCGTCACCTAGGAGTACCATTGAGTACGTCCAAAATGATTTCTGAGCCTATGGTACATTTGGCACAAACCGTGAATCTATCTTGAGTCAAGATTAGTACTGTCTCCAAACAGATCAAAACGAGCTTCCACTTGAGCATCATCACCTAGGAGTACCATTGGGTGTGTCCAAAATGATTACAGAGCCTATGGTACATTTAGCGTAAACTATGCACATATCTTCAGTCAAGATTAACACTATCACCAAATGGACCAAAATGAGCTTGCACCTGAGCCTCATCACATAGGAGTACCATCGGATGCATCCAGAACGACTTCTGACCCTATGGTACATTTGAGCAAATCATGCACCTATCTTGCACGGACACTAACTCCGTCTTCAAACAGACCATAACAAGATTCCACATGACCCATGTCACCTAGGAGTTCCATCGGGTGCGTCTAAAATGATTTCTGAGCTTATGTACATTTGGTGCAAACTGTGCACCTATCTTGCATCAAGATTGGCACTACCTCCAAACGGACCGAAACGAGCTTCCACTAGGTGTACCATCGGGTTTGTCCAAAATGATTTCTGAGCCTATGGAACGTTTCGTCCAAACCGTGCACCTCTCTTGCACTGATGCTAACTCTATCTCCAATCTGACCAAAATAACATTCCACATGACCCACGTCACCTAGAACATCCATCGGGTGCGTCCAAACCAATTTCTGAGCCAATGGTACATTTGGCGCAAACCGTGCACCTATCTTGCATCAAGATTAGCACTATCTCTAAATAGACTAAAATGAGCTTCCGCATGCGCCTCGTCACCTCGGAGTACCAATGGGTGCGTCCAAAACGATTATTGAGCCTATGGTACGGTTGGTGCAAACCGTGCACCTATCTTGCACAGACACTAACACCGTCTCCAAACGGACTGAAACAAGATTTGACATGACCCACGTCACCAAGGGGTTCCATCAGGTGCGTCCAAAATGATTTTTGAGCCTATGGTACATTCAGCGCAATGCGTTAAGATTAGCACTATCTCCAAATAGATCGAAACGAGCTTCCACTTGAACCTCGTCAACTTGGAGTACCATCGGGTGTGCCCAAAACAATTACTACCCCTATGGTACATATTTCACAAACCATGGACCTATCTTGATCCAACACTAAAACCATCATGGAACAAACCAAATCGATATTCCACATAAGCCACATCACCTAGGAGTTCCACCGGCTTCGTCCAAAACGATTTCTAAGACTATGGTACGTTTGGTGCAAACCGTGCTCCTATCTTGCACCGACACTAACACCGTCTCTAAACGGAACAAAACAAGATTCACCACGACACTAACACTATCCCTGAATGTACTGAAACGAGATACCACATGAGCCACGGCACCTAGGAGTTTCACCGGGTGCGTCCAAAATGATTTCCAAGTCTATGGTATGTTTGGTATAAATCATGCACCTATCTTGCACCGACACTAACACTATCTCTGAACGGACCGAAATGAGATTCCACATGAACCACGTCACCTAGGAGTTCCATCGGGTGCGTCCAAAATGATTTGTAAGCCTATGGTATGTTCGGTGCAAACCGTGCACGTATCTTGCGTCAAGATTAGCACTATCTCTAAACAGACCGAAACAAGCTTCCACATGAGCCTCGTCACCTAGGGAAACTATCGGGTGCGTACAAAACGATTTCTACGTTTGGTGCAAACCATGCACCTATCTTGCATAACACCGTCTGCAAACGGACCGAAACGAGATTTGACATGACCCACATCACCTAGGACTTCCATCGGGTGTGTCTAAAATGATTTCAGAGCCTATGGTATGTTTGGCGTAAATAATCCACCAATGTTGCATCAAGATTAGCACTATCTCCAAACGAACAGAAATAAGATTCGACATGGGCCACGTCACCTAGGAGTTCCATCGGGGTCTAAAACGATGTCCAAGCCTATGGTACGTTCGGCGTAAACAATGCACCTATCTTGCATCAAGATTAGCACTATCTCCAAACGGACAGAAATGAGGTTCCACTTGAGCCTCGTCACCTAGGAGAACCATCGGGTGTGTCCAAAACAATTTCTACATTTGGCGCAAACCGTACACCTATCTTGCACTAACACTAATACCGTCTCCAAACGGACTAAAATGAGATTTTAGATGACCCACATCACCTAGGAGTTCCATCGAGTGTGTCCAAAACGATTTCTGAGCCTATGTTATGTTCGACAAAAACAATGCACCTATATTGCGTCAAGATTAGCACTATCCCCAAACAGACCGAAACGAGCTTCCACTTGGGCCTTGTTATCTGTGAGTACCATCAGGTGCATCCAAAATGATTCCCGAGCCTATGGTACGTTTGGCGCAAATCTTGCACCTATCTTGCACTGACACTATCACCATCTCCAAATGGATTGAAAGAAGATTTAACATGACCCACATCACCTAGGAGTTCCATCATGTGCGTCAAAAATGATTACCAAGCCTATGGTACATTCGACGTAAACAGTGCACCTATCTTGCATCAAGATTAGCACTATCTCCAAATGAACCAAAATGAGCTTTCACTTGAGCGTCGTCACCTCGGAGTACCATCAGGTAAGTCAAAAATGATTACTGAGCCGATGGTACATTCGGCGCAAACCGTGCACCAATCCTGCACTCACACTAACATCATCTCCAAACGACCAAAACTAGATTTGACATGACCCACATCATCTAGGGGTTCCAATGGGTGCATCCATAATGATTTCCAAGCCTATGGTACGTTCAGCACAAACCGTGCACCTATCTTGTGTCAAGATTAGCACTATTTTCCAAATGGACCAAAAAGAGCTTCCCCTTGAGCCTCATGACCAAGGAGAACCATCGGGTGCGTCCAAAACTATTTCTATGTTTAGCGCAAATCATGCACCTATCTTGCACTAACACTAACACCATCTCTACATAGACCAAAACGAGATTTGGCATGACCCACATTACCTAGGAGTTCCATCGGGTGTGTCCAAAACGATTTCTGAGCCTATGGTATGTTCGGCATAAACAATGCTCCTATCTTACGTCAGGATAAGCACTATCTCCAAGTAGACCAAACAAGTTTCAACTTGAGCCTTGTCATCTTGGTGTACCATCGGGTGCATTCAAAATGATTTCTAACCCTATGACACGATTAGCGCAAACTGAGCACCTATCTTGCTTCGACACTAACACCATCATGGAATGGACTGAAACGAGATTCCACATGGGCCACATCACCTAGGAGTTCCATCGGCTTCGTCCAAAATGATCTCCAAGCCTATGGTACGTCTGGCGCAAACTGTGCATCTATCTTGCACCGACCCTAACACCGTGTGCATCCAAAATGATTGCCAAGCCTATGGCATGTTCGGCGTAAACAATGCACCTATCTTGCATCAAGATTAGCACTATCCTCAAATGGACCGAAATGAGGTTCCACTTGTGCCTCATTACCTCAGAGTACCATCGGGTTCGTCCAAAACGATTACTGAGCCTATGGTATGTTTGGTGCATACCATGCACCAATCTTGCACCGACACTAACACCGTCTCCAAACGGACCAAAATAAGATTTGCCATGACCCACGTCACCTAGGAGTTCCATCGGGTGTGTCCAAAACGATTTCCGAGCCTATGGTACGTTTGGTGTAAACAATGCACCTATCTTGCGTTAAGATTAGCACGATCTCTAAATGGACCAAAACAAGCTTCCACTTGAGCCTCGTTGCCTAGGAGTACAATTGGGTGCGTCCAAAATGATTTTTGAGCCTATGGTTCGTTTGGCGTAAACCGTGCACCACCTTCCACCGACACTAACATCGTCTCTAAATGGACCAAAACAAGATTCCACTTGAGCCTCGTAACATAGGAGTATCATCGGGAGCGTCCAAATTAATTTATGAGAATATGGTAGGTTTGGCGAAAACCATGCACCTACTTGCTCCGACACTAATACAGTCCCTGAATGTACCGAAACGAGATTCCACATGAGCCACGTCACCTAGGAGTTCCATCAGGTGCATCCAAAATGATTTCCATGTCTATGATACGTTTGGCGCAAACCATGCACGTATCTTGCATCAAGATTAGCACTATCTCCAAACGGACCGAAATGAGCTTCTACTTGAGCCTCGTCAGCTAGGAGAACCATCGGGTGCGTATAAAATAATTTCTGAGCCTATGGTACGTTTGGCACAAACCGTGCACCTATCTTGCTCTGCAGTAACACCGTCATGGAACGGACCAAAATGAGATTCCACATGAGGCACATCACATAGGAGTTCCATCGGCTTTGTCTAAAATGATTTCCAAGCTTGTGGTACGTTTGGCGCAAACCGTGCACCCAACTTGTACCAACACAAACACCGTCTCCAAACGAACCAAAACATGATTAGCCATGACCCACGTCACCTAGGAGTTCCATCGGGTGCGTCCAAAATGGTTTTCGAGTCCATGGTATGCTCGGCGCAAACCATGCACCTATCTTGCGTCAAGGTTAGCACTATCTCCAAATGGAACGAAACAAGCTTACACTTAAGCCTCATAAGATAGGAGTACCATCGGGTGCGTCCAAAATAATTTTTGAGCCTATGGTACATTTGGCGCAAGATGTGCACCTATCTTGCTCCAACACTAACACCATCACTAAATGTATAGAAATGAGATTCCACAAGAGCCACGTCACCTAGGAGTTCCATTGGGTGCGCCTAAAATTATTTCCAAGCCTATTGTATGTTCAGCGCAAACCATGCTCCTATCTTGCCTCAAGAATAGCACTATCTCTAAATGGACCGAAACGAGCTTCCACTTGAGCCTCGTCACCTAAGAGAATGGTGGGTGCATCCAAGACGATTTCTACGTTTGACGCAAACCATGCACCTATATTGCACTGACACTAACACCGTCTCTAAACGGACCAAAACGAGATTTGCATGACCCACATCACATAGGAGTTCCATAGGGTGTGTCTAAAATGATTTTTGAGCCTATGGTACGTTCGGCGTAAACTATGCACCACTCTTGCGTCAAGATTAGCACTATCTCCAAATGGACCGAAACGAGCTTCCACTTGAGCCTCATCTCCTAGAAGTACCATTGGGTGCATCCAAAATGATTTCTAAGCCTTGATATGTTTGGTGCAAACCGTGCACCTATCTTGCTCCGACACTAACATCATCTCTGAATGGACCAAAATGAGATTCCACATGAGCCACGTCACCTAGGAGTTCCATTGGGTGCCTCCAAAACGATGTCCAAGCCTATGGTATGTTTGGCACAAACCGTATACCTATCTTGCATCAAGATTAGTACTGTCTTCAAACAGATCGAAATGAGCTTCCACTTGAGCCTCATCACCTAGGAGCTCCATCACATATGTCCAAAATAATTACTGAGCCTATGGTACGTTTGGCGCAAACCGTGCACCTATCTTAAGTCAAGATTAGCACTATCTCCAAACAGACCGAAACAAGCTTCGACTTGAGCCTCATCATCTACGAGTACTATCAGGTGTGTCCAAAATGATTTCTGACCCTATGGTACGTTTGGCGCAAACTGTGCACCAATCTTGCTTTGACACTGACACCATCACGGAATGGACTAAAACAAGACTCCACAAGAGCCACATCGCCTTGGAGTTCCATTGGCTTTGTCCAAGATGATTTCCAAGCCTAGGGTATGTTTGGCGCAAACCGTGCCCCCATCTTGCACCGATACTAACACTGTCTCCAAACTGACCAAAACAAGATTTGATATGACCCACGTCACTTAGGAGTTCCATCATGTGTGTCCAAAATGATTGCTAGGCCTATGGTACATTTGGCGTAAACAATGCACCTATCTTGCATCAAGATTAGCACTATCTCCAAATAGAATGAAAAGAGCTTCCACTTGAGCCTCGTAACATAGGAGTACCATCGGGTGCGTCCAAAATAGTTTTTGAGCCTATGGTAGGTTTGGCATAAACTGTGCACCTATCTTGCTCTGACACTAACACCGTCCCTGAATGTACCGAAACGAGATTCCACATGAGCCACGTCACCTAGGAGTTCCATCTGGTGCGTCCAAAATGATTTTCCAAGCCTATGGTACGTTCGGTGCAAACTGTGCACCTATCTTGCGTCAAGATTAGGACTATCTCCAAATGAAATGAAACGAGCTTCCACTTGAGCCTCGTCACCTAGGAGAACAGTTGGGTGTGTCCAAACCAATTTCTACATTTGGCACAAACCGTACACCTATCTTACACTAACACTAACACCATCTCCATACGGACTGAAACAAGATTTCACATGACCCACATCACCAAGGAGTTCCATCAGGTGTGTCCAAAATGATTTCTGAGCCTATGTTACGTTCGGTATAAACAATGCACCTATCTTGCGTCAAGATTAGCACTATCCCCAAACGGATCAAAACGAGCTTCCACTTGGGCCGTGTCATCTATGAGTACCATCAGGTACATCTAAAATGATTCTTGAGTCTATGGTACGTTTGGCGCAAACCTTTCACCTATCTTGCACTGACAGTAACACCTTCTCCAAACGGACCGAAACAAGATTTGACACGACCCACGTCCCCTAGGAGTTCCATTGTGTGCGTCCAAAATGATTGCCGAGCCTATGGCACCTTCGGTGTAAACAATGCACCTATCTTGCGTCAAGATTAGCACTATCCCCAAATGGACCAAAACGAGGTTCCACTTGTGCCTCATCACCTCAGAGTACCATCGAGTGCGTCCAAAACGATTACTGAGCCTATGGTACATTTGGTGCATACCATGCACCTATCTTGCACCTACACTAACACCGTCGCCAAATGACCAAAACTAGATTCGCCATGACCCACGTCATCTAGGGGTTCCAATGGGTGAGTCCATAACGATTTTCAAGCCTATGGTACGTTCGGTGCAAACCGTGCACCTATCTTGTGTCAAGATTAACAATATTTCTAAATAGACCGAAATGAGCTTTCACTTGAGCCTCGTGACCAAGGAGAATAGTCGGGTGCATCCAAAACTATTTCTACGTTTGGCGCAAACCATCCACCTATCTTGCACTTACACTAACACCATCTCCAAATAGACCGAAATGAAATTTGGCAAGACCCACATCACCTAGGAGTTCCATTGGGTGTGTCCAAAACGATTTCTAAGCCCATGGTATGATCAGCATAAACAATGCTCCTATCTTGCGTCAGGATAAGCACAATCTCTAAATAGACCAAAACGAGCTTTCACTTGAGCCTCATCAACTTGGAGTACCATCGGGTGCATCCAAAACAATTTCTAACCCTATGGTACGATTGGTGCAAACCATGCACTTATCTTGCTCCAACACTAACACCGTCATGGAACAAACCAAAATGAGATTCCACATGAGCTACATCACTTAGGAGTTCCGTCAGCATCATCCAAAATGATTTCCATGCCTATGGCACGTTTGGCGCAAACTGTACACCTATCTTGCACCGAACCTAACACCGTCTCGAAACGGGCCGAAACAAGATTCGCCATGACCCACGTCACCTAGGAGTTTCATCGGGTGTGTCCAAAATGATTTTTGAGCCTATGGTACGTTTGGCATAAACAATGTTCCTATCTTGCGTCAAGATAAGTGCTATCTCCAAATGGACAGAAACGAGCTTCCACTTGAGCCTCGTCAACTTGGAGTACCATCGGGTGCATCTAAAATGATTTCTAACCTATGGTATGTTTGGCACAAACCATGCACCTATCTTGCTCTGACACTAGCACCATCATGGAATGAACCGAAACAAGATTCCACATGGGCCACATCACCTAGGAGTTCCATCGGCTTCATCCAAAATGATTTCCAAGCCTATGGTACGTTTGGCGCAAATTGTGCATCTATCTTGCAGCGATCCTAATACTGTTTCCAAATGAGTCGATACATGATTCATCATGACCCACGCACCTAGGAGTTCTATCGTGTGCGTCCAAAATGATTGCTGAGCCTATGGTTCGTTCGGCGTAAACAATGCACCTATCTTGCGTCAAGATTAGCACTATCCCAAATGGACCAAAACGATGTTCCACTTGTGCATCATCACCTCGAAGTACCATCGGCTACGTCCAAAATGATTACTGAGCCTAGGTACGTTTGGCGCATACCGTGGACCTATCTTCCACCGACAATAACACTATCTCCAAACGGACTGAAATAAGATTCACCATGACCCACATCACCTTGGAGTTCCATCGGGTGTGTCCAAAATGATTTCTGAGCCTATGGTACATTCGGTGTAAACAATACACCTATCTTGTGTCAAAATTCGTACTGTCTCTAAATGGACCAAAATGAGTTTTCGCTTGAGCCTCGTCGCCTAGGAGTACAATTGGGTGCGTCCAAAATGATTTTCTGAGCCTATGGTACGTTTGGCGTAAATCGTGCACCTATCTTACACCGAGACTAACACCGTCTCTGAACAGACCGAAATGAGATTCCACTTGAGCCACATCACCTAGGAGTTCAATCGGGTGCATCCAAAATGATTTCCAAGCCTTTGGTACATTCAGCGCAACCGTATACCTATCTTGCGTCAAGATTAGTAGTATCCCCAAACAGATCGAAATGGGCTTCCACTTGAGCTTCATCACCTAGGAGTACCATCGGGTGCGTCCAAAACGATTACTGAGCCTATGGTACCTTTGGCGCAAACTGTGAACCTATCTTGCGTCAAGATTGGCACTTTCTCCAAACGGACCGAAATGAGCTTTCACTTGAGCCTCGTCACCTAGGAGAACCATCGGTTGTATGCAAAATGATTTCTATGTTTGGCGCAAACCATGCACCTATCTTGCACTGACACTAACACCATCTCCAAATGGACTGAAATGAGATTTGACATGACCCACGTCACCTAGGGAACCATCGCGTGCGTCCAAAATGATTTTTGAGCCTATGTTACGTTCAGCACAAACCATGCACCTATCTTGCGTCAAGATTAGCACTATCTCCAAATAGACCGAAACGAGATTCCACTTGAGCCCCGTCAACTTGGAGTACTATCAGGTGCGTCCAAAACGATATCTGGCCCAATGGTACGTTAAGCGCAAGCCATGCACTTATCTTGCACCAACACTAACACCATCACGGAACAGACCGAAACGAGATTCCACATGAGCCACATCACCTACGAGTTCCATCGGCTTCTTCCAAAATGATTTCCAAGCCTATGGCACGTTTGGCACAAACCATGCACCTGTCTTGCACTGACACTAATAGCGTCTCCAAACCGACCAAAACAAGATTCGCCATGACCCACGTCACCAACGAGTTCCATCCGATGCGTCCAAAATGATTTTCGAGCGTATGGAACGCTCGTCGCAAATCGTGCACCTATCTTGCGTCAAGATTAGCACGATCTCCAAATGGAACGAAACGAGCTTCCACTTGAGCCTCGTAACATAGAAGTACCATTGGACACATCCAAAACAATTTCTGAGCCTATGGTATGTTTGGCACAAACCGTGCACCTATCTTGCTCTGACACTAACACCGTCCCTGAATGTACCAAAACGAGATTCCACATGAGCCACGTCACCTAGGAGTTCCACCGGGTCCATTCAAAATGATTTTCCAAGCCTATGGTACATTCGGCCCAAACCGTGCACCTGTCTTGCGTCAAGATTAGCACTATTTCCAAACTGACCGAAACGAGCTTCCACTTGAACCTCATGACCAAGGAGAACGGTCGGGGGCATCCAAAACTATTTCTATGTTTGGCACAAACCGTCCACCTAACTTGCACTGACACTAACACATCTGCAAATAGACAGAAACGAGATTTGGCATGACCAACATCACCTAGGAGTTCCATCGGGTGTGTCCAAAATGATTTCCAAGCCTATGGTAAGTTCAGCATAAACAATGCTCCTATCTTGTGTTAGGATAAGCACTATCTCCAAATAGACAGAAACGAGCTTCCACTTGAGTCTCATCAACTTTGAGTACCGTTGGGTGTATCCAAAACCATTTCTAACCCTATGGTACGATTAGCGCAAACCATGCACTTATCTTGCTCCGATAGTAACACCGTCCTAGAATGGACCAAAATGAGATTCCAAATGAGCTACATCACCTTGGAGTTCCATCAGCTTTGTCCAAAATGATTTCCAAGCCTATGGTACGTTTGGCACAAACTGTACACCTATCTTGCACTGACCCTAACACCATCTCCAAACGGGCCGAAACAAGATTTGCCATGACCCATGTCACCTAGGAGTTTCATCAGGTGCATCCAAAACGATTTTTAAGTCTATGGTAAGTTAGGCGCAAACCGTGAACCTATATTGAGTCAAGATTAGCACTATCTCCAAACAGACCGAAACGAGCTTTCACTTGAGCCTTGTCACCTCGGAGAACCGTCGGTTGTATCCAAAATGATTTCTATGTTTGGCGCAAACCGTGCACCTATCTTGCATTGACACTAACACCGTCTCCAAACGGAGTAAAACGAGATTTGACATGACCCACGTCACCTAGGGGTTCCATCAGGTGCGTCCAAAATGATTTCTGAGCCTATGATACATTCAGCGCAAACCATGCACCTATCTTGCGGAAAGATTAGCACTATCTCCAAATGGACCGAAACGAGCTTCCACTTGAGTCCCGTCAACTTGGAGTACAATCAGGTGTGTCCAAAATGATTTCTGAACCAATGGTATATTTGGCGCAAGCCATGCACCTATCTTGCTTGAACACTAACAACGTCTCTAAATGGACCAAAACATGATTCGCCATGACCCACATCACCAATGAGTTCCATCGGGTGCATCCAAAATGAGTTCTGAGCCTATAGTACGCTCGGCGCAAACCGTGCACCTATCTTGCGTCAAGATTAGCACTATCTCCAAATGGAACGAAACGAGCTTCCACTTGAGCCTCGTAAGCCTCGTAACAAGGAGTACCATTGGGTACGTCCAAAATAATTTATGAGCCTATGGTACGTTTGGCACAAACCGTGCACCTATCTTGCTACGACACTAACACCGTCTCTGAATGTACCAAAACGAGATTCCACATGAGCTACGTCACCTAGGAGTACCATCGGGTGTGTCCTAAATGATTTTCCAAGCCTATGGTATGTTCGGCCCAAACCGTGCACCTGTCTTGCATCAAGATTTGCACCATCTCCAAACGAACCAAAACAAGCTTCCACTTGAGCCTTGTCACCTAAGAGTACGTTCGGTGCAAACCATGCACCTATCTTGCGTCAAGATTGGCACTATATCACCAAAACAAGCTTCCACTTTGGCCACGTCACCTAGGTGAACCATCGGGTACGTCCAAAATGATTTCTAAGCCAATGGAACATTTTCATGCAAACCGTGCACCTCTCTTGCACTGATGCTAACTCCGTCTCCAATCGGACCAAAATAAGATTCCACATGACCCACGTCACCTAGAAGTTTCATCGGGTGTGTCCAAAATAATTTCTGAGCTAATGGTACATTCGGTGCAAACCGTGCACCTATCTTGCGTCAAGATTAGCACTATCACCAAATGGACCGAAATGAGCTTCCACTTGAGCCTCGTCGATTGGAGTACCGTCGGGTGCATCCAAAATGATTTCTACCTATGATACGTTTGGCGCAAACCATGCAACTATCTTGCTCCGACACTAACACGGTCATGGAACGGACCAAAATGAGATTCCACATGAGCCACAACACCTAGGAGTTCAATCGGCTTCATCCGAAACGATTTCCAAGCCTATGGTACGTTTGGCACAAACCGCGCACCTATCTTGCACCGACACTAACACCATCTCCAAACATACCAAAACAAGATTCACCATGACCCACGTCATCTAGGAGTTCCATCGGGTGCGTCCAAAATGATTGCCGAGCCTATGGTACGTTTAGTGTAAACAATGCACCTATCTTGCATCAAGATTAGCACTATCTCCAAACGGACTAAAACGAGGATCCACTTGTGCCCCGTCACCTTAGACTACAATCGGGTGCGTCAAAAACGATTACTGATCCAATGGTACGTTTGGTGCAAACCATGCACCTATCTTGCGCCGACACTAACACCGTCTCTAAATGGACCGAAACAAGATTCGCCATGACCCACTTCACCTAGGTGTTCCATTGGGTGCGTCCAAAATGATTTCTGAGCCTATGGTACATTCGGCGTAAACAATGCATCTATTTTGCGTCAAGATTAGCACTATATCCAAATGGACCGAAACGAGCATCCACTTGAGCCTCGTCACCTAGGAGTACCATTGGGTACATCCAAAATGTTTTTTGAGCCTGTGGTACGTTTGGCGCAAACTGTGCACCTATCTTGCGTCAAGATTAATACTATCTCCAAACGGATTAAAACAAGCTTCCACTTGAGCCTCATCACAAGGAGTACCATCGGGTGCGACCAAAAACAATTACCGAGCCTATGGTACATTTGGCGCAAACTGTGCACCGATCTTGATCCGACACTAACACCATCCCTGAATGTACCAAAACGAGATTCCACATGAGCCACGTCACCTAGGAGTTCCACCGGGTCCGTTCAAAATGATTTTCCAAGCCTATGGTACATTTGGCCCAAACCGTGCACCTGTCTTACGTCAAGATTAACACTATTTCCAAACTGACCGAAACGAGCTTCCACTTGAACCTCATGACCAAGGAGAACGGTCGGGGGCATCCAAAACTATTTCTATGTTTGGCGCAAACCGTCCACCTAACTTGCACTGACACTAACACATCTGCAAATAGACAGAAACGAGATTTGGCATGACCGACATCACCTAGGAGTTCCATCGGGTGTGTCCAAAATAATTTCCAAGCCTATGGTAAGTTCAGCATAAACAATGCTCCTATCTTGTGTTAGGATAAGCACTATCTCCAAATAGACAGAAACGAGCTTCCACTTGAGTCTCATCAACTTTGAGTACCGTTGGGTGTATCCAAAACCATTTCTAACCCTATGGTACGATTAGCGCAAACCATGCACTTATCTTGCTCCGATAGTAACACCGTCCTAGAATGGACCAAAATGAGATTCCAAATGAGCTACATCACCTTGGAGTTCCATCAGCTTTGTCCAAAACGATTTCCAAGCCTATGGTACGTTTGGCACAAACTGTACACCTATCTTGCACTGACCCTAACACCATCTCCAAACGGGCCGAAACAAGATTTGCCATGACCCATGTCACCTAGGAGTTTCATCAGGTGCATCCAAAATGATTTTTAAGTCTATGGTAAGTTAGGCGCAAACCGTGAACCTATATTGAGTCAAGATTAGCACTATCTCCAAACAGACCGAAATGAGCTTTCACTTGAGCATTGTCACCTCGGAGAACCGTCGGTTGTATCCAAAATGATTTCTATGTTTGGCGCAAACCGTGCACCTATCTTGCATTGACACTAACACCGTCTCCAAACGGAGTAAAACGAGATTTGACATGACCCACGTCACCTAGGGCTTCCATCAGGTGCGTCCAAAATGATTTTTGAGCCTATGATACATTCAGCGCAAACCATGCACCTATCTTGCGGAAAGATTAGCACTATCTCCAAATGGACCGAAACGAGCTTCCACTTGAGTCCCGTCAACTTGGAGTACAATCAGGTGTGTCCAAAATGATTTCTGAACCAATGGTATATTTGGCGCAAGCCATGCACCTATCTTGCTTGAACACTAACAACGTCTCTAAATGGACCAAAACATGAGTCGCCATGACCCACATCACCAATGAGTTCCATCGGGTGCATCCAAAATGAGTTCTGAGCCTATAGTACGCTCGGCGCAAACCGTGCACCTATCTTGCGTCAAGATTAGCACTATCTCCAAATGGAACGAAATGAGCTTCCACTTGAGCCTCGTAACAAGGAGTACCATTGGGTACGTCCAAAAAAATTTATGAGCCTATGGTACGTTTGGCACAAACCGTGCACCTATCTTGCTACGACACTAACACCGTCTCTGAATGTACCAAAACGAGATTCCACATGAGCTATGTCACCTAGGAGTACCATCGGGTGCGTCCTAAATGATTTTCCAAGCCTATGGTATGTTCGGCGCAAACCGTGCACCTGTCTTGCATCAAGATTAGCACCATCTCCAAACGAACCAAAACAAGCTTCCACTTGAGCCTTGTCACCTAAGAGTACGTTCGGTGCAAACCGTGCACCTATCTTGCATCAAGATTGGCACTATATCACCAAAACGAGCTTCCACTTTGGCCACGTCACCTAGGTGAACCATCGGGTACGTCCAAAATGATTTCTAAGCCAATGGAACATTTCGTGCAAACCGTGCACCTCTCTTGCACTGATGCTAACTCCGTCTCCAATCGGACCAAAATAAGATTCCACATGACCCACGTCACCTAGAAGTTTCATCGGGTGTGTCCAAAATAATTTCTGAGCTAATGGTACATTCAGTGCAAACCGTGCACCTATCTTGCGTCAAGATTAGCACTATCACCATGTAACACCCCAGGTGTTGATCACCAATTAGGCAGTGGGTTTAAGCTCAAACACGACAAATTAAGTGGAGATGACAATGTCAAGGTCAACCTATGGAGATGAGCCTAACCTAAAGTGGATGTTGCATCATTGCTTTACATATAGGTCCCTTTTCAAAGATATATGTTTGGGTGGTGTTATGGCAATATCTTCATGTGTCTCACATCACATTCTATCTATATTGATCCCTGGAAAAGTTTCATGAAGTTTGGAATCAAAAAGTCACATGAAATGATAAGTTATATGCTTGTTTGGATTATAACTGAAACATGCCTTACATCCCATGGGAACTAGTGTTTATGCAACATATAAATGCAACATGTGCAACAAACCTTTGCAACATGTGGAACAACCTAGGGAAACATGGGTAGCATGTATCTTGAAACAACCACATGAAACAACTATAGCATTTCACTGAATTCTATGTTTCAAGGCATGTGAGGCCTACACTTTTGTGCAACCTATGCATGGTGCGTATGTTTGGCCTCTACAACACCTTAACTATACTTAGGACACTTAATGGAACAATGTTCATGTTGATCATTTTGCCTAAATATGCTTCTAAGTGATGGTTGACCATGTATGGACCCTAGAACCCTTTTGTTTGACCATTCCAAAAGTGTGACCTAGAAGCTTTGAATGACTGTGCATCCTTTAACAAAGTTATAGCAAATTTTATAAGGAACAAACTTTGTTTAATAGTCAAGTCACGAAAATATGTGGAACATGCTCAAAAAGGGCCCACAAGTCAGGAATAGGGGCTGATTTGGCACTTGGAAAATTTGGCTAAGTCATAACTGCGGTTTAACTTCGGGTAACCTAGTTTGGAGCTTTTTATCTTGCAAAACAGATGGATCCAAACCTTGATCCTGCAATGAAAGTTGGAGTTCATGTTAAGGACAACAACTTTTGTTTACGGACCAAAACCTAGTTTTGCCTCTAAGGTAGCCAAACAGTGGGTCAAAGTTTGAATCCCGAGCTGTTTTCTGGAACCCTGAAATTTTGCTAAGTGTAGACTGAACATGCAGTTTTCAGTTTCATGGTACCCATATTCGGCAAAGTTTAGTTTGCAAACCATTTTGATTTTGGGCAAACTCTTATAAGCAATGTTGGAGTACTCATATAGCTCTATCATCAGGAACAATTGGTTAGCTGAATCATCATTCAGTTTAGGAGATACGAATTGGAGAAGACGGCAGTTTCAGTCAATTGAAACTAAGCTGCAGGATTTAGTTTCGGGGTACCCTCCTTTGAAACTCAATATCACTCAATCAAGGCCGAGTTAGCTCTGGATCCTTCAATCAATGTTGTTCACCTCGCAAAGCTCTACAACTTTGGTTACTACAGCTTGTGTCAAAACTAAACAGTTTGGGAGTTACAGAGGAAGGAAGATTGACGTTTCGGCTATACATTTGAGGTGGTATTGAAAATTTGAAATTTCAGAAGAAGCAGCAGTGCCCGACCACGCACAGGTGTGCAGCGCCGCGCGTCCCTCCGTGCCGCGCATGCTCGCCACCTCGCCTAAGCCGAGCGCCGCGTGGAGACGGGAAAAGCCGAGCGCTCACCTTCCTGCTCTCCATTCTGCTCTCCCTCTCACTGTTTTTCTTTGCTAGGGACAGCGAGCTGAGCAGCAGTCACCACTGCTCGCTCCTCCACTGCGCCATTGCTTGCCCCAGCGCCCTACCTCTCCAAATGTGGAAGCCGAGATCCTCCCTCAATCGCTCACGCTAGCCTTGGTGCCTCCCATGGCTAGTGCGCTGCTGCACGAGCACACACTCGCTATGGCCGCCGCCATGGCCGAGCTGGAGCTCCGGTCACCGCTGCCGTTCCCGTCTCGGCACCCCACCACAGCCACGGCCGCATACACCACCGCATTCGCCTTGTCGTGCTCCACCTCGTGCACACGCTCTCCCGGAACCAGCATCGCCGGAGCACCCCGCCGCCGGAGATGCCGCGGTCTTGGCCACCGACGCACGTGGCCGGGCCACCTCGGACCATCTCGGGCCAAGCCACGGGCACCGGTGGATGCGCCCGGTGATGGAGATGCTTCCACGCCACTCCAACGCCGCCGGCGAGCCCTCTTCCGGCCTCAACCGCAAGCTCAGACGCCTCCTCTGTTCAAATTCGCGACCAGGGACTTTATACAAGAATTTGACTAAAAGGGAGGGCCTAACTGCAATGTCATAGACTCATATGAATAGTACCTAAAGGACCTAGTTGTGGTAGTTTTTGCTGATTTTTGGAAATTCATAGTAAATCATAGGAAATTCGTAAAATAGCAAATGAGGACTTTTTGGAATCCTTGTGAAATTATCAATGCAGTGAATCTATAATAGGGCATGGTTTAGTTTAATATTTTTGCTGTAAAAATAGATTTTTCAGATTAGGTTTTCAATGCTAGTTGTATTTGTCATTTTCATAACTCCAAATATAGGGATCTAAATGAAGTGAAATTTTTATGGCATGCTACTATTGTGATGTGTGATGTCTGGTAAAAATTTCAGGATTTTAAGACTGATAGTTTAGGAGCTATAAAAATAACAAATGCCATATGCTGCTTTGCTTCTATTCTGGACAGTGCTGCATGTATGCATTGTTTGGCTCAGTTAAGTTATGAATCATGCCTTGTTGATAATAAATGAGTTGTAGTACTTTTCATAATCTTTTCAAAAAGCTAAAGAGCACAATTTTTGGTTAAGTATATATTTAGTTATAGTTGTTTAAAGTACTGTGGCAGTTTCTGCCCAAACCCAGACAGCATTGCTTTGTGTGCCATGTGTGACCTTGTTAGTGGCAGAATTAGTTCTAGATGTTTATAGAAAAGTTGTTCACCATTTGTTAAGCTTTCTAAAAATTCTAGAACCATAATTATTAGATTTATAAAACTCAAGTTATAGCGGTTTAAAGTGGCATATCAGATTCTGTCCATATTTTGGACAGAGATGCAATTATTTAATTAATTGACCATGTTAACTGTAGAATCATCTTAAGATGATTACAAGAAAGTTGTAGGTAACTTTATAAGATTTCCATAAAGTTGAGAATCATGTTTGTGGGAGGTCTAGAACTCTATTTATGCTTCTCTGAGGTTTCTATCAGTTTTCTATCTATAATTGTACCACTGCTGTTGGGCTGCATGTGTGGTGTTACTCGTGCAACTAGTTTCATGGTGTAAATGATGTTTACTGTGGTTTTGGTAAATACAAAAGTTGTAGATAATTATCTTATATTTCTTGTGTTAAATTTTCATGATCCTAGGTCTGATAGTTTAAGAGTTGCATGCTTAATAAATCTACTGTCAAATTTTAATTACCTTCTGTGCAGACTTTAAATATTGACATGTTTGGTCATGATAACTTGGGAATCATGTTGAGATGATTAAAGATGGAATGTAGATATTTTCCTAAGCTTTCGAGAATGTCTTCTTGCAAGTCATTTGGACTTATGGAACTCCAGATATGATTGATTTATGAAGCTACTGTTTGCAAGTCCAGAAATTGACATATTCCAATTATCGTTGTTTGCTTGTATATTGTTAAGTGGGACTTATGCCTTTGAGGGTGGTTAAGTTAATACACCTGAGATCTTATGAAATCTTGTGTTCCATGCCTAATATGCTTGCCATCTTTTATATTAAGTTGTGTGATGTTTATTTAAGCAATGTGAAGTGCTTATGTGTATTTAGCGTAACCTTGTACTTGCCTTGATTAATGTGTGATGCATCATCTATTGCATTCCCATGTATTCATACACTTGCATCTTGCATCTTATTTAGGTACGCTAGATGCACTACGTGAAGGACCTGATGGGGAGCCAAACCCGAAGATGGAGTTGGTGGATCCATCCCGAAGATAGAAGGACCGAACAAGTGTTAGACGGAGGGAATGCTCGCCAAGTGAATTCATCTGACATACTCTAACTTGAGTCGGATCCCAGGCAAGCCCCGGAGCATTATAAGCCTCCTATCTTCAAAGCAATTAATTATATATATGTTATAAGCATTATTGCATTAAATGGTAGGAGTTGGTTGAAAACCTTGCTGCATTATATCATTCCTTGTCCAGATATATGAATCCCTAAATCCTACATAGACTAGGATCGAGTAGATGCTTAGCCCTGCTTTAAGCGGTAGAAGTCAGGTGATTTCCTGTCACCTGCGAGATGTAGGGATATTCATATATGGCACGGTTGGCTATATTTGCTATCGTGGAATGGAACCATGTGTTAATAAAATGAAATAAGACCGGGTGGGATGACGATAGTGAAGCAACAAGGCATGGAGGTCTTGGGTGTGAATCTATCCCCGTCTGAGTCGTTTAAGGACCGATTCGCTGTACGTCCTTGAGTCATGTTGAACGCAGTCTAACACTTAGTTGGCCAGATAAGTCGTTCCGACCGCGAAGCCGAGTAATGTGATTCAGGCCGGGAATCGAATGGTAGGTTGCTTCTTGGAGGAGAGAAAGGATGTGCTTCGGGACATTGGCGTGAGACCAAGGGGGGTTAGAGTCCCTATCACCTGGCAGAGTGTCGCCCTTGGGGTCGCGACATCATTCGGACCCGCGATTCCTGAATCATATGAAATGGTGGCCTGTGCGACCCTGGCACGGGTCTACACGGTGAGTGTTAGAAATACCCCTCCAGCTGGATAGGAATTCGATTCGAATCGCCGTCGCTCCCGGTTAGTGAGCACTTGACTTGAGCAGCGGCAACGTAGATTCCATTAAATTAAACGGATGGTTAATTGGATAACGATGGAAAGGTTGCCTCAATTTATACCTGTTATGGTTAATATTGTTTGCTCCTAATAAAGTGAGTGCTCTAGTACAGGTTCTAATATAGATGACAGGTTAATGATAATTAACTTGATGCTTAAGCATTAGTGATTACTTATCCATAATAAGCTTTTATGCAAAATGTGGTCAAGCTAGCCTACTTTATATCAGCCTTGCATGATCCTTGGTGTCACTTTATTTTTGGTTTATGACGGGTAAGTCTAGCTGAGTACATTGTCGTACTCAGGGTTTTATCCTCACTTGTTGCAGGTTATGCTGTATCATGGCGACTGCAAGAGTTGGTTGGCTCCTGCCGTAGAGGCGGAGTGTGATCACGGGCATGATCCTTCTGAGTTATCTTCTCTCTAATGCTTTTGTTGGAAGTCGACCTTAGTACTGGCATATATTTGAAATAAAGGTGTTGTTAGTTTCAAATTACTTTGCTTCCGCTACTTTTCAATGTAAGTTGTAATAACTTTGTTGAACTCCGATGTAAATTGATTTACTTGTGAAATGGTTATGACATGTGACTTGTTATGTTGAATCACTACGATCTTGGCTTGTATGTTGGTTGATTTGAAATCCCTCGTGATTTCATTGGACTACCGGAGTTATATGGGCTCAAGTGCGAGAATTTGATCATTTCGGTGATTGTTTTTGTACTTGTGCTCTTATAATTTGGACGGTTCCGTTACAGCTGGCATCGGAGCAAGATTCAACATTAAACTTGTCGTATGTGTATTTAAAACAAAGATTTTGTTTTATAAAATCAGTTTTACCAACTTATAGCTATATGTAGGTTTGTGAAAACTGAATTTTAAACCTAAGTATGCCAGTGGTCAATTTCCTTGTGCCCATATAAGGATTAGTAGGTGGCTTATATAAGTACTAACTTGGGGGTTTTTCATTTATTCATCTACGCCCAGGCCAAGGTATGTATGTGTGATGACTCTCCTACACTATGCTACCAGTGTGTTAGATTAGAGGTAGCCTTCATATATGAAATAGTCATATATGTCGCTAGTTTACTTTTATGTAACATCGCACCTACGCTCAGGTAAGTGTGAGTTGTGAGAGCATGACCGTACAACCTGCGGTCTAGGGGAGAGCTAGTTTTGGTTACTGGATTATGTACATGTTACACACATGTATATATGAAGGTACTTAATTGTGGGTGATTAATGATTCGGGTAGTCTTGGTGCTACATGTATATATACGGGGGTATATGTACATGGGAGTACTTAGAATTTTACTTCTCTGCTTTCATTGTGTGCTATATTGGGAAATGTTGGGCTGCAATGAAACTTTTCTGCCGGTACACTAACCACGAATGCGTAAGTCGAATGTAGCTGACGACTAGCTATATATCGAGAGAGTGCGTGTTATGCCACCGACATAGAACGTGATCGCCACTTTAGGTTGGCAATCTTGTGAGGACGAATAGGACAAAGCATGCATCTTCATGATTGTTGCCTTATGCATAGTTATGCTCCTCTCACCCTTGTTCTATAGTGTGTAACTTGTGATCAATGTGTTACACTATCTTTCTTGAATGAAGCTAAATAAGAATGTCTTACTCCATGTTGTTGAGAAAAGTGTGTTGCTAGAAATAGTTGTGGTTACATGCTTGAACCTATAGATGCCCTTTAGGTTAGCCAAGTGGCGGATATGTTGTCATACAAGTGTTTGCAAATGCTTTAGACCTCACATAAGTAATTATGATTCTTATTAATGAATTAAATTAGTTGGTCTAAGGTAACAATATTTAGAGCAAATAGAATAACATGTTTGTGTGCTCTCTTGTTAAGTAGAACAAAGGCAAGCCTTGTGTTGCTTGTTGAACGTTGTCGGCTAGAACGTTTTCTGTGGTAGTGATGATTTTGTGGTCACAATGGTATTTGCTGTAGTTATGGAGAATACCAAAGTTGTAGCTAACTTACTTATCTAGCTTTTCCTAAAATTTCATGACCCTAGGTATTATGGTTTGAGAATTTTGAATTTTATAAGTTTACTGTCAGGTTTTGTTTATGCTATGAATAGATCTGAATGTTTGATTTATTTGACCTATGTGCATAGGGAATCATGTCTTGGAGATAATAGAAGAAGTGTAGTACTTTTTCTAAGCTTTCTAAAATGTCCTATAACACTAATTTTGGTTGTCTAAATCTCTACTTATGAGCTTGTAATGTGGGATGACAGAGTCTGTCCAAATCTGGGCAGAAATGTCTTCTTTGTGTTGATTAACCTTGTTAGCTGTAGAATCATCTTAATATGATAATGAGAAAGTTATAGACAACTTAATAAGCTTTACATAAAGTTAAGGCTCAGCCTTGTTGTGTCCCTAGAACTCCAGTTTTGTATTTTTGAAGTTCTTGTTAGTTTTCTGTCCATATTGGTATAGATCTGAAACATTAGCATTTTTGGTCATGTTAATCTTTGAATTAGCTTTTGGTATGAATAACTAAAGTGTAGCCATCTTCCTAAGCTTTCTAGAAAGTCTAGGATCACCTTTGTAGGATGTCTACAACCTTAGTTATGGTTGAAACAAGTAACTATTGTGCTGCTGTCCAGATTCTGTGCACATGCTAAGTTGGCTTTCTTAGCTAGCATTGTTTTGAGCTAAACTTGTAGTTAGTTCATGCTTGAGATAAATGCTTATTTTAGGTGAAGCCTTGTGCCTTGTATTGGTTGCTTAAACCATTCGTTTGAATTTTCTCAAAGGACTGCTTGATTGTGATGTTGTATGTGTGTTTGTCTCTGGGTAGTGCTCTAGTTGTCACCTCGTTTGTCCTCGGTGAGCATACGAGGGTCACATAGCTTTATCCTAGAACAAAGTTCACATATGTAATTGTATGGTTGTTGTCTTCCATTAGGTTCTCTATCTTAGGAGTCTGAGCATATAGACTTAGTGGTTAGTCCTTGAATGTTTGTATCCATGCCCTTGCTTGACCGAAAGCCCAAAGTTTAGTTCTCCTATTTGTTGTATAAGCCATGGATGTTTTCCAACCCTTTTTGTGAAAACCCTTGCCGACTGACCTACCAAGTTAATTTCCATCAACGCTAGCCTTTGACCATGGTTCGTATGTTGCCAATGGTGGAGACCGTACCCAAATCCAGGTTGGACCTTCCGGTTACCTCTCCCAAAGGTTAGCTAGTGTGACACAACGTCTCTCTGCTATGGCCTCTAAATCATGTGCTTGCAAATTCATTCATCTACCTTGACAACCCAATCTATGCCATTTGAAATTCCTCATCGGGTGCATGTTCAGTAATGGTGTTGTGAGTAGCAACTAATGGTGCCGCGACGAAACCGAGAGCCTCCTGTGGGTGCACACACAAGGTTGTGCTGCTCGGCACGCGCTGGTATCATGGTTTCTAATCATAATCCATTGCAGAACAACGCTGATGTGATGTTCATGTGACCTTCTTCCTTGGTTGTTTTCCCATATCTTATCAAAAGACCCTTATATTGAACTAAAAGTAGTAAAACTTCCTCCTGAAGTTACTAAGAGGATAACCTTTGAAGAACAGATTACTGACATAAACATTAACAGACTGCAATAGGTGGTAGACAAGTGACTCTACTTAGTTGTCAGACTATTGACGAACTTCATCTAGTAAGCAAGTATCTCATCTCTATTGGATAAAAAGGACACACGACACTTAATGTTGGACAAGTCATCCGCTGGATAAGACTCGATCGTTACAATATACAAGTTTTAACCTTTGTATGCATAATGGCCATACCGTCGAAATCAACCATCTTTGGTGTGACTCCTTATCCACTGACTTTGATGGCAACCATCTGTTCTGCATCAACCATAGTTGTTGTGGTCGAGAATGAAGAATTGGAACTTTTTAGTGTTGAGAGACAACTAATTAGTTACCAATAGGAAGGTTAATCTCCAGTTAGGTAATGACTCATTGGTAGCTACGAAGGCTAGGTCTTACAGAGCAATAACCAACAAGAAGTTAATCAACTAGCCAATAACTAGAGTGATACTCTGTCGTCCAGAGTCATTACGACCAAGTCAATTCCATCTTGGACAATCACACAGATAGTGCAAGGTGTTCTATCAGCTAAAGCGAAGAATTAGAGAAAGCATGACCTAGTTTCAATTAGCATCCTTGTGCCCATAGGTGCCACAAATGGTTTGTCCATAACTTTATTGGACGAAGTGTCAAGAAATATTCAGAAGCGATTCCTTATCCTTGTAGGAATGTTCTCCAGGCAGAATATGTGTTTTGCCCTGCAAAAGTAACCTGCAAGTTCAAAGCGTGTGCATCCTCGGATTGGTATGTAAATTAATAGTCGAGATCTGCTGTTGGATGGTCCTTTTGAGGTCTCACAGATACTAGTTTACACTCTTTCATTTGCTTTTGGTTTCTCGTATCCCCAATGTACGAGTAGCCTTGGTTTTTGCAAATCAATTTATACCATCGTGAATCAAAAGCAATTTGAAAAGTGTCAAACAACAGATTTCCCATCTTAGAGCTGCTATTTGATCCTAAAAAGGAAGCCTCAAGGTGAAAGTTGGCCTGACAAAGTTGTTATGCTGCAAGTCAGCTCAACTTACAATACAACTAAGTCACCAAGGAAAATTTTACTCAATCGCTTGGTGGTAGACTACTCCTCGCGGTTTAGTAAATATTACAACTTTTGTTGTCCTTAAGGCCTCGCAGCATCATTCTTTAGTAATGATTATCCAATGATGACATACTTTAGTACCTTATAAATGTTTTTACCCAAGAGGTTGTATCTGCTTCAACCCAGATAACTGTTGTCTTTGGATAAAAGAATCTTATTAAATAACTGTTGGCAGGAATACGAAGCCGACAGAGTCAGCTATCACATTCACTAACCCATCAACAGACTTAGATAATACAGTGTTGTCATCAGAGAAAGAGAACTGCACACATGGAACCTTAAGTAGTTTTTCATTAGTTGATATCAGAAGGATTGAACATTTACGACCAACATAGACCCTATCTATTGGTTAATCAGTATCCTATAACCTCAGAGGATGTTTGTCATCTATGATCTCACCCCATTTGGAAGGTTGCGCTCAAGCCATTCTGGTAGAGGGCTACTTTTCAAACTTTGTGAACATAGAGTCATTTTGACGAGTATACTTCTGAAGAGTTCGGTCTAGTGTAAAGTTCATACGGACCATGTTATGTTCATTAAAGAATCAAATGCTTGTGAGTGGTCACTCATGGACCAAATGATCTCCGTACATTGAGAATGCAGTAATGTGCTATCTGGGATTCCTCCCAAAGTAACAATGCTTCATGGAAGTCAATGAAGGAAATTCTTCAGACAAATTTTACCATGAAGAGGAAGTAACAGAAAGTGCCTGTGGCCAAATTGTTCGCCGATGTTGAAGCTTTATAGCTGAATGCTATAGCAGATGTTGGGAACTAGATAACGTGTCTCTCTTCCTTAAAAGATCTTCCATTCCGAATCTCGGGACACGATTCTTTTAAGGGGGGAGGGCTGTAACACTCCAGGTGTTGATCACCAATTAGGCAGTGGGTTTAAGCTCAAACATGACAAATTAAGTGGAGATGACAATGTCAAGGTCAACCTATGGAGATGAGCCTAACCTAAAGTGGATGTTGCATCATTGCTTTACATATAGGTCCCTTTTCAAAGATATATGTTTGGGTGGTGTTATGGCAATATCTTCATGTGTCTCACATCACATTCTATCTATATTGATCCCTGGAAAAGTTTCATGAAGTTTGGAATCAAAAAGTCACATGAAATGATAAGTTATATGCTTGTTTGGATTATAACTGAAACATGCCTTACATCCCATGGGAACTAGTGTTTATGCAACATATAAATGCAACATGTGCAACAAACCTTTGCAACATGTGGAACAACCTAGGGAAACATGGGTAGCATGTATCTTGAAACAACCACATGAAACAACTATAGCATTTCACTGAATTCTATGTTTCAAGGCATGTGAGGCCTACACTTTTGTGCAACCTATGCATGGTGCATATGTTTGGCCTCTACAACACCTTAACTACACTTAGGACACTTAATGGAACAATGTTCATGTTGATCATTTTGCCTAAATGTGCTTCTAAGTGATGGTTGACCATGTATGGACCCTAGAACCCTTTTGTTTGACCATTCCAAAAGTGTGACCTAGAAGCTTTGAATGACTGTGCATCCTTTAACAAAGTTATAGCAAATTTTATAAGGAACAAACTTTGTTTAATAGTCAAGTCACGAAAATGTGTGGAACATGCTCAAAAAGGGCCCACAAGTCAGGAATAGGGGCTGATTTGGCACTTGGAAAATTTGGCTAAGTCATAACTGCGGTTTAACTTCGGGTAACCTAGTTTGGAGCTTTTTATCTTGCAAAACAGATGGATCCAAACCTTGATCCTGCAATGAAAGTTGGAGTTCATGTTAAGGACAACAACTTTTGTTTACGGACCAAAACCTAGTTTTGCCTCTAAGGTAGCCAAACAGTGGGTCAAAGTTTGAATCCCGAGCTGTTTTCTGGAACCCTGAAATTTTGCTAAGTGTAGACTGAACATGCAGTTTTCAGTTTCATGGTACCCATATTCGGCAAAGTTTAGTTTGCAAACCATTTTGATTTTGGGCAAACTCTTATAAGCAATGTTGGAGTACTCATATAGCTCTATCATCAGGAACAATTGGTTAGCTGAATCATCATTCAGTTTAGGAGATACGAATTGGAGAAGACGGCAGTTTCAGTCAATTGAAACTAAGCTGCAGGATTTAGTTTCGGGGTACCCTCCTTTGAAACTCAATATCTCTCAATCTAGGCCGAGTTAGCTCTGGATCCTTAAATCAATGTTGTTCACCTCGCAAAGCTCTACAACTTTGGTTACTACAGCTTGTGTCAAAACTAAACAGTTTGGGAGTTACAGAGGAAGGAAGATTGACGTTTCGGCTATACATTTGAGGTGGTATTGAAAATTTGAAATTTCAGAAGAAGCAGCAGTGCCCGACCACGCACAGGTGTGCAGCGCCGCGCGTCCCTCCGTGCCGTGCATGCTCGCCACCTCGCCTAAGCCGAGCGCCGCGTGGAGACGGGAAAAGCCGAGCGCTCACATTCCTGCTCTCCATTCTGCTCTCCCTCTCATTGTTTTTCTTCGCTAGGGACAGCGAGCTGAGCAGCAGTCACCACTGCTCGCTCCTCCACTGCGCCATTGCTTGCCCCAGCGCCCTGCCTCTCCAAATGTGGAAGCCGAGATCCTCCCTCAGTCGCTCACGCTAGCCTTGGTGCCTCCCATGGCTAGTGCGCTGCTGCACGAGCACACACTCGCCATGGCCGCCACCATGGCCGAGCTGGAGCTCCGGTCACCGTTGCCGTTCCCGTCTCGGCACCCCACCACAGCCACGGCCGCATACACCACCGCGTTCGCCTTGTCGTGCTCCACCTCGTGCACACGCTCTCCCGGAACCAGCATCGCCGGAGCACCCCGCCGCCGGAGATGCCGCAGTCTTGGCCACCGACGCACGTGGCCGGGCCACCTCGGACCATCTCGGGCCAAGCCACGGGCACCGGTGGATGCGCCCGGTGATGGAGATGCTTCCACGCCACTCCAACGCCGCCGGCGAGCCCTCTTCCGGCCTCAACCGCAAGCTCAGACGCCTCCTCTGTTCAAATTCGCGACCAGGGACTTTATACAAGAATTTGACTAAAAGGGAGGGCCTAACTGCAATGTCATAGACTCATATGAATAGTACCTAAAGGACCTAGTTGTGGTAGTTTTTGCTGATTTTTGGAAATTCATAGTAAATCATAGGAAATTCGTAAAATAGCAAATGAGGACTTTTTGGAATCCTTGTGAAATTATCTATGCAGTGAATCTATAATAGGGCATGGTTTGTTTAATGTTTTTGCTGTAAAAATAGATTTTTCAGATTAGGTTTTCAATGCTAGTTGTATTTGTCATTTTCATAACTGCAAATATAGGGATCTAAATGAAGTGAAATTTTTATGGCATGCTACTATTGTGATGTGTGATGTCTGGTAAAAATTTCAGGATTTTAAGACTGATAGTTTAGGAGCTATAAAAATAACAAATGCCATATGCTGCTTTGCTTCTATTCTGGACAGTGCTGCATGTATGCATTGTTCGGCTCAGTTAAGTTATGAATCATGCCTTGTTGATAATAAATGAGTTGTAGTACTTTTCATAATCTTTTCAAAAAGCTAAAGATCACAATTTTTGGTTAAGTATATGTTTAGTTATAGTTGTTTAAAGTACTGTGGCAGTTTCTGCCCAAACCCAGACAGCATTGCTTTGTGTGCCATGTGTGACCTTGTTAGTGGCAGAATTAGTTCTAGATGTTTATAGAAAAGTTGTTCACCATTTGTTAAGCTTTCTAAAAAGTCTAGAACCATAATTATTAGATTTATAAAACTCAAGTTATAGCGGTTTAAAGTGGCATATCAGATTCTGTCCATATTTTGGACAGAGATGCAATTATTTAATTAATTGACCATGTTAACTGTAGAATCATCTTAAGATGATTACAAGAAAGTTGTAGGTAACTTTATAAGATTTCCATAAAGTTGAGAATCATGTTTGTGGGAGGTCTAGAACTCTATTTATGCTTCTCTGAGGTTTCTATCAGTTTTCTATCTATAATTGTACCACTGCTATTGGGCTGCATGTGTGGTGTTACTCGTGCAACTAGTTTCATGGTGTAAATGATGTTTACTGTGGTTTTGGTAAATACAAAAGTTGTAGATAATTATCTTATATTTCTTGTGTTAAATTTTCATGATCCTAGGTCTGATAGTTTAAGAGTTGCATGCTTAATAAGTCTACTGTCAAATTTTAATTACCTTCTGTGCAGACTTTAAATATTGACATGTTTGGTCATGATAACTTGGGAATCATGTTGAGATGATTAAAGATGGAATGTAGATATTTTCCTAAGCTTTCGAGAATGTCTTCTTGCAAGTCATTTGGACTTATGGAACTCCAGATATGATTGATTTATGAAGCTACTGTTTGCAAGTCCAGAAATTGACATATTCCAATTATCGTTGTTTGCTTGTATATTGTTAAGTGGGACTTATGCCTTTGAGGGTGGTTAAGTTAATACACCTGAGATCTTATGAAATCTTGTGTTCCATGCCTAATATGCTTGCCATCTTTTATATTAAGTTGTGTGATGTTTATTTAAGCAATGTGAAGTGCTTATGTGTATTTAGCGTAACCTTGTACTTGCCTTGATTAATGTGTGATGCATCATCTATTGCATTCCCATGTATTCATACACTTGCATCTTGCATCTTATTTAGGTACGCTAGATGCACTACGTGAAGGACCTGATGGGGAGCCAAACCCGAAGATGGAGTTGGTGGATCCATCCCGAAGATAGAAGGACCGAACAAGTGTTAGACGGAGGGAATGCTCGCCAAGTGAATTCATCTGACATACTCTAACTTAAGTCGGATCCCAGGCAAGCCCCGGAGCATTATAAGCCTCCTATCTTCAAAGCAATTAATTATATATATGTTATAAGCATTATTGCATTAAATGGTAGGAGTTGGTTGAAAACCTTGCTGCATTATATCATTCCTTGTCCAGATATATGAATCCCTGAATCCTACATAGACTAGGATCGAGTAGATGCTTAGCCCTGCTTTAAGCAGTAGAAGTCAGGTGATTTCCTGTCACCTGCGAGATGTAGGGATATTCATATATGGCACGGTTGGCTATATTTGCTATCGTGGAATGGAACCATGTGTTAATAAAATGAAATGAGACCGGGCGGGATGACGATAGTGAAGTAACAAGGCATGGAGGTCTTGGGTGTGAATCTATCCCCGTCTGAGTCGTTTAAGGACCGATTCGCTGTACATCCTTGAGTCATGTTGAACGCAGTCTAACACTTAGTTGGCCGGATAAGTCGTTCCGACCGCGAAGCCGAGTAATGTGATTCAGGCCGGGAATCGAATGGTAGGTTGCTTCTTGGAGGAGAGAAAGGATGTGCTTGGGGACATTGGCGTGAGACCAAGGGGGGGGTTAGAGTCCCTATCACCTGGCAGAGTGTCGCCCTTGGGGTCGCGACATCATTCGGACCCGCGATTCCTGAATCATATGAAAAGGTGGCTTGTGCGACCCTGGCAGGGGTCTGTACGGTGAGTGTTAGAAATACCCTTCCAGCTGGATAGGAATTCGATTCGTATCGCGTCGCTCCCGGTTAGTGAGCACTTGACTTGAGCAGCGACAACGTAGATTCCATTAAATTAAACGGATGGTTAATTGGATAATGATGGAAAGGTTGCCTCAATTTATACCTGTTATGGTTAATATTGTTTGCTCCTAATAAAGTGAGTGCTCTAGTATAGGTTCTAATATAGATGACAGGTTAATGATAATTAACTTGATGCTTAAGCATTAATGATTACTTATCCATAATAAGCTTTTATGCAAAATGTGGTCAAGCTAGCCTACTTTATATCAGCCTTGCATGATCCTTGGTGTCACTTTATTTCTGGTTTATGACGGGTATGTCTAGCTGAGTACATTGTCGTACTCAGGGTTTTATCCCCACTTGTTGCAGGCTATGCTGTATCATGGCGACTGCAAGAGTTGGTTGGCTCCTGCCGTAGAGGCGGAGTGTGATCACGGGCATGATCCTTCTAAGTTATCTTCTCTCTAATGCTTTTGTTGGAAGTCGACCTTAGTACTAGCATATATTTGAAATAAAGGTGTTATTAGTTTCAAATTACTTTGCTTCCGCTACTTTTCAATGTAAGTTGTAATAACTTTGTTGAACTCCGATGTAAATTGATTTACTTGTGAAATGGTTATGACATGTGACTTGTTATGTTGAATCACTACGATCTTGGCTTGTATGTTGGTTGATTTGAAATCCCTCGTGATTTCATTGGACTACCGGAGTTATATGGGCTCAAGTGCGAGAATTTGATCATTTCGGTGATTGTTTTTGTACTTGTGCTCTTATAATTTGGACGGTTCCGTTACACACCAAATGGACCGAAATGAGCTTCCACTTGAGCCTCGTCGATTGGAGTACCGTCGGGTGCATCCAAAATGATTTCTACCTATGATACGTTTGGCGCAAACCATGCAACTATCTTGCTCCGACACTAACACGGTCATGGAACGGACCAAAATGAGATTCCACATGAGCCACAACACCTAGGAGTTCGATCGGCTTCATCCGAAACGATTTCCAAGCCTATGGTACGTTTGGCACAAACCGCGCACCTATCTTGCACCGACACTAACACAATCTCCAAACAGACCAAAACAAGATTCACCATGACCCACGTCATCTAGGAGTTCCATCGGGTGCGTCCAAAATGATTGCCGAGCCTATGGTACATTTAGTGTAAACAATGCACCTATCTTGCATCAAGATTAGCACTATCTCCAAACGGACTAAAACGAGGATCCACTTGTGCCTCGTCACCTTAGACTACAATCGGGTGCGTCAAAAACGATTACTGATCCAATGGTACGTTTGGTGCAAACCATGCACCTATCTTGCGCCGACACTAACACCGTCTCTAAATGGACCGAAATAAGATTCGCCATGACCCACTTCACCTAGGTGTTCCATTGGGTGCGTCCAAAATGATTTCTGAGCCTATGGTACATTCGGCGTAAACAATGCATCTATTTTGCGTCAAGATTAGCACTATATCCAAATGGACCGAAACGAGCATCCACTTGAGCCTCGTCACCTAGGAGTACCATTGGGTACATCCAAAATGTTTTTTGAGCCTGTGGTACGTTTGGCGCAAACTGTGCACCTATCTTGCGTCAAGATTAATACTATCTCCAAACGGATTAAAACAAGCTTCCAATTGAGCCTCATCACAAGGAGTACCATCGGGTGCGACCAAAAACAATTACGGAGCCTATGGTACATTTGGCGCAAACCGTGCACCGATCTTGAGTCAAGATTAACACTACCTCCAAACGGACCGAAATGAGCTTCCACTTGAGTCTCGTCACCTAGGAGTACCGTTGGGTGCATCTAAAACGTTTACTGAGCCTATGGTACGTTTGGCACAAACCATGCAACTATCTTGCACTGACACTAACACTATTTCCAAATGGACCGAAATAAGATTCACCATGACCCACGTCACCTAGGAGTTCCATCGGGTGCGTCCAAAACGATTCCTGAGAAAATGGTACGTTTAGCGTAAACTATGCACCTATCTTGTTCAAGATTAGCACTATATCCAAACGGACTAAAATGAGCTTCCACTTGAGCCAAGTCACCTAGAAGTACCATTCGGTATGTGTAAAATGATTTCTGAGCCTATGGTACATTTGGTGCAAACCGTGTACCTATCTTGAGTCAAGATTAGTACTATCTCTAGACGGATCAAAACGAGCTTCCACTCGAGGCTCATCACCTAGGAGTACCATCAGGTGCGTCCAAAACGATTACTAATCCTATGGTACGTTTGGCGTAAACCATGCACCTATCTTGCACTAACTCTAACACTGTCTCTAAACGGAGCGAAACAAGATTTGCCATGACCCACATAACCTAGGAGTTCCATCGGATGCGTCCAAAATGATTTTTGAGCCTATGGTACGTTCAGCGTAAACTTTGCATCTATTTTGCGTCAAGATTAGCACTATCTCCAAACGGACCGAAATGAGCTTCCACTTGAGCCTCGTCACCTAGGAGTTTCATTGGGTACGTCCCAAATGATTTCTGAGCATATGGTACGATTGGCGCAAACCGTGCACCTATCTTGAGTCAAGATTAGTACTATCACCAAACGGATGAAAACGAGCATCCACTTGAGCCTCATCACCGAGTACCATCGGGTGCGACCAAAACAATTACCGTGCCTACGCTACATTTGGTGCAAAGTCGTGCACCTACCTTGAGTCAAGATTAACACTATCTCCTAACGGACCGAAATGAGCTTCCACTTGAGCCTCATCACCTAGGAGTACCGTTGGGTGCATCTAAAATGATTACTGAGCCTATGGTACGTCTGGCGCAAACCATCACCTATCTTGCACCGACACTAACACTGTTTCCAAACGGACCGAAACAAGATTCACCATGACCCACGTCACCTAGGAGTTCCATCGAGTGCGTCCAAAATGATTTCTGAGGCAATGGTACATTTGGCGTAAACTATGCACCTATCTTGTGTCAAGATTAGCACTATCTCCAAACGGACCGAAACGAGCTTCCACTTAAGCCTCGTCACCTAGAAGTACCATTGGGTACGTCCAAAATGATTTCTAAGCCTATGATACATTTGGTGCAAACCGTGCACATATCTTGAGTCAAGATTAGTACTATCTCCAAACGGATCCAAACAAGCTTCCACTTGAGCCTCGTCACCTAGAAGTACGATTGCGTACGTCCAAAATGATTTTTGAGCCTATGATACATTTGGTGCAAATCGTGCACCTACCTTGAGTCAAGATTAGTACTATCTCCAAACGAATCAAAACGAGCTTCCACTTGAGCATCATCACCTAGGAGTACCATTGGGTGCGCCCAAAACGATTATTGAGCCTATGGTATGTTTGGCGCAAACCATGCACCTATCTTGCACTAACAATAACACCATATCCAAACATTTTGAAACAAGATTCGCCTTGACCCACGTCACCTAGGAGTTCCATCGGGTGCGTCCAAAACTATTTATGTGCCTATGTTACGTTCGACGTAAACTATGCACCTATCTTGCATCAAGATTAGAACTATCTCCAAAAGGGCCAAAATAAGCTTCCACTTGAGCCTCGTCACATAGAAGTACCATTGGGTACATCCAAAATGATTTCTGAGCCTATGGAATATTTGGTCCAAACTATGCACCTATCTTGAGTCAAGATTAACACTGTCTCTAAATAGACTGAAATGAGCTTCCACCTGAGCCTTGTCACCTAGGAGTACCATCGGGTGCATCCAAAATGATTTCTGACCGTATGGTACATTTGAGCTAACCATGCAGCTATCTTGCACAAACCCTAACTCCGTCTTCAAATGGACCAAAACAAGATTCCACAAGACCCACGTCGCCTAGGAGTTCCATCGGGTGCGTCCAAAATGATTTCCCAGCCTATGTACTTTCGGTGCAAACCATGCACCTATCTATTGTCAAGATTGACAGTATCTCCAAACAGACCAAAACGAGCTTCCACTAGGTGTACCATCGGGTGCGTGCAAAATGATTTCTGAGACTTGGAACGTTCCGCGCAAAACCAAGAAGTTCCATCAGGTGCGTCCAAAATAATTTCTAAGGCAATGGTACATTCAGCACAAATCGTGCACCTATCTTGCGTTAAGATTAGCACTATCTCCAAATGGACTGAAACGAGCTTCCACTTGAGCCTCGTAATATAGGAGTACCATTGGGTGCGTCCAAAACAATTTATGAGCCTATGGTACGTTTGGCACATACCATGCACCTATCTTGCTACGACACTAACACCGTCTCTGAATGTACTAAAATGAGATTCCACATGAGCCACATCACCTAGGAGTTCCATCGGGTGCGTCCTAAATGATTTTCCGAGCCTATGGTATGTTCGGCCCAAACCGTGCACCTGTCTTGCATCAAGATTAGCACCATCTCCAAACGGACCAAAACAAGCTTTCACTTGAGCCTTGTCACCTAAGAGTACGTTCGGTGCAAACCATGCACCTATCTTGTGTCAAGATTGGCACTATATCACCAAAACGAGCTTCCACTTTGGCCTCGTCACCTAGGTGTACCATCGGGTGTGTCCAAAATGATTTCTGAGCCAATGGAACATTCCACGCAAACCGTGCACCTCTCTTCCACTGATGCTAACTCCGTCTCTAATCGGACGAAAACAAGATTTCATATGACCCACGTCACCTAAAAGTTTCATCGGGTGTGTCCAAAACAATTTCTGAGCCAATGGTACATTCGGTCTAAACCGTGCACCTATCTTGCGTCAAGATTAGCACTATCACCAAATGGACCGAAATGAGCTTCCACTTGAGCCTCGTCGACATGGAGTACCGTCGGGTGCATCCAAAATGATTTCTACCTATGATACGTTTGGCGCAAACCATGCAACTATCTTGCTCCGACACTAACACCGTCATGGAACGGACCGAAACGAGATTCCACATGAGCCACAACACCTAGGAGTTCCATCAGCTTCATCTGAAAACGATTTCTGAGAAATCATTTTGAGCCTATGGTATGTTTGGCGCAAACTGTGCACCTATCTTGCATCAAGATTAGTACTATCTCCAAACGGATTAAAACGAGCTTCCACTTGAGCCTCATCACAAGGAGTACCATCGGGTGCGACCAAAAACAATTACCAACCTATGGTACATTTGGCACAAACCGTGCGCCGATCTTGAGTCAAGATTAACACTATCTTCAAATAGACCGAAATGAGCTTCCACTTGAGTCTCGTCACCTAGGAGTACCATTGGGTGCGTCTAAAATGATTACTGAGCCTATGGTACGTTTGGCACAAACCATGCAACTATCTTGCACCGACACTAACACAGTTTCCAAATAGACCGAAACAAGATTCACCATGACCCACGTCACCTAGGAGTTTCATCGGGTGCGTCCAAAACGATTTCTGAGAAAATGGTACGTTTGGCGTAAACTATGCACCTATCTTGCGTCAAGATTAGCACTATATCCAAACAGACCGAAACGAGCTTCCACTTGAGCCAAGTCACCTAGAAGTACCATTCGGTATGTGCAAAATGATTTTTGAGCCTATGGTACATTTGGTGCAAACAGTGCACCTATCTTGAGTCAAGATTAATACTATCTCTAGACGGATCAAAACGAGCTTCCACTCGAGGCTCATCACCTAGGAGTACCATCATGTGCGTCCAAAATGATTACTAATCCTATGGTACGTTTGGCGTAAACCATGCACCTATCTTGCACTGACTCTAACACCGTGTCTAAACGGACCGAAACAAGATTTGCCATGACCCACATAACCTAAGAGTTCCATCGGATGCGTCCAAAATGATTTTTGAGCCTATGGTACGTTTAGCGTAAACTTTGCATCTATTTTGCGTAAGCTTGGCACTACCTCCAAATGGACCGAAATGAGCTTCGACTCGAGCCTCGTCAGCTAGGAGTACCATCGGGTGCAACCAAAATGATTTCTGAGCCTTTGGTATATTTTGCACAAACCATGCACCTCTGTTGCACCTATGCTAACTCCGTCTCCAATCAGACAAAAACAAGATTCCACATGACCCACGTTACCTAGAAGTTGTATCAGCTGCATCCAACACAATTTTTGAGCCAATGGTACATTTGGCACAAACCATGCAGCTATCTTGCATCAAGATTAACACTATCTCCAACACAGACTGAAACGAGCTTCCACTTGAGCTTCGTCACCTCAAAGTACCATCAGGTGCGTCCAAAATGATTTTAGAGCCTATGGTATGTTTGGCGCAAACCATGCACCTATCTTGCACAGACACTAACACCATCTCCAAATGGACCGAAACGAGATTGGATATGACCCACGTCACCTAGGGGTTTCATTGGGCACGTCCAAAATGATTTCCTAGCCTATGGTTTGTTCAGCACAAACCGTGCACCTATCTTGCGTCAAGATTAGCACTTTCTCCAAATGGACCAAAACGAGCTTCTACTTGAGCCTCATCAACTTGGAGTACCATCTAATGCATCCAAAATGATGTCTAACCCTATGGTACATTTGGCACAAACCATGCACCTATCTTGCTCTGAAGCTAACACCGACGTGGAACGAACCAAAACGTGATTCCACTTGAGACACATCACCTAGGAGTTCCATTGGCTTCTCCCAAAATGATTTCCAAGCCAATGGTACGTTTGGTGCAAACCATGCACCTATCTTGCACCGACACTAACACCGTTTCCAAATGGACCGAAACAAGATTCGCCATGTCCCACGTCACCTAGGAGTTCCATCAGGTGCGTCCAAAATGATTGTCAAGCCTATGGTATGTTCGGTGTAAACAATGCACCTATCTTGCATCAAGATAAGCACTATCTCCAAACAGACTAAAACGAGGTTCCACTTGTGCCTCATCACTTGGATACAATCAGGTGCATCCAAAAGGATTGCAGAGCCTATGGTATGTTTGGTGCAAACCATACACCTATCTTGCACAGACACTAACCCCATCTCCAAATGGACCAAAACAAGATTTGACAAGAACCACATCACCTAGGGGTTCCATCGGGTGCGTCCAAAATGATTTCCATGCCTATGGTACATTCTGCACAAACCGTGCACGTATCTTGCATCAAGATTAGCACTATCTCCAAATGGACCGAAACTAGCTTCCACTTGAGCCTCGTCACCTAGGAGTATCATTGGGTACGTCCCAAATGATTTCCGAGGCCATTTTACGTTTGGCGCAAACCGTGCAACTATCTTGAGTCAAGATTAGTACTATCTCAAAATGGATCAAAACGAGCATCGACTTGAGCGTCATCACCAAGGAGTACCATCGGGTGCGACCAAAACAATTTCAATGCCTATGGTACATTTGGCGCAAACCGTGCACCTACCTTGAGTCAAGATTAACACTATCTCCAAACGGACTGAAATGAGCTTCCACTTGAGCCTCATCAGCTAGGAGTACCATCGAGTGCGTCCAAAACGAATACTGAGCCTATGGTACGTTTGGTGCAAACCATTCACCTATCTTGCACCGACACTAACGCCGTTTCCAAATAGACCGAAACAAGATTCGCCATGACCCACGTCACCTAGGAGTTCCATTGGGTGCGTCCAAAATCATTTATGAGCCTATGGTATGTTCGGCGTAAACTATGCACCTATCTTGCATCAAGATTAGCCCTATCTCCAAACGGACCAAAACGACCTTCCACTTTAGCCTCGTTACCTAGAAGTACCACTGGGTACGTCCAAAATGATTTCTGAGCCTATGGTACATTTGGTGCAAACCGTGCAACTATCTTGAGTCAAGATTAGTACTATGTCCAAATAGATCAAAACGAGCTTCGACTTGAGCCTCATCACCTAGGAGTACCATCGGGTGCGTCCAAAACGATTACTGAGCCTATGGTATGTTTGGCGCAAACCGTGCAACTATCTTGAGTTAAGATTAACATTATCTTCAAACGGACCGAAATGAGCTTTCACCAGAGCCTCGTCACCTAGGAGTACCATTGAGTGCATCCAAAATGATTTATGACCCGATGGTATGTTTGAGCAAACTAAGCACCTATCTTGTATAGACGCTAACTCTATCTTCGAATGGACCAAAACAAGATTTGACATGACCCACGCCACCAAGGGGTTCTATCGGGTGCGTCCAAAATGATTTTTGAGCCTATGGTGTGTTCAGCACAATGCGTCAAGATTAGCACTATCTCCAAATAGTCTAAAACAAGCATCCACTTGAGCCTCGTCAACTTAGAGTACCATCGGGTGCATCCAAAATGATTTCTAACCCTATGGTACATTTGGCGCAAACCATGCAACTATCTTGCCCCGACACTAACACCATCATGGAATAGACCAAAACGATTTCCAAGCCTATAGTACGTTTGGTGCAAACCGTGCACCTATCTTGCACCGACACTAACACCAACTCTAAACGGACCGAAACAAGATTCGCCATGACCCACGTCACCTAAGAGTTCCATCGGGTGCTTCCAAAATGATTGATGAGCCTATGGTACATTCATTGTAAACAATGTACCTATCTTGCGTCAAGATTAGCACTTCTACAAAAGGACCAAAATGAGGTTCCACTTGTGCCTCGTCACGTCTTAGTACCATCGGATGCATTCAAAACGATTACTGAGCCTATAGTACATTTGGTGCAAACCATGCACCTATCTTGCACTAACACTAACACTGTCTCCAAATGGACCGAAACAAGATTCGCTATGACCCACGTCACCTACAAGTTTCATCGGGTGCGTCCAAAACAATTTTTGAGCCTATGGTATGTTCAACGTAAACTATGCACCTATGTTGCGTCAAGATTAGCACTACCTCCAAATGGACCAAAACAAGCTTCCACTTCAGCCTCGTCACCAAGGAGTACCATTGGGTACATCCAAAATAATTTCTAAGCCAATGATACATTTGGCGCAAACCGTGCACGTATCTTGAGTCAAGATTAGTACTATCTCCAAACAGATCAAAACGAGCTTCCACTTGAGGCTCATCAACTTGGACTACCGTCGGGTTTGTCCAAAACGATTACTGAGCCTTTGCTACTTTTGGTGCAAACCATGCACCAATTGTGAGTCAAGATGAACACTATCTCCAAACGGACCAAAATGAGCTTCCACTTGAGCCTCATTACCTAGGAGTACCATCTAGTGCATCAAAAATGATTTCTGAACCTATGGTACGTTTGATGCAAACAATACACCTATCTTGCACAGACGCTAACTCCACCTTCAAATGGACCAAAACAAGATTTCACATGACCCACGTCACCTAGGAGTTCCATCAAGTGCGTCCAAACCAAGCCTACGGTACGCTCGATACAAACTATGCACCTACCTTGTGTCAAGATTGGCACTATCTCCAAATAGACCAAAATGAGCTTCCACTTGAGCCTCGTCACCAAGGAGTACCATCGGGTGCATCCAAAACAATTTCTGAGCCTATGGTACATTCTGCGGAAACCGTGCACCTCTCTTGCACTGATCCTAACTCCATCTCCAATCAGACCAAACCAAGATTCCACATGACCCACGTTACTTAGAAGTTCCGTCGTCTGCGTCTGAAACAATTTCTGAGCCAATGGTACATTCAGCGTGAACCGTGCACCTATCTTGCACCAAGATTAGCACTATCTCCAAACGGACTGAAATGAGCTTCCACTTGAGCCTCGTCGCCTCGAAGTACCATTGGGTGCGTCAAAAACGATTATAGAGCCTATGGTACGTTTGGCGGAAACCATGCATCTATCTTGCACGGACATTAACACCATCTCCAAATGGACCAAAATGAGATCTGACATGACCCACGTCACCTAGGGGTTCCATCGGGTGCGTCCAAAATGATTTCCAAGCCTCTGGATCGTTCAGCACAAACTGTGCACCTATCTTGCGTCAAGATTAGCACTATCGCTAAATGGACCAAAACGAGCTTCCACTTGAGCCTCGTCAACTTGGAGTAGCATCGGTGCATCCAAAATGATTTCTAACACTATGGTACGTTTGGCGCAAACCGTGCACCTATCTTGCTCTAACACTAACACCGTCATGGAACAGATCGAAACGTGATTCCACATGAGCCACATCACCTAGGAGTTCCATCGGCTTCTTCTAAAATGATTTCAAGCCAATGGTATGTTTGGCGCAAACCATGCACCTATCTTGCATCGACACTAACACCATTTCCAAACATATCGAAACAAGATTCACCATGACCCACGTCACCTAGGAGTTTCATCGAGTGCGTCCAAAATGATTGGCGAACCTATGGTACGTTTGGCATAAACAATACACATATCTTGCATCAAGATTTGCACTATCACCAAATAGACTGAAACGAGGTTCCACTTGTACCTTGTCACCTCAGAGTACAATCAGGTGTGTCCAAAATGATTACTAATCGTATGGTACATTTGGCGCAAACCATGCAACTATCTTGCACCAACACTAACACCGTCTCCAAACGGACTGAAACAAGATTCACCATGACCCACGTCACCTAGGAGTTCCATCAGGTGCGTCCAAAATGATTTTTGGGCCTATGGTACATTCGGCGTAAACTATGCATCTATTTTGTGTCAATGTTAGCACTATCTCCAAACGGACCGAAACGAGCTTCCACTTGAGCCTCGTCACCTAGGGGTATCATTGGGTACGTCCCAAATGATTTATGAGCCTATCCGTACGTTTGGTGCAAACCTTGCACCTATCTTGGGTCAAGCTTAGTATTATCTCCAAACGTATCAAAACGAGCATCCACTTAAGCCCATCACCAAGGAGTATCATTGGGTGCGACCAAAACAATTACCGAGCCTATGGTACGTTCAACACAAACCATGCACCTATCTTGCGTCAAGATTAGCACTGTCTCCAAATGGACCGAAATGAGCATCCACTTGATCCTCGTCAACTTGGAGTACCATCGGGTGCATCCAAAATGATTTCTAACCCTATGGTATGTTTGGCGCAAACCGTGCACCTATCTTGCACTGACACTAACACCATCATGGAATGGACCGAATGTGATTCCACATGAGCCACATCAACTAGGAGTTTCATCGTCTTCTTCCAAAATAATTTCCTAGCTTGTGGTACGTTTAGCACAACCCAAGCACCTATGTTGCACCGACACTAACATCGTTTCCAAATGGACCGAAACAAGATTCACCATGACCCACGTCACCTAGCAGTTCTATCAGGTGCGTCCAAAATGATTTCTAAGCCTATGGTACGTTCGGCGTAAACTATGGACCTATCTTGCGTCATGATTAGCACTATCTCCAAACAGACTGAAACAAGCTTCCACTTGAGCCTCGTCACCTAGAAGTACCATTGGGTACGTCCAAAATAATTTCTGAGCCTATGCTACATTTGGTGCAAACCATGCACCTATCTTGAGTCATGATTAGTACTATCTCCAAATGGATCAAAATGAGCTTCCACTTGAGCCTCATCATCTAGGAGTACCATCGGTGTGTCCAAAATTATTACTGAGCCTGTGGTACCTTTGGCGCAATCCGTGCACCTCAAACAGACGGAAATGAGCTTCCACCTGAGCCTCATCACGTAGGAGTACCATCGGATGCATCCAAAATTATTTCTGACCCTATGGTACGCTTGAGCAAACCATGCACCTATCTTGCACGGACGCTAACTCCGTCTTCAAAAGGACCAAAACAAGAATTGACATGACCCACGTCACCAAGGGGTTCCATCGGGTGCATCCAAAATGATTTTTGAGCCTATGGTATGTTCAGCGCAATGCGTCAAGATTAGCACTATCTCCAAATAGTTCGAAACGAGCTTCCACTTGAACCTCGACAACTTGGAGTACCATGGGGTGCGTCCAAAACAATTTCTAACCCTATGGTACATTTGGCACAAACCTTGCACCTATCTTGCTTCGACACTAACACCGTCATGGAACAGACCAAAACGAGATTCCACATGAGCCACATCACCTGGAGTTCCATCGGCTTCGTCCAGAACAATTTCTAAGCCTATGGTACGTTTGGTGTAAACCATGCACCTATCTTGCACCGACACTAACACCGTCTCTAAACGGACCGAAATAAGATTCGCCCTGACCCACGTCACCTAGGAGTTCCATAGGGTGCGTCCAAGATGATTTTTGAGCCTATGGTACGTTCGGTATAAACTATGCATCTATTTTGCGTCAAGATTAGCACTATCTTCAAACGGACCGAAACGAGCTTCCACTTCAGCCTCGTCACCTAGGAGTATCATTGGGTATGTCCCAAATGATTTCTGAGCCTATGGTATGTTTGGCGCAAACCTTGCACCTATCTTGGGTCAAGCTTAGTACTATCTCCAAATGGATCAAAATGAGCATCCACTTGAGCCTCATCACCAAGAAGTATCATCGGGTGTGGCCAAAATAATCACTAAGCCTATGGTACCTTTGGCGCAAACCGTGCACCTATCTTGAGTCAAGGTTAACACTATCTATAAATGGACCGAAATGAGCTTTCACTCGAGCCTCATTACCTAGGAGTACCATCGGGTGCGTCCAAAACGATTGCTGAGCCAATGGTATGTTCAGCACAAACCGTGCACCTATCTTGCATCAAGATTAGCACTATCTCCAAATGGACCGAAACGAGCTTCCACTTGATCCTCGTCAACTTGGAGTACCATCGGGTGCATCCAAAATGATTTCTAACCCTATAGTACGTTTGGCGCAAACCGTGCACCAATCTTGCACAGACACTAACACCGTCATGGAATGGACCGAACATGATTCCACATGAGCCACATCACCTAGGAGTTCCATCGTCTTTGTTCAAAATGATTTCCAAGCCTATGGTACGTTTGGCGCAACCCATGCACCTATCTTGCACTGACACTAACACCATTTCCTAACGAACCGAAACAAGATTCGCCATGACCCACGTCACCTAGGAGTTCCATCGGGTGCGTTGTAACATCCTAGTTTTTCAGTAACCCAAAAATCACAACTGAAATTTTTTTCGCAAACATGCCCATGTTTGGTGAGTGTCATATAGGAAAAACAACCAGGTAGTTGCACAAGTAGCACCTACTTAGCAAAGTAGAGCATTTGCATTTAATTATCTACTCATGAGTTGGAGTTTATTGGTTTATGTACTGCTAACAAAATCAACAACATGTTTTACTTTTAAATTAATCTTGCTAATTAACTAATTGTCAAATAGTTAATTAACTTCAAAGTGCCTGCCCTAGGACTTGGACCCACCAACCCTAGACTCTAGTGGGCTACCCCTAAGGGTGTATACATACTTGGCACATAGGTATCCACATGTAGGTGCCCTTGGATTAGTTAGTGTGGTGGAGAAGGAAATAGAAAAAAAAACTAAGCTAAAATTCCAAATTGGAAAGAGGCCATTTTGGCATGTGGCTTGGGGTAGCCCAGCCTGCTCACCCCGCACGCCCGCAGGCCAGGCCCAGCTGGCCGGGCGGCCTAGCTAGCAACATGGCCTAGCCTCGCTCACACACCGCGACAGGGCGCTGATGCCAGCTACCACCCGTAGCCGCTTACACGTAGGCCCCGCCATGTCATCCCCTCCCCCTTGATCCTCCTCTGTTTTGAACCGGAGAAAGCAGAGCACCGCAGTGCTCACCGAGGGGATCCGAAGCGGAGGTCCCACGCTCCTCGCCGCACGATCCCAAGCTCGCGAAAACGGACGCCTGGGCGAGAGCCACGCCCATGATCTGGAGCACTCTGCCCTACGCCCCCCCACCCCAGGTGAAGCCATGCCACGCTGACGTCACCGCTGTGGCCCCGCTGCCGGTGACGCCATGGCCGTCCACCTTTTGACCGCCCGTTTTCTAAATCGGAGGCGTTGGGCATCACAGCACCACGACAAGCAACCGAAAGCCCTGCCCCGACCCCCCTCGATCACCCTCCACGCGTCCATCCTCGTGGATCCACTGTCTGCCCCTGCCATGGCCGCGGCTGGCTATAAAAGAGGAGCTCCAGGAGCCATAGCCCCATCTCAACCACGCTGCCGCCACCTAGTGGCAACCCGTTCACCACCCCGGTCTGGAGGAGAAGAGGGGAGAAGGAAGGAGGCCGAAAAATCGGAGCCACCCGTGTTGCGAAGGACGCCAGAGCCGCTCGGGTCACCGGAGTCAAGGGAGACGACACCATCGCCCTCCCTCGCTGCGGACTGCACGGCACTACGACCCGTGACCACTGCACCGAGTCGCCCAGCTCCACCACCCTCTTGCCGCCGACACCACGGTGAGCCCTTGTCTTCCCCGCTTCGCTCTCCGCCCTGTTTTCTTTCCGTGAGCGCCGCCGGCGTGGCCGCCGCTGCACGCCCAGCCGAGAATGGTGCAAAGCCATCCCTTTTTCGCCGCATACACAAAGCACGCACCCATGCGCACCCGCACGAGCCCATTTGGGGTGGCACCAAGCCGCTAGAGCCTGGGAACGCGGCCATGGGCACCGCATGCGGAGCACGCCCGCCATGGCTAGAGCATGGCCATGGCGAGGTCGTTCTAGCTCACTAGAGTAGCAGGGACAGGAAAAAGGTACGCTATCGGTTTTGCCTTGGCGAGGGGCGGGTGCCGCGTGGGTAGTTGGGGGAAGAGGGAGGCCGGAGGGCCGCGACGTAGTCTGATACATCCGGCCCAGGTGGGGTTGGCCGAGGCCCAATAAATTAAGGTTGCCCGGACCCCAACAGTTCTTATGCACACCCACTCGGGGAAAGGCCCAATGTCCCTAAAAGACTACTCTGATAGGGGAAGGGTGGCTCTCTCTTTTAAGGTGGCTTCCTCCTCCCAAGCTAAGCAAGGTGGGATTATTCAGAGGCTCACACGGTCGCCGCCCGACTACAACTAGGCCACTTGGCCTTTTTTGTTGCGTCTTTGCCAGCGGGTAATAGTGGAGGATGTCCTCATCATTCCCACCCCCTTAAACAAGGGCCCACTCTGATACCAAATGATACATCCGGCCCAGGTGGGGTTGGCCGAGGCCCAATAAATTAAGGTTGCCCGGACCCCAACAGTTCTTATGCACACCCACTCGGGGAAAGGCCCAATGTCCCTAAAAGACTAGTCTGATAGGGGAAGGGTGGCTCTCTCTTTTAAGGTGGCTTCCTCCTCCCAAGCTAAGCAAGGTGGGATTATTCAGAGGCTCACACGGTCGCCGCCCGACTACAACTAGGCCACTTGGCCTTTTTTGTTGCGTCTTTGCCAGCGGGTAATAGTGGAGGATATCCTCATCATTCCCACCCCCTTAAACAAGGGCCCAGCTTTGATACCAAATGATACATCCGGCCCAGGTGGGGTTGGCCAAGGCCCAATAAATTAAGGTTGCTCGGACCCCAACAGTTCTTATGCACACCCACTCGGGGAAAGGCCCAATGTCCCTAAAAGACTAGTCTGATAGGGGAAGGGTGTCTCTCTCTTTTAAGGTGGCTTCCTCCTCCCAAGCTAAGCAAGGTGGGATTATTCAGAGGCTCACACGGTCGCCGCCCGACTACAACTAGGCCACTTGGCCTTTTTTTGTTGCGTCTTTGCCAGCGGGTAATAGTGGAGGATGTCCTCATCATAGTCCTAGCTTGCTGGGGTCTGCACACGCTGAGCGCCGCCATGGCGCGTCCTTTTCCGGTGAACCCGGCCACCACAAGTAAAGAGGAGTGAATGAAGTTCACTAGACCCTAGTAAACCTAGCCGTCTAGTTTTCTTTTCCGAGCCACCATGCCGTGCTCCACGGAGAGCTCGTCGCCGGTGGCCGCATCCCTGGTGTCCAAAGGAATTAGGAAGGGAAAGCAGGAGCTGCGCCATGCACCGAATGCATGTGGACCGGAGAGAGTGGGAGGAGAGGTGAACCTAGTCCATGTAGACTGAGCCTGTGGCTCAACATGTGGGCGACCTGTCCACCATGAACTATCCCCCGGTAGACCAAGGCCCGTTTTTGAACCCGAGCCACGACGTTGCATCACCTAGGAGCGCCACGTGTCTGGGCCCGGGCTGGCCCAACCCGGCCCAAGTCCGGCCCTAACCCGGCCCACTGGAGCCCAGACCCGGCACGGTCAACTTTGACCGTTGACCATTGACCTGGTCAACATTTACTGGGCCCACCTGTCAGTCTCTCTGTTCACGGACCCCACGTGTCAGTGACACTGTTCACCACAGCCAATCACAAGCCGCCATGTGTCAGCCCCTGAAATTTCAACCCCTTTATCTTTTTTCAGAAAATGTATTAACCTTTAAAAATTCATAATTAATTAATCGTAGCTTAGAAAAATGCCAAACTAGAGTCCAAATTTTTCTAAAAATGAGCTCTACGTCATAGGCCTATGCTTGAGTGTATTTGGATCTTTCGGTTTTCAGTTGCTTCTTTGTGCACCTCTATAGGAGCCGCTAACGCGGCTATATATGTTACGTTTAACAGACCCGGAGGAGCCACCGACTGAGGAGTTCGACCCCAACTACATCGACAACTTGGGTGACGACCTGCCAGGTGCCACACCCACCCACTGTAGATCCTATTACGCATTGCAAATAATTAGAATTGCTAGTGCTTTACTTTTATGTCATAATATTACTGATAGGTTGCATGGTAGTTTACTGCTTTTTGAGCCACTTACCTTGTTGCAACCTTACACCTGCTCACCCTGCTGTTAGACTAGATGCTGCTTTATCACTCGTTACTCATTACTTTACTCTTACTCGCATTATATCTGTGAAGTGATGCTGGTGAGTGAGAGGCGTATGAGATAAGGCATGAGGTGCCATAAACCTGTTAATAACCTGATAATGAACCTAGGGAGATCTTGGCGTGAGTCTTGGGTGTGTGTGGTGAGGGTCGAGTCGACCGAGCAGGATCTACGACGAGTCATAAGGGCAAGTCTTGCCGGAGGATGCTACTTGGTCGTTCGCCATGTGAGGTGCCTATGGCGGGTACACGTGACAGGGAGAGGTCCCGGGGTGGAGTGTCTTCGTGGGATGAAGCCCCGGGACGGGAGGTGCTATGATGGCACGGGTTGTCGGGTGTTCCGTTGAGCGGAAAACGATTTTTCCCTTGTGAAGATATCCTGCTTCGTCACCCTAAGGACTGATATGTACGTGGACCGGGTCTTAGGAATCATTGCACACCCACTCGCTTCTGTCAAGAGGAGACAAACATTCGACTTGCTAGTACGGTGCCACTACTATTGAGAGGTTAGCGGATAGTGTAGGGAGGTACAGGCATGAGGACCCACACCCTCCCAAGACAGCGTAGTACTCCGGGGCCAAGTACTACGTCTCACAGACTCAGCGTGTCGATGGTACTCCGACACGGCCCTAGTTCTAAGTGTTAGGGTGGTACCGTTTCTAGTCGGAAGGCGGCCCGGAATCAGCTTAGACGAGGCGTCGTCGAGGATAGCTATCTTGCGGGATGTGTAAACCTCTGCAGAGTTTCTAGTTGATCGATCAATACATATGCCAAACCTTTTGGCTATGGACCTTTCTTAAGTACAGCTTCACTTGACTAGCGAGAGGAGTCCTTCTACCTTCCCCGGGATTTCTATGTGTGTTCCGGCCTTGGTCGTTGAGACATGGGCGAGAGGGAGTCACCCGTGTCGATGAGGGAGTGAGTTGAGATGTGATGTGGTGATGAGATATGTGTTGGGATGGGATACATGTGTGAATGAGATGGGCTAAAATTTAATAAACTTATATTATTAAAATATTTATTACTCGCATAGGAAACCACAACCAAAGATAGGTTTCTCTTCTTAACCCTGATTTCATCCAGTTCCATAAAGCAAATGCATCATAGGGTGGGCGATGCGTGGCAGTACCAAGTGTACTGATAGATTTATGGCAGGCTCGGAGCCCAAGTTCGACGAGGAGGACGACTGGGAGGAGTAGGGGTTCTCCCTGCACTCAAGCTTGGTGTGAGGAGTCCTAGTTTCCACTGCTATCTTCGAGATGCTGTTCCAGTTGCTATGTGTGAGTATGTTCTGCCCTACATGGCGATGATAATAATTAATGTAAACCTTCTATTTGTACTCTGATATTCATGTATAACTCTGTTATTCGACTGAGATTTGGGTAATGGCATGAACTTGTTCATCTATTACACGTCAAATCTGTGGTATTCCCTTCGTGGAATGCAGGATCGTTTCAGTTGGTACCAGAGCCATGCTTGACCCTAGGATGAACCCTTAGGATTGGCCGATAGAAATAGGCATGAATCTATACACCTTCGGTTATATTACCAACCATGCTGCATTTTCTTGCATGGCTCACCTCATTTCACACGTCTTAACACATTTATTGCTTGCTTTCTTGCCTGTCATCGCTCTCCATCGCCTGACTTCACTCCACTTTAGGCTACTTTCCTCTACTTCGCTCTACTTCACCCTGAGTTACTTGACTCACATAGTTGGATTTCCTATGTGTTACCCTCGTCTTACCCTGTTTTGCCTTATCCTATCATGTTGTGTCTTAGACTTACTCCGTTCTACCTGGTTACCTTATAAAGTATAACCTGCTAACTCCGTCTTTACGGTTGTTTTGCAGATGGCTCAACTTGTTGAGCTTGCTGTTGATGCACGAGACAACCGTGGGTTCGCCATGATCCTGTATGGGGTGCTAGACTCGCTGGGCATCCCAACTGAGAGGATCACGTGCATGTGCCGAGGTGAGGCTGGTCTGGACCGACTTCTTTAGGGTCACGTCGTCGTCCACCTCTAGGTCCCTGCCAGCGCGTACGTACCCGTGCTTCATGCCTTCGAGGAGGTGGCTCTGGAGACTTCTGTTGCTGCTTGCATACAGTCCGTTTCGCGCACGGCTCTCCGTAGCGTGATGCGTGACACGCACGACTACCTCTAGACTGGGCCCTACCGTCTGCTGCCCCGTGCCCTCAACCTTAACTAGGTCACGGTGCCGTAGGAAGCTGCTGCTGACTACGCTGCGCATCTCGAGGTCGACCCATGTCCGAGTGCCTCCGCGCAGTACATCCTTGCCCAGGACCACTACATCATGGAGGTGGAGTCACAGAACCGCAGCCTTTGGGACTTCTAGTTCCAGCATGACGATGTCCTAGCATAGGAAGAGTGGAAGCGCGAGTTGGTGATTCATGATCTCATGAAGGAGCGCGAGGACTCCTGCAAGCGGGAGGTCCTCCATGAGTCCCGTGAGAAGGTACTCAAGGCAGAGATTGTCGAGCTCAAGGACAAGGTGCTAGAACAAGAGCTCTGCAACGACTACCTGTCCTCCTAGCTGCTAGAGTATGAGGATCGCATTGAGCGTCAGAGGTGTGTTCTGAAGGAGCTCCAGGAGAAGGAGAAGAAGCGCGCCTTCACCAGGAGTGGCTTGCAGGGTCACTGCAATGCCCTGGAGGATGAGACAGAGAGGGTTGCCGTTGCTTCCACCTACAACGCGCACCACCTCAACCACTACGTCAAGTGCACCGAGTTCCTCCTAGACAAGGTGAACCGTCTCCGTCAGGCCTGGGTCATCGCTGATGCTAAGAGTGTCCAGGAGATCGAGATGGTATAGGACCCTCTTCCGCCTGGTACGCACAGGAAACCGTGCAGGCAGACTTTCCACATTGAGCCCACCAAGCTCAACCTGGTAGCATGTTCGTCCGCGGACTATCCCTAGATTCCACGGACTGAGATGCTGGAGCACGCTCTTGCCCGCGTTGCGAGGATCCACCACACCGACGATGAGCTCCGTGCCATGGACCGCACTCCCGAGGTTTCTGCTTCCACCGATGGCCTATCTTCACCACCTGCCAGTTTCGGACAGGAGTAGTTACCCTCTCATGATCATGTAATAATGTAGTAGTAACCCTGATGAGCCATGCGTGGCCATGAGACATGACTCATCCCTTGGAGTAGAGTAGATTGTCCACTTTTTGAGCTGCCTGCGAGTAGCATGATTCCCGCGAGTCTGCCTAGTGTAGCTACTGGAGACGTCGCTTTGTAATAAAACCATGTATTGGATGTTTGGATCTTATTGCGTCTTATGGTTCTTATCGCCTTCTTGTATTGAGTGTTGGATAGCAATCTTTTGAAAAATTATGATCAAAAATGTGTAATCACTTAATAAACCATAAATCTTGACCTAACCCTGTAGTGAGATGTCTTGCCGCCGTTCCGCTCGTCTGAACAACCACTCGCCTTCCCCGGCGCCCATGGGCCATGGGCTTGGGCGTGGTCGTGGAGGAGGCTGTGGAGCTCCCTTCGCCATTTTCACCGCCATGGAGGAGCCTGCCCCCGTGGAGCATGCTGGTGAGGCAGGAGTCGCTCAGCCTGGAGGTGGGGTTGGAGCCGCCTAGCCTGGGGAAGAGAATGCCACGCTTGGTGGAGATGCACCACCACCGCCACCACCACCACAGCTGGCGGAGGTGATGGACCGCCAGACCCGCCTTTTGGAGACTTTGGCTCAGGGAATCCTTCACCGCCATGGGGGTTAGCCAAATGACTTCTAGAGAAAGTTGGAGGGTTTTCTCAAGCTGAGGCCCCCTACCTTCGACTACGCCGACGATGATCCCATCGCCACCGAGGACTGGCTGCGGGCGATCAGGAAGAAGCTAGACCTCACCACCTGCACTGACAAGGAGTGTGTGGGAGTCGCTGCTCATCAGCTCACTAGCGCTGCGCACGCTTGGTGGGATGGCTACTGTGACGTGCCACGACGACCCTGGGAGCATCTTGTGGGAGGAGTTCACTGAAGCCTTCCGCGAGCACCACATGCCTGAAGGTTCAGGAGTACACCACCCACTTCATTCGCATGATGCGGTACGCTCCTGAGGAGACTAGCACCGATAAGAAGAAGATGTACCACTACAAGAAGGGCTAAACTCGCGCCTCAAGATCGCTCTCTCGGGCCATGAGTGTCGTACCCTCTGGTAGATGATCAACAAGGTGCTGGAGATGGAGAGAGACCGCCTGGAGGCAGACGCTCAGAGGGAGCGCAAGGAGAAGAGGCGTCGGGGCGAGGGTTCCTCTCGCACCCCGACCCCAAGGCAGCATGGTTCTGCTCCGCTGCAGTCCCGCTCTCGCTTTGCCTAGGGAGCTGCTCCGAGCCGTCGCCCTGCTCAGGGTCGCCCTGCTCAGAGCCCGAGCCAGAGTACATGGAAGGCACCTGCGCCCACCGCCACAGGCAGTGTGCCCTTTGTGTGCTTCACTTGTGGCCAGCCAGGTCATAAGTCTGCGGTCTGTCCACATAAGGCTGCACCTGTGCAGACCCCTGCAAGGCAGGCACCGACCCCGGGAGCGCCATGCAAGCCAGCCGTGGGAGCCACCCGCGGCTGTCTCACCCACCTGACCGCGGAGGATGCTCAGGATGCCCCCGACGCGGTGTACGGTATGTTTTTGGTATAGGGAGTTTTAGCATCGGTTCTTTTTGACTCTGGTGCTACATGTTCTTATATATCATCCAAGTTTGCACGAGAGCATCGCATACCTGTTACACCATGGAGTGTACCCATAGACACCATATCCCCCTTAGGTACCACCAGATCCACCAAAATCTATAAGGGAGTGAGTATCACTATAGAATGTTGCCCTTTTATAGCTGACCTCACCTTACTTCCGTTAGAAGGTCTAGATGTTATCTTGGGTATGGATTGGTTGACTCCGCACAAGGGAGTAATATCTTGCTCAACCAGATATGTGGAGATTACACATCCGAGTGGCCGAGTAATCAGATGTGAGCCGCACCATAAGAGGATAGACGCCTTGATGAGTGCCCTAGAGGCCAAATCAGTTGAGGAGGTGCCCGTCGTGTGCAAGTACCCTGATGTGTTCCCCGAGGAGTTACCGGGTATGCCACCTGACCGAGATGTTGAGTTTGTGATTGACTTACTGCCTGGTACCGGGCCCATTGCTAAAAGGCCCTACCGCATGTCAGTCGATGAGCTGGAGGAGCTTAAGAAGCAGCTCAAGGAGTTGTCTGACAAGGGGTACATCAGACCCAATGCTTCACCCTAGGGTTCCCCTATCTTGTTTGTGAAGAAGAAGGATGGCTCCATGAGGATGTGCATTGACTATCGAAATTTAAATGCCGTGACAGTCAAGAACAAGTATCCTCTGCCAAGGATAGATGACCTCCTAGATTAGCTAAAAGATGCCAAGTTCTTTTCCAAGATCGATCTCAGGTCTAGGTACCATCAGATGAAGATCAGGTCTAAGGATATTCCTAAGACAACCTTTGTCACTAGGTACGGGCAGTACGAGTTCATCGTTGTGTCTTTCGGTCTCACCAATGCTCTGGCCTATTTTATGAACATGATGAACAAGGTGTTCATGGATGAATTAGATAAGTTCGTGGTGGTGTTTATTGATGATATCCTTGTCTATTCATCCACCGCCGAAGAGCATGAGCAACACTTGAGAGTAGTTCTGGAGAAATTGAGACAAAATCAACAGTATGCTAAATTTAGCAAGTGCGAGTTTTGGCTCGAAGAAGTCGCTTTTCTTGGCCATGTACTCACAGCTGATGGTGTTGCTGTTGATCCCACGAAAATAGAAGCTGTGAAAGATTGGGAGCAACCCCATAACCCGATAGACATCCGCAGTTTCCTTGGGTTAGCTGGTTACTATCGCAGATTTATCGAGAACTTCTCCAAGATAGCCAAGCCTATGACCAACCTCCTGAAGAAGCCCAATGAATTTGAGTGGACACCCGAGTGTGAGCTCAGTTTCCAGACTCTGAAATAGAAGCTTACCACCACTCCTGTTCTTGCCTTGCCTGATATCCAACAGGACTTCGTGGTCTACTGTGATGCATCCAGACAGGGACTTGGTTGCGTTCTGATGCAGAATGGGAGAGTCATTGCCTATGCATCCCGCTAGTTGAAGGACCATGAATAGCGTTACCCGACTCATGATCTCAAGCTAGCTGCTGTTGTGCACGCTCTGAAGATTTGGAGGCACTACTTTATTAGGAACAAGTGCGACATCTATACCAACCATAAGAGCCTCAAGTACTTCTTCACCCAAGAGGATCTAAATATGAGACAACGTTAATGGTTGGAGTTGATTAAGGACTAAGACCTGGAAATTCACTACCATCCGGGAAAAGCCAACATAGTTGCTGATGCCTTGAGCCGTAAGAGCTATTGCCACAGTCTATCCATGGAAGTCGTACCATCTGAGCTACGTCAGGAAATGGGTGAACTTCACCTCGAGATCATACCCAAGGGCATATTGAACGAGTTGCGAGTGCAATACAACATAATGGACCGCATTCGTAAGGCTCAAAAGAAATGCCCTGAGATCTTGCAGCTTCATGAATGGATGGAAGCTGGTAAGTACCCCGAGTTCTGAGTAGATGAACGGGGAGTGTGTTGGTGCAACGACAGAATCTATGTACCACCTGATGAGGCCATCCGTAAGGAGATCCTAACAGAGGCTCACGACTCTAAGTATTGCATCCATCCTGGTAGTACAAAGATGTATGCCGACATGAGGAAGATGTTCTGGTGGAAGGACATGAAGAAGGATATTGCAGGACATGTAGCCAGATGTGATATATGCAACAGGGTTAAGGTCGAACATCAGAGACCAGCTGGTTTGTTGAAGCCACTAGATGTACCCATGTGGAAGTGGGAATGCATATCTATGGACTTCATCGTGGGATTGCCTCGATCCCCGAAAGGACATGACTCCATTTGGGTTATAGTGGACAGATTGACCAAGGTAGCTCACTTTGTACCTGTCAAGGTTGACTACCGTGTAGAGAAGCTAGCAGATCCGTATATCGAGCACATTCTCTGAATTCATGGGGCACTTGTTAGCATCGTATCTGATAGAGGAACACAGTGGACATCTAGGTTCTGGCAGAGTTTGCACAAGTCGATTGGCACTCGTCTCGACTATAGCACCGCTTATCACCCTCAGACAGATGGGTAGATAGAGAGAGTGAATCAGATTCTCGAGGACATGCTACGAGCTTGCGTACTGAAGTATGGGACAGATTGGGAGAAGAGTTTACCACATGCAGAGTTCTCGTACAACAACAGTTATCAAGATAGTCTTCAGATGTCACCATTTGAGGCCTTATACGGGAGGAAGTGCATAACCCCGTTGATGTGGTCTGAGGTAGGTGAGCGAATGTTCTTTGGCCCTGCTAAGATCAAGGAGGCCGAGGAGGGAGTAGCTCAGGTGCGAGAAAATTTGAGAATTGCCCAAAGCCGACAAAAGAGCTATGCAGATAACCGTCGAAGAGACCTCGAGTTCCAGGTTGGAGACCATGTCTACCTCAAGGTCTCGCCTCTCTGTGGCACTTTCCGGTTCCATGTGAAAGGAAAGTTAGCCCCTCGTTACGTTGGTCCCTACCGTATCTGCAAAAGGTTTGGGAAGCTAGCGTATAAGCTTGAGTTGCCCGAGGAACTAGCAAGTGTACATCCTGTGTTCCATGTGTCACAGCTCCGCAAGTGTCTAAAGTTACTAGAGGAACAGGTTCACACGGATGCACTCGACATTCAAGACACGCTTGAGTACCGAGAGTACCCAGTTCAGATTCTTGACAGAGCAACCAAAGACACACGAAGCACCACTATACCAATGTGCAAAGTTTTATGGAGCAATCACACTAGGAGAGAGGCAACATGGGAGAAAGAGCCAGAGTTACAGATCTGTTAACCCTACTTGTTCAAGAGGTATGTCACATTTTAAATCCCGGGACGAGATTCCAATGAGGGGGAAGGACTGTAACATCCTAGTTTTTCAGTAACCCAAAAATCACAACTGAAATTTTTCACAAACATGCCCATGTTTGGTGAGTGTCATATAGGAAAAACAACCAAGTAGTTGCATAAGTAGCACCTACTTAGCAAAGTAGAGCATTTGCATTTAATTATCTACTCATGAGTTGGAGTTTATTGGTTTATGTACTGCTAATAAAATCAACAACATGTTTTACTTTTAAATTAATCTTGCTAATTAACTAATAGTCAAATAGTTAATTAACCTCAAAGTGCCTACCCTTGGACTCGGACCCACCAACCCTAGACTCTAGTGGGCTACCCCTAAGGGTGTATACATACTTGGCACACAGGTATACACATGTAGGTGCCCTTGGATTAGTTAGTGTGGTGGAGAAGGAAATAGAAAAACCTAAGCTAAAATTCCGAATTGGAAAGAGGCCATTTCGGCCTGTGCCTTGGGGCAGCCCAGCCTACTCACCCCGCATGCCCGCAGGCCAGGCCTAGCTGGCCGGGTGGCCCAGCTAGCGACGTGGCCCATCCCTGCTCACATGCCACGACAGGCCGCTGATGCTAGCTACCACCCGCATCCGCTTACACGTAGGCCCCGCCATGTCATCCCCTCCCCCTTGATCCTCCTCTGTTTTGAACCAGAGAAAGCAGAGCACCGCAGTGCTCACCGAGGGGATCCGAAGCGGAGGTCCCAAGCTCCTCGCCGCACGATCCCAAGCTCGTGGAAATAGACGTCTAGGCGAGCGCCACGCCCACGATCCGGAGCACTTCGCCCTAACCCCCAGGTGAAGTCGTGCCACGCTGACGTCGCCGCCGTGGCCCTGCTGCCAGTGACGCCATGGACGTCCGCCTTTTGACTGCCCGTTTTCGAAATCGGAGGCGCTGGGCATCACAGCACCACGACAAGCAACCGAAAGCCCTGCCCTGACCCCCCTCGATCACCCTCCATGCATCCATCCTCGTGGATCCACTGTCCGCCCCCGCCATGGCCGTAGCTCGCTATAAAAGAGGAGCTCCGGGAGCCCTAGCCCCCTCTCCACCACGCCGCTGCCACCTAGTGGCAACCCGTTCACCACCCCGGTCCAGAGGAGAAGAGGAGAGAAGGAAGGAAGCCGAGAAATCGGAGCCACCCGTGTTGCGAAGGACGCCGGAGCCGCTCGGGTCACCGGAGTCAAGGGAGACGACACTGTCGCCCTCCCTCGCTACGGACTGCACGGCACTGCGACCCGTCACCATTGCATCGAGTCACCCTGCTCCACCAACCTCTCGCCGTTGACACCACGGTGAGCCCTTGTCTTTCCCGCTTCGCTCTCCACCCTGTTTCGCCGCATACACAAAGCACGCACCCATGCGCACCCGCATGAGCCCATTTGGGGGTGGCGCTAAGCCGCCAGAGCCTGGGAACACGGCCACGGGCACCGCACGCGGAGCACGCCCGCCATGGCCAGAGCACGACCATGGTGAGGTCGTTCTAGCTAACTAGAGTGGCAGGGGCAGGAAAAAGGTACGCTGTCGGTTTTGCCTTGGTGAGGGGCGGGTGCCACGTGGGTAGTTGGGGGAAGAGGGAGGCCGGAGGGCCGCGACGCAATCCCAGCTCACCGGGGTCAGCACGCGCTGAGCGCTGTCGTGGCGCGTCCTTTTTCGGTGAACCCAACCACTACAAGTAAAGAGGAGTAGATGAAGTTCACTAGACCCTAGTGAACCTAGCCGCATAGTTTTCTTTTCCACCGAGCCACCATGTCCTGCTCCACGGAGAGCTCGTCGCCGGCGGCCGCATCCCTGGTGTCCAAAGGAATTGGGAAGGGAAAGCAGGAGCTGCGCCATGCACCGAGTGCATGTGGACCGGAGAGAGTGGGAGGAGAGGTGAACCTAGTCCATGTAGACTGAGCCTGTGGCTCACCATGTGGGCGACCTGTCCACCATGAGCCAGCCCCCAGTAGACTAAGGCCCGTTTTTGAACCCGAGCCGCGACGTGGCATCACCTAGGAGCGCCACGTGTCTGGGCCCGGGCTTGCCCAACCCGGCCCAAGTCTGGCCCTGACTCGGCCCGCTGGAGCCCAGACCCGGCCCGGTCAACTTTGACTATTGACCGTTGACCTGGTCAACATTTACTGGGCCCACCTATCAGTCTCTCTATTCACGGACACCACGTGTCAGTGACACTGTTCACCATAGCCAATCACAAGCCACCACGTGTCAGCCCCTAAAATTTCAACCCCTTTATCTTTTTTCAGAAAATGTATTAACCTTTAAAAATTCATAATTAATTAACCGTTGCTCAGAAAAATGCCAAACCAGAGTCCAAATTGTTCTAAAAATGAGCTCTATGTCATAGGCCTATGCTTGAGTGTATTTGGATCTTTCGGTTTTCAGTTGCTTCTTTGTGCACCTCTATAGGAGCTGCTAACGCGGCTATATATGTTACGTTTAACAGACTCGGAGGAGCCACCGACTGAGGAGTTCGACCCCAACTACACCGATGAGTTGGGTGATGACCTGCTAGGTGCCACGCCCCACCCACTCGTAGATCCTATTACGCATTGCAAATACTTAGAATTGCTAGTGCTTTACTTTTATGTCAGAATATTACGGATAGGTTGCATGGTAGTTTACTGCTTTTTGAGCCACTTACCTTGTTGCAACCTTACGCCTGCTCACCCTGCTATTAGACTAGATGCTGCTTTATCACTCGTTACTCATTACTTTACTCTTACTCGCATTATATCTGTGATGTGATGCTGGTGAGTGAGAGGTGTATGAGATAAGGCATGAGGTGTCGTAAACCTGTTAATAACCTGATAATGAACCTGGGGAGATCTTGGCATGAGTCTTGGGTGTGTGTGGTGAGGGTCAAGTCGACCGAGCAGGATCTACGACGAGTCGTGAGGACAAGTCTTGCCGGAGGATGCTACCTAGGTGTTTGCCATGTGAGGTGTTTGTGGCAGGTACACATGACAGGGAGAGGTCCCGGGGTGGAGTGCCTTCATGGGATGAAGCCCCGGGACAGGAGGTGCTGTGATGGCACGGGGTGCCAGGTGTTCCATTGAGCAGAAAACAGTTTTTCCCTTGTGAAGATATCCTGCTTAGTCACCCTAAGGACTGATATGTCTGTGGACTAGGTCTTAGGAATCCTTGCACACCCACTTGCTTCTGTGGGGAGGAGACGGACGTTCGACTTGCTAGTACGATGCCACTACTATTGAGAGGTTAGCGGATAGTGTAGGGAGGACAGGCATGAGGACCCACACCCTCCCAAGGCAGCGTCGTACTTAGGGGCCAAGTACTACGTCTCATAGACTCAGCATGTCGGTGGTACTCCGACACGACCCCAGTTCTGAGTGTTAGGGTGGTACCGTTTCTAGTCGGAAGGTGGCCCGGAATCTGCTTAGACGAGGCGTCATCGAGGATAGCTATCTTGTGGGATGTGTAAACCTCTGCAGAGTTTCTGGTTGATTGATTGATACATATGCCGAACCTTTTGGCTATGGACCTTTCCTAAGTACAGCTTCACTTGACTAGTGAGAGGAGTCCTTCTACCTTCCCCGGGATTTATGTGTGTGTTTCGGCCTTGGCCGTTGAGACATGGGCGAGAGGGAGTCGCCCGTGTCGATGAGGGAGTGAGTTGAGATGTGATGTGGTGATGAGATATGTGTTGGGATGGGATACGTGTGTGAATGAGATGGGCTAAAATTTGATAAACTTATATTATTAAAATATTGATTACTCGCATAGGAAACCACAACCAAAGATAGGTTTCTCTTCTTAACCCCGATTTCATCCAGTTCCACAAAGCAAATGCATCATAGGGTGGGCGATGCGTGGCCAATACCAAGTGTACTGATAGATTTATGGCAGGTTCGGAACCCGAGTTCGACGAGGAGGATGACTGGGAGGAGTAGGAGTTCGCCCTGCGCTCAAGCTTGGTGCGAGGAGTCCTAGTTTCTGCTGCTGTCTTTGAGATGTTGTTCCAGTTGCTGTGTGTGGGTATGTTCCGCCCGGCGTGGCGATAATAATAATTAATGTAAACCTTCTATTTGTACTCTGATATTCATGTATGACTCTGTTATTCGACTGAGATTTGGGTAATGGCATGAACTTGTTCATCTATTACACGTCGAATCTCTGGCATTCCCTTCGTGGAATGCAGGATCGTTTCATGCGTCTAAAATGATTTCTGAGCCTATGGTACATTCGGCGTAAACTATGGACCTATCTTGTGTCATGATTAGCACTATCTCCAAATGGACTGAAATGAGCTTCCACTTGAGCCTCGTCACCTAGAAGTACCATTGGGTACGTACAAAATGATTTCTGAGCCTATGGTACATTGGGTGCAAACCGTGCACCTATCTTGAGTCAAGATTAATACTATCTCCAAACGGATCAAAATGAGCTTCCACTTGAGCCTCATCACCTAGGAGAACTATCGGGTGCGTCCAAAATGATTACTGAGCCTATGGTACCTTTGGCGCAAACCGTGAACCTCAAATGGACCGAAATGAGCTTCCACCTAAGCCTCGTCACCTAGGAGTACCATCGGGTGCATCCAAAAATGATTTCTGACCCAATGGTACATTTGAGCAAACCATGCACCTATCTTGCACCGATGCTAACTCCGTCTTCAAACGGACCAAAACAATATTTGACATGACCCACGTCACCAATGGGTTCCATCGGGTGCGTCCAAAATAATTTTCAAGTCTATGGTATGTTCAGCGCAATGTGTCAAGATTAGCAGTATATCCAAATAGTCCGAAACGAGCTTCCACTTGAACCTCGTCAACTTGGAGTACCATCTGGTGCGTCCAAAATAATTTCTAACCGCATGGTACATTTGGCACAAACCTTGCACCTATCTTGCTCAGACACTAACACCGTCATGGAACAGACCAAAACGAGATTCCACATGAGCCACATCACCTAGAGTTCCATTGGCTTCATCCAAAATGTTTTCCAAGCCTATTGTACATTTGGTTCAAACCATGCACCTATCTTGCACCGATACTAACACCGTCTCTAAATAGACCAAAACAAGATACGTCATGACCCACGTCACCTAGGAGTTCCATCCGGTGTGTCCAAAATGATTTTTGAGCCTATGGTACGTTCGGCGTAAACAATGCACCTATCTTGCGTCAAAGATTAGCACTATCTACAAAAGGACTAAAATGAGGTTCCACTTGTGCCTCATCACCTCAGAGTACCATCGGGTGCGTCCAAAATGATAGCTGAGCCTATGGTACGTTTGGCGCAAACCATGCACCTATCTTGTACCGACACTAACACCTTCTCCAAATGGACCAAAACAAGATTCGCCATGACCCACGTCACCTAGGAGTTCCATCAGGTGCGTCCAAAATGATTTTCGAGCATATGGTACGTTCGGCGAAAACTATGCATCTATTTTGCGTCAAGATTAGCACTATCTCGAAATGGATCGAAACGAGCTTCCACATGAGCCTCGTCACCTAGGAGTATGATTGGGTACGTCCCAAATGATTTATGAGCCTATGGTATGTTTGGCGCAAACCTTGCACGAATCTTGACTCAAAATCAGTACTATCTCCAAACAGATTAAAATAAGAATCCACTTAAGCCTTGTCACCTAGGATTATCATTGGGTACGTCCCAAATAATTTATGAGCCTATGGTACCTTTGGCACAAACCATGCACCTATCTTGAGTCAAGATTAACACTATCCCCAAACAGACCGGAATGAGCTTCCACTTGTGCCTCGTCACCTAGGAGTACCATCGGGTGCGTGAAAAACGATTACTGAGCCTATGGTACGTTTGGCACAAACCTTGCACCTATCTTGCACCGACACTAACACTATTTCCAAACAGACCAAAACAAGATTCACCATGACCAACGTCACCTAGGAGTTCCAACGGGTGCGTCCAAAACAATTTCTAAGGCTATGGTACGTTCGGCGTAAACTACGCACTTGTCTTGCATCATGATTAGCACTATTTCCAAATGGACTGAAACAAACTTCCCCTTGAGCCTCATCATCTAGAAGTCCATTGGGTTCGTCCAAAATGATTTCTGAGACTATGGAACATTTGGTGCAAACCGTGCACCTATCTTGAGTCAAGATTAGTACTATCTCCAAACGAATCAAAACGAGCTTCCACTTGAGCCTCATCACCTAGGAGTGCCATCGGGTGCGTCCAAAACGATTATTGTGCCTGTGGTACATTTGGCGGAAACCGTGCATCTATCTTGAGTTAAGATTAACACTGTCTCCAAACAGACCGAAATGAGCTTTCACCTGAGCCTCGTCACCTAGGCATACCATCGGGTGCATCCAAAATGATTTGACCTTGTGGTACGTTTGAGCAAACCATGCACCTATCTTGCATGGACGCTAACTCCATCTTCAAATGGACTAAAACAAGATTCCACATGACCCACATCACCTATGAGTTCCATCAGGTGCATCCAAAATGATTTCTGAGCCTTGGAACATTCCACGCAAACTGTGCACCTCTCTTGCACCAATGCTAACTCTATCTCCAATCAGACCAAAACAACATTCCACATGACCCACATCACCAAGAAGTTCAATCAGATGCGTCCAAAACAATTTCCGAGCCAACGCTACATTTAGCGCAAACCGTGCACCTATCTTGCGTCAAGATTAGCACTATTTCCAAACTGACTGAAACGAGCTTCCACTTGAGCCTCATCACCGCGGAGTACCAACGGGTGTGTCCAAAACGATTACTGAGTCTACAGTACATTTGGCGCAAACCGTGCACCTATCTTGCACTAACACTAACACCATCTCTAAACGGACCAAAACAAGATATGACATGACCCACGTCACCAAGGGGTTCCATCAGGTACGTCCAACATGATTTTTGAGCCTATGGCACGTTCATCGCAATGCGTCAAGATTAGCACTATCTCCAAATAGTCCAAAACAAGCTTCCACTTGAGCATCGTGAACTTGGAGTACCATCGGGTGCGTCCAAAATGATTTCTAACCCCGTGGTACATTTGGCACAAATTGTGCGCCTATCTTGCTCTGACACTAACACCGTCATGGAACAGACCAAAACAAGATTCCATATGAGCCACATCACCTAGGTGTTCCATCGGCTTCGTCCAAAATGATTTCCGTGCCTATGGTACTTTTGGTGCAAACCATGCACCTATCTTGCACCGACACAAACACCGTCTCTAAAGAGGCCAAAACAAGATTCGCCATGACCCACGTCACCTAGGTGTTCCATCAGGTGCTTCCAAAATGATTGCTAAGGCTATCGTACGTTTGTCGTAAACAATGCACCTATCTTGCGTCAAGATTAGCACTATCCACAAAAAGGACCAAAACAAGGTAACACTTGTGCCTCATCACCTCGGAGTACCATCGGGTGCGTCCAAAACGATTACTGAGCCTATGGTACATTCAGCGTAAACAATGCACCTATCTTGCATCAAGATTAGCACTATCTCCAAACGGACTGAAACGAGGTTCCACTTGTGCCTCGTCACCTCGATACATTCAGGTGCGTCCAAAACAATTACTGATCCTATGGTACATTTGGCGCAAACCATGCAGCTATCTTATACCGACACTAACACCATCTCCAAACGGACCGAAACAAGATATGACATGACCCACGTTACATATGAGTTCCATAGGGTGCGTCCAAAATGATTTTGAGCCTATGGCACGTTCAGCATAAACTATGCATCTATTTTGCGTCAAGATTAGCACTATCTCCAAACAGACCGAAATGAGCTCTCACTTCAGCCTCATCACCAAGGTGTACCATTGGGTACGTCCCAAATGATTTCTGAGGCCATGGTTCATTTGGCGCAAACCATACACCTATCTTGAGTCAAGATTAGTACTATCCCCAAACGGATCAAAACGAGCATCCACTTGAGCCTCATCACCAAGGAGTACCATCGGGTGCGACCAAAACAATTACCGAGCCTATGGTACATTTGGCGCATACCATGCACCTATCTTGAGTTAAGCCTAACACTATATCCAAACGGACCAAAATCAGCTTCCACTTGAGAGTCGTCACGTAGGAGTACAATGTGGTGTGTCCAACACGATTACTGAGCCTATAGTATATTTGGTGCAAACCATGCATCTATCTTGCACCAAAACTAACACCATTTCCAAACGGACCGAAACAAGATTCGCCATGACCCATGTCACCTAGGATTTCCATCAGGTGCATCCAAAACGATTTCTGAGCCTATGATACGTTCAGCGTAAACTATGCACCTATCCTGCGTAAGATTAGTACTATCTCCAAACGGACCGAAACGAGCTTCCACTTGAGCCTTGTCATCTAGAAGTACCATTGGGTACGTCCAAAATGATTTCTAAGCCTATGGTACATTTGGTGCAAACCATGCACTTATCTTGAGTCAAGATTAGTACTGTGTCCAAACAGATCAAAACAAGCTTTCACTTGAGCCTCATCACCTAGGAGTGCCATCGGGTGCGTCCAAAATGATTACTGTGCCTATGGTACGTTTGGCGGAAACCGTGCACCTATCTTGAGTTAAGATTAACACTGTCTCCAAACAGACCGAAATGAGCTTTCACCTGAGCCTCGTCACCTAGGAGTACCATCGGGTGCATCCAAAATAATTTCTGACCCTATGGTATGTTTGAGCAAACCATGCACCTATCTTGCACGGATGCTAACTCTGTCTTCAAACGAACCAAAACAAGATTCCACATGACCCAAGTCACCTAGGAGTTCTATCGGGTGCGTCCAAAACGATTTACCAGCCTATGTACTTTTGGTGCAAACCGTGCACCAATCTAGCATCAAGATTGACACTATCTCAAAACGGACCAAAACGTGCTTCCAGTAGGTGTACTATCGGGTGCGTCCAAAACAATTTCTAAGCCTTAGAACATTCCGCACAAACCATGCACCTCTCTTGCACTGATGCTAACTTTGTCTCCAATTGGACCAAAACAACATTCCACATGACCCACGTCACCAAGAAGTTCCATCAGGTGTGTCCAAAACAATTTCTGAGCCAATGGTACATTCAGCGCAAACCGTGCGCCTATCTTGCGTCAAGATTAGCAATATCTCCAAACGGACTGAAACAACCTTTCACTTGAGCCTCGTCACTGCGAAGTACCAACGGGTGTGTCTAAAACGATTACTGAGCCTACGGTATGTTTGGCACAAACCGTGCACCTATCTAGAACTGACACTAACACTGTCTCCAAATGGACCGAAACAAGATATGACATGAGCCACGCCACTAAGGGGTTCCATCCGGTGCGTCCAAAATGATTTTTGAGCCTATGGTACGTTCAACGCAATGCGTCAAGAATAGCACCATCTCCAAATAGTCCGGAACGAGCTTGCACTAGAGCCTCGTCAACTTGGAGTACCATCAGGTGCGTCTAAAATGATGTCTAACCCTATGGTACATTTAGCACAAATCGTGCACCTATCTTGCTCTGACACTAACACCGTCATGGAAAACACCAAAACGAGATTCCATATGAGCCACATCACCTAGGTGTTCCATCGGCTTCATGCAAAACAATTTCCAAGCCTATGGTACTTTTGGTGCAAACCGTGCACCTATCTTGCACTAACACTAACACCGTCTCTAAAGAGGCCCAAACAAGATTCGCCATGACCCACGTCACCTAGGAGTTCTATTGGGTGCCTCCAAAATAATCGCTGAGGCTATGGTACATTCGTTGTAAACAATGCACCTATCTTGTGTCAAGATTAGCACTATCAACAAAAAGGACCAAAACGAGGTTCCACTTGTGCCTCATCACCTCGGAGTACCATCGGGTGCGTCCAAAACGATTACTGAGCCTATGGTATGTCCAGAGTAAACAATGCACCTATCTTGCATCAAGATTAGCACTATCTCTAAACGGACTGAAACAAGGTTCCACTTGTGCCACGTCACCTCGGTATATTCAGGTGCGTCCAAAACGGTTACGATCCTATAGTACGTTTGGCCCAAACCATGCAGCTATCTTACACCGACACTAACACCGTCTCTAAACGGACTGAAACAAGATATGACATGCCCCACGCCACCAAGGGGTTCCACCGGGTACGTCCAACACGATTTTTGAGCCTATGGCACGTTCAACGCAATGCGTCAAGATTAGCATTATCTCCAAATAGTCCGAAACGAGCTTCCACTTGAGACTCATGAACTTGGAGTACCATCGGGTGCGTCCAAAATGATTTATAACCCTAGGTACGTATGGCACAATCTGTGCACCTATCTTGCTCTGACACTAACATCGTCATGGAACAGACCAAAACAAGATTCGATATGAGCCACATCACCTAGGTGTTCCATCGGCTTCGTCCAAAATGATTTCCAAGCCTATGGTACTTTTGGTGCAAACCGTGCACCTATCATGCAACGACACTAACACCGTGTCTAAAGAGGCCGAAACAAGATTCGCCATGACCCATGTCACCTAGGAGTTCTATCGGGTGCTTCCAAAATAATTGCTGAGGCTATGGTACGTTCATCGTAAACAATGCACCTATCTTGCGTCAAGAATAGCACTATCCACAAAAAGGACTAAAACGAGGTTCCACTTGTGCCTCATCACCTCGGAGTACCATCGGGTGCGTCCAAAACAATTACTGAGCCTATGGTACGTTCAGCGTAAACAATGCACCTATCTTACATCAAGATTAGCACTATCTCCAAACGGACTGAAATGAGGTTCCACTTGTGCCTCGTCACCTCAGTACATTCAGGTGCATCCGAAATGGATACTAATCCCATGGTACGTTTGGTGCAAACCATGCAGCTATCTTATACCGACACTAACACCGTCTCCAAACGAACCGAAACAAGATTCGCCATGACCCACGTTACATAGGAGTTCCATAGGGTGCGTCCAAAATGATTTTTGAGCCTATGGTACATTCGGCATAAATTATGCATCTATTTTGCGTCAAGATTAGCACTATCTCCAAACAGACCGAAATGAGCTCTCACTTCAGCCTCGTCACCTAGGTGTACCATTGGGTACGTCCCAAATGATTTCTGAGGCCATGGTTCATTTGGCGCAAACCATGTACCTATTTTGAGTCAAGATTAGTACTATCCCCAAATGGATCAAAACGAGCATCCACTTGAGCCTCATCACCAAGGAGTACCATCGGGTGCGACCAAAACAATTACCGAGCATATGGTACATTTGGCGCAAATTGTGCACCTATCTTGAGTTAAGCCTAACACTATCTCCAAACAGACCGAAATGAGCTTCCACTTGAGCCTCATCTCGTAGGAGTACAATGTGGTGTGTCCAACACGATTACTGAGCCTACGGTACATTTGGCGCAAACCATGCACCTATCTTTCACCAAAACTAACACTGTTTCCAGAATGGACCGAAACAAGATTTGCCATGACCGACGTCACCTAGGATTTCTATCAGGTGCGTCCAAAATGATTTCTGAGCCTATGATACATTCAGCGTAAGCTATGCTATCTTGCATCAAGATTAGCAATATCTCCAAACAGACCGAAACGAGCTTCCACTTGAGCCTTGTCATCTAGAAGTAGCATTAGGTATGTCCAAAATGATTTCTGAGCCTATGGTACATTTGGTGCAAACCGTGCACTTATCTTGAGTCAAGATTAGTACTGTGTCCAAATGGATCAAAACGAGCTTCCACTTGAGCCTCATCACCTAGGAGTGCCATCGGGTGCGTCCAAAATGATTAATGTGCCTATGGTACGTTTGGTGGAAACCGTGCACCTGTCTTGAGTTAAGATTAACACTGTCTCCAAACAGACCGAAATGCACCTGAGCCTCGTCACCTAGGAGTACCATCGGGTGCATCCAAAATAATTTCTGACCCTATGGTACGTTTGAGCAAACCATGCATCTATCTTGCACAGACGCTAACTCCATCTTCAAACGGACTAAAACAAGATTCCACATGACCCAAGTCACCTAGGAGTTCCATCGGGTGCGTTCAAAATGATTTACCAGCCTATGTACTTTTGGTGCAAACCGTGCACCAATCTAGCATCAAGATTGGCACTATCCCAAATTGGACCAAAACGTGCTTGCACTAGGTGTACCATCGGATGCGTCCAAAACGATTCCTAAGCCTTAGAACATTCCGCAAAAACCGTGCACCTCTCTTGCACCGATGCTAACTCTGTCTCCAATTGGACCAAAACAACATTCCACATGACCCACATCACCAAGAAGTTCTATAAGGTGTGTTCAAAACAATTTATGAGCCAATGGTACATTCAGCACAAACCGTGCACCTATCTTGCGTCATGTTTAGCACTATCTACAAACAGACTGAAACGAGCTTTCACTTGAGCCTCGTCACCGCGGAGTACCAACGGGTGCGTCTAAAACGATTACTGAGCCTACGGTACGTTTAGCGCAAACCGTGCACCTATCTTGAACTGACACTAACAACGTCTCCAAATGGACCGAAACAAGATATGACATGATCCATGCCACCAAGGGGTTCCATCTGGTGCGTCCAAAATGATTTTTGAGCCTATGGTACGTTCAGCACAATGTGTCAAGATTAGCACTATCTCCAAATAGTGCGAAACGAGCTTCCACTAGAGCCTCGTCAACTTGGAGTACCATCAGGTGCATCCAAAATGATTTCTAACCCTATGGTACATTTGGCACAAACTGTGCACCTATCTTGCTCTGACACTAACACCGTCATGGAACAGACCAAAATGAGATTCCATATGAGCCACATCACCTAGGTGTTCCATCGGCTTCGTCCAAAACGATTTCCAAGCCTATGGTAGTTTTGGGGCAAACCATGCACCTATCTTGCACCGACACTAACACCGTCTCTAAAGATGCCGAAACAAGATTCGCCATGACCCACGTCACCTAGGAGTTCCATCGGGTGCATCCAAAATAATTTGCTAAGGCTATGGTACGTTCGTCATAAACAATGCACGTATCTTGTGTCAATATTAGCACTATCAACAAAAAGGACCAAAACAAGTTTCCACTTGTGCCTCATCACCTCGGAGTACCATCGGGTGCGTCCAAAACAATTACTGAGCCTATGGTACGTTCAGCGTAAACAATGCACCTATCTTGCATCAAGATTAGAACTAACTCCAAACGGACTGAAACGAGGTTCCACTTGTGCCTCGTCACCTCGGTACATTCAGGTGCGTCCAAAACGGTTACTAATCCTATGGTACGTCTGGTGCAAACCATGCAGCTATCTTACACCGACACTAACACCGTCTCCAAACGGACCGAAACAAGATATGACATGACCCACGCCACCAAGGGGTTCCATCGGGTACGTCCAACATGATTTTTGAGCCTATGGCACGTTTAGCGCAATGAGTCAAGATTACCACTATCTCCAAATAGTCCGAAACTAGCTTCCACTTGAGCCTCATGAACTTGGAGTACCATCAGGTGCGTCCAAAAAGATTTCTTGTCGTATGGTACATTTGGCACAAACTGTGCACCTATCTTGCTCTGACACTAACACCGTCATGGAACTGACCAAAACAAGATTCCATATGAGCCACATCACCTAGGTGTTCCATCACCTTCGTCCAAAATGATTTCCAAGCCTATGGTACTTTTAGTGCAAACCGTGCACCTCTCTTGCAACGACACTAACACCGTCTCTAATGAGGCCAAAACAAGATTCGCCATGACCCACGTCACCTAGGAGTTCCATCGGATGCTTCCAAAATGATTACAAGGCTATGGTACGTTTGTCATAAATAATGCACCTATCTTGCGTCAAGATTAGCACTATCCACAAAAAGGACCAAAACAAGGTAACACTTATGCCTCATCACCTTGGAGTACCATCGGGTGCGTCCAAAACGATTACTGAGCCTATGGTACATTTAGCGTAAACAATGCACCTATCTTGCATCAAGATTAGCACTATCTCCAAATGGACTGAAATGAGGTTCCACTTGTGCCTCGTCACCTCGATACATTCAGGTGCGTCCAAAACGATTACTGATCCTATGGTACATTTGGCGCAAACCATGCAGCTATCTTATACCGACACTAACACCATCTCCAAACAGACCGAAACAAGATATTACATGACCCACGTTACATAGGAGTTCCATAGGGTGCGTCCAAAATGATTTTGAGCCTATGGCACGTTCAGCATAAACTATGCATCTATTTTGCGTCAAGATTAGCACTATCTCCAAACGGACCGAAATGAGCTCTCACTTCAGCCTCATCACCTAGGTGTACCATTGGGTACGTCCCAAATGATTTCTGAGGCCACGGTTCATTTGGCGCAAACCATGCACCTATCTTGAGTCAAGATTAGTACTATCCCCAAACGGATCAAAACGAGCATCCACTTGAGCCTCATCACCAAGGAGTACCATCGGGTGCGACCAAAACAATTACCGAGCCTATGGTACATTTGGCGCATACCGTGAACCTATCTTGAGTTAAGCCTATCACTATATCCAAACGGACCAAAATCAGCTTCCACTTGAGACTCGTCACGTAGGAGTACAATGTGGTGTGTCCAACACGATTACTGAGCCTATGGTATGTTTGGCGCAAACCATGCACCTATCTTGCACCAAAACTAACACCATTTCCAAACGGACCGAAACAAGATTCGCCATGACCCACGTCACCTAGGATTTCCATCAGGTGCATCCAAAACGATTTCTGAGCCTATGATACGTTCGGCGTAAACTATGCACCTATCTTGCGTAAGATTAGCACTATCTCCAAACGGACCAAAACGAGCTTCCACTTGAGCCTTGTCATCTAGAAGTACCATTGGGTACGTCCAAAATAATTTCTAAGCCTATGGTACATTTGGTGCAAACCATGCACTTATCTTGAGTCAAGATTAGTACTATGTCCAAACGGATCAAAATGAGCTTCCAGTTGAGCCTCATCACCTAGGAGTGCCATCGGGTGCGTCCAAAACGATTACTGTGCCTATGGTACGTTTGGCGGAAACCGTGCACCTATCTTGAGTTAAGATTAACACTGTCTCCAAACAGACCGAAATGAGCTTTCACCTGAGCCTCGTGACCTAGGAGTACCATCGGGTGCATCCAAAATAATTTCTGACCCTATGGTACGTTTGAGCAAACCATGCACCTATCTTGCACGGATGCTAACTCTGTCTTCAAACGAACCAAAACAAGATTCCACATGACCCAAGTCACCTAGGAGTTCCATCGGGTGCGTCCAAAATGATTTAAAAGCCTATGTACTTTCGGTGCAAACCGTGCACCAAACTTGCTCTGACACTAACACTGTCATGGAACACACCAAAACGAGATTCCATATGAGCCACATCACCTAGGTGTTCCATCGGCTTCATCCAAAACAATTTCCAAGCCTATGGTACTTTTGGTGCAAACTGTGCACCTATCTTGCACTGACACTAACACCGTCTCTAAAGAGGCCGAAACAAGATTCGCCATGACCCACGTCACCTAGGAGTTCCATCGGGTGCCTCCAAAATAATCGCTGAGGCTATGACACGTTCGTTGTAAACAATGCACCTATCTTGTGTCAAGATTAGCACTATCAACAAAAAGGACCAAAACGAGGTTCCACTTGTGCCTCATCACCTCGGAGTACCATCGGGTGCGTCCAAAACGACTACTGAGCCTATGGTATGTTCAGCGTAAACAATGCACCTATCTTGCATCAAGATTAGCACTATCTCCAAACGGACTGAAACAAGGTTCCACTTGTGCCATGTCACCTCGGTATATTCAGGTGCATCCAAAACGGTTACTGATCCTATGGTACGTTTGGCCTAAACCATGCAGCTATCTTACACCGACACTGACACCGTCTCCAAACGGACCGAAACAAGATATGACATGCCCCACGCCACCAAGGGGTTCCACCGGGTACGTCCAACACGATTTTTGAGCCTATGGCACGTTCAGCGCAATGCGTCAAGATTAGCACTATCTCCAAATAGTCCGAAACGAGCTTCCACTTGAGACTCATGAACTTGGAGTACCATCGGGTGCATCCAAAATGATTTCTAACCCTAGGTACATATGGCACAATCTGTGCACCTATCATGCTCTAACACTAACACCATCATGGAACAGACCAAAACAAGATTCCATATGAGCCACATCACCTAGGTGTTCCATCGGCTTCGTCCAAAATGATTTCCAAGCCTATGGTACTTTTGGTGCAAACCGTGCACCTATCATGCAACGACACTAACACCGTGTCTAAAGAGGCTAAAACAAGATTCGCCATGACCCATGTCACCTAGGAGTTCCATCGGGTGCTTCCAAAATAATTGCTGAGGCTATGGTACGTTCATCGTAAACAATGCACCTATCTTGCGTCAAGATTAGCACTATCCACAAAAAGGACTAAAACGAGGTTCCACTTGTGCCTCATCACCTCGGAGTACCATCAGGTGCGTCCAAAACAATTACTGAGCCTATGGTACATTCAGCGTAAACAATGCACCTATCTTGCATCAAGATTAGCATTATCTCCAAACGGACTGAAACGAGGTTCCACTTGTGCCTCGTCACCTCAGTACATTCAGGTGCATCCGAAACTGTTACTAATCCCATGGTACGTTTGGTGCAAACCATGCAGCTATCTTATACCGATACTAACACCGTCTCCAAACGAACCGAAACAAGATTCGCCATGACCCACGTTACATAGGAGTTCTATAGGGTGCGTCCAAAATGATTTTTGAGCCTATGGTACGTTCTGCATAAATTATGCATCTATTTTGCATCAAGATTAGCACTATCTCCAAATAGACCGAAATGAGCACGCACTTCAGCCTCGTCACCTAGGTGTACCATTGGGTACGTCCCAAATGATTTCTGAGGCCATGGTTCATTTGGTGCAAACCATGCACCTATTTTGAGTCAAGATTAGTACTATCCCCAAGCGGATCAAAACGAGCATCCACTTGAGCCTCATCACCAAGGAGTACCATCGGGTGCGACCAAAACAATTACCGAGCCTATGGTACATTTGGCGCAAACTGTGCACCTATCTTGAGTTAAGCCTAACACTATCTCCAAACAGACCAAAATGAGCTTCCACTTGAGCCTCGTCTCGTAGGAGTACAATGTGGTGTGTCCAACATGATTACTGAGCCTACAGTACATTTGGCGCAAACCATGCAGCTATCCTTCACCAAAACTAACACCGTTTCCAGAACGGACCGAAACAAGATTTGCCATGACCGACGTCACCTAGGATTTCTATCAGGTGCGTCCAAAATGATTTCTGAGCCTATGATATGTTCAGCGTAAGCTATGCTATCTTGCATCAAGATTAGCACTATCTCCAAACAGACCGAAACGAGCTTCCACTTGAGCCTTGCCATCTAGAAGTAGCATTGGGTATGTCCAAAATGATTTCTGAGGCTATGGTACATTTGGTGCAAACCGTGCACTTATCTTGAGTCAAGATTAGTACTGTGTCCAAATGGATCAAAACGAGCTTCCACTTAAGCCTCATCACCTAGGAGTGCCATCGGTTGCGTCCAAAACGATTACTGTGCCTATGGTATGTTTGGCGGAAACCGTGCACCTGTCTTGAGTTAAGATTAACACTGTCTCCAAACAGACCGAAATGAGCTTTCACCTGAGCCTCGTCACCTAGAGTACCATCGGGTGCATCGAAAATAATTTCTGACCCTATGGTACATTTGAGCAAACCATGCATCTATCTTGCACAGACGCTAACTCCGTCTTCAAACGGACCAAAACAAGATTCCGCACGACCCAAGTCACCTAGGAGTTCTATCGGGTGCGTCCAAAACGATTTACCAGCCTATGTACTTTTGGTGCAAACCGTGCACCAATCTAGCATCAAGATTGACACTATCTCAAAATGGACCAAAACGTACTTGCACTAGGTGTACCATCGGATGCGTCCAAAACGATTCCTAAGCCTTAGAACATTCCGCACAAACCGTGCACCTCTCTTGCACCGATGCTAACTCTGTCTCCAATTGGACCAAAACAACATTCCACATGACCCACGTCACCAATAAGTTCTATAAGCTGTGTTCAAAACAATTTATGAGCCAATGGTACATTCAGCACAAACCGTGCACATATCTCGCGTCAAGTTTAGCACTATCTCCAAACGGACTGAAACGAGCTTTCACTTGAGCCTCGTCACCACGGAGTACCAACGGCTGCGTCTAAAACGATTACTGAGCCTACGGTACGTTTAGCGCAAACCGTGCACCTATCTTGAACTGACACTAACAACGTCTCCAAATGGACCGAAACATGATATGACATGATCCACGCCACCAAGGGGTTCCATCTGGTACATCCAAAATGATTTTTGAGCCCATGGTACGTTCAGCGCAATGCGTCAAGATTAGCACTATCTCCAAATAGTGCGAAACGAGCTTCCACTAGAGCCTCGTCAACTTGGAGTACCATCAGGTGCATCCAAAATGATTTCTAACCCTATGGTACATTTGGCACAAACTGTGCACCTATCTTGCTCTGACACTAACACCGTCATGGAACAGACCAAAACGAGATTCCGTATGAGCCACATCACCTAGGTGTTCCATCGGCTTCGTCCAAAACGATTTCCAAGCCTATGGTAGTTTTGGGGCATTCAGGTGCGTCCAAAACGGTTACTGATCCTATGGTGCGTCTGGTGCAAACCATGCAGCTATCTTACACCGACACTAACATCGTCTCCAAACAGACCAAAACAAGATATGACATGACCCACGCCACCAAGGGGTTCCATCGGGTACGTCCAGCATGATTTTTGAGCCTATGGCACATTCAGCGCAATGCGTCAAGATTAGCACTATCTCCAAATAGTCCGAAACGAGCTTCCACTTGAGCCTCGTGAACTTGGAGTACCATCGGGTGCGTCCAAAATGATTTCTTGCCCTATGGTACGTATGGCACAAACTGTGCCCTATCTTTCTCTGACACTAACACCGTCATGGAACAGACCAAAACAAGATTCCATATGAGCCACATCACCTAGGTGTTCCATCGGCTTCGTCCAAAATGATTTCCAAGCCTATGGTACTTTTGGTGCAAACCGTGCACCTATCATGCAACGACACTAACACCGTGTCTAAAGAGGCTAAAACAAGATTCGCCATGACCCATGTCACCTAGGAGTTCCATCGGGTGCTTCCAAAATAATTGCTGAGGCTATGGTACGTTCATCGTAAACAATGCACCTATCTTGCGTCAAGATTAGCACTATCCACAAAAAGGACTAAAACGAGGTTCCACTTGTGCCTCATCACCTCGGAGTACCATCAGGTGCGTCCAAAACAATTACTGAGCCTATGGTACATTCAGCGTAACACAATGCACCTATCTTGCATCAAGATTAGCATTATCTCCAAACGGACTGAAACGAGGTTCCACTTGTGCCTCGTCGCCTCAGTACATTCAGGTGCATCCAAAACTGTTACTAATCCCATGGTACGTTTGGTGCAAACCATGCAGCTATCTTATACCGATACTAACACCGTCTCCAAACGAACCGAAACAAGATTCGCCATGACCCACGTTACATAGGAGTTCTATAGGGTGCGTCCAAAATGATTTTTGAGCCTATGGTACGTTCTGCATAAATTATGCATCTATTTTGCATCAAGATTAGCACTATCTCCAAATAGACCGAAATGAGCACTCACTTCAGCCTCGTCACCTAGGTGTACCATTGGGTACGTCCCAAATGATTTCTGAGGCCATGGTTCATTTGGTGCAAACCATGCACCTATTTTGAGTCAAGATTAGTACTATCCCCAAGCGGATCAAAACGAGCATCCACTTGAGCCTCATCACCAAGGAGTACCATCGGGTGCGACCAAAACAATTACCGAGCCTATGGTACATTTGGCGCAAACCGTGCACCTATCTTGAGTTAAGCCTAACACTATCTCCAAACAGACCAAAATGAGGTTCCACTTGAGCCTCATCTCATAGGAGTACAATGTGGTGTGTCCAACATGATTACTGAGCCTATAGTACATTTGGCGCAAACCATGCACCTATCTTTCACCAAAACTAACACCGTTTCCAGAACGGACCGAAACAAGATTTGCCATGACCGACGTCACCTAGGATTTCTATCAGGTGCGTCCAAAATGATTTCTGAGCCTATGATATGTTCAGCGTAAGCTATGCTATCTTGCATCAAGATTAGCACTATCTCCAAACAGACCGAAACGAGCTTCCACTTGAGCCTTGCCATCTAGAAGTAGCATTGGGTATGTCCAAAATGATTTCTGAGGCTGTGGTACATTTGGTGCAAACCGTGCACTTATCTTGAGTCAAGATTAGTACTGTGTCCAAATGGATCAAAACGAGCTTCCACTTAAGCCTCATCACCTAGGAGTGCCATCGGTTGCGTCCAAAATGATTACTGTGCCTATGGTATGTTTGGCGGAAACCGTGCACCTGTCTTGAGTTAAGATTAACACTGTCTCCAAACAGACCGAAATGTGCTTTCACCTGAGCCTCGTCACCTAGAGTACCATCGGGTGCATCGAAAATAATTTCTGACCCTATGGTACGTTTGAGCAAACCATGCATCTATCTTGCACAGACGCTAACTCCGTCTTCAAACGGACCAAAACAAGATTCCGCATGACCCAAGTCACCTAGGAGTTCCATCGGGTGCGTCCAAAACGATTTACCAGCCTATGTACTTTTGGTGCAAACCGTGCACCAATCTAGCATCAAGATTGACACTATCTCAAAATGGACCAAAACGTACTTGCACTAGGTGTACCATCGGATGCGTCCAAAACGATTCCTAAGCCTTAGAACATTCCGCACAAACCATGCACCTCTCTTGCACCGATGCTAACTCTGTCTCCAATTGGACCAAAACAACATTCCACATGACCCACGTCACCAATAAGTTCTATAAGCTGTGTTCAAAACAATTTATGAGCCAATGGTACATTCAGCACAAACCGTGCACCTATCTCGCGTCAAGTTTAGCACTATCTCCAAACGGACTGAAACGAGCTTTCACTTGAGCCTCGTCACCACGGAGTACCAACGGCTGCGTCTAAAACGATTACTGAGCCTACGGTACGTTTAGCGCAAACCGTGCACCTATCTTGAACTGACACTAACAACGTCTCCAAATGGACCGAAACATGATATGACATGATCCACGCCACCAAGGGGTTCCATCTGGTACATCCAAAATGATTTTTGAGCCTATGGTACGTTCAGCGCAATGCGTCAAGATTAGCACTATCTCCAAATAGTGCGAAACGAGCTTCCACTAGAGCCTCGTCAACTTGGAGTACCATCAGGTGCATCCAAAATGATTTCTAACCCTATGGTACATTTGGCACAAACTGTGCACCTATCTTGCTCTGACACTAACACCGTCATGGAACAGACCAAAACGAGATTCCGTATGAGCCACATCACCTAGGTGTTCCATCGGCTTCGTCCAAAACGATTTCCAAGCCTATGGTAGTATTGGGGCATTCAGGTGCGTCCAAAACGGTTACTGATCCTATGGTACGTCTGGTGCAAACCATGCAGCTATCTTACACCGACACTAACATCGTCTCCAAACAGACCAAAACAAGATATGACATGACCCACGCCACCAAGGGGTTCCATCGGGTACGTCCAGCATGATTTTTGAGCCTATGGCACATTCAGCGCAATGCGTCAAGATTAGCACTATCTCCAAATAGTCCGAAACGAGCTTCCACTTGAGCCTCGTGAACTTGGAGTACCATCGGGTGCGTCCAAAATGATTTCTTGCCCTATGGTACGTATGGCACAAACTGTGCCTTATCTTTCTCTGACACTAACACCGTCATGGAACAGACCAAAACAAGATTCCATATGAGCCACATCACCTAGGTGTTCCATCGGCTTCGTCCAAAATGATTTCCAAGCCTAAAGTACTTTTGATGCAAACCGTGCACCTATCTTGCACCGACACTAACACCATCTCAAAAGAGGCCGAAACAAGATTCGCCATGACCCATGTCACCTAGGAGTTCCATCGGGTGCTTCCAAAATAATTGCTGAGGCTATGGTACATTCATCGTAAACAATGCACCTATCTTGCGTCAAGAATAGCACTATCCACAAAAAGGCCCAAAACGAGGTTCCACTTGTGCCTCATCACCGCGGAGTACCATCGGGTGCGTCCAAAAAGATTACTGAGCCTATGGTACTTTCAGCGTAAACAATGCACCTATCTTGCAACAAGATTAGCACTATCTCCAAATATACTGAAACGAGGTTCCTCTTGTGCCTCGTCACCTCGGTAGATTCAGGTGTGTCCAAAACTTTACTGATCCTATGGTACATCTGGCACAAACCATGCAGCTATCTTACACCGACACTAACACCGTCTCCAAACGGACCGAAACAAGATATGACATGACCCACGCCACCAAGGGGTTCCATTGGGTACGTCCAACATGATTTTTGAGCCTATGGCATGTTCAGCGCAATGCGTCCAGATTACCACTATCTCCAAATAGTCCGAAACTAGCTTCCACTTGAGCCTCGTGAACCTGGAGTACCATCGGGTGTGTACAAAACGATTACTTGCCGTATGGTACATTTGGCACAAACTGTGCACCTATCTTGCTCTGACACTAACACCGTCATGGAACAGACCAAAACGAGATTCCGTATGAGCCACATCACCTAGGTGTTCCATCGGCTTCGTCCAAAACGATTTCCAAGCCTATGGTAGTTTTGGGGCATTTAGGTGCGTCCAAAATGGTTACTGATCCTATGGTACGTCTGGTGCAAACCATGCAGCTATCTTACACCGACACTAACATCGTCTCCAAACAGACCGAAACAAGATATGACATGACCCACGCCACCAAGGGGTTCCATCGGGTACGTCCAGCATGATTTTTGAGCCTATGGCACATTCAGCGCAATGCGTCAAGATTAGCGCTATCTCCAAATAGTCCGAAACGAGCTTCCACTTGAGCCTCGTGAACTTGGAGTACCATCGGGTGCGTCCAAAATGATTTCTTGCCCTATGGTACGTATGACACAAACTGTGCACCTATCTTTCTCTGACACTAACACCGTCATGGAACAGACCAAAACAAGATTCCATATGAGCCACATCACCTAGGTGTTCCATCGGCTTCGTCCAAAATGATTTCCAAGCCTAAAGTACTTTTGATGCAAACCGTGCACCTATCTTGCACCGACACTAACACCATCTCTAAAGATGCCGAAACAAGATTCGCCATGACCCATGTCACCTAGGAGTTCCATCGGGTGCTTCCAAAATAATTGCTGAGGCTATGGTACATTCATCGTAAACAATGCACCTATCTTGCGTCAAGAATAGCACTATCCACAAAAAGGCCCAAAACGTGGTTCCACTTGTGCCTCATCACCTCGGAGTACCATCGGGTGCATCCAAAACGATTACAGAGCCTATGGTACTTTCAGCGTAAACAATGCACCTATCTTGCATCAAGATTAGCACTATCTCCAAATAGACTGAAACGAGGTTCCTCTTGTGCCTCGTCACCTCGGTACATTCAGGTGCGTCCAAAACGTTTACTAATCCTATGGGACGTCTGGCGCAAACCATGCAGCTATCTTACACCAACACTAAAACCGTCTCCAAACGGACCGAAACAAGATATGACATGACCCACGCCACCAAGGGGTTCCATTGGGTACGTCCAACATGATTTTTGAGCCTATGGCATGTTCAGCGCAATGCGTCCAGATTACCACTATCTCCAAATAGTCCGAAACTAGCTTCCACTTGAGCCTCGTGAACCTGGAGTACCATCGGGTGTGTCCAAAACGATTACTTGCCGTATGGTACATTTGGCACAAACTGTGCACCTATCTTGCTCTGACACTAACACCGTCATGGAACAGACCAAAACGAGATTCCGTATGAGCCACATCACCTAGGTGTTCCATCGGCTTCGTCCAAAACGATTTCCAAGCCTATGGTAGTTTTGGGGCATTTAGGTGCGTCCAAAATGGTTACTGATCCTATGGTACGTCTGGTGCAAACCATGCAGCTATCTTACACCGACACTAACATCGTCTCCAAACAGACCGAAACAAGATATGACATGACCCACGCCACCAAGGGGTTCCATCGGGTACGTCCAGCATGATTTTTGAGCCTATGGCACATTCAGCGCAATGCGTCAAGATTAGCGCTATCTCCAAATAGTCCGAAACGAGCTTCCACTTGAGCCTCGTGAACTTGGAGTACCATCGGGTGCGTCCAAAATGATTTCTTGCCCTATGGTACGTATGACACAAACTGTGCACCTATCTTTCTCTGACACTAACACCGTCATGGAACAGACCAAAACAAGATTCCATATGAGCCACATCACCTAGGTGTTCCATCGGCTTCGTCCAAAATGATTTCCAAGCCTAAAGTACTTTTGATGCAAACCGTGCACCTATCTTGCACCGACACTAACACCATCTCTAAAGATGCCGAAACAAGATTCGCCATGACCCATGTCACCTAGGAGTTCCATCGGGTGCTTCCAAAATAATTGCTGAGGCTATGGTACATTCATCGTAAACAATGCACCTATCTTGCGTCAAGAATAGCACTATTCACAAAAAGGCCCAAAACGAGGTTCCACTTGTGCCTCATCACCTCGGAGTACCATCGGGTGCATCCAAAACGATTACAGAGCCTATGGTACTTTCAGCGTAAACAATGCACCTATCTTGCATCAAGATTAGCACTATCTCCAAATAGACTGAAACGAGGTTCCTCTTGTCCCTCGTCACCTCGGTACATTCAGGTGCGTCCAAAACGTTTACTAATCCTATGGGACGTCTGGCGCAAACCATGCAGCTATCTTACACCAACACTAAAACCGTCTCCAAACGGACCGAAACAAGATATGACATGACCCACGCCACCAAGGGGTTCCATTGGGTACGTCCAACATGATTTTTGAGCCTATGGCACGTTCAGCGCAATGTGTCCAGATTACCACTATCTCCAAATAGTCCAAAACTAGCTTCCACTTGAGCCTCGTGAACTTGGAGTACCATCGGGTGCGTCCAAAACGATTTCTTGCCGTATGGTACATTTGGCACAAACTGTGCACCTATCTTGCACTGACACTAACACCGTCATGGAACAGACCAAAACAAGATTCCATATGAGCCACATCACCTAGGTGTTCCATCACCTTCGTCCAAAATGATTTCCAAGCCTAATGTACTTTTGGTGCAAACTGTGCACTTATCTTGCACCGACACTAACACCATCTCTAAAGAAGCCGAAACAAGTTTCGCCATGACCCACGTCACCTATGAGTTCCATCGGGTGCTTCCAAAATGATTGCTGAGGCTTTGGTACGTTCGTCGTAAACAATGCACCTATCTTGCATCAAGATTAGCACTATCCACAAAATGGACCAAAATGAGGTTCCACTTGTGCCTCATCACCTCGGAGTACCATCGGGTGCGTCCCAAACTATTACTGAGCCTATGGTACGTTCAGCGTAAACAATGCACCTATCTTGCATCAAGATTAACACTATCTCCAAACGGACTGAAATGAGGTTCCACTTGTGCCTTGTCACCTCAGTACATTCAGGTGCATCCAAAACAGTTACTGATCCTATGGTACGTTTGGCGCAAACCATGCAGCTATCTTACACCGACAATAACACCGTGTCCAAATGGACCGAAACAAGATTCGCCATGACCCACGTTTCCCAGGAGTTCCATAGGGTGTGTCCAAAATGATATTGAGCCTATGGTACGTTCGGCATAAACTATGCATCTATTTTGAGTTAAGATTAGCACTATCTCTAAACAGACCGAAATGAGCTTCCACTTCAGCTTCATCACCTAGGAATACCATTGGGTACGTCCCAAATAATTTCTGATGCCATGGTTCGTTTGGCGCAAACCATGCACCTATCTTGAGTCAAGATTAGTACTATCCCCAAACAGATCAAAACGAGCATCCACTTGAGCCTCCTCACCAAGGAGTACCATCGGGTGCGACCAAAACAATTACCGAGCCTATGGTACATTTGGCGCAAACCGTGCACCTATCTTGAGTTAAGCCTAACACTATCTCTAAACGGACTGAAACGAGGTTCCACTTGTGCCTCGTCACCTCGGTACATTCAGGTGCGTCCAAAACGGTTACTGATCCTATGATACGTCTGGCGCAAACCATGCAGCTATCTTACACCGACACTAACATCGTCTCCAAACGGACCGAAACAAGATATGACATGACCCACGCCACCAAGGGGTTCCATCGGGTACGTCCAACATGATTTTTGAGCCTATGGCACGTTCAGCGCAATGCGTCAAGATTAGCACTATCTCCAAATAGTCCGAAACGAGCTTCCACTTGAGCCTCGTGAACTTGGAGTACCATCGGGTGCGTCCAAAATGATTTCTTGCCGTATGGTACATTTGGCACAAACTGTGCACCTATCTTGCTCTGACACTAACACCGTCATGGAACAGACCAAAACAAGATTCCATATGAGCCACATCACCTAGGTGTTCCATCGCCTTCGTCCAAAATGATTTCCAAGCCTATGGTACTTTTGGTGCAAACCGTGCACTTATCTTGCATCGATACTAACACCGTCTCTAAAGAGGCCAAAACAAGATTCGCCATCACCCACGTCACCTATGAGTTCCATCAGGTGCTTCCAAAATGAGTGCTGAGGCTTTGGTACGTTCGTCGTAAACAATGCACCTATCTTGCGTCAAGTTTAGCACTATCCACAAAAAGGAACAAAACGAGGTTCCACTTGTGCCTCATCACCTCGGAGTACCATCGGGTGCGTCCAAAACGATTACTGAGCCTATGGTACATTTAGCATAAACAATGCACCTATCTTGCATCAAGATTAGCACTATCTCCAAACGGACTGAAACAAGGTTCCACTTGTGCCTCATCACCTCGGTACATTATGGTGCGTCCAAAATGGTTACTGATCCTATGGTATGTCTGGCGCAAACCATGCAGCTATCTTACACCGACACTAACACCGTCTCTAAACAGACCGAAACAAGATATGACATGACCCACGCCACCAAGGGGTTCCATCGGGTACGTCCAACATGATTTTTGAGCCTATGGCACGTTCAGCGCAATGCGTCAATATTAGCACTATCTCCAAATAGTCCGAAACAAGCTTCCACTTGAGCCTCGTGAACTTGGAGTACCATCGGGTGCGTCCAAAATGATTTCTTGCCGTATGGTACATTTGGCACAAACTGTGCACCTATCTTGCTCCGACACTAACACCGTCATGGACAGACCAAAACAAGATTCCATATGAGCCACATCACCTAGGTGTTCCATCGCCTTCGTCCAAAATGATTTCCAAGCCTATGGTACTTTTGGTGCAAACCGTGCACTTATCTTGCATCGATACTAACACCGTCTCTTAAGAGGCCAAAACAAGATTCGCCATCACCCACGTCACCTATGAGTTCCATTAGGTGCTTCCAAAATGAGTGTTGAGGCTTTGGTACGTTCGTCGTAAACAATGCACCTATCTTGCGTCAAGTTTAGCACTATCCACAAAAAGGAACAAAACGAGGTTCCACTTGTGCCTCATCACCTCGGAGTACCATCGGGTGCGTCCAAAATGATTACTGAGCCTATGGTACATTCAGCGTAAACAATGCACCTATCTTGCATCAAGATTAACACTATCTCCAAACAGACTGAAATGAGGTTCCACTTGTGCCTCGTCACCTCGGTACATTCAGGTGCATCTAAAACAGTTACTGATCCTATGGAACGTTTGGCGCAAACCATGCAGCTATCTTACACCGACACTAACACCGTCTCCAAATGGACCGAAACAAGATTCGCCATGACCCACGTTTCCCAGGAGTTCCATAGGGTGCGTCCAAAATGATTTTCGAGCCTATGGTACATTCGGCAAAAACTATGCATCTATTTTGAGTCAAGATTAGCACTATCTCCAAACGGACCGAAATGAGCTTCCACTTCAGCTTCGTCACCTAGGGGTACCATTGGGTACGTCCCAAATGATTTCTGAGGCCATGGTTCGTTTGGCCCAAACCATGCACCTATCTTGAGTCAAGATTAGTACTATCCTCAAACAGATCAAAACGAGCATCCACTTGAGCCTCCTCACCCAGGAGTACCATCGGGTGCGCCAAAACAATTACCGAGACTATGGTACATTTGGCGCAAACCATGCATCTATCTTACACCGACACTAACACTGTCTCTAAACAGACCGAAACAAGATATGACATGACCCACGCCACCAAGGGGTTCCATCGGGTACGTCCAACATGATTTTTGAGCCTATGGCACGTTCAGCGCAATGCGTCAAGATTAGCACTATCTCCAAATAGTCCGAAATGAGCTTCCACTTGAGCCTCGTGAACTTGGAGTACCATCGGGTGCGTCCAAAATGATTTCTTGCCGTATGGTACATTTGGCACAAACTGTGCACCTATCTTGCTCTGACACTAACACCGTCATGGAACAGACCAAAACAAGATTCCATATGAGCCACATCACCTAGGTGTTCCATCGCCTTCGTCCAAAATGATTTCCAAGCCTATGGTACTTTTGGTGCAAACCGTGCACTTATCTTGCATCGATACTAACACCATCTCTAAAGAGGCCAAAACAAGATTCGCCATCACCCACGTCACCTATGAGTTCCATCAGGTGCTTCCAAAATGAGTGCTGAGGCTTTGGTACGTTCGTCGTAAATAATGCACCTATCTTGCGTCAAGTTTAGCACTATCCACAAAAAGGAACAAAACGAGGTTCCACTTGTGCCTCATCTCCTCGGAGTACCATCGGGTGCGTCCAAAATGATTACTGAGCCTATGGTACATTCAGCGTAAATAATGCACCTATCTTGCATCAAGATTAACACTATCTCCAAACAGACTGAAATGAGGTTCCACTTGTGCCTCGTCACCTCGGTACATTCAGGTGCATCCAAAACAGTTACTGATCCTATGGAACGTTTGGCGCAAACCATACAGCTATCTTACACCGACACTAACACCGTCTCCAAATGGACCGAAACAAGATTCGCCATGACCCACGTTTCCCAGGAGTTCCATAGGGTGCGTCCAAAATCATTTTTGTGCCTATGGTACGTTCGGCATAAACTATGCATCTATTTTAAGTCAAGATTAGCACTATCTCCAAACGGACCGAAATGAGCTTCCACTTCAGCTTCATCACCTGGGAGTACCATTGGGTACGTCCCAAATGATTTCTGAGGCCATGGTTCGTTTGGCCCAAACCATGCACCTATCTTGAGTCAAGATTAGTACTATCCCCAAACAGATCAAAACGAGCATCCACTTGAGCCTCCTCACCAAGGAGTACCATCGGGTGCGACCAAAACAATTATCGAGCCTATGGTACATTTGGCGCAAACCATGCAGCTATCTTACACCGACACTAACACCGTCTCTAAACAGACCGAAACATGATATGACATGACCCACGCCACCAAGGGGTTCCATCGGGTACGTCCAACATGATTTTTGAGCCTATGGCACGTTCAGCGCAATGCGTCAAGATTAGCACTATCTCCAAATAGTCTGAAACGAGCTTCCACTTGAGCCTCGTGAACTTGGAGTACCATCGGGTGCGTCCAAAACGATTTCTTGCCGTATGGTACATTTGGCACAAACTGTGCACCTATCTTGCTCTGACACTAACACCGTCATGGAACAGACCAAAACAAGATTCCATATGAGCCACATCACCTAGGTGTTCCATCGCCTTCGTCCAAAATGATTTCCAAGCCTATGGTACTTTTGGTGCAAACCGTGCACTTATCTTGCATCGATACTAACACCGTCTCTAAAGAGGCCAAAACAAGATTCGCCATCACCCACGTCACCTATGAGTTCCATCAGGTGCTTCCAAAATGAGTGCTAAGGCTTTGGTACATTCGTCATAAACAATGCACCTATCTTGCGTCAAGTTTAGCACTATCCACAAAAAGGAACAAAACGAGGTTCCACTTGTGCCTCATCACCTCGAAGTACCATCGGGTGCGTCCAAAATGATTACTGAGCCTATGGTACATTCAGCGTAAACAATGCACCTATCTTGCATCAAGATTAACACTATCTCCAAACAGACTGAAATGAGGTTCCACTTGTTCCTCGTCACCTCGGTATATTCAGGTGCATCCAAAACAGTTACTGATCCTATGGAATGTTTGGCGCAAACCATGCAGCTATTTTACACCGACACTAACACCGTCTCCAAATGGACCGAAACAAGATTCGCCATGACCCACGTTTCCCAGGAGTTCCATAGGGTGCATCCAAAATGATTTTCGAGCCTATGGTACGTTCGGCATAAACTATGCATCTATTTTAAGTCAAGATTAGCACTATCTCCAAATGGACCGAAATGAGCTTCCACTTCAGCTTCGTCACCTAGGAGTACCATTGGGTACGTCCCAAATGATTTCTGAGGCCATGGTTCGTTTGGCCCAAACCATGCACCTATCTTGAGTCAAGGTTAGTACTATCCCCAAACAGATCAAAATGAGCATCCACTTGAGCCTCCTCACCAAGGAGTACCATCGGGTGCGACCAAAACAATTACCGAGCCTATGGTACAATTGGCGCAAACCATGCAGCTATCTTCCACCGACACTAACACCGTCTCTAAACAGACCGAAAACAAGATATGACATGACCCACGCCACCAAGGGGTTCCATCGGGTACGTCCAACATGATTTTTGAGCCTATGGCACGTTCAGCGCAATGCATCAAGATTAGCACTATCTCCAAATAGTCCGAAATGAGCTTCCACTTGAGCCTCGTGAACTTGGAGTACCATCGGGTGCGTCCAAAACGATTTCTTGCCGTATGGTACATTTGGCACAAACTGTGCACCTATCTTGCTCTAACACTAACACCGTCATGGAACAGACCAAAACAAGATTCCATATGAGCCACATCACCTAGGTGTTCCATCGCCTTCGTCCAAAATGATTTCCAAGCCTATGGTACTTTTGGTGCAAACCGTGCACTTATCTTGCATCGATACTAACACCATCTCTAAAGAGGCCAAAACAAGATTCGCCATCACCCACGTCACCTATGAGTTCCATCAGGTGCTTCCAAAATGGGTGCTGAGGCTTTGGTACGTTCGTCGTAAACAATGCACCTATCTTGCGTCAAGTTTAGCACTATCCACAAAAAGGAACCAAACGAGGTTCCACTTGTGCCTCATCACCTCGGAGTACCATCGGGTGCGTCCAAAATGATTACTGAGCCTATGGTACATTCAGCGTAAACAATGCACCTATCTTGCATCAAGATTAACACTATCTCCAAACAGACTGAAATGAGGTTCCACTTGTGCCTCGTCACCTCGGTACATTCAGGTGCATCCAAAACAGTTACTGATCCTATGGAACGTTTGGTGCAAACCATGCAGCTATCTTACACCGACACTAACACCGTCTCCAAATGGACCGAAACAAGATTCACCATGACCCACGTTTCCCAGGAGTTCCATAGGGTGCGTCCAAAATATTTTTCGAGCCTATGGTACGTTCGGCATAAACTATGCATCTATTTGAGTCAAGATTAGCACTATCTCCAAACGGACCGAAATGAGCTTCCACTTCAGCTTCGTCACCTAGGAGTACCATTGGGTACGTCCCAAATGATTTTTGAGGCCATGGTTCGTTTGGCGCAAACCATGCACCTATCTTGAGTCAAGATTAGTACTATCCCCAAACAGATCAAAACGAGCATCCACTTGAGCCTCCTCACCAAGGAGTACCATCGGGTGCGACCAAAACAATTACCGAGCCTATGGTACATTTGGCGCAAACCGTGCACCTATCTTGAGTTAAGCCTAACACTATCTCCAAACGGACCAAAATGAGCTTCCACTTGAGCCTCGTCACGTAGGAGTACAATGTGGTGTGTCCAACACGATTACTGAGCCTACGTACGTTTGGCGCAAACCATCATCTTTCACCAAAACTAACTCCATTTCCAAATGGACCGAAACAAGATTTGCCATGATCGACGTCACCTAGGACTTCCATCAGGTGCGTCCAAAATGATTTCTGAGCCTATGATACGTTCGGCGTAAACTATGCACCTATCTTGCATCAAGATTAGCACTATCTCCAAAGGGACCGAAACGAGCTTCCACTTGAGCCTTGTCATCTAGAAGTACCATTAGGTACGTCCAAAATGATTTCTGAGCCTATGGTACATTTGGTGCAAACCGTGCACTTATCTTGAGTCAAGATTAGTACTGTGTCCAAACGGATCAAAACGAGCTTTCACTTGAGCCTCATCACCTAGGAGTGCCATCGAGTGCGTCCAAAACGATTACTGTGCCTATCATACATTTGGCAGAAACCGTGCACATATCTTGAGTTAAGATTAACACTATCTCCAAATAGACCGAAATGAGCTTTCACCTGAGCCTCGTCACCTAGGAGTACCATCGAGTGCATCCAAAAAAAATTCTAACCCTATGGTACGTTTGAGCAAACCATGCACCTATCTTGCACGGACACTAACTCCATCTTGAAATGGACCAAAACAAGATTCCACATGACCCACATCACCTAGAAGTTCCATCTGGTGCACCCAAAATGATTTACCAGCCTATGTACTTTCGGTGCAAACCGTGCACCTATCTAGCGTCAAGATTGGCACTATCTCAAAATGGACCAAAACGTGCTTCCACTAGGTGTACCATCGGGTGCGTCCAAAATGATTTCTGAGCCTTAGAACATTCCACACAAACCGTGCACCTCTCTTGCACCGATGCTAACTCTATCTCCAATCAGACCAAAACAACATTCCACATGACCCACGTCACCAAGAAGTTCCATTAGGTGTGTCCAAAACAATTTCTAAGCCAATGGTACATTCAGTGCAAACTGTGCACCTATCTTGCGTCAAGATTAGCACTATCTCCAAATGGACTGAAACGAGCTTTCACTTGAGCCTCGTGACCACGGAGTACCAACGGGTGCGTCCAAAATTATTACTGAGCCTACGGTACGTTTGGCGCAAACCGTGCACCTATCTTGCACGGACACTAACACCATCTCCAAACGGACCGAAACAAGATATGACATGACCCACGCCACCAAGGGGTTCCATCGGGTGCGTCCAAAATGATTTTTGAGCCTATGGTACGTTCAGCGCAATGCGTCAAGATTAGCACTATCTCCAAATAGTCTGAAACGTGCTTCCTCTTGAGCCTCGTCAACTTGGAGTACCATCAGGTGCGTCTAGAACGATTTCTAACCCTATGGTATATTTGGCACAAACCGTGCACCTATCTTGCTCTGACACTAACACCATCATGGAACAGACCAAAACAAGATTCCATTTGAGCCACATCACCTAGGTGTTCCATTGGCTTCGTCCAAAATGATTTCCAAGCCTATGGTAGTTTTGGTGCAAACCATGCACCTATCTTGCACCGACACTAACACCGTCTCTAAAGAGGCCAAAACAAGATTCACCATGACCCACGTCACCTAGGAGTTCCAACGAGTGCTTCTAAAATGATTGCTGAGGCTATGGTACGTTCGTCATAAACAATGCACCTATATTACGTCAAGATTAGCACTATCCACAAAAAGGACCAAAACTAGGTTCCACTTGTGCCTGGTCACCTAAGAGTACCATCGGGTGCATCCAAAATGATTCCCAAACCTATGGTACGTTTGATGCAAACCATGCACCTATCTTGCACGGATGCTAACTCCGCCTTCAAATGGATCAAAACAAGATTCCACATGACCCACGTCATCTAAGAGTTCCATCGGGAGCATCCAAACAGAGCCTATGGTACATTTGACACAAACCGTGCACCTATCTTGTGTCAAGCTTGGCACTATCTCCAAACGGACTGAAATGAGCTTCCACTTGAGCCTCGTCAGCTAGGAGTACCATCGGGTGCAACCAAAACAATTTCTGAGCCTATGGTATGTGCTACGCAAACCGTGCACCTCTGTTGCATCGATGCTAACTCCATCTCCAATTGGACAAAAACAAGATTCCACATGACCCACGATACCTAGAAGTTCCATCAGTTGCGTTCAAAATAATTTCTGAGCCAATGGTACATTCAGCGCAAACCGTGCAGCTATCTTGCATCAATATTAGCACTATCTCGAAACGGACTGAAATGAGCTTCCACTTGAGCCTTGTCACCTCAAAGTACCATCGGGTGCGTCCAAAATGATTTCAGAGCCTATGGTATGTTTGGCGCAAACCGTGCACCTATCTTGCACAGACACTAACCCCATCTCCAAATGGACCAAAACGAGATTGGACATGACCCACGTCACCTAGGGGTTCCATCGGGTGCGTCCAAAATGATTTACAAGCCTATGGTATGTTCAGCACAAACCGTACACCTATCTTGCGTCTAGATTAGCACTATCCCCAAATGGACCGAAACGAGCTACCACATGAGCCTCGTCAACTTGGAGTACTATCGAGTGCATCCAAAATGATTTCTAACCCTATGGTACGTTTGGCGCAAACCGTGCACCTATTTTGCTCTGACACTAACACCGACGTGGAACAGACCAAAATGTGATTCCACATGAGCCACATCACCTAGGAGTTCCATTGGCTTCTTCCAAAATGATTTCCAAGCCATTGGTACGTTTGGCACAAACCATGCATCTATCTTGCACCGACACTAACACCGTTTCCAAACGGACCGAAACAAGATTTGCCCTGACCCAAGTCACCTAGGACTATCCACATTCGTCGTAAACATTTGCCCTGACCCAAGTTCCATCGGGTGCGTCCAAAATGATTACCGAACCTATGGTATGTTCGGCATAAACAATGCACCTATCTTGCATCAAGATTAGAACTATCTCCAAACGGACTGAAACGAGGTTCCACTTGTGCCTTGTCACCTTGGAGTACAATCGGGTGCATACAAAACGATTACTGATCCTATGGTACGTTTGGCGCAAACCATGCACCTATCTTGCATCGACACTAACACCATCTCCAAACGGACTGAAACAAGATTCGCCACGACCCACCTCACCTAGGAGTTCCATTGGGTGCGTATAAAATGATTTTTGAGCCTATGGTACATTCGACGTAAACTATGCATCTGTTTTGCGTCAAGATCAGCGCTATCTCCAAATAGACCGAAACGAGCTTCCACTTGAGCCTCATCACCAAGGAGTATCATTGTGTACGTCCCAAATGATTTATGAGCCTATGGTACGTTTGGCGCAAACCATTTACCTATCTTGAGTCAAGATTAGTACTTTCTCCGAATAGATAAAAATGAGCATCCACTTGTGCCTCATCGCCAAGGAGTACCATTGGGTGCGACCAAAACAATTACCGAGCCTATGGTACCTTAGGCACAAACTGTGCACCTATCTTGAGTCAAGATTAACACTATCTCCAAACAGACCGAAATGAGCTTCCACTTGAGCCTCGTCACCTAGGAGGACCATCAGGTGCGTCCAAAACGATTACTAAGACTATGGTACGTTTGGCCCAAACCATGCACCTATCTTGCACCGACACTAACACCGTTTCCAAACGGACCGAAATAAGATTCGCCAAGACTGACGTCACCTAGGACTTCCATCAGGTGCGTCTGAAACGATTTATGAGCCTATGGTACGTTCGGCGTAAACTAAGCACCTATCTTGCGTCATGATTAGCACTATGTCCAAACGGACTGAAACGAGCTTCCATTTGAGCGACGTCACCTAGACGTACCATTGGGTATGTCCAAAATAATTTCTGTGCCATGGTTCGTTTGGCGGAAAACATGCACCTATCTTGAGTCAAGATTAGTACTATCACCAAACGCATCAAAATGAGCTTCCACACGAGCCTCATCACCTAGGAATAACATCAGGTGCGTCCAAAATGATTACTGAGCCTATGGTACGTTTGGTGCAAACTATGCACCACAAACGGACGGAAATGAGCTTCGACCTGAGCCACGTCACCTAGGAGTACCATCGAGTGCATCCAAAATAATTTCTAACCCTATGGTACGTTTGAGCAAACCATGCACCTATCTTGCACGGATGCTAACTTCGTCTTCAAATGGACCAAAACAAGATTCCACATGACCCACGTCACCTAGGAGTTCCATCGAGTGCGTCCAAAACGATTTCCGAGCCAATGTACGTTCGGTACAAACTGTGCACCTATCTTGCATCAAGATTGGCACTATCTCCAAATGGACCAAAACAAGCTTCCACTAGGTGTACCATCGGGTGCGTCCAAAATGATTTCTGAGCCTATGGAATCTTCCATGCAAACCGTGCACCTATCTTGCACTGATGCTAACTCCGACTCCAATCAGACCAAAACAACATTCCACATGACCCACGTCACCAAGAAGTTCCATCTGGTGCGTCCAAAATAATTTCTGAGCCACTGGTACATTCGGCGCAAACCATGCACATATATTGCATCAAGATTAGCACTATCTCCAAACTTATTGAAATGAGCTTCCACTTGAGCCTCGTCATCGCGGAGTACCAACGGGTGCGTCCAAAATGATTACTGAGCCCACGATATGTTTGGCGCAAACCACGCACCTATCTTGCACTAACACTAACACTGTCTCCCAATAGACCGAAACAACATTTGACATGACGCACACCCCCTAGGGGTTCCAACGGGTGCGTCCAAAATGATTTTTTAGCCTATGGTACGTTCAGCGCAATGCGTCAAGATTAGCACTACCTCCAAATAGTCCGAAATGAGCTTCCACTTGAGCCTCATCAACCTGGAGTTCCACTAGGTGCGTCCAAAATGATTTCTAACCCTATGGTACATTTGGCACAAACCTTGCACCTATCTTCCTCTGACGCTAACACCATTATGGAACAGAACAAAATGAGATTCCACATGAGCCACATCACCTAGGTGTTCAATTGGCTTCGTCCAAAATGATTTCCAAGCCTATCATACTTTTGGTGCAAACCATGCACCTAACTTGCTCCGACACTAACACCGTCTCTAAAGAGACCGAAACAAAATTTTCCATGACCCACGTCATCTAGGAGTTCCATCGAGTGCTTCCAAAATGATTGTTGAGCCTATGGTACGTTCGTCGTAAACAATGCACCAATCTTGCGTCAAGATTAGCACTATCTACAAAAGGACCAAAACGAGGTTCCACTTGTGCCTCGTCACCTCGGAGTACCATCGGGTGTGTCCAAAATGTCTACTGAGTCTATGGTATGTTTGGCGCAAACCATGCACCTATCTGCATCGATACTAACACCACTCCAAACGCACTGAAACAAGATTCGCCATGACCCACGTCACCTAGGAGTTCCATCAGGTGCGTCCAAAACGATTTCCGAGCCTATGGTACGTCTGGCGTAAACTATGCACCTATGTAGCGTCAAGATTAGCACTGTCTCCAAACGGAACAAAACGAGCTTCCACTTCAGCCTCATCACCTAGGAGTACCATCGGGCATGTCCAAAATGATTACTGAGCCTATGCTACATTTGGCGTAAACTGTGAAACTATCTTGAGTCAAGATTAACACTATCTCCAAACGGACCGAAATGAGCTTCTACTTGAGCCTTGTCACCTATGAGTACCATCGGGTGCACCCAAAATGATTTCTGAACCTATGGTACATTTGATGCAAACCATGCAACTATCTTGGACGGACGCTAACTCCACCTTCAAACGGACAAAAACAAGATTCCACATGACCCACGTCACCTAGGAGTTGCATCGAGTACGTCCAAACCTAGCCTATGGTACATTCGGCATAAACCGTGCACCTATCTTGTGTCAAGATTGGCACCATCTCCAAACAGACCGAAATGAGCTTCCACTTGAGCCTCATCAACCTGGAGTTCCACAAGGTGCATCCAAAATGATTTTCTAACCCTATGGTACATTTAGCACAAACATTGCACCTATCTTCCTCTGACGCTAACACCGTCATGGAACAGATCAAAACGAGATTCCACATGAGCCACATCACCTAGGTGTTCCATCGGCTTCGTCCAAAATGATTTCCAAGCCTATCATACTTTTGGTGCAAACCATGCACCTATCTTGCTCCGACACTAACACCGTCTCTAAAGAGACCGAAACAAAATTTGCCATGACCCACGTCATCTAGGAGTTCCATCGAGTGCTTCCAAAATGATTGTTGAGCCTATGGTACGTTCGTCGTAAACAATGCACCAATCTTGCGTCAAGATTAGCACTATCTACAAAAGGACCAAAACGAGGTTCCACTTGTGCCTCGTCACCTCGAAGTACCATCGGGTGTGTCCAAAATGTTTACTGAGCCTATGGTATGTTTGGCGCAAACCATGTACCTATCTTGCATCGACACTAACACCACTCCAAACGCACTGAAACAAGATTCACCATGACCCACGTCACCTTGGAGTTCCATCGGGTGCGTCCAAAATGATTTCCGAGCCTATGGTACGTCTGGCGTAAACTATGCACCTATGTAGCGTCAAGATTAGCACTGTCTCCAAACGAAACAAAACGAGCTTCCACTTGAGCCTCATCACCTAGTAGTATCGTCGAGCGCGTCCAAAACGATTACTGAGCCTATGGTACATTTGGCGCAAACCGTGAAACTATCTTGAGTCAAGATTAACACTATCTCCAAACGGACCGAAATGAGCTTCCACTTGAGCCTTGTCACCTAGGAGTACCATCGGGTGCATCCAAAATGATTTCTGAACCTATGGTACATTTGATGCAAACCATGCAACTATCTTGGATGGACGCTAACTCCACCTTCAAACGGACAAAAACAAGATTCCACATGACCCTCGTCACCTAGGAGTTCCATCGAGTACGTCCAAACCCAGCCTATGGTACGTTCGGCACAAACCGTGCACCTATCTTGTGTCAAGATTGGCACCATCTCCAAACAGACCGAACTGAGCTTCCACTTGAGCCTCATCAACCTGGAGTTCCACCGGGTGCGTCCAACATGATTTTCTAACCCTATGGTACATTTGGCACAAACATTGCACCTGTCTTCCTCTGACTCTAACACCATCATGGAACAGACCAAAACAAGATTCCACATGAGCCACATCACCTAGGTCTTCCATCGGCTTCGTCCAAAATGATTTCCAAGCCTATCATACTTTTGGTGCAAACCATGCACCTACCTTGCTCCGACACTAACACCGTCTCTAAAAAGAACGAAACAAAATTCGCCATGACCCACGTCATCTAGGAGTTCCATCGAGTGCTTCCAAAATGATTGTTGAGCCTATGGTACGTTCGTCATAAACAATGCACCAATCTTGCGTCAAGATTAGCACTATCTACAAAAGGACCAAAACGAGGTTCCACTTGTGCCTAATCACCTCGGAGTACCATCGGGTGTGTCCAAAATGTTTACTGAGCCTATGGTATGTTTGGCGCAAACCATGAACCTATCTTACATCGACACTAACACCACTCCAAACGCACTAAAACAAGATTCGCCATGACCCACATCACCTAGGAGTTCCATCGGGTGCGTCCAAAATGATTTCCGAGCCTATTGTACGTCTAGCGTAAACTATGCACCTATGTAGCGTCAAGATTAGCATTGTCTCCAAACGGAACAAAACAAGCTTCCACTTGAGCCTCATCACCTAGTAGTACCGTCGGGCACGTCCAAAATGATTACTGAGCCTATGCTACATTTGGCGTAAACTGTGAAACTATCTTGAGTCAAGATTAACACTATCTCCAAACGGACCGAAATGAGCTTCCACTTGAGCCTTGTCACCTAGGAGTACCATCGGGTGCATCCAAAATGATTTCTGAACCTATGGTACATTTGATGCAAACCATGCAACTATCTTGCACAGACGCTAACTCCACCTTCAAACGGTCAAAAACAAGATTCCACATGACCCACGTCACCTAGGAGTTCCATCGAGTATGTCCGAACCGAGCCTTTGGTACGTTCGGCACAAACCGTGCACCTATCTTGTGTCAAGATTGGCACCATCTCCAAACGGAGCGAAATCAGCTTCCACTTGAGCCTCGTCAGCTAGGAGTACCATTGGGCGCAACCAAAATGATTTCTGAGCCTATGGTATGTTCTGCGCAAACCGTGCACCTCTGTTGTGTCGATACTAACTTCGTCTCCAATCTAACAAAAACAAGATTCCACATGACCCACATTACCTAGAAGTTCCGTTGGCTGCGTCCAAAACAATTTCTGAGCCAATGGTACATTCGGCACAAACCGTGCAGCTATCTTGCATCAAGATTAGCACAATCTCCAAACGGACATAAACGAGCTTCCACTTGAGCCTCGTCACCTCAAAGTTCCATTAGGAGCGTCCAAATGGATTTCAGAGCCTATGGTACATTTGGCGCAAACTGTGCACCTATCTTGCACAGACACTAACCCCATCTCCAAATGGACCGAAATGAGATTTCACATGACCCACGTCACCTAGGGGTTCCATCGGGTGCATCCAAAATGATTTCCAAGCCTATGGTATGTTTAGCAAAAACCGTGCACCTATTTTGCATCAAGATTAGCACTATCTCCAAATGGACCAAAATAAGCTTCCACTTGAGCCTTGTCAACTTGGAGTACCATTGGGTGCATCCAAAATGATTTCTAGCCCTATGGTACGTTTGGCGCAAACCATGCACCTATCTTGCTCTGACACTAACACCAACATGGAACATACCAAAACATGATCCCACAAGAGCCAAATCACCTAGGAGTTCCATCGGCTTCTTCCAAAATGATTTCCAAGCCAATGGTACGTTTGGCACAAACCATGCACCTATCTTGCACCGACACTAACACCATTTCCAAACAGACCAAAACCAGATTCGCCATGACCGACGTCACCTAAGAGTTCCATCAGGTGCGTCCAAAATGATTGTCGAGCCTATGGTACGTTCGGCGTAAACAATGCACCTATCTTGCTTGAAGATTAGCACTATCTCCAAACAGACTGAAATGAGGTTCCACTTGTGCCTCGTCACCTCGGTACATTTAGGTCCATCCAAAATGATTACTGATCCTATGGTACATTTGGCGCAAACCATGCACCTATCTTGCACCGACACTAACACCATCTCTAAACGGACCGAAAACGAGATTCGCCATGACCCACGTCACCTAGGAGTCCATCGGGTGTGTCCAAAATGATTTTCAAGCCTATGGTAGGTTCGGCATAAACTATGCATCTATTTTGCGTCAAGATTAGCACTATCTCCAAATGGACTAAAATGAGCTTCCACTTGAGCCTCGTCACCTAGGAGTGTCACTAGGTACGTCCCAAATGATTTCTGAGCCTACAGCTTGGGCCTAGGCCTTGTACTAACTACAACCCTTTGAGGGATGCCCAGATTAGGGTTTGCCACTCCCCCTTGTGCTCTCCTCCTTATAAATAGAGCCAGCAGCGATCAGAATTGTTTAGATGCAAGATAGCTGCTGCTTCTTCCTTGTAAACGCGTGTGTCGGCTAGACCACCCGATTTGCTTGTTTCAAGACCCCAACTTGTGATTTAGATTCAGCCTTTTGGCTTAAATCCGTGAGTTATTTGCTTGTTCATCTTGTTCTTGCTTGTTCTCGGTTGCTTACAGGTTCTTGGTGTTCTTGGCACGGCAAGAACATCACAATCGGCACCGATGTACCTGTTGCAAAGGCGCAGCAACCTTGTGGTCGTTGTAGTCGGACAGCCAACGTCGAATCCACCCCAAATCAAGTTTATCCACACTCACCAAAAGATCAGGAACAACATCTAGTGTCATCAGTACATTTGGCGCAAATTGTGCATCTATATTGAGTCAAGATTAACACTATCTCGAAATGGACTGAAATGAGCCTCCACTTGAGCCTCGTCACGTAGGAGTACCATCTGGTGCGTCCAAAATGATTACTGAGCCTATGGTACGTTTGGCGCAAACCATGCACCTATCTTGCACCAACACTAACACTGTTTCCAAATGGACCGAAGCAAGATTCGCCATGACCCACGTCACATAGAAGTTCCATCAGGTGCGTCCAAAATGATTTCTGAGCCTATGGTACGTTCAGCGTAAACTATACACCTATCATGCGTCAAGATTAACACTATCTCCAAATGGACTGAAACAAGCTTCCACTTGAGCCTCATCACCTAAAAGTACCATTGGGTACATCCAAAATGATTTCTAAGCCTATGGTGCATTTCGTGCAAACCGTGCACCTATCTTGAGTCAAGATTAGTACTATGTCCAAACGGATCAAAACGAGCTTCGACTTGAGCCTCATCACCTAGGATTGCCATCGGGTGCGTCCAAAACGATTACTGTGCCTATGGTAAGTTTGGCGGAAACCGTGCACCTATCTTGAGTCTGATTAACACTGTCTCCAAACGGACCGAAATGAGCTTTCACCTGAGCCTCGTCACCTCGGAGTACCATCGGGTTCATCCAAAATGATTTCTGACCCTATGGTACGTTTGAGCAAACAATGCACCTATCTTGCACAGATGCTAACTGCATCTTCAAACAGACCAAAACAAGATTCCACATGACCCATGTCACCTAGGAGTTCCATCGGGTGCGTCCAAAATGACTTCCCGGCCTATGTAGCTTCGGTGCAAACCATGCACCTATCTAGCATCAAGATTGGCACTATCTCCAAACGGACCAAAACGTGCTTCCACTAGGTGTACCATCGGGTGCGTACAAAACGATTTCTGAGCGTTGGAACGTTCTGCACAAACCATGCACCTCTCTTGCACCGATGCTAACTCAGTCTCTAATCGGATCAAAACAACATTCCACATGACCCACGTCACCAAGAAGTTTCATCAGGTGCGTCCAAAATAATTTCTGATCCAATGGTACATTCAGCGTAAACCGTGCAATTATCTTGCGTCAAGATTAGCACTATCTCCAAACGGACTAAAACGAGCTTCCACTTGAGCCTCGTCACCGCGGAGTACTAACGGGTGCGTCCAAAATGATTACTAAGCCTACAGTACGTTTGGCACAAACCGTGCACCTATCTTGCACTGACACTAACACCGTCTCCAAACGGACCGAAACAAGATATGACATGACCCACGCCACCAAGGGGTGACATCGGGTGCGTCCAAAATGATTTTTGAGCCTATGGTTCATTCAGCGCAATGCGTCAAGATTAGCACTATCTCCAAATAGTCCGAAACAAGCTTCCACTTGAGCCTGGTCAACTTGGAGTACCCTCGGGTGCATCCAAAATGATTCCTAACCCGATGGTACATTTGGCACAAACCGTGCACCTATCTTGCTCTAAGACTAACACCATCATGGAACAGACCAAAACAAGATTCCATATGAGCCACATCACCTTGGTGTTCCATCGGCTTCGTCCAAAATGATTTCCAAACCTATGGTACTTTTGGTGCAAACTGTGCCCCTATCTTGCACCGACACTAACACCATCTCTAAATAGACCGAAACAAGATTCGCCATGACCCATGTCACCTAGGAGTTCCATCGGGTGCTTTCAAAATGATTGTTGAGGCTATAGTAAGTTCGTCGGAAATAATGCACCTATTTTGCGTCAAGATTAGCACTATCTACAAAAAGGACCAAAACCAGGTTTCACTTGTGCCTCGTGACCTTGGAGTACCATCGGGTGCGTTCAAAACGATTACTGAGCCTATGGTACGTTTGGCGCAAACCTTGCACCTCACTTGCACTGATGCTAACTCCATCTCCAATCACACCAAAATAGGATTCCACATGACCCACGTTACTTAGAAGTTCCGTTGTCTGCGTCCGAAACAATTTCCGAGCCAATGGTACATTTGGCGCAAACTGTGCACCTATCTTGCATCAAGATTAGTACTATCTCTAAACGGACTGAAATGAGCTTCCACTTGAGCCTCATCACCTCGAAGTACCATTAGGTACGTGCAAAATGATTTTTGAGCCTATGGTACAGTTGGTGCAAACCGTGGACCTATCTTGAATCAAGATTAGTACTATCTCCAAACGGATCAAAATGAGATTCCACTTGAGCCTCATCACCTAGGAGTACCATCGAGTGCATCCAAAATGATTACTGAGCCTATGGTATGTTTGGCGCAAACCGTGCACCTCAAACGGACCGAAATGAGCTTCCACTTGAGTCTCATCACCTCGACGTATCAGCGGGTGCGTCCAAAACGATTACTGAGCCTATGGTATGTTTGGCGCAAACCATGCACCTAGCTTGAGTCAAGATTAGTACTATCTCCAAAAGGACCAAAACAAGGTTCCACTTGTGCCTCGTCACCTCGGAGTACCATCGGGTGCGTCCAAAATGATTACTGAGCCTATGGTATATTTGGCACAAACCAAGCCCTATCTTGCACCAACACTGACACTGTCTCCAAGCAGACCGAAATAAGATTCGCCATGACCCACGTCACCTAGGGGTTCCATCAGGTGTGAGCAAAACAATTTCTGAGCCTATTGTACGTTCGGCGTAAACTAAGCACCTATCTTGCGTCAAGATTAGCACTATCTCCAAACAGACCGAAACAAGCTTCCACTTGAGCCTCGTCACCTAGAAGTACCATTCAGCATGTCCAAAATGATTTCTGGGCCTATGGTATATTTGGTGCAAACCGTGCACCTATCTTGAGTCAAGATTAGTACTATCTCCAAATGGATCAAAACGAGCTTCCACTTGAGCCTCATCACCTAGGAGTACCATCGGGTGCGTCCAAAATGATTAATGAGCCTATGGTACGATTGGCACAAATCGTGCACCTATCTTAAGTCAAGATTAACACTGTCTCCAAACAGATCGAAATGAGCTTGCACCTGAGCCTCGTCACCTAGGATTACATCTGGTGCATCCAAAATGATTTTTGACCCTATGTTATGTTTGAGCAAACCATGCACCTATCTTGCACGCACGCTAACTCCGTCTGCAAATGGACCAAAACAAGATTCGCCATGACCCGCGTCACTTAGGTGTACCATCAGGTGTGTCCAATATGATTTATGAGCCAAGGGAATGTTCCGTGCAAACCGTGCACCTCTCTTGCACCGATGCTAACTCCATCTGCACTCAGACCAAAACAAGATTCCACATAACCCACGTCACCTTGAAGTTCCGTCGGGTGCGTCCAAAACAATTTCTGAGCCAATGGTACATTTGGCGCAAACCGTGCACCTATCTTGCGTCAAGAATAGCACTATCTCCAAATGGACCGAAATGAGCTTCCACTTGAGCCTCGTTAACTTGGAGTACCATCGGGTGCATCCAACATGATTTCTACCTGTGGTACGTTTGGCCCAAACCGTACAACTATCTTGCTCCGACACTAACACCGTCGTGGAACGGACCGAAATGAGATTCCACATGAGCCACATCACCTAGGAGTTCGATCGGCTTCGTCCAAAACGATTTCCAAGCCTATGGTATGTTTGGTGCAAATGGTGCACCTAACTTGCACCGACACTAACACCGTCTCCAAACGGACCGAAACCAGATTCTCCATGACCCATGTCACTTAGGAGTTCCATCGGGTGCGTCCAAAATAATTGCCGAGCCCATGGTACGTTCAGCGTAAACAATGCACCTATCTTGCATCAAGATTAGCACTATCTCCAAATGATCTAAAATGTGGTTCCGCTTGTGCCTTGTCACCACAGAGTAAAATCGGGTGCGTCCAAAACGATTACTGATCCAATGGTACGTTTGGCGCAAACCATGCACCTATCTTTTACCAACACTAACCCCATCTCTAAACGGACCAAAACAAGATTCACCATAACCCACGTCATCTAAGAGTTTCATCGGGTGTGTCCAAAATATTTTCTGAGCCTATGCTACATTCGGCATAAACTATGCATCTATTTTGCATCAAGATTAGCACTATCTACAAATGGACCAAAACGAGCTACCACTTGAGCCTCGTCACCTAGGAGTACCATTGGGTACGTCCAAAATGATTTATGAGCCTATGGTATGTTTGGCGCAAACCGTGCACCTATCTTGCGTCAAGATTAGTACTCTCTCCAAACGGATCAAAATGAGCTTCCACTTGAACCACATCACCAAGGAGTACCATCGGGTGTGACCAAAATAATTATTGAGCCTATGGTACATTTGGCGCAAACCATGCTCCTATCTTGAGTCAAGATTAACACTATCTCCAAACGGACCGAAATGAGCTTCTACTTGAGCCTCGTCACCTAGAAGTACCATTGGGTACATCCAAAATGATTTCTGAGCCTATGAAACATTTGGTGCAAACCGTGCAGATCTTGAGTCAAGATTCGTACTATCTCCAAATAGATCAAAATGAGCTTCCACTTGAGCCTCATCACCTAGACATACTAGCTGGTGTGTCCAAAATGATTACTGAGCCTATGGTACGTTTTGCGCAAACCATGCACCTAGCTTGCACCGATCCTAACACCGTTTCCAAATGGACCGAAACAAGATTTGACATGACCCACATCACCAAGGGGTTCCATTGGGTGCGTCCAAAATGATTTTCGAGCCTATGGTACGTTCAACGCAATGCGTCAAGATTAGCACTATCTCCAAATAGATCGAAACAAGCTTCCACTTGAGCCTCATCAACTTGGAGTACCATCGGGTGTGTCCAAAACGATTTCTAGTCCAATGGTACATTTGGCGCAAACCGTGCACCTATCTTGCTCTGACACTAACACCATCATGGAATGGACTAAAACAAGATTCCATATGAGCCACATCACCTAGTTGTTCCGTCGGCTTCGTCCAAAATGATTTCTAAGCCTATGGAATGTTTGGTGCAAACCATACACCTATCTTGCATAGACACTAACACTGTCTCTAAATGGACCGAAACAAGTTTTACCACGACCCACGTCACCTAGGAGTTCCATCAGGAGCTTCCAAAATGATTGGCGAGCCAGTGGTACGTTCATCGTAAATAATGCACCTATCTTGCGTCAAGATTAGTACTATCTCCGAAAGGACCAAAACAAGGTTCCACTTGTGCCTCGTCACCTTGGAGTACCATTAGGTGCGTCCAAAACGATTACTGAGCCTATAGTATGTTTGGCACAAACCATGCACCCATCTTGCACCGACACTGACACCGTCTCCAAATGGACCGAAACAAGATTCGCCATGACCCACATCACCTAGGAGTTCCATCAGGTGCATGCAAAACAATTTCTGAGCCTATTGTACGTTCAGCGTAAACTAAGCACCTATCTTGCGTCAAGATTAGCACTATCTCCAAACGGACCGAAACGAGCTTCCACTTGAGCCTCATCACCTAGAAGTACCGTTCGGCACATCCAAAATGATTTCTGGGCCTATGGTACATTTGGTGCAAACCATGCACCTATCTTGAGTCAAGATTAGTACAGTCTCCAAACGGATCAAAACGAGCTTCCACTTGAGCCTCATCACCTAGGAGTATCATCGGGTGCGTCCAAAATGATTACTGAGCCTATGGTATGATTTGTGCAAACCGTGCACCTATCTTAAGTCAAGATTAACACTATCTCCAAACAGATTGAAATGAGCTTCCACTTGAGCCTCGTCATCTAGGGTTGCCATCATGTGCATCCAAAATTATTTTTAACCCTATGGTACGTTTGAGCACACCATGCACCTATCTTGCACGCACGCTAACTCCGTCTTCAAATGGACCAAAATAAGATTCGCCATGACCCACATCACTTAGGAGTTCCATCGGGTGTCTTCTAAATGATTTCCGAGCCTATGGTACGTTCAGCGTAAACAATGCTCCTATCTTGCATCAAGATAAGCACTATCTCCAAATAGACCGAAATGAGATTCCACTTGAGCCTCGTCTACTTGGAGTACCACCGAGTGCATCCAAAATGATTTCTGACCCTATGGTACATTTGGCACAAACCATGCACCTATCTTCCTATGACACTAACACCGTCATGGAACGGACCGAAATGAGTTCCCACATGAGCCACATCACCTAGGTGTTCCATCGGCTTCATCTAAAATGATTTCCAAGCCTGTGGTACGTTTGGCGCAAACTGTGCATCTATCTTGCTCCGACCCTAACACTGTTTCCAAATGGGCCGTTACATGATTCGCCATGACCCACGTCACCTAGGGAGTTCCATCTTGTGCGTCCAAAATGATTGCCGAGCCTATGCTACATTCGGTGTAAACAATGCACCTATCTTGCATCAAGATTAGAACTATCTCTAAATGGACTAAAATGAGCTTCCACTTGAGCCTCGTCACCTAGGAGTACAATTGGGTGCATCCAAAACGATTTCTGAGCTTATGGATTATTTGTCGTAAACCGTGCACCTATCTTGCACCGACACTAACACCATCTCTGAACAGACCGAAATGAGGTTTCACTTGAGCCACATCACCTAGGAGTTCCATCGAGTGTGTCTAAAATGATTTCCATGCCTATGGTACATTCAGCGCAAACCGTATGCCTACCTTGAATCAAGATTAGTACTATCTCCAAGCGGATCGAAACGAGCTTCCACTTGAGCCTCATCACCTAGGAGTACCATTGGGTGCTTCCAAAATGATTACTGAGCCTATGGTACGTTAGGTGCAAACCATGAACCTATCTTGAGTCAAGATTAGCACTATCACGAAACAGACCGAAACGAGCTTTCACTGGAGCCTCGTCACCTAGGGAACCGTCGGTTGTATCCAAAGTGATTTCTATGTTTGGCGCAAACCATGCACCTATCTTGCATTGACACTAACACCGTCGCCAAACGGACTGAAACGAGGTTTGACATGTCCCACGTCACCTAGGGGTTCCATCGGGTGCGTCCAAAATGATTTTCGAGCCTATGGTACGTTGAGGGCAAACCATGCACCTATTTTGCGTCAAGATTAGCACTATCTCCAAATGGACCAAAACGACCTTCCACTTGAATCCCGTCAACTTGGTGTACCATCAGGTGCGTCCAAAATGATTATTGACCCAATGGTACGTTTGTCGCAAGCCATGCACCTATTTTGCTCCAATAGTAACACCGCCACAGAATAGACCGAAACAAGATTCCACATGAGCCACTCACCTAGGAGTTCCATCGGCTTCCTCCAAAATGATTTCCAAGCCTATGGTACGTTTGGCGCAAACCATGCACCTGTTTTGCACCGACACTAACACCGTCTCCAAACGGACCAAAACAAGATTCACCATGACCCACGTCACCAATGAGTTCCATCGGGTGCATCCAAAATGATTTCTGAGCCTATGGTACGCTCGGCGCAAACCGTGCACCTATCTTGCGTCAAGATTAGCACTATCTCCAAATGGAATGAAACAAGCTTCCACTTGAGCCGCGTAACATATGAGTACCAGTGGGTGCGTCCAAAATAATTTATGAGCCTATGGTATGTTTGGCACAAACCATGCACCTATCTTGCTCCGACACTAACACCGTCTCTAAATGTACCAAAACAAGATCCCAGATGAGCCACGTCACCTAGGAGTTCCATCGGGTGCATCCAAAATGATTTTCCAAGCCTATGGTACGTTCGGCCCAAACTGTGCACCTGTCTTTCGTCAAGATTAGCACCATCTCCAAACAAACCAAAACGACCTTCCACTTGACCCTTGTCACCTAAGAGAACCATCAGGTGTGTCCAAAATGATTTCTACGATTGGCGCAAACTATGCACATATCTTGCACTGACACTAACACCATCTCCAAACATACTGAAACGAGATTTGACATGACCCACGTCACCAAGGGGTTCCATCTAGTGCGTCCAAAATGATTTTCGAGCCTATGGTACGTTCGGCGCAAACTGTGCACCCATCTTGCGTCAAGATTAGCACTATCTCCAAGTGGACCCAAACGAGCTTTCGCTTGAGCCTCATCAACTTGGAGTACCATCGGGTGCATCCAAAATGATTTCTAACGCTATGGTACGTTTGGCGCAAACCGTGCACCTATCTTGCTCCAATACTAGCACCATCATGGAACGGACCGAAACGAGATTCCACATGAGCCACATCACCTAGAAGTTCCATCGGGTGCATTCAAAATGATTTCTAACCCATGGTACATTTGGCACAAAACCGTGCACCTATCTTGCTCCGATACTAACACTATCATGGAACAGACTAAAACGAGATTCCACAGGAGCCACATCACCTAGGAGTTCGATCAGATTCGTCCAAAATGATTTCCAAGCCTATGGTATGTTTGACGCAAACCATGCACCGATCTTGCACGGACACTAACACCATCTCCAAACAAACCGAAACAAGATTCGTGAGCACCCACGTCACCTAAGAGTTCCATCGGGTGCGTACAAAATGATTGCCGAGCCTATGGTACGTTCGGCGTAAATAATGCACCTATCTTGTGTCAAGAATAGCACTATTTCCAAATGGACCGAAGCAAGGTTCCACTTATGCCTCGTCACCTCGGAGTATCATCGAGTATGTCCAAAACGAATACTGAGCCTATGGTACGTTTGGCACAAACCATGCACCTATCTTGTACTGACACTAACAATGTTTTCAAATGGACCGAAACAAGATTCACCATGGCCCACATCACCTAAGAGTTCAATAGGGTGCATGCAAAAGAATTTTTCTGAGCCTATGGTATGTTCGACATAAACTATGCACGTATCTTGCATCAAGATTAGCACTATCTCCAAATGGACCGAAACGAGATTCCACTTGAGCCTCATCACGTAGAAGTACCATTCGGCACGTCCAAAATGATTTCTGGGCCTATGGTATATTTGGTGCAAACTGTGCACCTATCTTGAGTAAAGATTAGTACTATCTCCAAATTGATCAAAACGAGCTTCCACCTGACCTTCATCACCTAGGAGTTCCATCAGGTGCGTCCAAAACGATTACTGAGCCTATGGTGCACTTGGCGCAAACTGTGCACCTATCTTATGTCAAGATTAATACTGTCTCCAAATGGACTGAAATGAGCTTCCACCGGAGCCTCGTCACCTAAGAGTACCATCGGGTGCATCCAAAATGATTTCTGACCCTATGGTACATTTGAGCAAACCTTGCACCTATCTTGCATGCATGCTAACTCCGTCTTCAAACGGGCGAAAGCAAGATTCCACATGTCCCACGTCACCTAGGAGTTCATCTGGTGCATCCAAAATGATTTCTGACCCTATGTACGTTCTGTGCAAACTGTGCACCTATCTTGCGTCTAGATTGGCACTATCTCCAAACGGACCAAAACGAGCTTCCACTTTAGCCTCGTCACCTAGGTGTACCATCGGGTGCGTCCAAAATGATTTCTGAGCCAATGGAACGTTCTGCGCAAACTATGCACCTCTCTAGCACCGATGCTAACTCTGTCTCCAATCGGACCAAAACAAGATTGCACATAACCCACGTCACCTAGAAATTCCATTAGGTGTGTCCAAAACAATTTCTGAGTCAATGGTACATTCAGCGCAAAACATGCGTCAAGATTAGCACTCTCCAAATAGACCAAAATGAGCTTCCACTTGAGCCTTGTCAACTTGGAGTACCATCAGGTGCATCCAAAATGATTTCTACCTATGGAACGTTTGGTGCAAACCGTGCAACTATCTTGCTTCGACACTAACACCGTCATGGAACGGACAGAGATTCCACATGAACCACATCACCTAGGAGTTCCATCGGCTTCATCCAAAACAATTTCCAAGCCTATAGTATGTTTGGCGCAAACTGTGTCGTATCTTCCACACACACTAACACCGTCTCCAAATGGACCGAAACAAGATTCGCCATGACCCACGCCACCTAGGAGTTCCATCAGGTGCGTCCAAAATGATTGTCGAGCCTATGGTACGTTCAGTGTAAACAATGCACCTATCTTGCATTAAGATTAGCACTATCTCCAAACAGACTGAAACGAGGTTCCACTTGTGCCTCGTCACCTCGGAGTACAATCGGGTCGTCCAAAATGATTACTGATCCTAGGGTACGTTCGACGCAAACCATGCATCTATCTTGCACCGACACTGACACCGTCTCTAAATGGACCGAAACAAGATTTGCCATGACCCACGTCATCTAGGAGTTCATTGGGTGCACCCAAAATGATTTTCGAGCCTATGGTATATTCGGCGTAAACTATGCATCTATTTTGTGTCACGATTAGCACTATCTCCAGTTGGACGAAAATGAGCTTCCACTTGAGCCTCGTCACCTAGGAGTATCATTGGGTACGTCCAAAATGATTTCTAAGCCTATGGTACATTTGGTGCAAACCGTGCACCTATCACGCGTCAAGATTAGTACTATCTCCAAACGGATCAAAACGAGCTTCTACTTGAGCCTTCTTACCTAGGAGTACCATCGGGTGCGTCCAAAATGATTATTGAGCCTATGGTACATTTGGCGCAAAACCATGCACCAAGCTTGCACCGACAATAACACCATTTCCAAATAGACCGAAACAAGATTCGCCAAGACCCACGTCACCTAGGAGTTTCATTGGGTGCGTTCAAAACGATTTCTAAGCCTATGGTACTTTCAACGTAAACTATGCACCTATCTTGCATCAAGATTAGCACTATCTCCAAACAGACTGAAACGAGGTTCCACTTGAGCCTCATCACCTAGAAGTACCATTGGGTACGTCGAAAATGATTTATGAGCCTATGGTACATTTGGTGCAAACCGTGCACCTATCTTGAGTCAAGATTAACACTATCTCCAAATAGACCGAAATGAGCTTCCACCTGAGCCTTGTCACCTAGGAGTACCATAAGGTGCATCTAAAATGATTTCTGACCGTATGGTATGTTTGAGCTAACCATGCAGCTATCTTGCATGGACGCTAACTCTGTCTTCAAACGGACCAAAACAAGATTCCACATGACCCACGTTACCTAGGAGTTCCATCAGGTGCGTCCAAAACGATTTCTGAGCCTATGTACATTCGGTGCGAACTATGCACCTATCTTGCGTCAAGATAGGCACTATCTCCAAACAAGACCAAAACGAGCTTCCACTTTAGCCTCGTCACCTAGGTGTACCATCAGGTGCGTCCAACACGATTTTTGAGCCAATGGAATATTCCGTGCAAACCGTGCACCTCTCTTGCACCGATGCTAACGCCGTCTCCAATTGGACCAAAACAAGATTCCACATGACCCAAGTCACCTAGAAGTTCCGTTGGTTGCCTCTAAAATAATTTCTGAGCCAATTGTATATTTGGCGCAAACCGTGCACATATCTTGCGTCAATATTAGCACTATCTCCAAACAGACTGAAACGAGCTTCTACTTAAGCCTCGTCACCTCGGAGTACCATCCGGTGTGTCCAAAATGATTACTAAGCCTATGGTACGTTTGACACAAACCGTGCACCTATCTTGCACTGACACTAACACCGTCTCCAAACAGATCAAAACAAGATTTGACATGAACAACATCACCAAGGAGTTCCATCGCGTGCGTCCAAAATGATTTTTGAGCCTATGGAACATTCAGCGCAATGCATCAAGATTAGCACTATCTCCAAATAGCCCCGTCAACTTGGAGTACCATCGGGTGTGTCCAAAACGATTTCTAGCCCTATGGTACATTTGGCGCAAACTGTGCACCTATCTTGCTCTGACACTAACACCGTCATGTAATGGACAAAAACGAGATTCCACATGAGCCACATCACCTAGGATTTCCATCGGCTTCGTCCAAAATGATTTCTAAGACTATGGTATGTTTGGTGCAAACCGTGCACCTATCTTGCACCGACACTAACACAGCCTCTAAACGGACCGAAACAAGACTCATCATGACCCACGTCACCTAGGAGTTCCATCAGTGCTTCCAAAATGATTGCTGAGCCTATGTATGTTCATTGTAAACAATGCATCTATCTTGCGTCAAGATTAGCACTATCTTCGAAAGGACCAAAATGAGGTTCCACTTGTACCCCGTCACCTCAGAGTACCATCGGTTGCGTCCAAAACGATTACTGAGCATATGGTACGTTTGGCACAAACCATGCACCTATCTTGCACCGACACTAACATCGTCTCCAATCGGACTGAAACAAGATTCGCCATGACCCACGCCACCTAGGAGTTCGATCGGGTGCGTCCAAAACGATTTCTGAGCCTATGGTACATTCAGTGTAAACTATGCATGTATCTTGCTCCAAGATTAGCACTATCTCCAAATAGACCAAAACAAGCTTCCACTTGAGCCTCATCACCTAGGAGTACCATTGGGTACATCCAAAATAATTTCTAAGCCTATGATACATTTGGCGCAAACCGTGCCCCTATCTTGAGTCAAGATTAGTACTATCTCCAAATAGATCAAAATGAGCTTCCACTTGAGCCTCATCACCTACAAGTACCATCGGGTGCATCCAAAATGATTACTGAGCCTATGGTACGTTTGGCGCAAACCGTGCACCTATCTTCAGTCAATATTAACAATATCTCCAAACGAACCGAAATGACCTTCCACTTGAGCCTCGTCACCTAGAGTACCATCGGGTGCATCCAAAATGATTTCTAAACCTCTGGTACTTTTGATGCAAACCATGCACCTATCTTGCACGGATGCTAACTCCACCTTCAAACAAACCAAAACAAGATTCCACATGACCCATGCCACCTAGGAGTTCAATCGGGTGCATCCAAACCGAGCCTATGGTACGTTCGGCACAAACTGTGCACCTATCTTATGTCAAGATTGGCACTATCTCCAAACGGACCAAAATGAGCTTCCACTTGAGCCTCGTCGCCTAGGAGTACAATTGGGTGCATCCAAAACGATTTTTGAGCCTTTGGTATGTTCTGCGCAAACCGTACACCTCTCTTGCACCGATGCTAACTCTATCTCCAATCGGACCAAAACAAGATTCCACATGACCCACCTTACCTAGAAGTTCCGTCCGCTGCGTCCAAAACGATTACAGAGCCTAGGGTACGTTTGGCACAAACTGTGCACCTATCTTGCACAAACACTAACACCATCTCCAAACGGACCGAAATGAGATTTTTCATGACCAACGTCACCTAGGGGTTCCATCGGGTGCATCCAAAATGATTTCCAAGCCTATGGTACGTTCAGCACAAACCGTGCACCAATCTTGCATCAAGATTAGTAATATCTCCAAATGGACCAAAACGAGCTTCCACTTGAGCCTCATCAACTTGGAGTACCATCGGGTGCATCCAAAATGATTTCTAACCCTATGGTACATTTGGCGCAAATTGTGCACTTATCTTGCTCTAACACTAACACCGTCATGGAATAGACCGACACGTGATTCCACATGAGCCACATCACCTAGGAGTTCCATCGGCTTCTTCCTAAATGATTTCCAAGCCTATGGTACATTTGGCGTAAACCATGCACCTATCTTGCATCGACACTAACACAATTTTCAAACAGTCCGAAACAAGATTCACCTTGACCCACATCACCTAGGAGTTCCATCGGGTGTGTCCAAAATGATTGCCGAGCCTATGGTACGTTCGGCGTAAACAATGCACCTATCTTGCATCAAGATTAGCACTATCTCTAAACAGACTGAAACGAGCTTCCACTTGTGCGTCATCACTTTGGAGTACAATCGGGTGCGTCCAAAACGATTACTAATCCTATGGTACGTTTGGCGCAAACCATGCACCTATTTTGCACCGACACTAACATCGTCTCCAAACGGACGAAACAAGATTCGCCATGACCCACGTCACCTAGGAGTTCCATCGGGTGCGTCCATAATGATTTTTGATCCTATGGTACGTTCGGCGTAAACAATGCATCTATTTTGCGTCAAGATTAGCACTATCTCCAAACGGACCGAAACGAGCTTTCACTTGAGCCTCGTCACCTAGGATTACCATTGGGTACGTCCAAAATGATTTCTGAGCCTATGGTACGTTTGGCGAAAACCGTGAATCTATCTTGAGTCAAAATTAGTTCTGTCTCCAAACAGATCAAAACGAGCTTCCACTTGAGCATCACCACCTAGGAGTACCATTGGGTGCGTCCAAAATGATTACAGAGCCTATAGTACATTTAGCGCAAACCGTGCACCTATCTTGAGTCAAGATTAATACTATCTCTAAACGGACCGAAATGAGCTTGCACCTAAGCCTCGTCACCTTGGAGTACCATCGGGTGCATCCAGAACGATTTCTGACCCTGTGGTACACTTGAGCAAACCATGCACCTATCTTGCACATACGCTAACTCCGTCTTCAAACGGACCAAAACAAAATTCCACATGACCCACGTCACCTAGGAGTTCCATCGGGTGCGTCCAAAATGATTTCTGAGCCTATGTACGTTCGATGCAAACCGTGCACCTATCTTGCGTCAAAATTGGCACTACCTCCAAACGGACCGAAACGAGCTTCCACTAGGTGTACCATCGGGTGCGTCCAAAATGATTTCTGAGCCTATGGAATGTTTCGCGCAAACCGTGCACCTCTCTTGCACTGATGCTAACTCTGTCTCCAATCAGACCAAAACAACATTCCACATGACCCACGTCACCTAGAACTTCCATCGGGTGCCTCCAAACCAATTTCTGAGCCAATGGTATATTTGGCGCAAACCGCACACCTATCTTGCGTCAAGATTAGCACTATCTCTAAATAGACTGAAATGAGCTTCCACTTGAGCCTCGTCACCTTGGAGTACCAACGGGTGCGTCCAAAATGATTACTGAGCCTATGGTACGGTTGGCGCAAACCGTGCATCTATCTTGCACAGACACTAACACTGTCTCCAAACGGACCGAAACAAGATTTGACATGACCCACGTCACCAAGGAGTTCCATCAGGTGCGTCCAAAATGATTTTTGAGCATATGGTACATTCAGCGCAATGCATTAAGATTAGCACTATCTCCAAATAGATCAAAACAAGCTTCCACTTGAGCCTCGTCAACTTGGAGTACCAACGAGTGTGCCCAAAACGATTTTCTAACCCTATGGTACATATTTCACAAACCATGGACCTATCTTGCTCCGACACTAAAACCGTCATGGAACAGACCAAATCGATATTCCACATAAGCCACATCACCTAGGAGTTCCATCGGCTTCGTCCAAAACGATTTCTATGCCTATGGTACGTTTGGTGCAAACCGTGCTCCTGTCTTGCACCGACACTAACACTGTCTCTAAATGGAATGAAACAAGATTCGCCACGACACTAACACTGTCTCTGAATGTACCAAAACGAGATACCACATGAGCACGCCACCTAGGAGTTCCATCGGGTGCGTCCAAAATGATTTCCAAGTCTATGGTATGCTTGGCATAAACCATGCATCTATCTTGCACCGACACTAACACCGTCTCTGAACAGACTGAAACGAGATTCCACATGAACCACGTCACCTAGGATTTCCATCGGGTGCGTCCAAAATGATTTCTAAGCCTATGGTATGTTCGGTGCAAACCGTGCACCTATCTTGCGTCAAGATTAGCACTATCTCCAAACAGACCGAAACGTGCTTCCACATGAGCCTCGTCACCTAGGAGAACTGTCGGGTGCGTCAAAACAATTTCTATGTTTGGTGCAAACCGTGCACCTATCTTGCATTGACACTAACACCATCTGCAAACAGACCGAAACGAGATTTGACATGACCCATATCACCTAGGACTTCCATCGGGTGTGTCGAAAATGATTTTGGAGCCTATGGTATGTTTGGCGTAAATAATCCACCAATGTTGCGTCAACATTAGCACTATCTCCAAACTGACAGAAACGAGATTCGACATGGGCCATGTCACCTAGGAGTTCCATCGGGGTCTAAAACGATGTCCAAGCCTATGGTACGTTCGGCATAAATAATGCACCTACCTTGCGTCAGGATTAGAACTATCTCCAAATGGATAGAAATGAGCTTCCACTTGAGCCTCGTCACCTAGGAGAACCGTCGGGTGTGTCCAAAACAATTTCTACGTTTGGCGCAAACCGTACACCTATCTTGCACTGACACTAACACCATCTCCAAATGGACTGAAATGAGATTTTACATGACCCACATCAACTAGGAGTTCCATCGAGTGTGTCCAAAATGATTTCTAACCCTATGTTACGTTCAAGAAAAACAATGCACCTATCTTGCGTCAAGATTAGCACTATCCCTAAACAGACCGAAACGAGCTTCCATTTGGGCCTTGTTATCTGTGAGTACCATCAGGTGCATCCAAAATGATTCTCGAGCCTATGGTACGTTTGGCGCAAACCTTGCACCTATCTTGCACTGACACTAACACCGTCTCCAAACGGATTGAAACAAGATTTGACATGACCCACGTCACCTAGAAGTTCCATCGTGTGCGTCAAAAATGATTACCGAGCCTATGGTACATTCGACGTAAACAGTGCACCTATCTTGCATCAAGATTAGCACTATCTCCAAATGAACCAAAATGAGCTTTCACTTGAGCGTCGTCACCTCGGAGTACCATCAGGTGCGTCAAAAATGATTACTGAGCCGATGGTACATTCGACGCAAACCGTGCACCAATCCTGCATTGACACTAACATCGTCTCCAAACGACCGAAACTAGATTTGACATGACCACGTCATCTAGGGGTTCCAATGGGTGCGTCCATAATGATTTTCCAAGCCTATGGTACGTTCAGCACAAACCGTGCACCTATCTTGTGTTAAGATTAGCACTATTTCTAAATGGACCGAAACAGCTTTCACTTGAGCCTCGTGACCAAGGAGAATCATCGGGTGCATCCAAAACTATTTCTATGTTTGGCACAAATTGTGCACCTATCTTGCACCGACACTAACACCATCTCTATACAGACCGAAACGAGATTTGGCATGACCCACATAACCTAGGAGTTCCATCGGGTGTGTCCAAAACGATTTCTGAACCTATGGTATATTCGGCATAAACAATGCTCCTATCTTACGTCAGGATAAGCACTATCTCCAAATAGACCAAAACAAGTTTTCACTTGAGCCTTGTCATCTTGGTGTACCATCAGGTGCATTCAAAATGATTTCTAACCCTATGGCACGATTGGCACAAATGGTGCACCTATCTTGCTTCGACACTAACACCATCATGGAATGGACTGAAACAAGATTCCACATGGGCCACATCACCTAGGAGTTCCATCGGCTTCGTCCAAAACGATTTCCAAGCCAATGGTACGTCTGGTGCAAACTGTGCATCTATCTTGCACTGACCCTAACATCGTGTGCATCCAAAATGATTGTCGAGCCTATCGCATGTTGGGCGTAAACAATGCACCTAACTTGCGTCAAGATTAACACTATCCCCAAATGGACCTAAATGAGGTTCCACTTGTGCCTCATCACCTCAGAGTACCATCGGGTTCGTCCAAAACGATTACTGAGCCTATGGTACGTTTGGTGCATACCATGCACCTATCTTGCACCGACACTAACACTGTCTCCAAACGGACCAAAATAAGATTCGCCATGACCCACGTCACCTAGGAGTTCTATCGGGTGTGTTCAAAACGATTTCCGAGCCTATGGTACGTTTGGTGTAAACAATGCACCTATCTTGCGTTAAGATTAGCACGATCTCTAAATGGACCAAAACAAGCTTCCACTTGAGCCTCGTCACCTAGGAGTACAATTGGGTGCGTCCAGAACGATTTTTGAGCCTATGATTCGTTTGGCGTAAACCGTGCACCACCTTCCACCGACACTAACATCGTCTCTGAATGGACCAAAACGAGATTCCACTTGAGCCTCGTAACATAGGAGTACCATCGGGAGCGTCCAAAACAATTTATGAGAATATGGTAGGTTTGACGAAAACCATGCACCTACTTGCTCCGACACAAATACCGTCCCTGAATGTACCAAAACGATATTCCACATGTGCCACGTCACCTAGGAGTTCCATCAGGTGCATCCAAAATGATTTCCAAGTCTATGGTACGTTCGGCGCAAACCATGCATGTATCTTTCGTCAAGATTAGCACTATCTCCAAACGGACCGAAATGAGCTTCTTCTTGTGATATGACCACGACAACCAACAACATGTTACAACCTCCAAGTCAAGTTATACCATCACCAGTCCAAGTCTTTGATGGACCAATTACACGTAGTCGAGCCAAGAAGCTACAACAAGAGGTGCACGCGCTACTTTCTGAAAATCATTTTAATGTTAATGAGAATTATATACTGCCTAAGTCGTGCACATTGCTATTGCTTAGGTGCACCACGGAGGATGACAAGAAGACACCAAGGGTGAACCAAAGAGGAGGATCACGTTCGAGCCAGTCCCGTGTGACAGAACCATCAGAAAGAATCAGTCACAACGTTTTGCTCGCAAAAGCTATGAAGGCCCATGAGGACTTGTTGGAAAGCTTATCAAGTCTAGTTTCAAACCCAAGTTCTCTCACTTGATTTCGATTCTCCAATGTTGAGATTCGACTGATTTAGTACAGACTGGTCAGCTAGTCAGCAGTCAGCCTGATGTCCAAGTTCCCATGCAAAACTATACCAGTCTACAATATTTCGTGGTACATGCTGCACATGGTGTGAAAGGTTATCAAGTTAACTTTCCAACCCAACAAACCGCATGTCATTTGGAGTTTCCAAGATAGAGTTATTGCCAAAACACTGAAGACTGCGCTGAAGACCAGCAGCCACGCGAAAACTCTCCAGGAAGGCATCTCGAGGAGGCCCGTTCACATAGTGCGTCTTTTTTTTCTTTTCGAGTTTCCACCTATCTAGCAGGTCTGTTGCTAGTATAAATACCTCCTAGACTCATTGCAATCTCAGACTTTTGATAATAGAATACAAACCCCCCCTTTTATTCAGCTGTGTGCTAACAAATATTGAGAGAGATCTCTACCCCTTTGCTCTTGTGATTTCCTTTGCGGGATTTACAGAAGCGGCGGCTTCATCCGCTCCCAATTGGTGCTCCTACTCCCTTTGAGGTTTCCTTGATTGATTGTAGGCTGTGTTGGTTGGTTCTTTGAGAGTGTGGTTGGGCGAATCCTCGATTCAGGTTGCCGGTTAAAGACGGTGGTTGGCTTCGAGTTTTATTTGCCAGGTTGCACTAGTTATCGCTGCCTGCAGCAAGTTATCCGGCTGTTCTTCAGCTAGTTATCGGTGATCATCCTACGTCGTGAAGATCGGGACCCCCTAAGCGTATCATCTGGTATCAAAGCTTTCGTTACCACGGTAGGATTTCTTTCCCTTAGCTACTTATATATTTTGTTTCGTCCTATCCACCAAAAAGCCTAAAAAATACATTGCTTTAGCCCTTTGTTTCAATCTGTTATTTTAGTGAGTTTTGTTAAGTTTCAGTTCATTAGAGTCTTTGTTTTAGTTGCTGATCATTATCCTTTGCGTGTCCTTTGAGCCTCTTTATATATCTGAAAATCCCTACAAAAAAAAATCTGAAAACGCATATCATGTCCTTCGCGTAAACTTTGATCCTATTATAGCTACCGGTTGTGTTTTGTTCTTATCTTAATTGTGCAAGTGTCTTAATCTGGTCTTTGTGTTTAGTTATAAAAAAAGTGTGTCAAAAAAAAAGAGAAGAAAGAAAAGTAAAAAAAAAAGAATAGAGAAAAACTGAGAAAGAAAGGTTGAAAGATCAGTAGGTTTATGTGCACAAGTGCTAAAAGTTTTCATATCAAGTAGTGCAACTAGTGTGCTATCCTTGTTTGGTGCAAAATTTTGGTTAGGTTTGATCGCAACACTTGCATCCCAATCATACTCCTTGTTTGCATCAAATCTGAAATTTCCTTGCGTGTGTGTGTGATCGATTTACATCTCATTCATATTCTGTGATCAGCACTAGGCAGAGAACTTCTAGTTTGGATTGTTACTTAATATTACAATAACTAGAATTTAGATTGCATTCCTTGTTTTATTCTCCACCAAGCTCCACATACAAACCACCGTAATCTGTACTTTCTAGTCTTGTATTCGCCTCGCCATCACTTTCAGTTACCACCACACATTTGTTTCTCTGTAATCCGCGGCAGGGAATTCATAAGAGCTTTGGTTGGTAAGAGAGGTAAGGTTGTGAGAGTTCTACATATTTTCCTATACCACATATAAGCTTGCTATTTTGCATATGCAATAACCATGACAGGCCGAAGATATACCAATCTTCCATTCTATGGAAGTAATGATCCGGAGGAATTTCTCGTTTGGGCAGAAGAAATGGAGATTGAACTTGAGGTTCAAGATTTTTCAGAAGCCAAGGAGATATCACGAGTTGTGCTTGAATTGGAAGATTATGCTCATGATTGGTGGAAACAATATCCACATAAGCATCTCATCAAGAATTGGGAAGATTTGAAGAAGGCCATGAGAAAAGAATTTGTTCCAAGGGAATATCGGCTGATTTTGCTTCGTCGTTTGCAGCGTGTGAAGCAAGGTAGTAAATCTGTCCAAGCATATTATGATAAGCTGAATTCTTCCTTGCATCGTGCAAATGTTGTTGATGACATGAATGCAATGGAATATTTCGAGAGAGGTCTTAATGGTAACATTGCTGCTGCACTTGAGGGCAAATATTTTAGAAGTATGCAAGATCTTCTAAGTTGTGCAATTAGAGAGGAAAAGAAAGTTATGAAGGTGCAGCAAGGCAAGGTCACCCAGAACATTAGTTTGTGCCAAGATAAAAGTGCTAAGTTGCAGCCCATTATGTCCTCCATTGTTGGAAAAAAGAAATCATCAAGTCCATGCAAGAAGAGAGGACATGTTGTCCCAAAAGTTTCTTTAGTTGATTCTAGTACCAAGAGAAGTGAACATCAACAAATCAACTCCAAGAAGAATTTTGTTGTGCAGCAAGAAGAAGGCTCTATGTCCCAAATTGATATGGAAAATGGTGAGGTGTGTGACATTACAATGGATCATAGTGTTACACCATCTCTTGATGTTGTTGCTATCCCAAAGTGCCATTTACAATCTGAGGTTGATGAGAATCAAGTTACAAATGTTCCCATCAATGTTTGTCTTAGTTTTGAGCAAGATCAAGAAGAAAATTCAGCTGCACATGACACACAAAGTGAGGTAGCAGAAGCCACTACTGTCACACCCGGTTTTAAGGACAAAACCAGACATACACCATATGTGAAATAAAGAAGACAAATCTCACATATAGCCACAGATAAGTGTAATATCAAAAGACAAATGCTTAATATACATAACACAATAGTATAAAATATACCTTAGAGAGCAACACAGCGGAAAGACAACTCCGAACACCAGGTGCAACCTTCACTCCAGGATCAAACTAACTGGTTGATCACAAGCCTAACAATTCCAGAATCTAACAGTCTGGTACCCTTCCTGAGATGTGGGAAATAGCAAGAGTGAGTCCATGTCGAACTCAGCAAATATATCATAGGGTTCATGAGGCTCAAAAGGTTTGACACAGGTTTACTGCGATAGCTTTTAGTGAGTCATCTTTTTAACAATTGAGTAGCAACAAGTTTACCAAAATCCCAAATAACCTCATGATCATGTAAACGAGAATAATGTATAGCAAGAAACAATAATCATTAGTGAGCATCAATATCATCAATATTATTATTATCATCAGTGTTCATCATTTATTCTTAGTGTTTATCATTTATTATCAGTGTTTATCATTTATTCTGTAAGGGTCCAAGGCCACTCGTGACCGTGAGCACGGCTGTTATAACAGTTTTACACTCTGCAGAGGTTGTACACTTTCACTGTGAGTCGTGTTACCCAAATGCCCGAGGCGGCCAATCCCCAAAACACTCCCAAGGTGAGCAGGCAGGGTTCACTATGAAGCCTTTCAAAGGTTCGTCTAACAAGTTAGGGCCGCTAGGTTTCCGGAGTCAGTCCGTGTGATACACCACGCAGGGATCCACAGTCTGCTCTACCCCATTTGCGCCACAAGGGTAACCTCTAACAAGCTAGAAAAAGTCCTCATACTGAGCTAAAGCCAGAGCCATATAGCCCTCACAGTTGTACTGTAAGTCCCGGATGTTCGCTTACAGATAAGTCCTTATGGAGAGAAACTAGAGCACCATAAAAATAACCAAATATGCTCTAGCCCTCTTGAGCCATATTGCTTTAGAGCATCATTTAAATGTTTATTGCATATATCATTAGTCAAGTTACAGATCATGGTTATTTATCTTGAGCACTAGCATAAATACTACCCAATGCAATGTCCCATGGGTGTCAAGGTACAAGATACAAAAACTAGGATATCCTTAATGGTAACAAGGTAGACACATGCACATGAATTAAATATATTAAAGATGAATAGGAAACAAGGATAATCCCATGCTATACTTGCCTTAAACACCGATTCTTCGGTAAGCTTTAATCTTCAACGTTCTTCTTCTTCTTCTTCTTAATAACCACGTATATCTCACCGACTGGACTTGATCAATAAATCACCACACACACATCGATACAATCATACATGAAGCAAACAATAGATCTAAATTAGAACAGTACACCAAACATATGAAACAATATATGAAAAGGTTTTAAAGATGTTCTACGCATTGCTACGAACACACAGACGCGAAAACACACTAATCAGAGCTACGGTTGAAAAGATACATCTACCGAAAAATTTGCTCATAGGAGAAAATATAAAACTATTAGCTTCATGAGTTTTAATAACATATATATAATATTTTATAAACACTATATATGGAATTAAGTCAAATTTAGATTCAAATTATAAAACTAAAGTAAAACAATTCATATTTTATTTACAAAACCCAGTTGCATAATTATTAATCAAGATATGATTTAAACCATAAAATTTCAGAATTAGTAATATGATAAATACTGTCACTAACGCGTAGATCTCGTTGCTATGAATCTAACTCAACTCGAATGAGCTAAAACGGATCTAAAACGTAGAAGATATGATTTAAACAAGATCTACTTTATTAAAGTAATAGATTAAATCTCACATCGGAACTTAAAAATAGAAAACCTAACCAACAGTAACACTAACAATATAACAAGTTTGTAAAACTCTTCTACACGTTACTACGATCACATAGACATAAAGATCACGAAATTTGGATTTAAAACGTAAAAGTTATGAGTTTTCTAAGATTTCCTATAGATAAATAATTACTTTAATATAAACTCGAAAATAAATTATCTCAAACCTACTGTACAGTTCTATCATCATGTAGAGTTCGCAAATACGAATCTAACGCAACTTGAACGGGTCAAATCGGATTTAAAACGGAGAAATTATGGCTAAAACAAACTCAGTGGCAAAACTGTAAATAAGTGAAAGCGTATTCTGAACTTATTAAAACGAATCTATGTTTTCGGAAAGAGAAAGCGTATTTTCGGAATACGTCTTGGAGTGCGGGTTCTATACTTGAAATTCCCAGGGTCTCTTGAGCAAAAGTGCCGGCCGAACCGGTATCTTTGATCCTCGGCCGTTGGATTCAAATCGGACGGATCGGATTGGATAGGGAATCAGCCGACGGCGGCGCTCGGCCTGAAACGGTCACGACGGCGAGTCCTGCGGCGGCGCCATGACTGGAAACCGCAAAACCTCGATTCCCGGCATCATTCAGCAAGCGGAGAGCACGGGGAGGAAGACCGAAGCATGGCGAACTCACCTAGGGTGAAATCTAGGGCATGGGATGGATGGAGGCGACGGTGTGCTCGATATGGCGGACGGCGGAACTCGAGCTCGTGGTAACCTAGCTCTCGGCCACCACAGGAACTGCAACTAGGCCAGATGGGTTGCGGAGGGTGGCGCGGCTCCGTTTTTATAGCCCGGGAGCACCGCTAAAGAAGGAAAGAGGGAGATTGGGGAGATCGATTCGGATCGGGGAAATTTTGGAAGGAAACCGACGGTGGCTTGAGGAAGGGGACGACCTGACGTGCGGGCCCGTGTCGTCAGCGACTGGAAGGAGAAGGGAAGGCGCGCGCGATACTGGGCCGGCGGCTGCGGCTGGGCTCGGCCCGCGAAGGAGAAGGAGGCCGCGGGAGTGAGCGGGCCGCGCGCCAAGGCAGCCGAAACGGGCCGAAAACCAGATGAATGGCATTTCTCTTCTTTTTTTCTTTTTCCAATTTTTCAAAGCAAATTTTCAAAAGATTTTTCAAATCAAATTTGAATTTGATCAAACCACTCATCTCAAAAATTTAAATGCAACAGCATGAGTGCACAAACATGTTTCTACTCTTATATTTGATTTTAAAATTTATAAAAATTATTCTTATTCTAAATTTTCATGCTCACAAAAATATACAAAAATCATATTTTTCCTATTTTTCTTCTTTTCAAAGTTTTAGGGTGTTACAATTCTACCCCCTTAAGATGAATCTCGTCCCGAGATTCGGAAGATGATGACAAAAGAGATAGGGATAGTTCGTCTCTAGATTGTTCTTTACTTCATCGTGTAGTTCCATCATCTTGATAAGAATTCCGTCTTACTTTGCATACATGTAACTAATTCCGAGATTTTTGACAAATGCTCCAAACAATACTCTGGTATCTCCAATCACTAGGCACCTTTCCTATAATATGAATTTTCTTCCTTATAATACTTATCTTCCAACAGAGCCTGACGAATCTCTTAGTCAGAAAGAATTTCTACTACCAACCTTCAAATCATTAATGATTCTGGTCAAGTTGCTCAAATTTGGAATACGATTCTTAATCCTTGGTGTCACCCGAACCTTCTTAGCATTATTCTCCATTGCTAAGGGCATCGGCTGCGACTTTTACTTCTCCAAGTAATAGCACTTTTTCCAAGTCCTAATCCATTTCATTCCAACGAGGATATCACAAATTCAATACCAACTTAGCGAAGATGTCCTGTAGATTCTTGTGACCCTCCTATATGTCACTTTTCTTCCAAAAGACAGTACTCCATAGTGAAAAACTCCAGATAACACGTTAGGTAATTCAACCCACACTTTCTTAGTTGACTTAATGAACAAAGTACTATATTTTTCTTCTTGCATAAGAACACATCCCATACCTTGATAAGGTGCATCATTGTAGATATGAAGCTCTTGTCTGGATCTGACAAAGCTAATACTTGGGTTTTACTTCAACCTTTTCTTAGACTCCTTCAAACATTTGCCTGAGGTCTCTTGATCTAAACGAACTTAAAAACTTCTCCAAAGTTATTTGTTCCTCTGCTATGACTCCAGTAAACTCATGGTCCACTTCGCTATCCTTGATCATTCTCATCTCCCTCAGGTAAAAGTCGACCACCTTGATACTCAATTCTTTTCCCTGACGGTGTTGTTAAGAGCATGGTGCACTGAGTACCATGAATCACTCCTTTGTGTGCACAGAGCCATCCATTACCAAGAACCACGCGAATTTTAAGTGACTCCAACACAATGAGTGTCGCGGTGAATTTTTCCTTGTTTATGACAAGACTGACATTCGGGCATATCTGATCTGCCTGCATTTCTCCCACTGGGGTTTGAACTAGCAAAGGCCTCCTCATTGGACACTTCACCATCTTGCACGTCTCTACCATATCGGCGGAAATGAAAGAATGCGAAGCACTAGGGTCAAATAAAGCAAAAACTTGTACTGAGCTTACTTGAATATAACCTCCCACTACTTTGGTAACTCCATGAATTTTATCCATATCCACATTGCTTAGTCTTCCATTGACATAGTTTTGTTGTGCTTTACTTCCTTGAGCAGGCTTCTTATGGGCTTTCCTTTTTCGCTTTCGTTGTTGTGGATTCTGACTTAGTTCACTTCCAACTTGCTCTTCAACATTGTTGTTTTGATAGTGCTCAGCTTCATCATACCCATAACATCCTTCAATAGCAGAAACATCAATCTTTTCCCACATATTAGTGCGAGACGTCATATAGGGCTCCTGAGTCATGAGACACTACACTTCCTGTCATCAAGTGACCAACATCAGCAACACGAGCAAGTATAGATGATCATAATCATGAACTATCCAAAAGAACAACTCTCGTCTCCATGGATCCAAAATTATCAACCTTGTTCACAGAACATTTTTGCTCAAAAGTGGCAACTCAATCATGGAGACTAACCAATACTTCCAACTAAAGAGTTCAATCTTAATAATCCTTCTTTACATTGGCTATCCCCCTTAAAATAAGAGACACCAAATAAGGTAACTTTGAACCTTTTTCTTCTAGATGAGTTAACTAGCATCCATACATTCTAATATCCTAATGATTCTTTTGTGCATAGGTAGAAACAAGAAATCTGAAGTTTCTCGCGAGCGGAAAATCAGCAGTGCAGTAAAACAGTTGTAACTCTCATTCTGTTAATCCAATGAAACTGTAGTTTACACCGATGGAAAGCTTATAAAATTCTCTGCAACTTTCTTATAGAACACACTTCCAGATTCTGTAGTTAACTTGGTCGAAAACAGTACTTATCAGAAACTGTTCCAGGTTTATGACAGCACATATACATTGCCTTATGCTTTTTGTATCTCCCAAACCAAAACAACTATGAGGGTGGTTCTTGCATTTAGAGATAGATGTTGAAGTCTATTCTTGTCCAAAATTTTCTCATGATTTTTGGTCATTCAAGAACAGAGATATAAGTTGATAAAGACAGGCTGCTCCGAAAGACTAGATATAGAAAGCAGGAGATAACCAAAACCCAGCTATTTATTTCATTAATCCTTATACCTTATACATATAAACTAAATGAAATCATGGTCAAAACCCACGAGATCATTCCACTCATTACAAAATTCCAACTCAAGCATAAACATAAGCACAAAGCAACTAAACACTTAAATGTTCATTAGCCACACATTAAGACGACTCAACTTGGCTACTAACGGTTTTATTACACGGGACATAACTCCTATTCCTTAAACATGGTGTGATTGTAGCAGCATCCAGAGTAGATAACGTCTCTTACATTCCTTATTGCTTTATATGGACATCTGAATCTCTGCATCCCTCTTTACCATTCTTATAACTCATACCTTAAGATGGGTCAACCTGGTATCCCTCAGGTATAGATTTAATACCCTCATACTTAATCCTTTCTCCTGAAAGTGTAGTTAGAAACACTGAACATTGGGCATACTCAATCACTCCTTTACAAGTAGATAACCAGTCTATTCCAAGGATAACATCAATGCCCATTAATTCCAAAACAATGAGGTTTACCTTAAAATTTACCCCCTTTATGTCAAGACTAACTTTTGGGCATACGCGGTCTGCCTTTATTTCACCTCTTGGAGTTTCAACCATAACTGTTTTTCCCTTTTGAAGCATAAGTATGTTATGATCTTTTGCATATTGTCTAGATATGAACGAATGTGAGGCACTGGGGTCAAACAAAACCTTGGCATTTCCTGAACTTACTGGAATTGATCCAAACACGACCTCCTTAGCTCCAGGAATGGTGGAAGTATCCACATGTTTCAACCTACCATGATTGTAATTTCTCTTTAATTTATTTCTCTGCACATGCTCCTTTTGGACATCCTGTCCTGAGTCTTGCTGTTGTTGATTCTTCTGTGGGCAAGATTTGATATAATGTCCTTCCTGCTGGCAATGATAACACTTTCTCTTAGCTGAATCTTTTGTGATGTCATACTCCAAGGAACTGTGGTTTGGTATGCTGCTATCTTGCTGGCCATAAAAGTTCACCTTCGTCCCTTTGGCTTGTTTCCTAGCTTGTTTGGCCTTTCGGGGTTGATACTCCTTATAGGTAATTGTCCATCCATCTATAACTACTTCATGGGGAGTAGTTTTAGCGGGAGGGGCTTCTAACTCTTCAAGGTTTGGATTTGTTTGACAGGGGATCAGGGCTGCATGTGACAATGTAGTATAACTCGCTTGCTCATTGCTTTCCACTAGTGGTTCTAATGAGATTGCCTTTCTCTTCTTGTCCAGGTTGATCTCAAAATTTGGATCCACCTTGACTTTCCCCTTATTAGACTCATTTCGAAGACAGGGAAAACCATAATGCTTACAGCAGTGACATTGTTCCTGCAAATCAACATCTTTATTGGATTTCATATTCTTCCAAACTTCTGCTACTTGTATCTTCTCTGTCCCCTTGGATATGTTGGCTTGACCTTGAGATAAGCATTGTTGAGAATTCCCATGTTGAGCCATTTCTTCTAATAATTGGTTTTGTATCGCTAATGGTTTCTTGTCAAAAGTGAGCAAGAGCGACACAATTCAGTCCTCTTAACCTCTGAAATCCATAGTCTTCTCGTCACGAGCCGTCTAATAGACAAGGAGAAAAGGTTCAAAATAGAGACAAGGTTTTTATAACAGAACGGGGATAGAATTAAGCATAACTTTGAGAAAATAACAAAGTTAAAGAGAAGCAAGAAATAGGCAACAATGAGAACATGCTAAACGTCCAGTTCTAACTAGGCTTGCGTCCTACAGTCAGCATTGCTCCGATACCAATCTGTCACACCCGGTTTTAAGGACAAAACCAGACATACACCATATGTGAAATAAAGAAGACAAATCTCACATATAGCCACAGATAAGTGTAATATCAAAAGACAAATGCTTAATATACATAACACAATAGTATAAAATATACCTTAGAGAGCAACACAGCGGAAAGACAACTCCGAACACCAGGTGCAACCTTCACTCCAGGATCAAACTAACTGGTTGATCACAAGCCTAACAATTCCAGAATCTAACAGTCTGGTACCCTTCCTGAGATGTGGGAAATAGCAAGAGTGAGTCCATGTCGAACTCAGCAAATATATCATAGGGTTCATGAGGCTCAAAAGGTTTGACACAGGTTTACTGCGATAGCTTTTAGTGAGTCATCTTTTTAACAATTGAGTAGCAACAAGTTTACCAAAATCCCAAATAACCTCATGATCATGTAAACGAGAATAATGTATAGCAAGAAACAATAATCATTAGTGAGCATCAATATCATCAATATTATTATTATCATCAGTGTTCATCATTTATTCTCAGTGTTTATCATTTATTATCAGTGTTTATCATTTATTCTGTAAGGGTCCAAGGCCACTCGTGACCGTGAGCACGGCTGTTATAACAGTTTTACACTCTGCAGAGGTTGTACACTTTCACTGTGAGTCGTGTTACCCAAATGCCCGAGGCGGCCAATCCCCAAAACACTCCCAAGGTGAGCAGGCAGGGTTCACTATGAAGCCTTTCAAAGGTTCGTCTAACAAGTTAGGGCCGCTAGGTTTCCGGAGTCAGTCCGTGTGATACACCACGCAGGGATCCACAGTCTGCTCTACCCCATTTGCGCCACAAGGGTAACCTCTAACAAGCTAGAAAAAGTCCTCATACTGAGCTAAAGCCAGAGCCATATAGCCCTCACAGTTGTACTGTAAGTCCCGGATGTTCGCTTACAGATAAGTCCTTATGGAGAGAAACTAGAGCACCATAAAATTAACCAAATATGCTCTAGCCCTCTTGAGCCATATTGCTTTAGAGCATCATTTAAACGTTTATTGCATATATCATTAGTCAAGTTACAGATCATGGTTATTTATCTTGAGCACTAGCATAAATACTACCCAATGCAATGTCCCATGGGTGTCAAGGTACAAGATACAAAAACTAGGATATCCTTAATGGTAACAAGGTAGACACATGCACATGAATTAAATATATTAAAGATGAATAGGAAACAAGGATAATCCCATGCTATACTTGCCTTAAACACCGATTCTTCGGTAAGCTTTAATCTTCAACGTTCTTCTTCTTCTTCTTCTTAATAACCACGTATATCTCACCGACTGGACTTGATCAATAAATCACCACACACACATCGATACAATCATACATGAAGCAAACAATAGATCTAAATTAGAACAGTACACCAAACATATGAAACAATATATGAAAAGGTTTTAAAGATGTTCTACGCATTGCTACGAACACACAGACGCGAAAACACACTAATCAGAGCTACGGTTGAAAAGATACATCTACCGAAAAATTTGCTCATAGGAGAAAATATAAAACTATTAGCTTCATGAGTTTTAATAACATATATATAATATTTTATAAACACTATATATGGAATTAAGTCAAATTTAGATTCAAATTATAAAACTAAAGTAAAACAATTCATATTTTATTTACAAAACCCAGTTGCATAATTATTAATCAAGATATGATTTAAACCATAAAATTTCAGAATTAGTAATATGATAAATACTGTCACTAACGCGTAGATCTCGTTGCTATGAATCTAACTCAACTCGAATGAGCTAAAACGGATCTAAAACGTAGAAGATATGATTTAAACAAGATCTACTTTATTAAAGTAATAGATTAAATCTCACATCGGAACTTAAAAATAGAAAACCTAACCAACAGTAACACTAACAATATAACAAGTTTGTAAAACTCTTCTACACGTTACTACGATCACATAGACATAAAGATCACGAAATTTGGATTTAAAACGTAAAAGTTATGAGTTTTCTAAGATTTCCTATAGATAAATAATTACTTTAATATAAACTCGAAAATAAATTATCTCAAACCTACTGTACAGTTCTATCATCATGTAGAGTTCGCAAATACGAATCTAACGCAACTTGAACGGGTCAAATCGGATTTAAAACGGAGAAATTATGGCTAAAACAAACTCAGTGGCAAAACTGTAAATAAGTGAAAGCGTATTCTGAACTTATTGAAACGAATCTATGTTTTCGGAAAGAGAAAGCGTATTTTCGGAATACGTCTTGGAGTGCGGGTTCTATACTTGAAATTCCCAGGGTCTCTTGAGCAAAAGTGCCGGCCGAACCGGTATCTTTGATCCTCGGCCGTTGGATTCAAATCGGACGGATCGGATTGGATAGGGAATCAGCCGACGGCGGCGCTCGGCCGGAAACGGTCACGACGGCGAGTCCCGCGGCGGCGCCATGACTGGAAACCGCAAAACCTCGATTCCCGGCATCATTCAGCAAGCGGAGAGCACGGGGAGGAAGACCGAAGCATGGCGAACTCACCTAGGGTGAAATCTAGGGCGTGGGATGGATGGAGGCGACGGTGTGCTCGATATGGCGGACGGCGGAACTCGAGCTCGTGGTAACCTAGCTCTCGGCCACCACAGGAACTGCAACTAGGCCAGATGGGTTGCGGAGGGTGGCGCGGCTCCGTTTTTATAGCCCGGGAGCACCGCTAAAGAAGAAAAGAGGGAGATTGGGGAGATCGATTCGGATCGGGGAAATTTTGGAAGGAAACCGACGGTGGCTTGAGGAAGGGGACGACCTGACGTGCGGGCCCATGTCGTCAGCGACTGGAAGGAGAAGGGAAGGCGCGCGCGATACTGGGCCGGCGGCTGCGGCTGGGCTCGGCCCGCGAAGGAGAAGGAGGCCGCGGGAGTGAGCGGGCCGCGCGCCAAGGCAGCCGAAACGGGCCGAAAACCAGATGAATGGCATTTCTCTTCTTTTTTTCTTTTTCCAATTTTTCAAAGCAAATTTTCAAAAGATTTTTCAAATCAAATTTGAATTTGATCAAACCACTCATCTCAAAAATTTAAATGCAACAGCATGAGTGCACAAACATGTTTCTACTCTTATATTTGATTTTAAAATTTATAAAAATTATTCTTATTCTAAATTTTCATGCTCACAAAAATATACAAAAATCATATTTTTCCTATTTTTCTTCTTTTCAAAGTTTTAGGGTGTTACAACTATGCAAGTTGTGGAAGATCATCAGTTGAGTTGTGAAACTAGAGAAGGTACTTCTCTGATCAAGGCTGATCCTTTGTGTGTTGAGTTGAGGGAACATGCTATAGTTCCACGCCATGGAAATCTAAAAATTTTTCATCAAGAAGCACTACCACCATGTCTGAACACAAGTGCTGCAGATCTTAAAAGTTCTAAGCCTTGTTCTAGTGCTAAAAGTGGAGAAGTTATATGCTCCAAATCTGTCCAGAAATTTTCTATGTCATCTGATGAAAATTCAGTACCCAATTATGACCAAGAGGTTGACAACACTCTGATTTTTGAAGGTGAATCTAATCTGAATTTGAAGGCCAATCAATGTTTCAGTTTGAGAGCTGAATGTGAGCACAAAGATGATGCTATTGTGCCGTCTATTGCTAGTAATAAATCTGTCCAAGATGAAGTTCATCATGATCTAATGGATCTGAAGTTTCAAACCAACATGGTTCCAAGCACAAATGTGGTGTCAAGATGTGTTGTACCATCAGCTGCATTATGTGATGAATTATTAGACAGTGGTGCTGAAATTTTGTGCTCCCCCATGTCACAGAGTGTTGAGATTATTGAAGGAAAGATTAGTGCACATGATTCCACTTATACTAATGCCAGTCCAGCATCTTTGGAGGAGGTCAAAGATGATTATTTGGTTGCATCTATTGCTATTCCAATGCCATAGAAAGTTCAGATTGAAGGCAATATTAGTGGAGATGAATCCACATTAGCAATTGAGAGATCATCATTGTTTGAAGAGGATAGACCTGATGGTGTTGCTGCCACCATTACTGCCCCAATGGCAATCGATTACGTCATGAATGATGGAAGATATTCATATGTTGCTCTAGAAGACATTGAAGATATTATGCATCAAATCCCTTGTGAGAATGAGTGCCACATAGCCAAATTGAGTGAGAGTGAAAACAAAAGTGAGTTGTGTGATTCCACCAAATGTGAGATTGAGAGTATCCACAGTATGAGTGTGAGGGATACACCACACAGAAAGAGAGAGCTTTATTGCAAGGCATGCACGGATGATTTTAACACTAACCCACTAATGTCTACTCTTAGTGTTGTTTCTCCTAACATGCAGGTCTATAAAGAAGATTCGGTGGAGATGGCTGCTCAAAAGACCCCCAAACTTGGCCAGAGAAATGCGAGGGTTGCCATTATTGAGAACCAACTCTATGCTGTGCAAAACCTGAACCATGACAAGGAAAAAGGTAAAAGTTCAGAGATACAATGCATCATTCATGCACCATCACAAAATCTGAAAGGTAATGCAAACAATTTAGAACTGAATCTGCAACATATATTGACCAGTAATTGTGATGACAAATTTGCTTCAACTAAAATTGAGTATACACGAAATCTTTATGCTGATTTGATTGATCCACATGTTAATACAAGTGCTGAAATTTGGAAAGTTGACAAACATTGTTCAATCATGCATGACCATTGCTATACTTTGACTGAAATATATGATAATTTACATGTCGATAATGTGGGCCGTGTGAAATTGATTAGTCATGCTGAATTCTTTAGAAGAATATCTCCTGCTGAATGTATGTTCTATGTCAAGCTTGATGAATTTGTTAATATTAATAAAATGGTTGAAAGTGTTCTTGATATATCATCTATGAAATCTTTGAATAGTGCCTACAGCTGCAAGTTTACATTTAACATCATTGGACACTATATTATAAATAAATTTTATGTTTGTGCTCTTTGCATAACATGTCACAACATTGCTGAATTGAAGTTGAATAAAATGAGTTGTACATCTTGTGAACCATACTTTTCTTTATTTGAGATAAAAAGGTTGTTTAGAGCTTGTTGTTCAGAACAATCAGTGTTATTTTCTTGTTCATATTCTTCACTGAAACAAAGAAATCTTGTGCAAATGTGTTTGGTTCATTCACCCAAAGTCTTTCTATATACATGTGGAACCATTGAGTATGAAAAGTACATTACTAAACCTTTGCATGAGTTGAGCATCAAGAATTATTGGAATACCAGACATGCTTCGTTCACATCTATTGAAATGTTTGATTTTGCAAAGATAAAACATGATAACCTGAATCAAATGAGTGGTTTAAAAGAAATTTTTGTGCCTCCATTTTCAAAGTTAATTTCAGGTTCACAAAATCTGAGAAACTATTCATCTCATCGAAAAGGAAATAATGTGCATATGAATTATAAAGAAGATAATGAACAATCTTCAACAAGTAATCATAGCAATTGGCATATGCATCCACTCTCTATTTTCTTTAGACTGTTTTCAGGAGAGCAAAAGCAGAGGACAAGTTTTTTTGAAGAGAGGAAGGATGATAGGATCATACCAAGGACATCAACATTCACTCTTAATTCTAAGGATCCATTCAAGGTGAAAGCTAAACTTGATTCTAAATCCTTTTGGTTTCCACCTATAAGACTACTACTTGGTTTATATGATTACAGATTCAAACACATTGCTGTGATGGAAGAAGGAGATTGCAATAGAAACATAGCATCTACCCCTGTTGGCCTAGCACAATTTTTGGACTTCGATGGATTAGAGTCGAGGACGACTCTTTTTCAAGGGGGGGAGGATGATATGACCACGACAACCAACAACATGTTACAACCTCCAAGTCAAGTTATACCATCACCAGTCCAAGTCTTTGATGGACCAATTACACGTAGTCGAGCCAAGAAGCTACAACAAGAGGTGCACGCGCTACTTTCTGAAAATCATTTTAATGTTAATGAGAATTATATACTGCCTAAGTCGTGCACATTGCTGTTGCTTAGGTGCACCACGGAGGATGACAAGAAGACACCAAGGGTGAACCAAAGAGGAGGATCACGTTCGAGCCAGTCCCGTGTGACAGAACCATCAGAAAGAATCAGTCACAACGTTTTGCTCGCAAAAGCTATGAAGGCCCATGAGGACTTGTTGGAAAGCTTATCAAGTCTAGTTTCAAGCCCAAGTTCTCTCACTTGATTTCGATTCTCCAATGTTGAGATTCGACTGATTTAGTACAGACTGGTCAGCTAGTCAGCAGTCAGCCTGATGTCCAAGTTCCCATGCAAAACTATACCAATCTACAATATTTCGTGGTACATGCTGCACATGGTGTGAAAAGTTATCAAGTTAACTTTCCAACCCAACAAACCGCATGTCATTTGGAGTTTCCAAGGTAGAGTTATTGCCAAAACACTGAAGACTGCGCTGAAGACCAGCAGCCACGCGAAAACTCTCCAGGAAGGCATCTCGAGGAGGCCCGTTCACATAGTGCGTCTTTTTTTTTCTTTTCGAGTTTCCACCTATCTAGCAGGGCTGTTGCTAGTATAAATACCTCCTAGACTCATTGCAATCTCAGACTTTTGATAATAGAATACAAACCCCCCTTTTGTTCAGCTGTGTGCTAACAAATATTGAGAGAGATCTCTACCCCTTTGCTCTTGTGATTTCCTTTGCGGGATTTACAGAAGCGGCGGCTTCATCCGCTCCCAATTGGTGCTCCTACTCCCTTTGAGGTTTCCTCGATTGATTGTAGGCTGTGTTGGTTGGTTCTTTGAGTGTGTGGTTGGGCGAATCCTCGATTCAGGTTGCCGGTTAAAGACGGTGGTTGGCTTCGAGTTTTATTTGCCAGGTTGCACTAGTTATCGCTGCCTGCAGCAAGTTATCCGGCTGTTCTTCAGCTAGTTATCGGTGATCATCCTACGTCGTGAAGATCGGGACCCCCTAAGCGTATCAACTTGAGCCTCGTCAGCTAGGAGAACCGTCGGGTGCGTAAAAAATGATTTCTGAGCCTATGGTACGTTTGGCACAAACCGTGCACCTATCTTGCTCTGACACTAACACCGTCATGGAACAGACCAAAACGAGATTCCACATGAGGCACATCACCTAGGAACTCCATCGGCTTTATCTAAAATGATTTCCAAGCTTGTGGTACATTTGGCGCAAACCGTGCACCTATCTTGTACCAACACAAACAACATCTCCAAACGAACCAAAACATGATTTGCCATGACCCACGTCACCTAGAAGATCCATCGGGTGCGTCCAAAATGGTTTCCGAGTCCATGGTACACTCGGCGCAAACCATGCACCTTGCGTCAATGTTAGCACTATCTCCAAATGGAATGAAACAAGCTTCCACTTAAGCCTCATAAGATAGGAGTACCATCGGGTGCGTCCAAAATAATTTTTGAGCCTATGGTACGTTTGGCGCAAGATGTGCACCTATCTTGCTCCAACACTAACACCGTCACTAAATATACAGAAACGAGATTCCACAAGAGCCACTCACCTAGGAGTTCCATTGGGTGCGTCTAAAATTATTTCCAAGACTATTGTACGTTCGGCGCAAACCGTGCTCCTATCTTGCATCAAGAATAGCACTATCTCCAAATGGACCGAAACGAGCTTCCACTTGAGCCTCATCACCTAGGAGAATGGCGGGTGCGTCCAAGATGATTTCTACGTTTGATGCAAATCATGCACCTATATTGCATTGACACTAACACCGTCTCTAAATGGACCGAAACGAGATTTACATGACCCACATCACATAGGAGTTCCATAGGGTGTGTCCAAAATGATTTTCGAGCCTATGCTACGTTCGGCGTAAACTATGCACCACTCTTGCGTCAATATTAGCACTATTTCCAAATGGACCGAAACAAGCTTCCACTTGAGCCTCATCTCGTAGAAGTACCTTTGGGAGCGTCCAAAATAATTTCTAAGCCTTGATATGTTTGGTGCAAACCATGCACCTATCTTGCTCCGACACTAACGTCATCTCTGAATAGACCAAAATGAGATTCCACATGAGCCACATCACCTAGGAGTTCCATCGGGTGCCTCCAAAAAGATTTCCAAGCCTATGGTACGTTTGGCGCAAACTGTATACCTATCTTGCATCAAGATTAGTACTATCTCCAAACAGATCGAAATGAGCTTCCACTTGAGCCTCATCACCTAGGAGCACCATCGGGTGTGTCCAAAATGATTACTGAGCCTATGGTACGTTTGGCGCAAACTTTACACCTATCTTGAGTCAAGATTAGCACTATCTCCAAACAGACCGAAACAAGCTTCCACTTGAGCCTCGTCATCTACAAGTACTATCAGATGCGTCCAAAATGATTTCTGACCCTATGGTACATTTGGCACAAACCATGCACCAATCTTGCTCCGACACTGACACCGGCATGGAATGGACCGAAACAAGACTCCACAAGAGCCACATCGCCTTGGAGTTCCATCGGCTTTGTCCAAGACGATTTCCAAGCCTAGGGAATGTTTGACGCAAACCGTGCCCCCATTTGCACCGATACTAACACTGTCTCCAAACTGACCAAAACAAGATTTGATATGACCCACGTCACTTAGGAGTTCCATCATGTGTGTCCAAAATGATTACCAGGCCTATGGTACATTCGACGTAAACAATGCACCCATCTTGCGTCAAGATTAGCACTATCTCCAAATAGAACAAAAAGAGCTTCCACTTGAGCCTCATAACATAGGAGTACCATCGAGTGCGTCCAAAATAGTTTCTAAGCCTGTGGTAGGTTTGGCGCAAACCATGCACCTATCTTGCTCTGACACTAACACCGTCCCTGAATGTAACAAAATGAGATTCCACATGAGCCACGTCACCTAGGAGTTCCATCTGGTGTGTCCAAAACAATTTCCAAGCCTATGGTACGTTCAGTGCAAACTATGCACCTATCTTGCGTCAAGATTAGCACTATCTCCAAACGGACCAAAACGAGCTTCCACTTGAGCCTCGTCACCTAGGAGAACAGTCGGGTGTGTCCAAACCAATTTCTATATTTGGGACAAACCGTACACCTATCTTGCACTGACACTAACACCGTCTCCATACGGACTGAAACAAGATTTCACATGACCCACATAACCAAGGAGTTCTATCGGGTGTGTCTAAAACGTTCAATATAAACAATGCACCTATCTTGCATCAAGATTAGCACTATCCCCAAATGGAACGAAACGAGCTTCCACTTGGGCCGTTTCATCTATGAGTACCACAGGTATATCCAAAATGATTCTTGAGTCTATGGTACGTTTGGCGCAAACCTTACACCTATCTTGCACTGACACTAACACCTTCTCCAGATGGTCCGAAACAAGATTTGACACGACCCACGTCCCCTAGGAGTTCCATTGTGTGCGTCCAAAATGATTGCCAAGCCTATGGCACGTTCGGTGTAAACAATGCACCTATCTTGCGTCAATATTAGCACTATCCCCAAATAGACCAAAACGAGGTTCCACTTGTGCCTCATCACCTCAGAGTACCATCAGGTGCGTCCAAAAGGATTACTGAGCCTATGGTACATTTGGTGCACCTATCTTGCACCTACACTAACACCGTCTCCAAATGACCGAAACTAGATTCGCCATGACCCACGTCATCTAGGGGTTCCAATGGGTGAGTCCATAACGATTTCCAAGCCTATGGTACGTTCAGCGCAAACCGTGCACCTATCTTGTGTCAGGATTAGCACTATTTCCAAACAGACCGAAACGAGCTTCCACTTGAGCCTCGTGACCAAGGAGAATAGTCGGGTGCGTCCAAAACTATTTCTACGTTTGGCGCAAACCGTCCACCTATCTTGCACTTACACTAACACCATCTCCAAATAGACCGAAATGAAATTTGGCATGACCCACATCACCTAGGAGTTCCATTGGGTGTGTCCAAAATGATTTCTGAGCCTATGGTATGATTAGCATAAACAATGCTTTCACTTGAGCCTCGTCCACTTGGAGTACCATCGGGTGCTTCCAAAACAATTTCTAACCCTATGGTACGATTGGTGCAAACCATGCACTTATCTTGCTCCGACACTAACACCGTCATGGACGGACCAAAATGAGATTCCACATGAGCCACATCACTTAGGAGTTCCATCAGCTTCATCCAAAACGATTTTCATGCCTATGGTACGTTTGGCGCAAACTGTACACCTATCTTGCACCGAACCTAACAACGTCTCGAAACGGGCCGAAACAAGATTCGCCATGACCCACGTCACCTAAGAGTTTCATCGGGTGTGTCCAAAATGATCTTCGATCCTATGGTACGTTCGGCGTAAACAATGCTCCTATCTTGCGTCAAGATAAGCACTATCTCCAAATGGATAGAAACGAGCTTCCACTTGAGCCTCGTCAACTTGGAGTACCATCGGGTGCATCCAAAACAATTTCTAAGTCTATGGTATGTTTGGCACAAACCATGCACCTATCTTACTCTGACACTAGCACCATCATGGAATGGACCGAAACAAGATTCCACATGAGCCACATCACCTAGGATTTCCATCGGCTTCCTCCAAACTTATTTCCAAGCCTATGGTACGTTTGGCACAAATTGTGCATCTGTCTTGCACCGACCCTAACACTGTTTCCAAACGGGTCAATACAAGATTCACATGACCCACGTCACCTAGGAGTTCCATCATGTGCGTCCAAAATGATTGCTGAGCATATGGTTCGTTCGGCATAAACAATCCACCTATCTTTCGTCAAGATTAGCACTATCCCCAAATGGACCAAAACGAGGTTCCACTTGTGCATCATCACCTCGGAGTACCATCGGCTGCGTCCAAAACGATTACTGAGCCTATGGTACGTTTGGCGCATACCATGGACCTATCTTCCACCGACAATAACACCGTCTCCAAACGGACTGAAATAAGATTTGCCATGACCCACGTCACCTAGGAGTTCCATCGGGTGTGTCCAAAATGATTTTTGAGTCTATGTTACGTTCAGCGCAAACCATGCACCTATCTTGCGTCAAGATTAGCACTATCTCCAAATGGAATGAAACGAGATTCCACTTGAGCCCCATCAACTTGGAGTACCATCAGGTGCGTCCAAAACGATATCTGACCCAATGGTACGTTTGGCGCAAGCCATGCACTTATCTTTCACCAACACTAACACCATCACGGAACAGACCGAAACAAGATTCCACATGAGCCACATTACCTACGAGTTCCATTGGCTTCTTCCAAAATGATTTCCAAGCCTATGGCACGTTTGGCGCAAAGCATGCACCTGTCTTGCACCGACACTAACACCGTCTCCAAACTGACCAAAACAAGATTCGCCATGACCCACGTCACCAACGAGTACCATCCAGTGCGTCCAAAATGATTTCCGAGCGTATGGTACGCTCGGCGCAAATCGTGCACCTATCTTGCGTCAAGATTAGCACTATCTACAAATGGAACGAAATGAGCTTCCACTTGAGCCTCATAATATAGAAGTACCATTGGGCGCATCCAAAACAATTTCTGAGCCTATGGTATGTTTGGCACAAACCGTGCACCTATCTTGCTCCGACACTAACACCATCCCTGAATGTACTGAAACAAGATTCCACATAAGCCACGTCACCTAGGAGTTCCACCGGGTCTATTCAAAATGATTTTCCAAGCCTATGGTACGTTCGGCCCAAACCGTGCACCTATCTTACGTCAAGATTAGCACTATTTCCAAACTGACCGAAACGAGCTTCCACTTGAACCTTGTGACCAAGGAGAATGGTCGGGAGCATCCAAAACTATTTCTATGTTTGGCGCAAACCGTCCACCTAACTTGCAATGACACTAACAGATCTCCAAATAGACCGAAACGAGATTTGGCATGACCCACATCACCTAGGAGTTCCATCGGGTGTGTCCAAAAAGATTTCCATGCCTATGGTAAGTTCAGCATAAACAATGCTCCTATCTTGTGTTAGGATAAGCACTATCTCCAAATAGACCGAAACAAGCTTCCACTTGAATCTCGTCAACTTGGAGTACCATTGGGTGTATCCAAAACCATTTCTAACCCTATGGTACGATTAGTGCAAACCGTGCACTTGTTTTGCTCCGATAGTAACACCATTATGGAATGGACCAAAATGAGATTCCACATGAGCTACATCACCTTGGAGTTCCATCAGCTTCATCCAAAATGATTTCGAAGCCTATGGTACGTTTGGCACAAACTGTACACCTATCTTGCACCGACCCTAACACCATCTCCAAACGGCTGAAACAAGATTCACCATGACCCACGTCACTTAGGAGTTCCATCAGGTGCGTCTAAAATGATTTTTAAGTCTATGGTAAGTTAGGCGCAAACCGTGAACCTATCTTGAGTCAAGATTAGCACTATATCCAAATGGACCGAAACGAGCTTTCACTTGAGCCTCGTCACCTCAGAGAACCGTCGGTTGTATCCAAAATGATTTCTATGTTTGGCGCAAACCGTGCACCTATCTTGTACTGACACTAACACCGTCTCCAAACGGACTAAAACGAGATTTGACATGACCCACGTCACCTAGGGGTTCCATCGGGTGCGTCCAAAATGATTTTTGAGCCTATGATATGTTTAGCGCAAACCATGCACCTATCTTGCCGAAAGATTAGCACTATCTCCAAATGGACCGAAACGAGCTTCCACTTGAGTCCCGTCAACTTGGAGTACCATCAGGTGTGTCCAAAATGATTTCTAAACCAATGGTATATTTGGCGCAAGCCGTGCACCTATCTTGCTCGAACACTAACACCGTCTCCAAATGGACCAAAACAAGATTCGCCATGACCCACATCACCAATGAGTTCCATCGGTTGCATCCAAAATGAGTTCTGAGCCTATAGTACGCTTGGTGCAAACCGTGCACCTATCTTGTGTCAACATTAGCACTATCTCCAAATGGAATGAAACGAGCTTCACTTGAGCAAAACATAGGAGTACCATTGGGTGCGTCTAAAATAATTTATGAGCCTATGGTACGTTTGGCACAAACCGTGCACCTATCTTGCTCCAAAATTAACACCGTCTCTGAATGTACCAAAATGAGATTCCACATGAGCCACGTCACCTAGGAGTTCCACCGGGTGTGTCCTAAACGATTTTGAAAGCCTATGGTATGTTCGGCCCAAACCGTGCACCTGTCTTGCATCAAGATTAGCACCATCTCCAAACGGACCAAAACAAGCTTCCACATGAGCCTTGTCACCTAAGAGTACGTTCGGTGTAAACCGTGCACCTATCTTGCGTCAAGATTGGCACTATATCACCAAAACGAGCTTCCACTTTGGCCTCGTCACCTAGGTGTACCATTGGGTGCGTCCAAAATGATTTCTGAGCCAATAGAACATTCCACGCAAACCGTGCACCTCTCTTGCACTGATGCTAACTCCATCTCCAATCAGACCAAAACAAGATTCCACAAGACCCACGTAACCTAGAAGTTTCATTAGGTGTGTCCAAAACAATTTCTGAGCCAATGGTATATTCGGTGCAAACCATGCACCTATCTTGCGTCAAAATTAGCACTATCACCAAATGGACCGAAATGAGCTTCCACTTGAGCCTCGTCGACATGGAGTGCCGTCGGGTGCATCCAAAATGATTTCTACCTATGATACGTTTGGCGCAAACCATGCAACTATCTTGCTCTGACACTAACACTGTCATGGAATGGACCGAAACGAGATTCCACATGAGCCACAACACCTAGGAGTTCCACCGGCTTCATCCAAAACGATTTCCAAGCCTATGGTACGTTTGGCACAAACCGCGCACCTATCTTGCACCGACACTAACATCATCTCCAAACAGACCAAAACAAGATTCACCATGACCCACGTCACCTAGGAGTTCCATCGGGTGCGTCCAAAATGATTGCCGATCCTATGGTACGTTTAGTGTAAACAATGCACCTATCTTGCAACAAGATTAGCACTATCTCCAAACAAACTAAAATGAGGTTCCACTTATGCCTCGTCACCTTAGAGTACAATCGGGTGCATCCAAAATGATTACTGATCCAATGGTACGTTTGGTGCAAACCATGCACCTATCTTGCACCGACACTAACACCGTCTCTAAATGGACCGAAACAAGATTCACCATGACCCACTTCACCTAGGTGTTCCATCGGGTGCGTCGAAAATCATTTCCGAGCATATGGTACATTCGGCGTAAACTATGCATCTATTTTGCGTCAAGATTAGCACTATCTCCAAGTGGACCGAAACGAGCATCCACTTGAGCCTCGTCACCTAAGAGTACCATTGGGTACGTCCATAATGATTTTTGAGCCTATAGTACGTTTGGCGCAAACTGTGCACCTATCTTGCGTCAAGATTAGTACTATCTCCAAACGGATCAAAACGAGCTTCCACTTGAGCCTCATCAAAAGGAGTACCGTCGGGTGCGACCAAAACAATTACCGAGCCTATGGTACATTTGGGGCAAACCGTGCACCTATCTTGAGTCAAGATTAACACTATCTCCAAATAGACCGAAATGAGCTTCCACTTGAGCCTCGTCACCTACGAGTACTGTTGGGTGCGTCTAAAACGATTACTGAGCCTATGGTACGTTTGGCACAAACCATGCACCTATCTTGCACCAACACTAACACCGTTTCCAAACGGACCGAAACGAGATTCACCATGATCCACGTCACCTAGGAGTTCCATCGGGTGCGTCCAAAACGATTTCTGAGGTAATGGTATGTTTGGCATAAACTATGCACCTATCTTGCGTCAAGATTAGCACTATCTCCAAACGGACCGAAACGAGCTTCTACTTGAGCCAAGTCACCTAGAAGTACCATTCGGTATGTCCAAAATGATTTCTGAGCCAATGGTACATTTGGTGCAAACCGTGCACCTATCTTGAGTTAAGATTAGTACTATCTCTAGACGGATCAAAACGAGCTTCCACTTGAGGCTCATCACCTAGGAGTACCATCGGGTGCGTCCAAAATGATTACTAATCCTATGGTACGTTTGGTGTAAACCATGCACCTATTGTTGCACTGACTCTAACACCATCTCTAAATGGACCGAAACAAGATTTGCTATGACCCACATAACCTAGGTGATACGCACAGGGGGTCCCGATCTTCACGACGTAGGATGATCACCGATAACTAGCTGAAGAACAGCCGGATAACTTGCTGCAGGCAGCGATAACTAGTGCAACCTAGCAAATAAAACTCGAAGCCAACCACCGTCTTTAACCGGCAACCTGAATCGAGGATTCGCCCAACCACACTCTCAAAGAACCAACCAACACAGCCTACAATCAATCGAGGAAACCTCGAAGGGAGTAGGAGCACCAATTGGGAGCGGATGAAGCCGCCGCTTCTGTAAATCCCGCAAAGGAAATCACAAGAGCAAAGGGGTAGAGATCTCTCTCAATATTTGTTAGCACACAGCTGAACAAAAGGGGGTTTATATTCCATTATCAAAAAGTCTGAGATTGCAATGAGTCTAGGAGGTATTTATACTAGCAACAGCCCTGCTAGATAGGTGGAAACTCGAAAAGAAAAATATAAGACGCACTATGTGAACGGGCCTCCTCGAGATGCCTTCCTGGAGAGTTTTCGCGTGGCTGCTGGTCTTCAGCGCAGTCCTCAGTGTTTTGGCAATAACTCTATCTTGGAAACTCCAAATGACATGCGGTTTGTTGGGTTGGAAAGTTAACTTGATAACCTTTCACCCCATGTGCAGCATGTACCACGAAATATTGTAGATTGGTATAGTTTTGCATGGGAACTTGGACATCAGGCTGACTGCTGACTAGCTGACCAGTCTGTACTAAATCAGTCGAATCTCAACATTGGAGAATCCAAATCAAGTGAGAGAACTTGGGCTTGAAACTAGACTTGATAAGCTTTCCAACAAGTCCTCATGGGCCTTCATAGCTTTTGCGAGCAAAACGTTGTGACTGATTCTTTCTGATGGTTCTGTCACACGGGACTGGCTCGAACGTGATCCTCCTCTTTGGTTCACCCTTGGTGTCTTCTTGTCATCCTCCGTGGTGCACCTAAGCAATAGCAATGTGCACGACTTAGGCAGTATATAATTCTCATTAACATTAAAATGATTTTCAGAAAGTAGCGCGTGCACCTCTTGTTGTAGCTTCTTGGCTCGACTACGTGTAATTGGTCCATCAAAGACTTGGACTGGTGATGGTATAACTTGACTTGGAGGTTGTAACATGTTGTTGGTTGTCGTGGTCATATCGTCCTCCCCCCTTGAAAAAGAGTCGTCCTCGACTCTAATCCATCGAAGTCCAAAAATTGTGCTAGGCCAACAGGGGTAGATGCTATGTTTCTTTTACAATCTCCTTCTTCCATCACAGCAATGTGTTTGAATCTGTAATCATATAAACCAAGTAGTAGTCTTATAGGTGGAAACCAAAAGGATTTAGAATCAAGTTTAGCTTTCACCTTGAATGGATCCTTAGAATTAAGAGTGAATGTTGATGTCCTTGGTATGATCCTATCATCCTTCCTCTCTTCAAAAAAACTTGTCCCCTGCTTTTGCTCTCCTGAAAACAGTCTAAAGAAAATAGAGAGTGGATGCATATGCCAATTGCTATGATTACTTGTTGAAGATTGTTCATTATCTTCTTTATAATTCATATGCACATTATTTCCTTTTTGATGAGATGAATAGTTTCTCAGATTTTGTGAACCTGAAATTAACTTTGAAAATGGAAGCACAAAAATTTCTTTTAAACCACTCATTTGATTCAGGTTATCATGTTTTATCTTTGCAAAATCAAACATTTCAACAGATGTGCACGAAGCATGTATGGTATTCCAATAATTCTTGATGCTCAACTCATGCAAAAGTTTAGTAATGTACCTTTCATACTCAATGGTTCCACATGTATATAAAAAGACTTTGGGTGAATGAACCAAACATATTTGCACAAGATTTCTTTGTTTCAGTGAAGAATATGAACAAGAAAATAACACTAATTGTTCTGAACAGCAAGCTCTAAACAACCTTTTTATCTCAAATAAAGAAAAGTATGGTTCACAAGATGTACAACTCATTTTATTCAACTTCAATTCAGCAATGTTGTGACATGTTATGCAAAGAGCACAAACATAAAATTTATTTATAATGTAGTTGTAACACCCTAATTTTTGCAACTTTGGAAATAGAGTTAAAAAGATTTAATTTGGAATTTTTGTGTGCATGAAAACATAGGAAAATAAATTTTTTTTTCATTAATTTAAAATTTATCATAAGGTAGAAACATGTTTGTTGCATTCATGCCGGTCGCACCTTGTGTTTCTATGTGCAAAATGTGTGTTTTTATACGTTTAGGAGACGAATATCCATCTCTAGGAATTTTCTAGCTTCTTCCTGGAATTTAATTCCTACCTCCTTCACCTTAATATTTATGTTCCAAGTTCCCAACAATCTTTTTATGAGCTCCAAATACTTTATTTGGGTTCATCAGGTTCCAAAGTGTCTCCGAGAATTTTCCCCAAATTTTCGGAGGTCTCGGAGTATTTTCCATGGCTTAAATATTAATTATGGACTTTTCTAGAATTATTTTATCCATGAAATTAATTAATTCCGAAAATAATAAATCTCTCATTTGTTTTCCAACTCTCAAAACCCATGTGCAATAATCCTAATAAATCTCAAAGGCCCATACATTTATTTACTTATGGGCTTAAATGATTACTTAGGCCTATTAGCGGAGGTGGATGGTGCAACGTTAATTAGCACCATATCGCTAGTTGACATGGAGGTGGAGAGTTTTCCTCCCTATATATACGTACCTACCCCATGGGCAAAGCACACCAAAACTACCGTAAAGGGAGCCCCTAGTTTGGGAAATCCCTCGTGTAGTAAATTATATTTTTCTCCTCTTTCTCTCGCCGTCGCTGTCGCTGCCGCGCTGCCCAACCCGGCCATCATCTCCTTCGTGCAACAAGTCGAGCCCACCCCTGCGTGCTGTTGCCATCGACCGCCGCCGGCTGTGCCTACGTCATCATGGGGAAATCCATCTGTTGCCATCAACTTCATCTCCGATAGTGCATGCAAACCTTGCATCGTTTTGGTACGTTGCTATGCCTGGCCTGCCTATCTACCATCTGTTGTTGCCTATGCCGAGCAAAAGCATGCAAGCCGTCATGCATGACTGGAAAGCCATACGTATCCACTGGCCAAGCACTGCAGTCCACCGGAACCCTACGCTCTCTGCGGCCATCATCGTCTCATCCGTCAACGCCAGAAAATACTGAGATCCATGGACAATAATCATCAACCGTCCGTAGCGAACCAGGCAACAATGCAGATCACGTATGTCACCGCTCATGGAACAGTCGGATATGATCACACATCTCCGATCAGTTGGAGGAGCCGCTTGTGAAATCCGATCTCGCCGCTGTCTGCTTCAACGCCGACATCGCTGTTCCTCATCTGGCATCGGTGAGGACCTCCGCACGCCTCCGGTTAGTTTTCCCTTCTTGACCTGCACCCTGCTAGCTTTGTTGAGCTCCTATACGATCATCAGTTGTTGTCGTGTGCCGTGCGTGCTCCCTGCTCCAGTTAGCTATTCCAATTAGCTTGATGACATCACATGACATCACGTATATGTTATATGGCCGTTTTCTTATAGAAAAACAAATCCAACAATACTATAGAAATACACCACTTACAATCAATAATGGATCCTCACCGTTTCTTCGTTTTAACTCCGATTTGATCCGTTCAACTTGTGTTAGGTTCGTAATTTCATAATCCACATGCTTATACTACTGTTAGATGTGTTTTCAACTTTTAAAATTCGTGATTAGATTTAATCTATTATTTTATTGAAGGAAAACTTGTTTAAATCATATCTTCTACGTTTTAGATCCGTTTTAGCTCATTCGAGTTGCGTTAGATTCATAGCAACGAGATCTACGCGTTAGTGACAGTGTTTACCATATTACTAATTCTGAAATTTTATGGTTTAAATCATATCTTGATTAATAATTATGCAACTGGGTTTTGTAAATAAAATATGATTTGTTTTACTTTAGTTTCATAATTTGAATCTAAATTTGACTTAATTCCATATATAGTATCTATAAAATATCTTATATATATTATTATATAATTAAAACACATGAAGCTAATAGTTTTATATTTTCTCCTATGAGCAAATCTTTCGGTAGATGTATCTTTTCAACTGTAGCTCTGATTAGTGTGCTTTCCGCGTCTGTGTATTCGTAGAGAGACGTAGATTCGTTCTACAAACTTTTTATCTTAATTTTATGTTTGGTGTACTGTTCTAATTTAGATCTATTGTTTGCTTCGTGTATGATTGTATCGATGTGTGTGTGGTGATTTATTGATCAAGTCCAGTCGGTGAGATATACGTGGTTATCAAGAAGAAGAAGAAGAACATTGAAGATTAAAGCTTACCGAAGGATCGGTGTTTAAGGCAAGTATAACATGGGATTATCCTTGTTTCCTATTCACCTTTAATATACTTAATTCATGTGCATGTGTCTACCTTGTTACCACTAAGGATATCCTAGCTTTTATATCTTGTACCTTGACACCCATGGGACGTTGCATTGGGTAGTATTTATGCTAGTGCTCAAGATAAATAACTATGATCTGTAACTTGACTAATGGTATATGCAATAAACATTTAAAAGATGCTTTATAGCAACATGGCTCAAGGGGGTTAGAGCATGGGGTATTTTTGGTGCTCTAGTTTCTCTCCATAAGGACTTATCTGTAAGCGAACATCCGGGACTTACAGTACAACTGTGAGGGCTATATGGCTCTGGCTTTAGTCAAGTATGAGGACCTTTTCTAGCTTGTTAGAGGTATTCCTTCATGGCGTAAGAACGGCTTGACGAATCAGGTATAGTGCGGCCTCTGTCCTTATGTGTATAGGCTGCGCGTTATTGTGCCATTTGGAAGGGGGGCTCTACATCTGTTTGCCGAGTGAATCTAATGGCCCTAACTTGTTAGACGAACCTTTGAAAGACTTCATAGTGAACCCTGCCGACCTTCTTTGGAAGTGGTTCAAGAGATTAGCTACCTCGGGTGAAAGGGTAAATCACGACTCACAGTGAAAGTGTACAACCTCTGCAGAGTGTAAAACTGTTATAACAGCCGTGCTCACGGTCACGAGTGGCCTTGGACCCTTACAGAATAAATGATGAACACTGATGGTAATAATAATACTGATGATATTAAAGCTCACTAATGATTATTGTTTCTTGCTATACATTATTCTTGTTTACATGATCATGAGGTTATTTGGGATTGTGGTAAACTTGTTGCTACTCAACTGCTAAAAAAAATGACTCACTAAAAGCTATTGCAGTAAACCCATGTCAAACCTTTTGAGCCTCATGAACCCTATGATATATTTGCTGAGTTCGACATGGACTCACTCTTGCTATTTCCCCACATCTCAGGAAGGGTACCAGACTGTTAGATTCTGGAATTGTTAGGCTTGTGATCAACCAGTTAGTTTGATCCTGGAGTGAAGGTTGCACCCGGTGTTCGGAGTTGTCTTTCCGCTGTGTTATTCTTTAAGGTATACTTTATACTATTGAGTTATGTATATTAAGCATTTGTCTTTTGATATTACACTTATCTGTGGCTATATGTGAGATTTGTCTTCTTTATTTCACATATGGTGTATGTCTGGTTTTGTCCTTAAAACCGGGTGTGACAGAGTGGTATCAGAGCAATGCTGACTGTAGGACACAAGCCTAGTTAGAAAATGGTCGTCTTAAGGTTTTGAAACTGCTATAACAATCCTTGTTCTATTAACCTTGATATTTTGTTCCATAGTGTATCCTTGCCCTTGATATTATCCCCGCCTTGTTGCTTATTTTAAAAGTCTTTGTTCTCATCTTCACTCCTTGATTTGGTATGCTTTTAGAACTTTATCTTACCATCTTCTTGCGAAATTGAAAGAGGAGCTTTAGGATCTTTACCCTTGGTATGAAGAGAATGATAGTATCGCAAGTTGAGTCAATGATTGTTTTGTGCACCTTTATTGCTTGTTGAATTATAATTATGCTTTTGCTTGATTTGGAGCTTTGTAATGATTGCAATGAATTTGTGGATCCCACAATTTCATTTAGTTTATAGGCCTAAGGTATAAGGATTAATGAAATAAATAGTCGGGTTGGTTTTGTTGTTTCTGCCTTATCCTGTCTTTTCGGAGCAGTCTGTCTTCTTCAGCTTATGCCTCTGTTCTTGGATGACCACAAATCATGGAAATTTTCTGGACAATATTAGGCTTCGAGATCTTTACCTAGACGCAAGAATTACCCTCATAGCTATTTTGGATTGGGAGATACAGAAATCACAAGATGATGCAACTGTGCTGTCTGAAACCTGGAACAAAATCTGTTATGTGTTGTTTTCAGTCAAGTTAGCTGTAGAATCTGGAAAAGTGTTCTATAAGTAAGTTGTAGATAATTTGATAAGCTTTCCAACGGTATAAGGTGCAACTTAATTGGATTAACAGAACTGGAGATATAGATGTGTTTACTGTGCTGCTGTTTTTTTTCTGCTCGCGAGGAATTTCGAAGTACTTGTTCTTGTTTAGGCATATAAGTTTTTATTGGAGATCAGAAGGTCATCATGATAGTAAACTCACTTAGAAGAAGGTTCAGGCTACTCTTTTATCCCCCTAGTTTCTCTTTTCTTAAGGGGGGTAGCCAAAGTTAAAGAAGTTGCAAGGATCAGTGCCTTGTTGGATCATCTACGAGAAGCTCCGGAACATACTCAGTACAAGTTGATGATTATAACATAGGAAGGTGGTGTTAGACATCTATAGTTGGTTCCATGGGAACTTAGAAGACATCACTACCATGTCAAGTATGGCTAGTAAGTTTTAAGTGAAGGAAGTCTCCTACTTGGATAGGTATTCCCTTGTGGTGGAGTTATTATGTAGAAGAGCTTAAGAGAGTTGAATGTGTGGGATGCTCTTAAGGCTATAAGAGTGACATTTACGTGGATCACAAGAATCTGAAGAGCGTGCTCACTAAGTTGGTTTGAGATGCGGTATCATTGTCGGTTTGATCCTGATCAAGACCTTTCTGACTTGCAAAAGTGTTATCGTTTAGAGAAGTAGAAGTCGTTGCCGATGACTATAGCAACGAAGAATTATGCTAAGAAGATTCAAACGACATCACGGATGTCTCGGAAATAGTTGAGCAAGCTATTCAGAGTAAGATGATCAAAGTATGTTGAAACGCAAGAGTGACACTGAGAGGATGAGGCTTCTTGAATCAAGTGAAGAAGATCTATAGTCAGAGTTTCCATATATCTTGGATCACTATCTTTCGAATCTCGGGACGAGATTCATCTTAAGGGGGGTAGAATTGTAACACCCTAATTTTTGCAACTTTGGAAATAGAGTTAAAAAGATTTAATTTGGAATTTTTGTGTGCATGAAAACATAGGAAAATAATTTTTTTTTTCATTAATTTAAAATTTATCATAAGGTAGAAACATGTTTGTTGCATTCATGCCGGTCGCACCTTGTGTTTCTATGTGCAAAATGTGTGTTTTTATACGTTTAGGAGACGAATATCCATCTCTAGGAATTTTCTAGCTTCTTCCTGGAATTTAATTCCTACCTCCTTCACCTTAATATTTATGTTCCAAGTTCCCAACAATCTTTTTATGAGCTCCAAATACTTTATTTGGGTTCATCAGGTTCCAAAGTGTCTCCGGGAATTTTCCCCAAATTTTCGGAGGTCTCGGAGTATTTTCCGTGGCTTAAATATTAATTATGGACTTTTCTAGAATTATTTTATCCATGAAATTAATTAATTCCGAAAATAATAAATCTCTCATTTGTTTTCCAACTCTCAAAACCCATGTGCAATAATCCTAATAAATCTCAAAGGCCCATACATTTATTTACTTATGGGCTTAAATGATTACTTAGGCCTATTAGCGGAGGTGGATGGTGCAACGTTAATTAGCACCATATCACTAGTTGACATGGAGGTGGAGAGTTTTCCTCCCTATATATACGTACCTACCCCATGGGCAAAGCACACCAAAACTACCGTAAAGGGAGCCCCTAGTTTGGGAAATCCCTCGTGTAGTAAATTATATTTTTCTCCTCTTTCTCTCGCCGTCGCTGTCGCTGCCGCGCTGCCCAACCCGGCCATCATCTCCTTCGTGCAACAAGTCGAGCCCACCCCTGCGTGCTGTTGCCATCGACCGCCGCCGGCCGTGCCTACGTCATCATGGGGAAATCCATCTGTTGCCATCAACTTCATCTCCGATAGTGCATGCAAACCTTGCATCGTTTTGGTACGTTGCTATGCCTGGCCTGCCTATCTACCATCTGTTGTTGCCTATGCCGAGCAAAAGCATGCAAGCCGTCATGCATGACTGGAAAGCCATACGTATCCACTGGCCAAGCACTGCAGTCCACCGGAACCCTACGCTCTCTGCGGCCATCATCGTCTCATCCGTCAACGCCAGAAAATACTGAGATCCATGGACAATAATCATCAACCGTCCGTAGCGAACCAGGCAACAATGCAGATCACGTATGTCACCGCTCATGGAACAGTCGGATATGATCACACATCTCCGATCAGTTGGAGGAGCCGCTTGTGAAATCCGATCTCGCCGCTGTCTGCTTCAACGCCGACATCGCTGTTCCTCATCTGGCATCGGTGAGGACCTCCGCACGCCTCCGGTTAGTTTTCCCTTCTTGACCTGCACCCTGCTAGCTTTGTTGAGCTCCTATACGATCATCAGTTGTTGTCGTGTGCCGTGCGTGCTCCCTGCTCCAGTTAGCTATTCCAATTAGCTTGATGACATCACATGACATCACATATATGTTATATGGCCGTTTTCTTATAGAAAAACAAATCCAACAATACTATAGAAATACACCACTTACAATCAATAATGGATCCTCACCGTTTCTTCGTTTTAACTCCGATTTGATCCGTTCAACTTGCGTTAGGTTCGTAATTTCATAATCCACATGCTTATACTACTGTTAGATGTGTTTTCAACTTTTAAAATTCGTGATTAGATTTAATCTATTATTTTATTGAAGGAAAACTTGTTTAAATCATATCTTCTACGTTTTAGATCCGTTTTAGCTCATTCGAGTTGCATTAGATTCATAGCAACGAGATCTACGCGTTAGTGACAGTGTTTACCATATTACTAATTCTGAAATTTTATGGTTTAAATCATATCTTGATTAATAATTATGCAACTGGGTTTTGTAAATAAAATATGATTTGTTTTACTTTAGTTTCATAATTTGAATCTAAATTTGACTTAATTCCATATATAGTATCTATAAAATATCTTATATATGTTATTATATAATTAAAACACATGAAGCTAATAGTTTTATATTTTCTCCTATGAGCAAATCTTTCGGTAGATGTATCTTTTCAACCATAGCTCTGATTAGTGCGCTTTCCGCGTCTGTGTATTCGTAGTGAGACGTAGATTCGTTCTACAAACTTTTTATCTTAATTTTATGTTTGGTGTACTGTTCTAATTTAGATCTATTGTTTGCTTCGTGTATGATTGTATCGATGTGTGTGTGGTGATTTATTGATCAAGTCCAGTCGGTGAGATATACGTGGTTATCAAGAAGAAGAAGAAGAACATTGAAGATTAAAGCTTACCGAAGGATCGGTGTTTAAGGCAAGTATAACATGGGATTATCCTTGTTTCCTATTCACCTTTAATATACTTAATTCATGTGCATGTGTCTACCTTGTTACCACTAAGGATATCCTAGCTTTTATATCTTGTACCTTGACACCCATGGGACGTTGCATTGGGTAGTATTTATGCTAGTGCTCAAGATAAATAACTATGATCTGTAACTTGACTAATGGTATATGCAATAAACGTTTAAAAGATGCTTTATAGCAACATGCCTCAAGGGGGTTAGAGCATGGGGTATTTTTGGTGCTCTAGTTTCTCTCCATAAGGACTTATCTATAAGCGAACATCCGGGACTTACAGTACAACTGTGAGGGCTATATGGCTCTGGCTTTAGTCAAGTATGAGGACCTTTTCTAGCTTGTTAGAGGTATTCCTTCATGGCGTAAGAACGGCTTGACGAATCGGGTATAGTGCGGCCTCTGTCCTTATGTGTATAGGCTGCGCGTTATTGTGCCATTTGGAAGGGGGGCTCTACATCTGTTTGCCGAGTGAATCTAATGGCCCTAACTTGTTAGACGAACCTTTGAAAGACTTCATAGTGAACCCTGCCGACCTTCCTTGGAAGTGGGTCAAGAGATTAGCTACCTCGGGTGAAAGGGTAAATCACGACTCACAGTGAAAGTGTACAACCTCTGCAGAGTGTAAAACTGTTATAACAGCCGTGCTCACGATCACGAGTGGCCTTGGACCCTTACAGAATAAATGATGAACACTGATGGTAATAATAATACTGATGATATTAAAGCTCACTAATGATTATTGTTTCTTGCTATACATTATTCTTGTTTACATGATCATGAGGTTATTTGGGATTGTGGTAAACTTGTTGCTACTCAACTGCTAAAAAAAATGACTCACTAAAAGCTATTGCAGTAAACCCGTGTCAAACCTTTTGAGCCTCATGAACCCTATGATATATTTGCTGAGTTCGACATGGACTCACTCTTGCTATTTCCCCACATCTCAGGAAGGGTACCAGACTGTTAGATTCTGGAATTGTTAGGCTTGTGATCAACCAGTTAGTTTGATCCTGGAGTGAAGGTTGCACCCGGTGTTCGGAGTTGTCTTTCCGCTGTGTTATTCTTTAAGGTATACTTTATACTATTGAGTTATGTATATTAAGCATTTGTCTTTTGATATTACACTTATCTGTGGCTATATGTGAGATTTGTCTTCTTTATTTCACATATGGTGTATGTCTGGTTTTGTCCTTAAAACCGGGTGTGACAGTAGTGTCCAATGATGTTAAATGTAAACTTGCAGCTGTAGGCACTATTCAAAGATTTCATAGATGATATATCAAGAACACTTTCAACCATTTTATTAATATTAACAAATTCATCAAGCTTGACATAGAACATACATTTAGCAGGAGATATTCTTCTAAAGAATTCAGCATGACTAATCAATTTCACATGGCCCACATTATCGACATGTAAATTATCATATATTTCAGTCAAAGTATAGCAATGGTCATGCGTGATTGAACAATGTTTGTCAACTTTCAAAATTTCAGCACTTGTATCAACATGTGAATCAATCAAATCAGCACAAAGATTTTGTGTATACTCAATTTCAGTTGAAGCAAATTTGTCATCACAATTACTGGTCAATATATGTTGCAGATTCAGTTCTAAATTGTTTGCATTACCTTTCAGATTTTATGATGGTACATGAATGATGCATTGTATCTCTGAACTTTTACCTTTTTCCTTGTCATGGTTCAGGTTTTGCACAGCATAGAGTTGGTTCTCAATAGTGGCAACCCTCGCATTTCTCTGGCCAAGTTTGGGGGTCTTTTGAGCAGCCATCTCCTCTGAATCTTCTTTATAGACCTGCATGTTGGGAGAAACAACACTAAGAGTAGACATTAGTGGGTTAGTGTTAAAATCATCCGTGCATGCCTTGCAATAAAGCTCTCTCTTTTTGTGTGGTGTATCTCTCACACTCATATTGTGGATACTCTCAATTTCACATTTGGTGGAATCACACAACTCACTTTTGTTTTCACTCTCACTCAATTTGGCTATGTGGCACTCATTCTCACAAGGGATTTGATGCATAATATTTTTAATGTCTTCTAGAGCAACATATGAATATCTTCCATCATTCATGATGTATTCGATTGCCATTGGGGTAGTAATGGTGGCAGCAACACCATCAGGTCTATCCTCTTCAAACAATGATGATCTCTCAATTGCTGATGTGGATTCATCCCCACTAATATTGCCTTCAATCTGAACTTTCTGTGGCATTGGAACAGCAATAGATGCAACCAAATAATCATCTTTGACCTCTTCCAAAGATGCTGGACTAGCATTAGTATAAGTGGAATCATGTGCACTAATCTTTCCTTCAATAATCTCAACACTCTGTGACATGGGGGAGCACAAAATTTCAGCACCATTGTCCAATAATTCATCACATAATGCAGTTGATGGTACAACACATCTTGACACCACATTTGTGCTTGGAACCATGTTGGTTCGAAACTTCAGATCCATTAGATCATGATGAACTTCATCTTAGATAGATTTATTACAAGCAATAGATGGCACAATAGCATCATCTTTGTGCGCACATTCAGCTCTCAAACTGAAACATTGATTGGCCTTCAAATTCAGATTAGATTCACCTTCAAAAATCAGAGTGTTGCCAACCTCTTGGTCATAATTGTGTACTGATTTTTCATCAGATGACATAGAAAATTTCTGGACAGATTTGGAGCATATAACTTCTCCACTTTTAGCACTAGAATAAGGCTCAGAACTTTTAAGATTTGCAGCACTTGTGTTCAAACATGGTGGCAGTGCTTCTTGATAAAAATTTTTTAGATTTCCATGGCGTGGAACTGTAGCATGTTCCCTCAACTCAACACACAAAGATCAGCCTCGATCAGAGAAGTATCTTCTCTAGTTTCACAACTCAACTGATGATCTTCCACAACTTGCATAGTGGCTTCTGCTACCTCACTTTGTGTGTCATGTGCAGCAGAATTTTCTTCTTGATCTTGCTCAAAACTGAGACAAACATTGATGGGAACATTTGCAACTTGATTCTCATCAACCTCAGATTGTAAATGGCACTTTGGGATAGCAACAATATCAAGAGATGATGTAACACTATGATCCAATGTAATGTCACACACCTCAACATTTTCCATATCAATTTGGGACATAGAGCCTTCTTCTTGCTGCACAACAAAGTTCTTCTTGGAGTTGAATTGTTGATGTTCACTTCTCTTGGTACTAGAATCAACTAAAGAAACTTTTGGGACAACATGTCCTCTCTTCTTGCATGGACTTGATGATTGCTTCTTTCCAACAATGGAGGACATATTGGGCTGCAACTTAACACTTTTATCTTGGCACAAACTAATGTTCTGGGTGACCTTGCCTTGCTGCATCTTTATAACTTTCTTTTCCTCTCTAATTGCACAACTTAGAAGATCTTGCATACTTCTAAAATATTTGCCCTCAAGTGCAGCAGCAATGTTATCATTAAGACCTCTCTCGAAATATTCCATTGCGTTCATGTCATCAACAACATTTGCACGATGCAAGGAAGAATTTAGCTTATCATAATATGCTTGGACAGATTTACTACCTTGCTTCACACGCTGCAAACGACGAAGCAAAATCAGCCGATATTCCCTTGGAACAAATTCTTTTCTCATGGCCTTCTTCAAATCTTCCCAATTCTTGATGAGATGCTTATGTGGATATTGTTTCCACCAATCATGAGCATAATCTTCAAATTCAAGCACAACTCGTGATATCTCCTTGGCTTCTGAAAAATCTTGAACCTCAAGTTCAATCTCCATTTCTTCTGCCCAAACGAGAAATTCCTCCGGATCATTACTTCCATAGAATGGAAGATTGGTATATCTTCAGCCTGTCATGATTATTGCATATGCAAAATAGCAAGCTTATATGTGGTATAGGAAAATATGTAGAACTCTCACAACCTCACCTCTCTTACCAACCAAAGCTCTTATGAATTCCCTGCCGCGGATTACAAAATGTGTGGTGGTAACTGAAAGTGATGGCGAGGCGAATACAAGACTAGAGAGTACAGATTACAGTGGTTTTTATGTGGAGCTTGGTGGAGAATAAAACAAGGAATGCAATCTAAATTCTAGTTATTGTAATATTAAGTAACAATCCAAACTAGAAGTTTTCTGCCTAGTGCTGATCACAGAATATGAATGAGATGTAAATCGATCACACACACACGCAAGGAAATTTCAGATTTGATGCAAACAAGGAGTATGATTGGGATGCAAGTGTTGCAATCAAACCCAACCAAAATTTTGCACCAAACAAGGATAGCACACTGGTTGCACTACTTGATATGAAAACTTTCAGCACTTGTGCACATAAACCTACTGATCTTTCAACCTTTCTTTCTCAGTTTTTCTCTATTCTTTTTTTTTTATTTTTCTTTCTTCTCTTTTTTTTTGACACACTTTTTTTTATAACTAAACACAAAGACCAGATTAAGACACTTGCACAATTAAGATAAGAACAAAACACAACCGGTAGCTATAATAGGATCAAAGTTTACGCGAAGGATATGATATGAGTTTTCAGATTTTTTTTGTAGGGATTTTCAGATATATAAAGAGGCTCAAAGGACACGCAAAGGATAATGATCAGCAACTAAAACAAAGACTCTAATGAACTGAAACTTAACAAAACTCACTAAAATAATAGATTGAAACAAAAGGGCTAAAGCAATGTATTTTTTAGGCTTTTTGGTGGATAGGACGAAACAAAATATATAAGTAGCTAAGGGAAAGAAATCCTACCGTGGTAACGAAAGCTTTGATACCAGATGATACGCACAGGGGGTCCCGATCTTCACGACGTAGGATGATCACCGATAACTAGCTGAAGAACAGCCGGATAACTTGCTGCAGGCAGCAATAACTAGTGCAACCTAGCAAATAAAACTCGAAGCCAACCACCGTCTTTAACCGGCAACCTGAATCGAGGATTCGCCCAACCACACTCTCAAAGAACCAACCAACACAGCCTACAATCAATCGAGGAAACCTCGAAGGGAGTAGGAGCACCAATTGGGAGCGGATGAAGCCGCCGCTTCTGTAAATCCCGCAAAGGAAATCACAAGAGCAAAGGGGTAGAGATCTCTCTCAATATTTGTTAGCACACAGCTGAACAAAAGGGGGTTTATATTCCATTATCAAAAAGTCTGAGATTGCAATGAGTCTAGGAGGTATTTATACTAGCAACAGCCCTGCTAGATAGGTGGAAACTCGAAAAGAAAAATATAAGACGCACTATGTGAACGGGCCTCCTCGAGATGCCTTCCTGGAGAGTTTTCGCGTGGCTGCTGGTCTTCAGCGCAGTCTTCAGTGTTTTGGCAATAACTCTATCTTGGAAACTCCAAATGACATGCGGTTTGTTGGGTTGGAAAGTTAACTTGATAACCTTTCACCCCATGTGCAGCATGTACCACGAAATATTGTAGATTGGTATAGTTTTGCATGGGAACTTGGACATCAGGCTGACTGCTGACTAGCTGACCAGTCTGTACTAAATCAGTCGAATCTCAACATTGGAGAATCCAAATCAAGTGAGAGAACTTGGGCTTGAAACTAGACTTGATAAGCTTTCCAACAAGTCCTCATGGGCCTTCATAGCTTTTGCGAGCAAAATGTTGTGACTGATTCTTTCTGATGGTTCTGTCACACGGGACTGGCTCGAACGTGATCCTCCTCTTTGGTTCACCCTTGGTGTCTTCTTGTCATCCTCCGTGGTGCACCTAAGCAATAGCAATGTGCACAACTTAGGCAGTATATAATTCTCATTAACATTAAAATGATTTTCAGAAAGTAGCGCGTGCACCTCTTGTTGTAGCTTCTTGGCTCGACTACGTGTAATTGGTCCATCAAAGACTTGGACTGGTGATGGTATAACTTGACTTGGAGGTTGTAACATGTTGTTGGTTGTCGTGGTCATATCACTAGGAGTTCCATCGGATGCGTCCAAAATGATTTTTTAGCCTATGGTATGTTCGGCGTAAACTTCGCATCTATTTTGCGTTAAGATTAGCACTATCTCCAAATAGACCGAAACGAGCTTCCACTTGAGCCTCGTCACCTAGAAGTTTCATTGGGTACGTCCCAAATAATTTTTGAGCCTATGATACGATTGGCGCAAACCGTGCACCTATCTTGAATCAAGATTAGTACTATCACCAAACGGATCAAAAGGAGCATCCACTTGAGCCTCATCACCGAATACCATCGGGTGCGACCAAAACAATTACCGCACCTATGGTACATTTGGTGCAAAGCCGTGCACCTATCAGCATTAACACTGTCTCCAAACGGACCGAAATGAGCTTCCACTTGAGCCTCGTCACCTTGGAGTACCATTGGGTGTGTCTAAAATGATTACTGAGCTTGTAGTACGTTTGGCGCAAACCATCACCTATCTTGCACCGACACTAACACCTTTTCTAAATGGACCGAAACAAGATTCACCATGACCCACGTCACCTAGGAGTTCTATCGGGTGCGTCCAAAATGATTTCTGAGGCAATGGTACGTTTGATACAAACCATGCACATATCTTGAGTTAAGATTAGTACTATCTCCAAACGGATCCAAACAAGATTCCACTTGAGCCTCGTCACCTAGAAGTACCATTGGGTGCGCCCAAAACGATTACTGAGCCTATGGTACGTTTGGCGCAAACCATGCACCTTTCTTGGACTGACAATAACACCATTTCCAAATGTTTTGAAACAAGATTCGCCTTGACCCACATCACCTAGGAGTTCCATCGGGTGCGTCCAAAACGATTTTTGTGCCTATGTTACGTTCGACGTAAACTATGCACCTATCTTGTGTCAAGATTAGCACTATCTCCAAACGGACTGAAACAAGCTTCCACTTGAGCCTTGTCACATAGAAGTACCATTGGGTACATCCAAAATGATTTCTGAGCCTATGGAACATTTGGTCCAAACCGTGCACCTATCTTGAGTCAAGATTAACACTGTCTCTAAACAGATCGGAATGAGCTTCCACTTGAGCCTTGTCACCTAGGAGTACCATCGGGTGCATCCAAAATGATTTCTGAGCGTATGGTACGTTTGAGCTAACCATGCAGCTATCTTGCACGAATGCTAACTTTGTCTTCAAATGGACCAAAACAAGATTCCACATGACCCACGTCACTTATGAGTTCCATCGGGTGCGTCCAAAACTGTGCACCTATCTTGCGTCAAGATTGGCACTATCTCCAAATGGACCAAAACGAGCTTCCACTTTAGCCTCGTCACCTAGGTGTACCATCTGGTGCGTCCAAAATGATTTCTGAGCCAATGGAACATTCCGCGCAAACTGTGCACCTCTCTTGCACCGATGCTAACTCCATCTCCAATCGGACCAAAACAAGATAACGCATGACCCATGTCACCTAGAAGTTCCATTAGTTGTGTCCAAAATAATTTCTGAGCCAATGGTATATTCAGCGTAAATTGTGCACCTATCATGCATCAAGATTAGCACTATCTCCAAACGGACTGAAACGAGCTTCCACTTAAGCCTCATCACCTCAGAGTACCATCGGGTGCATCCAAAACGATTAGTGAGCCTATGATACATTTGATGCAAACCGTGCACCTATCTTTCACTGACACTAACACCATCTCCAAACGGACCGAAACATGATTTGACATGAGCCACATCACCAAGGGGTTCCATCGGGTGCATCCAAAATGATTTTTGAGCCTATGGTACCTTCAGCGCAATGCATCAAGATTAGCACTATCTCCAAATAGATGGAAATGAGCTCCCACTTGAGCCTCGTCAACTTGGACTACCATCGAGTGTGTCTAAAATGATTTCTAGCCCAATGGTACATTTGTCGCAAAATATGCACCTATCTTGCTCTGACACTAACACCGTCATGGAATAGAGCAAAATGAGATTCCACATGAGCCACATCACCTAGGAGTTCCATCGGCTTCGTCCAAAATGATTTCCAAGCCTATGGTACGTTTGGTGCAAACCGTGCACCTATCTTGCACCGACACTAACACCGTCTCTAAACGGACCGAAATAAGATTCACCATGACCCACATCACCTAGGAGTTCATCAAGTGCTTCCAAAATGATTGTCGAACCTATGGTATGTTCATCGTAAACAGTGCACCTATCTTGCGTCAGGATTAGCACTATCTCCAAAAAGGACCAAAACGAGGTTCCACTTGTGCTTCGTCACCTCGGAGTACCATCGGGTGCGTCCAAAATGATTACTGAGCCAATGGTACATTTGATGCAAACCATGCGTGCATGGACGCTAACTCCAACTTCAAACGGACCAAAACAAGATTCCACATGACCCACGTCACCTAGGAGTTCAATCGGGTGCGTCCAAACCGAGCCTATGGTACATTCGGTACAAACCATGCACTATCGTGTGTCAAGATTGGCACTATGTCCAAACAGACCAAAATGATCCTCCACTTGATCCTCGTCACCTAGGAGTACCATTGGTTGCATCCAAAAATATTTCCGAGCCTATGGTATGTTTTGTGCAAACCATTCACCTCTCATGCACCAATGCTAACTCCATCTCCAATCGGACCAAAACAAGATTCCACATGACCCACATTACCTAGAAGTTCCGTCGGCTGCGTACAAAACAATTTTTTGGGCTAATGCTACATTCGGCGCAACCCATGCATCTATCTTGCGTCAAGATTAGCACGATCTCCAAATGGACTGAAACGAGCTTCCACTTGAGCCTCGTCACCTCGAAGTACCATCGAGTGCGTCCAAAATGATTATAGAGCCTATGGTACATTTGGCGCAAAACCGTGCACCTATCTTTCCCAGACACTAACACCATCTCCAAATAGACCAAAACGAGATTAGACATGACCCACGTCACCTAGGGGTTCCATCAGGTGCATCCAAAATGATTTCCAAGCCTTTGGTACGTTCAGCACAAACCGTGCACCTATCTTGTGTCAAGATTAGCAATATCTCCAAATGGACCGAAAGAGCTTCACTTGGGCCTCGTCAACTTGGAGTACCATCGGGTGCATCCAAAACGATATCTAACCTATGGTACGTTTGGCGCAAACCGTGCACCTATCTTGCTCTAACACTAACACCATCATGGAACGGACCGAAACGTGATTCCACACGAGCCACATCACCTAGGAGTTCCATCGGCTTCTTCCAAAATGATTTCCAAGCCTATGGTACATTTGGTGCAAACCATGCACCTATATTGCACTGACACTTACACTGTTTCCAAACGGACCGAAACAAGATTCACCATGACCCATATCACATAGGAGTTCCATCGGGTGCGTCTAAAATGATTGCCGAGCCTATGGTACGTTCAGCGTAAGCAATGCACCTATTTTGCATCAAGATTAGCACTATCTACAAACGGACTGAAACAAGGTTCCACTTGTGCCTCGTCACCACGGAGTACAATCGGGTGCGTCCAAAACGATTACTGATCCTATGGTACATTTGGCGCAAACCATGCACCTATCTTGCACTGACTCTAACACCATCTCTAAACGGACCGAAACAAGATTTGCCATGACCCACGTAACCAAGGAGTTCCATTGGATGCGTCCAAAATGATTTTTGAGCCTATGGTACGTTCGGCATAAACTATGAATCTTTTTTGCGTCAAGATTAGCACTATCTCCAAACGGACCGAAACGAGCTTTCACTTGAGCCTCGTCACCAAGGAGTTTCATTGGGTACGTCCCAAATGATTTCTAAGCCTATGATATGTTTGGCGCAAACCGTGCACCTATCTTGAGTCAAGATTAGTACTATCACCAAACAGATCAAAACGAGCATCCACTTGAGCCTCATCACCGAGTACCATCGGGTGCGACCAAAATAATTACCGCACCTCTGGTACATTTGGTGCAAAACCATGCACCTATCTTGAGTCAAGATTAACACTGAGCCTCGTCACCTAGGAGTACCATCGGGTGCGTCCAAAACGATTACTGAGCCTATGGTACGTTGGGTGCAAACTTGCACCTATCTTGCACCGACACTAACACCATTCCAAATGGACCAAAATAAGATTCGCCGTTACCCACATCACCTAGGAGTTCTATCGGGTGCGTCCAAAATTATTTCTGTGTCTATGGTACGTTTGGCGTAAACTATGCACCTATCTTGCGTCAAGATTAGCACTATCTCCAAATGGATGAAAACAAGCTTCCACTTGAGCCTCATCACCTGAAGTATCATTGGGACATCCAAAATGATTTCTAATCTTATGGTACATCTGGTGCAAACCGTGCACATATCTTGCGTCAAGATTAGTACTATCTCCAAACAGATCAAAACGAGCTTCCACTTGAGCCTCATCACCTAGGAGTACCACCGGGTGCGTCCAAAATGATTACTGAGCCTATTGTATGTTTGGCACAAACCGTGCACCTATCTTGAGTCAAGCTTAACACTGCCTCCAAACGGACCGAAATGAGCTTTCACCTAAGCCTCGTCACCAAGGAGTACCATCAGGTGCATCCAAAATGATTTCTAGCCCTATGGTAAGTTTGAGCAAACCATGCACCTATCTTGCACGAACGCTAACTCCGTCTTCAAACGGACCAAAACCAGATTCCACATGACCCACGTCACCTCGGAGTTCCATTGGGTCCGTCCAAAGTGATTTCCAAGCCTATGTATGTTCGGTGCAAACCGTGCACCTATCTTGCGTCAAGATTGGCACTATCTCTAAACGGACCAAAACGAGCTTCCACTAGGTGTACCATTGGGTGCGTCCAAAACAATTTCTAACCCTATGGAACATTCCGCGCAAACTGTGCACCTCTCTTGCACCGATGCTAACTCCGTCTCTGATCGGATAAAAACAAGATTCCACATGACCCACATTACCTAGAAGTTTCATCGGCTGCGTCCAAACCAATTTCCGAGCCAATGGTACATTTGGCACAAACCATGCAGCTATCTTGCATCAAGATTAGCACTATCTCCAAACGGACTAAAAGGAGCTTCCACTTGAGCCTCGTCACCTCGAAGCACCAACGGGTGTGTCCAAAATGATTTCAGAGCCTATGGTACGTTTGGCGCAAACCGTGCACCTATCTTGCACAGACACTAACACCATCTCTAAACAGACCAAAACGAGATTTGACATGACCCACGTCACCTAGGGGTTCCATCGGGTGCATCCAAAATGATTTCTAAGCCTATGGTACCTTTGGCACAAACCGTGCACCTATCTTGCGTAAAGATTAGCACTATCTCCAAATGGACCAAAACGAGCTTTCAGTTGAGCCTCGTGAACTTAGAGTACCATCGGGTGCATCCAAAATGATTTCTAACCCTACGGTATGTTTGGCGCAAACCATGCACCTATCTTTCTCTGACACTAACACCGTCATGGAACGGACCGAAACGTGATTCCACATGAGCCACATCACCTAGGAGTTCCATCGGCTTCTTCCAAAATAATTTCCAAGCCTATGGTATATTTTGCGCAAACCATCCACCTATCTTGCACTGACACTCACACCATTTCCAAATGGAATGAAACTAGATTTGCCATGTCCCACATCACCTAGGAGTTCCATCGGGTGCCTCTAAAATGATTGCCGAGCCTATGGTACCTATCTTGCATCAAGATTAGCACTATCTCCAAACGGATTGAAAGAGATTCCACTTGTGCCTCGTCACTTCAGAGTACAATTAGGTGTGTCCAAAATGATTACTGATCCTATGGTACGTTTGGCACAAACCATGCACCTATCTTGCACCGACAGTAACACCGTCTCTAAACGGACCGAAACAAGATTCGCCATGACCCACGTCACCTTGGAGTTCCATCAGGTGCGTCCAAAATGATTTTCGAGCCAATGGTACGTTTGGCATAAACTATGCATCTATTTTGCGTCAAGATTAGCACTATCTCCAAACGGACCAAAACGAGCTTCCACTTGAGCCTCGTCTCCTAGGAGTATCATTGGGTACGTCCCAAATGATTTCTGAGCCTGTCACATTTGGCGCAAACCATGCATTTGGCACATCACCTAGGAATTCCATCGGCTTTGTCTAAAACGATTTCCAAGCTTGTGGTACATTTGGCGCAAACCGTGCACCTATCTTGTACCAACACAAACACCATCTCCAAACGGACCAAAACATGATTTGCCATGACCCACGTCACCTAGGAGATCCATCGGGTGCGTCCAAAATGGTTTCCGAGTCCATGGTACACTCGGCGCAAACCATGCACCTTGCGTCAATGTTAGCACTATCTCCAAATGGAATGAAACAAGCTTCCACTTAAGCCTCATAAGATAGGAGTACCATCGGGTGCGTCCAAAATAATTTTTGAGCCTATGGTACGTTTGGCGCAAGATGTGCACCTATCTTGCTCCAACACTAACACCGTCACTAAATATACAGAAACGAGATTCCACAAGAGCCACTCACCTAGGAGTTCCATTGGGTGCGCCTAAAATTATTTCCAAGACTATTGTACGTTCGACGCAAACCGTGCTCCTATCTTGCATCAAGAATAGCACTATCTCCAAATGGACCGAAATGAGCTTCCACTTGAGCCTCGTCACCTAGGAGAATGGCGGGTGCGTCCAAGATGATTTCTACGTTTGATGCAAACCATGCACCTATATTGCATTGACACTAACACCGTCTCTAAATGGACCGAAATGAGATTTACATGACCCACATCACATAGGAGTTCCATAGGGTGTGTCCAAAATGATTTTCGAGCCTATGCTACGTTCGGCGTAAACTATGCACCACTCTTGCGTCAAGATTAGCACTATTTCCAAATGGACCGAAACAAGCTTCCACTTGAGCCTCATCTCGTAGAAGTACCTTTGGGAGCGTCCAAAATAATTTCTAAGCCTTGATATGTTTGGTGCAAACCATGCACCTATCTTGCTCCGACACTAACATCATCTCTGAATAGACCAAAATGAGATTCCACATGAGCCACATCACCTAGGAGTTCTATCGGGTGCCTCCAAAAAGATTTCCAAGCCTGTGGTACGTTTGGCGCAAATTGTATACCTATCTTGCATCAAGATTAGTACTATCTCCAAACAGATCGAAATGAGCTTCCACTTGAGCCTCATCACCTAGGAGCACCATCGGGTGTGTCCAAAATGATTACTGAGCCTATGGTAAGTTTGGCGCAAACTGTACACCTATCTTGAGTCAAGATTAGCACTATCTCCAAACAGACCGAAACAAGCTTCCACTTGAGCCTCGTCATCTACAAGTACTATCAGATGCGTCCAAAATGATTTCTGACCCTATGGTACATTTGGCACAAACCATGCACCAATCTTGCTCCGACACTGACACCGGCATGGAATGGACCGAAACAAGACTCCACAAGAGCCACATCGCCTTGGAGTTCCATCGGCTTTGTCCAAGACGATTTCCAAGCCTAGGGAATGTTTGACGCAAACCGTGCCCCATTTGCACCGATACTAACACTGTCTCCAAACTGACCAAAACAAGATTCGATATGACCCACGTCACTTAGGAGTTCCATCATGTGTGTCCAAAATGATTACGAGGCCTATGGTACATTCGACGTAAACAATGCACCCATCTTGCGTCAAGATTAGCACTATCTCCAAATAGAACAAAAAGAGCTTCCACTTGAGCCTCATAACATAGGAGTACCATCGAGTGCGTCCAAAATAGTTTCTAAGCCTATGGTAGGTTTGGCGCAAACCATGCACCTATCTTGCTCTGACACTAACACCGTCCCTAAATGTACCAAAATGAGATTCCACATGAGCCACGTCACCTAGGAGTTCCATCTAGTGTGTCCAAAACAATTTCCAAGCCTATGGTACGTTCAGTGCAAACTATGCACCTATCTTGCGTCAAGATTAGCACTATCTCCAAACGGACCAAAACGAGCTTCCACTTGAGCCTCGTCACCTAGGAGAACAGTCGGGTGTGTCCAAACCAATTTCTACATTTGGCACAAACCGTACACCTATCTTGCACTGACACTAACACCGTCTCCATACGGACTGAAACAAGATTTCACATGACCCACATAACCAAGGAGTTCCATCGGGTGTGTCTAAAATGATTTCCGAGCATATGTTACGTTCAATATAAACAATGCACCTATCTTGCATCAAGATTAGCACTATCCCCAAACGGAACGAAACGAGCTTCCACTTGGGCCGTTTCATCTATGAGTACCATCAGGTATATCCAAAATGATTCTTGAGTCTATGGTACGTTTGGCGCAAACCTTACACCTATCTTGCACTGACACTAACACCTTCTCCAAATGGACTGAAACAAGATTTGACATGACCCACGTCCCCTGGGAGTTCCATTGTGTGCGTCCAAAATGATTGCCGAGCCTATGGCATGTTCGGTGTAAACAATGCACCTATCTTGCGTCAATATTAGCACTATCCCCAAATGGACCGAAACGAGGTTCCACTTGTGCCTCATCACCTCAGAGTACCATCAGGTGCGTCCAAAACGATTACTGAGCCTATGGTACATTTGGTGCACCTATCTTGCACCTACACTAACACCGTCTCCAAATGACCGAAACTAGATTTGCCATGACCCCGTCATCTAGGGGTTCCAATGGGTGAGTCCATAACGATTTCCAAGCCTCTGGTACATTCAACGCAAACCGTGCACCTATCTTGTGTCAAGATTAGCACTATTTCCAAACAGACCGAAATGAGCTTCCACTTGAGCCTCGTGACCAAGGAGAATAGTCGGGTGCGTCCAAAACTATTTCTACGTTTGGCGCAAACCGTCCACCTATCTTGCACTTACACTAACACCATCTCCAAATAGACCGAAATGAAATTTGGCATGACCCACATCACCTAGGAGTTCCATTGGGTGTGTCCAAAATGATTTCTGAGCCTATGGTATGATTAGCATAAACAATGCTTTCACTTGAGCCTCGTCCACTTGGAGTACCATCGGGTGCTTCCAAAAAATTTCTAACCCTATGGTACGATTGGTGCAAACCATGCACTTATCTTGCTCCGACACTAACACCGTCAGGGAACGGACCAAAATGAGATTCCACATGAGCCACATCACTTAGGAGTTCCATCAGCTTCATCCAAAATGATTTTCATGCCTATGGTACGTTTGGCGCAAACTGTACACCTATCTTGCACCGAACCTAACACCGTCTCGAAACGGGCCGAAACAAGATTCGCCATGACCCACGTCACCTAAGAGTTTCATCGGGTGTGTCCAAAATGATCTTCGATCCTATGGTACGTTCGGCGTAAACAATGCTCCTATCTTGCGTCAAGATAAGCACTATCTCCAAATGGACAGAAACGAGCTTCCACTTGAGCCTCGTCAACTTGGAGTACCATTGGGTGCATCCAAAACGATTTCTAACTCTATGGTATGTTTGGCACAAACCATGCACCTATCTTACTCTGACACTAGCACCGTCATGGAATGGACCGAAACAAGATTTCACATGAGCCACATCACCTAGGATTTCCATCGGCTTCCTCCAAACTTATTTCCAAGCATATGGTATGTTTGGCACAAACTGTGCATCTGTCTTGCACCGACCCTAACACTGTTTCCAAATGGGTCAATACAAGATTCACATGACCCACGTCACCTAGGAGTTCCATCGTGTGCGTCCAAAATGATTGCTGAGCATATGGTTCGTTCGGCATAAATAATCCACCTATCTTGCGTCAAGATTAGCACTATCCCCAAATGGACCAAAACGAGGTTCCACTTGTGCATCATCACCTCGGAGTACCATCGGCTGCGTCCAAAACGATTACTGAGCCTATGGTACGTTTGGCGCATACCATGGACCTATCTTCCACCGACAATAACACCGTCTCCAAACGGACTGAAATAAGATTTGCCATGACCCACGTCACCTAGGAGTTCCATCGGGTGTGTCCAAAATGATTTTTGAGTCTGTGTTACGTTCAGCGCAAACCATGCACCTATCTTGCGTCAAGATTAGCACTATCTCCAAATGGAACGAAACGAGATTCCACTTGAGCCCCGTCAACTTGGAGTACCATCAGGTGCGTCAAAAATGATATCTGACCCAATGGTACGTTTGGCGCAAGCCATGCACTTATCTTTCACCAACACTAACACCATCACGGAACAGACCGAAACAAGATTCCACATGAGCCACATTACCTACGAGTTCCATTGGCTTCTTCCAAAATGATTTCCAAGCCTATGGCACGTTTGGCGCAAAGCATGCACCTGTCTTGCACCGACACTAACACCATCTCTAAACTGACCAAAACAAGATTCGCCATGACCCACGTCACCAACGAGTTCCATCCAGTGCGTCCAAAATGATTTCCGAGCGTATGGTACGCTCGGCGCAAATCGTGCACCTATCTTGCGTCAAGATTAGCACTATCTACAAATGGAACGAAACGAGCTTCCACTTGAGCCTCATAACATAGAAGTACCATTGGGCGCATCCAAAACAATTTCTGAGCCTATGGTATGTTTGGCACAAACCGTGCACCTATCTTGCTCCGACACTAACACCATCCCTGAATGTACTGAAACAAGATTCCACATAAGCCACGTCACCTAGGAGTTCCACCGGGTCTATTCAAAATGATTTTCCAAGCCTATGGTACGTTCGGCCCAAACCGTGCACCTGTCTTACGTCAAGATTAGCACTATTTCCAAACTGACCGAAACGAGCTTCCACTTGAACCTTGTGACCAAGGAGAACGGTCGGGAGCATCCAAAACTATTTCTACGTTTGGCGCAAACCGTCCACCTAACTTGCAATGACACTAACAGATCTCCAAATAGACCGAAACGAGATTTGGCATGACCCACATCATCTAGGAGTTCCATCGGGTGTGTCCAAAAAGATTTCCATGCCTATGGTAAGTTTAGCATAAACAATGCTCCTATCTTGTGTTAGGATAAGCACTATCTCCAAATAGACCAAAACAAGCTTCCACTTGAATCTCATCAACTTGGAGTACCATTGGGTGTATCCAAAACCATTTCTAACCCTATGGTACGATTAGCGCAAACCATGCACTTGTTTTGCTCCGATAGTAACACCGTTATGGAATGGACCAAAATGAGATTCCACATGAGCTACATCACCTTGGAGTTCCATCAGCTTCATCCAAAATGATTTCGAAGCCTATGGTACATTTAGCACAAACTGTGCACCTATCTTGCACTGACCCTAACACCATCTCCAAACGGCCGAAACAAGATTCACCATGACCCACGTCACTTAGGAGTTCCATCAGGTGCGTCTAAAATGATTTTTAAGTCTATGGTAAGTTAGGCGCAAACCGTGAACCTATCTTGAGTCAAGATTAGCACTATCTCCAAATAGACCGAAACGAGCTTTCACTTGAGCCTCGTCACCTCAGAGAACCGTCGGTTGTATCCAAAATGATTTCTATGTTTTGGCGCAAACCGTGCACCTATCTTGCACTGACACTAACACCGTCTCCAAACGGACTAAAACGAGATTTGACATGACCCATGTCACCTAGGGGTTCCATCGGGTGCGTCCAAAATGATTTTTGAGCCTATGATATGTTTAGCGCAAACCATGCACCTATCTTGCCGAAAGATTAGCACTATCTCCAAATGGACCGAAACGAGCTTCCACTTGAGTCCCGTCAACTTGGAGTACCATCAGGTGTGTCCAAAATGATTTCTGAACCAATAGTATATTTGGCGCAAGCCGTGCACCTATCTTGCTCGAACACTAACACCATCTCCAAATGGACCAAAACAAGATTCGCCATGACCCACATCACCAATGAGTTCCATCGGGTGCATCCAAAATGAGTTCTGAGCCTATAGTACGCTTGGTGCAAACCGTGCACCTATCTTGTGTCAAGATTAGCACTATCTCCAAATGGATCGAAACGAGCTTCACTTGAGCAAAACATAGGAGTACCATTGGGTGCGTCTAAAATAATTTATGAGCCTATGGTACGTTTGGCACAAACCGTGCACCTATCTTGCTCCAAAATTAACACCGTCTCTGAATGTACCAAAATGAGATTCCACATGAGCCACGTCACCTAGGAGTTCCATCGGGTGCGTCCTAAATGATTTTGAAAGCCTATGGTATGTTTGGCCCAAACCGTGCACCTGTCTTGCATCAAGATTAGCACCATCTCCAAACGGACCAAAACAAGCTTCCACGTGAGCCTTGTCTCCTAAGAGTACGTTCGGTGTAAACCGTGCACCTATCTTGCGTCAAGATTGGCACTATATCACCAAAACGAGCTTTTACTTTGGCCTCGCCACCTAGGTGTACCATTGGGTGCGTCCAAAATGATTTCTGAGCCAATAGAACATTCCGCGCAAACCGTGCACCTCTCTTGCACTGATGCTAACTCCGTCTCCAATCGGACCAAAACAAGATTCCACAAGACTCACGTAACCTAGAAGTTTCATTAGGTGTGTCCAAAACAATTTCTGAGACAATGGTATATTCGGTGCAAACCATGCACCTATCTTGCGTCAAAATTAGCACTATCACCAAATGGACCGAAATGAGCTTCCACTTGAGCCTCATCGACATGGAGTGCCGTCGGGTGCATCCAAAATGATTTCTACCTATGATACGTTTGGCGCAAACCATGCAACTATCTTGCTCCGACACTAACACTGTCATGGAATGGACTGAAACGAGATTCCACATGAGCCACAACACCTAGGAGTTCCATCGGCTTCATCCAAAACGATTTCCAAGCCTATGGTACGTTTGGCACAAACCACACACCTATCTTGCACCGACACTAACATCATCTCCAAACGGACCAAAACAAGATTCACCATGACCCACGTCACCTAGGAGTTCCATCGGGTGCGTCCAAAATGATTGCCGATCCTATGGTACGTTTAGTGTAAACAATGCACCTATCTTGCAACAAGATTAGCACTATCTCCAAACAAACTGAAATGAGGTTCGACTTATGCCTCGTCACCTTAGAGTACAATCGGGTGCATCCAAATTGATTACTGATCCAATGGTATGTTTGGTGCAAACCATGCACCAATCTTGCACCGACACTAACACCGTCTCTAAATGGACCGAAACAAGATTCACCATGACCCACTTCACCTAGGTGTTCCATCGGGTGCGTCCAAAATGATTTCCGAGCATATGGTACATTCGGCGTAAACTATGCATCTATTTTGCGTCAAGATTAGCACTATCTCCAAGTGGACCGAAACGAGCATCCACTTGAGCCTCGTCACCTAAGAGTACCATTGGGTACGTCCAAAATGATTTTTGAGCCTATAGTACGTTCGGCGCAAACTGTGCACCTATCTTGCGTCAAGATTAGTACTATCTCCAAACGGATCAAAACGAGCTTCCACTTGAGCCTCATCAAAAGTACCGTCGGGTGCGACCAAAACAATTACCGAGCCTATGGTACATTTGGTGCAAACCGTGCACCTATCTTGAGTCAAGATTAACACTATCTCCAAATGGGCCGAAATGAGCTTCCACTTGAGCCTCGTCACCTACGAGTACCGTTGGGTGCGTCTAAAATGATTACTGAGCCTATGGTACGTTTGGCACAAACCATGCACCTATCTTGCACCAACACTAACACCGTTTCCAAACGGACCGAAACGAGATTCACCATGATCCACGTCACCTAGGAGTTCCATCGGGTGCGTCCAAAACGATTTCTGAGGTAATGATATGTTTGGCGTAAACTATGCACCTATCTTGCGTCAAGATTAGCACTATCTCCAAATGGACCGAAACGAGCTTCTACTTGAGCCAAGTCACCTAGAAGTACCATTCGGTATGTCCAAAATGATTTCTGAGCCAATGGTACATTTGGTGCAACCGTGCACCTATCTTGAGTTAAGATTAGTACTATCTCTAGACGGATCAAAACGAGCTTCCACTTGAGGCTCATCACCTAGGAGTACCATCGGGTGCGTCCAAAATGATTACTAATCCTATGGTACGTTTGGCGTAAACCATGCACCTATTGTTGCACTGACTCTAACACCATCTCTAAATGGACCGAAACAAGATTTGCTATGACCCACATAACCTAGGAGTTCCATCGGATGCGTCCAAAATGATTTTTGAGCCTATGGTATGTTCGGCGTAAACTTCGCATCTATTTTGCGTTAAGATTAGCACTATCTCCAAATAGACCGAAGCGAGCTTCCACTTGAGCCTCGTCACCTAGAAGTTTCATTGGGTATGTCCCAAATAATTTTTGAGCCTATGATACGATTGGCGCAAACCGTGCACCTATCTTGAATCAAGATTAGTAATATCACCAAACGGATCAAAAGGAGCATCCACTTGAGCCTCATCACCGAATACCATCGGGTGCGACCAAAACAATTACCGCACCTATGGTACATTTGGTGCAAAGCCGTGCACCTATCTTGAGTCAGCATTAACACTGTCTCCAAACGGACCGAAATGAGCTTCCACTTGAGCCTCGTCACCTTGGAGTACCATTGGGTGTGTCTAAAATGATTACTGAGCCTGTGGTACGTTTGGCGCAAACCATCACCTATCTTGCACCGACACTAGCACCTTTTCCAAATGGACCGAAACAAGATTCACCATGACCCACGTCACCTAGGAGTTCTATCGAGTGCGTCCAAAATGATTTCTGAGGCAATGGTACGTTTAATACAAACCGTGCACATATCTTGAGTTAAGATTAGTACTATCTCCAAACGGATCCAAACAAGCTTACATTTGAGCCTCGTCACCTAGAAGTACCATTGGGTGCGCCCAAAACGATTACTGAGCCTATGGTACGTTTGGCGCAAACCATGCACCTTTCTTGGACTGACAATAACACCATTTCCAAACGTTTTGAAACAAGATTCGCCTTGACCCACGTCACCTAGGAGTTCCATCGGGTGCGTCCAAAACGATTTTTGTGCCTATGTTACGTTTGATGTAAACTATGCACCTATCTTGTGTCAAGATTAGCACTATCTCCAAACGGACTGAAACAAGCTTCCACTTGAGCCTTGTCACATAGAAGTACCATTGGGTACATCCAAAATGATTTCTGAGCCTATGGAACATTTGGTCCAAACCATGCACCTATCTTGAGTCAAGATTAACACTGTCTCTAAACAGATCGGAATGTGCTTCCACTTGAGCCTTGTCACCTAGGAGTACCATTGGGTGCATCCAAAATGATTTCTGAGCGTATGGTACGTTTGAGCTAACCATGCAGCTATCTTGCACGAACGCTAACTTCGTCTTCAAATGGACCAAAACAAGATTCCACATGACCCACGTCACTTATGAGTTCCATCGGGTGCGTCCAAAACTATGCACCTATCTTGCGTCAAGATTGGCACTATCTCCAAATGGACCAAAACGAGCTTCCACTTTAGCCTCGTCACCTAGGTGTACCATCTGGTGCGTCCAAAATGATTTCTGAGCCAATGGAACATTCCGCGCAAACTGTGCAACTCTCTTGCACCGATGCTAACTCCATCTCCAATCGGACCAAAACAAGATAACGCATGACCCATGTCACCTAGAAGTTCCATTAGTTGTGTCCAAAATAATTTCTGAGCCAATGGTATATTCAGCGTAAATTATGCACCTATCATGCATCAAGATTAGCACTATCTCCAAACAGACTGAAACGAGCTTCCACTTAAGCCTCATCACCTCGGAGTACCATCGGGTGCATCCAAAACGATTAGTGAGCCTATGATACATTTGATGCAAACCGTGCACCTATCTTTCACTGACACTAACACCATCTCCAAACGGACCGAAACATGATTTGACATGAGCCACATCACCAAGGGGTTCCATCGGGTGCATCCAAAATGATTTTCGAGCCTATGGTACCTTCAGCGCAATGCATCAAGATTAGCACTATCTCCAAATAGATGGAAATGAGCTCCCACTTGAGCCTCGTCAACTTGGACTACCATCGAGTGTGTCCAAAATGATTTCTAGCCCAATGGTACATTTGGCGCAAAACATGCACCTATCTTGCTCTGACACTAACACCATCATGGAATAGAGCAAAATGAGATTCCACATGAGCCACATCACCTAGGAGTTCCATCGGCTTCGTCCAAAATGATTTCCAAGCCTATGGTACGTTTGGTGCAAACCGTGCACCTATCTTGCACCGACACTAACACCGTCTCTAAACGGACCGAAATAAGATTCACCATGACCCACATCACCTAGGAGTTCATCAAGTGCTTCCAAAATGATTGTCGAACCTATGGTATGTTCATCGTAAACAGTGCACCTATCTTGCGTCAGGATTAGCACTATCTCCAAAAAGGACCAAAACGAGGTTCCACTTGTGCCTCGTCACCTCGGAGTACCATCGGGTGCGTCCAAAGTAATTACTGAGCCAATGGTACGTTTGATGCAAACCATGCGTGCATGGACGCTAACTCCGACTTCAAACGGACCAAAACAAGATTCCACATGACCCACGTCACCTAGGAGTTCAATCGGGTGCGTCCAAACCGAGCCTATGGTACATTCGGTACAAACCATGCACTATCGTGTGTCAAGATTGGCACTATGTCCAAACAGACCAAAATGATCCTCCACTTGATCCTCGTCACCTAGGAGTACCATTGGGTGCATCCAAAATGATTTCCGAGCCTATGGTACGTTTTGTGCAAACCATTCACCTCTCATGCACCAATGCTAACTCCATCTCCAATCGGACCAAAACAAGATTCCACATGACCCACATTACCTAGAAGTTCCGTCGGCTGCGTCCAAAACAATTTTTTGGGCTAATGCTACATTCGGCGCAACCCATGCACCTATCTTGCGTCAAGATTAGCACGATCTCCAAACGGACTAAAACGAGCTTCCACTTGAGCCTCGTCACCTCGAAGTACCATCGAGTGCGTCCAAAAAGATTATAGAGCCTATGGTACATTTGGCGCAAAATCATGCACCTATCTTTGCCAGACACTAACACCATCTCCAAATAGACCAAAACGAGATTAGACATGACCCACGTCACCTAGGGGTTCCATCAGGTGCGTCCAAAATGATTTCCAAGCCTTTGGTACGTTCAGCACAAACCGTGCACCTATCTTGTATCAAGATTAGCAATATCTCCAAATGGACCGAAAGAGCTTCACTTGGGCCTCGTCAACTTGGAGTACCATCGGGTGCATCCAAAACGATATCTAAACCTATGGTACGTTTGGCGCAAACCGTGCACCTATCTTGCTCTAACACTAACACCATCATGGAACGGACCGAAACGTGATTCCACACGAGCCACATCACCTAGGAGTTCCATCGGCTTCTTCCAAAATGATTTCCATGCCTATGGTACATTTGGCGCAAACCATGCACCTATATTGCACTGACACTTACACTATTTCCAAACGGACCGAAACAAGATTCACCATGACCCATGTCACATAGGAGTTCCATCGGGTGCGTCTAAAATGATTGCCGAGCCTATGGTACGTTCAGCGTAAGCAATGCACCTATTTTGCATCAAGATTAGCACTATCTACAAACAGACTGAAACAAGGTTCCACTTGTGCCTCGTCACCACGGAGTACAATTGGGTGTGTCCAAAACGATTACTGATCCTATGGTACATTTGGCGCAAACCATGCACCTATCTTGCACTGACTCTAACACCGTCTCTAAACGGACCGAAACAAGATTTGCCATGACCCACGTAACCAAGGAGTTCCATTGGATGCGTCCAAAATGATTTTTGAGCCTATGGTACGTTCGGCATAAACTATGAATCTTTTTTGCGTCAAGATTAGCACTATCTCCAAACGGACCGAAACGAGCTTTCACTTGAGCCTCGTCACCAAGGAGTTTCATTGGGTACGTCCCAAATGATTTCTAAGCCTATGGTATGTTTGGCGCAAACCGTGCACCTATCTTGAGTCAAGATTAGTACTATCACCAAACAGATCAAAACGAGCATCCACTTGAGCCTCATCACCGAGTACCATCGGGTGCGACCAAAATAATTACCGCACCTCTGGTACATTTGGTGCAAAACCATGCACCTATCTTGAGTCAAGATTAACACTGAGCCTCATCACCTAGGAGTACCATCGGGTGCGTCCAAAACGATTACTGAGCCTATGGTACGTTTGGTGCAAACTTGCACCTATCTTGCACCGACACTAACACAATTTCCAAATGGACCAAAATAAGATTCGCCGTTACCCACATCACCTAGGAGTTCTATCGGGTGCGTCCAAAATTATTTCTGTGTCTATGGTACGTTTGGCGTAAACTATGCACCTATCTTGCGTCAAGATTAGCACTATCTCCAAATGGATGAAAACGAGCTTCCACTTGAGCCTCATCACCTGAAGTATCATTGGGACATCCAAAATGATTTCTAATCTTATGGTACATCTGGTGCAAACCGTGCACATATCTTGCGTCAAGATTAGTACTATCTCCAAACAGATCAAAACGAGCTTCCACTTGAGCCTCATCACCTAGGAGTACCATCGGGTGCGTGCAAAATGATTACTGAGCCTATTGTATGTTTAGCACAAACCGTGCACCTATCTTGAGTCAAGATTAACACTGCCTCCAAACGGACCGAAATGAGCTTTCACCTAAGCCTCGTCACCAAGGAGTACCATCAGGTGCATCCAAAATGATTTCTATCCCTATGGTAAGTTTGAGCAAACCATGCACCTATCTTGCATGAACGCTAACTCCGTCTTCAAATGGACCAAAACAAGATTCCACATGACCCACGTCACCTCGGAGTTCCATCGGGTGCGTCCAAAGTGATTTCCGAGCCTATGTATGTTCGGTGCAAACCGTGCACCTATCTTGCGTCAAGATTGGCACTATCTCTAAACGGACCAAAACGAGCTTCCACTAGGTGTACCATTGGGTGCGTCCAAAACAATTTCTGACCCTATGGAACATTCCGCGCAAACCGTGCATCTCTCTTGCACCGATGCTAACTCCGTCTCTGATCGGATAAAAACAAGATTCCACATGACCCACATTACATAGAAGTTTCATCGGCTGCGTCCAAACCAATTTCCGAGCCAATGGTACATTCGGCACAAACCATGCAGCTATCTTGCATCAAGATTAGCACTATCTCCAAACGGACTAAAAGGAGCTTCCACTTGAGCCTCGTCACCTTGAAGCACCAACGGGTGTGTCCAAAATGATTTCAGAGCCTATGGTACGTTTGGTGCAAACCGTGCACCTATCTTGCACAGACACTAACACCATCTCTAAACAGACCAAAACGAGATTTGACATGACCCACGTCACCTAGGGGTTCTATCGGGTGCATCCAAAATGATTTCCAAGCCTATGGTACCTTTAGCACAAACCGTGCACCTATCTTGCGTAAAGATTAGCACTATCTCCAAATGGACCAAAACGAGCTTTCAGTTGAGCCTCGTGAACTTAGAGTACCATCGGGTGCATCCAAAATGATTTCTAACCCTACGATATGTTTGGCGCAAACCATGCACCTATCTTTCTCTGACACTAACACCGTCATGGAACGGACCGAAACGTGATTCCACATGAGCCACATCACCTAGGAGTTCCATCGGCTTCTTCCAAAATAATTTCAAAGCCTATGGTACATTTTGCGCAAACCATCCACCTATCTTGCACTGACACTCACACCATTTCCAAATGGAATGAAACTAGATTTGCCATGTCCCACATCACCTAGGAGTTCCATCGGGTGCCTCTAAAATTATTGCCGAGCCTATGGTACGTTCGGCGTAAACAATGCACCTATCTTGCATCAAGATTAGCACTATCTCCAATCGGATTGAAAGAGATTCCACTTGTGCCTCGTCACTTCAGAGTACAATTAGGTGCGTCCAAAATGATTACTGATCCTATGGTACGTTTGGCGCAAACCATGCACCTATCTTGCACCGACAGTAACACAGTCTCTAAACGGACCGAAACAAGATTCGCCATGACCCACGTCACCTTGGAGTTTCATCAGGTGCGTTCAAAATGATTTTCGAGCCAATGGTATGTTTGGCATTAACTATGCATCTATTTTGCGTCAAGATTAGCACTATCTCCAAACGGACCAAAACGAGCTTCCACTTGAGCCTCGTCTCCTAGGAGTATCATTGGGTACGTCCCAAATGATTTCTGAGCCTGTCACTCCCTGCCCAATTTGGAATTTGGTCCATAGTGGCCCATCTTATGAGATATTGTGGAGAGTTTAGTCCCACCTTAGTTGTTTAGAGTGGGATAGACTAACATATAAGGCTTCTAGAGTCTATCTCACCATCCCCGGGTTAATCCTTTTATGCGAAGCGAGGATGAAAGCGTAAGTGGGATGGTGGTAGGTGTGGTTCATTCAGCGTGCAGAGTGGATCTGAACCGTTTCGACCCTGAGGTGTTACAAATAGTATCAGAGCCGACCTTCGTAGCCACGGGTGCGTGCGGGCCAGGGGCTAGACATGGGGTTCATTGCACGTGTAGGCTCTGCGGAGTGTACGGCGTGGCACATGTGCCGGCACTGGGCACACGGTTGCGTGTGCTAAGAGGGAACATTCCTGGTTATCGTTTGCCTGATTGTGGGTATGTTGGGCCCGACGAGGATGTCGGGTTCTTTGAGGGGGGTGTATGTCACACCCGGCCCAAATTAGAATTTGGTCCATAGTGGCCCATGTTATGAGATATTATGGAGAGTTTAGTCCCACCTTGGTTGTTTAGAGTGGGATAGACTAACATATAAGGCTTCTAGAGTCCATCTAACCATCCCCGGGTTAATCCTTTTACGCGAAGCGAGGATGAAAGCGTAAGTGGGATGGTGGTAGGTGTGGTTCATTCAGTGTACAGAGTGGATCTAAGCCGTTTGGACTCTAGGGTGTTACAGAGCCTATGGTCTGTTTGGTGCAAACCGAGCACCTATCTTGAGTCAAGATTAGTATTATCTCTAAACGGATCAAAACGAGTACCCACTTGAGCTCATCACCAAGGAGTACCATCGGGTGTGACCAAATCAATTACCGAGCCTATGGTACATTTGGGGCAAACCATGCACCAATCTTGAGTCAAGATTAACACTATCTTCAAACGGACTGAAATGAGCTTCCACTTGACCCTCGTCACGTAGGAGTACCATCTGGTGTGTCCAAAACGATTACTAAGCCTATGGTATGTTAAGCGCAAACCATGCACCTATCTTGCACTGACACTAACACCGTTTCCAAACGGACTGAAACAAGATTCGCCACGACCCACGTCACCTAGGAGTGCCATCAGGCGCGTCCAAAACTATTTCTGAGCCTATGGTACATTCGGCGTAAACTATGCACCTATCTTGCGTCAAGATTAGCACTATCTCCAAATAGACCAAAACGAGCTTCCACATTAGCCTTGTCACCTAGAAATACCATTGGGTTTGTCCAAAAAAATTTCTGAGCCTATGGTACATTTGGTGCAAACCAAGCACCTATCTTGAGTCAAGATCAGTACTATGTCCAAACGGATCAAAACGAGCTTCCACTTGAGCCTCATCACCTAGGAGTGTCATCGGGTGCGTCCAAAACGATTACTGTGCCTATGGTACGTTTGGCAGAAACTGTGCACCTATCTTGAGTTAAGATTAACACTGTCTCCAAACGGATCGAAATGAGCTTTCACCTAAGCCTTGTCACCTAGGAGTACCATTGGGTGCATCCAAAATGATTTCTGAGCCTATGGTACGTTTAAGCAAAACCTGCACCTATCTTGCACGGACGCTATCTCCGTCTCAAACGGACCAAAACAAGATTCCACATGACCCATGTCACCTAGGAGTTCAATCGGGTGCGTCCAAAATGATTTTTGAGCCTATATACTTTAAGTGCAAACCGTGCACCTATCTTGCGTCAAGATTGGCAGTATCTCCAAATGGACCAAAACATGCTTCCACTAGGTGTTCCATCGGGTGCGTCCAAAATGATTTTTGAGCCTTGGAACGTTCCGCACAAACCGTGCACCTCTCCTGCACCGATGCTAACTCTATCTCCAATCAGACCAAAACAACATTCCACATGACCCACGTCACCAAGAAGTTCTATCATGTGCGTCCTAATCAATTTTTGAGCCAATGGTACATTCAGAGCAAACCGTGCACATATCTTGCGTCAAGATTAGCACTATCTCCAAACTTACTGAAATGAGCTTCCACTTGAGCCTCGTCATCGTAGAGTACCAACGGGTGTGTTCAAAACGATTACTGAGCCTACGGTACGTTTGGCGCAAACCGAGCACCTATCTTGTACTGACACTAACATCATCTCCAAATGGACCGAAACAAGATTTGACATGACCCACGCCACCAAGGGGTTCCATTGGGTGCGTTCAAAATGATTTTTGAGCCTATGGTACGTTCTGTGCAATGTGTCAGGATTAGCACTATCACCAAATAGTCCGAAACGAGCTTCCACTTAAGCCTCGTCAAATTAGAGTACCATCTAGTGCGTCCAAAACAAGTTCTAACCCTTTGGTACATTTGGCCAATTCCTTGCACCTATCTTGCTCTGACACTAACACCGTCATGGAACAGACTAAAACGAGATTCCACATGAGCCACATCACCTAGGTGTTCCATCGGCTTCGTCCAAAATGATTTCCAAGTCTATCGTACATTTGATGCAAACTGTGCACCTATCTTGCACCGACACGAACACCGTCTCTAAAGAGACTGAAACAAGATTCGCCATGACCCACGTCATCTAGGAGTTCCATCGGGTGATTCCAAAATTACTGCTGAGCCTATGGTATGTTCGTCGTAAACAATGCACCTATCTTGCATCAATATTAGCACTATCTACAAAAGGACCAAAATGAGGTTCCACTTGTGCCTTGTCACCTCGGAGTACCATCGGGTGCGTCCAAAATGTTTACTGAGCCTATGGTACGTTTGGCGCAAACCTTGCACCTATCTTGCACCGACATAACACCATCTCCAAACGCACCGAAACAAGATTCGCCATGACCCACATCACCTGGGAGTTTCATCGGGTGTGTCCAAAACAATTTCTGAGCATATGAAATGTCTGGCGTAAACTAAGCAGCTATGTAGCGTCAAGATTAGCATTGTCTCCAAACAGACCAAAACAAGCTTCCACTTGAGCCTCATCACCTAGGAGTTCCATTGGGTACGTCCAAAATAATTTATGAGCCTATGATACATCTGACACACTATCTTGAGTCAAGATTAGTACTATCTCCAAACGGATCATAACGAGCTTCCACTTGAGCCTCATTACCTAGGAGTACCGTTGGGCGCGTCCAAAACGATTACTATGCTTATGGTACATTTGGCGCAGACCGTGCACCTATCTTGAGTCAAGATTAACACTATCTTTAACACAGACCGAATGAGCTTCCACTTGAGCCTCGTCACCTAGGAGAAGAATCGGCTGCGTCCAAAATGATTTCTGAACCTATGGTACGTTTGATGCAAACCATGCACCTATCTTGGACGGACGCTAACTCCACCTTCAGACGGACCAAAACAAGATTCCACATGACCTACGTCACCTAGGAGTTCCATCGGGTGCGTCCAAACCAAGTCTATGGTACGTTCGGTACAAACCGTGCACCTATATTGTGTCAAGATTGCCACTATCTCCAAATAGACCAAAATGAGCTTCCACTTGAGCCTCGTCAGCTAGGAGTACAATCGGGTGCAACCAAAATGATTTTCGAGCGTATGATACGTTCTGCGCAAACCGTGCACCTCTATAAAAACCGATGCTAACTACGTCTCCAATCGGACAAAAACAAGATTCCACATGACCCAAGTTACCTATAAGTTCCGTCGGCTTTGTCCAAAATAATTTCTGAGTCAATGGTACATTCGGCGCAAACCGTGCAGCTATCTTCCATCAAGATTAGCACAATCTCTAAATGGACTGAAATGAGCTTCCACTTGAGCCTCATCACCTCGAAGTACCATTGGGTGCGTCCAAATGGATTTTAGAGCCTAAGGTACGTTTGACGCAAACCGTGCACCTATCTTGCACACACACTAACCCCATCTCCAAATGGACCGAAACATGTTTTGACATGACCCACATCACCTAGGAGTTCCATCAGGTGCATCCAAAATGATTTCCAAGCCTATGGTACATTCAGCACAAACTGTGCACCTATCTTGCGATAAGATTAGCACTATCTCCAAATGGACCGAAACAACCTTCCACTTGAGCCTTGTTAACTTGGAGTAACATCGGGTGCATCCAAAATGATTTCTAACCCAATGGTACGTTTGGCGCAAACCGTGCACCTATCTTGCTCTGACACTAACACCGACATGGAACAGACCGAAACGTGATTCCACGTGAGCCACGTCACCTAGGAGTTACATCGGCTTCTTCCAAAACGATTTCCAAGCCAATGGTACGTTTGGCGCAAACCATGCACCTATCTTGCACTGAAACTGACACTATTTCCAAACAGACCGAAACAAGATTTGCCATGACCGACGTCACCTTAGAGTTCCATCGGGTGCGTCCAAAATGATTGCCGAGCCTATGGTACATTCGGCATAAACAATGCACCTATATTGCATCAAGATTAACACTATCTCCAAACGGACTGAAACGAGGTTCGACTTGTGCCTCATCACCTCGGTACATTCAGGTGCATCCAAAACGATTACTGATCCTATGGTATATTTGGCGCAAACCATGCAGCTATCTTACACCAACACTAACACCGTCTCCAAACCGACCAAAACAAGATTCGCCATGACCCACGTCACCTAGGAGTTCCATCGAGTGCGTCCAAAACGATTTTCGAGCCTATGGTATGTTCGGCATAAACTATGCATCTATTTTGCGTCAAGATTAGCACTATCTCCAAACAGACCGAAATGAGCTTCCACTTGAGCCTTGTCACCTAGGAGTATCATTGGGTATGTACCAAATGATTTCTGAGTCCATGGTTCGTTTGGCGCAAACCGTGCACCTATCTTGAGTCAAGATTAGTACTATCTCCAAATGGATCAAAACGAGCATCCGCTTGAGCCTCATAACCAAGGAGTACCATCGGGTGTGACCAAAACAATTACCGAGCCTATGGTACATTTGGCGAAACCGTGCACCTATCTTGAGTTAAAACTAACACTATCTCCAAACGGACTGAAATGAGCTTCCACTTGAGCCTCGTCATGTAGGAGTACCATGTGGTGCCTCCAAAACGATTACTGAGCCTATGGTACGTTTGGCGCAAACCATGCACCTATCATGCACCAAAACGAACACCATTTCCAAACGGATGGAAACAAGATTCGCCATGACCCACATCACCTAGGAGTTCCATCAGGTGCGTCCAAAAACGATTTCTGAACCTATGGTACGTTTGGCGTAAACTATGCACCTATCTTGTGTCAAGATTAGCACTATCTCCAAATAGATCGAAACAAGCTTCCACTTGAGCCTCGTCACCTAGAAATACCATTGGGTATGTCCAAAATAATTTCTGAGCCTATGGTACATTTGGTGCAAACCGTACATCTATCTTGAGTCAAGATTAGTACTATGTCCAAACGGATCAAAACGAGCTTCCACTTGAGCCTCATCACCTAGGTGTGCCATTGGGTGCGTCCAAAATGATTATTGTGCCTATGGTATGTTTGGCGGAAACTGTGCACCTATCTTGAGTTAAGATTAACACTGTCTCCAAACAGACCGAAATGAGCTTTCACCTAAGCCTCGTCACCTAGGAGTACCATCGGGTGTATCCAAAATGATTTCTGACCCTATCTTGCATGGATCTTGCACCTATCTTGCACGGACACTAACTCTGTCTTCAAACGGACAAAAACAAGATTCCACAAGACCCACGTCACCTAGGAGTTCCATCGGGTGCGTCCAAAACGATTTCCCAGCCTATGTACTATCGGTGCAAACCGTGCACCTATGTAGTGTCAAGATTGGCACTATCTCCAAACCAACCAAAACGAGCTTCTACTAGGTGTACCATCGGGTGCGTGCAAAACGATTTCTGAGCCATGGAACGTTCCGCGCAAACCGTGCTCCTCTCTTGCACCGATGCTAACTCAGTCTCCAATCCGACCAAAACAACATTCCACATGACCCACGTCACCGAGAAGTTCCATCAGGTGCGTCCAAAATAATTTCTGAGCCAATGGTATATTCAATGCAAATCGTGCACCTATCTTGCGTCAAGATTAAAATTATCTCCAAACGGACTGAAACGAGCTTCCACTTGAGCCTCGTCACTGCGGAGTACCAACGGGTGCATCCAAAACGATTACCAAGCCTATGGTACGTTTGGCGCAAAATGTGCACCTATCTTGCACTGACACTAACACTATCTCCAAACTAACCGAAACAAGATATGACATGACCCACGCCACCAAGGGGTTCCATTGGGTGTTCCAAAATGATTTTTGAGCCCATGGTATGTTCATCGCAATGTGTCAACATTAGCACTATCTCCAAATAGTCTGAAACGAGCTTCCACTTGAGCCTCATCAACTTGGAGTACCATTGGGTGCGTCAAAAATTATTTCTAATCCTATGGTACATTTGGCACAAATAGTGCACCTATCTTGCTCTGACACTAACACCGCGAAGGAATAGACCAAAACGAGATTCCATATGAGCCACATCACCTAGGTGTTCCATCGGCTTCGTCCAAAATGATTTTCAAGCCTATGGTACTTTTTGTGCAAACCATGCACCTATCTTGCACCGACACTAACACCGTCTCTAAAGAGGCCAAACCAAGATTCGCCATGACCCACATCACCTAGGAGTTTCATCGGATGCTTCCAAAATGATTGCTGAGGCTATGGTACGTTCGTCCTAAACAATGCACCTATCTTGCGTCAAGATTAGCACTATGCACAAAAAGGACCAAAACGAGGTTCCACTTGTGCCTCGTCACTTCGGAGTACCATCAGGTGCATCAAAAAATGATTACTGAGCCTATGGTACGTCTAGCGTAAACAATGCACCTATCTTGCATTAAGATTAGCACTATCTCTAAACGGACTGAAACGAGGTTCCACTTGTGCCTCGTCACCTCAGTACATTCAGGTGCGTCCAATACGATTATTGATCCTATGGTACGTTTGGCGCAAACCATGCAACTATCTTACACCGACACAAACACCATCTCCAAATGGACCAAAACTAGATTCGCGATGACCCACGTCACCTAGGAGTTCCATCGTGTGCGTCCAAAATTATTTTCGAGCCTATGGTACATTCGGCACAAACTATGCATCTATTTTGAGTCAAGATTAGCACTATCTCTAAATGGACCAAAATGAGCTTCCACTTGAGCCTCGTCACCTAGGAGTATCTTTGGGTACGTCCCAAATGATTTCTGAGGCCATGGTTCATTTGGCGCAAACCGTGCACCTATCTTGAGTAAAGATTAGTACTATCTCCAAACGGATCAAAATGAGCATCCACTTGAGCCTCATCACCATGGAGTACCTTCGAGTGAGACCAAAACAATTACTGAGCCTATGGTACATTTGGCGCTACCGTGCACCTGTCTTGAGTCAAGACTAACATATCTCCAAACGGAACGAAATAAGCTTCCACTTGAGCCTGGTCACGTAGGAGTACCATGTGGTGCGTCCAAAACGATTACTAAGCCTATGGTACGTTTGGCGCAAACCATGCACCTATCTTGCACCGACACTAACACCTTTCCAAACGGACCAAAACAAGATTCGCCATGACCCATGTCACCTAGGAGTTCCATCAGGTGCGTCCAAAATGATTTCTGAGCCTATTGTGTGTTCGGTGTAAACTATGCACCTATCTTGCATCAAGATTAGCATTATCTACAAACGAACTGAAACGAGCTTCCACTTGAGCCTCATCACCTCGAAGTACCATTAGGTGCGTCCAAAACGATTACAGAGCCTGTGGTACATTTGGTGCAAACCGTGCACCTATCTTTCCGAGAGACTAACACCATCTCCAAATAGACCGAAACGAGATTTGACATGCCCATGTCACCTAGGGGTTCCATCGGGTGCGTCCACAATGATTTCCAAGCCTATGGTACGTTCAGTACAAACCGTGCACCTATCTTGCGTAAAGATAGCACTATCTTCAAATGGACCGAAACGAGCTACCAGTTGAGCCTCGTCAACTTAGAGTACCATCGGGTGTATCCAAAATGATTTCTAACCCTACAGTACGTTTGGCGCACAGCTTGCATCTATCTTGCTCTGACACTAGCACCGTCTCCTAACGGACCGAAACAAGACTCGCCATGACCCACGTCACCTAGGAGTTCCATCGGGTGCGTCCAAAATGATTTTCGACCCTATGGTACGTTCGGCATAAACTATGCATATATTTTGCGTCAAGATTAGCACTATCTCCATACGGACTGAGACAAGCTTCCACTTGAGCCTCATCACCAAGGAGTATCAATGGGTACGTCCCAAATGATTTCTGAGCCTTTGGTACGTTTGGCGCAAACCGAGCACCTATCTTGAGTCAAGATTAGTACTATCTCAAAACGGATCAAAAGGACCACCCACTTGAGCCTCATCACTAAGGAGTACCATCGGGTGCGACCAAAACAATTACCGAGCCTTTGGTACATCTGGTGCAAACCGTACACCTATCTTGAGTCAAGATTAACACTATCTCTAAAAGGACCAAAATGAGCTTCCACTTGAGCCTCGTCATGTAGGAGTACCATCTGGTGCGTCCGAAAAGATTACTGAGCCTATCGTACATTTGGCGCAAACCATGCACCTATCTTGCACCAACACTAACACCATTTCCAAACGGACCGAAAGAAGATTCGCCATGACCCACGTCACTTAGGATTTCCATCAGGTGCGTCCAAAACAATTTATGAGCCTATGGTACATTCGGCGTAAACTATGCACCTATCTTGCATCAAGGTTAGCACTATCTTCAAAAGGACCGAAATGAGCTTCCACTTGAGCCTCGTCACCTAGAAATACCATTGGGTATGTCCAAAATGATTTATGTGCCTATGGTACATTTGGTGCAAACCGTGCACCTATCTTGAGTCAAGATTAGTACTATGTCCAAACGGATCAAAACAAGCTTCCACTTGAGCCTCATCACCTAGGAGTGCCATCGGGTGCGTCCAAAAAGATTACTGTGCCTATGGTACATTTGGCCGAAACCGTACACCTATCTTGAGTTAAGATTAACACTGTCTCCAAACAGACCAAAATGAGCTTTCACCTGAGCCTTGTCGCCTAGAAGTACCATCGGGTGCATCCAAAATGATTTATGACCCTATGGTACATTTAAGCAAACCATGCACCTATCTTGCATGGACACAAAATCAGTCTTCAATCGGACCAAAACAAGATTCCACATGACATACGTCACCTAGGAGTTCCATAGGGTGCATCCAAAATGATTTTTGAACCTATGTACTTTCGGTCCAAACCGTGCACCTATCTTGCTTCAAGATTGACACTATCTCCAAATGGACCAAAATGTGCTTCCACTAGGTGTACCATCGAGTGCGTCCAAAACTATTTCCGAGCCTTGGAACGTTCCGCGTAAACCGTGCACCTCTCTTGCACCGATGCTAACTCTGTCTCCAAACGGACCAAAACAACATTCCACATGACCCACGTCACCAAGAAGTTCCATCTAGTGCATCCAAAATAATTTTTGAGCCCATGGTACATTCGGCGCAAACCGTGCACATATCTTGCGTCAAGATTAGCACTATCTCCAAACTTACTGAAATGAGCTTCCACTTGAGTCTCATCAACTTAGAGTACCATCGGGTGCATCTAAAATGATTTCTAACCCTACGGTACGTTTGGTGCAAACCGTGCACCTATCTTGCTCTGACACTAACACTGTCATCGAACAGACCGAAACGTGGTTCCACATGAGCCCCATCACCTAGGAGTTCCATCGGCTTCTTCCAAAACGATTTCCAAGCCTATGGTACATTTGGCGCAAACCATGCACCTATCTTGCACCGACACTAACATTGTCTCCAAATGGACCGAAACAAGATTCACCATGACCCACGTCACCTAGGAGTTCTATCGGGTGCGTCCAAAATGATTTTTGAGCCTATGGTACGTTTGGCATAAACTATGCATCTATTTTGCATCAAGATTAACACTATCTCCAAACTGACCGAAACGAGCTTCCACTTGAGCCTTGTCACCTAGGAGCATCATTGGGTATGTCCCAAATGATTTCTGAGCCTATGGTACGTTTGGCACAAACCAAGATTAGCCATGACCCACATCACCTAGGAGTTCCATCAGGTGCGTCCAAAATGATTTATGAGCTAATGGTACGTTCGGTGTAAACTATGCACCTATCTTGCATCAAGATTAGCACTATCTCCAAACAGACTAAAAGAGATACCACTTGTGCCTCGTCACCTCGGAGTACAATCAGGTGCATTCAAAACGATTACTGATCCTGTGGTACGTTTGACGCAAACCATGCACCTATCTTGCACCGACACTAACACCGTCTCCAAATGGACCGAAACAAGATTCACCATGACCCATGTCACCTAGGAGTTCCATCAGGTGCGTCCAAAATGATTTTTAAGACTATGGTACGTTCAACATAAACTATGCATCTATTTTGCGTCAAGATTAGCACAATCTCCAAACGGACCGAAACGAGCTTCCACTTGAGCCTCGTCACCTAAGACTACCATTGGGTGCGTCCAAAATGATTACTGTGCCTATGGTATGTTTGGCGGAAACAGTGCACCTATTTTAAGTTAAGATTAACACTGTTTCTAAATGGACCGAAATGAGCTTTCACCTGAGCCTTGTCACCTAGAAGTACCATCGGTTGCATCCAAAATGATTTTCTGGCCCTATGGTACGTTTAAGCAAACCATGCACCTATCTTGCACGGACGCTAACTCCATCTTCAAATGGAACAAAACAAGATTCCACATGACCCACGTCATCTAGGAGTTCCATTGGGTGCGTCCAAAATGTTCCGAGCCTATGTACGTACGGTGCGAACCATGCAGCTATCTTGCATCAAGATTGGCACTATCTCCAAACGGACCAAAACAAGCTTTCACTTGGTGTACCATGGGGTGCGTCCAAAACGATTTCTGAGCCTTAGAACGTTCCACGTCAACCGTGCACCTCTCTTGCACCGATGCTGACTCTGTCTCCAATCGGATCAAAACAACATTCCAAATGACCCACGTCACCAAGAAGTTCCATCTGGTGCGTCCAAAACAATTTCTGAGCCAATGGTACAATTTGTTCAAACCATGCACATATATTGCGTCAAGGTTAGCACTATCTCCAAACTTACTGAAATGAGCTTCCACTTGAGCCTCGTCATCGCGGAGTACCAACGGATGCGTCCAAAACGATTACTGAGCCTATGGTACATTTGGCGCAAACCGCGCACCTGTCTTGCACTGACACTAATACCGTCTCCAAACGGACTGAAACAAGATTTGACATGACCCACGCCACCAAGAGGTTCCATCGGGTGCCTCCAAATAGATTTTCGAGCCTATGGTACATTCAGCGCAATACGTTAAGATTAGCACTACCTCTAAATAGTCCAAAACGAGCTTTTACTTGAGCCTCGTCAACTTGGAGTACCATCGGGTGCGTCCAAAATGATTTCTAACCCTATGGTACATTTGGCACAAACCTTGCACCTATCTTTCTCTGACATTAACACCATCATGGAACAGACCAAAACGAGATTCCACATGAGCCACATCACCTAGGTGTTCCATCGGCTTCGTCCAAAATGATTTCCAAGCCTATGATACTTTTGGAGCAAACTATGCACCTATCTTGCACCAACACTAATACCGTCTCTAAAGAGATCGAAACAAGATTCGCCATGACCCACATCATCTAGGAGTTCCATCGGGTGCTTCCAAAATGATTACTGAGACTGTGGTACATTCGTCGTAAACAATGCACCTATCTTGCATCAAGATTAGCACTATCTACAAAAAAGGACGAAAACGAGGTTCCACTTGTGCCTCTTCACCTCGGAGTACCATCGGGTGCGTCCAAAACGATTACTAAGCCTATGGTACGTTCAGCGCAAACCATGCACCTATCTTGCACCGACACAACACCACTCCAAACGCACCGAAACAAGATTTGTCATGACCCACGTCACCTAGAAGTTTCATCGGGTGCGTCCAAAACGATTTCTGAGCCTATGGTACGTCTGGCGTAAACTATGCACCTATGTAGCATCAAGATTAGCGCTGTCTCCAAATAGACCAAAACAAGCTTCCACTTGAGCCTCGTCACCTAGGACTACCATTAGGTACGTCCAAAATAATTTCTAAGCCTATGATACATCTGGCGCAAACCATGCACCTATCTTGAGTAAAGATTAGTACTATCTCTAAATGGATCAAAACGAGCTTCCAATTGAGCCTCATCACCTAGGAGTACCGTCAGGCACGTCCAAAACGATTACTGAGCCTATGGTACGTTTGGCGCAAACTATGCACCTATCTTGCACTGACAATAACAGCATTTCCAAACGTTTTGAAACAAGATTCACCTTGACCCGCGTCACCTAGGAGTTCCAGATACATCTGGCGCAAACCGTGCACCTATCTTGAGTTAAGATTAGTACTATCTCCAAACAGAATAAAACAAGCTTCCACTTGAGCCTCATCACCTAGGAGTACTATTGGGCGCGTCCAAAATGATTACTGAGCCTATGGTACATTTGGCGCAAACCATGAAACTATCTTGAGTCAAGATTAACACTATCTCCAAACGGACTGAAATGAGCTTCCACTTGAGCCTCGTCACCTAGGAGTACTATCGGGTGCATCCAAAATGATTTCTGAACCTATGATACATTTGATGCAAACCATGCACCTATCTTGCACGGATGCTAACTCCACCTTCAAACAGACAAAAACAAGATTCCACATGACCCACGTCACCTAGGAGTTCCATCAAGTGCGTCCAAACCGAGCCTTTGGTACGTTCGGCACAAACCGTGCACCTATCTTGTGTCAAGATTGGCACCATCTCCAAACGGACCGAAATGAGCTTCCACTTGAGCCTCGTCAGCTAGGAGTACCATTGGGTGCAACCAAAATGATTTCCGAGCCTATGGTATGTTCTGCGCAAACCGTGCACCTCTGTTGCGTCGATACTAACTTCGTCTCCAATCTAACAAATACAAGATTCCACATGACCCACATTACCTAGAAATTCCATTGGCTGTGTCCAAAACAATTTTTGAGCCAATGGTACATTCAGCACAAACCGTGCAGCTATCTTGCATCAAGATTAGCACAATCTCCAAACGGACTGAAACGAGCTTCCAATTGAGCCTCGTCACCTCAAAGTTCCATTGGGAGCGTCCAAATGGATTTCAGAGCCTGTGGTACGTTTGGCGCAAACCGTGCACCTATCTTGCACAGACACTAACCCCACTCCAAATGGACCGAAACGAGATTTCATATGACCCACGTCACCTAGGGGTTCAATCGGGTGCGTCCAAAATCATTTCCAAGCCTATGGTACGTTTAGCACAAACCGTGCACCTATCTTGCATCAAGATTAGCAGTATCTCTAAATGGACCAAAACGAGCTTCCACTTGAGCCTCGTCAACTTGGAGTACCATCGGGTGCATCCAAAATGATTTCTAACCCTATGGTACGTTTAGCGCAAACCATGCACCTATCTTGCTCTGACACTAACACCGACATGGAACAGACCAAAACGTGATTCCACATGAGCCACATCACCTAGGAGTTCCATCGGCTTCTTCCAAAACGATTTCCAAGCCAATGGTACGTTTGGCGCAAACCATGCACCTATCTTGCACCGAAACTAACACCGTTTCCAAACCGACCGAAACAAGATTCGCCATGACCGACGTCACCTAGGTGTTCTATCAGGTGCGTCCAAAATGATTTGTGAGCCTATGGTACATTCGGCGTAAACAGTGCACCTATCTTGCATCAAGATTTGCACTATCTCCAAACGGACTGAAACGAGGTTCGACTTGTGCCTCATCACCTCAGTACATTCAGGTGCGTCCAAAACTATTACTGATCCTATGGTACATTTGGCGCAAACCATGCAGCTATCTTACACCGACACTAACACCGTCTCCAAACCGACCGAAACAAGATTCTCCATGACCCATGTCACCTAGGACTTCCATCGAGTGCGACCAAATTGATTTTCAAGCCTATGTTACGTTTGGCATAAACTATGCATCTATTTTGCATCAAGATTAGCACTATCTCCAAACAGACCGAAATGAGCTTCCACTTGAGCCTTGTCACCTAGGAGTATCATTGGGTACATCCCAAATGATTTCTAAGGCCATGGTTCTTTTGGCGCAAACCGTGCACCTATCTTGAGTCAAGATTAGTACTATCTCCAAACGGATCAAAACGAGCATCCACTTGAGCCTCATCACCAAGATGTACCATCGGGTGCAACCAAAATAATTACCGAGCCAATGGTACATTTGGCGCAAACCATGCACCTATCTTGAGTCAAGACTAACACTATCTCCAAACGGACCGAAATGAACTTCCACTTGAGCCTCGTCACGTAGGAGTACCATGTGGTGCGTCCAAAACGATTACTGAGCCTATGGTATGTTTGGCGCAAACCATGCACCTATCTTGCACCAAAACAAACACTGTTTCCAAACGGACTGAAACAAGATTCGCCATGACCCACGTCACCTTGGAGTTCCATCAGGTGTGTGCAAAACGATTTCTGAGCCTATGGTATGTTCGGCTTAAACTATGCACCTATCTTGCGTCAAGATTAGCACTATCTCCAAACGGACTGAAACAAGCTTCCACTTGAGCCTCGTCACCTAGAAATACCATTGGGTATGTCCAAAATAATTTCTAAGCCAATGGTACATTTGGTGCAAACCGTGCACCTATCTTAAGTCAAGATTAGTACTATGTCCAAATGGATCAAAACGAGCTTCCACTTGAGCCTCATCACCTAGGAGTGCCATTGGATGCGTCCAAAATGATTACTATGCCTATGGCACGTTTGGCGGAAACTGTGCACCTATCTTGAGTTAAGATTAACACTGTCTCCAAACGGACCGAAATGAGCTTTCACCTAAGCCTCGTCACCTAGGAGTACCATCAGGTGCATCCAAAATAATTTCTGACCCTATGGTACGTTTGAGCAAACCATGCACCTATCTTGCACGGACGCTAACTCCGTCTTCAAACGGACCAAAACAAGATTGCACAAGACCCACATCACCTAGGAGTTTCATTGGGTGAGTCCAAAATGATTTCCTAGCCTATGTACTTTCGGTGCAAACCGTGCACCTATCTAGTGTCAAGATTGGCACTATCTCCAAACAGACCAAAACGAGCTTCCACTAGGTGTACCATCGGGTGCGTGCAAAACGATTTCTGAGCCTTCGAACGTTCTGCGCAAACCGTACACCTCTCTTGCACCGATGCTAACTCAGTCTCCAATCCGACCAAAACAACATTCCACATGACCCACGTCACCAAGAAGTTCCATCAGGTGCGCCCAAAATAATTTCTAAGCTAATGGTACATTCAGTGCAAATCGTGCACCTATCTTGCGTCAAGATTAGCACTATCTCTAAATAGACTGAAACGAGCTTCCACTTGAGCCTCGTCACCGCGAAGTACCAATGGGTGCATCCAAAATGATTACTAAGCCTACGGTACATTTGGCGCAAACCGCGCACCTATCTTGCACTAACACTGATACCGTCTCCAAACGGACCGAAACAAGATTTGACATGACCCACGCCACCAAGGGGTTCCATTGGGTGCGTCCAAATTGATTTTCGAGCCTATGGTACATTCAGCGCAATACGTTAAGATTAGCACTACCTCTAAATAGTCCGAAACGAGCTTCCACTTGAGCCTCGTCAACTTGGAGTACCATCGGGTGCGTCCAAAATGATTTCTAACCCTATGGTACATTTGGCACAAACCTTGCACCTGTCTTGCTCTGACACTAACACCATCATGGAACAGACCAAAACAAGATTCCACATGAGCCACATCACCTAGGTGTTCCATCGGCTTCGTCCAAAATGATTTCTAAGCCTATCATACTTTTGGAGCAAACTATGCACCTATCTTGCACCGACACTAACATCGTCTCTAAAGAGACCGAAACAAGATTCGCCATGACCCACATCATCTAGGAGTTCCATCGGGTGCTTCCAAAATGATTACTGAGACTATGGTACATTCGTCGTAAACAATGCACCTATCTTGCATCAAGATTAGCACTATCTACAAAAGGACAAAAATGAGGTTTCACTTGTGCCTCTTCACCTCGGAGTACCATCGGGTGCGTCCAAAACGATTACTGAGCCTGTGGTACGTTCAGCTTAAACTATGCACCTATCTTGCGTCAAGATTAGCACTATCTCCAAACGGACCAAAACGAGCTTCCACTTGAGCCTCGTCACCTAGAAATACCATTGGGTATGTCCAAAATAATTTCTAAGCCAATGGTATTGATATGACCACGATAACCAACAACATGTTACAACCTCCAAGTCAAGTTATACCATCACCAGTCCAAGTCTTTGATGGACCAATTACACGTAGTCGAGCCAAGAAGCTACAACAAGAGGTGCACGCGCTACTTTCTGAAAATCATTTTAATGTTAATGAGAATTATATACTGCCTAAGTCGTGCACATTCCTATTGCTTAGGTGCACCACGGAGGATGACAAGAAGACACCAAGGGTGAACCAAAGAGGAGGATCACGTTCGAGCCAGTCCCGTGTGACAGAACCATCAGAAAGAATCAGTCACAACGTTTTGCTCGCAAAAGCTATGAAGGCCCATGAGGACTTGTTAGAAAGCTTATCAAGTCTAGTTTCAAGCCCAAGTTCTCTCACTTGATTTGGATTCTCCAATGTTGAGATTCGACTGATTTAGTACAGACTGGTCAGCTAGTCAGCAGTCAGCCTGATGTCCAAGTTCCCATGCAAAACTATACCAATCTACAATATTTCGTGGTACATGCTGCACATGGTGTGAAAGGTTATCAAGTTAACTTTCCAACCCAACAAACCGCATGTCATTTGGAGTTTCCAAGATAGAGTTATTGCCAAAACACTGAAGACTGCGCTGAACACCAGCAGCCACACGAAAACTCTCCAGGAAGGCATCTCGAGGAGGCCCGTTCACATAGTGCGTCTTATATTTTTCTTTTCGAGTTTCCACCTATCTAGCAGGGCTGTTGCTAGTATAAATACCTCCTAGACTCATTGCAATCTCAGACTTTTGATAATAGAATACAAACCCCCCTTTTGTTCAGCTGTGTGCTAACAAATATTGAGAGAGATCTCTACCCCTTTGCTCTTGTGATTTCCTTTGCGAGATTTACAGAAGCGGCGGCTTCATCCGCTCCCAATTGGTGCTCCTACTCCCTTCGAGGTTTCCTCGATTGATTGTAGGCTGTGTTGGTTGGTTCTTTGAGAGTGTGGTTGGGCGAATCCTCGATTCAGGTTGCCGGTTAAAGACGGTGGTTGGCTTCGAGTTTTATTTGCCAGGTTGCACTAGTTATCGCTGCCTGCAGCAAGTTATCCGGTTGTTCTTCAGCTAGTTATCGGTGATCATCCTACGTCGTGAAGATCGGGACCCCCTGAGCGTATCATCTGGTATCAAAGCTTTCGTTACCACGGTAGGATTTCTTTCCCTTAGCTACTTATATATTTTGTTTCGTCCAATCCACCAAAAAGCCTAAAAAATACATTGCTTTAGCCCTTTGTTTCAATCTGTTATTTTAGTGAGTTTTGTTAAGTTTCAGTTCATTAGAGTCTTTGTTTTAGTTGCTGATCATTATCCTTTGTGTGTCCTTTGAGCCTCTTTATATATCTGAAAATCCCTATAAAAAAATCTGAAAACTCATATCATGTCCTTCGCGTAAACTTTGATCCTATTATAGCTACCGGTTGTGTTTTGTTCTTATCTTAATTGTGCAAGTGTCTTAATCTGATCTTTGTGTTTAGTTATAAAAAAAAAGTGTGTCAAAAAAAAAGATAAGAAAGAAAAATAAAAAAAAGAATAGAGAAAAACTAAGAAAGAAAGGTTGAAAGATCAGTAGGTTTATGTGCACAAGTGCTAAAAGTTTTCATATCAAGTAGTGCAACCAGTGTGTTATCCTTGTTTAGGTGCAAAATTTTGGTTGGGTTTGATTGCAACACTTGCATCCTAATCATACTCCTTGTTTGCATCAAATCTGAAATTTCCTTGCGTGTGTGTGTGATCGATTTACATCTCATTCATATTCTATGATCAGCACTAGGCAGAGAACTTCTAGTTTGGATTGTTACTTAATATTACAATAACTAGAATTTAGATTGCATTCCTTGTTTTATTCTCCACCAAGCTCCACATACAAACCACCGTAATCTGTACTCTCTAGTCTTGTTTTTGCCTCGCCATCACTTTCAGTTACCACCACACATTTGTTTCTCTGTAATCCGCGGCAGGGAATTCATAAGAGCTTTGGTTGGTAAGAGAGGTGAGGTTGTGAGAGTTCTACATATTTTCCTATACCACATATAAGCTTGCTATTTTGCATATGCAATAACCATGATAGGCCGAAGATATACCAATCTTCCATTCTATGGAAGTAATGATCCGGAGGAATTTCTCGTTTGGGCAGAAGAAATGGAGATTGAACTTGAGGTTCAAGATTTTTCAGAAGCCAAGGAGATATCACGAGTTGTGCTTGAATTTGAAGATTATGCTCATGATTGGTGGAAACAATATCCACATAAGCATCTCATCAAGAATTGGGAAGATTTGAAGAAGGCCATGAGAAAAGAATTTGTTCCAAGGGAATATCGGCTGATTTTGCTTCGTCGTTTGCAGCGTGTGAAGCAAGGTAGTAAATCTGTCCAAGCATATTATGATAAGCTGAATTCTTCCTTGCATCGTGCAAATGTTGTTGATGACATGAATGCAATGGAATATTTTGAGAGAGCTCTTAATGGTAACATTGCTGCTGCACTTGAGGGCAAATATTTTAGAAGTATGCAAGATCTTCTAAGTTATGCAATTAGAGAGGAAAAGAAAGTTATGAAGGTGCAGCAAGGCAAGGTCACCCAGAACATTAGTTTGTGCCAAGATAAAAGTGCTAAGTTGCAGCCCATTATGTCCTCCATTGTTGGAAAAAAGCAATCATCAAGTCCATGCAAGAAGAGAGGACATGTTGTCCCAAAAGTTTCTTTAGTTGATTCTAGTACCAAGAGAAGTGAACATCAACAAATCAACTCCAAGAAGAACTTTGTTGTGCAGCAAGAAGAAGGCTCTATGTCCCAAATTGATATGGAAAATGGTGAGGTGTGTGACATTACAATGGATCATAGTGTTACACCATCTCTTGATGTTGTTGCTATCCCAAAGTGCCATTTACAATCTGAGGTTGATGAGAATCAAGTTACAAATGTTCCCATCAATGTTTGTCTTAGTTTTGAGCAAGATCAAGAAGAAAATTCAGCTGCACATGACACACAAAGTGAGGTAGCAGAAGCCACTATGCAAGTTGTGGAAGATCATCAGTTGAGTTGTGAAACTAGAGAAGGTACTTCTCTGATCGAGGTTGATCCTTTGTGTGTTGAGTTGAGAGAACATGCTACAGTTCCACGCCATGGAAATCTAAAAAATTTTCATCAAGAAGCACTACCACCATGTCTGAACACAAGTGCTGCAGATCTTAAAAGTTCTAAGCCTTGTTCTAGTGCTAAAAGTGGAGAAGTTATATGCTCCAAATCTGTCCAGAAATTTTCTATGTCATCTGATGAAAATTCAGTACCCAATTATGACCAAGAGGTTGACAACACTCTGATTTTTGAAGGTGAATCTAATCTGAATTTGAAGGCCAATCAATGTTTCAGTTTGAGAGCTGAATGTGAGCACAAAGATGATGCTATTGTGCCGTCTATTGCTAGTAATAAATCTGTCCAAGACGAAGTTCATCATGATCTAATGGATCTGAAGTTTCAAACCAACATGGTTCCAAGCACAAATGTGGTGTCAAGATGTGTTGTACCATCAGCTGCATTATGTGATGAATTATTGGACAGTGGTGCTGAAATTTTGTGCTCCCCCATGTCACAGAGTGTTGAGATTATTGAAGGAAAGATTAGTGCACATGATTCCACTTATACTAATGCCAGTCCAGCATCTTTGGAGGAGGTCAAAGATGATTATTTGGTTGCATCTATTGCTATTCCAATGCCACAGAAAGTTCAGATTGAAGGCAATATTAGTGGAGATGAATCCACATTAGCAATTGAGAGATCATCATTGTTTGAAGAGGATAGACCTGATGGTGTTGCTGCCACCATTACTGCCCCAATGGCAATCGATTACGTCATGAATGATGGAAGATATTCATATGTTCCTCTAGAAGACATTGAAGATATTATGCATCAAATCCCTTGTGAGAATGAGTGCCACATAGCCAAATTGAGTGAGAGTGAAAACAAAAGTGAGTTGTGTGATTCCACCAAATGTGAGATTGAGAGTATCCACAGTATGAGTGTGAGGGATACACCACACAGAAAGAGAGAGCTTTATTGCAAGGCATGCACGGATGATTTTAACACTAACCCACTAATGTCTACTCTTAGTGTTGTTTCTCCTAACATGCAGGTATATAAAGAAGATTCGGTGGAGATGGCTGCTCAAAAGACCCCCAAGCTTGGCCAGAGAAATGCGAGGGTTGCCATTATTGAGAACCAACTCTATGTTGTGCAAAACCTGAACCATGACAAGGAAAAAGGTAAAAGTTCAGAGATACAATGCATCATTCATGCACCATCACAAAATCTGAAAGGTAATGCAAACAATTTAGAACTGAATCTGCAACATATATTGACCAGTAATTGTGATGACAAATTTGTGATGACAAATTTGCTTCAACTAAAATTGAGTATACACGAAATCTTTATGCTGATTTGATTGATCCACATGTTGATACAAGTGCTGAAATTTGGAAAGTTGACAAACATTGTTCAATCATGCATGACCATTGCTATACTTTGACTGAAATATATGATAATTTACATGTCGATAATGTGGGCCGTGTGAAATTGATTAGTCATGCTGAATTCTTTAGAAGAATATCTCCTGCTGAATGTATGTTCTATGTCAAGCTTGATGAATTTGTTAATATTAATAAAATGGTTGAAAGTGTTCTTGATATATCATCTATGAAATCTTTGAATAGTGCCTACAGCTGCAAGTTTACATTTAACATCATTGGACACTACATTATAAATAAATTTTATGTTTGTGCTCTTTGCATAACATGTCACAACATTGCTGAATTGAAGTTGAATAAAATGAGTTGTACATCTTGTGAAACATACTTTTCTTTATTTGAGATAAAAAGGTTGTTTAGAGCTTGTTGTTCAGAACAATCAATGTTATTTTCTTGTTCATATTCTTCACTGAAACAAAGAAATCTTGTGCAAATGTGTTTGGTTCCTTCACCCAAAGTCTTTCTATATACATGTGGAACCATTGAGTATGAAAGGTACATTACTAAACCTTTGCATGAGTTGAGCATCAAGAATTATTGGAATACCAGACATGCTTCGTTCACATCTGTTGAAATGTTTGATTTTGCAAAGATAAAACATGATAACCTGAATCAAATGAGTGGTTTAAAAGAAATTTTTGTGCCTCCATTTTCAAAGTTAATTTCAGGTTCACAAAATCTGAGAAACTATTCATCTCATCGAAAAGGAAATAATGTGCATATGAATTATAAAGAAGATAATGAACAATCTTCAACAAGTAATCATAGCAATTGGCATATGCATCCACTCTCTATTTTCTTTAGACTGTTTTCAGGAGAGCAAAAGCAGAGGACAAGTTTTTTTGAAGATAGGAAGGATGATAGGATCATACCAAGGACATCAACATTCACTCTTAATTCTAAGGATCCATTCAAGGTGAAAGCTAAACTTGATTCTAAATCCTTTTGGTTTCCACCTATAAGACTACTACTTGGTTTATATGATTATAGATTCAAACACATTGCTGTGATGGAAGAAGGAGATTGCAATAGAAACATAGCATCTACCCCTGTTGGCCTAGCACAATTTTTGGACTTCGATGGATTAGAGTCGAGGACGACTCTTTTTCAAGGGGGGGAGGATGATATGACCACGACAACCAACAACATGTTACAACCTCCAAGTCAAGTTATACCATCACCAGTCCAAGTCTTTGATGGACCAATTACACGTAGTCGAGCCAAGAAGCTACAACAAGAGGTGCACGCGCTACTTTCTGAAAATCATTTTAATGTTAATGAGAATTATATACTGCCTAAGTCGTGCACATTGCTATTGCTTAGGTGCACCACGGAGGATGACAAGAAGACACCAAGGGTGAACCAAAGAGGAGGATCACGTTCGAGCCAGTCCCGTGTGACAGAACCATCAGAAAGAATCAGTCACAACGTTTTGCTCGCAAAAGCTATGAAGGCCCATGAGGACTTGTTGGAAAGCTTATCAAGTCTAGTTTCAAGCCCAAGTTCTCTCACTTGATTTGGATTCTCCAATGTTGAGATTCGACTGATTTAGTACAGACTGGTCAGCTAGTCAGCAGTCAGCCTGATGTCCAAGTTCCCATGCAAAACTATACCAATCTACAATATTTCGTGGTACATGCTGCACATGGTGTGAAAGATTATCAAGTTAACTTTCCAACCCAACAAACCGCATGTCATTTGGAGTTTCCAAGATAGAGTTATTGCCAAAACACTGAAGACTGCGCTGAAGACCAGCAGCCACGCGAAAACTCTCCAGGAAGGCATCTCGAGGAGGCCCGTTCACATAGTGCGTCTTATATTTTTCTTTTCGAGTTTCCACCTATCTAGCAGGGCTGTTGCTAGTATAAATATCTCCTAGACTCATTGCAATCTCAGACTTTTGATAATAGAATACAAACCCCCCTTTTGTTCAGCTGTGTGCTAACAAATATTGAGAGAGATCTCTACCCCTTTGCTCTTGTGATTTCCTTTGCGAGATTTACAGAAGCGGCGGCTTCATCCGCTCCCAATTGGTGCTCCTACTCCCTTTGAGGTTTCCTCGATTGATTGTAGGCTGTGTTGGTTGGTTCTTTGAGAGTGTGGTTGGGCGAATCCTCGATTCAGGTTGCCGGTTAAAGACGATGGTTGGCTTCGAGTTTTATTTGCCAGGTTGCACTAGTTATAGCTGCCTGCAGCAAGTTATCCGGCTGTTCTTCAGCTAGTTATCGGTGATCATCCTACGTCGTGAAGATCGGGACCCCCTGAGCGTATCAGGTATATTTGGTGCAAACCGTGCACCTATCTTGAGTCAAGATTAGTACTATGTCCAAACGGATCAAAACGAGCTTCCACTTGAGCCACATCACCTAGGAGTACCATTGGGTGCGTCCAAAATGATTACTGTGCCTATGGCACGTTTGGTGGAAACTGTGCACCTATCTTGAGTTAAGATTAACACTGTCTCTAAACGGACCGAAATGAGCTTTCACCTAAGCCTCGTCACCTAGGAGTACCATCGGGTGCATCCAAAATGATTTCTGACCCTATTATACGTTTGAGCAAACCATGCACCTATCTTGCATGGACGCTAACTCCATCTTCAAATGGATCAAAACAAGATTGCACAAGACCCATATCACCTAGGAGTTCCATCATATGCGTCCAAAATGATTTCCCAGCCTATGTACTTTCAGTGCAAACCGTGCACCTATCTAGTGTCAAGATTGGCACTATCTCCAAATAGACCAAAACGAGCTGATGAGGACATCATTGGCTCAAAGATGACCATGCCAACCACTTCTATACCAAAGGTGCAACCATTCTATATGAGGCTTATCATTGATGCAATTGATGAATTGATGCTGCACCATGATGTGTGTTCATTCTCATTTTTAGAATTACTTACATGGATCAAAGGAAGGTTTGATTGCATATGGAAAGCATGGAAGGTTAATGAAGTTGATTGGGGACCAAATCCAAGTATTCCTAACGTCCTCCGCTAGGCCACCACGTCACTTTGGTTCCAAGGACAGAAAGAGTCCAAGTCCAACACGTTTTGGAAGTTGAATTCGGACTGCAAAATAGTCCCAAATTGCGACGGTCACCACGACTTCATACGGACTCCGATTGGGACGTTATAGCATTTTTTGGAAAGCTTATCAAGTCTATTTTCCAACGGATCTAGACTCATGGCTATATCTTATCCGATGCTTTCGCAATCGTCATTTCACCCCGGGACCTTTTCTGCCTTTGGTGCTGCGACACCCTATTTTGGGCCGATGGTCCATGTATCAATTTGGGTCCATTAAGGACGTGTCCTAGGGTTGGAGAACGACCCCAACACCCCCTGGTCATTCCCCTAGGTATTAATAAGGATTAGAGCTGCCACAAATAGATTTGGTTTTATTTTGTTGAAAGTTTAGCCATTGCTACTTCCTTGTAGACGCGTGTGTTGACTAGACCATCCGTTCTACTTGATTCAGAACCCCAACTTTGTGAGTTTAGATTGGTTTTTCATCTCCATATTTGTAATTGAGTTGCTTATTCTACTTGTTCTTGCTTGTTCCTTGATTGCTTGCAGGAATTACCCTAGTGGTTTGGTTGATCGTGCTCCACAAGATCACGATGGCTGTTGGAGGTGGTGTATCGGTTGCTAAGGCGCAGCTTGGAAGGCTGTAGTCAGGCCGTGAACGTCATCTCCATCCACCAATCGAGTTATCTCACGCTTCTCATCAAAAGATCGACCACAAACCCTTGTGGGTTTATATCAGTTTGTAATCAGAGCAAGGTTTTTTAGTGAGAGACTTCCAATTCTTCGCTGTTTTAATTTTCCTATAGTCCAGAAAAGCCAAAAAAAATAGTAGATTAGTTTACCCGCACTCCTATAAACCCTTTGAGCCTTTTGCTAGCACTGCTTAGTTAGGGCTTGTTGAGTTTTTGCTTGCATCGGTTGTGTCGAGTTGCTGGTATTAGTGTCTATTCCTTTAGAGTTTTGAGTTCTATCACGTTTTGGTCACCACGAGATCCACCATCACCATATACATCGTTGCTGCGTTTCTGCCACCCCGGATCCATATGATGTCCGATTTGGGAGTTTAAATACAATCTGGAAACTTGAAGTTGTCTTCTTTCCAACGGATCTGACCTTGCTGCAAAATTCGATCTGAGCACTCCACAATCATCTTAGAGATTTCCGCATCTGCGGTATTAACAAGAGTTGTTAAATCTGACTTTGAAGAGGCTGTGTGCAATAGCCTTATTGTTTGGGTTGTCATAGTACCAAATAAAAAATTTAGGCCTCTGCAAAAAAAAGAAAGAAAAAGAAGAAGAAAAAGACAAGAGAAGGAGAAGAAACAAGGGGCTAAATCTGTTGTTTTCTTCATGCTGTGCTAGTTGTTCTTTTTCAGTGACTACCTTTGTGTCTAGGCTCACGTCTCTAGCATGGTTTAGCCTAGAACCAGCACAGTACCTCCATTGAACGATTATTCAGCTTGCTTTTGTGACTAACGTGGTGCTCGTACTTCCTTGCTTTAGCCCACCTATAGCTCCACATATTTCGACTACAGCTTGACAGGTGTTGTTGTTGCGGCACCGATACACTTCACTCCATGGTTGTAGACTTGTTGGTTGCCATCACCTCCTGTTTGGTTTGGTAAGAACTTGTAAGGGCTTGTTTTAACAAGTTGAGTTTGAGAGAGTTACAACCGACACATCCTAGTAGTTGATAGGAGGGTACATATTATTTTTGTGTTTCTTGTTTTCTACTAATCATGACAGGTGATATGGAGATTTTTGAGCTGTTGAAACTAGACCCTCATATTCAAAATGTCATTCAACACTTGACGTTATATGATGGTGAGTTTGATCCTCATGCTTACATTGATTGGGAGTTAAAAGTAGACAATGAATTTGATGAGCATGACCTGTCCGAGAAACAAAAGATTTGTATTTCCTCTAATATTTTGAATGAAAATGCTTTGCTAGAATGGAAACACATTTGTAGGCACAACAATGTTCTAGAATCTTGGAAAGACTTCAAATTTCTTTTAGAGATGCATTCGTTCCTGCATATTATGTTGATTATTTGCTTGCAAAATTAGACAACTTGAAGCAGGGTAGTAAGACTGTGAAACAATACTACCATAATTTTAAGATTTGTATCATGTTTGGTGGATTGGATGAATGCATGGAAGATGTTATGAGTAGATTCATGAGAGGGCTCAATTCTAAAATTCGAACCTTGTTAATTAGCAAATCATATTGCCATATTGGTCAATTGTTTTGTCTGGCTCTCAATGCTGAAAAAGAGATTCTATTATCTATGAATACTTGCCAGAATGATGTGACCCATAATGTCCAAAATTTGTCCACTATGCATGCTAATGAAGAGCAACAAATAGTGGAACCCACTACTGATTTCCCTTTGTCACAAAATGAATTACTCACTGTTCCTTATGATAAAGAGGAGTTGTGTGCTGATGATTCTTTTACTCCTATGCCACAAGTAGCGAATAAGTGTGATACTTTTGGTTTGGAACCATATAAATGTGCTGAAGATAAGCTTTTTCATCCTATTACATGTGCACAAGATGAACTGAATTTACTGTCCTCTTTAAATACTTTGGGTTATATTGAATTTGATATTCTGTGTAATCTAAATTGTCTAAAAGAGAAACTTAAATTTGATTCTGGTTTGCCGAGTTTTAATCATTGTTCGCTTCATGCAATTGGCAAATATGACAGCAAAGGAGAATATTTGGTGCATAAAGTTTATATTTGTTCTAATCTGAAATATCCTTTTGGGCCACAATACCATGATCAAATTGAGGGCTGCACTAACACTAATGATGTCTTGCAAAGTTTTTCTAGTTTTCCCCATATGCAACAGGATAAATATCAAGAAGGGGAGCACGGTTCACTTTTACCTACAACACATACTCCAACAAAGATCAAATCGAGGACGGTTTGCTGTCAAGAAGGGGAGAATGATGAGGACATCATTGGCTCAAAGATGACCATGCCAACCACTTCTATACCAAAGGTGCAACCATTCTATATGAGGCTTTATCATTGATGCATTTGATGAATTGATGCTGCACCATGATGTGTGTTCATTCTCATTTTTAGAATTACTTACATGGATTAAGGGAAGGTTTGATTGCATATGGAAAGCATGGAAGGTTAATGAAGTTGATTGGGGACCAAATCTAAGTATTCCTAACGTCCTCCGCTAGGCCACCACGTCACTTTGGTTCCAAGGACAGAAAGAGTCCAAGTCCAACACGTTTTGGAAGTTGAATTCGGACTGCAAAATAGTCCCAAATTGCGACGGTCACCACGACTTGATATGGACTCCGATTAGGACGTTATAGCACTTTTTGGAAAGCTTATCAAGTCTATTTTCCAACGGATCTGGACTCATGGCTATATCTTATCCGATGCTTCCGTAATCGTCGTTTCAACGCCGGGACCTTTTCTGCCTTTGGTGCTATGTCACCGTATTTTGGGCCGATGGTCCATGTATCAATTTGGGTCCATTAAGGACGTGTCCTAGGGTTGGAGAACGACCCCAACACCCCCTGGTCATTGCCCTAGGTATTAATAAGGATTAGAGCCGCCACAAATAGATTGGGTTTTGTTTTGTTGAAAGTTTAGCCATTGCTACTTCCTTGTAGACGCGTGTGTTGACTAGACCATCCGTTCTACTTGATTCAGAACCCCAACTTTGTGAGTTCAGATTGGTTTTTCATCTCCATATTTGCAATTGAGTGCTTGTTCTACTTGTTCTTGCTTGTTCCTCGATTGCTTGCAGGAATTACCCTAGTGGTTTGGTTGATCGTGCTCCACAAGATCACGACGGCTGTTGGAGGTGGTGTATCGGTTGCTAAGGCGTAGCTTGGAAGGCTGTAGTCGGGCCATGAACGTCATCTCCATCCCCAAATCGAGTTTCTCACGCTTCTCATCGAAAGATCGACCACAAACCATTGCGGGTTCGTATCACGAGCTTCCACTAGGTGTACCATCAGGTGCGTGCAAAACGATTTCTGAGCCTTCGAACATTCTGCGCAAACCGTGCACCTCTCTTGCACCGAAGCTAACTCAGTCTCCAATCCAACCAAAACAACATTCCATAGGACCCACGTCACTAAGAAGATCCATCAGGTATGTCCAAAATAATTTGTAAGCCAATGGTACATTCAGTGCCAATCGTGCACCTATCTTGCGTCAAGATTAGCACTATCTCCAAACAGACTGAAACGAGCTTCCACTTGAGCCTCGTCACCGCGAAGTACCAACGGGTGCATCCAAAAAGATTACTAAGCCTACGGTACATTTGGCGCAAACCGCGCACCTATCTTGCACTGACACTAATACCGTCTCCAAACGGACCAAAACAAGATTTGACATGACCCACGCCACCAAGGGGTTCCGTCGGGTGCGTCCAAATTGATTTTCGAGCCTATGGTACATTCAGCGCAATATGTTAAGATTAGCACTACCTCCAAATAGTCCGAAACGAGCTTGCACTTGAGCCTCGTCAACTTGGAGTACCATCCGGTGCGTCCAAAATGATTTTCTAACCCTATGGTACATTTGGCACAAACCTTGCACCTATCTTGCTCTGACACTAACACCATCATGGAACAGACCAAAACAAGATTCCACATGAGACACATCACCTAGGTGTTCCATCGGCTTCGTCCAAAATGATTTCCAAGCCTATCATACTTTTGGAGCAAACTGTGCACCTATCTTGCACCGACACTAACATCGTCTCTAAAGAGACCGAAACAAGATTCGCCATGACCCACATCATCTAGGAGTTCCATCGGGTGCTTCCAAAGTGATTACTGAGACTATGGTACATTCATCGTAAACAATGCACCTATCTTGCACTATCTACAAAAGGACAAAAATGAGGTTCCACTTGTGCCTCTTCACCTCGGAGTACCATCGGGTGCGTCCAAAACGATTACTGAGCCTGTGGTACGTTCAGCGTAAACAATGCACCTATCTTGCATCAAGATTAGCACTATCTCCAAATGGACTGAAACGAGATTCCACTTGTGCCTCATCACCTAGGAGTACCATTAGGTACATCCAAAATAATTTCTAAGCCTATAATACACCTAGCGCAAACCATGCACCTATCTTGAGTAAAGATTAGTACTATCTCTAAATGGATCAAAACGAGCTTCCACTTGAGCCTCATCACCTAGGAGTACCGTCGGGCGCATCCAAAACGATTACTGAGCCTATGGCCACAGGACCCACGTCACCTAGGAGTTCAATCAGGTACGTCTAAATCGAGCCTATGGTACGTTCGGCACAAACCGGCACCTATCTTATGTCAAGATTGGCACTATCTCCAAACGGACTGAAATGAGCTTCCACTTGAGCCTTGTCAGCTAGGAGTACCATCGGGTGCAATCAAAACGATTTTTGAGCCTGTGGTACGTTCTGCGCAAACCGTGCACCTCTGTTGCACCAATGCTAACTCCGTCTCCAATCAGACAAAAATAAGATTCCTCATGACCCACGTTACCTAGAAGTTCCGTTGGCTATGTCCAAAACAATTTATGAGCCAATGGTACATCGGCACATACCGTGTTGCTATCTTGCATTAAGATTAGCATAATCTCCAAAAGGACTGAAATGAGCTTCCACTTGAGCCTCGTCACCTTGAAGTGCCATCGGGTGCGTCCAAAAGGATTTCGGAGCCAATGGTACGTTTGGCGCAAACCGTGCACCTAACTTGCACAAACACTAACCCCATCTCCAAATGGACCGAAACAAGATTTGACATGACCCACGTCACCTAGGGGTTCCATCAGGTGCGTCCAAAAAGATTTCCAAGCCTATAGTACGTTCAGCACAAACTGTGCACCTATCTTGCGTCAAGATTAGCACTATCTCCAAATGGACCGAAACGAGCTTCCACTTGGGCCTCGTCAACTTAGAGTACCATCGGGTCCATCCAAAATGATTTATAACCTGATGGTACATTTGGCACAAACCGTGCACCTATCTTGCTCTGACACTAACATCGCCATGGAACAAACCAAAACGAGGTTCCACTTGTGACTCGTCACCTCAGAGTACCATCGGGTGCGTGCAAAACGATTACTGAGCCTATGGTACGTTTGGCGTAAACCATGCACCTATCTTGCACCGACACTAACACCATCTCCAAACACATAGAAATAAGATTCGCCATGACCCACGTCACCTAGGAGTTCCATCGGGTGCGTCCAAAATGATTTCCGAGCCTATGGTAGTTTGGCGTAAACCATGCAACTATCTTGAGTCAAGATTAGTACTATCTCAAAACGGATCAAAACGAGCATCCACTTGAGCGTCATCACTGAGGAGTACCATTAGGTGCGACCAAAACAATTTCAATGCCTATGGTACATTTGGCGCAAACCATGCACCTATCTTGAGTCAAGATTAACACTATCTCCAAACGGATCGAAATGAGCTTCCACTTGAGCCTGGTCACCTAGGAGTACCATCGGGCACGTCCAAAACGATTACTGAGCCTATGGTATGTTTGATGCAAACCATGCACCTATCTTGCACGGACGCTAACTCCGCCTTCAAACGGATCAAAATAAGATTCCACATGACCCACGTCACCTAGGAGTTACATCAGGTGCCTCCAAACCGAGCCTATGGTACGTTCGGCACAAACGGTGTACCTATCTTGTGTCAAGCTTGGCACTATCTCCAAACGGACTGAAATAAGCTTCGACTCAAGCCTTGTCAGCTAGGAGTAGCATCGGGTGCAACCAAAATGATTTCCGAGCCTATGGTGCGTTCTGCGCAAACCATGCACCTCTGTTGCACCGATGCTAACTCCGTCTCCAATCAGAGAAAAACAAGATTCCACATGACCCACGTTACCTAGAAGTTCCGTCAGCTGCTCCAACACAATTTTCGAGCCAATGGTATATTCGGCGCAAACCGTGCAGCTATCTTGCATCAAGATTAGCACTATCTCCAAACGGACTGAAACGAGCTTTGTCACCTCAAAGTACCATCGGGTGCGTCCAAAATGATTTCAGAGCCTATGGTATATTTAGCACAAACCATGCACCTATCTTGGACAGACACTAACACCATCTCCAAATGGACCAAAATGAGATTGGACATGACCCACGTCACCTAGGAGTTCCATCGGGTGCGTCCAAAATGATTTCAAAGCCTGTGGTATGTTCAACACAAACCGTGCACCTATCTTACGTCAAGATTAGCACTATCTCCAAATGGACCAAAACGAGCTTCCACTTGAGCCTCGTCAACTTGAAGTACCATCTGATGCATCCAAAATGATGTCTAACCCTATGGTACGTTTGGCACAAACCATGCACCTATCTTGCTCTGAAACTAACACCGATGTGGAACGAACCAAAACATGATTCCACTAGAGACACATCACCTAGGAGTTCCATCGGGTGCTTCCAAAATGATTTCCAAGCCAATGGTACGTTTGGCGCAAACCATGCACCTATCTTGCACCGACACTAACACCGTTTCCAAATGGACCGAAACAAGATTCGCCATGTCCCACGTCACCTAGGAGTTCCATCGGGTGCATCCAAAATGATTGTCGAGCCTATGGTACGTTCGGTGTAAACAATGCACCTCTCTTGCATCAAGATAAGCACTATCTCCAAACGGACTGAAACGAGGTTCCACTTGTGCCTCGTCACTTGGATACAATCAGGTGCGTCCAAAAGGATTTGCAGAGCCTATGGTACGTTTGGTGCAAACCGTGCACCTATCTTGCACAGACACTAACCCCATCTCCAAATGGACCAAAACAAGATTTGACAAGACCACATCACCTAGGGGTTCCATCAGGTGCGTCCAAAATGATTTCCAAGCCTATGGTACGTTCCACACAAACCGTGCACCTATCTTGCGTCAAGATTAGCACTATCTCCAAATGGACCGAAACGAGCTTCCACTTGAACCTAGTCATCTAGGAGTATCTTGGGTATGTCCCAAATGATTTCCGAGGCCATAGTACGTTTGGCGCAAACCGTGCAACTATCTTGAGTCAAGATTAATACTATCTCAAAACGGATCAAAACGAGCATCCAGTTGAGCGTCATCACCGAGGAGTCCCATCGGGTGCGACCAAAACAATTTCAATGCCTATGGTACATTTGGCGCAAACTGTGCACCTATCTTGAGTCAAGATTAACACTATCTCCAAATGGACCGAAATGAGCTTCCACTTGAGCCTCGTCACCTAGGAGTACTAATGAGGACATGGCACCTTCGGATATGAACAATGATTATAAGGTGCGCTTGTTCCTACATTTGCATAGTGTCTTTGGTTACAATTCACTTGGTTCCACATGTACATGTCACTATTTGATTGTAGGTTCAAATGTGTTTCATAATAGATGTTCATCAAAGTTGAACTTTCGGTTCGTCGGTAGCCCGACAGTGCCTCATTGGGAAGGCCATAATTCATCCATCCGTAGTGCGATCGAGGTCAATGAGCACTTGATGGAAAGCTTGTTTGATAAGCTTTCAAATAGATCTGGTTCCATCTCAATATCACGTCGGCAAGGCCTCCAAATCACCAATATATTCTGTCGCTATTTCTTGCGAGAGCTACACTGTCGTCATGGGCTTGTTAGACATCCTTGGGACCTAGGCCCAAGTTGGAGCACGCCCCAAGAAGATGGAGAATAGCTAAGAGATAGCCTTGGACGTCCTCCTCCTTGGCCACCACCTTAGGAGGCCAGCAAGGACGTCCAAGCCAAGCCAGAGGCCCAGTCCAATCCGAGTTCGAGTCTGCCTCGGCCATCAGGACCAGTCTGTAATAAAATGGATGCCCAGGACGCATCTGAACTCCGTTTTCGATGATCCACATATGGATAGAAAGATAATTTGATAAGGAAGCCAATACAAGTGGTTTCACATCAAAAGCTCTTCGGAATCAACAGGAATCGTCGAAACAAGTCAGCGTTCAGAATCTGTCAGGGTGCTGCGACACCTTCTTTTGGGCCGTTGGGCCTTCTAACGTGTTGGGACACCTTTAGGACGTGAAGAGGGATCCTTGACGTCCCTTAGGCTATATAATCAGTAGCCACCACCTACTTTAGGGTTTGGGTTTTGTTTTAGATGAATTTGTCATTGCACAGTCGCCATTATCGGTTTGCAAGACCCCAACTTCGAGTGCTTAATCATTCATCTACAATTGTCACTTCAATTGAGTTGCATTTTATCTTATTCTTGCTTGTGTTCTTCGATTCGCCATTCAATATCGGGTGCGTCCAAAACGATTACTGAGCCTATGGTACGTTTAGGGCAAACCATTCACCTATCTTGCACCGATACTAACGCCGTTCCAAATAGACTGAAACAAGATTCGCCATGACCCACGTCACCTAGGTGTTCCATCGGGTGCGTCCAAAATGATTTTTGAGCCTATGGTACGTTCGGCATAAACTATGCACCTATCTTGCATCAAGATTACCACTATCTCTAAATAGACCAAAGCGAGCTTCCATTTTAGCCTCGTCACCTAGAAATACCACTAGGTATGTCCAAAATTATTTCTTAGCCTATGGTACATTTGGTGCAAACCGTGCACCTATCTTGTGTCAAGATTAGTACTATGTCCAAACGGATCAAAATGAGCTCTGACTAGAGCCTCATCACCTAGGAGTACCATCGGGTGCATCCAAAATGATTACTGAGCCTATGGTATGATTGGCACAAACCGTGCATCTATCTTGAGTTAAGATTAACATTATCTCCAAACAGACCGAAATGAGCTTTCACCAGAGCCTCATCACCTAGGAGTACCATCGGGTGCGTCAAAAATGATTTCTGACCCTATGGTATGTTTGAGCAAACCAATCACCTATGTTGTACGGATGCTAACTTTGTCTTCGAATGGACCAAAACAAGATTTGACATGACCCACGCCACCAAGAGGTTCCATCGGGTGCATCCAAAATGATTTTTGAGCCTCAAGATTAGCACTATCTCCAAATAGTCTGAAACGAGCATCCACTTGAGCCTCGTTAACTTAGAGTACAATCGGGTGCGTCCAAAACGATTTCTAACCCTATGGTACATTTGGCGCAAACCATGCAACTATCTTTCCCCGACACTAATACCGTCATGGAACAGACCAAAACGATTTCCAAGCCTATGGTACGTTTGGTGCAAACCGTGCACCTATCTTGCACCGACACTAACACTGTCCCTAAACGGACCGAAACAAGATTCGCCATGACCGACGTAACCTAGGAGTTCCATCGGGTGCTTCCAAAATAATTGCTGAGGCTATGGTACGTTCGTCGTAAACATTGCACCTATCTTGTGTCAAGATTTGCACTATATAAAAAAGGACCAAAACGAGGTTCCACTTGTGACTCATCACCTCAGAGTACCATTGGGTGCGTCCAAAACGATTACTGAGCCTATGGTACGTTTGGCGCAAACCTTGCACCTCACTTGCACTGATGCTAACTCCATCTCCAATCAGACCAAAACAGGATTCCACATGACCCACGTTACTTAGAAGTTCTGTCGTCTGCGTCTGAAACAATTTCTGAGCCAATGGTACATTTGGCGCAAACCGTGCACCTATCTTGCATCAAGATTAGCACTATCTCCAAACGGACTGAAATGAGCTTTCAATTGAGCCTTGTCACCTCAAAGTATCATTGGGTGCGTCAAATACTATTATGGAGCCTATGGTACGTTTGGCGCAAACCATGCACCTACCTTGCACAGACATTAACACAATCTCCAAACGGACTGAAACAAGATTTCTAACCCTATGGTACATTTGGCGCAAACCATGCAACTATCTTGCCTCGACACTAATACCATCATGGAACAGACCAAAACGATTTCCAAGCCTATGGTACGTTTGGTGCAAACCGTGCACCTATCTTGCACCGACACTAACATTGTCCCTAAACGGACCGAAACAAGATTCGCCATGACCCACGTCACCTAAGAGTTCCATCGGGTGCTTTCAAAATGATTGATGAGCCTATGGTGCGTTTGTTATAAACAATGTACCTGTCTTGCATCAAGATTAGCACTATCTACAAAAGGACCAAAACGAGGTTCCACTTGTGCCTCGTCACGTCTTAGTAACATCGGATGCATTCAAAACGATTACTGAGCCTATAGTACATTTGGTGCAAACCATGCACCTATCTTGCACCGACACTAACACCGTCTCCAAATGGACTGAAACAAGATTCGCCATGACCCATGGCACCTACGAGTTCCATCGGGTGCGTCCAAAATGATTTTGAGCCAATGGTATGTTTAGCATAAACTATGCACCTATGTTGCGTCAAGATTAGCACTACCTCCAAATGGACCAAAACAAGCTTCCACTTCAGCCTCGTCACCTAGGAGTACCAATGGATACGTCCAAAATAATTTCTAAGACAATACATTAGGCGCAAATCGTGCACCTATCTTGAGTCAAGATTAGTACTATCTCCAAACGGATCAAAACGAGCTTCCACTTGAGCCTCATGAACTTGGACTACCGTCGGGTTTGTCCAAAACGATTACTGAGCCTTTGGTACTATTGGTGCAAACCGTGCACCAATCGTGAGTCAAGATGAACACTATTTCCAAACGGACTGAAATGAGCTTCCAAACGGACCGAAATGAGCTTCCACCTGAGCCTCGTCACCTAGGAGTACCATCAGGTGCATCCAAAATGATTTCTGACCCAATGGTACATTTGAGCAAACCATGCACCTATCTTGCACGGACGCTAACTCCGTCTTCAAACGGACCAAAACAAGATTTGACATGACCCACGTCATCAAGGGGTTCCATCGGGTGCGTCCAAAATGATTTTAAAGTCTATGGTATGTTCAGTGCAATGTATCAATATTAGCACTATATCCAAATAGTCCAAAACGAGCTTCCACTTGAGCCTCGTCAACTTAGAGTACCATCGGGTCCGTCCAAAATGATTTCTAACCGCATGGTACATTTGGCACAAACCTTGCACCTATCTTGCTCAAACACTAACACCATCATGGAATAGACCAAAACAAGATTCCACATGAGCCACATCACCTGGAGTTCCATTGGCTTCGTCCAAAACGATTTCCAAGCCTATGGTACATTTGGTTCAAACCGTGCACCTATCTTGCACTGACACCAACACCGTCTCTAAATAGACCAAAACAAGATACGCCATGACCCAAGCACTTAGGAGTCCAATCTGGTGTGTCCAAAATAATTTTTGAGCCTATGGTACGTTCGCCGTAAACAATGCACCTATCTTGCGTCAAGATTAGCACTATCTATAAAAACACTAAAATGAGGTTCCACTTGTGCCTCGTCGCCTCGGAGTACCATCGAGTGTGTCCAAAACGAAAGCTGAGCCTATGGTACGTTTGGCGCAAACCATGCACCTATCTTGTACCGACACTAACACCGTCTCCAAATAGACCGAAACAAGATTCGCCATGACCCACGTCACCTAGGAGTTCCATCAGGTGCGTCCAAAATGATTTTCGAGCATATGGTACGTTCGGCGTAAACTATGCATCTATTTTGCATCAAGATTAGCACTATCTCGAAACAGACCGAAATGAGCTTCCACTTGAGCCTCGTCACCTAGGAGTATGATTGGGTATGTCCCAAATGATTTATGATCCTATGTTATGTTTGGCGCAAACTTTGCACGAACCTTAAGTCAAAATTAGTACTATCTCCACACGGATTAAAACGAGCATCCACTTGAGCCTCGTCACCTAGGAGTATCATTGGGTATGTCCCAAATGATTTATGAGCCTATGTTACCTTTGGCGCAAACCGTGCACCAATCTTTAGTCAAGATTAACACTATCTCCAAACAGACCGAAATGAGCTTCCAATTGAGCCTCGTCACCTAGGAGTACCATCGGGTGCGTCCAAAATGATTACTGAGCCTATGATACGTTTGGTGCAAACCATGTACCTATCTTGCACCGACACTAACACCGTTTCCAAACAGACCAACGTCACCTAGGAGTTCCATCGGGTGCGTCCAAAACGATTTCTGAGCCTATAATACGTTCAGCGTAAACTATGCATCTGTCTTGTGTCATGATTAGCACTATTTCCAAACGGACTGAAACAAGCTTCCCCTTGAGCCTCGTCACCTAGAAGTCCATTGGGTACGTCCAAAATGATTTCTGAGCCAATGGAACATTTGGTGCAAACCGTGCACCTATCTTGAGTCAAGATTAGTACTATCTCCAAACGGATCAAAACGAGCTTCCACTTGAGCCTCATCACCTAGGAGTGCCATCGGGTGCATCCAAAATGATTACTGTGCCTATGGTACTTTTGGCGAAAACCGTGCACCTATCTTGAGTTAAGATTAACACTGTCTCCAAACAGACTGAAATGAACTTTCACCTGAGCCTCGTCACCTAGGCATACCATTGGGTGCATCCAAAATGATTTGACCCTGTGGTATGTTTGAGCAAACCATGCACCTATCTTGCACGGACGCTAACTCCATTTTTAAATGGACCAAAACAAGATTCCACGAGACCCATGTCACCTATGAGTTCCATCGGGTGCGTCCAAAATGATTTCTGAGCCTTGGAATGTTCCGTGCAAACTGTGCACCTCTCTTGCACTGATGCTAACTCATTCTCCAATTGGACCAAAACAACATTCCACATGACCCACATCACCAAGAAGTTCCATCAGATGCGTCCAAAACAATTTCCGAGCCAATGAAACATTTAGCGCAAACCGTGCACCTATCTTGCGTCAAGATTAGCACTATCTCCAAACCGACTGAAACGAGCTTCCACTTGAGCCTCGTCACCACGGAGTACCAACGGGTGTGTCCAAAACGATTACTGAGCCTACGATACGTTTGGCACAAACCGTGCACCTATCTTGCACTGACACTAACACCATCTCCTAACAGACCAAAACAAGAAATGACATGACCCACGCCACCAAGGGGTTCCATCGGGTATGTCCAACATGATTTTTGAGCCTATGGCACGTTCAGCGCAATGCGTCAAGATTAGCACTATCTCCAAGATGTCCAAAACGAGCTTCCACTTGAGCCTCGTGAACTTGGAGTACCATCGGGTGTGTCCAAAATGATTTCTAACCCTATGGTACATTTGGCACAAACTGTGTGCCTATCTTGCTCTGACACTAACACCGTCATGGAACAGACCAAAACAAGATTCCACATGAGCCGCATCACCTTGGTGTTCCATCAGCTTCGTCCAAAACGATTTCCAAGCCTATGGTAGTTTTGGTGCAAACCGTGCACCTATCTTGCACTGACACTAACATCATCTCTAAAGAGGCTGAAACAAGATTCGCCATGACCCACGTCAGCTAGGAGTTCCATCAGGTGCTTCCAAAATGATTGCTGAGGCTATGGTACGTTCGTCGTAAACAATGCACCTATCTTGCGTCAAGATTAGCACTATCCACAAAAAAGGACCAAAACGAGGTTCCACTTGTGCCTCATCACCTCGGAGTACGATTGGGTGCGTCCAAAACAATTACTGAGCCTATGGTATGTTCAGCCTAAACAATGCACCTATCTTGCATCAAGATTAGCACTATCTCCAAACGGACTGAAACGAGGTTCCACTTGTGCCTCGTCACCTCGGTACATTCAGGTGCGTCCAAAACGGTTACTGATCCTATGGTATGTTTGGTGCAAACCATGGAGCTATCTTACACCGACACTAACACCATCTCCAAACGGACCGAAACAATATTCGCCATGACCCACGTTACCCAGGAGTTCCATATGGTGAGTCCAAAATGATTTTTGAGCCTATGGTACGTTCGGCATAAACTATGCATCTATTTTGCGTCAAGATTAGCACTATCTCCAAACGGGCCGAAATGAGCTTCCACTTCAGCCTCGTCACCTAGGACTACCATTGGGTACCTCCCAAATGATTTCTGAGGCCATGGTTCGTTTGGCGCAAACCATGCACCTATCTTGAGTCAAGATTAGTACTATCCCCAAATGGATCAAAACGAGCATCCACTTGAGCCTCATCACCAAGGAGTACCATCGAGTGCGACCAAAACAATTACCGAGCTTGTGGTATATTTGGCGCAAACCGTGCACCTATCTTGAGTTAAGCCTAAGACTATCTCCAACTGGACCAAAATGAGCTTCCACTTGAGACTCGTCACATAGGAGTACAATGTGTTGTGTCCAACACGATTACTGAGCCTATGGTACGTTTGGCGCAAACCATGCACCTATCTTGCACCAAAACTAACACCGTTTCCAAACGGACCGAAACAAGATTCGCCATGACCCACGTCACCTAGGATTTCCATCACGTGCGTCCAAAATGATTTCTGAGCCTATGATACGTTCAGCGTAAACTATGCACCTATCTTGCGTCAAGATTAGCACTATCTCGAAACGGACCGAAACAAGCTTTCACTTGAGCCTTGTCATCTAGAAGTACCGTTGGGTACGTCCAAAATGATTTCTGAGCCTATGGTACATTTGGTGCAAACCATGCACTTATCTTGAGTGAAGTTTAGTACTGTGTCCAAACAGATCAAAATGAGCTTCCACTTGAGCCTCATCACCTAGGAGTGCCATCGGGTGCATCCAAAACGATTACTGTGCCTATGGTACGTTTGGCGGAAACCGTGCACCTATCTTGAGTTAAGATTAACATTGTCTCCAAACAGACCGAAATGAGCTTTCACCTGATGATGAGACTAGAGGTTGTTCCTGATCTTTTGGTGAGTGTGGGTAAACTCGATTTGTGGTGGATTCGACGTTGGCTGTCCGACTACAACGACCACAAGGTTACTGCGCCTTAGCAACAGGTACACTAGCTCCGATTGTGATGTTCTTACCGTGCCAAGAACACCAAGAACCTGCAAGCAACCGAGAACAAGCAAGAACAGGATGAACAAGCAAATAACTCACGGATTTAAGCCAAAGGCTGAATCTGAATCACAAGTTGGGGTCTTGAAACAAGCAAATCGGGTGGTCTAGCCGACACACGCGTTTACAAGGAAGAAGCAGCAGCTATCTTGCATCTAAACAAAACCCACCCTCATTCTGATGGCTGTTGGCTCTGTTTATAAGGAGGAGAGCACAAGGGGTAGTGGGAAACCCTAATCTGGGCGTCCCTCAAAGGGTTGTAGTTAGTACAAGGCCCAGGCCCAAGCTGTAGGTCTCTGCGTCCTTTGGCTTGCTGCACACAGCTTTGGTGGATTCTGATAGTGGGGTTGGACCCATGTGAAAGAGGACGACGCGCTCTTTCCAACAAGTCAAAAACCAGCTTCATTGGATCTCGTATCAAGGAGTTATGGTACTTTTGATGGAGTGTTCCCTGCTGTCTCGAGATGAGCTGTGCGCCCCTTTAATGATGATTCCCACTTGTTCGGCTGCTCCATCCTCATCATGGGGTCTAAACATAAGGCAATGGAGTCTTAACCAACATTCCTAAGAATAAGACAATCATCACCATGATTTAGTAGCATCCAATTCTGAGACGAGTTTGTATGAACAGCGAGGAACGACTTTACCTGATAATTAAGTTGTCGTGCTCGAGCTCTTGTCATCGGACCTTGTTGTGCAGCAGGTGTGGTTGTGTCAATGGAAGGGATGTCCTCATCATCCTCCCCTTCTTGCATTTGAGTCGTCCTCGACTCTACTTCATCCTCTTTCTCCCAAATATGGCTTCAAATCTGCAATGTTAAATGTGGGGCTAACCCCAAAAGCTGCAGGTAGCTCAAGTTTGTACGCATTATCATTAATCCTTTCTAACACTTTAAAAGGACCATCGGCTCTAGGCAGCAACTTAGACTTTCGCAAATTAGGGAACCTATCTTTTCTCAAATGGAGCCAAACTAGATCACCAGGTTCAAAAATGACATGTTTCTTCCCTTTGCTACCAGCTAGTTTATACTTTGCATTCATGCACTCTATTTTCTCTTTAGTGGTTTCATACAATTTTAAGATCAGTTCAGCACGTTGTTTAGCATCAAAGTTCACTCGCTCCAAGGTCAGAAGAGGTAACAAATCAATAGGAGCACGTGGCACAAACTCATAAACTATCTCAAAAGGGCTTTTCTTAGTGGTAGAATGTTGTGAACGATTATAAGCAAACTCAACATGAGGCAAGCACTCTTCCCACATTTTTATGTTCTTTTTCAAAACAGCCCTAAGCAATGTAGATAAGGTTCTATTGACAACCTCAGTTTGTCCATCAGTTTGGGGATGACAAGTAGTGGAAAATAAAAGCTTAGTCCCTAGCTTAGTCCACAAAGTTCTCCAAAAATGACTAAGAAATTTTGCATCCCGATAAGAAACAATGGTGTTAGGCACACCATGCAATCGAACAATCTCACGAAAGAACAAATCAACAACATGTGTAGCATCATCGCTCTTATGACATGGTATGAAATGTGCCATTTTAGAAAATCTGTCCACAACAACAAACACACTATCCCTCCCCTTCTTTGTTCTAGGCAGTCCTAAAACAAAGTCCATTGAAATATCTTCCCATGGTGCACTTGGAACAGGAAGAGGCATGTATAAACCATGAGGATTAAGGCGTGACTTAGCTTTCTGGCATGTTGTGCAGCGAGCAACGAACCTCTCCACGTCTCTCCTCATCTTGGGCCAAAAGAAATGACCAGCAAGGATGTCCTCTGTCTTCTTCACACCAAAATGTCCCATGAGTCCTCCTCCATGCGCTTCCTGCAACAATAACAAACGCACGGAGCTAGCTGGAATGCATAGCTTGTTGGCTCTAAAGACAAACCTGTCGGTGAGGACGAATCTGTTCCATGTTTTCCCCTCTTGGCAATTCAGCAATACATCTTTGAAATCATTGTCATGTGCATATTGTTTCTTAATAGTTTCCAAACCAAAGATTTTAAAGTCAAGTTGTGAAAGCATGGTGTAACGTCTAGACAAAGCATCAGCAATTATATTTTCCTTCCCCTTTTTGTGTTTGATGACATAAGGAAAGGACTCGATGAATTCAACCCACTTGGCATGTCTATGGTTCAGTTTTGCTTGACTACGGATGTGTTTCAATGATTCATGATCAGAATGTATGACAAACTCTTTAGGCCACAAATAATGCTGCCATGTTTCCAAAGTCTGAACTAGAGCAAGCAATTCCTTATCATAAGTAGAATAGTTCAAACTAGGGCCACTAAACTTTTCACTGAAATACGCCACAAGTTTTCCCTCTTGTAACAGCACACCACCCAACCCAATTCCACTAGCATCACATTCAAGCTCAAAGGTTTTGTTGAAATCAGGAAGCTAGAGTAAAGGTGCATGAGTTAACTTATCTTTGAGCGTGTTGAAAGCATCCTGTTGGGCTGCAGCCCAAGTGAAGGTTGCACCCTTCTTGGTGAGTTCATGCAGCGGGGCTGCAATGGTGCTGAAGTCCTTCACAAATCAACGGTAGAAACCAGCAAGTCCTAGAAAACTCCGCACTTGTGTGACCGTGCAGGGAACAGGCCAGCTGTGTATGGCCTCAACCTTGGCTTGATCAACTTCGATTCCCTGCGGTGTCACAACATATCCAAGAAAAGAGACTCGATCTGTGCAAAAGGTGCACTTCTCAAGATTGCCAAACAAGTGTGCATCCCGAAGAGCATTGAAAATGGCACGCAAATGATCAAGATGTTCCTCTAATGATCTACTATATATCAAGATGTCATCAAAGTATACCACTACAAATCTACCAATAAAAGAGCGTAAAACCTTGTTCATTAATCTCATGAAAGTGCTGGGTGCATTAGTCAATCCAAAGGGCATGACAAGACATTCATATAAACCAAACTTAGTTTTAAACGCTGTTTTCCATTCATCTCCTAGCTTCATACGAATCTGGTGGTAACCACTACGCAAATCAATTTTAGAGAACACAATTGAGCCACTCAATTCATCAAGCATATCATCTAACCTTGGAATAGGATGACGATATCTGATTGTGATGTTGTTTATCGCTCTATAATCAACACACATGCGCCATGATCCATCCTTCTTAGGAACTAAAAGCACGGGAACGGCACAAGGGCTAAGAGACTCATGCACATAACCTTTGTTGAGCAATTCTTGTACTTGTCTCTAAATCTCTTTTGTCTCGTCCGGGTTGGTCCTATACGGCGCACGATTAGCCAAGGAAGCCCTAGGGATGAGGTCAATCTGGTGTTCAATCCCTCGAATTGGTGGCAGCCCCAGTGGTACCTCCTTTGGAAAAACATCGGCATACTCCTGCAAAAGATTAGTGATAGTAGGAAGCAAAGAAATAGATGTATCTTCGAGTGAAAATAAAGTTTCTTTGCAAACCAAAGCATAGCAAACAGTAGTACTAGCATCAATCTCATCCAAATCAGATTTGGTGGCAAAGTAACAAGAGCCTTTCAGCTTGATCTCATTTTTATTATGATGAACATATTTGCTAGACTTCTTCTTATGTTTCTCAAGTTCATTAGCAACAATCTAATTTTTACTAGCAACAGCCTGATTCTTAAGTTTGCTAGATCTAGCAAGTTCATCTCTTATAATAGACTCAGGGGACATGGGGTGCAACATAATCTTCTTGTCATTATGCACGAAAGAGTATTGATTTGTTTTACCATAGTGCAAGGAATCTTTATTAAACTGCCATGGTCTACCTAACAACATAGAGCATGCTTGCATAGGCACAACATCGCAGTCAATGGAATCATGATAAGAACCAATGGCAAACTCTACCCTTACCAATCGGGTTACCTTCACCTTGCCGCTGCTGTTAAGCCACTGAATGTAGTAAGGCTGCGGGTGTGGTTTTGTGCTCAATGAAAGCTTCTCCACCATTTCAGCACTTGCCAAGTTGTTGCAGCTTCCTCCATCTATGATCACACGGCAAGAGCGTTCCTTGATCACACACTTGGTTTGAAACAAAGTGTGGCGCTGATTTTGTTTAGCCCTCTCCATTTGGGCACTTAGCACCCGCTGCACCATGAGGCTCTCATAGTGCTCAGCAGGTTCAGCCCTAATGTGCTCTTCGTCTTGTTGGAAATAATCTCCTTCTGCTACATTGTTAGCAGCAAGCAAAGCATATGTTTCTTCATCAAATTCACTAGCAGAGGAATACCCACCATCAGCTCGCACAATCATCACACGTGTGCTTGGGCAGTCCTTGCGTATGTGGCCATATCCTTTGCAGCGTAGGCACTGAATATCCCTTGTTCTCCCCATGGATACCACCGAGGGTGAACTCTTGGCAGATGTAGCCGTTGCTCCTCTAGTTGGTTCACTTGGGCATGGTACAGAATTTGTTGTAGAGGAGCGTGGCTTGATGGTCGAGGAAGATTGTAGGGGTGCACGCGTTGATGGTGCAGCAGCATTGGAGGGTGTCCACAGGCTAGCATGATCTGTAGGAATGTTAGCCCTCATGCTATCTCATTGTCCCTGCACTTCTCGTTCAGCTTTACAAGCAAGGTGAAATAAACGATTGACAGAATTATATTCCTTATAAGCTAGAATGTCCTGAATCTCCCGGTTCAGCCCACCCATAAATCTAGCTATGGCACCATCCTCATTTTCCTCTAGCCCGCAACGAAGCATACCCATTTGTAGCTCTTGATAGTACTCTTCTACAGATTTGGATCCTTGCCTCAATTGTTGCAACTTATTTAAAAGATCACGAGCATAATAAGAAGGAACAAATCTGGCCCGCATGACCCATTTCAAAGCATTCCAAGTTGGTGTGTTATTTGGGTTCTTACGATGGTATTCAGACCACCAAACAGAGGCAAAGTCAGTAAACTCACTAGTTGCAGCCCTAACATGTTTGTCCTCAGGGAAATCATGGCAAGTAAATTTCTGATCAACAGCTAATTCCCAACTAAGGTACATATCAGGATTATACCTCCCATCAAAAGCAGGTATGGTGAATTTAATCTTGCCAAATGAGTCATCGACACGTACCTCTTGCTGTGGTCGGCGAGGACCTGCCTCATGGCGGCGGCGATGTTGTTCGATGCGTCGATGACCATTCAGCTCCTCATCAAGCTCAGTGTCCGCTGCATATTCTTCTTCATCATGACCAGCAGCACTGCCCATGGTGTTTTTGTTGTTGTTGTTGTGATTGCGTCATTCGAAAGCAACACAGCGATTCTGTTCCATCCTCTCCAATCGCTCTAAGACACCTACAAGAGATGTATTAACAGAACCAAGAGTGCCTTCCAAGGAAGCCAACTTGGTGTTGGTCTCAATCTGAGCCGTCTCCAATTGACCAAGGCGCTCATTGGTGACACGAACATCCTCATCAAGGTGTTCAGCATGGAGCCTCACTTTGCGTTCAAAGTGTTGCAGCAAGGCTTTTGATCGAGGTGATTGTGGAGGGGTCCTTTCACCTTCTCCTACCATGGTTAGTATGTAGCAAGGGAATCACAAGAAAATATGTCCTACCAACTAACTGAATTAGGTGGCAACAATTTTCATTCTCTCAACATGTGCAACCGAGTTCTTACATGTCCTTACCTTGCTATGCAGATGGTGTTGGCGACGACAAGAACAACACAAGTAGTAGCAAGTAGAACCCTGTGACGTTGTAGATAATTTGTGGAGCTGTAGGTGGCTTAAAAAAATCAAGGTACAACTGGAACCACGTTAGTCAATGCAAGTTGAATAAGTTTTCAAAGATAGTATCGTGCTGGTCCTAGGCTAACCCGTGCTAGAGACGCGAGCCTAGACACAAATGTTGTCACCGGATAGTAGCAAACAATGGAAATGATGAGAGTAAATAGCATCAACTTAAACCTTTTTTTTATTTCTTTCTTTCTTTCCTCCTTTTCCTTTCTTTTTCTTTTCTATTTTCTTTTCTTCTCTTTTCTTTTCGACAAGTAGCGCACAAACTGAACTTTTGCAATATGATTATAATAAGAATGCAGCAAGTAGCATAAACTTTCTTTTACTAGGGATAAGGATTGCAACAAGTAGTACAAATATGCAATTTGAACTCTCTTATTTTCAGAACTGAGTGTACTCAGATTTGCACCAAAAGGACAGGTGCATAAGGTAGTGTTTGTGTAGGCGCGGCTAAAGGTGATGGTGGTGAGGGTTTCAGCGAAAAGGTGGAGAGAGCAGCGGTGCTTTTGGTGGTGGTGGTGGTGGTATTGGTGGAGATTGCAGCGGCTGAAGTGGGGGGGGGAAGGCAACAACGGATTGTGTGGTGACTAAAACGTGACAAGAACTCGAAACTCTACAGGATTAGAACCTAAGAACCAGCACTTGACACCACGATGTAAAGCACAAACTCAACAAGCAAAGAACTAAGCAGATCAGCAAGGCTCAAACTTGTGTTTGGAATTTCAGTTCTATCCTATTTTTATATTTCTGGAACATAGGTAAAGTAATGAACAGTAAATCACTCACCAAAGAACCTTGCCCTGATTACCACATGATGAGACTAGAGGTTGTTCCTGATCTTTTGGTGAGTGTGGGTAAACTCGATTTGTGGTGGATTCGACGTTGGCTGTCCGACTACAACAACCACAAGGTTGCTGCGCCTTAGCAACAGGTACACCGGCTCCGATTGTGATGTTCTTGCCGTGCCAAGAACATCAAGAACCTGCAAGCAACCGAGAACAAGCAAGAACAAGATGAACAAGTAAATAACTCACGGATTTAAGCCAAAGGCTAAATCTGAATCACAAGTTGGGGTCTTGAAACAAGCAAATCGGGTGGTCTAGCCGACACACGCGTTTACAAGGAAGAAGCAGCAGCTATCTTGCATCTAAACAAAACCCACCCTCATTCTGATGGCTGCTAGCTCTATTTATAAGGAGGAGAGCACAAGGGGTAGTGGGAAACCCTAATCTGGGCGTCCCTCAAAGGGTTGTAGTTAGTACAAGGCCCAGGCCCAAGCTGTAGGTCTCTGTATCCTTTGGCTTGCTGCACACAGCTTTGGTAGATTCTGATAGTAGGGTTGGACCCATGTGAAAGAGGACGACGCGCTCTTTCGAACAAGTCAAAAACCAGCTTCATTGGATCTCGTATCAAGGAGTTATGGTACTTTTGATGGAGTGTCCCCTGCTGTCTCGAGATGAGTTGTGCGCCCCATTAATGATGATTCCCACTTGTTCGGCTGCTCCATCCTCATCATGGGGTCTAAACATGAGGCAATGGAGTCTTGACCAACATTCCTAAGAATAGACAATCATCACCATGATTTAGCAGCATCCAATTCTGAGACGAGTTTGTATGAACAGCGAGGAACGACTTTACCTGATAATTAAGTTGTCGTGCTCGAGCTCTTGTCATCGGACCTTGTTGTGCAGCAGGTGTGGTTGTGTCAATGGAAGGGATGTCCTCATCACCTGAGCCTCGTCACCTAGGAGTACCATCGGGTGCATCCAAAATAATTTCTGACCCTATGGTACGTTTGAGCAAACCATGCACGTATCTTACACGGACGCTAACTCCATCTTCAAACGGACCAAAACAAGATTCCACATGACCCACGTCACCTAGGAGTTCAATCAGGTGCGTCCAAAATGATTTACCAGCCTATGTACTTTCGGTGCAAACCGTGCACCAATCTAGCGTCAAGATTGGCACTATCTCAAAATGGACCAAAACATGCTCCACTAGGTGTACCATCGGGTGCGTCCAAAACGATTTCTGATCCTTAGAACACTCTGCACAAAACCATGCACCTCACTTGCACCGATGCTAACTCTGTCTCCAATTGGACCAAAACAACATTCCACATGACCCACATCACCAAGAAGTTCCATCAGGTGTGTCCAAAACAATTTATGAGCCAATGGTAGATTTAGCGCAAATCGTGCACCTATCTTGCATCAAGATTAGCACTATCACCAAACAAACTGAAATGAGCTTTCACTTGAGCCTCGTCACCGCGGAGTACCAACGGGTGCGTCCAAAATGATTACTGAGCCTAAGTACATTTGGCACAAACCGTACACCTATCTTGCACTGACACTAACATCGTCTCTAAATGGACCAAAACAAGATATGACATGACCAATGCCACCAAGGGGTTCCATCAGGTGCGTTCAAAATGATTTTTGAGCCTATGGTACGTTTAGCACAATGCGTCAAGATTAGCACTATCTCCCAATAGTCCAAAACAAGCTTCCACTTGAGCCTCGTCAACTTGGAGTACCATCGGGTGCGTCCAAAACAATTTCTAACCCTATGGTACATTTGGCACAAACTGTGCACCTATCTTGCTCTAACACTAACACCATCATGGAACAGACCAAAACGAGATTCCATATGAGCCACATCACCTAGGTGTTCCATCGGCTTCGTCCAAAACGATTTGCAAGCCTATGGTAGTTTTGGTGCAAACTGTGCACCTATCTTGTACCGACACTAACACCGTCTCTAAAAGAGACTAAAACAAGATTCGCCATGACCCACGTCACCTAGGAGTTCCATCGGGTGCTTCCAAAATAATTGTTGAGGCTATGGTACATTCGTCGTAAACAATGCACCTATCTTACGTCAAGATTAGCACTATCAACAAAAAGGACAAAAATGAGGTTCCACTTGTGCCTCATCACCTTAGAGTACCATCGGGTGCGTCCAAAACGATTACTGAGCCTATGGTACGTTCAACGTAAACAATGCACCTATCTTGCATCAAGATTAGCACTATCTCCAAACGGACCGAAACGGTACATTCAGGTGCGTCCAAAACGGTTACTGATCCTGTGGTACGTTTGGCGCAAACCATGCAGCTATCTTACACTGACACTAACACCGTCTCCAAATGGACCAAAACAAGATATGACATGACCCACGCCACCAAGGGGTTCCATCGTGTACGTCCAACATGATTTTTGAGACTATGGCACGTTCAGCGCAATGCATCAAGATTAGCACTATCTCCAAATAGTCCGAAACGAGCTTCCACTTGAGCCTCATGAACTTGGAGTACCATCGGGTGCGTCCAAAACGATTTTTAACCCTATGGTACATGTGGCACAAACTGTGCACCTATCTTGCTCTAACACTAACACCGTCATGGAACAGACCAAAACAAGATTCCATATGAGCCACATCACCTAGGTGTTCCATCGGCTTCGTCCAAAATGATTTCCAAGCCTATGGTACTTTTGGTGCAAACCGTGCACCTATCTTGCACCGACACTAACACCGTCTCTAAAGAGGCTGAAACAAGATTCGCCATGATCCATGTCACCTAGGAGTTCCATCGGGTGCTTCCAAAATAATTGCTAAGGCTATGGTACGTTCGTCGTAAACAATGCACCTATCTTGCGTCAAGATTAGCACTATCCACAAAAAGGACCAAAACGAGGTTCCACTTGTGCCTCATCACCTCGGAGTACCATCGGGTGCGTCCAAAACGATTACTGAGCCTATGGTACATTCAGCGTAAACAAATGCACCTATCTTGCATCAAGATTAGCACTATCTCCAAACGGACTGAAACGAGGTTCCACTTATGCCTCGTCACCTCGGTACAGGTGCGTCCAAAACGGTTACTGATCCTATGGTACGTTTGGCGCAAACCATGCAGCTATCTTACACCGACACTAACACCATCTCCAAACATACCGAAACAAGAGTCACCATGACCCACGTTACCTAGGAGTTCCATAGGGTGCGTCCAAAATGATTTTCGAGCCTATGGTACGTTTGACATAAACTATGCATCTATTTTGCGTCAAGATTAGCAGTATCTCCAAACGGACCGCAAATGAGGTTCCACTTTAGCCTTGTCACCTAAGAGTACCATTGGGTACGTCCCAAATGATTTATGAGGCCATGGTTCGTTTGGCGCAAACCATGCACCTATCTTGAGTCAAGATTAGTACTATGCCCAAACGAATCAAAACGAGCATTCACTTGAGCCTCATCACCAAGGAGTGCCATCGGGTGCGACCAAAACAATTACCGAGCCTATGGTACATTTGACGCAAACCGTGCACCTATCTTAGTTAAGCCTAACACTCTCTCCAAACGTAACAAAGTGAGATTCCACTTGAGCTTCGTCACGTAGCAGTACAATGTGGTGCGTCCAACACGATTACTGAGCTTATGGTACGTTTGGAGCAAACCATGCACCTATCTTGCACCAAAACTAACACTGTTTCCAAACAGACCAAAACAAGATTCGCCATGACCCACGTCACCTAGGATTTCCATCAGGTGCGTCCAAAATGATTTCTGAGCCTATGATACGTTCGGCGTAAACTATGCACCTATCCTGCGTCAAGATTAGCACTATCTCCAAACAGACCAAAACGAGCTTCCACTTGAGCCTTGTCATCTAGAAGTACCATTGGGTACGTCCAAAATGATTTATGAGCCTATGGTTCATTTGGTGCAAACCGTGCACTTATCTCGAGTCAAGATTAGTATTGTGTCCACACGGATCAAAATGAGCTTCCACTTGAGCCTCATCACCTAGGAGTGCCATCGGGTGTGTCCAAAACGATTATTGTGCCTATGGTACGTTTCACAGAAACCGTGCACCTATCTTGAGTTAAGATTAACACTGTCTCCAAACAGACCAAAATGAGCTTTCACCTGAGCCTCGTCACTTAGGAGTACCATCGGGTGCATCCAAAATAATTTTTGACCCTATGTTACGTTTGAGCAAACCATGCACCTATATTGCACGGACGCTAACTCCGTCTTCAAACGGACCAAAACAAGATTCCACATGACCCACGTCACCTAGGAGTTCTATCGGGTGCATCCAAAATGATTTACCAGCCTATGTACTTTCGGTGCAAACCGTGCACCAATCTAGCGCCAAGATTGGCACTATCTCAAAACGGACCAAAACGTGCTTCCACTAGGTGTACCATCGGGTGCATCCAAAACGATTTATGAGCCTTAGAACAGTCCACACAAACGGTGCACCTCTCTTGCACCGATGCTAACTCTGTCTCCAATCAGACCAAAACAACATTCCACATGACCCACGTCACCAAGAAGTTCCATCAGGTGTGTCCAAAATAATTTCTGAGCCAATGGTATATTCAGCGCAAACTGTGCACCTACCTTGCGTCAAGATTAGCACCTAGGAGTTCCATCGTCTTCTTCCAAAATGATTTCCAAGCCTATGATACGTTTGCCACAACCCATGCACCTATCTTGCACCGACACTAACACCATTTCCAAACAGACCGAAACAAGATTCAACATAACCCATGTCTCCTAGGAGTTCCATCGGGTGCGTCCAAAATTATTGCCAAACCTATGGTATGTTCGGCATAAACAATGCACCTATCTTGCATTAAGATTAGCACTATCTCCAAATGGACTGAAACAAGGTTCCACTTGTGCCTTGTCACCTCGGAGTACAATCAGGTGCATACAAAACGATTACTGATCCTTTGGTACGTTTGGCGCAAACCATGTACCTATCTTGTATCGACACTAACACCATCTCCAAACGGACTGAAACAAGATTCGCCATGACCCACCTCACCTAGGAGTTCCATCAGGTGCGTCCCAAATGATTTATGAGCCTATGGTACATTTGGCGCAAACCATGCACCTATCTTGCACCGACGCTAACTCCATTTCCAAACGGACCAAAACCAGATTCGCCATGACCGACGTCACCTAGGAGTTCCATCGGGTGCGTCCAAAATTATTGTCGAGCCTATGGTATGTTCGGCGTAAACAATGCACCTATCTTGCATGAAGATTAGCACTATCTCCAAACGGACTGAAATGAGGTTCCACTTGTGCCTCGTCACCTCGGTACATTTAGGTGCATCCAAAACGATTAGTGATCCTATGGTACGTTTGGCGCAAACCCTGCACCTATCTTGCACCGACACTAACACCATCTCTAAACGGACTGAAAACAAGATTCACCACGACCCACGTCACCTAGGAGTTCCATCGGGTGTGTCCAAAATGATTTTCGAGCCTATAGTAGGTTCGGCATAAACTATGCATCTATTTTGCGTCAAGATTAGCACTATCTCCAAACGGACTGAAATGAGCTTCCACTTGAGCCTCGTCACCTAGGAGTGTCATTGGGTACGTCCCAAATGATTTCTGAGCCTATGGTACGTTTGGCGAAAACCGAGCACCTATCTTGAGTCAAGATTAGTACTATCTCCAAATGGATCAAAATGAGCATCCACTTGAGCTGCATCACCAAGGAGTACCATCAGGTGTGACCAAAACAATTACCAAGCCTATGGTACATTTGGCGCAAACCGTGCACCTATCTTGAGTCAAGATTAACACTATCTCTAAACGGACTGAAATGAGCCTCCACTTGAGCCTCGTCACGTAGGAGTACCATCTGGTGCGTCCAAAATGATTACTGAGCCTATGGTACGTTTGGCACAAACCATGCACCTATCTTGCACCAACACTAACACCGTTTCCAAATGGACCGAAGCAAGATTCGCCGTGACCCACGTCACCTAGGAGTTCCATCAGGTGCGTCCAAAATGATTTTCTGAGCCTATGGTACGTTCAGCGTAAACTATGCACCTACCTTGCGTCAAGATTAGCACTATCTCCAAATGGACTGAAACGAGCTTCCACTTGAGCCTCGTCACCTAGAAGTACCATTGTGTACGTCCAAAATGATTTCTAAGCCTATGGTGCATTTCATGCAAACCGTGCACCTATCTTGAGTCAAGATTAGTACTATATCCAAACAGACCAAAACAAGCTTCGACTTGAGCCTCATCACCTAGGATTGCCATCGGGTGTGTCCAAAACGATTACTGTGCCTATGGTACATTTGGCGAAAACCGCGCACCTATCTTGAGATAAGATTAACACTGTCTCCAAACGGACCGAAATGAGCTTTCACCTGAGCCTCGTCACCTAGGAGTACCATCAGGTGCATCCAAAATGATTTCTGACTCTATGGTACGTTTGAGCAAACCATGCAACTATCTTGCATGGATGCTAACTGCATCTTCGAATGGACCAAAACAAGATTCCACATGACCCACGTCACCTAGGAGTTCCATCGGGTGCGTCCAAAACCACTTCCCAGCCTATGTACCTTCGGTGCAAACCATGCAGCTATCTAGCGTCAAGATTAGCACTATCTCCAAACGGACTGAAATGAGCTTCCACTTGAGCCTCGTCACCTAGGAGTGTCATTGGGTACGTCCCAAATGATTTCTGAGCCTATGGTACGTTTGGCGAAAATCGAGCACCTATCTTGATTCAAGATTAGTACTATCTCCAAATGGATCAAAATGAGCATCCACTTGAGCTGCATCACCAAGGAGTACCATCAGGTGTGACCAAAACAATTACCAAGCCTATGGTACATTTGGCGCAAACCGTGCACCTATCTTGAGTCAAGATTAACACTATCTCTAAACGGACTGAAATGAGCCTCCACTTGAGCCTCGTCACGTAGGAGTACCATCTGGTGCATCCAAAATGATTACTGAGCCTATGGTATGTTTGGCACAAACCATGCACCTATCTTGCACCAACACTAACACCGTTTCCAAATGGACCGAAGCAAGATTCGCCATGACCCACGTCACCTAGGAGTTCCATCAGGTGCGTCCAAAATGATTTCTGAGCCTATGGTACGTTCAGCGTAAACTATGCACCTACCTTGCGTCAAGATTAGCACTATCTCCAAATGGACTAAAACGAGCTTCCACTTGAGCCTCGTCACCTAGAAGTACCATTGTGTACGTCCAAAATGATTTCTAAGCCTATGGTGCATTTCATGCAAACCGTGCACCTATCTTGAGTCAAGATTAGTACTATGTCCAAACAGACCAAAACAAGCTTCGACTTGAGCCTCATCACCTAGGATTGCCATCGGGTGTGTCCAAAACGATTAATGTGCCTATGGTACATTTGGCGAAAACCGCGCACCTATCTTGAGATAAGATTAACACTGTCTCCAAACGGACCGAAATGAGCTTTCACCTGAGCCTCGTCACCTAGGAGTACCATCAGGTACATCCAAAATGATTTCTGACCCTATGGTACGTTTGAGCAAACCATGCACCTATCTTGCATGGATGATAACTGCATCTTCGAATGGACCAAAACAAGATTCCACATGACCCACGTCACCTAGGAGTTCCATCGGGTGCATCCAAAACCACTTCCCAGCCTATGTACCTTCGGTGCAAACCATGCACCTATCTAGCGTCAAGATTGGCACTATCTCTAAATGGACCAAAAGGTGCTTCCACTAGGTGTACCATCGGGTGCATTCAAAACGATTCCTGAGCGTTGGAACATTCTGCACAAACCGTGCACCTCTCTTGCACCGATGCTAACTCAGTCTCCAATCGGACCAAAATAACTTTCCACATGACCCACGTCAACAAGAAGTTCCATCAGGTGCGTACAAAATAATTTCTGAGCCAATGGTACATTCAGCGCAAACCGTGCACCTATCTTGCGTCAAGATTAGCACTATCTCCAAACGGACTAAAATGAGCTTCCACTTGAGCCTCGTCACCGCGGAGTACCAACGGGTGCGTCCAAAACGATTACTGAGCCTACGGTACGTTTGGCGCAAACCGTGCACCTATCTTGCACTGACACTAACACCGTCTCGAAACGGACCAAAACAAGATATGACATGACCCACGCCACCAAGGGGTTCCATCGGGTGCGTCCAAATTGATTTTTCAGCCTATGGTACGTTCAGCGCACTGTCTCCAAATAGTCCGAAACGAGCTTCCACTTGAGCCTCGTCAACTTGGAGTACCATCGGGTGCAATCAAAATGATTTTCTAACCCTATGGTACATTTGGCACAAACCGTGCACCTATCTTGCTCTGAGACTAACACCGTCATGGAACAGACCAAAATGAGATTCCATATGAGCCACATCACCTAGGTGTTCCATCGGCTTCGTCCAAAATGATTTCCAAGCCTACGATACTTTTGGTGCAAACCGTGCCCCTATCTTTCACCGACATTAACACCGTCTCTAAAGAGACCGAAACAAGATTCGCCATGACCCACGTCACCTAGGAGTTCCATTGGGTGCTTCCAAAATGATTGTTGAGGCTATGGTATGTTCATCATAAACAATGCACCTATCTTGTATCAAGATTAGCACTATCTACAAAAAGAACCAAAACAAGGTTCCACTTGTGCCTCATGACCTCGGAGTACCATCGGGTGCATCCAAAACAATTATTGAGCCTATGGTATGTTTGGCGCAAACCTTGCACCTCACTTGCACTGATGCTAACTCCATCTCCAGTCAGACCAAAACAGGATTCCACATGACCCACGTTACTTAGAAGTTTCGTTGTCTGCGTCCAAAACAATTTCCGAGCCAATAGTACATTTGGCGCAAACCGTGCACCTATCTTGCATCAAGGTTAGCACTATCTCCAAACGGACTGAAATGAGCTTCCAATTGAGCCTCGTCACCTCGAAGTACCATTGGGTGCGTCAAAAATAATTATAGAGCCTATGGTACGTTTGGCGCAAACCGTGCACCTATCTTGCACAAACATTAACACCATCTCCAAACGGACTGAAACAGGATTTCATATGACCCATGTCACCTAGGGGTTCCACCGGGTGCGTCCAAAATGACTTCCAAGCCTATGGAATATTCAACACAAACCATGCACCTATCTTGCGTCAAGATTAGCACTATTTCTAAATGGATCAAAACGAGCTTCCACTTGAGCCTCGTCAACTTAGAGTACCATCGGGTGCATCCAAAATGATTTCTAACCCTATGGTAAGTTTGGCGCAAACCGTGCACCCATCTTGCTCTGACACTAACACCATCATGGAATGGACCCAAAATGTGATTCCACATGAGCCACATCACCTAAGAGTTCCATCGGCTTCTTCCAAAACAATTTCCAAGCCTATGGTACGTTTGGCGCAAACCATGCACCTATCTTGCATCGACACTAACACCGTTTCCAAACGTACCGAAACAAGATTCGCCATTACCCATGTCACCTAGGAGTTTCATCGGGTGCGTCCAAAATGATTACCGAACCTATGGTACGTTCGGCATAAACAATACACCTATCTTGCATCAAGATTAACACTATCTCCAAATGGACTGAAACGAGGTTCCACTTGTGCCTTGTCACCCCATAGTACAATCAGGTGTGTCCAAAACGATTACTGATCTTATGCTACATCTGGCACAAACCATGCACCTATCTTGCACTGACACTAACACTGTCTCCAAACGCAATGAAATAAGATTCGCCATGACCCACGTCACCTAGGAGTTCCATCGGGTGCGTCCAAAATGATTTTCGAGCCTATGGTACGTTAGGCGTAAACTATGCATGTATTTTGCATCAAAATAAGAACTATCCCCAAACAGACCGAAATGAGCTTCCACTTGAGCCTCGTCACCTAGGAGTATCATTGGGTACATCCCAAATGAATTATGAGCCTATATTATGTTTGTGCAAACCTTGCACCTATCTTAGGTCAAGCTTAATACTATCTCCAAACGGATCAAAACGAGCATCCACTTGAGCCTCATCACCAAGGAGTACCATCGGGTGCGACCAAAACAATTACTGAGCCTATGGTACCTTTCGCGCAAAACCGTGCACCTATCTTGAGTCAAGATTAACACTATCTCCAAACGGACCGAAACGAGCTTCCACTTGAGCCTCATCAACGTGGAGTACCATCGGGTGCATCCAAAATGATTCCTAACCCTATGGTATGTTTGGCACAAACCGTGCACCTATCTTGCACAGACACTAACACCGTCATAGAATGGACCGAACGTGATTCCACATGAGCCACATCACCTAGGAGTTCCATCGTCTTCTTCCACAATGATTTCTAATCCTATGGTACGTTTGCCGCAACCCATGCACCTATCTTGCACCGATACTAACACCATTTCCAAATAGACCAAAACAAGATTCACCATGACCGACGTCACCTAGGAGTTCCATCGGGTGCATCCAAAATGATTTCTGAGCCTATGGTACGTTCGGCGTAAACTATGGACCTATCTTGCGTCATGATTAACACTATCTCCAAACAGACTGAAACGAGCTTCCACTTGAGCCTCATCACCTAGAAGTACCATTGGGCACGTGCAAAATGATTTTCTGAGCTTATGGTACACTTGGTGAAAACCATGCACATATCTTGAATCAAGATTAGTACTATCTCCAAACGGATCAAAATGAGATTCCACTTGAGCCTCATCACCTAGGAGTACCATCGGATGCATCCAAAATGATTACTGAGCCTATGGTACGTTTGGCGCAAACCGTGCACCTCAAACGGACTGAAATGAGCTTCCACCTGAGCCTCGTCACCTAGGAGTACCATCGGGTGCATCCAAAATTATTTCTATCTTGCACTAACACTAACACCGTCATGGAATGGACCGAACATGATTCCACATGAGCCACATCACCTAGGAGTTCCATCGTCTTCTTCCAAAATGATTTCCAAGCCTATGGTACGTTTGCCGCAACCCATGCACCTATCTTGTACCGACACTAACATCATTTCCAAATAGACCAAAACAAGATTCACCATGACCGACGTCACCTATGAGTTCCATCGGGTGCATCCAAAATGATTTCTGAGCCTATAGTACGTTCGGCGTAAACTATGGACCTATCTTGCGTCATGATTAACACTATCTCCAAACGGACTGAAACGAGCTTCCACTTGAGCCTCGTCACCTAGAAGTACCATTGGGTACGTGCAAAATGATTTTCTGAGCCTATGGTACACTTGGTGCAAACCGTGCACCTATCTTGAATCAAGATTAGTACTATCTACAAACGGATCAAAATGAGATTCCACTTGAGCCTCGTCACCTGGAGTACCATCGGGTGCATCCAAAATGATTACTGAGCCTATGGTACGTTTGGCGCAAACCGTGCACCTCAAACGGACCGAAATGAGCTTCCACCTGAGCCTCGTCACCTAGGAGTACCATCGGGTGCATCCAAAATGATTTCTAACCCTATGGTACATTTGAGCAAACCATGCACCTATCTTGCACGGACGCTAACTCCATCTTCGAATGTACCAAAACAAGATCTGACATGACCCACGTCACCAAGGGGTTCTATCGGGTGCGTCCAAAATGATTTTCGAGCCTATGGTATGTTCAGCACAATGCGTCAAGATTAGCACTATCTCCAAATAGTCTGAATCGAGCTTCCACTTGAGCCTCATCAACTTGGAGTACCATCGGGTCCGTTCAAAATGATTTTCTAACCCTATGGTACATTTGGCACAAACCTTGGACCTATCTTGCTCCGACACTAACACTGTCATGGAACAGACCAAAACAAGATTCCACATGAGCCACATCACCTGGAGTTCCATCGACTTCGTCCAAAATGATTTCCAAGCCTATGGTACGTTTGGTGCAAACCATGCACCTATCTTGCATTGACGCTAACACCATCTCTAAATGGACCGAAACAAGATTCGCCATGACCCACATCACCTAGGAGTTCCATCAGGTGTGTCCAAAACGATTTCCGAGCCTATGGTACATTTGGCATAAACAAAGCACCTATCTTGCGTCAAGATTAGCACTATCTACAAAAGGACTAAAATGAGGTTCCACTTGTGCCTCATCACCTCGGAGTACCATCAGGTGCGTCCAAAACGATAGCTGAGCCTATGGTACGTTTGACGAAAACCATGCACCTATCTTGCACTGACACTAACACCGTCTCCAAATGGACCGAAACAATATTTGCCATGACCCACGTCACCTAGGAGTTCCATCGGGTGCGTCCAAAGTGATTTTCGAGCCTATGGTATGTTCGGCATAAACTATGCATCCATTTTGCGTCAAGATTAGCACTATCTCCAAATGGACCAAAATGAGCTTCCACTTGAGCCTCGTCCCCTAGGAGTATCATTGGGTACGTCCCAAATGATTTCTGAGCCTATGGTATGTTTGGCACAAACCTCGCACCAATCTTGAGTCAAGTTCAGTACTATCTCAAAACGGATCAAAACGAGCATCCACTTCAGCCTCGTCACCTAGGAGTATCATTGGGTGAGTCCAAAACGATTACTGAGCCTATGGTACGTTTGGCGCAAACCGTGCACCTCAAACGGATCGAAATGAGCTTCCACCAGAGCCTCGTCACCTGGAGTACCATCGGCTACATCCAAAATGATTTCTGACCCTATGGTACGTTTGAGCAAACGATACACCTATTTTGACGGACCCTAACTCCGCCTTCAAATGGACCAAAACAAGATTCCAGATGACCTACGTCACCTAGGAGTTCCATGAGGTGCGTCGAAAATGATTTTTGAGCCTATATACGTTCGGTGCAAACCGTGCACCTATCTTGTGTCAAGATTGGCACTATCTCCAAACGGACCAAAACAAGCTTCCACTAGGTGTAACATCGGGTGCGTCCAAAATGATTTCTGAGCCTATGGAACGTTCCGTGCAAACCGTGCACCTCTCTTGCACTGATGCTAACTTTGTCTCCAATCGGACCAAAACAACATTCCACATGACCCACGCCACCTAGAAGTTCCATCAGGTGCGTCCAAAACAATTTCTGAGCCAATGGTACATTTATTGTAAACCGTGCACCTATTTTGCGTCACCTCGGAGTTTCTACTTGAACCTCGTCACCTTGGAGTACCAACGGGTGCGTCCAAAATGATTACAGAGCCGATGGTATGTTCGGCGCAAACTGTGCACCTATCTTGCACTGACACTAACACTGTCTCCAAACGATCGAAACAAGATTTCACATGACCCATGTCACCAAGGGGTTCCATCGGGTGCATCGAAAATTATTTTGAGCCTATGGTATGTTCAGCGCAATGCGTCAAGATTAGCACTATCTCAAAATAGTCCGAAATGAGCTTCCACTTGAGCCTCGTCAACTTGGAGTACCATTGGGTGCATCCTAAACGATTTCTAACCCTATGGTACACTTGGCGCAAACCGTGCACCTATCTTGCTCCGACACTAACACCGTCATGGAACAGACCAAAACGAGATTCCAAGCCTATGGTACGTTTGGTGCAAACCATGCACCTATCTTTCACCGACACTAACACCATCTCTAAATAGACCAAAACAAGATTCGCCAAGACCCACGTCACCTAGGAGTTCCATGGGTTGCTTCCAAAATGATTGTTGGGCCTATGGTACGTTCATCATAAACAATGCACCAATCTTGCGTCAAGATTTGCACAATCTACAAAAGGACTAAAATGAGGTTCCACTTGTGCCTCGTCACCTCGGAATACCATCGGGTGTGTCCAAAACGATTACTGAGCCTATGTGGCCCAAACCATGCACCTATCTTGCACCGACACTAACACTTTCTCCAAATGGACCAAAACAAGATTTGCCATGATCCACATCACCTAGGAGTTCCATCGGGTGTGTCCAAAATGATTTCTGAGTCTATGGTACGTTCAGCGTAAACCTTTATTGCATCAAGATTAGCACTATCTCCAAACAGAACAAAACAAGCTTCCACTTAAGCCTTGTCCCATAGGAGTACCATTGGGTACGTCCAAAATTATTTCTGAGCCTATTGTACGTTTGACGCAAACCATGCACCTGTCTTGAGTCAAGATTAGTACTATCTCCAAACAAATCAAAACGAGCTTCCACTTGAGCCTCATCACCTAGGAGTACCGTTGGGTGCGTCCAAAATGATTACTAAGCCTATGGTATGTTTGGTGCAAACCATGCACCTATCTTGAGTCAAAATTAACACTATCTCTAAATAGACCGAAATGAGCTTCCACTTGAGCCTTGTCACCTAGGAGTACCATCGCATGCATCCAAAATGATTTCTGAACCTGTTGGTACGTTTGATGCAAACCATGCACCTATCTTGCACGGACGCTAACTCCATCTTCAAACAGACCAAAACAAGATTCCAAATGACCCACGTCACCTAGGAGTTCCATCGGGTGCGTGCGAACTGAGCCTATGGTACGTTCGGCATAAACCGTGCACCTATCTTGCGTCAAGATTGGCACTATCTCCAAACGGACCAAAATGAGCTTCCATTTGAGCCTCATCACCTAGGAGTACCATCGGGTGCATCCGAAACAATTTCTGAGCCTATGGTACGTTCCGCACAAACCATGCACCTTGCTAACTCTGTCTCCAATCGGACCAAAACAAGATTCCACATGACCCATGTTACCTAGAAGTTCCATCAGGTGCATCCAAAACAGTTTCCAAGCCAATGGTACATTCGGCACAAACCGTGCACCTATCTTGTGTCATGGTTAGCAATATCTCCAAATGGACTAAAACGAGCTTCCACTTGAGTCTCGTCACCTCGAAGAACCATCGGGTGCATCCAAAACGATTATAGAGCATATGGTACGTTTGGTGCAAACCGTCCAGCTATCTTGCACTAACACTAACACCGTCTCCAAACGGACCGAAACAGTGCGTCACCTAAGGGCTCCATCGGGTGCGTCCAAAATGATTTCCAAGCCTATGGTACGTTCAGCACAAACAGTGCACCTATCTTCCGTCAAGATTAGCACTATCTCTAAATGGACCAAAATGAGGTTCCACTTGTGCCTCATCACCTTAGAGTATCATCGGGTGCGTCCAAAACGATTATTGAGCCTGTGGTATGTTTGACGCAAACCATGCACCTATCTTACACTGACACCAACACCATCTCCAAATGGACTGAAACAAGATTTACCATGATCACGTCACCTAGGAGTTCCATCGGGAGCGTCTAAAATGATTTTTGAGCCTATGGCACGTTCGGCGTAAACTATACACCAATCTTGCTTCAAGATTAGCACTATCTCCAAACGAACCAAAACGAGCTTCCACTTGAGCCTATGGTACGTTCAGCGCAAACCATGCACCTATCTCAAGCCAAGATTAGTACTATCTCCAAACAGATCAAAACGAGCTTCCACTTGAGCCTCATCACCTAATACCACCATTGGGTGCGTTCAAAACGATTACTGAGCCTATGGTACATTTGGCGCAAACTATGCACCTATCTTGAGTTAAGATTAATACTATCTCCATATGGACTAAAATGATCTTCCACTTGAGCCTTGTCAACTAGGAGTACCATTGGGTGCATCGAAAATGATTTCTAACCCTATGGTACGTATGACGTAAACCATGCACCAATCTTGCACGGACGCTAACTCCGTCTTCAAACGGACCAAAACAAGATCCACATGACCCACGACACCAAGTAGTTCCATCAGTTGCGTCCAAAATGATTTCTGAGCCTATGGTACATTCGGCGCAAACCGTACACCTATCTTGCGACAAGATTAACACTATCACCAAATGGACTGAAATGAGCATCCACTTGAGCCTCGTCACCTCAGAGTACCATCGGGTGCGTCCAACACGATTACTAAGCCCATGGTACATTTGGCACATACCATGCACCTATCTTACAGTAACATTAACACCATCTCCAGACGGACCGAAACAACATTCCACATGAGCCACATGACCTAGGAGTTCCATCGGGTGCATCCAAAATGATTTCCAAGCCTATGGTACGTTCAGCGTAAACCCTACACCTATCTTGCGTCAAGATTAGCACCATCTCCAACACAGACTGAAACGAGCTTCCACTTGAGCCTCATCACCTCGGTACATTCAGGTGTGTCCAAAACGATTTCTAACCCTATGGTACGTTTGGCGCAAATGGTGGACCAATCTTGCTCCAATACTAACACCGCCTTGGAACGGACCAAAATGAGATTCCACATGAGTCACATCACCTAGGAGTTCCATTGGCTTCGTCCAAAACAATTTCCATGCCCATGGTATGTTTGGTGTAAACCGTGCACCGATCTTGCACTAACACTAACACCATCTCCAAACAGACCGAAATGAGATTTGACATGACCCACATCACCTAGGACTTCCATCGGGTGTGTCCAAAATGATTTCTGAGCATATGGTACGTTCGGCGTAAACAATGACCTATCTTGCATCAAGATTAGCACAATCTCTAAATGGATTGAAACAAGCTTCCACTTGAGCCTCATCGCCTAGGAGTACAATTGGGTGCGTCCAAAACGATTTCTGAGCCTATAGTACCTATCTTGCACCGATACTAACACCATCTCTGAACGGACCGAAATGAGATTTCACTTGAGCCACGTCACCTAGGAGTTCCATCGGGTACGTCCATAATGATTTCCAAGCCTATGGTACGTTCGGCGCAAACTGTTTTCCTATCTTGCGTTAAGATTGGTACTATCTCCAAACAGATCGAAATGAGCTTCCACTTGAGCCTTATCACCTTGGAGTACCATCAGGTGCATCCAAAATGATTACTGAGCCTATGGTACGTTAGGCGCAAACCGTGCACCTATCTTCAGTCAATATTAGCACTATCTTCAAACAGACCAAAGCGAGCTTACACTTGAGCCTCGTCACCTAGGAGAACCGTCAAGTCTACTCCAAAATGATTTCTATGTTTGGCGCAAACCATGCACCTATCTTGCACTGACACTAACACCATCTCTAAACGGACCAAAATGAGATTTGACATGACCCATGTTACCTAGGGGTTCCATCGGGTTCGTTCGAAATGATTTTCCGAGCCTATAGTACGTTCAGCGCAAACCATGCACCTATCATGTGTCAAGATTAGCACTATCTCTGAATGGACCAAAACAAGCTTCCTCTTGAGCCTCTTCAACTTGGAGTACCATCGGGTGCGTCCAAAACGATTTTTGAGCCTATGTTACGTTTGGCACAAACCGTGCACCTATCTTGAGTTAATATTAGCACTATCTCCAAATGGAACGAAACAAGATTTGACATGACCCACATCATATAGGAGTTCCATCGGGTGTGTCTAAAACAATTTCTGAGCCCATGGTACATTCGGCGTGAACAATGCACCTATCTTGCATCAAGTTTAACAGTATTACCAAATGGACCAAAATGAGCTTCCACTTGAGACTCGTCATCTATCAGTACCATCAGGTGCATTTAGGATGATTCCTGAGCCTATGGTACATTTGGCGCAAACCGTGCACCTATCTTGCACCGACACTAACTCCGTCTCCAAACAGACCAAAATGAGAATCGACATGACCCACGTCACCTAGGAGTTCCATCGTGTGCATCCAAAATGATTGCCTAGCCTATGGTACATTCGGCGTAAACAAGCACCTATCTTGCGTCAAGATTAGCACTATCTCCAAATGGACGGAAACGAGATTTGACATGACCCACATCACATAAGGCTTCCATCGGGTGTGTCCAAATCGATTTCCAAGCCTATGGTACGTTCAGCGTAAAAAATGCACCAATCTTGCGTCTAGATTAGCACTATCTCCAAATGGACTGAAACGAGCTTCCACTTGAGCCTCGTCTCCTGGAAGGACCTTTGGTAGCGTCCAAAATGATTTATGAGCCTATGGTACATTTGGTGCAAACTATGCACCTATCTTGCTCTGACTCTAACACCATCTCTGAATGGACTGAAATGATATTCCACATGAGCCACGTCACCTAGGAGTTCCATCGGGTGCGTCCAAAATGGTTTCGATGCCTATGGTACGTTTGGGGCAAACCGTATACCGATCTTGCGTCAAGAGTAGTACTATCTCCAAATGGATCGAAATGAGCTTCCACTTGAGCCTCATCGCCTAGCAGTACCATTGGGTGTGTCCAAAATGATTTCTGAGCCTATGGCACATTTGGCACACATCGTGCACCTATCTTGAGTCAAGATTAGCACTATCTCCAAATGGACCGAAACAAGCTTCAACTTGAGCCTCATCAGCCAGGAGAATCGCTAGTTGTGTCCAAAATGATTTCTACGTTTGGGGCAAACCATACACCTATGTTGCACTGACACTAACACCATCTCCAAACGGGCCGAAACAAGATTTCACATGACCCCATCACCTAGGACTTCCACCGGGTGTGTCCAAAATGATTTCCGAGCCTATGGTACGTTCGGCGTAAACAATGCACCTATCTTGTGTCAAGATTTGCACTATCTCCAAACGGACGGAAACGAGCTTCCACTTGAGCCTCGTCATCTATGAGTACCATCTGGTGCATCCAAAATGATTGTCGAGCCTATGGTGCATTTGGCGTAAACAATGAACCTATTCTGCATCAAGAATAGCACTATCTCCAAACGGACTGAAATGAGTTTTCACTTGAGCGTCGTCACCTCGGAGTACCATCGGCTGCGTCCAAAATGATTACTGAGCCCATGGTACATTTGGCGCAAACCATGCACCAATCTTACTCTAACACTAACACCATCTCCAAATAGACCGAAACTAGATTTGACATGACCCACATCACCTAGGGGTTCCATCGGGTGTGTCTAACACGATTTCTGAGCCTATGGTATGTTTAACGCAAACCGTGCACCAATCTTGCACCGACACTAACACCATCTCTAAACGGACCAAAACAAGATTCGTCGTGACTCACGTCACCTAGGAGTTCGATCGAGTGCGTCCAAAACAATTTTTGAGCATATGGTATGTTTGGCACAAAATGTGCACCTATCTTGTGTCAAGATTAGCACTATCTCTAAATGGAACGAAACAAGCTTCCACTTGAGTCTCGTAACATAGGAGTACCATTGGGTGCGTCCAAAATAATTTCTGAGCCTTGGTAGGTTTGGCGCAAACCGTGTGCCTATCTTTCTCTGACACTAACACCATCCCTGAATGTACCGAAATGAGATTCCACATGAGCCACGTCACCTAGGAGTTCCATCAGGTGCGTCCAAAACGATTTCCATGCCTATGGTACGTTTGGCGCAAACCATGGACCTATCTTGCGTCAAGATTAGCACTATCTCCAAACAGACCGAAACGAGCTTCCCTTGAGCCTCGCACCTAGGAGAACCGTCGGGTGCGCACAAAACAATTTCTGAGGCTATGGTATGTTTGGCACAAACTATGCTCCTATCTTGCTTAACACTAAAACCATCATGGAACGGACCGAAACGAGATTCCACATGAGCTACATCACCTAGGAGTTCCATCGGCTTCATCCAAAACGATTTCTAAGCCTATGGTACGTTTGGCGCAAACCGTGCACCTATCTTGCATGGACACTAGCACCGTCTCCAAAAGGACCGAAACAAGATTTGCCATGACCCATTTCACCTAGGTTTGGCACAAATCATGCACCTATCTTGCGTTATGATTAGCACTATCTCCGAATGGAACAAAATGAGCTTCCACTTGAGCCTCGTAACATAGGAGTACTGTAACACTTCAAGTGTTTAGTCCTTAATTGCATTGCATTTGCATGGCATAAGCATAAGCATGCATCATTCATGTTTGTTATTTTATGTGATGCAACACATGTGATTATTTTAGGGTTTGTTTGATTTATTTCATGAAGTACTTGATAGTTGGTGTAACAAAAAGGTAAGGTAGCCAATCATGACCTACAACACCTTAGTTATACTTAGGATAACATTTGGAACAAGTTTCATGTTGACCAAAATTTCAAATTTGCCCTCCAAGAGAAGTTGACCACCATTTGACCCTAGAAGGCTCTAGTTTGACCAATTAAAAAGTCTAATTTAGAGACCTTGCATGGAAGAGCAACCTTAAGCAAAGTTGTAGAGAATTTCATAAGGAACCAAAGTTCTAATATGGCCATCTCATGAAAATGACCAGAGCATGCTCAAAAATGGCCCACAAGTCAGCTTGAGTGGTGATCAACACTTAGAAAAATTCTAAGTCTGGAAATTGGACTTTTCAGTTTCACTGTACCTCACTTTAGCAACTTGTAACTCACAAACTAGGCCAAACTAGACTATGAGCCAATTGACAAAGTTGTTGTCCACACATAGCTCTACAACATTGTCAATATCACCATCACCTAGTTCTAAATGGTTTAGGAGATTTGGTGCCTAGAAAATCGGGTTTCAGTCGGCATTGTGACTGAAACTAAGTTTCAGTTTTCGGGTGACCCACTTTGGAGCTCTGTAGTTTCAAATCTAGGCCGAACCAGCCCAAACTCCAATTGACAAACTTGTAGTCCTCATGTAGCTCTACAATTTTGGTATTATCATCTTCTTCTAATTCGAACTGGTTTGGGAGATAATCGGCGTTGAACTTGCCCTGTCAGTCGATACCTTTGAGCTCTGAAACGAAACGTTCAGACACCGACGGCCGCGGCCGACCGCGTCGTGGCGCTCGGGCAGAGCCCGGTGGCCGCGTGGCGCGCGTGTTCTGCCGATGCCCCACGTCGCCTGCGAGCTCAGCATGAAGACCAGGACGACCCGCTTCCCCCTCCATTTCCATCGCCCTCCTTCCCCAGCTCACCGGTAAGGCGACCGAGCGTCCTCCGCCCCCACAGCCGGCTCCGCCGCCTTCGGTTGCGCCAACCACCGCGCCACCACACCCGAGAGCTCACGAACAGCACCGCCTGACCATACTCTACAACCTCCGCACATTGGGTCAGCCGTTGGGTCAAGGTAGAGGGCAAATCAACCAATCAAACCTCGGCGGTGCGGAGCTCCGCCATGGCCGCCGCCATTGCGAGCTCACCACCGACGTCCTCTTTCACCCTCCTCTCTCTGTGGTCAGCGTTCGGAATAGTGTAGGCCCTCCTCTAGCTCTAGGCATGACCTTACAGTGGGTTGCGACCTCGCCGGAGCGGAACACGACGACCACCGTCGTCGCGCTCAACGCACCGCGTCACGGCACTCCGTGGCCAGGGTAGTTAGGACCTCTTCCAAACCTCCTTTCTACCTCAATAGATTCGCCCGGGAGTAGTGTAGCTCGTACCGAGCTTAGATATGGCCGTGCGGCCTCACCGGCGACGGCATACCCTCACCCGACCCTCACCGGCCGCCGCTCACGACGGCGAGCCCTCCCACTCCAACCTAAGCTCTTCCACTAGCATGAATCGAAGCGTTACGGAACAGGGAACGCGTGGGTGAGCTCGATTTTTCCGGGCGAGCTTCCCTCCGACGAGCTTGGGCTCGCCGGAGCTCACGGCTGCCGCTCCCCTGTCTCTGGTCGCTGACAGCGGGGGCCCGCCCGTCAGTGTCGCGCGCGGGCGGGAGCGCTGAGCGGGCCGCGCGCGCGAGTGTGTGGGCCGATTTTCTCCGGGCCGGCCCAGTCGTCCGAAATGAAATTCATTTTTATTATTTTGTCACTGATTTTTGTACAAGTTGGAAAAATATAGATCTAGGGTTTTAATGATCCAAAAATCATGAGATAAATTTTATTAGGGTCTACATAATGTGTAGTATTTTAGAAAAATATGGATCTGGCATGAGATGTTTAAAGTCTGTAAGAATTTAATAGATCCTTTAAATGTGTTTTGGAATGCATGCAAATTTGTTCAATTTATAACTTGAGCTGTAGTGTTCCATAAATCATGAAATTTGGTGGGTAGGTTACTCTATGCTAGCCCTAGCTCTGGTAAAAATTTGGGCATCAGTGATTAAGTAATTTTCAAGTTATAATGCTATCTTGTTATTCTAGGAAATCCTAAAATGAATTTTAGTAATTCTTCTACATGTGCAATGTTCTTATAAATTTTTGGAGAATGTCTTGGTACCCTAGAGTGTCCAAGAAAATTAAGAAATCTGTTGTTTGACACTTTTTACTATGCTTGGTTATTTATACAAAAATCAGCCTTTTTGGCTTGGGAATTTTGTGTAGGGAGTTCCTGTGAATAAATTGAGTTCAAAATTTTACAGTAGTCTCTTTGTGGATCAGAGAGTCCCCTGTAATTTTTGTAGAATTTTAGGAGCAGTTTACACATATGTTTGAAATTCCACTTAATTACTTAAGTAAATTGAGAAATGGGTTTAAATAAATGTTCTAGGTGGGCACACCTTACTCCCTGGTGTCTTTGTGATATTTGTGAACTTGTAGTAGCATTAGTTTGGTTTTAGAGAATGTTTGCCACATCAATAAATATTTAACCTTTGTAATTTTAGGTTTTCTGGACAGCTAAGTAGTAATTCTAAATTTGGCTTTGATAAAATTGGTTGCTGGACAACTTGTAAATACCAAAGTTGGAGTAAACTTGATGAACTAGCTTGTGTTAAAATTTGGAAGCATTTGGCTTAGTAGTTTGAGAGTTACTGTTGTTTAAAGTGGCAGTTCAAAATCTGCTACTCTCTGTTTTGTAGAGGACAGATTCTGGAACTTGTGAAGTTGGACATGGAAAACTTAGGAGTTTGGAGTTGAGGTCTGAAAATGAATTGTAGTACATTTCTTAGGCTTTCCAGATTGGCTTAGATCATATCTTTTGGAATTGTAAATCTCCAGTTGTGATAAAAACAAGTAGCTGCTGTCCAGAATGCTTACTGTGGTGTTTTGCTGATTGATATGGTGTGATATCCTAAGACATGCTACTTTTGTAATTGTTAGGTGTTAGGGCCTTAACTGAGGATGAGCAGCTTTATCTTAGGTTAAGTAGATTAGGTGAGTACTTCTCTACCGGAGAGGAAATTTGCACCTACTCTTTTGAAGTGATTTGAGTAGAGCGTTAAATTGTTGTAATACATTTCATTCCGAGCATATTGCATCTTTCATTATGCATTCATGGGATTTATTATGCACTCATGCAATAGGTGTACCGGAGGGGGTAACTCTCCTCGAATTCGAGCCGGTAATTCCGGAGGAGAACCAGGAGCAGCAGGAGCCCGAGGAACCAGTCGGCGAAGGAGACGTCGCTGAAGACCTTCCTGAGTGCCCGGACCACAGGCCTGCAACCTTTCTGAAAGGCAAGCCCCGGTGCATGCTGAACCTACTGTTTTATAAATTAATCTTGAGTACTTTTAATTGTTTACTGCATTAAGTTGTAGGAGTTATATGAAAACACTAGTTGCATTGTACCTGTCCTTGTCCAGATATCGTACTTAATCCTATTTTAGGTTTAGGCACGTGTCAATGCTTAGCCCTGCTTAGTACGGTAGAAGTCGGGTGATTTCCGGTCATCCGCGAGATGTAGGAAGGAGTCACGAGTGGCTCTATGGCTATCGTGGATGGAACCATGCCTTAAATGAAATTGAGACCGGGCGGGAGTTCGATAGTACAGCCGCAAGACACTTCACGTCTTGGGTGTGGAGCTATGCCCGTCTGAGTCGTTTAAGGACCGATTCGCTGTACGTCCTTGAGTCATGTTGAACGCAGTCTAACACTTAGTTGGCCGGATAAGCCGTTCCGACCGCGAAGTCGAGTAGTATGGTTCAGGCCGGGAATCGAATGGTAGGTTGCATCTTGGAGGAGAGAAAGGATGTGCTTGGGGACATTGGCGTGAGACCAAGGGGGGGTTAGAGTCCCTATCACCTGGCAGAGTGTCGCCCTTGGGGACGCGACATTATTCGGGCCCGCGATTCCTGAACTGTACAAAAGATGACCTGAGCAGCCTTTGCCAGGCGTGACTCGGTGAGTGTTAGAAATACCCCTCCAGCTGGATAGGAATTCGATTCGAATCGCCGTCGCTCCCGGTTAGTGAGCACTTGACTTGAGCAGCGGCAACGTAGATCTCATTAAATGAACTGGTGGTTAAGGGAATGATACAATGTTGCCACAATTCATACCTGCTCTGGATATAATGATGATAATTGTTTGATTACAACCAAGTGCATGTTTAGTACAGGTGCTAAGATAGATGACAGGTAAATGCTAAAAATAACTGCTAGTACATGTTATAAGAGTTTCAACTACTTATGCCTTTATGCAAAATGTGGTGTCAGCTAGCCTCTTGTGTAAGCCTTGCATAATCCTTGGTGTCACTTTATTTCTGGTTTTTGACGGGTAAGTCTAGCTGAGTACATTCCAGTACTCAGGGTTTATTCCCTCCTGTTGCAGATGACATGCTTTATCAGGGCTTCTGCAAGACTTGTCTCCACCCTGCGGGTGAAGAAGACTAGATCACTTGGGCGTGATCGTCTTTTATGTACTTTCCTCATGCTTTTGCGGGTTGTGGATCATCAAGACTGGCAGTAGTTAAATAACTGGTGTGTGTGTTATGCTTCCGCTACTTTCAAACTTGGTTTGTAATATTTGCTACTCCGTGGTGTAAACTTATTTCAGAACTACTTGTGAAATGTATCGTATGATGTTGTATGTTGAATGATGCGATCCTGGTTGTAAGCAGTTTGGTTTGAAATCCTTCGTGATTTCGATTGACTACCGGGATTATATGGGCTCAAGTTTGAAAATTTGAGCGCTTCGGTGCTTGTTTTCGTACTTGTGCTCTTATAATTTGGTCGGTTCTGTTACAGCTGGTACCAGAGCATAATTCAACATTAAACACATCTTACGAGTAATTAAAAACAAAAGTATTTGTTTATGAAAAGGGTTAAAACTCTAAAAATTATTTTTAGGTATGCCAGTGATCACATCCCTTAGCCCAAATAAGGACTCTTAGGTGGCTTATTATAAAGACTAACTTGGGGGTCTTGTTTGTTTTTGTTTCGTCGTCCATACGGCGTGAAATTGTATGGATGCCATCCACTTGGGTGGTAATGTATGGATCAATTGCCTCGACGCTCTGGTAAGTGTGAGTTGTGAGAGCATGATCGTCCAATCGGCGATCTAGGGGAGAGTAGTTTTGGTGACTTGCATACTTACATGTTTAAACCATGTAATTACGTAAGCACTTAATTGTGGGAACCTTTATATCGGGTAGTTTTGATACTGAAGTATATACATCAGGGGATGTATATATGGAAAGTATTTAAATTACTGCTTTCTTGTGTGCTTATATTGGGAATTGTTGGGCTGCAATGAAGTTTTCTGCAGGTACACTAACAGCGTAACGAGTAGTCCGATAGTTTCGCTTATATGAGAGAATGTATGTATGCCACCGCCTATCGTTAGAACTTTAGGTTTCTACTAAGGTGAGAGGGCGTACGAAACGTGCATGCATCATGTTTAATTATATCATACATATCATTTACTCCCTCCTTAAAAATTTCTGTACTCCCGACTAAAGTAAATTTCGTATCTCCTAAATGATCCTCACTTTAAGTCGTATCTTATCTTGTTGCTACAGATGGCACGTACCAAGAGGACCGCTCGTAAGTCCACTGGGGGCAGGGCACCGCGTCACCAGCTCGCTCCACGTGAGCCCCGCCCTGAGCCTACTGAGGTGGAAAGGCTGAGGGCAGAGCTGGCAGAGGTGACTGCTGCTAGGGATGCAGCACGGCAACAACTGGAACAAGTGATTCATGATCGTGATCAAGAAACGCTTGCAGTCCAGAGGTTGACAGTAGCAAACCGCAACTGTCAACGCATGTTGGTCCGTGTGATGGAACAGAGGGATGAAGCCTGGCACGAGGAGAACGTTCTGAGAGCTCGCCAGTTTGAGCTCGAGCAACAGTTAGAAAATGCTGAAGAGTACAATGACAACCTGCATGAAGAAATGCACCGCCTGAACAACGAGCTTAATCCCCTGCTGCCTCGAAACAACAACGTCGATGAGGATATGGGTTCGGGAATCTTCATGGCTGAGGATGATGATGAAGTGGAGGTTGATGGACCACAGGATGCCCCACCTGCAGAAGCACCAGAGGAAGAGCCAGAAGAAGAAGAAGACGAGGAGTTAGAGCCTGTCAGTGATGAGGACGGCGGGGAGATCCTTGACACTGACTCGGAGGATGATGCTTAGAGTAGTCATCACGTGCCTATAATGTTAGGATCGTCTTTTGTGCCTTCCTGTGAAGGAGTGAGGCCTTGTAATAACTTGACTTTGGGATGTAAGGTTGAACCGTATGTTTCCTGAATGTAGTTTGAACCTGTTAATTTCGATCACAACTTGATGTCTTATTATGTTGCGTTCGATGATGGTGTCACGATTAGCACCCTTCGGTGCCGCGACGAGACCGAGGGCCTCCTATGGCGCGCGACATAAGGCTGTGCTGCTTGGCACGCGCAGGTATCGAGGTGGCTAGTCATGATCCACCATGGAACTCTTCATTGAGAAGTCTCTTTGTGGTCAGTTTGAAGTAGCCTTTCACAGTCAACTAAAAATCTTGAGATGGAATCCAAGTACCGTGCAAAAGGTCGAAAATCACGTAGATAGCAACGTAAACGGTCCGGTAACCGTTGTGCTCCCTGTGAGTGAGCCTTTATCAAAGAGCATCTTGTTGGATTACCAAGTATGATCTCATCAAACGATGCGCTAGAATGGATTGTGCGGTTGTGGTGAATTATTGTGCCTTAATTATTATGAGAAATCTATTCATACAGTCAGATTGACATTTCGCAATAATTCATCTATAAATTTCCCACATCGTCAGTGCTCATTGGCTATGCATTTTTGCAGATGTCGTACAATCTACGTCGGGGTCGTGGAAATGAGGGGGAGGAACAGCCACCCCCTCCGCCACCACCCACTCCGGCCGAGTTGATGCAGACAGTGGTCGAAGGGCAGCGCATGTTGGCGGATGCTATGCGCCAGCTGGCTAACCGGGAGGCTCGTCCTGGCCGCCAGGGCCCAGAGCCAAATCAGTACAGTGATTTCAAGGACTTTCTAGATACAAAGCCCCCGCTCTTCAAGGAAGCGGAAGAACCACTGCAGGCTGACGAGTGGTTGAATACCATTGAACAAAAGTTTCGTCTGTTACGCCTAACTGATGAGCTAAAAACTGAGTATGCTTCCCATCAGTTGCATGGTCCGACGGGAATTTGGTGGAGCCACTATCGTTCCACACTACCTGCCAATGTCCCGATTGCTTGGGATCAGTTTAAGGCGGCATTCCGGGGAAATTATATCCCTCCCGGTCTTATGGCAATCAAGCACACAGAGTTTATGAGGCTGTCGCAAGGAAACAAAAGCCTGACTGAATACTTGCAGTCCTTCAACAACCTGGCAAGGTATGCCACTGAGTTTGTGGATACCGATGCCAAAAAGATTGCTAGCTTCAAAAGGGGCCTCGGCCCAAAACTGATGAAAACAATGGGCACTAGCAAATGTACTACTTTCAATGATTTCATCAGCGATGCTTTGACCCAAGAGAACAACAATACTATCTATTCTGCCTCTAAGAGCCGCAAAAGGGCCATTGAGGCGAGTGCTTCACAGTCTCGAGCTCCAGCTGCCCCGAGGGCTCCTCCTCGCCCTCCTGCCACAAATGCTAAGTTCCGTCCTCCACAAAAGAAGGCGCCAATGAAAACTGGGTTTCGTAAGGCATATACAGTGGCTCTGCCAAAGAGTAATGCGGGCCAAGGCAGCTCCAGTGTTCCCCCTAGCAACATGCCTTGCTGGAACTGTAACAAGCCAGGCCATTGGTCCAGGAACTGCCCGTACCCTAAGAAAAATATCAACCAAGGTAGTCGTCAGGGACACGCCCATTATAACAGCATTGAGGAAATCCCATCTGGTGAGGTGGTCACCGCTGGTAAGTTTCTAGTTGACCAACACCCCGCAGTGGCACTTTTTGATTCAGGTGCTTCGCATTCCTTTATCAGTCCTAAGTTTGCATCAGAGTTTGCACACAAATTGCATACTGTTGAAGGTGGGGGTTATTGTATTAGCGCAGCAAGTGGGAATATTTCCACAAATAAAGTAGTGGGGAATCTTGAGCTTGAGTTAGAAGGGCGAAAGTACTCGCTTGCCTTAGTGGTTTTGCCGGGTTTAGGCATAGATGTTATTCTGGGCATGAATTGGATGAGTCAGAATGGGGTACTCATTGATACCTCCACTCGGGTAGTTATGCTCAGAGACCCTACAGATCAAAAGGGTTTTCTGGTACAACTTCCCAGAAAAGTTGAATTGTCGGGGGAAATTCATGCTGTGCAAGCAAAGGCGTTGGCCGAAATTCCAGTAGTAAATGAGTTTCCGGACGTTTTTCCCGATGATTTGCCGGGACTCCCTCCGGATCGGGATGTGGAGTTTAAAATTGAGTTGTTGCCTGGCACGGCTCCCATCTCTAGAAGACCCTATAGGATGCCTCCAAATGAACTCGCTGAACTTAAGGTGCAATTGAATGAACTTTTGAAGAAGGGGTTGATTCGTCCTAGTTCATCGCCGTGGGGATGTCCTGCTATCTTTGTAAAGAAGAAGGATCAGTCGTTGCGGATGTGCGTAGATTATAGACCTCTCAATGCAGTCACTGTCAAAAATAAGTACCCTCTACCGCGAATCGACATCTTGTTCGATCAGTTGTCTAAAGCTAAAGTTTTCTCCAAGATCGATCTAAGATCGGGTTACCATCAAATTAAAATCCACCCAGAAGATGTTCCAAAGACAGCCTTTTCTACCAGATACGGTCTTTATGAGTATCTTGTTATGTCTTTCGGCTTGACAAATGCCCCCGCACACTTCATGTACTTGATGAATTCGGTGTTTATGCCTGAATTGGACAAGTTTGTGGTGGTATTTATTGATGACATCTTGGTATATTCTGTGAATGAGGAGGATCACGCTGAACATCTACGTATAGTCCTCACAAGACTGCGTGAACATCAACTATATGCGAAGTTCAGTAAGTGCGAATTCTGGCTTCGTGAAGTACCTTTCCTTGGGCATGTGTTGTCCGATGGAGGAATTATGGTGGACCCCGCCAAGGTACAGGAAGTACTGAACTGGAAGGCTCCTATCTCGGTTCACGAGGTCCGAAGTTTTCTTGGTTTGGCTGGCTATTATCGTCGCTTCATCCCGGATTTCTCCAAAATAGCCAAGCCAATGACTCGGTTGCTGCAAAAAGACACCAGGTTTGTCTGGACTCCTGAGTGTGATGCGGCTTTTCGCCAACTACGAACCCTCCTAACCTCAGCTTCGGTTTTGGCACAACCGGATATTGAGAAACCATTTGATGTTTATTGTGATGCCTCAGGCATAGGTTTGGGAGGTGTTCTGATGCAGGAAGGCCGAGTAATTGCATATACCTCTCGACAACTTCGGAAACATGAGGTGAATTATCCAACGCATGACTTAGAACTGGCTGCAGTTGTTCATGCTTTGAAAGTATGGCGGCATTATCTGCTGGGAAATGTCTGCAATATCTACACCGATCATAAAAGCCTCAAATACATCTTCACTCAACCCGAGCTAAATATGCGTCAAAGAAGATGGCTCGAGTTGATTAAAGATTATAACCTTCAAGTGCACTATCATCTAGGAAAGGCAAATGTAGTTGCGGATGCTTTAAGCCGTAAGTCTCATTGTCATTCCTTAGTTGAAACTGATTTTCATCGATCTCGCCTTCTACATCCATCAGTCTTGTACAACATCACTGTCAGTTGTACTCTCAAAAGCAGAATTATTAAGCTCCAAAAGACTGACACTGGTATATTCCACATCAAGCGTAAGATGAAAGAGCAAGAAACTACATAGTTCAGGATAGATGAAGAGGGTGTACTATGGTTCAAGGATAGGTTAGTTGTGCCTAAGGACCGAGAGCTTCGAAATGATATTATGTCTGAAGCACACTCCTCTAAGTTGTCCATCCATCCTGGCAGCAATAAGATGTATTATGATTTGAAGCCACTTTATTGGTGGACCAAGATGCGGAAAGAGATAGCTGCATATGTTGCTAGATGTGACACCTGTTGCAGAGTTAAAGCTGTGCACATGAAAGCTGGGCTACTTCAGCCACTTTCCATTCCAGGCTAGAAATGGGAAGAGATAAGTATGGATTTCATTGTCGGACTTCCTCCTACTGTCAAAAATCATAACTCTATTTGGGTAATTGTTGATCGTTTGACCAAATCAGCTCACTTCATCCCAGTGAGAGTGGAATATCGTCCCACTGACTATGCTGAGTTGTACTTCAATCAGATAGTCCGGCTTCATGGGATACCTCATACTATCATATCTGACCGTGGTCCCCAGTTCACTGCTCGCTTTTGGGAGCACTTGCATCACCTTCTGGGAACCAAGTTAGTGAGAAGCTCTGCTTATCACCCCCAGACATCGGGTCAGACAGAACGAGTTAACCAAATCTTGGAAGATCTGTTGCGAGCATGCGTCATTTCATCCAAGGGTTCTTGGGAAAAATGGTTACCTTTAGCCGAATTCTCGTACAATAACAGTTATCAAGAGAGTATTAAGATGGCTCCATTCGAAGCTTTGTACGGTCGTAGGTGTAGAACCCCACTAAATTGGATAGAATCTGGTGAGAGAAGATTTTATGGTATTGCTTTTGTTGAGGAAGCTGAGGAACAAGTCCGTACCATCCAAAAACATATGGCTGCAGCCCAAGCTAGACAGAAAAGTTATGCTGATCGTCGTAGAAAACCACTCGAGTTTGAAGTTGGAGACTTCGTGTATTTGAAAGTTTCTCCAATGAAAAGTGTCCAACGTTTTGGTGTTAAGCGGAAACTTGCGCCAAGATACGTGGGTCCTTTTCAAATCATAGGCAAGAGTGGAGCTGTTGCGTACAAAATTCAGTTACCTCCAGAAATGAGTGCCATATTCAACGTCTTCCATGTATCTCAGCTTAAAAAGTGTCTTCGAGTTCCTGAGGAACAAGTTCCTTTAGGTGATATCAGGCTGGAATCCGACCTAACCTATGAAGAAAAGCCAGTCCGAGTGATCGATACTCAGGAACGAGTAACTAGAAGTAAAGTGGTTAAGTGGTACAAAGTGATGTGGAGTAATCAGGGAAGTGAGAGTGATGCTACGTGGGAACGGGAGGATTATTTGCGGGATGGTTATAAAGAATTCTATGAAAAATGGTACGCTTTCCAAATCTCGGGACGAGATTTTTATGAGGGGGGAGGGCTGTAACACTTCAAGTGTTTAGTCCTTAATTGCATTGCATTTGCATGGCATAAGCATAAGCATGCATCATTCATGTTTGTTATTTTATGTGATGCAACACATGTGATTATTTTAGGGTTTGTTTGATTTATTTCATGAAGTACTTGATAGTTGGTGTAACAAAAAGGTAAGGTAGCCAATCATGAACTACAACACCTTAGTTATACTTAGGATAACATTTGGAACAAGTTTCATGTTGACCAAAATTTCAAATTTGCCCTCCAAGAGAAGTTGACCACCATTTGACCCTAGAAGGCTCTAGTTTGACCAATTAAAAAGTCTAATTTAGAGACCTTGCATGGAAGAGCAACCTTAAGCAAAGTTGTAGAGAATTTCATAAGGAACCAAAGTTCTAATATGGCCATCTCATGAAAATGACCAGAGCATGCTCAAAAATGGCCCACAAGTCAGCTTGAGTGGTGATCAACACTTAGAAAAATTCTAAGTCTGGAAATTGGACTTTTCAGTTTCACTGTACCTCACTTTAGCAACTTGTAACTCACAAACTAGGCCAAACTAGACTATGAGCCAATTGACAAAGTTGTTGTCCACACATAGCTCTACAACATTGTCAATATCACCATCACCTAGTTCTAAATGGTTTAGGAGATTTGGTGCCTAGAAAATCGGGTTTCAGTCGGCATTGTGACTGAAACTAAGTTTCAGTTTTCGGGTGACCCACTTTGGAGCTCTGTAGTTTCAAATCTAGGCCGAACCAGCCCAAACTCCAATTGACAAACTTGTAGTCCTCATGTAGCTCTACAATTTTGGTATTATCATCTTCTTCTAATTCGAACTGGTTTGGGAGATAATCGGTGTTGAACTTGCCCTGTCAGTCGATACCTTTGAGCTCTGAAACGAAACGTTTAGACACCGACGGCCGCGGCCGACCGCGTCGTGGCGCTCGGGTAGAGCCCGGTGGCCGCGTGGCGCGCGTGTTCTGCCGACGCCCCACGTCGCCTGCGAGCTCAGCATGAAGACCAGGACGACCCGCTTCCCCCTCCATTTCCATCGCCCTCCTTCCCCAGCTCACCGGTAAGGCGACCGAGCGTCCTCCGCCCCCACAGCCGGCTCCGCCGCCTTCGGTTGCGCCAACCACCGCGCCACCACACCCGAGAGCTCACGAACAGCACCGCCTGACCATACTCTACAACCTCCGCACATTGGGTCAGCCGTTGGGTCAAGGTAGAGGGCAAATCAACCAATCAAACCTCGGCGGTGCGGAGCTCCGCCATGGCCGCCGCCATTGCGAGCTCACCACCGACGTCCTCTTTCACCCTCCTCTCTCTGTGGTCAGCGTTCGGAATAGTGTAGGCCCTCCTCTAGCTCTAGGCATGACCTTACAGTGGGTTGCGACCTCGTCGGAGCGGAACACGACGACCACCGTCGTCGCGCTCACCGCACCGCGTCACGGCACTCCGTGGCCAGGGTAGTTAGGACCTCTTCCAAACCTCCTTTCTACCTCAATAGATTCGCCCGGGCGTAGTGTAGCTCGTACCGAGCTTAGATATGGCCGTGCGGCCTCACCGGCGACGGCATACCCTCACCCGACCCTCACCGGCCGCCGCTCACGACGGCGAGCCCTCCCACTCCAACCTAAGCTCTTCCACTAGCATGAATAGAAGCGTTACGGAACAGGGAACGCGTGGGTGAGCTCGATTTTTCCGGGCGAGCTTCCCTCCGACGAGCTTGGGCTCGCCGGAGCTCACGGCTGCTGCTCCCCTGTCTCTAGTCGCTGACAGCGGGGGCCCGCCCGTCAGTGTCGCGCGCGAGCGGGAGCGCTGAGCGGGCCGCGCGCGCGAGTGTGTGGGCCGATTTTCTCCGGGCCGGCCCAGTCGTCCGAAATGAAATTCATTTTTATTATTTTGTCACTGATTTTTGTACAAGTTGGAAAAATATAGATCTAGGGTTTTAATGATCCAAAAATCATGAGATAAATTTTATTAGGGTCTACATAATGTGTAGTATTTTAGAAAAATATGGATCTGGCATGAGATGTTTAAAGTCTGTAAGAATTTAATAGATCCTTTAAATGTGTTTTGGAATGCATGCAAATTTGTTAAATTTATAACTTGAGCTGTAGTGTTCCATAAATCATGAAATTTGGTGGGTAGGTTATTCTATGCTAGCCCTAGCTCTGGTAAAAATTTGGGCATCAGTGATTAAGTAATTTTCAAGTTATAATGCTATCTCGTTATTCTAGGAAATCCTAAAATGAATTTTAGTAATTCTTCTACATGTGCAATGTTCTTATAAATTTTTGGAGAATGTCTTGGTACCCTAGAGTGTCCAAGAAAATTAAGAAATCTGTTGTTTGACACTTTTTACTATGCTTGGTTATTTATACAAAAATCAGCCTTTTTGGCTTGGGAATTTTGTGTAGGGAGTTCCTGTGAATAAATTGAGTTCAAAATTTTACAGTAGTCTCTTTGTGGATCAGAGAGTCCCCTGTAATTTTTGTAGAATTTTAGGAGCAGTTTACACATATGTTTGAAATTCCACTTAATTACTTAAGTAAATTGAGAAATGGGTTTAAATAAATGTTCTAGGTGGGCACACCTTACTCCCTGGTGTCTTTGTGATATTTGTGAACTTGTAGTAGCATTAGTTTGGTTTTAGAGAATGTTTGCCACATCAATAAATATTTAACCTTTGTAATTTTAGGTTTTCTGGACAGCTAAGTAGTAATTCTAAATTTGGCTTTGATAAAATTGGTTGCTGGACAACTTGTAAATACCAAAGTTGGAGTAAACTTGATGAACTAGCTTGTGTTAAAATTTGGAAGCATTTGGCTTAGTAGTTTGAGAGTTACTGTTGTTTAAAGTGGCAGTTCAAAATCTGCTACTCTCTGTTTTGGAGAGGACAGATTCTGGAACTTGTGAAGTTGGACATGGAAAACTTAGGAGTTTGGAGTTGAGGTCTGAAAATGAATTGTAGTACATTTCTTAGGCTTTCCAGATTGGCTTAGATCATATCTTTTGGAATTGTAAATCTCCAGTTGTGATAAAAACAAGTAGCTGCTGTCCAGAATGCTTACTGTGGTGTTTTGCTGATTGATATGGTGTGATATCCTAAGACATGCTACTTTTGTAATTGTTAGGTGTTAGGGCCTTAACTGAGGATGAGCAGCTTTATCTTAGGTTAAGTAGATTAGGTGAGTACTTCTCTACCGGAGAGGAAATTTGCACCTACTCTTTTGAAGTGATTTGAGTAGAGCGTTAAATTGTTGTAATACATTTCATTCCGAGCATATTGCATCTTTCATTATGCATTCATGGGATTTATTATGCACTCATGCAATAGGTGTACCGGAGGGGGTAACTCTCCTCGAATTCGAGCCGGTAATTCCGGAGGAGAACCAGGAGCAGCAGGAGCCCGAGGAACCAGTCGGCGAAGGAGACGTCGCTGAAGACCTTCCTGAGTGCCCGGACCACAGGCCTGCAACCTTTCTGAAAGGCAAGCCCCGGTGCATGCTGAACCTACTGTTTTATAAATTAATCTTGAGTACTTTTAATTGTTTACTGCATTAAGTTGTAGGAGTTATATGAGAACACTTGTTGCATTGTACCTGTCCTTGTCCAGATATCGTACTTAATCCTATTTTAGGTTTAGGCACGTGTCAATGCTTAGCCCTGCTTAGTACGGTAGAAGTCGGGTGATTTCCGGTCATCCGCGAGATGTAGGAAGGAGTCACGAGTGGCTCTATGGCTATCGTGGATGGAACCATGCCTTAAATGAAATTGAGACCGGGCGGGAGTTCGATAGTACAGCCGCAAGACACTTCACGTCTTGGGTGTGGCCGTCTGAGTCGTTTAAGGACCGATTCGCTGTACGTCCTTGAGTCATGTTGAACGCAGTCTAACACTTAGTTGGCCGGATAAGCCGTTCCGACCGCGAAGTCGAGTAGTATGGTTCAGGCCGGGAATCGAATGGTAGGTTGCATCTTGGAGGAGAGAAAGGATGTGCTTGGGGACATTGACGTGAGACCAAGGGGGGGTTAGAGTCCCTATCACCTGGCAGAGTGTCGCCCTTGGGGACGCGACATTATTCGGGCCCGCGATTCCTGAACTGTACAAAAGATGACCTGAGCAGCCTTTGCCAGGCGTGACTCGGTGAGTGTTAGAAATACCCCTCCAGCTGGATAGGAATTCGATTCGAATCGCCGTCGCTCCCGGTTAGTGAGCACTTGACTTGAGCAGCGGCAACGTAGATCTCATTAAATGAACTGGTGGTTAAGGGAATGATACAATGTTGCCACAATTCATACCTACTCTGGATATAATGATGATAATTGTTTGATTACAACCAAGTGCATGTTTAGTACAGGTGCTAAGATAGATGACAGGTAAATGCTAAAAATAACTGCTAGTACATGTTATAAGAGTTTCAACTACTTATGCCTTTATGCAAAATGTGGTGTCAGCTAGCCTCTTGTGTAAGCCTTGCATAATCCTTGGTGTCACTTTATTTCTGGTTTTTGACGGGTAAGTCTAGCTGAGTACATTCCAGTACTCAGGGTTTATTCCCTCCTGTTGCAGATGACATGCTTTATCAGGGCTTCTGCAAGACTTGTCTCCACCCTGCGGGTGAAGAAGACTAGATCACTTGGGCGTGATCGTCTTTTATGTACTTTCCTCATGCTTTTGCGGGTTGTGGATCATCAAGACTGGCAGTAGTTAAATAACTGGTGTGTGTGTTATGCTTCCGCTACTTTCAAACTTGGTTTGTAATATTTGCTACTCCGTGGTGTAAACTTATTTCAGAACTACTTGTGAAATGTATCGTATGATGTTGTATGTTGAATGATGCGATCCTGGTTGTAAGCAGTTTGGTTTGAAATCCTTCGTGATTTCGATTGACTACCGGGATTATATGGGCTCAAGTTTGAAAATTTGAGCGCTTCGGTGCTTGTTTTCGTACTTGTGCTCTTATAATTTGGTCGGTTCTGTTACAAGTACCATCGGGTGTGTCCAAAACAATTTCTAAGCCAATGGTACGTTTGGTGCAAGCCGTGCACCGACCTTGCTCTAACCCTAACGCCATCTCTGAATGTACCAAATTGAGATTCCACATGAGCCACGTCACCTAAGAGTTCCATCGGGTGTGTCCAAAATGATTACTGAGCCTATGGTACATTTGGCGCAAACTGTGCACCTATGTTGAGTCAAGATTAGCACTATCTCCAAACAGATTGAGGACCGAAACGAGCTTCAACTTGAGCCTCGTCACCTAGGAGAACCGTCTGGTGTGTCCAAAACGATTTCTACATTTGGCGCAAACCGTACACCTAGCTTGCACTGACACTAACACCGTTTCCAAATAGATCGAAACAAGATTTCACATGACCCACATCACCTAGGAGTTCTATCAGGTGTGTCCAAAATGATCTCCAAGCCTATGGTACACTCAGCGTAAAACAATGCACCAATCTTGTGTCAAGATTAGCACTATCTCCAAATGGACCGAAACGAGCTTCCACATGGGCATCGTCTCCTAGAAGTACCATTGGTGCGTCCAATATGATTTATGAGCCTATGATATGTTTGGTGCAAACCGTGCATCTATCTTGCTCTAACACTAATAACGTCTCTAAATGGACCAAAACGAGATACCACAAGAGCCACACCACCTAGTAGTTCCATCGGGTGCATCCAAAATGATTTCTAAGCCTACGGTACGTTTGGCACAAACCGTATACCTATCTTGCATCAAGATTAGTACTATCTCTAAACAGATCGAAATGAGCTTTCACCTGAGCCTCATCGCCTAGAGTACCATCAGGTGTCCAAAATGATTACTGAGCTTATGGTACATTTGTTGCAAACCGTGCACCTATCTTGAGTCAAGATTAGCATTATCTCTAAACAGACCGAAATGAGCTTCCAGTTGAGCCTCATCACCTAGGAGAACCGTCAGGTGTGTCCAAAACGATTTCTACGATTGGCGCAAACCGTACGCCTATCTTGCTTTGACTCTAACATTGTCCATGAATGTACTGAAAACGAGATTCCAAGCGGGTTCATCCAAAACGATTTTCAAGCCTATGGTACATTAGGCACAAACTGTGCACCTATCTTGCATCAAGATTAGCACTATCTCCAAATGGACCAAAACGGGCTTCCACTTCAGCCTCGTTAGCTAGGAGAACCGTCGATTGCATCCAAAACAATTTCTACGTGTGGCGCAAACCGTGCACCTATCTTGCATTGACACTAACACCATCTCCAAACGAACTAAAATGAGATTTTACATGACCCACATCACCTAGGATTCCATCGGGTGTGTCCAAAATTATTTCTGAGCCTATGCCTTGTTCGGTGTAAATAATGCACCAATCTTGCATCAAGATTAGCACTATCTCCAAACGGACCGAAATGAGATTCACCATGGGCCACGTCACCTAGGAGTTCCATCGGGGTCTATGTATAAAACGTTGTCCAATCCTATGGTATGTTCGGCGTAAATAATGCACCTATCTTTTGTCAAGATTAGCACTATATCCAAATGGACCGAAACAAGCTTCCACTTGAGACTCGTAACATAGGAGTACCATCGGGTGCGTCCAAAACAATTTCTGAGCCAATGGTATGTTTGGTGCAAGCCGTGCACCGAGCTTGCTCTGACCCTAACGGCATCTCTGAATGTACCAAAACGAGATTCCACATGAGCCATGTCACCTAAGAGTTCCATCGGGTGTGTCCAAAATGATTACTAAGCCTATGGTACATTTGGCACAAACCATGCACCTATCTTGAGTCAAGATTAGCACTATCTTCAAATGGATCGAGGACAGAAACGAGCTTCAACTTGAGCCTCGTCACCTAGGAGAACTGTCGGGTGTGTCCAAAATGATTTCTATGTTTTGGCGCAAACCGTACACCTATCTTGCACTAACACTAACACCGTCTCCAAACAGACCAAAACAAGATTTCACAGGACCCACATCACCTAGGAGTTCCATCAGGTGTGTCCAAAATGATTTCTGAGCCTATGGTATGCTCGGTGTAAACAATGCACCAATCTTGTGTCAAGATTAGCACTATCTCCAGATGGACCAAAACGAGCTTCCACATGGGCATCGTCTCCCAGAAGTACCATTGGTGCGTCCAAAATGGTTTCTGAGCCTATGATATGTTTGGTGCAAACTGTGCATCTATCTTTCTCTAACACTAACATCATCTCTAAATGGACCAAAATGAGATACCACAAGAGCCACATCACCTGGAGTTCCATCGGGTGCATCCAAAATGATTTCCAATCCTACGGTATGTTTGGCGCAAACCATATACCTATCTTGCACCAAGATTAGTACTATCTCTAAACAGATCGAAATGAGCTTCCACCTGAGCCTCATCACCTAGGAGTACCATCGGGTGTCCAAAATGATTACTGAGCTTATGGTATGTTTGGCACAAACCGTGCACCTATCTTGAGTCAAGATTAGCATTATATCCAAACAGACCGAAATGAGCTTCCAGTTGAGCTTCATCACCTAGGAGAACCGTCAGGTGTGTCCAAAACGATTTCTACGATTGGCGCAAACCGTATGCCTATCTTGCTCTGACTCTAACACTGTCCATGAATGTACTGAAACGAGATTCCAAGCAGGTTCATCCAAAATGATTTCCAAGCCTATGGTACATTAGGCGCAAACTGTGCACCTATCTTGCATCAAGATTAGAACTATCTCCAAACGGACCGAAACGAGCTTCCACTTGAGCCTCGTCAGCTAGAAGAACGGTCGGTTGCATCCAAAACAATTTCTACGTATGGCACAAACCGTCCACCTATCTTGTATTGACACAAACACCGTCTCCAAACGAACTGAAACGAGATTTGACATGACCCACATCACCTAGGATTCCATCAGGTGTGTCCAAAATGATTTCTGAGCCTATGTCTTGTTCGGTGTAAATAATGCACCAATCTTGCGTCAAGATTAGCACTATCTCCAAATGAACCGAATTGAGATTCCACATGGGCCATGTCACCTAGGAGAACCGTCGGGTGTGTCCAAGACAACTTCTACGTTTGAAGCAAACCATACACCTATCTTGCACCGACACTAATACCATCTCCAAACGGACTGAAACGAGATTTCCCATGACCCACATCACCTAGGAGTTCCATCGGGTGTGTCCAAAATGATTTCCGAGCGTATGTTATGTTTGGCATAAACAATGCACCTATCTTGTGTCAAGATTAGCACTATCCCCAAATGGACCGAAATGAGCTCCCACTTGGGCCTTGTCATCTATGAGTACCATCAGGTGCGTCCAAAATTATTCCCGAGCCTATGGTATATTTGGCGCAAATTGTGCACCTATCTTGCACCAACACTAACATTGTCTCCAAACGGACCGAAACAAGATTTGACACGACCCATGTCACCTAGGAGTTCCATTGTGTGTGTCCAAAATGATTGCCAGGCCTATGGTACATTTGGCATAAATAAAGCACTTATATTGCGTCAAGATTAGCACTATCTCCAAACAGACCAAAACGAGCTTTCACTTGAGCGTCGTCACTTCGGTGTACTATTGGGTGCGTCCAAAACGATTACTGAGCCTATGGTACATTTTGGTGCAAACACCTATTTTGCACTGACACTAACACCATCTCCAAACAGAATAAAACTAGATTTGACATGACCTAGTCACCTTGGGGTTCCATCGGGTGTGTCCAAAACGATTTTCTGAGCCTGTAGTACGTTCAGCGCAAACCATGCACCTATCTTGCACCGACACTAACACCATCTCCAAACGGACCAAAACAAGATTTGCCAAGACCCACATCACCTAGGAGTTCCATCGGGTGCGTCTAAAACGATTTTCGAGTCTATGGTACGTTCGGCGCAAACTATGCACCGATCTTGCGTCAAGATTAGCACTATCTCCAAATGAAACGAAACAAGCTTCCACTTGAGCCTCGTAATATAGGAGTACCATCGGGTGCATCCAAAAAATTTCTGAGCCTACGGTAGGTTTGGCACAAATCGTGCAACTATCTTGCTCTGACACTAACACCAACCCTAACTGTACCAAAACGAGATTTCATCTGAGGCACGTCACCTAGAAGTTCCATCGGGTGCGTCCAAAGTGATTTCCAAGCCTATGGTACGTTTGGTGCAAACTGGGCACCCATCCTTCGCCAAGATTAGCGCTATCTCTAAATGGACCGAAATGAGCTTCCACTTGAGCCTCATCACTTAGGAGAAGCGTTGGGTGTACACAAAATCATTTCTGAGCATATGATACGTTTGGCACAAACCGTGCACCTGTCTTGCTCTAACACTAACACCATTGCGAAACGGACCGAAATGAAATTCCACATGAGCCACATCACCTAGGAGTTCCATAGACTTTGTCTAAAACAATTTCCAAGCCTATGGTACGTTTGGTGCAAATCGTGCACCTATCTTGCACTGACACTAACACCATCTCCAAATAGACCGAAATAAGATTCGACATGACCCACATCACCTAAGAGTTCCATCAGGTGCGTCCAAAATGATTGCCTAGCCTATGGTACGCTTGGTGTAAACAATGCACCCATCTTGTGTCAAGATTGGCACTATCTCTAAACGGACCAAAACGAGCTTCCACTTGAGCCTTGTCATCTACGAGTACTATTAGGTGGGTCCAAAATGATTCCTGAGACTATAGTTTGTTTGGCGCAAATCGTGCACCTATCTTGCTCCGACACGAACACCCTCTCCAAACTGACCGAAACAAGATTTGACATGACCCACGTCACCTAGGAGTTCCATCATGTGCGTCCAAAATGATAGCCAGGCCTATGGTACATTCCCCGTATACAATGCACCTATCTTGCGTCAAGATACACACTATCTCCAAACAGACCAAAATGAGCTTTCACTTGAGCATCGTCACCTCAGAGTACCATCGGGTGCGTCCAAAACGATTACTAAGCCTATGATACATTTGGCACAAATAGTGCACCTATCTTACACTAACACTAACACCATATCCAAACAGACCGAAACTATATTTGACATGACCCAGTCACCTAGGGGTTAGATCGGGTGTGTCCAAAACGATTACTGAGCCTATGGTACGTTCAACGCAAACCGTGCACCTATCTTGCACCGACACTAACACCATCTCCAAACGGACCGAAACAAGATTCGCCATGACCCACGTCACCTAGGAGTTCCATCAGGTGCATCCAAAATGATTTTTGAGCATGTGGTACATTCGGTGCAAACCGTGCACTTGTCTTGCGTCAAGATTAGACCTATTTCCAAATGGAACGAAACGAGCTTCTACTTGAGCCTCATAACATAGGAGTACCATCGGGAGCGTCCGAAAAAATTTCTGAGCCTATGGTAGGTTTGGCAAAAACTGTGCAACTATCTTACTCTAACACTAACACCGTCCCTGAATGTACCGATACAAGAATCCACATGAGCCACGTCACCTACGAGTTCCATCGGGTGCGTCCAAAATGATTTCCAAGCCTATGGTACATTCGGCGCAAACCGTGCACCTATCTTGTGTCAAGATAGGCATTCTCCAAACTGATTGAAACGAGCTTCCACTTGAGCCTCGTCACCTAGGAGAAACGTCGGGAGCGTACAAAATGATTTCTGAGCCTATGGTACATTTGGCACAATTCATGCACCTATCTTGCTCTGACAGTAACCCCATCACAGAACGGACAAAAACGAGATTCCACATGAGCCACATCACCTAGGAGTTCCATCAGCTTCGTCTAAAATGATTTTCAAGCCTATGGTACGTATGGCGCGAATTGTGGACCTATCTTGCACTGACAATAACACCATCTCCAAACTGACCAAAATATAATTCGCCATGACCCACGTCACCTAGGAGTTCCATCGGGTGCGTCCAAAATGATTTTTGAGTCCATGGTACGTTCGGCGCAACCGTGCACCTATCTTGTGTCAAGGTTAGCACTATCTCCAAATGGAACGAAACGAGCTTCCACTTAAGCCTCATAAGACAGGAGTACCATCGGGTGTGTCTAAAATAATTTTTGAGCCTATAGTACATTTGGAGCAAGCCATGCACCTATCTTGCTCCGACACTAACATCGTCACTGAGTGTACCGAAACGAGATTCCACATGAGCCACATCACCTAGGAGTTCCATCGGGTGCGTCCATAACGATTTCCATGCCTATGGTACGTTCGGCGCAAATCGTGCTCCTATCTTGTGTCAAGATTAGCACTATCTCTAAACGGACCAAAACGAGCTTCCACTTGAGCCTCGTCAGTTAGGAGAATGGCCGGGTGCGTCCAAAATGATTTCTACGTTTGGCGCAAACCGTGCACTGGTATTGCACTGACTCTAGCACCATCTCTCAACAGACCGTAACGAGATTTGACATGACCCACATCATATAGGAGTTCCATCGGGTGTGTCCAAAATGATTTTTGTGCCTATAGTATGTTCGGCGTAAACAATGCACCAGTCTTGCGTCAAGATCAGCACTTTCTCTAAATGGACTGAAACGAGCTTCCACTTGAGCCTCGTCTCCAAGAAGTACCATTGGGTGCGTCCAAAATGATTTCTGAGCCTATGATATGTTTGGCGCAAACCGTGCACCTATCTTGCTCCAACACTAACACCATCTCTAAACGGACCAAAATGAGATTCCACATAAGCCACATCATCTAGGAGTTCCATCGGGTGCCCCTAAAATGATTTCCAAGCCTATGGTACGTTTGGTGTAAACCGTATACCTATCTTGCGTCAAGATTAGTACTATCTCCAAATGGATTGAAACGAGCTTCCACTTGAGCCTCATAGCCTAGGAGCACCATCGGGTGTGTCCAAAACGATTAGTGAGCCTATGGTACGTTTGGCGCAAACCGTGCACCTATCTTGAGTCAAGATTAGCACTATCTCCAAACGAAAAATGAGCTTCCACTTGAGTCTTGTCATCTATGAGTACAATCAGGTGCATCCAAAATGATTTTTGACCCTATGGTACGTTTGGCGCAAACCGAGCACCTATCTTCCTCCGACACTGACACCATCGTGGAATGGACTGAAACGAGACTCCACAAGACCCACATCACCTAGGAGTTCCAACGGCTTCATCCAAAACGATTGCCAAGCCTAGGGTACGTTTGGCGCAAACTGTGCCCCCATCTTGTACCGACACTAACACCATCCCCAAACTGACCAAGACAAGATTTGATATGACCCATGTCACCTAGGAGTTCCATCATGTGTGCCCAAAATGATTGCCAGGCCTATGGTACATTCGGCATAAACAATGCACCTATCTTGCATCAAGTTTAGCACTATCTCCAAATAGATCAAAATGAGCTTCCACTTGAGCCTCGTAACATAGGAGTACCATCGGGTGCGTCCAAAACAATTTCTGAGCCTATGGTAGGTTTGGTGCAAACCGTGCACCTATCTTGCTCTAACACTAACACCGTCCCTGAATGTACCGAAACGAGATTCCACATGAGCCATGTCACCTAGGAGTTCCATCGGGTGCGCCAAAATGATTTCCAAGCCTATGGTACGTTCGGTGCAAACCGTGCACCTATCTTGCGTCAAGATTAGCACTATCTCCAAACGGACCGAAACAAGCTTCCACTTGAGCCTTGTCACATAGGAGAACCATCGGGTGCATATAAAATGATTTCTACGTATGGCACAAACTGTGCACCCAAATTGCATTGATAGCAACACCATCTCCAAATAGACTAAAACAAGATTTGAGATGACCCACATCACCTATGAGTTCCATCGGCAGTGTCCAAAATGATTTCCGAGCTATGGTTTGTTTGGCGTAAATAATGCACCAATCTTACGTCAAGATTAGCACTATCCCCAAACGGACCGAAACGAGGTTCCACATGGGCCACATCACTTAGGAGTTCCATTGGGGTCTAAAACAATGTCCAAGCCTATGGTACATTCGGCGTAAACAATACACCTATCTTGCGTCAAGATTAGCACTATCTCCAAACGGACCAAACTGAGCTTCCACTTGAGCCTCGCCACCTAGGAGAATCGTCAGCTGTGTCCAAAACAATTTCTATTGTTGGCGCAAACCGTACACCTATCTTGCACTGACACTAACACCGCCTCCAAACGGACCGAAACGAGATTTAACATGACCTAAATCATCTAGGAGTTCCATCGGGTGCATCCAAAATGATTGTCGAGCCTATGGTACATTCGACGTAAACAATGCACCTATCATGCATCAAGATTAGCACTATCTCGAAACGAACCGAAACAAGCTTTCACTTGAGCGTCGTCACCTCAGAGTACCATCGGGTGCATCCAAAACGATTACTGAGCCGATGCTACATTTGGCGCAAACCATGCACCTATCTAGCACTGACACTAACACCGTCTCCAAACGATCGAAACTAGATTTGTCATGACCAACGTCAATTAGGGGTTCCTATGGGTGCGTCCATAACGATTTCCAAGCCTATGCTACATTCGGCGCAAACCGTGCATCAATCTTGTGTCAAGATTAGCACTATTTCCGAACAGACCAAAACGAGCTTCCACTTGAGCCTCGCCACTAAGGAGAACCATCGGGTGCGTCCAAAACTATTTCTACATTTGGCGCAAACTATGCACCTATCTTGCACTGACACTAACACCATCTCCAAACAGACCGAAACGAGATTTTGCATGACACACATCACCTAGGAGTTCCATCGGGGGTGTCCAAAATGATTTTTCGAGCCTATGGTATGTTCGGCATAAACAATGCTCCTATCTTGTGTCAGGATAAGCACTATCTCTAAATAGACAGAAATGAGCTTCCACTTGAGCCTCATCAACTTGGAGTACCATCAGGTGCATCCAAAACGATTTCTAACCCTATGGTATGATTGACGCAAACCGTGCACTTATCTTGCTCCAACACAAACACTGTCATGGAACGGACTGAAAGAAGATTCCACATGAGCCACATCACCTAGGAGTTCCATCAGCTTCATCCAAAAAAATTTCCAAGCCTATGTTATGTTTTGTGCAAACTGTACACCTATCTTGGACTGACCCTAACACCGTCCCCAAACGGGCCGAAACAAGATTCGCCATGACCCACGTCACCTAGAAGTTCCATCGGGTGTGTCCAAAATGATTTCCGAGCCTATGATACATTTGGCATAAACAATGCTCCTATCTTGCATCAAGATAAATACTATGTCCAAATGGACCAAAACGAGCTTCCACATGAGCCTCGTCAACTTGGAGTACCATCGGGTGCATCCAAAATGATTTCTAGCCCTATGGTACGTTTGGCACAAACCGTGCACCTATCATGCTCTGACACTAACACCGTCTTCGAACGGACAAAAGCGAGATTCCACATGAGCCACATCACCTAGGAGTTCCATTGACTTCGTCCAAAACGATTTCCAAGCCTATGGTACATTTGGTGCAAACTGTGCATCTATCTTGCACCGACCCCAACACCATTTCCAAACGGGCCGATACAAGATTCGTCATGACCCACGTCACCTAGGAGTTCCATCAGGTGCATCCAAAATGATTGCCGAGCCTATGGTATGTTCGGCGTAAATAATGCACCTATCTTGTGTCAAGATTAGCACTATCCCCAAATGGACCGAAATGAGGTTCCACTTGTGCCTCGTCACCTCGGAGTAGCATCGGGTGTTTCCAAAACGATTACTAAGCCTATGGTGCGTTTGGCGCATACCATGCACATATCTTACACCGACACTAACACTGTCTCCAAATGGACCGAAATAAGATTCGCCATGACCCACGTCACCTAGGAGTTCCATCGGGTGTGTCCAAAATGATTTTCGAGCCAATAGAATATTCGGTGTAAACAATGCACCTATCTTACGTCAAGATTAGCACTCTCTCTAAATGGACCAAAATGAGTTTCCACTAGAGCCTCGTCGCCTAGGAGTAAATTGGGTGCATCCAAAACGATTTCTGAGCCTATGGTACGTTTGGCGTAAACCATGCACCTATCTTGCACCGACACTAACACCGTCTCTAAACAGACCGAAACAAGATTTCACTTGAGCCACGTCACCTAGGAGTTCCATCAGGTGCGTCCAAAACGATTTCCAAGCCTATGATACGTTCGGCGCAAACCATATACCTATCTTGCGTCAAGATTAGTACGATCTCCAAACGGATCGAAACTAGCTTCCACTTAAGCCTCATCACCTAGGAGTACCATCAGGTGCGTCCAAAACGATTACTAAGCCTATGGTACGTTAGGCTTAAACCGTGAACCTATCTTGAGTCAAGATTAGCACTATCTCCAAACGGACCGAAATGAGCCTCCAATTGAGCCTCGTCACCTAGGGGTACCATATGGTGCGTCCAAAACGATTACTAAGCCTATGGTACTTTTGGCGCAAACCATGTATCTATCTTGCACCGACACTAACACCGTTTCTAAATGGACCGAAACAAGATTCCAAATGACACACGTCACCTAGGAGTTCCATCGGGTGCGTCCAAAACGATTTTAGAGCCCATGGTACGTTCGGCGTAAACTATGTATCTTGCGTCAAGATTAGCACTATCTCCAAACGAAACCGAAACGAGCTTCCACTTGAGCCTCGTCACCTAGAAGTACCATTGGGTACGTCCAAAATGATTTCTGAGCCTATGATACATTTAGTGCAAACCATGCACCTATCTTGAGTCAAGATTTGTACTATCTCCAAACGGATCTAAACGAGCTTCCACTTGAGCCTCGTCACCTAGTTGTACCATTGGGTGTGTCCAAAACGATTACTAAGACTATGGTATGTTTGGCGCAAATTGCGCACCGATCTTGAGTCAAGATTAAGACTATCTCCAAATAGACCAAAATGCGCTCGCACCTGAGCCTTGTCACCTAGGAGTACCATCGGGTGCATCTAAAATGATTTTGGACCCTATGGTATGTTTGAGCTAACCATGCACCTATCTTGCACGGACGCTAACTTCGTCTTCAAACAGACCAAAATAAGATTCCACAAGACCCACGTCACCTAGGAGTTCCATCGGGTGCGTCCAAAACGATTTCCAAGCCTATGGACGTTCATTGCAAACTGTGCGCCTATCTTACGTCAGGATTGACACTATCTCCAAACGGACCAAAATGAGCTTCCACTTTAGCCTCGTCACCTAGGTGTACCATCGGGTGCGTCCAAAACAATTTCTAAGCCAATGGAATGTTCCGCGCAAACCATGCACCTCTCTTGCACCGATGCTAACTCTGTCTCCAATCGGACCAAAACAAGATTCCACTTGACCCACGCCACCTAGAAGTTCCATTGGTTGCGTCCAAAACAATTTCTGAGCCAACGGTACATTCGGCGCAAACCGTGCACCTATCTTGCGTCAAGATTAGCACTATCTCCAAATGGACTGAAACGAGCCCATGGTACGTTCAGCGCAATGCCTCAAGATTAGCACTATCTCTAAACAGATTGAAACGAGCATCCACTTAAGCCTCATCACTTGGAGTTCATCGGGTGTGTCCAAAACGATTTCTAACCCTATGATACATTTGGCACAAACCATGCACCTATCTTGCTCTAACACTAACACCATCATGAAATAGACCAGAATGAGATTCCACATGAGCCACATCACCAAGGAGTTCCATTGGCTTCGTCCAAAATGATTTCCAAGCCTATGGTACATTTGGTGCAAACTGTGGACCTATCTTACACCAACACTAACACCATTTCTAAACAGACCGAAACAAGATTCACCATGACCCACGTCACCTAGGAGTTCCATCAGGTGCTTCCAAAACGATTGTCGAGCCTATGGTATGTTCGTCGTAAACAATGCACCTATCTTGCGTCAAGATTAGCACTATCTCTAAGAGGATCAAAACGAGGTTCCACTGGTGCCTCATCACCTAGGAGTACCATTGGGTACGTCCAAAATAATTTCTGAGCCTATGATACGTTTGGCGCAAACCATGCAACTATCTTGAGTCAAGACTAGTACTATCTCCAAACCGATCAAAACGAGCTTCCACTTGAGCCTCATCACCTAGGAGTATTGTCGGGTGCGTCCAAAATAATTTCCAACCCTATGGTACGTTCTGCAAAAACCATGCACCTATCTTGCATCAAGATTAGCATTATCTCCAAATGGACCAAAATGAGCTTCCACTCGAGCCTCGTCAACTTGGAGTACCATCGGGTGCATCCAAAATGATTTCTAACCCTTGGTATGTTTGGCGCAAACCGTGCACCTATATTGCACTAACACTAACACCATCATGGAACGGACCGAACGTGATTCCACATGAGACACATCACCTAGGAGTTCCACCGTCTTCTTCCAAAATGGCTTCCAAGCATATGGTATGTTTGGCGCAAACCATGCACCTATCTTGCACCGACACTAACACCATTTCCAAACAGATGGAAACAAGATTCGCCAGGACCCGCGTCACCTAGGAGTTCCATCGGGTGCATCAGAAATGACTGCCGAGCCTATGGTACGTTCGGCATAAACAATGCACCTATATTGCATCAAGATTAGCACTACCTCCAAATGGACTAAAACGAGGTTCCACTTGTGCCTCGTCACCTCGGAGTACAATCGGGTGCGTCCAAAACGATTACTGATACTATAGTACGTTTGGCGCAAACCATGCACCTGTCTTGCACCGACACTAACACCGTCTTCAAACGGACCGAAACAAGATTCGCCATGACGCACGTCACCTAGGAGTTTCATCGGTTGCGTCCAAAATGATTTTTGAGCCTATGGCACGTTCGGCGTAAACTATATATCTATTTTGCGTCAAAATTAGCACTATCTCCAAACAGATTGAAACGAGTTTCCACTTAAGCCTTGTCACCTAGGAGTATCGTTGGGTACGCCCAAAATGATTTCTGAGCCTATGGTACGTTTGGCGCAAACCGTGCACCTGTCTTGAGTCATGATTAGTACTATCTCCAAACAGATCAAAACAAGCATCCGCTTGAGCCTCATCACCAAGGAGTACCATCGGGTGCAACCAAAACAATTGTCGAGCCTATGGTAAATTTGGCGTAAACCGTGCACCTATATTAAGTCAAGATTAACACTATCTACAAACAGACCAAAGTGGGCTTCCACTTGAGCCTCGTCACCAAGGATTACAATTGGGTGCGTCCAAAACGATTACTGAGCCGATGGTACGTTTGGCGCAAACCATGCACCTATCTTACACTGACACTAACACCATTTCCAAACGAACCAAAACAAGATTTTCCATGACCCACGTCACCTAGGAGTTCCATCGAGTGCATCCAAAATGATTTCTGAGCCTATGGTACGTTCGGCGTAAACTATGCACCTATCTTACGTCAAGATTAGTACTAGCTCCAAATGGACCGAAAAAGAGCTTCCACTTGATCCTCGTCACCTAGATGTACCATTGGGTACGTGCAAAATGATTTTTTAGCCTATGGTACATTTGGGGAAAAATATGCACCTACCTTGAGTCAAGTTTAGTACTATCTCCAAACGGATCAAAACGAGCTTCCACTTGAGCCTCATCATCTAGGAGTACCATCGGGTGCGTCCAAAACAATTATTGAGCCTATGGTACGCTTGGTGCAAACCGTGCACCGATCTTGAGTCAAGATTAACACTGTCTCCAGAAGGACCAAAATGAGCTTCCACCTGAGCCTCGTCACCTAGGAGTACCATTGGGTGCATCGAAAATGATTTCTAACCCTATGGTACGTTTGAGCAAACCATGCACCTATCTTGCACGGATGCTAACTCCATCTTCAAACGGACCAAAACAAGATTCCACATGACCCACATCACCTAGGTGTTCCATCGGGTGCGTCCAAAACGATTTTTGAGCCTATGTACGTTCGGTGCAAACTGTGCACCTATCTTGAGTCAAGATTAGTGTTATCTCCAAACGGATCAAAACAAGCTTCCACTTGAGCCTCATCATCTAGGAGTACCATTGGGTACATCTAAAATGATTTATTGAACCTATGGTACACTTGGTGCAAACCATGCACCTATCTTAAGTCAAGATTAACACTGTCTCCAAACGGACCAAAATGAGCTTCCACCTGAGCCTCGTCACCTAGGAGTACCATCAGGTGCATCGAAAATGATTTCTGACCCTATGGTACGTTTGAGCAAACCATGCACCTATCTTGCACGGATGCTAACTCCGTCTTCAAACGGACCAAAACAAGATTCCACATGACCCATGTCACCTTGGTGTTCCATCGGGTGCGTCCAAAATGATTTTCAAGCCTATGTACATTCGGTGCAAACCGTGCACCTATCTTGCGTCATGATTGGCACTATCTCCAAACAGACCAAAATGAGCTTCCACTAGGGGTTCCATCGAGTGCGTCTGAAATGATTTTTGAGCCCATGGTATGTTCAGCGCAATGCGTCAAGATTAGCACTATCTCTAAATAGATCGAAACGAGCTTCCACTTGAGCCCCGTCAACTTGGAGTACCATCGGGTGTGTCCAAAATGATTTCTAACCCTGTGGTACATTTGGCACAAACCATGCACCAATCTTGCTCTAACACTAACAACGTCATGGAATGGACCAAAATGAAATTCCACATGAGCCACATCACAAAGGAGTTCCATCAGCTTCGTCCAAAATAATTTCCAAGCCTATGGTACGTTTGGTGCAAACCATGCACCTATCTTGCACCGACACTAACACCATTTCCAAACAGATGGAAACAAGATTCGCCAGGACCCGCGTCACCTAGGAGTTCCATCGGGTGCATCCGAAATGACTGCCGAGCCTATGGTACGTTCGGCATAAACAATGCACCTATATTGCATCAAGATTAGCACTACCTCCAAATGGACTAAAACGAGGTTCCACTTGTGCCTCGTCACCTCGGAGTACAATCGGGTGCGTCCAAAACGATTACTGATACTATAGTACGTTTGGCGCAAACCATGCACCTGTCTTGCACCGACACTAACACCATCTTCAAACGGACCGAAACAAGATTCGCCATGACGCACGTCACCTAGGAGTTTCATCGGTTGCGTCCAAAATGATTTTTGAGCCTATGGCACGTTCGGCGTAAACTATATATCTATTTTGCGTCAAAATTAGCACTATCTCCAAACAGATTGAAACGAGTTTCCACTTAAGCCTTGTCACCTAGGAGTATCGTTGGGTACGCCCAAAATGATTTCTGAGCCTATGGTACATTTGGCGCAAACCGTGCACCTGTCTTGAGTCATGATTAGTACTATCTCCAAACAGATCAAAACAAGCATCCGCTTGAGCCTCATCACCAAGGAGTACCATCGGGTGCGACCAAAACAATTGTCGAGCCTATGGTAAATTTGGCGTAAACCGTGCACCTATATTAAGTCAAGATTAACACTATCTACAAACAGACCAAAGTGGGCTTCCACTTGAGCCTCGTCACCAAGGATTACAATTGGGTGCGTCCAAAACGATTACTAAGCCGATGGTACGTTTGGCGCAAACCATGCACCTATCTTACACTGACACTAACACCATTTCCAAACGAACCGAAACAAGATTTTCCATGACCCACGTCACCTAGGAGTTCCATCGAGTGCATCCAAAATGATTTCTGAGCCTATGGTACGTTCGGCGTAAACTATGCACCTATCTTACGTCAAGATTAGTGTTATCTCCAAACGGATCAAAACAAGCTTCCACTTGAGCCTCATCATCTAGGAGTACCATTGGGTACATCTAAAATGATTTATTGAACCTATGGTACACTTGGTGCAAACCATGCACCTATCTTAAGTCAAGATTAACACTGTCTCCAAACGGACCAAAATGAGCTTCCACCTGAGCCTCGTCACCTAGGAGTACCATCAGGTGCATCGAAAATGATTTCTGACCCTATGGTACGTTTGAGCAAACCATGCACCTATCTTGCACGGATGCTAACTCCGTCTTCAAACGGACCAAAACAAGATTCCACATGACCCATGTCACCTTGGTGTTCCATCGGGTGCGTCCAAAATGATTTTCAAGCCTATGTACATTCGGTGCAAACCGTGCACCTATCTTGCGTCATGATTGGCACTATCTCCAAACAGACCAAAATGAGCTTCCACTAGGGGTTCCATCGAGTGCGTCTGAAATGATTTTTGAGCCCATGGTATGTTCAGCGCAATGCGTCAAGATTAGCACTATCTCTAAATAGATCGAAACGAGCTTCCACTTGAGCCCCGTCAACTTGGAGTACCATCGGGTGTGTCCAAAATGATTTCTAACCCTGTGGTACATTTGGCACAAACCATGCACCAATCTTGCTCTAACACTAACAACGTCATGGAATGGACCAAAATGAAATTCCACATGAGCCACATCACAAAGGAGTTCCATCAGCTTCGTCCAAAATAATTTCCAAGCCTATGGTACGTTTGGTGCAAACCGTGCACCTATCTTGCACCGACACTAACACCGTCTCTAAAAGACCAAAACAAGATTCACCATGACCCACGTCACCTAGGAGTTCCATCAGGTGCTTCCAAAATGATTGCCGAGCCTATGGTTTGTTCATCGTAAATAATGCACATATCTTACGTCAAGATTTGCACTATCTCCAAAAGGACCAAAATGAGGTTCCACTTGTGCCTCGTCACCTCGGAGTACCATCGGGTGCGTAAAAAATGATTATTGAGCCTATGGTACGTTTGGCACAAACCATGTACCTATATTGCACTGACACTAACACCGTCTCCAAATGGACAGAAACAAGATTCACCATGACCCACGTCACCTAGGAGTTCCATCGGGTGCGTCCAAAATGATTTCTGAGCCTATGGTATGTTTGGCATAAACTATGCACCTATCTTGCGTCAAGATTAGCACTATCTCTAAACGTACCAAAACAACCTTCCACTTGAGCCTCATCACCTAGGAGTACCATTAGGTACGTCCAAAAAAATTTCTGTGCCTATGATACGTTGGGCGCAAACCGTGCACCTATCTTGAGTCAAGATTAGTACTATCTCCAAACAGATCAAAACGAGCTACCACTTGAGCCTCATCACCTAGGAGTACCGTCGGGTGCGTCCAAAACGACTACTGAGCCTATGGTACGTTTGGCGCAAACCGTGCACCTATCTTGAGTCAATATTAACACTATCTCCAAACAGACCGAAATAAGCTTCCACTTGAGCCTCGTCACCTAGGAATACCATCAGGTGCATCCAAATGATTTTCTGAACCTATGGTACGTTTGATGCAAACCATGCACCTATCTTGCATGGATGCTAACTCCACCTTCAAACGGACCAAAACAAGATTCCACATGACCCACGTCACCTAGGAGTTCCATTGGGTGTGTCCAAACCGAGCCTATGGTACGTTCGACACAAACTGTGCACCTATCTTTGTCAAGATTGGCACTATCTCCAAACGGACCAAAATGAGCTTCCACTTGAGCCTCATCACCTAGGAGTACCATCGGGTGCATCCAAAACGATTTCTAAGCCTATGGTACGTTGTACACAAACCATGCACCTATTTTGCACCGACGCTAACTCTGCCTCCAAACGGACCAAAGCAAGATTCACCATGACCCACGTCACCTAGGAGTTCCATTAGGTGCTTCCAAAATGATTGTCGAGCCTATGGTATGTTCGTCGTAAACAATGCACCTATCTTACGTCAAGATTAGCACTATCTCCAAAAGGTCCAAAACAAGGTACGTTTCTAAACAATTTATGAGCCTATGGTACGTTTGGCACAAACCATGCACCTATCTTGTTCTGACACTAACACCGTCTCTGAACGGACCAAAAGAGATATCACATGAGCCACGTCACCTAGGAGTTCCATCGGGTGCCTCCAAAATGATTTCTAGGAAACTGTATACCTATCTTGTATCAAGATTAGTACTATCTCCAAACGGATCGAAACGAGCTTCCACTTGAGCCTCATCGCCTAGGAGTACCATCGGGTGTGTCCAAAATGATTACTGAGCCTATGGTAGGTTTGGCGCAAACCGTGCACCTATCTTGAATCAAGATTAACACTATCTCCAAACGGACCGAAACGAGCTTCCACTGAGCCTTGTCACCTAGGAGAACCGTTGGGTGTGTCCAAAACGATTTCTACGTTTGGCGCAAATCGTACACCTATCTTGCGATGACACTAACACCATCTCCAAACAGACCGAAAAGAGATTTCACATGATCCACATCACCTAGGAGTTCCACTGGGTGCGTCCAAATAGATTTCCATGCCTATAGTACGTTCGGCGCAAACCGTGGAACTATCTTGCGTCAAGATTAGCACTACCTCTAAACTGACCGAAATGAGGTTCCACTTGAACCTCATCACCTAGGAGAACCGTCGAGTGCGTACAAAATGATTTATGAGGCAATGGTACATTTAGCACGAACCTGCACCTATCTTGCTCCAACACTAACACCATCACGGAACAGACCGAAACGAGATTCCACATGAGCCACATCACCTAGGAGTTCCATTGGCTTCGTCCAAAATGATTTCCAATCCTATGGTACGTTTGGAGGAAACCGTGCACCTATCTTGCACGGACACTAACACTATCTCCAAACGGACTGAAACAAGATTTGCCATGACCCATATCACCTGGGAGTTCCATCGGATGCGTCCAAAATGAATTCTAAGCCTATGGTATATTCGGCACAAACCATGCACCTATCTTGCGTCAAGATTAGCACTATCTCCGAATGGAATGAAATGAGCTTCTACTTGAGCCTCGAAATATAGCAGTACCAACAGGTGCGTCCAAAACAATTTCTGAACCTATGGTATGCTTAGCGCAAGCCGTCCACCAATCTTGCTCTGACACTAACACCATCCCTGAATGTTCCGAAACGAGATTTCACATGAGCCACATCACCTAGGAGTTCCATCGGGTGCGTCCAAAACGATTTCCAAGCCTATGATACGTTCAGCACAAACCATGCACCTATCTTACGCCAAGATTAGCACTATGAGCCTCGTCACCTAGGAGACGTGTCGGGTGCTCCCAAAATGATTTCTGAGCCTATGATACATTCGGCACAAACTGTGCACCTATCTTGCTATGACACTAACACCATCGCAGAACGGACCAAAACAAGATTCCACATGAGCCACATCACCTAGGAGTTACATCGGCTTCGTCTAAAATGATTTCCGAGCCTGTGGTACGTTTGGCCCAAACCATGCACCTATCTTGCATCAATACTAACACCATTTCCAAATGGACTGAAACATGATTCGCCATGACCCACATCTCCTAGGAGTTCCATCTGGTGCGTCCAAAATGATTTCCGAGTCCATGGTACGTTTGGCGCAAAACCGTGCACCTATCTTGCATCAAGGTTAGCACTATCTAAAAATGGAACGAAACGAGCTTCCACTTAAGCCTCATAAGATAGGAGGTCGAGTTCGTCCAAAATAATTTTTGAGCTATGTCATGTTTGGCGCAAGCCATGCACCTATCTAGCTCCGAGACTAACACCGTCACTGAATGTACCGAATCAAGATTCCACATGAGCCATGTCACCTAGGAGTTCTGTCGGGTGAGTACAAAATGATTTCCAAGCCTATGCTACGTTCGGCACAAGCCGTGCTCCTATCTTGCATCAAGATTAGCACTATCTCCAAACGGAACAAAATGAGCTTCCACTTGAGCCTCGTCACCTAAGAGAATGGTCAAGTGCATCCAAAACGATTTCTACGTTTGGCGCAAACCGTGCACCTATCTTGCACTGACACTAACGCCGTCTCCAAATGGACCAAAATGAAATTTGACATGACCCACATCACATAGTTCTATCGGGTGTGTCCAAAATGATTTATGAGGCTATGGTACGTTCGGCGTAAATAATGCACTAGTCTTGCGTCAAGATTAGCACTATCTCAAAATAGACCAAAACGAGCTTCCACTTGAGCCTCATCATTTATGAGTACTATCATGTGTGTCCAAAATGATTCCTGAGCCTATGGTACATTTGGCACAAATCGTGCACCTATCTTGCACCGACACTAACACTGTCTCCGAACTAACCGAAACAAGATTTGACATGACCCACGTCACCTAGCAGTTCCATCGTGTGTGTCCGAAATGATTGCCGGGCCTATGGTACATTCGGTGTAAACAATGCATGAATCTTGTGTCAAGATTAGTACTATCTCCTAACGGATCGAAATGAGCTTTCACTTGAGCATCGTCACCTTGGTGTACCATCAGGTGCGTCCAAAAGGATTACTGAGCCTAAGGTACATTGGGCGTAAACTGTGTAGCTATCTTGCGTCAAGATTAGCACTATCTCCAAACGTAACAAAACAAGCTTCCACTTGAGCCTCTAACATAGGAGTACCATCGGGTGCGTCCAAAACAATTTCTGAGCCTATGGTACGTTTGGCGCAAACCATGCACCAATCTTGCTCCGACACTAACACCGACCCTGAATGTACCAAAACGAGATTCCACATGAGCCACCTCACCTAGGAGTTCCACCGGGTGTGTCCAAAACAATTTCCAAGCGTACATTAGGCGCAAACCGTGTTGTATCTTGCGTCAAGATTAGCACTATCTCCAAACGAGCTTCCACTTGAGCCGCATCTCCTAGGAGAACCATCGGCACTTGAGCCGCATCTCCTAGGAGAACCATTGGGTGCGTACAAAACGATTTCTGAGCCTATGGTATGTTTGGCACAAACCGTGCACCTATCTTGCTCTGACACTAACACCGTCCTTGAATGTACCGAAATGAGATTCCACTTACCCACATCACCTAGGAGTTCCATCGTGTGCGTCCAAAATGATTGCCAGGCCTATCGTATATTCGGCGTAAACAATGCACCTATCTTGCATCAAGATTAGCACTATCTTCAAACAGACAAAAACGAGCTTTCACTAGAGCGTCGTCACCTCGGAGTAACATCGAGTGCGTCCAAAACGATTACTGAGCCTATGGTACATTTGGCGCAAACCGTGCACCTATCTTGCACTGACACTAACACCGTCTCCAAACAGACCGAAACTAGATTTGACACGACCCAGTCACCTAGGGGTCAAATCGGGTGTGTCCAAAATGATTTTCCGAGCCTATGGTACGTTCAGTGCAAACCATGCACCGACACTAACACCATCTCCAAGCGGACCGAAACAAGATTCGCCATGACCCACGTCACCTAGGAGTTCCATCGGGTGCATCCAAAATAATTTTTTGAGCCTATGATACGTTCGGCGCAACCGTGCACCCATCTTGCATCAAGATTAGCACTAACACCAAATGGAACGAAACAAGCTTCCACTTGAACCCCGTAACATAGGAGTATCATCGGGAGTGTCAAAAACAATTTCTGAGCCTATGGTAGGTTTGGCAGAACCCGTGCACCTATCTTGCGTCAAGATTAGCACTATCTCCAAACGGACTGAAACGAGCTTCCACTAGAGCCTCGTCACCTGGAAGTACCATTTGGTGCATCCAAAACGATTACAGCGCCTAGGGTACTTTTGGCGCAAGCCGTGCACCTATCTTGCACTGACACTAACACCATCTCCAAACAGACCGAAATGAGATTTGACATGACCCACGTCACCTAAGGGTTCCATCGGGTGCGTCCAAAATGATTTCCAAGCCTATGGTACGTTCAGTGCAAACCGTGCACCTATCTTGCATCAAGATTAGCACTATCTCCAAACGGACTAAAACGAGCTTCCACTTGAGCCTCGTCACCTAGGAGAACCGTCGGGTGCGTACAAAATGATTTCTGAGCCAATGGTACGTTTGGCACAAACCGTGCACCTATCTTGCTCTAACACTAACACTATCATGGAACAGACCGAAACGAGATTCCACAAGAGCCACATCACCTAGGAGTTCCATCGGCTTCGTCTAAAATGATTTCCAAGCCTATGGTACGTTTGGTGTAAACTGTGCACCTATCTTGCACCGACACTAACAACGTCTCCAAATGGACCAAAACATGATTCGCCATGACCCACGTCACCTAGGAGTACCATCAGGTGCGTCCAAAATGATTTTCGAGTCCATGGTACGTTCGGCGCAAACCGTGCACCTATCTTGCGTCAAGGCTAGCACTATCTCCAAATAATTTTTGAGCCTCATAAGATAGGAGTACCATCGGGTGCGTCTAAAATAATTTCTGAGCCTTTAGTACATTTGGTGCAAGCCATGCACCTATCTTGCTCCGACACTAACACCGTCATTGAATGTACCAAAATGAGATTCCACATGAGCCACGTCACCTAGGAGTTCTATCGGGTGCATCCAAAATGATTTCTAAGCCTATGGTACGTTCGACACAAACTGTGCTCCTATCTTGCGTCAAGATTAGCACTATCTCCAAATGGACCGAAACGAGCTTCCACTTGAGCCTCGTCAACTAGGAGAATAGCCGGGTGTGTCCAAAATGATTTCTACGTTTGGTGCAAACCGTTCACCTATATTGCATTGACACTAACACTGTCTCCAAATGGACCGAAACGAGATTTTACATGACCCACATCACATAGGAGTACCATCGGGTGTGTCCAAAATGATTTTCGAGCCTATGGTACGTTCGGCATAAACAATGCACCAGTCTTGCATCAACATTAGCACTATCTCCAAATGGACCGAAACAAGCTTCCACTTGGGCCTCGTCTCCTAGAAGTAGTATTGGGTGCATCCAAAACGATTTCTGAGCTTATGATATGTTTGACGCAAACCGTGCACCTATCTTGCTCTGAAAATAACACCGTCTCTGAACAGACCGAAATAAGATTCCACATGAGCCACGTCACCTAGGAGTTCCATCGAATGCCTCCAAAATGATTTCCTAACCTATGATACGTTTGGCGCAAACCGTATACCTATCTTGCGTCAAGATTAGTATATCTCCAAACGGATCAAAATGAACTTCCACTTGAGCCTCATCGCCTGTGAGCACCATCGGGCGTGTCCGAAACGATTACTGAGCTTACGGTATGTTTGGTGCAAACCGTGCTCCTATCTTGAGTCAAGATTAGAACTATCTCTAAACGGACCGAAACGAGCTTCCACTTGTGCCTCATCATCTATGAGTACTATCAGGTGCGTCCAAAATGATTTTTGACCCTATGGTAGGTTTGGCGCAAACCGTGTACCTATCTTGCTCCGACACTGACACCATCACGGAACGGACCGAAATGAGACTCCACAAGAGCCACATCACCTAGGAGTTCCATCGGCTTCATCCAAAATGATTTCCAAGCCTAGGGTACGCTTGGCGTAAAAACCGTGCCCCCATCTTGCACCGACACTAACACCGTCTCCAAACTGACTAAAACAAGATTTGATATGACCCATGTCACCAAGGAGTTCCATCATGTGCATCCAAAATGATTGCCAGACCTATGGTACATTCGGCGTAAACAATGCACCTATCTTGCATCAAGATTAGCACTATCTCCAAATGGAACAAAACGAGCTTCCACTTGAGCCACGTAACATAGGAATACCATCGGGTGCGTCCAAAATAATTTCTAAGCCTTTGGTAGGTTTCACGCAAGTCGGGCACCTATCTTGCCTCGACACTAACACCATCCCTGAATTTACCAAAACGAGATTCCACATGAGCCATGTCACCTAGGAGTTCCATTGGGTGCGTCCAAAACGATTTCCAGGCGTATGTTCGGTGCAAACCGTGCACCTATCATGCCTCAAGATTAGCACTATCTCCAAATGGACTAAAACAAGCTTCCACTTGACCCTCGTCACCTTGGAGAACCGTCAGGTGCGTACAAAATGATTTCTACATATGGCACAAACGGCACACCTATCTTGCATTGACACTAACACCATCTCCAAATAGACCGAAACGAGATTTGACATGACCCACATCACCTAGAAGTTCCATCGGGTGTGTCCAAAATGATTTCTGAGCCTATGGTGTGTTTGGCGTAAATAATGCACCATTCTTGCGTCAAGATTAGCACTATCTCCAAACAGACCGAAATGAGATTCATCAGATTCTGAACATGGCGACCAAGAAGCTCATATTTTCCGAAAGCTACATTGCAATCGTGAAGGTTTGAATCACCAGCGTGATGTACGGAACAACGATGATGCTTTTGGTAAGATTAAATTTAAGATACCTCCTTTCGATGGTAAATATGATCCTGATGCATACATTACATGGGAGATTGTTGTTGATCAAAAATTTACATGCCATGAATTCCTGAGAATAAAAGAGTTCGGGCAGCAACTAGTTAGTTCACTGATTTTGCTTCTGTTTGGTGGGTAGAGCATGGCAAGAAAAACCCATATAACATTCCACAAACTTGGGATGCTTTGAAACGAATCATGCGAGCTAGATTTGTTCCTTCTTATTATGCACGTAATCTATTAAATAGGTTGCAACAATTGAGGCAGGGTACTAAAAGTGTAGAAGAATATTATCAAGAACTGCAAATGGGTATGTTGCGTTGTAACACAGAGGAGGATGAGGAACCTGCTATGGCTAGATTTTCGGGTGGGCTGAATCATGCAATTCAGGACATGCTATCCTATAAGGAATACAATAACATAACCCGTTTATTTCATCTTGCTTGTAAAGCTGAAAGGGAAGTATAGGGGCGACATGCTAGTGTCAGGATTAATTTTTCTGTAGGAAAGACTACTTTAGGGCACCCACGCACAATGTTTACTCCTACTGGATGTTTTCCTCCACCATCTTCTTCACCAAGTCGAGCAGCCCCTCCTAGTGACAAGTCACATGCTCCTTCCACTCATTTAGCAACAAAGACTATCCAAAAGCCAACGGAAAATGCTTCTTTAGTTGCACCAACAGGTAGAACAAGAGACGTGCAATGCCATTGGTGCAAGGGCTATGGACATGTGCAGCGTGATTGTCCTAGCAAGCGTGTTTTGATTGTTAAAGATGATGGTGAGTATTCCTCTGCTAGTGATTGCGATGAAGATAGACATGCTTTGCTTGCTGTTGACCATGCAGGTAGTGTGGAACATATGACGCAAACCATGCACCTATCTTGCACCGACGCTAACTCCGTCTCCAAATGGACCAAAACAAGATTCGACATGACCCACGTCACCTAGGAGTTCCTTCGGGTGCGTCCAAAACGATTTTTGAGCCTATGTACGTTCGGTGCAAACCGTGCACCTATCTTGCGTCAAGATTGGCACTATCTCCAAATGGACCAAAATGTGCTTCCACTTGAGCCTCGTCACCTAGAAGTATCATCGGGTGCATCCAAAATGATTTCTGAGCCTATGCTATGTTCCGCGCAAACCATGCACCTCTCTTTCACCGATGCTAACTCTGTCTCGAATCGGACCAATACAAGATTCCACATGGCCCACGTCACCTAGAAGTTCCATCGGGTGCGTCCAAAATAATTTCTGAGCTAATGGTACATTTGGTGCAAACCGTGCACCTATATTCTGTCTAGATTAGCGCTATCTCCAAACAGGCTAAAATGAGCTTCCACTTGAACCTCGTCACCTCGGAGTACCATCGGGTGTGTCCAAAACAATTACTGAGCCTGTGGTACGTTTGGCGCAAAGCATGCACCCATCTTGCACTGACACTAACACCGTCTCCAAATCGATCAAAACGAGATTTGACATGACCCACATCACCTAGGGGTTCCATTGGGTGCGTCCAAAATGATTTCCGAGCCTATAGTGTGTTTAGCGCAAACCATGCACCTATCTTGCTTCAAGGTTAGCACAATCTCCAAACGGACTAAAACAACCTTCCACTTGAGCCTCGTCAACTTGGAGTACCATCGAGTGCGTCCAAAATGATTTCTGACCCTATGGTATGTTTGGCGCAACCCGTGCACCTATCTTGCGTCAAGATCAGCACTATCTCCAAACAGACTGAAACGAGCTTCCACTTGAGCCTATGGTACGTTTCGCACAAGCCGTGCACCTATCTTGCACTATCACTAACACCGTTTCCAAACGGACCAAAATAAGATTTGACATGACCCATGTCACCTAGGGGTTCCATTGGGTGTGTCCAAAACAATTTCCGAGCAAATGGTACGTTCGGCGCAAACCGTGCACATATCTTGCGTCAAGATCAACACTATCTCCAAACAGACTGAAACGAGCTTCCACTTGAGCCTCGTCACCTCGGAGTACTATTGGGTGCATCCAAAACGATTACTGAGCCTATGGTATGTTTAGCGCAAACCGTGCAGCTATCTTGCACTGACACTAATACCGTCTCCAAATGGACCGAAACGAGATTTGACATGACCCATGTCTCCTAGGGGTTCCATCGGGTACGTCCAAAATGATTCACGAGCCTATGGTACGTTCCATGCAAACCATGCAACTATCTTGCGACAAGATTAGCACTATCTCCAAACGGACCAAAACGAGCTACCACTTGAGCCTCGTCAACTTGGAGTACCATCAGGTGCGTCCGATTTCTAATCCTATGTTACGTTTGGTGCAAACCGTGCACCTATCCTCCTGCAACAACGACACCATCGCGGAACGGACCAAAACGGGACTCCACATGAGCCACATCACCTAGGAGTTCCGTCGGCTTCGTCCAAAATGATTTTCTGAGCCTACGGTATGTTCCATGCAAACCGTGCAACTATCTTGCGACAAGTTAGCACTATCTCCAAATGGACCAAAACGAGCTTCCACTTGAGCCTCGTCAACTTGGAGCACCATCGGGTGCGTCTGATTTCTAATCCTATGTTACGTTTGGCGCAAACCGTGCACCTTACCTCCAACACCGACACCATCACGGAACGGACCGAAATGGGACTCCACATGAGCCACATCACCTAGGAGTTCCGTCGGCTTCGTCCAAAATGATTTCTATGCCTAGGGTACGTTTGGTGCAAACCATGCCCCTATCTTGCACCAACACTAACACCGTCTCCAAACAGACTAAAACAAGATTCGCCATGACCCACATCACCAAGGAGTTCCATTAGGTGCGTCCAAAACGATTTCCGAGCGCATGGTACATTCGGCACAAACCGTGCACCTATCTTGCGTCAAGATTAGCACCATCTCCAAACGGAATGAAACAAGCTTCCACTTGAGCCTCGTAACATAGGAGTACCATCGGGTGCGTTCAAAATAATTTTTGAGCCTATGGTACATTTGGCGCAAACCGTGCACCTATCTTGAGTCAAGATTAGTACTATCTCCAAATGGATCAAAATGAGCTTCCACTTGAGCCTCATCACCAAGGAGTACCATCGGGTGCATCCAAAACGATTACTTAACCTAGGTACGTTTGGTGCAAATCGTGCACCTATCTTGAGTCAAGATTTACACTATCTCCAAATAGATTGAAAAGAGCTTCCAGTTGAGCCTCGTCACCTAGGAGTACCATCGGGTGCATCCAAAATTATTTCTGACCCTATGGTACATATGATGCAAACCATGCACCTATCTTGCACCGATGCTAACACCGTCTCCAAATGGACCAAAACAAGATTTGACATGACCCACGTCACCTAGGAGTTCCATCGGGTGCGTCCAAAACGATTTTTGAGCCTATGTATGTTCGGTGCAAACCGTGCACCTATCTTGCGTCAAGATTGGCACTATCTCCAAACAGACCAAAATGAGCTTCCACTTGAGCCTCATCACCTAGAAGTATCATCGGGTGCGTCCAAAATGATTTCTGAGCCTATGCTACGTTCCACGCAAACCATGCACCTCTCTTGCACCGATGCTAACTCTGTCTCGAATCAGACCAATACAAGATTCCACATGGCCCACGTCACCTAGAAGTTCCATCGGGTGCGTCCAAAACAATTTCCGAGCTAATGATACATTCGGTGCAAACTGTGCACCTATATTATGTCCAGATTAGCGCTATCTCCAAACAGGCTAAAATGAGCTTCCACTTGAACCTCGTTACCTCGGAGTACCATCGGGTGTGTCCAAAACAATTACTGAGGCTATGGTACGTTTGGCGCAAACCATTCACCCATCTTGCACTAACACTAACACCGTCTCCAAACCGACTGAAACGAGATTTGACATGACCCACGTCACCTATTGGTTCCATTGGGTGTGTCCAAAATGATTTCCGACCCTATAGTGCGTTTAGCGCAAACCGTCCACCTATCTTGCTTCAAGGTTAGCACTATCTCCAAACGGACTGAAACGACCTTCCACTTGAGCCTCGTCAACTTGGAGTACCATCGAGTGCGTCCAAAATGATTTCTGACCCTATAGTACTTTTGGCGCAAACTGATGAGGCTAGAGGTTGTTCCTGATCTTTTGGTGAGTGTGGGTAAACTCGATTTGTGGTGGATTCGGCGTTGGCTGTCCGACTACAACAACCACAAGGTTGTTGCGCCTTAGCAACAGGTACACCGGCTCCGATTGTGATGTTCTTGCCGTGCCAAGAACACCAAGAACCTGCAAGCAACCGAGAACAAGCAAGAACAAGATGAACAAGCAAATAACTCACGGATTTAAGCCAAAGGCTGAATCTGAATCATAAGTTGGGGTCTTGAAACAAGCAAATCGGGTGGTCTAGCCGACACACGCGTTTACAAGGAAGAAGCAGTAGCTATCTTGCATCTAAACAAAACCCACCCTCATTCTGATGGCTGCTGGCTCTATTTATAAGGAGGAGAGCACAAGGGGGAGTGGGAAACCCTAATCTGGGCGTCCCTCAAAGGGTTGTAGTTAGTACAAGGCCCAGGCCCAAGCTGTAGGTCTCTGCGTTCTTTGGCTTGCTGCACACAGCTTTTGTAGATTCTGATAGTGGGGTTAGACCCATGTGAAAGAGGATGACGCGCTCTTTCCAACAAGTCAAAAACCAGCTTCATTGGATCTCGTATCAAGGAGTTATGGTACTTTTGATGGAGTGTCCCCTGCTGTCTCGAGATGAGCTGTGCGCCCCATTAATGATGATTCCCACTTGTTCGGCTGCTCCATCCTCATCATGGGGTCTAAACATGAGGCAATGGAGTCTTGACCAACATTCCTAAGAATAAGACAATCATCACCATGATTTAGTAGCATCCAATTCTGAGACGAGTTTGTATGAACAACGAGGAACGACTTTACCTGATAATTAAGTTGTCGTGCTCGAGCTCTTGTCATCGGACCTTGTTGTGCAGCAAGTGTGGTTGTGTCAATGGAAGGGATGTCCTCATCATCCTCCCCTTCTTGCATTTGAGTCATCCTCGACTCTAGTTCATCCTCTTCTCCCAAATATGGCTTGAAATCTGCAATGTTAAATGTGGGGCTAACCCCAAAAGCTGCAGGTAGCTCAAGTTTGTACGCATTATCATTAATCCTTTCTAACACTTTAAAAGGACCATCGGCTTTAGGCAACAACTTAGACTTTCGCAAATCAAGGAACCTATCTTTTCTCAAATGGAGCCAAACTAGATCACCAGGTTCAAAAATGACATGTTTCTTCCCTTTGCTACCAGCTAGTTTATACTTTGCATTCATGCACTCTATTTTCTCTTTAGTGGTTTCATGTAATTTTAAGATCAGTTCAGCACGTTGTTTAGCATCAAAGTTCACTCGCTCCGAGGTTGGAAGAGGTAACAAATCAATAGGAGCACGTGGCACAAACCCATAAACTATCTCAAAAGGGCTTTTCTTAGTGGTAGAATGTTGTGAACAATTATAAGCAAACTCAACATGAGGCAAGCACTCTTCCCACATTTTTATGTTCTTTTTCAAAACAGCCCTAAGCAATGTAGATAAGGTTCTATTGACAACCTCAGTTTGTCCATCAGTTTGGGGATGACAAGTAGTGGAAAATAAAAGCTTAGTCCCTAGCTTAGCCCACAAAGTTCTCCAAAAATGACTAAGAAATTTTGCATCCCGATCAGAAATAATGGTGTTAGGCACACCATACAATCGAACAATCTCACGAAAGAACAAATCAGCAACATGTGTAACATCATCGCTCTTATGACATGGTATGAAATGTGCCATTTTAGAAAATCTGTCCACAACAACAAACACACTATCCCTCCCCTTCTTTGTTCTAGGCAGTCCTAAAACAAAGTCCATTGAAATATCTTCCTATGGTGCACTTGGAACAGGAAGAGGCATGTATAAACCATGAGGATTAAGGCATGACTTAGCTTTCTGGCATGTTGTGCAGCGAGCAACGAACCTCTCCACGTCTCTCCTCATCTTGGGCCAAAAGAAATGACCAGCAAGGATGTCCTCTGTCTTTTTTACACCAAAATGTCCCATGAGTCCTCCTCCATGCGCTTCCTGCAACAATAACAAACGCACGGAGCTAGCTGGAATGCATAGCTTGTTGGCTCTAAAGACAAACCCGTCGGTGAGGACGAATCTGTTCCATGTTTTCCCCTCTTGGCAATTTAGCAATACATCTTTGAAATCATTGTCATGTGCATATTGTTCCTTAATAGTTTCCAAACCAAAGATTTTAATGTCAAGTTGTGAAAGCATGGTGTAACGTCTAGACAAAGCATCAGCAATTATATTTTCCTTCCCCTTTTTGTGTTTGATGACATAAGGAAAGGACTCGATGAATTCAACCCACTTGGCATGTCTACGGTTTAGTTTTGCTTGACTACGGATGTGTTTCAATGATTCATGATCAGAATGTATGACAAACTCTTTGGGCCACAAATAATGCTGCCATGTTTCCAAAGTCCGAACTAGAGCAAGCAATTCCTTATCATAAGTAGAATAGTTCAAACTAGGGCCACTCAACTTTTCACTGAAATACGCCATAGGTTTTCCCTCTTGTAACAGCACACCACCCAACCCAATTCCACTAGCATCACATTCAAGCTCAAAGGTTTTGTTAAAATCAGGAAGCTGGAGTAAAGGTGCATGAGTTAACTTTATCTTTGAGCGTGTTGAAAGCATCCTGTTGGGCTGCAGCCCAAGTGAAGGTTGCACCCTTCTTGGTGAGTTCATGCAGCGGGGCTGCAATGGTGCTGAAGTCCTTCATAAATCGACGGTAGAAACCAGCAAGTCCTAGAAAACTCCGCACTTGTGTGACCGTGCAGGGAACAGGCCAGCTGTGTATGGCCTCAACCTTGGCTTGATCAACTTCGATTCCCTGCGGTGTCACAACATATCCAAGAAAAGAGACTCGATCTGTGCAAAAGGTGCACTTCTCAAGATTGCCAAACAAGTGTGCATCCCGAAGGGCATTGAAAATGGCACGCAAATGATCAAGATGTTCCTGTAATGATCTACTATATATCAAGATGTCATCAAAGTATACCACTACAAATCTGCCAATAAAAGAGCGTAAAACCTCGTTCATTAATCTCATGAAAGTGCTGGGTGCATTAGTCAATCCAAAGGGCATGACAAGCCATTCATATAAACCAAACTTAGTTTTAAACGCTGTTTTCCATTCATCTCCTAGCTTCATACGAATCTGGTGGTAACCACTACGCAAATCAATTTTAGAGAACACAATTGAGCCACTCAATTCATCAAGCATATCATCTAACCTTGGAATAGGATGACGATATCTGATTGTGATGTTGTTTATTGCTCTACAATCAATACACATGCGCCATGATCCATCCTTCTTAGGAACTAAAAGCACGGGAACGGCACAAGGGCTAAGAGACTCATGCACATAACCTTTGTTGAGCAATTCTTGTACTTGTCTCTGAATCTCTTTTGTCTCGTCCGGGTTGGTCCTATACGGCGCACGATTAGGCAAGGAAGCCCTAGGGATGAGGTCAATCTGGTGTTCAATCCCTCGAATTGGTGGTAGCCCTGGTGGTACCTCCTTTGGAAAAACATCGGCATACTCCTGCAAAAGATTAGTGATAGCAGGAGGCAAAGAAATAGATGTATCTTCGAGTGAAAATAAAGTTTCTTTGCAAACCAAAGCATAGCAAATAGTAGTACTAGCATCAATCTCATCCAAATCAGATTTGGTGGCAAAGTAACAAGAGCCTTTCATCTTGATTTCATTTTTATTATGATGAACAGATTTGCTAGACATCTTCTTATGTTTCTCAAGTTCATTAGCGACAATCTGATTTTTACTAGCAACAGCCTGATTCTTAAGTTTGCTAGATCTAGCAAGTTCATCTCTTAGAATAGACTCAGGGGACATGGGGTGCAACACAATCTTCTTGTCATTATGCACGAAAGAGTATTGATTTGTTTTACCAGAGTGCAAGGAATCTTTATCAAACTGCCATGGTCTACCTAACAACATAGAGCATGCTTGCATAGGCACAACATCACAGTCAATGGAATCAGGATAAGAACCAATGGCAAACTCTACCCTTACCAATCGGGTTACCTTCACCTTGCCGCTGCTGTTAAGCCACTGAATGTAGTAAGGCTGCGGGTGTGGTTTTGTGCTCAATGAAAGCTTCTCCACCATTTCAGCACTTGCCAAGTTGTTGCAGCTTCCTCCATCTATGATCACATGACAAGAGCGTTCCTTGATCACACACTTGGTTTGAAACAAAGTGTGGCGCTGATTTTGTTCAGCCCTCTCCATTTAGGCACTTAGCACCCGCTGCACCATGAGGCTCTCATAATGCTCAGCAGCTTCAGCCCTAATGTGCTCTTCGTCTTGTTGGAAATAATCTCCTTCTGCTACATTGTTAGCAGCAAGCAAAGCATATGTTTCTTCATCAAAATCACTAGCAGAGGAATACCCACCATCAGCTCGCACAATCATCACACATGTGCTTGGGCAGTCCTTGCGTATGTGGCCATATCCTTTGCAGCGTAGGCACTGAATATCCCTTGTTCTCCCCGTGGATACCACCGAGGGTGAACTCTTGGCAGATGTAGCCGTTGCTCCTCTAGTTGGTTCACTTGGGCATGGTACAGAATTTGTTGTAGAGGAGCGTGGCTTGATGGTCGAGGAAGATTGTGGGGGTGCACGCGTTGACGGTGCAGCAGCATTGGAGGGTGTCCACAGGCTAGCACGACCTGCAGGAATGTTAGCCCTCATGCTAGCTCATCGTCCCTGCACTTCTCGTTCAGCTTTACAAGCAAGGTGAAATAAACGATTGACAAAATTATATTCCTTATAAGCTAGAATGTCCTGAATCTCCCGGTTCAGCCCACCCATAAATCTAGCTATGGCACCATCCTCATTTTCCTCTAGCCCGCAACGAAGCATACCCATTTGTAGCTCTTGATAGTACTCTTCTACAGATTTGGATCCTTGCCTCAATTATTGCAACTTATTTAAAAGATCACGGGCATAATAAGAAGGAACAAATCTGGCCCGCATGACCCGTTTCAAAGCATCCCAAGTTGGTGTGTTATTTGGGTTCTTACGATGGTATTCAGACCACCAAATAGAGGCAAAGTCAGTAAACTCACTAGTTGCAGCCCTAACACGTTTGTCCTCAGGGAAATCATGGCAAGTAAATTTCTGATCAATAGATAATTCCCAACTAAGGTACATATCAGGATTATACCTCCCATCAAAAGCAGGTATGGTGAATTTAATCTTGCCAAATGAGTCATCGTCACGTACCTCTTGCCGTGGTCGGCGAGGACCTGTCTCATGGCGGCGGCGATGTTGTTCGATGCGTCGATGACCATTCAGCTCCTCATCAAGCTCAGTGTCCGCTGCATATTCTTCTTCATCATGACCAGCAGCACTGCCCATGGTGTTGTTGTTGTTGTGATTGCGTCGTTCGAAATCAACACAACGATTCTGCTCCATCCTCTCTAATCGCTCCAAGACACCTACAAGAGATGTATTAACAGAACCAAGAGTGCCTTCCAAGGAAGCCAACTTGGTGTTGGTCTCAATCTGAGCCGTCTCCAATTGACCAAGGCGCTCATTGGTGACACGAACATCCTCATCAAGGTGTTCAGCATGGAGCCTCACTTTGCGTTCAAAGTGTTGCAGCAAGGCTTTTGATCGAGGTGATTGTGGAGGGGTCCTTTCACCTTCTCCTACCATGGTCAGTATGTAGCAAGGGAATCACAAGAAAATATGTCCTACCAACTAACTGAATTAGGTGGCAACAATTTTCATTCTCTCAGCATGTGCAACCGAGTTCTTACATGTCCTTACCTTGCTATGCAGATGGTGTTGGCGACGACAAGAACAACACAAGTAGTAGCAAGTAGAACCCTATGACGTTGTAGATAATTTGTGGAGCTGTAGGTGGCTTAAAAAAATCAAGGTACAACTGGAACCACGTTAGTCAATGCAAGTTGAATAAGTGTTCAAAGATAGTATCGTGCTGGTCCTAGGCTAACCCGTGCTAGAGACGCGAGCCTAGACACAAATGTTGTCACCAGATAGTAGCAAACAATGGAAATGATGAGAGTAAATAGCATCAACTTAACCCTTTTTTTTTCTTTCTTTCTTTCTTTCTTTCTTTCTTTCTTTCCTCCTTTTCCTTTCTTTTTCTTTTCTATTAGTAGCGCACAAACTAAACTTTTGCAATATGATTATAACAAGAATGCAGCAAGTAGCATAGACTTTCTTTTACTAGGGATAAGGATTGCAACAAGTAGTACAAATATGCAATTTGAACTCTCTTATTTTCAGAACTTAGTGTACTCAGATTTGCACCAAAAGGACAGGTGCATAAGGTAGTGTTTGTGTAGGCACGGCTAAAGGTGATGGTGGTGAGGGTTTCAGCGAAAAGGTGGAGAGAGCAGCGGTGCTTTTGGTGGTGGTGGTGGTGGTGGTATTGGTGGAGATTGCAGCGGCTGAAGTGGGGGGGGAAGGCAACAACGGATTGTGTGGTGACTAAAATGTGACAAGAACTCGAAACTCTAAAGGATTAGAACCTAAGAACCAGCACTTGACACCACGATGTAAAGCACAAACTCAACAAGCAAAGAACTAAGCAGATCAGCAAGGCTCAAACTTGTGTTTGGAATTTCAGTTCTATCCTATATTTATATTTCTGGAACATAGGTAAAGTAATGAACAGTAAATCACTCACCAAAGAACCTTGCTCTGATACCACATGATGAGACTAGAGGTTGTTCCTGATCTTTTGGTGAGTGTGGGTAAACTCGATTTGTGGTGGATTCGACGTTGGCTATCCGACTACAACAACAACAAGGTTGCTGCGCCTTAGCAACAAGTACACCGGCTCCGATTGTGATGTTCTTGCCGTGCCAAGAACACCAAAAACCTGCAAGCAACCGAGAACAAGCAAGAACAAGATGAACAAGCAAATAACTCACGGATTTAAGCCAAAGGCTGAATCTGAATCACAAGTTGGGGTCTTGAAACAAGCAAATCGGGTGGTCTAGCCGACACACGCGTTTACAAGGAAGAAGCAGCAGCTATCTTGCATCTAAACAAAACACACCCTCATTCTGATGGCTGCTGGCTCTATTTATAAGGAGGAGAGCACAAGGGGGAGTGGGAAACCCTAATTTGGGCGTCCCTCAAAGGGTTGTAGTTAGTACAAGGCCCAGGCCCAAGCTGTAGGTCTCTGCATCCTTTGGCTTGCTGCACACAGCTTTAGTAGATTCTGATAGTGGGGTTGGACCCATGTGAAAGAGGACGACGCGCTCTTTCCAACAAGTCAAAAACCAGCTTCATTGGATCTCATATCAAGGAGTTATGGTACTTTTGATGGAGTGTCCCCTGCTGTCTCGAGATGAGCTGTGCGCCCCATTAATGATGATTCCCACTTGTTCGGCTGCTCCATCCTCATCATGGGGTCTAAACATGAGGCAATGGAGTCTTGACCAACATTGCTAAGAATAAGACAATCATCACCATGATTTAGTAGCATCTAATTCTGAGACGAGTTTGTATGAACAGCGAGGAATGACTTTACCTGATAATTAAGTTGTCGTGCTCGAGCTCTTGTCATCGGACCTTGTTGTGCAGCAAGTGTGGTTGTGTCAATGGAAGGGATGTCCTCATCACAAACCGTGCACCTATCTTGCGTCAAGATCAGCATTATCTCCAAACAGACTGAAACGAGCTTCCACTTGAGCCTATGGTACGTTTCGCACAAGCCATGCACCTATCTTGAACTGTCACTAACACCGTCTCCAAACGGACCAAAATAAGATTTGACATGACCCATGTCACCTAGGGGTTCCAATGGGTGTGTCCAAAACAATTTCTGAGCCAATGGTACGTTCGGCACAAACCGTGCACCTATCTTGCGTCAAGATCAACACTATCTTCAAACGGACTGAAACGAGCTTCCACTTAAGCCTCATCACCTTGGAGTACTATTGGGTGCGTCCAAAACGATTACTGAGCCTATGGTACGTTTAGCGCAAACCGTGCAGCTATCTTGCTCTGAGACTAATACCGTCAGCAAATGGACCGAAACAAGATTTGACATGACCCATGTCTCCTAGGGGTTCCATCGGGTACGTCCAAAATGATTTCCGAGCCTATGGTACGTTCTATGCAAACCGTGCAACTATCTTGCGACAAGATTAGCACTATCTCCAAACGGAACGAAACGAGCTTCCACTTGATCCTCGTCAACTTGAAGTACCATCGGGTGCGTCTGATTTCTAATCCTATGTTATGTTTGGCGCAAACCGTGCACTTATCTTGCTCCAACACCGACACCATCACGGAACGAACCGAAACGGGACTCCACATGAGCCACATCACCTAGGAGTTCCGTCGGCTTCGTCCAAAATGATTTCTAAGCCTAGGGTACATTTGGTGCAAACCATGCCCCTATCTTGCACCAACACTAACACCGCCTCCAAACAGACTAAAACAAGATTCGCCACGACCCACATCACCAAGAAGTTCCATTAGGTGCGTCCAAAACGATTTCCGAGCGCATGGTACATTCGGCACAAACTATACACCTATCTTGCGTCAAAGTTAGCACCATCTCCAAGCGGAATGAAACAAGCTTCCACTTGAGCCTCGTAATATAGGAGTACCATGGGTGAGTTCAAAATAATTTTTGAGCCTGTGGTACATTTGGCGCAAACCATGCACCTATCTTGAGTCAAGATTAGTACTATCTCCAAATGGATCAAAATGAGCTTCCACTTGAGCCTCATCACCAAGGAGTACCATCTGGTGCGTCCAAAACGATTACTTAACCTAGGTACGTTTGGCGCAAATCGTGCACCTATCTTGAGTCAAGATTTACACTATCTCCAAATGGATCGAAATGAGCTTCCACTTGAGCCTCCTCACCTAGGAGTACCATCGGCTGCATCCAAAATGATTTCTGACCCTATGGTACATATAATGCAAACCATGCACCTATCTTGCACCGACGCTAACTCCGTCTCCAAATGGACCAAAACAAGATTCAACATGACCCACGTCACCTAGGAGTTCCATCGGGTGCGTCCAAAATGATTTTCGAGCCTATATACGTTCGATGCAAACCATGCACCTATCTTGCGTCAAGATTGGCACTATCTCCAAACGGACCAAAATGAGCTTCCACTTGAGCCTCGTCACCTAGAAGTATCATCGGGTGCATCCAAAATGATTTTATGAGCCTATGCTACGTTCCGCGCAAACCATGCACCTCTCTTGCACTGATGCTAACTCTGTCTCGAATCAGACCAATACAAGATTCCACATGGCCCACGTCACCTAGAAGTTCCATCGGGTGCGTCCAAAACAATTTCTGAGCTAATGGTATATTCGGTGCAAACCGTGCACCTATATTATGTCTAGATTAGCGCTATCTCCAAATAGGCTAAAATGAGCTTCCACTTCAACCTCGTCACCTCGGAGTACCATCGGGTGTGTCCAAAACAATTACTGAGCCTATGGTACATTTGGCGCAAACCATGCACCCATCTTGCACTGACACTAACACCATCTCCAAAACGACTGAAACGAGATTTGATATGACCCGCGTCACCTAGGGGTTCTATTGGGTGTGTCCAAAATGATTTCCAACACTATAGTGCGTTTAGCGCAAATCGTGCACCTATCTTGCTTCAAGGTTGGCACTATCTCCAAACGGACTGAAACGACCTTCCACTTGAGCCTCGTCAACTTGGAGTACCATCGAGTGCGTCCAAAATGATTTCTGACCCTATGGTACGTTTGGCGCAAACCGTGCACCTATCTTGCGTCAACATCAGCACTATCTCCAAACAGACTGAAACGACCTTCCACTTGAGCCTATGGTACGTTTCGCACAAGCCGTGCACCTATCTTGCTCTGTCACTAACACCGTCTCCAAACAGACTGAAATAAGATTTGACATGACCCATGTCACCTAGGGGTTCCAATGGGTGCGTCCAAAACATATTCCGAGCCAATGGTATGTTCGGCGCAAACCATGCACCTATCTTGAGTCAAGATCAACACTATCTCCAAACGGACTGAAACGAGCTTCCACTTGAGCCTCGTCACCTCGGAGTACTATTGGGTGCGTCCAAAACGATTACTGAGCCTATGGTACGTTTAGCGCAAACCGTGCAGCTATCTTGCACTGAGACTAATACCGTCTGCAAATGGACCGAAACAAGATTTGACATGACCCATGTCTCCTAGGGGTTCCATCGGGTACGTCCAAAATGATTTCCAAGCCTATGGTATGTTCTATGCAAACTGTGCAACTATCTTGCGACAAGATTAGCACTATCTCCAAACGGACCGAAACGAGCTTCCACTTGATCCTCGTCAACTTGAAGTACCATCGGGTGCGTCTGATTTCTAATCTTATGTTACGTTTGGCGCAAACCGTCCACCTATCTTGCTCCAACACCGACACCATCATGGAACGGACCGAAACAGGACTCCACATGAGCCACATCACCTAGGAGTTCCGTCGGCTTCGTCCAAAATGATTTCTAAGCCTAGGGTACATTTGGTGCAAACCATACCCCTATCTTGCACCAACACTAACACCGTCTCCAAACAGACTAAAACAAGATTCGCCATGACCCACATCACCAAGAAGTTCCACTAGGTGCGTCCAAAACGATTTCCGAGCGCATGGTACATTCGGCACAAACCGTGCACCTATCTTGCGTCAAGATTAGCACCATCACCAAATGGAATGAAACAAGCTTTCACTTGAGCCTCGTAACATAGGAGTACCATCGGGTGCGTTCAAAATAATTTTTGAGCCTGTGGTACATTTGGCACAAACCGTGCACCTATCTTGAGTCAAGATTAGTACTATCTCCAAATGGATCAAATTGAGCTTCCACTTGAGCCTCATCACAAAGGAGTACCATCGGGTGCGTCCAAAACGATTACTTAACCTAGGTACATTTGGCGCAAATCGTGCACCTATCTTGAGTCAAGATTTACACTATCTCCAAATGGATCGAAATGAGCTTCCACTTGAGCCTCGTCACCTAGGAGTACCATCGGGTGCATCCAAAATGATTTCTGACCCTATGGTACATATGATGCAAACCATGCACCTATCTTGCACCAACGCTAACTCCATCTCCAAATGGACCAAAACAAGATTCGACATGACCCATGTCACCTAGGAGTTCCATCGGGTGCGTCCAAAACGATTTTTGAGCCTATGTAGGTTCGGTGCAAACCATGCACCTATCTTGCGTCAAGATTGGCACTATCTCCAAACGGACCAAAATGAGCTTCCACTTGAGCCTCGTCACCTAGAAGTATCATCGGGTGCATCCAAAACGATTTTTGAGCCTATGCTACGTTCCACGCAAACCATGCACCTCTCTTGTACCGATGCTAACTCTGTCTCCAATTAGACCAAAACAAGATTCCACATGGCCCACATCACCTAGAAGTTCCATCGGGTGTGTCCAAAACATTTACTAAGCCTATGGTACGTTTGGCGCAAACCATGCACCCATCTTGCACTGACACTAACACCATCTCCAAACCGACTGAAACGAGATTTGACATGACCCACGTCACCTAGGGGTTCTATTGGGTGCGTCCAAAATGATTTCCGAGCCTATAGTGCATTCAGCGCAAACCGTGCACCTATCTTGCTTCAACATTAGCACTATCTCTAAACGGACTGAAACGAGCTTCCACTTGAGCCTCGTCAACTTGGAGTACCATCGAGTGCGTCCAAAATGATTTCTGACCCTATGGTACGTTTGGCGCAAACTGTGCACCTATCTTGCGTCAAGATCAGCACTATCTCCAAACAGACTGAAACGGGCTTCCACTTGAGCCTATGGTACGTTTCGCACAAGCCGTGCACCTATCTTGCACTGTCACTAACACCGTCTCCAAACAGACTGAAATAAGATTTGACATGACCCATGTCACCTAGGGGTTCCATCGGGTGCGTCCAAAACAATTTCTGAGCCAAAGGTACGTTCGGCGCAAACCGTGCACCTATCTTGCGTCAAGATCAGCACTATCTCCAAACGGACTGAAACGAGCTTCCACTTGAGCCTCGTCACCTCAGAGTACTATTGGGTGCGTCCAAAACAATTACTGAGCAGATGGTACGTTTAGCGCAAACCGTGCAGCTATCTTGCACTGACACTAATACCATCTCCAAATGAACCGAAATGAGATTTGACATGACCCATGTCTCCCAGGGGTTCCATCGGGTACGTCCAAAATGATTTCCGAGCCTATGGTACATTCCATGCAAACCGTGCACTATCTTGCGACAAGATTAGCACTATCTCCAAACGGACCGAAATGAGCTTCCACTTGAGCCTCCTCACCTCGGAGTACCATCGGGTGCGTCCAAAACAATTTTGACCCTATGGTATGTTTGGCGCAAATCGTGCACTTATCTTGCACTAACACATACACCACCTCCAAATAGACCGAAACAAGATTTGAGATGACCCACATCACGTAGGAGCTCCATCGGGTGTGTCCAAAATGATTTTCGAGCCTATGGTACGTTCAGCGTAAACAATGCACCAATCTTGCATCAAGATTTCCAGTGTCTCCAAATTGACCGAAACGAGCTTCCACTTGAGCCTCTTCACCTAGGAGTCTCATTGGGTGCGTCCAAAATGATTTATGAGCCTATGGTATGTTTGGCGGAAACCAAGCACCTATCTTTGCTCTGACACTAACACCGTCTCTAAACGGACCGAAACAAGATTCTACATGAGCCACGTCACCTAGGAGTTCCATCGGGTGCGTCCAAAATGATTACTGAGCCTATGGTACGTTTGGCGCAAACCATGCACCTATCTTGCACCGACACTAACACCATTTCCAAACGGACCAAAACAAGATTTACCATGACCCACGTCACCTAGGAGTTTGATCGGGTGCGTGCAAAACGATTTTCTGAGCCTATGGTACGTTCAGGGTAAACTGTGCACCTATCTTGCGTCAAGATTAGCACTATCTCCAAACGGACCAAAACAAGCTTCCACTTGAGCCTCGTCACCTAGAAGTACCATTCAGTATGTCCAAAATGATTTATGAGCTTATAGTACATTTGGTGTAAACTGTGCACCTATCTTGAGTCAAGATTAGTACTATCTCCAAACGGATAAAAAGGAGCTTCCACTTGAGCCTCATAACCTTGGAGTACCATCAGGTGCATCGAAAATGATTACTGAGCCAATGGTACGTTTGGCGCAAACCGTGCACCTATATTGAGTCAAGATTAACACTGTCTCCAAACAGATCGAAATGAGCATCCACCTGGGCCTCGTCACCTAGGAGTACCATCGGGTGCATCCAAAATGATTTCTGACCCTATGGTTCGTTTGAGCAAACCATGCACCTATCTTGCACGGACGCTAACTCCATCTTCAAACGGACCAAAACAAGATTCCACTGGACCCATGTCACCTAGGAGTTCCATCGGGTGTGACCAAAATGATTTTTGAGCCTATGCACGTTTGGTGAAACCGTGCACCTATCTTGCGTCAAGATTGCCACTATTTCCAAATGGAACAAAACGAGCTTCCACTTTAGCCTCGTCACCTAGTTGTACGATTGGGTGCGTCCAAAACGATTTCTGAGCCAATGGAACACTCCACACAAACCGAGCACTTCTCTTGCTCTGATGCTAACTCTGTCTCCAATCGAACCAAAACAAGATCCCACATGACCCACATCACATAGAAGTTCCACCAGGTGCATCCAAAATAATTTCTGTGCCAATGGTACATTTGGCACAAACTGTGCACCTATCTTGCGTCAAGACTAGCACTATCTCTAAATGGACCGAAATGAGCTTTCACTTGAGCGTCGTCAACTTGGAGTACCATCGTGTGCATGCAAAATGATTTCTACCTTTGGTACGTTTGGCGCAAAACCGTGCAAGTATCTTGCTCCGACACTGACACCGTCATGGAACAGGCCGAAACGAGAATCCATATGAGCCACATCACCTACGAGTTCCATCGGCTTCGTCCAAAATGATTTCCAAGCCGATGGTACGTTTCACGCAAACTATGCACCTATCTTGCACAGACACTAACACCGTCTCTAAACAGACTGAAACAACATTTGACATGACCCACATCACCTAGGAGTTCCATCGGGTGTGTCCAAAATGATTTCCAAGCCTATGGTACGTTCAGCGTAAATAATGCACCTATCTTGCTTCAAGATTGGCACTATCTCCAAACAGACTAAAATAAGGTCCCACTTGTGCCTCGTCACCTCGGTGTATAATCAGGTGCATCCAAAACGATTACTGATCCTATGGTACGTATGTCACAAACCATTCACCTATCTTGCACCGACACTAATACCATCTCGAAAGGGACGAAAATGAGATTTGCCATGACCCACGTCACCTAGGAGTTCCATCAGGTGTGTCCAAAATGATTTCTGAGAATATGGTATGTTTGGCGCAAATCGTGCACCTATCTCGAGTCAAGATTAGTACTATCTCCAAACAGATCAAAACGAGCTTCCACTTGAGCCACATTACCAAGGAGCTCCATCGGGTGCGTCCAAAACGATTACTTAAACTATGGTACGTTTGGCGCAAATCGTGCACCTATCTTGAGTCAAGACTTACACTATCTCCAAACAGACTAAAATGAGCTTCCACTTGAGCCTCGTCACCTAGGAGTACCATCGGGTGCATCCAAAATGATTTCTGACCCTATGGTTCATATGACGCAAACCATGCAACTATCTTGCATCGATGCTAACTCTGTCTCCAAACAGACCAAAACAAGATTCCATATGACCATTATCACCTAGGAGTTCCATAGGGTGCGTCCAAAATGATTTCCTAGCCTATGGAACGTTCGGCGCAAACCATGCACCTGTCTTGCGTCAAGGTTGGCACTATCTCCAAACAGACCAAAACGAGCTTCCACATGATCCTGGTCACCTAGGAGTACTATCGGGTGCGTCTAATACGATTTCCGAGCCTATGTACGTTCGGTGCAAACCGTGCACCTATCTTGCGTTAAGATTGGCACTACCTCCAAACGGACCAAAATGAGCTTCCACTTTAGCCTCATCACCTAGGTGTACCATCAGGTGCATCCAAAATGATTTCCAAGCCTATGGTACGTTTGGCATAAACTATGCACCCATCTTGCGTCAAGACTAGCACTATCTCCAAATGGACTAAAACGAGCTTCGACTTGAGCCTCGTCACCTAGGAGTACCACTGGGTATGTCCAAAATGATTGCTAAGCCTATGGTATGTTTGGCGCAAACTGTGTACCTATGTTGTCTCAAGATTGGCACTATCTCCAAACGGACCAAAACGAGCTTCCACTTGAGCGTTGTCACCTAGGAGTACCATCGGGTGCGTCCAAAATGATTTCAGAGCCTATGGTACATTCCGCGCAAACCATGCACCTCTCTTGCACCGATGCTAACTCTGTCTGCAATCGAACTAAAATAAGATTCCACGTGACCCACGTCACCTAGAAGTTCCATCGGGTGCGTCCAAGACAATTTTCAAGCCAATGGTACATTCGGAGCAAACAATGCACCTATCTTGTGACAAGGTTAGCACTATCTCTAAACGGACTGAAACGAGCTTCCACTTGAGCCTCCTCACCTCGGAGTACCATCAGGTGCGTCCAAAACAATTTTGACCCTATGGTATGTTTGGCGCAAACCGTGCACCTATCTTGCGTCAAGATTGGCACTACCTCCAAACAGACCAAAATGAGCTTCCACTTTAGCCTCATCACCTAGGTGTACCATCGGGTGCATCCAAAACGATTTCTAAGCCTATGGTACGTTTGGCGTAAACTATGCACCCATCTTAAGTCAAGACTAGCACTATCTCCAAACGGACTGAAACGAGCTTTGACTTGAGCCTCGTCACCTAGGAGTACCACTGGGTATGTCCAAAATGATTGCTAAGCCTATGGTATGTTTGGCGCAAATTGTGTACCTATGTTGTCTCAAGATTGGCACTATCTCCAAACGGACCAAAACGAGCTTCCACTTGAGCCTCGTCACCTAGGAGTACCATCGGGTGCATCCAAAATGATTTCAGAGCCTATGGTATGTTCCGCGCAAACTGTGCACCTCTCTTGCACCGATGCTAACTCCGTCTCCAATCGGACTAAAACAAGATTCCACGTGACCCACGTCACCTAGAAGTTCCTTCGGGTGCGTCCAAAACAATTTTCAAGCAAATGGTACATTCAGAGCAAACAATGCACCTATCTTGCGACAAGGTTAGCACTATCTCCAAACAGACTAAAACGAGCTTCCACTTGAGCCTCCTCACCTCAGAGTACCATCAGGTGCGTCCAAAACAATTTTGACCCTATGGTATGTTTGGCGCAAACCGTGCACCTATCTTGCTCCCACACTAACACTGTCACTAAACGGACCAAAACAAGACTCCACATGTGCCACATCACCTACAAGTTCCATCGGCTTCGTCCAAAATGATTTCCAAGCCGATGGTACGTTTTGCACAAATTGTGCACCTATCTTGCATAAACACTAACACTGTCTCTAAACAGACTGAAACAACATTTGACATGACCCACATCACCTAGGAGTTCGATCGGGTGTGTCCAAAATGATTTCCAAGCCTATGGTACGTTCAGCGTAAATAATGCACCTACCTTGCTTCAAGATTGACACTATCTCCAAACGGACTAAAATAAGGTTCCACTTGTGCCTCGTCACCTCGGTGTACAATTAGGTGCGTCCAAAACGATTACTGATCCTATGGTACGTATGGCGCAAACCATTCACCTATCTTGCACTGACACTAATACCATCTCTAAACGGACGAAAACGAGATTCGCCACGACCCACGTCACCTAGGAGTTCCATCAGGTGCGTCCAAAATGATTTCTGAGCCTATGGTATGTTTGGCGCAAATCGTGCACCTATCTTTAGTCAAGATTAGTACTATCTCCAAACAAATCAAAACGAGCTTCCACTTGAGCCACATTACCAAGGAGTTCCATCGGGTGCGTCCAAAACGATTACTTAAACTATGGTACGTTTGGCACAAATCGTGCACCTATCTTGAGTCAAGACTTACACTATCTCCAAACAGACTAAAATGAGCTTCCACTTGAGCCTCGTCACCTAGGAGTACCATCGGGTGCATCCAAAATGATTTCTGACCCTATGGTTCGTATGACGTAAACCATGCACCTATCTTGCACCGATGCTAACTCCATCTCCAAACGGACCAAAACAAGATTCCATATGACCAGTATCACCTAGGAGTTCCATAGGGTGCGTCCCAAATGATTTCCTAGCCTATGGAACGTTCGGCGCAAACCGTGCAACTGTCTTGCGTCAAGATTGACACTATCTCCAAATGGAACAAAACGAGCTTCCACATGAGCCTGGTCACCTAGGAGTACTATCGGGTGCGTCCAAAATGATTTCCGAGCCTATGTACGTTCGGTGCAAACCGTGCACCTATCTTGCGTCAAGATTGGCACTACCTCCAAACGGACCAAAATGAGCTTCCACTTTAGCCTCATCACCTAGGTGTACCATCGGGTGCATCCAAAACGATTTCCAAGACTATGGTACGTTTGGCGTAAACTATGCACCCATCTTGCGTCAAGACTAGCACTATCTCCAAACGGACTAAAACGAGCTTCGACTTGAGCCTCGTCACCTAGGAGTACCACTTGGTATGTCCAAAATGATTGCTAAGCCTATGGTATGTTTGGCGCAAACTGTGTACCTATGTTGTCTCAAGATTGACACTATCTCCAAACGGACCAAAATGAGCTTCCACTTGAGCCTCATCGCCTAGGAGTACCATCGGGTGCGTCCAAAATGATTTCAGAGCCTATGGTACGTTCCGCGCAAACCGTGCACCTCTCTTGCACCGATTCTAACTCCATCTCCAATCGGACTAAAAAAAGATTCCACGTGACCCACGTCACCTAGAAGTTCCATCGGGTGCGTCCAAAACAATTTTCAAGCCAATGGTACATTCGGAGCAAACAATGCACCTATCTTGCGACAAGGCTAGCACTATCTCCAAACGAACTGAAACGAGCTTCCACTTGAGCCTCCTCACCTAGGAGTACCATCAGGTGCGTCCAAAACAATTTTGACCCTATGGTATGTTTGGCGCAAACCGTGCACCTATCTTGCTCCCACACTAACACTATCACTAAATGGACCAAAACAAGACTCCACATGTGCCACATCACCTACGAGTTCGATCGGCTTCGTCCAAAATGATTTCCAAGCCGATGGTACGTTTCGCACAAACTGTGCACCTATCTTGCACAGACACTAACACCGTCTCTAAATAGACTGAAAAAACATTTGACACGACCCACATCACCTAGGAGTTCCATCAAGTGTGTCCAAAATGATTTCCAAGCCTATGGTACGTTTAGCGTAAATAATGCACCTATCTTGCTTCAAGATTGGCACTATCTCCAAACAGACTAAAATAAGGTTCCACTTGTGCCTCGTCACCTCGGTGTACAATCAGGTGCGTCCAAAACGATTACTGATCCTATGGTACGTATGGCGCATACCATTCACCTATCTTGCATCGACACTAATACCATCTCCAAAGGGACCAAAACGAGATTCGCCATGACCCACATCACCTAGGAGTTCCATCAGGTGCGTCCAAAATGATTTCTGAGCCTATGGTACGTTTGGCGCAAATCGTGCACCTATCTTGAGTCAAGATTAGTACTATCTCCAAACAGATCAAAATGAGCTTCCACTTGAGCCACATCACCAAGGAGTTCTATCGGGTGCATCCAAAACGATTACTTAAACTATGGTACGTTTCGCGCAAATCGTGCACCTATCTTGAGTCAAGACTTACACTATCTCCAAACAGACTAAAATGAGCTTCCACTGAAGCCTCGTCATCTAGGAGTACCATTGGATGCATCCAAAATGATTTTTGACCCTATGGTTCGTATGACGCAAACCATGCACCTATCTTGCACCGATGCTAACTCCGTCTCCAAACGGACCAAAACAAGATTCCATATGACCATTATCACCTAGGAGTTTCATAGGGCGTGTCCAAAATGATTTCCTAGCCTATGGAACGTTCGGCGCAAACCGTGCACCTGTCTTGCGTCAAGATTGGCACTATCTCCAAATGGAACAAAATGAGCTTCGACATGAGCCCGGTCACCTAGGAGTACTATCGGGTGCGTCCAAAATGATTTCCGAGCCTATGTACGTTCGGTGCAAACCGTGCACCTATCTTGCGTCAAGATTGGCACTACCTCCAAACGGACCAAAATGAGCTTCCTCTTTAGCCTCATCACCTAGGTGTACCATCGGGTGCATCCAAAACGATTTCCAATACTATGGTACGTTCGGCATAAACTACGCACCCATCTTGCATCAAGACTAGCACTATCGCCGAACGGACTGAAATGAGCTTCGACTTGAGCCTCGTCACCTAGGAGTACCACTGGGTATGTCCAAAATGATTGCTAAGCCTATGGTATGTTTGGCACAAATTGTGTACCTATGTTGTCTCAAGATTGGCACTATCTCCAAACGGACCAAAACAAGCTTCCACTTGAGCCTCGTCACCTAGGAGTACCATCGGGTTCGTCCAAAATGATTTCAGAGCCTATGGTACGTTCTGCGCAAACCGTGCACCTCTCTTGCACCGATACTAACTCCGTCTCCAATCGGACTAAAACAAGCTTCCACGTGACCCACGTCACCTAGAAGTTCCATTAGGTGCGTCCAAAACAATTATCAAGCCAATGGTAAATTTGGAGCAAACAGTGCACCTATCTTGCGACAAGACTAGCACTATCTCCAAACGGACTGAAAAGAGCTTCCATTTGAGCCTCCTCACCTCAGAGTACCAGCAGGTGCGTCCAAAACAATTTTGACCCTATGGTATGTTTGGCACAAACCGTGCACCGATCTTGCTCCCACACTAACACTGTCACTAAATGGACCAAAACAAGACTCCACATGTGCCACATCACCTACAAGTTCCATCGGCTTCGTCCAAAATGATTTTCAAGCCGATGGTACGTTTCACACAAACTGTGCACCTGTCTTGCACAGACACTAACACCGTCTCTAAACAGACTGAAACAACATTTGACATGACCCACATCACCTAGGAGTTCCATCGGGTGTGTCCAAAATGATTTCCAAGCCTATGGTACGTTCAGCGTAAACAATGCACCTATCTTGCATCAAGATTAGCACTGTCTCCAAATGGACCGAAATGAGCTTTCACTTGAGCCTTGTCACTAGGAGTACCATTAATTGCGTCCAAAATGATTTCTGAGCCTTTGGTACATTTGGCAAAAAACCATGCACCTATCTTGCTCCGACACTAACACTGTCTCCGAACGGACGAAAACGAGATTCCACATGAGCCACGTGACCTATGTGTTCCATCGGGTGTGTCCAAACGATTTCTAAGCCTATGGTATGTTCGGCGCAAACCATGCACCTATCTTGCGTCAATACCGGCACTATCTCCAAACGGACCAAAACGAGCTTCCACTTGAGCCTCGTGACCTAGGAGTACCATCGGTTGCATCCAAAATGATTTCTGAGCCTATGGTACGTTCCGTGCAAACCATGCACCTCTCTTGCAGCGATGCTAACTCTATCTCCAATCCGACCAAAACAAGATTCCACATGACCCATGTCACCTATAAGTTCCATCGAGTGCGTCCAAAATAATTTCCGAGCTAATAGTACATTCGGTGCAAACCGCGCACCTATATTATGTCCAGATGAGCGCTATCTCCAAACAGGCTAAAATGAGCTTCCACTTGAACCTCGTCACCTCAGAGTACCATTGGGTGTGTCCAAAATAATTACTGAGCTGATGGTACGTTTGGCGCAAACCATGCACCCATCTTGCACTGACACTAACACCGTCTCCAAACCAATCGAAACGAGATTTGACATGACCCACGTCACCTAGGGGTTCCATTAGGTGCATCCAAAATGATTTTCGAGCCTATTGTGCGTTCAGCGCAAACCGTGCACCTATCTTGCTTCAAGATTAGCACTATCTCCAAATGGACTGAAACGAGCTTCCACTTGAGCCTCATCAACTTGGAGTAGCATCGAGTGCGTCCAAAATGATTTTTGACCCTATGGTACGTTTGGCGCAAACCGTGCACCTATCTTGGGTCAATATCAGCACTATCTCAAACAAACTGAAACGAGCTTCCACTTGAGCCTATGGTACGTTTCGCACAAGCCGTGCACCTATCTTGCACTATCACTAACACTGTTTCCAAACGGACCAAAATGAGATTTGACATGACCCATGTAACCTAGGGGTTCCATTGGGTGCGTCCAAAACAATTTCCAAGCCAATGGTACGTTCGGCGCAAACCGTGCACCTATCTTGCGTCAAGATCAACACTACCTCCAAACGGACTGAAACGAGCTTCCACTTGGGCCTTGTCACCTTGGAGTACTATTGGGGGCATCCAAAATGATTACTGAGCCTATGGTACGTTTAGCGCAAACCGTGCAGCTATCTTGCACTGACACTAATACCGTCTCCAAATAGACCGAAACGAGATTTGACATGACCCATGTCTCCAAGGGGTTCCATCGGGTACGTCCAAAATGATTTTCCGAGCCTATGGTATGTTCCATGCAAACCGTGCAACTATCTTACGACAAGTTAGCACTATCTCCAAACGGACCGAAACAAGCTTCCACTTGAGCCTCGTCAACTTGGAGTACCATCGGGTGCGTCCGATTTCTAAACCTATGTTACGTTTGGCGCAAACCGTGCACCTTTCTTGCTCCAACATCGACCCCATCACGGAACGGACCGAAACGGGACTCCACATGAGCCACATCACCTAGGAGTTCCGTCGGCTTCGTCCAAAATGATTTCTAAGCCTAGGGTACGTTTGGTGCAAACCATGCCCCTATCTTGCACTAACACTAACACTGTCTCCAAATAGACTAAAACAAGATTCACCATGACCCACATCACCAAGGAGTTCCATTAGGTGCGTCCAAAACGATTTCCGAGCGCATGGTACATTCGGCACAAACCGAGCACCTATCTTGCGTCAAGATTAGCACCATCTCCAAACGGAATGAAACAAGCTTCCACTTGAGCCTCGTAACATAGGAGTACCATCGGGTGCGTTCAAAATAATTTTTGAGCCTATGGTACATTTGGCGCAAACCATGCACCTATCTTGAGTCAAGATTAGTACTATCTCCAAATGGATCAAAATGAGCTTCCACTTGAGCCTCATCACCAAGGATTACCATCGAGTGCGTCCAAAACGATTACTTAACCTAGGTACGTTTGGCGCAAATCGTGCACCTATCTTGAGTCAAGATTTACACTATCTCCAAATGGATCGAAATGAGCTTCCACTTGAGCCTCGTCACCTAGGAGTACCATCGGGTGCATCCAAAATGATTTCTGACCCTATGGTACATATGATGCAAACCATGCACCTATCTTGCACCGAGACTAACTCTATCTCCAAATGGACCAAAACAAGATTCGACAAGACCCACGCCACCTAGGAGTTCCATCGGGTGCGTCCAAAACGATTTTCGAGCCTATGTACGTTCGGCGCAAACCGTACACCTATCTTGCGTCAAGATCAACACTATCTCCAAACCAACTGAAACGAGCTTCCACTTGAGCCTCGTCACCTCGGAGTACTATTGGGGGGCATCCAAAACGATTACTAAGCCTATGGTACGTTTAGCGCAAACCATGCAGCTATCTTGCACTGACACTAATACCGTCTCCAAATGGACCGAAACGAGATTTGACATGACCCATGTCTCCTAGGGGTTCCATCGGATACGTCCAAAATGAATTTCCGAGCCTATGGTATGTTCCATGCAAACCGTGCAACTATCTTGCGACAAGATTAGCACTATCTCCAAACGGACCAAAACGAGCTTCCACTTGAGCCTCGTCAACTTGGAGTAGCATATGGTGCGTCCGATTTCTAATCCAATGTTATGTTTGGCGCAAACCGTGCACCTATCTTGCTCCAACACCGACACCATCACGGAACGGACCGAAACAGGACTCCACATGAGCCACATCACCTAGGAGTTCCGTCGGCTTCGTCCAAAATGATTTCTAAGCCTAAGGTACATTTGGTGCAAACCATGCCCCTATCTTGCACCAACACTAACACGGTCTCCAAACAGACTAAAACAAGATTCGCCATGACCCACATCACCAAGGAGTTCCATTAGGTGCGTCCAAACGGACCAAAATGAGCTTCCACTTGAGCCTCATCACCTAGAAGTATCATCGGGTGCATCCAAAACGATTTCCAAGCCTATGCTACGTTCCGCGCAAACCATGCACCTCTCTTGCACCGATGCTAACTCTGTCTCCAATCGGACCAAAACAAGATTCCACATGGCCCACGTCACCTAGAAGTTCCATCGGGTGCGTCCAAAACAATTTCCAAACTAATGGTACATTTAGTGCAAACCGTGCACCTATATTCTGTCCAGATTAGCGCTATCTCCAAACAGGCTAAAATGAGCTTCCACTTGAACCTTGTCACCTCAGAGTACCATAGGGTGTGTCCAAAACAATTACTGAGCCTATGGTACGTTTGACGCACACCATGCACCCATCTTGCACTGACACTAACACCGTCTCCAAACCGATCGAAACGAGATTTGACATGACCCACGTCATCTAGGGGTTCCATTGGGTGCGTCCAAAATGATTTCCGAGCCTATAGTGCGTTCAGCGCAAACCGTGCACCTATCTTGCTTCAAGATTAGCACTATCTCCAAACGGACTGAAACGAGCTTCCACTTAAGCCTCGTCAACTTGGAGTAGCATCGAGTGCGTCCAAAATGATTTCTGACCCTATGGTACGTTTGGCGCAAACCGTGCACCTATCTTGCATCAAGATCAGCACCATCTCCAAATAGACTGAAACGAGCTTCCACTTGAGCCTATGGTACGTTTCGCACAAGCCGTGCACCTATCTCGCACTGTCACTAACACCGTCTCCAAACAGAGCGAAATGCGATTTGACATGACCCATGTCACCTACGGGTTCCATTGGGTGCGTCCAAAACAATTTCCGAGCCAATGGTACGTTTGGTGCAAACCGTGCACCTATCTTACATCAAGATCAACACTATCTCCAAACGGACGGAAATGAGCTTCCACTTGAGCTTCGTCACCTCAGTGTACTATTGGGTGCATCCAAAACGATTACTGAGCCTATGGTACGTTTAGCGCAAATCGTGCAGCTATCTTGCACTGACACTAATACCGTCTCCAAATGGACCGAAACGAGATTTGACATGACCTATGTCTCCTAGGGGTTCCATCGGGTACGTCCAAAATGATTTTCCGAGCCTACGGTACATTCCATGCAAACCGTGCAACTATCTTGCGACAAGTTAGCACTATCTCCAAACGGACCGAAACGAGCTTCCACTTGAGCCTCGTCAACTTGGAGTACCATCGGGTGCGTCCGATTTCTAATCCTATGTTACGTTTGGCGCAAACCATGCACCTATCTTGCTCCAACACCGACACCATCACGGAATGGACCGAAACGGGACTCCACATGAGCCACATCACCTAGGAGTTCCGTCGGCTTCGTCCAAAATGATTTCTAAGCCTAAGGTACATTTTGTGCAAACCATGCCCCTATCTCGCACCAACACTAACACCATCTCCAAACAGACTAAAACAAGATTCGCCATGACCCACATCACCAAGGAGTTCCATTAGGTGCGTTCAAAATGATTTCCGAGCGCATGGTACATTCGGCACAAACCGTGCACCTATCTTGCGTCAAGATTAGCACCATCTCCAAACGGAATGAAACAATCTTCCACTTGAGCCTCGTAACATAGGAGTACCATCGGGTGCGTTCAACATAATTTTTGAGCCTATGGTACACTTGGCGCAAACCGTTCACCTATCTTGAGTCAAGATTAGTACTGTCTCCAAATGGATCAAAATGAGCTTCCACTTGAGCCTCATCACCAAGGAGTACCATCGGGTGCGCCTAAAACGATTACTTAAACTAGGTACGTTTGGCGCAAATCGTGCACCTATCTTGAGTCAAGATTTACACTATCTCCAAATGGATCGAAATGAGCTTCCACTTGAGCCTTGTCACCTAGGAGTACCATCGGGTGCATCCAAAATGATTTCTGGCCCTATGGTACATATGATGCAAACCATGCACCTATATTGCACCGACGCTAACTCCGTCTCCAAATGGACCAAAACAAGATTCGACATGACCCACGTCACCTAGGAGTTCCATCGGGTGCGTCCAAAACGATTTTTGAGCCTATGTACATTCGGTGCAAACCATGCACCTATCTTGCGTCAAGATTGGCACTATCTCCAAACGGACCAAAATAAGCTTCCACTTGAGCCTCGTCACCTAGAAGTATCATCGGGTGCATCCAAAACGAATTCCGAGCCTATGCTACGTTCTGCGCAAACCATGCACCTCTCTTGCACCGATACTAACTCTGTCTCTAATCGGACCAAAACAAGATTCCACATGCCCCACGTCACCTAGAAGTTCCATCGGGTGCGTCCAAAACAATTTCCGAGCCCATGGTACATTCGGTGCAAACCATGCACCTATATTCTGTCTAGATTAGCGCCATCTCCAAACAGGCTAAAATGAGCTTCCACTTGAACCTCGTCACCTCAGAGTACCATCGGGTGTGTCCAAAACAATTACTGAGCCTATGGTATGTTTGGCGCAAACCATGCACCCATCTTGCACTGACACTAACACCGTCTCCAAACCGATCGAAACGAGATTTGACATGACCTACATCACCTAGGGGTTCCATTGGGTGCGTCCAAAATGATTTCCGAGCCTATAGTGGGTTCAGCGCAAACCGTGCACCTATCTTGCTTCAAGATTAGCACTATCTCCAAACGGACTGAAACGAGCTTCCACTTGAGCCTCGTCAACTTGGAGTAGCATCGAGTGCGTCCAAAATGATTTCTAACCCTATGGTACGTTTGGCGCAAACCGTGCACCTATCTTGCGTCAAGATCAGCACCATCTCCAAATAGACTGAAACAAGCTTCCACTTGAGCCTATGGTACGTTTCGCACAAGCCGTGCACCTATCTCGCACTGTCACTAACACCGTCTCCAAACAGAGCAAAATGAGATTTGACATGACCCATGTCACTTAGGGGTTCCATTGGGTGCGTCCAAAACAATTTCCGAGCCAATGGTACGTTTGGTGCAAACCGTGCACCTATCTTACATCAAGATCAACACTATCTCCAAACGGACGGAAACGAGCTTCCACTTGAGCTTCGTCACCTCAGAGTACTATTGGGTGCATCCAAAATGATTACTGAGCCTATGGTACGTTTAGCGCAAACCGTGCAGCTATCTTGCACTGACACTAATACCATCTCCAAATGGACCGAAACGAGATTTGACATGACCTATGTCTCCTAGGGGTTCCATCGGGTACGTCCAAAATGATTTTCCGAGCCTACGGTACGTTCCATGCAAACCGTGCAACTATCTTGCGACAAGTTAGCACTATCTCCAAACGGACCGAAACGAGCTTCCACTTGAGCCTCGTCAACTTGGAGTACCATCGGGTGCGTCCGATTTCTAATCCTATGTTACGTTTGGCGCAAACCATGCACCTATCTTGCTCCAACACCGACACCATCACGGAACGGACCGAAACGGGACTCCACATGAGCCACATCACCTAGGAGTTCCGTCGGCTTCGTCCAAAATGATTTCTAAGCCTAAGGTACATTTTGTGCAAACCATGCCCCTATCTCGCACCAACACTAACACCATCTCCAAACAGACTAAAACAAGATTCGCCATGACCCACATCACCAAGGAGTTCCATTAGGTGCGTCCAAAATGATTTCTGAGCGCATGGTACATTCGGCACAAACCGTGCACCTATCTTGCGTCAAGATTAGCACCATCTCCAAACAGAATGAAACAAGCTTCCACTTGAGCCTCGTAACATAGGAGTACCATCGGGTACGTTCAACATAATTTTTGAGCCTATGGTACACTTGGCGCAAACCGTTCACCTATCTTGAGTCAAGATTAGTACTATCTCCAAATGGATCAAAATGAGCTTCCACTTGAGCCTCATCACCAAGGAGTACCATCGGGTGCGTCCAAAACGATTACTTAACCTAGGTACGTTTGGCGCAAATCGTGCACCTATCTTGAGTCAAGATTTACACTATCTCCAAATGGATCGAAATTAGCTTCCACTTGAGCCTTGTCACCTAGGAGTACCATCAGGTGCATCCAAAATGATTTCTGGCCCTATGGTACATATGATGCAAACCATGCACCTATATTGCACCGACGCTAACTCCGTCTCCAAATGGACCAAAACAAGATTCGACATAACCCACGTCACCTAGGAGTTCCATCGGGTGCGTCCTAAACGATTTTTGAGCCTATGTACGTTTGGTGCAAACCATGCACCTATCTTGCGTCAAGATTGGCACTATCTCCAAACGGACCAAAATGAGCTTCCACTTGATCCTCGTCACCTAGAAGTATCATCGGGTGCATCCAAAATGATTTCCGAGCCTATGCTACGTTCCGCGCAAACCATGCACCTCTCTTGCACAGATGCTAACTCTGTCTCCAATCGGACCAAAACAAGATTCCACATGCCCCACGTCACCTAGAAGTTCCATCGGGTGCGTCCAAAACAATTTCCGAGCCCATGGTACATTCGGTGCAAACCGCGACCTATATTCCGTCCAGATTAGCGCCATCTCCAAACAGGCTAAAATGAGCTTACACTTGAACCTCGTCACCTCGGAGTACCATCGGGTGTGTCCAAAACAATTACTGAGCCTATGGTATGTTTGGCGCAAACCATGCACCCATCTTGCACTATCACTAACACCGTCTCCAAACCGATCGAAACGAGATTTGACATGACCCACGTCACCTAGGGGTTCCATTGGGTGCGTCCAAAATGATTTCCGAGCCTATAGTGCGTTCTGCGCAAACCGTGCACCTATCTTGCTTCAAGATTAGCACTATCTCCAAACGGACTAAAACGAGCTTCCACTTGAGCCTCGTCAACTTGGAGTAGCATCGAGTGCGTCCAAAATGATTTCTGACCCTGTGGTACGTTTGGCGCAAACCATGCACCTATCTTGCGTTAAGATCAGCACCATCTCCAAACAGACTAAAACGAGCTTCCACTTGAGCCTATGGTACGTTTCGCACAAGCTGTGCACCTATCTCGCACTGTCACTAACACCGTCTCCAAACAGAGCGAAATGAGATTTGACATGACCCATGTCACCTAGGGGTTCCATTGGGTGCGTCCAAAACAATTTCCGAGCCAATGGTACGTTTGGTGCAAACCGTGCACCTATCTTACATCAAGATCAACACTATCAACAAACGGACTGAAACGAGCTTCCACTTGAGCTTCGTCACCTCGGTGTACTATTGGGTGCATCCAAAACGATTACTGAGCCTATGGTACGTTTAGCGCAAATCGTGCAGCTATCTTGCACTGACACTAATATCGTCTCCAAATGGACCGAAACAAGATTTGACATGACCTATGTCTCCTAGGGGTTCCATCGGGTACGTCCAAAATGATTTTCTAAGCCTACGGTACGTTCCATGCAAACCGTGCAACTATCTTGCGACAAGTTAGCACTATCTCCAAACGGACCGAAACGAGCTTCCACTTGAGCCTCGTCAACTTGGAGTACCATCGGGTGCGTCCGATTTCTAATCCTATGTTACGTTTGGCGCAAACCGTGCACCTATCTTGCTCCAACACCGACACCATCATGGAACTGACCGAAACGGGACTCCACATGAGCCACATCACCTAGGAGTTCCGTCGGCTTCGTCCAAAATGATTTCTAAGCCTAAGGTACATTTGGTGCAAACCATGCCCCTATCTTGCACCAACACTAACACCATCTACAAACAGACTAAAACAAGATTCGCCATGACCCACATCACCAAGGAGTTCCATTAGGTGCGTCCAAAATGATTTCCGAGCGCATGGTACATTCGGCACAAACCGTGCACCTATCTTGCGTAAAGATTAGCACCATCTCCAAAAGGAATGAAACAAGCTTCCACTTGAGCCTCGTAACATAGGAGTACCATCGGGTGCGTTCAAAATAATTTTTGAGCCTATGGTACACTTGGCGCAAACCGTGCACCTATCTTGAGTCAAGATTAGTACTGTCCCCAAATGGATCAAAATGAGCTTCCACTTGAACCTCATCACCAAGGAGTACCATCGGGTGCGCCCAAAACGATTACTTAAACTAGGTACGTTTGGCGCAAATCGTGCACCTATCTTGAGTCAAGATTTACACTATCTCTAAATGGATCGAAATTAGCTTCCACTTGAGCCTTGTCACCTAGGAGTACCATCGGGTGCATCCAAAATGATTTCTGGCCCTATGGTACATATGATGCAAACCATACACCTATATTGCACCGACGCTAACTCCGTCTCCAAATGGACCAAAACAAGATTCGACATGACCCACGTCACCTAGGAGTTCCATCGGGTGCGTCCTAAACGATTTTTGAGCCTATGTACATTCGGTGCAAACGATGCACCTATCTTGCGTCAAGATTGGCACTATCTCCAAACAGACCAAAATGAGCTTCCACTTGAGCCTCGTCACCTAGAAGTATCATCGGGTGCATCCAAAACGATTTCCGAGCCTATGCTACGTTCCGCGCAAACCATGCACCTCTCTTGCACCGATGCTAACTCTGTCTCCAATCGGACCAAAACAAGATTCCACATGCCCCACGTCACCTAGAAGTTCCATCAGGTGCGTCCAAAACGATTTCCGAGCCCATGGTACATTCGGTGCAAACCAAGCACCTTTTTTTTTGTCCAGATTAGCGCTATCTCCAAACAGGCTAAAATGAGCTTCCACTTGAACCTCGTCACCTCGGAGTACCATCGGGTGTGTCCAAAACAATTACTGAGCCTATGGTACGTTTGGCGCAAACCATGCACCCATCTTGCACTGACACTAACACCGTCTCCAAACCGATCGAAACGAGATTTGACATGACCCACGTCACCTAGGGGTTCCATTGGGTGCGTCCAAAATGATTTCCGAGCCTATAGTGCGTTCAACGCAAATCGTGCACTTATCTTGCTTCAAGATTAGCACTATCTCCAAACGGACTGAAACGAGCTTCCACTTGAGCCCCGTCAACTTGGAGTAGCATCGAGTGTGTCCAAAATGATTTCTGACCCTATGGTATGTGTTGGCACAAACCGTGCACCTATCTTGCGTCAAGATCAGCACCATCTCCAAACAGACTAAAACGAGCTTCCACTTGAGCCTATGGTACATTTCGCACAAGCCGTGCACCTATCTCGCACTGTCACTAACACCGTCTCCAAACAGACCGAAATGAGATTTGACATGACCCATGTCACCTAGGGGTTCTATTGGGTGCGTCCAAAAATAATTTCCGAGCCAATGGTACGTTCGGTGCAAACCGTGCACCTATCTTACATCAAGATCAACACTATCTCCAAACGGACTGAAACAAGCTTCCACTTGAGCTTCGTCACCTCGGAGTACTATTGGGTGCATCCAAAACGATTACTGAGCCTATGGTACGTTTAGCGCAAATCGTGCAGCTATCTTGCACTGACACTAATACCGTCTCCAAATGGACCGAAACGAGATTTGACATGACCTATGTCTCCTAGGGGTTCCATCGGGTAAGTCCAAAATGATTTTCCGAGCCTACGGTACGTTCCATGCAAACCGTGCAACTATCTTGCGACAAGTTAGCTCTATCTCCAAACGGACCGAAACGAGCTTCCACTTGAGCCTTGTCAACTTGGAGTACCATCGGGTGCGTCCGATTTCTAATCCTATGTTACGTTTGGCGCAAACCGTGCACCTATATTGCTCCAACACCGACACCATCACGGAACGGACCGAAACGGGACTCCACATGAGCCACATCACCTAGGAGTTCCGTCGGCTTCGTCCAAAATGATTTCTATGTCTAGGGTACGTTTGGTGCAAACCATGCCCCTATCTTGCACCAACACTAACACCATCTCCAAACAGACTAAAACAAGATTCGCCATGACCCACATCACCAAGGAGTTCCATTAGGTGGGTCCAAAACGATTTTCGAGTGCATGGTACATTCGGCACAAACCGTGCACCTATCTTGCGTCAAGATTAGCACCATCTCCAAACAGAATGAAACAAGCTTCCACTTGAGCCTCGTAACATAGGAGTACCATCGGGTGCGTTCAAAATAATTTTTGAGCCTATGGTACATTTGGCGCAAACCGTGCACCTATCCTGAGTCAGGATTAGTACTATCTCCAAATGGATCAAAATGAGCCTCCACTTGAGCCTCATCACCAAGGAGTACCATCGGGTGCGTCCAAAACGATTAGTTAACCTAGGTACGTTTGGCGCAAATCGTGCACCTATCTTGAGTCAAGATTTACACTATCTCCAAATGGATCGAAATTAGCTTCCACTTGAGCCTCGTCACCTAGGAGTACCATCGGGTGCATCCAAAATGATTTCTGGCCCTATGGTACATATGATGCAAACCATGCACCTATATTGCACCGACGCTAACTCCGTCTCCAAATGGACCAAAACAAGATTCGACATGACCCACGTCACCTAGGAGTTCCATCGGGTGCGTCCTAAATGATTTTTGAGCCTATGTACGTTCGGTGCAAACCATGCACCTATCTTGCGTCAAGATTGGCACTATCTCCAAACAGACCAAAATGAGCTTCCACTTGAGCCTCGTCACCTAGAAGTATCATCGGGTGCATCCAAAACGATTTCTGAGCCTATGCTACGTTCCGCGCAAACCATGCACCTCTCTTGCACCGATGCTAACTCTGTCTCCTATCGGACCAAAACAAGATTCCACATGCCCCACGTCACCTAGAAGTTCCATCGGGTGCGTCCAAAACGATTTCTGATCCCATGGTACATTCGGTGCAAACCAAGCACCTATATTTTGTCCAGATTAGCGCTATCTCCAAACAGGCTAAAATGAGCTTCCACTTGAACCTCGTCACCTCGGAGTACCATCGGGTGTGTCCAAAACAATTACTGAGCCTATGGTACGTTTGGCGCAAACCATGCACCCATCTTGCACTGACACTAACATCGTCTCCAAACCGATCGAAACGAGGTTTGACATGACCCACGTCACCTAGGGGTTCCATTGGGTGCGTCCAAAATGATTTCTGAGCCTATAGTGCGTTCAGCGCAAACCGTGCACCTATCTTGGTTCAAGATTAGCACTATCTCCAAACGGACTGAAACGAGCTTCCACTTGAGCCTCGTCAACTTGGAGTAGCATCGAGTGCGTCCAAAATGATTTCTGACCCTATGGTATGTTTGGCGCAAACCGTGCACCTATCTTGCGTCAAGATCAGCACCATCTCCAAACAGACTGAAACGAGCTTCCACTTGAGCCTATGGTACGTTTCGCACAAGCCGTGCACCTATCTCGCACTGTCACTAACACCGTCTCCAAACGGACCGAAATGAGATTTGACATGACCCATGTCACCTAGGGGTTCCATTGGGTGCATCCAAAACAATTTCCGAGCCAATGGTGCGTTCGGTGCAAACCGTGCACCTATCTTACATCAAGATCAACACTATCTCCAAACGGACTGAAACGAGCTTCCACTTGAGCTTCGTCACCTCGGAGTACTATTGGGTGCATCCAAAACGATTACTGAGCCTATGGTACGTTTAGCGCAAATCGTGTAGCTATCTTGCACTGACACTAATACCGTCCCCAAATGGACCGAAACGAGATTTGACATGACCTATGTCTCCTAGGGTTTCCATCGGGTACGTCCAAAATAATTTTCCGAGCCTATGGTACGTTCCATGCAAACCCTGCAACTATCTTGCGACAAGTTAGCACTATCTCCAAACGGACCGAAACGAGCTTCGACTTGAGCCTCGTCAACTTGGAGTACCATCGGGTAACTCCGATTTCTAATCCTATGTTACGTTTGGCGCAAACCGTGCACCTATATTGCTCCAACACCGACACCATCACGGAACGGACCGAAACGGGACTCCACATGAGCCACATCACCTAGGAGTTCCGTCGGCTTCGTCCAAAATGATTTCTATGTCTAGGGTACGTTTGGTGCAAACCATGCCCCTATCTTGCACCAACACTAACACCATCTCCAAACAGACTAAAACAAGATTCGCCATGACCCACATCACCAAGGAGTTCCATTAGGTGCGTCCAAAACGATTTTCGAGTGCATGGTACATTCGGCACAAACCGTGCACCTATCTTGCGTCAAGATTAGCACCATCTCCAAACAGAATGAAACAAGCTTCAACTTGAGCCTCGTAACATAAGAGTACCATCGGGTGCGTTCAAAATAATTTTTGAGCCTATGGTACATTTGGCGCAAACCGTGCACCTATCCTGTGTCAGGATTAGTACTATCTCCAAATGGATCAAAATGAGCTTCCACTTGAGCCTCATCACCAAGGAGTACCATCGGGTGCGTCCAAAACGATTAGTTAACCTAGGTACGTTTGGCGCAAATCATGAACCTATCTTGAGTCAAGATTTACACTATCTCCAAATGGATCGAAATTAGCTTCCACTTGAGCCTTGTCACCTAGGAGTACCATCGGGTGCATCCAAAATGATTTCTGGCCCTATGGTACATATGATGCAAACCATGCACCTATATTGCACCGACGCTAACTCCGTCTCCAAATGGACCAAAACAAGATTCGACATGACCCACGTCACCTAGGAGTTCCATCGGGTGCGTCCTAAATGATTTTTGAGCCTATGTACGTTCGGTGCAAACCATGCACCTATCTTGGGTCAAGATTGGCACTATCTCCAAACAGACCAAAATGAGCTTCCACTTGAGCCTCGTCACCTAGAAGTATCATCGGGTGCATCCAAAACGATTTCCGAGCCTGTGCTACGTTCCGCGCAAACCATGCACCTCTGTTGCACCGATGCTAACTCTGTCTCCAATCGGACCAAAACAAGATTCCACATGCCCCACATCACCTAGAAGTTCCATCGGGTGCGTCCAAAACGATTTCCGAGCCCATGGTACATTCGGTGCAAACCAAACACCTATATTTTGTCCAGATTAGCGCTATCTCCAAACAGGCTAAAATGAGCTTCCACTTGAACCTCGTCACCTCGGAGTACCATCGGGTGTGTCCAAAACAATTACTGAGCCTATGGTACGTTTGGCGCAAACCATGCACCCATCTTGCACTGACACTAACATCGTCTCCAAACCGATCGAAACGAGATTTGACATGACCCACGTCACCTAGGGGTTCCATTGGGTGCGTCCAAAATGATTTCCGAGCCTATAGTGCGTTCAGCGCAAACCGTGCACCTATCTTGCTTCAAGATTAGCACTATCTCCAAACGGACTGAAACGAGCTTCCACTTGAGCCTCGTCAACTTGGAGTAGCATCGAGTGCGTCCAAAATGATTTCTGACCCTATGGTATGTTTGGCGCAAACCGTGCACCTATCTTGCGTCAAGATCAGCACCATCTCCAAACAGACTAAAACGAGCTTCCACTTGAGCCTATGGTACGTTTCGCACAAGCCGTGCACCTATCTCGCACTGTCACTAACACCGTCTCCAAACGGACCGAAATGAGATTTGACATGACCCATGTCACCTAGGGGTTCCATTGGGTGCGTCCAAAACAATTTCCGAGCCAATGGTACGTTCGGTGCAAATCGTGCACCCATCTTACATCAAGATCAACACTATCTCCAAACGGACTGAAATGAGCTTCCACTTGAGCTTCGTCACCTCGGAGTACTATTGGGTGCATCCAAAATGATTACTGAGCCTATGGTACGTTTAGCGCAAATCGTGCAGCTATCTTGCACTGACACTAATACCGTCTCCAAATGGACCGAAACGAGATTTGACATGACCTATGTCTCCTAGGGTTTCCATCGGGTACGTCCAAAATAATTTTCCGAGCCTATGGTACGTTCCATGCAAACCGTGCAACTATCTTGCGACAAGTTAGCACTATCTCCAAACGGACCGAAACGAGCTTCCTCTTGAGCCTCGTCAACTTGGAGTACCATCGGGTGCGTCCGATTTCTAATCCTATGTTACGTTTGGCGCAAACCGTGCACCTATATTGCTCCAACACCGACACCATCACGGAACGGACCGAAACGGGACTCCACATGAGCCACATCACCTAGGAGTTCCGTCGGCTTCGTCCAAAATGATTTCTATGTCTAGGGTACGTTTGGTGCAAACCATGCCCCTATCTTGCACCAACACTAACACCATCTCCAAACAGACTAAAACAAGATTCGCCATGACCCACATCACCAAGGAATTCCATTAGGTGCGTCCAAAATGATTTTCGAGTGCATGGTACATTCGGCACAAACCGTGCACCTATCTTGCGTCAAGGTTAGCGCCATCTCCAAACAGAATGAAACAAGCTTCCACTTGAGCCTCGTAACATAGGAGTACCATCGGGTGCGTTCAAAATAATTTTTGAGCCTATGGTACATTTGGCGCAAACCGTGCACCTATCCTGAGTCAGGATTAGTACTATCTCCAAATGGATCAAAATGAGCTTCCACTTGAGCCTCATCACCAAGGAGTACCATCGGGTGCGTCCAAAACGATTAGTTAACCTAGGTACGTTTGGCGCAAATCGTGCACCTATCTTGAGTCAAGATTTACACTATCTCCAAATGGATCGAAATTAGCTTCCACTTGAGCCTCGTCACCTAGGAGTACCATCGGGTGCATCCAAAATGATTTCTGGCCCTATGGTACATATGATGCAAACCATGCACCTATATTGCACCGACGCTAACTCCGTCTCCAAATGGACCAAAACAAGATTCGACATGACCCACGTCACCTAGGAGTTCCATCGGGTGCGTCCTAAATGATTTTTGAGCCTATGTACGTTCGGTGCAAACCATGCACCTATCTTGCGTCAAGATTGGCACTATCTCCAAACAGACCAAAATGAGCTTCCACTTGAGCCTCGTCACCTAGAAGTATCATCGGGTGCATCCAAAACGATTTCTGAGCCTATGCTACGTTCCGCGCAAACCATGCACCTCTCTTGCACCGATGCTAACTCTGTCTCCAATCGGACCAAAACAAGATTCCACATGCCCCATGTCACCTAGAAGTTCCATCGGTTGCGTCCAAAACGATTTCCGATCCCATGGTACATTCGGTGCAAACCAAGCACCTATATTTTGTCCAGATTAGCGCTATCTCCAAACAGGCTAAAATGAGCTTCCACTTGAACCTCGTCACCTCGGAGTACCATCGGGTGTGTCCAAAACAATTACTGAGCCTATGGTACGTTTGGCGCAAACCATGCACCCATCTTGCACTGACACTAACATCGTCTCCAAACCGATCGAAACGAGATTTTACATGACCCACGTCACCTAGGGGTTCCATTGAGTGCGTCCAAAATAATTTCCGAGCCTATAGTGCGTTCAGCGCAAACCGTGCACCTATCTTGGTTCAAGATTAGCACTATCTCCAAACGGACTGAAACGAGCTTCCACTTGAGCCTCGTCAACTTGGAGTAGCATCGAGTGCGTCCAAAATGATTTCTGACCCTATGGTATGTTTGGCGCAAACCGTGCACCTATCTTGCGTCAAGATCAGCACCATCTCCAAACAGACTGAAACGAGCTTCCACTTGAGCCTATGGTACGTTTCGCACAAGCCGTGCACCTATCTCGCACTGTCACTAACACTGTCTCCAAACGGACCGAAATGAGATTTGACATGACCCATGTCACCTAGGGGTTCCATTGGGTGCGTCCAAAACAATTTCCGAGCCAATGGTACGTTCGGTGCAAACCGTGCACCTATCTTACATCAAGATCAACACTATCTCCAAACGGACTGAAACGAGCTTCCACTTGAGCTTCGTCACCTTCGGAGTACTATTGGGTGCATCCAAAACGATTACTGAGCCTATAGTACATTTAGTGCAAACCGTGCAACTATCTTGCACTCACACTAATACCGTCTCCAAATGGACCGAAACGAGATTTGACATGACCCATGTCTCCTAGGGGTTCCATCGGGTATGTCCAAAATGATTTTCCGAGCCTACGGTACGTTTCATGCAAACCGTGCAACTATCTTGCGACAAGTTAGTACTATCTCCTAATGGACCGAAACGAGCTTCCACTTGAGCCTCGTCAACTTGGAGCACCATCGGGTGCGTCCAATTTCTAATCCTATGTTACGTTTGGCGTAAACCGTGCACCTATCCTCCAACACCGACACCATCACGGAACGGACCAAAATGGGACTCCACATGAGCCACATCACCTAGGAGTTCCGTCGGCTTCGTCCAAAATGATTTCTATGTCTAGGGTACGTTTGGTGCAAACCATGCCCCTATCTTGCACCAACACTAACACCATCTCCAAACAGACTAAAACAAGATTCGCCATGACCCACATCACCAAGGAGTTCCATTAGGTGCGTCCAAAACGATTTTCGAGCGCATGGTACATTCGGCACAAACCGTGCACCTATCTTGCGTCAAGATTAGCACCATCTCCAAACAGAATGAAACAAGCTTCCACTTGAGCCTCGTAACATAGGAGTACCATCGGGTGCGTTCAAAATAATTTTTGAGCCTATGGTACATTTGGCGCAAACCGTGCACCTATCCTGAGTCAGGATTAGTACTATCTCCAAATGGATCAAAATGAGCTTCCACTTGAGCCTCATCACCAAGGAGTAACATCGGGTGCGTCCAAAACGATTAGTTAACCTAGGTACCTTTGGCGCAAATCGTGCACCTATCTTGAGTCAAGATTTATACTTTCTCGAAATGGATCGAAATGAGCTTCCACTTGAGCCTTGTCACCTAGGAGTACCATCGGGTGCATCCAAAATGATTTCTGACCCTATGGTACATATGATGCAAACCATGCACCTATCTTGAACCGATGGTAACTCCGTCTCTAAATGGACCAAAACAAGATTCGACAAGACCCACGTCACCTAGGAGTTCCATCGGGTGCGTCCAAAACGATTTTTGAGCCTATGTATGTTCAGCACAAACGGTGCACCTATCTTGCATCAAGATCAACACTATCTCTAAACGGACTGAAACGAGCTTCCACTTGAGCCTCATCACCTCGGAGTACTAATGAGGGCGTCCAAAACGATTACTGAGCCTATGGCACGTTTAGCGCAAACCATGCAGCTATCTTGCACTAACACTATTACCGTCCCCAAATAGACCAAAACGAGATTTGACATGACCCATGTCTCCTAGGGGTTCCATCGGGTATGTCCAAAATGATTTTCCAAGCCTATGCTATGTTCCATGCAAACCGTGCAACTATCTTACGACAAGATTAGCACTATCTCCAAATGGACCGAAACGAGCTTCCACTTGAGCCTCGTCAACTTGGAGTACCATCGGGTGCGTCCGATTTCTAATCCTATGTTACGTTTGGCGCAAACCGTGCACCTATCTTGCTCCAACACCGACACCATCACGGAACGGACCGAAACGGGACTCCACATGAGCCACATCACCTAGGAGTTCCGTCGGCTTCGTCCAAAATGATTTCTAAGCCTAGGGTACGTTTGGTGCAAACCATGCCCCTATCTTGCACCAATACTAACACCGTCTCCAAACAGACTAAAACAAGATTCGCCATGACCCACATCACCAAGGAGTTCCATTAGGTGCGTCCAAAATGATTTCCGAGCGCATGGTACATTCGGCACAAACTGCGCACCTATCTTGCGTCAAGATTAGCACCATCTCCAAACGGAATGAAACATGCTTCCACTTGAGCCTCGTAACATAGGAGTACCATCGGGTGCGTTCAAAATAATTTTTGAGCCTATGGTACATTTGGCGCAAACCGTGCACCTATCTTGAGTCAAGATTAGTACTATCTCCAAATGGATCAAAATGAGCTTCCACTTGAGCCTCATCACCAAGGAGTACCATCGGGTGCATCCAAAATGATTACTTAACCTAGGTACGTTTGGCGCAAATCGTGCACCTATCTTGAGTCAAGATTTACACTATCTCCAAATGGATCGAAATGAGCTTCCACTTGAGTCTTGTCACCTAGGAGTACCATCGGGTGCATCCAAAATGATTTCTGGCCCTATGGTACATATGATGCAAACCATGCACCTATATTGCACCGACGCTAACTCCGTCTCCAAATGGACCAAAACAAGATTCGACATGACCCACGTCACCTAGGAGTTCCATCGGGTGCGTCCTAAATGATTTTTGAGCCTATGTACGTTCGGTGCAAACCATGCACCTATCTTGCGTCAAGATTGGCATTATCTCCAAACAGACCAAAATGAGCTTCCACTTGAGCCTCGTCACCTAGAAGTATCATCGGGTGCATCCAAAACGATTTCTGAGCCTATGCTACGTTCCGCGCAAACCATGCACCTCTCTTGCACCGATGCTAACTCTGTCTCCAATCGGACCAAAACAAGATTCCACATGCCCCACGTCACCTAGAAGTTCCATCGGGTGCGTCCAAAACGATTTCTGATCCCATGGTACATTCGGTGCAAACCAAGCACCTATATTTTGTCCAGATTAGCGCTATCTCCAAACAGGCTAAAATGAGCTTCCACTTGAACCTCGTCACCTCGGAGTACCATCGGGTGTGTCCAAAACAATTACTGAGCCTATGGTACGTTTGGCGCAAACCATGCACCCATCTTGCACTGACACTAACATCGTCTCCAAACCGATCGAAACGAGATTTTACATGACCCACGTCACCTAGGGGTTCCATTGAGTGCGTCCAAAATAATTTCCGAGCCTATAGTGCGTTCAGCGCAAACCGTGCACCTATCTTGGTTCAAGATTAGCACTATCTCCAAACGGACTGAAACGAGCTTCCACTTGAGCCTCGTCAACTTGGAGTAGCATCGAGTGCGTCCAAAATGATTTCTGACCCTATGGTATGTTTGGCGCAAACCGTGCACCTATCTTGCGTCAAGATCAGCACCATCTCCAAACAGACTGAAACGAGCTTCCACTTGAGCCTATGGTACGTTTCGCACAAGCCGTGCACCTATCTCGCACTGTCACTAACATCGTCTCCAAACGGACCGAAATGAGATTTGACATGACCCATGTCACCTAGGGGTTCCATTGGGTGCGTCCAAAACAATTTCCGAGCCAATGGTACGTTCGGTGCAAACCGTGCACCTATCTTACATCAAGATCAACACTATCTCCAAACGGACTGAAACGAGCTTCCACTTGAGCTTCGTCACCTTCGGAGTACTATTGGGTGCATCCAAAACGATTACTGAGCCTATAGTACATTTAGTGCAAACCGTGCAACTATCTTGCACTGACACTAATACCGTCTCCAAATGGACCGAAACGAGATTTGACATGACCCATGTCTCCTAGGGGTTCCATCGGGTATGTCCAAAATGATTTTCCGAGCCTACGGTACGTTTCATGCAAACCGTGCAACTATCTTGCGACAAGTTAGTACTATCTCCTAATGGACCGAAACGAGCTTCCACTTGAGCCTCGTCAACTTGGAGCACCATCGGGTGCGTCCAATTTCTAATCCTATGTTACGTTTGGCGCAAACCGTGCACCTATCCTCCAACACCGACACCATCACGGAACGGACCAAAATGGGACTCCACATGAGCCACATCACCTAGGAGTTCCGTCAGCTTCGTCCAAAATGATTTCTATGTCTAGGGTACGTTTGGTGCAAACCATGCCCCTATCTTGCACCAACACTAACACCATCTCCAAACAGACTAAAACAAGATTCGCCATGACCCACATCACCAAGGAGTTCCATTAGGTGCGTCCAAAACGATTTTCGAGCGCATGGTACATTCGGCACAAACCGTGCACCTATCTTGCGTCAAGATTAGCACCATCTCCAAACAGAATGAAACAAGCTTCCACTTGAGCCTCGTAACATAGGAGTACCATCGGGTGCGTTCAAAATAATTTTTGAGCCTATGGTACATTTGGCGCAAACCGTGCACCTATCCTGAGTCAGGATTAGTACTATCTCCAAATGGATCAAAATGAGCTTCCACTTGAGCCTCATCACCAAGGAGTAACATCGGGTGCGTCCAAAACGATTAGTTAACCTAGGTACCTTTGGCGCAAATCGTGCACCTATCTTGAGTCAAGATTTATACTTTCTCGAAATGGATCGAAATGAGCTTCCACTTGAGCCTTGTCACCTAGGAGTACCATCGGGTGCATCCAAAATGATTTCTGACCCTATGGTACATATGATGCAAACCATGCACCTATCTTGAACCGATGGTAACTCCGTCTCTAAATGGACCAAAACAAGATTCGACAAGACCCACGTCACCTAGGAGTTCCATCGGGTGCGTCCAAAACGATTTTTGAGCCTATGTATGTTCGGCACAAACGGTGCACCTATCTTGCATCAAGATCAACACTATCTCTAAATGGACTGAAACGAGCTTCCACTTGAGCCTCATCACCTCGGAGTACTAATGAGGGCATCCAAAACGATTACTGAGCCTATGGCACGTTTAGCGCAAACCATGCAGCTATCTTGCACTGACACTATTACCGTCCCCAAATAGACCAAAACGAGATTTGACATGACCCATGTCTCCTAGGGGTTCCATCGGGTATGTCCAAAATGATTTTCCAAGCCTATGGTATGTTCCATGCAAACCGTGCAACTATCTTACGACAAGATTAGCACTATCTCCAAATGGACCGAAACGAGCTTCCACTTGAGCCTCGTCAACTTGGAGTACCATCGGGTGCGTCCGATTTCTAATCCTATGTTACGTTTGGCGCAAACCGTGCACCTATCTTGCTCCAACACCGACACCATCACGGAACGGACCGAAACGGGACTCCACATGAGCCACATCACCTAGGAGTTCCGTCGGCTTCGTCCAAAATGATTTCTAAGCCTAGGGTACGTTTGGTGCAAACCATGCCCCTATCTTGCACCAATACTAACACCGTCTCCAAACAGACTAAAACAAGATTCGCCATGACCCACATCACCAAGGAGTTCCATTAGGTGCGTCCAAAATGATTTCCGAGCGCATGGTACATTCGGCACAAACTGCGCACCTATCTTGCGTCAAGATTAGCACCATCTCCAAACGGAATGAAACATGCTTCCACTTGAGCCTCGTAACATAGGAGTACCATCGGGTGCGTTCAAAATAATTTTTGAGCCTATGGTACATTTGGCGCAAACCGTGCACCTATCTTGAGTCAAGATTAGTACTATCTCCAAATGGATCAAAATGAGCTTCCACTTGAGCCTCATCACCAAGGAGTACCATCGGGTGCATCCAAAATGATTACTTAACCTAGGTACGTTTGGCGCAAATCGTGCACCTATCTTGAGTCAAGATTTACACTATCTCCAAATGGATCGAAATGAGCTTCCACTTGAGTCTTGTCACCTAGGAGTACCATCGGGTGCATCCAAAATGATTTCTGGCCCTATAGTACATATGATGCAAACCATGCACCTATATTGCACCGACGCTAACTCCGTCTCCAAATGGACCAAAACAAGATTCGACATGACCCACGTCACCTAGGAGTTCCATCGGGTGCGTCCAAAATGATTTTTGAGCCTATGTACGTTCGGTGCAAACCATGCACCTATCTTGCGTCAAGATTGGCATTATCTCCAAACAGACCAAAATGAGCTTCCACTTGAGCCTCGTCACCTAGAAGTATCATCGGGTGCATCCAAAACGATTTCTGAGCCTATGCTACGTTCTGCGCAAACCATGCACCTCTCTTGCACCGATGCTAACTCTGTCTCCAATCGGACCAAAACAAGATTCCACATGCCCCACGTCACCTAGAAGTTCCATCGGGTGCGTCCAAAACAATTTCCGAGCCCATGGTACGTTCGGTGCAAACTATGCACCTATATTCTGTCCAGATTAGCGCTATCTCCAAACAGGCTAAAATGAGCTTCCACTTGAACCTCGTCACCGCGGAGTACCATCGGGTGTGTCCAAAACAATTACTGAGCCTATGATACGTTTGGCGCAAACCATGCACCCATCTTGCACTGACACTAACACCGTCTCCAAACCGATCGAAACGAGATTTGACATGACCCACGTCACCTAGGGGTTCCATTGGGTGCGTCCAAAATGATTTCCAAGCCTATAGTGCGTTCAGCGCAAACCGTGCACCAATCTTGCTTCAAGATTAGCACTATCTCCAAACGGACTGAAACGAGCTTCCACTTGAGCCTCGTCAACTTGGAGTAGCATCGAGTGCGTCCAAAATGATTTCTGACCCTATGGTACGTTTGGCGCAAACCATGCACCTATCTTGCATCAAGATCAGCACCATCTCCAAACAGACTGAAACGAGCTTTCACTTGAGCCTATGGTACGTTTCGCACAAGCCGTGCACCTATCTCGCACTGTCACTAACATCGTCTCTAAACAGAGCGAAATGAGATTTGACATGACCCATGTCACCTAGGGGTTCCATTGGGTGCGTCCAAAACAATTCCCGAGCCAATGGTACGTTTGGTGCAAACCGTGCACCTATCTTACGTCAAGATCAACACTATCTCCAAACGGACTGAAACGAGCTTCCACTTGAGCTTCGTCACCTCGGTGTACTATTGGGAGCATCCAAAACGATTACTGAGCCTATGGTACGTTTAGCACAAATCGTGCAGCTATCTTGCACTGACACTAATACCGTCTCCAAATGGACCGAAACGAGATTTGACATGACCTATGTCTCCTAGGGGTTCCATCGGGTACGTCCAAAATGATTTTCCGAGCCTACGGTACGTTCCATGCAAACCGTGCAACTATCTTGCGACAAGTTAGCACTATCTCCAAACGGACCGAAACGAGCTTCCACTTGAGCTTCGTCAACTTGGAGTACCATCGGGTGCGTCCGATTTCTAATCCTATGTTACGTTTGGCGCAAACCGTGCACCTATATTGCTCCAACACCGACACCATCATGGAACGGACCGAAACGGGACTCCACATGAGCCACATCACCTAGGAGTTCCGTCGGCTTCGTCCAAAATGATTTCTAAGCCTAAGGTACATTTGGTGCAAACCATGCCCCTATCTTGCGTCCAAAATTAGGTGCGTCCAAACAGACTAAAACCAGATTCGCCATGACCCACATCACCAAGGAGTTCCATTAGGTGCGTCCAAAATGATTTCCCAGCGCATGGTACATTCGGCACAAACCGTGCACCTATCTTGCGTCAAGATTAGCACCATCTCCAAACGGAATGAAACAAGCTTCCACTTGAGCCTCGTAACATAGGAGTACCATCGGGTTCGTTCAAAATAATTTTTGAGCCTATGGTACATTTGGCGCAAACCGTGCACCTATCTTGAGTCAAGATTAGTACTATCTCCAAATGGATCAAAATGAGCTTCCACTTGAGCCTCATCACCAAGGAGTACCATCGGGTGCGTCCAAAACGATTACTTAACCTAGGTACGTTTGGCGCAAATCGTGCACCTATCTTGAGTCAAAATTTACACTATCTCCAAATGGATCGAAATTAGCTTCCACTTGAGCCTTGTCACCTAGGAGTACCATCGGGTGCATCCAAAATGATTTCTGGCCTTATGGTACATATGATGCAAACCATGCACCTATATTGCACCGACGCTAACTCCGTCTCCAAATGGACCAAAACAAGATTCGACATGACCCACGTCACCTAGGAGTTCCATCGGGTGCGTCCAAAACGATTTTTGAGCCTATGTACGTTCGGTGCAAACCATGCACCTATCTTGCGTCAAGATTGGCACTATCTCCAAACGGACCAAAATGAGCTTCCACTTGAGCCTCGTCACCTAGAAGTATCAACGGGTGCATCCAAAACGATTTCCGAGCCTATGCTACGTTCCGCGCAAACCATGCACCTCTCTTGCACCGATGCTAACTCTGTCTCCAATCGGACCAAAACAAGATTCCACATGGCCCACGTCACCTAGAAGTTCCATCGGGTGCGTCCAAAACAATTTCCGAGCCCATGGTACATTCGGTGCAAACCAAGCACCTATATTTTGTCCAGATTAGGGCTATCTCCAAACAGGCTAAAATGAGCTTCCACTTGAACCTCATCACCTCGGAGTACCATCGGGTGTGTCCAAAACAATTACTGAGCCTATGGTATGTTTGGCGCAAACCATGCACCTATCTTGCACTGACACTAACACCGTCTCCAAACCGATCGAAACGAGATTTGACATGATCCACGTCACCTAGGGGTTCCATTGGGTGTGTCCAAAATGATTTCCGAGCCTATAGTGTGTTCAGCGCAAACCGTGCACCTATCTTGCTTCAAGATTAGCACTATCTCCAAACGGACTGAAACGAGCTTCCACTTGAGCCCCGTCAACTTGGAGTAGCATCGAGTGCGTCCAAAATGATTTCTGACCCTATGGTATGTTTGGCGCAAACCGTGCACCTATCTTGCGTCAAGATCAGCACCATCTCCAAACAGACTGAAACGAGCTTCCACTTGAGCCTATGGTACGTTTCGCACAAGCCGTGCACCTATCTCGCACTGTCACTAACACTGTCTCCAAACGGACCGAAATGAGATTTGACATGACCCATGTCACCTAGGGGTTCCATTGGCGTCCAAAACAATTTCCGAGCCAATGGTATGTTCGGTGCAAACCGTGCACCTATCTTACATCAAGATCAACACTATCTCCAAACGGATTGAAACGAGCTTCCACTTGAGCTTCGTCACCTCGGAGTGCTATTGGGTGCATCCAAAACGATTACTGAGCCTACAGTACATTTAGCGCAAACCGTGCAACTATCTTGCACTGACACTAATACCGTCTCCAAATGGACCGAAACGAGATTTGACATGACCCATGTCTCCTAGGGGTTCCATGATGAGGACATCAACACCGATCATACATCCACGCCGTCCACGCCGACAACTGCTGGTCCTATTACTCGTGCTCGTGCTCGAAAAGTTAATCATCAAGTGAGTTCCTTCTTGAGCTCTTGTCCATCCTATTTAGATCTTGGAGACACGTGCACTCTTGTTTTGATTAGGAATCAAGGAGAAGACCGAAAGGGAAAAGGACTCGCGTAGGCTGGATTCGGACTGCAGCACACCTTCAACTTGCGATGGTCGCCACGGTTACATACGGAGTCGGATTGGGGTGATTCTACACTTGTTGGAAAGATAATAAAGTCTACTTTCATATGGATCTGACATCATACTCATACCTGCTCAGAAGCGGCGTCAACAGTCCAAAAATCACCGAGAGGTCTATTCTGTCCAGGGTGCTGCGCCACCTTAAGTTAGCCCAATGGGTTTGTATCGTTTAGAGTCCAGTAGGGACGCGTCCTAGGGTTGGAGCACGACCCAAACTCTCTTGTGGTCGTCCTCCACACGTTATATACCCCTTAGCCGCCACTAGGAACACTCGGGTTTTGTTTAGATCAAGTTTAGCCATCGCTACTTGCTTGTAGGCGCGCGTGCTGATCCAGTCGCCCGTCTCCTTGTCTTCGGAACCCCACTCATAATAAGATTCAGTGTGAAACCTTCAATTTTATCTTGCAATTTCAGTGCTTGTTTCCTCGTTCTTGCTAGTTCTTCGATTGCTTGCAGGACGGGAGCCCTAGGGGCTGGTTGTCATACTCCACAAGATCGTGACGGCCTTGGAAAGTGGTGTATCGGTCGCTAAGGCGCAGTCTTAGAAGGCTGTAGTCGGGCCGTGAACGTCATCTCCAACCACCAATCGAATTATCTCACGCTTCTCATCGAAAGATCGACCACAAACCCTTGCGGGTTCATATCAGTTGGTAATCAGAGCAAGGTTTATCGGTGAGAGACTTCCAATCCTTCACTGTCTTATTTTTCCTATAGTCCAGAAAAGCCAAAAAAAAATAGTAGATTAGTTTCCTGCAATCCTATAGACCTTTGAGCCGTGGCTAGTGCTACCTAGTTAGGGTTTGTTGAATATTCGGTTGCATCGGGTGTGTCGGATTGCTGGTCTTAGTTTATTCCCTTAGAGTTTCGAGTTCTTGTCACTTTCCTATCACAACACGGGCTATCATATAGTCTCTCTGTTGGCCGAATCCAAGTAGGGTTTGAAGTTTGAGTCGGATCAAGGGATCGGTTATTCCTCGTTGTTGGCCAAGTCTGAGTAGAATTGGAAGTTCCAATCGGACGAGGAATTAGTTCACCCTGTGCTACAAATATCAAACTAACCACGCAGCAAGTATTCATATCTAAACGAGTGGCTTACTCTAGAGAGAGAGAGAGAGAGTATCTTTTTTTTACCGGAATACCCCTGCCCTTTCGGAAAAAGTGTGTGTGCTGAGTTACTCTTTGGGAGTGTTCTTGTTCATATAATCAGTTTTGAGTGCCCCCTGAAAAAAAAAGAAAAAAAAAGAGAAAGAAGCAAAAGAAAAGAAGAGAAAGGGGCTGATCTTAGAGATTTTTCGTTCACTTTGGGTGGTGTGTTGTGCTTTCCTTTGTGTCCAGGCTCGCGTCTCTAGCACGGTCTAGACTAGGACCAGCACAGTACCGCCGGTTGAACGATTATTCAGCTTGCCTTTTGTAACTAACGTGGTGCTAGTTCGTTCCTTGTTTCAGCCCACCTATAACTCCACATATTCTACAGCTTGACAGGTCTTGTGCTACGGCACCGATACACTTCATCCATTGCTGCAGACTTGTTGGTAGACGACCCCTCCTATCGAGCAAGGTAAGAACTGGTAAGAACTTGTGTAGCACGTGGAGAGTGAGCGACTTGCTGTAGCTACATCCTAGTAGTTGTAGGGCTTTTATTTCTTCACTTGTCTTCTTGTTGTCTTTGTCTTTGAACCATGCCAGGGTCCGACGAAGATAACCAAATTCCACATTCTCCGCGCACAAAGGGCATCATTCAACATTTTGAAAGGAAAGTGAAGTTGCACACGGAGGGACTTGATAATGACTTGCAGGTGACAAATGACAAACTTGGACAGTTGGAGGCTACGCAGATTGCCGCAAACAACAAGCTTGCAGGTTTGGAGAAGTCCATTGCTAGTGTGGACAAAAGCCTTGCTGCTCTGCTGAGGCGTTTTGTTGACCTCCACAACAATGATAAAGACCAGCATGATGAACAAAAGAAGGAGGAAGATCGAGAGGATGGTAGTTATGATGAAGAATACACAGGTGATAATGAACATGATGATCGAGACACTCGTGATCGACGTCGCCTACGTCACAACCGTAGAGGTATGGGTGGCCGCCGCCGACGCGAGGTACACAATAATGATGATGCTTTCAGTAAGATTAAATTTAAAATACCTCCTTTTGATGGTAAATATGACCCTGATGCATACATTACTTGGGAGATTGCTGTTGATCAAAAGTTTGCATGCCATGAATTTCCTGAGAACACACGTGTTAGGGCTGCTACTAGTGAGTTCACAGATTTTGCTTCTATTTGGTGGATCGAATATGGCAAGAAAAATCCTAATAACATACCTAAAACTTGGGATGCGCTGAAACGAGCCATGAGAGCTAGATTTGTTCCATCTTACTATGCCCGTGATATGATAAATAAGTTGTAGCAATTGAGACAAGGTTCTAAAAGTGTAGAAGAATACTATCAGGAATTACAAACGGGTATGTTGCGTTGTAAATTAGAGGAGGATGAGGAACCTGCTATGGCTAGATTTTTAGGTGGGTTAAATCGGGAAATTCAGGATATCCTCGCTTACAAAGAATACAATAACGTAACCAAACTGTTTCATCTTGCTTGTAAAGCTGAACGGGAAGTGCAGGGACGACGTGCTAGCGCAAGGACTAATGTTTCTGTAGGGAAAGCTAGTTCATGGCAGCAGCGCATGTCTACAACTCCGTCTACATGTACTCCTATGCCATCATCTAGTGACAAGACTCGAGCTGCCCCCACCAATTCAGTCGCGAAGACAGCGCAAAAGCCGGCTGCGAGTACTTCATCCGTGGCATCGACCGGTAGAACAAGCAACATACAATGTCATCGGTGCAAGGGATATGGCCATATGATGCGTGACTGCCCAAACAAGCGTGTTATGATTGTCAAATATGATGGTGAGTGTTCATCTGCTAGTGATTTTGATGAAGATACACTTGCATTGCTTGCAGCTGACTATGCAGGTAGTGAGGAACACATAGAAGAACACATTAATGCAGGTGACGCGGAGCACTATGAGAGCTTGATTGTACAGCGAGTGCTTAGTGTACAAATAGAGAAGGTAGAGCAAAATCAGCGACACACTTTATTCCAAACAAAGTGTGTCATCAAGGAGCGTTCGTGCTGCATGATCATTGATGGAGGTAGCTGCAACAACTTGGCAAGTAGCGACATGGTACAGAAGCTCGCCCTCACCACCAAACCACACCCCCATCCCTACTACATCCAATGGCTGAACAACAGTGGTAAGGCAAAGGTAACGAGACTTGTGCAAATTGATTTTGCCATCGGATCATACAAAGATATTGTTGAATGTGATGTTGTGCCTATGCAAGCTTGTAATATTCTGCTAGGTAGACCATGGCAATTTGATAGAGATTCGATGCATCATGGTAGATCAAATCAATATTCGTTTCTATACCATGATCGAAAAATTGTGTTGCATCCTATGTCTCCTGAAGCTATTATGCAATCTGATGTTACTAAGGCTGCAAAAGCAAAGAGCGAGAGCAATAAAAATGACAAATCTGTTGTTGATGACAAAGATGAGATAAAATTGAAAGGACGTTGTATGCTTGCTACAAAATCTGATATTAATGAGTTCAATGCATCCACCTCTGTTGCTTATGCTTTGGTATGCAAGGATGCTTTGATTTCATTTGAGGATATGCAACGTTCTTTGCCCCCTGTTGCTGCTAACATTTTGCAGGAGTATTCTGATGTGTTCCCCATTGAGATACCAGCGGGGCTGCCACCAATACGTGGGATTGAGCACCAAATTGATCTTATCCCTGGAGCATCTTTGCCAAACCGTGCGCCATACAGGACCAATCCGGAAGAAGCGAAGGAAATTCAGCGACAAGTGCAAGAACTACTAGACAAAGGTTATGTGCGTCAGTCTCTTAGTCCTTGTGCTGTTCCAGTGATTTTAGTGCCTAAGAAAGATGGAACATGGCGCATGTGTGTTGATTGTAGGGCTATTAATAATATCACCATTCGATATCGACACCCTATTCCACGATTAGATGATATGCTTGATGAATTGAGTGGTGCTGTTGTGTTTTCAAAGGTTGATTTGCGTAGTGGGTACCACCAGATTCGTATGAAATTGGGAGATGAATGGAAAACTGCTTTCAAAACTAAGTTCGGTCTATATGAGTGGTTAGTCATGCCTTTTGGGTTAACTAATGCACCTAGTACTTTCATGAGATTAATGAACGAGGTTTTGCGTGCTTTCATTGGGAAATTTGTTGTCGTCTACTTTGATGATATACTGATTTATAGCAAATCCATGGATGAACACCTTGATCACTTACGTGCTGTTTTCAATGCTCTACGTGATGCACGTTTGTTTGGTAACCTTGAGAAGTGCACTTTCTGCACCAATCGAGTATCGTTTCTTGGCTATGTTGTCACTCCACAGGGAATTGAGGTTGATAAAGCCAAGGTGGAAGCTATACAAGGATGGCCTATACCCATGACGGTCACGCAAGTGCGGAGTTTCCTAGGACTTGCTGGTTTCTATCGCCGTTTCGTGAAGGACTTCAGCACCATTGCTGCACCATTGAATGAGCTTACAAAGAAGGGAGTGCCCTTTTCTTGGGGCAAAGCACAAGATCACGCCTTCCATGTGCTGAAAGATAAGTTAACACATGCACCTCTACTCCAACTCCCTGATTTTAATAAGACTTTCGAGCTTGAATGTGATGCGAGTGGAATTGGATTGGGTGGTGTTTTGTTGCAAGAAGACAAACCTGTTGCATACTTTAGTGAGAAATTGAGCGGGCCTATTCTTAATTATTCTACATATGATAAGGAATTATATGCTCTAGTGCGGACATTAGAAACATGGCAGCATTATTTGTGGCCCAAAGAATTTGTTATACATTCTGATCATGAATCTTTGAAGCATATTCGTAGTCAAGGAAAACTGAATCGTAGACATGCAAAATGGGTTGAATTTATTGAATCTTTTCCTTATGTTATCAAACACAAGAAAGGGAAAGATAATATCATTGCATATGCATTGTCTAGGAGATATACTTTGCTGAATCAACTTGATTACAAGATCTTTGGGTTAGAAACAATTAAAGATCGATATGCTCATGATGCTGATTTTAAAGAAGTGCTGCTGCATTGTAAAGATGGGAAAACGTGGAACAAATTCATCGTCAATGATGGGTTTGTGTTTAGAGCTAACAAGCTATGCATTCCAGCTAGCTCCGTTCGCTTGTTGTTGCTGCAGGAAGCGCATGGAGGTGGCTTGATGGGGCATTTTGGAGCGAAGAAGACGGAGGACATTCTTACTGGTCATTTCTTTTGGCCAAAGATGCGACGAGACGTGGAGAGATTTGTTGCTCGCTGCACAACATGTCAAAAGGCTAAGTCCCGGTTGAATCCACACGGTTTGTATATGCCTCTTCCTGTTCCTAGTGCTCCTTGGGAGGATATTTCTATGGATTTTGTGTTGGGATTGCCACGAACTATGAAAGGGCGAGATAGTGTTTTTGTGGTTGTGGATCGATTCTCTAAAATGGCACATTTCATACCATGTCATAAAACTGATGATGCTACAAATATTGCTGATTTGTTCTTTCGAGAAGTTGTTCGCTTGCATGGTGTGCCAAATACAATTGTTTCTGATCGTGATGCTAAATTTCTTAGCCATTTTTGGAGAACTTTATGGGCTAAATTGGGGACTAAGCTTTTATTTTCCACCACTTGTCACCCCCAAACTGATGGTCAAACTGAAGTTGTGAATAGAACTTTGTCTACTATGTTAAGGACTATTTTAAAGAAGAATATTAAGATGTGGGAAGATTGTTTGCCTCATATTGAGTTTTCTTATAATCGTTCGCTGCATTCTACTACGAAGATGTGTCCCTTTGAGATTGTTTATGGATTGTTACCACGTGCTCCTATTGATTTAATGCCATTGCCAAGTTCTAAAAAGTTGAATTTTGATGCTAAGCAACGTGTTGAATTGATGCTAAAACTACATGAAACCACTAAAGAAAACATAGAGCGCATGAATGCTAAGTACAAATTTGCTGGAGATAAAGGTAGAAGGGAATTGATTCTTGAACCAGGAGATTTGGTTTGGTTGCATTTGCGAAAGGATAGGTTTCCTGAATTAAGAAAATCTAAATTGATGCCTAGAGCGGATGGTCCTTTTAAAGTGATGCAACGAATAAATGAGAATGCATATAAGCTTGATCTTCCTGCAGATTTTGGGGTTAGTCCCACATTTAACATTGTAGATTTGAAGCCTTATTTGGGTGAGGAAGATGAGCTTGAGTCGAGGACGACTCAAATTCAAGAAAGGGACCATGATGAGGACATCAACACCGATCATACATCCATGCCGTCCACGCCGACAACTGCTGGTCCTATTACTCGTGCTCGTGCTCGAAAAGTTAATCATCAAGTGAGTTCCTTCTTGAGCTCTTGTCCATCCTGTTTAGATCTTGGAGACACGTGCACTCTTGTTTTGATTAGGAATCAAGGAGAAGACCGAAAGGGAAAAGGACTCGCGTAGGCTGGATTCGGACTGCAGCACACCTTCAACTTGCGATGGTCACCACGGTTACATACGGAGTCGGATTGGGGTGATTCTACACTTGTTGGAAAGCTAATAAAGTCTACTTTCATATGGATCTGACATCATACTCATACCTGCTCAGAAGCGGCGTCAACAGTCCAAAAATCACCGAGAGGTCTATTCTGTCCAGGGTGCTGCGCCACCTTAAGTTAGCCCAATGGGCTTGTATCGTTTAGAGTCCAGTAGGGACGCGTCCTAGGGTTGGAGCACGACCCAAACTCTCTTGTGGTCGTCCTCCACACGTTATATACCCCTTAGCCGCCACCAGGAACACTCGGGTTTTGTTTAGATCAAGTTTAGCCATCGCTACTTGCTTGTAGGCGCGCGTGCTGATCCAGTCGCCCGTCTCCTTGTCTTCGGAACCCCACTCATAATAAGATTCAGTGTGAAACCTTCAATTTTATCTTGCAATTTCAGTGCTTGTTTCCTCGTTCTTGCTGGTTCTTCGATTGCTTGCAGGACGGGAGCCCTAGGGGCTGGTTGTCATACTCCACAAGATCGTGACGGCCTTGGAAAGTGGTGTATCGGTCGCTAAGGCGCAGTCTTGGAAGGCTGTAGTCGGGCCGTGAACGTCATCTCCAACCACCAATCGAATTATCTCACGCTTCTCATCGAAAGATCGACCACAAACCCTTGCGGGTTCATATCAGTTGGCTTTTAGGGATATTGGGCCTTTCCCCGAGTGGGTGTGCATAAGAACTGTTGGGGTCCGAGCAACCTTAATTTATTGGGCCTCGGCCAACCCCATCTGGGCCGGATGTATCATTTGGTATCAGAGCTGGGCCCTTGTTTAAGGAGGTGGGAATGGTGAGGACATCCTCCACTATTACCCGCTGGCAAAGACGCAACAAAAAAAGGGTCAAGTGACCTAGTTGTAGTCGGGCGGCGACCGTGTGAGCCTCTGAATAATCCCACCTTGCTTAGCTTGGGAGGAGGAAGCCACCTTAAAAGAGAGAGCCACCCTTCCCCTATCAGACTAGTCTTTTAGGGATATTGGGCCTTTCCCCGAGTGGGTGTGCATAAGAACTGTTGGGGTCCGAGCAACCTTAATTTATTGGGCCTCGGCCAACCCCATCTGGGCCGGATGTATCATTCCATCGGGTATGTCCAAAATAATTTTCCGAGCCTACGGTATGTTGCATGCAAACCGTGCAACTATCTTGCGACAAGTCAGCACTATCTCCAAACGGACCGAAACGAGCTTCCACTTGAGCCTCGTCAACTTGGAGCACCATCGGGTGCGTCCGATTTCTAATCCTATGTTACGTTTGGCGCAAACCGTGCACCTATCTTGCTCCAACACCGACACCATCACGGAACGGACCGAAATGGGACTCCACATGAGCCACATCACCTAGGAGTTCCGTCGACTTCGTCCAAAATGATTTCTATGTCTAGGGTACGTTTGGTGCAAACCATGCCCCTATCTTGCACCAACACTAACACCGTCTCCAAACAGACTAAAACAAGATTCGCCATGACCCACATCACCAAGGAGTTCCATTAGGTGCGTCTAAAACGATTTCTGAGCGCATGGTACATTCGGCACAAACCGTGCACCTATCTTGCGTCAAGATTAGCACCATCTCCAAACGGAATGAAACAAGCTTCCACTTGAGCCTCGTAACATAGGAGTACCACCGGGTGCGTTCAAAATAATTTTTGAACCTATGGTACATTTGGCGCAAACCGTGCACCTAACTTTAGTCAAGATTACTACTATCTCCAAATGGATCAAAATGAGCTTCCACTTGAGCCTCATCACCAAGGAGTACCATCGGCTGCGTCCGAAATGATTACTTAACCTTGGTACGTTTGGCACAAATCGTGCACCTATCTTGAGTCAAGATTTACACTATCTCCAAATAGATTGAAATGAGCTTCCACTTGAGCCTCGTCACCTAGGAGTACCATCGGGTGCATCCAAAATGATTTCTGACCCTATGGTACATATGATGCAAACCTTACACCTATCCTGCACCGACGCTAACACCGTCTCCAAATGGACCAAAACAAGATTCGACATGGCTCACGTCACCTAGGAGTTCCATCGAGTGCGTCCAAAACGATTTTTGAGCCTATGTATGTTCGGTGCAAACCGTGCACCTATCTTGCGTCAAGATTGGCACTATCTCCAAACGAACCAAAATGAGCTTCCACTTGAGCCTCGTCACCTAGAAGTATCATCGGGTGCATCCAAAATGATTTCTGAGCCTATGCTACGTTCTGCGCAAACCATGCACCTCTCTTGCACCGATGCTAATTCTGTCTCGAATCGGACCAATACAAGATTCCACATGGCCCACGTCACCTAGAAGTTCCATTGGGTGCGTCCAAAACAATTTCCGAGCTAATGGTACATACGGTGCAAACCATGCACCTATATTCTGTCTAGATTAGCGCTATCTCCAAACAGGCTAAAATGAGCTTCCACTTGAACCTCGTCACCTCGGAGTACCATCGGGTGTGTCCAAAACAATTACTGAGCCTGTGGTACGTTTGGCGCAAACCATGCACCCATCTTGCACTGACACTAACACCGTCTCCAAACTGACCGAAACGAGATTTGACATGACCCACGTCACCTAGGGGTTCCATTGGGTGCATCCAAAATGATTTCCGAGCCTATAGTGTGTTTAGCGCAAACCGTGCACCTATCTTGCTTCAAGGTTAGCACTATCTCCTAACGGACTGAAACGACCTTCCACTTGAGCCTCGTCAACTTGGAGTACCATCGAGTGCGTCCAAAATGATTTCTGACCCTATGGTACGTTTGGCGCAAACCGTGCACCTATCTTGCCTCAAGATCAACACTATCTCCAAACAGACTGAAATGAGCTTCCACTTGAGCCTATGGTATGTTTCGCACAAGCCATGCACCTATCTTGAACTGTCACTAACACCGTCTCCAAACGGACCGAAATAAGATTTGACATGACCCATGTCACCTAGGGGTTCCAATGGGTGTGTCCAAAACAATTTCCAAGCCAATGGTACGTTCGGCGCAAACCGTGCACATATCTTGCGTCAAGATTAGCACTATCTCCAAACGGACCGAAACGAGCTACCACTTGAGCCCTGTCAACTTGGAGTACCATCAGGTGCGTCCGATTTCTAATCCTATGTTACGTTTGGTGCAAACCGTGCACCTACCTTCCTCCAACACCGACACCATCATGGAACGGACCGAAACGGGACTCCTCATGAGCCACATCACCTAGGAGTTCCATCGGCTTCGTCCAAAATGATTTCTAAGCCTAGGGTACGTTTGGTGCAAACCATGCCCCTATCTTGCACCAACACTAACACCGTCTCCAAACCGACTGAAACGAGATTTGACATGACTCATGTCACCTAGGGGTTCCATTGGGTGCGTCCAAAATGATTTCTGAGCCTATAGTGCGTTCAGCGCAAACCGTGCACCTATCTTGCTTCAAGATTAGCACTATCTCCAAACGGACTGAAACGAGCTTCCACTTGAGCCTCGTCAACTTGGAGTTGCAACGAGTGCGTCCGAAATGATTTCTGACCCTATGGTACGTTGGGCGCAAACCGTGCACCTATCTTGCGTTAAGATCAGCACTATCTCCAAACAGACTGAAACGAGCTTTCACTTGAGCCTATGGTACGTTTCGCACAAGCCGTGCACCTATCTTGCACTATCATTAACACCATCTCCAAATGGACCGAAATGAGATTTGACATGACCCATGTCACCTAGGGGTTCCATTGGGTGTGTCCCAACAATTTCCGAGCCAATGGTACGTTCGGTGCAAACCGTGCACCTATCTTGCGTCAAGATCAATACTATCCCCAAACGGACTGAAACAAGCTTTTACTTGAGCTTCGTTACCTCGGAGTACTATTGGGTGTGTCCAAAACGATTACTGAGCCTATGGTACGTTTAGCGCAAACCATGCAGCTATCTTGCACTGACACTAATACCGTCTCCAAATGGACCGAAACAAGATTTGACATGACCCATGTCTCCTAGGGGTTCCATCGGGTACGTCCAAAATGATTTTCCGAGCCTACGGTACGTTCCATGCAAACCATGCAACTATATTGCGACAAGTTAGCACTATCTCCAAATGGATCAAAATGAGCTTCCACTTGAGCCTCATCACCAAGGAGTACCATCGGGTGCGTCCAAAACGATTACTTAACCTAGGTACGTTTGGCGCAAATCGTGCACCGATCTTGAGTCAAGATTTACACTATCTCCAAATGGATTGAAATGAGCTTCCACTTGAGTCTCGTCACCTAGGAGTACCATCGGGTGCATCCAAAATGATTTCTGACCCTATGGTACATATGATGCAAACCATGCACCTATCTTGCACCGACGCTAACTCCGTCTCCAAATGGACCAAAACAAGATTCGTCATGACCCATGTCACCTAGGAGTTCCATCGACTGCGTCCAAAACGATTTTTGAGCCTATGTACGTTCGGTGCAAACCGTGCACCTATCTTGCGTCAAGATTGACACTATCTCTAAACGGACCAAAATGAGCTTCCACTTGAGCCTCGTCACCTAGAAGTATCATCGGGTGCATCCAAAACGATTTCTGAGCCTATGCTACGTTCCGCGCAAACCATGCACCTCTCTTGCACCGATGCTAACTCTGTCTCGAATCAGACCAATACAAGATTCCACATGGGCCACGTCACCTAGAAGTTCCATCGGGTGCATCCAAAACAATTTGCGAGCTAATGGTACATTCGGTGCAAACCGTGCACCTATATTCTGTCCAGATTAGCGCTATCTCTAAACAGGCTAAAATGAGCTTCCACTTGAACCTCGTCACCTCGGAGTACCATCGGGTGTGTCCAAAACAATTACTGAGCCTATGGTACGTTTGGCGAAAACCATGCACCCATCTTGCACTGACACTAACACCATCTCCAAACCGACTGAAACGAGATTTGACATGACCCATGTCACCTAGGGGTTCCATTGGGTGCGTCCAAAATGATTTCCGAGCCTATAGTGCGTTTAGCGCAAACCATGCACCTATCTTGCTTCAAGGTTAGCACTATCTCCAAACGGACTGAAACGACCTTCCACTTGAGCCTCGTCAACTTGGAGTACCATCAAGTGCGTCCAAAATGATTTCTGACCCTATGGTACGTTCGGTGCAAACCATGCACCTATCTTGCGTCAAGATCAGCACTATCTCCAAACAGACTGAAACGAGCTTCCACTTGAGCCTATGGTACGTTTCTCATAAGCCATGCACCCATCTTGCACTGACACTAACACCGTCTCCAAACCGATCGAAACGAGATTTGACATGACCCACGTCACCTAGGGGTTCCATTGGGTGCGTCCAAAATGATTTCTGAGCCTATAGTGCGTTCAGCGCAAACCGTGCACCTATCTTGCGTCAAGATCAGCACCATCTCCAAACAGACTGAAACGAGCTTCCACTTGAGCCTATGGTAAGTTTCGCACAAGCCGTGCACCTATCTTGCACTGTCACTAACACCGTCTCCAAACGGACTGAAATAAGAATTGACATGACCCATGTCACCTAGGGTTTTCATTGGGTGCGTCCAAAACAATTTCCTAGCCAATGGTACGTTCAGCGCAAATCGTGCACCTATCTTGCGTCAAGATCAACACTATCTCCAAACGGACTGAAACGAGCTTCCACTTGAGCCTCGTCACCTCGAAGTACTATTGGGTGCGTCCAAAATGATTACTGAGCCTATGGTACGTTTAGCGCAAACCGTGCAGCTATCTTGCACTGACACTAATACCATCTCCAAATGGACCGAAATGAGATTTGACATGACCCATGTCTCCAAGGGGTTCCATCGGGTACGTCCAAAATGATTTCCGAGCCTATGGTACGTTCCATGCAAACCGTGTAACTATCCTGCGACAAGATTAGCACTATCTCCAAACGAACCGAAACGAGCTACCACTTGAGCTTCGTCAACTTGGAGTACCATTAGGTGCGTCCGATTTCTAATCCTATGTTACGTTTGGCGCAAACCGTGCACCTATCTTGCTCCAACACTAACACCATCACGGAACAGACCGAAACAGGACTCCACATGAGCCACATCACCTAGGAGTTCCGTCGGCTTCGTCCAAAATGATTTCTAAGCCTAGGGTACGTTTAGTGCAAACCATGCCCCTATCTTGCACCAACACTAACACCGTCTCCAAACAGACTAAAATAAGATTCGCCATGACCCACATCACCAAGGAGTTCCATTAGGTGCGTCCAAAATGATTTCCGAGCGTATGGTACATTCGGCACAAACCGTGCACCTATCTTGCGTCAAGATTATCACCATCTCCAAACGGAATGAAACAAGCTTCCACTTGAGACTCGTAACATAGGAGTTCCATTGGGTGCGTTCAAAATAATTTTTGAGCCTGTGGTACATTTGGCACAAACCGTGCACCTATCTTGAGTCAAGATTAGTACTATCTCCAAATGGATCAAAATGAGCTTCCACTTGAGCCTCATCACCAAGGAGTACCATCGGGTGCGTCCAAAACGATTACTTAACCTAGGTACGTTTGGCGCAAATCGTGCACCTATCTTGAGTCAAGATTTACACTATCTCCAAATGGATTGAAATGAGCTTCCACTTGAGGCTCGTCACCTAGGAGTACCATCGGGTGCATCCAAAATGATTTCTGACCCTATGGTACATATGATGCAAACCATGCACCTATCTTGCACCGACGCTAACTCCGTCTCCAAATGGACCAAAACAAGATTCGTCATGACCCATGTCACCTAGGAGTTCCATCGAGTGCGTCCAAAACGATTTTTGAGCCTATGTATGTTCGGTGCAAACCGTGCACCTATCTTGCGTCAAGATTGACACTATCTCTAAACGGACCAAAATGAGCTTCCACTTGAGCCTCGTCACCTAGAAGTATCATCGGGTGCATCCAAAACGATTTCTGAGCCTATGCTACGTTCCGCGCAAACCATGCACCTCTCTTTCACCGATGCTAACTCTGTCTCGAATCAGACCAATACAAGATTCAACATGGGCCACGTCACCTAGAAGTTCCATCGGGTGCATCCAAAACAATTTGCGAGCTAATGGTACATTCGGTGCAAACCGTGCACCTATATTCTGTCCAGATTAGCGCTATCTCTAAACAGGCTAAAATGAGCTTCCACTTGAACCTCGTCACCTCGGAGTACCATCGGGTGTGTCCAAAACAATTACTGAGCCTATGGTACATTTGGCGCAAACCATGCACCCATCTTGCATTGACACTAACACCATCTCCAAACCGACTGAAACAAGATTTGACATGACCCACGTCACCTAGGGTTTCCATTGGGTGCGTCCAAAATGATTTCCGAGCCTATAGTGCGTTTAGCGCAAACCGTGCACCTATCTTGCTTCAAGGTTAGCACTATCTCCAAACGGACTGAGACGACCTTCCACTTGAGCCTCGTCAACTTGGAGTACCATCGAGTGCGTCCAAAATGATTTCTGACCCTATGGTACGTTTGGCGCAAACCATGCACCTATCTTGCGTCAAGATCAGCGCTATCTCCAAACAGACTGAAACGAGCTTCCACTTGAGCCTATGGTACGTTTCTCACAAGCCATGCACCCATCTTGCACTGACACTAACACCGTCTCCAAACCGATCGAAACGAGATTAACATGACCCACGTCACCTAGGGGTTCCATTGGGTGCGTCCAAAATAATTTCTGAGCCTATAGTGCGTTCAGCGCAAACCGTGCACCTATCTTGCGTCAAGATCAGCACCATCTCCAAACAGACTGAAACGAGCTTCCACTTGAGCCTATGGTACGTTTCGCACAAGCCGTGCACCTATCTTGCACTGTCACTAACACCGTCTCCAAACGGACCAAAATAAGAATTGACATGACCCATGTCACCTAGGGGTTCCATTGGGTGCGTCCAAAACAATTTCCTTGCCAATGGTACGTTCGGCGCAAATCGTGCACCTATCTTGCGTCAAGATCAACACTATCTCCAAACGGACTGAAACGAGCTTCCACTTGAGCCTCGTCACCTCGAAGTACTATTGGGTGCGTCCCAAATGATTACTGAGTCTATGGTACGTTTAGCGCAAATCGTGCAGCTATCTTGCACTGACACTAATACCGTCTCCAAATGGACCGAAATGAGATTTGACATGACCCATGTCTCCTAGGGGTTCCATCGGATACGTCCAAAATGATTTCCGAGCCTATGGTACGTTCCATGCAAACCGTGCAACTACGCCTGGGAATGGGTCGTGATCCGCTCCAAGCCCACTCCAATCCTGTGTGATTAAGTTGTAAGCCCGATCCTGTTCCAACTTGAAACTATAATATATAGCCCGATCCAATCCAATTCTTCACTTCACTCTGTCCTAACCCACTCCTGATCCTTTTAGATCCTACGGGCCGATCAGTACTGACAATCCAAGGGCTGACACATACTATATTCAAATATACTAGCAAGCAAGCAAAACGTCAATACTGACCATGATCCAAGGGCCGGAACATACTATATTCAAATATACTAGCAAGCAAGCAAAACGTCAATACTGACCACGATCCAAGGGTCGGCACATATACTAAAATACAATGGAATTTAACCATTTGACTGCATCCAATTCGATTACAATGGAATTAGAACAAGCAAACACAAAAGTTCTGCAGATTGATTGGCGAGTTGCTGGAAGAGGCACGAGATCATCATAGTACTGGTGAGTTGCTTCGTTTAACCATTTGAAGTGAGTGTGCAGCCTAAACACCTACAAATGAATCAAACATACATAAGTAAGGGAAGACAAGGCAAGCAGACTTGATATGCCAACTAACCAAACAAAGTCAGGGAGGCAAGCAAAAAAACACCTGGATGAGAATTCTAAATGGTAAGTACTTAGCTAGTGCATTGTAAATTGTTTATCATTAGAATTGTATCTTGACAGATAAACGAAATATCTCCAGTGCACTAAAAAAAGAAGTCAATAATGCTAGGAAGGCAGTGCAGTGATTCAGTGAACTGTGGCCTGTGAGAGTGAGACCCACCGACATAGGAAGGCAGTTCTTTCCTTGTGAGGTACAGTAACGACTGCACTGCCTTGCTAATCATTTGTCCCCTAATAAAATCCTCCTAGTTCGACAGTTGGTCAAGCTAGCTGAGCCCACAATCAAGGCCAAGGTGGATAAGTAGGGTCCCACTACAAGAAGCTTACCCCTATTTAGGTGTGGGTATTACTATTACTAACAAATAATGCTTCTCTTGTCAGTAAAGTGGCTTCTACAGTGGGTTGCTTTGCTCAGAAGTAGGAGTACACTCGTTTTGTTCTTCATTTAGTCGGCTTTGCCAAAACTTACAAAGAAGAATCTAAGAACTCCTCAATGCAACAGACTACAGACGTGTGCAATGTATCACTATAAGGAACCATAGGGCTGGGCCTCTGGTGTTAGGGATTCCTCTACTTCTAGAGTAGCAAAAGAGAAGTAGCAATGGAGCTCATACTAAGGAGCTAAGGATTTTTAAATGTGCCAGTCATTTGTAAATTTATTTGAGACAGTAATACATATATATCTTTTTTTCCTCTGTGAAAACATAGATTCATTCACCATGGTCATTTGTTCACTGTATGAGTGAACTGTCAGTTTGGGCAGAAGTACCTGTAATGTTGTACCAATATAAAATGAAACCTACTATTACTAAAAATAGAATTCACTTAGTCATATATTAATGCAGTGGCTGATCAAACCATAATATAATACCAAAAAAATATGCAGTGAAGCATGGCTGATTCAAAGAAGTCAATTTCATATTCAGAAACACACTGTAAAGTTGCAGATCAATTTCAGAATATGCAGTTGTACAGCTGCAGATCAATTTCAACATTTCTAGTGAACCAACAGCTAGGGCACTAACCTGTCAATCATCTACTTCTTCATCTGATTCAAACATACGATGTCCGGTCATTGGTTGACCTGCATTGAACAAGACAAACATATTAAACCACTGTTATAAACAAAACTAGCTTTACAATATGTATATTAATTAAATATGACAATTACCTTCTTCTGCATCATTAAAGCCAATCAACCAATCTTTTGCACAGACTAACGCTTCAAGAGTTTTCGGAGAAAGAGATGTCCTATTTTTGCCAAGTATTCTTCCAGCACCACTAAAAGCAGATTCTGAGGACACTGTGCTAACAGGAATAAACAAGAAGTCTCTGGCCATCAAAGACAAGATAGGATAGGCATCCGAGTTTTTCTTCCACCATGCTAGAACATTAAATTTCTCTGTCGGTCTCACAACTACTCTAGGATCATCCAAATAAATATCCAATTCTGATCTTTCTGAGCGAGTACTTGAGTTTTGTGATGAAAATTGAGCAAATGCAAGCTCTACACGCCGTTTTCCACGAAGTCCAGAAGAACTCGAATCGCCCTGACTTAAAACTTCCTCTTCATATGAAATCAAAACAGGACCGGCGTTGTTCCTCACAATCCTCTCATACTCTAGATAATATTTCTTCAAGTATTGTCTAAGCTCTCTCATCTTCGCTTCCGCTTCTGTATTCTCAACAGTCAAGTAAAAGAATCTAACAAAATCAGCTTTCATTGATGGGTCCAGGACAGCAGCTATGAGAAGTACCATACTAGGCGCAGCCCAGTATTTCTGAAACTTGGTATACATAGCTTCAGCCAACTCATTAAGCAGTTCATTGGTATTCCATGTCTCATCAAGCAATACATCTCGAACTGCCATCAACATCTTCATAAAGATGTGGGCCGTTGGATGCCTGTCTGCAGAAAATGCTTTTGTAGCCTCACTGAACTGTTCTAGGAATTCGTGAAGCGATTCAGCTTTCTGCCAGTCTTGTTCAGTAGGAACATCCTGATACTGCTCTGCTGCGAATCTGTTGAGAGCTGCTTTATATTTCAGAGCTTCATTCAACATGTCATACGTAGCATTCCAGCGGTGGGGAACATCTAGAACCAGCCCCGACTTGCCTTTGAGACCTAATGCCTGAACAATTGAGTTGAATGTTTGCAGACAAGAAGGTGTAGATGTGACAACCTTGATAATGTCTCTTACCCTTCCGACTGCATTTGGTATGACTTGCAATCTAGCTTGGACCATTATATTGAGCACATGAGCGGCACATCTGACATGTATGTGTTCACCCTTAAAGAACATTTGAGCACCTAGAGCAGCACGCAAGTCTCTAATCGCTCTGTTGTTCACACTTGCATTATCTAGAGTCACTGTGAACACACGATCAACTAAATCCCACTCCGTCAAGCAAGCTGTGATGCCATCTTGCACAGCAAATGAGTTATGGGGGAAAGAGATCTGCTTGAATGCAATAATCTTCTTATGGAGCTCAAACTCTTCATCAATATAATGAGCGGTAACTCCAAGATACCCCAAATTTTGGTTAGACGACCACAAATCAGTAGTTAAACTGACATGAGACTTCAACTTTGTCATCTTTTGATATAGCTGTAATTTCTCTTCTTCATACAACATCAGACAGTCTGCACGAATAGTTTGTCGACCCACCACATTGAATGAAGGCTGACAATAATTTATCATCTCTTTCCAAGCAGGATCATCTGCTTTTTGAAATGCTACCTCAACACTAAGGAAGTACTTTGCAATCAGACCTCTGAATACAACAGGATCAAATACAGAATTATCTCTATCAGACTTGTTCTTCAAAGTTGCTAAGAATCTATCCCTGTCCTCCTGAGGGATATGATGACAATAATATCCAATATGTCTATTCAAGTGAGTTGTACCTTTCCCTGACACAGAAGACAACTAGAGCTTGCAATACTTGCAGACGGCCTTCTCAATTCCATCAACGATTTCTGAGTCAACATAAGCCCAAACTTTAGCCCTCTTTTTTCCTGACCGGCCTGACTGATCAGTGGAGATAACATCAAGACTATACTCAACTTCTGCTGCTGTTGCTGATGAAACCCTCTCCATAATAGCAGACACTGAAACTAACAAACTCATATTACCAGCTGTAATTTGTCATAAAATGCAGAAACATAGGTTAGCTATGGAGAGAACTACAATGCAGCCATACTTCAGAATAGTTAACATATGCAGAATGGTGGCATTTCTGAATATAGGTACATTTTACTATTACAGTTCACAATCAAAGCATTGCTGACTACTGAAGCAATTAAGTAATGATGGCAACTTTAGAATGTTGATGGTAAATAATAGGATAGGAAACAACAATATCAGCTAGTAGTTGAAAACAACTCATTTAGAGCCACACAGCGATTCAACTATATCTAAGACCTTATTCAGAGCCACATGGCCATTGCAACTATACCATTCAGTGTACAAATTCATATCCATTTTAACTGAGTTTGTTCTATTATGCTAAAACATATAATCAGATAGCAGTCAGGTAATCGATGCAAGAAGAAAGAAAATTAAGAACAGAGCAGATATTGACCATGAACATGCATTAGCACATGAAAGGTGAGATTAGCAGAAGCTTACCACATATAAAACAGCAAAAAGAGAGACGGTGACAAGAATCAGGGGGCCCAAATGCCAGAAAGAAGGTACTGCCAAGTGATAGTAGTAACTTTGCTAAAGGAACAAGACCCTGTGAAAAGAAATAAATAATGGTAAGGGAAAGGTGAAGACAGAACGCCGGTTGATTATCTGATTATCATATAGTATTACTGAAGAGATAGTTGACGCAGGTGAATATTCTTCTGAACACAACTTTTTTTAACTAATAAACATGTACGTGAGCATGGGTTCAACGATATATACCTTCAACTTGCAGCTATACATCAAGCCACGAAAATCACTCTCAAAATAGCCAGGCAACCCAAGGGAACCGACCTGGATCCATCCTGCAGCCGCGAAAGAACAATATCATGACCAAAAACGCGAACCATATCATGACCAAATCACACGGCGCGGAGGGACAATTCCTGGAGAAAAGATCAAGAAACCCACCTTGAATACTTGGTCGGGGGATGCGTCGAGGGAGGTGTCCTCAGGCCACCGCCAACGATCTTGGAGCGTCAAGGGATGCGTCGGGGGATGCGCCAGCGATGCGCCGAGGGTCGTTGCCCGTGATGCGTTGGGGGATGCACCGACGTGGATCTTGGAGACGAATGCCCCGTCGCCACCGCCGCCTCCACAACTCACGCCCTCCACCCAGCCGGCCGGCCCTAACGCTCTATTGCGAGTCTGCTATCGATACGATACGAAGGCCCTTCCATTACGATCCGCGGGCCGATCCATTTTTCACGATCCGCACAAGACGTCCACAATCCAATCCGTGCCAGCCCTTCTAAAGGATAATCCAATCCGATTCAGCCCTATTCTTAAAAGATCCTGTATACGATCCATGTATATGAGCCCACAAGTTGGGGCCCCTTATGACCCTTGGGCTTAGCCATCCCATTTTCAGGCTTACGTGCAACTATCCTGCAACAAGATTAGCACTATCTCCAAACGAACCGAAACGAGCTACCACTTGAGCCTCGTCAACTTGGAGTACCATTAGGTGCGTCCGATTTCTAATCCTATGTTACGTTTGGCGCAAACCGTGCACCTATCTTGCTCCAACACTAACACCATCACGGAACAGACCGAAACGGGACTCCACATGAGCCACATCACCTAGGAGTTCCGTCGGCTTCGTCCAAAATGATTTCTAAGCCTAGGGTACGTTTGGTGCAAACCATGCCCCTATCTTGCACCAACACTAACACCGTCTCCAAACAGACTAAAATAAGATTCGCCATGACCCACATCACCAAGGAGTTCCATTAGGTGCGTCCAAAATGATTTCCGAGCGTATGGTACGTTCGGCACAAACCGTGCACCTATCTTGCGTCAAGATTATCACCATCTCCAAACGGAATGAAACAAGCTTCCACTTGAGCCTCGTAACATAGGAGTACCATTGGGTGCGTTCAAAATAATTTTTGAGCCTGTGGTATATTTGGCACAAACCGTGCACCTATCTTGAGTCAAGATTAGTACTATCTCCAAATGGATCAAAATGAGCTTCCACTTGAGCCTCATCACCAAGGAGTACCATCGGGTGCGTCCAAAACGATTACTTAAGCTAGGTACGTTTGGTGCAAATCGTGCACCTATCTTGAGTCAAGATTTACACTATCTCCAAATGGATCGAAATGAGCTTCCACTTGAGCCTCGTCACCTAAGAGTACCAACGGGTGCATCCAAAATGATTTCTGACCCTATGGTACATATGATGCAAACCATGCACCTATCTTGCACCGACGCTAACTCCGTCTCCAAATGGACCAAAACAAGATTCGACATGACCCACGTCACCTAGGAGTTCCTTCGGGTGCGTCCAAAATGATTTTCGAGCCTATGTACGTTCGGTGCAAACCGTGCACCTATCTTGCGTCAAGTTTGGCACTATCTCCAAATGGACCAAAATGTGCTTCCACTTGAGCCTCGTCACCTAGAAGTATCATCGGGTGCATCCAAAATGATTTCTGAGCCTATGCTATGTTCCGCGCAAACCATGCAACTCTCTTTCACCGATGCTAACTCTGTCTTGAATCGGACCAATACAAGATTCCACATGGCCCACATCACCTAGAAGTTCCATCGGGTGCGTCCAAAATAATTTCTGAGCTAATGGTACATTTGGTGCAAACCGTGCACCTATATTCTGTCTAGATTAGCGCTATCTCCAAACAGGCTAAAATGAGCTTCCACTTGAACCTACCATCGGGTGTGTCCAAAACAATTACTGAGCCTATGGTACGTTTGGCGCAAAGCATGCACCCATCTTGCACTGACACTAACACCGTCTCCAAACCGACCGAAACGAGATTTGACATGACCCACGTCACCTAGGGGTTCCATTGGGTGCATCCAAAATGATTTCCGAGCCTATAGTGTGTTTAGCGCAAACCATGCACCTATCTTGCTTCAAGGTTAGCACAATCTCCAAACGGACTAAAACAACCTTCCACTTGAGCCTCGTCAACTTGGAGTACCATCGAGTGCGTCCAAAATGATTTCTGACCCTATGGTACGTTTGGCGCAAACCGTGCACCTATCTTGCGTCAAGATCAGCACTATCTCCAAACAGACTGAAACGAGCTTCCACTTGAGCCTGTGGTACGTTTCGCACAAGCCGTGCACCTATCTTGCACTGTCACTAATACCGTTTCCAAACGGACCAAAATAAGATTTGACATGACCCATGTCACCTAGGGGGTCCATTGAGTGCGTCCAAAACAATTTCCGAGCCAATGGTACGTTCGGCGCAAACCATGCACATATCTTGCGTCAAGATCAACACTATCTCCAAACGGACTGAAACGAGCTTCCACTTGAGCCTCGTCACCTCGGAGTACTATTGGGTGCATCCAAAACGATTACTGAGCCTATGGTATGTTTAGCGCAAACCGTGCAGCTATCTTGCACTGACACTAATATCGTCTCCAAATGGACCGAAACGAGATTTGACATGACCCATGTCTCCTAGGGGTTCCATCGGGTACGTCCAAAATGATTTCCGAGCCTATGGTACGTTCCATGCAAACCATGCAACTATCTTGCGACAAGATTAGCACTATCTCCAAACGGACCGAAACGAGCTACCACTTGAGCCTCGTTAACTTGGAGTACCATCAGGTGCGTTCGATTTCTAATCCTATGTTACGTTTGGTGCAAACTGTGCACCTATCTTCCTGCAACACCGACACCATCGTGGAACGGACCGAAACGGGACTCCACATGAGCCACATCACCTAGGAGTTCTGTCGGCTTCGTCCAAAATGATTTTCCGAGCCTATGGTACGTTCAATGCAAACCGTGCAACTATCTTGCGACAAGTTAGCACTATCTCCAAACGGACCAAAACAAGCTTCCACTTGAGCCTCGTCAACTTGGAGCACCATCGGGTGCGTCCGATTTCTAATCCTATGTTACGTTTGGCGCAAACCGTGCACCTAACCTCCAACACCGACACCATCACGAAATGGACCGAAATGGGACTCCACATGAGCCACATCACCTAGGAGTTCCGTCGGCTTCGTCCAAAATGATTTCTATGCCTAGGGTACGTTTGGTGCAAACCATGCCCCTATCTTGCACCAACACTAACACCATCTCCAAACAGACTAAAACAAGATTCGCCATGACCCACATCACCAAGGAGTTCCATTAGGTGCGTCCAAAACGATTTCCGAGCACATGGTACATTCGGCACAAACCGTGCACCTATCTTGCGTCAAGATTAGCACCATCTCCAAACGGAATGAAACAAGCTTCCACTTGAGCCTCGTAACATAGGAGTACCATCGGGTGCGTTCAAAATAATTTTTGAGCCTATGGTACATTTAGCGCAAACCGTGCACCTATCTTGAGTCAAGATTAGTACTATCTCCAAATGGATCAAAATGAGCTTCCACTTGAGCCTCATCACCAAGGAGTACCATCGGGTGCGTCCAAAACGATTACTTAACCTAGGTACGTTTGGCACAAATCGTGCACCTATCTTGAGTCAAGATTTACACTATCTCCAAATAGATTGAAAAGAGCTTCCAGTTGAGCCTCGTCACCTAGGAGTACCATCGGGTGCATCCAAAATTATTTCTGACCCTATGGTACATATGATGCAAACCATGCACCTATCTTGCACCGATGCTAACACCGTCTCCAAATGGACCAAAACAAGATTTGACATGACCCACGTCACCTAGGAGTTCCATCGGGTGCGTCCAAAACGATTTTTGAGCCTATGTATATTCGGTGCAAACCGTGCACCTATCTTGCATCAAGATTGGCACTATCTCCAAATAGACCAAAATGAGCTTCCACTTGAGCCTCATCACATAGAAGTATCATCGGGTGCATCCAAAACGATTTCTGAGCCTATGCTACATTCCGCGCAAACCATGCACCTCTCTTGCACCGATGCTAACTCTGTCTCGAATTAGACCAATACAAGATTCCACATGGCCCACGTCACCTAGAAGTTCTATCGGGTGCGTCCAAAACAATTTCCGAGCTAATGGTATATTCGGTGCAAACTGTGCACCTATATTATGTCCAGATTAGCGCTATCTCCAAACAGGCTAAAATGAGCTTCCACTTAAACCTCGTCACCTCGGAGTATCATCGGGTGTGTCCAAAACAATTACTGAGCCTATGGTACGTTTGGCGCAAACCATGCACCCATCTTGCACTGACACTAACACCGTCTCCAAACCGACTGAAACGAGATTTGATATGACCCGCGTCACCTAGGGGTTCTATTGGGTGTGTCCAAAATGATTTCCAACCCTATAGTGTGTTTAGCGCAAATTGTGCACCTATCTTGCTTCAAGGTTAGCACTATCTCCAAACGGACTGAAACGACCTTCCACTTGAGCCTCGTCAACTTGGAGTACCATCGAGTGCGTCCAAAATGATTTCTGACCCTATAGTACTTTTGGCGCAAACTGATGAGACTAGAGGTTGTTCCTGATCTTTTGGTGAGTGTGGGTAAACTCGATTTGTGGTGGATTCGACGTTGGCTGTCCGACTACAACAACCACAAGGTTGCTGCGCCTTAGCAACAGGTACACCGGCTCCGATTGTGATGTTCTTGCCGTGCCAAGAACACCAAGAACCTGCAAGCAACCAAGAACAAGCAAATAACTCACGGATTTAAGCCAAAGGCTGAATCTGAATCATAAGTTGGGGTCTTGAAACAAGCAAATCGGGTGGTCTAGCCGACACACGCGTTTACAAGGAAGAAGCAATAGCTATCTTGCATCTAAACAAAACCCACCCTCATTCTGATGGCTGCTGGCTCTATTTATAAGGAGGAGAGCACAAGGGAGAGTGGGAAACCCTAATCTGGGCGTCCCTCAAAGGGTTGTAGTTAGTACAAGGCCCAGGCCCAAGCTGTAGGTCTCTGCGTTCTTTGGCTTGCTGCACACAGCTTTGGTAGATTCTGATAGTGGGGTTGGACGCATGTGAAAGAGGACGACGCGCTCTTTCCAACAAGTCAAAAAACAGCTTCATTGGATCTCGTATCAAGGAGTTATGGTACTTTTGATGGAGTGTCCCCTGCTGTCTCGAGATGAGCTGTGTGCCCCATTAATGATGATTCCCACTTGTTCGGCTGCTCCATCCTTATCATGGGGTCTAAACATGAGGCAATGGAGTCTTGACCAACATTCCTAAGAATAAGACAATCATCACCATGATTTAGTAGCATCCAATTCTGAGACGAGTTTGTATGAACAGCGAGGAACGACTTTACCTGATAATTAAGTGGTCGTGCTCGAGCTCTTGTCATCGGACCTTGTTGTGCAGCAGGTGTGGTTGTGTCAATGGAAGGGATGTCCTCATCATCCTCCCCTTCTTGCATTTGAGTCATCCTCGACTCTAGTTCATCGTCTTCTCCCAAATATGGCTTGAAATCTGCAATGTTAAATGTGGGGCTAACCCCAAAAGCTGCAGGTAGCTCAAGTTTGTACGCATTATCATTAATCCTTTCTAACACTTTAAAAGGACCATCGGCTTTAGGCAGCAACTTAGACTTTCGCAAATCAGGGAACCTATCTTTTCTCAAATGGAGCCAAACTAGATCACCAGGTTCAAAAATGACATGTTTCTTCCCTTTGCTACCAGCTAGTTTATACTTTGCATTCATGCACTCTATTTTCTCTTTAGTGGTTTCATGCAATTTTAAGATCTGTTCAGCACGTTGTTTAGCATCAAAGTTCACTCGCTCCGAGGTCGGAAGAGGTAACAAATCAATAGGAGCATGTGGCACAAACCCATAAACTATCTCAAAAGGGCTTTTCTTAGTGGTAGAATGCTGTGAACAATTATAAGCAAACTCAACATGAGGCAAGCACTCTTCCCACATTTTTATGTTCTTTTTCAAAACAGCCCTAAGCAATGTAGATAAGGTTCTATTGACAACCTCAGTTTGTCCATCAGTTTGGGGATGACAAGTAGTGGAAAATAAAAGCTTAGTCCCTAGCTTAGCCCACAAAGTTCTCCAAAAATGACTAAGAAATTTTGCATCCCGATCAGAAATAATGGTGTTAGGCACACCATGCAATCGAACATTCTCACGAAAAGAACAAATCAGCAACATGTGTAGCATCATCGCTCTTATGACATGGTATGAAATGTGCCATTTTAGAAAATCTGTCCACAACAACAAACACACTATCCCTCCCCTTCTTTGTTCTAGGCAGTCCTAAAACAAAGTCCATTGAAATATCTTCCTATGGTGCACTTGGAACAGGAAGAGGTGATGAGGACATCATTGGCTCAAAGATGACCATGCCAACCACTTCTATACCAAAGGTGCAACCATTCTATATGAGGCTTATCATTGATGCATTTGATGAATTGATGCTGCACCATGATGTGTGTTCATTCTCATTTTCAGAACTACTTACATGGATCAAGGGAAGGTTTGATTGCATATGGAAAGCATGGAAGGTTAATGAAGTTGATTGGGGACCAAATCCAAGTATTCCTAACGTCCTCCGCTAGGCCACCACGTCACTTTGGTTCCAAGGACAGAAAGAGTCCAAGTCCAACACGTTTTGGAAGTTGAATTCGGACTGCAAAATAGTCCCAAATTGCGACGGTAACCACGACTTCATACGGACTCCGATTGGGACGTTATAGCACTTTTTGGAAAGCTTATCAAGTTTATTTTCCAACGGATCTGGACTCATGGATATATCTTATCCGATGCTTCCGCAATCGTCATTTCAACGCCGGGACCTTTTCTGCCTTTGGTGCTGCGTCACCCTATTTTGGGCCGATGGTCCATGTATCAATTTGGGTCCATTAAGGACGTGTCCTAGGGTTGGAGAACGACCCCAACACCCCCCTAGTCGTTCTCCTAGGTATTAATAAGGATTAGAGCTGCCACAAATAGATTGGGTTTTGTTTTGTTGAAAGTTTAGCCATTGCTACTTCCTTGTAGACGCGTGTGTTGACTAGACCATCCGTTCTACTTGATTCAGAACCCCAACTTTGTGAGTTCAGATTGGTTTTTCATCTCCATATTTGTAATTGAGTTGCTTGTTCTACTTGTTCTTGCTTGTTCCTCGAATGCTTGCAGGAATTACCCTAGTGGTTTGGTTGATCGTGCTCCACAAGATCACGACGGCTGTTGGAGGTGGTGTATCGGTTGCTAAGGCGCAGCTTGGAAGGCTGTAGAACCACTAGGGTAATTCCTGCAAGCAATCGAGGAACAAGCAAGAACAAGTAGAACAAGCAACTCAATTGCAAATATGGAGATGAAAAACCAATCTGAACTCACAAAGTTGGGGTTCTGAATCAAGTAGAACGGATGGTCTAGTCAACACACGCGTCTACAAGGAAGTAGCAATGGCTAAACTTTCAACAAAACAAAACCCAATCTATTTGTGGCAGCTCTAATCCTTATTAATACCTAGGAGAACGACTAGGGGGGTGTTGGGGTCGTTCTCCAACCCTAGGACACGTCCTTAATGGACCCAAATTGATACATGGACCATCAGCCCAAAATAGGGTGACGCAGCACCAAAGGCAGAAAAGGTCCCGGCGTTGAAACAATGATTGCGGAAGCATCGGATAAGATATAGCCATGAGTCCAGATCCGTTGGAAAATAGACTTGATAAGCTTTCCAAAAAGTGCTATAACGTCCCAATCGGAGTCCGTATGAAGTCGTGGTTACCGTCGCAATTTGGGACTATTTTGCAGTCCGAATTCAACTTCCAAAACGTGTTGGACTTGGACTCTTTCTGTCCTTGGAACCAAAGTGACGTGGTGGCCTAGCGGAGGACGTTAGGAATACTTGGATTTGGTCCCCAATCAACTTCATTAACCTTCCATGCTTTCCATATGCAATCAAACCTTCCCTTGATCCATGTAAGTAGTTCTGAAAATGAGAATGAACACACATCATGGTGCAGCATCAATTCATCAAATGCATCAATGATAAGCCTCATATAGAATGGGTTGCACCTTTGGTATAGAAGTGGTTGGCATGGTCATCTTTGAGCCAATGATGTCCTCATCAAGAGGCATGTATAAACCATGAGGATTAAGGCGTGACTTAGCTTTCTGGCATGTTGTGCAGCGAGCAACGAACCTCTCCACGTCTCTCCTCATCTTGGGCCAAAAGAAATGACCAGCAAGGATGTCCTCTGTCTTTTTTACACCAAAATGTCCCATGAGTCCTCCTCCATGCGCTTCCTGCAACAATAACAAACGCACGGAGCTAGCTGGAATGCATAGCTTGTTGGCTCTAAAGACAAACCCGTCGGTGAGGACGAATCTATTCCATGTTTTCCCCTCTTGGCAATTTAGCAATACATCTTTGAAATCATTGTCATGTGCATATTGTTCCTTAATAGTTTCCAAACCAAAGATTTTAAAGTCAAGTTGTGAAAGCATGGTGTAACGTCTAGACAAAGCATCAGCAATTATATTTTCCTTCCCCTTTTTGTGTTTGATGAATTCAACCCACTTGGCATGTCTACGGTTCAGTTTTGCTTGACTACGGATGTGTTTCAATGATTCATGATCAGAATGTATGACAAACTCTTTGGGCCACAAATAATGTTGCCATGTTTCCAAAGTCCGAACTAGAGCAAGCAATTCCTTATCATAAGTAGAATAGTTCAAACTAGGGCCACTCAACTTTTCACTGAAATACGCCATAGGTTTTCCCTCTTGTAACAGCACACCACCCAACCCAATTCCACTAGCATCACATTCAAGCTCAAAGGTTTTGTTGAAATCAGGAAGCTGGAGTAAAGGTGCATGAGTTAACTTTATCTTTGAGCGTGTTGAAAGCATCCTGTTGGGCTGCAGCCCAAGTGAAGGTTGCACCCTTCTTGGTGAGTTCATGCAGCGGGGCTGCAATGGTGCTGAAGTCCTTCATAAATCGACGGTAGAAACCAGCAAGTCCTAGAAAACTCCGCACTTGTGTGACCGTGCAGGGAATAGGCCAGCTGTGTATGGCCTCAACCTTGGCTTGATCAACTTCGATTCCCTGCGGTGTCACAACATATCCAAGAAAAGAGACTCGATCTGTGCAAAAGGTGCACTTCTCAAGATTGCTAAACAAGTGTGCATCCCGAAGAGCATTGAAAATGGCACGCAAATGATCAAGATGTTCCTCTAATGATCTACTATATATCAAGATGTCATCAAAGTATACCACTACAAATCTGCCAATAAAAGAGCGTAAAACCTCGTTCATTAATCTCATGAAAGTGTTGGGTGCATTAGTCAATCCAAAGGGCATGACAAGCCATTCATATAAACCAAACTTAGTTTTAAACGCTGTTTTCCATTCATCTCCTAGCTTCATACGAATCTGGTGGTAACCACTACGCAAATCAATTTTAGAGAACACAATTGAGCCACTCAATTCATCAAGCATATCATCTAACCTTGGAATAGGATGACGATATCTGATTGTGATGTTGTTTATTGCTCTACAATCAACACACATGCGCCATGATCCATCCTTCTTAGGAACTAAAAGCACGGGAACGACACAAGGGCTAAGAGACTCACGCACATAACCTTTGTTGAGCAATTCTTGTACTTGTCTCTGAATCTCTTTTGTCTCGTCCGGGTTGGTCCTATACGGCGCACGATTAGGCAAGGAAGCCCTAGGGATGAGGTCAATCTAGTGTTCAATCCCTCGAATTGGTGGCAGCCCTGGTGGTACCTCCTTTGGAAAAATATCGGCATACTCCTGCAAAAGATTAGTGATAGCAGGAGGCAAAGAAATAGATGTATCTTCGAGTGAAAATAAAGTTTCTTTGCAAACCAAAGCATAGCAAACAGTAGTACTAGCATCAATCTCATCCAAATCAGATTTGGTGGCAAAGTAACAAGAGCCTTTCATCTTGATCTCATTTTTATTATGATGAACATATTTGCTAGACATCTTCTTATGTTTCTCAAGTTCATTAGCGACAATCTGATTTTTACTAGCAACAGCCTGATTCTTAAGTTTGCTAGATCTAGCAAGTTCATCTCTTAGAATAGACTCAGGGGACATGGGGTGCAACACAATCTTCTTGTCATTATGCACGAAAGAGTATTGATTTGTTTTACCAGAGTGCAAGGAATCTTTATCAAACTGCCATGGTCTACCTAACAACATAGAGCATGCTTGCATAGGCACAACATCGCAGTCAATGGAATCATGATAAGAACCAATGGCAAACTCTACCCTTACCAATCGGGTTACCTTCACCTTGCCGCTGCTGTTAAGCCATTGAATGTAGTAAGGCTGTGGATGTGGTTTTGTGCTCAATGAAAGCTTCTCCACCATTTTAGCACTTGCCAAGTTGTTGCAGCTTCCTCCATCTATGATCACACGGCAAGAGCGTTCCTTGATCACACACTTGGTTTGAAACAAAGTGTGGCGCTGATTTTGTTCAGCCCTCTCCATTTGGGCACTTAGCACCCGCTGCACCATGAGGCTCTCATAATGCTCAGCAGCTTCAGCCCTAATGTGCTCTTCGTCTTGTTGGAAATAATCTCCTTCTGCTACATTATTAGCAGCAAGCAAAGCATATGTTTCTTCATCAAAATCACTAGCAGAGGAATACCCACCATCAGCTCGCACAATCATCACACGTGTGCTTGGGCAGTCCTTGCGTATGTGGCCATATCCTTTGCAGCGTAGGCACTGAATATCCCTTGTTCTCCCCGTGGATACCACCGAGGGTGAACTCTTGGCAGATGTAGCCGTTGCTCCTCTAGTTGGTTCACTTGGGCATGGTACAGAATTTGTTGTAGAGGAGCGTGGCTTGATGGTCGAGGAAGATTGTGGGGGTGCACGCGTTGATGGTGCAGCAGCATTGAAGGGTGTCCACAGGCTAGCACGACCTGCAGGAATGTTAGCCCTCATGCTAGCTCGTCGTCCCTGCACTTCTCGTTCAGCTTTACAAGCAAGGTGAAATAAACGATTGACAGAATTATATTCCTTATAAGCTAGAATGTCCTGAATCTCCCGGTTCAGCCCACCCATAAATCTAGCTATGGCACCATCCTCATTTTCCTCTAGCCCGCAACGAAGCATACCCATTTGTAGCTCTTGATAGTACTCTTCTACAGATTTGGATCCTTGCCTCAATTGTTGCAACTTATTTAAAAGATCACGGGCATAATAAGAAGGAACAAATCTGGCCCGCATGACCCGTTTCAAAGCATCCCAAGTTGGTGTGTTATTTGGGTTCTTACGATGGTATTCAGACCACCAAACAGAGGCAAAGTCAGTAAACTCACTAGTTGCAGCCCTAACACGTTTGTCCTTAGGGAAATCATGGCAAGTAAATTTATGATCAATAGCTAATTCCCAACTAAGGTACATATCAGGATTATACCTCCCATCAAAAACAGGTATGGTGAATTTAATCTTGCCAAATGAGTCATCGGCACGTACCTCTTGCCGTGGTCGGCGAGGACCTGTCTCATGGCGGCGGCGATGTTGTTCGATGCGTCGATGACCATTCAGCTCCTCATCAAGCTCAGTGTCCGCTGCATATTCTTCTTCATCATGACCAGCAGCACTGCCCATGGTGTTGTTGTTGTTGTGATTGCGTCGTTCGAAATCAACACAACGATTCTGTTCCATCCTCTCTAGTCGCTCCAAGACACCTACAAGAGATGTATTAACAGAACCAAGAGTGCCTTCTAAGGAAGCCAACTTGGTGTTGGTCTCAATCTGAGCCGTCTCCAATTGACCAAGGCGCTCATTGGTGACACGAACATCCTCATCAAGGTGTTCAGCATGGAGCCTCACTTTGCGTTCAAAGTGTTGCAGCAAGGCTTTTGATCGAGGTGATTGTGGAGGGGTCCTTTCACCTTCTCCTACCATGGTTAGTATGTAGCAAGGGAATCACAAGAAAATATGTCCTACCAACTAACTGAATTAGGTGGCAACAATTTTCATTCTCTCAGCATGTGCAACCGAGTTCTTACATGTCCTTACCTTGCTATGCATATGGTGTTGGCGACGACAAGAACAACACAAGTAGTAGCAAGTAGAACCCTATGACGTTGTAGATAATTTGTGGAGCTGTAGGTGGCTTAAAAAAATCAAGGTACAACTAGAACCACGTTAGTCAATGCAAGCTGAATAAGTGTTCAAAGATAGTATCGTGCTGGTCCTAGGCTAACCCGTGCTAGAGACGCGAGCCTAGACACAAATGTTGTCACCGGATAGTAGCAAACAATGGAAATGATGAGAGTAAATAGCATCAACTTAACCCTTTCTTTCTTTCTTTCTTTCTTTCTTTCCTCCTTTTCCTTTCTTTTTCTTTTCTATTAGTAGCGCACAAACTAAACTTTTGCAATATGATTATAACAAGAATGCAGCAAGTAGCATAGACTTTCTTTTACTAGGGATAAGGATTGCAACAAGTAGTACAAATATGCAATTTGAACTCTTATTTTCAGAACTGAGTGTACTCAGATTTGCACCAAAAGGACAGGTGCATAAGGTAGTGTTTGTGTAGGCACGGCTAAAGGTGATGGTGGTGAGGGTTTCAGCGAAAAGGTGGAGAGAGCAGCGGTGCTTTTGGTGGTGGTGGTGGTGGTGGTATTGGTGGAGATTGCAGCGGCTAAAGTGGGGGGGGAAGGCAACAACGGATTGTGTGGTGACTAAAATGTGACAAGAACTCGAAACTCTAAAGGATTAGAACCTAAGAACCAGCACTTGACACCACGATGTAAAGCACAAACTCAACAAGCAAAGAACTAAGCAGATCAGCAAGGCTCAAACTTGTGTTTGGAATTTCAGTTCTATCCTATTTTTATATTTCTGGAACATAGGTAAAGTAATGAACAATAAATCACTCACCAAAGAACCTTGCTCTGATACCACATGATGAGACTAGAGGTTGTTCCTGATCTTTTGGTGAGTGTGGGTAAACTCGATTTGTGGTGGATTCGACGTTGGCTGTCCGACTACAACAACCACAAGGTTGCTGCGCCTTAGCAACAAGTACACCGGCTCCGATTGTGATGTTCTTGCCGTGCCAAGAACACCAAGAACCTGCAAGCAACCAAGAACAAGCAAGAACAAGATGAACAAGCAAATAACTCACGGATTTAAGCCAAAGGCTGAATCTGAATCACAAGTTGGGGTTTTGAAACAAGCAAATCGGGTGGTCTAGCCGACACACACGTTTACAAGGAAGAAGCAGCAGCTATCTTGCATCTAAACAAAACCCACCCTCATTCTGATGGCTGCTAGCTCTATTTATAAGGAGGAGAGCACAAGGGGGAGTGAGAAACCCTAATCTGGGCGTCCCTCAAAGGGTTGTAGTTAGTACAAGGCCTAGGCCCAAGCTGTAGGTCTCTGCGTCCTTTGGCTTGCTGCACACAGCTTTGGTAGATTCTGATAGTGGGGTTGGACCCATGTGAAAGAGGACGACGCGCTCTTTCCAACAAGTCAAAAACCAGCTTCATTGGATCTCATATCAAGGAGTTATGGTACTTTTGATAGAGTGTCCCCTGCTGTCTCGAGATGAGCTGTGCGCCCCATTAATGATGATTCCCACTTGTTCGGCTGCTTCATCCTCATCATGGGGTCTAAACATGAGGCAATGGAGTCTTGACCAACATTCCTAAGAATAAGACAATCATCACCAACAGCGAGGAATGACTTTACCTGATAATTAAGTTGTCGTGCTCGAGCTCTTGTCATCAGACCTTGTTGTGCAGCAAGTGTGGTTGTGTCAATGGAAGTGATGTCCTCATCACAAACCGTGCACCTATCTTGCGTTAAGATCAGCACTATCTCCAAACAGACTGAAACGAGCTTCCACTTGAGCCTATGGTACGTTTCGCACAAGCCATGCACCTATCTTGAACTGTCACTAACACCGTCTCCAAACGGACCGAAATAAGATTTGACATGACCCATGTCACCTAGGGGTTCCAATGGGTGTGTCCAAAACAATTTTCGAGCCAATGGTACGTTCGGCACAAACCGTGCACCTATCTTGCGTCAAGATCAACACTATCTCCAAACGGACTGAAACGAGCTTCCACTTAAGCCTCATCACCTCGGAGTACTATTGGGTGCGTCCAAAACGATTACTGAGCCTATGGTACGTTTAGCGCAAACCGTGCAGCTATCTTGCACTGAGACTAATACCGTCAGCAAATGGACCGAAACAAGATTTGACATGACCCATGTCTCCTAGGGGTTCCATCGGATACGTCCAAAATGATTTCCGAGCCTATGGTACGTTCTATGCAAACCGTGCAACTATCTTGCGACAAGATTAGCACTATCTCCAAACGGAACGAAACGAGCTTCCACTTGATCCACGTCAACTTGGAGTACCATCGGGTGCGTCTGATTTCTAATCCTATGTTATGTTTGGCGCAAACCGTGCACTTATCTTGCTCCAACACCGACACCATCACGGAACGAACTGAAACGGGACTCCACATGAGCCACATCACCTAGGAGTTCCGTCGGCTTCGTCCAAAATGATTTCTAAGCCTAGGGTACATTTGGTGCAAACCATGCCCCTATCTTGCACCAACACTAACACCGCCTCCAAACTGACTAAAACAAGATTCGCCACGACCCACATCACCAAGAAGTTCCACTAGGTGCGTCCAAAACGATTTCCGAGCGCATGGTACATTCGGCACAAACCATGCACCTATCTTGCGTCAAAGTTAGCACCATCTCCAAACGGAATGAAACAAGCTTCTACTTGAGCCTCGTAATATAGGAGTACCATCGGGTGCGTTCAAAATAATTTTTGAGCCTGTGGTACATTTGGCGCAAACCATGCACCTATCTTGAGTCAAGATTAGTACTATCTCCAAATGGATCAAAATGAGCTTCCACTTGAGCCTCATCACCAAGGAGTACCATCTGGTGCGTCCAAAACGATTACTTAACCTAGGTACGTTTGGCGCAAATCGTGCACCTATCTTGAGTCAAGATTTACACTATCTCCAAATGGATCGAAATGAGCTTCCACTTGAGCCTCATCACCTAGGAGTGCCATCGGGTGCATCCAAAATGATTTCTGACCCTATGGTACATATAATGCAAACCATGCACCTATCTTGCACCGACGCTAACTCCGTCTCCAAATGGACCAAAACAAGATTCAACATGACCCACGTCACCTAGGAGTTCCATCGGGTGCGTCCAAAATGATTTTCGAGCCTATGTACGTTCGGTGCAAACCATGCACCTATCTTGCGTCAAGATTGACACTATCTCCAAACGGACCAAAATGAGCTTCCACTTGAGCCTCGTCACCTAGAAGTATCATCGGGTGCATCCAAAACGATTTCTGAGCCTATGCTACGTTCCGCGCAAACCATGCACCTCTCTTGCACCGATGCTAACTCTGTCTCGAATCAGACCAATACAAGATTCCACATGGCCCACCTCACCTAGAAGTTCTATCGGGTGCGTCCAAAACAATTTCCGAGCTAATGGTATATTCGGTGCAAACTGTGCACCTATATTATGTCCAGATTAGCGCTATCTCCAAACAGGCTAAAATGAGCTTCCACTTAAACCTCGTCACCTCGGAGTACCATCGGGTGTGTCCAAAACAATTACTGAGCCTATGGTACGTTTGGCGCAAACCATGCACCCATCTTGCACTAACACTAACACCGTCTCCAAACCAACTGAAACGAGATTTGATATGACCCGCGTCACCTAGGGGTTCTATTGGGTGTGTCCAAAATGATATCCAACCCTATAGTGTGTTTAGCGCAAATTGTGCACCTATCTTGCTTCAAGGTTAGCACTATCTCCAAACGGACTGAAACGACCTTCCACTTGAGCCTCGTCAACTTGGAGTACCATCGAGTGCGTCCAAAATGATTTCTGACCCTATGGTACGTTTGGCGCAAACCGTGCACCTATCTTGCGTCAAGATCAGCACTATCTCCAAACAGACTGAAACGACCTTCCACTTGAGCCTATGGTACGTTTCGCACAAGCCGTGCACCTATCTTGCTCTGTCACTAACACCGTCTCCAAACGGACCGAAATAAGATTTGACATGACCCATGTCACCTAGGGGTTCCAATGGGTGCGTCCAAAACATATTCCGAGCCAATGGTACGTTCGGCGCAAACCATGCACCTATCTTGCGTCAAGATCAACACTATCTCCAAACGGACTGAAACGAGCTTCCACTTGAGCCTCGTCACCTCGGAGTACTATTGGGTGCGTCCAAAACGATTACTGAGCCTATGGTACGTTTAGCGCAAACCGTGCAGCTATCTTGCACTGAGACTAATACCGTCTCCAAATGGACCAAAACAAGATTTGACATGACCCATGTCTCCTAGGGGTTCCATCGGGTACGTCCAAAATGATTTCCAAGCCTATGGTACGTTCTATGCAAACTGTGCAACTATCTTGCGACAAGGTTAGCACTATCTCCAAACAGACCGAAACGAGCTTCCACTTCATCCTCGTCAACTTGGAGTACCATCGGGTGCGTCTGATTTCTAATCCTATGTTACGTTTGGCACAAACCGTCCACCTATCTTGCTCCAACACCGACACCATCGTGGAACGGACCGAAACAGGACTCCACATGAGCCACATCACCTAGGAGTTCCGTTGGCTTCGTCCAAAATGATTTCTAAGCCTAGGGTACGTTTGGTGCAAACCATACCCCTATCTTGCACCAACACTAACACCGTCTTCAAACAGACTAAAACAAGATTTGCCATGACCCACATCACCAAGAAGTTCCACTAGGTGCGTCCAAAATGATTTCCGAGCGCATGGTACATTCGGCACAAACCGTGCACCTATCTTGCGTCAAGAATAGCACCATCACCAAACGGAATGAAACAAGCTTCCACTTGAGCCTCGTAACATAGGAGTACCATCGGGTGCGTTCAAAATAATTTTTGAGCCTATGGTACATTTGGCGCAAACCGTGCACCTATCTTGAGTCAAGATTAGTACTATCTCCAAATGGATCAAATTGAGCTTCCACTTGAGCCTCATCACAAAGGAGTACCATCGGGTGCGTCCAAAATGATTACTTAACCTAGGTACGTTTGGCGCAAATCGTGCACCTATCTTGAGTCAAGATTTACACTATCTCCAAATGGATCGAAATGAGCTTCCACTTGAGCCTCGTCACCTAGGAGTACCATCGGGTGCATCCAAAATGATTTCTGACCCTATAGTACATATGATGCAAACCATGCACCTATCTTGCACCGACGCTAACTCCGTCTCCAAATGGACCAAAACAAGATTCGACATGACCCACGTCACCTAGGAGTTCCATCGGGTGCGTCCAAAACGATTTTGAGCCTATGTATGTTCGGTGCAAACCGTGCACCTATCTTGCGTCAAGATTGGCACTATCTCCAAACGGACCAAAATGAGCTTCCACTTGAGCCTCGTCACCTAGAAGTATCATCGGGTGCATCCAAAATGATTTCTGAGCCTATGCTATGTTCCACGCAAACCATGCACCTCTCTTGTACTGATGCTAACTCTGTCTCCAATCAGACCAAAACAAGATTCCACATGGCCCACATCACCTAGAAGTTCCATCAGGTGTGTCCAAAACATTTACTAAGCCTATGGTACGTTTGGTGCAAACCATGCACCCATCTTGCACTGACACTAACACCATCTCCAAACCGACTGAAACGAGATTTAACATGACCCACGTCACCTAGGGGTTCTATTGGGTGCGTCCAAAATGATTTCCGAGCCTATAGTGCATTCAGTGCAAACCGTGCACCTATCTTGCTTCAACATTAGCACTATCTCCAAACGGACTGAAACGAGCTTCCACTTGAGCCTCGTCAACTTGGAGTACCATCGAGTGCGTCCAAAATGATTTTTGACCCTATGGGACGTTTGGCGCAAACCGTGCACCTATCTTGCGTCAAGATCAGCACTATCTCCAAACAGACTGAAACGGGCTTCCACTTGAGCCTATGGTACGTTTCGCACAAGCCGTGCACCTATCTTGCACTGTCACTAACACCGTCTCCAAACAGACCGAAATAAGATTTGACATGACCCATGTCACCTAGGGGTTCCATCGGGTGCGTCCAAAACAATTTCTGAGCCAACGGTACGTTCGGCGCAAACCGTGCACCTATCTTGCATCAAGATCAGCACTATCTCCAAACGGACTGAAACGAGCTTCCACTTGAGCCTCATCACCTCAGAGTACTATTGGGTGCGTCCAAAATGATTACTGAGCAGATGGTACGTTTAGCGCAAACCGTGCAGCTATCTTGCACTGACACTAATACCGTCTCCAAATGAACCGAAATGAGATTTGACATGACCCATATCTCCCAGGGGTTCAATCGGGTACGTCCAAAATGATTTCCGAGCCTATGGTACATTCCATGCAAACCGTGCACTATCTTGCGACAAGATTAGCACTATCTCCAAACAGACCGAAATGAGCTTCCACTTGAGCCTCCTCACCTCGGAGTACCATCGGGTGCGTCCAAAACAATTTTGACCCTATGGTATGTTTGGCGTAAATCGTGCACTTATCTTGCACTAACACATACACCACCTCCAAATAGACCGAAACAAGATTTGAGATGACCCACATCACGTAGGAGCTCCATCGGGTGTGTCCAAAATGATTTTCGAGCCTATGGTATGTTCAGCGTAAACAATGCACCAATCTTGCATCAAGATTTCCAGTATCTCCAAATTGACCGAAACGAGCTTCCACTTGAGCCTCTTCACCTAGGAGTCTCATTGGGTGCGTCCAAAATGATTTATGAGCCTATGGTATGTTTGGCGGAAACCAAGCACCTATCTTGCTCTGACACTAACACCGTCTCTAAACGGACCGAAACAAGATTCTACATGAGCCACGTCACCTAGGAGTTCCATCGGGTGCGTCCAAAATGATTACTGAGCCTATGGTACGTTTGGCGCAAACCATGCACCTATCTTGCACCGACACTAACACCATTTCCAAACGGACCGAAACAAGATTCACCATGACCCACGTCACCTAGGAGTTTGATCGGGTGCGTGCAAAACGATTTCTGAGCCTATGGTACGTTCAGGGTAAACTATGCACCTATCTTGCGTCAAGATTAGCACTATCTCCAAACGGACCAAAACAAGCTTCCACTTGAGCCTCGTCACCTAGAAGTACCATTCAGTATGTCCAAAATGATTTATGAGCTTATAGTACATTTGGTGTAAACTGTGCACCTATCTTGAGTCAAGATTAGTACTATCTCCAAACAGATAAAAAGGAGCTTCCACTTGAGCCTCATAACCTTGGAGTACCATCAGGTGCATCGAAAATGATTACAGAGCCAATGGTACGCTTGGCGCAAACCGTGCACCTATATTGAGTCAAGATTAACACTGTCTCCAAACAGAACGAAATGAGCATCCACCTAGGCCTCGTCACCTAGGAGTACCATCGGGTGCATCCAAAATGATTTCTGACCCTATGGTACGTTTGAGCAAACCATGCACCTATCTTGCACGGACGCTAACTCCATCTTCAAATGGACCAAAACAAGATTCCACGGGACCCATGTCACCAAGGAGTTCCATCGGGTGTGACCAAAATGATTTTTGAGCCTATGCACGTTTGGTGAAACCGTGCACCTATCTTGCGTCAAGATTGCCACTATTTCCAAACGGAACAAAACGAGCTTCCACTTTAGCCTCGTCACCTAGTTGTACGATTGGGTGCGTCCAAAACGATTTCTGAGCCAATGGAACACTCCACACAAACCGAGCACTTCTCTTGCTCTGATGCTAACTCTATCTCCAATCGAACCAAAACAAGATCCCACATGACCCACATCACATAGAAGTTCCACCGGGTGCATCCAAAACAATTTTTGTGCCAATGGTACATTTGGCATAAACTGTGCACCTATCTTGCGTCAAGACTAGCACTATCTCTAAATGGACCGAAATGAGCTTCCACTTGAGCGTTGTCAACTTGGAGTACCATCGTTTGCATGCAAAATGATTTCTACCTTTGGTACGTTTGGCGCAAAACCGTGCAAGTATCTTGCTCCGACACTGACACCGTCATGGAACAGACCGAAACGAGAATCCACATGAGCCGCATCACCTACGAGTTCCATCGGCTTCGTCCAAAATGATTTCCAAGCCGATGGTACGTTTCACGCAAACTATGCACCTATCTTGCACAGACACTAACACCGTCTCTAAACAGACTGAAACAACATTTGACATGACCCACATCACCTAGGAGTTCCATCGGGTGTGTCCAAAATGATTTCCAAGCCTATGGTACGTTCAGCGTAAATAATGCACCTATCTTGCTTCAAGATTGGCACTATCTCCAAACGGACTAAAATAAGGTCCCACTTGTGCCTCGTCACCTCGGTGTATAATCAGGTGCATCCAAAACGATTACTGATCCTATGGTACGTATGTCACAAACCATTCACCTATCTTGCACCGACACTAATACCATCTCGAAAGGGACGAAAATGAGATTTGCCATGACCCATGTCACCTAGGAGTTCCATCAGGTGTGTCCAAAATGATTTCTGAGAATATGGTATGTTTGGCGCAAATCGTGCACCTATCTCGAGTCAAGATTAGTACTATCTCCAAACAGATCAAAATGAGCTTCCACTTGAGCCACATTACCAAGGAGCTCCATCGGGTGCGTCCAAAACGATTACTTAAACTATGGTACGTTTGGCGCAAATCGTGCACCTATCTTGAGTCAAGACTTACACTATCTCCAAACAGGCTAAAATGAGCTTCCACTTGAGCCTCGTCACCTAGGAGTACCATCGGGTGCATCCAAAATGATTTCTGACCCTATGGTTCGTATGACGCAAACCATGCACCTATCTTGCATCGATGCTAACTCCGTCTCCAAACAGACCAAAACAAGATTCCATATGACCATTATCACCTAGGAGTTCCATAGGGTGCGTCCAAAATGATTTCCTAGCCTATGGAACATTCGGCGCAAACCGTGCACCTGTCTTGCGTCAAGATTGGCACTATCCCCAAACAGACCAAAACGAGCATCCACATGATCCTGGTCACCTAGGAGTACTATCGGGTGCGCCTAAAATGATTTCCGAGCCTATGTACGTTCGGTGCAAATCGTGCACCTATCTTGCGTTAAGATTGGCACTACCTCCAAACGGACCAAAATGAGCTTCCACTTTAGCCTCATCACCTAGGTGTACCATCGGGTGCATCCAAAACGATTTCTAAGCCTATGGTACGTTTGGCACAAACTATGCACCCATCTTGCGTCAAGACTAGCACTATCACCAAACGGACTAAAACGAGCTTCGACTTGAGCCTCGTCACCTAGGAGTACCACTGGGTATGTCCAAAATGATTGCTAAGCCTATGGTATGTTTGGCGCAAACTGTGTACCTATGTTGTCTCAAGATTGGCACTATCTCCAAACGGACCAAAACGAGCTTCCACTTGAGCGTCGTCACCTAGGAGTACCATCGGGTGCGTCCAAAATGATTTCAGAGCCTATGGTATATTCCGCGCAAACCATGCACCTCTCTTGCACCGATGCTAACTCTTTCTCCAATCGAACTAAAATAAGATTCCACGTGACCCACGTCACCTAGAAGTTCCATCGGGTGCGTCCAAGACAATTTTCAAGCCAATGGTACATTCGGAGGAAACAATGCACCTATCTTGCGACATGGTTAGCACTATCTCTAAACGGACTGAAACGAGCTTCCACTTGAGCCTCCTCACCTCGGAGTACCATCAGGTGCGTCCAAAACAATTTTGACCCTATGGTATGTTTGGCACAAACCGTGCACCTATCTTGCATCAAGATTGGCACTACCTCCAAACGGACCAGAATGAGCTTCCACTTTAGCCTCATCACCTAGGTGTACCATCGGGTGCATCCAAAACGATTTCCAAGACTATGGTACGTTTGGCGTAAACTATGCACCCATCTTGCGTCAAGACTAGCACTATCTTCAAACGGACTAAAACGAGCTTCGACTTGAGCCTCGTCACCTAGGAGTACCACTGGGTATGTCCAAAATGATTGCTAAGCCTATGGTATGTTTGGCGCAAATTGTGTACCTATGTTGTCTCAAGATTGGCACTATCTCCAAACGGACCAAAACGAGCTTCCACTTGAGCCTCGTCACCTAGGAGTACCATCGGGTGCGTCCAAAATGATTTCAGAGCCTATGGTATGTTCCGCGCAAACTGTGCACCTCTCTTGCACCGATGCTAACTCCGTCTCCAATCGGACTAAAACAAGATTCCACATGACCCACGTCACCTAGAAGTTCCTTCGGGTGCGTCCAAAACAATTTTCAAGCCAATGGTACATTCAGAGCAAACAATGCACCTATCTTGCGACAAGGTTAGCACTATCTCCAAACAGACTAAAACGAGCTTCCACTTGAGCCTCCTCACCTCAGAGTACCATCAGGTGCGTCCAAAACAATTTTGACCCTATGGTATGTTTGGCGCAAACCGTGCACCTATCTTGCTCCCACACTAACACTGTCACTAAACGGACCAAAACAAGACTCCACATGTGCCACATCACCTACGAGTTCCATCGGCTTCGTCCAAAATGATTTCCAAGCCAATGGTACGTTTCACACAAATTGTGCACCTATCTTGCATAAACACTAACACTGTCTCTAAACAGACTGAAACAACATTTGACATGACCCACATCACCTAGGAGTTCGATCGGGTGTGTCCAAAATGATTTCCAAGCCTATGGTACGTTCAGCGTAAATAATGCACCTATCTTGCTTCAAGATTGACACTATCTCCAAACGGACTAAAATAAGGTTCCACTTGTGCCTCGTCACCTCGGTGTACAATTAGGTGCGTCCAAAACGATTACTGATCCTATGGTACGTATGGCGCAAACCATTCACCTATCTTGCACTGACACTAATACCATCTCTAAACGGACGAAAATGAGATTCGCCACGACCACGTCACCTAGGAGTTCCATCAGGTGCGTCCAAAACGATTTCTGAGCCTATGGTATGTTTGGCGCAAATCGTGCACCTATCTTTAGTCAAGATTAGTACTATCTCCAAACAAATCAAAACGAGCTTCCACTTGAGCCACATCACCAAGGAGTTCCATCGGGTGCGTCCAAAATGATTACTTAAACAATGGTATGTTTGGCACAAATCGTGCACCTATCTTGAGTCAAGACTTACACTATCTCCAAACAGACTAAAATGAGCTTCCACTTGAGCCTCGTCACCTAGGAGTACCATCGGGTGCATCCAAAATAATTTCTAACCCTATGGTTCGTATGATGCAAACCATGCACCTATCTTGCACCGATGCTAACTCCGTCTCCAAACGGACCAAAACAAGATTCCATATGACCAGTATCACCTAGGAGTTCCATAGGGTGCGTCCAAAATGATTTCTAGCCTATGGAACGTTCGGCGCAAACCGTGCAACTGTCTTGCGTCAAGATTGACACTATCTCCAAATGGAACAAAACGAGCTTCCACATGAGCCTGGTCACCTAGGAGTACTATCGGGTGCGTCCAAAACGATTTCCGAGCCTATGTACGTTCGGTGCAAACCGTGCACCTATCTTGTGTCAAGATTGGCACTACCTCCAAACGGACCAAAATGAGCTTCCACTTTAGCCTCATCACCTAGGTGTACCATCGGGTGCATCCAAAATGATTTCCAAGCCTATGGTACGTTTGGCGTAAACTATGCACCCATCTTGCGTCAAGACTAGCACTATCTCCAAACGGACTAAAACGAGCTTCGACTTGAGCCTCGTCACCTAGGAGTATCACTTGGTATGTCCAAAATGATTGCTAAGCCTATGGTATGTTTGGCGCAAACTGTGTACCTATGTTGTCTCAAGATTGACACTATCTCCAAACGGACCAAAATGAGCTTCCACTTGAGCCTCATTGCCTAGGAGTACCATCGGGTGCGTCCAAAATGATTTCAGAGCCTATGGTACGTTCCGCGCAAACCGTGCACCTTTCTTGCACCGATGCTAACTCCGTCTCCAATCGGACTAAAACAAGATTCCACGTGACCCACGTCACCTAGAAGTTCCATCGGGTGCATCCAAAACAATTTTCAAGCCAATGGTACATTCGGAGCAAACAATGCACCTATCTTGCGACAAGGCTAGCACTATCTCCAAACGAACTGAAACGAGCTTTCACTTGAGCCTCCTCACCTCGGAGTACCATCAGGTGCGTCCAAAACAATTTTGACCCTATGGTATGTTTGGCGCAAACCGTGCACCTATCTTGCTCCCACACTAACACTGTCACTAAACGGACCAAAACAAGACTCCACCTGTGCCACATCACCTACAAGTTCCATCGGCTTCGTCCAAAAGGATTTCCAAGCCGATGGTATGTTTCGCACAAACTGTGCACCTATCTTGCACAGACACTAACACCGTCTCTAAATAGACTGAAAAAACATTTGACACGACCCACATCACCTAGGAGTTCCATCGGGTGTGTCCAAAATGATTTCCAAGCCTATGGTACGTTTAGCGTAAATAATGCACCTATCTTGCTTCAAGATTGGCACTATCTCTAAACGGACTAAAATAAGGTTCCACTTGTGCCTCGTCACCTCGGTGTACAATCAGGTGCGTCCAAAACGATTACTGATCCTATGGTACGTATGGCGCAAACCGTTCACCTATCTTGCATCGACACTAATACCATCTCCAAAGGGACCAAAACGAGATTCGCCACGACCCACATCACCTAGGAGTTCCATCAGGTGCGTTCAAAATAATTTTTGAGCCTGTGGTACGTTTGGCACAAACCGTGCACCTATCTTGAGTCAAGATTAGTACTATCTCCAAACAGATCAAAATGAGCTTCCACTTGAGCCACATCACCAAGGAGTTCTATCGGGTGCGTCCAAAACGATTACTTAAACTATGGTACATTTCGCGCAAATCATGCACCTATCTTGAGTCAAGACTTACACTATCTCCAAACAGACTAAAATGAGCTTCCACTTGAGCCTCGTCATCTAGGAGTACCATTGGGTGCATCCAAAATGATTTCTAACCCTATGGTTCGTATGACGCAAACCATGCACCTATCTTGCACCGATGCTAACTCCGTCTCCAAACGGACCAAAACAAGATTCCATATGACCATTATCACCTAGGAGTTTCATAGGGTGCGTCCAAAATGATTTCGTAGCCTATGGAACGTTCGGCGCAAACCGTGCACCTGTCTTGCGTCAAGATTGGCACTATCTCCAAATGGAACAAAATGAGCTTCGACATGAGCCCGGTCACCTAGGAGTACTATTGGGTGCGTCCAAAACGATTTCCGAGCCTATGTACGTTCGGTGCAAACCATGCACCTATCTTGCGTCAAGATTGGCACTACCTCCAAACGGACCAAAATGAGCTTCCTCTTTAGCCTCATCACCTAGGTGTACCATCGGGTGCATCCAAAATGATTTCCAAGACTATGGTACGTTCGGCGTAAACTACGCACCCATCTTGTGTCAAGACTAGCACTATCGCCGAACGGACTGAAATGAGCTTCGACTTGAGCCTCGTCACCTAAGAGTACCACTGGGTATGTCCAAAATGATTGCTAAGCCTATGGTATGTTTGGCACAAATTGTGTACCTATGTTGTCTCAATATTGGCACTATCTCCAAATGGACCAAAACAAGCTTCCACTTGAGCCTCGTCACCTAGGAGTACCATCGGGTTCGTCCAAAATGATTTCAGAGCCTATGGTACGTTCTGCGCAAACCGTGCACCTCTCTTGCACCGATACTAACTCCGTCTCCAATCAGACTAAAACAAGTTTCCACGTGACCCACGTCACCTAGAAGTTCCATTAGGTGCGTCCAAAACAATTATCAAGCCAATGGTAAATTTGGAGCAAACAGTGCACCTATCTTGCGACAAGATTAGCACTATCTCCAAACGGACTGAAAAGAGCTTCCATTTGAGCCTCCTCACCTCAGAGTACCAGCAGGTGCGTCCAAAACAATTTTGACCCTATGGTATGTTTGGCACAAACCGTGCACCGATCTTGCTCCCACACTAACACTGTCACTAAATGGACCAAAACAAGACTCCACATGTGCCACATCACCTACAAGTTCCATCGGCTTCGTCCAAAATGATTTTCAAGCCGATGGTACGTTTCGCACAAACTGTGCACCTGTCTTGCACAGACACTAACACCGTCTCTAAACAGACTGAAACAACATTTGACATGACCCACATCACCTAGGAGTTCCATCGGGTGTGTCCAAAATGATTTCCAAGCCTATGGTACGTTCGGCGTAAACAATGCACCTATCTTGCATCAAGATTAGCACTGTCTCCAAATGGACCGAAATGAGCTTTCACTTGAGCCTTGTCACCAGGAGTACCATTAATTGCATCTAAAATGATTTCTGAGCCTTTGGTACATTTGGCAAAAAACCATGCACCTATCTTGCTCCGACACTAACACTGTCTCTGAACGGACGAAAACGAGATTCCACATGAGCCACGTGACCTATGTGTTCCATCGGGTGCGTCCAAACGATTTCTAAGCCTATGGTATGTTCGGCGCAAACCATGCACCTATCTTGCGTCAATATCGACACTATCTCTAAACGGACCAAAACGAGCTTCCACTTGAGCCTCGTGACCTAGGAGTACCATCGGTTGCATCCAAAACGATTTCTGAGCCTATGGTACATTCCGTGCAAACCATGCACCTCTCTTGCAGCGATGCTAACTCTATCTCCAATCCGACCAAAACAAGATTCCACATGACCCATGTCACCTATAAGTTCCATCGGGTGCGTCCAAAACAATTTCCGAGCTAATGGTACATTCGGTGCAAACCGCGCACCTATATTATGTCCAGATTAGCGCTATCTCCAAACAGGCTAAAATGAGCTTCCACTTGAACCTCGTCACCTCAGAGTACCATTGGGTGTGTCCAAAATAATTACTGAGCCGATGGTACGTTTGGCGCAAACCATGCACCCATCTTGCACTGACACTAACACCGTCTCCAAACCGATCGAAACGAGATTTGACATGACCCACGTCACCTAGGGGTTCCATTAGGTGCATCCAAAATGATTTTCGAGCCTATTGTGCGTTCAGCGCAAACCATGCACCTATCTTGCTTCAAGATTAGCACTATCTCCAAATGGACTGAAACAAGCTTCCACTTGAGCCTCGTCAACTTGGAGTAGCATCGAGTGCGTCCAAAATGATTTTTGACCCTATGGTACGTTTGGCGCAAACCGTGCACCTATCTTGGGTCAATATCAGCACTATCTCAAACAAACTGAAACGAGCTTCCACTTGAGCCTATGGTACGTTTCGCACAAGCCGTGCACCTGTCTTGCACTGTCACTAACACTGTTTCCAAACGGACCAAAATGAGATTTGACATGACCCATGTCACCTAGGGGTTCCATTGGGTGCGTCCAAAACAATTTCCGAGCCAATGGTACGTTCGGCACAAACCATGCACCTATCTTGCGTCAAGATCAACACTACCTCCAAACGGACTGAAACGAGCTTCCACTTGGGCCTTGTCACCTCGGAGTACTATTGGGGGCATCCAAAACGATTACTGAGCCTATGGTACGTTTAGCGCAAACCGTGCAGCTATCTTGCACTGACACTAATACCGTCTCCAAATGGACCGAAACGAGATTTGACACGACCCATGTCTCCAAGGGGTTCCATCGGGTACGTCCAAAATGATTTTCCGAGCCTATGGTATGTTCCATGCAAACCGTGCAACTATCTTACGACAAGTTAGCACTATCTCCAAACGGACCGAAACAAGCTTCCACTTGAGCCTCGTCAACTTGGAGTACCATCGGGTGCGTCCGATTTCTAATCCTATGTTACGTTTGGCGCAAACCGTGCACCTTTCTTGCTCCAACATCGACACCATCACGGAACGGACCGAAACGGGACTCCACATGAGCCACATCACCTAGGAGTTCCGTCGGCTTCGTCCAAAATGATTTCTAAGCCTAGGGTACGTTTGGTGCAAACCATGCCCCTATCTTGCACCAACACTAACACTGTCTCCAAACAGACTAAAACAAGATTCACCATGACCCACATCACCAAGGAGTTCCATTAGGTGCGTCCAAAACGATTTCCGAGCGCATGGTACATTCGGCACAAACTGAGCACCTATCTTGCGTCAAGATTAGCACCATCTCCAAACAGAATGAAACAAGCTTCCACTTGAGCCTCGTAACAATTTCTGAGCCAATGGTACACTCGGTGCAAACCGTGTAGCTATCTTGCGTCAAGATTAGCATTACCTCCAAATGGACTGAAATGAGCTTCCACTTGAACCTCATCACCTCGGAGTACCATCGGGTGCGTCCAAAACGATTTCCGAGCCTGTGCTACGTTCCGTGCAAACAGTGCACCTCTCTTCCAGCGATGCTAACTCCATCTACAATCAGACCAAAACAAGATTCCACGTGACCCATGTCACCTATAATTTCCATCAGGTGCGTCCAAAACAATTTCCGAGCCAATGGTACATTCGACACAAACCGTGTAGCTATCTTGCGTCAAGATTAGCATAACCTCCAAATGGACTAAAATGAGCTTCCACTTGAACCTCATCACCTCGGAGTACCATCGAGTATGTCCATAACGATTACTGAGCCTATGGTACGTTTGGCGCAATCCATGCACCTATCTTGCACTAACACCAACACCATCTCCAAACGGATCAAAACGAGATTTGACATGTCCCATGTCACCCAGGGATTCCATCGGCTGCATCTAAAATGATTTATGAGCCTATGGTACATTCAGCGCAAACCGTGCACCTATCTTGCGTCAAGATTAGCACTATATCCAAATGGACCGAAACAAACTTCCACTGAGCCTTATCAACTTGGAGTACCGTTTGGTGCATCCAAAATTATTTATGACCCTATGGTACGTTTGACGCAAACCGTGTATCTATCTTGTTTTGACACTAACACCATCACGAAACAGACCAAAATGAGGCTCCCACATCAGTCGCATCACCTAGGAGTTCCATCGGCTTCGTCCAAAATGATTTCCATGCCTATAGTACGTTTTGGCGCAAATCGTGCACCTATCTTGCACTAACAAAAACACCATCTCCAAATAGACCGAAATAAGATTTGAGATGACCCCCATCACCTAGGAGTTTCATCGGGTGTGTCCAAAATGATTTTCGAGCCTATGGTACGTTCGGCGTAAACAATGCACCAATCTTGCGTTAAGATTTGTAGTATCTCCAAATGGACCCAAACAAGCTTCCACTTGAGCCTCATCACCTAGGAGTGTCATTGGGTGCGTCCAAAACGATTTCTAAGCCATGGTATGTTTGGCGCAAACCATGCACCTATCTTGCTCTGACACTAACAACGTCTCTAAACGGACCGAAACAAGATTCCACATGAGCCACGTCACCTAGGAGTTCCATCGGGTGCGTCCAAAACAATTATTGAGCCTATGGTACGTTTGGCACAAACCATGCACCTATCTTGCACCGACACTAAAAACATTTCCAAATGGACCGAAACAAGATTCGCCATGACCCACGTCACCTAGGAGTTCCATCGGGTGCGTGCAAAATGATTTCTGAGCCTATGGTACGTTCGGCGTAAACTATGCACCTATCTTACGTCAAGATTAGCATTATCTCCAAACGGACCAAAACGAGCTTCCACTTGAGCCTCGTCACCTAGAAGTACCATTCAGTACGTCCAAAATGATTTCTGAGCCTATGGTACATTTGGTGTAAACCGTGCACCTATCTTGAGTTAAGATTAGTACTATCTCCAAACAGATCAAAACGAGCTTCCACTTGAGCCTCATAACCTCAGAGTACCATTAGATGCATTCGAAACGATTACTGAGCCTATGGTACGTTTGGCGCAAAACGTGCACCTATCTTGAGTCAAGATTTACACAATCTCCAAACATACCGAAATGAGCCTCCACTTGAGCCTCGTGACCTAGGAGTACCATCGGGTGCATCCAAAATGATTTCTGACCCTATGGTTTGTTTGACGCAAACCATGCACCTATCTTGCACCGATGCTAACTTCGTCTCTAAACGGACCAAAACAAGATTCCATATGACCAATATCACCTAGGAGTTCCATAGGGTGTGTCCAAAATGACTTCGAAGTCTATGGTACATTTGGCGCAAACCGTGCTCCTCTCTTGCGTCAAGATTGGCACTATCTCCAAACGGACCAAAATGAGCTTCCACTTGAGCCTCGTCACCTAGGAGTACTATCAGGTGCGTTCAAAACAATTTCTGAGCCTATGTACGTTCAGTGCAATTGTGCACCTATCTTGTGTCAAGATTGGCACTATCTCCAAACGGACCAAAATGAGCTTCCACTTTAGCCTCATCACCTAGGTGTACCATTGGGTGCATCCAAAATGATTTCTAAGTCTATGGTACATTTGGCATAAACTATGCACCCGTCTGCGTCAAGACTAGCACTATACCCAAGCGGACTGAAACGAGCTTCCACTTGAGCCTCGTCACGTAGGAGTACCACTGGGTACGTCCAAAATGATTTCTAAGCCTATGGTATGTTTGGCGCAAACTGTTTACCTATGTTGTCTCAAGATTGGCACTATCTCCAAACAGACCAAAACGAGCTCCACTTGAGCCTCGTCACCTAGGAGTATCATCGGGTGCGTCCAAAACGATTTCAGCGCACCGTTCCGCGCAAAACCGTGCACCTCTCTTGCACTGATGCTAACTTTGTCTCCAATCAGACTAAAACAAGATTCCACATGATCCACGTCACCTAAAAGTTCCATCGGGTGCGTCCAAAATAATTTTCTAGCCAATGGTACATTCAGAGCAAATAGTGCACGTATCTTGCGACAAGATTAGCACTATCTCTAGACAGACTGAAATGAGCTTCCACTTGAGCCTCCTCACCTCAGAGTACCATCGATGCGTCCAAAACAATTTTGTCCCTATGGTATGTTTGGCGCAAATCGTGCACCTATCTTGTTCCCACACTAACACCGTCACTAAACGGACCAAAACGAGACTCCACATGTGCCACGTCACCTACGAGTTCTATCGGCTTCGTCCAAAATGATTTCCAAACCGATGGTACGTTTGGCACAAACTGTGCACCAATCTTGCACAAACACTAACACCATCTCTAAACAGACTGAAACGACTTTTGACATGACCCACATCACCAAGGAGTTCCATCGGGTGTGTCCAAAATGATTTCCAAGCCTATGGTACGTTCGGCGTAAACAATGCGCCTATCTTGCGTCAAGATTAGCACTGTCTCCAAATGGACCGAAATGAGCTTTCACTTGAGACTTGCCATCTAGGAGTACCATTAATTGCATCCAAAACGATTTCTGAACCTATGGTACATTTGGCGCAAACCGTGCACCGATCTTGCTCCGACACTAACACTGTCTCTGAACAAACAGAAACGAGATTCCACATGAGCCATGTGACCTACGTGTTCCATTGGGTGCGTCCAATCGATTTCTAAGCCTATGGTACGTTCAGCACAAACCATGCACCTATCTTGCATCAAGACCGGCACTATCTCCAAATATCAAAACGAGCTTCCACTTGAGCCTCGTAACCTAGGAGTACCATCGGGTGCATCCAAAATGATTTCCAAGCCTATAGTATGTTCCGTGCAAACCATGCACCTCTCTTGCAGTGATGCTAACTCCATCTCCAATCGGACCAAAACAAGATTCCACATGACCCATGTCACCTAGAAGTTCCATCGGGTGCGTCCAAAATAATTTCCGAGCCAATGGTACATTCGGCGCAAACCGTGTAGCTATCTTGCGTCAAGATTAGCATTACCTCCAAATGGACTGAAATGAGCTTCCACTTGAACCTCATCACCTCGAAGTACCATCGGGTGCGTCCATAACGATTACTGAGCATATGGTTCGTTTGGCGCAATCCATGCACCTTTCTTGCACTTACACTAACACTATCTCCAAATGGATCGAAACGAGATTCGACATGTCCCACGTCACCCAGGGATTCCATCGGCTGCGTCTAAAATGATTTATGAGCCTATGGTACATTCAGCGCAAACCGTGCACCTATCTTGCGTCAAGATTAGCACTATATCCAAAAGGACCGAAATGAGCTTCCACTTGAGCCTGGTCAACTTGGAGTACCGTCTGGTGCGTCCAAAACGATTTATGACCCTATGGTACGTTTGACGCAAACCATGTATCTATCTTGCCCGGACGCTAACACCATCACGGAACAGACCGGAACGAGGCTCCACATCAGTTGCATCACCTAGGAGTTCCATCGGCTTCGTCCAAAATGATTTCCAAGCCTATGGTATGTTTTGGCACAAATCGCGCATCTATCTTGCACTAACACAAACACCATCTCCAAATAGTCCGAAACAAGATTTGACATGACCCACATCACCTAGGAGTTCCATCGGGTGTGTCTAAAATGATTTTTGAGCCTATAGTACGTTCAGCGTAAACAATGCACCAATCTTGCGTCAAGATTTGTAGTATCTCCAAATGGACCGAAACGAGCTTCCACTTGAGCCTCATCACCTAGGAGTGTCATTGGGTGCATCCAAAATGATTTATGAGCCTATGGTATGTTTGGCGCAAACCATGCACCTATCATGCTCTGACACTAACACCGTCTCTAAACGGACTGAAATAAGATTCCACATGAGCCACGTCACCTAGGAGTTCCAACGGGTGCGTCCAAAATGAATACGGAGCCTATGGTATGTTTGGCGCAAACCATGCACCTATCTTGCACCAACACTAACACCATTTCCAAATGGACCGAAATAAGATTTGCCATGACCCATGTCACCTAGGAGTTCCATCGGGTGTGTGCAAAATGATTTCTGAGCCTATGGTACGTTCAGTGTAAACTATGCACCTATCTTGCGTCAAGATTAGCACTATCTCCAAACGGACCAAAACGAGCTTCCACTTGAGCCTCGTCACCTAGAAGTACCATTCAGTACGTCCAAAATGATTTCTGAGCCTATGGTACATTTGGTGTAAACCGTGCACCTATCTTGAGTCAAGATTAGTACTATCTCCAAACGGATCAAAACGAGCTTCTTTTTGAGCTTCGTCAACTAGGAGTTCCAATGGGTGCGTCCAAAATGATTACCGAGCCTATGCTACGTTTGGCGCAAACCATGCACCTATCTTGTACCGACACTAACACCATTTCCAAATGGACCAAAATAAGATTTGCCACGACCCATGTCACCTAGGAGTTCCATCAGGTGTGTGCAAAACGATTTCTGAGCCTATGGTACGTTCGGCGTAAACTATGCACCTATCTTGCATCAAGATTAGCACTATCTCCAAATGGACCAAAATGAGCTTCCACTTGAGCCTCCTCACCTAGAAGTACCATTCAGTACGTCTAAAATGATTTCTGAGCCTATGGTACATTTGGTGTAAACCGTGCACGTCTCTTGAGTCAAGATTAGTACTGTCTCTAAATGGACCGAAATGAGCTTCCACCTGAGCCTCATCACCTAAGAGTACCATCGGGTGCATCCAAAATGATTTCTGACATACGGTATGTTTGAGCAAACCATGCACCTACCTTGCACGGACGCTAACTCCATCTTCAAACGGACCTAAACAAGATTCCACAAGACCCATGTCACCTAGGAGTTCCATCGGGTGCGACCAAAACGATTTTTAAGCCTATGCATGTTCGGTGCAAACCGTGCACCAATCTTGCGTCAAGATTGCCACTATTTCCAAATGGACCAAAACGAGCTTCCACTTTAGCCTCGTCACCTAGGTGTACGATTGGGTGCGTCCAAAACGATTTCTGAGCCAATGGAACACTCCATGCAAACCGTGCACCTCTCTTGCTCCGATGCTAACTCTGTCTCCTATCGAACCAAAACAAGATCCCACATGACCCACGTCACATAGAAGTTCCATCGGGTGTGTCCAAAACAATTTCTGTGCCAATGATACATTCGACGCAAACCATATACCTATCTTGCGTCAAGATTATCACTATCTCTAAATGGACCGAAATGAGCTTCCACTTGAGCTTCGTCAACTTGGAGTACCATCGTGTGCATGCCAAACGATTTCTACCTTTGGTACGTTTGGCGGAAACCGTGCAAGTATCTTGCTCCGACACTGACACCGTCATGGAACAGACCGAAATGAGATTCCACATGAGCCACATCACCTAGGAGTTCCATCGGCTTTGTCCAAAACGATTTCCAAGCCTATGATACTTTTGGCGCAAACTGTGCACCTATCTTGCACCGGCACTAAAACCATGTCCAAACGAACTGAAACATCACGCTTCAAGATTGGCACTACCATGTCCAAACATCACCTTGGAGTTCCATCGGGTGTGTCCAAAATGATTCTCAAGCCTATGGTACGTTCAGCGTAAATAATGCACCTATCATGCTTCAAGATTGGCACTATCTCCAAACGGACTGAAACAAGGTTCCACTTATGCCTCATCACCTCGGTGTACAATCTGGTACGTCCAAAATGATTCCTGATCCTATGGTACGTATGGCGCAAACCATTCACCTATCTTGCACCGACACTAACACCGTCTCCAATGGGACCGAAACGAGATTCGCCATGACCCACGTCACCTAGGAGTTCCATCGGGTGCGTGCAAAATGATTTATGAGCCTATGGTATGTTCGGCATAAACTGTGCACCTATCATGCGTCAAGATTAGCACTATCGCCAAACGGACCGAAATGAGCTTCCGCTTGAGCCTCGTCACCTAGAAGTACCATTGGGTATGTCCAATATGATTTATGAGCCTATGATACATTTGGTGCAAACCGTGTACCTATCTTGAGTCAAGATTAGTACTATCTCCAAACGGATCAAAACGAGCTTCCACTTGAGGCTCATCACCTAGGAGTACCATCGGTTGCGTCCAAAATGATTACTGAGCCTATGTTACGTTTGGCACAAACCGTGCACCTATCTTGAGTCAAGATTAACATTGTCTCCAAACAGACCAAAATGAACCTCCACCTGAGCCTTGTCACCTAGGAGTACCATCGGGTGCATCCAAAATGATTTCTAACCCTATGGTACTTTTGAGCTAACCATGCATCTATCTTGCATGGATGCTAACTCCATCTTCAAACGGACCAAAACAAGATTCTACATGACCCACATCACCTAGGAGTTCCATCGGGTGCGTCCAAAATGATTTCTGAGCCTATGTACGTTCGGTGCAAACCGTGCACCTATCTTGCGTCAAGATTAGCACTATCTCCAAAGAGACTGAAGCGAGCTTCCACTTAAGCCTCATCACCTTGGAGTATCATTGGGTGCTTCCAAAATGATTTTTGAGCCTATGGTACATTCAGTGCAATGCGTCAAGATTAGCACTATCTCCAAATAGATCGAAACGAGCTTTCACTTGATCCTCGTCAACTTGGAGTACCATCGGGTGTGTCCAAAACGATTTCTAGCCCTATGGTACATTTGGCGCAAACAGTGCACCTATCTTGCATTGACACTAACACCGTCTCCAAATGGACCGAAACAAGATTTGACATGACCCATGACACCAAGGGATTCCATCGGGTGCGTCCAAAATAATTTCCGAGCCAATGGTACATTCGGCGGAAACTGTGCACCTATCTTGCATCAAATTAGCACTATCTCCAAACGGACTAAAACAAGCTTGCACTTGAGCCTCGTCACCTCGGAGTATCATTGGGTGCGTCCAAAACGATTACTAAGCCTATGGTATGTTTGGCGCAAACCGCGCACCTATCTTGCACTGATAGTAAAACCTTCTCCAAATACACCAAAATGAGATTTGACATGACCCACATCACCGAGGGGTTCCATCGTGTATGTTCAAAATGATTTCTAAGCCTATCGTTCAACGTAAACCGTGCATCTACCTTGTGACAAGATTAGCACTATCTCCAAATGGACCAAAACGAGCTTCTATTTGAGCCCCGTCACCTAGGAAGTACCATTGGGTACGTCCAAAATAATTTTTGAGCCCATGATACGTTCGGCACAAACTGTGCACCTATCTTGAGTCAAGATTAGTACTATGTCCAAACCAATCAAAACGAACTTCCACTTGAGCCTCATCACCTAGGAGTACCGTCAGGTGCGTCCAAAACGATTACTGAGCCTATAGTACGTTTGGCACAAACCGTGCACCTATCTTGAGTCAAGATTAACACTATCTCTAAATGGACCGAAATGAGCTTCCACTTGATCCTTGTCTCCTTGGAGTACCATCGGGTGCATCCAAAATGATTTCTGAACCTATGGTACGTTTGATGCAAACCATGTACCTATCTTGCACGGACGCTAACTCCACCTTCGAATGGACCAAAACAAAGATTCCACATGACCCACATCACATAGGAGTTCCATCGGGTGCGCCCAAATTGAGCCTATGGTACATTCGGTAAAAACTGTGCACCTATCTTGTGTCAAGATTGGCACTAGCTCCAAATAGACCAAAATGAGCTTCTACTTGAGCCTTGTCACCTAGCAGTACCATCGGGTGCATCCAAAACGATTTCTGAGCCTATGGTACGTTCTACGCAAACCGTGCACCTCTATTGCACCGATGCTAACTCTGTCTCCAATCAGACCAAAACAAGATTCCACATGACCCACGTTACCTAGAAGTTTCATTGGGTGCATCCCAAACAACTTTCGTGCCAATGGTACATTCGGCGCAAACCGTGCACCTATCTTGCGTCAAGATTAGCACTATCTCCAAACGGAATGAAACGAGCTTCCATTTGAGCCTCGTCACCTCGGAGTTCCATTGGGTGCGTCCAAAACAATTACTGAGCCTGTGGTATGTTTGATGCAAACCGTGCACCTATCTTGCACTGACACTAACACCGTCTCCAAATGGACCGAAAATGAGCTTCCAGCTGAGCCTCGTCACCTAGGAGTACCATCGGGTACGTTCAAAATAATTTCTGAGCCTATGGTACGTTCAGCGCAAACCGTCCAACTATCTTGCGACAAGATTAGCACTATCTCCAAACGGACCGAACCAAGCTTCCACTTGAGCCTCATCATCTTGGAGTACCATTGGGTGCATCCAAAATGATTTCTAACCCTATGGTATGTTTGGCGCAAACTGTGCACCGATATTGCCCTGACACTAAAACCGTCATGGAACGGACCAAAGTGTGATTCCACATGAGCCACATCACCGTGGAGTTCCATCGGCTTCTTCCAAAACGATTTCCAAGCCTGTGGTACATTTGGAGCAAATCGTGCACCTATCTTGCACCGACACTAACACCATTTCCAAACAGACCAAAAAAGTTTCATGTCACCTAGGAGTTCCATTGGAAGCGTCCAAAACAATTGCTGAGCCTATGGTATGTTCGGCATAAACAATGCACCTATCTTGCATCAAGATTAGCACTTTCTCCAAACGGATTGAAATGAGGTTCCACTTGTGCCTCGTCACCACGGAATACAATCAGGTGCGTCCAAAACGATTATTGATCCTATGGTACGTTGGCGCAAACCATGAACCTATCTTGCACCGACACAAACACCGTCTCCAAACGGACGAAAACAAGATTCGCCATGACCCACGTCACCTAGGAGTTCCATCGGGTGCGACCAAAATGATTTTTGAGCCCATGGTATTTTCACGGTAAACTATGCATCTATTTTGCGTCAAGATTAGCACTATCTCCGAACGGACCAAAACGAGCTTCCACATGAGCCTCGTCACCACAGAGTATCATCGGGTGCGTCCAAAACGATTACTAAGCCTATGGTACGTTTGGCGCAAACCGCGCACCTATCTTGCACTGATAGTAAAACCTTCTCCAAATAGACCAAAACGAGATTTGACATGACCCACATCACCTAGGGGTTCCGTCATGTTCGTTCAAAATTATTTCTAAGCCTATAGTACGTTTAGCCTAAACCGTGCACCTATCGTGTGACAAGATTAGCACTATCTCCAAACGGACCAAAATGAGCTTCCATTTGAGCCTCGTCACCTAGGAAGTACCATTGGGTACGTCCAAAATAATTTCTAAGACCATGATATGTTCGGCACAAACTGTGCACATATCTTGAGTCAAGATTAGTACTATCTCCAAACCAATCGAAACGAGCTTCCACTTGAGCCTCATCACCTATGAGTACCGTCGGGTGCGTCCAAAACGATTACTGAGCCTATGGTACGTTTGGCACAAACCGTGCACCTATCTTGAGTCAAGATTAACACTATCTCCAATCGGACCGAAATGAGCTTCCACTTGAGCCTCGTCTCTTCGGAGTACCATTAGGTGCATCCAAAATAATTTCTGAACCTATGGTACGTTTGATGCAAACCATGCACCTATCTTGCACGGACGCTAACTCCGCCTTCGAACGGACCAAAATAATATTCCACATGACCCACATCACATAGGAGTTCTATCGGGTATCCAAATTGAGCCTATGGTACATTCGGTACAAACTATGCACCTATCTTGTGTCAAAATTGGCACTATCTCTAAATGGACCAAAATGAGCTTCCACTTGAGCCTCGTCACCTAGCAGTACCATCGGGTGCATCCAAAATGATTTCTGATCCTATGGTACGTTCTGCGCAAACCGTGCACCTCTCTTGCACCGATGCTAACTTTGTCCACAATCGGACCAAAACAAGATTCCACTTGACCCACGTTACCTAGAAGTTCTGTCGGGTGCATCCCAAACAACATTCGAGCCAATGGTATATTCGGCGCAAACCGTGCACCTATGTTGCGTCAAGATTAGCACTATCTCCAAACGGAATGAAACGAGCTTCCATTTGAGCCTCGTCACCTCAGAGTTCCATCGCGTGCGTCCAAAACAATTACTGAGCCTGTGGTATGTTTGACGCAAATCGTGCATCTATCTTGCACTGACACTAACACCGTCTCCAAATGGACTGAAATGAGATTTGACTTGACCCATGTCACCTAGGGGTTCCATCGGGTACGTTCAAAATGATTTCCGAGCCTATGGTACGTTCAGCGCAAACCGTGCAACTATCTTGCGACAAGATTAGCACTATCTCCAAACGGACTGAAACGAGCTTCCACTTGAGCCTCGTCATCTTGGAGTACCATTGGGTGCAGCCAAAATGATTTCTAACCCTATGGTATGTTTGGCGCAAACTGTGCATCGATCTTGCCCTAACACTAAAACCGTCATGGAACGGACCAAAATGTGATTCCACATGAGCCACATCACCGAGGAGTTCCATCGGCTTCTTCCAAAACGATTTCCAATCCTATGGTACATTTGGAGCAAATCGTGCACCTATCTTACACCGACACTAACATCATTTCCAAACGGACCAAAAAAGTTTCATGTCACCTAGGAGTTCAATTGGAAGCGTCCAAAACAATTGCCGAGCCTATGGTATGTTCGGCATAAACAATGCACCTATCTTGCATCAAGATTAGCACTTTCTCCAAACGGGTTGAAACGAGGTTCCACTTGTGCCTCGTCACCTCGGAATACAATCAGGTCCGTCCAAAACGATTATTGATCCCTATGGTACGTTGGCGCAAACCATGCACTTATCTTGCACCGACACTAACACCGTCTCCAAACGGACGAAAACAAGATTCGCCATGACCCACGTCACCTAGGAGTTCCATCGGGTGCGACCAAAATGATGTTTGAGCCCATGGTATTTTCGTTGTAAACTATGCATCGATTTTGCATCAAGATTAGCACTATCTCCAAACGGACCGAAACGAGCTTCCACATGAGCCTCATCACCTTAGAGAATCATCGGGTGCGTCCAAAACGATTACTAAGCCTATGGTACGTTTGGCGCAAACCGCGCATCTATCTTGCACTGATAGTAAAACCTTCTCCAAATAGACCAAAACGAGATTTGACATGACCCACGTCACCTAGGGGTTCCGTCATGTTCGTTCAAAATGATTTCTAAGCCTATAGTACGTTTAGCCTAAACCGTGCACCTATCTTATGACAAGATTAGCACTATCTCCAAACGGACCAAAACGAGCTTCCATTTGAGCCTCGTCACCTATGGGGTACCATTGGGTACGTCCAAAAAAATTTCTGAGCCCATGATACGTTCGGCACAAACTGTGTGCCTATCTTGAGTCAAGATTAGTACTATCTCCAAACCAATCAAAACGAGCTTCCACTTGAGCCTCATCACCTAGGAGTACCGTCGAGTGCGTCCAAAACGATTACTGAGCCTATGGTACGTTTGGCACAAACCGTGCACCTATCTTGAGTCAATATTAACATTATCTCCAAACGGACCGAAATGAGCTTCCACTTGAGCCTCGTCTCCTCGGAGTACCATCGGGTGCATCCAAAATAATTTCTGAACCTATGGTATGTTTGATGCAAACCATGCACCTATCTTGCACGGACGCTAACTCCGCCTTCGAACGGACCAAAACAATATTCCACATGACCCACATCACATAGGAGTTCTATCGGGTGTCCAAATTAAGCCTATGGTACATTCGGTACAAACTATGCACCTATCTTGTGTCAAAATTGGCACTATCTCTAAATAGACCAAAATGAGCTTCCACTTGAGCCTCGTCACCTAGCAGTACCATCGGGTGCATCCATCTTGCCCTAACACTAAAACCGTCATGGAACGGACCAAAATGTGATTCCACATGAGCCACATCACCGAGGAGTTCCATCGGCTTCTTCCAAAACGATTTCCAATCCTATGGTACATTTGGAGCAAATCGTGCACCTATCTTGCACCGACACTAACACCATTTCCAAACGGACCAAAAAAGTTTCATGTTACCTAGGAGTTCTATTGGAAGCGTCCAAAACAATTGCCGAGCCTATGGTATGTTCGGCATAAACAAATGCACCTATCTTGCATCAAGATTAGCACTTTCTCCAAACGGATTGAAACGAGGTTCCACTTGTGCCTCGTCACCTCGGAATACAATCAGGTCCGTCCAAAATGAATATTGATCCTATGGTACGTTGGCGCAAACCATGCACCTATCTTGCACCGACACTAACACCGTCTCCAAACGGACGAAAACAAGATTCGCCATGACCCACGTCACCTAGGAGTTCCATCAGGTGCGACCAAAATGATTTTTGAGCCCATGGTATTTTCGGGGTAAACTATGCATCTATTTTGCGTCAAGATTAGCACTATCTCCAAACGGACCGAAACGAGCTTCCACATGAGCCTCGTCACCTTAGAGTATCATCGGGTGCGTCCAAAACGATTACTAAGCCTATGGTACGTTTGGCGCAAACCGCGCACCTATCTTGCACTGATAGTAAAACCTTCTCCACATAGACCAAAACGAGATTTTACATGACCCACATCACCTAGGGGTTCCGTCATGTTCGTTCAAAATGATTTCTAAGGCTATAGTACGTTCAGCCTAAACCGTGCACCTATCTTGTGACAAGATTAGCACTATCTCCAAACGGACCAAAACGAGCTTCCATTTGAGCCTCGTCACCTAGGAGGTACCATTGGGTACGTCCAAAAAAAATTCTGAGCCCATGATACGTTCGGCACAAACTGGGCACCTATCTTGAGTCAAGATTAGTACTATCTCCAAACCAATCAAAACAAGCTTCCACTTGAGCCTCATCACCTAGGAGTACCGTCGGGTGCGTCCAAAACGATTACTGAGCCTATGGTACGTTTGGCGCAAACCGGGCACCTATCTTGAGTCAAGATTAACACTATCTCCAAACGGACCGAAATGAGCTTCCACTTGAGCCTCGTCTCCTCGGAGTACCATCGGGTGCATCCAAAATAATTTCTGAACCTATGGTATGTTTGATGCAAACCATGCACCTATCTTGCACGGACGCTAACTCCGCCTTCGAACGGACCAAAACAATATTCCACATGACCCACATCACATAGGAGTTCTATCGGGTGTCCAAATTGAGCCTATGGTACATTCGGTACAAACTATGCACCTATCTTGTGTCAAAATTGGCACTATCTCTAAATGGACCAAAATGAGCTTCCACTTGAGCCTCGTCACCTAGCAGTACCATCGGGTGCATCCAAAACGATTTCTGAGCCTATGGTACGTTCTGCGCAAACCGTGCACCTCTCTTGCACCGATGCTAACTTTGTCTCCAATCGGACCAAAACAAGATTCCACATGACCCACGTTACCTAGAAGTTCCGTCGGGTGCATCCCAAACAACTTTCGAGCCAATGGTATATTCGGCGCAAACCGTGCACCTATCTTGCGTCAAGATTAGCACTACCTCCAAACGGAATGAAACGAGCTTCCATTTGAGCCTCGTCACCTCAGAGTTCCATCGCGTGCGTCCAAAACAATTACTGAGCCTGTGGTATGTTTGATGCAAACCGTGCATCTATCTTGCACTGACACTAACACCGTCTCCAAATGGACTGAAATGAGATTTGACATGACCCATGTCACCTAGGGGTTCCATCGGGTACGTTCAAAATGATTTCCGAGCCTATGGTACGTTCAGCGCAAACCGTGCAACTATCTTGCGACAAGATTAGCACTATCTCCAAACGGACTGAAACGAGCTTCCACTTGAGCCTCGTCATCTTGGAGTACCGTTGGGTGCATCCAAAATGATTTCTAACCCTATGGTATGTTTGGCGCAAACTGTGCACCGATCTTGCCCTAACACTAAAACCGTCATGGAACGGACCAAAATGTGATTCCACATGAGCCACATCACCGAGGAGTTCATCGGCTTCTTCCAAAACGATTTCCAATCCTATGGTACATTTGGAGCAAATCGTGCACTATCTTGCACCGACACTAACACCATTTCCAAACGGACCAAAAAAGTTTCATGTCACCTAGGAGTTCCATTGGAAGCGTCCAAAACAATTGCCGAGCCTATGGTATGTTCGGCATAAACAATGCACCTATCTTGCATCAAGATTAGCACTTTCTCCAAACGGATTGAAACGAGGTTCCACTTGTGCCTCGTCACCTCGGAATACAATCAAGTCCGTCCAAAATGAATATTGATCCTATGGTACGTTGGCGCAAACCATGCACCTATCTTGCACCGACACTAACACCGTCTCCAAACGGACGAAAACAAGATTCGCCATGACCCACGTCACCTAGGAGTTCCATCGGGTGCGACCAAAATGATTTTTGAGCCCATGGTATTTTCGGGGTAAACTATGCATCTATTTTACGTCAAGATTAGCACTATCTCCAAACGGACCCATGATACGTTCGGCACAAACTGTGCACCTATCTTGAGTCAAGATTAGTACTATCTCCAAACCTATCAAAACGAGCTTCCACTTGAGCCTCATCACCTAGGAGTACCGTCGGGTGCGTCCAAAACGATTACTGAGCCTATGGTACGTTTGGCGCAAACCGGACACCTATCTTGAGTCAAGATTAACACTATCTCCAAACGGACCGAAATGAGCTTCCACTTGAGCCTCGTCTCCTCGGAGTACCATCGGGTGCATCCAAAATAATTTCTGAACCTATGGTATGTTTGATGCAAACCATGCACCTATCTTGCACGGACGCTAACTCCGCCTTCGAACGGACCAAAACAATATTCCACATGACCCACATCACATAGGAGTTCTATCGGGTGTCCAAATTGAGCCTATGGTACATTCGGTACAAACTATGCACCTATCTTGTGTTAAAATTGGCACTATCTCTAAATGGACCAAAATGAGCTTCCACTTGAGCCTCGTCACCTAGCAGTACCATCGGGTGCATCCAAAACGATTTCTGAGCCTATGGTACGTTCTGCGCAAACCGTGCACCTCTCTTGCACCGATGCTAACTTTGTCTCCAATCGGACCAAAACAAGATTCCATATGACCCACGTTACCTAGAAGTTCCGTCGGGTGCATCCCAAACAACTTTCGAGCCAATGGTATATTCGGCGCAAACCGTGCACCTATCTTGCGTCAAGATTAGCACTATCTCCAAACGGAATGAAACGAGCTTCCATTTGAGCCTCGTCACCTCAGAGTTCCATCGCGTGCGTCCAAAACAATTACTGAGCCTGTGGTATGTTTGACGCAAACCATGCATCTATCTTGCACTGACACTAACACCGTCTCCAAATAGACTGAAATGAGATTTGACATGACCCATGTCACCTAGGGGTTCCATCGGGTACGTTCAAAATGATTTCCGAGCCTATGGTACGTTCAGCGCAAACCGTGCAACTATCGTGCGACAAGATTAGCACTATCTCCAAACGGACTGAAACGAGCTTCCACTTGAGCCTCGTCATCTTGGAGTACCGTTGGGTGCATCCAAAATGATTTCTAACCCTATGGTATGTTTAGCGCAAACTGTGCACCGATCTTGCCCTAACACTAAAACCGTCATGGAACGGACCAAAATGTGATTCCACATGAGCCACATCACCGAGGAGTTCCATCGGCTTCTTCCAAAACGATTTCCAATCCTATGGTACATTTGGAGCAAATCGTGCACTATCTTGCACCGACACTAACACCATTTCCAAACGGACCAAAAAAGTTTCATGTCACCTAGGAGTTCCATTGGAAGCGTCCAAAACAATTGCCGAGCCTATGGTATGTTCGGCATAAACAATGCACCTATCTTGCATCAAGATTAGCACTTTCTCCAAACGGATTGAAACGAGGTTCCACTTGTGCCTCGTCACCTCGGAATACAATCAAGTCCGTCCAAAATGAATATTGATCCTATGGTACGTTGGCGCAAACCATGCACCTATCTTGCACCGACACTAACACCGTCTCCAAACGGACGAAAACAAGATTCGCCATGACCCACGTCACCTAGGAGTTCCATCGGGTGCGACCAAAATGATTTTTGAGCCCATGGTATTTTCGGGGTAAACTATGCATCTATTTTGCGTCAAGATTAGCACTATCTCCAAACGGACCGAAACGAGCTTCCACATGAGCCTCGTCACCTTAGAGTATCATCGGGTGCGTCCAAAACGATTACTAAGCCTATGGTACGTTTGGCGCAAACCGCGCACCTATCTTGCACTGATAGTAAAACCTTCTCCACATAGACCAAAACGAGATTTGACATGACCCACATCACCTAGGGGTTCCGTCATGTTCGTTCAAAATGATTTCTAAGCCTATAGTACGTTCAGCCTAAACCGTGCACCTATCTTGTGACAAGATTAGCACTATCTCCAAACGGACCAAAACGAGCTTCCATTTGAGCCTCGTCACCTAGGAGGTACCATTGGGTACGTCCAAAAAAATTTCTGAGCCCATGATACGTTCGGCACAAACTGTGCACCTATCTTGAGTCAAGATTAGTACTATCTCCAAACCAATCAAAACGAGCTTCCACTTGAGCCTCATCACCTAGGAGTACCGTCGGGTGCGTCCAAAACGATTACTGAGCCTATGGTACGTTTGGCGCAAACCGGACACCTATCTTGAGTCAAGATTAACACTATCTCCAAACGGACCGAAATGAGCTTCCACTTGAGCCTCATCTCCTCGGAGTACCATCGGGTGCATCCAAAATAATTTCTGAACCTATGGTATGTTTGATGCAAACCATGCACCTATCTTGCACGGACGCTAACTCCGCCTTCGAACGGACCAAAACAATATTCCACATGACCCACATCACATAGGAGTTCTATCGGGTGTCCAAATTGAGCCTATGGTACATTCGGTACAAACTATGCACCTATCTTGTGTTAAAATTGGCACTATCTCTAAATGGACCAAAATGAGCTTCCACTTGAGCCTCGTCACCTAGCAGTACCATCGGGTGCATCCAAAACGATTTCTGAGCCTATGGTACGTTCTGCGCAAACCGTGCACCTCTCTTGCACCGATGCTAACTTTGTCTCCAATCGGACCAAAACAAGATTCCACATGACCCACGTTACCTAGAAGTTCTGTCGGGTGCATCCCAAACAACTTTCGAGCCAATGGTATATTCGGCGCAAACCGTGCACCTATGTTGCGTCAAGATTAGCACTATCTCCAAACGGAATGAAACGAGCTTCCATTTGAGCCTCGTCACCTCAGAGTTCCATCGCGTGCGTCCGAAACAATTACTGAGCCTGTGGTATGTTTGACGCAAACCATGCATCTATCTTGCACTGACACTAACACCGTCTCCAAATAGACTGAAATGAGATTTGACATGACCCATGTCACCTAGGGGTTCCATCGGGTACGTTCAAAATGATTTCCGAGCCTATGGTACGTTCAGCGCAAACCGTGCAACTATCTTGCGACAAGATTAGCACTATCTCCAAACGGACTGAAACGAGCTTCCACTTGAGCCTCGTCATCTTGGAGTACCGTTGGGTGCATCCAAAATGATTTCTAACCCTATGGTATGTTTAGCGCAAACTGTGCACCGATCTTGCCCTAACACTAAAACCGTCATGGAACGGACCAAAATGTGATTCCACATGAGCCACATCACCGAGGAGTTCCATCGGCTTCTTCCAAAACGATTTCCAATCCTATGGTACATTTGGAGCAAATCGTGCACTATCTTGCACCGACACTAACACCATTTCCAAACGGACCAAAAAAGTTTCATGTCACCTAGGAGTTCCATTGGAAGCGTCCAAAACAATTGCCGAGCCTATGGTATGTTCGGCATAAACAATGCACCTATCTTGCATCAAGATTAGCACTTTCTCCAAACGGATTGAAACGAGGTTCCACTTGTGCCTCGTCACCTCGGAATACAATCTGGTCCGTCCAAAATGAATATTGATCCTATGGTACGTTGGCGCAAACCATGCACCTATCTTGCACCGACACTAACACCGTCTCCAAACGGACGAAAACAAGATTCGCCATGACCACCGTCACCTAGGAGTTCCATCGGGTGCGACCAAAATGATTTTTGAGCCCATGGTATTTTCGGGGTAAACTATGCATCTATTTTGCGTCAAGATTAGCACTATCTCCAAACGGACCGAAACGAGCTTCCACATGAGCCTCGTCACCTTAGAGTATCATCGGGTGCGTCCAAAACGATTACTAAGCCTATGTTACGTTTGGCGCAAACCGCGCACCTATCTTGCACTGATAGTAAAACCTTCTCCACATAGACCAAAACGAGATTTGACATGACCCACATCACCTAGGGGTTCCGTCATGTTCGTTCAAAATGATTTCTAAGCCTATAGTACGTTCAGCCTAAACCGTGCACCTATCTTGTGACAAGATTAGCACTATCTCCAAACGGACCAAAACGAGCTTCCATTTGAGCCTCGTCACCTAGGAGGTACCATTGGGTACGTCCAAAAAAATTTCTGAGCCCATGATACGTTCGGCACAAACTGTGCACCTATCTTGAGTCAAGATTAGTACTATCTCCAAACCAATCAAAACGAGCTTCCACTTGAGCCTCATCACCTAGGAGTACCGTCGGGTGCGTCCAAAACGATTACTGAGCCTATGGTACGTTTGGCGCAAACCGGACACCTATCTTGAGTCAAGATTAACACTATCTCCAAACGGACCGAAATGAGCTTCCACTTGAGCCTCGTCTCCTCGGAGTACCATCGGGTGCATCCAAAATAATTTCTGAACCTATGGTATGTTTGATGCAAACCATGCACCTATCTTGCACGGACGCTAACTCCGCCTTCGAACGGACCAAAACAATATTCCACATGACCCACATCACATAGGAGTTCTATCGGGTGTCCAAATTGAGCCTATGGTACATTCGGTACAAACTATGCACCTATCTTGTGTCAAAATTGGCACTATCTCTAAATGGACCAAAATGAGCTTCCACTTGAGCCTCGTCACCTAGCAGTACCATCGGGTGCATCCAAAACGATTTCTGAGCCTATGGTACGTTCTGCGCAAACCGTGCACCTCTCTTGCACCGATGCTAACTTTGTCTCCAATCGGACCAAAACAAGATTCCACATGACCCACGTTACCTAGAAGTTCCGTCGGGTGCATCCCAAACAACTTTCGAGCCAATGGTATATTCGGCGCAAACCGTGCACCTATCTTGCGTCAAGATTAGCACTATCTCCAAACGGAATGAAACGAGCTTCCATTTGAGCCTCGTCACCTCAGAGTTCCATCGCGTGCGTCCAAAACAATTACTGAGCCTGTGGTATGTTTGACGCAAACCATGCATCTATCTTGCACTGACACTAACACCATCTCCAAATGGACTGAAATGAGATTTGACATGACCCATGTCACCTAGGGGTTCCATCGGGTACGTTCAAAATGATTTCCGAGCCTATGGTACGTTCAGCGCAAACCGTGCAACTATCTTGCGACAAGATTAGCACTATCTCCAAACGGACTGAAACGAGCTTCCACTTGAGCCTCGTCATCTTGGAGTACCGTTGGGTGCATCCAAAATGATTTCTAACCCTATGGTATGTTTGGCGCAAATTGTGCACCGATCTTGCCCTAACACTAAAACCGTCATGGAACGGACCAAAATGTGATTCCACATGAGCCACATCACCGAGGAGTTCCATCGGCTTCTTCCAAAACGATTTCCAATCCTTTGGTACATTTGGAGCAAATCGTGCACCTATCTTGCACCGACACTAACACCATTTCCAAACGGACCAAAAAAGTTTCATGTCACCTAGGAGTTCCATTGGAAGCGTCCAAAACAATTGCCGAGCCTATGGTATGTTCGGCATAAACAAATGCACCTATCTTGCATCAAGATTAGCACTTTCTCCAAACGGATTGAAACGAGGTTCCACTTGTGCCTCGTCACCTCGGAATACAATCAGGTCCATCCAAAATGAATATTGATCCTATGGTACGTTGGCGCAAACCATGCACCTATCTTGCACCGACACAAACACCGTCTCCAAACGGACGAAAACAAGATTCGCCATGACCCACGACACCTAGGAGTTCCATCGGGTGCGACCAAAATGATTTTTGAGCCCATGGTATTTTCGGGGTAAACTATGCATCTATTTTGCGTCATGATTAGCACTATCTCCAAACGGACCGAAACGAGCTTCCACATGAGCCTCATCACCTTAGAGTATCATCGGGTGCGTCCAAAACGATTACTAAGCCTATGGTACATTTGGCGCAAACCGCGCACCTATCTTGCACTGATAGTAAAACCTTCTCCACATAGACCAAAACGAGATTTGACATGACCCACATCACCTAGGGGTTCCGTCATGTTCGTTCAAAATGATTTCTAAGCCTATAGTACGTTCAGCCTAAACCGTGCACCTATCTTGTGACAAGATTAGCACTATCTCCAAATGGACCAAAACGAGCTTTCATTTGAGCCTCGTCACCTAGGAGGTACCATTGGGTACGTCCAAAAAAATTTCTGAGCCCATGATACGTTCGGCACAAACTGTGCACCTATCTTGAGTCAAGATTAGTACTATCTTTAAACCAATCAAAACGAGCTTCCACTTGAGCCTCATCACCTAGGAGTACCGTCGGGTGCGTCCAAAACGATTACTGAGCCTATGGTACGTTTGGCGCAAACCGGACACCTATCTTGAGTCAAGATTAACACTATCTCCAAACGGACCGAAATGAGCTTCCACTTGAGCCTCGTCTCCTCGGAGTACCATCGGGTGCATCCAAAATAATTTCTGAACCTATGGTATGTTTGATGCAAACCATGCACCTATCTTGCACGGACGCTAACTCCGCCTTCGAACGGACCAAAATAATATTCCACATGACCCACATCACATAGGAGTTCTATCGGGTGTCCAAATTGAGCCTATGGTACATTCGGTACAAACTATGCACCAATCTTGTGTCAAAATTGGCACTATCTCTAAATGGACCAAAATGAGCTTCCACTTGAGCCTCGTCACCTAGCAGTACCATCGGGTGCATCCAAAACGATTTCTGAGCCTATGGTACGTTCTGCGCAAACCGTGCACCTCTCTTGCACCGATGCTAACTTTGTCTCCAATCGGACCAAAACAAGATTCCACATGACCCACATTACCTAGAAGTTCCGTCGGGTGCATCCCAAACAACTTTCGAGCCAATGGTATATTCGGCGCAAACCGTGCACCTATCTTGCGTCAAGATTAGCACTATCTCTAAACGGAATGAAACGAGCTTCCATTTGAGCCTCGTCACCACAGAGTTCCATCGCGTGCGTCTAAAACAATTACTGAGCCTGTGGTATGTTTGACGCAAACCGTGCATCTATCTTGCACTGACACTAACACCGTCTCCAAACGGACTGAAATGAGATTTGACATGACCCATGTCACCTAGGGGTTCCATCGGGTACGTTCAAAATGATTTCCGAGCCTATGGTACATTCAGCGCAAACCGTGCAACTATCTTGCGACAAGATTAGCACTAACCAAACGGACTGAAACGAGCTTCCACTTGAGCCTCGTCATCTTGGAGTACCGTTGGGTGCATCCAAAATGATTTCTAACCCTATGGTATGTTTGGCGCAAACTGTGCACCGATCTTGCCCTAACACTAAAACCGTCATGGAACGGACCAAAATGTGATTCCACATGAGCCACATCACCGAGGAGTTCCATCGGCTTCTTCCAAAACGATTTCCAATCCTATGGTACATTTGGAGCAAATCGTGCACCTATCTTGCACCGACACTAACACCATTTCCAAACGGACCAAAAATGTTTCATGTCACCTAGGAGTTCCATTGGAAGCGTCCAAAACAATTGCCGAGCCTATGGTATGTTCGGCATAAACAAATGCACCTATCTTGCATCAAGATTAGCACTTTCTCCAAACGGATTGAAATGAGGTTCCACTTGTGCCTCGTCACCTCGGAATACAATCAGGTCTGTCCAAAATGAATATTGATCCTATGGTACGTTGGCGCAAACCATGCACCTATCTTGCACCGACACTAACACCGTCTCCAAACGGACGAAAACAAGATTCGCCATGACCCACGTCACCTAGGAGTTCCATCGGGTGCGACCAAAATGATTTTTGAGCCCATGGTATTTTCGGGGTAAACTATGCATCTATTTTGCGTCAAGATTAGCACTATCTCCAAACGGACCGAAACGAGCTTCCATATGAGCCTCGTCACCTTAGAGTATCATCGGGTGCGTCCAAAACGATTACTAAGCCTATGGTACGTTTGGCGCAAACCGCGCACCTATCTTGCACTGATAGTAAAACCTTCTCCACATAGACCAAAACGAGATTTGACATGACCCACATCACCTAGGGGTTCCGTCATGTTCGTTCAAAATGATTTCTAAGCCTATAGTACGTTCAGCCTAAACCGTGCACCTATCTTGTGACAAGATTAGCACTATCTCCAAACGGACCAAAACGAGCTTCCATTTGAGCCTCGTCACCTAGGAGGTACCATTGGGTACGTCCAAAAAATTTCTGAGCCCATGATATGTTCGGCACGAACTGTGCACCTATCTTGAGTCAAGATTAGTACTATCTTCAAACCAATCAAAACGAGCTTCCACTTGAGCCTCATCACCAAGGAGTACCGTCGGGTGCGTCCAAAACGATTACTGAGCCTATGGTACGTTTGGCGCAAACCGGGCACCTATCTTGAGTCAAGATTAACACTATCTCCAAACGGACCGAAATGAGCTTCCACTTGAGCCTCGTCTCCTCGGAGTACCATCGGGTGCATCCAAAATAATTTCTGAACCTATGGTATGTTTGATGCAAACCATGCACCTATCTTGCACGGACGCTAACTCCGCCTTCGAACGGACCAAAACAATATTCCACATGACCCACATCACATAGGAGTTCTATCGGGTGTCCAAATTGAGCCTATGGTACATTCGGTACAAACTATGCACCTATCTTGTGTCAAAATTGGCACTATCTCTAAATGGACCAAAATGAGCTTCCACTTGAGCCTCGTCACCTAGCAGTACCATCGGGTGCATCCAAAACGATTTCTGAGCCTATGGTACATTCTGCGCAAACCGTGCACCTCTCTTGCACCGATGCTAACTTTGTCTCCAATCGGACCAAAACAAGATTCCACATGACCCACGTTACCTAGAAGTTCCGTCGGGTGCATCCCAAACAACTTTCGAGCCAATGGTATATTCGGCGCAAACCGTGCACCTATCTTGCGTCAAGATTAGCAATATCTCCAAACGGAATGAAACGAGCTTCCATTTGAGCCTCGTCACCTAAGAGTTCCATCGCGTGCGTCCAAAACAATTACTGAGCCTGTGGTATGTTTGACGCAAACCGTGCATCTATCTTGCACTGACACTAACACCGTCTCCAAATGGACTGAAGTGAGATTTGACATGACCCATGTCACCTAGGGGTTCCATCGGGTACGTTCAAAATGATTTCCGAGCCTATGGTACGTTCAGCGCAAACCGTGCAACTATCTTGCGACAAGATTAGCACTATCTCCAAACGGACTGAAACGAGCTTCCACTTGAGCCTCGTCATCTTGGAGTACCGTTGGGTGCATCCAAAATGATTTCTAACCCTATGGTATGTTTGGCGCAAACTGTGCACCGATCTTGCCCTAACACTAAAACCGTCATGGAACGGACCAAAATGTGATTCCACATGAGCCACATCACCGAGAAGTTCCATCGGCTTCTTCCAAAACGATTTCCAATCCTATGGTACATTTGGAGCAAATCGTGCACCTATCTTGCACCGACACTAACACCATTTCCAAACGGACCAAAAAAGTTTCATGTCACCTAGGAGTTCCATTGGAAGCGTCCAAAACAATTGCTGAGCCTATGGTACGTTCGGCATAAACAAATGCACCTATCTTGCATCAAGATTAGCACTTTCTCCAAACGGATTGAAACGAGGTTCCACTTGTGCCTCGTCACCTCGGAATACAATCAGGTCCGTCCAAAATGAATATTGATCCTATGGTACGTTGGCGCAAACCATGCACCTATCTTGCACCGACACTAACACCGTCTCCAAACGGACGAAAACAAGATTCGCCATGACCCACGTCACCTAGGAGTTCCATCGGGTGCGACCAAAATGATTTTTGAGCCCATGGTATTTTCGGGGTAAACTATGCATCTATTTTGCGTCAAGATTAGCACTATCTCCAAACGGACCGAAACGAGCTTCCACATGAGCCTCGTCACCTTAGAGTATCATCGGGTGCGTCTAAAACGATTACTAAGCCTATGGTACGTTTGGCACAAACCGCGCACCTATCTTGCACTGATAGTAAAACCTTCTCCAAATAGACCAAAACGAGATTTGACATGACCCACATCACCTAGGGGTTCCATCATGTTCGTTCAAAATGATTTCTAAGCCTATAGTACGTTCAGCCTAAACCGTGCACCTATCTTGTGACAAGATTAGCACTATCTCCAAACGGACCAAAACGAGCTTCCATTTGAGCCTCGTCACCTAGGAGGTACCATTGGGTACGTCCAAAAAATTTCTGAGCCCATGATATGTTCGGCACAAACTGTGCACCTATCTTGAGTCAAGATTAGTACTATCTCCAAACCAATCAAAACGAGCTTCCACTTGAGCCTCATCACCAAGGAGTACCGTCGGGTGCGTCCAAAACGATTACTGATTCTATGGTACGTTTGGCGCAAACCGGGCACCTATCTTGAGTCAAGATTAACACTATCTCCAAACGGACCGAAATGAGTTTCCACTTGAGCCTCGTCTCCTCGGAGTACCATCGGGTGCATCCAAAATAATTTCTAAACCTATGGTATGTTTGATGCAAACCATGCACCTATCTTGCACGGACGCTAACTCCGCCTTCGAACGGACCAAAACAATATTCCACATGACCCACATCACATAGGAGTTCTATCGGGTGTCCAAATTGAGCCTATGGTACATTCGGTACAAACTATGCACCTATCTTGTGTCAAAATTGGCACTATCTCTAAATGGACCAAAATGAGCTTCCACTTGAGCCTCGTCACGTAGCAGTACCATCGGGTGCATCCAAAACGATTTCTGAGCCTATGGTACATTCTGCGCAAACCGTGCACCTCTCTTGCACCGATGCTAACTTTGTCTCCAATCGGACCAAAACAAGATTCCACATGACCCACGTTACCTAGAAGTTCCGTCGGGTGCATCCCAAACAACTTTCGAGCCAATGGTATATTCGGCGCAAACCGTGCACCTATCTTGCGTCAAGATTAGCACTATCTCCAAACGGAATGAAACGAGCTTCCATTTGAGCCTCGTCACCTCAGAGTTCCATCGCGTGCGTCTAAAACAATTACTGAGCCTGTGGTATGTTTGACGCAAACCGTGCATCTATCTTGCACTGACACTAACACCGTCTCCAAATGGACTGAAATGAGATTTGACATGACCCATGTCACCTAGGGGTTCCATCGGGTACGTTCAAAATGATTTCCGAGCCTATGGTACGTTCAGCGCAAACCGTGCAACTATCTTGCGACAAGATTAGCACTATCTCCAAACGGACTGAAACGAGCTTCCACTTGAGCCTCGTCATCTTGGAGTACCGTTGGGTGCATCCAAAATGATTTCTAACCCTATGGTATGTTTGGCGCAAACTGTGCACCGATCTTGCCCTAACACTAAAACCGTCATGGAACGGACCAAAATGTGATTCCACATGAGCCACATCACCGAGGAGTTCCATCGGCTTCTTCCAAAACGATTTCCAATCCTATGGTACATTTGGAGCAAATCGTGCACCTATCTTGCATCGACACTAACACCATTTCCAAACGGACCAAAAAAGTTTCATCTCACCTAGGAGTTCCATTGGAAGCGTCCAAAACAATTGCCGAGCCTATGGTATGTTCGGCATAAACAATGCACCTATCTTGCATCAAGATTAGCACTTTCTCCAAACGGATTGAAACGAGGTTCCACTTGTGCCTCGTCACCTCGGAATACAATCAGGTCCGTCCAAAATGAATATTGATCCTATGGTACGTTGGCGCAAACCATGCACCTATCTTGCACCGACACTAACACCGTCTCCAAACGGACGAAAACAAGATTCGCCATGACCCACGTCACCTAGGAGTTCCATCGGGTGCGACCAAAATGATTTTTGAGCCCATGGTATTTTCGGGGTAAACTATGCATCTATTTTGCGTCAAGATTAGCACTATCTCCAAACGGACCGAAACGAGCTTCCACATGAGCCTCGTCACCTTAGAGTATCATCGGGTGCGTCCAAAACGATTACTAAGCCTATGGTACGTTTGGCACAAACCGCGCACCTATCTTGCACTGATAGTAAAACCTTCTCCAAATAGACCAAAACGAGATTTGACATGACCCACATCACCTAGGGGTTCCGTCATGTTCGTTCAAAATGATTTCTAAGCCTATAGTACGTTCAGCCTAAACCGTGCACCTATCTTGTGACAAGTTTAGCACTATCTCCAAACGGACCAAAACGAGCTTCCATTTGAGCCTCGTCACCTAGGAGGTACCATTGGGTACGTCCAAAAAATTTCTGAGCCCATGATATGTTTGGCACAAACTGTGCACCTATCTTGAGTCAAGATTAGTACTATCTCCAAACCAATCAAAACGAGCTTCCACTTGAGCCTCATCACCAAGGAGTACCGTCGGGTGCGTCCAAAATGATTACTGAGCCTATGGTACGTTTGGCGCAAACCGGGCACCTATCTTGAGTCAAGATTAACACTATCTCCAAACGGACCGAAATGAGCTTCCACTTGAGCCTCGTCTCCTCGGAGTACCATCGGGTGCATCCAAAATAATTTCTGAACCTATGGTATGTTTGATGCAAACCATGCACCTATCTTGCACGGACGCTAACTCCGCCTTCGAACGGACCAAAACAATATTCCACATGACCCACATCACATAGGAGTTCTATCGGGTGTCCAAATTGAGCCTATGGTACATTCGGTACAAACTATGCACCTATCTTGTGTCAAAATTGGCACTATCTCTAAATGGACCAAAATGAGCTTCCACTTGAGCCTCGTCACGTAGCAGTACCATCGGGTGCATCCAAAACGATTTCTGAGCCTATGGTACGTTCTGCGCAAACCGTGCACCTCTCTTGCACCGATGCTAACTTTGTCTCCAATCGGACCAAAACAAGATTCCACATGACCCACGTTACCTAGAAGTTCCGTCGGGTGCATCCCAAACAACTTTCGAGCCAATGGTATATTCGGCGCAAACCGTGCACCTATCTTGCGTCAAGATTAGCACTATCTCCAAACGGAATGAAACGAGCTTCCATTTGAGCCTCGTCACCTCAGAGTTCCATCGCGTGTGTCTAAAACAATTACTGAGCCTGTGGTATGTTTGACGCAAACCGTGCATCTATCTTGCACTGACACTAACACCGTCTCCAAATGGACTGAAATGAGATTTGACATGACCCATGTCACCTAGGGGTTCCATCGGGTACGTTCAAAATGATTTCCGAGCCTATGGTACGTTCAGCGCAAACCGTGCAACTATCTTGCGACAAGATTAGCACTATCTCCAAACGGACTGAAACGAGCTTCCACTTGAGCCTCGTCATCTTGGAGTACCGTTGGGTGCATCCAAAATGATTTCTAACCCTATGGTATGTTTGGCGCAAACTGTGCACCGATCTTGCCCTAACACTAAAACCGTCATGGAACGGACCAAAATGTGATTCCACATGAGCCACATCACCGAGGAGTTCCATCGGCTTCTTCCAAAACGATTTCCAATCCTATGGTACATTTGGAGCAAATCGTGCACCTATCTTGCACCGACACTAACACCATTTCCAAACGGACCAAAAAAGTTTCATGTCACCTAGGAGTTCCATTGGAAGCGTCCAAAACAATTGCCGAGCCTATGGTATGTTCGGCATAAACAATGCACCTATCTTGCATCAAGATTAGCACTTTCTCCAAACGGATTGAAACGAGTTTCCACTTGTGCCTCGTCACCTCGGAATACAATCAGGTCTGTCCAAAATGAATATTGATCCTATGGTACGTTGGCGCAAACCATGCACCTATCTTGCACCGACACTAACACCGTCTCCAAACGGACGAAAACAAGATTCGCCATGACCCACGTCACCTAGGAGTTCCATCGGGTGCGACCAAAATGATTTTTGAGCCCATGGTGTTTTCGGGGTAAACTATGCATCTATTTTGCGTCAAGATTAGCACTATCTCCAAACGGACCGAAACGAGCTTCCACATGAGCCTCGTCACCTTAGAGTATCATCGGGTGCGTCCAAAACGATTACTAAGCCTATGGTACGTTTGGCGCAAACCGCGCACATATCTTGCACTGATAGTAAAACCTTCTCCAAATAGACCAAAACGAGATTTGTCATGACCCACATCACCTAGGGGTTCCGTCATGTTCGTTCAAAATGATTTCTAAGCCTATAGTACGTTCAGCCTAAACCGTGCACCTATCTTGTGACAAGATTAGCACTATCTCCAAACGGACCAAAACGAGCTTCCATTTGAGCCTCGTCACCTAGGAGGTACCATTGGGTATGTCCAAAAAAATTTCTGAGCCCATGATACGTTCGGCACAAACTGTGCACCTATCTTGAGTCAAGATTAGTACTATCTCCAAACCAATCAAAACGAGCTTCCACTTGAGCCCCATCACCTAGGAGTACCGTCGGGTGCGTCCAAAACGATTACTGAGCCTATGGTACGTTTGGCGCAAACCGGACACCTATCTTGAGTCAAGATTAACAATATCTCCAAATGGACCGAAATGAGCTTCCACTTGAGCCTCGTCTCCTCGGAGTACCATCGGGTGCATCCAAAATAATTTCTGAACCTATGGTATGTTTGATGCAAAACATGCACCTATCTTGCACGGACGCTAACTCCGCCTTCGAACAGACCAAAACAATATTCCACATGACCCACATCACATAGGAGTTCTATCGGGTGTCCAAATTGAGCCTATGGTACATTCGGTACAAACTATGCACCTATCTTGTGTCAAAATTGGCACTATTTCTAAATGGACCAAAATGAGCTTCCACTTGAGCCTCGTCACCTAGCAGTACCATCGGGTGCATCCAAAACGATTTCTGAGCCTATGGTACGTTCTGCGCAAACCGTGCACCTCTCTTGCACCGATGCTAACTTTGTCTCCAATCGGACCAAAACAAGATTCCACATGACCCACGTTACCTAGAAGTTCCGTCGGGTGCATCCCAAACAACTTTCGAGCCAATGGTATATTCGGCGCAAACCGTGCACCTATCTTGCGTCAAGATTAGCACTATCTCCAAACGGAATGAAACGAGCTTCCATTTGAGCCTCGTCACCTCAGAGTTCCATCGCGTGCGTCCAAAACAATTACTGAGCCTGTGGTATGTTTGACGCAAACCGTGCATCTATCTTGCACTGACACTAACACCGTCTCCAAATGGACTGAAATGAGATTTGACATGACCCATGTCACCTAGGGGTTCCATCGGGTACGTTCAAAATGATTTCCGAGCCTATGGTACGTTCAGCGCAAACCGTGCAACTATCTTGCGACAAGATTAGCACTATCTCCAAACGGACTGAAACAAGCTTTCACTTGAGCCTCGTCATCTTGGAGTACCGTTGGGTGCATCCAAAATGATTTCTAACCCTATGGTATGTTTGGCGCAAACTGTGCACCGATCTTGCCCTAACACTAAAACCGTCATGGAACGGACCAAAATGTGATTCCACATGAGCCACATCACCGAGGAGTTCCATCGGCTTCTTCCAAAACGATTTCCAATCCTATGGTACATTTAGAGCAAATCGTGCACCTATCTTGCACCGACACTAACACCATTTCCAAACGGACCAAAAAAGTTTCATGTCACCTAGGAGTTCCATTGGAAGCGTCCAAAACAATTGCCGAGCCTATGGTATGTTCGGCATAAACAATGCACCTATCTTGCATCAAGATTAGCACTTTCTCCAAACGGATTGAAACGAGGTTCCACTTGTGCCTCGTCACCTCGGAATACAATCAGGTCCGTCCAAAATGAATATTGATCCTATGGTACGTTGGCGCAAACCATGCACCTATCTTGCACCGACACTAACACCGTCTCCAAACGGACGAAAACAAGATTCGCCATGACCCACGTCACCTAGGAGTTCCATCGGGTGCGACCAAAATGATTTTTGAGCCCATGGTATTTTCGGGGTAAACTATGCATCTATTTTGCGTCAAGATTAGCACTATCTCCAAACGGACCGAAACGAGCTTCCACATGAGCCTCGTCACCTTAGAGTATCATCGGGTGCGTCCAAAATGATTACTAAGCCTATGGTACGTTTGGCGCAAACCGCGCACCTATCTTGCACTGATAGTAAAACCTTCTCCAAATAGACCAAAACGAGATTTGACATGACCCAGATCACCTAGGGGTTCCGTCATGTTTGTTCAAAATGATTTCTAAGCCTATAGTACGTTCAGCCTAAACCGTGCACCTATCTTGTGACAAGATTAGCACTATCTCCAAACGGACCAAAACGAGCTTCCATTTGAGCCTCGTCACCTAGGAGGTACCATTGGGTACGTCCAAAAAAATTTCTGAGCCCATGATACGTTCGGCACAAACTGTGCACCTATCTTGAGTCAAGATTAGTACTATCTCCAAACCAATCAAAACGAGCTTCCACTTGAGCCTCATCACCTAGCAGTACCGTCGGGTGCGTCCAAAACGATTACTGAGCCTATGGTACGTTTGGCGCAAACCGGGCACCTATCTTGAGTCAAGATTAACACTATCTCCAAACGGACCGAAATGAGCTTCCACTTGAGCCTCGTCTCCTCGGAGTACCATCGGGTGCATCCAAAATAATTTCTGAACCTATGGTATGTTTGATGCAAACCATGCACCTATCTTGCACGGACGCTAACTCCGCCTTCGAACGGACCAAAACAATATTCCACATGACCCACATCACATAGGAGTTCTATCGGGTGTCCAAATTGAGCCTATGGTACATTCGGTACAAACTATGCACCTATCTTGTGTCAAAATTGGCACTATCTCTAAATGGACCAAAATGAGCTTCCACTTGAGCCTCGTCACCTAGCAGTACCATCGGGTGCATACAAAACGATTTCTGAGCCTATGGTACGTTCTGCGCAAACCGTGCACCTCTCTTGCACCGATGCTAACTTTGTCTCCAATCGGACCAAAACAAGATTCCACATGACCCATGTTACCTAGAAGTTCCGTCGGGTGCATCCCAAACAACTTTCGAGCCAATGGTATATTCGGCGCAAACCGTGCACCTATCTTGCGTCAAGATTAGCACTATCTCCAAACGGAATGAAACGAGCTTCCATTTGAGCCTCGTCACCTCAGAGTTCCATCGCGTGCGTCCAAAACAATTACTGAGCCTGTGGTATGTTTGACGCAAACCGTGCATCTATCTTGCACTGACACTAACACCGTCTCCAAATGGACTGAAATGAGATTTGACATGACCCATGTCACCTAGGGGTTCCATCGGGTACGTTCAAAATGATTTCCGAGCCTATGGTACGTTCAGCGCAAACCGTGCAACTATCTTGCGACAGGATTAGCACTATCTCCAAACGGACTGAAACGAGCTTCCACTTGAGCCTCGTCATCTTGGAGTACAGTTGGGTGCATCCAAAATGATTTCTAACCCTATGGTATGTTTGGCGCAAACTGTGCACCGATCTTGCCCTAACACTAAAACCGTCATGGAACGGACCAAAATGTGATTCCACATGAGCCACATCACCGAGGAGTTCCATCGGCTTCTTCCAAAACGATTTCCAATCCTATGGTACATTTGGAGCAAATCGTGCACCTATCTTGCACCGACACTAACACCATTTCCAAATGGACCAAAAAAGTTTCATGTCACCTAGGAGTTCCATTGGAAGCGTCCAAAACAATTGCCGAGCCTATGGTATGTTCGGCATAAACAATGCACCTATCTTGCATCAAGATTAGCACTTTCTCCAAACGGATTGAAACGAGGTTCCACTTGTGCCTCGTCACCTCGGAATACAATCAGGTCCGTCCAAAATGAATATTGATCCTATGGTACGTTGGTGCAAACCATGCACCTATCTTGCACCGACACTAACACCGTCTCCAAACGGACGAAAACAAGATTCGCCATGACCCACGTCACCTAGGAGTTCCATCGGGTGCGACCAAAATGATTTTTGAGCCCATGGTATTTTTGGGGTAAACTATGCATCTATTTTGCGTCAAGATTAGCACTATCTCCAAACGGACCGAAACGAGCTTCCACATGAGCCTCGTCACCTTAGAGTATCATCGGGTGCGTCCAAAACGATTACTAAGCCTATGGTACGTTTGGCGCAAACCGCGCACCTATCTTGCACTGATAGTAAAACCTTCTCCAAATAGACCAAAACGAGATTTGACATGACCCACATCACCTAGGGGTTCCGTCATGTTCGTTCAAAATGATTTCTAAGCCTATAGTACGTTCAGCCTAAACCGTGCACCTATCTTGTGACAAGATTAGCACTATCTCCAAACGGACCAAAACGAGCTTCCATTTGAGCCTCGTCACCTAGGAGGTACCATTGGGTACGTCCAAAAAAATTTCTGAGCCCATGATACGTTGGGCACAAACTGTGCACCTATCTTGAGTCAAGATTAGTACTATCTCCAAACCAATCAAAACGAGCTTCCACTTGAGCCTCATCACCTAGGAGTACCAGCGGGTGCGTCCAAAACGATTGCTGAGCCTATGGTACGTTTGGCGTAAACCGGGCACCTATCTTGAGTCAAGATTAACACTATCTCCAAACGGACCGAAATGAGCTTCCACTTGAGCCTCGTCTCCTCGGAGTACCATCGGGTGCATCCAAAATAATTTCTGAACCTATGGTATGTTTGATGCAAACCATGCACATATCTTGCACGGACGCTAACTCCACCTTCGAACGGACCAAAACAATATTCCACATGACCCACATCACATAGGAGTTCTATCGGGTGTCCAAATTGAGCCTATGGTACATTCGGTACAAACTATGCACCTATCTTGTGCCAAAATTGGCACTATCTCTAAATGGACAAAAATTAGCTTCCACTAGAGCCTCGTCACCTAGCAGTACCATCGGGTGCATCCAAAACGATTTCTGAGCCTATGGTACGTTCTGCGCAAACCGTGCACCTCTCTTGCACCGATGCTAACTTTGTCTCCAATCGGACCAAAACAAGATTCCACATGACCCACGTTACCTAGAAGTTCCGTCGGGTGCATCCCAAACAACTTTCGAGCCAATGGTATATTCGACACAAACCGTGCACCTATCTTGCGTCAAGATTAGCACTATCTCCAAACGGAATGAAACGAGCTTCCATTTGAGCCTCGTCACCTCAGAGTTCCATCGCGTGCGTCCAAAACAATTACTGAGCATGTGGTATGTTTGACGCAAACCGTGCATCTATCTTGCACTGACACTAACACCGTCTCCAAATGGACTGAAATGAGATTTGACATGACCCATGTCACCTAGGGGTTCCATCGGGTACGTTCAAAATGATTTCCGAGCCTATGGTACGTTCAGCGCAAACCGTGCAACTATCTTGCGACAAGATTAGCACTATCTCCAAACGACTGAAACGAGCTTCCACTTGAGCCTCGTCATCTTGGAGTACCGTTGGGTGCATCCAAAATGATTTCTAACCCTATGGTATGTTTGGCGCAAACTGTGCACCGATCTTGCCCTAACACTAAAACCGTCAAGGAACGGACCAAAATGTGATTCCACATGAGCCACATCACCGAGGAGTTCCATCGGCTTCTTCCAAAACGATTTCCAATCCTATGGTACATTTAGAGCAAATCGTGCACCTATCTTGCACCGACACTAACACCATTTCCAAACGGACCAAAATAGTTTCATGTCACCTAGGAGTTCCATTGGAAGCGTCCAAAACAATTGCCGAGCCTATGGTATGTTCGGCATAAACAATGCATGCATCAAGATTAGCACTTTCTCCAAACGGATTGAAACGAGGTTCCACTTGTGCCTCGTCACCTCGGAATACAATCAGGTCCGTCCAAAATGAATATTGATCCTATGGTATGTTGGCGCAAACCATGCACCTATCTTGCACCGACACTAACACCGTCTCCAAACGGACGAAAACAAGATTCGCCATGACCCACGTCACCTAGGAGTAACATCGGGTGCGACCAAAATGATTTTTGAGCCCATGGTATTTTCGGGGTAAACTATGCATCTATTTTGCGTCAAGATTAGCACTATCTCCAAACGGACCGAAACGAGCTTCCACATGAGCCTCGTCACCTTAGAGTATCATCGGGTGCGTCCAAAACGATTACTAAGCCTATGGTACGTTTGGCGCAAACCGCGCACCTATCTTGCACTGATAGTAAAACCTTCTCCAAATAGACCAAAACGAGATTTGACATGACCCACATCACCTAGGGGTTCCGTCATGTTCGTTCAAAATGATTTCTAAGCCTATAGTACGTTCAGCCTAAACCATGCACCTATCTTGTGACAAGATTAGCACTATCTCCAAACGGACCAAAACGAGCTTCCATTTGAGCCTCGTCACCTAGGAGGTACCATTGGGTACGTCCAAAAAAATTTCTGAGCCCATGATACGTTCGGCACAAACTGTGCACCTATCTTGAGTCAAGATTAGTACTATCTCCAAACCAATCAAAACGAGCTTCCACTTGAGCCTCATCACCTAGGAGTACCGTCGGGTGCGTCCAAAACGATTACTGAGCCTATGGTACGTTTGGCGCAAACCGGACACCTATCTTGAGTCAAGATTAACACTATCTCCAAACGGACCGAAATGAGCTTCCACTTGAGCCTCGTCTCCTCGGAGTACCATCGGGTGCATCCAAAATAATTTCTGAACCTATGGTATGTTTGATGCAAACCATGCACCTATCTTGCACGGACGCTAACTCCGCCTTCGAACGGACCAAAACAATATTCCACCTGACCCACATCACATAGGAGTTCTATCGGGTGTCCAAATTGAGCCTATGGTACATTCGGTACAAACTATGCACCTATCTTGTGTCAAAATTGGCACTATCTCTAAATGGACCAAAATGAGCTTCCACTTGAGCCTCGTCACCTAGCAGTACCATCGGGTGCATCCAAAACGATTTCTGAGCCTATGGTACGTTCTGCGCAAACCGTGCACCTCACTTGCACCGATGCTAACTTTGTCTCCAATCGGACCAAAACAAGATTCCACATGACCCACGTTACCTAGAAGTTCCGTCGGGTGCATCCCAAACAACTTTCGAGCCAATGGTATATTCGGCGCAAACCGTGCACCTATCTTGCGTCAAGATTAGCACTATCTCCAAACGGAATGAAACGAGCTTCCATTTGAGCCTCGTCACCTCAGAGTTCCATCGCGTGCGTCCAAAACAATTACTGAGCCTGTGGTATGTTTGACGCAAACCGTGCATCTATCTTGCACTGACACTAACACCGTCTCCAAATGGACTGAAATGAGATTTGACATGACCCATGTCACCTAGGGGTTCCATCGGGTACGTTCAAAATGATTTCCGAGCCTATGGTACGTTCAGCGCAAACCATGCAACTATCTTGCGACAAGATTAGCACTATCTCCAAACCGACTGAAACGAGCTTCCACTTGAGCCTCGTCATCTTGGAGTACCGTTGGGTGCATCCAAAATGATTTCTAACCCTATGGTATGTTTGGCGCAAATTGTGCACCGATCTTGCCCTAACACTAAAACCGTCATGGAACGGACCAAAATGTGATTCCACATGAGCCACATCACCGAGGAGTTCCATCGGCTTCTTCCAAAACGATTTCCAATCCTATGGTACATTTGGAGCAAATCGTGCACCTATCTTGCACCGACACTAACACCATTTCCAAACGGACCAAAATAGTTTCATGTCACCTAGGAGTTCCATTGGAAGCGTCCAAAACAATTGCCGAGCCTATGGTATGTTCGGCATAAACAATGCACCTATCTTGCATCAAGATTAGCACTTTCTCCAAACGGATTCAAACGAGGTTCCACTTGTGCCTCGTCACCTCGGAATACAATTAGGTCCGTCCAAAATGAATATTGATCCTATGGTACGTTGGCGCAAACCATGCACCTATCTTGCACCGACACTAACACCGTCTCCAAACGGACAAAAACAAGATTCGCCACGACCCACGTCACCTTGGAGTTCCATCGGGTGCGACCAAAATAATTTTTGAGCCCATGGTATTTTCGGGGTAAACTATGCATCTATTTTGCGTCAAGATTAGCACTATCTCCAAACGGACCGAAACGAGCTTCCACATGAGCCTCGTCACCTTAGAGTATCATCGGGTGCGTCCAAAACGATTACTAAGCCTATGGTACGTTTGGCGCAAACCGCGCACCTATCTTGCACTGATAGTAAAACCTTCTCCACATAGACCAAAACGAGATTTGACATGACCCACATCACCTAGGGGTTCCGTCATGTTCGTTCAAAATGATTTCTAAGCCTATAGTACGTTCAGCCTAAACCGTGCACCTATCTTGTGACAAGATTAGCACTATCTCCAAACGGACCAAAACGAGCTTCCATTTGAGCCTCGTCACCTAGGAGGTACCATTGGGTACGTCCAAAAAAATTTCTGAGCCCATAATACGTTCGGCACAAACTGTGCACCTATCTTGAGTCAAGATTAGTACTATCTCCAAACCAATCAAAACGAGCTTCCACTTGAGCCTCATCACTTAGGAGTACCGTCGGGTGCGTCCAAAACGATTACTGAGCCTATGGTACATTTGGCGCAAACCGGACACCTATCTTGAGTCAAGATTAACACTATCTCCAAACGGACCAAAATGAGCTTCCACTTGAGCCTCGTCTCCTCGGAGTACCATCGGGTGCATCCAAAATAGTTTCTGAACCTATGGTATGTTTGATGCAAACCATGCACCTATCTTGCACGGATGCTAACTCCACCTTCGAACGGACCAAAACAATATTCCACATGACCCACATCACATAGGAGTTCTATCGGGTGTCCAAATTGAGCCTATGGTACATTCGGTACAAACTATGCACCTATCTTGTGTCAAAATTGGCACTATCTCTAAATAGACCAAAATGAGCTTCCACTTGAGCCTCGTCACCTAGCAGTACCATCGGGTGCATCCAAAACGATTTCTGAGCCTATGGTACGTTCTGCGCAAACCGTGCACCTCTCTTGCACCGATGCTAACTTTGTCTCCAATCGGACCAAAACAAGATTCCACATGACCCACGTTACCTAGAAGTTCCGTCGGGTGCATCCCAAACAACTTTCGAGCCAATGGTATATTCGGCGCAAACCGTGCACCTATCTTGCGTCAAGATTAGCAATATCTCCAAACGGAATAAAACGAGCTTCCATTTGAGCCTCGTCACCTCAGAGTTCCATCGCGTGCGTCCAAAACAATTACTGAGCCTGTGGTATGTTTGACGCAAACCGTGCATCTATCTTGCACTGACACTAACACCGTCTCCAAATGGACTGAAATGAGATTTGACATGACCCATGTCACCTAGGGGTTCCATCGGGTACGTTCAAAATGATTTCCGAGCCTATGGTACGTTCAGCGCAAACCGTGCAACTATCTTGCGACAAGATTAGCATTATCTCCAAACGGACTGAAACAAGCTTCCACTTGAGCCTCGTCATCTTGGAGTACCGTTGGGTGCATCCAAAATGATTTCTAACCCTATGGTATGTTTGGCGCAAACTGTGCACCGATCATGCCCTAACACTAAAACCGTCATGGAACGGACCAAAATGTGATTCCACATGAGCCACATCACCGAGGAGTTCCATCGGCTTCTTCCAAAACGATTTCCAATCCTATGGTACATTTGGAGCAAATCGTGCACCTATCTTGCACCGACACTAACACCATTTCCAAACGGACCAAAAAAGTTTCATGTCACCTAGGAGTTCCATTGGAAGCGTCCAAAACAATTGCCGAGCCTATGGTTTGTTCGGTATAAACAATGCACCTATCTTGCATCAAGATTAGCACTTTCTCCAAACGGATTGAAACGAGGTTCCACTTGTGCCTCGTCACCTCGGAATACAATCAGGTCCGTCCAAAATGAATATTGATCCTATGGTACGTTGGCGCAAACCATGCACCTATCTTGCACCGACACTAACACCGTCTCCAAACGGACGAAAACAAGATTCGCCATGACCCACGTCACCTAGGAGTTCCATCGGGTGCGACCAAAATGATTTTTGAGCCCATGGTATTTTCGGGGTAAACTATGCATCTATTTTGCGTCAAGATTAGCACTATCTCCAAACGGACCGAAACGAGCTTCCACATGAGCCTCGTCACCTTAGAGTATCATCGGGTGCGTCCAAAACGATTACTAAGCCTATGGTACGTTTGGCGCAAACCGCGCACCTATCTTGCACTGATAGTAAAACCTTCTCCAAATAGACCAAAACGAGATTTGACATGACCCAGATCACCTAGGGGTTCCGTCATGTTCGTTCAAAATGATTTCTAAGCCTATAGTACGTTCAGCCTAAACCGTGCACCTATCTTGTGACAAGATTAGCACTATCTCCAAACGGACCAAAACGAGCTTCTATTTGAGCCTCGTCACCTAGGAGGTACCATTGGGTACGTCCAAAAAAATTTCTGAGCCCATGATACGTTCGGCACAAACTGTGCACCTATCTTGAGTCAAGATTAGTACTATCTCCAAACCAATCAAAACGAGCTTCCACTTGAGCCTCATCACCTAGGAGTACCGTCGGGTGCGTCCAAAACGATTACTGAGCCTATGGTACGTTTGGCGCAAACCGGGTACCTATCTTGAGTCAAGATTAACACTATCTCCAAACGGACCGAAATGAGCTTCCACTTTAGCCTCGTCTCCTCGGAGTACCATCGGGTGCATCCAAAATAATTTCTGAACCTATGGTATGTTTGATGCAAACCATGCACCTATCTTGCACGGACGCTAACTCCGCCTTCGAACGGACCAAAACAATATTCCACATGACCCACATCACATAGGAGTTCTATCGGGTGTCCAAATTGAGCCTATGGTACATTCGGTACAAACTATGCACCTATCTTGTGTCAAAATTGGCACTATCTCTAAATGGACCAAAATGAGCTTCCACTTGAGGCTCGTCACCTAGCAGTACCATCGGGTGCATCCAAAACAATTTCTGAGCCTATGGTACGTTCTGCGCAAACCGTGCACCTCTCTTGCACCGATGCTAACTTTGTCTCCAATCGGACCAAAACAAGATTCCACATGACCCACGTTACCTAGAAGTTCCGTCGGGTGCATCCCAAACAACTTTCGAGCCAATGGTATATTCGGCGCAAACCGTGCACCTATCTTGCGTCAAGATTAGCACTATCTCCAAACGGAATGAAACGAGCTTCCATTTGAGCCTCGTCACCTCAGAGTTCCATCGCGTGCGTCCAAAACAATTACTGAGCCTGTGGTATGTTTGACGCAAACCGTGCATCTATCTTGCACTGACACTAACACCGTCTCCAAATGGACTGAAATGAGATTTGACATGACCCATGTCACCTAGGGGTTCCATCGGGTACGTTCAAAATGATTTCCGAGCCTATGGTACGTTCAGCGCAAACCGTGCAACTATCTTGCGACAAGATTAGCACTATCTCCAAACGGACTAAAACGAGCTTCCACTTGAGCCTCGTCATCTTGGAGTACCATTGGGTGCATCCAAAATGATTTCTAACCCTATGGTATATTTGGCGCAAACTGTGCACCGATCTTGCTCTAACACTAAAACCGTCATGGAACGGACCAAAATGTGATTCCACATGAGCCACATCACCGAGGAGTTCCATCGGCTTCTTCCAAAACGATTTCCAATCCTATGGTACATTTGGAGCAAATCGTGCACCTATCTTGCACCGACACTAACACCATTTCCAAACGGACCAAAAAAGTTTCATGTCACCTAGGAGTTCCATTGGAAGCGTCCAAAACAATTGCTGAGCCTATGGTATGTTCGGCATAAACAATGCACCTATCTTGCATCAAGATTAGCACTTTCTCCAAACGGATTGAAACGAGGTTCCACTTGTGCCTCGTCACCTCAGAATACAATCAGGTCCGTCCAAAATGAATATTGATCCTATGGTACGTTGGCGCAAACCATGCACCTATCTTGCACCGACACTGACACCGTCTCCAAACGGACGAAAACAAGATTCGCCATGACCCACGTCACCTAGGAGTTCCATCGGGTGCGACCAAAATGATTTTTGAGCCCATGGTATTTTCGAGGTAAACTATGCATCTATTTTGCGTCAAGATTAGCACTATCTCCAAACGGACCGAAACGAGCTTCCACATGAGCCTCGTCACCTTAGAGTATCATCGGGTGCGACCAAAACGATTACTAAGCCTATGGTACGTTTGGCGCAAACTGCGCACCTATCTTGCACTGATAGTAAAACCTTCTCCAAATAGACCAAAACGAGATTCGACATGACCCACATCACCTAGGGGGTTCCGTCATGTTCGTTCAAAATGATTTCTAAGCCTATAGTACGTTCAGCCTAAACCGTGCACCTATCTTGTGACAAGATTAGCACTATCTCCAAACGGACCAAAACGAGCTTCCATTTGAGCCTCGTCACCTAGGAGGTACCATTGGGTACGTCCAAAAAAATTTCTGAGCCTATGATACGTTCGGCACAAACTGTGCACCTATCTTGAGTCAAGATTAGTACGATCTCCAAACCAATCAAAACGATCTTCCACTTGAGCCTCATCACCTAGGAGTACAGTCGGGTGCATCCAAAACGATTACTAAGCCTATGGTATGTTTGGCGCAAACCGGGCACCTATCTTGAGTCAAGATTAACACTATCTCCAAACGGACCGAAATGAGCTTCCACTTGAGCCTCGTCTCCTCGGAGTACCATCGGGTGCATCCAAAATAATTTCTGAACCTATGGTATGTTTGATGCAAACCATGCACCTATCTTGCACGGACGCTAACTCCGCCTTCGAACGGACCAAAACAATATTCCACATGACCCACATCACATAGAAGTTCTATCGGGTGTCCAAATTGAGCCTATGGTACATTCGGTACAAACTATGCACCTATCTTGTGTCAAAATTGGCACTATCTCTAAATGGACCAAAATGAGCTTCCACTTGAGCCTCGTCACCTAGCAGTACCATCGGGTGCATCCAAAACGATTTCTAAGCCTATGGTACGTTCTGCGCAAACCGTGCACCTCTCTTGCACCGATGCTAACTTTGTCTCCAATCGGACCAAAACAAGATTCCACATGACCCACGTTACCTAGAAGTTCCGTCGGGTGCATCCCAAACAACTTTCGAGCCAATGGTATATTCGGCGCAAACCGTGCACCTATCTTGCGTCAAGATTAGCACTATCTCCAAACGGAATGAAACGAGCTTCCATTTGAGCCTCGTCACCTCAGAGTTCCATCGCGTGCGTCCAAAACAATTACTGAGCCTGTGGTATGTTTGACGCAAACCATGCATCTATCTTGCACTGACACTAACACCGTCTCCAAATAGACTGAAATGAGATTTGACATGACCCATGTCACCTAGGGGTTCCATCGGGTACGTTCAAAATGATTTCCAAGCCTATGGTATGTTCAGCGCAAACCGTGCAACTATCTTGCGACAAGATTAGCACTATCTCCAAACGGACTGAAACGAGCTTCCACTTGAGCCTCGTCATCTTGGAGTACCGTTCGGTGCATCCAAAATGATTTCTAACCCTATGGTATGTTTGGCGCAAACTGTGCACCGATCTTTCCCTAACACTAAAACCGTCATGGAACGGACCAAAAGGTGATTCCACATGAGCCACATCACCGAGGAGTTCCATCGGCTTCTTCCAAAACGATTTCCAATCCTATGGTACATTTGGAGCAAATCGTGCACCTATCTTGCACCGACACTAACACCATTTACAAACGGACCAAAAAAGTTTCATGTCACCTAGGAGTTCCATTGGAAGCGTCCAAAACAATTGCTGAGCCTATGGTATGTTCGGCATAAACAATGCACCTATCTTGCATCAAGATTAGCACTTTCTCCAAACGGATTGAAACGAGGTTCCACTTGTGCCTCGTCACCTCAGAATACAATCAGGTCCGTCCAAAATGAATATTGATCCTATGGTATGTTGGCGCAAACCATGCACCTATCTTGCACCGACACTAACACCGTCTCCAAACGGACGAAAACAAGATTCGCCATGACCCACGTCACCTAGGAGTTCCATCGGGTGCGACCAAAATGATTTTTGAGCCCATGGTATTTTCGAGGTAAACTATGCATCTATTTTGCGTCAAGATTAGCACTATCTCTAAACGGACCGAAACGAGCTTCCACATGAGCCTCGTCACCTTAGAGTATCATCGGGTGCATCCAAAACAATTACTAAGCCTATGGTACGTTTGGCGCAAACTGCGCACCTATCTTGCACTGATAGTAAAACCTTCTCCAAATAGACCAAAACGAGATTCGACATGACCCACATCACCTAGGGGGTTCCGTCATGTTCGTTCAAAATGATTTCTAAGCCTATAGTACGTTCAGCCTAAACCGTGCACCTATCTTGTGACAAGATTAGCACTATCTCCAAACGGACCAAAACGAGCTTCCATTTGAGCCTCGTCACCTAGGAGGTACCATTGGGTACGTCCAAAAAAATTTCTGAGCCTATGATACGTTCGGCACAAACTGTGCACCTATCTTGAGTCAAGATTAGTACGATCTCCAAACCAATCAAAACGAGCTTCCACTTGAGCCTCATCACCTAGGAGTACTGTCGGGTGCATCCAAAACGATTACTGAGCCTATGGTACGTTTGGCGCAAACCGGGCACCTATCTTGAGTCAAGATTAACACTATCTCCAAACGGACCGAAATGAGCTTCCACTTGAGCCTCGTCTCCTCGGAGTACCATCGGGTGCATCCAAAATAATTTCTGAACCTATGGTATGTTTGATGCAAACCATGCACCTATCTTGCACGGACGCTAACTCCGCCTTCGAACGGACCAAAACAATATTCCACATGACCCACATCACATAGAAGTTCTATCGGGTGTCCAAATTGAGCCTATGGTACATTCGGTACAAACTATGCACCTATCTTGTGTCAAAATTGGCACTATCTCTAAATAGACCAAAATGAGCTTCCACTTGAGCCTCGTCACCTAGCAGTACCATCGGGTGCATCCAAAACGATTTCTGAGCCTATGGTACGTTCTGCGCAAACCGTGCACCTCTCTTGCACCGATGCTAACTTTGTCTCCAATCGGACCAAAACAAGATTCCACATGACCCACGTTACCTAGAAGTCCCGTCGGTGCATCCCAAACAACTTTCGAGCCAATGGTATATTTGGCGCAAACCGTGCACCTATCTTGCGTCAAGATTAGCACTATCTCCAAACGGAATGAAACGAGCTTCCATTTGAGCCTCGTCACCTCAGAGTTCCATCGCGTGCGTCCAAAACAATTACTGAGCCTGTGGTATGTTTGACGCAAACCGTGCATCTATCTTGCACTGACACTAACACCGTCTCCAAATGGACTGAAATGAGATTTGACATGACCCATGTCACCTAGGGGTTCCATCGGGTACGTTCAAAATGATTTCCGAGCCTATGGTACGTTCAGCGCAAACCGTGCAACTATCTTGCGACAAGATTAGCACTATCTCCAAACGGACTGAAACGAGCTTCCACTTGAGCCTCGTCATCTTGGAGTACCGTTGGGTGCATCCAAAATGATTTCTAACCCTATGGTATGTTTGGCGCAAACTGTGCACCGATCTTTCCCTAACACTAAAACCGTCATGGAACGGACCAAAATGTGATTCCACATGAGCCACATCACCGAGGAGTTCCATCGGCTTCTTCCAAAATGATTTCCAATCCTATGGTACATTTGGAGCAAATCGTGCACCTATCTTGCACCGACACTAACACCATTTCCAAACGGACCAAAAAAGTTTCATGTCACCTAGGAGTTCCATTGGAAGCGTCCAAAACAATTGCCGAGCCTATGGTATGTTCGGCATAAACAATGCACCTATCTTGCATCAAGATTAGCACTTTCTCCAAACGGATTGAAATGAGGTTCCACTTGTGCCTTGTCACCTCGGAATACAATCAGGTCCGTCCAAAATGAATATTGATCCTATGGTACATTGGCGCAAACCATGCACCTATCTTGCACCGACACTAACACCGTCTCCAAACGGACGAAAACAAGATTCGCCATGACCCACGTCACCTAGGAGTTCCATCGGGTGCGACCAAAATGATTTTTGAGCCCATGGTATTTTCGGGGTAAACTATGCATCAATTTTGCGTCAAGATTAGCACTATCTCCAAACGGACCGAAACGAGCTTCCACATGAGCCTCGTCACCTTAGAGTATCATCGGGTGCGTCCAAAACGATTACTAAGCCTATGGTACGTTTGGCGCAAACCGCGCACCTATCTTGCACTGATAGTAAAACCTTCTCCAAATAGACCAAAACGAGATTTGACATGACCCACATCACCTAGGGGTTCCGTCATGTTCGTTCAAAATGATTTCTAAGCCTATAGTACGTTCAGCCTAAACCGTGCACCTATCTTGTGACAAGATTAGCACTATCTCCAAACGGACCAAAACGAGCTTCCATTTGAGCCTCGTCACCTAGGAGGTACCATTGGGTACGTCCAAAAAAATTTCTGAGCCCATGATACGTTCGGCACAAACTGTGCACCTATCTTGAGTCAAGATTAGTACTATCTCCAAACCAATCAAAACGAGCTTCCACTTGAGCCTCATCACCTAGGAGTACCGTCGGGTGCGTCCAAAACGATTACTGAGCCTATGGTACGTTTGGCGCAAACCGGGCACCTATCTTGAGTCAAGATTAACACTATCTCCAAACGGACCGAAATGAGCTTCCACTTGAGCCTCGTCTCCTCGGAGTACCATCGGGTGCATCCAAAATAATTTCTGAACCTATGGTATGTTTGATGCAAACCATGCACCTATCTTGCACGGACGCTAACTCCGCCTTCGAACGGACCAAAACAATATTCCACATGACCCACATCACATAGGAGTTCTATCGGGTGTCCAAATTGAGCCTATGGTACATTCGGTACAAACTATGCACCTATCTTGTGTCAAAATTGGCACTATCTCTAAATGGACCAAAATGAGCTTCCACTTGAGCCTCGTCACCTAGCAGTACCATCGGGTGCATCCAAAACGATTTCTGAGCCTATGGTACGTTCTGCGCAAACCGTGCACCTCTCTTGCACCGATGCTAACTTTGTCTCCAATCGGACCAAAACAAGATTCTACATGACCCACGTTACCTAGAAGTTCCGTCGGGTGCATCCCAAACAACTTTCGAGCCAATGGTATATTCGGCGCAAACCGTGCACCTATCTTGCGTCAAGATTAGCACTATCTCCAAACGGAATGAAACGAGCTTCCATTTGAGCCTCGTCACCTCAGAGTTCCATCGCGTGCGTCCAAAACAATTACTGAGCCTGTGGTATGTTTGACGCAAACCGTGCATCTATCTTGCACTGACACTAACACCGTCTCCAAATGGACTGAAATGAGATTTGACATGACCCATGTCACCTAGGGGTTCCATCGGGTACGTTCAAAATGATTTCCGAGCCTATGGTACGTTCAGCGCAAACCGTGCAACTATCTTGCGACAAGATTAGCACTATCTCCAAACGGACTGAAACGAGCTTCCACTTGAGCCTCGTCATCTTGGAGTACCGTTGGGTGCATCCAAAATGATTTCTAACCCTATGGTATGTTTGGCGCAAACTGTGAAACGATCTTGCCCTAACACTAAAACCGTCATGGAACGGACCAAAATGTGATTCCACATGAGCCACATCACCGAGGAGTTCCATCGGCTTCTTCCAAAACGATTTCCAATCCTATGGTACATTTGGAGCAAATCGTGCACCTATCTTGCACCGACACTAACACCATTTCCAAACGGACCAAAAAAGTTTCATGTCACCTAGGAGTTCCATTAGAAGCGTCCAAAACAATTGCCGAGCCTATGTATGTTCGGCATAAACAATGCAACTATCTTGCATCAAGATTAGCACTTTCTCCAAACGGATTAAAACGAGGTTCCACTTGTGCCTCGTCACCTCGGAATACAATCAGGTCCGTCCAAAATGAATATTGATCCTATGGTACGTTGGCGCAAACCATGCACCTATCTTGCACCGACACTAACACCGTCTCCAAACGGACGAAAACAAGATTCGCCATGACCCACGTCACCTAGGAGTTCCATCGGGTGCGACCAAAATGATTTTTGAGCCCATGGTATTTTCGGGGTAAACTATGCATCTATTTTGCGTCAAGATTAGCACTATCTCCAAACGGACCGAAACGAGCTTCCACATGAGCCTCGTCACCTTAGAGTATCATCGGGTGCGTCCAAAACGATTACTAAGCCTATGGTACGTTTGGCGCAAACCGCGCACCTATCTTGCACTGATAGTAAAACCTTCTCCAAATAGACCAAAACGAGATTTGACATGACCCACATCACCTAGGGGTTCCGTCATGTTCGTTCAAAATGATTTCTAAGCCTATAGTACGTTCAGCCTAAACAGTGCACCTATCTTGTGACAAGATTAGCACTATCTCAAAACGGACCAAAACGAGCTTCCATTTGAGCCTCGTCACCTAGGAGGTGCCATTGGGTACGTCCAAAAAAATTTCTGAGCCCATGATATGTTCGGCACAAACTGTGCACCTATCTTGAGTCAAGATTAGTACTATCTCCAAACCAATCAAAACGAGCTTCCACTTGAGCCTCATCTCCTAGGAGTACCGTCGGGTGCGTCCAAAACGATTACTGAGCCTATGGTACGTTTGGCGCAAACCGGGCACCTATCTTGAGTCAAGATTAACACTATCTCCAAACGGACCGAAATGAGCTTCCACTTGAGCCTCGTCTCCTCGGAGTACCATCGGGTGCATCCAAAATAATTTCTGAACCTATGGTATGTTTGATGCAAACCATGCACCTATCTTGCACGGACGCTAACTCCGCCTTCGAACGGACCAAAACAATATTCCACATGACCCACATCACATAGGAGTTCTATCGGGTGTCCAAATTGAGCCTATGGTACATTCGGTACAAAACTATGCACCTATCTTGTGTCAAAATTGGCACTATCTCTAAATGGACCAAAATGAGCTTCCACTTGAGCCTCGTCACCTAGCAGTACCATCGGGTGCATCCAAAACGATTTCTGAGCCTATGGTACGTTCTGCGCAAACCGTGCACCTCTCTTGCACCGATGCTAACTTTGTCTCCAATCGGACCAAAACAAGATTCTACATGACCCACGTTACCTAGAAGTTCCGTCGGGTGCATCCCAAACAACTTTCGAGCCAATGGTATATTCGGCGCAAACCGTGCACCTATCTTGCGTCAAGATTAGCACTATCTCCAAACGGAATGAAACGAG